>WARS01000029.1:21264878-23732378 GCA_008933995.1 Datnioides undecimradiatus
CGAGCTTCCTCAGAGAGGCTCGTATCATCGTGCAACCCGGTATCACGGCCAAAGAGTGTAATAGAGCCGCTGGTCGACCGTGTCAGCAGCGCGGCTTTCCTCAGTTCCTCATTCTGGGATCGAGTAAGGAACGATAAACATGCAACTTCCTGTGCTGAGAAGCACTTCAGGTGATGGCTGGAGTCTGATCGCATCCAGCTTAAAATAAAAAAAGGAACTTGTGCCGGTGATGTGAGTAAACCTGCATCGGTTCAAATAACGGTGACTTTTGGTTTAACAGGGGACAGGAGGTGACGTGTGTGACCGATCCATCCACCGCCATCTGCATCTTTACACACACACATTTACTATTCACACCCTGGTGATGCAACACGACACTGACACACTTCCCTCTTGTGCGTCGGCAGGTTTGTCTTACGTTTTAGCGAGAGTGTGCTGCATCACGACATCGGACTGGACTGTCAACACTTTAACAATATACGTTTTGCAGCTCATCTGAGGCAGGCTAGCCGTTTGCCCCTGCTTCCAATCTTTATGCTAAGCTAAGGCTAGGCTAACCGTACACACATGCGAGTGCTATGAATCAATCCGTCTAATCTCAGGAGAAAGCTCATGAAGTACGTCCCAAAGTGTCAAACACTCCTTTTAATCTCAAATTCTCAACGCCTTTGCAAAGATCAGGTTGAGGGAGTGATGAGACGCTTTCATATTTGAGGTGTCAGGGCGACTCGAAGAAGCTGTCAGGGCAACTCGAGGAAGCTGTCAGGGCTCCAGAGGCCAGTTCATCTGCACCCAAAGCTGAGGAGCATCGCTGGGAACAGTCTTCTTCTGCAACAAACCCCCTCACGGTGTTCCTTCCATCTGTGGACAGTCAAACCCCCATGAACACGGTGTAACATTACCTCAGAAGGAGCTCACTGCTGGGGGAAGCATCGCGTGAAACTCAGTGAGGAGATGTGAGGGAGCAGCGAGGGGATCTGTGGACTCGAGCCACTTCCCGAGGCTCGCGGCGTAATGCGACGTGTCAAAGACGAGGAACATAACGCGTTGAGCGTCGCGTCAAATCGCTCCGGCTTAAACGGCCTCTCTCTCTCTCTCTCTCCGGAGCGTGTTTAGGAAATTAAAGGCCAGGGATTTTTTTCATAATTGTCTATTTTATCATTTTATTACAGCTAGCTTCCCTCTGATGGGCTCCCTTTATGATTTATCAAATACAATTACTGCGTGACTTATTTCAGGAGGCTCTCCATTGCCGACGACCATTAATGTTGGCGTGTGTGTGAGTGTGTCAGCTCTGGTGTATTTAAATAGCATTAAGTAATTGGAAAAACAGGAAAAGAGGCAGAAAAGCTAAATTGTCTTTGTGGATTTACACACCCATCCCCCCTCGCCCTCTCTCCCTCTGTCGCTCTTCGTAAATATTGCTTCTATTTTAACGGTAAAATCAGAGAAAATCGTGTTTTGGCTGATGCAACGATGCAATGCAACCAATCTGGAACAATTTCACTTTTCTGCTGCTGAGATACTTCTTCCGGAAAAGAGGAAAAGGAGATAGAGAGAGATCGATTTAAAGAAACAGACAGAGAGAGAGAGAGAGAGCGAGCGAGACGAGGTTAATTCCATACCTTCCCCTCCCTGTTAATGAAGTGTAGGTGGCGTCCCGGTCAGTGCAGCTAATTGAACAGTGGAGATTACAGCAGCCGCTGCTCCTCTGTGAAAGGAAGGCCGTGTTCATTAGTCGTTGCCATATAATATTCATTCTCTGTAGAAATATGTAGATAGTAATCTATGCAAAGAGCCGCCGGGATGATTTTAAAGCTCTCAACATGTACTGTGGTAGCAATACCTCAAACAATTACCACTGAAGAAGTGACGGCGTTAGGCGGCGGCTGCTCTGCCGCCCGTGTCTTTAATTTCCTGCGTTTATCGAACACTTTTACTCACAGAGCCGCGTTTGTTCTCTGATGCTAAATTGTTTTATCTTTAACATTTTAAAGAGGCTTCAACCGCCTCGTCCAAATCACGACGCAACATTGAAGGATTCAGTGCGCGCATGAGCCTTCAGATCAAGTCCGTACCGCACGCCATCATGTCCCAGTGTAGCCGCCGCGCACCAAGATCTATGTAGCATTAATGAACCCACGCTTTCTCTGTGCTCAGGACGCATTTTGTGGTTTATGTGGCAATTATTGCTAAATATCAGACTCAATGACGTGAGTCTGAACTTTGTAATTGTGTCCAGTGTGATCCATTGTTGCCATGGTAACAAAAAAAATGGCAGTTAACGTTTTGAGATGGTTGCAGTTTGGTTGGGTTTCGGTAAGGAAGTACGTTAAGTTAGTACACGAAGACACCGACTGCTGGTTCCACACGACAGACGAACACCGGCCTCCTGTTTGACTCATCGCTCCACCCGCGAACTGTCTCGCTCTTCAAACTGCGCCACCTGACATGTTTCAGATGCGGGGAGGTTTGGTGCATCGACCTGCACGCAGAACTGGACTCTGGCGTACACGCTGCACGCAATCTGAAACTCCAAAGCGGTGTTACTTAGAGAGTAGTGGTGCCTAAACACTGTGATAGCGACAGACGCAAGGAGATCAATGAGTTTGACAAATTTTAGTATGAGATGATGTGACACATGCTTCCTCTACAACGGCTGGTATGCAAGCGTTGGTCACGACAGCGGCCATATTGGGAGAGTGTGGTCAGTCATCAGTGATGGCGGCCTTAGACTGTGAGACAACATCTGGAGCTTCACCACCTTTTCCTATTGATCGCTTTTCATCCCAGGCTTCATAATCACGCCGAGCTGTCTTCATCCGCCATCATGTTATTTTCATTTAAACCCTATTGTGTGCGTACACCACAGAGGAGTGATTGAAGTGTTATTGCTACTGTTACTGTCTGTGCTATTCAAAGCCCACTGACGCGGCGATGAGTCAGTGGACGCAGGGCCTCGTAAAACAGACATGGCCACCGTTCAAATAAACAAAGTGACCCAGCGTGAGGAACAGGGTGCGTTTTCATTCAAATGTCAAGCCGGCTTTAAGGGGAAGAGCGTCTGAAACTAGATTATGTAAAAAGAAGAACCAGTGACCCTGCAGCTTCTCCTATAACTCTCCTATAAATTCAATTTGTCACTTGAAAACACGTGACATTCGTTTTTTTGTTTGTTTGAGGATTTTTGTGGGAAATTTAGGCTGAAATCTTACAATTAATAGGAAAATCTTGAAGCAGATGCTAAAAGATTATTAACTTTAAATAAAGTGGATATAAAACGTCTACAAACTCTCATAAAGTCGCAGGTTTTTGAAATGTGACATATAAATGAGGGAACGTAGACTTTGTTTTACATATATCTGTTGTATATTTAAATTTAAAATGTGTTTTACGACAGGTGGACGGGGCCTTGGATGGGACAAACAGCTGTGACGCCGGCCCTTTCCTCGGGTTTCCTGACGCTGTGGTCGCTGCGGCACGTCTTCATCGGGACAAAAACAAAACTCCTCTCTGCTTCTGTCACGTTCCTAACGCCGCTGAAACCTCACCCCCGCTTCCCCCATTCGGTTGCCCGTCAAGCTCAGTGGGACCCTCTCTCTCTCTCTCTCTCTCTCTCCGTCTCTCACTGCCTCTCTGCCTCTCTCGCCCCCTCCCTCAGGGCAGAAGTAAACCACGCCTTGAGGCCCTGCTCCCATTGTGTGTCCTCTGCTACTTCTGTTTGGGGCCTTTGTGTGCCGCTAATCAGCCGTGGGGCCATGCTCAGCCCCGAGTGTGTGTGTGTGTGTGTGTCTGTGTCCCTTGCCCTCATTACGTAGCCACACTGGGAGGCCAGCATGGGAAGTTTCTGCTGCACTATACACCTCCCTCCATCCCTCCATCCCCCGTTCCCTCTTTCCCTCCCTCTAGCTGTCCATCACTTCCTTCCTCCCCCCTCTCATCTCGCCACCCCATGACTTGCAGCTACGCTGGTCTTGATTTTTAAATAAAACCGACTGTTTTAGCCTAAATCCAGAGGTAGTCACTTTTATTTTGGCGTTCGAAAAGTCTCTGGGTTGAAATACTGAACACTTCTGATGTGAAACTGCAAAACTCGGCCAGCGGAAACTTGGACTTTTGCAGAGACAAACAGTAAGACGGTAATTAGCTTACAAGGATTACGTTAAGTTGCCTGTTGTTGACATTTTGGGCTGCCAGTGTGCATCTGACTGGCAGGGCTTTTGAAATAATATTTAACTTGGTACACCGCTTTTACGGTTGTTAGCGTTCACCGTTAACCGCCTATTTGCTTTTGAAACACGCCGTAAACGCCGGACGGCGCCACGACTTTGCGCACGTCTTCATTTAATCTGTGCCTGAGTACATACGCTCAACGTGTAAACGCCACAGCAGCTGAGCAGATCCTGTCTGGGGAGGAAGGCCACTGGATCTGGCTGAAAGCTCTGGAAATCCTCCAGTGTGGACCATCTGAATTCACTTATTTAAGAATCAAAGTTGGCATCTGTGACAATCACATGTTAAGATTTGCCCTTTGTGTCGTGACTGTCGACTGCTATGACATGACGGTATGTTCAATATCGAGAGCGTGAACAAATAAGAATGAAAATGAGGATAAATAATTAATTAATAATCAAATTAAATCATTTCTGAGTGTCCACTTCATGCTCAGGATGAGACGAGTGATGATGCTCGATGATGCTGGACGATGATGTTGTCACTGACACATATGTGTGTGTTGGGTTTTAGCTCCTGTGTTGCATATTCATAATTGTTTTTAATGCATTTCACTGTTTTTTAATGTTAAAGTCAGCGTGTGTGTTCTGTGTTGCACTCGGTAAAGTTGATATTTGATAAACCAGGCTGCACATGACACTTGTTTGTTTGTGATCACATGACATTTAGTTTAGGACGATGACATAAAGTAAAGAAAAACTCCATTTTCTCTGATAATTCAATCAGTTTCTCGGTTAAATACATGAATAAGTTGGACTCAGTGAACTGTCCGTTGCTCTTCATTGCTCCCCAGAGTCGCCCGCTGGGTGCCTCCCTCCTCGCCCTCCTGTTCCCCCTCCACTTCTCCTCCTTCTCATCTGTCCATCCCCTCTTTTCACTCTCTCTCCTCCGGCTTCCCCTACACCCTCTCTCACATACATGATGTATCACCTGTCCGTGTGCGATGAGGTTTTGAGCCACTGGAGCTCTTTGACTTGAGGACAAGTGTTGGCTCATCTAAACACACACACACACACACACACACACACACACACACACACACACACAGTCTCTCTTATCTCAGATTTCAGTGTGGGACTCCTTCTTTCACCTGAGCTACAACTCATGTGTCCTCGTCCCTGAGACTGGCAGCATATGAGAATTAAGATTTCCTCTTCTCACTATAAAAGACTGTCAAGTCAAAACTGATCCATTTAATTAGTGACTCCAGGTTAAATCAATAGTGTAGTTAAGGCATTAAGGTTCAGGACGTCCCGTTTTAAGATTTACTGTAAGTGCATTAGTGGAAGGCACCAGGTCCACAAAAACCAAAACCAGCTTCATAACAAATTAAAAACAGCTTCAGTATAAATCTGCCTGTCTGCGCCTGAAACCCCACATGGAGCCGAGAGAAAGTGACATTAAAAAATAATAACCACCTGCCCCTGAAATACTGCTTTGAAGGATTTCCATGACCCAAAGCTCAGAAAACTGCTATTAGCTTAAAATATCTATTAAATCTATTGAGTTTGGTCCAGGGAGGACAACATGGGAACTCTGTGTGTGTGTGAGTGAGTGTGTGTTTCTGTGTATTTTAGAGAGACGTAGATGATAATGAGTGGTGACTCAAGGCTTCCCTGGCCATATAATCCCCTGAACACTCATACAGGTGTTCACAGAAACCAATTACCAAAGCAGGAGAAGTGGAGGGTACTAGAGTATTATTATTATTATTAAATATGAAAGAAAACTGCCTTTTAACCCTTTCAGGTCACATTGCTCATATTTTGCACCTATTTAACAGCATATGTCCAATTATATATATAAAAAATCTATTTCTTTGTATTTTTAAATGAAAATCTTATGATTATGATTATGTGTGTAAAACAAATATGGCGTGGTCTCGTTTTAGCTTGAACGAGCCAGTTTCAACCAATAATATCGTGACATCCATCCATCTTTTAGCAGCACAGCGCTACGATTTCTTATTTAGCTTTAGCTAGCTAGCAGCGTGATACAATGATTGAATGAATGATACAATGAACCACGCCTCTCCATCCCGCGTCACTTGGAAATGCATCACGATATGGAAGCTGCCCTCAGTCGGCAGGAAGTGTTGCGAAATGCCATTTTCCATAAAGACGAATGAAAATATCAGCAGTGCATCTGCACTTCAGTCAGACTTCAGAGTTTATAGTGCGCCTTGTACATTAGCGACTGCTTCACAGATGTTTTGTAGAGCAAGGTCAACAGCACTACCAACATGCAGCTTATGCACAACAGTAATTGATGAAATGGCGGACTCGGCTGCTCTCATGCGACTGCCCCTCCGTGTTTACCGAGCACAACAGCAGAAACACGACAGTATATTTCAAAAGCTGCCTATTTATGCCGGGACTGCTCACGCTCTTAGAAATGCTAATTGAGCTTTGATTCAGTGCATGGCTAATTACCCCTGTAAGACCGTCTCTGCTATGTCTTTTGTGCCGCGTATCAGTTTCAATGTGTAGGTCCAGATATTGTGTACAGTAGATCCAGTATGTGTCACTGTGGCATTGTGCAGACCTCATCCTCTGATCCCTGTGCAGTTAGCTGACCACAGAGCTCTGAATGGGCTCTTGCAGCTTATTCAAATAAGCCCAATATACCATGTGAGCCACTGTTAGCTTAGCTTATTGTGGCTTTTCAGCAAATGGACAGTATGAAACTAAACATTCACCTGATTTTGGTGGCAAAGTGAAACTCTCATCTCAGTTCTGACTAATTTCACAACCACAGTCATGCTCCCCAGAGGATAAACACTCTCCTTATTGAAAACCATGTAAATGTTCCTCTGTTCAACATAACCTGATATCCTGATTTTCAAGTCGTCCCAAAATTTGCTCAAAGTCCGAAGTGCACACACCTTAAAATAAAGATGGTGGACATGACAGGTCCCGGAAAGTGGAGGTGAAACATCTGAATCACCCCCTGGTGGCTG
Source organism: Datnioides undecimradiatus (assembly GCA_008933995.1). Lineage (NCBI taxonomy): Eukaryota > Metazoa > Chordata > Actinopteri > Lobotiformes > Datnioididae > Datnioides > Datnioides undecimradiatus. Next base: position 21,272,071 of record WARS01000029.1, read on the forward strand.
GTTGTGGTGTATCTCCTCAGCCCCACTCCCTCCATGTCAGCAGACGGGCCAAACTAAACAAATTAAAACTGAAATGAATTTTTCCAAAGATGGTTTCTGTCATCTCACCACGCAGAGGTTTGTGCAAGTGTTGCTTTCAATCAGTTATGTGATGCTTAAGCAAGACCTCCATACTGCAGCTCCACGCCCCGATCGCTACTGCACAGACTCTGGCTCCAAACGCCTGCATCAGGGACACTTTACGAGGGAGAAGGAGTGAGGACATGTTGTTGACTTTTACAGCTCACACTCCAAATTGAATAAGGCATCCATCACTGGGATCTTGATGACGTTCATTCATGCTGGGTTATAAAAGTAGCTTTAAATGTCTGCTGTCATGTTTTAAAGAAACCTGGAGAAGATGCATCAAACAGCAATAAAAGTCTTGGTTCTGACTTGGAATTTGGACTTTGAAGGCCAGCGTTGAAGCCAGCATGTGGCATATATGAAATCTCTGAATTGCAGTGTACAATTTCTATGAATCTGTCAAATTGTTTAATGTTTTGGGGGAATTTATGCAACTGTCAGACTGAAAAGCGCTTGTGCAATCACTGAGGCTGTAAAAAAAGAAAGATAAAGATTCTGGCTTCTTGCATTTTTATGATTATTCAAGATATTTCTGGTTATTTTGCTTTTGAAGTGATTCACTATTCACTATTAAACCTCCAGCATGCCGTAGTTGGAGCTACACACTGGTTCACAGGTGAGGAGAGTTTTACTGAAGATGGAGGAGTGGGAGGAAGGTGAAGGAGGCACACTGAAGTGCCAAAGAAGACGACCTGAGTCTCTTGCTTCGTTCCCTCCAAACTTGTAATGGAGGTTTGATTAGCAAGCATGTAATGTACTTTACCCCCACGGATGGAGGCAGAGGGGGAGGAGGGTGAAGAGAGGCGAGGGATGGAGGGAGAGGTATATTAGGAAGGAGGAGGAGTGCATATAGGCTGCCCTCTCAGCAGGTCTCCTCATCTCCCCTCCTCCCTCCACCTCCACTTTATTCCTCAACTCCCTCAGAGCAGGACATAAGCCCCCCCCCCCCCCAAAACCTCCAACATCACCTCCTCTGCCTACACACACACACACACACACACAAACGCCATCACTCCCTCCCCCCCATAGTTGCACCATGCTGTGTAAGCGGTGGGTGTGGGTGGGGCAGGATGGGGTTGGAGGTCAGAAGCAGGAAGAGTCGCCCCCCCCCCGCCCCCGTCCCATTAACAAGCTGCACGTCTGCATGCAGGAAGTTGTTTGTGCACAGACACAATGCAAGTTTATTTGAATCCAGCAGGGAAAAGTCGGCTGTGTTGTCACGCCGCTGCTTTTGGGGTTAAAGGCTACGGAAAATGTTGAGGCGGCATCCATCGGCGTTGCTTTTACTGGCAGAAAGGAAAGGAAACGTCATCAGGAAGAGAGAAAAGCCCCACAAATGTACAAAAATCAGCCTCCATCTGTTTAAAGATATGAAAATTAGATTAAAATGTATTGGTTTTATTGCTTTTTCATCTTGCTATCCTGTTTCCTTTACCCTCTGGAAGATGGTGCAATTTAAAATGTTCAACTGATGCAATTTAAACCAAAACCATTAACAAACTTTTTATAAAATCAGCACAATTGCATCGCCAGAATGTAAAATTTGCATTTGTGCAAACCTTTGCACACCTTAAAACAGCCCGTTCTTATATAAATAAGCCGTTTTGACATTACTTTGAATTATGGAGGCGAGGTACAATCAAAATGTAGTGTCCTTGCTCAATTCCCTGATTTACAATGACTCATCAGCCACGTTTCATCCAAGGCAAACAACACAACACTGTCAACACTCATTTATAAACATGACCGATCACCTGCTGCAGCTGAAGGATTCTCCTAAATGTCAGACAAATCCCCTTAATCTTTAAAAAATTCAAACAAAACGTCTTTTTGGTTCTTATTTAATGTGAACAATGCAAGTTTCTCTCCATCCCTCCGCGCCTCCCACCACGCCAGATCAGTGTTTCTCTTTCCCCCTCTGCCTCACTGTGCTGTCGGCTCAGGGTGTGAGCAGAACAACGCTAATGTGTGGAGACACCTGACAAGCCCGCGGGCCTTTAGGGCTCAGCCTAATCACTCTGGACCCAAACCCATCGGGAATTAAACCTGCAAAACCAAACAGTCGCTGTGGGAGCTGGCTGGCATCTGCTGGGGCCACTCGAACGGCCGCTGAGGGGAAGGACGACGCGGGCTGTGTGTCTGTGAAAACCCAGGCGTTGTTTTAAGAGAGCGGGATCCAGGCTCTGAGCAGATTTATGCGCAAACTTGCAGAGCGAACAATTAGGCTGGAGGAATAACTTTGATTTTTAGACGTGCACGTTTTCCTAAAAAAAAAAAATCGGAGGATTGAAAAACATGAAAAGTGGTAAATATGTGCATGACTTGACTCTTCTGCCGTACTCAACCAACAAAAGCCTGATTTGTTTGCATGCTAGCTGCAGCGTTATTGCAATTGCTTGGTTTTCCAGAAGCAGAATGCATCATGGGAAACGTCTACTCTCGCCTCTTCTGTAGGTATTTCTTAACCAGACTTTGATATTTTTTCACTCCCACAGTGACGGTAAATCTGACAGCACTAAGGTCTCAGGGTTGAATCCCGCACACACGCACAAACACATCCATCTGCCATTGTATCACAGGAGCATGTCCGGAAAATTATAATTCTGCACGAGCAGGCAGGGTCTGATAAACGCTGGCTTACGACAACATAAAGGAGGCTTGACAGCCAGAGGCCAAGAGTCAGCCTGAAGATGTCGCCGCAGTGTGTTTGAACGAACATTAAAGCCCCTTTTCCACCATTCGGAGTACAGTAGTGCGTTAACTTTAAAATTAATGGGGATTTTCCAGTGTTTAAAGTACAGTAGCTTGTTAACTCCGGTATCTGTTAAGCCACGCAGGGCCCCTCTCCACTCTCTCTCTCTCTCCAGATGCCCTCATTAATTTTAGATTGGCTCTAAATGAGTCTCCTTCATCGTGGCCGAGGTTTTCTAAATTAGATTCATTTATATTTAAATTGTGAAACAGGCGTGGTTAATGAGAGAATCATTATTTTTGGGGGGGGTTATTTCAGATGGGCTGATAGTTGGGGTGGCTCAGTGCTGTGTGTAAGTGTGTGTGTGTGAAGTCAAGCCACCGGCATGATGTGGAGACGCACGGCGTTTTCATTTTTCTCTGAATAACACTGAAAATCACCGACGCGCGGGGGGGTTCAGAATAAAGGTGTGAAAGCCTTTGGAGACGGACTAATTGGCAGCGAGGCCTCTTCGGCGGCACATTAACGGTTTTAACAAGTTTAAATCAGCAAACATGGGAAGAAGTGAGGGGACGCGTGGTTCCTCCGGCTACGCTGAAAGATCGAATTCTTCAAAAGGTCAGAAAATAATGTTTCTTATGTTTTCTGCGTCTTACGTAAGAAGGGAGGCCATGCCAGGTGAAATCTGAGCAGCTTCAAAATACACACAACGCATCTTTGTTCGCTCCCTTTGTTAACACCCAATTAAACGCTCTTAAGGCTAATGTGCCGTTTTCAACACATCCGTGCAGTTCTCGGCACCGCGTGTGGCGAAAACGCGTTACAGGATACGGGCGTTGACTTAACAGGTGCCTCTGTCGACGCGATGACGTCCCGACAAAGCAGCCGGACGCCTCTCGACCTAAACTGCTAAAACTGCGGTGTTGAAAATGTCACATCTCAGGACGAGAGGACCTGAGGTGGAACAACAGAGCTACCCCTCCGACCCCCACCCTCCCGTCCATCCTCATAAAAGACACAAATCACACAGCGCTTTACAGCTGTACGTCTCCTCACAAGGCATCTCACAGCTCTCCGCGTCCTATAGCAACCCCCAGATTCTCCCCGCCAGGAATTTGACTGTTAGGAATCTAAGTGCCAGGCGTTTAAAACCTGAGGAATGCTATTGTTCTGGTCACAGCTGCACCAGCACTGGCCTGGCTACTGCTGCCACTGTGTGTGTGTGAGAGTGTGTGTAAGTGTAAAGAGGGGGAGGAGGAGGGGGTGGGTTTGGAGGAAGGAGGGCGGGAGGAGTCGAAGGTGTGAAAAAGGCAACTTTATGTGTTTCCAGTGCTCTGCGGTCTCGTGACAAAGCAGCACATAGTTGACAGCGAGTTGACACATTCCTCAGGCCTGGACGGCTGCAAAAGCTCTCTCCACCCTCTCTCTCTCTCTCTCCCTCCCTCCCTCCCTCCTTCCTCCAGCAACATATATCCCATTTCATGTCTGACGCTCTGTCTTTGAAACACAAAGTCAGCATGATTTTGATTCAACACATTTCCAGCACAGATGCAATTTAGAGCAGATATTAAACTTCCCAAACTACTAAAACTAAAATTCACAGAGATAAAGAAACCATATTATTACAATTTATATAAAAGCTGTGTGCAACAAGGTGGAACCACACAGGAAAACACAAGGAAAAGCAGTACTGCATTAGATCTGCTACCGGTGCTCATTAGAATCAGGTTATTCACCTCTGAGTGCAAACAAACAAACTTGACTTCCTGTATTTGCATGTTCGCTGCATGTCTGCAGAGAAAAGCATGTTCGTCACGTTCATCATAAACGTGCTGCAGCTGAGGTTAGGACTCTGAGTATTTTAAAATCAGAAACTCAGACGTGAAGTTAGCTGAAACTGCGGCGCGCACCAGGTCACGCCGCGCTATCTCCATGACAACTGTTCCCAATAAGAAAAACATGAGACAGCTGAAATGTAAAAAGCTTTGATTTGTTTTTATCTTTTTGGTCAAATCACATCTGATTATTGTAGCTGTTGGTTGTTCAGGCTGCTATTTCTTTCACATTATTATCTATGCACAGGTAAATAGGCTAGTTTTCTCTCTCCCTGCACAATAATATGATATTTTTTAATGTTTACGTCCGTCATGTGCTTGTAACTTGTGAACAGAGGTCAAACTCAGTGTTGTGTGCTGTGACAGAGACTGACTGCACGGGCTTTGTCATCTCCTTTTAAATGCAGCATTACAGCAGCGATCCCGGTGCCCGAGCGACAAAGACAGTCTGCAGATCCGCTGGATTTCATGTTTTCTATATGATACATGCACCACGAGAGGAAGCAGAAGCAACAGTAGGGAGATGGCAGGCTTCCTCTCTCTCTCTCTCGCTCTCTTTCTAGTAATTACCATCCAGCTGCTTGGAGGAACAATGCTTGGCTCTCTTCCAGACGGCTGACTTCATACACTCTGTGCCACGCTCAATTTGGAGCGCAGCGGAAGCTGGGCATGACTGGCACCCTCCAGGGCATTGCTGTCTCTCTCTATGGGATTCACTGTGTGTGTGTGTGTGAGTGTGAGTGTGTGTGTGTGCATCGTTGGGTGTGTTCCCTAAACCTACCAGTTCCCATTTGCCATCCGGTTCCTGCATTATCCCGGTCTCTTGATCACATCTTCACTCTCCTGTTCTGTTGCGTCACTGGAACAACAAAGCAAAATGAAAGAGAAGATGAACAAAAAGTGACGATTGTTGACACTTTTGCACATTTTAATCGGTTTTCTTGACAGCAGAGTGGTGTCGGGTCGTTATCAGAGAAATCTTCATGCAAGAAGGAGCTTCAGCTGTTGTAGTTTTTAATTTTTTTCTGCTTTGTTTGCAGTAATTAGGTGAAAATCAGAAGAGGAGCACCGGCGGACAAAGACGATTTCCACCTATAGCAGCTCAGACTTATTTGACAGATGATCAGCTCTGAGCAAAAAACAAAAGAAAAGTTACCACGTAATCATCTTTCCACCGTGTTTCACAGAGCCGATGATGTTTGAATTCATAGGAGGCCGATTCATAAATGCTCAGCCTTGGTGAAAAGCTGCTGTGAAGGTCAGAGTTCACACTGAAATCCTTGCACACCCACAGCAGTTCACGCTGCTCCCCCGATACAAAGTTGTGTTACCAGGCAACGGGTACAGTTCGGGCTAGTAGCTCGCCGACTCTCTTCCTTTCGTGCGCTGCAACAACAAAGTTGAGCTGCAGAAACTTAAAGCTGACTCTTAGAAACTGATGCGGAGCTTTGGCTAAAACTAATGTAGCAGCAAATCTACTAGCAGCCATTTGAATATGAAGAACTCCCTCATTATACGGGTCAAAGGAAGCTATTGTTGCACCCACATGCATCCATACGTGTGTGTGTGTGTGTGTGTGTGTGTGTGTGTACAGTACACCCCCTCTCCCACCCCACTCCAAACTTGGCTGAATAGGGTTGCAGCACGACCCGGCTCTTCCTCCTGCAGCACAATGAGGACCTGTTTTGGTCCAGTATTCCCAGTTACCCCGATCCCTCTGCCCAAAAAAAGCAACACACACACACACACACACACACACAGACACACACAGACACACACAGACACACACACACACACTACCAGCCCCAGTCTGTCCCCGACTGTTTTGGACAGAAGGGCATTTAAAGAGCAGAGACAAACAGCAACAGTTGCTAATTGTTGTGTAACAGTTCGACAAGGAGATAGCAGCGTTAAGACAGACGAGCCTCACAGTGCTTTCACATCGTCACGACGCCCAGCTGACGTGACGCCGACCAACACAAAGCTCCTAACACAGCATAAACAAGTGCCAACTCGTATTTTACTCGTGCACCACTCTTTTTTAAAAGCGACTGAGCAACACAAGTCACTAATATTATAAAATAACAGATTTCTCAGTTTAATGTGATGTAAATTATCTGTTATTATTTAAGTGCATTGATTTTTTATTATTTGTTCTGTTGGAATACTAAGGAACATAACAAGGTAACTACTGAACGGCATCACTGGCAGTGGCACCTTCTCACTGACAAAGACCCCATTGTTGCCTTTAGTGAAGGAAGTTTTTAAATGTTCAGTGACGAGTTATTTGCTAAAGCTAAAGCTAACGATGAGAGCTAAAGCAGCAGGACAGCACGTAGCAGCAGACCAGAATAAAAAGGAGAAACATGCAAACCTTTCCATCACACTTTCCACCTTCTCAGGTTTGGCCGGCGACCTTTTAATGACGTCTTCATGCTTACAGTCACATCCGACTGGAGAATAAGCAAAATGACCAGATTATCTCAGCGCTCTCACCCCCTGACAGTCGCGTAACGGCACTGGATGGAAACGAGCAATAATTTGCATTTTGTTTCGCTGATTTTCTGGAAATTTGGATAACTTTGATGGAAACCTGACTGGTGACAACAGGTTTTTGGTTTGTTAATGCGTATCAGGACAACTTCAACTTCTGGATAAAGACATGGTGGCTTTAATCACTTGTTAATGAATAAAATGCAGACCCTCCACCTGCTCCACCTCCACAGTATCACATCAGACTCTATAGATAATGTGGAATAATTTATGAAGTGGCACTTGATTGGACTGAAATTGAATGCGTCTGAGTTTATTTTATTAATATGAACTTGCAGGTTTTGTGGTATAGTTCATACAGGGTGTGTACAATGACTAAAACAGTGTTAGAAGCGCTGTCAGACACTAAGAAATGAACATGTATGGATGTATACGCGGTGTTACTATCCAGTGCTGGTTCAGGGTTGTATTCCCATGTAGCTTAATGGGTACAGCAAGGTACTGTTACTGCCAAGCCGCTGGACTGGAAAATGCATAGGGTACGGTTACACAGCCAGCTCAGCCTAACAGAAGTGGCAGTGGGGAGGGTGGAAATGGAAAACCTGCGGGAGAGACTGGTACCAGCACAAACCAATCAGACGCTGACGTTTCTGAACCGGAGGTGTTTGTTGTGTTTGTTTTTCAGCGTCTGTGAGTCGTCAGTCGTCGACCGGACCTCCTCAGCCCATCAAACGGCCTGCGCTGCGTTATCTAAACACACCATCGTATCTATATTAACGTCCGCCTCGGCAGTACGTACTCCCAGTACGTTCGTGTGAACTCCGTCACGGATACAATAACAGTAATGTCGTTCCCCATTTGCAAGGCATGTGTCTGAGGGCCAGGCCAAAGCAAACAGAGGTGTGTTTCTGATTTGACTGCTCACTCGCTGCTGTTACAGAGTTAATAACACAGAAACACAGTCAAATGCACAACGGCTGCATGTTTCAAGACTGTAGGCGCTGACTTTCTGCTTCTGAAACTATTTTTAAGCCTTTAACCGATGCTTCCCACGATGTACTTCAGCGTACAGCTGATTTTACGGTCACAGTTTCAGTTTCCTGAAATGAGCTGTGTTTTACAGCTGGGTTTGCTTCTTTTAAACATAATCTGCACCTGATTCTAGCTTTCAAACAGTGCTTCAACGCTGGTTTTACCTCTCTAAAATAAAAACCGCATCACTTCACAGTTTGAGTTTCCTAAAGTTGGGTTCTTTGAGCTGGATTTCACAGGTTTGATTCCCTATAAGTAATTTATAGTGTGTTTAATCCTAATAACCCTGACCTAGTTCAGCATGAGGGGAGACTGTTGATGACCAGTGGCTTTAGACCATAGTGCACATACATGTATGAGTGTATTGACACTATTGTACATTTGTGTGTAAGTGTGTGTGTAACTGAGCACACATATGCATGTACAGTAAGCTTATGTTTGAGTTTTACACCACCTGTATCACATGTTTGCACGTTTACGGACCAGAACGCGAGTGAATGTGTGTTCATTTCTGTGTATTCGTGTGTGTGTGTGTGTGTGAGCTTGTGTTAACATGGGCATGTGTGTGTGTGTGTGTGTGTGTGTGTGTGTGTGTGTCTGTGTGTGCGTTAACGGCAGAGGGCCCCCAGGCAGGGCCCCCCACAGTGTCCAAGGGGGATTGTGGGTAGTTGGGAGAGGGTTTGGATTCGGGCTTTTGTTTGTCTCTGTGTGCTGACATCACTGTGCTGATGGCACCAAATCCCCCGTTCTCCTGCACACAGCACTTTCTATACAAAACACCAACACACACACACACACACTCTAACACACACGGTACAAGTAATGCCAACTTGGCCAAAAAAAAAAAAAAAAAGCTCTTTCTCTTTTTAACACACGTGCAGACGTCCATGTATGCACATACGGATGCTGCACGCTCCGACACAGGACGCAGCGCGATCATCACATTCGCAGCCATATTTGACCTCCATGCATTAACTCCAGTTGACAAATGCGCCCGTTTAAATACACGTTTCACATTGTCTTCCACCTGCTGATAAAGTTTTATAGCCCACTGACGCCTTGTCTTATCAACATCGGCAAGTGGAAGCTCAGCAAATCATTAAATTGAGATTTAATTTCAGGCATGAGGTTAGTCGGGGAACCGCCAAGGAGCTTCACATATGCTGAACTCTGACAATACTGTTAAACTGATGCTTCAGATGCACAATAATTAGCACTGATTACACCACAGTTAGCCGTATACTACACACACAGTCACACCTGCACAGTATATATATAGAGAGAGAGAGTAGTTCAGTATACTGAGTTGGGGAGTATTCCACCTCCTCCTTAGCGCTGCAGTATTTCCATGTATGTCAGCCATTAAACTGATTGTTGTCCCACACACACACACACACACACACACACACACACACACACACACTCTATTTGCTCATAAGCTCAGCTATCTGACTCTGTCTTTACATAGCCTGGTTAAACATTAACAGGAGCCTTTCTCTTGCCTCCAGTGCTGTCTTTGGTATGTATGGAGCTCAGGGAGGGGCAGGAGGGGTCGGGGCAGTCGACGACACTTCCTCTCGAGCCTGGAGGAAGTGGGTTAGCCATTTTTTTTTTCCCAGTTACTGAATTGTTTCTTGGTGGCATTTGTTTGTTATGCGCACTGCAACGACAGCGACAGCGCTTGCAGAAAAATTGCTGTGCAAGCAAAATGTTTATACGCACAAATGTTAGTGCATTAAAGGATCCATCACTGCATTTTCTGTTTTTTTATTCAGTGTCTTGCACAAGGAGACTTCCGGCAGTTGCTTGGTTGATGCACTTTCAACCTGTAGCCTTTAGCTGAATTGCTGCCTCTAAAACCACTCAGCCTCCACGATGCCCCTGGTACGGTTTTGCAGTTTGCAGGGCATGCAGCGACTTAATATGGTCAAACAGACACATATCTGCACGCAGACATCCCGAGACGCACACAAAGGCACGGTCACGCGCGCACGTAACACAAACACACAACCCACTGCTCCTGAGGACCCGGGGAAGCGGTTGGGATGGACCGAGCACTCAGAGCCACTCAAAGCCAATCAAAGCTGATGATAGCTCAGACATTTACACCATCCATCCACTGCCTCTCTCCGTCCCTCTCCTTCCCTCTCTCACACACACACACACACACAAGCACACAGGAGAGAAAAACTGTCTTCAGGTGATCGCCATCATCGTTACCGCATCTCTCGCACACAGAGGGAATGGAAAAAAGAGAGAAAGGGGGGGGCTTCTACACTGAAAAGGGTGGGAGGAAACAGAAGGGATGTGCACACTGAGCTCTGTAAGGAGACTGGATCTGTGAAGGCCACATTTAAAGCACTGATGAGGTGAAAGAATAACTCAGGAAATCTGCAAAATCACAAGTTGTTAGACGTGCAGGGGAAATATGAAACTAATGCAATGAGATGCTGTTTTGCAGGAGGGTTAAATGTCCCTCTGAGTTTCATGGTTTCCAGAATCTTTGCTGGTGATGCTGTAAGTAAACACATTAATACAGAACTTTTGTCTGAAGTCGTCTTTTCATTTACTTCGAATTCCCCCGTTCACACCTTCAGGATGTCAGCGAGCTACCATGCAAATCCCCGGCTGAGGCTACTGAGTGTCTTCCTGAGGGACACCTAGACGTATGGATGCAATCAGCGGCTGATGCGCCGCACTTCCCGAGCCAAAGCCACATGTGATGGCTCTATATAATGTTCCATCGGCCGAGTGTGATCAGTCTGCATATAAATAACACGACCGCAGTGTCAGAGTCTGACTCTGAGCGCAGGTGACGCGGCAGTCCTTTCCTTTAACCTGAGGTGAGAGTAGATGTGTTTCATCACTTGTTTATTTTTGTTACCATGACAACGAAGGTCACCTGACTGTAGACCTGCTCTCCATAGAAGTTAATGGGGACAAGGTTGGAGTTTGGCGTTTGCACTGAATGTGGTTTGACTTGAAAAGGTTGAAGACAGCGGGTTTCTTAAGTTTTAGTGCTGACTCTCATTTTGTCACAATTGTCACTGAACATATGTAAATATTTAAATGTGTGGTAATGCCATATTCATTTATTTTATGAAGTTTTGATGTTCGGTAACGATGTTCAGGGAGTCTGAAGCTGTGAAACATCAACAAATATTTGATTTCTCGTTGCCTTTCAGCTCAGCTGTTCGCTGCAGTTTCCAGTTTCATCTGACGCCGGGTGTGTCTAAATTACTCTTCGGCACAAAGAGAAACAAGTTTAGATAAAAGATTGACAGTAAACATGAGTGTCATTAATCAACATGACTCTAATTATCACGCTCTATGCCTTAAAGAGCTGTTTTGTTTCTCCGGGTGAATTCAAACTCATTTTTCTTAAAAATCAAAGTGTTTTTAAGGTCTGTTAATGAAGACTGATGATTCAAGGTCTGTGTTTATGGTAGAAAAGACTGATTTATTATAGTGGACTGCTCATGTTCACTGTGGCCTATCTACGTAAACTGTGAATTCATTCAAAAAGTAATTACAAGGTTGTTTTTAGGAATAAGGCCGATCCTGAGGAGACTAATCACGCTACAAACTGCCTCCTGGAAATGCGCCTGCATGATGCAATGTGAATTTAAATATCCTGACTTTCTAACATGTTACAAACTATTAATGTTGATATCAAAACAATATCATCTCTGATAGTGGAGTCGAATATATATACGTATTCGATGGCCTCAGATGACACCAGGGTGACCCCAAACCTCAAACAGCCTCATTATTCAGTGGGTATTTTGCAGGTGCACTGGCCATTTCTGGTGCACCTGCTTCCTCTTGAAGCTCTCCATCTACTGCTGCACCTCAGGGAGCAGCCTACTACATCTCCCAGAATGCCTTTCAACAATGTGGGCCCACATTGTCTGGACAGCGAGTCATACTCACAGCCTGGTGACAGAGAGAAAATGAATTTTGCTAAAAAAGTGAACGTCCTAACAAAAGGCGAGAAAGACATCGAGTGTCTGTAGTAATCAGATTACTCAAGCACACACACACACACACGCGTGCACACGAGCTATATGCACAAATGTCTCCATGCTCACCGATGCTCAAACCCGTTTTCCCAACGGCTGAAGACTTTTTAATAAACTTTTAACGACCACTCCAAGAACACGCCCCGTCCTTCCTCTGAGTGCTGCTTCTCAGCTGCTTCTCTCTCTCTCACACACACGCACACACACACTTACACACACTCTCACACACACACACAGAGGGTCCTGTCAGGGCTAACTAAGCGGAGTGGCGGGCAGGGCAGCGTTTGGATTGGCTGGACAGGGGTTGCCGGGGGTTACAGTGGATTTGGTGGACCACCTGCTGAGACTCAGCCGCCAACTGACTGAAAACATTTACATCAGAAACCACCCAGGATAGAGACAGAGGGAGACACAGAGAGAGGAGAAACACTACGAGAGGCAGGAAGTTCAGAAAAGCAATAAAGTCTTTACTAAATACATTTCAACATGAAATCACCTCTGCTGTAAACTGCTCCGACTGATAGATCAGGAGTGAAATGTCATTGATGCGGCCTTGCTGTGCTTTAAACACACATAATAAAAGCTAGAGCAGCAGGGCCCGGAGAAAAGAACCTCGTCCACAGAAAGTGACTGAAATGGGTCTAATCGCGCCGCTTTTGTGGCGCAGAGAGCCGGTCTGAGTTTCACACTTTGTGAGGACGAGGGGACGGCACCTGCAGCGGCAGTGTGGTGGCAGTGGAGGGCTTCGGTGGTGTTTTGCTCGCAGCGCAGCATTTGTCCGAGACCGATGGGGTAAAAACTACTTCCCGGTGCCCGGAGTCTTCAAGGTGTCCGTGTGAGCGTGGACGCAGCCAGAGCTGTTTATGTGCGCGGACAGAGTTTGGCCAACAGTCAAAGGCAAAAACAAAGTTTCATTGACAACGGCACAAAAAGTTTGGTGACCGTTGGACGTCGGCTGGGCCAGAATGGATGTTTTTGTTTTTTTGGGGTGTCTGTGCAGCGCCGGTCCTGCTCCGGCTTCATATAAACCCTGAAAACACAACTTTACTCGCTTTGAGAGTCTGGATTCATTCTCCACCTTTAACTTTTAGTGTCTACACTTAGTGATGCACTTTGTTTTAGAACAAACTTGAGTTTCGTGATTTGAAGATTTCCATTTTCTACTTATACTTCACCACATTTGAGAAACAGACTATAGAAAGCCAGCAATCAAACTCTCTCATGGTTTAATAGAGTTGTAAAGCTAATTCAGCTTCACCATAATAAGCCACATTATCGGTTATAACGGTCCAATACTCATTACATTATTATACTTTGCTTATTTATAAATTTTTTTAGCTCGTCTTTAACATGTAAGTCCTTAAACAGCGCTGTATTACTTTCATAAAAGATCAAAATGCTGCTTTAGCGCTTTCTGACAATAAAAGCGACTCAGTTTAACTCGCAGCAGATCATTTCTCATCGCCGTGTTGATCCATTTTCTTTACTTTCCTAACGACGCTCTACTTTTTTTTTTTTCTTTTTTCCGATTTTCCAAAGACGGATTGGAGCAGAAAGCATCAGACACCGAGGTTTAAGTCGCCGATCATCACATGAAAGCGATGGAAATGAACATCGGGGTAAGTGAACTGCAAAAAAAATCCAATTACGACAAAGAGTGATTCAGAGTCAGATATCACTCATAATCAGATTAATTTCAGTCCCGGAGATTGAAAAAGTTCTGGTAGCACAACTGTTTTAGATGCAGAGCTCCGCTGTGGCCCTTGGCCCTCCTAAAGCATCCATCGCCCCCCCCCAGCCCCTCATGTATAAGGGCCCAGGCCCATATGGGGGTCCCCCCTTCAAAACCCCTACTCTATCACAGGTCCTGTGTGTGTGTGTGCGCGTGTGTGCGCGTGTGTGTGTGTTACTCTGACCCGCAAACTGACCTCCTCAAACTTCAAACTGAATACTTCTGGCAGTTACCACGACGACAGAGCTCTCCAAGCCTTATCCTACTTACTGAGACGAGACGAGGAGCGAGGAGGAGGAGGAGGAGGAGGAGGAGGAGGAGGAGAGCAGGAGCGAGAAAGTAAAGAAAGAAGAGAGGGACAGAGAACGGTGTGGACAGACACACACACACACACACACACACACACACACAGACATTGGTAAAGTGAGAGAGAGGGGGAGAGAGAGGGGGGAGGCAGCCAGGCAGAAAGCGAGAGTTGCTGCTTTTGCATCTCTGTGTTTTTCATGAGTAGACAGTTTACTGGGAGATTATTCACAGTCTGGTATTTTAGCCTTATTAGGCCACTGCTCCCGATACAGACTTCCCCTCCCATCATCCACGGCCACACTGAGGCTGTTTTGTTTGCTTGTTTCTGGATTTTTCTTTCTATTCCCACATTTTTCCTCCCTTCACACACATTTTCTATCCACTGCACACTGCGTCCTTTCTGCAAGGTGGGAAAAAAGCAGTTTTGGTGGCGCAGGAATCGGGCAGTTAAAGTCCCGTTTTTGTTCTGCAAAGTGCGGATGAACACAAAACTGTCCTGGTTATAGCATCAGCGCGAAACATTAACAATACCTGCTTATTTAACAACAAACAGCAGAACCTCAAAAGTTCCCTCATGGTTTAAATACTTTCTGATTCTGGATCAGTTTTGGACAAGTCATCAAATGAAGCGCCGGATGGTTTTGCCTCTTTGGTCGTTTTTGGTTAAAATAAAAGTTAAAGTTTGTAGTCGTGGTGAAAAAAACAAGTGTGTTGTAAAGAGACATGACGTGTTCCCCTTTGGTCCTATTGGACAACAGCTACAAATGCTACAAGCAGACGACCTGCTACCAGGAAGTGGCTCTTTCTAGACATTTGCTGAAACACCTGATCTGGTGATTTGGGGTCAGTCCGGCAACTATGGTGCAGTTCTAGTTTGTAACCTTATTTGGCTTTCTCTCTATAGGAAACACATCTATACTTAATAGACAGTGCTGTGTTTGGAGCTATCCACCGCACCGAACTGACAGCAGTGAACAAAATGGGAAAAACTTTCAAATATGAATTTACAGGATAATTAGCACTCTTTTCCTTGAATTCAAATTTCAATATTAGGTATTTATAAAACGATCATCGACGGCTCGTCCTCAGGTCTTGCTTTTGTCTGCACCAGTGAGTTTGAACTCCGGGCTGCACCGCTTCACGAGCCGTAAAATACTTAGTACATGACATTTTACTGCTAATAGCTTCCTTCACGTGCCACTTGAAGGAACCTCCTGCACGCTGCTAAATATCCTGTTAGGAAGCCCGACCAGGGGGTCACTCCTGTCCCGACGACTAGACCAAACCAGTGGAAAACAGAAAGACAGAGACACGGAGTTAAAGAAACATTGTGCGTAATTGTAAGTGCAACTGCGAGCGAGCCCGACTGATCTGACGGCAGGCGGCTCATAAATCAATACCGTCCGTGTTTGTGTCCCCGGGCTAGCTGTCACTCACCGGCCCGGAGGACTGAGGTGATTGATCCATCTCTGCTTTAATCCGTGCTCTGCAGCCTCACCTGGCTCGTTCCCAGGGCCACACACACACACACACACACACACACACACACACTTGACGTGCACGCAGCGAGCCAAAACTCTCTGTCCTGGGACAGTTGGCAGCGGCAAATGTTGCCAAATGTCCCGTCTGTCCAAGCTCTGCCATGTTGTTGACTCACCACACGCAGGGACGTAATACAAAGAGATGGGACAAGGCAAGGAGAAAGCCATGTGTCCTGTCCTGTCTCATTCCGGTCCTGATCAGCCCCATCTTGCCCTTTTAGCTGCCCTCTCTTGTCCTGTCTGGCCCTGTCCCTTTCTGCCCTGTCCAGCAATGCTTTGCTCCACCTTGCCTTGTCTTGGCATGTCCTGTCCTCTCCGGCTCAGTCCTGTTGAACCTTATTCTGTCCCATCCTGATCTACCATGTCCTGTCTTGTTCTATCACATCCTGACTTGTCCATGTTGTGCTCTTCTTGTCCTGTCCTGATCTGAGGCTGTCCGGGCCAACAGCCCCTCCCCTCAGGGCTGCGTCGCACGTTTTGAGCTCCGTCAGTCGGTAAAATCGGTAAATGATCCTGGCTGTCATTTAATCAATATGAACAGGCGGCAGCTGTCACACATCACCGTCTCCCCCCCGGGGGTCGTTGTCATTAAAAAAAACATGTGTGTGTGTGTGTGTGTGTTTTATTGGATCTGTGGCTTTTATTGTGACAGCCAGGCACACTCTGGTTTCCTGCAGCATTGTGGCCGAAGCAACGGGAACCATTAGTTTTATATTAACGAAACACTTATTTCACTTAGTGCTGAAATGATTCATTGACAGAATATGAATTATTTTACTAATCAATTAAGGATTTAATTGAGTCTTTCATCAAGCAGCTGACTCCGGCTTCTGTGAAGTGAGAATCTGATGTTTTGTATTTTTGATCTTTGGGTTTTGGGTCAATTGATTTGACAAAACAAGGGATTTAGAAACATCTTTGACTCAATTTGCATCTCGCAGCATTTTCTGGGCTGTTATTGAAAAATCAGCTGATAAGAAAAAAACACACTGACGATGAAAATAAACGTTCAGTTTACTCTCGCTGCTGTTTAAAGGTAAAATTTAAGGTTTTAGACAAATCAGATGTTTAAGTTTGTTGAGCTTTTAACTCAGATACAGTTGTGCATAAGGTTAAAATATAAAAAACAGAATAAATAAAGTTTGGTTCCAAAGTATCTGAAGTCTTTACTGGATTAACTCTGACAGCCAATGGCAGGAGGGCGGTCTGAGGATGTTGTAGTCCTGCAGGGGGTACTCCTCTCCTCTTTCCTCGTCTCCTCTCCTTTCCTTTCTTTCCTCTTCCTTTCCTTGCCTCTCCTAACGTGAGACAGTGAAATCTCATCCAGCCACTCTGCCTGCCCTTATAGCCAGCAGGGAGGGACATGTCATTTCACTTGTGTGCATGTGTGTGTGTGTGTGTCTTACTGCGCAACACACGAGAGCAGAGGGAGGAGGCCGGTGGGGGGGTGACAGGGCTCTGATCTCTCAGATAGGGAGATAGCCACCTGATTCAAATGGCTCGCTTGTTCCCGGCAGTCACTTGATCAGCGTGTGAACTGACTCCTCTCTTATTTACAATCAAATGCTGCTGCACTGACCTGCCCAACCCAGCCCAGGCCAGGCCTCTCTCTCTCTCTCTCTGCCCTATATTTGCCATGTCTCTCTCTCCCTCCTTTCCACACACACACACACACACACACACACACACACACATACAGGTGTACTCTGCAACGCCGTGATGGAAACTTCCACAGATGAGGCCAGTTATGATCACGCAATCTTTTGAAATATGAGCTCAAGTCCATTTTTTTTTTTTTTGCACATTAACAAATGTCTGTTTTGCGACCGCTCATCAACGTTTAACATCCCGTAATGACGCTTCAATCCATCACCGCTCGATCAAAGCTTTAACGCTGCTCTGCCCGGCCGGCATTTCCTGGATAACGTGCTGTGGTACACGGGCAGTGTTGCTTTATGAATCCCGCAGCATAAAAAAGCTGTTTGCTCAGAGTAAACTGAGGGAGGAGGTGAGCTTTGGGCCAGAGAAACAACAGCACATGTCATATTTTTTAACTGTCTGCTGTGAGATACATCCAGAGATACATCCAGACTTTGTTTATGTGACTTGGGTGAGTCTGAAGATGACGAAAGGAACACAAAGATCTTTGTTTGCGGTTTAATGTACGACTCACTCATTCGTGTTGTCCTTTAAATCCATGCGTGTGACACGATGAATGACAAAAACCACTGTAAGTAGCTCGCAAGCTAACTAATCACACAGCGCATACAGAGCAACCTGATCCTTCAACTTATAATCTAAGGATTTTGGTCAAAATGTGCAAATACTCATATTTTAGCTCATTTTAGAATGTATTTCTACTAGAGGAAGCCAGTTTCCTTCTCTTTCTAATCTAATCCAATCTAATCTGATCTAATCTAACCTAATCTGTGTTTTAAGAGTCTATATACCCTCTTAAGATGACAGAGATTTTGACAAAACCGATCTGCAGATAATGTGGCCCTGCCTTCCCCCTCAGAAATTCAACAATGACAGCATTTAAAGCTGAACAGAAAAGGAAAAAGTCTGAAAATGAGTTTTTAAACATTAAAAGTCCTCATTGTACAAAAGTGAATTCGTAACTTGTCGAAAATGAAAAACGCTCGTCTGAAATTCCTCCAAATGTGGCTCAGTCTGAGTCAGGGAGAAACAGCTTCAGTGTGCTGCATCTGTCTGTCTGCCTGCCTGCCTGCCTGTCTGTCTGTAACTGTCCTGTCTGATTATCTCTCCCAGTTGGCCCCGGGGGGACACCCACACTGAAAGAGGCCACTCTTCCATTCAACAACAGCTTCTGTCAGAGAGACGGAGAGAGGGAGAGGGAGACCTCAGAGTCACCAGCTCCAGAATAGCCCCGATAGTGACTGATGCAATCAATCGAAATCTACACGGCAGTCAGCGCGATGGGCCGGGAGCGAGGTTTTACGCTCGATAAAAGAAAATTGCTCCACGCTGGAGCCGAACAAACGCAGAGATGTAAAGGCGGAAGGGCCCGAGCCGTCTTCCAAGACTCCGCGTTTGATTTTCAGCAAAACGAGCGCACCACCCAGGATTGGAGCCAAAACGCAGACAGCTGTGCACAACCTGTAGTTTACACACACACACACTGTTCAACATCACTGCCTGACACGCATCACAGCACGGTCTAGACCAGTCAAAACAAGCTGATGTATGGACATTTAGCCTAAATGAGCTATGTCTTAGATTACTGGTGTGAGATGCCTCCTTCTTGACAACAACCTGTGGTGGGCACCGCCGCTGATGCTGGTGTCATGTAAGCACCAGAACCACCAGAAAACCTGTTTCATGGGCCTTTAACTGCACAGATCACGCACTTTAGGTTAAATGTATTTTACTTTTTTTGCAAGGGAAACAAACACACAGTTCTAGTTTCTCCACTGTCTTTAGGATCATAATGCAGAAATGGGGTTTAGCCAACAGGTGGATTGTAAGTAAAGCTGCAGAGGTCCGAGGGTCAGATGAATAATTCACCACGGAAAGAGATATGACATTTCCACACGGGAGGAGTGTAATCTGGGCTGATGTTGTGTGTGTGTCAACATGATTCGGAGGGTCTAAAATCACCTGCGTGCGTCTCTTCCTGACAAACATTTGGCAAATTTGACATTTAGAGGACGCGTTCATCCAGCGAGCACGGGCGCTTTAATCTGATACTTGAAGAGAGGAGGAAGTAAGTGCAGACTGAGGGGAAACACAAGTGTGTGTGTGTGTGTGTGTGTGTGCGTGTGTGTGTGTGTGTGTGGGGGGGGGGGGGGGAGCTGCTGTCTGAAGGATGGCCTACATCTACTGGATGTATAGCCTCTGTGTGTGTGTGTGTGTGTGTGTGTGTGAAGCTGAGAGTGCTGTCATGTTGATGTCCCCGACAAAGAGCAACCGCAGCGTCTCTGTGACTCTGTGTAACGTAAGACTGCCTTTAAAACACAGCAGCACCTTCCTTGTCCTGTGGGTTCACCTCGAACAACAAAACACACGTACCCGGTGTAATGACACGAGGAGGTGTCACCGCCTCCGAAACACTGTTAATTCAAAGCAAATCTAAATCAGCCACAGTTGCTTATTTGAGATATCAGCAGCCGGATACAGTCTGGACAGGAAATAACCTAAAAACACAGCATTCATGTAGAAATCTACAAGCTTTGTTAAAAGTCATGTCAACAAAAGTTTTAATATTAACTTTGAAAAATGATCTTGAATCATATAATGAGCATGAAGATGTTTTCATCTGTAGAGGCTGACAGTTAAAGTGCATTTTGATGTTTAATTATGCGCTATAGGCTAAAACACACATTAGCCTTCATGCTCCGTTGGCGAGCCCAGCTTTAAACCCTGCTCACTTTCATTACATTTTATGGAAACTGTTCAGAAACCTGACGTTTTAGGTTACAACGTGTTTTGGAAAACAGTGACAATTACACATTATTTCTTGGTCCTGGTTGTTTTTACGTGCTTCTTCATCTTCAGCCCTCATCAAAGCTGAAAAAGCTCGGTTTGTTGCATTTCATCAGATTAGGGATCAAGACGGTGAGAAAAACGTTAATAATAATAATAACAACAACAACAACAACAACAACAACAACAAGAACAACAACAACTAACACTTATTAACTTATTAACACATGCATACACGAACGCACGCACCCTCAGCTTCTGTAGCATCTATTCAGAAGGCTCGCGCATGTCCCCGAGGGCTACAAAGGCACGCGGGCGGTGGACCCCCGCCTCCACACACACACACCCACCTTTTTTTTTTTTTTTTTTTTTTTTTGGTCACCGCTCCGCACTATTTCCAAAGCTTTTATTCTGAAAAGCGTCACACAGCACCGGCGAGAAAACACGCGGCGAGAAACACAGAAACACAGAAACACAGAAACAGAAACACATCCATTATTTCAGCAGAAATAATGGATGTGTTTCTGTGTTTGTGTCTGAAAGTGGGGCAGTTTATGTTTTTGGATATTTTCGGAGCTGTGTTTTATTTTGATTTGCTTCCACTTACTTTATTTTAAATCTGTTTAGGCCCACAACACTCTCTCTGTCACATGAAACAGCGGACGCCACGCCCTGTCACTCACTTGTTCTCGACCATTTCTGGATGTGTGATATTCTAAAATAGGACAAGCCTCCGCCGCCCCCCCCTCCCCTCCTCGTTTAATGTGCGAGTGGAGTTGTTGGTCAACAGTTGGGTCGGGGGGCCAGGCGGAGGGAGGAGGGGAGGGTGGGAACAATGGACGGTGCTGTTGTGCGCTGGAGTCGGTGGAGAGAGGGAGAGAGAGGGAGAGAGAGGGAGAGTCAGGCTGATGACAGAGTGAAAGAGGTTAGTGTCTATGCTGGGAAATGAGACCAGCGGAGGGGGGCTCCTGTGTCTGTTGGCTTGTTAATGATGATTCAGTCCCATCAGCTCAACAGCCTTCTCTATCAAGGAATCTCTGAAGGTCCCCAGCTCAGCGGTGCCATCACACACACACACACACACCACGCACACACACAAACATAATTATACAAAGGTTTTTAGATCAACAGTCCAACAGTCCGCCCTGATGCGCTTGGCTGCAGAAATAATAAAATAGACCCACGTGCACGTGCAGAAATCCACATAAAAACGCAAATCAGACGTCCCCCGGTGCATATTTCTTGTGAAATCGATCGATCACTTCGCCATAAATGGCTCGTGTCCGTTGATCGGAATCAGATATTGACTGGAAGTTCACAACGAGGGAACAAAAACAGTTTTCTCGACGTTTCAGGCAATAATGGAGGGTCGTAGCGTTTGCGTGCAGGATATCTCGTGTCAGCAAATACGTCGGCAGACTTTTGTGCAACGAAAAACAGCTTTATTTATCTAATGTTGTTTTTTTTAAAAAACCGCCCTGATGCAACAAGTTGAAGGAAATCTAAACTGTGACCCAAACGACCAAACAGGAAAAAAACCAAGTCACTGTGGGGTTTTTATTTGTGTGTGTGAACCCGGCAACGATTCCTGCGTCTGCACCGGGCATCCCACCCTCTCCCTTCTCCTCCCCGCCAGGCTCCATGAGCCGGCCACGGGTGGCACTCAGCCTGGAAACCCGCTGATATTGTTCCAGGCGAGCGACGTGTTGCATGCGCGGAGGCAGGGGAGACTGTTGTTCTGCTTCACAGCCGATAGACAACGGGACGTGGTTTTAAATGGTCTGCGGCCATTCACAGACAAGTTATTTGCGTTTTCCGTATCAATTTCTGTTGATCTGCTATTTTAAAGCTACATGTTCATCCGGTATTTGCACTGATTTTGCACCCACATTACACCAAGACGGTGTTGGATTTGGTCTTATTCTTTTTGCCCACACTGGTTGTGCAGATTATAACCCCCCTACCCCGCCTTTGCCCTCTTCCCCTCCTCCCATAACCCCCTCCACCCTCCACCCCAGGCCCGAGGAGGGACATCAGTAAACACAGTCTCCAAATTTCCGGACAACAAAGGACCAGCAGACCGTGCACCACTTTCACTTGTGGCTGCGTGATGGGCCGGTCCCAACCAGTCACCTGTTGCTTCGAGCCGTCTGGATGAGCTAGAGGATAGAAAATATCCTCCAGGAAACAGAATAAATAAAGAAAAACACGCGCGTCCGCACCGAAAACTGTCTTTTTAATTTTATTATTTTATTTAGATGCGGACTGTTTGCGGCCTTTCACACTTCCTACTCGAGAGCCCGTGTCCCTCTCCTCTCTTTTCCCAGCGACCATAGGCTATAGCTTGTGAGTTGATCTCCCAAATTGGAGCTGCATTGTCCTCCTCCCAACAGCAGCCCGCCTGGCTCAGCAGCCAGCACAGCCAGCCAAGCGTTTGACGTTATTAAATAATAAAGAGATGCTGATCTGGTTGCATTGTTGTGAAGGAAAAAAGGCCAATTAGCGCGTCGTTATACTGTCATTATGGCTGTATTAACTCGAATTAGTTTTTAAGACAATATGCATATCGACACTCGCATTTCACAGGGAATATTGAAATAACCGCAAGCGGGGAAATGAGCCAGTGGAGCAGCACTAAATATTAGAAATGTATCGCATATGGTGGCCCAAACACCACAAGACAGATTTAATGTATGTTTTAAAATGCAGCTGGGGAAAAGAACAGTAACATTTAATTAAAGCTAAAGAAAAAACAGCCTGTAAACTTCTGAAAAGTGTCTGTCGCTTTATTATCGTCTGATAATCAAACAGAAACTTATTATTCAAAAGGACAAAGTTAAGTTATGGGGGTTATAAATCAAATAACGGGTGTATTTAGTGGCCCAAAGGAAGAAATTGTTTTTCTTTTTCTTTTTCGTTTTTTTAATTTGGGCAGTAGTAGCAGCTTTTGTGTAATGAGCTCAACTGATTTATTGGCGACCCTGTTGTTTTTATGGCAGAGCTCAGATCAGTTTGAGCGCCGGGCTGAAGGATTTCCCTGCCAGGCTACAGTACAACAGGCCTTATATTGTTGTTTGTCGGCGCTTCTCAGAGAAAAATCCCCCTCCACCCCCCCTCCCCCTCCGGTCTCTCCATCTCCCGATCTCCCCCCTCTGTCTCTCCTCTTTCTCCCCTCTCTCTTGCGCTTTCTCCGGGCCTGCGCTAATCTCTCCAAGAAGCCAAAAAACAGGCGCATGTGTCATCAGAGGACTGACAACTCAGGCTTTATCAGTAAGTTATGTTACCATAACACCACACAGCCCGCCGATAGAACTTCTTTTTAAAGCTTTCAACACTTGTCTTTCACCTGCATCAATAGTTATTTTAGTGTGGAACAGAAAAACAAGCAGACCAAACGAGCGATATATGAGTTTCTCTGGCATTTTACAAGAGCCAATCAGAGAGCACGATATTTAAAACATAATTAAAATGTTAATTAAAAGTTAGGAAGTGGGTGAAATTATTAAAAAATGTTCAAACAGGTGCAGGTGACGCTGAGTCTAATTAGCTTCAATAGCTTCTAGCCTATAGGCACATTATTAGCTATTTAAATATCATATGAACTCATTTTAAACGGAAAATGTTTATTTGTGACATCCACCCAAATGCTCCGTGGAGCACAAGTACAAAAACAGCAAAGTGTGGACACTTTATCACACTGCATGGCGTTCGACAGTCAAGTGTAGTTACCCTAAAAACAAAAAGTGAGACAAAGCTGTTGTTGTTTTTGCGATCCGCCGCAAACTGCGCATTCCTTCAATGGTGGCGCTCTATAAAGCTGTCAGCATCAATGAGCAGAAATGATGAACGGAGCTCGAGCCGCTGGTGACGTGGTGGTGGTGATGGGGTGGGGTGGGGGTAGGATGGGTGGTGGTGGAGGAGGAGGAGAGAGGAAGAGGAGGGTGATGGGGGGTGTCGCTGAGGCCTCGAGCCTCTGAGAATGCAGGCCGAGAGCAGCGCGAGGCTGATGGCATGCTGGTCTGTGTCAGTGTGTGGTCCTATTCAATGGAAGAGAGTGTGTGTGTGTGTGTGTGTGTGTGTGTGTGTGTGTGTGTGTGTGTGTGTGTGTGCGTGCGTGCGTGCGTGTGTGAATATGAGAGAGAGAGAGAGAGAGAGACAGACAGAGAGAGAGAGAACCCTCTCTCCACACACACACACACACACACACACACACACACACACACACACACACCGCCCGCTTCCCTTCCCTGCACCTGCGCTAGATCAGCAGGCTACTGGCTGCCATTCAGTCCCTCTACGCTCAACACACACACGCACGCACGCACGCACACGCACGCAGCTGAAACACACGACAGCTCTCTGCTCTGACAGTTTTGCTATTCACCCATTCTTGCAGCCTTTCTCTGTGCTGTAGGCAGAGATGTCGGCCGGTCTTTAAATAAAACTTCTGGGCTGCGGAATCAAACCAGGACCAGAGCGGAGAGCGTTAAAGACTGTCCAGTAGATCACGGTTAGAAGTTTGCCCTAAAATGCGATCCAACCAGCATCACTCCTCACTGAAGGCTTCACTTTGACTGACTTCCTTCGCCCTCACTGAGACAAACGCCTCCACAGACCTGTGTCCACTTTAAATCTGCACTGCTCAATCAGACGCGCATTCACAAAACGGAGCGACGACTGAAAAATGTGGGAAAACAACATTAAACATGTTTATCATACTTTAAAAAATACAATTCTGGTTTAATTCCACGCTGTCAAAGCCATATTGAGTTGTTATCCTCCTGTTAACAGACCTGTCAGTCAATCAGGGAGCGGGGACGTCGCGTTTTAATTTTGTCCTGTAGTGATTTGGAGAAAACGTCTTGAATGAAAACGATAAAATGTGCGAAAATATAATAACTATATTTCCTGTGCGCGGTGATTTTATGATAACGGGGGTAACTGCGGAGGCCTTGGCCGTTCAGTCAAACAGGCCGCCACTGTTCGGTCCAGGTGGAGCGGGCCTATAAATTACCGCTCGCTTTTCATGATGAAAATTGGATTACTTGGCTGCTGCGGGAGACAAAATATACTGAGGTAAAAGCGACGGAAGCGCTCAGACGCGCCACCGCGCCGCTCCGTGTGCGGGTGACGTCATGCCCCCACCTCCTCCTTCTTATCCGCGACGTGGTGAAAAAGGAAAGTGGCTCTCGTGGGATTACAGGCCACTAAGCTCGTTTTGTTTGTGTGTGTGTGTGTGTGTGTGTGTGTGTGTGTGTAGGGGTGAGGGGGGTCATTTGACCTAATTTTTAAAAAACATCATAATCTCAACAACAAACATGGATTTGGAAAGCGACCAGAATAATCAGTGGGCCGACACGCCTAACTATGTCCTCCCATCGTGGGCTGACAGTAATTGTTTTGTTTTTTTAAATTTATTTTTATTTATCTTCTTCTGCTTTTTTTTTTATCTGAGGCCTATCTGGTTTAGAGGGGTTCACGTGACCGAGTTGCTAAAAGTTAATTCCTATAAAACGCAACACTTCAGCGCTGTGATAAAGGCCACTTGAAAGCTATGGAGGGTATACACACGCGCGCGCACACACGCCAGGTTATCACAGATAACATCTGGGAGCTGTTTTTTTTTTAAAGCGGGGGCAAAAAAAAAAAAAAAAAAAGCAGCGGCGCGCGCTTACCACCTGTTGCAGTCCAAATATCCTCGAGCTGCGACAGCCAGACTCTGCACGCGAGCAACAGAAGGGGAGATGGATGGATGGATGGATGGATGGGTGCATGGACAAAAAGGATGTAGAGTAACACCTTGAGCGGGCCTCCCAGCTTCTACCTACAGCCCACAAAACACACCTGGTTGCTCGCGCTATGCCTGAAAATCCAAAGAGTTGTCGTTTTATTCCTTTTAGGTCGGTGCATAACAGCCGGAAACATTAGACCGCGTCCCACTCTGCACTTTTATTTCAACCGAGATTAACCCCCCCCCCCCAAAAAAAAGAAAAAAAAGTCACGGTGGATTCGGTCTCCGTCCACACATTATCACCGCTCGAGGTGTAACGTTTTAGACACCTGATTCCCTGTATCACCGTCAGCGCTGCCGTGCTGTGCAGCGCTTTTATTTAATGTTTGAACAGGAGCGCCACTGAGCTTAAAGCGCCTCCGAGATTAAATCACATTTTGGAAAGCGCGGGGGCTAAATGCGGGCTAATATTTTTCTACCGAGATAGCGCGATATCTGTGTTTTCAGAGGGAACGTTTGCCGTGTCCTAGTTTGTGACTGCTTGGCCTCGCTCACACGGGAATGGGCTCTTTTACTAAAAAGCTGTCGTGGAATTATATAAATATAGAAAATGAGGATTAAAAAAAAAGAGCAATCCTAAATCTAACACCCTTAAAAAGGAGAATCGATATCAAAAGCAACACGGGTTTTAAAAGCACCCTGCAGGCCTCAAGCATCCTGACACCGTCAACACGCAATCTCTACAGGCGTTGCAAATAAGCTGCAGCCTTTTTTATGCTATAACAGAAAATATAAGATGACCATCAAACTATTCTCTGCATTCAAATAATAAAAAAAAAGCTTTTCTCCCCCCACACACCACATCAAAGGTGCAGCGCTCAGCCGGGAAAGAGAAATAGTCATTTCGCGGGGCCTCCGGGCCTGCAGGGGCCCGGTGTTCATGGAAATAAAAGAGAAACGAGACTTTAATGCATCTACTCGTCCGACCTTTTCAAAAACACTTTGTTTATCACCGGTGTTCTCGGCTATTACAACCAATTCAGCTGCTCGGATCAATAATTAATGGAGCAACCAACGATCCTTTGACCTCTTGAAGGTCCGACTGGAAGAGAGAGAGGAGGAGGAGGAGGAGGAGGGAAGGAGGGGTGAAGAGAGAGAGAGAGGGAGAGACAGAGGGGAGTGGACGGATAAATACCGAGGGGCCTCTTCAAATATTCATCTGCCGGTTAATGTGAGCTCCGCTCCCCCGGGACCCAGCCTGCAAGACACAACGGCTCTAATCTACCTCGCTGTACACACACACACACACACACACACACACTCTCACACTCTCTCCCACACACACTCCCCCACAGATTTCAAACCGTTAGTTAAATTCAGAGCGGGCTGTTAGCTCATCATAAGGATTATTATTATTATTATTATTATTAGAGGGGGGGTTAGAAAGCTGCCTGGCCGGCGCTCAGAGACGCATGGGAACATTTTGGAACCGGTTCCGTGTTTTTTGTTTTTTGTTTTTTTAAAGGCGGGAGGGGCGGTGCTGGTGTGGAGTCACCGGAGAGCTTGAACCGTGAGAACCGGGGTTAACGGGGAAACAGCGGGGCCCGTTTGATTAAACATGAAATTAAAATGGCCACTGCTCTACATGGAGCTGTTACAGCGCGGGACAAGAAGCGGGTCCCGCCGGCCCGGCTGCCTTCAAGAGGGCTCACCTTCAATTTCGACCTAATTGAACATTTGCTCCGCGAGTTGAAGAGAAAAGAGAAAAAATAATAATAAATAGCAGCGAAAGCGTCCAAAAAGCAGCACACACACACACACACACACCAACAATAACATGAAGAGGAACTGTTGCAACATGTAAAAAAGGCCCGAGCTCACGAGATTAGGTTGTTGTAAATACTCATAACTCTCCAGACACGCTGCAGTCACAGCCAAGTGTCAGAAAATTAAAAACCCACCACTGACAGAGATCCTCCTGTCAGTTCACACAAATCTGAAATAACTGTAATTTGTCTGATTTACGCCTGTTTATAAAGCAGATGCTGGCATTAGCGCTGTAGGATTACGCCTCCCCACCATCCACCCTCACTGTGTGTCTCACTGAAAAGCAGGCCCAGAACACCAGATTTAGAAAATACTGAAATAATGCAGAGTTAAATTAATTTAAAAAGAAATATAGATTTTTAAAACGTCACTTGGGCCTGAACAACAATGCTGATTGGTTTTTTTTGTTGTTGTTGTTTTTGGATTGATTGATTAGAGAAGAGGAGAAATGACAGTCTATACCTGGGGATGTTTCAGGGTGGAATAATCTTCCCCTTTTTAGGAAACAGGCAACAAACTTTGGCTTGATGGGGGCCATCCGCAGGCACTAGAAGATAGAAACGTGGTTAACCACGACGCACAAAGCTGCATTAATTGATGAAAGTTTTAAAAGAGGCATGGAGAAACCCACCCCCCCCCAACACACACACAGCAAAATAAAAAAAATTAAAAACCTGTTATTGTTGCTGTAGCTGAAGGCTGATACTTTATGATCAAGATGTCAAGAGCCAGTGTTAAATACACAGGGATTAATTAATAACATCAGGGGAGAGACAGAGAAAGTCCACAGACAGGTGACAACTCAACATGTGATGACTGCCTGCGCGCACAAAACGACTGAGAGGGAAATAAAAATCAAAACTCAAACAATTTCAAGTATCCAAATTTCCAAAATTTATTCATTTCAAACTGCATATTGAAAAAAAATATACTCAGCTGAAATTGTAACTGTTATAAGGATGGTATTAGTTCCGGTATATATATATACATGGAGTGGTTGGCTTCTGCGTACAGGCCACAATTTTTAAAATACAACTACGGGAATGAATTTTGAAATAAAAACTTAAAATATCACAGTAAATATACAGAAATTGTACAAATCAATTAGAAAATAAAGAGCACAAGCGTCATACCTCTAACAGATGAAAAGTGGGAGACGGAAATATAAATTAACAACCTATATTTTAAGCTGTATGAGAGGAAAAAAAAAGTGTCTTATCTTTTTTTTTAAGAAATTAAAACGTTTAGTAATATTGACCTTAAATGAAAATAAAAAAAACAGTATTACCTGCTTCGTTTTATGTCCCTTTTCTCTCCAATGTTTGCAGTAATAAAGGAGCATAACTGATCGCCCCCCGTATAAAGTGCAGTTCTGCCATTTTCACTTTTAATATTTTCTGCAGAACCGCCGTTGCTTTATATATATATAAAAAAAAAGAAAAGAAAAACGCAACCTCTTGCAGTTTAACAAACAATTTCATCTGATTGTAATGTTTCTTTGATAAATACTGTACAAAAGGTGATTGCAATAATAAAACATTTGATTGCGACTCCCACTTTCTAGTCTTCCAAACTTCATCCACCAGTGAAGAGGGGATCTCCTACCGTTCCTCTAGAGCTTCCTTAGAATAAAATGAAAGAAAAAAAAGAGTCGTGTGTCCTTTTCCTGGAGACTTCTATACAACTTTTCCCACCCCGAAATTTTTCTGTACAAAAATAGTCCAACGTTAATAGTCCACAGTTTCTCTTATAAAAGTTCTTTTTTTTCTCTCTCTCGCTCTCTTGCGCTCTTTTTGCTTTGTGTCTCTTACATGTGTGTTAACGGCAGCGTGCCGTTGATCGTCGTCCCGGGCACGGTGCTCTGGTAGTGCCCGGACATGTGTAGCCTGGTCTGGGCGGTCTGCTCGCTGACCTCCGCCCCGGGCAGGTACATGCTGATCATGTCCCTCAGATCTCCGCTTTGGCAGCCCGGGGCGGCCCGGTGGGACGACGAGGTGACGACGGGCGGGCTGGAGCTGCTGGACTCGGACTTCACCACCGAGGAGGGCCCCATGGAGCCCAGGGCGGTCATCCCCGGCGTGGTTTGCTGGGAATAGGACATGGAGTAGGTCGGGGAGCCGTTCATGTAGCTCTGGGAGCTGGTCATGCTGTTGTACTGCAGGGCGCTCATGTCGTAGCGGTGCATGGACTGCATCTGGCTCGGGTTGTGCGCGTTCAACCCCGGGTGCTGGTAGCTCAGCTGGTCCTGCATCATACCGTAGCCACCGTTGGTCCAGCCGTTCATGTGAGCCGCGTAGCTGTCCATCCGCTGGTTCACCCCACCGCCCAGCCCGGCTCCCACCCCAACACCGACCCCAGCTCCCATCCCGTTTCCTCCCGGAGCCAGCAGCCCGCCGGGCAAGGTGTACTTGTCCTTCTTCATGAGGGTCTTGGTTTTCCGCCGGGGCCGGTATTTGTAATCCGGATGCTCCTTCATGTGCAGGGCCCGCAGCCTCTTGGCTTCGTCGATGAAAGGTCTCTTCTCGCTTTCCGACAGAAGTTTCCACTCTGCGCCAAGCCTCTTGCTTATCTCCGAGTTGTGCATTTTGGGATTTTCTTGCGCCATCTTCCTCCTCTGGCCCCGGGACCACACCATGAACGCGTTCATGGGTCTCTTGACCCGCTCCGGACTGTTTTTCTGATTGGCGCCGGTGCCGGACGTGTTGGTGTTGCCCGTGCCCCCCGTGTTGGTCTGGGGAGCTGGGGGCTTCAGTTCAGTCTCCATCATGTTATACATCAGGAACAGCTTTTAGTTGGAGCTCCCGAGCAGAAGATGAAATAATAATAATAAAAAAAACCCCACACACACACACAACCCAAAGAGGCAAACTCCACAAGCCGGAGGCAGGACAGCGAGGAGCGCGGGGCTGCAGCTAAAAGTTACCTGTCGATTTCTCTCTGCAACTTTTTCTCTGGACAAAAACAACAAGCACCAAGCCGCGGCTCCACACGCTCTCCCTCTCTCGCGCGCGCTCTCTCTCTCTTCCCCTCTCCCTCTCACCGAGTGTGTGTCAGAGTGTGTGTGTGAGTGCGTGCGACAAAGAGCCTTCTCCCAATAGGTCCCTGCTATGTTGTGTCCACAAAACTTCTCCCGTCGCTTCTCCGAAAAAGCATCAACAAACTGTACTTTTTCGCCTCTGTCCGCCTGAGCCTTGACAACTCCAGATAGTTTTTGAACAAGTTAATAGACAACCATTCATGTGACGGGGCTGTCAGCGAATAAATGGCTTCGACCTGGCCAATCAGAGCCTGCCTGCTCCCCTGACACACCAATGGGAGGCCTTAATTAGCATAAATGGGCGGGGTCTGCTCTGCCCCGAGACACACACGCACACACACATACACTCAGGCTGCCCATATGAGCCAATACAAAGTACATATTTACTATTCCAGGTTTATGGGATATTCCACTGGGAATATATGCGTATACATCCTGGCACTTAATGAACATATTCCAGCGGTTTACAGAGAAAGAGGGGTGTGAAAAAGCTTGCTGGGTTAGAATTAAAAACTGTTGTTTAGCAAAGTTTACGAGTGAGGGGAAAAAAGGACATAAAAGTTTCCAAATAATAACAAAAATATGCCTCATAATTAAAAAAAAATATATATATATAATTTTTTTAAAAAATATTTTGGGTCATTTTTAATTTAAATGTGGCCCAAACTGTGGGATCAAAGTCCAAAGCGGTGCATTTAAATGAAATAAGATTGAAATCAATTAAAACATGGGGTTAGATGAATCCATCACATGCTGACATCAGTGTCATTCCCGGCGCTGGAGGTGTGAACAGCGTCGCTCTGACGTGAAGTCCCGGCCTCCGTGACACTGCTGTTGTTCAAAATCAAAAAGTCACTAATTCCCCCACTTACGGCCCCAATAACATAACAACACTTAAATAAACTTTGTTAGTTAACTCAAAGCGCTGAATAGCGGCGGTGTGTGTGTGTGTGTGTGTGTGTGTGTGTGTGTGTGTGTGTGTGTGTGTGTGTGTGAGGGGAAAGCCACGGCTGGTTTTTAGCGTTGAAAAGAGGAAAGGTAATCCAAGATGTTTCCCCCAGTCCCTTTGTTTAGTGAAGTTGAATGCCAACACACAGAAGGCAGACGGGCTCATCTCAGCACAAATAAGCGGTTTTTGTTTGGGATGTTGTCGCTACATCTGTCCGGACAAAGACCCAACTCCACTCCACTTCCACTGCCACAGTGCTGCTGTTGTTGTTAGGGCTTTGTAGTTGGGGAGGGTGGGGTTGTGTGTGTGTGTGTGTGTGCGTGCGTGGGGGGGGGGGGTGTTAGGAAACGGCCTACCGGGGGACACGAGGGGAGGAGAAATAAAGGTGAGGAATATTTTAAGATAAAGTGTGTTTGCACAAAAGGCACGGCTCATTCATATAAGCCCGAACAAGCGTGTCAGCCAATTAGTGTGAATGAAAAGCGGCCTCCACCTGCTTCGCTTTGCTGTGGATCAAACCGACCAGGCTGCGATTATTACGAGATGAAACCGGCGTCATCGCGTTTGGAGCCAAATAAACTCGCACCTATGCTTTGAATGAAAACGACTAAAGTTTGATTTTGAGGTTGGAAGTGCTGGTGCCACTTGTTTTTGGTGTTTTGGGGTTTTTTTTTGCTGTCTCCCCCCCGCCTCCTCCTCCCCTGAAGTTTCCACCTAAAGGACCAGGCGTCCTGCTGCGTGACACCAGCGCCGCCTACTGGGCAGAGCGAGAACTACACGCAGCTCCAAAAGCACAGGACAGGTTTTTCCCTCAAAGTAGAGCTGGGGAATATGTGATGGCTGTGTTCAGGAGTCAAGTTGAATCTATATGCATAAAAACGCATAAAATATAATTAAAATATATTTAGCAAGCAGCAGCTACGGCGCAAGAGCCGACGAGCAGCCGAGATATTCAGTCACACATTCAGCCCGTCTGGATCTGCGAGCCAGACAGCCCCAATAATTAAAGATAGATCAAGTACATACACCTGAAATAATTTAATTTAAATGCGTGTCTCTAGATTAAATCATAATTGAAAGTGAATAGATCAAGCCTTATTATTTTGTTTTAGTCATTTGATAATAAATGGAGGAGCGGAGCCCCCGTGCTCTCATTATGCCGGCCCCGGCAACCTTACATAAGATTCATCTTGTGCTTAATAGGCTGCGAGAGGCGACACATGCAGCTCGGTCCATTATAATGCAAGGTTGAAATGGGCCGCTCGGCTGCTATCTGCATCTGAGTGTGTTCCCCGCTACCTCTAATCTGCTTATGATAATAAAGGAACAGCGGGGCCCTGCAGCTCTCTGAAAGCAGGCCCCATCCAGCCGGGAATGGCCCTGCATCCACAATCATCCTGAATTAAAGCCGTTGTTTGACAAAAACCAGGAGAAACTAGCGGGGCGGCTCCCTCGGACCACTTGTAAGCCCCCTGCTACACCAGGTTGGGATGGATACAGCAAATATAGCGAGCGGCACGCTGTGATATCAAAATACACAAATTTTGCGTGATGGGATCACCGCAAAAAAAAAGCGACAAAAAGAGCAGCAACGGAACAAAAAAATGATTCCCACAGCAGCCGCGCAGGGAGGATTTTATGTTTGCACTGTTTTATAAAAGTAACACCACACCGAATATAATTTCTGGGCTTCTTGTTATTGTAAATATTATTTAATTCAAATACAGCATAAATATGAGGACGCGCGCGCCGAAACGCACCAACATGACAAACGAATATAAAGGGAAACACAGTGACAACTCACACATGGCAACGAGAGATGCAGATTTCAGGAGAAATTGAAATAAATGTGTCTTTTCTTGCCACTAGGGGCCGTACCAGAGGCTGGAGACGCAGCCAAGAAAATACTTTATGAAAACATTAATAAGTCCTGCGTGGATGTAATTGTGAAAAAATAGAAATAAAGTTGTTGTTTTTTTTTAATTAAAAATGAATGCACCAATAAAATGACTGAATGTTTTTGCTGACACCAGCGCGCCTGCAGACCGATACTCTTGATTTGTTCAGATTTCACTACAGTTTTCTCGTTTGTTTGTTTTCTTTGCGAAGTTGATTTGGACAAATTTAGCAAAATGTATTTGTTGGAGTGCCGCGACAAAACTCAAATATATCTGATTATAAGCCAAAGCATAAAAGTATACCAAGTCGTAAAAGCGACAATATGTCATTCGGCATATTCGGCTATAATGAATTTAAATAGGAGGTGAAAATACAATTAATAAACATAAAATAAACGCAAGAGCAGAAATATTATAATTATATTAACAGTTTAATGAAAGCGCGTTAATAAAGTAATCCAGTGTGTTCTGGTCGATTTGTAATTCGTGTGTTATATTATTTAAAATGTCTGAAAATAAATACTAAATTAGGAGAATAAATAAATATAACTGCGTTAGACCAAGAAAACAAATGTCGGATCTGAGGAGCGCCTCTATTCCGCCCGCACAAATCATCTCTGTGGAAAAACCAAACCGGGCAACAGCAACTCAGGCAGTCAGTCAAGCTCATGATGCCATGCGGTGTCATTCCACAACACTGCATGTTTTACATACACACCGACTCAAACGCACACACATACTCACACACACACACACACACACACACACACTAACGTACACACCGACACACACACAAACACACACAGGGCTTCTCCTCTCCACCGCACTCCAACTTACTGCCAGTTTGGGAGTTGTCTTCCTCTCGTCTTGATTGGCAGAAATTAAAACAAGATGCCATTTCGCTCAACCTCCTCCGTGTCTTTCCTCTCGCTTCCCCCGGCGAGGAAGCCTCAACTTGTCCGGGACAGAGCTCCCGAAGCCGGCGGCGAAACGTCCAACCGGCACCCTCCGCACGTTTCCCCACATACACCCCCGGTAGTCCGCGCGGTTTCGATCCGGCAGCCGGCGCGCGTTGGCCGGCGTGCAGCCCCGCGGAGCCCCGCTGTCTGTCTGGAGCTCCGCTGTCTTCATTCGGCGAGCCCTGCAACAAGAAAAGCCGTTTATGGCGACACACAATGTGAAAAGGGGGCCGATTTAAAAAGGAGAAGAATGCAAGCAAGAACAACAAAAGTCAGTTATAGCAAAGTCTATGCCTCTCCTCTCCTATCTTCCACCCCCTAGCTTAGCCCACATAATGAGCAGGAAAAAGCTTTATATTTTGTTCACTGGGTATTCACAGATAATTTGAAGCCATTGTTTCTGCCACAGATGGTTCTTTTTAATACAATAACGGTGCTCTTTGTGAATAGCGAGCCCACAATAAAAATCTAAAGCGTCCTCCTGAATAACCATTTTGTTCTCTCTTGTATAGGCCGAACAAAAGCGCCAGTGAGGTAATGGCCTGCCTTATTGAAAGCCTCAGAATGGGGATTTGATAAAGATTTTTTTTCGCTCCTTTTTCCTTTTGCACGAAGTACACGGCAATGTCAAAGAGAAACTGACACGGCATGAAAAGGAAAAAGCCTCGAAAAAGTGCTCACAGTTGCAGGTTGCAACGATTATTATTATTATTGTTATTATTATAATTATTATTATTATTATTACACTTCTTAACTTTGTGCAAAAGTCAGAGGTGAGAGGTTGTTTTGGGGCTGCAGCAGAGCAGGTCAGGTGCAGGCGTGTTATGGATTTTTACAATGGAGCTTAAATCCAGAATGCATTAGCCTCCAAAGGTCTGCTGTGGATTTGGCACAGTCTCATAATTTTGCATAGGGGTGAGTCAAGTTGCGGTTGATAGAATTAAGCATTCAGGGCGCACACCCTCGGTGTCTTGCAGAAACCTCCTGTTTCTAATTCTACCCCTTTTTACTACAATCGCAGAGGAAATATTGCACGCCCTTAACGCGCCGATAAGGCGCTGTGAAATGTCATAAATGCACGGATGTTAACAGCGGAGGGGAATCAGGTAGAGCAATGTAACCTGCTAGGGTTAGGAGGCATGCCTGCAGGTGTGTGCAGTCAACATGTATTAGCTCCTCCAGGATGGATCCCGCGGCCATGTACGAGCCACCTCGGCCTGCCCACGGTTGATGTAATTTGTAATTAACTCATGGCTAATCAATAAAGCGTTTAACAGAAAGCACAATGGACACACAGGGGATGATCCCAAGCCAAACATATTGGATGTCACTGATCGTTACAAGGTGAGGACTGCCTGTCTATCACAGGGGTGGAGGGTGAGGGTGGTGGGGGGCTGCAGCAGGAGAGGACAGGGTCACTAGGGGAGAGTGAATGGAGGGAAGGAAAGAAGGGATAAAGGGGGAATAAAGGAGGAAAGGAGAGGTGAGGAGCAAAGAATCTTATTTCAACTCATCTGGCATGGATCATAGAGCTACACACACACACACACACACACACACAGACTCAGTTTCCTCCTGCAACCATTATCCCCCAGCCTCATACCAATCACATGTATCAACACCTGCACACACAGTGGATTAAGAACAAGGCCTTGCATCTTAAAAAATCAAATCAGTGGCAGATATTCAGCAGGATTATTTATTAAATCAGTGCATATTTAAAAAAAAAAGATTCCTGCACGCAGACAACAACACAACAACACAACAACATGAGGCTTTCAGGTGCAGAAAGGACTAGAAGTAGGTGACAACAATGCAAAAGTTGCTGCACGCAGCTGCCACGACTTCCTAAAAAGGCCAAACAAGCCTTTTAACGTTTGTCTGAGCGAGTAGGTTCCTCTCCACGTCGATGCAAAGATAAAATATGATGCAAAAACAAAATCAGCAGTCATTCCAGTTGCTCGGCTTCTTGACAGCAACGTCAGCTGTGACAAGTGGTTTTAAAGCAGCTTTTTAAAATAAATAATGTGCATTGTTTTCCTGACGAGTTGCCATGAGGCCGGAAAATCAAAACACTCTTCGCAGTGCACCGTTTGTCTCTGTAGAGTTAGTGGTGCATTTGACATTTCTAGAATTTAATGGTTTTCCATGATGATATTCAAACCACAGGAAATGAGAAACAAGTCTGCAGACGTGCACAACACACCCCAGCGCTGAGCTTGTAAGAGCTGTGGACAGGTGATGCTTGGAAGTGTAGCGCAGAAAACGCCGGCCGGTGGCACGGGTTGGGTGAAAAAGAGGAGAGGCAAGGCAGCAGAATCAGCGTGAGAGGAAGATTTAAAGACTCAGAGACAAACACAAAAGCAAAGAGCGAGAGATGATGACAGGGAGACGGGCAGAGAGAGAGACAGGCACAAAGAGAGAGAGAGAGAGAGAGGAGGGGATCAGTGCTCTCAGTGAATAAGCTTAGCAGTGAAGAAATATGACTTTGGCTCTTTATCTGATCAATCTGTGCCATATAGTTTAAATCACAGATATACCACTCATATTAGAGAGCTGGAGCACTTTTAATTATAAACCCATCCACACACACACACACACACACAGGGGGGGAGAAAGGGGGAGAGGGAGGGGGAGAGAGAGAGAGAGAGCAGTGGCACCATGAGAGCCTTTAGAGAGACCATCATCATCACTGAATGCTAATGCGTTTTACATAGAATCTGTCTATTCACACACACACCCACACACACACACACACACACACACACACACGCACACACACGCACACACACACACACGCATACACACCCCTGTTAGTATCTCCATATGCATGAGAGTGGACACATTTGCTGCTTCTGTTTTGTGTGTTTCCTCACAGCTCGGCCTGATGGGAGATCCACGGTGGGCTCTTCTCCCTTTGTGTATCTGCATAGCATTGTGTGTGTGTGTGTGTGTGTGTGTGTGTGTGTTACAGGCACATTGACACAGTAATCAGTGAAGGGGGGGTGGTGGTGGTGTGGGTGACTATTGAAGATGTGGCCAACCACCTGTCAATCATGTCTCATGTCACATGCATGCACACACACACACACACACACACACACATCCATTAACACTGCTATACTTGCCCTTGAGTATCAAAAGCAACATTATCAAATGGATGTTTTGAGGCTCCTGCTAGGTCGATGTGAAGGTTTGCAACATTACCTAAAGTATGTTCACTAATACTGTGTTCAAGTCTGCTTCTCAGGCCCTCACCCTCAGCCTCACCCTCAGCCTCACCCTCAGCCTCACCCACCACACAAGTCTGAAATCTATAATCTTGATGGATGTTGTCTTGCTTCCACAGGTTGCGTTTGCAAAAAAGGTATCAACAGCAGCGTCAGAGAAAGCAGTAAACTACTCACACTGTAAAAGTCCTGCATTTGATCGAAGTAGTATCGAAGTATAATCAGGAAAATATACGTTAAATATTTAAAAATGCAGGAAAAGTTGTTTTAATATGTTAGATATTAATCATCCATGCAAAAGCAGGATTTTACTGTTACAGCTGGTTGTGATGAAGCTCATTCTGAACTATGTTGTGAAGAACTGCGACTAAAGATTCCTTTCATTAAGTAATAATCAGACGATCATTTTCTCCATTAATTAATTGATATGGTTTGTGAAAATAATGAGAAACAGCGTCATGATTACAGAGTGCAAACGAATAAAATCTGATTATCAAAACAGTTAAAATGAAATAAGGCAAACTGTCACATTTGTAAAACTGGAACCATTAAATGCTTTTACATAAAAATAACTTAAATAACATTTATCAAAATAGTTCTCTCTTAATCAATGCAATTAATAATTTCAGCTTTACTTAGAGAAACTGTTGAGTAGTTTGATCTATAACAACATTTTTCAGCAGCTGTTGTTTTGCATGTACATGTCTTTAATGTGTTCATTATCTCTGAGGTGTAATAAAGTAGAAAGTGTGACTCAAGTAAAGTGAATAATATTTGTAACTAAGTACAGTAAATGTACTTAGTTACATTCCAACACTGAACGGCAGATGCTGAACACTTGAATCGACATTTGGGGCGTTAAAATGTGATGTGATGATATTACAGTGCTCTAAGATTCAAATGAAAGGTATCATGAACCATAACAACATCAACAGGAAAAGAAAATGGGTATAAAATTTTCAAAAAGAATCTGTAATTTTATTAAATATCCCGACATATTTGTGCACAATCTTTTTAGGGTTAGTGTGTAGAGTGTGTAGAGTGTGTTGTCTGTCTTTAAATACTGATCAAATAATGCACCAGCTAAGCAAAGTACATTTAAATTTCTTTTTCTAATCAAAGTATAAAAGGCTAAATAAAAAAAATCTCTGGCCTTTGCATCAAGTTGGACGATAACACAGCTGTTTAGTTTAAGTTGTGACGACTTTTCAGT
Source organism: Datnioides undecimradiatus (assembly GCA_008933995.1). Classification (NCBI taxonomy): domain Eukaryota; kingdom Metazoa; phylum Chordata; class Actinopteri; order Lobotiformes; family Datnioididae; genus Datnioides; species Datnioides undecimradiatus. Next base: position 21,311,140 of record WARS01000029.1, read on the forward strand.
ATAAAAAAGTGTTTTTTAGAGCAGCAGTGCAGGACTGCAATCAAATTAATCTTTTATAGTCTTCTACTTGTCCAAAAACAGTAAAATGCGTCAATGTGAACAACCAAGTTTTGAGTTTGGCTCCATTATGTTACAGAACTCGTGATCATGGAGAACAAAAGTGTTAATTCTCTGTAAAGTAACAGGCCCCTGACTGTCCCGCTGTGCCAGATGATGTAATGCACTGCTTCGATGTTGCTTTTACAAGTTTCGGGTGTGGACGGCCAACTTTTTTAAAAAAAGGGCCTGAAAATGCTAGTGCGGACATAAATTTCCATATGTAAACAGCATTTTTCAAATTTATCTGCTGGAGTGCGGACATGGTCAGACTCCACAAAGTGCAGGACAAGAAGCCGTAAAGTCGAGGATTAGAGCCTTGAAGATACTAAAGTGCTGACCACCAGAAGGGAGGTGGTCGGTCAGTCCTGCAGCTGTTTGTTCAGGAACCGGGCAGGAAGAAAGACGCGCAGACACAGCTGTCAGATATTTACAGAACAACACTCCTCACTGGCATCTCATTAATGAAGAATGCAACATCAACAGTTTAAACAGAGCAGATGCAGGAAGTTTCTGTTGGTTTCCTCTGAGAAGCCATTTTTTCAGTTATGGTCCATTTTAGAAGATGAGCAAGTCTGAACTTTCTGGGCTGAATGTTACTGTTGATAAGTGTGTTGTTCAGCTGCTGTTACATATCAGCATCAGCATATATGCCCCTGAAATGCACCAATATATAAACGGTATATATAAAGTACAAACAACACAAAGAATATTTCACCTAAATATATTTTTAATTAAGTTATTTGTTAAAGAAAACAGCCTTTCTGGGACCTTTGCATAAGTCATAATGGTGCAAAATCAATGCAATCCACATATTTTCATTCCAGCTGAAAATTCAATATATTTAAGCCAACAATATTTGTAAAAGATCAATTTTTATCTCGGGCTCCATTGTTGGTAAATAAATAAGATCATGCAAAACAGAAAGAACGACTCTAAAATTAGCATTTTGGTAATTATCTCAACTACCACTGGATGTGTACTCATGGTTTCCAGAAAATGAACCCCTGACTTTTCTCCTACCACCACGAGGGTGACATTTCAAGTGATTATCTCAACAGTTGACAGATGCTACACAATTAGCTAAACTTGCTAATAAACTGTAACAGCTTGACATTTCCTCAAACCTTCATCAAAGAGTCAAACTTAAAATTCACCCATTGCTGCTGTTTATGACCAAATACCTGCAAAGCTACTGACATTTAAATCAGCCCCAGCTGTATTTTGTGTCGAGAGCTCGTTAGCAAATGTTAGCATGCAAACACGCTAAACTAAGATGGTAAACATGGTAAACACTGATGCTGCGCCCAGACGTTCTTGACTCAGGTGGCCTAAGTGGAGCACTTGGTGTGGCACAAGGCACAGCGCCATTCCTCACTCTAACTTTAATTATAATGTGACCGCACCGCCCAGTTTCTCACATTAAAAACTTTTATTTAAAAGTTAGCTATACCCATGTTAGCACAAATGAGTAGCACCATGTAAATACAGTCTATACTTTATTCTTTAAGTCCTGAAAAACAGAAATTGTGCCTCCAAAAGCACCTGGATAGACACCTACACTCCAAAAACATGCAATGTGCAAACAACAGATAAAAATTCAGGATACCTACTAAACTAAACTAAACATTCACGTTAGCATTACCGCTAGGCGAATGTTAGCATGCTACTTTAAGCCACCCAGAGCTGTTAGCGCAGCTGTGGACTTTACTGTTTTTTGCTTTTTCCATCATTTTATTCCTCCATTTCAAGTAAAATGCTCCCAAACAGTGGATACATATTTAATTATGAAAGCAGAATAATGTATTTACTGATCATTGCCTTGGAGATGGATTATCATGAGAATCCTGCACCGTGTTTGGTCAAAAAACAAGAAGAAACAACGGCTAAAGAAAGCCACGCGCGCTGTAAACACTGACAGACGGCTGAGGGGATAACTGCAGATAAATCACACTCGGGTTAATCACAGCCATTTCATATACAGCTGCAGCTGAACAGTAGCATGGTATCTGATAGCTCGACACCTCCACGGCACAAAAGATCTCTCGGTGATCCCGCTGTAGTCTGGAATTTTTATTTTTTGGTCTGACGCTTTTCACCAAACAAGTCTTCATCAGAGCACCGGGGGAGTGGTATCAGCCCCCTTACACGGTGATTAAGCAATCATCCACAGGTGCGCACGGGAGGTACTGGCATACAGTAACCAGTTGCATGTAACAGGCGCGTTTGTTCAAGGAAATACAATAATACAGAGCATGAAAACAAACACCGGAGTGGACTAACGAAGATATCTGTGTATCATTTTGTACGCTGGACTAGAGGATTAAATATCACTTTGTGATAAGTGACTAACACTTAGATGGATTTCAGATTAAATGTGAAATTAGGCAGTCAAAACATCCGAAAATGATCTGGGTGATGGTAAAAATGACATTTTTGTAGATTTGGTATTCATGGATCCGATTTATAACGTCTAAATACTTGATTAGAGGCTAACGCGCACCATTTAACGGCCACTTTATGACAACCTAACCACAATCGATGACTGATGGTTACTAATGGCCAAATCAGATTATTACACCAACTGCATGAGTGACATTATAAAACCAGCAGATTACAATGAGCACCCTCGCTGGGTTGATCAAACACCAGATGAAAACACGTTAGCCTGACCATCAGATCGGCTAAATATTCCACTGACATCACATTAAAAATGAAAGCGTGCATAATAGCTGACTCGGATCGTTTGATTGACAGCTAATAACGATCAAAACCGCTAATAACCGATTGCTTATGAAATTGACGAGCGTCAGAAAATGTGATGGATGGCTAATATGCCAGAGCGTGTGGCGGCAGAACTAAGCCAGAAACATCTAATCGAAACATCAGATCAGCCAGAAGAAGGAGATGACTTTAAAATAACTTCATGGCTCTTCTGATTGACGGTGATTAATGATCAAGTAAGATTAGCGGACGGGCTGAAAGGACAACCCTTGTCATTTGAGCGATGAACATGCAGCAGAGCCTGCTACAATCCTGCAGAGTGAAAACAGCAGCAAATGAAAACAGCATCTGGTTTGCTGCCATCTATCACAGGAGGAGGAGCAGGCAAAGGACTTTGTCAAACAACACAAACATTGTCACTGACTGAAAAGTTTGGAAACACCTCTCTGGATGATCCACTGAAACTACTTTTTTTACTGAATATTCCACGTAAAACCTGCAGACAATGTGTTTTTCTGGGGCGCCCAGAGTAAAGGCGACGCAGATTATAGAAAAATGTCACTGATGATTTCCGTTAAGAGGAATTCTGTGAAAGAAAAAGTGATATTCCTGCAAAAAGCCTGCAAGTTTATTAGAGATGCAACTTCTCCTTGCAATGGACCTTCAACAGATTCACAACACCGGACCGAAACATCTTTATACTGAAGCCAAAACCTGCAACAGCCAGTCGAGAAGGAGACAAATAACACATCGATGTGTAAGATTGAAGGAAAACATCCTTAAAACGAGACAAATCAACAAAATACATGATATAATTTGTCTGGGTGCAGGAGCAGCTCTCCAGCTTTGAGCACCAAACTTGAAATCCCATTGGCTCCCACTGTATTGCATTGGCACCAGAAGTCTCACAGACAGATCTCAAAACCTGGACCAATAAAACAAAGCTACATGCATGACTGGAAGCCAGGAATAAGTGAAAAATTAGGCTCCCTTAATAAATTTGAAAGATGCTGCAGGTTCAGATTGCACACACTCTTTGCCTCTGAGTGTTAAAGCTCTCACACACACACAGAAACCGCAGCTACATTACACATGTATACATACAGGATGTTTCACACTCACTCCATCGTACACTCATCTCTCTCTCTCTCCTCTCTCATCTCTCTCCCGGCCACCGCTGGTTTTGTTTACAGGCCAATTTGAATGAGAATGAATCTCTCTCGGATGTTTCTAGAAAGCGGTCTAATCCACGCAGGCTGCTGCGAGGCCCCGGCTCTTTGTTTGGGATTACTGCAGCTTAGCGCTAGCTAACAATGAGGAGATGAGCAGCTCACCTCATCGCCGCTAATGAAGTGTGGAGAGTCATTTAGCCGCTAGCTAGCTGCTACCGAGCTGGGATGATACCTTCACACACGCCTGCACACACACACACACGGATACATACACATGAGTCTGTATTACTATACATGTGAGGACGCTGACTGTTGACATTCATTTCTGAACTTCTTATCCCTCTCAGCTACACGTTCAACCACCTGAGCTCAAGTGTTGCCCTTAAATCTCCTCTTAAGTAGCTTCAAAGTTAGAAGAAGTCCATTATTGCAGACTGGAAAACATTCATTCCCATTTACAGCCTGCATCAGGTTCATTTAAAAGCCTAGCTGAAGCTATCGTGTTGACTGTAAAATAAAAAGGTGTCATTGTTTACTGCAGCACCGGCCTTTAGATGGAAAATAATAATAATAATAATAATAATAATGCATCTTAACTATAATTATGTTTTATATGTGTATAAACAACAGCTCATATGATTTCTTCTTTATGAAATGGGTCATGTGTAGTCACAACCTGCCTAACGACTTCAGACAGTGATAATGTGTAATGTTGTGTTTACGGCTTCTTTATGCTGCCCCCAGATGATTGCAAAAAATTGTTTTTGCAGATTGAAATATAGTTCTGAGGACTGCTGTTGTATTTTCAACATTAGCTTTGACAAAATATTTTGTGGGCATGAAAAATGAGGTTGCAGAATGACTGTGACCCTAGTTTTTGAGATATGTCTTACACCATTGGCTGTCAAATCAATGATTTTGCCTCCAACCCTGCCTTTCTTCATCCTCCTCAACCAAAAGACCAGGGGCTGACAACCCCGGTGCTATGTCTAATCAGACACGGTCTCGATCAGAAGCACCAATGTTACAAAATCATCTGTGCTGATTTTGTGCTATCCAGCAAAGCCTGTTTATGGTTTGTATATCAGCACTTTCCTCTTTTCAATGATGACTACAGATTACCACCACCTCCTGACAGGGAGAGCTACTTTCCCTTCCATGCAGGCGCAGATACATGTACATGCTAGCTGACTGTTGGCTGTAGTCTTCGTGGTGTGTTCAAGTGCAACTTTTAGGCCTTGAAACAGGCGTCACAGGTTGCTTGATCTCTGTTCAGTGTGTGTCTGGCTTTAAACATGCCTGTGCTTTAATGTATAGACCACATAGCCAAGGTATGACTCTGCTTGATTGTTACCATGACAACGTTTTGCAGTAGTAAAATGCAAAAACCTCATGCAACAATAACTGTAAGTAACTGTGCTGTGTTAAGGCATCCAGTAACTTTCAAACTCATAAACGCATCAACACCTTTGTGCTGCTGTACACTACATGCAACAACCTGCCCCACATCAACAACAGGGACTGTTTTCAGTCTTCAGATAGAAAGACAGCGCTCTCACAAAAAGCTAAAACAAAAAAAAAATGTTTTCAAGTGTCTGATGCCGGCAGAAACGAGCTGAAAAACACACTCATCTGTGTTCATGACTCCTGGGTTGTGTGTGTGTGGGGGGGAGAATATAAGCCATGGTCACCGGGGTAAAGAGGCACCGGGGCAACAGGAGAAGCAGGAAGACTTAAGCCTGGCAGGAACACACACACGCACACACACAGATAGCGGTGGTCCACACTGAGAGTATGTTGGCCCGTCTTCTGACAGAGTGACTGAGCCTGGCATCTGATTAGCGAGGACTGAGGAGAGCAGAGGATTTTGATGTTTATCCAGGTCTAGAGATGATCATGGCAGGTTCAGACCTCTGGACTTGGATGGTTAGCGAGGGAATGGCAGCGCTTTGGTAACGGACCAGGACATTCCCCTGGCCTTTACACACACACACACACACACACACACACACACACACACACACACACACAGATATATTCACTAAAAGCTACAACAAACAGAAGTTCTCCAAGCACCATCACTAACCTTTCTGCAAAGTCTTCGGTAGTTTGACGCAACAAAAACACGAGATCTGCACAATCTGTGACAAGACCCGCACTAAACACACCAGTCACCTGTGAGCCCGGTCCGCCTGTTTACTGTGACAGTACGGTGTCATATTTACTGCAGGACATCACCTCGAGAAGCCTACACTCCTTACGCACAAGTAAATGTTTGAGGACTGCCCTGTTCCACCTTTTCATCGTCTGTCTGGTGAGCGGATCGCTAAAGAAGCTTGAACAGGGAGAAGAAATTCTCCTGGAGACGTCGCTGACTGATATATAAGATACACATATTCTAGAGTACATGATTGCAAAATACTACAGCATCTACTTTGCTTTACTGAACTGGATAATGTAAAATGGCTGAGGCTCATACTTCCTTCATCCAACCAGACGCCATTTTAAACCAGCGTCCGACAGAGTCGCTTGTAATAATGCAAGATCTGGTGTTTTGGTAGTCCTTCAGCTAATTTAGCCCAGACACTAATGAGTTGGTTTCACCTGTCTCTGTTTTTAGGTGAAGCATTTGCTGCATGTGATTTCCTTCCTGTGAAGCACTCTGAGCTGCATTTATTGCATAAAAGGTGCTATATAAATAAAATTAACCGTCATTACAACATAAAAATAGCAAAATGTGTCTTTCATAACACAATACACTCCTGTAAAATACAAAATTTCAGCTCATTCACACACACACACACACACACACACAGTGTTATTTCACCCTGCAGTGTTCGACAGGATCACAGAGTCAACAGGCTGTAAAGTGAAGAAGTCATAAATGTTCAGTGTTTATCTTCAGGCTGAGAAATCTAGCACCTCACTGATAATGTGTGTGTGTTTCAGGAGGGTCTCAGACTCTGCGGTCAGAGCGAGACGTGACTTAACACACACACACACACGAACACACACGTCTACATCCTATTTAAACAGCGCCTGCCGAATTTCACAACCAGCTCATAAAGGACGCAGACAAGCACCGAGGTCCACGGGAAAATAAATCAACGCTGTTTGCCTAACGCAGTGTGTGTGTGTGTGTGTGCGTGTGCGTGTGTGTGCGTATGCGTGTGTGTGAAAGGCAAACAAAGTGTGACATTACAGAGACCCAATAAGAATATTCTCTCAAAGGTATAACTGTGAGCACATACAGATGATTACAGCATTAATATTAAGGAGAAAGAGGCTGTAAACATGTTTGCATCAGCCTGTTTGTGGATGCATTTTAAAACTGGCGCTTTGAAAACTTTAATTTATGTATATAAATCTAGAAAATGTGTAAAAATAGTGAAAATATGTCAAAATGAAGTTGCCTTGTAACGATTTAAGCCTGACAGAGTGTTCATGGAGGGAGGACGGTTGATTCAGGTTATTAGTTTTAACAGAGACATATATTAGTGTATCATCGGCATAGAAACAATGTACATGTCTTGAAAGCAAGCGGAACAAAGCAAGCTGAGTCAAAAAGGCACAACACAAACATCTGTTTAGAAAAACATCTTAATTATACCTGCGTTGCAACATTTGATTAATTTGCTTTTGCCAACTTCTTTAACATTCAAGGACATTCGGATGGAAACGAGATTCAAACTATTATATGTTGCTGTGGATTAAAACAACCTTTACTATTAAAACACTAAGACTCAGGGCCAGAAAAGATGCAGACACACACACATATATTCACGCATGTGCAGCTGTTTGCAGTCGACGCTCCTGCAGACTGACGGCCATGTGTAATTTGCGGCTTCACCTTGATCTGAAGTGGCTACAGTAGAGTCCTGTTAAAGGGTATTTTAACAATCTGAAAAGGGCAAAAGTTCCTGAAAAAGTGATACTTAAGAACATCTTGCAGTTATTGTCAAGAGCCAGCAGTGGGTGAAACAATGAGAGAAGTGGAGTAAAACTTTTCAGTTTCATTAATGACTCTTTCTGTAAAATGTCCCCGACAGCCATAATTAATGATCTTTGATTTGATCCTGAACAGCGAAGCACTGTGTGTGAGTCTGTTTCGGTATGAGCTCTATGATTAATGATCATCGCGGCTGTGGTACGGGTTTACAGGTATTCACACAGGTGTTTAAAAGGAGTTTCCACATCCGTCAGTGGCTAGCTGTGGGAGTGGAAACGAAGCTCGTGCACATGCGCCTGTTTCAGTTATTCCGTGTTTCCGTGACCCTGCTGCAGCCTATCCTTATGTTTTTCCTGCAGCTCGGGCAGAAACATAACTCGTATCATGTGCAACAGATGGCAACATCTGTCTGTGACGTGTAAATGAGTGTGTGTGAGCATGTGCATCCACCGGCAGATACATGCTGCCGGAGTATGTTCATACTTGTGAGCTGCTGCAGAGCGTTCCAGCGATTATCATCATGTATGAATGTGAAATGAATGTGTGTGTGCATGTGTTTACTGTGTGTGTGTGTGTGTGTGTGTGTGTGTGTGTGTGTGTGTGTGTGTGTGTTTGCCCTCCGCCGCAGAGCTCCGAGCTGTCATGTTTTAGCCTCCTACGGTTAACATCTGCTGCTTTTAGCGCTGCCATGTCGCCCTGTGATACACTCACCGGCTAATAGAATCAAAACCACCCACTGCCACGGTTTATCATGCAACACACACGCGCACACACACTCAAAAGCTCATTGTTCTGACAGGCCAACAACTTGCAGGATTATTTGTTTACTAATTCATGGATTATTTACGGCTGAAACCTGTCTGAACATATAAAACTTATATGTCAAACATGGCTGCAGATGGTACATCTTGTTTAAATGACACAGTGAAATCAATTGTGAGATATTCCAACAATAACTGTCTCACCTTGGCTTTCTCTGGGCTTCGTGTGTGAGTGTACGTGTGTGTCTGCACTAAGAGCGAACACATTCGCTCAGACTCTGATCGCGTCCAGCTAACACGGCTCCACAAAAAGATGTCTTTTGCTTTAAGGGTTTTCAGACTTTGCAGCCTGGCGTCTTTTGGACTTCAACAATTTCAAAGCACCTCAGATCGCTCTGCACTGTTTCACGCTCTCTCTCTCTCTCTTGCACGCAGACAACCATAAAATCCAATCTTCATAACAGCTTTACACCTATTAGCTCTGATGTGGAAAACTAGATGACTCCACTGATGTTCACATCATCATCAGCCCCAATACCAAATATTTCTGGGCTCCCGAACCCAAACAATGCCGGCATCTGCTGCCGGACCAATTCTTTAATGGAAAAACCTCACTCTCTCTCTCTCTCTATGTGTCTCCGTGTCCTTCGCTCGCCCATCCAGGCACTAATGTAAATGAAAAGCAGTGGGACGGGGGGGCGTGTTGTTAATGTGTGGACAGGGACAAAAAGACGAGGTCTGGAGGCCTATTGTACTGGCCCTGTGACACACATCCCCAACCTCAACACACGTGCACACACACTCCCCACCTCCTCCTTCCCCTCCCTCCCCTCTATTGACGGCCCCTCAAAATCAATAAAAATGATCTTGGAGTCCATCCACCATTTGGCTGCATCATCTTGGAAGTGCCTTCTTTAGGATATAGCGGCCATACTGTACAATGGGCCAGCAGAGCGCGTGTAATTTGCCATTGATTTCCTCCCCCTCCTCCCCCTCCTCCCCCTCTCTTCCTGACTCCTTAGCCCCTAGTCACTGCACACAACACAAAAAAACTAACTTCATCATACACCCTGTTAATGCACATGCACAATAACCCTCTTTTCTCCTGCCCTCTGGTAATTTCACTCTTTCTTTATCTTTTTTTCGCTTTCTCCCTCGGTCCCTCCTTTATCTCCTCCGTGCTCGGGCCCTATTCCTGAAATCTCTTCACAGGTCACTGTTCTTTCACTGCGGTAATGGACGACTTGTGCAAATGTTGTTTGTGCCAAACCTGCTTTCCCCCTCCCTCTTTCTTTCCCATCTCTCTACCTCTCTTCTTCTTTTTCTAAAGTCAATATTCAGCATATGGATGCGGCCACACTCCCGTTTCTGAACACATTCGTATCATCTTGCTTATTTTATGTTTTCTTTTATTCAGCTGCAGTCAAACTCCAACATTAATTAATATTTAGGTAAACTTTCTGTCCTTTATGCCTCTGTGATAGCTTGAGTGAACATTTGACGCTAACGATGAAGCTAAATGGCTAATGTTCACTCACTTTGCAACTTATTTAAAGAAACCTGCGTTAAACCGTGAACCCAATGCTACGATATGGATGTTTTAACTGCATCTGTATCTGTAATCTGTACATCTCTCCTGTTTTACCTGCAGTTTATGCAGCGTCATAACAAAGATGCAGATGAAGTGTGGAAACATTCAGCAAACGGTTCTTGTCCTTGGAAGTGAATGAAGCCAATCAGCAGATACATAACACCGGCTGTAACTAAAACAAGTTGTATCGCCGCTGGATCTGATCGTGATTAACCAGATAAAACAACCAGATAAATGCCGTCTTTGTTGGTCTCGAGTGTCACACTTAAACCAAACTGCCACTGCGGTATTTTTAGTGCGTAATTAAGAACCTTCACTGAAACAAACTAAAATTAAACACTCGAAGCTGCTTCATAAACCCGAGTGATTCACTGTTGTAGAGTTATTACAAACACCGTCGCCGCAGATGGATGCTTATACAATAAGCGCCTGGGTAAACTGTGGTGTTAGCTGTAAAACCACATTTAAAAAAAGTGATTTCACTGACTGCACTTTAAAGGAAACCTAATGTCTGAAGCCTGTTTTTGCAGTACTCAATAAAAAATACAGATTTTATCATCTCGGTAACTTGAAAGCACAAAGATCATAAATCATACGTTTTCTATACGCGACCACTGGAAAACAGGGAAATGTAAATCGAGTTCTGTCGCAAAACAGTCCCGTCATCGAGGAAATCATTTCTAATAATTTCCTGAGAGTGACAGTAAGTACTGTATAACTGTGTCTCATATAACTACAGTGTAACTGTATGGAGTCTCTGTGTTATAAAAGACATGTTCTCTGTCTGCGCAGCACCGTCAGGACTGCAGCAAACACTCATTTTCGTTCATTATAAAACATTAGAAAGTCGTATCCCTCCAGTAAAGTAATATGGCCGAGTTTGAAAAAAAAAAAAAACACACGCGGTGCATTTCGTCTCCGCACTTTGAGCCAATCGGCAGGCGTGAAACTGCTCTCCGCAGTGAAAGTTTCCGGTGGCGTGGCTGCGTTTGCGTTTTCATCACTGACAGTTTGCGGTCGCGGTGACATTTGTGTCACGGTGATGCTGCTTCTGCTCACGGTGATGACCTTTCTAAACTTGGTGGCGATGTTTCTTTGCCACAGTGATGAAATTCCTCTGTTCATCTCCTCCGTTTGACCTCTGATGACACGTTTAACCTCGGCGAGGAGCTGCACAAACCGGCGGCGTCTGATCGCAAATACCCTGGAACGTGTGCTCAATGTAGACCTGAATCTGAGGAGCGTGTTGCACGATGAATCGCATTCATGTGCACACACACACACACACACACACACACACACAGACAGCTGTCAGTCAGTCTTTGAGAGCAGTGTGTTGTTTGTTAAGTCTGACACTCTGCCTCAGCCGCTCTAAGCCTATTACTGTATTCTTTCTCTGCTGTTCACAACACACACACGCGGGCGCACACACACACTGGTGCTATCACTAAGACCTTATTCAGTAAGCCTGTAGCATATCCTCCAGCCATATCGCACATCGTTCTCCCTGCAAACACACCGTCTGTGTCACACACACACTCGCAAACGATATCTGAATCTTTTTTTTTTTCCGAGTGTTGTCGTCCCTGTTTGTTGAGAGTATCATTTACAGCCAAGGTGTTTGAAGAAAGACACCTCTCCCGTGGCGTGGTGTGTGTGTGTGTGTCTCTTTAGAGTGGGGCTTTGCTGCTCCTGACACCGTTATCAGCTCTAGTCGAATGTATTTCTTATCGAGGTGGAGGTGTGGAGGAAGGGCGGGGGTGTGTGTGTGTGTGTGTGGGGGGACCGACGACCGACAATACAAGCTTATCAAACGTCCTCAGCCACGATTCGGCCTGTCACTCAAGGCCCGCGTGCACGCTGCCACACGCACGCACACACACACACACGTCAGTATAGGAAAGCACACAGGCAGCAGGCCCTCTTTTTGATTGATAGATGGCTTTCCCAACAAATAGAAAGCTGGGATCAACATCCTCGTGGCCCCTTTTTACCTTACACACACTTATGCAGTGGAATAACGTGTGTGTGTGTGTGTGTGTGTGTGTGTGAGAGTGTGAGTGAGAGAGAGAGAACATTCCTGAGTAACAAAGGTGGGATTAGGGATGCATTAGTTGGCCGTGGAGCGAGAGGCCTGTCAATAACAGCAGCCAGAATAAACCCTGAAACCTCGATAAGAAGACAAAGGCCGAGCCAGATAGCAGCAAGCAGAGAGAGAGAGAGAGGGAGGGAGGGAGGGAGGGATCAATAGGGGGGGAGAGAGAGAGAGAGATGGATGGATGGATGGATGGAGAGGCAGAGAGGGGATCAATATCAAGAGAGATGAAGCAGGGGAGAGAAAGTTTTCACAAAGAGCAAGTGAGAACGGGTGAGTTTGGGTGAGGACGAAGTGAATGAGGGAGCGGAGGGGGGAGAGGACGCTGAGAGTCGGGATGGAGGTAAAGGAGTGGGGTTTGACCGAGACGGGTCGATAACGAGAGCAGTAATGTTGTTTTACATCCTGCCGCAGCCAAAAGTTTATGGTTTGAGGGAGACAGAGAAACATGGACGTCCCTCAAACAGCAATGCATCTGCGAGTCCGACCAACATCTGCGAGTCCGACCAACATCTGCGAGTCCGACCAACGTCTGCGAGTCCGACCAACATCTGCGAGTCCGACCAACGTCTGTGAGCCCGACCAACATCTGTGAGTCCGACCACCTGTGTTTCCACAACCTGCACGATGTTGATCAGAGGAACCTGGGTCTAAAGTGAGCACCTAGGTCTGGACCCCCCAAACGTACCTGCTGGTGGGGTAGAAGCTGATCCTGTTTCCACTGCTTTGCATTGGGCCTCTGAGGTGAAACTACGTTTTGAAAGTAGGAACCAGGGTACAAAGAGTTTGTGGCTACAAAGAACCTCTTTCCTCCATGGCTCAAGGACGTATCAGCTCACCGCACACACCCAAAAGATGCTACAACTTCTGCAAAGTCTACAATGCCTTTCAATGATTTTTCTGTAATTAACTCATCAGACAACCGCCAAGGACAGCGCACAGGAACGGCCTTCGCTGTCTGATGCGACACAGAGGAAAACCAAAGCAAGCGAACCAAGGTTATCGCCCGGGGCTCCTCAGGCGAACGGTAGCCGTCTGGTTCTCGTGTCGCTGCACAAACCAGAAAGCAGTTATTGTCACATTCAGGCTTATGGAAGCTTATTTTTTCTTTAAAGTTGACAAATGCTGCCTCTCAGGCGACATTAATATCACTTCATTCAAGTGCGCGCCGAAATTATGTCGCTTATGCAGCAAATTCAAAGCATTTTAGGCCGTGTTTCCAAACCGTTAGCATCGATGTCGAATGCTGCACACACAAAGTTCAGCTGCAGCTCCGGCTACAATAAAGTTGACTTTTGGCCTCTGAATAACTGGCCCGTGTGCTATTTATCATCCTGCCAGAGACGCCTTGAATTGGTGGTTGAAGAGCGTCGGGCTCGTAGTCACAGCAATCCTACAGAGGCTTGAACCAATGACAGCAGGGCGGCGGGCAGCGGCGGGTGGGGATGGGTGTGTAATTGTTTCGCCGGCTCTCATTAATTAATTTCCCCTCCTTCATTTATACTGGAAACACTACATAGGTCTGGGAGGTATAGGTAATGATACAGAGGGGGAGACATGAATACTGAGAGAGGGAGAGAGAGAGAGAGAGAGAGAGGGAGCATCCTGTTCCCGTCAGCGAGCAGCTAGCTGTCACACAAAGACACAATGAGGCCCGGCAACAAACAGCCACTTAAAAAACAGCCTGGCAACAGAGAGCAAATTCAATTAGAGAAGTAATTAGTAGATACAGGGCCAGGCAGCGGGCTGCCGCGACGCCACAACACAGGAATTAATAGGCGCGGATAGGAGGAGGACGCTGTCATAATTAAGAGGCAATCACCTATGTCAATGAATACCTAAAAAAACCCGCAGCCCCCCAACGCAAAACTATTAATTCAGTGATCAAAAAATATTTCGGGAGATGATTAATACAGCAAATTCATTTTAAAAGACTAATTTCTGGAAAGATAGCAAGACAATTGCACATAATGTACTCCGCCTGGCATTTATATTGCTAATTAAATTTTTTCTTTCTGATAATTTGTGGAAGGATTGCGCTTCACTGTCTTTCTCTCCTCATAAGTGTGTGTGTGTGTGTGTGTATGTGTGTGTGTGTGTTTGCTTCTTCTGGAGTTATGAACCAATGGAGGCAGTGTTGCAGCGGTAAACACAGTGCAGAGGCTGTCGAACAGAGCTGTGTGTGTGTGTGTGTGTGTGTGTGTGTGTGGAAACGCCTCCTGCAGAACGCCGCCATGCATGGACAAAAAAAAAAACCAACCCAACATGAGCACATACAGAGAAAAAAACAACAACAAAAACACAAAAAACTTGCCGTTTCTTCTCGGCTTCAACTCCGCAACATCCCTCCAACAACACTCCCCTTATTTATCTCCCCCCTCAACACCGCCGCCGCCTCCCCCACAACTCCACGGATACAAAAGACCCAGCAATTAAATTAGACGATAAGGACGTGAAATAAATCAGCAGGTTATTGATTGATTTGTCTCTCTCTTGGGGTGGGGGTGGAGGGCGGTGGCAGCTATCATTTCACACCAACGGCTCCTCTCTATCGCTAACTAATTACTCTGTTTCTAAAAAATCCCTCAGATGAGGCGCCGAGGTTTCACGCGACAGATACGGAGGCAGAACTACAAAAAAAACCCACAGCATCCACAGAGCCGAGCAGAGACCGAGGCATCCGGAGGATTGGAGAATGATCGGAGAGCGTAAACGACATGGGGAATGTTTCCTCGGGGTGGTCCTGGTGTCCGAACACACAGGAAGAGACGGGACGGTTGGTCTTTTCGGCCTGATGTTGACAAAAAGGCAGTAATCTAATCCAAGACGTCAACACCTGCAAGGAGTAAACATGAACACGCACAGGCTGAAATACAGAAACACAACATCTGCAACGTCCTACGTAATGGAGACAGTAGCGATGAAGGTGTTGAAAGGTCTTCATCACTTCACTTCGGCGTCCCTTCAACAAAGGGGAAACTTGCCGTGCAACAGCAGTCACAACATAATGCGTGCAGAACAGAAGTCCATGAATACTGAAATTAAACTTTTAACAGTTAAGAGTAAACTTCAACGCAGATGCAGCATGATAGCGGAGAGAAACAGAGAAACATCCGTGACTGAAACATTAAAACGTTTCACGCCGTGGTTAATGATCAATGTTACCTCAATTCTCTTATTCCAAATTTTAAAAAATTCAGAAAAAGTCAGAAAAAATATAATAAATATAAAAATTTGTAGCAAAGACAAACGTTTTCTTTTTCTTTTCTATCTAATTAATCGCCTCAGCATCCCTCAGATTCATTACGTGACACAGGATTTGTCCTGCACCAGAGTTATCTCAATGTTGTACTTCTAAACTAATTAACCCCTAAATATCTTAAAAAGTTCAGAAATGGACTTTCTTCTTTCTTAGACAGGAAGTCAAAGCTCTGCCAGGTTTATTTTGAATGACGCTGACCTTTAACCTCAGTGTTAACAATGCAAAACAAACAGACAGATGCCCGAAGTTCACCGGCCAGATGTCTCCAAAGAAAAACTAAAGTCTGATGAATTTAGAAAAAATACAAATTTACTGTTTATGCTGCTGTAAGTAAATATCCTCCTCATATATGCTGGATACCTAATTATTATATACTTTGCATAACTTCAGTAAACTGTGCAGAGTGGCAGGACATCGGCCACTTAAGCATTTTGTATCTTAATACACCATAAGTGTTTGTTTCAGGCTCATAATCCATTGCTAAGTTTCAGTTTTCTAAGAGAAAAAGTTGGATCTTAAACTGAGGAGTTTGCAGTTCGAGCCTCGACCGTGTGAATTTCCACACCGGAGAGAAATACCTGCGCATTTTATTTCATCTTCTGCGCGGAAAATGAGAAGCACAGGCCCACGTTGAGGAGAGGGGGGCGCGGGCCGCGGTGATGAGCTGAATTTCCACATCCGCATCTTTTAAATACAGATTTAGTTTCTCTGGCTCGGTTTAAAAAACGGAGGGAGATCTCCATACGCAGAATTTACATATTCATCTGTGACAGTTGGGGGTTATTTGGAGCCCCATTTTGGAGTGATGTGAGAAAAAAAATATCCACTTAGCCATATCATCTCCTGCGATCGGGACTCATAAGCCCGGCAATAGGCTGAGAGGGGAGGATAACACTAATATGGCCTCAGATTTCTATGCGGGACTAGTTAATGCTATTTACTGAGGAAGGTAGATGATCGACTGGGGAGCAGAGAGGAGAAGGGAGGGAAGGAGATGGACATTAAGTGGCCTTCGGAGTCTGTGGCCGCTGCTTTAAGAGCCAATTACCAGGCTAATGGAGTTAATGCCAGAGATGAGATGGGCTCAGGAGATGAGAGAGGAGAGGGGAGAGAGGATGGCGGGGATGCCTGACACTGAGACAAACTGCAGCGGAGAGAACGATTAGTGTTTGTTAATCTGATGGGCAAATCATTAAGTATCAAACATACTGTAACACATCAGGAAAGAAACCAAAACGGGGCTGGAGGGGGCGAGGCAAGGCGCCACAAAACACACACAGACACACACGCAGACAGGGACGAGATCTGTCTCGGCTTCATGATCCGTCATGTTAGGCTGCAGATTAAAAGTGTGATCTCCGGGCTTATAAACGATTTAGCCAATTACCAACGTTATCTAAAAACGCTTTAATTTGCCATTCAGAGCTGCAACAGGGGCCCTCGGAGCCGTCAATGAGGGTGATTAGAGCCCAGATTGCGGCTTCGAAAAGGCCCCAAACATCTGCTGTCAGAGTGACTTGGAGACGTCAACGCAGGGGAAAGGAAAAAAAAAAAAAAAGTCCTCTTCAGAGCTCGGCATCTGATTACCGAGGAGAAGACCGGGGGAGAGGAGAGGAGAGAGGGGAGGAGAGGAGAGGAGGAAGAAGGAGGGAAGCGAAGAAGAGGATGAGATTGGAAAGGAGAGGAACGAAGAGGTGGAAAGACCTGAGTTGGTCGGCTGCCAGCTAGCTCAGTGTGACAGGGAAGGCCCATCTGCGCTCCCCGACACTCAAGATGGCAGATGTAGAAGCAGATTGATTTTCATTCAGCTGTCACGATGCACAAGTGGAAAAAAAACACCCGCGCGCGCGCACGCACACACACACACGCACGCACACACACACACAATCATGGTGTTTGAGAGCTCTGTCAAGTGCCTGGGCTGCTGTTGGCTGTCGGTCTGCCAAGCTGTTTCTCTCCTTCCTGTCATTTCCTCATTCTCCGTCCCTCCCTCACTCTCCCTCTGCCTTCCTCCCTCTGTCTCTCTCAACGAGCGCTAGCTGAATCTAAACGCCACATCTGGCGCTCAAATTAAATCATTTACAGTCCATAGAGAGAAGCGGCGTTTAGCGACAATACAGCCGGTGGGGAATCAGTGTGTTTTCTCTAAGCCCTGACACCATCGTCTCCTCTGGCATCTGATTAGATGTCATCGCGGCGCTGTTCAGATGTGCGAGACGTGTTTTCTTGCCGCGCGCTCAGATTCGGAGGGGTGAAAATGTCGTGGAGGGAGCTGATCATCTGGCGGCGTCGCCTCTGACACCTGCACTCCTTCCTCTTCGTGTCACGGCCTCCATCTGCGGGGTCTCTTAACTTCAGCGCGTCTTGTTTTGTTTGGATGCGCAAAACTGTGCGAGCGAAGGTTAGTGGAGGAAGAGTAAACATGACACTTCCCTTCCTTTACAGATATTTACAAGGCCATTAACTCGAATGTGCGCAGAAATCTAAACGTGTGGCGACATATTGAGCTTCCTGCTTCAACCGAAACAACCTGGTGGAGCTGCTGGCTGAACTGGTCGGCTCCCAGGTTGAAACTTAGGTTTCATTGTCACAGAGGTCCTGGGAAGTCAAACACCCGATAAGAAACGGACCTGTTCACACCCAAAGAGACCCAGTCCAAAAGGGACCAGAGTCAGACCTCGTCCCGGTCAGGCCCGAGGATAATCAGAGTCGATCTGAACGGCCGCCAACCCAAACAGAGTCCAGCACCGGCGACAGCACGCGTGTCCCGTCACAGACCGAATGTGACTGTGATCTGCCTCGACTCAGGTCCTCAGATACTCAGGACCTGGTAAAACCTGAACAGACCACTTCCTCGGACACGCGCCGGTCATAAATCCAGAGCAGTGACGCTGACTTCACAGCCACAAGTGACGGGACATTTGCGGCTGAAAGGTCACTGGAGATGGAAGCTTCTTCTCTGCCATCGTCACTGAAGGCCAAAATAAAACCGGTCCAGACCTGTTTGAACCTGAGGCAGACTGAAGGTGGGTCTGAGCAAAGACTGGCCTCAAACATACACTGCAAACTGATGTTACTAAGACGGCAATCGACCACACGTCCCTCATCAAATCACAGCTCCTAACAGGGGTCATGGGTCATGATGAACCTTCAGACAGACACAGGAAAGGTGTGAAGGTCAGGATGGCTGGAAAGGTGTGATGCATGTCTAACGTTCACGCAGAAATGAACTTTTCCTTTACTATAACCATGCGCTGTGGATGTCTACGGTTAGCTGTTGCTCAGACAATGCTCCTGTATGGAGGCTGGTTTTTATATGTCCTGTTAGGAAGGTGTGGCCCAGACAAGACTGAACATGACGTTCAAAGCAATGACAGATGCTTTTAGAGTCGAGTTGCACCAATTTCTTTGGAAAAAGCAGAAAAAAGTTTCTAATGTAGCAGAAAAAATGTTTTAATTGTATGATTCGTCTGATTCGCTGCAAAATAACATCCATCTTCACAAGTTATGTGTCCTCAAACGTGTATTTATCAAAAAATAGTGAACAGACGAGACGTGACAGGAAGTGAGGGGAGAGAGTGCAGCACACGTGAACGACACGGTGCTACAGTCGCATGCATATTGTTTTCAGAAAACGCTGAATTTGACCTGACGTGTGACAAAGTCGCCCAATTAGATTCTTTTTTTAAGCGTCTCTTGAGAAGACAAGGCTTCGGGACTCAATAACAGACTTAATGACTTGCGCAGAACACACTTTGGCGCAACGGCTGCGGCGCATAATCTGTCCGCGCGCTGGGAAAGCGAACAATAACATCGCCGGGGATCTGTCAGCCAATACCGACACGAATCAAACATTCCTCTCCCTGCTAATCACATTCGGCCGTCGTTAGCTGCTGCTCCATCAATGGCCGATTCAGACCTAATAAAATCAGAAAATATTTCCTCCCCCACCTTTTTTTTTTTTTTTTTTTTTGGTAAACTCGTCGTCTTAGAGTTTTTGGGAAGCTTCATAGAAGGCTATTGACTTGTAGCTCAGCCTGGGAACGGACTGACTCCTGTGAAATCCCAATAAAATATGAGACTGCTGGTCATCCATCATTATAGTCGGACAGCACAGGCCTTTGTTTGTCCGGCACCGGCCAACACTGGACTGGTCTGGCTGCTGGCGAGACTGTAGTGTGTGTGTGTGTGTGTGTGTGTGTGTGTGTGTGTGTGTGTGAGAGAGAGAGACAGCTGAGGCAGAAACAGTATGTGTGTGTGAGTGTGTGTGAGAGAGGGAAGCGGTTGACCTGGTGTCAATTAGGAGCCCATATCGTTCCATTCCCCAGGGGCGAGGCCGACTCCGAAACATTAAATCATTTCATTCACTTCAAACCGATCCCGCTGTTTCCCCGCCTCGCGCCGCCCGAGTCTGAAAGCTCCCGCCGCCTGCTGCTTTGGCGACATTTTCACTGAGCTGCAGATGAAAGTAGCCGGAGTCTCGGTGGCTTCGATGCCGCAGTGATGCCTCGTTTAGCAAGCGGAGAGGTGAAAGAGTAATAACCCCTAAAACGGACGCATGAAATGTTTTAATAAATCAGTTATTTGATCAGTTTGCTGGTGTTTAATCGGACAGCGGGGATGCAACAGATATTATATTGATGTCAAGTCAAGTTTAGCACATTCATACACACAAATACACTGACTCCTCCTTAAAAACATCAGAATTGGGCACCCGACAGATACAAGCAGTCGATTATTATATCAGTTTTGCAAAATAACTCAAACGCTGACTCACGCAGCTAATTTTGGGCTAAGCAGCAAAGAGCAACATGAGTTTTTGGTGACGATCTGCATCCAGATTCACAAACGAGTCCGGTCGTTTTCACAGGACGTCTCTGCATTCGAACAGCTCTCCTACTTTTCCGTGCACTTACTCGGGTTTAAAGCGAGTTTGCATGCTATGATTGTCGGTTTTGATGCAGATCAAAATGTGCGAGTCACTATACGCTCCCTGAATGCTTTCTACTGCTCCCACTGGCCCCGGTCTTCCTTATTATGGTCATCAGATGGATCATTGACTGCAACTTGCTGTGTATTTGCTGTCAGATGGTGTAACCTACAGCACCGTTAGAAGAAAAACACACATTATGAGCGCTGCTTTTCAAAAGCACAATTATCAGACGGCCCCGCTGTGCCATTTTAAAAGCACACAACAAGTGAGACCACGTTTGTAAATGCTGGAAAAGAGAAAACACAAGAGACCAGACACTGATGCTGCACTGCTCCGCATGTGTGTGTGTGTGTGCACCGTGTGTTCAGCAGCTGCTTGTGGCAGAAATGTGTCACGTCCAGCACGTCCAGTGTGAGGACGGCATGCTGACGTACCTCCAGCACTAGCTGAGGAAGTGTTAATGTGACACGCCAACATCAGATTCAGCATTTACTAACAATAACCGGCGCAATCATGTCAGTGTCATGAAACACCAGCGCAGAGCTCACACGTCCAAACTAAAAGAACTTTTTAGCATCACACACACTTAGGCGCTGTTAAACTTTCGTTTCTTTTTCGTAATAAATCCCATATTTCCGATCGCTGTTTGTTGGTGGCAGACTCCAAATCAGCTTTTCCATAAAATCCTCTCTGACAAAATGTGACAAACTATTGTTGTTCTTTGTCTCCGTATCACTCTAATCCTCTTTCTCTCCCCCTCTCTCTCTCCATCCCTCCATCCGCACTCCCCAACCGCAGGGAAAGGCCTCAGTACTGACCGCGGTGAGTGCGTGCACACACACACGCGCACACACACACACACACACACACACACACACACACGGCTCTGTGGGTCTTACTGGGGGCTAAGCTGTGTGGTCACATTTTACATATGTGTGTGTTTCCGTGTTAAATGGGGAGTTGGCCTGGGTGTCACTGGGTTTGGGCAGCTCGTGTGTGTGTGTGTGTGTGTGTGTGTGTGTGTGTGTGTGTGTGTGTGTGTGTGTGTGTGTGTGTGTGTGTGTGTGGCTACAGTAGATGGACTTGGCCGGACTTAGAAGAGGGCCAGCCGGATTTGGCTATCCTGACTCTGTGTGTGTGTGTGTAACTTGTTGGCACATGCTCAGAGTGATCAGGGTTGCTGTATGCATACATGTGCATGCCTGCATCCGTGTGTGTGTGTTTGGCTGTTGTTGTAGGTATGCTGCAGATCAGTTTAAGCCTTATAAACCTATTGTTGTGCAATAAAACCGTCCTCTCATCTCTTATAACCGCTTTGTTCAATGGTCCATCCATGCTCCTGCTAATATGCACACACACTGAGGTCTAATACTCCATAATACACCAATACAGGCAGAACAATGCAGCGCCTCCACGCCTCTATCTCTTTTTAATATTAACATGATTTACAAAATATATTTCCAATATATCTGATTTCACAAATCAGCAGCAACAAGCTTGGGCTCAGTGTAAACAGAGGAAAGTGTGAATAGCTTTATGATATGTAGTTAAAATCATACCTTTATCATATTTTTATACAAAATAGCCACGACAAACTGTAATAATGGATCAAAACAGTATTTGCTTGGTCGCAGATCTGACAAAAGGCTGGATGCAGCAATACAGCAGCTGCATGTCACAGACCAACTTGTCTCAACTCATTTGGAAATGAGTTTGCCAGATGTTGACCAGCTGAGCCGACGCTGAACAGAGTGAAAACAGCGCAGTTTGCACAATGCAACCTCTTTATCCGTTCACTTGGACCATATTCTGACAAATGGAAGCTCATAAAATGGTTTAAAATTAGTTTGGTTGCTATTTAAAAGCATCTCATAAGTTTGGGATCTCCTCCGTTGCACCTGTATGTTGGAGTCGCAGTGAAGACGGTGTCGCAGCAGTTTAACCCAGCAATACTATGACAAACAGATACCAATCCCAGCTGCATTCAAACCGGAATCGAGAACAGGACCCGGGGCCAGAAGTCGGCCTGAGCCGTACCGTGCTGCGACATCACGTCGAATATCCGCTAACCTTCGCCTGCAGTGGTTGTTAGGAGCAACATGGATGCGTTTTAGTGTTTACACACCCAGAAAACCAACCTTTGCTTCTCACATCTTAAACCTAATAATTGATTTTTGGCTTGCTTAGCTAACTGCTAACTTTATCTGCCTGTCTTAATGCATAGAGTGCAGTCGGTTATTTGCAGCTTTCAGGTATTTTTACTGAAAATAGCTACATGATGCATCTTAATTCAACAATCGTGAGAGCTGTGAGAGTGAAACCAAGCAGTAAAGTAGTTGTGAAACCAAAAAAAAAAAGAGTTAAAGTGATAAAAAGCTCCGCAGAGCTGTGAGGAACTGCAGAAAAGGTGGCAATTCTCTGTAGATTCACCACAAGATCCATTATTCGTGTAGAAATAGTGATTACAGCAGCTTTAAGTAGCCAGAGTGATTCAACAGTTAAGCAGTGTCAGATGAACTCAACTCTTTGTACCAATACTCTGGCATATCTGGATGTTAATTTACTCCCACTGACAGTGAAAGAGTTCAGTCAGAGTCCCGGCGTTGTGTCCGTTTGTGAATCAGAGGAATTGTTAACACTTCCCGTTGATCTGACAACTTTGTGTCATTGTCTTTCAAAGAAAACCCGTTTTACGTTGGGTTTGTCGCTAAAAAAACAACACTTTCTGCCCATGCGGAGATATTTCAGGAGGTAATCAACAAAACGTTTCGTAAAAACAGAAGCTCTGCGCCGCCGCTCCTTCACGGAAGCCTCAAACCCTTACGACACCAATCTCCAAAACTGTTCTCCACACAACTTTAGCTTCATTAAAGTCTATTAGCGCAGATACCAAACCGTCAATAAGTCTGTGTTTATTCCCCAGACTTCTCTGGAACGTCCCCGAGCCTCCTCGTCGGGAAACGAACGCTGCGCTGATTAAAGTGGATTTAGAGCTTGTTGCATTTGATCAAAGTCCAGCTGATATCAGAATCGCAGGCCGGCTAAGCTCTCGGAGCCAAATCCATAATAATACTCTTACACCACCCACAACAAAGAGGCAGCCAACACAAGTAAATAAACGTAGGCAGAAAATATCATTTGAAGACCCCTCCCATATGAGTAAAATAATACCGCCGCATACAAACCGCCATAATTGGTGGGAGAATTAGGTTGATAAGAGATGGGAGCTGGACAGTAAATCCATTCAGCTCATCTGTTTACTATTGAAGCTTCTGAAGAAAAGTGTTGTTTGTCCTTGATGGTGTGTCACAAAGATTAGTGTCACAAAGAGTTATGGATTTGTAAAATTATTTTACTTTATTTTTCTTATTGATCTCTTAACTGCAAGAAAAAAAAACAGAAAGTCAACAAAGTAAAAAGCTTCAGTTTTTTGGTTTTTTTTTTAAGACTGAAAAACATTATGACGACGAGATACAAGTTTCATCGTGTTGCATGTCGGCGGGTTTAATGGCGGCGCCGCGGCTTCAAAAGCAGTCGCGTGAAACGTGTAAGCGGCGCTTTCAGCTCCCTTAATGTGCTGCAGCCAGCGTCACCGTCAATATTTTCTGCCTTAACATTAACCCCAACAGCGGCCGCACGGCAGGAGAGGTGCAGCACTAATGTATAACGTCTTAATGTACAATACAGGAGATGCAGCCTCTGAAAGAAATGCACGCACACGCTCTTCCATCCCATCCACGTGTTCGCCTCTCCTCCTCTCAGGGAGCGGAAAAGTTTTCTCAGTCAGCCTCTTAAGAGTCTGGCCTTCAGCTATATTACCCTCCTTTCCTCCTCCCCTCCGCCTATCCCTCCATCACATCTTAATGTGTTTGATAAAACATCAGGCATGGAGGGAAGGGCACAAGGCGGATGATGTGCTTTTTTGGCCAAAACAGGCATCAGCTGAAGGACGAGGATAAAGGGCTGAGTCTGCTCTGTCTGTCTCTCTGAGTCTGTCCGTCCACTCGCTGCATTAAGCAGCCGTCCGGCTTCTTTTCAAAGCCAGCCACTCTCGTCGGACCGCTGCATCTCAGGGCTTTTGTCCCCCCCCCAATCTCCCCATCCCACCACCGCAGCCACCCACCCCCGCCTCTCAGCCCGCTGCTGAGTGTCTGTAATGGCCCAGACGAGGAGGGGGTGCATAAAAAAAAAACTAAGGAAGTGAGAGAAATGGAGGAATGGAGCGAGAGAAAGAGAGCAAGCGGGAGGAACTGGAGGGTGAAGGAGGGAAGGGACAAAAGGAGGAGAGGGGAAAGTGAAGGGGAGAGCGGTGGCGGAGGAGAGAGAGGAGACACAGGAGCGAAATGCCCGGGAGGGAGGGAAAGGAGGCCGAGTCTTTAGGAGGAAGTCAGGCGGCACTAAGCGTCTCTGTCGCTGCCCAGTCAGGCCTGCTCTCCCCCTGGCCATGAAAACCTTCCCTCCTCCCCCGCAGCAGCATCCCACCCTGACCACGCTGCAGCCCTCTCCTCCCCTGTCCACTCGCACTTTCATTGGGATTTGCCACACTTGTAAGGACTCTCCATTGGATTACTTTAAACCTATTGAACCCGAGGCTGTCTTTCACTCTCTTTATCTATAGGCTCGGGGTGAAGCAAATCATATGTTGTTCTAATGAGGCCACGTTAGGCTGCACAGGGATGCCATCAGTGGTCATGTGAGCGGTGCTACACATGTTCTTAAGTGCTTTATATGTAAAAAATAAAGTACATCTACTGTTTTTAATGCATTTTGCATCTGGGAGGGTGTTCAGAGCTTAAGAAGTGTCACATTTCTCATTTTAACGTCACTATATTCGCTATATATCAACAGCCTTTACGCTGTTACGCTTCACAGCACAAACCGCTGCAGGAGGATGACGCGGTCCTTCCAGGAGTACACGTACATGTTCAGGTGGGACGGATTTTCACAAATGAATAAACTCCATTCCACTTTTCCTCCGTAATATAAACACAAGAGCAACCTAACACAGATATACTGATCTGTCTAAGACAGCGGGACTGTTGGCCTACATCAGTATCATCTCATTTGGACACAGGTTTGTGTGTATTGCTGTAAAATATGAGGATGCTGCATCTGAAAGTTTCAGACAAAGTGCCCAAACTGTTCATCCTCTAATGAAAATGTGGTAATTCTGGACCAATCATGAACAGACGGAGAGCGACATGCTGCAGGACCCTCCGGAGGGGCCATCACTGGTGCGAGGCGCCTCCGCTGTCGACTAATATGTTTACAATAATCACAAGAAGGTAAACATACGAAAGTGACACACTGACGTCTCAATCACTATTTGGCTGTCAGCAACTTCAGCCTTCCTGTGGGTTGGTTTTTTTTTTTTTTTTTGGGTCCTCACAAGCGTTGAAACACAAAGAGCGAGCGTGTACACACACACACACACACACACACACACACACACACAGCCAGTGGCCTCAGGACTAATTGCTAGATTGGAGCAGATTTTCTAGTTCAGTTCAGGGCTGTAATTGTGAGGAGAGCAGGGAGGAATGACAGGGCTTCAAGCTGAGAGGACAAATCACCAGGGGCCGCCGATTAGGCTGCGCTGATGTTCACATGTCCGTGTGTGTGTGTGTGTGTGTGTGTTGGGGGTGAGGGGTTAAGCCAACCATCTCTCAATTCCAGGTTTCCGTGGCACTGACCCCAAACTGCCACACACACACTACGTTGACCCCTATAGGCCCCGCGGTGCCAAACAGTGTCAGAAGCTCCAACAGAGGAAACTTCGCTCTGCTGTGAGCGTTTATTTCTCCTTATCACTCAGTTCCTTGAATTATTGCCTTGTAAACGTGTTGAAAATATAAGAGTCTGCAGCTTAATTAATGTTTAATAATTAACACACACAGGTTAACGTAATTCTTCTAATGATTCCCACAAACCTGCAGCCTGCAGGTCAGGTGAGGCCGCAGGCTTTCAGAGACGTGAGGATGCAAAACCGAGCGCAGAAGCTGGGCAGATGAAACTTTAGCGATTAGCTGACTGATCAATTAGCCGATCAAAAGAAAACTGTATTTGTTCGAGTCATTGCTCAAGCTAAAATTTCAAACATTCGCTTGTTTGAGCTTCTTAAACCTGAGGATTTGCTGCTCGTCTTTGTCATTTATGAGAGTAAATGAAGACTCTTTGGGTTTTTTGACGGTTGTTTGGACAAAAGAAGGCATCTTTTTAGCTTTTGCCAACACTTTATAGATGAAATTAATCAGTAGTTGCAGCCTCAAACTATTCCGTGCAAGCAAAATAACATATTCAAGTTATCAATGTAGTAGTATCATGAGTTTAAGTATGCGTACTAGATACATGGCTGCTTTGTGAGTGTGTTAATGCACACCGTTCTCCCACAATGCAAAGGAATCACATGCAGATGCACCACTGAGACAACAAAAACAAACAAATGCTTTGGAAAGTGTTATTTGGTGAAGTCTAGAGTTGCACTTTGTAGCATTTCCTGTTGTAAATCCATTTAAAAAACACACATACAGTCTTATTGTAGATATGTAATAAAGTATGGAATGAGGACACAGTAACTGACTGTGCAGGGCCCTTAAACGTGGCATGTGGAGCTCCTCAGCTCATATTTGTCGGCGACTCGCTCTACGGTGAACAAACCGGTTGAAATGCAGATAAAACAGTTTTAAAACTGCTGATTTAACGCGGCGTCACTCCGCCGTGACTCCAAGGTGAACACGGGTCATCAGAATCTACCATCAGAGGGAAAAGATCACTATCGACTCCATCTCGCTCCCTCTCTTCCTCCGTCTGCAGGAACCTCATCAGACCCAGCGGGACAGGAAGGAGACACACACACCGAGATCTCATCACACACACACGCGCGCAGACAGAAAGCTCCCCCCCGAGCAGCACCACAGGCAGTTTGCTACTCGATAAACCTGCGTGAAAACACCAGCACGGCCTCTGACAGCTACTCCTCACACACACTCTACATCTGCAGCACACACCTGGACTCATTTCAGGATAGAGTGTGTGTGAAGGACTGAGGGAGAGAGATGCAAAGAGGAAGAAGAAGAAAAACAGAAATCCCGACAGCCAATCAAACTTTCCTGTGTCGCTCAGTCAGACGGTGACACGGCCACAGAGCGAGTCGATCAGTCAGCCGATCCCTCGGGCAGCTTACCTTTGCAGTGATGTCATGGCTGTCATTATGACAAGGCCTACGGTCCTGTTGTCTGATTGGACGTCGGGCCGCTGTCCAAAACAGCAATACATCCATGGCAGGAGAAGGAAAACAACACTCCTAACTCCTAAAGCTGGAATACTGAACGCTGCCGTATTTTATCTTCTGGTTGTTGTTTCTCTACATATCTCAACTCTTGTATCTTCTCATTAACTCATCTACTATATCTTTGCAGAAGAGAGTCATTTGTTTATGTCTAGTCCGGCCCCTGACATCATAATTGACTGTCTCTCTTTCTTCTTTTCCTACCTTGCCTCCTTCTCCATGCTTCCTCTCCTTATCCCTCATCTTCATCCCTCCTTTAGCCTAGCACTCCTCTTGCAGCTCTGCCACCTTCAGCACGGCCTCTCCTCAGCCTCCCTGTCCCTCACCTTTCTCCCACCTTAGCCCACCGGCGGGGTCACCTGCCCCCCCCTCCCACTTTCCACCCTCTCCCCCCTGCAGGCCAGTCATCCCCCTAAGCACCCCCAGCAGCCTCGGAGCTCCTACCCCGGCCCCGGCTCTCCCTGTCCCTGCCTCTCCTCCAGCCTGCCTTCCCCTCTACTCTGCCTCCCTCAGCCCCAGCCTTCTGCTCAGTGTTCAAGGGGAGAGCCAGCTAGGAATGCTGTGGCTCTAGACGTTTTGTCCAAGCCCTAGGTCTCTTTCACTGAGGCAAGATTAGTTCATACAAAAACTCAACAATACACCACTGAAAGCCATTGTTGATATTCAACATTTTTCACATAGCGGAGCAGAATAGACAATGCGGCAGCCGGGAAAGCCCGAAGCGGACTAGCAGGGTTGATGGCTGATGGTATCTCAGCTGAGCGAGGGCCTTAATCCCTTTTATACACGCACACCACAAGTACACACACACACACACACACGTACACACTCAACAGTCTGGAGACAGCAAAATCAATACTGTTCTCTCTCTCTCTCTCTGTCTGTGCGTGGATCAGTGGGTGGGTGAGTGTGATAGGGAGAGAAAAAAGGAGTACTGTTTGTACCTCCGTGTGTGTGTGTGTGTGTGTGTGTGTGTGTGTGTGTGCGTTGGGCTGTCGTGGCACATAAGCACTCGTTAGATCTTTGTATAAAAAGGATTTCTCAAGCTTCTCTATCACAGGAAGTGGTTAAGGCGACAACACTTCGACTTCACTTCAAACACATGAAACCGTTTTTGGAGAAATTCTGAGTTTCAGCTCCTTGGAGACGCCTGAGCAAACGTGCAGAAGTCCTCTGGATTAACGCTAAAGCCCAGATTATTCAAGTTACCACCTAGATTAAGGCCTAGATGATGCTCAGTGACAAATGCTGTTGACCTTCAGTCACATGTGATCATATCATGTGAGCAAAATCTGCAAAACTCTGATGTTTCAGTCATTGACTGCAAGCAAATCGTGATAAACTTGGTTTTAATGTTACACGTGTTGGTTTTTGGGAATGAAACTTTGTTGCCTCCAACGCCTTTTTAATCATTTCATATGTGATTTACCTGTTCTCCATTTAACTGGGGTCCCTGGAGAAGTGAGAGATGCTATTTTTTGTTTTGAGCACACGAGATAATCAGAGATTGTTGTGCACGAGTTAATATCTTGTGCATAAACAAACAAACAAAAAAAAAACAACATTTCACCTCCCAGGGCTTCAGGAGCTAATGGCTCATCTTAGTTTTAATCTAATCTCCCAGATCTAATCTTTAAATTTCGGTTGAGATTAACGTCTATTCCAAAACAATTCCACAAGTTACTTAAAACGCTATAAAAATGACTCTCAAAACACATATAAAACAAACTGACATCCATATTTGCCCAGAAATTGAACGCTCAGTATTTAGATGTTCAAATTTTAGTTTAAACAACTCCATAAAAAAATAAAAAAATATAATGGATTTAAAATTTGAGGCAAAATTACAGAAATAACATCAACAAAAAGTGTTGTCATTATGCACGAGAATAGTCTGTCACAGTTTGATCATTATATATGACAACACTGTGTAACTGCTGCATAAACAGTATCAAAGCAGTTTGATGCTGTTGCTGGTGGAGGTAGGTGTATTAATCATGTCTTTAATAGGGATTAAAGGGCTCATTAATAACAACCCCCTTAAAAAAGGAACTAGAATTGATGAATGAATGTGTTTTCCTCTGAAACAAACGCACCTGAAACCTGATTACATGAGCACCTGAGTAAATGTGCTCAGCTGCAGCCACAGTCAAAGTCTCCCGCAGCACACGGACAACAATAGAAAAACGAACCTAGATTTAAAAAATGTAAAAAAAAAAAAAAAAAGAAATAAACCTGACAGGACCCATCTCTACTGTCACCACCCCGAAGGTCTCTTCACACAGCACTGTACTCCGCAAACGCTCTGAAAACAGGAACTGAATCATCTTTAGAAAGTTTACCTTGACACGCGGCGGCGAGCTGCAGAATGTAAATTGCATTCCTGGAAGATTAATAGCCGAGGAAGCAATAAAATGAGAAAAGAGAAAAGAATTGATAGGAGACTAAAAGTGTACGTATTCGATTTTAAACTAATCTACTTTCCAATTTTCAGTCACAAGGACGGAGCAGGATTCTGACTCTGGACCTGGAAGTGGGTCCTGCGGCGGCAGCGTTTATGATTACAGCTGTTTAATGTAATGAACGCCGTGTCATGTAAAACTCATAAATCATGTCACGGCGGCAGAAACATTTCATAAAACATGATTAAAAGTGTCGCGTAACATTGGGAGCGACGGTGTCAGAGTGAGACATGTTAATTGTGCACTAATGATATGTAATGAATGTCATCAGCCCCGAGGCTTCGGCTAACGAGCTAAATGAACTGGCACTAATGGGCCTGTTAGCTTATCTTAGCGCTAACATTAGCGCTAGCGTAATAAAGGGTTCGTCCTGCGCTGACAGCGGCCGACGGCTGTGAGTGGCACGTCAAGCTTCCGGAGGTGTCATATTACAATTAGATGCTTCTTTAAAATGCTTTTCCGTGACAACAACGGGAAAACAAAGACACTGAGGGGGTTCTGACACACCACCGGCTGACCGCGAGGACACAAAAACAGATCGCCCAGACTTATTTTCATGCATCCGCATTTTGCATCGACCATCACTCCCTCTCCTCATCCTCCTCCTCCTCCTGCCCTCCACCTGCACTCCAGATCCGGATCCGGATCCAACTGCCAGGCTTTCCCAGGACCCCCAAGTCCGCTAGGTAGCAGAGGAGAAGAAGAGGAGGACGAGGAGGGAGGGAGCAGGGGCCTTCTCTTTCTCTCCCTCTCTCTCCCTTTTCTTCCAATTGACCAATTGACAGCTGATTGATGGCTATCTCCTCAGCCCGACAAAGAGCAGCATTAGCATGACTAAAGCAATGTACAGTAGAGTGGGGCAAACAGTAAATTACATGTTACCCCCCGCTCCCCTCTCCCCTCTCTTCCCTTTACCTCCCTCTCTCTCTCTCTCTCTCTCTCTCTCTCTCTCTCCCCTCTGCTCGCTCACTCACTCATTCAGCCGAACGCCACGGCAGGCAAACAAAACAAAACAAAGTATGCTTTTTGTCCCTCCTGTGAGCCCTTAAACAGTACAACTTGACAGCTTCTTTTGAATGAGACACATAAAAGGCCTGACAGAGAGAGAGAGAGAGAGAGAGAGAGAAAGAGAGAGAGCGAGAGAGAGAGAGAGAGAGAGAGACATGCACACACACACACACAGAAGCATTTGAGTAAGACACTGACCTTGGGGAGGGTTGCAGTAGTGTGGTTTGGGATGGGTGTGCGTGTTTGTAACGATGCCAGAGGACAACGGGGGGTTCAGGCATGGGGGGCACACGGGGGGGTTGTAAACTGTAAATAGAAGGAATATTTGTTTGTGAGGCGCATCTTCAGCAGGATTACAATCTCTGGTGCCTCCAACATCGTCTGGTTTGGTTTAAGGCGTTGCTACACCTCAGACAAAGTGCTTCTTCCACAGCGTCTGAAACCGTATCCTTATTTTGTTTGATTCACTGTGTCCCAACCTTTAGGTACAAAAGCTACCTGGGAATACCGTAACCGTGGTGACAAGGAAACGCTGACTTCTTGGAAAAGGAAACAGGATGCTAACTTTTAAACTTTTCCTGCAAAACCATGACAAAGTGTGCAGGTTTCGATGAATGCATGGGTGCTTGAGGGGATCATGACTGTGTTATTCAAGTCCAGAGAGTGAACAACTGAGCCAAGGCAGCCTTATATTGTTGTTTGACTACACCAAACACATAAAGGAAGGTCTGTCCTAGGGTATTTAGAACTTTCTGACTAAATGGGATGGGATAAACAGTCAAATCCAACTTCTTATTTAACCAAATCACACATATTTAGGCTAGTCTACGTCATCTATTTTTAATAAAAACCAATATAATTAATATGTTTCACTCTTATTCACCGAGCCTCCCATTCAATTAATTTCACTGGTGATGCCCACCTTACACTTTAAACACCTCTGTGTGTCATCGCTGCGGCCTTTAATGATTTCTAAGTAGGTAAATAATAAAAAGAGTAATGAAATTGTCTTGTGTGAGCACATCAACAATGCCGCTGTATCAAAGCCATGCACAGGACATCCCCGGGTGGATGGATGACCACACACTGGCCTCGTCTCCTCTCTCCCCCGTCTTTTCCTGTCTCTCCCCCACTTAGGCCAGCAATCTGCTCCCTAATTGTTCATTCATGGTGTGAATCTTTAAATAGGAGGCCCTAGCCTGGCGCTAAGATAATGACTCGCTCTGTGTCGTTAGCTAGCGAGGCTAAATTACCGCTCGGTGCAGAGTTACCATGGAAATAGGCCACAATGAGAGTGATTAGTCTTGTGTCTTTTACACACCAAGACGCTCTGCAGTTCAGCAGGAAACACGGAAACCCTCCTTCGTTTCCTCTCCCTGCCTCTGCAGCAGAGCATTGTATTTTCAGAGTCGCTCGCTTTAATAACGTGGCAAGCAGGGGCCGACTCCTGAGATTTTATGAGAATTAACACAAAAGTGCAACTGTGGCGTTTTTTTATTTTAACCTTTTCCTGATCTGATCGGAGAGGGAGGCCTGTCAAACACACATCAGATAGGAACATATCTGTGGCTTCGTATAGAGATATCAGTTTCATCTTCAATTTTGTTTTGTTTGCAGAGTCAACACACGCTTTCAGGCGCTTCGGTCTTGCCAGGAGTTTCTATGACAACCTTTTTTCAATTACCAACTCGCTGTGTCTGATCCTTTGTTGAGGATTTTCTTCTCCTTCACGGAGGAAAAGAGTTCCTCTTGATTTTAATGTCTTGGTGGAGATTTGAAGCAGCTTTATTTATATTTTTATTGGTACTTATGATATCATAATTTCAGAAACGTTTGGCTTATTGTGCTTTGTGCCTTTTTTTATTATTTATTTATGCTTTCCGTTGCACTTCCGTAGTCTGCTGTTGCTGTTTATCCTCCCTTTTCTTGATAAACGTCCTTTTTCACAGACTCTCCTTCACCGACTCCTCTGCTCTTTCTCTCTGTTGCTCAACATACAACTCTTTCTCTGTGCAGGTGTGTTTGTGTCGATGTGTGTGTGTATGTGTACTCTCCACAGCCACATGTGGGAGTCCAAGGGGTGAGTGTGAGTGGCACGCCGCTGATACACAACAGGAGAGTATTCTGCCCACTTCCTATCTGCCTCTCGCCCAAACAAGGCGACAAGGCAAGAAGGGAGAGGAGCGGAGATTATCTGTCTCAGTGTGAGGTTGCCAGTCAATGTGAACATCAGGAGTAGGGAAACTGAAATAGCCATCATTACCTGGTCTGCTGCTGGCACCCACTGAGAGGTCTGTCTGTCTGTCTGTCTGTGTGTGTCTGTGTGTGTGTGTGCCAGTCAAACCAGTGGTCTACAGAGGGCCAGTGATCATCTCACCAGAGGAAGATGGAAGCCAATCAGCAGAGGAGTGATACGATGACAGGAAGACGTACATGTTGCACAGCGTTGTTTTGAAATATTTTAAAATGCATCACAGCGACTCAAGGTTGCACCGGTTATGTTCTGCAGTCCACTTTGAGGGAGTGATAGTATTAATTAATTAATTACTCAACTCAACAATTACAAACTCATGTGGAGGTAGTTTGGGGCGGATTTTGAGGCTACAAAGAGGGAGAGGGAAGCAACTCGATATAGCACCTTTCATACAAACATGCAGCCCCAAGTAAAACATTGAATTATATCAAAAAACAACTATATAGAAACAGGAAACCACTGATTTTAAACACTAAGGCAAAAACTGACAAAGCACCTTAAATTAAAGCCAGGCTCTCTTTTAAAATGTCCGCATTTACAGGTAAACTCCTCCAAAGATAAGGGTCAGGTTTCATTGCAATGCTTAAGACCACTAGGAGGCCACCTGCTGAGGATCTGAGGATCTCCTGGTTGAATGTCAGAGATAAACTGGTGACAGGACATTTACTGGTTTTTGAACTGGTGGGAGAACTGTGGGCAACTTAGCGGTTTTTAAGGTAGACAAGACAGAAAACATAAAGTCCTCAAGGACTCAAGGGTTTTTTTATGTTATAGTCCAAGAAATGAATAGTTTAATCTTGGCAATGTTTATTAAATGATAAAATGATCCTGTGTAGGACGGGCTAAAGACTGAAGGTGGACAGGCAGATTTGTTTTGTCAGGAGTCGGGGGAAATGCAGAGATGTACAGCGTGGTGTCGTCTGCATAGCTACGAACCTCAGTTTTAAGCTTTTCTGAAGACAAGTGGCAGCGAGCACTATAGAGGCTAAAAAGGACTGGATCTTAAGCTGAACCTTGCGTTTCCTTAACAATGACTTTCTTGTTGGTTCAGTATGATCTAAACCCTGTTTTGTAGTGGTTGGTGGTGTCAAATGACTGTGATGTAGGAGAACCAGCTTATGTGACTCTGTCTCCGTGCTGTGCTGGGAAATGTTATAAAATATTTATAATTGTTCAAAAGCATCTTTTTCTAAAATCTTACCCGACTGAAAAGAGGTTTAATTATTGGTCAGCAGTCAGAAACATTTAAACATTTCCATTATTTTGTAACCATGGCAGTGTTTAAAGGATTAGAGGCACGTTGGTTAAAGTTACTCAAAGATCAGTATGTTTGGTGAGTAAACACAAGACTTACAAGACCACAGTCGGTCCCTAAATGAGCACTTCAGTGCTTAAACTTATCCGTAAAAATGCTGAATCACGCTTTAGTTGCAGCGATTTAAAGAAACTGTAATCCAGGCAACGCTGTGTTCCTTTTAAGCAATATCTGTGTTTGCAAATAAGCCCCATATGGCTGTAATTTCTATGAAACAAGGTTGACAGAAATATGACAGCAAAGACAACATAATTCCTCCGCTAAAAATGTGTCGATGCATTTCGAGGGCAAACATTTTGTTCTTTTAATAAAGTGAGAAAAGATTTTTGTCCGTCAGCCAATATATTATGACAAATTCTTCCAAACAAACGGCAGCTCCAAGTATTCAACTTTGGATAATAATGAAGCTCAGACTTTCAATCAAAATGGGTCCTTTGCTGACAAAAAGTTCACCAATGCAATGCATTTTTATGATTTTAGCTCTCATACCAGAAATGACACAGTGCAGAGCTTCTGTAAACACTACAGTCTAAGGAGACACGCTGATTGATGTGAAGCCTTTAGCAGTGCAAACAAGCACTTCAGAGTCTTAATTAAAGTCAAAGCTGGACATGAATATGGAGCAAACGCACAGCATATATACTGAAAGCTGCTTGTAAATACATTATTGCTCTCAGGTCTTAACATTATATAAAGCAGCTCATGCAATCAATCAGCACCAGGAATAAAAAGATAAAAATGTCTAACGTGGTACACACCGTCTCAGATATTTGCTCGTGACCTTTTGCCAATTACATCCCGGTATGATTCTGGAGTGCAGATTTTTAACTCTGGGTTACATGAAATTAAATTCTCCGTCATTATTTGCTGTCACGTTTGGCACCAATTAAATTCCACCTCCGTTTCTGTTTTTTTGGGGGTTTTTTTAAATTGAATTTCGGACCAGAGTGTGTGTGCAGTGTTGGGAAAAATCAAGGTGATGCACACTATTTTACCACTGACACGGCAGTTTGAGGCAGCACTTCCTCCCTCTGTGCAGAACAACATCTGTGCATGTTTACAGCAGCTAACGTGTCCGTTAGTTCATATTATCTGACAGGAATCCCTTAAATTAAGCGGTGAGTGTGAATGTGCATTACACTCTGGGGTCAGTGGGTACACAGACACAAATGCAACGTTCAGGACTGATGAAACACATGCTGGAGCGACACGTGTCCACAAAGAGAAACTGTAGTCATCAAAATCTCAGCTGAGTCTGTTAATGACTTCTGTTTCCGGGATTTTGGATAAGCTGATACAGTCCACTTTCCTCTGCTTGTTTCACTGCCTCACACCGTGACATTCAGACACACACGTCACGTACACGTGTTGCTCGAACACAAAGAACTTTATGCAGCATATACCAGGTTTATCTATTTATTCATTAACTTTAAAGGCTTTAAGTGTGGCACCACCACCTGTATTCAATTAAAGACGGTTCCTGGTTATTGTCTGATACTTTCTAATAATCTATTACCCACCCAGGCTCAAGTTAATGCTCTTAACACACATTACCAGCAGTAATCCTCATCTCCAAGCTAAAGCCGTTGTGTCTGGACAAGTGAGTGGGACTGCGGCAGTGACAGCAGGTGCTAAAGCCTCAGCTAACCCTGGCTAACACCGCGTGAGCTCCGTAAGACAGGAAATGCTGGGAGGGATACTTACCTACTTACTGAATTACGTACTTACTCAAACACATGCATCTCACACACACACTGAGTCACTCTCTCTTACACACACACACACACAAACATAAAGGGCGTGGACTTAAAACAAAGGCAGCGTGCTGAATGTAGGAGATGATCGCTGGGTCACATCTACATGACAGTGCAGCACAGCAGGAAAACGAGGGGGTTTCCTAAACCCCTGGAAGAGCCACTGTTAGCCCTCAGGCCTGTATTCTCACTGTGCGTGTGTGTGTGTGTGTGTGTGCTAGCTAAACAATAACACATTTAAAATTCTAACTACCTTTGCTGTTAAGATTAACACCGCATAAATCTCTGGGGTTGGCCCCTGGTGAAACTCTAACATCTGTTAAAAAGGTGATGTTAGCCGCTTAGAGCTGTATAATCGCCAAAGCAAAGAGTCAGAAAAGGCAGTAATTTAATTTGAAATGTGGCCTTTCAGATCTGAACATGCACATATTTGTTTCCTGTGTAAATATGCAATAAAATTAGGCTTTTTACTAAATCTAGTGAGAGTGACGAGTCAGTTTTTAGTTTCACTTAAAATGTGGTCGGTTACTCGAGTCGCGCTATTGTTCTAAAAGTCAAAGTAATTTGGGAATAAAAGCTAATAGTCAGAGCGCTCAGATTGTATTGATCTGCTCTGTCAGGAGTGGTGGGAAAGGTGAAATTATCTGAGTTAGGAACAAAAAAGTGAAATGATAACCTGTCACCGTGACAGGAAAATCCACATGGCAGTTATACAGAGGCGCCTGAAACCCAGCTACGCCCAAGGAAAAGAAGAAGAAGAAGAAACTTCACCAAAAAAAGGAGGAGTAAAAATTAAACTTCAGGCCCTGTGGGACAAAAAAAACCCAGAGCTTGGCAAAGGTTTGGAAAAAACATTGTCTTCAGACTCTGATGGTGAAGAGAAGCTGTCAAGATGCTCTTCAAACTTCAGTTCTCTTTCTGTATACAACCACTGCATTTGATGTTGTATTACTTACTATTACTACATGTACTGTAATGTCAGTGTGAGGTTTACTTCACATTGCCCAGGAATGACAATATGTGCTGTCATTTGGGGACTTACAATAAACAGGTGCTCGCTGTTACATCACTATGACCTAAAAGAACCGTAACAAAACAACACCAATGTGCTAAAGGACGAAGGTACAACTGAACGACTAAATACTATTAAAAACACAGTGTCTAACAGGGCTGTGTATTGGCAGGTGTCTGGTGATTGCATTATATGATATGATATGATATGCTATTGGACAGCCAGTATAGTGAACTGTTGAGCTGAAACGACCTTTAATAAGTGGAGTTTGCACCAATAGGACTGCAAAGGCACTCAGACGGCTGTTTTCTTAATTAAATAATAACAATATTTCAATTAAATCGTCTTTATATTTATTATATACTATACATAAAGGTATTATATTGTGATTTTTCTTCATCTAATTTTAGAAAACTGTTAAAGTATAAAATCAAAGTCTTTGAATGTAAACTAATAGTTCAAAATCCAGACTTTCTGTTAATCGATACAGTATCAGAACATGTCTTGATACTGAGGCGTATTGATGTTTTCCCACATCCCTGGTGTTCAATGCTTCATCGATACACGGTACAACCAGGTTATTCACAGACGAGCAAACATCTGCTGATGCTGCGACGCGGATCCTGTCACCTTTCCACGACTCACCACTGGAAATAAGACGCGTTCTTGAAATAAAGCGTCTCTTCAGCGAGCGAGATCGTCATCAGTTACCTTCGTTTCGCTGATGGGAGCGTGAGAGACGTCTCCCTGAGGTGGCTTCATGCTACTCTGATTATCAGACCTTTGTGGGGAACCAGGAGAGGGTGATCTGACCTCTCTTTGTTGGAGGTCGGGAGTATTTCTTTGAGGCGAAACTATCAATCAACATATTGATTAGCACTAATTAGGATCAGTCCCACCGCGTTCAGCTCAGCAGGGTGAAGTCTGCGGTGTGTGTTTGGGCAGTCATGCATGTATGTGGCTCCATATGTGTGTGTGTGTTTGTCTGTATACCTTCCTCTTCTGAGAGTGTGTGTGTATGATTGTATGTGTGTGTGTCTTTGTCTTGGCTGTCACCCTGAAGGTTATCTCCGTGGTGGCAGCATCGTCAGGTGACAGCCGTATCCCATGATGCCAAGCGAGACGTCAAACTGTCCTTCCAACCGGGGTTCCCTAGACGACCAGAATAGCACACACAGGCCTGTACACACACACACGCAGGGAATACGCACCAAACGCACCCTCCTCTTGTAGTAGGTGAAAGGTATATATGCGCACATTCGTGTGTGTGTGTGTGTGTGTGTGTGTGTGTGTACCAGAAGGGCTGCTCAGACTTTGATAAGCTATCACATGTCCCAGGTGATGGTCTCTAACAGCACATCACTCCAAAGGCACTGCCTGACAACCGAATCAAGCGCACCCAGACCAGACATCCTGGCAACCCAAACCAAACAAACCCAAACTGACAATATATATATTATACATACATTTCCCTGAAACACACCCGCAGGAAGGGAGAGCCCTTTTATTTGTGACTCGTCACCAAAAAAGGGAAACAACCGCGATAAGAGAGTGCATTTTAGGGACACGCCGGTGGTTCAGTTTACCAGTGTGTGCACCGTGTCGGCCAGGAGGGCCACAGGAGGGCCACAGGAGGGCCACAGGAGGGCCACAGGAGGGCCACAGGAGGGCCCACTGGTGCCGCAGGCCGCGGTGATGCTGGCCTAAAGATCACTTGTCAATCAAACAAGTCTTTCATTCTTTAGGCGGTGCTCCTTTCACTGCTCCGGCTCACCACAGCCCCCTCCTTCTATAATATCCATAGCCTCATATTATGAGCTGTGAATTCATAGAGCGCAGCAGTTTGTTGTTTTTGTTTAACGCTGTATTTATTGCTATTACCTGATGGATGGACTGCGGTGGGTTGCAGGAAGGTGCCAACAATGAAAACATGATTTTAAATTCTTAATAATTTCATCTTTAGAGGGCAGCAAAGAGGAAAATTACAGCTAAATGAAACCTGGATTTTACTTTCAGAGATTGGGATCATCTGTTAGATCGGTTTAGTAACACTGCACTGTAACGGATCAGCTCAGTAACACAAAATAGTGTCAAGTGCTTAAAGGTTAATCGAACTTATTATACTAAGAGAAAAAATAAAATTAAACCCAGACTTTGCTTTGTAATCATCCACCACAGCTCACCGTCAGACTTGCCATAACTGATCGTCCCATCACTCCTATTTGTTGATGTGTTTGAGTCTAATCTTCACAAGATCTCAGCAGTTAGTACAATGCAGTCGAAACAAATAAAGCCGAAGATCTGGGCTATGAAAATGAAGCTGAACTGACGACAGGCTGATGGAAACCAAGGAAAAGTGGTACTGCTCAAATTAGGGTGGCATAAATCAAGCCACCATGACAGAGTAAAGTGTGAAGATGATATCATGAGACAACACGTATAACTATTGTTTCGCCTCAGATACACACTGAAGTATGAAGCTCATTTACAGTGCGGCTGAGCAAAGCAAATAGAAGGTCCAAGAGAATGGCAAATGAGGCAAACATGAGAAAATCAGTTTTATTAAATGATCAAACAAATGAATCAACAGCTGCAAGTGAAATAGGATCAAATAAAATGCTATAATGATGAAATTTAAGTCAAACTCTAGGCACCAATAAGTAAATTGGATTTTCAAAGCTCAGCCAGCGCCTGCGCCACAACCATTTGAGCATGTTTGATAAAGACAAGCAACCAGGTGATGTAAGAGGTTATAAAAGCAGCCAGGGCTTCATCACCAAATAACACTCATCCCCTATCATGCCTTATAGAGATAGTAGCACGCAGCTCACAACGATGAGTATCAATTATTGTGTTAGTGCAGAGCGATTTACAGCATCTACGGCGGTTCAGAGTCGCAGCTGAAGCATGCAAATGTCTTCATAATCCAGACAGACAACACTGTTTACATGGAAATTAATATGTTTGAAACAAAGTGTTAAACCACCTGGGAAAGTTCCCGGTGTAAAAAACTTCCATTTGGATTATCGTATATGATTTACAGCTGGTAACAGGAGCACAGAGTCCTAAAATAATCAGTGCACTGATCTGAAACGGTTGGATTTTCAGTTGCCGTGTCTTCAGAGGATGAAAATCAGATTGAGATCGATTTTTCTGAAGCGTCATCGTTGCTCTGTTTCACGTCCTCGTGCAAATAAACAACATCTCCCCCGGCCTGAACATTCACTTTGTGTTTCGGTGCAACGTAATCAAGCTGCCGCACGCTGGCAGAGAATAATTCACACCTAGAACTATACATGCAGACAGAAACACACACACACACACACACCCTCAGCATGCCTTGTACAATTACAGAATTACAGCGTCTTGGAAATGAGACATGACAGAGAGAGCATGCTACCACTGAGGAGAGCTGTTTTCTTTCAAACACACACACACACACACACACACACACACTCCTGTAATGAAGTGTTTCCCATGCATGTGACACAGGTTCCATTACCTGGCCTGTCACCACATCGCCCTGGTGATGGCCTGTCAGATACTGTTTGGTTGCCATGGCGAGAGACACTGAAATCCGAATGATTCAATAATGCAAGACTTTGATTGGTCTAGGGATTGAAAATTATGCAGCATATTGTGGTGTGTGTGTGTGTGTGTGTGTGTGTGTGTGTGTGTGTGTTTTATTGTACAGATTATAGCTATGCAAGTTTGATTAAGATTAAGATTACAGTAAAGTTTGGACAGATTTGATTGCAGATCCAGACGTTTCTCATTAAATCAATAATTAATAATAAATGACTGGAAGTCCCCGATTACAGGATCCCTTCAGCTTCACTGTAACAAACACATTCATGTGAGGTGTTCCCAATCATAAACAAACCTGAGTTGAATGTGAAAACACTGCAGCCTTTGATGAATTACTGAATGATTTGGATTTGATTTAAAGGTAACGTTGGACTGATCATGGAGAAGCAGGCCTGGTTTTTGGGTGCATGTGTGAGAGGATACATAAAGTAGTTCTTGTTTCCTTTTAATTTGCACATTTGGCCTCACGCCTATGCATGCATGTGGAAAATGACTGTCTGCTGCGTCAGCACATGATTGAGCATCAACTGATAAACATCAACATCAACCTGGACCTAATTTAGTGTAACTAACTACTTTAGTTGTGCATATTTATGTATTTTCCATTATTATGTTATGATGGTCAGTTTGAGGATCGCTCCACAGTTATTAGAAAATATGTACAAGTACTGCAGGTTTGAAATTACAGGTTAAATCTTGCTGTTGAGGCAATGATAGGTCTAATAAAACAACTTCTTCGGCTGCAGTTTGGCAGAATTACCCAAATATTGCCTTGCAGAGCCAAGGCGAGCTGAAATATGCGCGTTGGCCACAAAACGCTCGGTGTGACGCAGCACGAACGCTAAAGCCACACAGTTTATGAAGGAGATTTGCTGTGCAGGTGCCTTCGTTTCCTGTGGCCTGCCAGCAGCGACCAAGTGTAGGCGTCTGAGATCGATCAGTAATCCCGAACGAGATTCAAACATGACAAATGAATACAGTCAAAGTCCAGGATGTGCAATGGCTCAGTTACAGTGAGCTTGTATTTATGTTTATCGCTTTGAGTCTGACAAGTGTAAATTGGACAAAGAG
The DNA here is from genome assembly GCA_008933995.1 of Datnioides undecimradiatus. Taxonomy (NCBI): domain Eukaryota; kingdom Metazoa; phylum Chordata; class Actinopteri; order Lobotiformes; family Datnioididae; genus Datnioides; species Datnioides undecimradiatus. The sequence continues at coordinate 21,353,475 of WARS01000029.1, forward strand.
AGCTGATCTCACACACACACACACACACACACACACACACACACTGTCTGTCTCTCTCTCTCTCTCTCACACACACACACACACACAGTATGGAGGGTAAATGAGCTCCAGATAAGAGAGGAGGAGGAGTTTCGGTTCCATTCAGCTGAGCTCTGCAGCCGCTCGTGTGTTCTTTCTCCCACCAGAGGGAGAAAATAAGAATAATTGATTTCACTGTTTTCTTGGGGCGTCAGATCTGCTGCCGTTTATCATCATCAAATCTATCCCTCTGTCCTCCCTCTCTCTCTCTCTCCATCCCTCTCTCTCTCCTTGTTTGTTCTGCTAATTAACTTTATTACCCTGATAGCTCCCCACTGCCTCTGACGAAAACAATTACCATCTCTCCCCCCTCCACCTCTCTCTCTCTCTCTCTTCCCTCATCATCCCTCGCTCTTTCTCTTCTGGCAGAGAGCAGTAATTAGTCCTGAGGCTTTGCTGCTGCTACACTTCCTATCCGTCTGTCTCTCCTCTGCGTGGATTTCTACGTCTTGAACCAACTGGCGGGAGAGTTTGGAAAACTTCTGAGATGAGAAAAAGGTAAAATTAGGTTTGCCTGGTTGAAGCAAGATAACAGAAATGTAGAGTGGAGAGTCTGTGTAATTTCATAAAAACTAACAGAAATGGTACCATCTTCCCTGTAATTAGTTCCAAATTACATTCTCTCCAAGAAATATCCCATGAAATTAAAATTACATATATATACGTATATTTAAAAGGAGCCAAGTGGTGCCTAAAATATGGTTTTTACCACTAATTTAAATCCATAAAAGTGATCAAATTGATTAAATATATGATTATTATTTTCATTGTTAGTGTTAATATTTCTTTGAGTAAAAAATAAAGTCTGCACAAAATGTCGAGCCACCATAACAGAGGCCTAAACATGGGAGATAAAAAAGTTAAAAATGCCACAAATGACCCAAATATGATCCAGGAAGTCCAGGCAGAGTAACAGATTCAACAGATCAGTTAACACAGAGGGTGCGTCCAAGTTATCAAGGGGGCAAATATTTCGTATTGTCCATAGGAAGTAATCTACAAATGTGCGTGTATGTGATTCGACAGTGCATCACTTTGCCGAATGGTGCCGCATCACTTGATCGCTGTCACTTCCAGATATAATAATGATATTAACTTTCAAAACAAAGTCACTAATGACTTCCACCATAAAAACAAACAGTAAAGTAAATAAAACACAAGTTCAACTGATATGAATAGTTAGAACAAACAGCACGAGTTCAGAAGAAGCCATGAGATCAAGGAAGAGATTCAAATGAGGATGAGGATGAGTGCTGTCCTTTGTTCAGCCGAACAATGTATCGTGACACAAATATCGTGTTAAAACCGGTTATGAATGAGGTCAGTGTGTCGCATTAATTTTTATTGCATAATATTTTAGTATCTACTGAAAGAATACTTCTTAAAACACACACACACACACACACACACACACACACACAAGGAGCACACACACAAACACACTTTTTGAGTGATGTTGAGGAAATTACAGAATTTTCCATTAGGGTTTCCATTAAGCTAAATCAATGCATCATAATTTGCATGAAAATAATAATTTGCATGAAACCAAACTACTTTCTGTGTCCCTCACTGTCTGTTACTCCCCCTCTCTCTCTTTCCCTCTGACATGTCCTGGCAGTCTCTCTCTCTCTCCGTCTCGCTGCAGTGGCAGACAGGACAGCATTACATTGTCAGCGGTAATTTACCTCTCATCTGTCTTCACTAATTATTGTCACATTCATCAGATTCATCAAGGCAAGAGGGGCTCTTGCGGGGATTGCACCATTTGCCGTTAATACAGCATCAACTGCTATTAGGCCAGAGAAGCTGCATGTGTGTGCGTGCGTGTGTGTGTGTGACAAGAGGGACAACGCGTATTCATCTCTAATTAGACCAAGCTGTGTGATTAATTATACAGTCCGCCTTTTTTTACTCCAAGGGCTGAGGATGATGTTGTTCATGGGAGGAAAAATAAATATAGAAGAAGAAGAAGAGGGGAAAAAGGTGGAGGGAGAGAATATGATGGAGAGAGGGAAGGAGAAGGAGACGGAGGTGATGTTGGGGCAAGTAAACATGGATCGGGAAACAGGGCACCGACGTCAAGGGGTGGGGGGGAGGCAAGAGAGAAAGAGCTGGCAGAATCCAGAGGGAGAGGGAAGAAGAGAGGGAACGAGCTGAGGTGAAGTGTTTTGTCATGTGCTCTCAGTGTAATTCCCACCTGACAACGAGGCCTTGAATCAGGGGGGAAATTGCAACTTGTCACCCAGCAAATAAACTGCCCTGATAACTGATTAATAACGCACACCTGGGACAGCTGCACACACTCACACTCACACACACACTCACTCTCACACACACACTCACTCTCACACACACACACACACACACACACACACACACACACACTCACTCACTCACTCACTCACTCACGCGCACGCGCGCGCTCGCTCGCTCACAGATGCGGGCACACACACTGAGACACTCTTGTAAACAGAGAAAGAGCCAACACATCGCTGCATATCATTTTGGTGCATACGCGAGCACGTGCTGATGAGTGCATTGACACACACGCACACGCACACGCACACACACACACACACGCACACGCTCGTTCACAGTATAACATCAACACAAATGAAGTCATTCCGCATAAATTCTGCTGTGTTTCAGAACCAAACGCAGGTCATGGCCTCTCACTTCTCACTTCAAACTTGACAAACGTGTCCAGAGAACACGTTTTATACACTTTGGCTTATTAAGCTGTTCACGTGTTCAGCTGAGAGCGGAGACCACGCATGCATGACTTTTTAACAGAAAGGTATGGAGCCTGCAGCCTGGTGCAGGAGACAGCATTGATTTTGTTTTTGCAAAACTCATGGAAACAAACCTAAAGATTCAAGGGCAGTGTTGTAGCTACTGCACTATAATGATATTTGCATGGAAACAGGACACAACCCCAAATTTTCTATTTTACACAGTATGAAATGAACTATACTTTCTGCACTGGTTCTGGACCTCAGGGGGGCAGGATTCAGGCCAGTTTAGACCAGAATGAACTCGCACAGTTCAGCCTGGATGTCACTATTATTTAAACTTTCCTAATTTTATGTCATATCATGACAAATCTATGAAACGACATGCTAAAAACTTTATAGTGCCTAAAACTGAGGACGTGGGCTTTCATCCCAAGGTCGCAGCTCAGCGTGTCTGTTGATCAGACAGTTATAGATATGCACGTACTAAAATCCCTTTCATCCTGGAGGCGTCCGAGGGAAGAAGCCAGGTTTCCACAGGACACAATTAGCATAGCGTTAGCCGCTCTTTTCATGGGTATGAGGGGGGATTGTCACTCTTTAGATGTGAGTAAAAGACGGATTTGAGAAACATCCAGACCTTTCTTTTAAGTGCTGATGTGGCACACTGGATCTCTCGGGACGCTTCATCTTCACGCTAATAATTTTTAACAGTGACAAAATGGCACAAAGCGATTTTTATAACGTATCCATGAGGGAGCACATCGGCGCTGTGATGCAGCACCACCTGAGGAAAAAAAAAAAAAAAAAAAATCTGACCATGCAGTCCCCAGAGACAAAGACAACAACAATGGGAGCGGGAGAGAATTCAATTACAGACGGATAGAGCTTCTGATAGACTGAGAGGATCAGCTCTGTTCCTTCGTTTCCTTTCTCCTCTCCTGAGATGATACACAGACACACACACACACACACACACTCGCGTCAGTCAATGCTAGCACACACTGACCCACCCAGGAAAAGCCATTTAGAGTGACATCTACTCTTAGTGTTTATTATACCCTTACACCTCTCTCTGTGCTCCCGTGGCCTCGCTGCATTTCCAAACGCTCACACGCTGCTGGCCTCTGATCCTCGCCGTGATTGGACAACAACGGCGGAACCAGGACGAGGCCAGGCCAGGCCACGCTCGCTGCCCCCGAAAGTCTCACGCTTCCTTCACAAGCGCGCACACACGCACACACACACACTGCAGGACCATCTCCTCCAAACAAAACCTCTTCATCTGCAGCACAATGGAGGCTCTCCTGAAAGCCTATCATTTTCACTGGCATCGGGTCGAACGGTGACGGAGAGGAGGAGGAGCGGGGAGGGAGGTGGGGAGGAGGGGGACAGTGTTGAAAATTGGATCAGAGCCGAGTGTTGTCGTTTGGAGTTTTATCAGCGCAGCCTGACGCCCAAAAGGTCATCTGACATAATGGCTGATGAATTTTAAAAAAAACAAACTGAGCAGGATTTTCATTTGCAATTTTCAATTTAGCCCGGGTGGCTAGCCCTCTCTGATAACCGTCTCCAGGCTGTCAGCGCTATCGCATCCGCCTGTCACAAACATCAAGCAGCTGTTGCAACCAGAGAGCGACTTATAGAGAGAGATACAGACAGGAATGGAGAGAGAGAGAGAGACGGGTTAAAGGCAAGACAGGCAGCGAGATAAAGGGAGAAACAACAAATGTGTTATTTTAATGGTCGAAAAAAAGTGACGAGACGGGCAGGACGGCGAGGCCAGAGAGGTCGAGTCATCAGAAGCAACCGGGGTGTTTCACTCACCGATAGCTCTGCGGCTGTGACCACATCCCTGCTAATCCTCCACGCACTCAAACGGGCATTGTTGAGTTATTTTACTTACAAAGCGTTTCCCCTGATTTAGTCTTTATTTTCTCAGGTTTGATTTGAATTTAACTCACCACCTCACACGGGCAAAGAGAATTAGACGAGAAAAGGGCAAAAACAAAATTCCAAAAAGAAAAAACGAAATGGCTTGACAACAAACACCCATCTTGTTTCACAGGTAGCACTGTTTTGCCTTTGACACCGACAGGGTAGAGGTGACAGGCGAGACGGCGAGAGAGATGCAACACAGGTCCGCAGCCAGAGCAGGGACGCTGCAGTTTGTGGTCTGCATCTTAACACCTGACCTATGGGGGGGTGTGAGAAGCAAAAGAGAACGCTTGGCCTCTGTTTGATCACAGGTTGGATCAGAGACTGAGCCTTGCAGGTTTTGGCACGGATACAGAGAAACTCTCCGCGGCAACAGACACAAACAAAATCTGTTGGTCACGTGACCATTAAGTGCAATCTGATACAAAATCAAGCCTAAAACTAATCCTAATAATCTAAATGAATGTATATACGTTTGTGTTGACACTGCGGCAGACAGGTTGTTGATGCAACTCGGCGTCTGACGCTGCAGTTTGTGGCACTTCTTTAATTACATTTCATGTTATCCTGAGATGTTTCTACACTTTAAATGGTGAAATCATCCATACATCTTAACAGCATCTTAACAGTTATCGTAATAACCTTTCGCAGATGCGTTTACACAGTTAGCACGTTGAAATGTTGCCGCTACAGCCCGCTGATGATAGTAATTGTGGCGTATTACCGTACGTTAACCTGCTTTGATGAGTGACACATATGTTGGGCATTATTAGGCCTTATTGTGTTTTAATTATACACATCTAGCCACTAACACAGGTAACACAGTGCTGCAAAACCAACCCTACTGCTGTTTATAGCTGGAATAATCATGTTGTCATTCTTTCCTTCACTTCATGGGCTTTGCTAGGTCACAACATAAATCTTGAGTTGCTGAAAAGGAGAAAATTACCAATGAAGTCTTCACTTGGAACAATCTCGACTGGTATCAGAAAGAAAACGCAGGACGCCCGGGCTGACCAAGATCTGTTTCTGGAGTTTCCACGTTTACTCTGCAGCCCTACAATTACACTGTGGTGGAGGTGCACATCAGTGTAGCTGAGCTGTTTACGTGTGTAGGCTGTGCTGCTTTGCCGTAACCTCCTAACCTGCGTAAATCCAGGTTTATTCTTTGAAATACGCCGTTTTACATCCAGGATATATGATATTGCGTTTTAGTTATACCTTAAAATGAATAGGATATATGATATGTGACATACTGCATTACTAAGCGTTGTAATTTTAATATTTACAGTATTTAGAGATTATATACACTATTTATGAGAGGTGTTTTTGTTCTTGTTGTCAACACCTGGCGTCTGAATTTGCAGCAACGTAAGAAAGAGATAATAAGCATGGGCGGAGACAGCCGTCGCAAGAAATAAAATAAAATGGCAACCTGCTGAAACTCAGAGTTCATCTGGGAACAAGTACAAAAAAAAAGAACAGGAAATTCTGTTTGATTGACGCGTCTTGTGTCAAAATATTGCAGCAATGAGCAATCGGCGGAGACAAAGTCAAGGACGACAACTTGTATCTGGAATTACTTTCACGTTGAAGCAGTTGTACCCGTGGGTTTTGTCTGTTTTCGCACTCTGTCAGTTAATTGTCACTTGTCTTTCTGTGGCCGTTTTGGAGTACTGGAGTTGACCGTGATCTGCACAGACATGGAGTTTGCATCCATTGAGGCTGCAAGATAAAAATCACGGCTCTTCAGTGAGCTCGCTGTTCACAGAACTGGGGGCCCGGAGCCAAGGTTTCCCATAGCAAACAGCCTCACATAGCTGCTCCCCATCACTGCCTATTCATCCCTCCGCATCCCACCTGACAGATCGAGAGAGAGACACAGACCAGCAGAGAGAGAGAAAGGCTCTTGGCAGTGAATCCAGGCCTTGCTGGGCTCAGCTGAACAGCTGTGTCTAATAAAGTGTCTCGCCTCAAAAAAAAAGTACTTCACAACAATCCAGCGCAAAGAGAAAGGCAGCAGAGGAGGAAGAGGGGAATGAATGATGGAGAGATTTTGTTGAAAAGCTTAAATGACAGGGGCCAATTTCTCCTAACCAGGAGGAAAAGGTACAATGAGCCTACTGATTGGTGGATACTCAGGTTTAAAAGCTGACTGATTGGCCCGAAGAGGATCCTCCTGTGCCTGTTTAGATCGATAGCATGTCGAAAGTCCTTCCATCCTGCACGCAGGCTGCGTCAGGACCACGGGATTCTGCGGGGGGACTGAAAACGGAAACAATGCAGCTGCATCCCAGAAATCGTGTGGAGAGATTTAATGATATCAGAGCCGTTGCTGGATCCTGACGGGATGTAGCGCGTTTTTCAAGTTTTCAAAACGGAAATCCTGTCTCTGAAGAGATCTGCGCCTTGTGCTCTACACCTCCTGCGTGCAAACAAGCGCACAAGACGCACGCAAATCATGGCGATTACTCATGCGCTAGAAGATAAGTTTGTTTTTTCCTGTGTGGGACACATTCACGCATTCTTTTAGGGTGACTGTCCAGGCAATACAGTGACTGCAATGTTTATGAGTGTGCATTGCCCCTGTCAAATAAAGTAGAGAAAGAAAGAAAGACAGAAAGTCAGAAGACATCATCTTTGTCTGATAAATAGTTTAATTCTTCGGTTTAAAATGTGAAGTGATCTTCCCAGCCCACACTGTGTTTGAGTATATATGACTCACTCATCCAGGCATCTGCCCAGTGGTGGATCCATATGTCTTTAGGAGCAGAGTTATTACATTTTAGAAATAAAAACCTGCCAAAAACGAGGTTTTTATTCTTAATTACTTCATTTTAGTTTCAGATGCTAAAATGAGATTTTATATTGGATACAAAGATTTGTCACTGTTACACATCAACAGTGATAATGCACTCTTACTTGCAACTTGCACCTACTCACTTCAACACTTATATGCTTTTTGTGCATATATAAGGCCAAGAAACCAGGTTTTGCACTAAGAACTAGGTCTGTTTTAATAGTTTGATAAAATATCTACTGTAGCTACTGAGCTACCGTGACCCGACATCCAAGAATATCTAAACATTGAAATCCAGCACACCTCAGCAGACACCATTTCAGGTGGATACACTGAGGAGAAACCTGGAACAGAGTGTGAGTAAGAGCCATTTCATTTTAAGGCAGAAGGGTGTGTGTGTGTGTGTGTGTGTGTGTGTGTGTGTGTGTGTGTGTGTGTGTGTGTGTGTGTGTGTGTGTGTGTGTGTGTGGTGGTGGTGGTGGGGGGACCTGGAGAGAGAAAAACAGCACGATGGCCTTGAGAATATGGATCCTCGCTTCCCAACACCTTTGTTTGTCTCAGAGTGCCACAAGAGAGCCCTGCGTGTGTATTTGTGTGTGTGTATTTGTGTGTGTGTGTGTGTTGGGGGGTGAGGGGTGAGGGAGGGGGGGTAGCTGGGCTGTGTGACAGAGTCTCTCTCTGCATTAATTGCTTAAATTGAAGCGCTGCCACGTCTCTGTGAGAGACGCTTTGATATGATAATGGCAGCCTTCTCAGCACAGGAGAGGCTTGCTTTGTGTGTTTGTGTGTGTGAGTGTGTGTGTGTGTGCGTGAGTGTGTGTACGTGTGCGGATGGTAATTTGGTGGCATGCACCTGCCAGCACGCCACTGTCTCCTGTCGCCATCAACACGGCAGAGTCAGACAAACAGACTCGGGGAGGGAGAAGGCTCAGCCGCGTCGATCAGGTTTGGGCGAAGACGATGAAGAGGAGGGTGATGAAGATGGCTTTGAGGATGATGATGTGACGACTCTGTGTGGTTACACGTGGTCTACGTAAACTCCTGCTGTGAAATGTTGTTTCCCAGTGCTTTAAAAGGCCCGATGTCGACCTAATGCAGCTCAAGCACGGAGCAAACCTCAAATCAAAGCAATCTGAAGTTTAAAAATAAGATGGGCATTCAAGACCTCAAACTATTCTATGTAACGCTAAAAACCAGTTAAAACCAGTTTTAACTTCTCCACACACACACTCGAAGTATCGCTTGTCAACTGACAATATAAGAGCCTAATCATATACGTGTTGCGCATTAACAGCTCATCATTTTTCAGGACGTTTGGAACCTTTAAGGTCTTTTTCCACGACAAGACAACTATAACCAAGGTTTTCCAGGATGTGTTTAGATGCTGGCTGACCAGTTTGGATTACAGGAAACCACACAGTTCAAGTTTCATGTGAACACAGACGACAATACTGCAGCCTTAACCGCAGCTCCCTCCTTCTCACAGATGTGCAAAACATTAAACTCACAATATTTCGAAATTGCTTAAATAAAGAATTGCAGGATGATGTTCAGGGCAACAAAGTTCAGGTCTGGTTTGAAGAACGCAGTAAACAATGAGAAAAGACACATTCCTCACATGTAAAGCTATGACGGCTTATTAAAAATATTAACGCACTACCCATTAAACCATCTACACAGCTGCTTAATGTCTGCTTCGTTTAGCTTAGCCACTTTGTTTAGCTGCCGTTCAAGGACTGTAACGCTCAGCATGTATTAACATTTCGCTATTAATCTAATTAGCACTGGTTAAAATAGAATAAACTAATAAGCTTGTGATTAACAGGGATTTTAGAGGCGCTTTACTGTTTTTTAAGAGAGAAGCTGTGTGAACATCACAACCTCTGTGGTTTAGTTTTTAAATAATGTGCTAATTTCTTCTTAACAAGTGGAGGTCGTTTTTGTTTTTTCTTCACCGGGCGTCGCTCTTCTTCTTCTCCTCCTCCTCCTCCTTCTCCTCCTCCTGCCTACATTAAGTTCCTCTCATTCCAGTTTAATTTGTCATTCCCACAGTTAATGAGCCGGCCCTGCCCCTGCTAGTTAACGGCCATCCAGCTCATCATGCGTCATGGTTACAGGAGCACCAATCAACCGTCAGCGCCCCTGATGATGTCACAGGTCAGCACGGCTGCCATTAAAACACAGAGAAATTGCCGTGGTAACGCTGAATGTCCTGCCATGGCGGTGGTCGTGGTAGTTGTGGGAGAAGGTTTACTGGAAGGGAAGTGTGTGTGTGTGTGTGCGTGTGCGTGTGTGAGTGTGTTATTCATTGGTGTCTGGGACACCGGGTTGAGTCAGCCATTACCCAGAAGCCACTGCAGCTTCAGGAGAAAGGGAGCACTGTCCCCTAAGGTCTGACACATACACGTATACACACATAGAGAATGGTCTGATCAAACAAACACACATACATGCACGCACACACACACACACACACACACAGATCTTCTGGTTGCTCGCTAAGCCAGCTGACCTTTACACAGGCCACCCACAGCTGACCCGTCCTCCAACATGTGACGAGGTGGGAGGCTGAAACTACTTCACTGTTACACACACACACACACACACACACACACACACACACTCACACTCACAGGCATGTTTCCTTCACCTCACAGGACAATACATCAATTTGCATCTGCATATTGCATTACAATATGTGTTTCGTCCCCAAAACGATGGTGAGTCCCACAGTGAAAACACATTTATGTCCCATCAACGTGAACAATGCGTGTCAACAGAAACCCCATCTCCACCTGTTATTGCTCAGGAGCAGACAAGGCACCACAGAGGAGGTTTAGCTCCATGTAGTGCAACAGAAAACTATGTCCAGCCCTTCAAACACCGTATAAACCTCTACAGTGTCTTAATATGAGAGTGGTGTCCATGGCAACACTACAGAAATCTCAATTTCCTATTAAAAGTGGTGAGCACAGCCAAAACACTACAATATAAGTTTGATGTCATGTCTTTAACATGCAACAGAGTTTTCTGAACAAGCCTCAATCGTTTGCTGGGTTGCACTTGCTCTTTTTGTTGACGTCTGCCTTTTGTTCACCGATAAAGGGAACCGCTGAACCAACTTGATTCATTATTATTATTTCATCAATTCATTTATGTTTTTCCAAGTCAGTTAACAATGCTTATCTTCACTCTCCTTGACACCGACAGGCCTTGTTCTAAGTTTGCTTTAGACAAAAGCACATAGCAGATAAATGTAATGTTTTAGGTCTTTGTCTGTAAAACTTAATTTGCCGCGAAGTTTTGAACTTTGCTTTGACTTTGCTGCTGCAGAATGCTAACACACTGAGAAACACATTGATAAACATGGGCTGATTCTGTGTTTTGTTCAATTTCTCGTCATTTATGAGGACAACAGTAGGTCGAGGGAGCTTTCTGTCACGTCACATGACCTTCTTCAGCAGACGGCGGGTGCCCGGTTGTCATGGAAACAACAACAATTTAACATTTTCTGTGAACTTTTCGATTTCATTTGGCTTCAAAGTTCATTCTGGACAAAAATGAGAAGTTTTGAGCGTTTTCTCAACCACTGACTTCAAATTCAAGAATGAACCTTTGGAAACTGTTTTCTCTAATAGCTCACATGAGCCTCACTGCCTTGTCTGATACAAGCTGATACAATGAACAGTAGATCATTCAGACTAAGGATTCTGGGGTTTTACTGCTAAAATACAACATAACTACATCACAATCCCACAAAATGGAAATGAAGTGAACTCTTCCTTTCTCTTTGGGATCCACCCAAGTGCTCTTGAGCCATCGTAGTCAGAAAATCTGTATTTCCTACAGACAGTGGTGCTGACTGGACTGTCACACACTATTAATAGACGCGAGCTTGTGCCATGATGACTCGCTCCTCTTGTTCATACTGTATGTGCGTGTGTGTGTGTGTGTGTGTGTGCATGTGTGGTGGTCTTCCCCCTGCTGCCAAAGGCCCTCATTCCCATCCCTTGATCTGGAACAATGTGCTTCAGTCAGAGAGAGAGAGAGAGAGAGAGAGAGAGCGAGAGAGAGAGGGACAGAGCTGCCTTAGAACTTGCCCCCCCCACCCCTCAACACACACACACACACAACACACACAACACACACACTCAAAAAAGAGCTGAGCAGAACTCCTGCATCCAAACATCAATAACCCTAAACATGAATATAGATATGCGTCCGTTTTGCAGCCACACACTACGCTCACACACATTTTCACAAAACAGGGCCCCGTCCCATGAATAATAATTGTCCGACTATGCCAGAGGTCACATCCACGCTCCACTCCCCACAGCTTTCCCAACCGACCCCCTCATTAGGGAAATGTTTGTCCCAGTCGGGAAGGTGGGACGGGTGAGAAACAGCGGAGGAAAACAGGGAGGGAGGGGACGGGGCAGCGGCTACAGAGAACGAGGACGGCTGAGAGACTTCAACGGCTAATTGCAGTCGACCACTTTCTTGCCAGATTTCGTCACTTGAAGCTTCGACAAAAGCTCAGCAGACTTTTCAGCAGTGAGAGAAAGTCTCTTGAAAATGCAAGTTGAATTGAAAACTCGTACCGCAGTTAACAACTCTTTTTTTCGTCTCTTGGGGAAGTGTGGGGAGGGGGGGGGGCATGTTTGTGCTCAGTCATATTCATCACAACACAGGCACAAACAAACTGACAGTCAGCACTTTGCACTGTGTCCGCAAAATTGGACGCGTTGGCAAAAAAAAAAAAAAAAAAGTCTGCCATTCAGGAGACGGCGAAGCGGCGGCGGAGAAAAACACACAGCTGAAAAGAGAAGAGCTTGTATGGATGCGTCCGACATTTACATTTAGAAATCCGAGAGAGAGAAATTAGATGAAAGCGCCGGTTTTTCATGGGGACAGTGGAGGTTCAGGTGTTCAGGTGCTGATGTAAATAAAAAAGAAATGTGGGTCAGTGCAAGAAAGAAAGAATGAAAGAAGGAAAGAAAGAAATCCATGACTTACTTTATACATACGCTTGAACTCGCAGCACATTTACTGCTCCTCATTCATATTATGAATAATATTACAATAAAGCACCGTACACTGAATCAGAGGACACTTCGCTTCGTGAATGAGGCTGCCTCGATGTAACATAATGAAACTGTGCATTAATGATGCAGATTACTTTAGAGAAGCTAAATGACAGATAACAAGAAGCTGCAGTTTGTTTGTAAAGTAAACGTTTTAATCTCTGCGGTCTGCAAATAATACCAACACAATAAGATAAACTACATTTAAGCAGCTAACAGGGAACAAATAAGTGCTATTAGTAACTATTAGTTAAACATTACTTAATGACCAATGCCCAATCCGGTTTGATAAAGTAGATAATGACTGATGATTCATTCATAAGTATTGTCTTTATTTCTAATGGAGCATTATATATAGGAGGTAATGAGGAGTCACTGATGCAGAAAACTAATGGACAGGTAATGATGAGGGATTACTCAGTAACTACTCAGTGTTACCTGCCAGTGCTTCAGCAATTCAAAGATATTAAAATAATCATTACCTAAAGATTCATTAGTATGGGATCACACAGTCTGTTCTCATTGTTTACTATATGCTAATTAGGGAAGAGCTTATTAATCATCTCATCAACTATCAAGCTGTTCCTGATTTATTTGTTACTCGTTTCTTAATTAACTAATCCTTAGCTACTTTATAAAACTTGGTTAGAACCTTATGTGGCTTAAGTGTCTGGATCTCGCTCAACTCGCTTTAACTTGGTTTACTCCAGTTGGGTCATGCAAGTCCAAGGCCACAGCAGCTGTAGCACATCTGAAACAACAGGCCGATTATTTGATTAGCCAATGAAGAGTTAAATTAATCAAATTAATCATAATCACTGGTGATCAATTGATCATTTAATTCCATTTTAAAGCAAAAATGACACTAACTGGTTGGTGTGAACATCTTGGTTCAAATCGTGAATATCTGGCACCTGCCTACCATGTCACCTGTGATAGTAAGATTAATATGTTTTGACTGTTGGTCTGGAAAAAAAAGATTAAAAATAGAAAACAGACTAATTAATAATAATGATAATGAAAAACATTGGCTGCAACCATCAACTGCAGGTGTTACGAAGGTTGAACGACAAACAACTGAGTGATATGAAGATGTACAAGAAGATAGCTTCATGTCTGCTTCACACACACACACACACACACACACACACACACACACACACACAGAGAGCAACACTCCCTCCTCTGTTAGTGGCTCCTGCTTCCCTTGAATGAATGAGCGCCTCTGTTCTCTCTGGCTCTCGGCCCTCTTCATGCCCCGCTGCTGACTGGCAGATTGGAAGTAACAAATTGCTGCGTCCTCAGAATGATAATTAGCAAAGCCATGAAGGAGGTTTTGTTTAAAGGGGGCATAATGCGAGCCAAACTTTCTGCTCTGTCTGGTCACCTGACTGACTTCTGATACCCCGAAAAACTTTACACCCAGCGCAGGATTCAAACTTTTGGAGTTTAGCCGCCATTTAAAACGCACAATCACCACCGTCACAGAGCCGCGTCTAAGTCAACCAACATCATAAGCTAATTCTGAGCCACAGGGCAGAGGTCCTGGATTGTTTTAAGTCCAGGAAAACCTTCCATTGATGTCTCAGATATATATTTTATCTTAGGTGTGATGAAAACAGAACTTGGCCCCCTTTTAATAGTCAAGTCTCCACAGTGAAGAGAGAGTCTCCTCCTCCCGCGCCGCCGCCTTTAGCACAGCTCCAGCATCTCCATCAACAAGTCAATAGAGGCTCTGGCTCGCCGAGACATTAGCTAGGAAGCTATGGAGGTGAGCAGGGCTTATTATAAGCCTCTTAGTGATTCTGCGGGAGGTGAAGAAATGGTCTCTGTTAGGGGAATCAATCCCCGGGTAATTACCTAGCCACACTGCAGGCTGCTGAGAAGGACTAGGACCGGGGCTGAGGCTGCAAAGGCTAGTGAGCTCCAGTTCAATAAGAGCCTTTTAGGAGAGCCCATTGTCTCAGACTTAAGAGAGGGGTGCAGGCTGATAATGATAATGATGATGACGACGATGATGAGGATGATAAATACACGGCCAGTAATCAAGTGGTGTTTGATGGGCACAAGTGCACAGCGGGGCTCATCAGAGTTTGGCTGCACGCGGGCAGCCGATCCATAATTCCATCTTTGAGACTCAGCTCGTTTCAGTGGATCGCCATCCCAGCATGCACTGGGTAAAAACACAGGGATGAAACAGGTAAACGCATTCATACCACAGCCCGTTTACTCACCCTGACCTTTGACCTGGTTGACCTGGTCCAGTAAAATGTCGTCACGTCTCAAATATTAACTTTATCAATGGCGTCACTTTAGCATTTCTTCTCAGAGCAGAAGGACAGTTTTCAGCAGAACAAGTGGCATCATGGGAAACTCGTAACACCTTGCAAAGACCATTAAACATCACATCAGCCCTTAAACATGGTGTCTATTAAGCGTGTTTGGCATTTCAAAGCAGACTTATTGTACCTGCACTGTACCTGGAAAGACTGAGTAGGGCTTAGATGAAGCTGATTCAGTGAGTAGATGGATGGACTGTGTATGCTTCGAGCTGGTGATCCCTATGTGACCAGCTGTGGCAGATGTTTCCAACAAGCCTGGACTCTGACAGAGTGCCCCCAAGAGGCTGAGGTACCAAACGACAACCTACAAATCGGAGTTTTACCATGTTTTATGTTTTATATGTTTCATGTTTCACGAGACAAATTTCCCCTCCGGGTCGGGAACATTAGGTTAAAGCGAGCCCGGTTGAAGGCTGAAGCTTTGTGCGAAGACAGGTAGTCTGGGCTGGCACACAGTAAAGGTTGTTGGTTCAAAGGCAGGTTCTAATCCAGCAGCAGCAAAACAGCTAAGTACTCTGTGGTTTCATGCAGTAATTATGACAACTCTCCTCTTATCAGACCTCTTTCTTTATTTTTGAGGGGCAGTAGATGCTTTCAGCAAAACGGGCCCCTGACAAAATGCCCCCAAGAGGTACAGAAGCACAACAGCAGCTGACAAAGGCAGGTCCTGTACGTGCAGATTAAAGGTTTTTGGTTCAATGTACTACTAAATGAAAGTCGGGCTAGCAATGTATAGGCTGTTTGAATTACTGCACTGGGGCTGCATTTGTATCAGTCCACATTACAATGAAAATGATTTGAATGCGTTTAATTTAATGTCATTCATACGTTCAATCTATTTTATCTGTTGAGCAAAGAACAAATATAATAATGGATGGAGCGTAACTAATAGCTGAACCGGCAGACAGACAGGCAGACAGACAGATAAAAGCGAAGACAGAGAGGCAGACAGAAGGACAGAAAGACAAGCACATAGCTGAAGCCTTGCTACTCTGACACCTGGGAAGCTATTTGCAACAACGCACGCAGAGAGAGGATATGAAAAAAACGCTAAACGAGAGAAACTAGATAAAGTAAAAGCACTCTTTCATATGAAATCAAGAGTTTAGGGGGCAGAGTTCAGCCATAAGTGGCGCAGCTACAACACGGCGCAGAAAAAAATTAATTTCACATTCTTTAATTTTCAGAATAAAATGGCCAGCCATTTCAGGTCGAATAATTGTTTGAACCAATGATTTTATCATTAATCCGACAGCGGCCCCCGAGAGCTGGGGGTCACACCGGAGGTTGATTAGGTACGAGGCTGCACAAAGAGCCCTCCAGTCGATGCCATTGAAAAGGAGCAAGTCATTTAGATTGTGAATTGGTCCCGGGGCTGCGAGGCTCGCTCCATTACAGGCCATTTTCAATTTCAGCCTCACAATAAACATCAAGCCGGGCCAAGGAAATTACAGCATCTTGGAGATGTAGCCGAACAGATAGGTGGGGTACGGACAAGATGACACGACTGGAGGGAGAGGAGGGGCGCGTAATGGTAAGGGCTGCGGAGAGAGAGATTATCCAAAGTGGAAAACTGGAAGACTGAGAGAAAAAGAAAGACATTCCAACCTTTCTGACTCCAGCAGACTTTAACATACGGCGTGTGCTTTTACTTACAGCACTAATTTATGAACCAATACCACTGAGGAAAGTTTATCTGGACTCAAACGATTGCAACGGCTTTTACTTTTCACAATCTTGCTGTCCTCTCGTTAGGATTCTGTTGGGCCGAATATAAAGTGATGAATGATGGGACACGCACAAACCAAAGACTTGATCAATAGCTGCGTCGTTTCGCTTCATAAATATCAATATGTCTCACTCTTGTGCTGTGATGGTGCAAGTCCAATTAATGTTGGACTCGAGAGAACGAAATGCAACAAGCGGCAAACAAAGAAATATATTTATTATGCTGAGGACACACCGTCATCTGAACGCCGCAGTTTGTCTTGATATTGCACTTTTCAATTACACACAGACGAAGTAAGAACAAAGAACTATTTGTCCATCTAATAGTGTCAGACGTTGGTTTACACAGAATCTTGAATCGGGCGTATGCCGGTCCTAAACAGCTTTTCAAAATCACAAATACAAACACAAATGCAGGTTGTTTACATCCGAAAATACTCGAATGGACCATTCAGCGCAAGTTTAATTACATTAGCTTCATCTGTGCTCCTCAAGTCGATGGATATAATTCAACTGCTTTTTGTAATAATGGTCTTGTTTACTCATAGTGCGTATGTGTGCAAAGCCATGTGAGGCTGAAATTAATGAGAAAATGCATAATTTCGTGTAATCAGTTTGTGTTATCAGAAGAAAAAAAATAATGTCCTTGCATTTTTGTTTCATTTGCCTTCTTACTTTCTTCGCATACCGAGATGAAGGTGACAAACTTTGTGTTTCTTGACTGTAGAGACAACCTCTCAGACGATGCTACGTATTGTGTATCCACACACAGTGACAGCTCTCACTGTCGGCCAAACTAACTGACCTTCACTGGTCACTATTTACATGGCAAAGCTCTAAAACTAACCTAGAGTGTTCAAATCAGAGAACTACAAGATCATACATGAGACTACCCATGTCCCTGTTACAAATGTACATCTAACACAGGAAACATGGAAAAATCTTTGGATGAAGGTCAAAAAATGGTGTGTTATTACCATAATTATATAATAACGTGACAACGTGCAGTGGATAGTTCATGACGTACAAAAACCACACGGCTTATTTGTTGTTTGCGCTTCACCTCCACTTAGGAAACAAAATAGCATCAGATGAAAACATCATGTTATAATATCATTAATACATTAAAGAGTCGTTTTCACATTGAGATTTGATCTGCACTCGGACGTACGTCATCTTATGGTGCAATCTTCTTCTGCGAGGATTTAATGGCTCGAGCTGGAGAACTAGCGCCACCAGACGCTTATCTCAATGTGCCAAAGTCTTAAAATGGTGATCAGGCTGGATAGAAACTGTAATTTGCATTTTCTTTTGCAGATTTTTGGAAAATTTGGGCAAAATGCATGTTTGGGCAGCAGAAATGAGGCTGTCTCTCCTGTATGACCTCCTCAAACTATGAGGAGACTGGTGCACAACCCGCGGTGGGGGTCCGCCCCCACAGGCCTCAGCTGCTCTTTCAAAACTGACCACCCTGGTCACCTAACAAGCAAACTGACACTGGAGGCTGGATGAGAAGTCCGTAGCTGCCAGGGAGACCAAAGAGGCGCCAAACAGTACCTAGGAGCTAGGTAGGAGGTGAATACCTTGAAGACACAGTAATCAGTGATCGATTTCAGCTGAAGCTTCCCCATACTTGCGCTAGAGTGACACACCAGCTACGCCTTCACTACCCTAACGGTGGAACAACCGAGCTGCTGGTGAGAAACCGAATACAAACAGCAGGCATCTGCACCGGGTTTCACAGAAGCCACGTGAGCAGGCAGGAGACAATCAGGTGGTGCGTCTCAAAGCAGTTATTCACATCACCTCACTCCTGTGCGTCAGTCATAAGCAGCATGTAGAAGATTATTTTTGTTATATGCTAAGATTCAGCTAGTTTTAACCTTGTTTACCACATTATGTGCCCTATGTGCCCCTTGTCTCGTATCACTTCCCGTCTCACCTCCTGATAAATGTCATTATAAAACAGACAGAACATGTGCATCTCACCTGCTACATGTACATCCTGTTGTTTATATGAACTATGTTTGAACTGTGTAGGAGTAACTAACTTCTGCCTAGCGACAGTGTGACGTGTGTCTTCTCTGTTTCTTTGGATTCCTCATTACATTGCTGCGGGCTCTGTCCTGACTGAATCCCTTCTTGCAGGAATAAAGCTTGGAAAGACAACTCAGCTGGCTGACTTGTTTATGAAATGCACGAGATTTCCACCACGAGTATCAATGAAGAGATCATCTCAATGATAAACATCTAGTTGCGGGGTGGTGCAGTGGTGTTGGGGGTATCTGAAGTGCCTCTATCCTGGTTCCTTACAACTGGATTTTATACCATATCGCCAACACAATACTGGTGTTTCTGCTCAGGTTGCTAGACTATACAATACCGAAGGAGGTCAAAGAGTAAGTAAGAAGAACCCAAATCTCACAAACATTCAGTGACAGCCTTCTGACAGTTTTCACTTCAGTGCTCGGGGCTTTGAAACCTTACTGAAAACATTGATCTTGGCTGATAATGGAGGTAGCAAAGGAGTGAGCCGTCTCACTTCGGTCTCATCTCTGCTGTGGTGATATTTCGACCTGCTCTGTCTGCAGTCGCTCATCCACTGGCGCTACGTTTCACACAAGCGAAGAGCACCAGTTTGGCTAATGGCGCACTAAGCTTTCTGTATGCTGTCTGCTTAGTTTAGTTTGTAACACATCTCAAATTAAACTGAGCTGAATCTAATTTATTTGAGATATCAGATTTGCGTCCAGTGAGATATTATTGACTAATATGGTGAATTTGTGCTTGTTAAGAGTACAATTAATCTCTAGAAACAATGCTTAACGTCTGCAATGTTTTCAAAGTAAATAAATTCCAATCCTGCTCTGAATTTAAAGAAAAATATAATAATTTAGTAATGAATAAAACAGTTGATAAAAAACAAAAATGATAAGGAGTATTATTAAGAGTAATGGTTTCAACAGCCATCCCTAGTTTAGAAATGCAGAGTAATGATGAGAAACACAAGCAGGTGAAGACAAACATGACAGTAACTTTAGTCTTTGCTGTTATTTGATAAAAAGTTGTGTGTAGGCGAGTAAAACCTGACTTCAGTCGAGTAGATTTAAAAAAAAACCAACATTAAAGCTGAACCCTGATGCATCTAAACTCGGAGCAGCTCAAAGACTCAGTCGTTATCTGTTCTCCAGGTGTAAGCAGAAACTCCACTGTGACCCTCGGACACTCAGCAGGTGAGCTCTTGTTGCTCCGGCGTTCTGCTGAACACCGGCTCAGCGTAAAATGACCATTCAGTTTCTCTGAACGTCTTGTGAAGGGGAAACCAAGCGTTTTCTGGGAAAATCACTTCACCGTGAGTGCAAGCTGCCCACAGTCATGTAGCATTGGGAAACTGTAACTACTTATTTATCCTGTGTAATATCGCATTTTTATTGTTTTTGTGAGCTTTTAATTAGACATCAGATATAAAAAAAATAACAATTACCGATATTTCTCTGCGGTGTGTAAGACTAATCTGTGGAAAATAAAAGGAATAATTTAGGTGAAGCTCCATTCAAGGCCATGAGAATCTGAAAGGAGAGCAGCTAAACAAAAACCAAAGCAATAAAAAAAAAATCCTCCTCTGTGGTGGTATTAAGAACATTAAGCACCGGCGTTTTCTCTCCATCTGTGGCAGAAAATCAATGGTCGCGGCCCTCGAGGACAGCCGGAGGCTAATTTTACCCTGCATTTTCTCTGGCGGCTAATCCCGCGGCCAGGAGCTAAACCCGGGAGAGCACGATGAGGAAGAGGAGCAGAGAAGAAAAGGAAGGGAGATCTCCCTCCCTAAATGAATATTATCAGCATGAAAACAAAGTGACTACCTGAACAAAGTCTATTTTACAGAACCACTTCAATAGATTTCACCCCGCTCTCTCTCCCTCTCTCTCACTCCGTGGGGTGACTGGGGGTATATATATCTATATACGCACTCTAAATACCCCCCCCCAAAAGCCACATATACACTCTTCATACGGATGGCACATACACACAGACACTCAGACAAACGCATGCAGAAAGCCGTAATAAGAGGAAACTCGATCGAGGGGCTGCTTGACAAAAGCTATTTTAAGCCTAAAGAGATCACTTCTCGTGTGTTTCCACTCAAGATTCATATTTAATGTATGTTTTTCTTTAAGTGGTGGCAGAGGACAGCTGAACGCCTGCAGATGAAGACGATCTGTGTCAGATCAGATACCTGGAGAGGATGTAAAATGCACAGCTTAAGCGTGACATTTGGGGGGAAAGTGCTGATTGGATACTGGTTGTTGTTCAAAGCAAGTAAGTTTGACTCTGAGTCAATCAATTTACATCCATTCAGAAAACAGCTTTCAGATCTGCAGAGACCCCTGAAAGGAACTCATCTTTTTGTGTGTTTTCATCTGACACTAGTTAAGGAATTGAGCAGCTTTGCACAGTATCTGAACCTGGATCTGTAAATGTTCGATTGTAGTCGAACTGGGGAACCGCAGTGCAGAGTGAGAGACGTGTAACAGTGGGTGGCAGCAACAAACCAAAGCCTGTGCGTTTACAGACATAAAGCTAGAAGAAGAAAAGGTAAAAGAAGAAGAAGAAAGAAGGGATCTCTAATACTATCAGCATTTCAGCAGCTATTAATAATCCATATCATTTTTTATTCCACCTAAATATAAAAACATTCTTGTGGTTATTTGTTATTATGTTATTCAGATTTATAACACATAAAGGCAGAATAAATGGAAAATCTACTGTACTTCCATATCTGACTCTCTAAGAAACAGAAGCATGCATGCTCCTGTGTGAGAGTGTGTGTGTGTGTGTGTGCGCCAGGACTCAGGCTTACACACAAAGGGAAAGAGGAGGGGTGCTGTTTTAGTCATTAAGGAAATGAAGTGAGGGGTGAAATCTACTGAGGGAGATAGATTTCTATAGAGTCATGGTACATGCTCTATCACAGCAGGCGCCCCACACACACACACACACACACACACACACACACACACACACACGTCAAATCTTTCTGCTCTGCTACTGATCCACTCTGCACCGTTGCATGGGAACAACACACTCAACTAGGAGTGTGTGATTCTATGTGTATATGCATGACTGTGTTGATAAACATGTGTTTATGTACAGTGTTGCAGCCGAGCACGCACATCTGGTGAGACCGCAGAGAATGCACACACACACGTGCCAACACACACACGCACAAACACTCATACATTTCTGTGTTTTTTTTCATTATTTCTAACATTTCATCTTGCACATTGTTATTTTTTTGGTGCAAGCACAAAAAGAAAATACTAAGAATTAATTTTAATATCTACAAATCTGCACAAATCACCACCCATAAGGTCTGATCATACTGACCAATAATATTGTAACATCTTGTCAGGTGTCAGTCTCTGAACTGACAAATTATGGTGTTAAATGATATAAAGCAAGGCGATTTTGCTGAAGCCGATGGCTCTTGTTGCACGCCATGGCGTGTAAAAAGTAAGTATATTGATTCATAACTTTGTTAGCAGGCAATGGCTGACCTGGAACCTGTTAAAGCTGCAAAAACGTCTATGGCGACCACCCAGGTGGGCTGTACTTAAACTGAAGTGAAGAGCCTTAGACAGCCTCGGAGCAGATTCCCTCATTCATGGACGCCAAAAACCCCTGAAACCTCTCTCTCTCTCTCACAGACACACACACACAGGCTTTAATAGGAGGATGATACAGAGGGGGAGTGGAAGGGAGAGGCAATGGGTGGGGTAAATGGGATGAGGGAAATAGACAAAAAGAGGGGAAGAGGGGAGGGTAGAGAGGAGTGAATGGAAGGGGGAGAGGGGGAGATAGGATGAGAGAGAAAAGAGAAAAGGAGGGTAGACGCCTCTTCCACATCACTGCCTTCAATTTAACACAGGTGGTAAAGTTAGCAGATAACACTGATAGTTTCGCCAGGGCTTCACATGAGGAGCGATGCACAACAGACGCACACACGGTTTTCTACCTCCTCCAGGATGAAATGGGGGGAAGGAGCAGAGATGGAGGGAGAGATGCTGGAATCCAAGGACAAAAAAGAGAAAAGAGGGAAAAAAGAGGAGGGGCAGGTGATAGAAAAACCATCAGTCTGCCGATTTCTGTGTGTGTGTGTGTGTCAGTTACACACAGCTGAGATAGTTTATTAACCTCTCAGGCCTGCAGGTCATCGTAGCACCGTGGGTTAGGACCTGCAGGTAATTGATGAAGTGCACCGTGTCACGGCGACCACATCGCCGCAGCACTGTAACACACGGGCTGTGGTTTCTTTTATTTTTTCTTTAAATGCACCAGCAGCTTATTTACAAGACCTCCCACTGGCCTACAGGTCCGCAACACTGAGCCAGCCTCATCTCATGAGCTCAGAAAGATGTGTAGCGTGTGGGGAAACTGGTTTGTGGGTAAACTCATCTCCAAGTGTCCAATAAGCCACTGAGATATATTTATTTGGTTTATACTGATGACATATTAATCATTTAGGCTTTGTTTAAGCAAACATTTCATGAATTAATTGGTTCTTGCGTCTCAGTAGTGCCATTTTTCTTTGTCTAATGTAACGATTAGCTTAATATTCTTTGGTTTCCAGTCGCTGGTTGGAGGAAAAAAGAAAATTCGATGACATCGGTGGAAGATCTCAGAATTATGACTGCAGAGGTCAACTGACAACTGCAATAATCACATTTTTAATCATTTTAACCAAAGCTATGGGGAATACTGGTGGTCTAAGCAGTTAGCATAGCACACGTGGGACAGCATCACAGCTAATGCCATCCTCATTTTTGAGATAACTGGCTAAATAAGGCAATGTCTGCTTAGAGTTTCACAATAAAGCTTGCTAGGAAGGTGTAGTTAGGTCTGGGGTTAGATGTAGGTTCCAAAACTACTTGGTTACAATAAGAAAAAGATCTGTGTTCATGTTACAATAACTACTTCCCTAAAGGGATTATCAGCTACGAATATTGGTTTCATCTGGGATTTGAACCCCAGCCGCTCGTGTGAAGGTCCATCACATATTACCTCTGCTCATGTTAAATGGACTGTTTCCATGGTGCAGGCACCCTGTTTCAACGCAGTATGTGCTGCCACCACAGACTGCAGCATTGAGAAGTTGTGGTGATTTCACGTATTTCTGTGAAACCAGGTTTGGTTTTGTTGCTAAATTCATCTCCTTTACGAGAGAAAGTGACAAAAACATGGCAGCGCATTTAAAAAACATTAACAGCAGCAATGGTGTCTGGCAGGTAAGGCTGTCCTCCACCCAGACAATCAACGCTTCCCTCATCCTCATTAGCAATAAATCAAAGACTCTGACGAGACGAGAGACAAACACTGCGACTGTCACAATATCCCTCTTTTGTTTGAGGCCACAGCGTCGTTCGTTAAGGTGCGATCAAAGCAGCTTAATGACGAGGCAGAGGAAGATAAATGAGGGACCGTAATGAGTGGCGGGAAACGAAGAATAACTACTCTCTTGTGGATATATTCAGTACATTCATATTTGCTGCCGCTGTGTGTCTGTGAGCTACAAAAGAGCGCTGGTGTGTGCGAGTGTGTACGAGCGTGAATGGAGGTAATGGGCAGTACAGCTGGCCTGCGCTCAGCTTAAATGCTGCCTGATTGTTTTAGCTCATCCTGGGTTTGATGATGGAGATGGCGTTGTTGTTCGAACAAATGTACGGCGCAGCAAGAGCACATCTGTGGGGCGCTAACAGGTGTGGAGGAGACAAGAGGAGCAATGGTGTGAGAGACGCACGGAGGGAGAAAAAAGTGAGTTTTGGAAACCGTCCCAGTGTCGAGCAGGAGCCAAATTAAAAAGAAAATCAAAGCCTTTTTCCTGTCCACTTGAAGATGATAACGCTGTTGGTTTACCAGCGAGACAGAGAGGGTGAATCTGCATTATATCAGCTGTGTTTAGATCAGCTAAATGTGATTCGGTTTAGAGGAGCCGCAATCAGATCATCGCAGCGGGAACAGCAGATGGCTGCATTTTGGGAAATACACAACAGAAGCTGGTAATGTTCACAGAGGTGAGTCACAGAACGTCCTGCTAAAGAAACCTATGTGGACAGTTGACGTCTGCAACCAGCAGGCGATCTGTTGATTATTGACAGGAGGGGCAGATTCACATGCTAACAAGAGCAATGGCTTCCAACTTTATCACCCCTCAAATCGCCTACTGCCCCTTCAGTTTGCCTGGACATCCACCAGATTTGCTCCAACTCGTCCCAAAGGTGTTGGTTGAGGTTTGGGTCAAGATTCTCATGCAGGTTCTATTTTTCAACCAAATTAAGAAAACAATACCCGTACAGAGCTTGTTTTCAAGGAAGGGGCTTCCTAGCATCCACAGCTCGTCCAAAACACCACTTCATATAGTAGCATTATCATTCTCCTAAAGAGGAACCGAGAAACCTGGTCCATGAAGGACCTATGAAGTCCAGACCAAAACCACACTAGATAGAGTCTGAAGGTACAAGTAAGGATTCCGCATCTTAACTTTACCACATGACATGAATGGGGTGGTAAAGCGATTTAATCTGTGTGACCACACAGCAGCCCTATACCAAAGATGAAAGTTTACATTTCATGTCGCCCACAAACTCTCTGTTTTTGTTTTTTTTCTGTTTTTTCATCTTCGGCCACTTTTCCCTCCATCCATCCCTCCATCCACGCCCCAGCAGGCCCCTCTCACAGCACAGAGCAGATTACGGACAACGGCGAGCTTCAGCCGCCGCTGCCGTTCAATCACTAAGACGTTTTAATTTCTTACTTTTTATCGTAGCCACGCAGACCACTTTCAAACTACTTCCCTTTCGCCCAGTTCCACTTCCAAGCCGCCCAAATCTGCGCCTCTCCCGCCCTGAAATCTTCACTGCCCAACAGTCCCCGGATGACCTCCCCTCCCTGAAATCTGGCTAGAGCTCCAATCTTGGCTTGATGGGGTGCGTGGAATTAAAAACCAGGCAATTACAGTGAAAAAATTGAAATCTTGTGTTTTGTATGGGAGTAGTGTGCCGAGGGGGGGAGGGGATTAGGCTAAAGCTGGACTGGCGGTTGAATGGTGAATGAACCGAAGGGTCCCTGAAAGACGCCACTTGTTATTAGAGTGTGTAAACATTGCCAAGCTGCTGAGAAGCTGGTAAAAACACATCGGACATAAAGACGCTGCCTGTGGACACGTCGTATTATCCCTCAGTACATTAACTGGCTGCTAAATACTTAGCTTGAGGATTCCAGCTTTCTCCCCCCCAAACCTCCTCCATCCTCCCCCCTCTCTCTCACTCAAAGTATCTCCCCCTCTGTAATCTTTTCTAGACAATGAGCGAGAGAAGGGAAGAGATAGACGGCGAGGAGAAGAGAGACAACTACAGTAGCAAGTCTGTTAGCAGTGTTGGGTTTATCTCCATCTAACACTGTGGGCTAGACACTGATCTTAACCCCCGCGAGAGGAGAGTTTATTATTAGAAAGCAAATATTGTCACAGCAAAATAAGACAGTTCGTTCACTTTTCATACGAATAATCACTGGAGTAGCCACCAGAAACAGATAAAGCTCACTATCAGAGGAGTCAGGCCTCCGTACTGGTGCTCTTCATGCCTCCATTGAAAAGGGGGTTTTTCCCATTTAACAGTGAGTGTTCAATACGGTTGTTGTTCAATACAGATTGATTGATCAATGGTTTTGTCTGTAAAATGTCATAAAATGTCTGAGACCATGTTAGGATACACACATTTAGTCCAAACCCACTTTACTGTCAAAGAAGCAAGCAAATATTCAAATTTGGGGATTTTTCACCTCAACAACATGATTTAAAGCTCCAGTGTTTAGGTTTTGCATCGTTTATCAGCAGATATGTGATATAACATTCAGAATCATGCTTTCATTACCGTATAATCACCAGAAAATAAGTGAATAATTGTGGGGTTTGGTTACCTCAAAACGATATAAGCAGATGGAACCAGTCTTCTTTCCTCGACTCCGCCATGTTTCTACAGCAGTGACTGGCTGCAGTCTGCAGAATCACCACTAGATGCCAACAAAAACACTTGACACTGACACAACTTTGACATTAGTCCTTTAAAAGATTTACCAACTATTTGGATTAATTATCTGTCAATTACTTGAAAATTAAAAGAAAATGTCTGATACTCGTCACAAGAATCACTCCCACTGTCCACATTCGGGTGTAACTTTTACATATTTTTGTTTTTGCATTGGCCAAGTTAAGGCAGACCAGTTGCAAGAGGCTAATCTTATATCTGTATGAAAATTATGCAATTTGCTGTGCACTGGGGTTCAATAAGCACTAAAGCAAAACCACTCAGATGTAAAATCTACATATGTGCAAGAAGATTAATTGAAATCTAGTGTCTTCCTGCAGCTTTGTCACTGAGTTTATTTAGTGATGGCGTGCCTCATGACACACACAGTCCTTTACCTTTCTGCAATTGGATTAACCACAGGGCACAGTGCTGTCTGTGTAAAAAAGCGAATTATCATGTGTGTTGCTACGTGCAACACACATAGCAAAGACAGCTCTAAAAGAATTTAGCAAAGGTTTCACAAAGTAAAAGACTGCAAACTACATGTTACAATCACATGTTTGACCATGAAAAATGATCTGTCATGTGACCAGGAGTCCTGTGTCTTCTTCGGCTGATAAAAAAGAAAGCAAACCCGCGGTGGAGCCAACCACTTCTTGCTGAGCTTCTGTTTTGAACCTAAAACAGGAAGAATCATTGTTTTCTTGCCTATTTGTTGATCTATGCACGTTTGCAATCCCAGTTCTCCTCTTCTGCTTGAAGTAAAAAAAAAAACAAGCATGAATCTGACAAATGCACCTTCTGAGTGCATTCAGAAATATGACAATACACATAAACGTGGACACGCGGGAGAGGAAACAGAGCTGCTTAATGACGGAGATCCTGCGAAATGTCCCTTTTCACCCTGCTGGTGCAGTGCCTACATGTGCCTGCTGAACTGCACGGCCATTATTCTCCAACATTTCCGCGCTCCCATGATACACTGTAATTTCACCTTTCTCACTCCATGCCATGTGTCACGGGGTACTGTACAGCAGCATAAACCAGAGTAAGCCTATATTATTCTTAATATATTGCAACCTATACTCTTCATGTCATTACATCGCTCCCCCACTCCCCCGCTCTGGTGAATGAAACCATCTGCATAGTAAGATTACGCCTGTAATTATACAGCCAACAGCACATGCATTGTCTCTATATGTCTCAAACACACACACATTCTCACTCACTCACACACACACACACACACACAGCAAGCCCTCTGGCCCTGCAAGGCCATTATAGTAAACCACGTGAGCTGCTCCTATTCACAGCTCTCTATTGTTCAGGCCAAGGTAAGTAGGGGAGCCTTCAGACTGTAACCACCTGCACACACACACACACACACACACACACACACACACACAGATGTGGAAATGAGAGGAAAGAGAAAGTGAGCAAATAAATATTAGGATGGGAGGCAGCTGCCTGTCAGAGGTGCGTTTGAGTATTTTTCTTTTTCCCAACAAAACATATACCCAATTTTATTTAAAGGAACAGATCCACTTAAAACAATATTAACCCATTTTTAATGTCTACACACCCATTCTGTTGTAACATCGTTTCAATGGACAAGGTACTTACAAATTAAGGTCCTAACAGGTAAAAAGTCATTATTTTAATGGGCCATGGACAAACTACCGGAATCAAACACACATAAATGATTTTTTTTTAAAAGTCTGATAATGGGATCTGATCTGAAATACAGCTGACCCAAACTAAGAGATGACACCAACACTGTCAGCAGCATAATGCTCCACCAGTTAACAAAAGAGCTGAAAAGAGCTGAACTACATGTGATACGGATCGACAGTTTGTCTAAAATAATACACATTATTATCCCGTGATGGTTATGACACGCAGCGTGATCAGAGCTGACAGCGAATACCACTTTGATATCAGACATATAAACACAGACCCTCGACTAACAGCAGTGCCAATTTGAGGCCGGGACCCATTAAATGAAATCAGTTTTCCGGTTGTTAAACTGCCCGATCACATACGCGTCTCGGTGACGGTTCTTAATTAATGATCTCTGCTTCCCAACGCAGTCAAATGCTCCATTCAGATTTTCTGTTTCGTTGCATTAGAAAAAGGTAAACGTTTCAAACTAAATCAAGTAAAGCTCGATGGAGTACAAAGGCAGGTTGGACACTGGTGTGAGTCCCTGGGTGGTTGTTTTGGACTTAGGACCTGGACAAGAGAGAGACGTGTGTATGATGGGTTCATGATAAAACAGCTAAAACACTGGTTTATCTCATATAACACATGAAAGCTACCAAACTCACACACAGAGACCACTGCTTTACCCACAGACTGAACAGCTACTTTGATTAGTGTTTCAGCTTTATTGAATATAATAATATCAGCATTCATCCTAAATACATTCCCAGATTACTGAGGTAATGGACCATAGTTAAATACTGTTTTCACATGTCTTTATGGTTATTCTGTCATTTAATACATTTTCCTGTAATGAGGGTCACCCTGTGTGTTCATTCTTCACTATTGTGTATTTAACACCTGCACTGGGAATGTGAATGTTGTTAGAGTGCATAAAAAGACTGTACACAGACACTCAAGCGCGCACACAAGCATGCTCAATAAAATCTATTCTGACTATCTGGCGATGAACGTAATTTAACTTGTAACCCAAACCCTAGGTTGAGAACCAAGGCATTAAATAAAGAAAATGCAAGACCCTTTCTAAGCAAGCAAAAATAAGTCGCAATGCAAAAGGATTGGAGCAGCATACTAGCACGTCTCTACATGTCCACCAGGAAAACATGGAGGCTCTGCTGGTCAGCTCCCAGCATCTGGACGCGAACGCCGTCCTGCTGGAGAACCTGAGCTGTGGAAACACGCCATCTGAGTGTGTGCGTATGTGACAGATCCCCTATAGCCTGACAAAAGAAGAAGGGGGATCAGACAGGATAAACAGACACACACACCTCCAGAGGATCTATAACACACACACACACACACACAAATGCAGAGCCACTGGCATGCTACACTGTAAACCCTGTATATGTCACTCCAACGGCAGCAAATGACCCTTTTAATCCTTCCTGAAGCTGAACTGAAATGGAAATAAAGCATCTAAAACAGTCCATGATTTTTTTATTCTATTTTTTTAATTACAAACGGGCAGGAAAGTGAAAAGAGCGCGGAGAATGGAGAGGAACGGGGCATGAGGTTCACCGCTGCTTAGTAAAGCAGATACAATAAAAATAAAACATGTTTTTGTAGAATGGATTACTAATGAGCCCTGAAAGGACGTATTAAAGAGATTTCTCTTTGGATTTTAGTTCATTTTCCACTTTTAAATGCGTGGACGGTGGATGTGGTCCCGCTGATGTTGTTGGTCTGCGTGAGAGGAAACGTGTCCAGTTTTGAAAGTACCTTGCATGTTTCAGGAGAAAAGAGCCACCCAACCAAGACTAATAGGTCAACATGCGCAGGAAAGCACCTTCAGCGGCCTCGACTGTCAACACCAAGGATTCAGATTTTTAATTTGCTGGGAGAGACGTTTTATCAGAACAAATACTGAGAGGCTGCAGGGTAAACGGACGCTGTTGAAACAGCGAGGCGCTCAAGGTGCGGCTCCACCTTAAAGGGGATAAGTCGCGTTATCTGCGCCGACTGGTTGTCAGGAAATCCAAAATCAACAGCGCAAAGCATCACGGGACAGGAGAGACAAAGTTCAGAGACGTGGAAAAGTGTGAGAGCTGTGAGCTGGTTGAGAACACAACAGATACGGCAACATTTAGCCTGGAAGTAAAGAGGGAACAGGTCACTGACCGGGACTTTCATATTCTAAACAGTAATGAGCTCTCCGATGACACCATGGGCAAGTAGTCGGGGTCTTAAAGCAACAGGTTCCAGGTGTGGTGTTTGTAACCTATTTGTTGGTTTATATCGCATTTTTCAACTCCACACTAGACAAACACTTTTAAAATACATGCCCCATTCACCCATGACCGGACGATCAACTCTACCTCCTATGCCTGCAGCTCACACTGGATTCTGATTTAACTGTTATTTCTAACTCTTCACGCATGTGACAGCCATTCCAAACGCTTATGGTCACAGTTTTGGCCATAATTTCTATCAGTAGTAATGACAAGACTCTCACCAAGTTCACTGAGATCTGGGAACACGTTGACCTGAGGCACCAAATGGTTTGTTCGGCAGAAACTAGCTCGGAGGCCATGAGCGGAAACTGTTTGGAAAAGGGCAGGTGCTTATAAAAACACCTAACATCACTGTCTGTCAATAACAATATGACATAGTAGGGTAGCACTTGACAAAGCCTCAAGTGCCATTCTTTCTCTTCTCTAGTCTCTAGTATTGATATAGCTGAATAGGTTTGAGCCTGTCAAGATGAGAGGACCTCATGTTCTCGCAAATCCAGATGCCTCACAAGGTAAGGAACAGCCGGGTCAGCTAAAAATCAAGCGACAGAGAAAACAAAGCCAAACAATTAGACTTAATACTGAAGCTGTCAGTTGTAAACATCCATCACAGTTTACAGACTTCCTGGTTGCACTTTGACGCATCATACTGGCTGCAGTGAGGACCCGATGGGAAACCATTACAGACAATCCATTTTAACACGTTTGGTTTTTGCCTCAAAAGGGTTTTAAATGATCTAAATAAACTGGTTTGCTTACAACCCAACTCATGCTTATTTCCTCTTTTGACTTGAGTGGCAACATGTCCCCCATTACTTTACTTGGTACAGTGTTATAACCAACAAAAATGATGGATCAAACAGCACAAATAAGAGCCAAGTCCTAATAAATCAGGGTTTTCCTTTGAGTGCGTTCACTGTCAGGGTTAACAGAACATGTCATTGTACAGTCTGTTAGGCTGCTCACTGCTGGAGATCATGTAACTCATATTTAACTAGTTATCACCTGTTTGAAACACAGGTATTTGTCTGCATTAATTCCACTTTCTAGTATTTCCATCCACCCCTTTGCTCCGAGCATCTGACATGTTTGTATTAGTTCAGTGTGGTGTTCATTAGAAAAACATACAGGTAGCGTAACCTCCCCGCCCTCTCTCCTCTCTGTGGCTGTGGGAGGCAGCAGAGCGAGGTGGGCTGCCTTTTTTCCTTCTTCTTCTCTCTCTCTTTTTTTTTTTTTTTTTTTTTTTTTACAAGCAGAAAATTGTTTCGTGATGTTTCACGGCTGACAGGTTATGGTAATCCAGGAGGAGCACCGGTCTGGAAACTAATGAACTCAGAGAGAGAAAGAGGGAGAGAGATGAGGTGGCGGTGTATCACAGTGCTGGGAGCGGAGTTGTTCTTGTATCATTGACGCTTTATTTTACTTGTTCCCACAGATGGGAAGAACTCGCATTGTGCTTAATTAAAGTGCATTCAGCTCTGAGATGATGTGTTACTCCCAGTCATCGCTTGACTGACTGGCTGATCATGTGGGTTTGATGTAAGAGGCAATGCCAGGGAAGTGATGCACAGGGTAAAACCTCATATACTTCCCCTTGAATTTCCCCTGAAACAGCATCAGAGTCAGATCCCATCTTTGCACCTCTACATGTGCTGGTGGCAGCTGAATCTAAATCCTGCATCAGAATGAACCAAATACACCAATATTTTTCATTTTTCACTACTGTTTTGCTGCTCCATCACATTAAATTGCACTTTTTTTAATAATCGTTTTGCACTTGATTTGCATGCCAGAATGAAAAGTCACACAAAAATATAGGGTGTCCTTGGATACATATCTCTAAATATCATCAAAAAACTGTAATATTGGGTATAAAATAGGTTTATAACTGCCAGAAAATTAAAGATATTCACAAATACTGTAAAATAATACATTGCAGCTATGATCTACAGCAAACGTTTGACAAAACATTTGACAGAAATTGTACTTTGTCCAAAATTAGCATCCAACAGCTAGCACAGCGGCTAGCTTGCTTAGCAGTAAACCGATAACACAAAATCACAAATATATAATCCCCATCTAGCTAATGCATCTGGTATTAATCATGTCACGTGACACAGCCAATCAAATGTCTGCATTACAAGTGCGAAGCGGTGTCAGTAAGTGACAAACACAAACACGGGGAGGGAACGGACAATAATAGGTGAGCCAGGGTAAAGTATTTTCACGTGGTGTGCTCAGATATACAGAAAAATATACAGTGCTGTTACTACTGTGTGACCGTGTATGAGAGTATGTATAAACAATTCATATAGCCAAAAGTAACCATATTTCCCCCTACTATGCCACGTGCTGGTGACTGTAGAAGTAGTTTCAACATGTCAATCACAAAGTAGCCACACTCTGAAATAATGCCCCGCTGTCCTTTTTCCTCCAAATTAGACTGTAATTTACTAAATGAACATCATTCTGTATTGAAAATAGCAGACCATAAACTCACCAGTGAAAGGTAATGAATCAAGTGAGAATGAAGGTCATTTGTGCACAGATTTCCCTAAAATCTGACCTATTTTTACAACTGCAATTTGCCATTGGAGAGAAATGCTACTGATTACGTCTCTAGTCAGGAGACAATGAGAAACAAGCACAAGCGTATCCACACATACAAGTGCACACTGTAGAGAATGAGTGGACAAACAGGTGCTTTGGGTGCAGCATAGACCCTGAGGCTACAGTTATCTAGCAGTCTCACCTTCAACAGCAGACATCCATCCAGTAACTTCTCCATCCGGGCTGATTCAGCCCCACAGCAAAGCATTACAACAGCAAACTAATGCGAGATCTCCGAAGGCCGCACGTGCATGTCTTCCTATTTCAAAATCAGAACTCCTACAGTTTGATTCAAGCCTTACAGGTATCTTAAAGATAAACAAATCACCTACTCGCACCTGGATACCAACACATTACCCACATTTAATGTCCCAAAAGGCTACATTTGTAGGTTGTTTGTCAATATTTACCCTGTGACAGGGCTGACAAAATGGCCGACGTAACAACGACAGTTAAACTGCCACGGAACTCTGGCCGTTGTTGCCGCGAGCAACGGAATGTTCAACTGGGACCAACTGCAGGTGTCAGACCAGCTTATTTTGAAGGGAAGACATGTGACTCACTGCTCACAATGTTGTCATTTAACAGTCTGAAAAAACTTTATTTTGAATAAACTCACCTGTGGGTGTGAGCCAATGGGACGTCAGATGAAAGTTATAAGTTTAGAGCACACTTTTTTTTTTTCCTCCAGCTCTACAGAAAGAGAGGAGGTAAGACAAAGACACTTAAAGCTTTGATGTCATGAGGATGAAGAGTTGAAGGGCGCAATATCTGCAATTATTTGGCAGATGAGGATATGATTGTTTAAAACGATGCGCGTTGTGGGGTTTTTTTTTTTCTAGTGCAGACATGTAATGAGCTGCTCCCCCATCCACCCCGTCCCCTCCTCCCTCCATCAGAGAAAACATATTTCCATTTTAAGGCCTTAAACATGATCAAAGGATCGGCTTAATATAATCAGTTCAAAACCCATTTATTACTGTCTCCCTCTATCCCCCGCCCCCTCTGCCGCTCCCTTCTCCCTCCCCCTGCCTTTTCATTCACCCTCCTTCCTTTCCTCACCCGTTCATCCTTTCTTCACCCGTTTCTGTGTCCTGTCTCCTCCCTCCTCACCCGTCCAACCCTGGCTCTCTTTCCTTCCTCCCCCACTACCTCTCCATTTCATCAGCTTACGTGTGTGTGTGTGTGTGTGTGTGTGTGTGCCCCCAGCTCTATCTAGCCTGAAACAGGTGCTATATAATAGTAAATTAATTAGACGGAGAAGATGCGCCTTGTTCACCGCAGAGCCCCTTGTGGCCTGCCAGGGTCTCTCTCTCTCTCTCTCACACTCACACTCACACACACACACACACACACACACACACACACAAAACAGCACACAGCCACCGGGAAAAAAGCCATCTGGGCAAGGCAACATCCCATGGGAGGGTGTGTAAATATATGTGTGTGTGTGTGTGTGTGTTAGAGAGAGATTTTGAGTGATTGGCCGTGAAGTTGACTGCAGTGATGGTTTTACATGACAATTAACCCTATTAGCCCCGCGCTCACTGAAAGTATGTGTGTGTGTGTGTGTGTGTGTGTGTGTGTGTGTGTGTGTGTGTGTGTGTGTGATACATAGAAGTAGCCTCATGCAGCCGGTCTCAGAAGCTGCATTTTTGCTGCAGGAAACCGGTCCTGTCACAATCAGTAAAGACTAAAATTAAGACAAATGAGCGATGATCAATAACCATTATAATAACGTGGAGCTTTGCAGACTGTAACTGCACGGGCAAGCTGACAGCATGTGGCTTGATCCTTCATGGAGGACCGTAGCTTTTGTCAGCAGTTACAATGGATCCAGGGGCTTGCAACCTCCAGGATTCAAGGATTCACCCGCTGTTTGAATCTGAAACCAACCCTGCAGCATATTACACTTCACTGTATATTTCCTTTTAAGCCTCTTCAGATGGTGAGTGTTTAATACTGAAAAGGTAGATTTTCAAGAGCCAAAGACGGGTCAATGAGTGGTGTGACTGTCCAGGCTGGTGCAGGTATGGACTCATGTTGATACCTGCCTGAAGGACAGAGGTGTCAGTCATCCATTGTGCAACCTTGCTTGAAATCCCGACATCCTCAGGTTAATACATGCATTAATAAATCGATAGCAAACCACATTGAGCCAGTTTTGGTGTCAAATGTCAGCTTGTAATGTTTTACCACCTCCATATCTCTCACACACACGCACACACAGACACACACACACACCCCCACCCTGGCATGGGTGCCTCTTTCCCCTGACAGCAGTAAAAGAGATAAAGAGATTTTGGGCATGTGTAAAACTCTACTGGGCTACAACAGCTATATATAGAGAAAACTAGACTAATTGCAAATAAGCACACACACACACACACACACACACTCAAACACAAAACATTGCTGAATGCATGCAGAGCAGCCCTGCACTGCGCTGCGCTGACAGCCCAGCCTGAGACAGAGACGGACAGACAGAGACGTGGGAGACAAAGCAGAGAAAGTGACAGTTGAGTGTTTGATTGACAGGACTGTCTTTTGACTTCGGGTGTAATTACTGGAGGAGGGGGGGAGGCGGGGGAGGTTGGGATGAGGGAATACTGGAATACAATGGGGACTTGAGGGAGGAGGGGGAGGAATCCGGGTTTAACCGATATGAGATTTAAAGGGCGATGCCGACTGTTTGGGACTGGAGCTGGAAAGAGTCCATATTCAGTATCTTGGAATTTGACTGTTTTGAATCAACAGAATATGGAAAATGTAGTAATTTAACGTTTCCCTGACAGCTTTTGATCTTTTATAACACAAACCAAACTTGAAACATTGTGCTTCCTGTAGTCAACAGGTGAAAAATGAAATGAGCTGATTTATCTGTATTTGTTTAAACCAATCACGGTCGTCACTGAGTGCTGCTAAGCTCAGAACGGTAGCAGCGACAGCAACACCCTGCAAAACTGTCCGTGGACATGGAGACGCGAGCAACAAAAAGGTGACTGCGGCTGGATTGTTTATGTTAGGACCATTAGGGGTTTAGTCATTTTCAGATGTAGATTGCTAGCTGGGAGGTTGTTGAAGAGACAGAAGAGAAGCCTATTTCCTCTGGAGACCGAAAATGTTTCCTTTACTTATAAAATGAGCAGACAAAGTCGTTTTTACACACTATATCACATTAACGAGTCGCATGCTCAATAAATAAGTAACTTGAGTCTTAGGTCGCTTGTAAAAGTGGCCGAGTTCTACTTCATCTCAGCTTTTTGGTAGAAAAGTGGGATTTTTCTTCTCCTTTTTGTCCTTTTGCATCAATAAATAAAACCAAATGTTTGTTTTTCTCTGACAGACGCTGAGGTCTAAAATCATCCACTAGTCACTGTTTAGTCCAATGGGTTTTACTGTAGCTATCATCTTGGGGTATATGACTTTGGGATTGTTAGAAAGAGTCCTTCGAAGTTTGAGCGTCACTGAGCGGGAAGGTCACGGGGTCAACACGGGTGAGAGTGTCTTATAGAGATGTGAGATTATCACTGTCAGGTCTTCTAGTGCCACTGTTACCACCCAAACACAATGCAACAGCTAACAGCTTGCTAAAGGGATTAGCTGTGCATTTCACTTTTTTTTTTTTTTTTACCCACCATCCCCAAACACACACACACACACAGTTCCCTGGCAGAGTCTGCCAGCCTCGTCCATGTGTCACACAGATTTAGAGATTAATCAAACAGAAAAGCGACAGAGGGAGAGAGGGAGAAGAAAGGAGGGAGGGAGCGGGGCCAAGTGCGAGGCCCCCGGCCAGGCAGTTTGAGGGTCCCCGGGAGGACCCCGACATTGGCTCTCTGGGGCCCTCGAGGAGCCTGCTGGATCACACACACTCGACAAATATTGGGATTGGAGCAGAGAGAGGCAGAGAGCTGTGTGTGTGTGTGTGTGTGTGTGTGTGTGTGTGCGCGTGTAAACCCCCGAAGCAGATGGTCGGGGATGTTCGTTTAAGACAGACGATTGATTTTAGGAAACAGATATCCAGCCTCGTTAAACAGAAAGCACCTCTGGGACCTGGTGAGGGAGGGAGGGGAGGGAGAGGGAGAGAGGGAGGGGATGGAGAGACAGCGTGTGCTTGTCTAACCTCTGCCACTGCCAGCTGTGGAGAGATGGAGGGAGAGGGAAAATGAGGAAAGAATAAGCGCATGAGAGAGGAGAGGAAAACCGCACCTATTGAACTTCATTACTGCTGTCGGAAAGAGAGGGAGGAGAGGAGAGGAGAAGAGAGGGTGGGTGGGTGAGGGGGGAGAGAGGAGAGGAGAGGAGAGGATAATGGGGTTAATGCCGGCAGACAAGCAGCAGTGGTGTTGGGGTTAATAACACACACACTCAGTCTCTCTGGGGAGGGAAGTAGGTGGGAAGCCTGTATTTGATCTGCGAGTAATACATTAAATGTGTATGAGCACACACTTGTGTAGCCGGTGTGAACGGTGTGTGTGTGTGTGTGTGTTTACGGGCCCGTTTTGAGGCCGTGCACAGTGTTTTCTTACGTAAGTGAAACACCAAGCAGATGGAAATCAGAAATCATTTAATACACTTCACCCAAATGCAGCCTCCGGTTAATCCAATTATCTAACGGCGACGTAACGTCATTATGAAACGAATCGCCTGTCGCCGTTTCAGCACCTGCAACTACAAACACCATCACCTCTCCTAAAGCGTGCAAGGAGGGGTT
This sequence comes from Datnioides undecimradiatus, assembly GCA_008933995.1. Taxonomy (NCBI): domain Eukaryota; kingdom Metazoa; phylum Chordata; class Actinopteri; order Lobotiformes; family Datnioididae; genus Datnioides; species Datnioides undecimradiatus. The sequence continues at coordinate 21,391,542 of WARS01000029.1, forward strand.
ATTCTACATTTTTCTAAAAGGTATATGTCTTCTCGGAGGCCAACATTACTGCGAGGTTTATGTAACAACACTTAGACTTGCCACCGAGCGTCACACAGTGCCCCCTGGGTAGTGTAGTTTATTTAGGGCCATTATGAATCAACTCAAGAGCCTGATGCGGACACTCAGCCTCAAGCTCCCTGGTTTCAAGACCGAGAAAAAGGTGTCGCAACCGTGCAGTTTCATCTTTAAAAAGAGGTTTTTCAAACAAGCGCGAACACAAAGACACAAGGAAACAGTGGATCCGCCTGTGAGTGATACACAAATGCGGCTGTGTAGAGTTTGTATGGCAGCTGGATCATCGTAGTAATGGAGGCGCATGGCCGCTGGAGCAACAGTGTGACTCACTGGTGTGTCAGCAGCACATTTGAGGCTTTGGCTTCACAGAAAATGCTTGTAAGTAGGATCTGTTTATTGCTGCATTTGAAATAAATATAGAAAATGAAAATGAGATTTAATTTTACATAGAAAATTTGAAAAAATTAGGACAATGTGAGAGATACAACAATGGGTTTTTTTTTAGAAGAAATAAAGATACAAGAGTCAACCTTGACTCGTCTGTGTGTGTCGACACAATCAGGCAGCTGGTAACGGTCCGCCCGGGGAGGAATGAAAAGAATGAGAGTGGAAACAGAGGGACGAGTCAGAAACCTGACGCCTCTCAGGGTGGACGGATCGACGGGAAACACGAGAGAAACACAGACACGGAGGAAAGCCGGGGTAAGACTGGACTGACAGACGGACTGTCTCAGGCCTGATGGTGAGGCAAACAGCGTCAGTCAGTTTGTGATTTTTTTGGGGGGTTTCAATAAAACAGCCACAAAACGTGAAACCAGTCAAACTACAACAGATATAAAATCCTACAAACAGCAACGATGCAGAGGCATTTCCACACTGACTGCAGAGCATCAAACTTTTGCTGGTACGGTCACAACGTGGAGGGAAAACTAATGCCGCACGTTGGCGCTTTGGGCAAAAAAACCTTGTGCGTGGCCTCAATGTGGAGCGGTCTCTAACAAATCACATCCAGCTGTTTGTTTACCTGCTGCAAAAACTGACACTATACATTTTTTTTTAAATTATACACTGGAGTGTTACAGCGGCTTGCCTGTCAGTCAAGTGAGCCGCACCGTTAAACGTTTGCAGGGTTTGGAGTCGGCTGAAGGACTCGTTGCCAAATTAAAACACAGATATACTGCATAGCATAGTAGTAAACCCTAAATACTGCATCATTTTCCTGGAGTTTATCTTAATATTATAAATTTTACACAACTTCTTTTTATTTTTGCATTGAATTGTCATTTTAATTCTCTGCTGAGCCCTGTTTTTAATGTTTATTTGGCTCCTTAAACTGCAAAAAAAGCCAGATTGAGACCAAAACAGCAAGAGGAATATATATAATTTAACATTTTGCCGCACTAACTATATAAATGAGAGAGGAAGTTGAAAAAAAAATGTGACTCTAGGAGACGGGTGCCTTTATCTCCACAGTGAGACTACGACTACATGTATATTAATTTCTGTATTCATGCCCAGCAGCCGAGGCCGTGCCTTAACCTTTAGGCTGAGCGGCGATGTTAGCAGGATAGCAGATGACACTGTTCTCCACACTCTCCTCTGAAGGTCTCCCTCCTCTCGTCTGGTATTACACATTATTCCAGGTTTCTTCCCCCCCCCCCCCCCCTCTGTACTAATCAGGGATGTGACATTGCTGTGGAGGTGTGCTGCAAAGAGAAGATTGGTGTGTTTTTTCTTTTTTCTCCCCCCCCTTTAATGCATGCAAAGGTGCGACCTGTTAAAATCAAGCCTCTCTCCCTCCCTGCATCCCTTTAATTGGCTAAAATAATAGCCTTTCATCAATACTGTCTTAAAAAAAAAAATAGCCTGGCACCGCTGCTATTTCTTTCTCCGTCTCTATTCCTCCCCCACTCCCCGTCTCCCCCCTTTTCTCCCCTTTTTCTTGTGTTCTTTTATTCAATCAAATCGTGGTCAGCGCGGATCTCCGCTGAGGCCACGCTGCAGCCAAGTCTTTGTGTTTCAGCATTAAGAAATTAGGATGGAGACTCCGCCGCAGAGAGGCAGAGAGGAGAGGTCTCATTAGTCCGCAGATCACAAAGAGGAAGATTATCAGTCTGCACACAACAGTTAGAGATTTAAATGACATTAAAGGACATTAAATGGAGCGGCTGTCATTTTGATATGATACCTCTATCTGAAGGAAAAAAGACAAAATCCGGCGAGGAGCCTTCACCTTTTCTGCGTTGCAGTGCTGCTATGTGATAGCAACATCACAGAGGGCGAATTACAGCCGTGCACGAGCTCACTGCAGCGAGGCTTTAAAAGAAAACACAGCCACAAAATCAGCGTCGTGCTGCAAAAATGGGAAAATAAAAAAATCAAGGTTTGAAATGAGAGAATTATAATTAAAGCTAAATTCATTTCTGCAACAGTGCATTTGTATTTCTTTTCTAATTATTAAGTATATAAATTAGATTTTTTTTCTTTTTACTCTACATTTAAAATATTTTTCAAGACACCACTGGATGTTTTCACACTCACAAGAAAATGAGAATTAGCATCTCAGAGATAGCAGACGGCCTTTGGAGATAAGTATTAAACCTGTGATTCTGCATGTGTGTTTGAGCATAACGGGGGGGGGGCAGAGATATGTTGAAATAGGTGTGTTTGCCTGTGTTTGTTTTCCTCTCTGTACGTTCACTTGCATCCTCCGTCTATGCACCAAACACAAATTCACATTCAGCCGCACTGAAAGCCAACACGCCGCTCCTTGCCATCCACATGTAATTTCTAATGAATACATTTTTTTCCTCCTCTCTCTCTCTCTCCCTCTCTCTGTGTCTCTGTCCGTCTGTCTCTGCCTGTTTTAGGCCACAATCATTTGTCATTTCAGGAGCCCTTTTCATACATTTGCTGTAGAGAAACGCTCCATTATCCGTGCTGACTATCTTTTCTCCTGTCTGGAGTGTCTGCGCGAAACAGACCAGCAGGGGATTCGCGCACACAAAAACACATTACAGTCGACCGACAACACACATATCTTCAGTTGAAAGCGAGAGCGACAGATTTAAGGATGGCTCCGCTGAAGCCAAGCCGACAGAAACGCTTCTTCACCCCGTGGGCCAAATAATATTATTTTATGCGAGCGGCGAGGTGCTGATGTTGATTTATTGCACGAGCCAATAAAAACCTGTGTTAATTCCCTATAAAAGTGTGCATTGTGGGACAAATGAGGGCGGTATAATGGAGTGTGATTAATCACATTACGGAGACATGGTGTGGTGACACGGGCACGCACACTCAAATACACACACACACACGAGCATGCAGGTTATAATCCTGAGTCATAACTGTCAGCCGAATAGTGGATCACATTGAGTTACAGGACTGGCTTCAACAGGCCATAATAAAACATTATCAGGGAAATTAGACGCGACACAAAGTCAGATTGTTTGTGTCATTCCCAATTAATTCACCGATTTTATTTGTGCGAAACGAGCGTGTGCAGTACCTTCGGCAGGAACGTGCGACATTTTCTTTCTTTTAGGGGAAAGAAAAGTGATTCGAGGCTTCCATTGTGAACAGATTTCTCTATCAAGTGTGGCATTTATGAGCTGAAATTGCCCAAAAATAAAAAAATAAATTTAAAAAAAGCAGGTTCAGGTGAAGCCGTTTGCTGTTTTCTGTCACCATAAATAACAATTTAACACAAATCTGAGTCGCAATCAAAGCAGCTACATTTGGGGGATCTATAATCAAATCACATCACAGTTATTTAGACTCTAAATCTCATTTTTGGCTACGTCTTTTATCATATAAAACAGAAAAATGTTATTGACGATGGTGAGATTTGAAACGGTGATTGTTTTAGTTTATTAACGCGGTCCACAGCCCAGCTTGGCTCTCGGCTCAGTGCTTCAGCACTGCAGAGCAGAGCAGAGCAGGGAGGATGACTGATGTCTGGTGCTGTGATGCCATCTATTGGAGCGCCGGCTGCCTCCGTAACAGGCAGGGAGCACAGAGACGAGAGCCTCTTCACAGCAACAGCCACACAGAGCCAGAGAGAGCCAGAAAAAAGCGGCTCCAAAGCCCTCGTCCCGCTCCGCAGACAGGCGAACTGTGAGCGTATACAGGGTCAGTTGTCGCCGTAACAATAAACGGTGAGTAAATAAAACCGATGGCATACTTTGACTTTTAGAGTTCACTGTAAAATAAAACTGTAAAATAAAAAAAAGGTGAAAAAACAAAAATGACTGAATTCAATCTTTGCACATTTTTTCTAACATATTATTGCACATTGTTGAATGAATGCTGATGAGTTTATATACTGAAATCATTGACAAATAGCTTGAAGAGGCGTGAAGCTGTACTTGATGCGCGCCGTCTGAATTGAAACAGGTGAATAAAAACAACAAACGAGATTTAAGTGTTAAAAAAAGAGAAAAATTAATTAAGAGGGACTTTTATGTTTTTTATTCCTTTTCAAAATGGCTGCAAATATAAATTAATCTCTTGCTTTGTGAAGCCCGAGTCACGAGACGCTGCAAGATCCAGAAGAATAATTTTACCTCCTCGACATTAAAAATGATTAAAAACAAGCAGCAGCTGGCTGTGGGTTAGTTATGAAGGGGAAAACTATTGCGTGCATTGTTTTGCAGATTTTAAATAAAAGCATCCTCGTTGCAGTTTCACACATAATCTGCAGGCTTGGCCACGTGTGCTCGTCTCCTCTGGGTACGGCACAGAAACCTGCATCAACAGAAACGCTCTCACACTAGAATCTGGTCTCACTGCGCTCAACGTTTCACTCTCAAGCTGCCAGAATGGGATGTTTTGTGCTGCGTGTACTCTGCTAGCGGCCTTCTAGCAAAATCTGTTGTGGCAAAATAAAAAATAAAAAATGGGAGTTTGTTATCGATGTAAATATTTTATGTCAATGAAAAACGGACAGTTTGTGGAAAAAGGCTCGAAAAGTCTTCACTCAAACCCAAACTGAAGCAGCTCTAGGACACGCAGACAACATGAGGCCTATATTTGAAGAGTAAATTCACAAAGGTGCCAAATAAACAAGTGAAACAATCAGACACAGCAGTTTTTCTGTAACACTGTTTGGTGAGGGAGATAAAAAGGTGAACGGCACTGACACGGCTCGATCTTCTGAAGCAATAAAACCATTTGTTTTAATTGAACTCTCCCACTAACAGTCCACTCATCTAGCACCGTCAAATCGTGTCTGTTTGCAGGTGATGCTGCTTCGTATTTACCTGCACATACAGAACATTAACCGTTCACAAATGAATTTAAAAAATAAGAAAATCCCAGTGTGTTGTGTGCGAGCGGTGCAGCACGGTTTGTATAGTGCAGATACCTCAGCACACAGGATCCAGTCTTTGGCTATAAGACCTCTCTGTTGTATGAGTGTGATTAAGTTCCTCTGTGTGCTGGAGATAATGAAAACGATCCTCTTGTTCTCCCTCTCTCTCTCTCTCGCTATCTTTCCCCCACGGTGTCTCTCTCTCACTCGCTCGCTCGCTCTCTCGTCTCTTTATTCCCTTTGGTTTTACTGCAGGGGGCACTGATAGTACACTGCTGATACGCACACACACACAAAACACGCACACGTGCGCACAAACAAGCAAACGTTCACACAAAATCAGACCTTAAGAGGCAAGCCAGATGACGGCGGCGTCGGAGGAGCGTGAAAATGGAAAAACATCATGCAGATGTGATAATAAAAGCTGGATTCTTTTGGTTTTCCATCTGAATGTTTCCGCAGCACTACAGCGACGCTGCACCGCCACTTCCTGCAAAAGGTGTTGCAGGGAAATAAGAGGTAATCTACAGTTCGTTCTGATACGAGCATCATGTCATCACTCATAAAGCCTGGAGAGAACACGCAGGCGACGCTGAGATATTAAAAAAAAATGATTTACAGGATCGAGATCTGAGATGCTCAGTCTGTGAGAAACAAGTGCGAAAAACCTAATAAAGATGAAAAGCAACACGTTTCTCACAGGGACGGGGAGAAGAGACGGCGACCAAAGATCACATAAGACCCATTAAAGGTTTGATGTATAGAGGCGGCTGATTTGACGCCACGTAAACGAACATTAACCCTGCAAAGCTGCGTTTCCTGATCTCATGTGGTCTCGTTTCTAAATGCCGTTTGATTGGATCTCCTTCTCAAAACGAGCTGCTTGTAAATGTTTTCACCCTGACGATCGTCGGTGGGAGACGACGCCGTTTCCGGTGTTTTCCTGATGCTCTTTGTTTGATGAAGATCCAGAATAAAAAGGGTCAAATATGTTATGACTGAGGAGCTGAACTGAAACGAGTACGTCAGTATGAAAGTTATGTTACCGACTTGTTGACACATTGTGCAAAAGCAGCCGCCGGCCATTTATTTCCCACTATCCTCATATGAGAGATACATGAGGCTTCTACATGGACCCTACTACTACTTGGAAAGCCAAGATTCCTCTGCTATTCATTTCATGAAAATACAAAAAAATGGCACTGGAGAGATATATATATATATACAGTACTACTCGGAAAATTAGAATATCCTGAAAAAGTGCATGCATTTCTGTAACTCAACTTTTAAAGGTGGCTTTTTAAAGGCTCAGGACCCTTTTGCAGGTGTTTTGGATTACTTACCTGATTAGTGTGTGACACTTTGAGCCTACAACACTGAAGCTTTTCACAGTATTCTAATTAATAATGGAGTTTTTGGGTTTGAGGTTTTAATAAGCTGTAAATCATAATCAGCAAAATTACAACAAAAAATGCTTGAGATATCTCACTTTGCATGTAATGAGTCTATAAAATGTATTGGTTTCACCTTTTATGTTGGATTGCCTGAATAAAACAACTTTTACACAATATTCTAATTTTCCGAGTAGTACTGTATATATATTAAAGAAAAAATACATTTGTAGGCTCTTGCAGGCATTTTGGCATATATATTACCAATACACGCAGATATACATGTATGGATTTGGTTTTTGCAGATATATAATGTATAAGAATGCTACTGGTAATATGCCGGTGTCTCTGCAAAGTCATACTTCATCATTTTTAACTGATATATATATACATTAACTAAGATATTTGTGTAGGAAAGCAGCCTTCTGAGTGCCTTTGCAGAGCCATGCCAGTATAAAGGTCTATTTTTACTCCAGCTCGAAATAACAATTACCTGGCTTAGTCTAAACACGATAGTGCTCCTGCAGCAATCATGAAGTGAATCAGTGGAGAAATCACTCAAGATGACAGCTTTTGCAACAGCGACACGGTCGAGCAGCAGTGAGTTTGCGCGACTGTCAAGCAAAGTTCCCCAAACTGACATTAAATCAACAAGCGCAGTGGGAATTTAAGCAAACTTTGTTCACTCGCGTATTTATTAATGGCACAAATTCCTCCAGTGGCCATTTATCTGTTTTGTTCACACGTGTGTTGTCATGTTGTTATTTGCTGGAGGTTAAAGCGCCGTCCTTGTTTGTGGCTGCCTCGCGTTCAGCACCACGGACAGAGTCGACCGTGGCTGCTGGAAATTCTGCCATTTCTTCTTCAGTCAAAGTGTCTTTACATGAGAGGTGGATTAAAAGCGTCTGTAGGTCGCGCTCACACGTGCATCGCTTATGTAAATGTGGTGCAGATGTAGTGAACGTTGCACGGCCCCCGCTCACGCGTCTGTACTTCGCAGAATAAGCATCAACATTTGAAGTAAGCTTTGAAGTACTGCAAATACCTCAGTGTGTTAAGAAGATAAACAGGAAGTGTGCAAACAGCTGACAGAGTAAAGTTAAACGTGACTGGATAAATTAACGCTGATGGGGTCAGTGAATTAAAAGTAATGTGAATTATATGTTGTGGCAGATTCCAGTAAACAGATCTCAAACCAGCTGTTCAGACACTTGAGTCCAACTTCAGGAACTACTCTGAGGGTTCATTCTAGCTGTTTTATGTCTTCTTTTACCTGTAACCTGCCACACATTATTATCACAGTGGTGTATTTGTATAATATTAGCATTTTTCTTTTATTTACCTATATGTGAACCTGTGGTTTAAACTCAAATGTTAAGCGGTTTGTTGTGCTTCTCGACAGGGGATTCGAGTCTCCACTCCCCATGTGGCTTAAATGGTCTGCAACCGTTGATAAAGAGCTGTTCACTATCTATTCATGTATCTCTTCCTATGGCCACTAATCATGTCAATTTGCGAGCGCACGTGTGTGTGTGTGTGTGTGTTCTTGTCTGTGGCATCCCAGCTCAAGGCTAAACACTGAATAGCACACATGAGGCTTCATGGTCAAGCGCAGCGGCTAACCAATAGCAGCACGACTCCCGTGACCTTGTCTGAAAGGCCGCTGCACACTCTGAGGCCCCTTCACAAACGTCCCCATCCCCATCGAGTGTGCCTTATAATCTGCTCCACTTAAAAAGGACCTGCTGCAGCATCAACAACATCGGGTTTTTGGGGGGAGGATAATGAAAAGGGGCTGTTTCTTTCTGATTGTTAGCGTGGTTTTATCAAAAGAGACTCCAATTAGAAAAATGCTCTTTTTTTTTTTAGCAGAAGAACTGAAATTATTATGACGTGAAACATGCTGGGGCTTTCAACATCTCCAACTTACCACACAACTATAAAACTATCTTGCATTTGCAGCTGGGAAGAAAGTCTCGAGGCAGATTCTGTGTCTAATCAGCATCAGAACGCAAATATCTGCAAAGTGTTTAAAGTGTAAGAGTCGACTAAGGTGCAGACAAAAACCACTGGTTTAGATTCAACAGTTTGGACACCATGAAACAATATAAATGTCCAGGTTGCCGTCAGATGGCACAGCACATTCCCGCTTCCAACTCGTCACGTTTGGACGCGCTGCCTGCCCCCCTTCAGCGCCATGCCATGGGTTAGTCATGGAACTCCCTCTACACCTGACAGAGTCTTCTGTTTGCTTAGAACCAAATATCCGCTGACGTCTTCCTCACGCTTTATGCGGTGTCACCTGACATGCTTGTTGAAAAATTCAACTGAAATGGTCCCAGTGCGCTGTAAACTGACAGCAGGGGCTGCAAACCAAGCACCCTCGTGTGGCACATTGAGAGTAAACTGGATAAGATGTGATATGATTTGGCCTCTTGTGAGGAGAAGCAGCTGCCGACTATCTAAACTCAACGTTAACCAGGATGGTAGTGTTCATGTTGGCATTTGAAGTGTGACAGACAATAAGAGATGTAAAGCAGAGCTGTGCTGGTTTTGATGTAGCTTGAGGCATTTGGTAAAAGTGAAGTCTGATCTTCGTTGGATCACTCAAACAGTCACACTCCTGCGTTAAAAGCTGCATAACCGGCCATTTAACAATTTGAATAATAAACTAAATGTAAGGTACTTTAATGCAACTCAGTGCAAAACTCCCGACGTGCAAACTTTAGACGAGAGGTTGCAGAGTTTAACAGGAACAGTCCTCTGTCAGTGGCGAACAACCACGCTTGAATTTAAAGACATCAGTGTGTAAAATAATGTGGTGAATCAAAGGAGGAGGCGGGTTCATCACAAAACAGACAGGCACTTGAGTGGGCGACTCATGCTCGAGTTGCACCAGAAAACACTTCACTTGCAACTTTCACGACATTAGATTTGTCTTCGCCCTAATAATAAGTGTCATAAACATTAGAAATTATTATTTTTTAAAGGTGTATTCTCTAAAACGCCAGTGTCAACTACATAAACAGAGGGAAAACAAATATAGGAGAGAATGGACTGTGTACAGCTCTGGGAAACACAGGCTCTTTGTTGTGCTTTCCATATTTTACCATGTTCTGCTTTAAGAGTATTGTTGTTTTATCTTTTCTGTCTATGGTGCTTTGTGTATTTTAATAGGTTTTTATTCATACGGGGTCATAAGGGTCTGTCGGCATGAGCGAACATCTTCTGAAAGTGCATGCTCTCCTTCAAACATTCAGGCCGATCTTACCAGCGCGACTTTTGAGCCAGTGTCCATTTAAATTGTTTTATACTTATACTATTTAACCCAGTCCGTCATCTGACAAAACCCAGAGTAAATCTTGATACAGCGCTGACAAAAACTTAGTTCACTGCTGCAGCTTCAACAGTTGAAAGCACCGTTTTTCTCTCCAGGGCCTCGTTTAATATTTCAGTTGTCCTCCTCTGGGCACCGAGCCAGTGTTTGAAGCCCACTTACGCGCTTGTATGAAGGTGACGGCCGTGGACTGCGAGGCCACTGGGTCTATCTGATAATTGACTGTCAAATAAAGGCCTGTTCCTCTCCGGAGTACACTCTGACACCCACATCAATCTGTCTTCACTTAGAGAAGGCCTATCCCAGCCCCCTTCCCTCCCCCCACCCTACCATTCATCCATCCACCACTTCATCCCTCGCACCGCTCCCTCTTTCCTCTACACCCAATTATCTGTCCATCTATCTATCTATCTATTGGCCCTGACCATTTATCCCTCAGCCTCTCTCCCTCCTTCGCTCTATCCCATCAACACCACTTCTCTTGACGTGCTAACAGCTGTTTGACAGTAATGGCTCTAAAAGCAGAGCGGGGTGCCAGTCGATGTGTGTGTGTGTGTGTGTGTGTGTGTGCATGTCTTTGCATGTGTGTGTATAAGATAGCCAAGAGGTCTTGAGGCCTGAAGAGGCTTGCACGCGCCGCCATCAATGACAACTGATGGCTCGTACACACGCGCAGACACCTGTAGGCCCACGCACAAACGTGCACGTACACACACACACACCTTCCGATCAATATTAGGTGTAGGTCTATTGAAGCTCACAGCTGGCATGTCATTGCAAATACTATTTCTTAGCAGGAATTATGAAAAATGTACTCTCATATAAAAAAGCCAAGAAAACCTATTTATTGCACTATCAATATGTTTCTGAAGCATCACTGTAATTGCACTCAGAAGAAGGACCAGAGCTGAAAAACTGAAATGCATGTAGCCTGAGTGTGTGTGTGTGTGTGTGTGTGTGTGTGTGTGTGTGCATGTCGGTCAGTTGTTGTAAATCAACAATGTTACACACCAAGCTGACATTTGAATCACAAACCCTTCATTAGCGGTTAAGAAAATGCAAAAAGTTCACAATGTGTTTATGACATTAAAGTGTGTTTACGTCATGAATGCATGCAAGTGCGCCTGTGTAAGTGTGTGTGTGTGTGTGTGTGTGTGTGTGTGTGTGTGTGTGTGTGTGTACGTGTGGGGTTGTGTGCACGTGTTCCCCAACAGTCATTTGTCCCAACCCCTCCCCGGGCTGTGTATTGTGATGCTGTCAGCTTGCTGTTTGACGGATTGCGGGCGAGCACACGCAGCCTCGTCCTCTGGCTCATCATCTGCACCATTAGTTATAGATACACATACACACACACGTGCACACACACACACACACACACACACACACACACACACACACACACACACACACACACACACACACACACACACACACACAGAGTTCTGTTTATCCAGCCTGCATCTTTAAGGCATCACACACACATAAAGACACAGTGATGTGCTTGTTTCACTTCTCTACATCTTCATTCATCCTTCACTGTGTCTCCTGGTCACTGATGCTCCTTCTCTGCTCTTCATTTAAATATTTTATGCAATTACACACACACACACACACACTTTCTCTGTTGGCATCTTCCCCCTCACATATATGATCGCTTTACATTATTTCTGCAATTCTAAAACACTAAAAGCGCCGCAATGGTTAAGACAAAGCAATAACAGAAAACAAGATAATCAAACGTAACAAAGGGGACGTGAAGCAGAGAATTAGAAATGATAAAAGGTACGACAGAGCGTGGAAGCGAAGGTAGAGTAAAAATAAAAAGAGGGTGTGGCTCTACTTCCTGTCCTCCCCTCTCCTTTATTTTCCATCCACTTCACCGCTCTCTCAGATTAAGTATGTGCCCATTAAGGGTAATCCACTATCCACATTGTTGTTTCAGTAAACAGTAAAGCAGGGGAATGTAAGAGACGGGGCCATGATATGTGCTTGTGTGTGTGCATGTTTAAATACGAGGTGCAACATGCTCCTTTGGTTTGATTTCAGATCTCCAAGGAAAACAGAGTGTGTTAGTGAAATAGCACCATTGCCGTGTGTGTATGAGTTCAAATAGCAGTGCACATGGAACTTAAGCACGTCTGTGTTTGCAACATGCAAATGCAACGGCAAATAAGGACACGTCAGATATATTAGATGATTTTAACGGATGATGTTTTTTAATTATTCATATGTCATTTATTTTTATTTCTTACTCATTCCATTAAAAAACTGTATATTTTACATTAGGGACCATGTTGAGACCAGATCACACTGTTATACCCATCTACATGCTGGCTTTCTGACCTGAGTTGGACCTCACTCATCTTCAAAAACATCATTTTAATGTGGCAGGGTTTTAAATGACAAATAAAACCACAAGGATGATAAGGCTTTTGATTTCTACTGTGTAAAAATAGATATTGCATTTCTAGATAAGATAAGTTGTGGCTGAAACAACTGAAACACTAGTTTGTTATTAGTACAGTACAAGATCTCTGTCCAAACTTGGGATCTGGTAAATACTGATTTGCATTCCTCTTCTTCTTCTTCTTCTTCTCTAACTTTGACCCCGCCCTCCCTTCTCACCTCCGCTCCTGATCGACACCTGGAGGCGAGAGCGGCCCTGCAGTATCTGACTCTGGAGGTTTAACAGCTCCGCCGTCCCCTTGTCCCTCTCCGTCCACTAATGCAGCTCTTAACACTCATCACCCCTCGCTATAACCCTCATTAGCTTATCGGGACAAGACAATAGGGAATATTAACACCACCTAGCCCGCTCAGGGGCCAAGCTGTGGTGTCACATCTAGATAGCAGGTATTACTGTGCGAGTCCCACCATCCTGGTCCACTGATACAACTCTGTAAGCCTCTCATTGCCTTATCATCTTAAGACAATACCCCTGTGATTCCTACCCTTCTACCTGAGAGCTGGCGTATTTACTGAGGTATTCGCTGGTCATCCATCACACCTGGCACCTGAGACTCAAATACAAGACCACCAAACTTCACCTTCACCCCTCTGTATCCTCATTACCTTATCTTGGGAAGACAAGCCAGAGCAGAGGTAGCTTTAGTTAGCTTAAGGTCTGACTGATTGACTTTGCTAGCTTTTGGATTAGCTGTGCGGCTAACGCGGCTCGCGCAGGCCAAGGTGAGGGCTGTCTTAATGCAGCAGCTTTGGGGCAGAAAGCTGCCTAATTTCAGCTTCTATCGCAGCTAGCAGGGCTTCAGGGGGCTTCCTGAGAGCCACAGTGAGCGGCAGCTAAGACAAAGTAGCGTGGGGTTAATCCCAGCGGTGGAGAAGTCAGAAGGTATTAGTGGATATTTAAATGAAGGGACCAGGACACACCTGTTTAAAACCTCGGTGTGAGGGAGCGAACACAGATTATTTCCACAGTAGATATTAAAAGACTAATATGCAAACAGACACAAAACTGAGTAACAAAGTCAAGCACTTGTGGAGGAGTCACGCTGGCCTTGACAAACATCTCAGGGAAACCTTTTGATGGTGATGATGCATGCGTGTGATGCAAACATACCCACATTGTGCATTTCTATACGCATTTATCTGTATTTCAAGGCCATCTTGAGAAACTCATCCACTTTTAAAGGACTCAGTTCTCAGATTCTCAGACCTTCAGATCAGGCTCTCAATTTGAGGAGCACACTCCATACTTTGAGTTAATGTTAGGCCTACATTTGAATTTGGATATGAAAAGCATGAAAACAGAGAGAGAACTAATAAAAATAATGAAACAGAATAAATATTCTCAGAGTATTTGACTGGATGTTCTCATTTTAACAATTATCCTCCATTTTGCGGTGTTTAATTCAATCACCCGTGCTTGAGAGTGGATAAACTTAGTGAACCTGAACACCCAATCAAGTGCTTGTGCATAGCAGCAACTTTAAAGCTGCAGAGCAAGACTTCACCAGCAGATTATAACTCTGTATTTCCGGTGTCTGGTGTGACACTCTTGCGATGACGAACTGGCAGTGATGTTTTACTTAAACCAGCAATGACGGGTTCTCCATGGATGGCGGGGGAGGAAACTGTGGAGCAAGAGTGGGTGACAGCAACTACGACCATGACGAAGCCTAAGACATCAACACTGTGATTGTGTAATTACTCTCACCGCCAGGAAGGGGGAGACACAAATCCTGAACTATAGCTTTAAGAAGCCAATCTGTGACGTCAATGACAAAACAAAACACAGCAGTGAGTCTGAACAACAAAAACAAACAAAGCCGGTACAATTCCTCTTCTCTGATCACAATCCTGCCATCGTGTGGCGAGGAGCAGGTCTGACTGGGTGGCGGCCAAACTAATTTAACAACCAGACACAGAAAAATGCTGAAGAGAAATATTTCTGCTGGATTTTGTTTCAAACCGTTCAAACGCATCTGCAAAAATGTGAACATGGCAGCAGTCCGCAACACCCCACGTGCACATATCTGCACCAGCATGCACATAATCAACCACTGCCCCATCTTCCATCTTTTCCTTTTAATCATCATATTGTGCTCTGCCACAAACACGCTCTTAGTGAGCAGGGGAATCATGGGAGTTCATAGGTTAAGTACAGAAGCTGTCCAAATCAGTAGGTCAGCCAGCAGACTGAGGAAATGACGGGCTTAATGACTGGCTGCTGCTGCTGCTAATGACTGCCTGTGCACAGCAAGCTGGGTGGAAAGAGGAGCCAGATTGACAGATGCACACACACACACTCAAACACACGTGCAGGTGCACTTACACAGACACTCACAGATTACAGATGAAATCAGCCCACGGCCTCTCCTGTTCGATGAGCTGTAATTGGCGGTGAGACCTGACCATCCAGTGCTGAGCGCCCGGAGGCCCCGCTCACTGCCTTAACAGCCCATTAACGGTTATTAGAGGGTCCTCAGGGAGCTGCACGGGTCACAACACGCTGCCAACCTCACACAGATTAATAACCCGTGAGATTTAATAGAGATGTTGCCGCGGTCAAACTCTAAATCATGTCGGACACTGAAGAGGGTGAAAGGATGACAAGAAGCAGCTGATCTATCAATCTAATCTGATATTAAATGTTTATTTTGATATGTCCCAGTTTGATGTTAACTGGTCCCAGATCTGGATTAAAGCCCATTTGATCTTTAGACTCAGAGAAGAGATCAATATCTTTACATGCACTAGACTTAAATTAAAGACACTATTTGCAAATAGTGTCTGTTGCTGTCTGATATAAGTGAAAATTACAAACACATTGTCTCATGTAGATCAATTTCAACAATCTGAGTGCACAATTATGCTCAGGAAAGCTGCAGTTAGCTCAGGAAAAGGCAGATTTGTGTTTCTGTGGGATTCAAAATCTATTTCAAGTCCATTTTATATGTAGGTGATTGATATTTTATGAGTTAGTGGCTGCAGCTTTTAGTAAAATGTCCAAAAATGTTTATATGCAATGTAATGTTTTGTGTAAAATGCAATTTCGTGTTACACCTTTGCAACAAAATGTTTGGGCCGTTCATTTGTGCATGATGCAGCAAATAACATGACTAAACAGTCACATGTTTCTGTCAATCTAAAGCTAATCTGCAGGGAAGAGCAAGAGTTTGATGGATGGATTCAATAAATAATCTGAAAGCACAAGCAGTGTTTCAAATTTCAAAATGGAAAGTCAAAATATTGTGTTAGTGGAGTTAGTTAAAGAGATACAAAGATTTTATTTGATTTAAAATGACATTGTGGGTTTTAAAGTAATGCAAAACCTCAAAAGTGTTTTTAAAAATGCAATATTTGTTGGTAAAATGCATACTAGGGTTGAAATACTGTGGAATTTGTATGTTACTTAAAGAGGCGAGAAAGTGTAGAGCCAGTGCATTCCTGTCTGCCTCCCTCTGACATGCACACACACACGCATGCACACACCTGTGCAGGGTGGCGAGGGGGTGAGCGGTTCGTTGGTAACAATCAAAGCAGCGATGCATGCCGTGTGACTAAGTGACTGTAACCCTCCAGACAGACCGGGACTCTGCCTGTTAGTGTGTGGCAACACCGAGATAGCTCATTACCCATTCTGTTCCAATTGGATTTTAACCAGCGCATTTGTTCCAGTGCAAATTCTGACATTTTAATATGCCAACAGAGAAATCAGCTCATTTGAATGTGGCTTGCTTGTTTATTGTTCCCCGAAGAAAAACCTGAGGAGGAGGCGGAGAAGTGTGAAACTTTACTGATACAGTGACTGAGTTTAGTCTCGGGTAAAGAGAGATTAACTTCAACAGGGTTTTTGCAGTCTTCATGAATTAAATAAGACTTTTTAAAACCTCACAGACACCAGTTTCATACTGTCGTACCTCAATAGATAGAGCTAGTAGGAACACTAAGGCCTACAAGTAGACAAGTATTTATATCAATACTTTCTTGCTTTATACAACAATAAGTTATTGTAATATGGCTAATCAGTTCATGTGACCTGGACCCAAAAGGCAGAACATTGATGGATGGAGTTTTGGCTAAAATTAATTAGCATATGCTAATTACGAGCCGATGAGCTTCCTGTCCACTGTGGCTAAGGTGGGTCACATGGCGCTGACAACAACTCTACATACAAAAGGTTTAAACAGCCTCCTGCGTCAATCAATGATCCGCTGCTGCACCAGTCTCGTGTTATTTATTGATGTGTAATTAATGTTTCAGTGTACAGAAGGAATAAATGTCTTTTAAGACTTTTTAAAACCCTTTACGGTCTATTTGTGGTATGATTTACTATAGTCAACACTGTGGACAGAGGTGTTTGTTAACATCATGTACACCATTTGAAGAACCGTGAACATTCTGAATCAGCACATAATTCATATTAATTGTAGGTAACTATAGCAACAGCACTTCAAATTGACTTGCCCGTTAACTCAGGAGTGAAACCAACATGACAGTGAGTTAAAATGACCACCGGTAAGTAATAAAACAGTCAGATGTGTTGGCATTAGGTGGAGGTGAGGGGAGACAATGATGCAAAGCGGCGCAGTGTCAGTCTCCGCTCTGACGACATCGCTGATGTTTGCTGATGTTTAGGAAACCACTGTCGGCTGTGTGTTTATAGCCAGTTTTAAACATGATGTAAGTTTTGGTTAAAGTCATTACGCCGTAACAGCCAAATAGAAGAACCGTTGCTATGGTTACCCACAGTTTAACATATGGGATGTAGAAAGCTGGATGCTGATCTGAAATCACTTCCTTGTTCGCTTAATCATTACTCCTCATTAGGGCACTGATGCAGTAAACATTAGTTTACAATGCAGTGAGCAATATATTGTTTATGTAATGACCTGTTGTCACTACGTGTCATCATTGACAGGTGAAGAGTGACAATCTAAAAAGTAGCGTACAGGCCACAGACACTGTACTGTTAATGTTCTGTTGGTCAGCCGATGTTCACCGGTTGCTGATATACTGGTATTGGTACATATGATGCAGAAAAGCACATTTGTGGTGATATGTTGTTGCCACTTCAAAGTTATAAAATTAATATTTCAATATCATAAAGATATTTGTTGAACAAAGCAGCCTTCTGAGTACCTTTGCACAGTCAGATTGGTGCAAAATCCACATAAAAATGGACAATTTTCATTCCAGCTCAAAAAGAATCACTATCAGCTGCAACATATGTGAAATCTTTCCCACTAAGTATCAAAAACCCCACAGCAGTTGGGCTCTGTTACGTAAGACTCAAGTTTAATTTGCAGATTTAAGATGAACACAGTAGATCTGACATCATCCTGGAGCTTGTCCATATGTAAATAATGTAGTAATGGAAAATCTGCCAGAAAAGTAGGTGGAGGTGGAAGATGGTCTCAGTTTAAACTTTAAAATTAGCCTTAGCATTGTAAAATGGTCCATTTTTATAATAGAGTATTGGATTTTATTGTTAGACTATAGGAATAAAGCATTAATGTCCATCAGGTAGGACAAACTTTACACTTTATGCTGAGTCTTAACCTACAATAATACATCATCATTATTAAGTTTTTAAATTAATGTAGTTAAGTAAAAAGTACGAGATTTGTTAGAAATATGGAGCAGCAGAAAATGGAAACACTCAAGTCTACGAAAACTGTACTTAGGTTCAATACTCGAGTAAATGTATGTAGTTACTTTCCACCACTGACAGTAAGACAGTAACCATGGTGATACGGATACATTTCCTGATTTGCATCTTTAGATCCTACATTCAGGATAAAAGTTAATCACATGTAGGGTCTCAATTAATAAATTATCCTGAGTTTCATTCACATTCACATTTTTAACACAGTGATTCCTGAATCTGTGAAAAATTGTATTTCTGAAGATGTCCGGTTGTGTTTGTGTGATAAATATGGATTTGACTCTACAGTTTAGTTCATTTAAAGTTACATGGTGGATTTTTTCTCTCTGTCTCCTGCTCTGGGCGTGTCTTCCTGCAACCTGCGTCACCTACGTCTGCTTCAGTTGGACGTTTACTCGACACCCCGCCGCGTTTTTTTAATCAACAGCGGTTCAAGGTGCCTGCTGGCTTCTAACTGGACTTCCTGTGCACTAAACGCACATGTGTGACCAACAAAATCAGCTGTAGCTGCACAAAAAAATCTGTGGCATCGTGTTTTTGAGAACGCACTTTGGGTTTTTTTTTTTAATAAAATAACTAAAAATACTCCAAAACAGAAAAATGTCCACAACCCTGTCATGTATCGCTGTAATCCAGAGCGACATCAGAGGACAAAGACGTAGAAACGTATGGCGGCAGTTTTCACTTCCACTGTGTCAAAATGTTTTGTTTGGACGCAAACTCCATCAAACCTCACAGTTTGCAGTGAGTCGCATCCGTCCAACAACTTTTAAAAGACGCTTTTCGCATCATTTTGACTCGTCTGACAAACCGTGGGTTGCACAAGCCACAGTAAGTTCATATGTCATCTGCTGCTCTACACCAGAATGATCAGAAAACAATCCAATCAGCTGCGATATGTGTCAGCCCTGACTGACAAACTTACTGAGGAGTCCTTAAGAAATACTGATACTGATAACATGCCGGTGGTGTCAGACTATTCACAGCATCATTTGCAAAGTTTGGCTGTTTAACCAAAAAAAACCCCAAAACAGCCCCCCCCGCTCAGCTGTAACCCCAACCAAGTCAAACTCAAAGACATAAAATCTCCAGATATGAAGTTGTTTAAGTTAAACACTGAGCAAGAGCAGCATTAAAACTATTAACGCACTCGTATGCATATAAAATAAACGATATATGGATCAGATGGATTCACAGATGGAACAGGAGACGTGCAATAAGAGGCAATGGTTCAATCCACTGAGAACTGAGCTAGTGATGAGACAGACAGGCAGACAGATAGATAGAGCTATAGATAATAAGCAAATAAAGAAAGAAAGCAGCAACACATTCGTAGAATCTGTGATAGAAAACTCAGAACTCACCAGTGTCTGCAGTCTCTGCAACGCAGGATGAGACTTCAGGTAACAGCCCGATCCCTGTAAACCAGGAACTAATCTGCAGGCCAGACACAGCAGACGTTTAAATGCACCTTAATGACGTTATTATGAATAATCTGCTCACTTTAACTTCAAGAAGCACCAACGGCTCCAAAACACTGTCAGTTCAGGCTGGCATGCACATCCCTGGCTATCATAGCACCTCAGGTGAGCTGGGGGAACAACCAGCTTGTTTGGCATCTGTTTGTCATATTTTGCTACCTGTACTTTGAGTCAACAAGTTAGGCTAAGTTCAGCTTGTACGAACAGAAATGCACTAACAGTCAGACCTGTAATAATCCGGGAGAGCAGCCTGCACAGGTGTCACTCAGGTAATAATCCAGCAGATCCATGCAGGTGAACGCTGGGTGTCCGTCAGCAGTCAGGTGCTCTGCTCCGAGACGTCCGAGCAGAGGAACAGAGGGATGAAAACAGTCGGCTGAAATCCTCTTCCTGCCCCCTCGTAATCCTCCAGCACAATGATCCCAGCAGGATGTTTCATCTCCTCCTCCTCCTCCTCGTCAGCTTCATCTTCATCTCTCCTGTACGGAGGTGTTGCACCCCTGGATGTAGGGCTGGCCGGATGCACCTGCAACAGGACGACAGGTGAGAGGGGATCAGCAGCCTTTGGTGCCGGTGGAACCATCCCTCCATCCCTCTTCTCTCCTCAGCATCGACAACTCTGTCTGTTCCTCGGAGTGTCTCTGCCAAGAGTAGCCGGGCACAGCCGTCCTGTTTTGCCGCTCTTTGCCAAACACACAAACACACACACACGCATACACGCACATACACAGAAGAGAGTGTTGTGGGTTTTTTTTTTTTCTTCAGCAGCCGAGCTAACCCTGAGCCGGGGCCCGGTCTGCCTTTGAGATGCTCTCTAGCCCACAAACACAAGACGGCTTTCATTATCTTGCCCGTCGCAGCGCAAGGCCTAGCTTCTAAAAGCTACTGATTTCTTTCTTCCCTTAGCCCCCTGCACAAAGGGAGGGCATTTTGTAAATTACTTGCTCGTTTCAGACCAACAAAAGGTACTTTCATTGAACCCTCCTCCCCCCCCACTGCTCTCTCTCTATCCTCCCGCCATTTGATTTTGCTCAAATTTGATTACAAGGCTTGAAAAAGGAGGGGAAGAAAAGAGAAGAGGAAATAAGAAAGCCCCACAGATGGCGTGTTCATTCAGTGCTGTGAATGGCTTTATATGGGCTGCCTTTATACATGTGGCAATCCAAAGACGCTTCAGCCGCTCCGCTAAAAAAAGAACTTGACAAAATTATTGGTTTGGCGGCTTTCTTACACGACTGACACGGGGAACTCTGAGAAAGAAAAGCCCGGCTTCTCTTTCTCTTCCTCTCTCTTTCTTTCTCTCGCTCTCCTTGTCTCTGCGCCTCACGCGCTCTCCTCTGGGTCGCGCACCTTAATCAAAACAAACTAAATGAGGTGTTTGATTGTGAGAGACAGACTGCGTTTGCCCGCCCTTGTGTGCGTGCGGTGTTGTCATATTAATAACCACCTGCCCCGGCCCTACACCGGGCCACATTCCAGGACAACAAAGTCGCACATTCAGCAGAACGGACAGGAAGGAAATTAATGAAATGAGACACACTCTGACCACTGGATTTGATCACACGGGCACACAAACACGCACACAGCTCAAATCAAACGGCTCAGACTGAGCTCAGAAACATTAGCCAACACAAAGCGCAGAGCGTTCTGTTCTCTTGCAGGCTATAATCCTGTTTCCACAATGGACCACTCACTCTGCACTTGTTTTCCTCAGGAGGATAATTATAGGTCTGTAGTCTCACACACACATGCACACACAGCTTTACAGCTCTATGCTTTCTCTATAGCACAGCCAAGGCCAGCCAGTGCAGGGTGAACTCAGACTTGTTATGCCATTACCATATCTTCACACACCACAGACTGTAGGACGAAGTGATGGTCTGGGACCCGGCAGAGGCACTCCGGGTCAGAGAGACTAATGGACAGGAGTCAGTAAATTCCTGGATCCACTGACCGACCGTCAGAGCAGCGGTCGCAGGCGGGGTCATTCCATCAGTGAGATAAAACGCTAACCATCGCCGAGGTCAATCGGCCAAAACAACTGGACGTCTTTCACGGGAGGAAACTCGCTCGCTGACGGTCCCCGGCTGCATGCGGCAGCTTTGTTTTCCTTTCTTTCTAATATAAAGAGGATCTGAGTCACAGCAACAGAACTGTTCTGTGACTCAGGAATGAACAACTGGGACTGTGCCAGCAAACCACTTGCAAACCACTTACAGTGAGTGAATACACGGGATCTTAACATGGCTACACCTGCCTGCCACCAGGAGTTCACTTCAATTTGTCTGAGCTGTAATGAAGCCTTTTTATATATGCTAACCGCTCTTCGAAGCAGGTATTTGGTCTTAAACCAAACTAAGCTTGACCAGATGTTGGCGCTAGGCGAAACGTTACGAGATCACCAAAGTTATAACCTGACGCCTGTGTGAAATTTCCGGATAATCCAAGAGCTGATGAAACCTTTTGCTTAAAACAAAAGCAAATGACGAACGTCCGGTGGCTGCAAGTGAGCGCAGGATTTTAATCCGTCCAATAGCTGCTCGAGATGTTCCAGTCTGGACCAAAAAACAGAGTGAATGACTGACGGCAACATCGCAAGAGTGGCTGGAAAACAATAAATCAAAACTGCTGCAACAATAAATGAAATGATCAGAAATGATTTAATTTAAAGTGAAAGTTACCACTGGTTTGTTTCAGTCAACCTCTTACCCCTCAGTTTTTGAAGTTAAGGACAGTGAGCAGTGAGCTACCAGGAGCCGTGGTAAGGTAAGCTTGTGACTTGAACGCATCATCAACAGCTCACAGCAGGTCCCACTGTCTTATGTATCATTCATGCCTTTGGATCAGCTCACTGGGTCCATAATAACGCAGTGAATGCACCGTCACTAGCAACTTTGTGTGCTGTCAAGAGAAGCAGCAGGATTCATGATACTGCAGCAAGGAAACAACAAGTGCAGAAGGCCATGTCTATCATATACACACTATAATACATTTGATACTTGACTGATTGAAGGACTCTTCCAGTAATGTAGTGTTTCACGGCCAGCTAAGAGCAGCAGAGGCAGAGATATTCTGACTTTATAGTGCATAGTTTTGGTTCAAGCTGCAAAAACACCCTGGATCTTATATTTCCTGCTGTGCAACTTGATTTCCTCTTTCAAGTGCTAAACTCCCAAGCATGTAAAGCTTGGTGTTACACAACAGATGTGTAAATTTAGTTCACTGCCCCTTTAATTGTGAACGACTCCCTCCAGAACAATGACTTTATCCCAATCTGATGCACTGTCTATGCAGCTGCAGCTCCATATACATACAACACACACAAGAATGCTGCATTTGTGTGACAATTTTCCTTCATTACAGTTAATTATAATTAGTCAGGACGTCTCAATCACTTGTTGTGAACAGTGTTCACCCTTCATGCAGGACGAGTAGCTCAGGATGCACATGAACATTAGTGTCACATACTGTAGCATATATATGTACTGAGTCATGCTATGGGCTGATGTATTCCTGCATTTCCTGACTGTGGCTCTGTATTGTTGTCACTGCAGAGTTATGTAAAGAGTATTTAACCGACATATATTCATTAATCAACTGGGAATAACTCTGCACGGTCGTACTGGTGCAAAATCGGTGCACAATCCAAACAGGAAAGGTTTATGTTCACTCCAGCTTGAAAACTCCCCAATGATCAGCTGCAATATTGGTAGTCTTGAATTTTTCCTTAAAAATCAGCATCAGTTTGAAAAATACAGTCAGGCTCTAATATACAGCTTTAGTTACCAAACAGCAACACAAAGCTTCCCCTTGAAAACCAATCTACTTGTGTATTGAATGTGCACATCTGGCTGTTACTGCAGTTGCTGAAATTGAGATATGTGAGAAGTACAGGATGCACCTGAACGCCTCTTTGGGGGAAAACTGCCTGTAGACCTTAAATAATGTCCTTCCACTGGTGAATATTGTTTTAATACAACAAAACACCGGGCTGCAACAACACACACACCAACCTAAACCCTTAAACACACACATGCAAACACACACACAGAGCTTCGGAGAGCAGAGATATAAAGCTGTAAAACGCTGACAGGACAGAACTGCAGCTCTCACACAGCTTCCATATCTCCTCCTTGTAGAGATATTAGCACCACCAGCCATCATCACCAGCCGACCCACATTTTACCTCCCAACCTGCCTGACGGAGGCTCAACGCAGCACACCTTCCCAGAGATGCCGGGGTCTTTTTTTTTTTAAATGAGGACAATTTGATTCTGTTATTACTGATGAGGGGCAGAGATTCATTCAGTGGTCAGAGAAGATTCACAATCAGCAGCTGGGTCTCCATCCGCCAACCTGAAGTAATTATTGTGTCAAGATTAAAAAAAAAAAAAAACGGGAAGCAGGGGTGACTTTTTTTTAAAAAGCAGAAAATAAACTAGAGATAGAAATGACCTTAATATTATTTCTCTCTCCGGGCATTTCCAATAAGAGTATTCCATCGGAGGGTTTGATAAAAGGATTATGCGGCGAGCTTTATGCTGCTGGAGTCAAATCTGGATATGGAAGGAGAGCTGTTTGATTGAATAATTCTTGTTTCCTTTCTGCCAGGCTAGCAGTCCTCTTTGGGAAAAGTAAAAAATCAGCATTATGCCAGATTTACACATGTGCTGTGACTGTCTGTGGAAGTCAGTCTGCCTCTGTGTCTGACCGCCAGCACGCCTGGGCTGTCTGCTCGTTTGACTGTTTGCATGTCTAGAAAGATACAAAAAGAAAACACGCTGTGGTGAAGATTAAACATGAATACTGAGCGTCTGGCTGCAAAATGTGTTAGAAACATGTTTTGTTACGTAACGTCACACAGGACAGTGACGACAGGCAAACGCAATTCGGTAAAAATGCTGTTGTTTTGCATTTAAAAGCCCGAAATCAAATTAATTTCACATAAAGACTCAGTTTCCTCCTCTTCAAGATAAAGTTCAGTCCTGATTTCCTAAAGACATTAAAACACGTGGTGAGCTCTTCATCAAAGAACCACAATCCTATGCTGTTTGTTTGAGCTGTTTATTTCATCGCTTCGTGATTGTTTTCTTTTATTATCACACTGTTTATCACACTGCACCATAGTCACATCTGCAAACCAACATTATGGGGAAAACTACGTAAACCTCCACTCATGTGTAGGAGTTGATTTTCCAGCTTTGTCAACCCGAAGGTCAGTGTGAGAACGAAGGTTATTATAATAACCTCTAAAACACATGCATATCTATAAGCTGAGAACTAAACTAAAACAAATAACCTACAACATAATGGGATGATCAATCAAAAACAGACCTTCTGGTGAGTCTCTGTTACCGAGGACGGACATGTTGGCTGGTATTAAGCGTAAAAAAAAAGAGCAAATATGGGCGAAATTTGGTTTAAACTGTTAAAATAACAAAGCAGTGTTCATCTGCTGTTATCCGCCGCCATCAGCAGGCCGAGCACGCCGCCGCTCAGGCGTTTGACCTCCCGTTTAGTTATCATAACAGGGTTGTGACCTCATGACCTGCAGTCATTACCGCTGCCTCCTCCAATCAGCCCTCCACAGCGCCGATAAAGCCCTCTGGGGAAAAAACAGGCTGCTGGGATAGAGGTGACATTAGATTTATGTATGCGTGTATGTGTGCGTATGTGTGTGTGCTTGTTCTGTCTTGCTCCTATACTTATGAGGACCAAGACATTGTCACAGTAATAGGAAGATGAGGGAAAACCCACCAAAGTGAGGATATTTTGATGCAGCTCCGCTCCTGAGGGGCTTAGTCTGGGATTAGTGCTTTGGTTTGGGGTTAAGATTAGAATTAAGATGAAGTCCAGGTGAGGGATGGGGTTAAAAATGAGGATAGCCCGATGTTTGAACTTGTGTTTAGGTTAAACGGTTACCACAGCGGTTGACAGACGGAGTAGCGGGAGGGTTTGGCGAGTGATAATTTTGGGTTAAACCAATAAGACATCGTTATGGATTTAATGTCAAATCAAGATACATTTAAGATGTGAGGGAAATCAGTTTGAATGAACATGAATCTGAAGCCAAAACAGATTTAATTGAAAATATGTGGGAAAGAGTTGAGAGGAGGGGGCCTGCAGGGGCAGTGACATTAAACAATCCTCCCTGTCTGGATGCAAAGCAGGGTCTTTGATCACATGGTCGCATCAAAGAGGGGCGGGACTTCTGACCTCGCAGACTTTTATATTTATTTACGAGTTAAGTTAGACTGAGAAGACACGAAGCTGAAGTATTATAACATAATAAGTGTTCTTAAGGGACATCATATTTTTGTTTTTGTATACAGATGAGGAGAGTTATCTCCCCGTTGTTGTCCAGCTTCATCTTGCACATTCACACACCACTTACACCATAACATAACCTGTAATCAAACGCCACTTGCGCTACAAAGTGCTGCAGACTCCATTTAGTCAGTATTTTAAAGACTGAATCCAATAAACTCAACTGCAAGATTAATTACAGTTGGGGTTTGATTTAATAAGAATACAGTATTTTAATTAATTGAGGAAACATTAATTAAACCTACATTTTGGTTTCATTTTGGTTTACATTCGGCCCAATCAGGTGGTAGACACATGGAAAGAGTGTTTCCATGTCATGTGACTTTAACCTCAACTCTTCTGCATTTCAGATTCATATATAACCTGTTTACCCCGCTACTGTTACTGTACCGCTTTAGTTAATTAGCTGAGTAAGATTTTACCTGCAAAGGGCATCTTTGTTGCACTGTTCATATCAACAGAAGACTAATTAGCTAAAATTAGCTTCTTCTTGACCAACAAAGACAATAAATGCAGCTTTAAGGTAAGTGCATCTGCAAAAACTATCCAATAATATCTCAGTGTAACACTCCAAGGAGCCAGTTTGGTACTTTAAGCACAACTTGCACATGATACTTACATGATTTTGGAGGGCTAACACTTGTAAGGGAGGATTTCAGTGTGGTTTAACAAACTATTATATAAAATATAGCTGAATACTTCCACCTACTTTAGATAGAAACACACACAAAAAAACTTTGTCGCAGCTAAAATCCACAAGTGACTTATTGACATTAACCGTGAATGCTAAAAGCAAAACTCAATGTGTGCTTGTTTAAAAGTGTTGCACTGAAATCACTTTGAGGGTCAATGTTTGTTACCTTCCATGCTGAGAGTACATCTCTGTAAAAAAAAAAAAAAAAAAATCAGTCCCAAGTCAAAAGACAAAATGTGTTTTATGGGATCCAAACTGGAAAAAAGAAGAAATAAGGCCGAGTTTCAAAGGAGAGAAGCTGAGGGGTGCCGGCGGCCACCTGTTTGACTGACAGACGGAGGGATAACGTGCACGATTCAGTTCATTTAAATACCCATGGCAATAAATCGCCGGCACAGTTTCTTGTTTTTCATCACGCAACCTCTACAACCTGTTTACCCTTCCTTGCATTGCAGGTTAATTCCTACTCAATGCAGCCCCAGAAGCAGTTTTTCAGAATAATTTGGGGATCGTCGTCATCGATCCGGAGGGAAAATTGCAGACCGAACAGTGGCAAGTGAAGTCATTTAGCTTGTCTGGAGGGCCTGTTGCACCCACTGTCGATACTAACGTTTGCTAAAGAAACTGCTTTTGGGTACGGGTGCAGAAACACTTGCAACACGTCCTGTGTGCTTTAACTGCCACTGTAAACATCCTTTAGAGACAAGAGTCAATCAGATTTGATAAATCTGTTAAAAAAAATGTTTTTTGTAGCCCAGTAGTCTACGAGCAATGTTTTCCTTTTGTTTTATTATGCTAAATGTTTATTCATTTTAGTAGCATGTACAAAATCTAATCTTAAGCAACTCGTGCATCATTTAGGGGATAAGAGATTCGACTGAGGTGACTCATGTCAGCAATTATGAGGCTGCTGAAGGCTCTGACAAAATAAACCAAAGCCCTTGAATGCCTCCAGAAAGAATTTTGTCTGAGTTTGTCCTTTCTCGCCGCCTTTGTCATGTAGGGAAGTAGAGCACAAGACAATCTCAGTCCTTTCTCACCAACAATACACCAAAACACTGCTTTTCATCTTTTCACCTTCGGTCTCCAAACTTGTTATAAAACCAGAATTTATTTTGACCAGAACAACCTCCGTGTTTGTAACTTTTCTTAAAACAACCCAACAGTGATAGATTCCTCAATTAAACACAGATAATATAAAGGCTGAGATGCATCAAATCAAATCAGCACTTGATTAAAACCTCCTTTTTAGAAAATTAAAAGAAGCTCTCCCACACTTGACAGTGTTTTGTTTGCTTCAGGAGACTTAGCTGCTGAACTTATGTAACCATAACAACATTTGTCAAGATTGATTTTGTTGATAGATGAACATATTTTAAAAAATGCTCAATCATAAATCAAAAAAAAGCAGCAAAAACATCCAGAAAGAAAACAATTCTCCAGGTAACACGTTAAAGACGGTGAATTAAGTGTGGGTTTGTGTCGAAAGGCTGCGTACGTGTGACTGTGTCATGTCAAAAAGGCAACAGGGGCTTCACGCCTACTGGCAGAGATGAGTTGTCCTCATGAAGTCACTGCAGAAAATGATTGGTCGGGAAAATAATAATCCACTCACAAGAGGTCACAGCACCGTCCATCCATCCATCCATCCATCCATCCATCCATCCATCCATCCATTCATCCATCCAAACCTGAGCAAACTAGCATTCAGCTCAAACTAAACCAGCAGGACAGAGTTAAAGGGTTTCAATGCTTCCTTTACTTATCTTCTTTAAATTAAGGGCCATTAAAGAGGAACTGTTTCATAATTTGTTTAAGAAAGAACAGAAGAAGACAGCGACCATCTCTGCACAACACAGTGTCAAAAACTTCTGCTCAACTGTTGACAAAACTTTTTTTATCATCACTCAAGGGTCTCCACGAGGAATAAAGACAGTGCAAAGCTCAGTTCGCTACCAAAAGCATGCAGGTCACCTCGGTCCACGTACGACTCAGCCTCCTCAGGGCACAATGCAAATGCAAAGTCCAAGTAGCAACTCACAGAACACAATCAAGTGCAGCCCTGCATGAATCAAAACTTAATATCATCCCTCTTCATCTCCTCCAGGAAGCCTCGCACTCTACCTCCTGAGTGTGTGTGAGTGTGGGAGGGAGAAAACGCCCCGTCTGTCCCTGAAGTATCTTATTGTTATTCCTAATCACTCCACAGAATCATAAACAATCTCACAACTTTTTTTTTATATTCAACCCTCTCTGTTTATGCAGTTCCCAGAAGGCATTGCCTTTTAGACTCTCCCTCTCCGGCGGCAAAGATGTCAGGAAAACAAATAACGGCGGAAAACAAAACAAAACAAAGTCTCCTGAAATACCTTGTGGATGCCCAGAGGAAGGCGCTGGACAGACAGATGAGCAGATAGGTTTCCTCTGTCCTCCTCTCTCAGGCTGCCTCCTCTCTCGGCGTGCTGTGGAGAGTGACTGCTCACAGCCCGCCTGGCATATCTAATTAGAGCCAGGCTGTTGCCACTATCGGGCAGAGGATCTACCTCTCCAATCTCTCCTGACTCAATCTTCCCCATCTCTGATTTTCTTTTATATTTATGCTGGAATATTTAATTGTAGACAAAAGGTTACTCTGGGCTCTATTCATCGCACACAGGCAGAATAATCTCCTTTAAAAGGCTTGACATTTCAGGCTTTTCAAAAGGGGCTGAAAAAATTATATCCCCGCTTTTGTTAATCAATGAAGTAGAACTCCCCCGAACAAAAGAATTAAATTGCTTGGTTGGGTTAATAAAACACACAGAAATAGCTGCTTCCTGTGGGCTTTTGTGCCTGCCACTGGCTCCCCCCATATGCAACCAGCACTGTAATTCCATATGATTTGGGGGGCAAAACTCTCATTTCTCCACACAGTTGGCTTTTTAAATCCTATTGAATGAGCGGTCTGTGAGGCTGGCTGATTGGGACCTCTTGCCTGAGCCTGGCTGCCTGGCTGCCTGGCTAGCAGAACAGGCTCTCTCCATTCAAATATGACTTCCACTAAGGAGAGACAGCGGGTCCACTACAATTTACAATTTCTATACTGCCCCTGCCTCAGAAAAACATTGTAATTATGCAAATGATAGGGGCAATAATTAGGCCCTTCACTGTCCCATTGTGTTAGCTGCTGTCGTGTTTCGGTCCAATGGTAGAAGAGACACAGCAGGGCACGTTGGGGTTTAAATTGCTCCTTACAGACAGCCTGCAGATGTTCACAGCATCTTCGCTCCTATAACTAGCCATCACCCTGAGCCAGGGTGCCTCCATATACGACACTGTAGCAGCAGACACTGGTTTAGCTGTGGGAGAGCTGCCTGAGGCTGTCACTGCAAAATACAGCTGCTGTGTTGGCCAGAGTCCTGCTGGTATGTAATGAACTCCACTGTATCCTTCACACTGTTTTACCTATGAGCTGTACTTGTCAGCACCTTAATTAGCCAGATGACATGCCTGCACTGTTAGTTGTGTTGTAATCAATGTGTATGAAGTAGAATAAGATTGGTAAGTGACTTTTTAGGTCTACTTTCACTGAATCAACCTTCTCAAAATGCTGTTTTTTCTTCTTTACGTGACTAAAAACTAAATACCCCTCACATTTTCACTTTTGGTAAGACCAAAACAAGCAATCTGCAGACGTCAACTTGAGCTTTGGGAAACAGTGCAACAATTTTCAGCCCATTTTGGATCAATGTTTAAGACATTATACAAAAAATTTTTAATTAACTCTTTACTGCAACTGTATGCAAGTTAAAATGAAAGGCAGAAGATGTATCTAATGGATCCATGATGCTTATTTAAACTGAGCTGCTGCTATTTTCCTGGCATTAAATGTCCAGCTGCCTAGATTTAACATTACGTTACAGTTGAGACGCTTTAGTGTCTCCAAAACTTTCAAGAGAGGATATTATGCTTTTGTACCGTCTAATCCAGGTCAATATGAGCAAATAATTACTATCAAAAGGTGCAGCTACCAAATGTATTTAAGAGTTTAACTTTACGGTGCTAACTACAGCTCTGCTTAGGTCAAAGGTAGGGTGATCTGGATTCACACGAGGAAAAGCCACATTTGTGTGTAATCAAATTAAAAACTTGAAGCCAGTTAGATGGTCTGACGGTCAAATCTGCTACTCCACCCCCAAAAAGCTTTTCCTCCAAGGCAAACACATGTATTACATTGCAAACCAAGTTATAACTCAAAATGCATACAGTGTGACACACACATTAAATAACATGGCATTGCACACATTATATTTTCAGTTTGCATAATAGAGAGAAAGTCCGAGACTCATACTCTTAATATTTTATTTAAAAAAACAAAAACAGACTAATTAAGCAAACGGGTAATATAACCTAAATCAGCAATCAACTTACCTACACATCACTTTTTTACCAGGATCTTGTCTGCTGAGGCCTGGAGGCGAACGCCTCTTCCTATGGAATAACAAAAACAGCATTAATCCATAATTTACACAACATGGATTGACTTGTTTTAACATCTGTTGCCCCGGAGCAAGACTATAACGTTTTCCTTTCCCCCCAAACAACAAACAACAAATCAGAGATTGCTCAACTCAATACAGCACACTGAGGGGTTAAGATGCTTCAACCGCTCTAGTATGACCAGTAGCTTACAGTGGCTAATGTTAGCTCCAGGTAGATGTTGCTGTGTAGCCAGCATTGCCTTTGAGTAACTGGACTCCTCTACTCGTGCTAACAACATTGGAACATTTATATAGTTCATATATTAAGTCATTTGTGACCATAGTGGCCACTGTTTAGCAAAAGTTAAAGTAGTTTCTTAAGTTTTCTTAGCTGCCTGTAGTGCAGTTAATTGCTTACAGTTAGCAATGCAGCTAGCATAAGATGGCACCATCTGTAATGCTAATTAGCCTAAACTAGCCACCGTAGACATTAGCATTAAAATGTTTACAGCTAAATAGCAAATTAGCATGGAAGTTTGTTTGTTTTAGCTAACATCACATAGTTTGCTAAAAGTAACATTAGTTTAGGTACTCCACACAATGTGCTCTTCTTTTACCAGCAGTAAAGGCAAAATGTCAATGAGATATTAAACTAATTTTGTACAAATAGGAGAGCATAAAATTTGTATTTGAACAGTATTAATGAGGTTTTTTAAATACAAACACTGTGATATTGACCATTTAGCAATTAGGATTAGCTTGACCACACAGAAACTGTTAGCTAGCTTAGTTAGCTTGGATATCTTTCAAGTGAAAACAAAACAAAAATATTAAAATAGGTTTAATTACCGCCAAACAGTACAGGTTAATTTACAGTTACATTCATGAGGGGAGCAGGAAGACAGTTGCTTCAACTGAGGCAGGTGAGGAAGGTTTAAATATCTTTGTAGGCGGGACTCAAGGCTATACCCAGGCACTCACGTGACAGTTTGCCGGGGGCAGCGCGTGTCGAGCTTTTACGACAGTTCCGCACCGTTTCCGGTACAAACATACGAACGTCAGAGCGAGGAAAACATGAGAGGTCAAAAGTTATGGTCCTGATTTTTAACAGAAACGGAACGTAAGACGCAGACATGGTAGGTTTTGCTATTTACCGACCGGAGCGATCATCTGAAAATGGTTGCTCGAACATGAATCAGCCGAACAGCTAATAAACGTGCATTGTAAACGACTAAGCTAACGTTAGCTTCACTCGTGCATGACCCAAAACGACGCGTGCAAACGGAGATAATGTCTCGCTTCCCGCTTTAATCCAAACTAAACGGAGCTAACGTCAACTTCCAGGCTTCACAGTATGCCACAGCTCGACCATGTGCCATTTGTTTACATTGCAATCGTAACTCAGCTTGTTAGTCGTGATACTCTCCTCACCTTCCTCTCTCTGTGTCTCTGCAGGCCAGTTCCATGGTGGCAGTGGGACTGGCTCTGGCAGCAGCTGGATTTGCAGGTGAGTAACTCCTATATGAACTAACTAACTAAAGAAAGAAGCGGGGCATACTGATAGATTTGTTAGCCACCTTGATAAGCAACGTGAGACTGAGCTTTGGCCTCTCAGTGGTTTTGCAAGTCACCTTGATACAGCCGGTAGTGCAAAGCTATCATGTTACCTTTCCTGCAGATATTCATTTGCATCTTTTGTATTTGTCTACAAGCTACATAATGTTCAATAGACACTGTTTGTTGTTGGTTGTCACTTTTTATACTGATTGTTAAATACACACCTATTTCTCACACACTTGCATGTGCATAATCATTCTGTCGCCTAACTTTGTCCAGCTTTGTTGTCCTTGGTAACTGTTTCTGTCTTACTGCAAATGCACTTAACACCGGAGTCAGATCCTTTTTATGTATGTGTACACTTCAGAGAGAAGTTGTGAACCAAGAACAGTGCAAGCTAATCCTGAAACACAGAAAGTAAAAGAAATGCTTGAAAAGCAGTTGTGTGCAGCCACCTGCAGTTCAGCAGATAACTCGCGCTTCACAGATTCCTTGCAATACACACAGCAGTTCTTTACACTGTTGTCAAAGTGGGCGGTAATTTATTATTATGTATTATTTCTTTTAAATACTATTGTGATCATTTCATTTGTTGTGATGTAAACATTTCTTTTACTGAAATTAACCATTCAAAGCAAATTGCAGCTCAAAACTAGAAGAATCATCAATAAACGTCACTACTTATCAACATTTAGATTTTGAAAATATGTTACGACCTCAGGCATAAAATAAAAAATTTAATACCTTTTCCACAAATGTTGTCCCTCCTTTTTGTCTTCCAGGCCGCTATGCCATGCAGGCCATGAAGCAGATGGAGCCTCAGGTGAAACAGGCCCTTCAGAGCTTCCCCAAGACGGTAAGACGTATAGCCTACCCACAACCGATCTATCTCCAAATGGACGTTTGATGCAGGCTAGACGTGTGCTGGAAGTAAGGACCAGTCAGCAGAACACTGAGGATGAGCTGTTAACTGTACATGTTGTTGCAGGCTTTTGGAGGAGGGTACTACGGAGGTGGTTTTGAACCAAAGATGACCAAGAGAGAAGCTTCCCTGGTTTTAGGCGTCAGGTATGTGAACACTCTTCCCATCACCCAGCAGGAGGTCTCAAGTCCACCAGTCACATGTTACAGTACCTCCATGTAGGTTTATGGATTGGTCCATCTTGCTCTCCACCAATTAGACTGTTCATCACGTTGCTAACTCACTGTTGTGTCTTTCAGTCCCACAGCCAACAGGAATAAGATCAGAGAAGCTCATAGAAAACTGATGGTCCTGAACCATCCAGATAGAGGTAAGTAGGGCGTTTTAATAATCCCCCATACGTTTCCATTGACATGTTGAGCACACTGTAGCTTACACCAGTGCTCTAAGGAGTGATAGTCACTAAGCATTGTATCTATAATAAACTGCATTCATCTGCTCTGCGTTATGTTGCTGGTTAGATATGAATTGTCTCCACCTGGCACAGCTTTATGACGTGGTTCTGTTGCCTCCTCCCCTTGACTTCATACCCCACCCTGAAAGTTTCATAATCAAGGTGTTTATCTTCTTGGTTCAAGATACTCTGTTCGACTACTAGATACTCAAATTGATCTGCTCAGTGCATCTTGAGGTGGCCTCGATCATAGTTGGTGCTTATTGTAAGCGGTCTCTGTGGATGCTCTCGAGCGTCGTCCAGAGGCGTCAGTTTGGCGGAGTCACAGCTCGAGTGTCATGCAGCCGTGCCAGGTGGAATCAAGGCGTCACTTACCGATGCACTCGTGAACAGGTTTTACAGTCAGGCTGAAAAAGGGAAAGTGTTGCATGCAGCACATTTGCAACAACAGAGGTAAAGTCTCCTAATGTTTGATTGTGTGTGTGTGTGTTACAGGTGGATCTCCCTACATAGCAGCGAAGATAAACGAAGCGAAGGATTTGTTGGACGGACAGACAAAGAAATAGAAGTGAAGACGATCTCACACTGATCTCACACCTGCTGTTGCACTGACTGACTTGAGCAAATACCAGACTTTTGTAACTGATTGCTCTCAAATAAAATCACTCTGTATAAATTGTTACTGAGCTTCTTCCTGGTTGTTATTGTTGGAGTTTTACTTCGTGTACTTCTGTGGTGGTTTTTCTAAAAGACAGGAACTTTAAACAACAGATCCATCTGTTAAGATGTGTTACTTTTGTCTAATTATGAAAATCACCATATAAAATAGAAAGATAATACTTCTGAACTATAAATGGTACCAAAAATGTTTTTAATGTCATTAAATCTTCATAACTTTGACTATTTACCGTTGATTTCTCATTTGCAGATCAATGACTTTATTATGTCAAGAACCATGATAAGGAAAAGATGGGGAAACCCTGTTTGTCACTGATATGAAGCCAATCCTTTTGGCTTGATTTGACATTTAAAATGTATGAACACAAGCCTTTTATAATGTATATTCGTACAGTTAATGTCCTATCACTATTACTGAGACAGACACAGTTGGGTTTGAGATCTACATGGAAGATCAAGTTTATTTAAGAACTACCTGCATACAAAACATATTGCACATCAACCAACCAGAACGATCCTTTAAAAAAAAAAAAAAAAAACATACTGTAAGTTGACCCAACAAAAACATTTGGGATGTATCAACTCTCAGTAGTCCAAATTGTCATTTGTCTTAAAAGAAAACCTTAAGTAACGCATGTTTTAGTGTCAAGAAAAAAGAAGAGCGTCTCTTGTTTTTGTTTTGTTTGTTGTTTTTTTTAAATACTGTACATTTTTTTAAAATAAATAAACCAAATAAATCTCCTTCCTTAGTGGAACAGTCGTGACCAGTTTCCAGCCAGCCAGTCTGTGGAAGAACCATGAAAATGACATCATTGTCACCTGGGCTTGGTTTTCCAGGAACATCTCAGCACCAGGATAATCTGGTTCTTACTGCTCAAACAGGGTTTTTTGCAATAGTGGGCATGTAAACAGGGATATTAACCTCAATGACACAGCACACGTGCTTTTGAGTATCTCGATTTCATTAGATTTCTGCGCC
Organism: Datnioides undecimradiatus; assembly: GCA_008933995.1. Taxonomy (NCBI): domain Eukaryota; kingdom Metazoa; phylum Chordata; class Actinopteri; order Lobotiformes; family Datnioididae; genus Datnioides; species Datnioides undecimradiatus. The sequence goes on from WARS01000029.1 coordinate 21,427,321, forward strand.
GAACGATGTTCAGTATCCCTCGTCATATTTGATGAAACTGCCCGATGTTTAGCGATGAGATGTTTCCAGGAAACCCAGCGCTGATGGCTACATCTCTGTCCAGCAATAAACAGTAACAGGCCAGTTTCCAGACTCAACTACAATCAACTGTTTAACAGAAAAAAGTTTTATGTTTCAGTGCAAAGAAAACAACTCTTCTATTGTTTTTCTTTTCCAGACACGCTGTAATAAACATTTCTTCTATGATTGAAGTGGTTGCATATTGAAAAACACAAAGCAGCTAATGTCAAACTCCTCAACAGATATATATATATATATATAAAGGATAACTGGACTCATTTTCCCCACAAACATTAAGAATAAAACACACCTGATTTTTAGAAGATATGCCTCTGAAATCCTTTCAGGATCTTTCAGTGTTTGCCTCCAACCTGCCTACGGTGCTGTAAGGGTGCACGTAGACAACGGAGGCAACTCATCTGCTCCAACTGTGGCAGGCGATGGTCACCGTGTAACACAGAAATAAGTGAAAAGACTTCAGATGGTGTGCAGAGCCAGGCAACGACATGTTGAATCTACTCTCAAGGCACAACAGCTGATCACATGTATGTCAAACATACCTGGGTTTCCGACAAACCTATCTGCACTGTGGTACTGCTCATGCAGAGTGTTTAATTTACACACTACTTCAGATGCACAAAACATCCTGGAAAACAGTTGTGGAAGCATCTTTCTCAGTTCACCTGGCAAAAGGCAGATTGTTTTTTAAAACCCTGCTATGATGATATTTTTTTTTTTTTACTAATAAAAAAGAATTGCTGCATTTATACCACAAATGGGTTTGAGTGGAATCCCTGTCTGCATTTTTTAAATACTGCATTCAGTCCAACCTCTCCCTGAGCTCTCAATGAAGAGTGGACTGATACATACAGTTAAGTTGATGTCTGTGAGTGTGTGTGTGTAAGTGTGTGTTTGACTATCTTTGGCAAGCTCATACAGGAAGAACTATTGTACAAAAACTGTAGTAAAATGAATAGTTGGACAGAACACGTGTGTAAAGGGGAGGCTGAGGTTCAGACCTCCAAACCTTAAGCAGTGGAACAGGTTTCAAATATTTATAAAGTAAAAAAAGGAAAACAGTGCTTGTTTTATGTAAATGTTTCACTTTGATTGGCTGGTCCAGAGACAGGGAGATTCGATCAAGTGCAGCCAAAGAATTTAAAATATTTGAAACCATTTCCTTTGCTCAGGTCTGACTAGGAGAGTCCGTTAACAACGGGTTGCGGGTTAGAGTCCTCCTGGTAGGAGACTTTGGCGGGCCTCTCGGTGGAAGACCGGGGAGCTTCCTTGCTGTCGGCAGCGTTGCTGTTGGAGCCGTTGGTGGTTGCCGGCACGGATGGCGGGCTGTGCTCGGCGATGGCATCCACCTGACCCTGAAGAGAAACGTGGGACAAACAAACTCATCATTGACAAACCAGGACAAAAAAAACGTTTCATAAAGCAGCATCTACACTCAGAGGAAGGTTAAATGGTGAGGTTTAATAAGTGATAGACAGGAATGAAAAAGGGAAGAGACTTTCCAAAGGGTCGACTGTGGTCTGCAAACAATTTGGTGACACACAACAAGTGAGTACTCACCACATCTTTGTTTTTCTTGGTGTCCTTGGCGGTCATCAGCCTGCTCTGAGATTCAGCCCTGGATATGTAGTCGGCCACGGTCACTGTGCAGAAGAGACAACAGAGAAAATGAAAAACACTGGCCGTGACATTATGTGTGTTTGTTTTTTAAAATAACAGAATCTGATAGACAGAGTCTGTCTGGCCCATGTCTGGCAATCTGAAAGGAGCCTTTCAGCACATTCAGACTCCACACAGCACTACTTTTTGTAGTGTAAACTTCCCTAACTGGAAACCATGTACACTTGACATTCAAACAAATGTCACAGAAAAGTAAGTTAAAGAAGTTAGAGCTAAAGCTAAAGACGCCACAGCACACGAAACAGGACTGCCACTGGTGTAACTGACAGTCCTTTAACCGTTTAGTAACCTTGTTGTTAGTGAAAAAGGACGATGCATGTTTTAATTTTAAACGGCAAACCAGTCGTTTGGCAGAAGCCGCTGAATTAAAAAGATCTAAGTGATTTTAACGACTTTTACTTTAGTTTGTTTGTTGGCGACACACGAACAAACACGAGGCCTGCTGCACAACCGTTTAGCCAAGCTGTTAGGAGCGCAGTTCAGGGGGTGTGGATGCCGGCAGCCGCTGTGGTTACCTGGCTGCCTCTCCTCAGGCAGGCGGATGCGTCGACGTCGACTGCGGTTTCGACGTTGAGGTTTAGCTTCGGGGTCTTCTAAGGGTTTTAGGCCGTCACAAAGAGAGGGATTTGGGGCTTAAAGTAGTTTTATAGAACGAGAGACCTGTCTCTGAGCCGCACTTTCTCCTATTACTCTTAACAATGGGAAATGATGCACAGCTGCTGAGCTCTGTTAGCTCCAAGTAATGTATGACAGACCTTCTGATAACCACTGACTGTTTTGTAACCAACAACATCTCTCACAACCCTGTTGGCAGAAAGAAATAGTTAAATCATCGAACCAGGTGACGTGACTTCCCTACCTATTCCATTCTCGCTCATCGAGGCGTTGTCCGACTCACTCATGCCGTCCATGAGTGTGGCGTCCTCATCCGTTCTGCGTCGTCGAGATCGTCTGCGGCGGTTTGCAGGCAGGTTGGATTCACTCGCATCTGTATCGGCCGTCTGGTCGGTCTCTGTGTTCGTCTCCAAGGCTCCATAGGCGTGGTTATCCTCATGGTCCCGGGGTCCTGCTGTATATTCACAGTAAACAGATTACACAGAGGAAACTGCCTTTTGACTTCTGCAAGGGAAATGTGTTTTTGTGTCTCTCTCTCTGCATCCTCCAACAGGGAATCATACCAGAGCTGTTGTTGTATCCTCCTCTTCCTCCTCTTCCTCGTCCCCCTCCTCGGCCTCTGCCAGGTCCAGGCCTCCTGCGACCATCTCTTGGAGGACGTGGGCCTCTCTCCTTCTCCCTTCACGTTAAAATCAAGTCGAATGCTGAGTTTTTCAGATTCCACTACACAACAAATGTTGTACATTCTTGGGTTTTATAAAAAGCCAACTCACCTGTCCTGGTCCTCTCCAGCAAGGGACCAGTCACTGAGCTCATCCCTGCGCTCCGAATCTGTCTCAGAGAGGTTGGACTGCTCTGAGTTGGTGCCTGGAAGAAGGACAGATCAGCTCAGACGCTAATCTTCTTTTTTGTTCAGACACTTTAACTCCTGTTTTATTTTACTTTCTTACACAAACATAATTTATTTGTTTGTTTATTTTTCCCCAATATTTGATTTTAAAAAGGTGCCTACCATATCCAGTGCTGTAACTGTGGCCTCTGCGCCCACGTCCTCGACTGTTGTAGGAGCGAGTGGCGTGCATCGAGGACGAGGAGGCGTTGGCGCTGCCATCTGTGTTATACCCTCCTCCTCCTCCTCTGTCCCCTCTTTCCCCTCTCTCTCTGTCAGCCGGTCTGTGACCCTGGGTGATCTGACGTAACTGCTCGTCAATCTGCATCCTCTCCAGACGAAGCTGCTCAACCTCCTAGCGGGAAAAGTTTAAGAGTGGAAACGGCGAGAAAAAAAGAAAAAAACAGAACAAAGTGAAAAGCGAGGAAAAGAAAATGTTAGTGATTGTATAAGAACAGTCGTCGCAGGATACACATGCACAATCATCATACACACATCGACATCACAGACAATGATGTGCCTTGTGTTGCTCATTCTGAATCTTGCTAGGCTGCTTCCCTGTGTATAATCCACAATCTGCCTCAGCTCTTCCTCTAGCTGCTGGCTCTCCGCAAGAAGCTCCACCATGTCCTACACACACGTACACACACACGCACACACAGAGCAGCAGCACAGCACGAAACATGCAAACAGCACAGGACACACATGCAAACATGCAAAGTGCAAAACGTACATGAAGTGAAATACACACTGCAGACGAGATCATCTTCACAGCTAATCTTACGTTTGAGAATATGCTGCGACAGTCACGATTAACAGTGTAGACTGAACAACAATAGTCAGTGATACAATGTGACCAATCAGTTACTGTCCTCCAGTAACCTGAGTCTGGCAGTTCCTGATGGTTTCCACCTTGTGTTTAATTCAGTGATGGGCATAAAAAGATTTTAAAATGTAAAAATATGCTAAATAGACTATTTTTAATGTCATCGTTACAGTAAAGGTATGGAGAAACTTCTCCGTCCTTGTATTTGCTGCATGCAAACATTCTGCAGGTATCTTGGAATTTTGCATGAGGTATCCATTTCTGTTTATCATTCATATTAAATAATTCATAATTATCCATTAGTGTTACATACTTCCCCATCTCCTCATCTCAGCATATGCAAAGTGTATAATCAAAGCAATGTTACTGTTTAGACATTTAGACTATGAAGCGCTACGACATGCTGGCTGCAAGGTTAAGACAGTTAAGCCTGGTGCATTAACAGGCAGAGCAAAAACTACACACACACACACACACTTCAAACACAAACCCTTGCTCTCCAATTCACAAAACACACACATAGGTATCCTTACATTGAGGTAGGAGATGTGGTACTCCAGCAGGACCTGGACATTGCCAATACTCTCCTTTGTACCAACAAAGGTGAATGGGACCATTCCCTGTGTCAACAAAACACAAAAACACAACACATGTTAGTATGGGAAAGCAAGAGTGTGCATCATCCGCATAGAGCAAACTTGTGACAATTATCAGGACTCAGCAGCTTTGTCCGTAGTAGAAGCAGTGAGGACGTGGCAGTAGCAGGCTTACTTCCTGTCTGGGCTGCTTGGTGTCATTGTCTCCTTCTATCCTGACCCTCACCACGCCGGACTTGTCCACAATCTCCTGGATGACTTTACCATTCTTACCAATCACTTTTCCTGAGGACACAGAGCAGGGAAAAGATAAGAGAAAAGAGAAGGCAAGTCAAAAAGATGGTTAACTCATGAAATCAAACTTCTTGTTGTTCTGGGGTTTTGTTTTCCTCCTCGAGTTACTCAGATGTTACTAGATGAGTGTCTATTGTGTGATAACACAACGGTCACAGTACGGTAAACAGTAAACAGGAGTTTTAGGGACAACCGAGCTCAGGAAGTAAATGTTTGTGTCTACTTACCAACAAGGTTTCTGGGCACCTGGACAGAGTCCTCCAGAAACTCTAGGTAGCTCCTGGCCTTCTTCACTGCCTCTGCTGACTGAGAGACAACACAGGGTTACTTTGTCTGTTACACACACAGACTCAACAATAAGCTTCTGTATGTTTTATATACAAGTAGCATGGTCAGCAAGATAATAATAAAAAACAAATTAAAAATAACCATAAAATGATAAACACGAGTTAAAACATGTCTCTGCTGTTTCTCCCAACATTGATTGTTGTTTTCATTTGTATTCAGTCATGTCTCAGACAACATCCTACCACTCCATAAATCCTGAACGTGCCAGTCTCCTCATCCAGCTCAATGGCGGTGACGCCTGCAACCTTCCGTGCTTGCTGGATGTTGCTCCCATGGCTGCCGATGGCCAGGCCCATCAGATCCGGTCTCACCATGAACTCCTCCTGGAAGGATGACACCAGCTGCCTGGAGCTCTGCACAATCACAGGAGCAAAGACTGGTTTATCAGTTTACATTTTTGATTTTTAATAACATGCATTTACAGATATTAAATATGAAAATGTGTAAAATGTGCAAGTTAAACTTTTTTTTGTCTTTGCTGTTTTAGGTAACTTGATATGCTAGGATCATATGTTTATATGTTTATGTTACCATGGTAACCAACTCAGCACAGCAACTAAACCACGGTTTTATCAACTGACCTCCAGGTGCTTCGTGGCCTCGTGGTTGCGTGACATCAGCAGCAGCTTGGTCCTGATGCTGCGCAGGTGCATGTCACTGAGCAGAGACACGCGCTTCACGGTCGTCTCATTCATGGACTACACACACAGAGGAGACGTAAGAATGAACATATTTAAGCCATTCCTAAAACAAAAAGATGCTGGACCTGATTCATGTAATACACAGAGAGACTTCAGCTCATTTAAAACTCTGTGGCTCATCTATTGACCTGAACCAAGAGGAGGAAGGAGCACATTAGCCCACTTTCATCTGCTCGGCACTGGCTTCCTGTAACATTTTGAATTGACTTTAAAAAGGTCTCCCTCCTTATACATAAAACCCTTAATGGGTCAGAACAAAGTTATGCTGCTAACTCCCCTGTACACCATTCAAAAGCACTGTGATCATGTGCTTCTGGTTTATGGGACAAAGCTTTTGTCAATTACACCCAAAAGCTATGCAAAACACAACGTATAGATATGCTAAGCTAAAAACTCTTTACCCTTTACTAATACAGGCCTGAAACTCGCACTGTGCCTCACACACATGCAGTGCTTTACTTCCTTTAACACACAGTTTTATGTATTGTCTGTATTCCATTTTAACATTGTCATTATTATTATTATTAACAATTGGATTTCGCAATGGTATTTCACCTGAATTTATGTGACTCCATGTTGTGTCATTTCTTTGTTGTAAAACACTTTATTCTGCATTTCTTGTATGATTCTTGTGTGCTTGTTTGTACTTATTTAGTTGTTGTTATTAATAATAATAATTATTATTATTATTATTATTATTATTATTATTATTATTATTATTATTATTATTATTATTATTAAGGCTTGAGTCATCGCTGTTCTCTTTTTGTTGACAACCAGCAAAAAGTAATAGCTGAGGCTTGTACCGTACAAACAGGACAAAGTTATGACCTATCATGTCGGAGCTGTAGTAGCAGTAGTTGTAGTGATTATAAATATTCAGTTGCAATGAGCAAGTACCACAATCACTAGTTGGCAGGTCTCAGGGCAGTATGAGACGCGGCAGGCTCCCACTGCTTTCTTAAAGTCCTTATGGACGTTGTCATTCTGGCACCTGTGAGATGAGAAAAATGTATTACCTCAAACTTCCCAGTGTTATCAAATGAACCCCTAACTGACAGATATCTGACAGAGAAGTGCACAGACAGACATGTAGCTCTTACAACAAGATATTAACTCTGTATATGCATGTTATCAGCAGGTATGAAGAGAACAAGCATGTGTATCTTATATTTGTTCTGTAAAGCTGCTGTACGTACGCTTCTTGTAGATCCTGAGGAACAGGGACAGTGCACTTGTGAAAGGAGTTCTTGGTGATGGCCTTGTTAGGGTTGACTGGACGCAGACGCTCAAAGGTGACTATCTCATTGTAAGTGGCGTCGCAGGCTGCATACTCTATCACGTAGAACTGAAAACACAGACGGACACAGTGTGTAAAATAAAACATAAAGAAACATTTAAATGTTTTGTTTTGTTGATTTTGTAGCATATAAGTGAAAAGCAGCTTCTAACTAGAAGAACACAGCACATTAGCCACATTAGCATTCTTCACTAAATGCTCCGCTAGTTACCTGCTAATATAGATACATGTGTCATTCTCTTAACATTAAGTATTGTTAATTAACTTGTCGTCATAGTAACAATACTCACATCTCCCTTCATCATGCGGACTTTAGCCAACCACCAGCCACAAGGCTCCTGATCATTGGCCCTGGACAAGATCTGACAGGAGAATAAGATTAGGTGAGGCACATACATAAAAAAATAAAAAAGGAAAAAGTCTAAGAGTCTCCCTCACCTCCACCTCCTCGCCCTCTCCGATGTCCTTCTTGCCGTCAGCGGGCGGTGGCATCCGGACATCACTGAAGGGCACCTGGCGCTCTGGCTGCCAACTGAAAATAAGATGGTAATTCCTCAGCTTGTTAAAACGCAACAGTCGTACTTCTGTCATAGAGATTTGAACGTGTTTTTATGGAAGCGGCTGGAATACAGGAGAAAGACAGACTCACTTGTTCTCAAAGGCAATGGTGAGAGAGTCATCGTGGATATCTTTGACAAAGCCCTGTGAGACAACAGAGACACAGGCATGTGTGAGCATGTACAGTAAGAACATGACAGCTGACAGAGTGAAGTGCCAGACTGTACAGGAAAGAGAGAAAAGAGGATACTCTGATTCCTCAAACAAGTTGTCTCCTTTATAAAAAACAAACAAAAAAAACTAAGTATCTACAAACAAGGATTATAGGCACAGTTTTAATTTAAAGAAGCTCAAGTACAAGTTTGAGGATGGAAATGTAAAATGCACTTTAATATATTTATAATATCCTTCCTGTAATCTCACTTGTTTGTCAGTATGTCTTAAAGATAAATAGCGTTCTTGGCCGAGGCAGACAGCAGTTCACAACTTAGACAATTACAAAGTAAGTTCTGTTGATTATTATATTGATTGTTCAAAGTAAAGAGAGTCATTTTCTGCTTTTGGGAATCAAACACAACGCTCCATTCAGCACAACACCCTATTTTTGTGGGGCTGTATGACTCTGAGTGGCAGACATCTGAAAATCTGGTGACATAAAATGGAAAATATATGTATAACTAGGGACCACTTCAAAAGCAACATGAACCACTTTGTCAAAAAAGCAACACGGTCCAAGTGCATGTTGATCCTCTTTCAAGCAAATATGCTAAACATGTTCTGCTGACAGCTATTACAATTCAATTATGTACAATTGTTCATGATTTGTCACAATTCTTGGTCATAGTAAACTGAATACCATCCGTATGTCAATGTTCTCAGTCATTCACATCATGGTATGTCTAGGCTGTTCTTTCTGGCCTTTCTTGTGTGGCAAATAAAACAGACATTACAGGAACAAATAGAGAACAATGAGAGGAAGACTTCAAAAAAAATGATGTACTATCTTGTCACAAAGCAACACAAAAGCTAACGCTGCCATGTACGATGGTAAACTGAATATCAGAGTCATGAGTCATGGTGGCAGTCATGGCGAGAATGGGTGTTGAGCTGCCTGGGGAGGGATCTCAGGACTCCATTGTGGTGGTTGATTGAAAGTTAAAATACATTTCAGGTTTTTAGACAAACTTGTTCAGACAAAAAAAATACAGTTTCAGAGAAATGAGAGATTGAAATGCGCAACTATGAAAAACAAGAAAAACACAAGATGCACCCTTGTTTACTGTCTTTGGTATGATAAACATAATACACCTCATGGCTGCCTATAAACACACCAGAATTTACCATTTCACAACCATTGAGGGGCTTAAAGAGGGTAGTGTAAGCCACATTCTGGGTCGCCTTGTGTGAAAGAGGAAAGTCAGTAAAATACACAAGAGACAAAGACACACAGCATAAGAGATCCAGCCTGTGTAGCTGACAAGCAAGGAAGTGGACAAAGTGGCTGGGTAGACAGAAAAGCAGTGAGCACAGTATCAAAGAGTAGCAAAGGATTATTCATTTTAGGAAAATCTGTTGGGCTGGGGACGAGGAAGCAGACGAATGAAAGGAGGGGATGAGAGAAGGAGAGAGGAAACACACAGAGGAACTATGAGGGAAGGCGACGGGACAGGCAGCAAGTCTAGAAATAGCTTTTAAGTCTATGGTATCAGTGACCCACTCCTGACATGCCAGCTGGTCGGGATTGACAAGGAACAGCTGGCTCACACATACGCATACAAAAAATAGCTTCGGCATGATGAGGTATCAAATAATAGACAGCCGTCGAGTAGATGCAGCTTTGAATCCATGCTGGCTAAATACAAAATATGACACGCTTCAATAAAGTGTTAGATCCAATCGTGTCGGTTTATAGCAGCTCTAATGGCAGCGACGCATATCAATTAGCCGAATGAGTGATGCACATATAACGTGACGTCTGAACAGTTTACTTGAACCACATCTTCTGACGTCAACAGTTCGGCAACTAGCAAGTTAGCTAACTTTTAGCTCGAGGAAGCAACAGCCGAGCGTCGAGACGAACAAATAACAGTCTTCATCAATTATACACTCCAACTACCGCACATAAGATCGTGTTGCTTCCCACTCTGGGTGTGAATCAAGGTCGCTGTGGAAGAAGTGACAGCTGGCGACGGCTTGGAAGCGATGCTAACTTAGCCCGCTAATTTGCCTAGCATCGCTAGTCCAAGCTAATGGCGAGGAGTTAGCGCTGTTGAAAGCTAGTCGGCAACTGTTGCCGTTGTCCATGACACTCCAACTGAAATGCTGTGTCGTGTAACAGGCTGTCGGGGTTGTTGTTTGATTGGTAAGCCGGTATTTACCTTGTAATAAGCCCCGTTGGAGCCACGGACCTCCACCGCCAGTTCTTCCATATTGGACACGCAAAGGATGCTGGGACGACAGGTGCTCCTTAAAGCATCAGGAGTGAAGTTTGAGGACTGGAGAGGTAACGAGGTAACGCCTGCGTTACAAAGTAACTCACTGAAACTTACAAATGACAGCTTGACATAATGCCGCTGTATTTTGGTTGTCATAGCCTTTAGAGAGAATGTGATAAAGGTCTTTCCAATCAATCACACTCACAACCTGTTAGAGTCACTAGTTGTAGCTAAAAATGGTGGAAAAGTACATTTACTCAAGTACTTTGCTAAAATACAGTTTTGTGGCACTTGTTCTTAATTAAGTAACCCGATTTTTTGCTTTCTACTTCTTCTCAGCTACATTTATTTACTGCGCAAATTCAGAATAATGACACAAAATATAATGAACCAATGAATTATCACGTATCATTACAGGTTAAAGTAAAACTTTATCACTTTACTACTGACTTAACTCAAGTGAAAGATCTTAGTCCTTCTTTTACCATTTACTCAAGTACTGTGCAAAATTACTTGTAGGCTGCTTATTTCCAAAGCAAATATTATACTATTTTACCCCACAACAAGTATTTTTAGGCTATTCATTTATTTGCAGAATAAGATTGTCTTGTAAAATGCGGTGCACTGGTTATACTATAGATATTTATAACTCTATTTGTCCAAACGAACACTTAATACCAAGGATACATAGCAAAATGAATAGTGTATACAGTATATGTATTTTTCTTTATCTGTACATACAATCTGTGTTCTATTCATCTATAGATTATACATTTAGTTTAGTGTATATGTGTACAGGAAAATAACACAGAGTTAGAAAATATATCCATACATTTAAAACAAAGAGAGTTGCAAGTCACTGAATATCAATTAAGCATTATCTTCTAAAACTAAAAGTAACATAACATCACTCTGCATGAGTACTTTTGATGCTTTACATGCATTTTACTGGTAATATTTTCATGCTTTGGTTAAATAACATCTTAAATTGCATGCAAATAATTTCTTTACAGTATATATTACAGTAGCAGTTTTGCTACATTTTCATCAGATAGCAATTTATTCTGTGGTCCACCTACAGAGTTATACCTCTTGTTAAAGCTTAAAATGCTGCTTTACAGGGTAATGTCATACTGTGAGGAATCATCCAGCGTCCTGTCCTGATACAGCAAACTTTGTGCTTTTCTCAGGGGAAACAAAGACACATACAGACTGCACCTGAAGACCTTATCTCACTCCAGTAAACGTTTATGGCTGTTTAGGCCCGCTTAATCTCTGCAGGGCCATTTTTAATTGCACATCAGTTCAAAACCACACAGACTGATGATATGTGTTTGATGTCAAAGCAGTTCTGTCCTGGTGGGAGTTTGATCTTTCAGCATCCTTCTGCATTTTCGTGGTGAAGGTGGTTGCTGGAACTCCTGCAGATGTGAACACAGCTGGGCAAAAATGATCAATACCATGAGAGGTTATGAAGCAGTCACATGAAATCAGCCTTCAGCAGAATATTTAAGGGTTTTATTCCAGTTTCAGACACTTGTAGCAACTGATATAATGAAGAATCTCCATGCTCAGCATTGTTTATCTGTAAAACCTCCTGATCTAACTCAAGTTAGACAGTTAGTCCTGCATATTTTCTTTATTTCCTAGTGCTAGTGCTGATTTCAAAATGAGCCATTTGGACTAGTTTAGTACTGGGAAAAGTCAAAACTCAGATGTCAAACTTATCATCATTTAACATCACTTTAGCTGATCTTCACTCATCCTCCACAGAGGAAATAATCCAGAGCAGTGTTAAAGCTGTGAAATATAAAGCAACCATCTTTAAGGCTCAAATGAGCCAAAATATGAGTTTAAACAAAACCATTTGACTGAAGCCTGCAGCTGATGGCTTCTGATTTAAACATCATTCATTCATTCATCGATGCAGCTCATGAATCGCTGGAGGTAAGGTGTTTGTTTCTGTAGCCAGGTGTATTGTTCATTCACATTCACACGTTCTCAGACAGGGGAGGGCTGCTTTAAGATAAACACAGGCCGAGGGAAGGAGAAACAGGCAGCAGGCGCTGGCTCGTCTTTTAGAAACAACTACTGTGACACCTAGTGGCCAACCGTTAACCTCCAGGGGACCCTCGCTGTTGTACAGCTGATATTTGTTCTGATTTGGCACCACCGTGAGACTGCACTGGAGATATAAGCTCAGTGGTAAGATAACCTTCTATGGGTCATATCAGTGTCGAATCAATCCAAACACAGGTTTCAAAAATATACGCAACCAACAGTTTTTAGGAACTCATCACTAAACATATGATATTTTGGATTTGGTCAGCGAGGCCTGTCAAGTTGTGTTAGGTCAGTTTGGAAAACATCAAGATCATCACCAACAACAAAACGCTGACATCAATAAACCAAAGAGAGGTTTTCAAAGGTATAAAACTATGAAACGATGACATTCAAAATGAAAATGAACGACTGGAAGCTGCTCTCACTACTGGATTACACTGATTTTTATGAAGACGCAGATTAATGCAGGACGACAACTCTTCATCAGTTATTATCAGGTTATTTATCCACAATCACGCTGTTAAAGGTCTTTATTTTAACATGATCTATTGAAATGTTTTTCATTTCTAAACAAACTCTCAGTAATTCAAATAGACAAAGATTCCCTTTAAGGACTTTCTGCATTTCCACGAAGGCGTTACATTCAACAGGTATGATTTCATCGTTTGGTTCCTTTTGTTAATGTGAAGACTTGAATAATAATAATTTGCTACAAAAGAAGCAGAAGACACACTCAACACATTACATTTTCATCTTTGTCATGTTACGATTTACAACCCGATGGCCCAAAATTTTAAAAACAAATCAAATATTATAGTTTTCTTTATTCAGCAACAAACCCCCTGGAGGAACTGTGTGGACACAGCGTAGTTACACGTGTAAGAAAACAAAAGAAAGCTGAAATAAAATAATAGGAATCAACACTTATTGGCAAGTAACTGAAATCTGGGTAAATACAGTTAAATTAAGGAGAAAACAATTAGATTAATTACAATATATATATATATAAATGAGCAAACAAGCAAATATTCAAAAGCTAACTTAAAGTTGCCATTATTATTAAGAAATGAATGCAGTATGAACACTGTCATATCAAAAGCACACATAAAAATTGTTCAAGTGACACTTTACAACATTTAATTATGTGCTTATGTATTTAAATGAGATATATTGTAATATATACTAAAAAGGAAATTGCTTATATGAAATTTCATGTAAAACACTTCTGCGTACTGGCTGCAGACCTCTGTGTTTATGATTGAGAACAGGACTGGTGATTACACTTTACGATTAAATGCAATGAAAAATGAAAATATACACATCAGTCGCATGTAAAAGGCCTAAAACAGACACAAGTGCTGCGCAATGAAAGAGTAAAAAATAGAAAATGTATATCTCGAGGGACGTTTTGAGGTAAGGTTTGATGTATTCTGACAACGTGATGAGACAGAGATGAAGACGGTGTGTTCCTGTTGTGTGTGCACCGTGTGTAATTCAGCGTGGTGCATGTGTGTGTGCATGTGTGTGTGTGTGTGTGTGTGTGTGCGGCTCTGTGGTGAAAATATTCTGCTTGGTCTGAAGACATTACCACAGACCCTCACCGTCTGCCTGATAGTCTGTTCTCACGTTCTGATTTAAACCAGTTTACCAATTCCATTATGCTAAGCCCGAACACTGGTTGGGAAATGATGAACGATTATGTGAAACACATAATCTCCCTGCTGCACCATCATTGCAATATGACAGCCAAATTTCATTCATCCTATCCAATTTCTTCCTTATTTAAGGAAAGAAAATTACTGGTCCCAGTAATCAGATATGTAGCGAGGCTGTGTGCAAGAGTTAAGCCCACTCCCATTAGGCTTTCTGCCTTGCTCCGGCTGTAGTCAAACGCACGCACGCACACACACACACACAGACACACACACATGCTCACAGGAAGACAGATACACATGTTCCACATGTCTGACCCTCCTCAGTTCTCACATCCCCTTTTCACCCGTTTCAAGGACTATTATTTGGCCTTGATATATTCTCTACAACATCATCCGTTAGCGATGCCAGTTTGAAACACAGTGTCCCTTAAGTGGTTTAGAGAGCTGCAGACAGGCTGTTCTCCCACACACACACACACACACACACCTCCTCATCTTCTCTCTTCAGAAAAAAAGGCCTGCACAAATGTTCTTTTTCCAAACAACAACATCATTTTTCAAATGAGTCTAAATTAGATAAGAATGCAATTTTGTCTTTTTTGGCTGTGATTATCCTCTGACAAAAATCAAACATAATGACGGGACATTATTTGGCAGCAATATTCATTCCCCCTCTCTCTCTCTCTGTCTGTCTGTCTGTCTCTCTCTCTCTTTCTATCTCTGTGGAGTAAAATCACCAGCGGGATGCTATATTAAACGCCAGGTAATTTATTGCTAATACACTCTGGATATCATGGGCTCTTAGAGGGCTCCGGTGTCACAAACAGAGAGAGGTGTATTGAGCCTATGACTGTTTGTTCTCCTCCACACATGTCCAATTTCTCTCTCCAATCGGGAATGCATTATAGGTGTAATTGAAAATTAGTAGTACATCTTTTCTTTTTTTTTCTTTTTTTTTTCGGGGGGTAATTTATCAGGCTTCATTGTTCCTGTGTGACACCTCCAGGGCCTGTTTCTAACAAGGAGCCTGGAGCACCGAGAGGCTTTCTGCTTGCCCAGGCCCCGCAGCGCTTTCTCTGCTTTGTCACTAATTGTGGCCTCCTCTCCACTGAATTGTGATTCGGGTAAAAGAGCTTGTTGGCTCGATGCAATGAAGCTGCCGGTGACGCTCTCACCATTATCAAAGATACTCTTGATCTTTTCAAAAGCAGGAAATAGATTTTTTTTTTTTCTTTTCCCAAGCCCCTGTTCAATCACACAGGGGGTTGGCGGGGGAAAAAAGTAATTTGCAATGCGTCCATTAGTTCTTCATTAAAGCAAGATTAAATTGCACCTCAAATCACATCTGCCTTTTCTAGAGTAAAGGGTGACAGTTTTAGGGCCAAAACTAATTACTAGTGCCAATGAATGAGAGAGGAAAACAGGGCTGTTTTTACATGAGATAGTGTGGCCTGTCATTATATTCAGACTAATTCCACTCTGCCTGCTCTCTTAATGAGACCAGAGCGTCCTCACATCTCTCTCTCTCTCTCTCTGTATCTGTATCTGCCCGCGCTCCAAATGTATAATTTTGATAGCACTTGGAGTTTGCATTAATTAATTTTTCTGCGAGACCGGCTACAAGTGCCAAATCTATGATGTTCTGAATTATCATTTGGAGAGAAAGAAAAGACAGACAGACAGACAGACAGGCAGACAGACAGACAGGCAGGAGGAAAAGGCAGACAGTTGCTGAAACAGTGAGGGGAGGAGAATCAAATTGAGACAAACTAACTTTAACTCTGTTCTTCTCTTTGCCTGCGAGTTGTGTCAAGTCGCTGTTTCTCCTGTCATGTTTCAGAATTATATTTTATGTATTTTCATCTTGGATCAAAACCCAGAAGCTAAATGTAAACAGACGCAATTTAGTCGCAGTAACAATCGTTAACAAAAGTTAATCTGTAGACTGTATCACACTAATTTCCACTAAAACTAGAAGGAAATCGCCATAGCATGCTCTATATTGCAGAGCTGGTTGGTATAGTTTTAGGTGGTGCGTCATGGAGCAAAGGTGACTGCACAGCCAGAACACACGGGGTCTTTCTGCTCTACCTGGTCAGCCACCACCATGAGTCAGTCATCATTTTACAGTGAGGAACATGTTGGAACTCAAGATGCACAATGTTGTTCTTTTGCACACAAAATTAAGGGCATGGCATTTTGTGTTTTTGCACAAATAAACTGAGCCAAAACCTGCTGAAATGTCAACTATGACACTGAAACAATGCAAAAATTGCAAATATTCTCTGGTTTTAGCTGCTAGAATGAGATAATTTTATCGTTTTTATGCAATGTTATCAAATATTATTGGGTTTTAGATCATTAGATGGCTAAAACAAGACATCTGAGGCATCACTTTGGGCTTCAGGAAACACCCAAAGTCAAATTTTGATGACTGTTGCTGTTTTGTTCTTTAAAAGGTGACATTTAGCTCTCATACAACGACATTTATATGAATTACAGGTGTTTATCACTCCTTTGAAGCTCAATAAACAACGGCTGCAGTCAGTTTTACAGTTCTGTTACTGTGGAGGAAAAACGATCAGAGTGGTTGCCGTTCCTCTATAATTAGCATCATAGCCACCATTAATGATATATAGGCTCGATAATCAGCTTCATGGTCACTCCATCTGTTACGTATTTTATTTCCACCGAGCTGCTACTTTGAAACTTTGAGAGCGTTTTGGCCACTTCCAGCATTTTTGCTGTTCGCCTGTTAGATGCCACGACGGAAACTAACTTTGCACTTTTAATTTGCATTTCCTGTTTTCTCAACCTGATGGTGAAACAGACTTTGGTGCACAGTGACGCGTACGGCCCAGCGCCCCACAGCTCCTTTCTTCCTCTCCTCTCCTCCCTGCCCGGATCGACAGACGCTCTTCTCCCGCACTCGAGGTTGAGGGTGGTTAGATTAGTCTAAGAGCTGAGAGCAGCCAAGTCTCACAAACAGGATTTAGCATGTTGTCTCACAGTGGCAGCCCTGCCTGGGATCACATGGTGCTGATGAGCCCTGGGGCATAACATGCTTATGGCAGATACACTGCGATTTACAGAGACAGGAGAAGTGCAGAGTACACCAACTTAACATGTGTGCATTTGTTAACAGTGCACAAAGTTGAGATGTTGGCATCTTTAAATGAGTCAACAATGTTGCGAGGCTTTACCTCTGCGCTGTGTATAAATCTCTTAATGCACATTACAGGCTTTTCAGAGTTGCCGGCTGATTAGCCCTCTCAAGACGATTTTTGCCATCCTTAAAATATTTTTTTTTTCTACACACAGTGCATTTTTCTCCTCGCAAGGTACCAAACCTCCTTTCCTTGCAAAAAAATATATATGCACTAGCACTAATTTTTTTAAGCAGAGGAATCACCCCACTGGTTTCTGCTGAAGCGAGATTTGGCTGCAGAGACCGCGGTGGTTCCAGAAATTCAAACCTCATACCATTCCAGGCTGGGCTTATCCTAAGCTTGTTAGTATGTGTGATGCCGGGACCGATAGGGACCTCTACATTACCATAACGCTGCTGAATTAACTATGATCTTCCACTGCACCGGGAGAAAAACTGGCCCACAGAAGTTTTGCAATATGCTGTGCAGGATATTATGATAACATGCTATAATAAATGTTTATAATCTACTTAGCGGAGGACCAGGGTTCAAATATGTTTCTATATTAGGCTTATTAATGCTCCCACAGATTTTCTGTTCCACCGTCAGAATGGGCGAGTGAAATATGCACACTTAACCAGAAATGGGAAAATAAAAGGCCTCGGGGGGGCGATTAATTAAAGCGGAGATTGTGCAGTGATGCGTCACGCAACAGAAGGAGGTGCTGCAGATAAACTGTGATCAACGCTGCATCAGACACGACCACCGAGGACACTTAAACTGCCGGTGTTTGCTGAACTACCTGAGGAGTCTGAATTGTATAATTTAACACATATCACACACCATTAGTTGTTTAAAAGCTTATGTGTAGCGACAGTATTCATACTTTTGGCTGCTTTGAGGATTAAAATAAATAAATATGAACTGATCGTAGTCTGCCTCTAAGGACAGAGCTGTGAAACAGCATTTAAACCAGTATGGAGAATGATTAAATATACTGAAAATATAATTTAACATTTACATTAATATAAAAATTGTGAAGAAAACTACAAAAGTGTTTAGAGGGGCTAGTTGCACAATTACAGTGACTCATCTGTTATTTCTAAAATCACGGCTACCCTCCTGATCAAACTGGAAACAAGCACTTTTCCTCTGAAGTGGCTTTAAAGCTGAAAAAAAGATCAAATAGCGCACTGTGTGATGGCGTCGTCTGTTTCTCTCAGCCAACTTTATATTGCATCGTTTGTTTGCACAGAGGGAAGTAAGACAGCCCAAGACTTCTGCATAGTTTCAGGTTAACAGTTGACATTTTGGTCACTATTTGAAATGTTGTATCGCTTTAGTTTAATATATATATGAAAAATTGTGTAAAAGTGGACGCCTTGATGTTTTAATGTGGGGATGTGTGATAAGGTCTCACACAGGCGCTTTAGAGATGCAGGATTCCTTTAAAACGGAGCAAGGCTAACCGTTTCCCCCTGTTTCTAGTCTTTATGCTAAGCTAAGCTAACCAGGCTCCAGCCGTAGCTTCATATTCGTCCTACAGACACGATATAACGATCTTCTCATCTAACTCTAAGCGAGTATTTCCAAAAATGTCAAACCGCAGGTGTCAGTATTAAAAAAGGGTCCCGTCTTTTCTTTTTATTTTTAATATGCAGATGCATGTGTCACCGTAAAAGTGTCTTACAATCCCTCAAAACCGCCGTTCTGACTGTAACATAAATTAATAACCAATCACCGCAGCAGCTAAACGTCCTCCTCTGACCTGCTCCGTTAATCTGACTGCCGGGTGAATGTTTCTGCAGAAATACCATAGGGCCTGTACACATTCAAGACGCGTTAAACCACACACTCCTAAAGGATCCTTATTATACTGCTCGTCTTATTTTGATAAACAGTAATTTGGTGTCACGGAGGACAGTGCGGAGTGAATGGGACTTGTCTGTCTATCTGCCTCTCTGCCACTCACAACCGTTTGTCTGTTGGGTTAAGACTCCCCTCTCTCCCTCTCTCTTTCTCTGTGTTGACACATATACATATCACACACCAGGATTAGCATGACGGTGACTGTAACAAACCTCTCTTTTGAGGAGAAAAAAAAAAAAGGAAGAAAGAAAGGGGGGAAAAAAGCACCCTATTCTATAGTGGAGGTGCCCAGCCAGAAAATAGCATACTTAGACAACAATGGCGTGGTAAGTACCTTAGCAAGGATCAGCGCTGGCAGAGTGAAACACATTACAAAACAATGGCTGACTGCCTGCCTGCTTGGCTGCTTGGATGGCTGTCAGGAGCTGTGGGGCTGCCATGAGCTGCCATGCTGTTATTTGTCAGGGGAGAGAAAAGGAGACAGAGACACACATCATCATCTCGCTCCTCATCGCCCGTAACGGCGAGTCTAATCCCGCCTGCAGACGGATCTCCCGTGATCCCCCTCCGCAAAGTGCGGCGAGTGATGTTGTTCCACTACATGACAACAACATGGATGCAGAGATGACAGGGGGGGTATAAAAGCGTCAGATGGATGTGTTTTGGTCTGAGAAGGAGATATAAAAACAGATCAATTAGATAATAGAGCGAGAGGAATAGATGATACACATGAGAGCTGCAGCAATTAGCCAGTTAACGTGCAACTGTTTTGATGATTTGTTTGACAAATTTTAAACGATGCTGATGTTTTTTGAGAAGAAAATGCAAATTTCAGCCGCCTAAAAGTGAATAGTTGATGCTTTTCATTCTTAAATATCGATATAATATACATGAAAGTGGGTTTTTGGATGTTTTTAGATGTCACCTTTGACTCTGGATAGGTGTGATTCACAGTTTTCTGACATTTTACAGGCCCAATGTTCAGTCAGTTAGTTAATTAGTTAGTTAGAGCTATGGAAATGATAATTAGTTGCAGACCTGAAGCTAATTTGTCTTAATATAATATAAATATATGTAAATATATAAACAGTCAGTCAGACTAATAAGAAATTTTAGGGGGTTTTGAGGCCAGAATTGGATAAAGTGGAAGCCGCTCCAATCACGCTGCAAAAAAAAAAGATTAACAATCCAAAACAAATTAAAAAGCACAATCCTAATTTTAAAAAATGACAAATAATCCTGCTGTTGAATTATGCTAAAATAACACAGAGATTACCCAGCAATTATTAACCTCCATATCATGCGTTCAAAATTACACATTTACATTCCAATATTTTGATAGGATCTAAATCAGGAAGTCAAATATATTCCAGTTTTATTATTGGGCCAATAATGAGCAGAGATTGTTTAATGCAAGTTAAAAGAGGAAAAAGGGGCTTCTGTAAGTAGAGGAGGGGTGGAGGGGGAGAGGGGCGTTACTAATGATATAAGAGCAAATGTTGGAGCATCTCCTGGAAATCTGGCAGAAATCCTAATGTCGCTCCTGTCCCCCCTTTTAATGCAAACCAAATGAGCCGGCACTGTAATAAGAAGCTTCCCAGAATTAGTTTCCGTTTGCAGAAAATTGCGAGGGGAAGAAAAAAAAAAAGGGAAAAAAAAAAAACCCTAGTACTTTTATCTATGAATTTCACTCCAGCATAAGCGAGAAAAAAAAAAAAAAAAGGCAGACCCTCCTCCGACATTATTTGGATGACGTTCCATCAGTAGCAGCAGCAAGAAATAACATTGTGCAAATTCTATGCATGTTAATGATAAATAGGAATCCACCTGCTCACAGATAAAATGAGTTTAATTTCCCCCCACCCACGCCCATGTGCCTGCCTGGCCTTTTAGAAATTACTTATGCACAGCTATTATTAAAATAGGGCCAGAGCAAATGAGAAAGAAGCGCTATCTCTGGAGAGAGTGGCTGGGTTTAGACTGCTGCTGCTGCGGCTGCTGCTCGCGCTGCCGCTGCTGCTGCCAGGACTCGGCTTCACACAGTCAGCGTTTCTTCCTCACACGCACACACGTGCACACATGCAAACACCCACACGCGCGAGACTAAAGCTTGTGCGCACACACACACCTCACCTCCTCTCAGCTCTTGTGGCAGCTCTGACCCTGTGTTTACTAAATTAACCCAAAATCCTTCTTTTGGGGAGGGGGGAGGCAAGTTTTTTGAAGTGTAATGGAATTTGCAAGCTTTGTGAGAGCATCCATTTGTATGTGTGTCTATCTGCGTGTATGTGTATGCTAATATGCACTTGTGTACCAGCGGGAGTACGCACGCGTGTGCTCACAGGATACATTTGTATACTTGGGCGCGCGCGCTTGTTTTGTATCCAAGTGTAATTTTGTTGTTGGAGGGAAATTTCCTCCAAGGTGTATAATGTGCTTGTCCCTGCATCTTCAGAGTAGCTGAGGATGTAACAATTGAATGCTGAAGGCTTGGAAAATATCAGTCATAAGTGGTGAGTGGAATATTTATCTATGCATGGACAAAAAAGGAGGGGGGGGGGCAAAATTGGGAGAGGAGGCAGGGAGCGGACGTAGGTTTGGTGTAAAAAGGGTAAAAAAGGAGAAAATAGAGGTCGGAGCAGGAGTGTTTTTGTACACAGGGTGCTGTATATCCTCCGCCACCTCTGCTCCATTAGCAAATCAACAGATTCCTCTCATCTCTCACTTTGGCCTTGAACACTTCCAGAACATTCATCCCTTTTTATCCACGCAAGCTGAAGGATGTTCTGATGGCTGGCTGTACAGCCTCTCTCCAACCTGAACTCCTGCCTCTTCATTGCTCTGATTCAATAATGAGTGGAGGAAGGAAAAAAAAACAACAGCCCAACAGCATCCAAACTGGAACTCATTAGGTGCAAAAAAAAAAATTAAAAAAAATCAAAATTGGAAATGAATTGAACACTCGAAGGTGACATCCTGACATTGTGTGAAATTAAAAACTGCCTGGCTGCCAGGAAAGACAGAAGGGAGCGTTCACCTACTGACAACGGCGCTGTCAGAGCTGCACTGCAAAGACAATGTTTCGAGCTTTGCGCATTTCATATTAAAGAACAGCCAGCGCCGCACACGCACAGCAAAGAACGCCGAGCGCTGAATGCCTCTTTGCAAGAAATAAAAGACACATTACGCCATTAGGCTGTGCGGGGAAATAACTCGGAGGATACACGGAACAATGATGTTTGCATTTGGTCTTGGGGCGTCCTGCTGTGTGCGCTTTCTAATGACGGCTCACTGGGAGGAAAGCGGCCCCGTGGGGGATGTTAAGACTCTAATAAATAAGGGTTCACTCTCCACTTCATGCACTCTCAGGGCAGCAATTATGTCAAAACAGTGTTTATAGTTGTAACAGTAAAGAATATTTCTGTCCTGTGAAACATGGGCTTGACAGGTTTTCTTTATGCTCCGGGGCTGAAGTTGAAATTACTATGCCGCTTTCCTGATAACGTTTCTAAATGATATACTATAGTTTACAAATACTACACTTATTATTATTATTATTGTTATTACAAAGAGTGTGAAGACTGAACAAAAAACCCTGAAGACATACTATTGTGTTGACACGCTTCACCGTTTGATGCCTGCAAGCGTATAGTTTAAGAAGTAATGCTTGTGGAAAAATATCTATTCTCTATGTGGACCGGTGCGTCAGGATCAGCGTTTCACTCTGTAGCAACCGGCAGTTGTTTTAATGCAAGAGCAGGCGTAAATCAGCTTTACTTACTGTACAGATGTATCAAAAAAAAAGCATATTTAACAGTGTTTTTTGTTGGAATTACAAGGCCACAGCTAGGACTCTGCAGTGCAAACCAACACCCATCAAAGAACAGCTTATCTTTCCTGTGTTTTCTATTAAATCAGAACATCTATTCTGCAAATGTCCTTTTCCCTACACGATTTTACCAAGTACTAAGTTGCAATTTAAAAAATATTAAACGCCTTTATTAGTGTTGCCCTGAAACAGTCACATTTAATGACCTGGACACAAATAAGAAGCAGGTGGGTAAGTATTTAACACTTACCGCGTGTGCTTTGTCTTGGAAATGTAGATGGTAAAGTCCTTTTCATGCTGTTTAAAAGAATCCTTTAAGTAAATCACTGGAGACCTCTGTGGCGACTCCTCCTGGAAACACAAAGACATGTACACCTTGGATTGTAGAGCACTTCAAATGTTTTCATTTTAACATATTATAGCTACTATCTGGAGGTTAGAGGACACATACTCTGTAATATTAAAACTATAAACGTAACTATTAATAGTATTTCTAGAATATGTCTTTGGTACCTTTACCCCAGTAAAGGATCTCAATGCTTCCTCGTCCCCTGCTGATGTATAAACTGTACCACAGTCTGACATTTTGCTTTATTTGTGGATCAAAGCCATTATTAGGAAAACCATTTGTGTGCATTTTGACAGACAAGATAGGAAATACGTCCCGTCTGAGTTCATAGTTTGACATAGTGTTTTGTGCTAATTGATCGAGCATGCCGTACCGGCCTGTATACTGCATGACCCTGATTCTAAGGCGTCTAAGAAGTCGTCCCTTTTCCTACAAGACTTTCTGAAAACACAAAAGACTTTTAGACTTCTGCTGCCGACTTCTGCAAAGACACGTGCGGTCCTCATCCTTGAAGCCTCCTCTCTCTCTAAAAGAAATACTTCAGCAGATTGTAAATCCGACGGTTTTAACAGCTTTTCTATCGCGCCCTCGCTCTCTCCTGGAAGGCGCCTAGAGGCCACCGGGGGTTGTTTTCACCGACTTCTTCTCGTTTTGGTGTTTTAATTGTCTTTTTGAGTTGTGCGTCATCACTGACACCAGAGCAGCTGTCTTGTGGACAGATGGTTTGATCAAAACAGCTTATATGAGCCACCAGGAACACTTGTAAGGCCAGTTAATGATAAATTCAGTAATATATGATCTTTTGGGGTCGTTACAGGTCAACGGCCTCCTCTGACCGCCTGGTAATCAGGTTGGGATACTACAAATTATCTGTATTGATACTGTGATCGAGGGGATTTGCAGGATGAGTTTTGTATAATGAGTACAGTGGTAACTAAGTAAATTTACTCAAGTATTGTACCTAAGTAGCGCTTTCTCTACTTCCGCTTCACTACAGTGATTTGACAGCTTCAGATGCTTCACAAATTGAGATATTTACACACCAAATACACAAAAAGACAGAAAAATAATAATTTTTATTGTTATTTAAGTCACTTTTTAATTAAAAATGCCACTTTGTGAACAACCACTTCTCAAATGTGAAGATGTGCCGCTTTTACTTTCTAATCATTCCAGTTTATTCTTAATAATTTTGACTTTTGAACCATTGGTTGGTCTAAACAAGCATCATCAGGTGTCACTTTGGACACATTTTGTGCTTTTTTTCCTCACATTTGTACGGTAATTAAATAATCCATAATGGAAAATAATCATTAATTTTAAACAGTTTAAACAGTCATCTCTTTTTTATATTAATACTGATCTAATGATATGATATAATAACAGTCTTTTGACACTTTGTTTTCCTGATTTTACTTCACTGTGAAGTAATAGTACTTTACTTAAGTAAAGGACTTGAACGCTTCCTCTACCACTGGATGAGCTGGTGCCCCAAACCCCGTTAAGAGCAGCTCTGGACGACTACAGAAATGATTTTTTTAAACAAAGTGTCTCCCTGTGGCAGAAGTTTGAGTCTCTGTGCAGTATTGTGACAGCGCTGAGACGAGGGCCAGCGACAGCGACGGGGTGAGAGCCTGACTGAATGGCAGCAGAGGACCGTACATCTTTAAATTCCTCATTATCCACTAACACACAGACACCACGTCTGCTCCTATTCCATTACTTACTCCTCTGTATTGTCATGCTCCGAGAATTCAATGTAGTACCTTTTATTGTAGAAAATGAAAAATGTCATTTTCCCCTTCTCTCTCTCTCCCCCTCTCCTAACACTAATTTAAAATGTCTCATCTCCTTCTGCGTGTTCAACAGTCTGATTGCCTCGGCGCTGAAGAAAGAGGCCTAAGAGGAGGAATCCCCTCTCTTTGTGAAAAGGAGTCCAGGTGGGAGCAGAGGAGGAGGAGGAGGAGGAGGAGGAGGAGGAGAATGGAGTGGGATGATTCATGAAGGTGAGAATCTGCAGCTTCATCAGAGTCGGTCAAGCAGGACAGCTGCTGCTGCTGCTGACCTCCCGAACTCGTGGAGAGACCCACACCTCCAAGGACTAAAGGTCTTCTTATTCGTTTCCCTCCAGCAGGCACAGCGCTCTCCTTCCCTCTGTCGTCCTTTCTTTTCTTTCTCTGCCACTTTTTCACTCTCGGCTTATTGCAGCGGTGCAGGGTCAGGACTTAACCTCCCACAGAAATAAAGTCCTTCGGGTGTGCAGAAAAGGACATTGATCAGGCGTCCAGGCGCCCGAGACATCGTGTGCACGATGCTGTGTTAATGCTCGTCCGTGAATGAGTTAATGTGTTATCTAAATGCTGCCTGATAGAGTGGTAAACACAATAAGTGTGTCCTGCAACAGAAACTAAAAATACTTGGTGCAACCTTAAAAAATATTATTTTGCTTTTCTTAAAAGATCCAAACCCTCATGATCTACTTTACAAACTAATTACTGATATATAAGAAACATAAGAAACCCCCCTAAAGTGATGCATACACGCTCACTTACCTGTCATTACTATGATATGGGATGCAAAACTATCACTGCTGTGTATGATTTGATAAAGATATTGAATCATTAAATGTTCCATAGATGCTCCGTTTTGTTTTCTTTGTCTTACATCACAGTAAACTGGGCGTCTTTGTGTTTTGGACTGTTGGTCTGACAAAAGAAGCAAATTAAAGGTAAATTAACGACACCCTCTGCTCCGAGAAACCGTGATGGGCATTGGACATTTTCCTGACAACACGATCAATTGATTAATCAGGGAATTAATTACTGGTTGCCGCTTCAACTTTCAGTCTCCCTCTCATTATGTTCTGCGGTACATTGTGCACTGTACACATTATTTGGCCGTGTCTCTACTTATTATATTTTAGTCTAATTTTTCAGAAAGTTCGATTGATTTTCAGGTTTTTGCTCTGATGGGGTTAGAAAGTTACGTTGTGATCGTTTTGAACACAAGATCAGTTTGCAGTTTTTGTTTGCACTCAAAGCAAATCTTATAATCAGGTTTGATGTGCTAAGAGTTGAACAGAGGCCCCGAAAATATGTAAAGAAATATATTTTATGATTATGGGATATCACAAATTCAGGTTCCCAAGTGAAATATGATCCATGGAGCCAGACCTTCTACCAACACCCCTGCTAAGAGTAATAATTAAAAAGATGCTAATTCATTAAAGCAACTGTAACGAACCAGATACTCTGGTTTATTCAGTCACAGGTGGATCTCAACAGAACTTCATGTAAAATGCAATTTAAACAAAGACAGTATGGATGGAGAGAGGACAGCTGTGTTGGGTTCGCTTCCCCTAAAAATCACTGCAGGTGTCCACAGACGGTGTACCACTGCCCTCCAGAGGAGAGCTGCAGAACTGCAGACGCATCTGTGGCACAACGATGACTTAGTCTCTGCTTTTATGCCACTTTTACACATCTCAGAGATACTTTCAATGCAAAACCGGGATAATAACCAAGTTGCATCATTTCAGACCTGATGATGAATAAAGCAAGTTAAAACTGTTTTACAAGGCTTCTAAATATGTAGAGCTTGCACTTATTTTATGAAACTGTAAACAACTTCAGCTCAAAACAGAAAAACAAACTCTTCTCAGCCACTGGTAACATTGCTTGGTAGCATTTCCAGTGATGACAGTGAATTTTTGTTGGTTGTGTTGTGAAAATGGTTAAAAGGGATGTTAAATGTGCACATTTGTCAACCTTTAAGCAATTTGAGCGGTGTCAATCAACCTTAGTGGTCACTTGTTACACTGTGTTCAGTGTTAAGTGCAGAGGACAGAGTGACAGCTAGGTTTTACTTTTTCATTACAAAAGATGAATTTTTGGTGACTGAATATATGAGAATACATATGTTTTGCTTTTGATAGCTTTGGTCTGGTACCATCTTCCTACTTTTAAGGCTCAAATACAATTCTTTGTTCTCATATCAACATTTTTGACATATTTTATTGGACAAAGTTTACAGGTTGACATCATTAATGTAAATATAATTCTGTTTTAATTCTGTTCTGTTTGTCTTTATTTATGTTATATTCAGTGTTTGACACTTATAATTGAAAGTTTGGAGAAGAGTCAGACTGCAATCCATATACCAGCCATTTTTAGGAGCATAATGGCACCGGGATAATCCATGTGCTCAGTGATGCGTCCTGCTCAGGACCAAAAACTCCCGCGGTGCCTCTTTAAAGGACTCATAATGACCCACAGAGCGAGCACTCGGTGAGACCAGTGCGACCGCTGCAGGGTCTCCCGCAGGCAGTATTTATTTTACGATTAAGATGTCAGAAATCTGAGACAGGAGGGACAGGATCAGGGGTCTGTGTGTACAGTATTAGATGAAGAGGCTTCTTTACTGCCTGTATATTAGCGGTTAATCTGCCCTAACAAGATAGACTGGGACAAGAAGCCCCTCTACTGCAGCACTGATGATGGCACCAGTAATGATGGAGGAGGTTGGCAGCTAAGCCTGAAGTAAGCCACTTTGGCACGGGGCAATGCACGGCTGATCGTGCATGGTGTGTGTGTCCAGTTATTTAATCAAGTGTGTGACACCAAGTAGCTTAAAGCACCAATAAGCCATAATGCCACATGGGTTTAATTTAAAATTTAAGGATGAGAGAAGGCCAGATGTGTTTAGGCGTCTACAGAATAACATGAGGTATACACGATGGAAACAGTCAGCTCTGATATTCCACCATAGCACAAACCTCGTTTTAAAAGTTATTTTACAAAAGGTGAGGATTTCTATGGTTCCATATCGTTTCTATAGTTTGCTTTCATCGCCACCCAAGGTCCTCTCACTCACCTCTGCTCTGGAGCCGCCCTGAAGCTGCTCAAAATAATGGAAACTCTGAACACCTTCAGTTTTCTGACAACTAAGAAACCTCCACCTTCTGATAAAAGGCAAAGTGATGTGACCTTGGGTGTAGTTTGTTAAAAAATGAACCAGAAAGTTCAGTTTTCTCACATATTCTGCATCGTAACAAGCTGTCCTAGTCCTAGGCCTGAAGGGTGTTGCTGAAACCCCTAAAACAACTGAAGTGAATGGATTTCTACTTGCACTCCCTGAAACATGAGGGAAACCTCTACGGTCATGCAAGCTGCTACCTGTGAAGTGGAAACAGACGTGCTTTGAAAAATCTTTTAAGTTTTTCATGGAATTGATCATAAACGCATTGACGTTTTTCATACGGTGCTACAATAAAATCGCCCGGGTGTAACCTTTGAATCCATCTACTACACCTCGCTGACCGATTCATCTGGGATGATGGAACGAAACAGCAGTTTCTTAGTTGAAGCCCTAATTTCTGTCGTATGATTGGGTCACTTTTTAAATGTTACTGGAATAATATTTCAAATGAAATAATGTATTCATCCACCACCCTGCAGGTGGCTCAGGGTTGGTTTCGATTTTCTGTTTGTTGGGTTTTATCCCACAGACTGGGCAACCCTGATCAGTTCAGGGAAAATCTAAAATCAGCAAATGACTGAAGATGTACACAGAGCATAACAAGTTCACAGTTCTGATTGATTCAAGGAAAAATGAAAAGACAGCGGGGATTCTCCTACAAATCATTGTCTGCTGATCATGAATGTCTAGAGCAATGTTTGGACAGCAATCCAAACAAAAGTTGTTGAGATGTTTTGATAAAAGTAAAGAATGCCAAGAATCTGGAGGTGCTAAAGCAAAGAACTAGCACCAAATGGTCATCATCTGATAACCGTGAATGTCTACACACAACTTAGAGTAGCTGTCAAGATATTTTACTGGATATGTAAAAACTTTGACCTGACAGAGAAAAGAGCGGGATACCATGTCACCAAGACAAAGTTTGTTTTACAAATGGTTAAAAAAGGCTTAACAGAAACAAAAATGACGTTATTCCAGATAATCCACCCAAGACCCCGGAGTCTTCCAGAGGAACTACTTTCTATCAAAGAAAACTTCGTAAAAAAGCTGATTCCAGAAGGAGCACCACAGACAAGGGCAAATAAAACAAAAATGACCTCCATGACTAGATACCACAAGAGCATTAGGCAATGTATTGATCTTGCTGTTGGGGAGAAGTGACCCTTTGACTCGTCTTGTGTTGTTGCTGTCCGTTTCCTCTCTCCACTTCTGGACTTTCCCCAATTTTCTTGAGTAAAGTTTACATCTGGTGACTTCGCTGGGAAACCCGCTCAAGCCAGTAGTGCTTGCTCTTCCTTTAGACATCAAACAGGCCCCAGTATACAGCAGCTTCCACGCGTGTTTAGGATCAATATCCTGCTGGAAAATGAATCCCCCTCCACACGTATTACAGAGCCAGAGGGGGTAGCATGCCTCTGCAATATACAGCGGTATTTCTGTAGCTGATCCTGTGCAAGTGGCTTGAAACAGCCCCACAGCTGAAAATTTCCACCACCAAGTTTGACTGGAGGTTTTCAGCACTCTCATCATCACGGACTGTGGCCTTGAATATGCAAACTCTTTGCAACAGTCGAGTTAACACTTGGACTCTTTTAACGGCGGGATGATCACTTGACCTCGGATGCTTCATGCTGACTACATCTGTTTTCATCTTGGCGATAACTGGCAAACAGATAATTAAACGCAAAAACATTTAGTAACATATTACTCTGCGGTGACAATAAGATGGGAAAACCTTGGTAAATACATGCAAACGTAATATTCAGAGAGTATTATCAATCCTCAGTAATGTGTTTAATAATTAAGTATAATCTAAGTCAAAAGTACTTTATGAGCCCCATTGTCTCGTCTGTAGTGGCCTCTAGAGGTAATGCGATTTTCATATTGGTGTTTTGACGCTTCCTTGACAGAGTTAAGGCAAAAGGCAGACGGTTGCTTTTAGTTAGTATACACCGGTGGCGATATGCCTCTCGCACTCTGATGACCATACTGCTGAAAATGTCCATTAACGTGACGCGACATGATGTTTTAAATGCTTTATTGATTCAGCTGAGTTTGTTTAACTACAGGTGAAAATGTGCTGGAACATCTTTGTCGTGTAAAGCTGGAAAAGGTACGGCAGTACTAACAGTCAGGTTTGTTGGGGAAACATTTAGCAAGCCACAGACAAGTACAAAATGTCAAGAGGCAGTAAACATAAGGCAGTTATCATTCTTCAACAGAAAGCAGTTTCCTTAAAGGAAAGACGCAAAACAACGAATATAAACGCCTGCAGCGACTGAAGTGGCGTCGGACGAGCTGAACGATGTAGTAATCTGTCAAACTGTGACGAGAACGATTGAAACTTTCCACAAATGTTGAATGAGAACACGCTCCTCTCTTGAAATGCACCAACAATAACCAGATAACCGATCACATTATTTGGGAAAGCACTGTTTAAATCACAGTTTCCACCCATTCAGCAGATTATTATTATACCAACACTCTCTACAGTTGCTTGCAGGCCTTAAATCTACCATAAACTAATAATAATAAGACATTTCAAAACGAAAATGACTCCTATCACTGAAGGCCACAAACAACAACTGGGGACATTCGATCAGCATCACATTTGGCTGTTGTTTCGGCTGAGTTGATGCACAGTTCAGAAAGAATGAATTCATGGTACAAACATCCATTTTCACTAGTTTTGGGCACATTCTGGACTTTTGGTTTTGGCGTTTTTATTTTGGCCTGAATCCCTTCTCTTTCTCAAACTGGGCTATCTGGTTGAAAATATCCAGCAGGTTTGAGGGGAGGTCTTTTTTCGTCCCTCCTTCCGGCGCTGAGGTCAAACTTCTCTGTTTGTTATGACCTCCAGCACCTTCTGACCTGCTGCTCTCCTTCTCTCTTTTTGCCTCTTCCACGTCCTGATTTTCATCTTGCCCTCTGTTCTCGTACCTACCACCGTCGAGGGAGCTCCTCTTGGAAGAGTCATGTCTCATCCTGCTCTCCAAGTGTTTGGAAGCAGACCCAGAGTTCCCTAAATATTCAGATTTTAAACTAGATTTTCGGGAATACTCCGACTCGGCCGACGAGCAGGACACTTTCCGCTTTCTGTCCTCGTCTAAGCTACTTCTCCTCCTGGAGTCACTGTCTCTCCTGTCTTTCCTGTTATCTTCCTTCCCTCTCTCCTTGCTCTTATCCCTCCTTTCTCTACTTCTGCTTTTCCTCTCCCTTCTGTCTGGGCTTCTGCTCAGACTGTCTTTCCCTCGCCTTGTCCTGCCTTCCTCTCTGTCCCTCCTCTTCCTTTCTCTGCGAGAAGAGTCAGACTCTTCATCGTCTGAAGCTGCCGACAAAGAATACAGTTGACTGATCCTTCTCTCTTCAGTGTCCTTCCCATCAACCTCACCCTCGTCATCCCTCTCTCCAAAGCTTGGGCCTCCCTTCTGGTTGAGAAAGGTTGCAGAGGTGTTAGGAGGAGCGGGATACCACTCCACTTCGTCCTCCTCTTCCTCCTTTCTGTCCCTCTCGCTCTTACCCTCCTCACTCCTCCTGCTATCCCTTGAGGAGATCCTGCGATGCCGTTTGCTTCCCCGCTCAGACTTCCTCTTCTTCTTCTTCTTCTTTTTGGACCTCCTGCGAGAGGAGGAAGAGGAAGAAGAAGAGGAGGCGGTGGACGAGGACGACGAAGAGGCTGATCTCTTTCGCTTTTTCTTCATCCTGCAGAAAAACAGTTGATGCTTTGAAGTTATGAGATGAGCTACGCGCCTTCATCTGCTGTAGATTTACCTGCCGCACCTTTGATAGAAGATCAGAGCCAACTCACCTCTTCTCCTCTTTTAAGATCTTACGCAATTTCTCAGCACTTGTCTGGCTGCTCGTAGCTTTCACCTGCTCCTTAGCCAGCGCCTCTTCCCGCAGGCGAATCGTTTTCTTTACGGTCGCCAGGCGTGGCAAGGCAAGATATTACAATGGCAGGCAACACACATGCCATGACCCAATGCAGCAGAGCCCCCCGAAAACGGCAATCATTCATTCATTCATGTTGGTTTGAAAAGTATGGCAAGTCAAAGGATTGATGACAGAGGAAGAACAGGACAGAACGGCCGAGAAATACACAGTTATTTATTTACCATAGAAGAAGAGGTGCGTGCCAAGGGTGCGGTAGAAGCAGGTGGTTGGATGGAGGATGGACAGAGAAAACATTTTGTTCCCCAATGAGACACAAAAGGTTTCAACGTTACCGTATTTGGCCGCAGGGACACAGCGCACAACGGTGTCCGGTGGAAGAGGAGTCGTCGTCATCGAGCGGTTTCATTTGTTATTTTCACCCCCGCGCAAGGCAGGTGACAAGACCGTGGCAGTCGGAGGGTCAAAGGCAGAGTCCCAGCATCGCAGAGACACACACACACACCAAAACACTTCATCAGTATTACAAACATGAACATGAATGTGTTTTAATACAACACAGAAACTGTTTTTGAGATGTACAGGCTTTTTTCTTTTTTTTTTGCTGAAATGAAATCAACTGACATCTTTCAGGGAAATGTTCAACCCTAACCACTTCATAGCTTCCAGTTACTATATATAAACACATAAAACCACAAAGCTGATGTTTGAATATGAATCTTTAACTAATATTAAGCTGGTGAACCATTAGCCGACACGGAAGTTTCAATCCTACCTGCTGGACACAGAAAAGATGTTTTGATATGACTGGTTAATAATCACAGAGCATGTACAGGGCCAAGAGAGACCCGATGTTGACACTGACACTGCACGTACGACGTTAAGCTTCACTGAACGAACTGGCTTCTGATGGAGTGCAGTAAATGCCCCCTATTGATTCGGCTGTATGAATCAAACACCTGTGAGTCTGTGTGAACTGTGTGGATATGCAGGTTTGGTCTGGACTAACAGGTTCTTGTGTGATTGTGGGACTGAGTAAGTTCCTGGACACCTGGCGTTCAATAGTTCCTCTTTCCCTAACTCCTCAGGAAATATCTGATGCTTTAGCTGCTCATTGCTTCGCTGTTTCTGCCAAACATGAACGCCACTGGCAAGAGCGAACAAAAACAAAAAAACCGAGGGCCAGAGAGACGCTGCATAATTCTCTATATTAGACACGCTAGTAAAATAAATAAAATTCAGATCATACCAGGGCATCTGACAAAAAAAAAGGAATGTCGAACAAAGGCCTTGATCAAGCGGGCGATAAAAATGAACCTTTATTTGTTTGCGTCAACTGTTTTGATTTCATGAAGTCATGCGTGACACTACAGTCAAATTTAGGCTTCACAAAGCTTTGATATGCCCATTACTGTTCATTTGTGCTTTAATAGTTAAGCCTAAAATACATAGTGTGAGTGTTTCCCTGTAAACCTTCCTGAACCCCTTTGTGTGTGTGTGTGTGTGTGTGTGTGTTGAGGCCCACTCACCTGTATAGTGTCTGTGATCTTGTGCAGGGCCTCCTGCGCCTCAGGGTTTGAATTGTCGAGAGAGAGAGCTCGCCTGTACAATCCTTCTGCTGTTACTAGTTTCTCCTGTTCTTCAAGCCTAAACACACACACACACAAAATCGACTTCTAAATATAGGGTCACATACATTAGTCAGCACCAATTAAAACAATTAATTACCATATTCATATTACCACACCCATCTTTACGTCACATTTTTTTTGTTTTAAATTGAGGAAACAGATCAAACCAGTCGAAGCTTGTCAGTTGCAAATCAGTATTTCTGTCATTTCTTCGTGATGTCAATCGAAGACTGAGCCTGGGAATGCCCAAACCCTGCCTTGAGTCTGCTGTAGCCTAAATATATACCTAATTATACACCAGAAGTTTGAAAGAAGAGGGAAGATCTGACTCATGATGTAAAAATGTTTTAAGAGGCCGCGGAGGAGGTGAAAGCATGAGCTGTGCGACTGCTGGTGATGCCTCTTCTTCTCTGTGTAGGCTGAGCCGCATCACAATGATTACTTTTGGGATTCGTGATCATTCACAGACACACGTCTAACTGGGTGGATTAACTTTCATTTGAGGCAATTAATCAGAGAAAAACAAGCAGGGCATTTAAAGGGCCAGGCTCTTTTACTTTGCACTTGACCTTTCATGGTCTCAACATTATATAATTAATGGTAGAGCTTGGTGCACAGACTGACAGCCAAAGTCATTTAACCTGAAGTTACCTCGGAGGCCTGTCAGCCTGGCTACTTGAATACCTGCCCTTTAACTGCAGGTTAATGAAACCAGCACAGCCTGAAAAGGGGTATTTAAACCAGTGTAATGTGCTGAGATCTAGTGTTTTTCTACTATATTAGCTTCACACGTTAGTTCTAATCAGGAAGAAAGAGTGTAGATGGGACAAAATGAGCTGATACAATGTGTTAATGGATGCCGTGTTACCAAACAAAATAAACTTTAAAGTGATGCAGCGTCAGTCCTCAATCGCCAGCTGAACCCATTTACTGCTGTCTAAACCTTGAAAGTAATTAATACACTTGCTGGGCTCTAATTAATACCTATTTCATTGTAGCATCATTACATTTAGACATCTTACATCTCTGGACTATTATCAAAGCAAAAGCAGCACGGCTCACTGTTTTCCTCTCTCCACCAGTGTCTGGCAGAGGTACTTCTTGGCGTTGCGGTGGTCCGGACAGCTCTCCAGGGCCAATTCAAAGTCCGTTATAGCCTTCACGATGCTGCCTTTGTTAGCATAACTGTGAATGATCAAATAAAGGAAAAGAGCATGAACATAAAAACACCTTGAACAAGCATCGCATCATATCTAATGCACACAGGAGGAGTTTAAAGCCCAAGCAGCACTTAAAATGCATTAAACAGACAATAAAGTCAGAATACACACTTCACTTTAACACTTCCCCTTACGGTCATATCAGTGTATCAGTGTTTTCAACAGGGCTCCAAGGCGTAAATGGTATGTGACTGTTTTATTGTACAGAGGCTGTACCGACATAGATCACGAAATCACGACGGGAATGGGCGTGGCTCCAGAAATACTGTTCCTCATATTTTCTTCCACTCTGTCTGAGTGCAACATTCACCAAAATTAAAATACACAAAGCAGACGCCTGGAGAAACTGTAAGCGCGGGTATACACTCCATCAATGTCTAATAATACAAAGAACTTCAGAGGATGTACACGCAGAATTTCCTGATGTGATGTTTGTTAAGCCCAAAATAAAAAACAACATTAAAATGAATAAATTATGCACTGTATTATTGATATAAACAACAGAAATAACAGACAGGAAGCCAAACCATACAATGCGATGTTAAATATAAGTCCAACAGCTGAAATCGTAAACATAACAGGCTTTATCCGGCTTTGTAAACTGCAAAAAGCTCTGACGGTATACCAGCTTAGTGTAGCCTCCACACACGCACACTGAGAGATAAAAAGAGATAGAGAGAGGAGGAAGAGAGAGGAAGGAGAGTGCACACAGTCACCAGATCAGAGTTACCAAAATCAACTCACAGAGCTCCACGTGCCACCAGTGCTTCCACATTATTAGTGTCGATATCCAGGGCTTTGTTGTATTCATTCATGGCTTCCACATGACGGCCGTGTTTGAAGTGGTCCACACCTGCACGGACGCTGAAAGAACAAAGACCGATGAGGAACGAGATCTATGTAGATTTACACTGATGTAAGAAGCAGCACAGGGAGGAAAGGCTGCAGCGTATAAAGACAGGTTGTCAGTTTGACACAATGAAGTGAAACACAACGACTGTATGTACTGGCTGCGGTTACAGTGAAGAGTTTAGCATTACCACTTCAAGGCCCATGATGCTGACTGTTTCTTCCTGATGGCAGAGGCAAAATCATCCTGCTGGAACAGTTTGCTGTGGAAAGAAGGAAGCGCAGGGAAAACTCTGGTGAGCTTTGAAGCAGTCCTCTCTCACCATTGTAAGCATTCGTTACCTAGTCTTTCTTAGCATAAGTAGTTTTGTTATATTAGGATATTCTCTTTGTTGACATAAATTAGCTTTTTATTTATTACATCTCCTTTTCTTTTGTAATAACCAACCCATCACACAGAAAAACCCAAACAACTGAACTAAATATCATTTAAAAAACTGAAATTTTCTGATAAATGTCGATCTTTTTCCTAATGTCGTCCTGGAAAAAAACAATAATAACATGTCCCTGCTCAAAAACTTTTACAATGCTCTGCACATTATGCAGCTTGCCATGACGTTTAGTAATTATAGAAAGTAACAGAACCTCGACTTTTGCATAGGATCATCATTTTTAAACATCATGGTTTAACAGTTTAACGGCTCCCAACGTGGCATCTTTACCTTTGTAGTCCTCTCATCATTGATGGTGGGTGGGCATCGCTGACTCCCACCTTCTCCAGCAGGTAGTCCACTACAGAGGGGTTGTGGTAACCATGGCAGCTCCTCAATATGCACCCGTATGTCTCACTAGAGTCAGCGGCTGCACGAACACTACGACTAAGAGGAGGAGAGGCGGGGAGTCAGGGTCCCATGGTTTTAACACAACACTAGGAGAAAAACACTAAAACACAACTTGCTTCATTTGATCAGTTTACTCATTTTCCCTTTGGTCACAAAGCAGTTAACCTCACAGAGAACATCTAATCAGAGCATCATCTGAAGTAGAACGTGACAGCGTAAAATTGATTCTACCATCGCCTCAAAAATGAGGTAAATTCAAGCAATAAACCAATTCACTGGGCTGGTATTAAAGCTTTTGAATTAACATTGTTCCACCCTCACAAAAAATATCTTGCTATCTAAATTAGAGATGTATTAGTTCCATGCTACAGCTGCTACAGGCATATTTTGATTTATTTAAACATCATTTCTTTAATAAGTGTTAGTTTTTTGTTGTGCAAGTTACCTGTAGTGTACGGGCAGCTCCTCCCGGGTAATGACGCCCAGTTTGATGTGCTCCAAGCTGGGAGACACAGAGGCCTGCTGGAGGGAAACTGTGATTTTCTCCTGGTAGCGGTCGATATCTTTCACCGCGGCTGCACAAAGAGAAAGCACAGAATTTAGCAGAGGACTAGACAGATTTGGGTGTCATGCTCATCAAGTCGTGATGCTCATCAGGAAATTTGAACTTTTAACGTCTGTGGCAATGGCAGGAGCTGTAGCTGTCTGAAAGTTATGTACATTTATTGCAGAGCTTCAGTGATTTGTAAATTAGTAAACTGTCTCTCATGGGTTCAGAGGATAACTGCAGTGTCAGTTGTACATACGTCACTAAAACAACCAATTTCTTCAACACTCAACTCAATCAGCAGCAATGCAAAGGGCTTCTGCAAAGAAACAAAACCAAAACAAAGCACAGGGGCTGTGTGGGTTCCACCTGTCTCAACGCTTGCTGCAGCACCATCTGACAATACTGCATAGTTAAATACTGCTGTTTTGCTTGTGATCATCTTGATGGAGGATAGAATGATTTCCTCTGCGAAGACTTATCACAATTGTTATCCTTCCTCATAGCATGATAAACCACTGTGCAGTGTTTTGGCTCTGAAAAGCAGTCAAACTCATATCTGTAACTGGTCTTTCAGTGTCACATTTCATAATCTTATCATCGTCCATGAAGATAACCCAACTACCACATGACACTGGGGTGTTAATTTGACGCAGAGCTGTTTACACTGTCTTCGTCTGTGAGATGGCAATATGTCGCATACGTTGTTGTCTACACACAGCAGGGTGTAAAGACAACTGACATACTAACCTCTGATGAAGTCCCCAATTTGGTAGTAGGACAGAGGATCATCGTGGCTGCCAGCTGAGGGAATTTCTCTGATGTGACACAGAGCCTGAAGGTAAAAAGAAAAGGAAAATACAGATTATTTACATTTTAATTGGTAAATATAAGCCTTTAATAAACCAAACCAGTACAGAGAGTTTTGAGCTAGACTTTGAGTTTAGAGGTATGATGAACGGTGACCTCGACATGGTTCAAATACAGCTACAGACGTTCTCTGTCACTCCACCAGAAGTTCCTAAAGTGACTACAGTTCTGTAAGTTCCTAAGGGTCTGTCTGTTATGTTGGTCCTTCTGAATCTTCTGAGGATTCCCAGGGTCCACTGTGGGTTAAAGCATGATGGACAAAATCTCAGCAATAAGACTTCGCCTATCTACCTAGATCTAAATGTGTGTGGTGCACTATCAGATCCATCATTTACCTAGGAGTTCAGAGTTTGTACTTCCTGTAATGGTGACAACTGAACTGAGAATCCTTCCAAGTGATTAAAATCTATGACGACCGACTAATAGGCTTCCATCTTTTGCACATTTTATGACACAGCTTGAATATATTCACCTGCTTTTCCTTGTTGACCTACCGACAGCTCTAAGTCTTCTATGTCTCTCTTCAGTCCACCTGCCGTGCAAAGCAGAGTGAGAAAGAAGCCGTATTCTCTAATGTTGTTGATCCTCCCCACCACAATGTCTCCTCTTTCCAAGTCCCTGTACAGCATGGCTCTTCGTTCCTCGTAAGACACCTCCATGAACAATTCCAACGGTGGCATGATGGCATAGGGCTCTGGGAAGGAACAGAGCAAAGAGAGTATCCACATTAAACTGTGTTAGGGCTGCGCATGTAAAAAGATTTTATTTTCCGTTGTGATTTTGACTTCCAATGATTATGTGGATAATCAAGATAAAATGATTATCGAGCCACATTAGCTTTTACAATGATACTTCTGTTGGGTGTCTTGAGTTATAAATGCAGCGGTATGAGTGGTTGGAGCAGCCAAAAAAAGTAAACTTCACATGTTTATATAACAAATAGAAAACACTAAAATATGAATTTTATATTAAATAAGTATTTACTATGTTATTACTATGACTGTTTTAGAAAAAATTATTTTACTTGGTCTTCAGTTGAGTTCTGTTTAACACTTCAGGAAATCTACTGTTTAAAAAGTACGACAAAGTTCAACAAATGCACGTTTCTAAAGTCAGCAAGTAATCGTGTCACAAATTATTTCAATATTGTTCACAATGATCAAAACAATGATGTGGTCCCACCAACACACACCTACAGCCTCCTCCTCCTCGTGCTCTTCTTCTTGTTGAGTGGCGGTCTTCCATGCTGGGCAGAACAGGATGTCAGCCTTCCTGGCAATGAACTGCTCCACAAGAGGGTTGCTCTGCTTTTCACAACCACTGCACAAAAAAAACCCACACACATGTTGATCTCAGCTCCTTGGGGAAATTAACTGTAAGTGAAGATGAAATCACGCAAAACAAAAAGCTAAATTCCTCCACACAGACTTTACTGAAGTTACAACTTTCCTGCCGTGGACCTTCATTGTGCGCCATATTCACAATAAGACAAAACAACATCTTCATACTTGAGCAACATGGTGCAACAACCAATAAAATGGGGCATCACATGATAATTAACAATTACGCATAGCTGAACTGCAACTATTGCAATAACTGATTAATCATTTCACTCATTTTTCAAGCAAAAATAACAAATGTTCTTTGAATTGTTTGCCTTTTCTTCATTTTAAACACTTGAAAAATATATCTCTAATCTCTCACTATCTCTCTCTCTAAAAACTAATGAACAGACTTTGGACAGGTGGTCAGACAAAAGATTTTTGAAGCAGTCAGCTCTGACATTGACATTAATGAAGCCAATAACTGGCAGATAAATAATGAAAATACTTTACTTTTTAGGTTGCAGCTCTACATGACATCTTTGACATACCAAAATACACTGAAAGCATATGATAAAAAGAAGTGTAAAAAGATGTAACAAACATTTACATGGGCGATGCTAGATAAGTCCCACAGTTGATTGGACAGTAATAGAGCAGGGGTTCAAGAGCCCAAACTGTAACTAGAGGTGATATTGACTCGTGTGAAAGCTGCGTGCAGGTGAAGATCTTGTAGACATGTACCCCTTTCATACGGGCCTTGCACAGGTCAGACACCACAGCTTGGAAGTCTGGGTTTTCTGTTTTGTTCGCATTTTCAGTTTGTTGAATAATTGGCTCACCGTGATAAGCCAGACACTGCCTCAGCAACTCTCTGTTGCATTCTCTGCTGTCACAGGACTGCGGTCACATCACTACACGAGTCAAACATACACCTACCATTTCCTGTTGTTAAACAGGTTTAACAATTTAGCTAGCGTGATATTTGTGTTGCGGTACACACATTTTTTACGTGCCAACTCCAAAACGTTCAAATAGTGTCAGAGTTTAGGGTCTGGCTTCGATAACGTTGCTCCAGCGTCGTTTAGCTAGCATTCTGCAAGCTTTCTACAAGCCCCTAGCTAGCAAACAAACGCTTTAGTTAGTCATGCTAACATGCTGACATGTTAATATTCGGAATAGTGTGAAACTCGCAATATGACGAAATTCCAGTTTTACGTAACCTAAGTTCATCCGCTTCCCTTTAGCCTTGATACCATTATTGTTTACATTCACCAAGTTTAACACGAGAACAGCAAGCTGGCGTTATAAAACTCCGTGAGGACAACGCACACATACTGGTGCGCATGCGCTGGTGGTGTTACACTATGATGACAATCGGGAGAAACAAGTTTGATCCCGGAACTACAGACAGTAAACGCTAATTTAATTATTTCCCTGTTCGCTGTTTTTCTCTGCAGTATACTTGATAATTGCAAAGGTGAGCTGGGATCACTTCAAGCAAGCAAAATGTGTTTTTTTATCATTTCAATTAGATTAAGTTTAATATTTTATAGGATCTGTTAAATAGTGGTATGATGTATATGAGAAAGAGTGACATTTAAAGTGAACGCGTGGAAGAGCATAGCACCAAGTGACGCTAGGAAGTAAGCAACAACAGCAACAAACAGAAATGGAAGATTCACAGATAAATCCTGCTGTGAAGGGCACTTGCTTAGAAAAAACACTTATCATTTAGCAGAGAGAGCGTGTTATCTATTTGCAGATTTGCTTGTCTATTTCAACAATCAGTTACACAACAGGTTAATAAATATCTATAGTAACTTAATTAAAGCTCAAAAAAATATGGCAGACAAAAGGTTTTTCTACACAGCACACATAACACCAACGACTATGACTAACCC
Organism: Datnioides undecimradiatus; assembly: GCA_008933995.1. NCBI lineage: Eukaryota > Metazoa > Chordata > Actinopteri > Lobotiformes > Datnioididae > Datnioides > Datnioides undecimradiatus. The sequence goes on from WARS01000029.1 coordinate 21,468,609, forward strand.
TGATAGGCTTTGTCCAGTAATTACTAATAAAGTGGTCATATTTCCTGTGGAACTGTAAAACAAAAGATGCTAGAACAAATTGCAATAAAATCTGACCTGATCTCCAGCACGTTTTGTTTTTAAACATTGTGTCACTAAAATTACTTTTCAGACAGGACATTTTCGCCGGAAAGCATTTTAGCATTGAAAATAACTTTTTATGGTGTCGTGCGAACATATTCATTTTCCACTAAATAGCATTCAGGTGATCCTCTCTTTTTTGGTTTGCATGATTATATCCAGATTGCTGATTGGATGAATTAAATGGACCATGTAAATTTTAAATAACTTCTGCTTTTGAGCACTTGAATGAATTGAAATATAAATAACTGTTGGCATGTTTCTCTATATTACTTAATCTTTTCTTGACAAACAACGCGTACTTTCATAATCAGTTAAGAATCCCTTTACACTGAAATTAAGCTTGCAATAAGCAGAAATGAAATGAACGGCAAAATGAATTAAAAACAAATTCCACACGCAAAGCACAACCTTACTGACAACTATCACCTGGCTATAGCTGTGATGGTCACAGCTATACTCCCCGCCCAACCACAGCTACCCTGCAACTAACCTATGCCACTGAGTGTGACATACCCAAGCACCACTGCTACAGAACAAAATGGTACACGTCACGCACAACTTCAGTAGTTATTAATGAGTTTTCTGATTTTAGTTCCAGTGTTCTATATTTTGTAAACGTGTTGTGTGACTTTCTTACTGGTTTTTCAGGTTACATGAAAGTTGCGCTGTCCCTAATTCCTTGTCACTCCCTCTATATCTGAGGGAGGAGTAAACTAAGTGCAATGTGAAATCACACACTCTTCTGTGCCTGGAGTACTGAGACGTAATAGCAGTCAACATGGAAAGAAAAATCCTTTATTGGATATTTTTGCTCGGATACTTACACACATCATTTGGACAAGGTAACACATTTGAGTTTCTTAACAAGTAATATTTTTAAGGCCTTAATTATTTACAATTTCTTATATGTCTTATTGTATCAGAGTAGAGTGGAGACAAGAGTAGTGTAAACTATTTGGAAAGTGTTTCAGTCCATTCTACAAAATATTGCTCTCTGTACGTACCAGCTCTAGGTTTCATCATTAAAAGAAAATCTTTTGTAGTCAAATGAAAAAATAGTAACTTAGTGTGTGTAGATTACAGCAAGAAGTAAGAGCAAATGTTAAACAGAAAAATAGTTTATCCATTGTAAGATATTGAAATAAACATTCCAATAAATATTTCTAAACATTTTCTGTAAATGTATGCATATTTGCTTGAATCTTCTTAGATTTGGAACAATTAAAATGAACTGAATGAAACTGTTGAAAGAAATTATTTAATTACACTGTTATAAGTAGACCTGACTCGCTGTGTTTGGTAAATTTCCAAGATGACATTCACAGCATAAAAAGTCCTTGGTCAAGGAACTCAGAGAATAATAAACAAGAGATTGAAAAAAAAATCATAGCACACAGGAAGCAGCAGGAGCCATTGTTGGACTTTTGAAAAAAAACAAACAAACAAAATACCAAAAATGTTATTTGTTTTTTTGAAGAAATTGGTTTAAAATGTGTTAGATATTTAAATTAATTAATTAATTTTTCAAAACATCATATAACCCCCGAAACCTAAATTGATATTGATATATATTGCATATTAAACCACAAACCAATCTCTGAGTTAGACATTACTTTCAATAAGTGTACGAATGTATGCAGACGACAGTACTGAGACGAGGAGAGTTTGAACTGATGGTTAGGCTCAAGTTAACATGGTACATTCACCTTAATAAATAGGGTCTCTGTTTCGGAATTAAATGTTCACATGATGACACTGGAATCTATAAATGATCCGTTCTTATGTTTGGTGATGGATCAACAAATGTCATGTTAATGTCAACACATTTCAACAGTCAGTAGATCATATTTGCAATGTGTTGATCTTGATGATATGCTGAAACATGGAATTTTAAATAGTAAGGCTTATTGCAATCAGAAATTGGAGTACATGGCCACATGCCAGAATTGTAAAGGGGGAAAAATAAATACACTGTTGCCCATAAAGTTGGAATAATTTTATTTTCAGACACATTCCTCATTTTATTCCTGTTTATACACATCAGTAATCACTTTTGACCAAGTGCAATGATTACATACTGAGTCCCAGTTACCCAGGTGAAACGAATTCATGCTTAACTGCTTAATTGTTTGTGCTGTAAAAAGAGAGACATTGGCTGTGTTGTCCTTTTCCTGCTTAAAGTCTGTATGCAGTAAGTCCACATTTTCAGAACTGGCTGTATAATTTTCAACCAAATGCGACACAGAAGTTACCTACGCTATGCCTTGTCTGACGCAAACTGAGCGCTTGCACTCTGATAGGATGGACACAAAAAGCCAACATTGCTGATTTCCTTGGAATATTGCAGAGTACAGTCTGTAAAATCCTCAAAGGTCATCAAGAGGAGGGTCTTTTGAGGCCACAAAAATCTCCAGGACAACCACGACTAGCCACCAGATGAGATGATTGGCAACTACTTAAACTGTGCCATACAAATCAGAAAAATGCCAGTGAGCCGCCTCCATTGTTTGTGGAGAAGACACCATAGAATTACCGTTTCCCGCCAAACTGTAAATCGAAGATTGCTTCAGCATGGTTACCAAGCAAGACGAGTCACCCCTTACTGTTCAACACAGAGTTGCTCAACTTTGCTGGGATAGGGAGCACAGAGAATTACAGCTTGGGCACTGGCGATATGTTATCCTTGACCGTATAGATGGAAGACAAAGGGTGCTTCAGTTATGTAGTGAGAACCTCCACAATGACTGCATCCAGGAAATCACTCAAGGAGGTCACGGCTCAGTGATGGCATGGGCCGGTATTCATTATGGAGGAAAAAGGCCATTGGTGACAAGGTCGGTTCTTGAACCCAATAGCACAACTCGGACTCAGGGCCAAAATTCAAAAGATACAATTTATTAGTAAAGTACAACAAAAAAAATCACTCGTAAGCGAGGAATACAACAAAGTAACAAATTAACTGCTTCAGCCAAAACTGGCTATCAAAGCCGATAAAAAGGAAAACAGAAAATCACTCTAGAAAGAGGCAAAAACAAAATCACACGCCACATGGGCTAACAAACAAAAAATCACTCTTAAAGAAGAGGTTCAGCTTAATACAGCAAAGTAACAAAATAACTCACAGACTAGATTTGCTCAGGACAGGATAACTTGACAAGACAGGACGCTGGTTCTCGGTTCTTACAGACGCGACGAACTGGCACGAGACAGGGGGAGACGCAGACTTATATACACAATAGGAAATGGGGAACAGGTGGAAACAATCAGGTCGGGGAAGACAATCAGACAAGCGGGAACCACATGAGGAAGGGCAAGCCACCTGAAACGAGAGGGAAGTTAGTTCCTTCAAAATAAAAGGGAAGTCACAAGACACGACAGAAACCAAAACAAACCAGCTTGACCATCTAGTTATACCATGACAATTGGTGGTGCTGGATGGAAACGTCAATGCCTTCGACATCCTGGAGAACCATTGCCACCCACACGCAACAAGGGTCTGTGGGAACAACTTTAGGCTGCAAGATGACAATGCAAGAGCACATAGGGCAGCTGCAGTGAGAGAATTTCTTGATGAAGAGGGGCTGCAGCAGATGCCGTGGCCTGATATGAACCCTAACAACCATGCCTGGGATAACCTTACGCCGCATCCTTAATGAGAGGGACAATATTCCTCAGAGTCTACAGGAATCAGCCCAGGATTTGACCTAAGAGTGGGTCGTCCTGCCCATTGACGACATCAACAAGCTTGTGGACAGTATGCCACGACGTTAATCCATGTCAGGGGTGGCCATAATCGATATTTGACTGAATGACATTTGAAAGAGCATTATTGTACATTCTGATGCAGGAAATCTCCTCAAATATGTGTTTCCTGTTAAATTGACCAAGGTAGAAAAATTGAAACGAAACCCTGAATCCTATTGTTCAATACTGCCAGTGTTGTTTAAGCCTGAATACAGGTTAATTGTGGTTTAATTTTCACTGTAATATGTTTGGAAGAGACTGATCAATAAAGTTTTGAGAAGATATAGACTTTATCTATCAAGATGAATCACATTGTCACAATTGTTTCATGAGAAGAGGTAAAAAATATTTTATTCCAACTTTATGGGCAACAGTGTATAGTACAAGAAATGCATTATATTGGCAAACACAAGTATTTAGTATAACAAATTCTATTTGCACAATACCTTTGACTAGATTAATGGAATGCTGAATTGTAATGAATTATACTGCAGTAAAAGAAAAAAAAAGATCCTGCATTTACTTTACATTTAACTAACCCCATGTCCAGTTGTAACTAATGTTACCAAAGGAAATAATTAATAATTACAATTTAGTGCAAATTAGGTTTTCACATACAAAACTTTTTCTTGGTATTTTGGTGCATGAAGCATAAACCTAATAAGAAAAAATAAAAAAGGTTAAATGAAAGTACTCCATTCACATAGTGTACCTTTAACCTCCTAGGATCTGGCATCCACATATATGGACAACACATTTTGGGAATGCAAAAAGATAATTATTTGTTTTTACACTTAGCAGGTCCCAATCAACCCAAATAACAAAGAGAAATCAATAAAGCATGCCATGCAAGAGTTTAGGTCTTAGGAGGTTAAAGTGTACTTTAAAAGCTATTCCTCTTGTTTATCTTTTTTGTATTCATGTCCTCTGCAACCTTTAACATGAGAAATTAAAGCTATCATAAATATTAACAATAATGTAATAGTAATTCTTTTAACGTTGACCACCTAAATTTGTTTTGTGTGTGTATGTGCGTGTGTGTTTTTTTTAAAAGAAATCATTTCCACGTAAAATGTTTATGTTTTGATCCCTGCTCGACAGACTTAGTATCACTGGCACATGTACAAATGAAGATAACTTCCTATGGAGAAATCAGCAATGGAACCATCATTGAACTTATCAAAAAGGTAAGTCAAACAAAAAGTGTAAAGTAACCGGGCTCTTAAATTACAATTATCAATGATATTGCATGTAAATAATTTAAAAGAAGGGTAGAGGGAATAAAAAAGATCTCTAATGTTTATTCTCTATGTTTTCTCCCTGTTTAGGCTTTTAGAGAGCAGCTCCTGAACGGAACTGCTCACACAGTCAAAGTGACAAACATTCAAAGGGTCAGAGTTGCCCCTGCTGAAACCACAACTCAGGCTCAAACCACCACAACAGCACAAACCACAACAGCAGCCACAACAACTACAGCTCCCACCACCACAACATTAGAAACGACAACTATGTCAGCAGCCACAACAACTACAGCTCCTACAACTGCAGCACAAACTACAACAACATTAGCAGCCACAACAACTACAGGTCCCACCCCTACAAGTGCAGCAACAACTACAGCTCCTATCACTACAACAACAGAAACTACAACAACAACTGCAGCCACAACAACTACAGCTCCTACCACTACAACTGCAGCAGTCAGAACAACTACAGCTCCTACCACTACAACTGCAGCAGCCACAACAACTACAGCTCCTACCACTACAACTGCAGCAGCAACTACAACAACTGCAGCTCCTACCACTACAACTGCAGCAGTCACAACAACTACAACAAACACCACTACAACAGCAACAACTACAACTACTACTCCTATCACTACAACAACAGAAACTACAACAACTGCAGCCACAACAACTACATCTCCTACCACTACAACTGCAGCAGCAACTACAACAACTACAGCTCCTACTACCACCACAACAGCAGAAACTACAACAACAGCAGAAACCACAACAGCTACAGCTCCTACTACCACCACAACAGCAGAAACCACAACAGCAGCCACAACCACAACTCCTACTACCACCACAACAGCAGAAACTACAACAACTACAGCTCCTACTACCACCACAACAGCAGAAACTACAACAACAACAGAAGCCACAACAACTACAGCTCTCACCACTACAATAGCAAGAATTACAACAACTACAGCTCCTACTACCACCACAACAGCAGAAACTACAACAGCAGAAACCACAACAGCTACAGCTCCTACTACCACCACAACAGCAGAAACCACAACAGCAGCCACAACCACAACTCCTACTACCACCACAACAGCAGAAACTACAACAACTACAGCTCCTACTACCACCACAACAGCAGAAACTACAACAACAACAGAAGCCACAACAACTACAGCTCTCACCACTACAATAGCAAGAATTACAACAACTACAGCTCCTACTACCACCACAACAGCAGAAACTACAACAGCAGAAACCACAACAGCTACAGCTCCTACTACCACCACAACAGCAGAAACCACAACAACAGCAGAAACCACAACAACTACAGCTCCTACCACTACAACAACAACAGAAGCCACAACTACTACAGCTTCTACCACTACAACTGCAACAGAAACTACAACAACAACGTCTGCCACAACTACAGCTTCTACCGCTACAACTGCAGCAGGAACTACAACAACAGCAGAAACCACAACAACTACAGCTCCTACTACCACCACAACAGCAGAAACTACAACAACAGCAGCCACAACAACAGCTCCTACTACCACTACAACAGCAGAACCTACAACAACTACAGCTCTTACTACCACCACAACAGCAGAAACCACAACAACTACAGCTCCTACTACCACCACAACAGCCCAAACCACAACAACTACAGCTCCTACTACCACCACAACAGCAGAAACCCACAACTACACCTCCTACTACCACCACAACAGCAGAAACCACAACAACAGCAGAAACCACAACAACTGCAGCTCTGCCACTGCAACAACAACAAACCACCTTATTTCTGGCTGCTACTACCACCACAACAGCAGGGGAAACCACTACAACTACAGCTGCTCCCTACCACCACAACAGCAGAAACTACCCAACAACAACAGAAGCCACAACAACTACAGCTTCTGCCACTACAACTGCAGCAGCAACAACAACTACAGCTCCTACCACTGCATCTGCAGTAGAAACCACAACAACTACAGCTCCTCCTACTACCACAACAGCAGCAGAAACTATAATAACAGCCGAAATTACAACAACTACAGCTCCTACTACCACCACAACAGCAGAAACCACTGACTACGAAGCTGTCCTTCACCCACCAACCGGCAGAAACTACAGCAACTACAGGCTCCTACTACCACCTGACAGCAGAAACCACAACAACTACACCTCCTACTACCACCACAACAGCAGAAACTACAACAACAGCAGTCACAACAACAGCTCCTACTACCACCACAACAGCAGAAACTACAACAACAGCAGAAACTACAACAACTACAGCTCCTACTACCTACCACAGCAGAAACCACAACAACAGCAGTCCTGACTACAGCTCCTACTACCACCACAACAGCAGAAACTATAATAACAGCCGAAATTACAACAACTACAGCTCCTACTACCACCACAACAGCAGAAACCACAACAACAGCAGCCACAACAACTACAGCTGCTACCAGCACCACAACAGCAGAAACCACAGCAAGTACAGCTCCTACTACCACCACAACAGCAGAAACTACAACAACAGCAGCCACAACAACAGCTCCTACTACCACCACAACAGCAGAAACCACAACAACTACAGCCCCTACTACCACCACAACTGGAGAAACTACAACAACAGCAGAAACTACAACAACAGCTGCTACTACCACCACAACAGCAGAAACCACAACTACAGCTGCTCCTATCACCACAACAGCAGAAACTACAACAACAGCAGCCACAACATCTGCAGCTGCTACTACCCACCACAACAGCAGAAACTACAACAACAGCAGAAACTACAACAACAACAGCCCCAACAACTACAGCTCCTACTACCACCACAACAGCAGAGCACAACAACAGCTCCTACTGAACGGGAGAAACTGCAACAACTACAGCTCCTCTACTACCCACCCACAGCAGCAGAAACCACAACAACAGCAGCCACAACAACTACAGCTGCTACCAGCACCACAACAGAAACCCACCTTAAGTACAGCTCCTGCCACTACAACAACAGCAGAAACTGCAACAACAGCAGAAGCCACAACAACTGCAGCTCCTACCACTACAACTACAGCAGAAACTACAACAACAGCCCCTACTACCACCACAACTGGAGAAACTACAACAACAGCTGCTACCACCCACAGCAAGACCACAACTACCACAGCTGTCCTATCACCACAACCTTCAGAAACTACAACAACAGCAAGCCACAACATCTGCAGCTGCTACTACCCACCACAACAGCAGAAACTACAACAACAGCAGAAACTACAACAACTTCTGACTCCTGCTACCCACCACAACAGCAGAAACCACCACAACAACAGCGGCCACAACAACAGCTCCTACTACCACCACAACAGCAGAAACTACAACAACTACAGCTCTACTACCTTACAACAGCGAGAAACTACAACAACTACAGCTCCTAGTACCCACAACAGCAGAAACTACAGCAACAACAGCGGCCACAACATCTGCAGCTGCTGCTACCACCACAACAGCAGAAACTACAACAACAGCAGAAACTACAACAACTACAGGCTCCTCTACCACCACAACAGCAGAAACCACAACAACAGCAGTCACAACAACTACAGCTCCTACTACCACCACAACAGCAGAAACCACAACAACAGCAGTCACAACAACAGCTCCTACTACCACCCACAACAGCAGAAACTACCCAACAACTGCAGCTCCTACTACCACCACAACAGCAGAAACCACAACTTCTAGCTCCTACCACAACCACAACAGCAGAAACCACAACAACTACAGCTCTACTACCCACCACAACTGGAGGGCTTCCCAACAACAGCAGCCACAACAACAGCTCCTACTACCACCACAACAGCAAAACTACAACAACTACAGCTCCTACTGCACCACAACAGCAGAAACACAACACAACAGCAGCCACAACAACAACAGCTCCTACTACCACCACAACAGCAAACTACACAACAACTACAGCTCCTACTACCCACCTGACAATGAAACTACAACAACAGCAGCCCACAACAGCTACAGCTACTGCACTACCACCACAACAGCAAGAAACCACAACTACAGCTGCTCCACCTACCACCCACAGCAGCAGAAACTACATAACTACAGCTCCTACTACCACCACAACAGCAGAAACTACAACCACACAGCTCTACAACCACAACAGCAGAAACTACAACAACTACAGCTCCTACCACCACCACAACAACAGAAACTACAACAACAACAGCAGCCACAACAACTACAGCTCCCCTACCACTACAACTGCAGCAGAAATTACAACAACTTCTGGCTCCTACTACCACCACAACTGCAGAAAATACAACAACAGCAGAAACCACAACAGCTACAGCTCCTACTACCACCACAACAACAGAAACCACAACAGCATTACAACCACAACTCCTACTGCCACCACAGCAGCAGAAAACCCCAACAACTGGCTCCTACTACCCACCACAACAGCAGAAACCACAACAGCTTCGCTCTACTACCACCACAACAGCAGAAACGCAACAACTACAGCTCTACTACCACCACAACAGCAGAAACCACAACCAGCAGCAGAAACCACAACAACGCTGGCTCCCTGCACTACAACAACAACAGAAGCCACCAACTGCTGCAACTACCTTTCTGGCTGCAACAGAAACTACAACAACAACGATCTGCCCACAACTACAGCTTCTGCACGCTACAACTGCGGCAGGAACTACAACAACAGCAGAACCACAACAACTGCAATCTCCTGCTGCCACCTGACAGCAGAAACTACAACAACAGCAGCCACAACAACAGCTCCTACTACCCACTACAACAGCAGAACCTACAACAACTACAGCTCTTACTACCACCACAACATGAAACCACACCAACAACTTCACAGCTCCTACTACCCACCACAACAGCCCAAACCACAACAACTACAGCTCTGCCTACACAACAGCAGGAAACCACTACAACTCCAGCAGAAGCTACAACAACTACAGCTCCTACCACTACATCTGCAGCAGACACTACAACAGCAACCACAACAACTGCAGCTGCTACTACCACCTGACAACGGGAAGCTTCTGACTAAAACTATCACTACCACCGCAACAACCAGAAACTACAACAACAGAAGCTACAACAACTGCAGCTCCTGCCACTGCAACAGCAGCCACAACAACTACAGCTCCTACCACTACAACTGCAGCAGAAACTACAACAGCAACAGAAGCCACAACAACTACAGCTCACTCCTACCACTACAACAGCAGAAACTATAATAACAGCCGAAATTACAACTACAGCTCCTACTACCACCACAACAGCAGAAACCACTACAACTACAGCTGCTCCTACCACCACAACAGCAGAAACTACAACAACTACAGCTCCTACTACCACCACAACAGCAGAAACTACAACAACTACACCTCCTGCTACCACCACAACAGCAGGAAACCACCAACTACCTCCCTACTACCACCACCAGCAGCAGAAACCACAACAACAGCAGAAACCACAGCAACTACGGCTCCCTACTACCACCCACAACTTGGCAGAAGCCACAACTACAGCTGCTCCTACCACAACAGCAAGAAACTTCCACAACAACCTACAGCTCCTACTACCACCACAACAGCAAGAAACCACAACTTCACAGCTCCTACTACATACAACAACAGAGCTACACACAACAACTACGACTCCCTACTACCACCACCTTAAGCAAAACTTCGCTAACAACAGCAGCCACAACAACTGGCTCCCACCACTACAATAGCAAGAGTGCAACAACTGCAGCTCCTACTACCACCACAACAGCAGAAATACAACAACAGCAGAAACCACAACAGCTACAGCTCCTACTACCACCACAACAACAGAAACCACAACAGCAGCCACAACCACAACTCCTGCCACCACCCAACAGTGAACCTGTAACTACAGCTCCTACTACCACCATGGCAGAAACCACAACAACTACAGCTCCTACTACCACCACAACAGCAGAAACACTTAACCTTCACAGCAGCTCCTACTACCCACCTTGGCAAACCACAACAACAGCAGGGAAACCACAACAAACACAGCTCCTACCACTACAACAACAACAGAAGCCACAACTACTACAGCTTCTACCACTACAACTGCAACAGAAACTACAACAACAACGTCTGCCACAACTACAGCTTCTACCGCTACAACTGCAGCAGGAACTACAACAACAGCAGAAACCACAACACAGCTCTACTACCGCCACAACAGCAGAAACTACAGCAGCCACAAGAAACAGCTCCTACTACCACACAAAACAGCAGAACCTACAACAACTACAGCGCTCTTACTACCACCACAACTTGGCAGAAACCACAACAACTACAGCTCCTACTACCACCACAACAGCAGAAACCACAACAACTACAGCTCCTACTACCACCACAACAGCAGAAACCACAACAACAGCAGAAACCACAACAACTACAGCTCCTCACTGCAAGCAACAGCAAGAAGCCACAACAACTACAGCTGCTACTACCACCACAAGCAGCAGAAACCACTACAACTTCTGGCTGCTCCTACCACCACAACAGCAGAAACCACAACAACAGCAGCCACAACACAATCCCACACCACTACAATAGCAAATTACAGCAACTGGCTCCTACTACCACCACAACTGCAGAAAATACAACAACCAGCAGAAACCACAACAGCTGCAATACTACCACCACAACAACAGAAACCCACAACAGCAGCCACAGCACAACTCCTCTCTACTACCACAACAGCAGAAACTACAACAACTACAGGCTCCTACTACCACCACAACAGCAGAAACCACAACAACTGCAGGCTCCTACCACCACAGCAGCAAACCGCCCAGCAACTACAGGCTCCTACTACCACCACAACAGCAGAAACTACAACAACAACAGAAACTACAACAACTACAGCTCCTGCCACTACAACAACAGAAGCTACAACTGCAACTACTACAACTGCAACAAACTAACAACAAATCTGCCACAACTACCCAGCTTCTGCATTTCTGCTGCAGCCAGGGAACTACAACCTTGGCAGAAACCACAACAACTTCTGGCTCCTACTACCACCACAACAGCAGAAACTTCACAACAACAGCAGCCACACAACAACAGCTCCTCTGCCACAACAGCCAGAACCTCACAACAACTGGCTCTTACTACCACCACAACAGCAGAAACTACAACAACTACAGCTCCCTGCTTCCACCACAACAGCAGAAGCCACAACAACTACAGATCCTACTACTCCAACTGCAGCAGAAACCACAACAACAGCAGAAACTACAACAACTGCAGCTCCTGCCACTACAACAACAACAACAGAAGCCACAACAACTACAGCTTCTACTGCACCCATTGTGCAGAAACCACTTTCTGGCTTCTGGCTGTCCTGCCACCCACAGCAGAAACTACTGACAGCAGAAACCACAATGACTACGAAGCTGCCACTCTGACAGCGTACAACAACTACAGGCTCCTCACCACTGGCTGCGTGAAACTACAACCCAGCAGAAACCACAGCAACTACGGCTCCTCCTACTGCCACCACAACAACCCAGAAACTATAATAGCAGAGTGTAACTACAGCTCCTACTACCACCACCACAACAGCAGAAACCACTACAACTACAGCTGCTCCTACACCCTGACAACAGCCACAACAACAACAGCTCCCTACTTCCACCACAACAGCAAACCACAACAACTACAGCTCTACTACCCACCACAACAATAGAAACCACAACAACAGCAGAAACCACAACAACTACAGCTCCTACCACTACAACTGCAGCAGCCAACTACAACAACAGAAGCCACTTTAACTGCAGCTCCTACCTACAACTGCAGCAGTCACAACAACTACAACAAACACCACTACCCAGCAGCAACAACTACAACTACTACTCCTATCACTACAACAACAGAAACTACAACAACTGCAGCCACAACAACTACATCTCCTACCACTACAACTGCAGCAGCAACTACAACAACTACAGCTCCTACTACCACCACAACAGCAGAAACTACCAACAACAAGCAGAAACCACAACGGCTACAGCTCCTGCTACCACCACAACAGCAGAAACCACAACAACCAGCCACAACCCACAACTCCTACTCCAACAACAGCAGAAACTACAACAACTACAGCTCCTACCACTACACCACAACTTAAGCAAGAAACTATTTAACAACAACAGAGCCACACAACAACTGCAATCTCCCACCACTACAATAGCAAATTACAACAACTAAAACTCTCACCACCACAACAGCAGAAACTACAACAACCCAAGAAACACAACAGCTACAGCTCTACTGCCACCACAACAGCAGAAACCACAACAGCAGCCACAACCACAACTCCTACTACCACCACAACAGCAGAAACTACAACAACTACAGCTCTTGCCACTACAACTGCAGCAGAAACTACAACAACTTCAACTCCTGCCACCACAACTGCAGCAGAAACTACAACATTCCACAGCTCCTCTTTTCTGCACCACAACAGCAGAAACCACAACTACAGGCTCCTCTACAACCACAACAGCAGAAACACAGCAACTACTGGCTCCTACTACCACAACAACAGAAACTACAACAACAACAGCAGCCACAACAACTACAGCTCCCACCACTACAATAGCAAGAATTACAACAACTACAGCTCCTACTACCACCACAACAGCAGAAACTACAACAACAGCAGAAACCACAGCAAGTACAGCTCCTACTACCACCACAACAGCAGAAACTACAACAACAGCAATACAACAACAGCTCCCTACTACCACAACAACAGCAGGAAACCACAACAACTACATCTTCTACCACTACAACAGCAGAAACTACAACAACAACAGAAGCCACAACAACTACAGCTTCTCACCACAACAGCAGCAGAAACTACAACAACAGCAGAAACCACAACAACTACAGCTCCTGCCACTACAACTGCATGAAACTACAACAACAACGAGCCGCAACTACTGCGAAGCTTCTGCTACAACTGCAACAAACTACCCAGCAACCAGCGTCTGCCACAACCTACAGCTTCTACACTTCTGCTGCAGCAGGAACTACAACAACAGCAGAAACCACAACAACTACAGCTCCTACTACCACCACAACAGCAGAAACTACAACAACAGCAGCCACAACAACAGCTCCTACTACCACTACAACAGCAGAAACCACTACAACTACAGCTGCTCCTACCACCACAACAGCAGAAGCCTAACAACTACAGCTCCTACTACCATCACAACAGCAGAAACCACAACAACTACACCTCCTACTACCACCACAACAGCAGAAACCACAACTACACCTCCTACTACCACCACAACAGCAGAAACCACAACAACAGCAGAAACCACAACAACCACGGCTCCTACCACTACAGCAACAGGCCACCTTAACTACAGCTGCTACTACCACCACAACAGCAGAAACCACTACAACTACAGCTGTCCCTACCACCACAACAGCAGAAACTACAACAACAGCAGAAACCACCGTAACTTCTGGCTTCTACCACTACAACAGCAGCCACAGCAACTACAGCTCCTCTTACTACAACTGCAGCAGAAACCACAACAACTACAGCTCCTCCTACCACCACAACAGCAGAAACTATAATAACAGCCGAAATTACAACAACTACAGCTCCTACTACCACCACAACAGCGAAACCACTACAACACAAAACACTCCCTTCCACCACAACAACTGAAACTACAACAGCTACAGCTCCTACTACCCACCACAACAGCGATACAACAACTACACCTCCTGCTACCACCACAACAGCAGAAACTACCAGCAACAGCAGTCCAACAACAGCTCTACTACCACACAACAGCAGAAACTACAACAACAGCAGAAACACACAACAACTCTGCGACCACCACTACCCACCACAGCAGCAGAAACCACAACAACAGCAGTCACAACTACAGCTCCTACTACCACCACAACAGCAGAAACTATAATAACAGCCGAAATTACAACAACTACAGCTCCTGCCATTACATCTACAGCAGAAACCACAACAACAACAGAAGCCACAACAACTACAGCTTCTGCCAGCACCACAACAGCAGAAACCACAGCAAGTGCAAGCTCCTACTACCAACAACCAGCGAAACTACAACAACAGCAGCCACCAACAAGCAGGCTCCTACTACCACCACAACGGCAGAAACCACAGCAACTACAGCCCCTACTGCCACCACAACTGGAGAAACACCCAACAACAGCAGAAACTACAACAACAGCTGCTACTACCACCACAACAGCAGAAACCACAACTACAGCTGCTCCTATCACCACAACAGCAGAAACTACAACAACAGCAGCCACAACATCTGCAGCTGCTACTACCACCACAACAGCAGAAACTACAACAACAGCAGAAACTTCCACAACAACTCGCTCCTACTACCACCGCAACAGCAAAACCACAACAACAGCTCCTACTACCCACCCACCAGCAGAGAAACTACAACAACTACAGCTCCTGCCACTACAACCAGCAGAGCTACAACAAACAGCAGCCACAACAACTACAGCTGCTACCAGCACCACAACAGCAGAAACCACAGCAAGTACAGCTCCTACTACCACCACAACAGCAGAAACTACAACAACAGCAGCCACAACAACAGCTCCTGCTACCACCACAACAGCAGAAACCACAACAACTACAGCCCCTACTACCACCACAACTGGAGAAACTACAACAACAGCTGCTACTACCACCACAACAGGAGAAACCACAACTACGGCTGCTCCTATCACCACAACAGCCAGAAACTACCCAACAACAGCAGCCACAACATCTTGGCTGCTACTACCACAGCAAGCGGAAACTGCAACAACAGCCAGAAACTACAACAACTTCACAGCTCTACCACCACAACAGCAGAGAAACCACAACAACAGCAGTCACAACAACAGCTCCTACTACCACCACAACAGCAGAAACTACAACAACTGGCTCATACTACCACCACAACAGCCGAAACTACAACAACTACAGCTCCTAGTACCACAACAGCAGAAACTACAACAACAACAGCAGCCACAACATCTGCAGCTGCTACTACCACCACAACAGCAGAAACTACAACAACAGCAGAAACTACAACAACTGCAGCTCCTACTACCACCACAATTGCATCAGAAACTACAACAACAGCAGTCACAACAACACAAACCTACCACCACAACGTGAGAAACCACAACAACAGCAGTCACAACAACAGCTCCCTACTGCCACCACAACAGCAGAAACTACAACCAACTACGAGCTCCTACTACCACCACAACAGCAGAAACCACAACTACAGCTCCTACTACAACCACAACAGCAGAAACCACAACAACTACAGCTCCTACTACCACCACAACTGGAGAAACTACAACAACAGCAGCCACAACAACAGCTCTACTACCACCACAACAGCAGAAACTACAACAACTACAGCTCCTACTACCCACCACCTTGGCAGAAACTACCAACAACAGCAGCCACAACAACAGCAACTCCTACTGCCACCACAACAGCAGAACTACAACAACTACAGGCTCCTGCTACCACCACAACAGCAGAAACTACAACCAGCAACGTACAACAACTACGGCTGCTACTACCACCCTGACAGCCCAGAAACCACCAATACAGCTGCTCCTACCACCACAACAGCAGAAACTACAACAACTACAGCTCCTACTACCACCACAACAGCTGAAACCACAACTACAGCTCCTACTACAACCACAACAGCAGAAACTACAACAACTGGCTCCTACTACCCACCACAACAACAGAAACTACAACAACAACTGTAGCCACAACAACTCAGCTCCACCACTGTGTAAATTACAACAACTACAGCTCCTACTACCACCACAACTGCAGAAATGCAACAACAACCAGAAACCACAACATTTCTGGCTCCTACTGCTACCACAACAACAGAAACCACAGCAATCACAACCACAACTCCTACTACCACCACAGCAGCAGAAACTACAACAACTACAGCTCCTACTACCACCACAACAGCAGAAACCACAACAACTACAGCTCCTACTACCACCACAACAGCAGAAACCACAACAACTACAGCTCCTACTACCACCACAACAGCAGAAACCACAACAACAGCAGAAACCACAACAACTACAGCTCCTACCACTACAACAACAACAGAAGCCACAACTACTACAGCTTCTACCACTACAACTGCAAGCAGAAACTACAACAACAACGTCTTGCCACAACTGCAGCTTCTACACGCTACAACTGCAGCAGAACTACAACAACAGCAGAAACCACCCAACAACTACGGCTCCTACTACCACCACAGCAGCAGAAACTACAACAACAACACAGCCACAACAACAGCTCCTACTACCCACTACAGCAGCAGAGACCTACTAACAACTACAGCTCTTACTACCACCACAACAGCAGAAACCACAACAACTACAGCTCCTACTACCACCACAACAGCCCAAACCACAACAACTACAGCTCCTACTACCACCACAACCGCAGCAGAAACTACAACAACAACTGAAACCACAACAACTACAGCTCCTACCACTACAACAACAACAGAAGCCACAACTTATTTCTACAGCTGCTTTCTACTACTACACACAGCAGAAACCACTACAGCTACCCAAACTATCCTACCACCACAACAGCAGAGAACACAATGACCACAACAACTACAGCTTCTGCTGCTCTGGCCGTACAACAACTGAAGCTCCTACCTACAACTGCAGCAGAAACTACAACAGCAGAAACCACAACAGCTACAGCTCCTCCTACCACCACAACAGCAGAAACTATAATAACAGCCGAAATTACAACAACTACAGCTCCTACTACCACCACAACAGCGAAACCACTACATTCTGTGCTCCTACCACCACAACAGCAGAGTACAACTATTTCTGACTCCTACTACCCACCACAACAGCAGAAACTACAACAACTACACCTCCTACTACCACCACAACATGAAACCACAACTGCACCTCCTACTACACCACAACCTTGAAACCACAGCAACAGCAGAAACCACAACAACTTCTGGCTCCTACTACTACAACAGCAGAAACCACAACTACAGCTGCTCCTACCACCACAGCAGCAGAAACTACCTTAACTACAGCTCACCACCACCACCACAACAGCAGAAACCACAACTCGTCTGTACCCAACCACAACAGCAGAAACTGCAGCTTCCACAGCTCCTACTACCCACCACATGTGAAACTACTGCTAACCTTGGCAGCCACAACAACTACAGCTCCCACCACTACAATAGCAAGAATTACAACAACTACAGCTCCTACTACCACCACAACAGCAGAAAATACAACAACAGCAGAAACCACAACAGCTGCAGGCTCCTGCTACCACAACAGCAGAAACCACAACAGCAATACAACCACAACTCCACTACTGCTACCACAACATGGAGACCTACAACAACTACAGCTCCTACTACCACCACAACAGCAGAAGCACAACAACTGGCTCTGCCACCACAACAGCAGAAACACGCGGCAGCTTTGGCTCCTACTACCACCACAACAGCAGAAACCACAACAACAGCAGAAACCACAACAGCTACGGCTCCTACCACCCAGCAACAACAGAAGCCCACCAACTACTACGGCTTCTGCCACTACAGCACTGCAACAGAAACGCTACAACAACAACGTCTGCCAACTACAACCTGCGCTGCAACTGCAGCGGGAACTACAACAACAACAGGCCACAACAACCTGCTGGCTCCTACTGCCACCACAACAGCGAAACTGTAGCTTAACTGACCACAAAAAACGGCTCCTACTACCACTACAACAGCAGAACCTACAACAACTACAGCTCTTACTACCACCACAACAGCAGAAACCACAACAACTACAGCTCCTACTACCACCACAACAGCAGAAACCACAACAACTACAGCTCCTACTACCACCACTACAACGGCAGAAACTACAACAACAGAAGCCACAACAACTACAGCTCCTGCCACTACAACAACCAAATACAACGACTGCAATGCTACTACCACCACAACAAGCAGAAACCACTACCAACTACGGCTGTCTCACCACCACAACAGCAGAAACCACAACAACAGCAGCCACAACAACTACAGCTCCCACCACTACAATAGCAAGAATTACAACAACTACAGCTCCTACTACCACCACAACTGCAGAAAATACAACAACAGCAGAAACCACAACAGCTACAGCTCCTACTACCACCACAACAACAGAAACCACAACAGCAGCCACAACTACAGATCCTACTACTACAACGGCAGCAGAAACTACAACAACAACAGCTCCATACTACCACCACAACAGCCAGAAACCACAACAACTGCAGCTCCTGCCACCACAGCTGGCAGAAACCGCCTTGACTACAGCTCCTACTACCCACCACAACAGCAGAAACCACAACAGCAGAAACCACAACAACTGCAGGCTCCTGCCACTACTACAACAGCAGAAGCCACAACTACTGCAGCTTCTACCACTACAACTGCAACAGAAACTACAACAACAACGTCTGCCACAACTACAGCTTCTACCGCTACAACTGCAGCAGGAACTACAACAACAGCAGAAACCACAACAACTACAGCTCCTACTACCACCACAACAGCAGAAACTACAACAACAGCAGCCACAACAACAGCTCCTACTACCACTACAACAGCAGAACCTACAACAACTACAGCTCTTACTACCACCACAACAGCAGAAACCACAACAACTACGGCTCCTCGCTACCCACAACAGCAGAAACCACAGCAACTACGACTCCTACTACTGCCACCACAACAGCAGAAACCACAACAACAGCAGAAACCACAACAACTACGGCTCCTCACCACTACAGCAACAACAGAAATACAACAACTACAGCTGCTACTACCACCACAACAACCAGAAACCACTACAACTACAGCTGCTCCTACTACACCACAACAACCGTAGCAGAAACTACAACAACAACAGAAACCACAACAACTACAGCTTCTACCACTACAACAGCAGCCACAACAACTACAGCTCCTACCACTACAACTGCATCAGAAACTACAACAGCAGAAACCACAGCAACTACAGCTCATCCTGCCACCTACAATGACAGAAACTATAATAACGGCAGAAATTACAACAACTGCAGGCTCCTGCCACCACAACAGCCAGAAACCACTACAACTACAGCTGCTCCCTACCACCACAACAGCAGAAATTCACAACAACTACAGCTCCTACTACCACCACAAAAGCAGAAACTACAACAACTACACCTCCTACTACCACCACAACAGCAGAAACCACAACTACACCTCCTACTACCACCACAACAGCAGAAACCACAACAACAGCAGAAACCACAACAACTACAGCTCCTACTACCACCACAACAGCAGAAACCACAACTACAGCTCCTCCTACCACCACAACAGCAGAAACTACAATAACAGCCGAAACTACAACAATTACAGCTTCTACTACCACAACAGCAGAAACTACAACAACTACAGCTCTGCCACCACACAACAACAGCAGAAACTACAACAGCAGCCACAACATCTACCGGCTCAGAGCTACCCACCCGCTTGGGAGAAACTACAACAA
Source organism: Datnioides undecimradiatus (assembly GCA_008933995.1). Classification (NCBI taxonomy): domain Eukaryota; kingdom Metazoa; phylum Chordata; class Actinopteri; order Lobotiformes; family Datnioididae; genus Datnioides; species Datnioides undecimradiatus. The sequence continues at coordinate 21,489,502 of WARS01000029.1, forward strand.
CAGCAGAAACCACAACAACAGCAGCCACAACAACAACAGCTGCTACTACCACCACAACAGCAGAAACCACAACAACTACACCTCCTACTACCACCACGGCAGCAGAAACTACAACAACAGCAGCCACAACAACAGCTCCTACTGCCACCACAACAGCAGGAAACTACCCAACCAACTACCGGCTCCTGCTACCACCACAACAGCAGAAACTACAACAACAGCAGCCACAACAACTACAGCTGCTACTACCACCACAACAGCAGAAACCACAACAACAGCAGAAACCACAACAACTACAGCTCCTACCACTACAACAACAACAGAAGCCACAACAACTACAGCTGCTACTACCACCACAACAGCAGAAACCACTACAACTACAGCTGCTCCTACCACCACAACAGCAGAAACTACAACAGCAGAAACCACAACAACTACAGCTTCTACCACTACAACAGCAGCCACAACAACTACAGCTCCTACCACTACAACTGCAGCAGAAACTACAACAGCAGAAACCACAACAACTACAGCTCCTCCTACCACTACAACAGCAGAAACTACAATAACAATAAAATTACAACAACTACGGCTCCTACTGCCACCACAACAGCAAGAAACCACTACAACTACATTATCCCTACCACCACAACAGCAGAAACTACAACAACTGCAATCCTACTACCCACCACAACAGCAGAAACTACAACAACTACTCCTCCCTACTACCACCACAACAGCAGAAACCACAACAACAGCAGAAACCACAACAACTAAGCTCCTACTACACCACAACAGCAAGTACACTTCTGGCTCACTCCTACCCACCACAACGGCCAGAAACTACAATAACAGCCAAGAAACTACAACAATTACAGCTTCTACTACCACCACAACAGCAGAAACCACAACAACTACAGCTGCTCGTACCACCACAACAGCAGAAACTACAACAACTACAGCTCCGACTACCACCACAACAGGAGAAACTACAACAACAGCAGAAACCACAACAACGGCAGCCACAACAGCAACGACTGCTACTGCCACCTGACAACCCAGAAACCACACAACTACACACTCCTACTACCACCACGGCGGCGGCTTCACAACAGCAGCCATAGCAATCTCTACCACCCAAGCAGCAGAAACTACAACAACTCACGGCTCCTACTACCACCACCCGACAGCGACTACAACAACAGCAGAAACCACAACAACTGCAGCTCCTACTACCACCACAACAGCAGAAACCACAACAGCAACAGTCCTGACAGCAAATATACTGCCACCCACAACAGCTGAGAGCACAACAACTACAGGCTCCTACTACCACCACAACAATGAGAAACTACAGCAACAGCAGCCACAACAGCTGCAAACCTCACTGCCACCACAACAGCAGGGGAAACCACCAACTGGCCTGCTACCACCACAGCCTGGAACTACAACAACAGCAGAAACTACAACAACAGCAGCCACAACAACGGCTCACTACTACCACCACATGGCAGAAACCACAGCAACTACAGCCCCTACCTGCACAACTGGAGAAAACTACAACAACAGCAGAAACTACAACAACAGCTGCTACTACTGAACCTGTTTCAGCTGCTCCTATCACCACAACGCCCAGAACTACAACAACAGCAGCCACAATCTGCAGCTGCTGCTACCACAACGAAACTACAGCAACAACCAGAAACTACAACAACTACAGCTCCTACTACCACCACAACGGCAGAAACCACCAACAACAGCAGTCACCAACAACAGCTCCTGCTACCACCACAACGGCAGAAACTGCAACCCAGCAGCAGCCAGCAACTACGAAGCTGCTACTACCACCAACAGCAGAAATACAACAACTACAGCTGTCCTACCACCACAACAGCCGGAAACTACAACAACTACAACTTCTACCACTACAACTGCAGCAGAAACTACAACAACTACAGCGTACAACGTCATGCTACCACCACAACAACAGAAACTACAACAACAGCAGAAACTACAGCAACTACACCAGCTCCTACTACCCACCTGCAACAGCAGAAACCACAACGACAGCAGTCCTGACAGCAATCCTACTACCACCACAACAACAGAAACTACAACAACTACAGCTCCTACTACCACCACAACAGCAGAAACCACAACTACAGCTCCTACTACAACCACAACAGCAGAAACCACAACAACTACAGCTCCTACTACCACCACAACAGCAGAAACTACAACAACTACAGCTCCTATTACCACCACAACAGCAGAAACTACAACAACAGCAGCCACAACAACAACAGCTCCTACTACCACCACAACAGCAGAAACTACAACAACTACAGCTCCTACTACCACCACAGCAGCAAGGCTACAACAACTACGTTCCTACTACCACCACAACAGCAGAAACTACAACAACAGCAATACAACCATATTTCTGTTCTTTCTTTCACCGCACAACAGCAAGAAACCACCAGCTTCTGGCTGCTCCTACCACCACAACAACCAGAAACTATTTCTGGCTCCTACCCACCCTGTGAAACTACAGCTCCTACTACCACCGCAACAGCAGAAACCACTTCGCTCCTACTACAACACAACTTGGCAAGCCACAACAACTGGCTCCTACTACCCACCACAACAGCAAGCTACAACAACAGCAGAAACTGCCTTAACTACAGCTCCTACTACACCACAACAGCAGAAACCACAGCAACAGCAGTCACAACAACGGCTCCTACTACCCACCACAACAGCGAAAACACAACAACTACAGCTGCTCCTACCACCACAACAACCCGAGCCACCCAACAACTACAGCTCCTGGTGCCACCACAACAGCAGAAACTACAACAACAACAACCCCATTACAACGTCTACAGGCTGCTACTACTGCCAACAGCGAAACTACAACAACAGCCAGAACTACCAGCAACTACTGGCTCCTACTACCCACCACAACAGCAGAAACCTACCAACAGCAGTCACCAACAACAGCTCTTGCTACCACCACAACAGCAGAAACTACAGCAACTACAGCTCCTACTACTGCCACAACAGCAGGAAACCACCCTGGCTCTACTACAACCAACAGAAGCACAACAACTGGCTCTCTACCACCACAACAGCAGAAACTGCAACAACAGCAGCCACAACAACAACCAGCTCCTGCCACCACAACAGCAGAGCACCAGCAACTACAGCTCCTGCTGCCACCTGACAGCAGAAACTACCAAGCAACAGCAGCCACAACAACTACAGCTGCTACTACCACCACAACAGCAGAAACCACAACCACAGCTGCTCCTACCACCACAACAGCAGAAACTACAACAACTTCTGGCTCCCTACTACCACCACAACAGCAAACTACAGCAACAGCAGCAGCCACAACATCTACAGCTGCTACTACCACCACAACAGCAGAAACTACAACAACAACAGCTCCTACCACCACAACAGCAGAAACCACAACAACAGCAGTCACAACAACAGCTCCTACTACCACCACAACAGCAGAAACTACAACAACTACAGCTCCTACTACCACCACAACAGCAGAAACTACAACAACAGCAGCCACAACAACTACAGCTCCTCTGCCACCACAACAGCAGAAACCAACTACGGCTCCCTACTACCTGCAACGGCAGAAACTACAGCAACAGCAGCCACAACAACTACAGCTCCTACGACTAGAACTGCAGCAGAAACTACAACAACAGCAGAAACTACAACGGCAGCCACAACAACAACGGCTCCTACTACCACCACAACAGCAAGAAACCACAACAACAACAGCAGCCACAACAACTACAGCTGCTGGCACCTGACAGCAGAAACCACAGCAGAGGTACGGCTCCTACTACCACCACAACAGCCAGAAACCACAAGCAACTACCGGCCCTACTACCACCTGACTGGAACTACCAACAACAGCAGAGCTGCAAGCAACGGCTATACTACCCACTTACAGCGGCAGAGCTACCAACAGCAGCGTACAGCCAGAACGGCTCCTACTACCCACCACAACAGCAGGAAACTACAACAACTACAGCTCCTACTACCACCACAACCAGCAGAAACCACAACAACTACGGCCCTACTACCCACCCTGACTGGAACTACAACAACAGCAGAGAACTACAACAGCTTCCTGCTACCACCACATGGCAGAAACTACAACAACAGCAGCTACAACAACTACAGCTCCTACCACCACATCTACAGCGGAAACTACAACAACTACAGCTCCTACCACCACAACAGCAGCAGAAACTACAACAACAGCAGCCACAACAACTGCAGCTGCTACTACCACCACAACAGCAGAAACCACAACTACATCACCACAACAGCAGAAACTACAACAACTACAGCTCCTACTACCACCACAACAGCAGAAACTACAACAACAGCAGCAGCCACAACATCTACAGCTGCTACTACCACCAGAACAGCAGAAACTACAACAACTACAGCTCCTACTACCACCACAACAGCAGAAACTACAACAACAACGGCAACCACATCTACAGCTGCTACTACCAGAACAACGAAACTACAACAACTACAGCTCCTACTACCACCACAACTGCAGAAACCACAACAACAGCAGTCACAACAACAGCTCCTACTACCACCACAACAGCAGAAACTACAACAACAGCAGAAACTACAACAGCTCTGCTACCACCTGACAACCCAGAAACCACAACTACAGCTGTCTATCTTATAACAGCAGAAACTACAACAGCAGCAGCCACAACATCTGCTGGCTGCTACTACACCACAACAGCAGAAACTACAACAACAGCAAACTACAACAACTACAGCTCCCTACTACCACAACAGCAGAAACCACAACTACAGGTCCTACTACAACCGCTTCAGCAGAAACCACAGCAACTACGGCTCCTACTACCACCACAACTGAACTACAACAACAGCAGCCACAACATCTGCAGCTGCTGCTACCACCTGACAGCAGAAACCACAATAACAGCAGCCACAACAACACAGCTCCTGCCACCACAACAGCGGGAAACCACAACTGCAGCTCCTACTACCACCACAACAGCAGATGCTACCACAACAACAGCTGCTACCACAACAACAACAGCTCCTACTACCACCACAACAGCAGAAACCACAACAACTACAGCCCCTACTACCACCACAACTGGAGAAACTACAACAACAGCAGAAACTACAACAACAGCAGCCACAACAACAGCTCCTACTGCCACCACAGCAGAAACCACAGCAACTACAGCTCCTCTACTATACCACCACAGCACAGAAACCACAACAACAGAACTACAACTACAGCTCCTACTACCACCACAACAGCAGGAAACTACAACAACGGCAGCCACAGCAACTACAGCTCCTACTGCACAACAACAGCAATACAACAACTACAGGCTCTCTACCACCACAACAGCAGAAACCACAACTACAGCTCCTACTACCACCACAACAGCAGAAACTACAACAACAACAGCAGCCACAACAACAACAGCTCATACTACCATCACAACAGCAGAAACCACAACAACTACACCTCCTGCTGCCCACCCACATGGCAAAACTACAACAACAGCAGCCACAACAACAACAGCTCATACTACCACCACAACAGCAGAAACCACAACAACTACACCTCCTACTACCACCACAACAGCAGAAACTACAACAACAGCTCACCACCACAACAGAAGCCCACCGCAACAACCAGCTCCAACCAATACCACCAGCACCAGCGCCAAGCTACAGCAACAACAGGCGCCACAGCAACTACGGTTCCTGCCACTACAAGAGTACATCACATTATCCACACCAACTACAGCTCCTACTACTACAACTGCAGCTGCAGCAATCTCAGCTCCTATCACCACCACACCAGCCAGAAACTACAACAGCTACAGTTCCCACCATCACAACAGCAGAAACTACAACAAGAACAGCAGCCACAACAACTACAGTGCCCACCACTGCAACAGCAGAAACCACAACAACTACAATCCACCACTGGCATTAACCATAACTTCATCAGCAGCCACAACAACTACGGCTCCTACCTACAACTACGGCAACTACAACAACTACGGCTCCTACCACCACAATAGCTGAAACTACAGCTCGTGCAGCACTACAACTGCAGCAACAACTACAACAACTACAGCAGCAACTACAACCACTACAGCTCCTACCACCACAACAGCTGAAACTACAACAACTGCAGCCCACAACAACTACAGCCCCAACAACTGCAGCAGAAACTACAACAACAGCAGCAGCCACAACAGCTACAGCTTCTACCACCACAACAGCAGCAGAACTACAACAACAACAGCAGAAACAAGTACAACTCCCACCACTACAACAGCAGAAACCACAAGATTACATCAGCGGCCACAAAACTATGGCTCCTGCTACTATTTCTGGCCAGTAACCCGCTTCTGAAGCCACCAACAACTTCATCTCCACCACCACAACAGCAGAAACTATATTGACAGCAATACAACAACTACAATCCCCTACCACTACAACTGCAGCAGTAACCACCAATAACTACAGCTCCCACTACCACCACAGCACAGTAGAAGCCACAACAACAACTGCAACTACAACAAATACAGGGAGCTTACAACAACAACAACAGCAGCAGCCACAGCAGGTCGGCCCCACCAATACAACAGCAGAAACTACAACAGCAGCAGCCACATCTTCCAGCTCCCACCATTTTTCAGCAGCAGAAATGACACATCAGCAACCACAACAACTACAGCTCCGACCACCTAAGAAGTTGTTCTTGTGTGTGTGTGTGTGTGTGTGTGTGTGTGCGTTGTTAAAAAAAAAAAATTCCATATAAAATGTTGCAGACATCCATTAATGATTAAACGTGCATGTTTCCCCCTGTTTCAGCCTTCTGGTCATTTAGTAAACTTACCTCTCCTGGTATTTAGTTTACTATAGGTGGAGAATACCGCCTTGAGAAATGTAAAACTATGCCAAATTTAAGCAGAATATACTTTTTCAGATGCTACATTTCAACTAAACATTAGTTGAATATAATCTTACATTCAAATGATTATTTTTGTATTAAAATTCTTATTCTTCAGATGTTAATGTAACTTTACAAACAATTATTTTGTGACATCTTGTTTGTAGCCACAATCCATTTTAATTAAGGATATACAACATTTTTTGCACTGTCACATTATCATAAAATTTCTGTTTTTCTTTAGAATCTAAAGAACTGTGTATGTTGTGCTCTAAATTCTGGTTTTAAAACCAGAATTTACTTAGAAACCCTAACTGCTACAATTTTAAATATTTACATTGTAATGTGCTCCTTTGAAAGATTAATAAAAAGAGATAACTGGAGCATTTCCTTCTTTGCATTTTTACGCACAATGCGCCAGATAAGAATTAAATAATTTGAGCTTAAAGATGTCAATAATAATAATAATGTCAATAATAATCTGACAATGTAGGTTTGCTGGAGATGCATGACTTCAGAATCTGCATCTACAGAGATTGCTGGAAGAACTGTTAAATATTAAAAAGAAAACAATGATTTAATCCACAGGTTTACGTATTTCAAATTTACTTTCATGGATCCAAACAAGTTAGGTATGTCCTTTACAAACCCCAACACTTATAGTCAAGAACCCTTCCTTCTGCTCTCTAAGGCATTGTTTTTTATTGACGCGGCTAGAATTACATCATACACTGTGAGTGAATAATGCTTTAACATTAAGTATCCAGGAGGACAACCACTTCATAAACTTGTCAAAACCTCCATGCAAGTGTCAAGTATCTGAGGTTTTTACTTACTCATTTCAAAATATCTTACCTGGATCCTTGACTAATAAAGGAAAGAATATAGGATATAAGTCTGACTCGGTCCCCATCTGATATCTAAAAAGTTTGAAAACTTGAACATAGTAGCCCAGATGTTCAAGTTTTTAAGGCTAGATTTACTCTATTCCGATTTAAATAATTCAACTTAAATACAGTTTTTTGAGAAATGTAAAAAGTATACTCACGGACACTTGACCGAGGCATACATTCAATATGAGTTATTTACTGGAAATTAAGCGTTTCATAACAGTTATTTCAGATCACTATGAGTTATTACTTCACATTATACATAGAGGCTATTCTCCTCGCGTTGGTCACCTGTCAAGGGTGTCATCATATCCTCTTTGATGTTCTTTGATACTTACATAAGCTGTAGCTGTCTGAAAGTCCATCCATCCATCCATCTTCTTCTGCTTCTCTGGGACCGGGTCGCAGGGGCAGCAGCCTGAGCAGGGATGCCCAGACTTCCCCCTCCCCAGACACTTCCTCCAGCTCTTCCGGGAGGATCCCGGTGTTCCCAGGCCAGTCAAGAGACATAGTCCTCCAACGTGTCCTGGGTCTTCCCCGGGCCTCCTCCCGGTGGGACATGCCCGGAACACCTCCCCAGGGAGGCGTCCAGGAGGCATCCGAAACAGATGCCCAAGCCACCTCAACTGGCTCCTCTCAATGTGGAAGAGCAGCGACTCTACTTTGATCTCCTCCCGGGTGACAGAGCTTCTCACCCTATCATAGCCCAGGTGCCTGCCACCCTGTGGAGAAACCCACATTTGGCTGCATAGTGATCTCATCCTTTTTGGTCATGACCCCAGCTCATGACCATAGGTGGTAGAACATAGATTGACCCCACGATGCGTCGAAACCCGCCTGTCTAGAAAGTTATGTACATTTATTGCAGAGCTTCAGTGGTTTGCTAAGTCCATCAAACTGTCTCTCATGGGTTCAGAGGATACGGTGTCAGTTGTACATACGTCACCTAAAACAACCAATTTCTTCAACCTCACTCAATCAGCAGCAATGAGGCTTCTGCAAAAAACAAAAAAACCAAAACAAAGCACAGGGGCTGTGGGTTCACCTGTCTCATCGCTTGCTGCAGCACCATCTGACAATACATGATTCATCTGCTGTTTTGCTTGTGATCATCTTGATGGAGGATAGAATGATTTCCTCTGCGAAGACTTATCATAATTGTTATCCTTCCTCATAGCATGATAAACCACTGTGCAGTGTTTTGGCTCTGAAAAGCAGTCAAACTCATATCTGTAACTGGTCTTTCAGTGTCATATTTCATAATATTATCATTGTCCATGAAGATAACCCAACTACCACATGACACTGGGGTGTTAATTTGACGCAGAGCTGTTTACACTGTCTTCGTCTGTGAGATGGCAATATGTCGCATATGTTGTTCATATGTCTGCAGGTGTTATACTCAATCCAGCTAGAAACGGTGGCGCGAGGAAACATATGGGTCAAAGTTCAACATGTGTTGAGGATGAGAGTCTAGTCATAGGTGTAAAGACAACTGAACATACTAACCTCAGTAGAGTCCCAATTTGGTAGTAGGACTGAGAGATCATCATGGCTGCCAGAATTTCTCTGATGTGACTGAAACCTAGTAAAAATAGAGATTAATTCAATTTTATTTGGTAAATATAAGCCTTTACTAAACAACAAACAATCAAATAGGTTTTGCAATGATTGACTTCTGTTGGGTGTCTTGTGTTTGAAATGCAGCCACAAGAGGGTTGCTCTGCTTTTCACAACCACTGCACAAAAAACCCCACACATGTTGATCTCAGCTCCTTGGGGAAATTAATTGGAACTGAAGAAGAAATCATACAAAACAAAAAGCTAAATACCTGCCAACTTTATTTGTTGAAGATACAACTTTCCTGCCATGGAAACGTGGACAATATATACACACTGGGATTACGGAAAACAGGTGGAAACAATCAGGGCGGGGAAGACAATCAAACCGGCAGTAAACACAGGAAGGACAAGTCACCTGAAATGAGAGGGAGGTTAGTACTTTCAAAATAAAACAAGAAGGCACGAGACAACACAGACAAGACAAGGGACTAATCGTGGCTAGCTTGACTAGGCGTGGCAATTCAGGTGATCCTCTCTTTTTGGTTAAAGCTCAAGCATTACTAAACATTATCACAACCTCTAGCACATCATGAGCTTTTTGAAGTTGCATGATTACTTAGAATCATCAGACTGCTGATTGGATATGAATTAAGGTGGATCATAAAAAAACAACAGCATAATGCTATGCAGTCAGTAAAGTCCTTACTCGAAACAAGCTTGCAGTAAACATAGGAAATGAAATGAACAAACCAAAATAAAATGAACACAACAAAAGCACAACCTTGCAGAGCAACTATGTCCAGACATTAGGTACCACCAGCAATACACCTCAAATAAGCCTTAACTAACCCTAACTAACTACCCACAATCCCAAACATCAAACAACACCCTGAGTACCTTTGTCTGTAACCCCAGCTTTGCCATCTACAACTATGCTCCCCAACAACCACAACTACCCTGCGACTAACTTTTTCACACAGGCACTATGAGTGTGGTAACACAACCACCACAGCAGCCACTACCATTGTCACCTTGACCACCACTAAGCCACCTAGCCTTGCGTGCTACAGTGTCTTCAACAAACTCTAACTCCAGACCACCTGGCAAAGTGCGTGTGTTATTGTTTTTCTTTTTTTTTTCCTCACCTGGCTATTATAAGAATTATCTTTCTGAGATTCTCACAATACAGATAGATGAAACCATTAACTATAGCTAGCTAGACCTTTAAATCTGGCTTATATTTACACTACTGATTGCAGCTCTCTGTTGATGTCGCATATTGAAACATTGAATAAGGCTTACTGGAATTGCATTGCTGCAGAAATGTTCTACTGTACAGATGTAAAGGGGAGGAAAGGGAAATCCCTACATTGTTTTCTTGTTGCTGTTGGTTTGTTTTCAATATTCCACATAAAATGTTTTTCTGTTCAATCCTTTAGTATCACTGGCACATCTACAAGTGAAGACAACATCCTATGGAGATCAGCAGTGGAACCATCATTAAACTACCACCAAAACTAAAGGTTTGTGAGGCTCTAAATTAGATTATCAGTGATGTGCATATAAATAATGTAAAAGGAGGAAAACAGAATAAAAAATTATCTTTTGGTGTTTATTCTCTATGTTTTCTCCCTGTTTAGGCTTTCAGAGAGCAGCTCCTGAACGGAACTGCTCACACAGTCAAAGTCACAAACATTCAAAGGGTCAGAGTTGCCCCCTAGAAGCAACATGGTAACAGACATTAAGACGGTAATTCAAAGCTGGTGATTTTGTTTTAACACATCCTAAAGAGAAATTTCAACAGCCTAAAAAAACTTCAAATATTGTCGCATTCGTCTCTGCTGCTGTGATCTACAGCCAATGTCACCAAACCACAAAAAGTGTGGTTTTTGATTAATCATAGAGGATTAGAGTTTTTGGTCAGATTTCTCTCATGCTGTTTTCTCATAATTACTATTAAATTAAGTCCCTCTTTTAACCCCCAAACAATATATTCATTTGTATATGAATAACAGTAATATCTACTATTTATTCATCCCCCAGAAATTTAAGTCAAATGTCACATTACTTGCACCTTTACAATAGGAAGCTTTCGAACTAAACAATCTGATCTGTCTGACATTTTTTAGAGGTGTCAATTATTACCATGCTTTGTACCTGAAGGAGGAGCTGTCACGCTGAGTAATTCTGGTAACCAGGAAACTGCTAAACTATGTGTTTTGCTCACTCCTCCTCCCGATTGTATGTAAATGAGGAAACATTGCACAAACACTGGTAACTATAGCCTTGAGTGGTTGCCTCATACCAAGTATATATGGTGATTTCATACCAAATCTGGAAAAGGAACAGTCATGTCTGCACTTAAATGCATGAGCAGGGATCGTCTTGTCATAATCTTTCTGATCCTGCATTTAAACTAGATATTATTTTCGAATTATCATTTTTGTATCAGATGTATATTTAACTTTGCAGACAGTTATTTTGTGACATTTCATTTGCAGCCACAATCCATTTAACTTGAGATATATGACCTTTGTGCACCATCATAGACTTTCTAGTTGTCTTGGTTAAAAATAAATTTATAGAATTGTGTTGTAATATGCTTTGTTGAATGATGAACAAAGAGATAATCACTTTGCATCTTTTATGCCTTTAAATCATCCCTTTAATACAAAAATGGAAATGTAAAGATATTAATTGTACAAAACTTTTTGATAGTGGCTAGACCCGTACATATCTGGGGACACACGATGCAAGATATGAAATTAAATTATTTTGTGTCTGACAATGTACAGCATGTTTTATTTGGAGGTATGACTTCAGAATCTGCATCTACAGAACACTGGAATAACTATTAAAGATAATAAGAAAACGATGATTTAATCCACAGAGTTTCGTATTTCAATTACTACATATACTTTCAGGGGACAAACAAGTTCAGTATGTCACCACAAGTCAGCCACAAACCCTCCCCTTCTGCTCTCCTAAAAGACATTGTTTTATTGACATGACTAGAATTACAGCTCCTGTTGTACACTGTGAATGGATAACATGAAGTATCCAGGAGGACAACCACTTCATAAACTTGTCAAAACCTCCATGCAAGTGTACAGTATCCAAGGTTTTTACTTATTTCAAAATGTCTTACCTGGATCGCCAGCTAATAAAGCCTAAGATATAGGTCTGACTCGATTTTACATCTGATCTCTAAAAAGTTGAAAAAGTTGAACATAGTAGCCCAGATGTTTTTAATCTATTCGATTTAAATAATCTGATTCATCATATTGAATGCAGTTTTTGAAATCCTGAAGTATTATACTCTGGATGCTTGACCCAGGCAGGTAGTCGAGTTATTCACTGAAATATAACATTTTGATAAAAGTTATTCAGATCACCATTAGTAAATCCATACACATCACATAGGGAACTGTTCTCCTGTGTTGGTCACCTGTCAAGGGTGTCATTATTGAAAAAATAATAACAATAACAGCAATTCAATGCAGTGAACAATAGTGTTTGAACTGTCCAGAAAGCAGAGCAAGCAGATCAAGAGAGAAATTGCGTTACGAGAATAAGAAACCTGTTTGACCACCTTAGTGCGGGTTTCCAGTATTAATGGTTTAACCCAAAATTTTTAATGTCATTTTATTAGCAGAAAACACACACTGCTGATGAGCATGTACATCTCCTTTTAACTTTCAATTAGGTGACACCTCTAAAAATACAGTGGAGTACTTCTAAGGTTAGTTATCTTTCATCCTGTCTCACAGAGTCTCTATTGAACTGTGAATAATCCACTCTGTAGCTTGTTTCCCACCTTGGGAAAAGATCAGATTCACTAATGACAAGCTACTGCAGCACTGTCCTGTTCAACTGTTTTTAAGACTCCTCAGTAGAAGTCCAACAAAGGACAAATTATTCTTAAAAGTAGCTGGATTGTAACCTTGTGTTCACTATATAGGTCAGACTTTCTCCTCCTCCATGATGTTTGATGACTTTGTATGCAGTGTCTATATTTTGTAGCTTGTCGTGCCTGGGGACTTACCTGGTTTTTTCAGGTTGTATAGAAAGTAGCAGCTTTCACCAATGCCTTGTCACTTCCCCCATAGCTGAGGGAGGAGTGATTCACAAGCTGTAGTTTCAGACTAAATGCTTTACATGTGCCTGGAAGTGAGAGCTAACACCAGTCATCATGGAAAGAAAATTCCTTTGTGGGATATTTTTGCTGGCATATTTACAAGCATCCTCTGGACAAGGTGAATATATAAGCTTATTTACCAGTTATATTTTTATGACTTTGATTGTATGTGTTTGACTTTGTAATATGCCCTGTTGGATCCAGGCAGACAGGAGACAGTAGTAGTGTTTTTAAGTATTCAAAAAGTTAAAAGTGAATAACTACTATTTGTGTTACAATTATTTTACAAAAATAAGGTAAAGAGTAAATTCAATCTTGTAAAATACAACAAAGAAAACTGGGCCGGTCAAGGTGAACTGCAGTGCACACATGCATGACTGTGAATCAACTTAAAATGACATAATCAATAATATGAATAATCATATAATTACAACAGGATTAAGTAGCACAGATTCATTTGCTCTGGTTGATTTCCAAGATGGCATTTACCGTCCTCTATCAAGGACGTTGGAGAACAATAAAAGACTTACTCATAAATCAGCTGATGCGTCTCCCACAAGGTGTCACTCATTTCACTTTTCAAAGTCAGTAAAAAAATTAGAAATTAAACTGTTGTTATTTTTACTTTTTGTATCAGAATTGCTTTAATAGATTTGTTAGACATTTAAATTTTACATTTACAAAAGATTATATATGATAGTGTTTAACACTAAAACCCCAATGTGATGTTCCACATGATGATGTGGAAATACTGAGAATTTAATTGAATGTTTTTTAATAAACTGCTATCTGCTCCACCTCCTTCCACCACCAAAAAAGCTACTACCACCACTACGACAGAATCTCCTTCCACCACCACGGAACTTCCTACCACTACCACTGAACCTCCTTCCACCACCACGGAACCTTCTACCACCTCCACCACCATGGAACCTCCTTCCACCACCACAGAACCTCCTTCCACCACCTGACGGAACCTCCTTCACCACCACAGAACCTCCTTCCCACCACTCTGTGGAACCTCCTTCCACCACCCGCAGGCTCCTACCACCACCTCACGATGGAGCTCCTACTACACCACGGAAGATCACCTACCACCACCACGGAAGCCCTACCACCACAGGCTCCTACCACCACCACGGAAGATCCTACTACCCACCACCGAAGATCCTACCACCACCGAAGCTCTACCACCACCACAAGCTCCTACTACCAGCACTGAAAGATCCCTACCCACCACAGAAGCTTCTCACCACCACCAGGCCCTACTACCACCACCGAGATCCCTACCACCACCAGGCGCCTACTACCCACCACGGAAGATCCTGCTACCACCACCGAAGATCTCTACCACCACAGGAAGCCCCTACTACCCCCACAGAACCTCCCAGCCCCACCACCACCGAGAAGATCTCACCACCACCCGCAGGCTACTACTGCCACCACCGAAG
The DNA here is from genome assembly GCA_008933995.1 of Datnioides undecimradiatus. NCBI lineage: Eukaryota > Metazoa > Chordata > Actinopteri > Lobotiformes > Datnioididae > Datnioides > Datnioides undecimradiatus. Next base: position 21,504,559 of record WARS01000029.1, read on the forward strand.
ATCCTGCCACCACCACGAAGATCACCTACCACCACCACGGCCCTACCACCACCACGGAAGATCCTGCCACCACGGAAGATCCTACCCACCACCACCGAAGATCCTACCACCACCACAGAAGCCCCTACCCACCACCACGGAAGATCCTACTACCACCCAGGAAGATCCTACCACCACCACCGAAAGATCCTACCACCTGCAGGCCCCACCACCACACGGGAAGATCCTACCACCACCACCACCGGAAGCTACTGCCACCACCACCGAAGATCCTACCACCTGCAGGCTCCTACTACCACCACTGAAGATCCTACTACCAACACTGAAGATCCTACCACCACCACGGAAGCCCTACTACCGCCACGGAAGATCCTACCACCACGGAGGCTCCTACCACCACCACAGGCCCTACCCACCCACCACAGGCTCCACCACCACCACGGAAGCCCTACCACCATGGAAGTTCCTACCACCACCACCGAAGATCCTACTACCACCACTGAAGCTCCTACTACCACCACGGAAGCTCCTACCACCACCCGCAGAGCTCCTGCTACCACCACAAGTCACCTCTACCACCCACCACCCACCGGCCCCACCTCCTTCCCACCACCACGGCCCCACCTCCTACCCGGCCCGCCTCCTACCACCACCACCCTGCCCACCTCCTTCCCACCAGCCGACTCCGCCTCCTACCTGTGCGACTCCGCCTCCTACCACCACCACGGCCCGCCTCCGACCACCACGACCCCACCTCCTTCCACCACCACGACCTCACCTCCTACCACCACGACTCCGCCTCCTACCACCACCACCACTACGGCCCCACCTCCTTCCTGTACGACTCCGCCTCCTACCACCACCAGGCTCACCTCCTTCCCACCACCACGACCATATCCATTACCATGACCCCACCTCCTTCCCACCACCCACAACCCCATCCTACCACCACAACCCCACACTCCTACCACCACAACTCCACCTCCTACCACCACCACAACTCCACCTCCTACCCACCACAACCACCTCCTACCACCACCACAACTCCACCTCCTACCACCACCACCACCGGCCCCACCTCCTTCCTGCCAGCTCCGCCTCCTACCAGCTCCCACCTCCTTCCCACCACCACGACCCGACCACCACGACTCCACATCCTACCACCACCACAACACCACCTCCTACCACCAGCACGACCCCACCTCCTTCCACCACCACGACCCCGCCTCCGACCACCACGACTCCACATCCTACCACCACCACAACACCACCTCCTACCACCAGCACGACCCCACCTCCTTCCACCACCACGACCCCGCCTCCGACCACCACGACTCCACATCCTACCACCACCACAACACCACCTCCTACCACCACCACAACACCACCTCCTACCACCATGACCAGGCCTCCTACTACCACCACAACTCCACCTCCTACAACCACAATGATGGACCAAGGTATTTCACTGTTTTTTATTCACAACTATATGTAACTGAAAGCAATATGTGAAAGGTGAAGCTCACACTTAAGATTCAAGATTTAGTTATTATACATCACGGCTCACAGTGTAGCTCTACTTATTTTATAGGTGATGCATTAAAACTGGAAATAATGCCAACTGAGATAAGAAGATAATTTAGAACATATAAATGGGATCATAGCTATAATCCATAATGTTGGGAGGAACATATGTTTTAAACTGTTTAACCAAACTATAAACAAATCAGTGCAAAATCTTCCACCAAGTGTTTCAAACATTTAAACACTGAACAACACAATTCAGTTCAGCAATAGGCAGACAGAAAAGTCTTTGATCGATGACATTGTCAAGACTGTGCCACACAGAAGAACAGGGAAACTCAAGGAGAAGGATCCAATTGCAGGCAGAGACACAGAGCAGTGATAGGTAAACAGTTTATTAGTATAAAGGGCTTAGGCTTATAGTTGAAGGAGACTATTTAGCAGGTAGTTAGTCAAAAGTGAGCGAACAAATCCAAGGGTGCAGGCAAAAACATTAAACAATTAAACAATAGTCCAACAAAACCAGAAATGCAGAAAACACTAAGGAAAACATGGAAAACAGAGACAGAGAACAAAGGAAGTGACACAACATATATAGACTGGGGAGTGCTGGCGGTGAAATCAATTAACTAATTAGACACAGAAAACAAGTACACGCCAAAGAACTTTATTCTTTTTTATCAATGAACAGACCCAAGTCTAGTAATGAATAAAATTAACCAAAATAGATCATCAGTGATTCACCCAATGTCTTCTTATTTCACATCAGTCTTCAGTGACTATTACCTTTAACATCAGCAATAGAACTGTAATAAGTGTATGTTCAAGAACATGTAGCGTTTTCCGGGAATTCCTTTTGCACTGACATACGCAAGTACCAAATTATAAGTTTTATTTTATAAAATTTTCATATGTTTCTTTTTGCTTATCTCTACAGTCTTTGCAACACTAGCACATCTTCAGATTGAGTTGACTTCCTATGGAGAGCTCAGCAATGGAACCATCACTGAACTTATTAATCAGGTAAGTTAAACAGTGTAAAATAACGGTTTTGTGAAGACTGTCGAGCTAAGATTATCAATGATAATGGTGGAGTTAAGTGAATGAAACAGATCTTCTGATGTTTTTTCTCTGTGTTTATTCCCCATTTAGTTTTTCAGAGATCGACTCCTGAATGGAACCGCCCACATTGTCACAGTGAAAAACATCCAAAGGGTTGGAGTTTCTCCATAGAAACTTTATGTGCACATAAACAGTCTGTACTAAGAAAGTGATTCAAGGTTGTACTGGTGGTATTGGTTTAATACAATGCAATGGAGCTCAAAACCATGAGCACAACAAATCAAATGTCATTGCACTCCACTGTGGTGCGTTGATCTCCAAACCACCAGAACTTAATCCACTGTGGCTTGAATGGTGCAAGAAACTCCCCTGATATGCATCTTTGTCACAATTTTGTCAAATGAAATCTAAATGCAGGTAAACATTACTAGGCAATCAAGTGATGGTTTCATCCTGCACTGTTGCCTGCATTTCCAGTAATTTAAAGTGTGGAGACGAGTCCAGCAAACTGATTTGTCAACCAGAGAGGTATTGGTAATTGCCCTGCTTTGTTGCTGAAGGAAAAGCTGCTATGCTGACAAAACCAGCAACCAGGAAACTGGTAAACTCTGAGGAAGTAATTATAATAGTGTAAAAACCCGCTGCAATGTCAACTTCTCTTAGTACCTCAAACTAAGTGTATGAGGAGTGTTCCTCAAATCAGGGAAACAAGTATCATTCATAAGATGCTCAGTCATGTCTGCAGAATTTGTGTCAATGATCAGATCTTGAGTCATACAGTAAGGATTACGTGTGTATGTTTGCCTTCAGTTTTGCTCCCTGTGTGAGTCTCTTGTGCATTTGTCGAACCTTTCTTTCCTGATATTGAGTTGACTAGATGTGGAACATATTGAAATGTATGTGCAGGACAAGGCGAAGCTGAACTTAGGATATGTTTAAGCCTTTTTATATTATTTTTAGTTTTCCAACCTACAGACAGAATGTGTTTCTTCTGATATAAAAATATTCTCAGATTGTTATTTTTGTACTAAAATTATTTATTCCTCAGATGTAAATCAGACTTTAAAAACAACAGTTTAGTGAAATCGTGCTTGTAGTCAAATTCACTTTAAGCGTATACCGGTATAACAATTTTTGCACTGTGAGATCATCATAAACTCTTTTCTCTAGACATAGTCAAGATTTTCTAAAAGACATCATTGTTTCATTGACATTACTATAATTACAGTTGTTATTATATACTGAATTATCTCTGAATTAATAAAAGGTTAAACAATAGAAACAAGGGTTCAGACTCTCTACAGAGGAACCTTTGAGCTCCACAGAGTCAGGTTCAGCAGAATGTAAAGTGTACAGGAAAGGCATCCATATTTTAAACTCAACATTAGCAGATATGATATTTAAAGTAATGTATTATAACATTGTGAAAAAAAGAATAAAGAGTTGCATCTATTTTAAGTTACCTGTTGTGTGTTCTTTAATAAATCCTTTGTAAAGAAACTTTATTCAACATTCAACAAGGAGTGAAATTAAATAGATATAATTTGTAAGATGTTAAAAAGAGGCAGTCTGAAGATGTATGCTTGCTGCAGGCACATGACTTTGGAATCTGCATCTTTGGTGTACTGGAATAACTATTAAAAGATTAAAACAAAACTAAATGAAATAATCCATAAGAGTTTCATGTTTCAAGGGAACGTTCCTGCATCTACCTCGTCCAGCGTCGGTGCAAGTCATCTTATTTGATCTGCAACTGCCACCACCCCCAGTACTTATAGTCAAGATTTTCTAAAAGACATCATTGTTTTATTGACATTACTATAATTACAGTTGTTATTATATACTGAATTATCTCTGAATTAATAAAAGGTTAAATAATAGAAACAAGGGTTCAGACTCTCTACAGAGGAACCTTTGAGCTCCACAGAGTCAGGTTCAGCAGAATGTAAAGTGTACAGGAAAGGCATCCATTTCATAAATGTATCTCTTCTATGCATCTCCCAGGGCCTCATGCACGGCTGTACCCAGCAGCACCAACAGGTCTGCAGTCCCTGCCACTCCCCTTGGGAGGAAGAGCTCTAGAGCGCAGGTGGAGGCGTAGGGCAGACGCACACCTGACCTGCTCGGGTCCTGGAAAATGAATGAGAGTTAAATTTTTCTCAAGAGCGAGGAAAACCAATACATTTTAATCGGTTTATAAAGCAAATAGTTAAATAAGAGCTCTAACCTGGGAGTAAAAACGCAGTGAGATCAATCTGGGAATGCTGAGGGGAGGCAGATGATCAGTTCCTGTGATGAAGGTGAGGAGGTCTTCAAAGGAAAAACCTGCCTGACCGTCTGACGAGGACAAAGTTAAGTTAAAATGTTCCAAAACCATTAAAACCTTTATATTCTTCCCTGCCGACCTCCATCTATCCCTCCCTTCTTACCGCTGACCAAGTTGAGGACTGTTTCCCAGTGTCCAGCTGTTGCCTCCTCAGCTGCCCTCAGCTGGTTGTCTGGGCAGCTGTAGCAGATGCTGAAAAGCTGTTTGAACTCCTCCACAGTCAGAAGCCGCTGCCGCACGCTCGTCATTACTGGCGCAAACACCTCCCAGTTAGACTGCACCGTATCCCACAATCCACCACAGCTGTTCAGCCCCACGGTGAACTGGGAGATCATACTGGCCACCCTGGAGGACAGCAAAGTACCATTTCATTGGGCTTTTTTAAAAATAAATCAGATGCCAAACAATGAAACAGGATTGGTCTTTACTTTTGTTTTCAGGCAAGCTGAACTTGCAGCAACCGTTGAGACACAAAAGAGGAGATGTAGCATTTCCATGAATAAATCTATAAATACTGTAAATACAAATATAAATTTAAAAAAACTAGAGACAGAAGATGAACAAGCACTGGAATAAAAAAAATTAAAAACACTTAAAGAACCACTGTGTGTATGGGATATAAACTAGAACTAGTGTGTGTGCGTGTTCTACCTGTGGTAGATGTAATGTTTGACCAGGCAGATGTAGATGGCTGTGATTTCATCTGAACGGGCTGAATAGATTCCAGGAATCCCGCAGCTCGACACCCAGTCACACAGACTGGGGGAAAGCAGCTTCACATCAGTACAACTACGCAGCTAGGAGAGGAGCAGAGGAGCGTTATTTATTTGATTGTGTGTGTGCATGTGTTTGCATGTGTGTGTAAATAATAAGGGCATTTTTGACTGCTCAGTCGCGAACAGAGGAGACTGAAAACAACTGAGAGAGAAAGATGAAATTACATGAAATCTATTTGTGATACTGTGCTTCTCTCCAGAGCGGTGGTACGCTGTCATTTAAAAAATAAAAATCTGGCAAAAAGCCGTTCATCCAAACAATTAAACATCGGATTAATTCACCACTTTAAAAAGGCACAGACTACACAATGACTGTTTCCTTAACATGTTATATGTTTGGTAGTTCAATTTACTGCATGTAGAGACAGAAATGAACCGTGTGAAACTAACTTATAAGCTATTGTTAATAGTTTTATATTAGAATCACCAAATTGACTATAATGATATGCATGAAATTAAACATAGCAATCTGAGTTTTCATCTGTTCAAGGTGCAGATGTGTGAGGATTCTGTGTGGGGATGTGTGTGTGTGTGTGTGTGTGTGCATGTGTGCTACCTGTTGCAGTCGCATCTGCACTTCAGTGTCAACGATGTCACCGCAGCTGAAGTCCTCCAAAGATGGATTCAGGCCGCACATCAGCTGTGACAATAAATTACAGTGCAATGATAAAGAGAACAGCAGCATACACATGGAGACACGTAATGAGAAGAAGCTCTTGGCATGAATCAAAGTAAAAGTAACAACCCAGCATGAAATATCTACATAAGAGACACTTGCACACAACCTGGTAGAGTGCAGGGTGCAGACAACATGGTCCAGGCCCGCCGTGAGCTATAGACCAGCCAATCAGAACGCCTGCTTCGTAATACTTCCTGTCTTCAAGAGCTGTGCGGTCATAGGTCAAGAACAGACGCCCCGGGTGACCCTCAAACACAGAGCTTCCCTGCAGCTCCAGCAAAGTCAATCTGTGTGAAAAGAAATAAACATATCCTTAGTTTTACTCACGTATTGTAAGAGCATGCTTTAATCATCTGGTGTAGAGTACTGGTTCCAGATGTACATCACTATAAATAATAATAATCAGGAATATGAGTTTTGGAAAAATAGATTGTTTGTTACAGCCCTACAATATACACAATATTAGGGTGAAAACAAAAAGTTCCTGCCGTTCCTGAACGCAGCATAACACGATAATGAGCATGCAGCAGGTACGAGCAGTAACTGTTGTGAGTCGGGACAGGACGTGATGTTGCAGGGTCATCATCTGGGCCTGTGTTACAAGCGTTTTTATGACCAAATGATCATTTTCTATTCTTGATGGGCATTGTCAGCATGGACCTCAAACTTCAGCAGAGGCAACAGTTTAAAAAGTGTAAGTGGATGGTGACAAAATGTTAAGTCTGGTACCCCTTTTGCTTGTTATTGTGATGAATTACATTGCAAACCTTTGTCCCTCTCACATACAAAAGATATGAGGCAACTCATCACAACCTGAAGAACTCTCTGAGATGCTCCTTGTGGTCGCCGGTTTCCTCCCCAACGAAGGAGATTATAGGTGTCGTCCTGAAAGAGAAGCCCGGCTTCCTCACAGCCTTCAGAGCGCTGTGGAGAAGGTCTCTCCTCCTCACCTGGATGTGGGTTTCTACATCTGGAACCGTGTTCTCCTGTCTGAACTGTCTCAGGACAGCACCCAGTGTGAACTGCACGACACGGAGACAGGTTTAACCAGAGACACAAAGGAAGTGTTGTCCTCAAGGAATAATGGGATTTCTTGAATTTCATTAAATTCACCTCCTCTTTGGTGCTGCCAACAATTGGCTGGGTTTGTCTTCCCAGTCGATTGTCTCCATCAATGCAGCTCTCTGTGCTGGCCTTCAGGCAGAACTCCTTCCTTTTGAAGAGGCAACACACACATTCAGGGAAGTCAGTTGTAGGGTTTATCATTTGTAAATGTTTTCACTCACAATATTAAATCTTCTCTTACCTGTTCACCGCAGATGTCTCGCTTGCTGACCTCTCAGATTCAACCTGTTGAGAGAAGAGCATTTTGACTTGATGCAGTTAAAGTTAAGTTAATGAATTTCATTTAATGTATTAAGCTAAACTGCATGCAAACCAAGCCATACACCCCAACACTGAGCACTCATGACCTACCAAATGTCAATACAACTGACCCTTCGCTGAGCCTCTCACTGGAACAGCCACTGCTTAATCCTAAGGTTAGTGGCTTTTACAACAAGGGGACATACTGAAACAATGTGCAACCTTCAAAAGTCCGACAGCATTATTGGATTTTTTGCTTTTCTGAAGCCAAAAACCCAATAGGAGACGTGCAGATATGGATTAAACAGAGCTGACGACCTGACTAACAGCTGAATCCATCGTATATCAACAAAAAACCTTTGCTCCAAGAAAGCAACTAACATCAATGAGCTTAGCACACAGTTGCATACATATTTGACCAGTTAGAGCTGCACAATATTGGATTAAACTTATATTATAATGTCATTTTTCCTTTATATATATATTGCGATATGGAAAGGTACAGTCATTTTCTCTATCTGAACAGATTTAATCATTTTAGAATGTTTGGGGTGCTTTTGTAAGTAAGTACATCCGCATGGAAATGTAAAAAATAATAATACAAAGGCTGAAAAAGGCAACATGGAGATCTAGAGGAGGATCTACAGATCTACAGCTGTAGTTTACCTGTTGGTGTTCCTGGTGGCTGAGAATGTACAAAGCACCATGTCCAGAGATCCTGATCACCTGCTCTCCAGTCCAGCCCTCTGCAGGGGTGTCTGGGACAAACAGCACCCTGGAGCCCTGCAAACACTGGAAAAAGAGTCAAACTTTGAGTTTTTAATAATGCCAGATTTAACTTATTTTTTGGTGAGCTAAACTTAATCCTGAATTTAATATTAATGTATAAAATTAACCATTATTGGCCCGAATCTTAATTCCTTCACTATTCTATTCACAGTGCAGCTCTCACACAGACAGAAATACAACACACACACCTGTAAATATGTGAAGGAGAGCCTTTGTCCTGCCTGTTTAACAAACCAGCCCCTGAAGAGCGACCACAGCCGACTCTGCATCTGATTGGCCGACCAACCGTAGTCGATGGTGGTGCGAGCAGTCATTCCCAGGGCTGCTAGGACTGCTAGCTCTTTGCCTTGAGGAACAAGACATCTGGAAGGAGAGGATATTTCTGAATATTAACTTCATTTGTCTAATTTTATTGGAAAACATAACATCTATATAAAACAGAAATGTAGACGACTGTTTCACACAAGCTGCACATGCAGGTATGAGTGTGCTTCACATTATTTTCACTCCTAACATGTCACATTTGAGCCTTCATTGTCAGTTTTCAACATGCTGGGTAAGCCTTTAGTGGGATTTTGTAACTCAATGAGTAAAGCAAGACGAAAGGGAGTCCACAAACAGTGTGAAGGTGATTTTACACCACAGCAACTCTTCTCACCTCTCCAGCTGCGCCAGGTTGTGTCCTCTGGGTAGACAGACCACATCTTTGACAACCAGTCCCGTCCTCGGCGGAGCCAGCCTCTTCCATCTGAGACAACTAACTTTTTTCTGTGAGGGCTGCAGCGTGCACACAGAAACACGCAGAACACAACGTCACACTGCTGCACCGCGATGGAGCGACGTCAAGTGAAGTCAGTGTCACTTAAGTGAAACACGAGTTGAGCAGGCTCTGCAACCAAAGCTCATGCCATTTGTGCCCCAACAATTAACAATTAACCCTCTCACACTTACTTATACTATTCTATAAATACTTTAAGATTATAATATAATGACTATTATAATGACAGTTATTGTGGATTATTATAGAAGTATGAGAAGTGGATTTGGATTGTCCTGAATGTGATTCCACACAGTAACATATGTATGGAGCTATGGGGGGACAGTATCAGGTCTATAATGAAGCTTCAGTAAGAAAATCCTTTATTTCACACAATATTAATTTCAGACACTCATTCGATTTCGACATCATTTATCATGAGTTTTCTTTGTGTATCTGTTCCATAAAAAACATGAAATGCAACAACAATAATAACACTGGGGAACACAGTTTCTGTTGAGTTAGGTCTGACAGCTGTTTTTAACTAATTTTTGGGTGCGGAATCCAAAACTGATCTCAGTTTTTCTCTATCACGTCAAGTTTTTGAACTATAGGATCCCCGTTTTCTTAAAACATATGAAAAATACTGTACTTAACAGATATGTGCTTGTTTTATAAAAATGTTCAAATATTGACATACAGTGAAATATGAAAGAAACAGGCATGACTGCAATGTTTAACAGTAGTGTGTTTTTACAAAGAATATGGCTACTGTAATTATAATTACAGTAGGATCCTATAGTTCAAAAACTTGACGTGATAGAGAAAAACTGAGATCAGTTTTGGATTCCGCACCCAAAAATTAGTTAAAAACAGCTGTCAGACCTCAACAAAACTAACTCAACAAAAATTGTGTTCCTGAGTGTAATCAGTGGAATTCTGCTTATCTGGAGGGTGAGCTGTGGAGAAAAAACTTGACGTGCTAGAAAAAAACTGACTGCAATTTTGGAATCAGCATGCCAATTTTAGTTTTAATCAGCATAAAAATCTAACTCAACAGGAAAAATTTTTCAAATTGTTCCCCAGTGTAATCGACACACCACCCTGCTGGAAAGTTGATTTTCCAGCTCGAGAAATGACAACAAATAAAACCTGCTGCGACGTACGGCGGTCATGATGAAAGGATCATCTGACCTCTTTTCTACGAACTCGCTCTCAGACACTCTGAAGGGAGGGAACACCTGCAAAGGGAGAAGGAAAGCATGAAAATGAGCTGCTCAGACGAATCTTTAAAAATCAAGCTGTCAACACAAGCAAATAAACAAACCTCCTGAACAGCAGCTCAACAGAGAGCTTGTACTTAAACCTTCACTTCCTCTCCACAGTAATACAGCTTTATCAGTTTATTTACTTACTCATCACCCCTTATTCACTAACCTTCATTTCTATCTCAATGTCCTCCATGACTACAGGGGCAGGGGGTTGGCGCTTGGGCTCTTCGTTAGCAGGAGGCTCTGTTTTGGGCTTGGCCTGCTGCACAGGTTGGGTCTGAACCTGCGGCTCTGGTTCCTCCTCACAGTCAGGGACCAGAGGATGCTCCAGATGTGTCTGGGTTCAAGACAGAAGTGGAAAGCAAATGGAACTTTTACAAGTACAACAAATTAGAGACTGATTCAGGGCAAGAGCCCAGTATTGCACACTGAGCAGCTGACTTACTAAAATGGGTAAAAGGGAGGATTTTTGTAAAAATCTGAGAATCATCCAGATCAGTCATTTATGTTGGGTTTGTATAACGTGGGTTTGTAAACTGGTTTAGCACTAGAATACATAGTGATGTGCCTCACCTCGGTGCCTGTATCACCATGCTTCCTGTGGGACCAAACGGGACTATCAAAACTATCAAAACTCAGCAATAAAGTTGTTAAGTCTGATCCTCAGATTATAAAACAGGTTCATGTTTCGCAGATCTTAAAATATGGATGGAATATATGAATTGACTGGTCAATGATCAGTAGCAAAGTAAGAACTTGAAGAGGTCATGGGGCCACTTTTTGGCTTAAGGCATTAGTGATGATGTTGTTGCATAGCAAGAATTGCTAAATGTTTATTGTGGTTCCAGCTTTTTAGAGTTGGCCCTTACTATTAACTTCAGGTAACACTACTCAGTGTATATCTGTAAAAAAAAAAGAAAAAAATAGATTTTCAATGAGCATGAACACAAAAAGAAATAACACATTGGGACAAAGTAATGTGCTTTAGATCTTTTGGAGGAGCAGCATGATGTTGATCGGTGCAGTTACAGATGTTTGCGTCAAATATTCTGCAAATCAATTGAGTTTCCCTGAATGGGAACTATCCACCTCACCACTGTCCTGTAGACCACTCCTTTCAATCTTGCTGGTACTCTTTAATCGCACAACACTTTGTATTTTTGTACTAAAATATGAAAAGTTATATTAAAGTGAAGTTATTCCAATAAGAACTAGTATATATCTGTATCTCTATATTCCCTATAAATAAATAATAATAATTCCTATGAAGTGATTTTGCACTTGTTCAATGTAAAAAAAAAAAAAAAGAAATCTTTGTTAACGGGATTATACAGAAATTTACCAAATAACAAAATTATAAAAAGATTTGAAGGAAATCGTAAATAATAAGAACCTGCTGAAGCAGAAATATAAGCATTTGCTCTTATAATCTCTAGATCTCTCATGAGCAATAGCAGTTGGCAATTCTTCTGCCACCCCCAAAGTGTATGAAATAAAACGTTTAGTGCACAAAGAAATCTAAAAATATATATAATCATAAGAAAAACCCACAATATTTCTTTTACAGATAACAACCTTTCCCAGACCAAGTTCTCAGCTGCACAAGAAAATAAATAAAAGGTATTTATTTCATTGTGTTTGGGGAAAAACTGGGCAAAGAAAAGCCACATTATCTGCACATAATAATAATAATAATAATAATAATAATAATAATAAGTGATCCTTTAATGTGACTTTATAGCACTAGGTTTTATTAAAAGATAAAGTTGCCAGGCTAAACAGCGGCTGTCTGAGCTTGAAGTCAGATTGTTGGACCAGTGATTGATTTGTAAAGGAATCAGGAATGTCTCATCTCTCTCCGTTCATTGGTTTTGAGCAATCATTCACCAGACTTCATTGATTTCTAGATCAATAGATCACATGATCCTAACTGTAAATGGTGAAACATGATGTATAATAGGTGATACATTTTGATACCAGTTAATTATTTAATGTAGCTTCTGCCTGAGGGTATGCGGTCACGTTTGTTGGGTTTGGGGCATGGATTAGCATTTGGTGGTTTCAGTTTCACTCACCTGGTCAAAGCTGTATCCTTCTTCTTTCTCCTGCATTGCCGTCACCACACAGGGTTCCTCTGAGGAAAACAGCTCCATCTCAATGTTCTCAGTGATGGCCAGCAACACCGCCTTCCTCTCGCTCTTCATCCTCTCCGATTCAGCCTTCTCTCCCCTCTAACTCTTAATTTATTTCTCTACTTTGTTGAACAATCTCCTACTTTCCTCCACTACAAGCAGCTGAACCTCCAAGTAAACCTGAGGTGATGGTGGCCCTCCAAACATCTGAGCATCTGAACTCTCATTACCTCAAGCTGAGGTCTATCAGAGTCTACAGCTCTGATTGGCTCAGTGATATGCCCTCAGGTTGTGATTGGTTCTTCTGACCCTTCTGAAGCTCTTAATGGTTGAGAGCTGCGTGAGCTAGCTCTGGTTGGTCAGTCACATGTTGCCGATTGTTTTTTTTAAGTTGTTGATTTCAATTAACACATAATGAACTGTTTTTAAAAGAGTCTCAGATGGTGTAAGCCTGGTATAGAGTTCGCTAATGTAATTAATCAACACCTCTTTCACCACATCCTTTGAGTCCCATTTCATCACTGACCTGATGATTGAGTCACTTTTATTTGATCATTTAACACTGTTCTAATATTTGTCTCCTAAGTAGAAACAAAATAAGTGATTTTAATATTAAAATATACAGATTTTATTATAAAACTGTGACTTTCAGGCTCCATAATTGTGCAAGTAACCTACTTTTGTGTCTTTCCTAGTCAGTTAGGTTCAGAACTTTATTTGAACCTTGTATCCAAACAGCCTCAAAACAAAAGAAAGACTTAAAAGTTATTACATTAATTAAGTTTGCAACCCACATGGCAGGTACTAGAGAGTGTTACTAACTAACCAGGTTTTTCTAGGTCAAAGTGTTTCTTTGAATTCACACCTTATTTTTTTGGTTAAACAGTGGCGACTTCACAAAAGCAAACACTGAGTGATCTGAAATCAATATGTCAGCCCGATGAGGCTGCAACACAAGAAACATTTGCCAATCAGCAAGTTCGTACGCCCTAACCTGCAAGTAACACAACACTTATTATTTACTAGCTTTTCCACAAAACTCAGATTAAACATGAAAGAAACAAATGATAGTTTCAGATTTCACGAGTCATAAAGGAAGCAGGAAGTGAGTGAATAAAAGTAGCTCCAAAGTGTAACCAGTCACGGTTGATAGACGGGTTAATGGAAGAGAGTCCAAAACCCTTGTTGCTTCTGTGATAAGCGAGGACAATGTTCCGCGGAGTTTTCACTCAGCTGTAACAGTATACCTAACACAGAACGATACAGTCTGCCAAGATAGTTTTCCAGTTCAACAGCCTTTAAAATATAACAAAGTATAAACAATTTTGAGAGTTAGAGAACAAAGCATGACATTTCTTTTGCATTTTTCTATTTTTCCATTTAATTTTTGCATTTACTGAATCAAAATACGGACAGAAATCTGTTGATGGGCCCCAACAGTGCTTGACAGTGCTTGAAAAAGACTTCCTGGTGTTGCTGGTGACCTGTTTTAAGACTACAAACTATAATAAATACACAAGCGTTATAATAATAGCTTATAATGACACATTTAAAGGACCAGTGTGCAGGACTGAGGATTGGCATCTAGTGGCGAATATCCCTCCGCTTCATTTTGTAAATGAACACCTCGAGGCACTGCTTCACATACCCTATAGGCAGATTATTTAAACATGCACAAACACACTGTCTGGCATGTCAGGTTAAGCAATGACATCAGCAGTTATAAATATAACTTTAGTCTGAACTGGGTCATTGATTATTGTTTTCAGGTGATTATAAACTAATTTGCACACAGTTCTGAATATTATATTGTTATTTGCCAATAGAACCCCCTGAATCCTACACACTGCACCTCACATACACTGTGGACCATGTCTCCTGTAGTCTGCTCATTGTCTGTCCACTTTGTCAACCAAGGATACATCAGCAGAGTGATTAAACGTTCAGCTGAAGTACTTGTGCATAAACACGCAAAACCTGTACATGATTGATTGATATTGAGCCAGGAAGATGTTTTATGTGTTTTCATGTTGAGTCATCCTCAGGCATCCCTGCTGAGAATCTTTTGAGCAAATTACCGAATCACCACCCTCCTCGAACTTCCCCGGTGCAGCAGTTTGAATGAATGAATGTGAAATATGTGTGTGCATGCATGTGTATGTATATGTGTGTGTGTGTGTGTGTGTGTGTGTGTGGCATCAGGACAGAAGGTGTCTCTGGGTACAATCCAACAGGTGAGGCAGAAAGTACGAGGCGGTGCCATCGTCGGGTATCATCTCCAGGAATTCTGCGGGGCCCGTCTCCATGGCAACCACAACCAGCGTCTCTGTTGGCAAACCAGTCGCATTTAAACAAAGGCATCCAGACGCCAACGTGATGATCTCACGCTCCGACACTTCCTGTTTCTTGGTTTTGCTTCCTGTTTCTGGACGGATAATCTGCGCAAAATCTTAGCGCTCCATTGATTTAGCATTACATTCCTCAGACACTATTGGTCACCTGTCGCCAGTTTTAATCAACAAACCAGATCCAGATCTTTTTATTCTATGCATTCACCTTCTGTCTCAAAACCGGGTGCTGCCTACTTTTCCCCACAATGCATCATGACTTAATTTAATCGACCTGTAAATAAATATGATGTGTAAGGTCTGTGAAGTTGCTAATATTGCTAATTTGTAGCCCTTTGCTTTGAATTTTAACATAAAAAAAGTTTCAAAGATATTAAATTAGTGGTATATATCATACACTAAGCTTTAAACTATCCATATATATTATAATAAATTACATTTTCTCAAACACACGAAGGTCTGACTTCAGTTTCAAACCCCTCTCTGTACTGCCAGCATCTATTTGTCTGCTTTTTTTTTATATTATCAGTCATTACACCCCTAGGCAGTGGGCATTGGTGTCATCCAGATTGTCAAAGCTGCTCAGTGTTTTCACCAGCAGTTAAAAAAAAAAGCCCAACTGTCAAAATCAGGTCAAAACTAACTTAGGTAGTCTGACTTTGGCTGGTGGTATTCTGGGAAACATTCTACCTCTGAGAGCAGCCAACAGGATGCCGTTATCTGCAGCACCTCTCGTCCTGTTGCAGAGCTCAGGGAGCAGCTTCTGCCACCATAACGCCTGTAGGGACGAGACAAAGACACACAAGCTGAAAAACTTTGAGCATGAACCAGGGTCCACAGTGCATACTTCACATTTCAGGCTACAGACCCGATCTTTGTCTTGTAGGTGGTGATTGCCGTAGGCTATGATGGCCTGAGGACATCGGTCCAGCAGCTTTTCAATGCTTCTGTCGTACTGCCCCCTCCGGGTGGCGCAGAGGAGGTGCAGGCTGAAGCTCCACAGGGTTTCGTCCGACAGACGCTCCAACAGAGGCACGACGGAGCCCACAGACAGGGACGGACCACACAGCAGAGACTGGAGACACAGAAAATATTGAAATCACAAGAGAAAAGGTGCATGGAAGTGAGACAAAGTCTGAAATGCTGCTTTATTCACTGCTCTATTTAACACTTTCAGGAGTTTTGCTTTTGCAACAACCTAACTTGTTCCTTATATGACAAGAAGCTTAGTAGTACTAATAGCCGGCTAGCTAATGTTAGCACATTCATTCAGTGCATTTAAGTCTCATTTCACAGCTGATGACGGCTCAAAGGCAGTTTGCCTCACCCCAGTATTAATAACTCAGGTGAACTCATCTCAGACAAATTACCTGCAGTTTGTGTAGCGCCTCCTGGTGCTGGGAGCTGATAGTGTTAGCTGGGCTGAGAACAGTGAGCCACGGGTAGAGCGCGCCGTAATGGGAGCACGAGTTGATCTGAAACACACACACACACACACACACACACACACACACACACACACACACACACACAAACACACACACACACACAAACACACATGCAGCTCATTAAATAGATTTTACACAAGAGGAGAAAAGTGTGTCGCTGATAAACAAAACCAGGACAAACTCTGCAGAACAAAGATAAAAGCAATGATTCCCTGCTCCTGTACCAGGTCATCAGCGCTCTTCAGCGGCCTGCGTCTCAAAGGTGTGTGCGGGGCGTTGGTGCGTGCGTCTGAGTTTGTGTTCGTCAGACGGTCGATGTACACGGACGCCAGTCTGAACAGAAGTTCCTGGATGACGGCTTCCTGTGAAGAGGCCATCAGCATCGCCTCCCAGAAATCTACCTGTAAGCAGCTCTCACAGCCCAGCTCCTACACACACACACACACACACACACACACACACACACACAATTTAATGCTACTGTGCTTCAGTGTTGACGTCACCTAGTAAGCTATTATTTTCTGACTTTAAGACCTGTAACCAACATCAACTACTGTGTGTCTGTGTGTGTCAGCAGCACACACCTTGAATATGTGATCAGCCTGTTCCAGCTTCACCTTGCTGTTTTCATGTAAAGCCACCATGGAGGCCACCAGCAGTCCTGGGTGGGACTTTGCCAGCTGCTGAGTCAGCGCTGTGGGACGGATGTGTGTGTGCTGGCCCGCGCATCCACCGTGCAGCAACAGCCTCGACTCCTCGATGAACCCGTACACCAGCAGCATCTGAACACAGACACGCACAAACGGTCCTATTGTTTCCTGTTCTGAGGATTCACGTCGCCAAGTATTGATTAAGTTGGACTTGAATTAACTGTGGTTGTGTGATATTAACTCATAAATCAATCTCACAGTGAATTTTAACAAAGATTTGACCAGGTTGTTCCAAAATAAACGAGAAGACCAAGGAAACAAAGCAGCATCAACTGTGAAAATGTGCAACTGTACAATGTCTTTAAGTTTTATAACTTTGGACTATAGTTGCACCAAGGAAATGATGTCAGAATGCATCAATTCTGTCTAACCTCAGCGTGTCTTTCCATCAGCTGCATGTACTGCGGCAGGTCGTCCAGACGCAGCATCATGGTTGCCATGGTGATCGTCAGGGGGACGGACACGCCAACTGTGTCCTCCAGATGCTGCAGGATTCGCAGCGTGCGTGCGGGGCTGACGTTGACCATGGGCGGGCTGGCGCACACGCTGACCAGCTGCGAGGGCTCCGATTGGCTGAAGATGTCTATGACCTCATCGGCTGCTTCCTGCACAGAGGGAATACTTCACTTTTCCTTTTTCTTTAGTTGTCAGCTGTATTAATCATCTTGTTGTGAATAACTTGCGTTTACCTGACTGAGGCTCTGCTCCGTTTCCTCCAACAGGTAATGCTTCAGGTAAAACAGGAAGCCGGGGCCATAGGAGTGAGGGCGGCTGGGGAGTGGGCGGTTCCTGGCCATGACCTCTGTGACTGACAGACCAGACATCCTGTAGTACGGCAAAGCCAGGTGGCAGTCCTTCTGACTGGCCCTTCGAGAGCAGAGAAGAATCTGTGCTGATACAACTACAGGTGCATCAATTTCAGTCATTAAGGTGTGTGTGAATGGATAAAAAGACATTTATAATGCTGTTCTAAGGTGTGTATCTGTGTGTGTGTGTGTGTGTGTCACCTGCTGAAAGAGTCTCCCAGCTGTGCACAGTTTTGCCTCAGAGCCTCCTCCAGTTCTTCCCTGTCCGTCTGTTTCTCTGCCGGTTTCTCCGCGTCTGTTCCCGGAGATGCCGACACTTCTGCCTCGCTGCTCCGTCGATGCTCTGACGTTTGGAGTAAGGAGGCGCGGAGGAGGAGGTGAGCTTCACTGAGGAGGTGTCGAAGGCTCTGGGCCTGCGGGTTGGTCTCAACGTACCGCTGACTGTACTCCACCTGACACACACACAGGCGAACGTGTGCAGACATGTAACATTCAGAGTGTAAAATGTGAATCTTATGAAGATGTTTCCATTCGTATTCCAGGCTTAAAACCTTATTTACTTTAAATATGATTTTAAAAATGTCCTTAGAAAAAAAAAAAATTTCCCTAAATTTCCAGAATTTAAAAAACAAAATCCAGTGAATTTAAAAAAACAAAATCCAGTGTGTTGTTGCACAAGATTTGGGAAAAAAATGCAGCCTGGATATACAAAGTATTTTAGAAAAATAAAGTTATTCATAGAAAGTAGTAAAAAATAACATAAATATAATATAAAGTCTCAAATAAGAGACCTAAAGATCACCTGGGTCTGGGGTTCCTTTCTAGCCTTAATAGCGGGACAGCTGCACAGTAACTTACTTTATGCCTATTCTCATTGTGATCAAAACGTGTTTTTTGTTCTGCTTTTATTTCCGTAGTCTTTCATCCTCATCATAATTAATAATTGTGCATGTAAATGTAAGAAAAGCATAAGCAAACCACCACAAGTACAGCGAACGTTCATGCGCAGCAGCTTGTAAAGTGAGCGCGTCTGCGTTACCATCTCGTTGTACAGGGTGAGGGGGGAGACGGTGTCGACCACGTAGAGGTTCCATCCGTGTCCCGCTGTGCTGGTTTCTTTGGGAGAGGAGATCGTCCACTTCCTGCTCCTGAGGTCAGAGTTTAACACAGACTAAATGACAAAAAGTGTAACCGAACAGAGACGCGAGCTGAATCCCAACAGTCTCATCTAACAGAGTAGATGTAAATCTGCAGACCGGTCAAAGTGAATTGCAGAATAAAACTGTAAACTGTAAACATTGTTGATCTGGTCCCAGTCTGCAGGCGAGAAACTGGGATACAGCGTCTCCTATTTAACGTTACTTTAAAGCTAAATGATTATAAAGGCCTAGAAATGTTAATAACAACTGCTGTTCTTCTTTTTTGCTACCTTTAGTTTCATTTCTTTCATTTTGTGGGCAGATTCTTATATACGAGTTGTTACCGGCTCTCTCTGTGGATGCTTGACCCCCCCACAAAGTAGAGAAATGCTTGACGCTGAGCGTGCATTAGAAACTGCTAAACCACAGACACGTGTTGAGGTTCTCATTCATCCAGGTCAAAGTTCACCAAAGAGTGTAAACAGAGATTAACTGGCCTTGCAGAAGGTTTCTACAAGATCTTGATTTACACCCTTTGTTTAACCAGAGACGGTTTCACACTGTGTGGTTAGAGCAAGTATAAGCAATGCATCAAAGTACACGAACTGACAAAGACTAAATCTATGTTTACACGACCAAACAAACAGTTAGTGAACCGTTAGTTAACATGTTATCATTGTTTAGAGATAACCTGGGGCTCCAGTGGCTTGTGACGTGACAGCTGGTCGCACTGGTCACGTCATGTGGCCTCAAACCTGTGGTGTGGTTTGGATTCGTTAATACAAAACAAGCAGCGTTAACGTGGGGAACGGAGATGATGTTGATGTTCGTGTTGCATCAATCCATCGGTGGTGTCCATCAACAGACATGGCTTGTATTTGCCATGTGTGGGTCGTGTGTGTGAGTATACACGGTTTGCAAGATACCAGCAAGGGAAATCCCAAACTGTTTCAGTCCAAACGCCATTAGTTTGTGAGCAGAACGTCACACACACTGGGGGGCGGTTAGGCAGGTTATGGTTGGACAGGTTTAGGAACTAAAACAGGAAGTGTTGTCACTTTCAGACCAAGCTGCGAAGGGAAAATCAGATCATCAAGACTCGACTGTCTCGCGTCACCCGGTCTGTGCAAGGGTTTGGGTCTGCTGTCATTCGCTTGTTGCTCATCTGCTTTTGCAATGCAATGCAAAAAAATAATGAAATAGTAATGATATGCTGCTACACATCAAAGGTCGCGCTCGGTATAACTACTGGATTGGTGGCACCAATGTTGATCCATGATGAACTTCACAGTAGTGGAATTTGTGTTTAAAATGATGAAAATGCTCAAATCTCTTATTTAATAGGATTTCAGGGACATTTGATGGTTCAGGCTGATGCCAGTCTGCAGGGGAACGCGAACGGTGCTTTCACGTCCCTTATTTTTTTAAATGCAGGTTTACCTTCAGGCCTCTGAGAAAGGTTAGTCTGAAGGTCTTTAGAGATAACTTGTGTTGTTAGTTTGCAGCAAAGAATGCACATGTGACAAACACAAACAAGCTGGAAACTCAGGCTTGGCCTGAAAGTGACAACAGACACTGAGGGGGGGTGTTGGGGGAGGTGGGGTTTTGTCTTACAGGAAGGGGCGTGACAGAAGGCTCTCCAGAGCCGGCGTGGTTGCGGGATCGATTCCCACCGCCAGGAAAATACCAGTCAGCATGGTGTGATCTTTCAACACGCTAAAATAACAACACACACACACACACAGTAATCAGGTTTTTAAGTGCATGGATGCACGCACGCACACACACTCTCACATCACCAGTGCTGCCAAATCCCTCTACAGAGTCATTTGCTGCGGGCACCGGACGTTTTCAAAACTAAAAGGTGTGTTATGCATGAGTGTGTGTTCAATCTGTGCTCATGAGTTCATGTGCGTGCGTGTTGACCCACAGGCCTCTGCGCTGCGTGGCGCGTTCGGTCTCCTCTGGCGTCTCTGTGTCGGCGGTGGACAGCAGGATGACGTGGCGGCCATAGACGCACATGGAGCGCAGGCCGATAAACAGCTGCATCCTGAGCGCGCACGCCTCCAGGCTGCAGGGCGGACAGGCCTTCAAACACACACACACAGATATAAGAAAAGTGTACGTACAAGCAAGCACCTGAGGTTTTGTTCACAACCAAGGGGCAACTTGCAAAGTGCATTAACTCAAGTGGCATCAAAGGCATGTCAGGTCCGTCTGTGCACCCACGATGTTAAAACGAATGTGTTTATTCATCCGATTCATTATATTGAGGTGAAATTCATGCACAATCGAGGGCGTGGGCGCCTTCAGTGACAGGTGGAGGCTGTCGCATGTCGTTTGCTTCAGCAGCAGAGCTTCATTTTGTAAACCTCCGCTGCACCTCTTTGCCAGTTTTTGGATTAGCCAAGCCAGGCAGAGTTGTGCAAAGATGGCTACAGCTGAGCAGGCCACAAGCTTTTCAGGAAACCACTATGATGTGGACAAATCAACAGCCGTGTGACATATTGTCTCCTAATAAACCTGTATGAGCTGTGGCATCTGTAACATTCACCCTCTCTTTAGCTGTGTTTCTATCCCCACCAGATCCTGGGAACAGTAACTGACTCTTTAGCTGCTGGATGATCCACCGAGTGTATCTGCCTAAAGCTGTGCATTGAAAGCCGCAGCCAGGTGACACTGGATCGCACGCTAAATTAATTTAAAAGGTCACAAAATGAATGTTTCTCAAGATCGGGCCCGTACCTTCACGGTGGTGTCGATGTAGGGGTCTTCGATCCTGGCTGCCACTGCCGCGCAGCGCACCGTGAAACACTGTAACGCGCTCCTACCGGGCACACAGAGACACCAAGAGGCAACGTTAGTCGTATGACAAACAGAAATCTGAAAGGACTCACTTTCAGTTCGAATGATTCGTCTTCTAAACTTTGTGCAAAGCCGTGATACAGAGACGACGGGCTGATTTTACAACAAATCAGACTGCGGGCGTACTTGGTTATGACGTGCAACAGGTGGTCTGTAAGCACCGCCTCCAGGACTTTCTCTGGATACTGATAGGTGGAGAGAAGCTCCACCCCACCTTTAAGACTGTACAGGTAGCCGGTGCTGGGGAGAGAGAAGAAGCAGAATATGCACGCTGGATCTTCCTGAGACGCTGACTGACTACCTGAGGAGAGACACGACACAAGCACAAACGATATCACCGACAGCTTTTCCCTTCACGTGTCGATCTTTGTGCACCTCTGTGCTCTGGCCGCTGTACTCACTGGTGAACAGCGGGTAGAGCTGTAGCGAGTGCAGCTGAGTCTCCTCCACACTGTAGCCCTGGAAGAAGTCTGGAGTAAAGCGCCTGTAAGGTCAGAATGAAAGTTAAAACACACCTCGCACTCGCTGCAAAGATCTCAAGGTGGAACCGCTTCTCAGAAACACACACCTGAAGAGAACGTAGGACAGTGCGTATTGTCCTCTGTCCTCCAGCCCGGTCTTTTCGATGCTGACGGGGATGTCGCAGTCTTTGGCTCGATCGCCGAGAAGCTCCTGGTTTTTCGGGAGGACCAGAAAGTCAGCCTGGTCTTCCAGATGTTCTGCTGCACACGTACAAATGATTAGGTGGCTTTCGTGGCGCGTGTTGCTCAAATCACATCGTTAAAAGAGAAAGACTAAAACACTAAAATCTAATCATCGACTGCTGTGAAACCTCCGAAGTTTGCAGCAATGAAAGCTTCAGTCAGTCTCACTCAAAGAGACGTTTCTGCTGTTACAACCTTCGTTCGTGTCTGATGATTCTTCCAGGTTCTTAGGTTCGGACGACGCATCCAGTTTCAGCACCAGCACCTCCAGCTCCGCCTGCACTGCCACGTATCCTCCACACAGCGCCACCTAGAGGACGGACAAACGTGAGACTTCCTGTTTGTGAAATTTAAAGGATTTTCTCTTTATTTATCTTTTGTTCCAAGCACAGTCAGTGCTACAAACCCATCAGTGCCCCTGTCACTATGTAGCTGGATGGATTACAGCTACTTTAGGGAAAAGAAACCAATACTAGAGCAGTTAATGTGAGTGTTAGCTCCTGGTATGAATATGTAGCGTGCAAATACATTAAATTATGAAGAGAAAATGAAATTAAGATCAAAAACAGTACCCGTTTAGGTTTGACTTTTGGTAGATGCAGGATAACGGAGCGCTCAAAATCCAGGATGGAAACATTCTGGTTTGAACTTGAGGCCTGACCTAAAGATAATCAGGAGAAGGCGGGTCATTCGGAGCAGGAAACCATACACAGGGCGGCAAAGTAGACCCTTTTTCCTTTTATCACAGCCAGTTAACTCCTTCACCCCCAGTTATACAGTTTATGCATTGTTTACAAGCTCACAGGTCAATAAAAAGACTCCAATAATAAGAAATGAATGATATTTGCAGTAATTCATAATGCCCGAGCGTTCTTTACCTGAAATTGTGTCTCACCCACCTTGGCTCTGACTGGAGCTCTGCTGAGTGTTCGGCCAGGCGCTCTGAAGGATCTGCTGACTCTGAATCTGCTGCAGGGGTTTCCAGAGAGAGAAACACTATGCCGCTGCAACGTTAAGTGTCTCAACAAGGGTCCGCTCATGTTGTTTAGAGCAGGAAACTGACAATTAAAGGTGTGCTTCACATGAAAGATGAACCTTAAGACGCAGATTTCCAATAATTTAATAATTTCATATTCAAGATCGTTCACATAAAAGAATAAAAAGGTCCACAGAGGAGGTGATCTCCTACCAGGTTCTGCTGGTTCTGTCTCCTCAAAGTGAACAGAACCAGAGTGTTCTCGCAGCCGACCAGAAGGTCTCCTGTCACGGAGCAACACGCCACGGCGACGGGGCGCTCCGACAGAGGGATCTCAATGATCTCCATCTGCACGCCGCCCCGCATGGACGCCCCACGCAGCAGGTGGCCCAACAGACGCACCCCGACACGGGCCTTCTCCTCCGCCTGAGCAGAGAGCATGACACGACTACATTAATACACAGTGAAGGATGATTAAAGAAGGTAGATGAATAAAACTACAAAGCTTCATCCTCAGACAGATTCCTGAGCTTTAAAAGTCTTTATAAAGAGCCGATCTGTGTTTGATATATCCCAAAAACATCTGTGAGAACAGAGCAATTCAAACCAGGTTTAATATTAAGTCCATGGTGGAGTAACTCTAAGAGTATCTGAGATCACATATCTTCATATAATGCAGAGACAGCCGAGCTGGTCAGTGCGTACCTGGTAGCGCCAGTTGGTGTAGGCTCTCAGGTAGGTGGCGCTGTTCTTTTCCTCAGTGGTCACCAGGTAATCTCCTGGATGTTTGAGTGGAGGCAAAGGATGTTAATGCTGCTTCTTCTTCCAACTCGCACTGCAACCGCCACTGCTGTCAGCTGCCCTGCTCACTTAGCATTAACATGGTGAGTTGACGATGAGATATCAGTGTTGCTGATGCTCCTGACTCCTCTGATGATGGATGTCTTAGAGTAACAGAGCATTTGCTTTATAGAGCTGATTAAATGCATTGTTTGTTTGTCTGAATGTTAGGCCGAGATCTCCTCTGACCGTCCACACGTGCGGGTGTGAATGTGGATACAGAGGCTGTCAGAGGGAAGACAGGAAGGGGTTTGCTTTTACCAATCTTGCTGTGCTGGATGCTCTTCACCGTGCCCATGGTGGCGAAGCGACAGATGAGAGGGCATCCCTTCTGCTCCACGCTGTAGGCCTCCACCTTGGTTCAGTTCAACACATCACAATATCGTCACTATCCTGCAGAAACCTCTCATCTAAACTGATGAGTAATGTGAGGTTGCACTAAAACAGCAAATAAGGGTTCATAATACCTTTTCATTGCATTACTATATGTGTATTTAAAGGGTACCTTGCATCCTCCGGTGGCCACCACAAACAGCGCTCCACCTCCGCAGCAGACCAGTCCAGGCTCCTGCTCCACCTACACTCCAGGGGAACATTAGTTAAGACCTGACACGGGCACAAAGAAAGCAGGGGTACGTTACATCAGCACCAGTCAGGCTTCACGTACCTGTACTATCTGCTGTGAGGAGAAAGGATGGCAGTTGTAGACGTGCACCATGTTTGGTCCGCCGCTTGGAGGGCAGATTCAGTCCAAGGTGGAATTACAGAGTTAGGTCCTTGGAGGCTTCATCCAGCAGAACACCCACTATTGTTAAAAAACAAAACAAACAAACAAACAAAGGAGATTTAAAAGCATTTTGATTTAGCCCATTAGATGTTTATTAGAGCTGGTCAGGTTATAGATATCCTAACATAATATGAGGCTGAAGATCACTTGGGATATGGGGTTTTCATACAAGTAAATTGCCTCAGTTCACATCAACAAACAAAAAAAACAAACAAAAACAAAACAAAAAAAGATGCTCTCACTTCCCTCGTGTGTTATGCTTTCATTTAACCACCTAAAACACATTTTATCTGATGTAAAAGACACATTTCTCCTGTTTATCACACGTGGAACAGAAAAAAAAAGTCACATTTAGGCTCGTGGGTTTCTGACATTGTCTATGAAACACTTTCAAAATCATGGAGAGACATGATTTCTCACTGTTTTGAAGTTGAGAAACTCAAATATACTGTTTCCAGCCTCTTACGTGTGACTTTGCCACATATCACAAGAGTTTGCACTGAAATTACGTTTCAGATTCAATAAGCTCATGTAGTTTTTGTTAAATATTGAAAATCAACTTTTTTAAACAAAATCAGCTGCGAATCACCCTTCCTGTTTGCATTTCCCATTAAAACTGTACACTGGATTTAATAAGATCTGTACTGAAATTACATTTTCCATTGCTTCAGTGAAGAAAACTTTGAAATCTACTCAATGAAAGAGTATTAATGGGTTGTTTTTTAAGCTTTACCTGCATCAATGACAGCCTCTCGGTAGCTGAAAGCAGGCTGCAGTTGTCCCGTGTGTGTTTCTCTCTAATCGATATCACATGCCGCAGTCTTGTGAGCAGCAGCAGAGGGTGTAACGACACGGATTCAACTCAAACGGACGTATTTCCTCTTCGGTTTACTCAAATTCCAGTTACTGGCAGGTTAAAGTTGGTTGAATCGTGACAGAAAAGGACCAACCGATTCTTTTTAACCTAGTTACTTTGCCGACAGATGTTCGGTTTCTGCTCTCTTCCTATTTCAGTTCTCCGCTGCTGCAGTTCATCGATTTCACGCTGGAAAGCAGGAAGTGAACCGTCACCCACAACAACAAAGCGCCCGCCCTCTCTCGATTCTCATTGGCTTACAGTCCTGCATGTATTATTCCCGACGCTCTCATTGGCTGTCGAGCTGTCATCCACCAGACTCAGCCCCATCGCTGTTTTAATGACATTTTTGTTATTTAAACAACACAGTATGGTTTTTTTTTATCATAAAATAAAGATATTTTATTAAACTTGAATTAAAAGTAATTCAACTGATTCAATGATCAGTTCAATAATCTGTGCTGTTACATCTTAGAGCAGCGGAAGCATGGGAACGATGAGAAGAGTGTAAACAAAACATGGAAACATAGAAAGCAGTGCGAACTGTGTGTCTGATCGCCCAAACTACTTTAACTGCCATTCCCCAGTCGAGCATCAAAGGTCAGTTAGAGACAGGAGACAAACAATTTAAATATTTAACAAACCAAATCACAGCCTCGCTTCTTTACAAACCCATAATGTGAAACACTCCGGTAACATTAGGTGGCGGCACGCGAAATTTCATTTGTTGACATGCATAAATAACTTTCACAACAGTAATGTCATCCACATGTGTGTCTGGATCTGTGTGTCCATTGATTGTGCATTTGTTTGGTGATGAATGAGAAGAATCAACACTGCAAACGGAAGAGGGACAAAGACAAAACAAAAGTAGGTAAGGTCACGTGTCTTCAGGTGTTTTCCTATGTGTCTGTGTGTTTAGGCCTCGGGATGTTAACAGAAAATGTTGGTATCGATTTGTTTTGGGGTAGCAAATAATCAGTCTTCACAGTGTTTTATTAGATTTGATCAAGAACTAACCTAACCTAACTTGTACCATTGGACGTAAAGTTCATTAAAGTACTTAAAGTAATATAAAGACCAACACCTGAAAACTACAGAAAAGGGAGACTAAGGTGAGTAAATGGAGCAGGCCATGCAGGAGGCGCAGGCATGCAGGCTAATCCAAGGCAGGCAGGGGATTTGAAGTCTCAGAGTCCAACATGGTTGACCGAGACAGTGGATGGGTGGATGCTGGTTCTGTCTCAGACCTGAAGATGAGGCTCAGCCAGTCAGGGATTTTCTCCAACAAAGTTTTAGTTTGAGGCCCACGCGCTGGCCCTTTACTGTAATCCAGGCAAACCAAAGACTGTTCTTAGGAGCGGCACCACCATCACCTTGTCTTCTTTACCCCATGCACAAAGAGGAGGCCAGTCAAGGACAGCATCCATTAACTGATAGTATCGGGTCGCATAACTGCAGATCCTGTCCAAAACCAGCCAGTCCATTAACACCAGAGAGCTGACAGCACAGGAAATGTTAGACCACACCAAGGAGGTGAAGGACAGAAATCAGCCCAGAGGAAACAGAGTGCAGCTGCAGGGGGCTGTAAACTTAAGCCCACTATGCACCAAATCCTCCTTTCCACAGTCCACATGAGCTCGCTCTACAAGGACCAGCATGATCCAGTACTGAATGTAAAGTTATCTTTATTACTTTGATTGAGAACACATTTATATTTTGCACATCTTTATATAAATATGCTTAAATATTATTGTCAGTGTTTGGTTGAAATGTTTGCTATGATTTTGTGGAGCATCCTACAGCAGCTGTTGGGGTTTTAATGGAAGCAATGCAATACAATAAAAGGAAATAACTCCTATAACCTCCACCACACCTCCACGTTTCTGTTAATCCGGCTCTTTCTCGTTCTCTACAACTTCCACAGCATCCACCAGCTCATGCTGTGTGCACCACAGGTTTTTTTTGTCACATTTCCTAATAAATGAAAGCTCAGTTTGACTTGATTTGCTTTATTCTTTAATTCTACAGCAATCAAAGCCGCTTTTGAGCAATGTGTATTTTGACTGTTCACGTTGTTCACGTCTACTGACGCAGTTACTGAAAAGATCCACACGGCGGCAGGAGCGTACAGAAGAAGTCATGGAGCAGAGGTGTGTGGTGTACCCTTAGTGCACAGTGGATGAGTGACATGAAACAAATTTGCCCATATAAATATAAACATTAAATTATAAATGATTCTCTCTGCCGCTCCGTTATTAGGTTTAAGGGTCGTGTTTTGTTTTTTGGCTTTTATTTTGTAGCGTCCGGTGAGCACGGAAGCCTCTTATTTTTAAAGGAACACGGTAAGGCGTGAGAACTGCACATGACTGTAACGCAAAAGTAACTGTGACTGTAACTGACTCAGATGAGAGTTATAAATGTCTGATATTAGGACGTTTCCTCGCTCCAGTTAAAGGAAAAGTGTGTTTTTCTAATCGTTTAACAAGGAAATTAATTTATTTAAATATGATGCATTAACAATCAAACGGAGTAACGTCAATGCGATTTGTAATATGTAATTATTTTTGACGTTAATATTTCATTTGCATGCTTTATTAAAATTTTAACGTTGCTTTTTATGGAGGTTGCTGCACGTCCATGTGCACAGTTATGATATATGTACAAATATTGCTGCACTGCAACTTAAAGATTTTCTACTACGCGTGTATTGTTATGACCCGCAGGTGCTTAAATGCGGTGCGGACCAAGTTTTCTCTACGTGCGTGTGCCTCTCTCTCTCTCTCTCTCTCTCTCTCTCTCTCTCTCTCTCTCTCTCTCTCGGTGCGCACAGGTACCCTTCAAGGTTGCGGCTCTCTGCAGACCTCAGCTGGAGGTGTCGACAGCAACTCAAGTTGATGACAGTCGCCGAGTGCAACTTTCCCGTAATCCAGCACAAACAGAGGCTACTGTAATCTATTATAATCAGCGCTTTACTCGGTGGGGGGAGCTCCCGCATCTACTCTGCGACGCATCTTTCCACCGCAAGTGTGCAGACCGCATGCAGCAGCGCGCTACACCGTCTTCGCGTCTCTATCACTCCGCAAGTTCTGCAAGGTAAGACTCATTTGTTACTTAAATGACTGACACCTTGTGATTTAAATTGAAGTGCAGCTATTCTACAGAACATTGAAACATATGCGTGTTTGCATTACTGAGAGTTGGCGAATGGCACACTTGGTTTGCAACTTGGGCATAATTAGGTGCACGGTTGGAATTAGCCAGACATTAAGAAAAAGGTTGCACAAGAAGGAAGGAAGTAAAGCAGCTTTGCAGTGACTTCATAAAATTATGTTTTTTGGAAGTTTTTATAGATTCCACTGCACTGTCAGTCTCGACTCAGCATAGAATTGCATATAATTATACTGTGAATCCTCTAAAATGATTATAGTGCTTCTTGCATTGGGACTCACGGGGATTCAGATAAGGTTGAAATAAACCAAAAGTGCTCTGCTGAGTGACGCAGCTCAGGCCCCCCTGTTGGACCCTCTCCATAACTCCCTTGGAAAAACAGATGCTATGAAGCTGTTTGTAGGTCTACAGTATGGCTTCTGCACATACTGTAGACCTCGCAGGAATGCCCTTACTTCAGAGCTGAGTCACGCAAATTATACCTCCCTTCTCTTTCTCCCATCTCAAGTCTTTGAGCTGTTATCGCCGAGCTGCAATCATTTAACCTCAAATACAAGTTTTGGTTCATAAAACGGTGAGCCTCAAGCAGAAATCTTTTCATAAAGTCTGCCTGTAGCCTGTGGTGACGTTGCAAATTCAATTTTTTTAAGCAACCGTAGTAGAAGAAATAAGATAAAATTAGTTTTTGCCAAGAAAGATGAAACTGGAAGAGTTCTTCGCCACACTACAAGACATTCCCGTTATTAAAATACATTTGAAATGATAAAAGTCCATACAAGTGATGACTGGCTGCTGATGTTTCTGTGCAGACGGTGATGCAGAAACATGTTGGCTCTCAGCTCCTGACAAATCTTTGAGAGATCCAGCAGCAGGGATGTGGATAAAACCCACAAAACCAGTTTTCATGATGAAACAAATCTCAAACGATATTAATTCAGAAAAAAAAATTATGCTAATTAGCGTCAGCCTTGTGATTCATATGAGAGTCTGTTCATTCAAAGAAGAAGAGGAGGAGATGAACTTTGACTGGAAAATGTATAATTTAATGGGGTTGAATTACACTGCCAAAGTATTTTCCCCGTTTCCCTCCGTGCTTGTAAAAGAAATACAGACACTCGTGTTTAAATACCCAAATAAAGCAGGGAAATCAGCCTCCGAGAGAACATTTGAATCCGTTTGTGAGAAAACGAAAAAAATCCAAAGCTAATGAAAAGTGCTGATGTTGCGGTTCCCCCTCCGCCTGCAGCACAGACACAGTGAAACTCAGCTAGCGTTTCGCACAAATAAGGCGTTTGCTCCTGTGTGGCTACTCAGCTGCAAGCCCAGCCATGCTTGATACACACCTGTGTGTGTGTGTAAGAGAGATAACTTAATGAAGTTGTCAGCGGCACGAACCCCCTGTGGCAGTGGTTTAGGCTCAGCTCACATATGTGCACGTGCACCAAATGCAGGCGAAATGGTTCTAACTCTTTATTTAAGTCTCTGAGAAGAGATTGCAAACATATAAAAGATGGAAAGAGGGATAAAAGGAGACAGGAAGGATGTATGAAAGTGCAGAACTGAGGAGGAGGTACTGTAGAGGAACACAGTTGATGCAGCAAGAGGAGCTAGGAGGTGACGGCACAGTGAATAGTAAGGTGGTGAAAGGAGAAGAGGAGTCAGGAGAGGAGGGAAGGACTGAAAAACCAGAAAAGGAAACAGATCTTTGGATAAAGAGGGAGACATGTAAGGACACAAGAAGAGAGCAGGAAGAAGACAAGTTTGGAGGATCAGAAGAAAGGAAGACAAGCAAAGAGGAGATGTCTTTTCACCAATTCACCAGTTTTTCAGAGTCTAAACCTGACCCTCACCGAGTTACGCTCCCCTGTCGTATCCCAGCTGCTTCTAAAGTTACTGTAACCTCCAGGTAAACACACTCAGGCGTCTTCAGACATGTTCTCAGGGCCAGCGCACAACCACGGGGAGAAAACGATATCCCGCCTCCGCCAAACGTTTACATTCACACCTCGGGAGCAGTTGAGTTCATTTCGCCGAACATGGACCAACGAAAATAGGTTTTTGTGGGATGCCGGAGGTGTGATATCGCGCCTCGTTTCTGACGCAGTGCAGACACTTGCGGCTGAGGAGCACAGCTAAGCACAAGTTGAGCTTGCTCGTTGGGTTTCTTGAATAAAAAAGGTGCATTCCTGCAAAAAAGCTGAACTTGTGGTGTTGAAATGTACCAGTGAAATGTTATTATTTTTATATTAAGCCGAATATAAATCATGTGGTTACAGTGGTTGTATCTTGCCCATAGTTGATGAATCCTTTACATGTTTCCATGTTTAACTGTGTGCATGTGGCAGCTACTGAATAATCACCCTTGGTTGTATTCCAGCTGGGGTGAATTAGCCCCTTTTGTCCTGTGTCCATGTTTGCTCTTGCAGCACATGTGTCTCTGTTAGTCATACAGCGCAGATGGTTATCAACCTCACCTGCCACCTGGATATTAAGCACACATCCCTGAGCCTGCAACTCAGTGAAAGTGTCCCATCATCCCTGCGCAGCATCCCTCATCTGAATCAATCGTACGTCGTGCGGCCTGGCTCAGTAACGGGAGCTGGAACTGGCTTGGTGGTGATGCCGATGTTATTTTTGCAGCTTAATTCAATTGGCTGGATTGTGTCGGTCTAATGTGATTGGCAGAACGGATGCCCTTGGACGTTAGAAGGCAGCCAATACAGGCATTAGAGAGTGACTGAATGGAAAATTGTCCTCTAATGCTGCCGTGTCTGCTTTGGACTCCGAGTTTGACGTTTGCCATAGTTGCTTTGGTATTTGGCGAGTGTCTGTTGAGTAGCCAGGCCTGTTTAGATCTTTCAGTTAGTGGGATGCTGGGATAGGTCAATTTATATTGTATAATTCAATGGACGCTGTGACGGCGCTCCAGGGAAATGTGGTCATGGGAAAAAGCTAAGGCCAGACCAACGGGGAGAGGAGGGGAGCTGGAGCTTGGATTGGACCGGACAGGAAGACGAGCCCTCTAGGGACAGAGCACAGATCAGCTTTCTGCACAGTGAACTTGTCCACTGGTTTCACTGGGAATACATTTCCTCAGTGCTCACTTCGTTTCTGCTCCTCAGCGCTGACCTTTTCTGTACTCTGTCGTCCTGTCAGCACTATTGGGAGTGCTTTCAAGCAAGTTCTTCCACTGTAAACAAAGAGGACCAAATGCCAGCACTGTAAAAAAAACAAAAAAAACACGTTCCCCAGGAGTTTCACAGAATGAAACCTCTCTCTTTAGCCAAGTTGGAGGCATCCCTGCTGTGTTACCGCTGTCTTATGAGGACAGCCGGTGTTTGTTTCTAATTCCCGAGCATGTAGCCCCTTTAAACTGCTTTCCACCGAGCCTTCAAGTTAAATGCCAGCGTTCATTTGTTTGTCTGGAACAGTCCTGTGATCTTTCAAGAGTTTTCAATCAGCCATGTGGAGCCCTTTTACAAGATAAACCGCTCGCAATATCAGGGTAAAGCCTCAACACGTTAAAACGACGTGCAGCTGTTCAGTAGTCTGCGCCGCGCGGCTGTTGTGTGGATCATCTGGCTGAAAGATGCTGCGAGAGGTCCCGATATCAGCGCGCGGTAGACTGGGCCAGAGCCGTAGACAGACAGGGTGTGGCCAACGTAGGTTTCATTGGCATCATCTTGCAGCACAAGCTCCTCAATTAACCCAAGTTGTTAAGACTGTAAAACTTGATGGCACATTTTCATGGTTATCATATGGAGAGCACTGCTACATAGACCTTTTTCCATCTGTGATATCCCCTTTTTAAATAAGTGTAACAGTTTCACACTTTCACCTGAGGAAAGCTCTGGAGCTGCTGTCTGTTGAAGTGTAATACTAGCAGTGCAAGTCCAAAAAGTCCAGGTTCAGGAATGCTGCTTAAGAAAACACTGAGTCTAACTAATAAACAGCAGCATGCGGATGAGGTGCATTAAGGGCTGTGAGCCTGCAGTGTTGAAAATATGGTAATTTTATGTTTGTAGTTTGTAAGAATATGATCCTAAAAGTCGTTATTGTCTATACAACTACTACTTGTGATGTTAGGCTTTTGTTTAACCTCTTAAACACCTTGAACTGTCATATTTACTGCTCTACCAGTGTGAGTTATCAGCAAAACAAATGTTTACCAATGGTTTTCAGTGGAACAACCATGCAGGTAAACCTACAGATACTCTACAGCTAGTTTCTATCATCGATCTAATGTCGTGTAGTTTTGTTAGTCTGCATGAGCTATGATCAAGGACAAATGATCCTTTTATTGCTTTGATTGTTAATCTTAATCATCAGCGTAAGTATGGCGCATCAGTAGTTTGTGATGTTCCGGTTGCAGTCCCATCAAACTGACCTCCAGTGGTGTTGAATCCGATGGATGAACTGGGCAGAAAGAGATGCAGTTCAGCTGTATTATTGTGCATATTTTGCAACATCAGCAATGACTCTCCATGTTTGCATCTGTATAAGTGTGTGTGTGCACCCTATTGTGCCTGACACACTAACCACATGTAACGCTGCTATTGCTGTGAGCTGACACACACCTGCAGAACACACACCAACACAGTTGATGCGTGTGTATTCTTGCTCCGGACCCTCTAAAAAGGACAAAATGTGCTTTTTGGGAACTACATTTAAACATTTAAATCAAATAAATGTGAATAAATTCACATTTTTCACAGCAGTATTGGCTTTTTAAATGATTTTTGCACAAATGTGATGAAGTCCCCCGATTTGTCAACCCTAAACTGCTTGTGTTTGACTGAAGATGCAGAGTGAAATCAGCTCTACTGTAGATTATCATCTTTCAAATGCCACAGCAATGTCAGTTTTATCATACATCTGCTGCCAGTCATCAGCTTTCAGTGAAAGGTAACTCTGCTGTCCATCATTCTGCACAGAAGGAGAGGTGAAATAGAAATCGCGAT
Organism: Datnioides undecimradiatus; assembly: GCA_008933995.1. NCBI lineage: Eukaryota > Metazoa > Chordata > Actinopteri > Lobotiformes > Datnioididae > Datnioides > Datnioides undecimradiatus. The sequence continues at coordinate 21,538,851 of WARS01000029.1, forward strand.
CATTGGTTTAACCCGCTAACACTGCCGTCATGTGAGAGTCCAGGCAGAGTGACGGCTCCCTCTGATGCCTGCTCCTGTATACAGTGTGTAACGTGTATAAGCTCATTGCCGTTGGGACGTGGAGGTCATTCGCTCTCCTGAACGACCTCCATATCACCATTAGGTTAAACTGGAAATGGTGTTTCACCCTGACAGGAGTCCATATACTGTACGAACGACTCCTCTTCTCTAATCTACATGATGACACGCTCATAGATTAGATTGATACGACTGAGCGTGTGTGTGTGTGTGTGTGTGCCTGGAGACGGATCCTGGAGAGTGGTGTGCTGCGGCGGGGTCTAACAACCTTTGGTGACATCATGTACATCTCTGTGACATCACTTAATGTGATTGGGGTGGGGCAGGAGGGGGGAGTTTACTGCACGTGCTCAGTCACCGCCTCTTTGCCTGACAAGGGTTTGTTGTTCTGCCTTTTACCAATGACACATTACACACACACACAAAATGTTGTGACAGTACAGTACAACCCCCTACATGCGTGCGAGCTCTGCCACATGCACAACACAATGCACAAAGGGCACAATGACACTGATAACACACAAACAAAGATACTACCTGACAACACGCAGGAACTCATACACAGCAGAGAAAGTCAATCTTGTTTTCATCAATAGAAATTTGTTTCCCATTGATCCGGAACAAGATTATGCACATATATTACAGGAGAACATCAAAAATCCATAATGCAAATTTTCTAAATCATCTGATTAGCTGGTCTTCGCTGCCTCGCGCAAGCACTGTGTCTGTCTTCAAAACACACTTGCACGTACCTTGCTGCATTTTTATTGCATAGAAATCTAATTTAACACTCATTTGAAACAGAGTTTTCAATATGAGCACGTGTGCCAGTGTACTGCATCTGTGTACATCTGAGATTTCACCATATGGTTTATATCCTAGCAGCTATCCCTCAAGGGAAATGGTTGTATTAGATCATCGTGGGCACTGTTTAAAATGAATGAGCAGCAGTGTTTTATGATTTATGTGATATTTGAAATTTGAATTTATGAGCGGTTTCCATTTGAAGGATTTGCTTGCTGTTTTTTTTCATAAACCCACCTCGTTTCCTGTTTCAGACCCCCGCCTCCCCCTCCTTACCTGTGCTCCACCCTGATCGTTCCCTCCTGTCCCTCATTACCTGTCCTCCCTTGTGCATTTAATCTTTTTCCCCCAGTGTGTTTCTCGTGTTTCAAGCAGTTATTCACTGAGAAACCCACTCTTTGGTCTGCTTTAAGGGCCACATTGACCTTGACACCTCTAATATATAGACTTTAACTGCCTTCAGGACAGATACGTACATATATACAATGCATTGTCATTTGGGAAAACCCAGCAAACTTGAAATATGGCTCATTACGGGTTGCAGAGCAATGCACAGTGTCCTACATTTGCCTGAATGGTTTGAAAACTATGAGAGGTGTGCGGAGCCGATCCTAAAGGCCGGAATCGCGGCCGATCGGGGCTTCTTTTTAACGGATCGGCTAAAATAACAAGATCTGATCATCGCCTCACTGCACTCCGCTGTGTTCTGCCCACTTCTGCCTGCTGCTGTTGCAGGTGTGGCACTCACCTGTCACAGCTGGGCTCTACAGCAGAGCATTGACTGCGTGTGCGAGTGAATAAAGTGAATCTCTGTATACCTATTCATCTTAGCATGTTCCACTCATCATTCATTGTTTCATCACCTTGTGTTCATGTGTGCATATCGCTGCCCAGGGCTTCTGGGTAAAAATGACTTGAGCCAGTAATCAGCAGAGTGACATTAGCTCTTATTCCCAGTATCCAGCTCCGGTATTTGGTGAACGCTCTGCTTAATGTTTTACGTCTCTATCTTCAACGGGCGGCAGATACAGACACGGAGTTTGATTTCTCAGTCTCGGTATCAGCCTCCTGTTGAGACCGAGGCATCACCACCCAGGGGTGTTGACAGCGCTGGAGTGTCTGTTTTGTTGCTGCTAATCGCCCATTAGGCTGATAAAGAGCAAGACGTGGCTACAGAGCTGCCGCGCTGTGAAAACTAAGCGGTCTGTTGTGCGCACGTCTTGTGCAGACGTGCGTGAAGACACACACACGCACAGAAAACCAAAAGTAGAAGCAGCAAAAAATGAATATTGTGATTTATTTTATGCACTTTTTATGCGTTTTATTGTTCACGTGGCTTGTTTTTCTTTTTACATTTGAAATGACCTATTTTTTAAGCATTCTTTTAAAAGTCTTAGCAAAACATTATATTAACCTTTACGTACGTGGTGCAGTTGAATCAACAATCCTTCATCTTACTATCAGCACTCGTGAGAGAGGAATGTAGTTTGTTAGCAGCCTTGAAAAGTATCATATTATGTCTTGCGCCGACTGAAACGGCTCAGATATTTTCATTATAACCTCCCACATACTCTCTACAATTGCAGCTCCCAGTTTTCCCTTCCAAGACCTCTCTTAAAGGATGTAAATGTGCATCATTCGTGTCTTATTTTACTTTTCAAAAGCGCCAATTTTCTGTGTTTCAGGTTCCAAAAACAAAGCCTGAGCGTCAGGTTGTGTCTGCATCCGTGCACGCGCCTGCTTGTGTACATGTGTCGCCATGAAGCACCAGTCAATCTCCAGATGGCTGAGCCAGCTGGGACTGCCGCAGTACTGCGTAGCGTTGGAGCAGGAATATGATGGTGTAGAGGTAATACAAACACTTAAGACATTTCAGTAACTATAGATTTATTACTTTATTTGGTAAACAGTGGCTGGAAACAGACTTAACTGTTCTTGTGAAAGCTCTTGAGGCAGCAGTGGACTAAATATACTCCTTTTGCACAAGGTTACAGAACGAAATAGGTAAACTGTGCAGACTGTTCACACTGTTAATCAAAAAGCCCTAGTCTCAGTGGTTGCTACGCACAAAGACAGTTATGTTTTTGATGTTCCAGCCGCTACCTCAATGCGATGAGGTGTAACAGGCTTTCTTTTGTGGTGTTTAGAGTTTACTGGACTACTTTCTTGTAAAGACATGGCTCCTATTGATATTTAGCTCTATCTGAATGGTCAGACTGCATTAAGGGTCAGTGAAATATATGTTTTTGTTGTAATTTGGATGAACTGACACTGTTTAAAATGGGATTTCAGTAAATATTTAATGAAACCATATCGTGTGGCAACTGTTTCTATTCTGGTAAAGCTAACTGTTGTTATTAAGAGTGTTTCCCACAGCAGCTTTATAAAGAACCCTTATAAAACTTCATAATGGCCCTATTAGACTGAATGGACAGCGATGTGGGGGCTGTTTTAACATCCCACCATTAGCCAACTTCAATCTGAACATTGCACAGCCATTGGCTGGGAGAAAGAGATTGATTATCCAATAAGACATGAATTATTCCATTACAGCACCTCCTACTAATGTTCTCCCAGAATGCATTGGTGTAATTAGCGAAGGCATAATGGATAAAGCTTAAGAAAAAGTACACACAAAGGGGGCAAGACGAGAGACGCGAGGAAAACAAGGTGACACAAGGACAAAAAAAACAGAATGGAGTTTAGATTAAAGTTTCTGTGTGGAATATTCATATAAATTCCACATTTTAATGAATTTCTGAGATTAAATTTACACATAACCTGTGGATTTCATTGGGCACTTAATGGAAATCAAATAGAAAGCTGATCACCAGAGTTATAGGCACTTCTCTTACTCTGTCTCCGTGCAGAGGGACTGCAGCCACAGGAGCACAAGATCAGAGAATCTCAATATCTCCATGACCATCTACCATGCATAATGAGCTCGGCTCAGTGTTGATAACCTTTCTCCGGGCATTAAAACAACAATATCCAGCTCAGTGCCTCTTAGCCATCCAGGCTGCTTGTTAACACAACACACCAGCAAAACCAGCTCATCCAACATCATCAACCGTACTAACAGCTACGTGCACGTAAAGCGTCCAGATGGCATCTCCTAACTCCTTGTTTAATGTTAATGGTGTGGTGTGTGGCCTGCAAAATGTGTCTTATATGCTTGTTTTTGCACCACTAAGAGCCTCAAAAACTGGTTTGCATTCATTTTTAGTGCATCGATATGTGTTTTAATATTTCCCATTGTTGTTCAAATGAAAAACCAAAATGCAAATTAACATGCAACTCTGCTCTGTCTTATCAGCAACCGTGCGAATGGAGACAATCACGTTAAATCAGCATTGAAAGCGTGACAGTCGGTTACAACAGAATTATTATGCTCTGCAGCTCTGCAGATCCAGGTTAATGAGCCAATCAGATTCATTTTAATATCATATTGAGGCGATGGCCGTATCCCACTGCTCACACTTTTCATTCACAAGCACCTTCATCGCTGCAACAACATTCACGCGGGCAAAGCAAACACCGACAACTGCTATATCAACTCTGCAGAGGGCTGGTATGAGAGTTCATATTGTTGTTCGGCTCTGCGTGATCTGGAAGAGAAAGAAAAAAGAAAACATGTCAACTTGCTGTCGGACCCAAAGGGAGACGAGGACGACGGCGGGAGGAGGGGGAGACAGATGCTGAGATAGATTAGGCTTGTGATGTGCCAGACACACACACACACACACACACACACACACACTCAAGCTCACACAAACAGAGTCATGGGGTGTGTGTTGCCCGTGTTAACATCGGCAGAACCAATGTAGTGTCTTCTTCTTTAACCTAGTAACATGTTATTACTGAGCTGTCTAGGCATGTTGACCACAATGACCAGCTGTGTGTGTGTGTGTGAGTGTGTGTGTGTGTGTGTATCTACATGTACAAAGAGCGATTCTCTCTATTTGTTTGTCTGCATTTGTTTTGGGGTTGTATTTGCTAATTTCTAAAACCTGCTTTTTTTGCATAGTGTGTGTGTGTGTGTGTGTGTGTGTGTGTGTGTGTGTGTGTGCGCTCTTGTATGCAAATGTGTGGGTGTGTGTATGTGTGCATGTGGCCGCTTTAGTATGCAGGTATTTGTGTGTGGACGCATGTGCGACTTGTAACTTGCCGTATGCGACTGTAATCTGATTGTGCACTGTGTTTTTGTGACTTTGCCTCGTGTGCTCATGTGTTTGCCCACCGTGTGTGTGTGTGTGTGTGTGTGTGTGTGTGTGTGTGTGTAGTCTAAATAGAGCAGTGTTTGTGATGAAGTGAAGAGAATGGTCGCATTGTTGAGAAACCAAAACAACAAGGCCTCGGTCTGAGCTGGGAGCGTCCTGTGATGACACAGTGTGTGTCACTTACACGCGCGTGTGTTGTTCCATTACTGTAAAAGCTCGAGGTCTGGTTCAAAGACGCCGCGGCTCCCCCCCTCACCGGCCTATTTCAGGGCTCGTTTAGGTTAATGCCATGGTGAGGGCTGAAGTGAGGCAGGGTGTGTGTGTTTTTCTGTATGTTTAAGACAATGCTGTAATGACAGGAGCCGGATGAGGGGAGGAGACGGCACACTTTTGGAAGATAGGTCGTCACCAGTGGTCTCAGCAATTTTTGCTTTTGCTCAGCCGGAGCCACCAAACTGTCTAGACAAACTGTGTGTCTGTCAGCTTCCACAAAGAGAATCTAAATGTGCATCGAAGCTGTTAACCCTCAGTGTTTTCCCATAGTTTCTGTTACTTTTCAGAGAAAGCTCTCCTCTTGTTTGTGAATGGCAGGCTAGTGTCCTTCTTATGTGGTAAACCGAGACCTTTCACACGACAGTTTGACCTCCAGCACCTGAGCAACACGTTTTCTTCCTCTCGGTGCCGTAAATCAATCTGGACACGCAGTAAAGTCATTCGCTCACCGCAGACCTGATCGCGCCCTGTCAATAAAGTGCAAAAATAGGCCACAGTTCAGTCTCTTTCTAAAGCAGAGTTTGATGAAATGATCAAATGATGAACAGGATATGAAGATATGAGGAAGCAACCAGTCAAAAACATATTATTTATAGTAAGAGTGATGTTTTAAATCCTCATACTGCACGATATATGTCACCAAACAACATTAAACATGCTATGAAGACTGTGCTGCATTTTTTTATGTAGCTGAATCTAACAAATCTAGTTTTCAATATATGCTAGTAAGACTTTAACTTGAGCTTTAAGGTAAAAATGCGCTAATCTATGGCAAACTTAGAGCAGGATGAGTGTGATCCACCTCTCAAATGAAAGTCTTTATGTTTTAATCCTGTTTTTGTTCACAAAACCCTGAGAAAACGACTCCTCACGAGCCGTTTCTTTATCGTTTGCCCAATTTCGCCGTTAACAGGTGCAGCTTGAGCAGCTGCTGACAGTTTAGTGTGTGGAGGTGTGAAGGAGTGGTGTGGTCATCGAGCGACGCAGGCAAAAAGCTGCCCCCTGAGGTGTTCATATGCACCGTCGCCTCAGATTGACTCCATGTTTGTGTTTTTCTGTTTTCCAGGACCTGCTCCACCTCACAGAGTATGACCTCTTGGAGCTCGGAGTCCACAATCACCTGCACCGCCTGCACCTCCTCACCTCTTTACGCCTCCTCCAGGAGCGAGAGAGGAGGAGAGGTACACAAATGCACATATGGGCAGCAACACACACACACACACAGTTGACTAAACATTATCTTTCCTTATCTGCTCCATCAGGTTGTTGATTCTGGCTCCATGTTTGAGTCTCCAAGTTTCCATCTCTCAGTCTCTTTCTCCCTGTGTTGCAGACAGCAAGACAGAGACTGATGGCATTAGTGCCATGTAAAGACATGCTTGTGCCTTGGGGGTGTGGGGGTCCTGGTGGTGGGGAGGGGGTTGTCTGGTGGAGGACAATACTGTGTCTCACACACACACAAACACACACACACACACACACACAATGTGAACACTTCCAAGCTGTCAGTGAATAGGGAGAAGAGTGCTGAGGCCTGCAGTCCTGCTGGGTTTAATCACTTCTTGTAGCGTGTGCATGCATACATGGATGTGTGCGTAGGTCCGTGTGTGTGCATGTGGCTGACTGCTTTGTTTGCCCACGTTTCCCATGCATTATACTGTGATATCTAACTGTTGTCTTGGTGACTGAGTCGTGCACAGACCGGGTGAGGATTTTATTTTAGTGAATCTGATGAAGATAATTTATAGGACACCTAAAAACCTAGAAATAAAATCAAAAGTGATGTGTTTGCACGTGCAAAACATCTAGTTAGCAACCAAAACAACGTGTCAGACTTACTTCACTCCAGAGTTCTTGCAGAGTTCTTGTGGCTAATGTGACATTTGTTGTTTCTGAAGTTGTTAATGTTAGCAAGGACTACAAAGACAGTGTCTCGTCTTTTGAGGAAACATTAACAGACGTCAAGTTTCAGTGAGTATAGACATGTTTCACTTCCAGCTCTCAGTTTGATTGAAGTTGAGGTTTGCGCAAATTCAGTTTTGTTGCTAGTTAATTCCTTTCTGTGGGTCTCAGAAATCAAGAAACGTTTTAATAATTCGAATAATGTGACATGTATGACAGATTTAAAGCTTGTACAATGTAAAATCAGCACTATTAAGGGTGGTTATAGATACATCCAAAACAAATATGAATAAAAACAGTCCTTTGTCACCTCTTCCTGACTACTATAGTGGTTGATTCATTATGAAAGTGGATCACGCTGCTCATTACCCAGCTAAACTGTAAACACCAAACTGCTCAGTTCAACCAAAATCCAACAAAGCAGCACAACGAGCCATAAACCAAGATAATGATGTGACCTGTAAATATGCCGTTACAATAAGAAATGATGTCTGTCTTATAATAGAAAATAAAAATACGAATGAAAAAAGAAAATTCTGCTTCGTATATAAAGTGACATTTCACCTAGAAAGTGTTTTTTTCTTTTTTTGATCTTTTAATTATTAAAGTCAGAGTCTGCAAAACTCAAATGCAGATTTGTATTTGTTTTATTGTCCTGTTCTCCCCTCAGGGGCCTACGTGCAAATTCTATTTAAATGAAACAAGATAATAAAGAAATAAAGAATCAATGAAAACTTGTATTTCAAATAGATACGTAGTGACGTATTTGACCTTCTGTTAGTACAGGATGGAAAGTAAAGGGCTGATCCTCTAACAACTATGAATGTATGTATTTAAGTTCATAATCAAGTCTGGACTAAAAGACATTGACATTGACTGACAGTTTAATCACATGATCCCAAAACTAGTACTGGTGGATTGAGAGTAAACCAAACAACAAAAAACAAGAATATAATATGATTGACAGCTGATCCGTCACTGACAAACAATGTATGACCGCCGGAGACATTCACACAAAACAGGAGATGACGACCCCACAGACTGCCCCCTTTAAAAGCATAAATTGGCGCATTCCTGAGATCGCTGTGCGACCGCTAGCGGAGCCCCTGCCTGCAGGTTCAGGGCCGTTGCTGAGGTGAAACAGCCTCTAGTTGAAATCACTCAGTCACCAACTGCTGTGGTATTATCTGTCTGCCTGGCAGCCTGCCACCCCTATCATTACCACAAAGGCCAGATTTGTTCGGCTAATGGTATCCTTCACACACACACACACACACACACACAAAGACACACGCAGCATCCTCCAGAAGTGCCAACTCAACATTTGACCCAGATAAGAGCATTCCAGTGCGAGCACCTTCGGGATAAAACACATGCATGCTGACACGCTGCATCCAGGCGCATATTAATTTCATCATATTACTGCTTTTTTGGCTACAGCGTATGATTACGTGGCTAGAATAAGAATCTGTGTGTGCGCGTGTGTGTGTGTGTGTGTGTGTGTGTGCGTTCGCCAGGTACTTTCCTCGTTGGCAGCAGAGAAGTAGAGATGCTCCAATTAGAACAATTAGAGGGTGAAATAGGACGCATCGGTAAAACACGTGTGCATGCTCATATTTCACATATTTGGGATTTTGCAGTTACAGTTGTAGCTCAGCTGCTGCTCTGTTGATGCCTGTTTAAAAGATTATCTGTAACCTCAGCTGCATTCTCGTTCATAAGTTAATATATAAATTAGCGCCGGGATCTCAGGTTATTACCATATTAATTAGCACTAATGCAGTTAACTGTCTGATTCACATGAAAGTAGGAAATTCTGTTATTTCACATCATTTGCAACAGCTCGCTGCAGTCGTCTGAAGGCAGCGGCACAGTTTCTGCTTTCCTCCGTGCAGCCTCTAATGTGGATCATGCGCTGTACATTTTCAAAACCGTGCACAGTGACACACATCATCTGGCACGGTTGGTTTGATTTAACCCAGCACCAGGACAACAACATAAACAATTATGGACGTCTCTGCTTTTCTGGACACCACAATACATGAATCGCACACAGTCGTTGGCGTGAACTCCCGCAGGACCCCATGTTTGTTGCTCGCCAAACAGACACCCCCAATTTAAATCCAATTGTTGGCAAATGCAATATTGTGCACATGGACATGAACAGTAATTTATTAAATCTGATTATTCGATGCAGCGTTATTAAACACTTGGCTGAATTCATGCTTGCAGCCCAGTGTGCAGAATGTGATTTACGTGTTAAGATCAATGTTTTTATATCGTGGTGGAGGACTACAGCAGCTTCTAGACAGGAAAACATGATTTTGAAAACACAGCGGCAGGGAAACCTTTAAAAACATAGACAGGCGCTATAGTAAAGCGATCCCCTGTATGACCACTGCCTTTAATGACAAAATGAACACTAACATTTAAGAGTTTGGCTCTAGACCTTTGCATTAATTCACAGAAATACAGTTTTCAGCATCTCATTTTCAAAAGCGGGCCTCCTCATGGGCTCAGAAAGCAGCTTCATTGCCAAAACATTTAACTCCTACATCCGTATCTGCATTCATTCGCACACTGAACATGGCTCCCTGAGCTTGACCAGCTGTTTCATGCTACAGCAGGATCTGTTCTGTCGCTTCCTGAACTGTATGAGCTGCGGAAGTGAGTAATATGAACAGCAGAACACATGCAGACAACAGATCCTTATACCACGCCGCGCTTTACATGGACTGACACAAGTTTTGCATTGTTCGTGTGTGTGTTTGTGTGTGTGGGAGAGAGCGGGGGGCGGCAGGTGTTCACACGCGCGGTTTTGTTTGCTTGTTTGTGCCCCCGGTGGACAGTGCTGTTGCCACGGTGACGGAATATTTACACTGGTCAGTTGGGAGTTAGCTAGCTCGTGGACCAAATATAGCACTTTCATATTGACAATTACACACATTAAGAGCCGTCAGCCGACTTGATTGTCAGCCAGTGAGCTGTTCAGTGTTGCAGGTCACAGTTTATCCCTGCAGAAGTTGCTGACGGAGGGTAAATATGGCCCAAATGTGGCCTGTCGTACTCTTCTGTTCAGTTCTGCTAGCTTGTTTGCCAGCTGTTATAAAATTAAAGTTGGCCACCCAGACTGAGACTAACACTTTGACCCATAATGCTAATGATGCAAGTAGTTCAGTCTCCGACTCCAACACAGGCCACATTCCTGTTGAGCCTTTTTACTGTTTTAAAGCTATTTTTATTTCTGCTTAACAGATGTTAGCGCAGCAAACTGTTCCCAGATCGGCATCGGAGTCCAGGGATCGGGCTATTTTCGAATGAATCAATAGCATTAAGGTGGAAGGTAGAGCCAGAATGCAATGTGCACAAAGTATTCTGCTGCTATATGTGCTGCAAAAATCAAATTACAGCTCGGCACCTTTTTCTCTAATCAATAACTGTATGTAATGCCCTTCAGCAGCCCTGTGCAAATGAATTGTCCATAAACACATGGGATATCCTCTAACTGAATATGCAGAGATTCTTACAACCTTTAGATAATTCGCTTCACATCTGACCAACAAGTACAAGCTGAACCGGGATCATCTCTCGTGTGAAGGCGACAGACTAATCAACATGACCTAAAGTTAAGACTAAGTGTACTATAAACATGGTCACTGTCTGTCTGCCACCTGTCTGTTATCTTCCGAATGTCAAAACAGAGAAGCTCATGTTCCTGGAAGTAGCTTAATCCAAGATAGGAACATTTAAAAAACAGAAATACTGCTGTTTTCTCTTTTACAGTTGGCTTTACTGGGTTTTTATCCAATGGGTGTTTTACTAGTTTTGGATTTTGTTGACATTTATTCAGTATTTGTGCTGTAAGTGATGTTATGAATGTCAAATTCAACAGTCCCACAATAAATTTGACCTTCATGAAATGATAACGTTCAGACTTAGTTGAAACTGAGGGCTTCATTATTGTTTTGGAGGACGTAGTTGGTGTTTCTGTCATTTAGCCTAAGCCTGACTGACATAAATGGGACAGGACTGCATTACTTGGAGCTAGGTGTGCCTAATAAACCATCAGCTGAGTGTGTATGAAAGTAATCCAAAACATAATGAAAGACAAAACAGGTTTAATGACCAAAATGCCAAGATTACTCCTGGTAATCCTGCGAGCTTTCCTCCATCTTTGACTGTTTATTCGGGCAGACACGTCCCATCACTGTTCCAGTAGAAGTTGCAATAACAAAATATCATTCAGTGCCACGATGTTTAACGCAATGATCCATCTGACCGGGAGCAGCCAGTAGCACAACTTTGTCACCGCCAAACCAAACTGTTTTCTGATCTGCAGACGCCAAAGTTAAACTTTTGGTCGGGCTGAGGCACAAAAACTGCTCAATTAAAGTACCAAATGTGGTTTAAATAAGAAACCAACGTTGGCTTTTGGTAGGAAACAGGATGTAAACAGCAATCTTTGATGCCAGCGTTGGGTGTTTCATCTGGTGAACCACCTTCCTGCAAGGTTCAGTGTCACTATAGCAACGTCACGTTACCTCTGCCGTTGCTTTTCCCGGAGGCAGCAGTCGCCGTTGCTGCTGCCACTCGAGGTCTTGTCGGATAAATCTAAACACGTGTTGTTTTAAATCACTGCTCTTTCTTCAAGTAAAATCGGCTCCTTCTTCATTTTTATTAAAAACATAAACGGGATCGATTTTGCATAATATTGTGCACGTTCCCTTAAGACGTTACAGGAATGAAATTACTAAATGAGAACCACCCAGGGTTGTATAATACCTCTATACAATCGCTCTAGGCTGTTGCATGTTGCAACGTTTTACAGATTCAGGTTTACATAGAAACTGCCAGGGATCATGAGTGATGAGTGAGCACTGATTCTGCCGTATTGGGCGGGTAATTAAAGTAAATGACGTGAAAACTGTGAATAGACAATAATTACACAAGTCAGAAAATTTGTGGGTTTGTAGGTCTGAACGTAAAATTTCCTTTTTTCAACCGGAGGAATGAGGAGTGGCCATACTGTTTACACTTGTCTGATCAGAAACACAAGTGTGTGTATGGATACAGATCCACGAGGGGAGGAAGGGAGTGAAGGAGAGGGCGAACAGAGGGGAGGGAAAGAGGTAGATGAGGAGTGGAAGGAATGAGGGGGAGAGACGATGGAGAGAGGAGGATGAAATCGGGGACTCGAGCAGTTCACATCATCCGGCTGAGGAGAAACAGAAACGCCCCAACACTCTGCACAGAGAGAAACGAAACGAATGTTCTCTGAAGTAAATTAAAATAAACTAGTGATACTTAAATCCAATATTGTAAGGTGTCATCTCCAGTGGGTGTGGAAGCCAAGCCCGTTTATTTAACGGTTTGTGAAACACTGGTGCCCTGAGGTGGATTGGTGGTCAGTTTTGGGAAAAGAGTGACTCAGCGAGGCGTTGTGCCAACATGCTGCGCTGCCTGAGTGCCAATGTGCCCATGAAGGGTTTGGCCCTGAACACTCACATTAACAGGAAGTGCTCAAAGTGGCTATAATAGTAGTTTGGCATTTTTCAAACTTATTTAAGAAATGTGCTAAAGTAAATATTTGCGCGCTTCTCTGAGGTTTAAGATGGGGACTTGATATCTCAGGTTTCCTGTGCTGCACAATTATTTTCATACATAGCATGAGACTCAGTGGACGAACTGTGACTGTGCATCACACCGGGGCCTTTTTCTTTTATTTATTTCATTATTTTTTAAACTATTTTATTAGTTATTTTTGTAGATAAGGACACTCCATCATGTATTCTCACTTATCCAATGGCTGCAACAAAAGGGAGAGCAGAGCAGAGCAGAGGACGGAGCAGAACCACAATCCTGTTCCTGCTGAAGCTACGTCAGATAATGAAGCATAACCAGAACAAATGGGCACTCCTCTGCCAGGACAATGTGTCTCGTCTGAACAAAACTACTAATTTATGCTGTAAAGTTCATTGAAAAGTGAGGATGAGGATGCGCCTCCGTGCTCACTTGTTGTTCTGCAAACAGCTTGATAAGATCTTTCATTACAAGGACACACATGTCAGTCAAGGCTTATAGTTCTGCTCTGGCCCCCTGAAACGACCCCCTGCTAAACACCTCCTTCGTTTTTTGGGTGGTGGGGGTTTGGGTGATTCAGGAGATGATTAGAGATTACACTCCTGACTCACGGGACGCCTTCCTGGAAATACCACCCTCGCGCACACGGAAAGATGCCAAGAATTCCCGCGTTCTTGTGTGAAATGGCAGCGAGATTGACTCTGGAAAAAAAAAGAAACTCAGCTTCAGGATGGGTATTTTCACCTCCACGCGGTCCCTCCAACCTCCGCTGACGTCCAGGAGCAATTGCACATTCAAGTCGCGTCGCCTGCTCACGACGTTGGATGTAGTGACTGGGCCAAAAAAGTATTTGTGTAATGATTAGATCACCGTCAGCCTTTACATCACGTGGATTGAATTGACTGTGATTTGTGGTTTGTTAGAAGCATAACCTCAGGATGTAGCAGTGACTGGTCAAATGTGAGCAAACACACAGCCTTTATCAGTGATTCACCAGCTGTTTTACTTATATTTTCCTGTAGTTTGCTGTATTTGAATTATTTAAAGCTTTGGGAACATGATTATATAATATTTTATTTCAAGATGGTGATAAAATATTTTTAAAAATAAGTAAAACGTTTTTTTGTGGTAGAAGTTTGTTTTTATTACCTCCTGCCACATCTCGCAACCACTTAGACTCATCTCATTACCTCAGATGCAAACCACTTGCATAAAAGCGGTCAAATCTGATCAAAATTGTTATTTTAAGCAGAATATTTTTAATTTTATGGATCATTTTTAAAATAATAATCAATGCATGTAAAAGATGATAAAGTAGATCATATAAAAACAGGCCCTTTACCCTCATGAGGACATTTCTGACCCTCATGCACTTCAGTGGCTTTCTCTGTCTTAACAGGTATAGTGTGAATAGCTCAAGATCAAAAGATCTACATGCATGTGGCAGCATCTGTGTGTGTGTGTGTGTGTGTGTGAGAGAGAGAGAGAGAGAGTGTGTATGTGTGTGTGTCTCTGTGTCCAATACGGGCCATCTCATCATCTCGGCTTTCACAGAGGCAGGATGGGCTCCTTGTATTGTCTAAAAGGAAACACACACGCGCACACAAACGCGAACACACATGCACGTGTCTGGGTGTTATCAACTCCAGACAATACAGAGGAACAGGAGGACAAAGGCAGGAGAGAGTGTTGTCCTGAGGGTCAGTCTGCACACACACACACACACACACACACACACTGTCAACATGACCTCATACCTGATGTAATGACACAAGCAGAGCTCTTCTACTTGTTTCGTCGGCTTTCTGCCATATTTTGAAAGCTGTGTCTTAAAGGAGGTTTTAAACTCTGAGCTGATTCACGTTTCGGCCGACACTGAGTCAAGTCGTTAAACTTCATGAGCCCTGAGTGCACCTCAAGCTGCTCGAACATGCCACAACCATGCTGAGATAAGGGTTTCGTCTTTGTTTCATCCCCGCTCTGCAAATAGCAACACTGGGTCACATCTAAATCTTCTCTAAGTACCAGACCAGTTGGTGGTGTCGGTGTGTGAGAGGTCCCAAACAAAAAGACTTGGAGCATGAAATATGAGGCTGTGCAGGGAAACAGAGGAGAGGTGGAGGAGGAGGAGGAGGATGGGTGGGAGGTGGACGTGGAGGAGAAGAGGGCAGAGAGAGTTTTGTTCGGTGCTGGGGGGCAGGAGTTGAAGTGGGGAGGTGGTGTGTGTGTGTATGTGTGTGTGTGTGTGTGTGTGTGCTAGAGACAACCCGGCTAAAAAAGAAAGAAAGCAAACTCCTCCCAAACACAGTAGGGCAGGAGGAGGGGCAGGGCGCTCGCAAATCACTCCCCTGAGAGAGAGAAAGAGGAGGGCAGGGCTTGTGATTGTGCGGCGCTACTTGTTGCTGCCTGTCTGAAGGAGCGTGAGTGTATCGTCTTCCAGCCGGTCAGCCAGTCAGCCGCTCAGCCAGTCAAACAAACCAGGACATGGAAAGCTAGGAGTGCATAAAACTAAAGAGATAGATAAGAGCAAAGGTCGCGAAAAGGAGAAGAGGTCCCGCTGACAGGTAGGCGTGAAAAGTCTGTGTGTTTGTGTGAGGGTGCATCCATGTACAGTAGGTGTGTGTGTGTGGGAAGGTGTGTGTGCAGTTGGAAACAGTTATCTTGTCTGGATGCACCTCTCAGCCTTCTTATCATCTGAACTACATGTTAAATCTAAAAATCTCTTTCTGGCACTGCCGTATGCTTCACTACACCCCTGCGCCTTCGCTTCATCCCTCCGCCGTGATTCTCTCCATCCCCTTTCGCGCTGAACTGTTTACAGCTCGCAGTGAGTTAGATCTGCTCAGGGACTTTTTGAGCAATAAGTTGCCATCCCAAGGCGCTGGGTGTAGCTGTGGTTGCCAGGATTGGTGGTGCCAACTGTGGAGAAACCCCAGCAGGAAACAATTACATGAAATATGACAGATTAAATCAAGATCTCTCGTCAAGATTTCTTCTTGTTTACGGGTTTTTGAGCAAATTTGCTTGTTGAGAATTTCAGATTAGGGTTATGGCTTTAATGTTGCATGGAAGTTAAGTATTCTGTGTATATGCAATTAATTATTCAACGACTTTAATTGGCTGCTTATCAGAGTTGCTATTACCTGAGAAGTTATTTCCTGCAAGTCATGTGTTTAAAATACAGGAGGCTCCTAACTTTGAGCAGGTTGAGTGACTGCTGCCCAGATTGAAACTCTGACCTTTCAGTCACGACAACACATCTTTAAACAGCAAGCCACCCAGGAGATGATGACAGAGGTAGACATATGTATGCATCTGTGTGTGCGTGTGTGTGGATGTTTTGTTTGTCGTGCAGATAAACACACACATGCAGCAGGTTGTTTCAGACATTAGTCAGTCTCGTGTCTGGACCCTGTAGCTGCGTCCAACTGAGCGATGGGATCGGAGCTTTTAATTAATGCTGAAATGTGCCTGTGTCAGATTCACTGAGCTCGACTTTAACTCCGCAACGATCCTGCACACGCAGTGGCTGCGGCGCGTCGATGTGGTGTTGTGTTACCTGCCCCGCTGGGATGAGGTGCTCGGTATTCCAGCCAGCCGTCAACACTGTGTGACTGGTGGTCTTGACGAAGCCTGACTGACTGACTGCAGAGGTTGAAAGTAAAAACGTAAATATACATTTTCAAGGTCTTTAGTGGACTGTAATTTTGGGATACTGGTAGTTAACTTGACCAGTACCACTTTGTGCAACATTAAACATTTCAACATTTTAGAAGAAAATACTCCACTGCCTTTCTCTGAAGCCCATGTAACTGACAGTTAATCTGCAGACACATGTTTTATATGTACAATATATGCAGGACTGTATAAAGTAGTTATAGTTGTAGAGTTTTTGGCACAAGCTGGACCCAGGAGGAGGAATTAGCATATTTATCTTAATACTTGAAGCCCCAGCCCCAGTGTTACCTGAAAACATGGATTATTTTGTTTTCTTCAGATTAAAATGCATCCTTTATGTCTATATTTTGCGTTTGTCGTGGCCATCGTAGGTTCTCCTCAGTGCCTGGAGGAGGAAGGAGAGTGATGGGGTTGTCCAGTTGATTGCAACCTGCAACCTGACAGTTAGCTGCACCTTAATCCTACAAAACTAATCCTCTAAAGTTGAAATCTGCAACTTGTTTTAGTTTAAAGGAATAGTTTAACTTTTTTTTTGGAGACGCTATCATTTGATTTCTGGTCTAATGTAAATGGGCAGGAATGTATCTGTACGCTAAATACGATGCCAAAGCCAGAAAATGGTTAAGCTAGCACAGTGACTGGAAACAAGGGGAAACAGCTAGCCTGCCTCTGTTAAAGATAAAAAAGTCCAAGTACCAGCACCTCCAAAGTTCACTTACCTTGTTTCCTTCTGTTTTATTCATTCAAAAATGCAAACACAATCATTTTAGGTATTACAGGAAACTGTTTCTTGACCAGGCCAAGTACTTCCTGGAGCCTTGTCGTCAGCTTTCCTAGCTGCATATTTAGCAAACAAACAAAAGAGGACTGTTGATACTCTCGTCTAAATCTTGGCAAGAAAGCAAACAAGCTTGTCCTTTCACGTATTGGATTAATTCCTATCTGCATGACGGAGCATTGGTAGATGTTAAGACCGACACACATCAACATGATTGCTGTCTTAACGTAACAGAAGCTGTGTCGTCACACGCTAATCCAGCATATAGTCTTATACCCGTAGCAGTTTAGTGATTAATTGTTGAGGATTTTACGAAATTGGTCCAGGACAGTATAACTGCTGCTTTAAAAAGATTAGCTGAGGCAACATGACAAGCACAGCTTCAAGTCTTCAAGTCTAGATATTTCGGTTTCGCTGTGGCTGACGGCTAACTGCCGGCGTTATCTTTGCGCTTGTTGATTTGACTTAATTGAGGAACTAAATACTCCTTCCACCACCGACTGACTCAGCTGACTGTTTCTCAGTGTGACTGACTGACCGACTGACTCACACTGCGTCCATCTCTAAATATCACAGCAGACATGTAAAATGGGCGCAGACACACACTGAGGGCAGGACGTTAGCTGCATGTGTGTGCACATGTAAGAGAGAGAGAGACTGAGAAGTATTAAAAGGCAGCTACTGCTGTGGGATTTAATAACCGCCTCATTAATATGTTGCATGCATACTTCACACACACACACACACACACACGGGCTGGTGGGCCCACGCACTGAAGAGCGCAGTAGGACACCTCTCTCTCTTTCTCTAACAAAGGCTGGCTCTAAACAGTGGTCATGTGACAGTTGTTCCCATTGTTCACTTCTGGCCAGGGGTGGTTTTGCTAATGCACTCTTGTGTGTATGCATCCTAGTGTGTGTGCATGTGTGTGTGTGTGTGTGTGTGTGTGTGTGTGTGTATTTGTGTATGTGCATGCCAGAGCAGGAAGACACTTTAAACCCGCTAGAGGAAACCCCTCATTCCCAAGCATGTCGATGTTTGTGTTGTCCTCCCTATTGTGTGTAATAAGAAACCAGCAGTGCAGCGTGTGACAGTTCTTTCAGCTCTATTTAATCTATTAATCACATTCTAGCGGAGTGTGTTTTGTATTGTAAACCAGAATTCAGTCGAATCTGAACACACACAGGCACACACACACACTAAGCCAGGGTACTAGTGAATTAACTTGATCTCGTTAAACCAGTTTAAGGACCTGTTGTGGTTCCCAGACGCCGACTTTTGGGCTTTCCGACTCCCGACTGATGCGTATTACTGTATTAATATCTATGTGTATCATTAGCTAGAGAGATGGGAGTGGGTTGAATTACATTAAATTAAACTTATTTATTAGGAAAGTTATGCCCTTCAACCCTGTGAGGTACATTTATAGAACTAAAGAGAGAGATGGTGAGAAGGAGGAAGGGAAGTGAGAGATATTTGTTTTATTGCTGGTAATCCTTTATAATGAGCTGCCTGCCGTCTAAATGTTTACACTGCCATTTCCTCTTCCTGTTAATCCGCACTCGTTTCCCACCCAAGGTCTTGTGTGCGTGTTCGAATGAGTGTGTGCTGCTGTTCCCAGCCCAAGGTCTGCACTAGTGTTTAATCCCCACGGTCAAGGAAAACACCTCTGATTGGACGAAAGGTGTCCATTTGAATGTTAGATCCGCAACCACTGGTTCCCGGAGTATCTCTCCACACCAGATCTTCTTTTTTTAATATCCTCAGTCATGTCTAGGTCCTCTGAATTGCTCTCCACTCAGCCGGGCGTCATATGTCACCTGATAAATGACAAGAAACATCTCCAATCAGAGCTTCGTGTGCAGGGTTAAGAATGAAACATGACAACGATAAGTCAGGGGAGCAGCTGCCACCGTATCTTCTGTGTTAATCAAACAGAAATCGAATGAAATGGACACAGGGTCAGACTTATATGATTAAAGAATGTAACTGCAGATTTAAGACATCAGTTGTTAATAATTCAAGGATTTTATGTCTCTGATTCGGTCACTTGGGACCTAAGCACTACAGTACCCAGAGCAGCTCCGTGCTCTGTGATTGGATCTTTATGGAAGTCTTGTTGACTTCTTAGTTTCTACGACTGTCGGACATCTGCCGCGGCCTCTGCAGAAAACACAGCTTGACTTTTTGTTTCACTGGAGGCAAAAATAACTCCGACTGCTCTGCAGCTCTATATCAGTACAGCTCAAACATACTTCCAGTCAACAGTTCAGATGCCTTTCTAAATCATTACAGAAAGCAGGTTATATTAAACTACATGGCAACAGTACTCGTGCTACACACAGGATTACCATTCAACTCATTGTAGGAGCTAACCCAATCAGTAATTCAATTCTTTTTTTACTTAAAACAAACATTTATTTTTCCAAAATGACCTTCTTCTCAAGACAAATACCATAATTTTGGCCATTCACGTCTACTGGGATTCCACTTTCAGATGTCCACAATTGCATTTTTGATATCCAAAAGGTTCATTTTGGTAACAATTGGGAAAAACTCCCAATTGAGATGTCTGCAATCCAGTTTTTAATGTCACAGTTTTAATGTATATGTGAAAAAACACATCAGACATCCATTATATAACTTTGAATATCCAAAAATACACTGCCACAAGTGAAATAAAAGTCCTATTTTCCCTCATTTTCCCTGTAAAATTACAGTTGTACATTTCTAACACTGACTTTTTTACTAGTTGCAATTGAGATATACTTTTTGAATTGTATTTTTCATTTGTGGTGTCCGGAATAAATATAGTGCTTCTAACTATTGGATTGGAAAGTAACATCGTTTGTCCCAGGAAGAATAAAATTGTGAATGTTCACTGTTCAAATAGGGAACAGCTATCATATTATGGATATCTGTAATATATATCTAGTCAAGCAATTAAATGTTAAAACCTCAAACTGCAAACTAACTAATAACTAATTAGTTATAACTAATTAACTGTGTTACTCTTCCTCTGTGTGTGTGTGTGTGTGTGTGTGTGATGTTGGGTGACGTAGCTGGTGGGTGAACAGCTGTAGGGAGGAGAGGATGAGGCAGGGGGAGGAGAAAAAAAGAGAAAAGTCTATTATTACGAGAGGTGGAGGGACAAAGGACAGAGGGAAGGTGACAAAGTGAGGAGGCAAGAGAGGAGCTGAGACCGTGATGGTCGGGCAGAGGGAGGGAGGGGATGTCTGTCTGGGGTGTGGGGGGGGTTACAAGATGGATGAGTATGGATGGAGTCAAAAGGAGAGAGGAGTGATTTGAAAAAGGCAGAAAAGTGAGATGAAGGAGTAGATTGGGAAGGTGGAGAGAGGAGAGGTTAATAGATGGAGGAAGAGTGAGGTTTGTCGCACCTTCACTCCGCCTTAAAATGACTTCCTGCAGCTCTTAGCGTGAATAATTTACTTATAAGATTAATCGACAAAGTGTTCATGTGCGTAAGTGCTTTCAACCCCGCAAGAGTCCCTTCTCCTCTGCAGGGGAGGGTGTGTGTCTGGCAGATGGTCAGGGCCACACACAATTACACACACGCACACACACACAGCTGACCCTCCCCGAGGGTCTTATAATAGGTCCTCCTCCTGTAGTCGTTCTGCCCCTCGGAGGAATCCACACTCTGACCCAGCATGCCTTCGCAGGGCTTTTACAGTGTGTTTGCGTGCGTGAGTGCGTGTGTGGATAAACTTTCCTTGTCATGCTGAAGAGTCTTGAACTGGCCAGCTGTTCGCCCCTCTAAACCTTTATTTGCATTTTTATTGACATTCATTGTCACAAGCTGGTGGCTCAGGGACTCTGCCTCCCACTTTACCTTCACTTCCGGGTTTCCTGCATCTGCTCATTTCTAAAACTCATAAAACAAACAAGTCGCAGTCGAAGTAATTTAATCTTGCATCAACTGCTGCTTTTGCAACTTGCAGCTGAAGCTAATTAACAACCTGTAATCAAGTGAAACTTTGCTCTCAGTGGGTTAACATGTGCTCTGAATACTCTTAAATCACAATCATTCGTTGTAATTTTGTAGTTCAACACTTTAAGTCTCTTGTGAAACAATACCCTACAATGCACTTGCTTCTTATAACACATATGATTGTGTTCTGCGTATCTTATAATATGATTTTCTATTATCCGGTCATACAATAGGCCCTGGGTTCCATTGTGCAGCAGCAAATGTGTGCACACGTTATTCCTATCACACAGTATCTGACGATGAATCTCTAACCTAGGCGACATGCGTCAGACGCTTCACACTCTGACTCAACGTTAGGACATAACAATGTGCTGTAAACAATATTTCAGTGTGAGAAACACAGTCAGCCAATCAGGATTTCTGTTTTCTTTCTTGCTGGGATTCAGATCAGTTAAGTGCAGAGTTAGTTTCACGATAAAAGTTTAGTTTAGCACAACGAAAGCAGGGGAAACTGTAGACACTGACACTAGAGTAACAAACAGTTAGCATTTAATATGCGGTTTAAGGGTGTTTCACTGAATAACATGGTATGAAAATGCACATTTGCTTTTACGATATTGAATTTTACTGGGGGAAAAAATATGAAATTGCACCATTTGTGTAAAATTTTGTGAAATTATTAATAAAAAATATGTTAAACCTAAAAAAAACTGTCCTTTAAAAGCTCTCATAACTGATCCTCCGTCATTAGGCCTGCTAACTAACACGATCGTACCTTTAAATGGGACGGTTTTAGAACTGTTGTCACATGGATTTGTGGTCCTGGACTTTGTGCTAAGCCACACAGATCCTGGACGATCTATCTAGCTGGATGAAACTGATCCTCTCGTCTTACTCACGGCAAAGACAGCAAACAAGTGTAATCTCCAGACTGAGTATCAAATGCTGCGTTGTTCATTGTTGGCCGTGTCTTGTTATTATGATGTTGTTTCACATAACTGCAGTTAGGTTCAGTTCATTTTAGCTGTTTCTGCTCTCCGCACTCTGAAACGTCCATCATTTCATTCAGTGAGATCTTCACAGCTCCTCTTCGTCAGGGCCGACGAGACCACTGCGGAGCCAAGTCCAGTAGCTTCCCCTGCTCTTCTGCTGCTCAGGTTCTCCAAATAGAGACACAACAACAAACACCAGCGCAGTTGTTGCTCTCAGATTCTTGGGTTTGACGAGAGATCTCAGAATCTCGTACCGCCCGGCCTGCCAACACGTCTGTCAGCTGGAGATATTTCAGTTTGTGCTGTATGAGTAACTGCTGCGTGCTGAGTGACTCAGAGCAGAGGGTAGCGTGCTGTCCACTCATCATCACGCATCAGGGGAATTTATCAAGAACCTGCCCGGCATCTTTCCATCATTGCCGAGCTATCAGTCCTGCCCATCTCTGTGTTTTTACAGCCGCTTGTCTCTCTGTCTGTCTGTCTGTCTGTCCCCACGGGTACAGAGAAGAACTGTACAGAGAAGAACCGTACAGAGAAGAACCTCTCTGAAAGGAGCATGAAGCTGGTTTTCACTGCTTTGCTGGAGCATAAAGAATTTCAAGCATTCCCTAGCCTGTTGATAAAAATACCTCCTGAAGCCGAGGCAGAGACGTCAGACGTCTGGTCTCTTTTCACCAACCGGACGCTGGTGCAAGACATCTAAGAACGCACCAAAGTCTGATAAGTGTGTGATATAGCTTTCCTAAGCAGTTTAAATAAGCATAATTACTGCTTTGTGCACAAGTTTCATTGATATTCATCTTGTACAATTGTTGGAAATATCTGCTGCAGTATTGAATGAGATGAAATCAAATATTTCACAATTTATTTTTTTTAAATCAAAGGAAAAGTAGGTTTTAGCCTAGGCTACAGGTGTAATGTTGTGTAATAAGCAGCTTTATAGTTCCTGTTTTGCGTGCATGGTGATGTGAGAGAGCATGACTCACTCTGTGTGTGTATCACGTTTCATAATATTTCATATCAGCGAGTGTACGTCAGTGTGTTTCAGATCAAATGTCTTGACAGCGATTTATTACAGTGTCACATCTTCCCTTACCTTACCCTTCCTTTTGTTACCATGGTTACAGAACTGCGTTCTCCTGGTTATTGTGAGCATGTTAGGTCACATCTCCCCCCTCAGTGAGGTTAGAGACTGACTTTTGTGTCTCTTCGCAGAGTTGAGGATGATGGCAGAGGGGCGTTTTGCCAGCCTGCCCAGGTCCCTCCATGCACACCACACCCTTGCAGGAGGCTCTGCACACTCTGGAGTTCCCTCCACCTCCCTAGTTGGGCCTGGCAGCAGCACCTGCTCCTCCAGGAGGCTCCAGGCCTCCCTCGCTTCCTCCATGGACCTCCTCAGCTCCAGACCTGGGTGAGTTGGGCAGTGCTCTGGTTCTGACTGAAACAAGACTACATACAAGGCAAAGCAGACTAAATTAATCATCTACTTATCTATTCTTTGGTGCTGCTTCAACAGTAGGTCATGTATCATAACAGCCTGTTGCCTGTTATGTTGACAAACCCTGTTTATACCTACAAACCATAATTTAAACTCTTAAAAACTCTCAAATCTTCCAAAAATACCAAATATATCAGACTGAATGAGAAAACAATATTGATAAGATGATACACAAGAAATTAAATGTTCCCATTTAAAGCTGAGCTGACATAAAATATATTGAAAATCAGGATAAAAACCGAGCTGGAAGGGTATTTTTGAAGTAAAGTATTCACAAAGTCTTTTCTCCCTTTATCCTTCCCTCTCACCTCCCCCAGTCTCCCTCCAGGGCAGGGCAGCGGCCTGTCAGAGGCGCCCGCTACTGCCTACCAGCCAATCTCCATCCACGGGACTCTGCCGCGTCGCAAGAGGGGAGGGGCCAACCTCACCCATGGCAACTACACCTGGGACCCGAGGGCCAATCACACGCAGCCGATACTTCCACACGGACACATCCATCAGCCCATGACGTCCCCGCTGGTCCAAAACATCATCGATGACGTCCGGGGTTTCAGGTAAACGCGCGCACAAGCACACAGAAGTATGCTAACGTGAGGTCATGCCTGTTTATACTCAGTCATATATAGTCATTTCTGCAACAGTTACCCTACAGTGTGTTGCTTTATCTTTGAAGACGTGAAGAATAGCACAATGTAAGTAGAAATTAACCTTCTGAGGCGCGCGTACTCGTCTTCGATGTGCTGAAATGATTTCACGTCTCGCCTCTTCACCACAAACGTGAGCTAAGGTCAGTCTGGGTTTACAGCAGCCAGTGTGGATTTCACTTACCCAGAGTCACCACATATAAAAAAAAAACACATTAAAATGGGGCGTAGTGGCGACCTGGTTGCACAACGCTGGTTTGATTCCAGCCAGGGACCTTTTTCTACACATCGTCCCCTGAGTTTCTACCAATAAAGACCAAAATGTCTCACTGGAACAATCCACTGACTAAAGAGAAGCAAGAAGCACGTTTCAAGTCTAAAGGTGATGACTGTAAAAGGCACAACTTGTCAATCTGAGCCTCATTTTGGGAGTTACACCCGCCTGAGACTCGCTGTGCTCTGGAAAAAACAACTTTGTTCATTCAAACTGTTCAGAGCAGGAGCTCAGAGCAAGGGTTTGGAGTTAGACGGAGAAAGGCGAGTCTGCAGAGAGCCCTGAGGGGGTGAAGCAGTTAGCTCGACTTCAGAGGGAACACACAAACACACACCTCATCCCTCATCATGTCGTCCCATCTTTCTATCTGTAGTGTAGAGTTACAACAGACTGTATCTGATGTAGCCAGCTTTGTGTGTGTGTGTGTGTACAGCCCCCAGCAGTTGGGTTACCTTTGTAGGTCAGGGTGTGGCGGGACAGATCACAGATTACTGTGAGCTCTTTGTCTGCCCTCTCTGTCCCTCTGCCTCAGCGCTGGATACATTTCATACGCTGCTGACATACAGCGGGACAATTTGTCCAGGTCAAATTCAACCTGCGCAGGTGGCCGAATAATGAGCGGCATCGCACCCTCGCTCTGTTTTTGGTTCACTTTATGGGTCTGTCATACCACAAAATGAGATGGGAGTCAGGTGTTCCTGTGTCCCGTTGATCCATAAATGGGCTCAGCGAGTTGGAAACGGCATCAAAGTGCGTCAAGAAGGAGAATGCGAGTAGCTGCCGACAGGTTCTGCATCATCGGCCTCACTTCAAGCTGCGTGGAGATCAAAGCACTGCACTTGCTTATATTTCAATTTAAACCTTACTGATGTCCTCGCAGCTACAAAGGAGGCTCTTACATGTGAGTGACAGCCGATATGAGAGACCTTCAACGCACCAATTTCACTGCGTCTGTATTTATTTTAATCTGTTTCTTTGTTTGTTTGCTTGTTTACAGTCAGCTTATTGGCATTAAATTAAAAGTTATGCACATTTCACAAGCTGTATTGTCACAAATTTATGAAATACTATCAGTAAAACCTGGAAAATGACATTACAGCTCATTTCACGTGTTTCCAAATGAACGCCCCTGCAGATTGCCTGCAAATTTTAACATAGTTAGCACAGTGGATAGAACAGCACA
Source organism: Datnioides undecimradiatus (assembly GCA_008933995.1). Taxonomy (NCBI): domain Eukaryota; kingdom Metazoa; phylum Chordata; class Actinopteri; order Lobotiformes; family Datnioididae; genus Datnioides; species Datnioides undecimradiatus. The sequence goes on from WARS01000029.1 coordinate 21,564,707, forward strand.
ATTTAGATATGTTAAACTCACATTCCTGGGTGTTGTTGGATGAAAACGTTCTTCTCGGTTCGCTGTTGTTGTTGTTGTTGTTGTGAGATTCCTCACAGCTCACAGTTGAGTTCTCTGTAAAAAGATTAAGGAGTTTATATCTCCCAGGAATGTAACCACCGGCCGGACAGTCTTGACTTTCCATCGCTCACGCTGTCGGCTGACCTCTGACTCCTGACCTTATGTTGCACTGGCTACCGATTGGTCGGTTTGTCTTGATGTTGACCTCCACGGGCAGCTCAGCAGGAGAGACCACCAGGAGAGAGGGAGGAGGAAGGGAGGGGGTGTTTGGCAGAAAGTAAGAGTGGGAAGGAGAGGGTCAAAGAGAGGGACAAGAGGGAGCGGAGAGGAGGCTGACACTGACAGACTGTTGCAACCCATCGTCGATAAATTCCTAAAACACATTAATTAGGGTTTTCCAGCTTTTAGCCTGTTCCTGCTTAAAAAGACACAAAAAATAAATTTAAAGACACCAGATAGTTTATATTAATAGATCCATTTGCTAATTTACTATTAACTATTCGCAGCTTTAGTGTTCATGCTGCTTATAGGGGATTACTTTAACCCTTTCACACTCTGAACCTCACAGCATGCACTAAATTTAGTATTTATAATATCACTTTACTGTATTCATTTAAATAGTTTTACACAATGCTGTAACAGTATACTACTTAGATTAGTGTATAGCATGTTGACTGTAGGTCCTAACAGAGAACAACACTGACCTCTGCAGGCTGTCTGCAGGGTCTGCAGGCTGCTCGTGAGCTCTTTCCATTGCTCCTGCTGTCTGTCTGTCTGTCTGTCACCCTCTCTCCCTTACTCTCTCCCACACACACAAATATGGCGCAGTCCCTCGCTGAAGCCAGTTGTGGTCAAGCCGAGTATTGTGTGGTGAAGCGCAAAGAACAACAGTAGCCAGAAAAAGACTGTGGCGAGTGCTGCCTGCTTTCTGGCCTCCCTACCCGTGTTTTCTTCCTTTCTCACCAGCGCCCGCGCTTTCTGTCTTCATCGCTCTGTGTCGCGTCTGTGTCGCAGGTCAGGCTTGTGGCCGCAGAAGCAGAAACATCCCGTGTCGGGTGCTGTTTCAGCAGTATGGGCAGAAAAACGACCAAGTTAGCTGTGGTCAGCCTGTGTAGTCTGGAATGCCTGGCCCTCTCACCCCACCGCACTTTGTTTCGGTTGTCAGCTGTAGGTTATCATGGAGGATTTAAGGGCGGGGAGGCCATCCTTCACCTGACGACCTGGGTTTAACACTGAATTTCTATCAGCTCCAGGGCGCCTGCTCCGTTTGTGAGCCTGACCTTTGACCTCCCTGCGTAGAAAGGGGAATTTCCCTCAGATGTAGCGCATTCAACTCCAGGAGGGTTTATATGGGTGTTGTTTGGTATGTGGTGATTCTCATCGCTCCCACCTAAGACTAGAGAGCCAGGGCAGGGTTACGAGGGGCAGGTGGTTGCTGTGGTGACAGTCTGGGGGCCGGTGAGAGGTCCAGCCAACCACTGACTCCAGCAAAGCAACACACACGACTACAGTAAGTGGCCAATGTCAACCAGAATATCTAAATTTTACAGTTCAGACCACAGAAACTTCCTGCTTTCTTGCTCCCCGTCCTCCTCTGCATGTCTTAGCATCTCATCACTCGCCACTCAAGCTGGATGTGCGTTTACAACAGAAATGAAACTACACCGGAACCAAGACAGACTAAGGCACAAAACATGAAGTTTAAAAACATCACCTCAGGCCTGAGACATTCAGATTTTAATTGTTTAAGGTCATCCCCATGGTTGTTTTAGATTTCTCTTTGTGTTGATTTATTTTTTTTTTTTTAAATCACAGTCATAATATGGATGATGTTGAATTTTGTCTTATGCCATTCAGATATCGAGACGTGACCAATCCACATACACTTTTATGTGGCTGGAAGCACTGCTTGACTGCTGTAGTGAAAATTCGGGGTCAACTGATTGTAGTGGTGTGTGATACTGCAAGATTTGGTATCGATCTGGTACCAAGTAAATACAGGGCCAATTTTCATGACCCTTAAGTGTTTTTGTGTTTTTCCTTAGGATTATTAATTAGTTTAAACCCAGGACAGAATTTGGGCGAAGTTTATAGTTAATAGAAAATACTTTATTATCATAATAAATGTTGTTCAGACACAATAGAACAGTAGCAAAACAATTTTTCCTCATACATTGTCATGTCTGCATTGTTTTTTAAATAGACAAAGCACAAAATTATCACTTGAGAACAAATGAAAACAAATTCTTGTAGCGTGATCAGAAACTACCTTTTTATTAATAAACAACCCATGAACATGATCCCAGTTACGTTCATCTGGAGTTATCTGTTAACCAGCACAACTTTAGTCTGAGTCACACAATTGCGTAGCAACTAATAAGGAAAGAAGATTTAAAAACAGTGGTGTGATTTCTAATTTCCAAATTTAATTTGAAGTTGTCATTGGCAGCAGGTTGTTGTTGTTGAAATGTGGGAGGAAACCGAAGCACTCGGAGAAAACCCACAATGACACAGTGAGCACCATGTACTCCTCACAGCAAAGGGGTCAAGGCCCAGAATGGACCTTCAACTTATTACTGTGAGGCCACAGTGCCCCTGTATCCTACATAAGTCATGCATCATAATGGAGCAGTACATACTAAAAACCTTGGTGATGGTGGTGCAAACAGATCTGAAGCAGTGCTTAATTCTGGACTCCTTCTGTGGTGTCATCAAGTGCACTTTTAGAGTGTCAATGACACGTCTGCAGGTGGATGGGTCTTTTGCCAAGAGTTGCATCTCCCATATAGCGCCTGTTTTGTCAAGGTCCTTTGCGACCGCTTTGACAAGCCGGTGGATATTGCTGGCATTTGGCTTCACGGCGATGGGAGATCCTTCAACCTCTGCCCAGAGCATCCGTGTCAGTGTCTTGATGGTTGTTTTGATGTCATCAGTCATGAAAGCTGGCATGTAGGGTGAGGCGATGTCAACCGAAAGATTCTTTAGCATCCGCTTGACCAACGCAATCACCACAACGATGCAGCGCAGTCTGTCCATATTGTGTGCTGGCTGTGCCATGTCCTCGCTTGCAGCTTCATCAGCTCTGTCACTGGTAGCTGGCTTGTCAGCGACAGGAGCTGCTGCTGTTATAAACACTTGTGTCAAAGTGTCACTTTCCTTCACTGAGGGGTCCTCTGGGAGTGCTCGCATTGTCGCCGCAACTCCCTGAATCTGCCGCAGAGCCAAAGTCACAGGGTCCATCCTGAGTTCATGCAGTTGTGCCTGCTGGGTGAGCCAGTTCCACATTAGCTTCATGAAAGTGTCTACTTCCATCTGGATCTCACCTCGAACGTATCGTCTTTGCTCTTGGCCAGGTCTAAGGTGGTGGAATACCACATCACCCAGCTGCTTGGCCACAACCTCATGATAGCCGCTGGAAATGTTATTTGCAAGTGTTTGGTAGAGGCACACCTCAGATGTGCCACTCACTGCGTCTTCCTCTGGTGGGATCATGTCTTCCACCAGGCATTCCAGTCCCTGAATTGACAGTCTATGTGATTTCTCACTTGGTGGGAGGGAGTCAAAGCTTTTCCTGAGTTTTGCCACAAAACTAAGGATCGACTCTTTGGCATATTTTTGTACAAAAAATGCCTTGATCTTTCGTCCCACCCTCATCCAACAGGATGGTTTGCCAGTTTCAGCTTTAGTCTCAGAATCCCTCTTGGGTGCGCCATCGGTCTCCAGCTCTAGCTCCTCTATGATTATTTCGAAGATTTCGCATGCTGCTTCCTCGATATCTCGGGAGTTGCTGGACAAAAGCAGGCTGAATTCTTCCTCTGAAAGGTCGGCCTGATCGTCGATGGAACTGATGTTTTTAGCCTGTTCCTCTAGGATCTTCTTGATTGTCGTAACCAATGGGATTTCTTCAGAAGACACTCTTTCTGGTCCATCCTGTCCCAGAGGAGTAACTGGGGTCTGACATGATGCCTCAGTTTCTGGGAGTTCATTGTCCTGCTCTGCGGACTTTTGCTCGTTTGTCTTTTCTTCTGTCCCCTCCAAACTCTTGGGACTTTGCTGGCCTGTTGTGGAGCTGGATGGGCATGGCATCTTGGCAGCACACCTCCTAAGGATTTTTGTGACGTGTCTAACAATCGCCTTAAGTCGGCGTTTGAAAGACTTGGAGACCGGCAGCGTGGTTCCCTCGCTGCTGCCTCCGTTGCTGTCACCATTGCTGCCTCCGCTGCTTCCATTTCCACAGCTTTTGGAGAGCTCAGATTTGATCCTTTTGGTTACTTCTGTAACCACCAGGTCTTTCACCTCCTTTGTGCTGCGGCAAGAGATGTCCTCTTCAACACCCATCGCCTCAGCAAAGGTCTGGGAAATTGTTTCACCCAGACACGTGTCAACTTGTTTTTTTGACAAAACTACGCTCTTCTGTGATCCACTGGATCCAGAGGAGCTACTGGGTGCTTTTTGAGGACTCTCTTGAAGGATGGGTCTAAAAGCCTCATAAATTATTCTTGTTATGGTGCTGACAAGGTCAACACACAGGTCTTTTAAAATGTCTTCAGTGTCCTTGTCAGCAGAGCCCAATTCCAACTTTATCCACTGAGTCATCGTCAACTTGTTCAGGAAAACCTTGACAAGCGGAAGAAGACTCCCCTTGGTGACACTTGGTAGGTTGAGATTCATCCTCTCGTCTTGGATTGTTCTATCCATTAGTCTATCGTACTGTACGTTTCCTTAGAACAACGTCAGTGTGTTCGAGAAGATTTATCAATTCGCTTTCAAACGATGTGATTAACTTTGAGAAGATTTTTCTGTCTCCTGGAAAATGATGTGAATCTGTAGAGATTAACATAAACAAACTTGGATTGGGGGAGTATTTATAGATTGGCTGATGGCTTTGATGTCTTGATGATGTCACAGACTGATGACATGCAAATAATGTCATCACCTTTACACACCCCAACACACACACACACACACACACACACACACACAGAGTGGTGGAACACTGCAGTTAATGATGTCATCACATTTTGATACATATGAATAGACACACGCACAGAACACACACACGCACACACACACACACACAGAGTGGTGGAACACTGCAGTTAATGATGATGTCATCACATTTAGATACATATGAATAGACACACGCACAGAACACACACACTGACCACTGGCTTCTATTCTGACTTAAACTGCAGAACGTTGTACATCACAGCAGCAGAGACCTACATATAAACAAATGCGTCTTTGTAATCATTCAGGTTTGAAGGAAGAATAATTAAATACGTAATTACATTGTGGAGCAGAGGCCGGGCTGCTGAATACCTAAACTTTTTGTTGTTTAACACTCTCACAGAAGCTGATACTATACATTATGAAAAGCCAAAATGCCTTTATGATCTGCACATTCGCCGTACTCCAGCTGTTCCCTCTGTTGTGAGCAGCAGACAGTGTAGATCTGTGCTGAGGGTGTCAGGATATGTTGGATTAGGGATCTGTAGACCTGAAACAGCAGCGGCCGTCCTGCACTCAGCCCCCTGGGATCTGCACGGCGAAGCCTGCAGCCGGTGCTGAGGGTGATGGAGAGGCCCGAGCACTCCACCTCCAATGAATAATGACTATACATTGTTGTGAATGGAGGCTTCTGTTTAGTTACATAACAAAATCCTGCTCATTATTAAACCGAGAGGGCTTAGAGCTAAACATATTTAGTTTGGTAAGTAAAGGACTGTGCTAATATTCCCGTGGGAACACCAGCGTGGGCTTAAGGGATTTAAACTAGCAACCTCGCTAACGTAGTCTGGGATTTGAGCTAATTACCTCTTTCAGTGAGCCCCTTGCTGTAAGCCTCCTGTCGAGAGCAGAGTCTCTAGGCTACATTAATACCCACAAGCAGCAATATTCACAGAAAAGACAGAGAACAATGGGAAGAAAATGGGTGAGAATACAAAGAAATGCCAAAATACACATGTTTTCTGTGTTGTGACCTTGAGACAGCACTAAGCGAGGGAGTCAGGGAAACACACGCTCCTGTCTGATGTGGTGGTTTTTCTGCGATGGACTCGAAAGATGTTTTCTAAAATGCTGCAGCTGCTGTTTGCATGTGTCTGCTCTAACCTCCCTGTGAATTTGTCAGTGGACTCAGAGGGGTAGGCGTGTGGCTGCGATGTGTGTTACGGTGGGGGAGGAGAGAGAGAGAGAGAAAGTAAGGGAGGGAGGGAGGGAGGCCAAGTCAGGCAGGCAGTGAGTGAACATGTTTACCACTGACTGAGAGAAAGACAGACAGCGAATGGGACGGAGAAAGAGACAGACTCCGATTCAAAGCAGTTCACTTTGAAGTTTGGTTTCATTCAGAGGAGCTTGGGACAGCGTTGCAGTACGCCAGCTTTGCAGTGCCGCTGCACCTTCATCTAGCATATGGCGAACATGGGCGCTTGTTTGGACCGGTGACATCTATCTAAAAACAAAAGCGGCACCCCTCCGCTGAACTGTATCGTCTCTGAAAACAGCTGAACAGTGTTTGAATCTCTTAAGAAACAGCATCAGCACCGGTCAGGGACCCACCATCCGCACATCCAGCTCAGCAGTTAGCTATCGGGAGGAACCGAAGGTCAACACGCGGAAGTTCGGGGGCCCAGTTGCAAGATGTGTTCACTAAACAGGACCATGTCTTTGTCTGTGTTCCCCAGGGAGCCCGCTGCAGGCCTGGATGCCACGGTGGACTATGTCAAGGTAGGAAATGTGTAAATGTAACTGCAATTATGACAGATGTCTTGTGGGACTGGATACAGAAAGACAGATTCATTCATATCGGCCGCCGACACACAAAAACATCACATCCACTTTTCAGCAGTTGCACACATTTGAAGGGTGTTTGTAAGTGTCTCTGGGACTGTCTGTGCCTGTGCAAAGATAAACGCACCCAGTCAGACGTGCAACACAAGCCATGGGGGGTTCAAAATGATTCAGTGAGTTGTCATCGAAGTCAGAGGTGCAAATCTGCTTTTCATGTTGTGGGAACGAGCACTGGTGGAGTCTGCAGTACCACTAGCGGTGGTATAAGTAATACCGCTCGTAAAACCTCAAACATTCCACTGTGCGGGGAATATAATCTTGCAACTTTAGAACAAACAGGAAAAGCGCTGAGTAAAAATCATAAAAAAATGATTGTGTGTTACCATCAGCGCCTGTAATCCGACCCAAGCTGAATGAGAAGTTATACTCCGCCGTTTCTGCAGGCTGCAATGTAAACATCACTCACAGGAGAAGTTAATCCAATCCCCCCCCAGCTACAAGAATAATAACACCTCTAAGCTGCACGTCTGCCACAGCACTTTGACTGTCACACCACAGTAAATTATGTTAATCGTAAACACCACCTGAGCCCCAGTCAGAGAGGGGTGATGACTGAGAGGTGATCCTTCAGTTATCACAATATCATCCAGCTGACAGATGTTGTGCTTTACAGCCTATGTCTCTGTCTCCTTCTGTGTGTGTCTTAAACACACACACACACACGCAACCAGAAACTGCAGCTACGTGCCATCTCTAATATCCATCAAAGGGTTTCTGCATAATATTGAATTCATCCTGCGTTTCTTGTAATTCTGATGCTTCTTCTTGTGTTAGAATAGTGACTAACATGTCCTGATAACACGTTTGTACTGAAATCTTTCCTCCCCACCTGTGTTTCATCCTCGATCCGTCTTAATTAACTCTTAATAAACACTTTGTCTCCGCTCTTCTCCAGCCTTTCTCTCTCTTCCCCATCCATCGCTCCTCTCCTCCATCCATTAGCTCATGTGTTTGGATGCTGACACCTCGGTCTGAAAAGCAAACTCAGTTCTTCCCACGAGAGCGAGTCGCACATGTGGGCACTAACCACACACACACACATACACATACACACATTTAAAACCTGCACACACAAATACACAAACAGTATTTGTGGGTAATTCTTTGGCCAAATCAGCATTGTGTGCAAGTGTCAACAGACTTTGTGTGTGCATGTGTGTGTGTGTGTGTGTGTGAGACCACAAATGGCGATTCTGTTTCCCAGGTATTATATAATATGTGTGAAAGTGTAGCTGTCAGCTCTCCAGGTGTGTTTGCATTTCCACTGTGAATGAAAACACACTCACACGCGTTTGCTTGTGCACGCACACATGCACAGACGGTGCAGGTGCTCTGCGCCACATCCGGTGCAAAGGTCAAAAGTGCATAAACACTATTGCATTAAACAATGCACGGGTCACTGTGCATTGTTTAATGCAGTCAGGCCGTCGATTGCGTACAGCACAAGTAGTGCAGGATGGATGGATGCATGCAGGGAAGGAAGCATCTGTGGGGAACAATCGTATGAAGATATCCCTCGCTTCTGTATCTGACTGCAGGCCAGTTTGTCTCCTGGTGGATGGTCTCATTTCCAGAGCTGTTTGATGTCTAAACGGTGCTTATTGTCTGATTAGCTGGTTTCCCCCACTGACAGGAAGTACAGACATCATTTAAGGTCACATCAAAGTCACAGTGCAGTGCGTCTTTGAGGTGAAAGAGGGTGACTTAAGTTTAAAAGCTGAAAGGACAGAGTAGAAATACATTTGAGATGTAGAACTTCTTGTTCTTCTTCTTCCTCATCCTCCTCCAGGTGTCTGACTGAAAGTAAGCCCACATATCAAAATGCCATTAAATATTACAGTGTGTACTCTTCTACCACTCAGGGTGACGTTTGTGTGTTGTTACGTAAAAATGGAACTGGATTAATAAAGTCATTCTATTCTATTCTATTCTATTCTGATGTTTCTGTTTCTGCTTGTGTAGCTAAACTCGGTATATTGCTGGGAAAGTTGACCGGATTAAAATACAGGCAGAGTGGAGTCTGTGCCGGAGTTAGGAAATGTGCAGGGAGGCGGTTGTTGCATGCTGCAGCACTACATTTAGCAAAAGGTCTTAATTATGAGTCTTAAGCTCTGAAAGGCTATTTTCTGAATTAGCTTATTAGCAGATAATGATGAGATGCAAAAGAACATATCTGTTTTGATCACTTGAGAAATAGAAATTTCTGTATTTGTGTTCATTTTGTTCCTTTTCTCACTGGTTTCAAATGTGATGCCCCGTATGTGTGTGTGTGCATTGATTAGAGTCACAGCAGCCCACAGCTTCCCCGATGAATCAGATCAGCTGAAATGAGGCTAAAACTTTTTATTTTTTTGTCAATTGAATCAAAATTTGACATGAACAGAGCACTTTCTGGTACAATAGGTGGCAGCATAATACACCAAACTGACTGACTGAGAAAGAAAGAAAGAAAGAAGGAGAATCCATTCCCCCTGTTGATCCTCTGTAGTTGTGGATGAAAACAGCTTTTCTTTGACCCATCCGTCTCTAACGGGCTCTTCCCAGTTTGCCCTCTCTCTCTCTTTCACTCCCACTCCGTCTTCCACTTGAAAACATCAAGTTTCTCTACCCTCATGAGAGAGCTTTAAGAAACAATAATGCTCTGTGTGTGTCTGTGAGTGTGCGGCCTCGTGTTGCTCTTAAAGTGGATGCCACTTAGTTAAGAGCATAAATGTTCATAGTTAAGTTAAATAAGTCGTTTTAAGTGTGTATTTATAAAACTTAATTCATGCATTGATCACCAAAGGGACATTCAGCGTGTCCTGAAGTGTCAGTGTCAGAGGAGTAACTGGGGGTAAAGACACACTCTGGCACACTCTAGTGGTGGAAACAGGATACTACAACATGAGACGGACAGACCCCAGGAGTCAGTCAGGCTGTCAGGAGTCCCAGCAGCAGGGCGGCATTCATCAGGATCATCGTCCCCGTCTGTCAACAAGCCAGCGTGACTTCAAATAGCGACCGGGCAAACAGCCAACCAGCCGGTCACCCTGCCGGCCAACTATTCAGTTCTACCAACCAACCTCGGGGCGTCTCTCTCTCTCTCTCTGTGTCTGCCAGTCAATAAGTTGGACATGCAATCAATCACTCAGTTTGTCGGCCTATAAGCAGAGCAGGCAGCTGGCCAGAGACCCGCTACAGCAAGTTAACAACGATAACCCCCTGAAGTCCGCCGCCATCCCGTAGACCGAGCAGGAACTTTTTGAAATGAAATGTGGTCCGACATCTTTGGCGCTGTAAACTTGTAGCGTTTAGCCCAAAAAAAGGTATTTTCTTGATTTCAAAATTAATAAGTGCATATGATTGCATTTCTGCAGGGCAAACTATCATCAGAACATAAAAAAGTGTGCAAACTCCTAATATGTGTTTCCTAATTCTGGTGCAAGCTAATAATCTTATTGCTTTTAAGGTATTCAGAGTCTTTAAACAGGTTTAGCTTGCAATGAAACCCTCAGCAACTGATAAATAGCACACAGGGTATGGACCACACTCAGAGTGCATATGTATTGTGTGTGCAAACCAAATGTCCAGCGCTTTAACTGAAAACACTGGACTCTGTTTTCTCTTTTGAGCCCCGGGAAACATGTCGTACCCGCTGGCTGCACACATTTCTATTGACAGCGCGCGGGGTTCACACAGTGTAGGCGTCACGTTGCACCAATCAATATGTCCATCACCAAGATCGCAGTCCGCTGCTGATCGATGACCCATCACAAGAACAAACACACACATGCACAGACGCACCCAGGCTGTGAGCAGCAGTGTCACTGACATTTATTCTTTGGCATCAGACCATGATGAAAGCTGCCTAACTGGTCCACAGGTTCACTGTGGCTGAGACTGTGGCTGTTGTCAAACTATTGATTAACTCCTCTCCTGTCGGCCCAACATCCAGCCAGCGTCGGGAAATCAGACTTATTCAGTTTTATATACTTGGTGCAAGATGTGAAGTTACACACTCATTTTACTTTGTCTTTGGAGAGAGATAAAGGAATTCACTGTAGTATCTCAGCAACTCCAGGATGTACTGTAATTCAGCTTATATCACCAGTCCCCAGAGGATGAACCCTGATGACTTAGGTGACTCACAGACTTTCCCTCCAACACCATAAATGTGTCAAAAGTCATAAAATTCTGTAGTTTGTTCACTTAAACCTAAACTTATTTCACCTTAAAATGAGAATAAATGTTATTTTATTAATAACAACTAATCACATGGTGGTTTAAAAACAGGACAAACCTCCTGATGAGTCTCCAGATAGTTATTATCGTGATCATTACACTCAGTGAAGCTATGTAACAGGTTTCAGTTCACTGTTTATCCCTCAAGTCATCAAATGTACCATTTTCAGCCGCGGCAGCAGCGGTTTTGTGCAAAATAGTAAACGACTAGTTGGTGAAAAGGTGATAAAAGCAGCTAAAGAGCCGGGTATTATCCTCAGGAGGTGGTGGAACCCAAACACGGAGCTATTAGAGAGTGAAAATGTTAAACTTTCAGGCTGATGATAAATCAGTGGTGTGCTTCTGTCAACTTGTTTCTGCTGCAACCCGTTGTGCCATGCTACTTACTCGCAGCTTCATTGGCTCGAGCTCCAAACACCATTTCTCTCGCCTCAGCGCCGACCACTTTGCAATAGGCTGCACACAACAACAACAACTGCAGATTTAATTCAGTCTTGCCACTTTTGGGGGTTTTTTCTGCAGGCGCAAGCTGCTGAACCAGCTCCCAGGTCCGTTTGACAGGAACAACAAACAGATAGAAATAGAAAACATAGAACCTCAGCATGCCGATTTTTGTCCCTCGCTGTTTTTCCAGAGCATTCCTGGAGTGACGGATGTGTGTATTTTAAGGTGGACATTTAGCCTAGCTGGTGATTTGGGGCTGCTGTGGTTGGCACTGGTGTGTGTGTGTGTGTGTGTGTGTGTTGCTGTGCGGTGCCCCCGGGGTGCATTCTACATGCGTTTCCTTCGTGGATCCTCGGAGAGTTCGCGCTGTAATTAGTGGCTGAATTTCCTGCGGCAGAATATTCCGTTAACTGGCTGCTGCTGGGGTGTCACCCTCAGTGTGTGTGTGTGTGTGTGTGTGTGTGTGTGTCTTTGTTGATGTAAGTGGCCGCTCACGTGTACACATGGCTGCGCCTATACTGTACGTCAACCCTTCATGTGTATTTCTATAGCCACAGTGCTTTATAGTGGTCTGTATATGTGCTGGAGTGTCTGAGCATGTTTGTTCTCTGTGCCCATAGGAGTGCATGTGTGTGTGTGTGTGTGTGTGTGTGTGTGTGTGTGTGTGTGTATTGGTGGGAAAGTTGTGGCACTTAACTTGTGTGTGGGTGTAATTGCTCAGGAGTCATTAAGTAACACAAATGGTCAGCTATTTATCAGCGTCAGTCCGCAGCAGGACACACACACACACACACACACACACACACACACAGTCTACTCTTTTCTCTTGTCTAGACACTCATGCAGTATCATTATAGTCCTTTTCAGTACATAGCAGTGACTGAACCTTCAGACACTTGCCATTAAATGTTTTTACATGGCTGTTGTCAGTGTCTGGAAGCTATTTCCAAGGAAAAAACAGATCCTTCCAGGGAAGGGAAGGAGGAAGTGATGTTTTCTTTCTGTTTTTAGTTTGTTTCTAATGAGAAGGAGAAGAGGTTCGCAGGAGCAGCGAAAGAGCCACGGCTGAACCGTCAACAGCCACCTCCTGCAGCAACGGAGAGAGTCACATCATTGTAGCGCTGTCAAAGACACGAAAAACTGCAGTGCTTGTGTTTCCCATTAATGTTTTTACAGCAAGGAACATGGTTTTATATTCAAAAAGAACAGCATTGAGGCCTTGACCCGTCATGTTTTTGGAAACCTGAGCTCAGATCAGCAGTTTGCTTCCCTCACCCACCTGATGGAGACAGACCTAACAGACTTTCAGCTCTAAACTTAGCCTGGTTTCCATCTGCATGTTGCACAAATTTCAAGCCTAATGAACAGAAAAGCATCCACTAACATTAACTGGGAAATACACAGCTGTTCACCAGTTGCAGAAGTAAGGGAGTGCAATGAGATGACATTATTAAAAGAGCACCATTCAAACCTCTAACGTAGGGAAACGAAACGATTCTAAAGATGCAATCTGATCAAGGTCAGCTCATCAGGTCATCGTGTTATAATCATGACAGGCCCATATCAGTGCTGGACTTACCGTCTTATTGACAGGGAAACTGTACTGAGACAGACGAGGATTCAGTGAGAATAATTAATTAATCGTTTGTCATTTATTCAGTAAAAGAAACAACTGGTTCCAGCTTCTTAAATGTGAAAAGAAGTTGCTTTTCTCCGTTTTCTATGATCACGGATTGAATATCTTTTGTTTTTTTGGAGAAAAATATAAATTTCAATGTAAAATATGTGATTTAGAAACATCGGTTTTACATTTTATAGACTTAACACTTAAATAAACTTAATAAACACAACGAACAGAGTGACATTTAGTGCAGGAGAATCACATTTCATCCCTGTTCTTAATGCAAGTTGTACTTTTGTCATATATGTTCTTCCATCGATGATCCATTCATGTGTTTTCAGCCTGAACAAGAGAGCAACTTAGCCTTTGTGCCACTCCCAGAGAGTTCGCGCATCATTGGCTCACGTGGGATCACATGGGTCTGTCTTTCTCCCATATATGGAGCATGGGGTGGGGCAGCAAGGGGAGAAAATAACACATGTGAGACAGGATCTCCAGAGCAGAGTGAGCGGTGGAGAGTTCACTCTGCAGGAGACTGTGGAGGAGAGAGACAGAGAGATGATGGAGTGACAGACACCGTAGTCGTCCTGATGGGGATGTTGGGACCTGAGCTGCGTTTCCCATCCTGTCTGACTACGCTGCAAAGTGTTTAATCTCTGTGGTGAAAGTTTTTCTTGGAATATCGAAATGGGAAGTCGTTGACGGACTTGTCAGCTGGTAGTTGTTCCACTTAAGCCTTTTTGGGTTCGCAGAGCTGGTGCTTACAGCGGAGGTAAGCCGGTCAGTCACCCAGTCAGTTCTGCCAGTTAAGAGAAGTTAACCAGCATGTCGGAGCGATGCAACCTCAAGACCCTGACAGCAGCTCTGTGTTGCTTCTACCACAAGAACTCTGTCATCAGTGCAAAGGTGAGAGAAGGGTGTGTGTGTGTGTGTGTGTGTGCACAAATATTGTTGGTCCACGTTGTTTGTCGTTGTTTTCATATAGTTTTTGTGCACTCTTGTACCCTGCAGCCTTTCTCTCTGCCTCACCCTGTTTCACTGCATGTTAGCGCGTAATTGCAGTTTATTACCGATGCTGCATTTTGTCACTTTCACGCAAGTGTCCCTTTGTGGGGCTCCACCGTTTTATGTGTTGCTGTTGTTGAAAGGAGCCCACAGGAAGCTGGCAGTGTTATTAAAAAAAGCCATAAATCCACATTTGCAAAGTGGAAAACAATCCAAAAAGTGCACGGTAACACTTCCAGCCGGGGCAAAATCTAATCACACTGAACAGTCCTGCTCTTTCCCTCACTCTGTGTGTGTGTGAGCTGAACACTGGGCTTTTATTACTCAGACCAGACGCTCTCATAAATGACCGACTGTGTGACTGTCTGACTGTGTGTGCGTGTTAAAGAGAGATATATAGCAGGGTTCATCCATAACTAGTGGTGGCAGACAGACAAGGCAGTGTGTGGTGGCAAGGGTGAAACAGATCTAGTTACAGACTGAGAGGTACCAGGTCGAGGGCGACCGTCCTCATGAGGATGGTAAATCACTAACTTGTGATACTTTGTCTTCTTTATGACGTCAGTGCAATGCACGAATGCCATTAACTTGATTGGATGGAGCGAGGAGCGGTGCAGCGGGCGGAGGTGACGCGGTTTGTCCCGCTGCAGATCAGCCAGGAGGTGGTCAGCGCTGCACCTCCCGGACCACATTTACATTACGTCGGGTCCTGGCATGCGCTCTGACAAAGGAGGACACGTGTTAATGCAAAGTGTGAATGCACGGCGCACGTGATAGGAGCAAACATGTCTCATCCGCACTCAGACGGATGGAATACAACATGCACAGAGTCTAGTTTAGTAGTAGCTTTGTTTCATTTACTTGTGTTTAAGCTGCCTTGTTGTTCAGATGCATGTTAGCTTCCACTGTAGCCGTGTAGTAAATAATATTCATTCCCTTACAAAGACATTCATAAAAGCAATGGAAGCACAATCAAAACTAAAAATGTACCAATCGGACAAAGCAAATGTCATTTATGTTCATAACAATCAGATTTATTAAAAAGCAAAACCAATAACAAATGCCAAATACATGCAGTCAGAGGCTGCACAGTGCATGAAACCATTACGTGCAGAGATTTAGCTTTTGATTGAATATTAAATCTCAGCTTTGAGCCAACGTCGATGATTGGTATTTTCAGAAAAAACTGAAATATTGGACATCTGATCCCGCAACAACCGGGGAAAACTGTGTGTGTGCGAGGGGCGTCGAAGCGATGAACTCAGACCAGACTCTCTCCCAAAAACCAGACTTTCTCCAAGCAAACTCGGACCCGCCATCAACGCCCAAACTTCCTCCAACTTCATCTAATTACAACTCACAGGAACCAGCGAAATACTCAAAATTAAAGTCCCGCTGTCGCTGGAACTGTCAGCGAGGATGGGTTTGGTCTTCGCAGGGACTGTCACTCTGTCATTACGGGTGTCTTTGATGGGATTTGAACTTGCATGTGTTGTCAGCGTATCACCCGCGCTGTCGTCCTATCATCCTCTGCTGCCATGCAGTCGCCCTCAGCGATTACTCCCCTCTAGCGCTGCCTGCCCTCCATCCTTCATCTCTGCCTCTTCTCTTTCTCTCTTTCTCCTACTCTCTCTATCCTAACTGTTGATTCCAGCAGAGCCCGGGGTTTTGTTCCATCCTCTTTTCCTCTTTCTCTTCGTTTTCTCCTCCATCTGTCTCATTGGGCGGCTGCCATTTACCCACAGAGTGCCAGCTTCTTGTCTCCGTGTCTCAGCACAAAATACCAAACCATACTATAAGAAAGTTATCAACAGAGGGAGATTCAGTGGACCTCGTCTGCTGTGCAGTCATTTTTATCCAAAGCTTAGCAGCTCAGCAATTGTATACGTGCAGATTACTCCCAGTATTCCCAGTGGGGCAGACTCTATCACACAAAACAAACAAACAGTACAGTAACGTGAGAAGAGCTGTTTGTCTGTCGTCCATCTTTTTGTTGCAGTGTAAGCTTCTTTTTCTCTCTCTCTGAGCGATGAAAAGGAGTTTACTGAGAGCTTCAGGGTGGTTTAGCTCTTAGCAAATCGAGCGCTTTGAGCTAAAAAACCCTCCAACTTTAACCAAAGCGTCCGATACTTTACGACAGGATTATTTTTTGCTTTCTTTCTCTTATCAGATATATTTTTTTCTTTTCTATATATATATATATTTCCAAACAGTGGAGACCCTCCATCCTTGCACGGCAAAACCTCTGCTCAGCTGTTGCTACAAGCCCAGAAGTAACTAGATTTGATTCATCCTTTGATTTATCCTACAAGGACAAAACTAATGCATCCTTGCACATCACACTTATAATATATGTGTCAAACATTTAATTCTAAAATCATTTGCAGCTATGAAAGCACCTGCACCACCCTGCAGGGATTTGCACCCGTTCACATGAGCATTAGTGAGGTCAGCCGTGATGTTAGGTGGCAAAGTCTGGGCTGCAGACGGCGTTCGGGGTCATGCTGAACGTGCTGGATGGGATTGAGGTCAGGGCTCTGCGCGGACGGGTCAAACTCGTCCACACCAAACTCTCTGAAGTGTGAAAGCTATTAGATAAAGTTTGGTTTACGCAGGGGTTTTCTCCACATCCAGGAATAAAGTCAACAAACCGCTGACCTCAAACCTGTTGCCTGAAAGTTTAGATAAAGCGGAAAACATCAAAAGCTCAAGAAGGACTGAGCATCTGTCACAGTGCTCAGTTTTAGCACATCTGCCTTGTGTCCAATACTAACCAAAATACCAAATATGCACATAAGCATTATACTGCAGTATGTCAGCGATGGCACTGATGATGAACCCTCTGTAGACGTCCCAGGCCGAACCGTCACACGCCTCCTGGTCTAAACACAGGAAGAAGCATCTATTTAGTTGTGAGTAAACAGGAAAGGTGGGACCTTGTGATCACAGAGCCAAGATGTAGAGATCCAGAAGTGAAGATTCAGAGTTATTAGCTTTCGTCAACTATCCTCAGCTTCCAGACTCTCCTCCCAATTAAATGTAAGAGGCAGAGACTGTGCGCCTCGCTCCGCGTTACAGTCAGACTGTGGTGAACTGAAATAACCGAATAGAAGAAGTGAAATTTCAAATTATTTCCTCAGTATTGCAAAAAAAAAAAGAATATGCCGTCTGTAGATGGAGATAATGAGCAACGTTTTCGCTGAATAATCATGCGCTGCTCTGCACCCGGGCGTGTTGTCAAATCGTGACTTTTCCAAACTTCACCTTGAGTTGATTTGACAGCAGGGTGGATGCACACGGTGCAGCGGCTTCAGACAGCGGCAGACACAAGGAAGGGGAGAGGCAGGGACTGAAGAGCTGAAGGCAAAGAGGAAGATAAGATGCAGAGGAAATCCCAGATGAGCAGCAGAGTCAACCGATGCTAGTTTAATGATAATGAAGATGATGATGATGATGGCTTTTTGATTTCTCCATGGTGGCACTTGGAAAAATAAATATATCTCAAGTCCACAGACCTTTTTGGCCCCTTGGGGCAGCAGAAACAAGATGTGAATCCTTTTTTAAGTTAGTGCAATGAGCGTGTTTGCAAACAGTTTCAGATCTGCATTATCTCTCATTTTGAATAATTTCTCCCTTTTCGCTCTGTTTCTGGTCTGGATCAACTCCTGAGGCAAACATCCAGCTACTACACCGCTATATGCTCCACTACGTTCACCGGCTAGCTGCTAACTTGCGTTTCACACAAAATGCTGCCAGCTACAGCCGAATAACGGCGCTGAACGTGAATCAAATCAGTAAAACTGTGGGCCAGACATAAAAAAAGGCATCGTTGGCAAGCTTTCTACCTTGTTTCAAGAAACCCAGGAGTGTTTGCGCAACATGATTTTAAGATATTAGGACTGAATGGTTGTAAATCTAGAGGTGAGCAAGCACAAGCTGAAACGTGGCGACAGTAAGTGCATGACACATCGCTGTGCAGCTTACAACTCCGTGTCCAGTGCGTGCATTGCAAATAATGTGACAGTGCTATTGTTGATTGACTCTTGGAGAATATGACCCTCCTCATGTTTTTCCTCTCGTCTTTCTGCTGCGCTGATCTAAAAGCTCGTTTTAATTAGACACATTCGTCTGCGGTTCAGCGTTAATTTGATTTAAATCGAGCTTCGTCCTCTGACCAGTGTTGCAGTGTGTTCACCAGCTCCAAGGCTCCTTTGTCGTCTCTCAGATTAAATGGATGATGTCCCACATCAACTGTGGGTCAGTGGTGTCAATGCTCTCATTCAGCTCTCGCATTATAATACAGCACACTGAGGATTTGGGCAAGATGAGGATTATAACGTCCGCCCGTGTGTGTGTGTGTGTGTGTGTGTGTGAGATGATGAGGAATCAGTTATAATGCTAAAAGGTTATTTGTCTTCACCTCACTGAACTCAAAGGACAAGCAGCTTACGCAGTTGTCCGTCGCCTCTGATTGGTCACCCCCAGCAAAGACTGGATTGTTGCAGCAGAAGAAAGACCCGGGTTTGAGCTCGCGTATCATCTCCGCCGCGCTCTCGGGAACCTTTCAAGAGTTTAAAAAAATAAATAAATCAAAACCTCTCTATTATTGTGTAAAATCCAGGTAATCCGGGGAAATCCAATCGCCGCTGAAATCCTTTTGAACAATGCCTTTTGTTTCTCTGTTGATCTAAAACCTGATGCACTTTAATGCTGAGTAAGGGATTATCTTTTATGGCACGTCAGCGTTTTTAGACATCGCAGAGAAACAAAACAAAACAGCAGCGAAGGTGGGAGGCGGAGGCTCGACGAACCCGCTGAACTCATCCTCGCTTGAAAGTTGAATATTTATGCCGCTGCCAGTGCGCCGGTCATTACATACATATATACGTCACATGACAGAGAGCCAGGAGCTTTTACAACATACAATACAGCGCAATGACACATGTTTCTACACGACTGAACCTCTAGTTTCTTTCTAAATGATGCTGTTGTCAAGGGAAATCGCCTTTTTCCATCTCGAGATAATGAGATTATCCGGCCTTTCATCACGACAAACCAAAAAGTTTGTTTCCTCTCACCGCCTGAAACATTTATCATGCACCATGCCGGCATGTGTAGACGGCGTCTCGGCAACCGTAGCATCTTATTTAAGCTGAAAATGTCAGATGAAGTTGATTTAATGCATCAGATCGTGAGGTCTAACAGTCAATTCTGCATTTCAGTGTCTTTCTGCTACATAAAGCATTACGACCAGGCCACATAGGGCATCGATGTCCCCCACTGAAACGTAACAGGACGGGATTTACTCTGTATTCTTGTGTTTACCACCAAATAATTCAGATAATGCATTTAACAGTAAAGCATCACTTCATTTACCTATTAGAAAAAAACACCGTCACAAGTGAAAACAGCAGGACGTGAGGTTGTTGCTGTCAGGTCGAAGCCTCACACCTCCTACTCTGGAGATTTTAATTAGGATGAGTTGGAGGATTGAAGCCACTTCTGCACGTGTGCACGCATATATTCATTTATCCAAAGTGGCGCGTAGATAAAGAGCAATTCAGGTTACAGCCTCTGTTTCAGTCGGCCTGTGTGTCATTCTGTATCTGTGACTGTCACAGAGGTTATAGATAGACAACAGGTTAAACCACTCCGGCACCGTCATTCGCTTCTGAAGTTGTGTGTGACTTTATGGCTCAACCGGGAAGCCATAAACTTGTTTAACGTCAGGAAATAAGCATGTTGGAAATGTGCTGTTCCCGCTGTGCTGTGGTGCGTGTGCACAGGGTGGTACAGCACAAATGCAGCTGCTCCCTGAGGATGACATCATATTGCAGGGTCTTACTAAAGGCCCCTCACTTTATCCATCGCTTCTTGTTGCTGCCTCCTGTTCTCCTCTCAGTCACTCCGTCTCCCCTGCTCCACCCCTCCTTGTTCTCTCCTTCCTTACGCACACACTCCATCCACCCCCTCTCTTCTTCCAGTCATCCCTCCTTCCATACATCCTTGGATCCTTTCCCATGCATCCCGGCTCTCTACATCTCTGCTCTTCGGTCCTGCGGCTGCATTTGATTGTTGCTTTTTACGGATTGCTGCTATAATCAATAGCAGAATAACAAAACATTCATAGCTGCATCAGTCGATTACCGGCGCTGCAACACGAGCCGGAGCAAACGGAGGCTCATGCAGCCGCCAGCCCTCGCGTTTCCAGCTCATCCCACTTCAGCTCGGCTCAGTGCAAGCTTCGTTGCGTAATGCAGGTACGACGGGAAAAACGTGCTGCGCAGGCCGTGCGGTAAAAGGTGTGACTGATGTGTAACACGGGGAAAAAAAAAAGCAAAAGCAAAAGTGAAACTGAACAAAGGAGCTGCCGCACCTCTGAATCTTCCCCGTCTAAAGTCCACCTCCTCACTTGTTAAAACCATAATCATAATACAAAGATAAAGAATCTATAACCCTGGAGCTGCAGATTGTCAGACCAGTGACATTTGGTGCAATGAAAAGTCAGATATCAACTGACAACTGTCAATGTTTTACACACACACCACATACAAACTTCCATTTCTCTGTCTACATGTGTCTTTTTTACCTAAAATACCACTTTTATGTAACTTTTAAGTAGGAGGATTTACACAAGACGACAGGAAAACATACATTTGTGAAACATTTTATTCGTTATAATATGAAATATGTTACTTTTTTGAGACTGCAAGGATGCAGAGGAGCCACTGAAGGAATCACCAAAGGAAAAATAAAGAAATCTTAATTTTATTCAGATTGTCGCTTTATTAGTTTTTACTTTTTGATTTAGCTTTTATCCAAAGTGACTTAAAATTAACGCTAGATGCTAGTTACAACAATAAGACAGCAAGCAATAGAGAAAGTATGTTTTTGTAGAGTGCATTTCTATTTATTTCTATAAAGTTGTGTCTAAAAAATTGAAAACTACCTAAAAAAAAAATCTATTTTTACTATTTCTATTTTTCCCAGATACTTCTGCACGGCACCATTCAGGCTGCGTCCGTGTTTCTGGTGTTTTTCTGTTTCCGAGTAGAAACAAACATGTCGTTTATGATCCAGAGCCTGTTGTGTCCTGTTTATTGTTTTCTGCGTAGAGGCTGTAATGGGATACGCTGACTTCCTGTCATATGTGGAGACGTGGAGGCAGAGGGCAGAGGGGTCTATTGTAATGACTTTAGAGAGAGGGAAGATGTGAAAGAGAGGAGAGAGCAGAGATGAGAGGATGCTCGAGGTTTCAGTTTCACGGGGGCGATCATTAGACGTAGTTCCAACTTTATTTTCACAGCTCAGTGATATCCATGTCTGCGTGGAACCTCTTCATCCATGCAGGTTTGGATCAAAGCCTTCTCCACGTTCTTCCTCAGACTCCGAGGCTTTAACATTCAGGGTTTTTTTAAAAAAGCTCTGCTTGCCGTGCAGAGAGTTCACCAGCACGTGCGCCTGCTTCCAGTCGTTTCCACTGGAAACATTATCGTGATGCTTTATACAACCATGCGCCTGGTGCCGGCAGTAGAGCCGTCCTCCAGGTTTCCTTGAAGTGTCCGATGCATGATGTAATGTTTAAAAACAGTTATGCCTTTTTAATTTTAAAAGCTTTAAATCTAAAACGCTCTGTTGTGATTAGCAGCCGTGGGTCAAAGGTCAAGTGGTCCTTCTACTTAATCCCCGGCTCCTCTGGGCCGCATGTCCGAGTGTCCTTGGGTCCCAATGGCAAAGCTATTAATGTGTGAATGCTTCCTTAGTTACTGATGTATCTATATCATCACTGTGTGAATGGGTGTCTACAGGAGACCAGAAGGGCGCTATAGGAGTAGCAGGATCTTTACACATTGTTTGGATTTCATCGACTTGATTTCTCGCACTTGCATGCACGACACATTCTGCTGACCTGACGAGGTCAAGGTCTCCGTCGTCTGTGCAAACCATTGCTTTCAGACGAGCAACAGCATGGAGGTTCCTTTGGGGGATCCTTTTTCTTTGCCGTCTGTTACCTTCCTCACGTGTATTGCAGCTCCAGTTTACCCAGCCGAATAAATAATGGAGGGGGTATCTCAACCTCTGCAGAGCCACAGATCTGTGCTTTCCTGTGGGACCTGCAGCAGCATTGATGCCAGAAAAAACACGTTATTGGAGCGTTAATGTCACCATCCACGGTCAGCGTGAACGTTACAGTTGCAGCAGACATGAAAATATCAATACTGGTGCATGAGCGCGTTCAGATGCTAACGCGACCATGGATTCCATACGCGCACAAAAGACTATTGATTAACCTGTTTTTCTCTCGGCGGTGGATCAATATGAAAACAAAACGAATCCCGAACTTCTGTCTTCTTGAGCGTTGTGCACGTTCGTAGGTACTGACTGCGCCTCCCTGCAGCACGGGAATAAGACGTCAGAACAGCCGAACGATACCGATATTCAGAGTCTAGACAGAAAAATGCAAAACTATATATAGAGCATGCAGCAACTTGATATTAAGATCAAATCGGCTTGTTATCTCTTAACTACGTCAGCCTGTGTGTCACTGGTGACACAGGCACTGCAGAGGGAAGGAAGCTGCTGGTGCAATAAATGTTTTGCGTCAAATAAACAATAAAGTAAAGATAAGAGATCATAAAAACAACAGAAGGGTGTCTTTTAATGATATCTAGTTATTACTCACATTGAATCTGAACAGAAACGCATCAAGCCAACACTGAAGCAATACTTTTGTACAAAAGATGAAATGTTATTGTGTTTTTATTATAATTATGATGTGTCTCATGATGTTTCACTTAAGTAATGACACAGGGAAGTGTGTCTCAGGGGAAGTTTGAGGAAGTGTCTGCGTCACTTCAGTGTGTGTGTGTGTGTGTGTGTGTGTTTGTACGTCAGGTGAGGGTGTGTATGGAGGCAGGTCCGGGCAGCTGGGTGGGGTTAGTCTGATGACATTACATTAGGAGGCACCAGGTGAAAAGACGAGAGGAAAATCACAGAGGGCAGAGAGAACGACTTTGTGTGTGTATGAACCTGTGTCTGTGTGTGTGTGTGAGAGAGGGAGAGCATGTGGCTTAGGGGGAAGTGTGTGTGTGTGTGTGAAAGCTGTGTGTGAAAGCTATGTGTTCAGTATGGGAGATGAAAGCCAAAGCTCGTAGGTGTTTGCTATGAAGTGTGTGTCTGACAAATGGAGACAGATGGATCGATGCAGAGACCCAGCAGCTGTCATGTAAGTGTGTGTGTGTGTATTTGTGTGTGTGTGTATTTGTGTGTGTGTTGTGGTGCTGACTCTGCATCCTGTCCTGTCCGTCTGTCCTTCACTTCTCATTTTTCTGACCCGTCCGAGCGCACCGTTGGGATCAAAGGGACCGATCAATAACTCATAATTCACAAGATTCAACCAGTGAATCCGTCTCTGTCTCCGTCTCTGTCTCTGTCTCCTGCCTTTGGACCTCAGCTGTGTGACTTTACATGTTTTAAATGACCTTTGATCAATTAAACTCTGGTATAGAGTCTGAGTGTATTGCGTGCCGTGTGTTGAACAGATTGTAAATGAGGTTTATTAGTCATTTTGGGCTTCATCCATAACATTTACCCATTTGACTTTACTCCTTTTTGTACGCTGCTCTTTCTTCTTCTCTGTCTTCTTTTAATTCCTCTTTTTCTGGTTTTACTTCATCTTCTTCTGCTGTTATTGGCAGTCTACATTGCTAACTGTCCACAGGAGATACACATGTAATTCAGTATGCTAACGATTAGCTGTAGCTTTAGCTTTGGCGCTACCTTTGTGACGGTGTGACTTGCTGTTTCTGGTTCTTCTTCATCCTGTTCTTCTTCTTCTTCTTCTTGTTCTTTGTCTGATTCGTCGTCTTCGCCTTTTAATTCTTCTCTCGTTAATCTGTCTAACTGTAGTCAGCAAATACACATGTAACAGTAGGCTGATCATTAGCCGTAGCTTAAGCTTTGACATTAGCTTTGTGACTTTGTGACTAACTCCTTCTGATTCTTCTTCTTCTGTGGTTGGTTGTAGTAGTGATGCCAGCTGTATCAGCTCCAATAAGTAAATGTACATCACTTATGAAGCTATAAACCTTTATAAACTCATCAGGATATACACATCTGACATTATGCCGATTGAGTGTTGCGGTTTCGAGCGTTGTTGGGACGCCGCCGAGGGTTGCAGGATAAATCTGAGGGCTCACAAAATGAAAAACACACATCAAAAAGCATAAAAAGGGCGTGTTTCTGCAACACAAATGCCACTTTGTGTTTGCACTCCTGTCGCTTTGAACAGCAAAGTTTCATTTTTAATAAATTACAAGATAAATTTGCCTATTTCAGATCCTAAAACACTGATGCTTGCAGATGTTGGGCCAGTTTGAAGGTGTTGGAAGCTACAACAGTTGGAAACCATTGTGCTACAGCCTGAAGAAGAACATATAACAACGTATAAATAACATTTTGTGCTGGAGCTGCTGTAACTGTTATGATTATTGTCAGTCTTGAGGTTTGAACTGTCCGCCACGCATCTATAACTCCAGTTTATGGTGTGTGGAGGAAGTTTTCATTCGTCCAACACCATGGACGATTACAGACACATGGAGTCTGTCTCTGTGTGTGTTTTTCCACTGACACACTGCCTGGACACTGAGTGCTGAGTGTGTTTGTGTGTTTTATTGTCTCGCAGTTCTCCAGAGACCAGTTCATCCTGGACTGCCCCTCGGAGAAACTCCGCAGAGAGCTGGAGGAAGAGCTGAAGATGGACTGCGAGGAGCCGAGAAGCCACGCGTGGTACCACGGAGCGATACCGAGACAGGTAACCCACGCACACACACACACACACACACAAATCTGAGTCATGAGTCCCTCCCTTTAAAAGTCTGGTTAGAAACTTGTTGAACCAGATCACCTATTATTAGACTACCACACTGCACACACGGTGCTTACAGAGAGATTATAGCTTAAATAGTGGCCTCGGCGGCAGAGCTGGGGTTATAACATAAGGTCAGCGTATAAAAAGCTCTTTCTGTATGGTGTGTGTGTGTGTGTGTGTGTGTGTGTGTGTGTGTGTGTGAGAGAGAGAGAAAGATCGTGTGTTCCCACTGAAAGCCAGCTCTGAGATGTAATCATTTTTAATAAGCTGCTTCCTTTGGCTAAACTAAACTACCATTATATACTGTGCAAACAGTTGCTTAATTAAAGTCTGTAACTGTGTGCGATGGGTTGTGTGTGTGTGTGAGAGAGAGAGAGCGAGGCAGTAAATGCAGCAGGAGTGTGACAGATACCAAGATAAACCCAAATATCCTGATTTCTGGACACAATAATAATCTCCTATCTGTGAAGTTTGTCGCCCGTACCGTCGCACAGCCCTGCTTTTAATTGTGTATTGATCCAGCGAAGTGAATGAATGCTTTATTTAATCCAACATCGATCATCTGTCGCTGTTTCATAACAGCTAGGAGTCAGTGACGGCAGAGTTTCGCATTTGCAGCCCGCAGTTGATCAGTTAATGGACTATTTGTTTGTAGCTGCATGCACTGAAACCTTGAACAGTCTCAACTTTCAGCTTTTCCCGGAGCTTTCAACCAAATCTTGGCTTTAAACTGATTAAATTATAGATGCTTAAACTATAAAAAGTCATTTTGCATACTGTAAACGGTCGTAGGCTTTAAATATCTTCATGCGTTACATAACTGCTGCAGTCCTGCAGGCTCAGGAAGAGGGTAACAGTATGACAGCCTACCATTATTAGATTTAATGAAATGTTTGGACTACAAACACGGTGTCCCTGTGCATCTCTGTGTATACCCACATACAATCCCCTGTATTGTTCCAGGTGGCGGAAAGCTTGGTGCAGCGTGACGGGGATTTCCTGGTCCGCGATTCGCTGTCCAGTCCCGGAAGTTACGTTCTGACCTCCCAGTGGCGAAATGCTGCCCAGCACTTTAAAATCAACAAGAAGGTAAGACAAGAAGCCGGGACACTTAACCACTTTACCACAAAAGCCTTAAGAAGGGTCCGAGCCAAGACGGGAAATATAATAAATTACAGATTAACAACACAAAACAGATCAATTACACTGAGATGATGTTGTTGATGACAGAGTTTGTTTGAAACAACAGAAGCTGGTTGTTACATGTAAAACATTACAGCTCCATTGATTCATTGGTTTTGTGACTGGAGTCATGAAAAACACAACATTTGGCTTATTAGTTTCCATTTTTTGTTCTAATAATCGCTGTTTTCATGTGAACTATTGTCGATTTTACGCAGACAGATCCGGTTGACCCTGCTGCTTTACTGTCATATTAACCGGTTAATAGTTAAAACATGTAACTTAATGTTCCTCCTCAGGTCACAATGCTGAATGAAGCTTACTCCAGAGTCGAGTACCGACTGGAGAGGGAAGGATTTGATAATGTCCCGGCGCTCGTTCGATACTACGTCGGCAACAGAAAACCTGTGTCACAGGTGGGTTTCCTTACCGTCCTCTGCAGATGCCATCCAGAAGATAAGCTGTGATTGGACGAAATGATCGAAAACAAGTTGTGTTGACTGCAGTTTGTCTAATCTCTTCTTCTCTTCACTAAAGGTGGTAGGAGCCATCATCTTCCAGCCAATCAACAGAGGGCTGCCGCTTCGCTGCCTGGAAGAAAAGTACGGACTGTCCAACAACCACCGGGATCGGCTCATGGCGCAGGAGAGGCGTCAGAAGCGCCTCAGCCTCAACATCACCAACGGGCACGCGCACGACAACGCGCACACCGCGCACGACAGCGCACGCTGCAGGGACAACGGCGTGGGCCGGGGCTGCCAGCTCAGGTCGGTGCACAACCGGAAACCCGCACGAGACGGGACGAACGCAGTGCTGAAGACTGTTTAAGCTCAAAGTAGAGACCGTATTGCTGTCTGTTGTATTTAAATAACGTAGACCCACCGTTACTCAGCCCCCACGCCTTTGTTTCTCCTTCCTCTGAAAGACCTAAATCAGCCCTTTAAATCCCTTCCTGCTTTTAAGCCTCTGACATGTGACCTGGAGCTGTTAGCATCCATCATTCGGGCAGTAGGCTTCTTATACAGACATGTTCCATACGCAGCCCTCCATAAATAAAGACACGGTGCGTGAATTTGCTGCTAAAAGAGGAAGAAGAGTGTAATTTCACGCTGCACAGGAGCATAAAGTATGGAGCCCATATCTGTCTGCGCGAAGAGACGGGGCGAGGAAAAGATAAATATGAGGTCTGGAGTGGAAAAGAGCAGCAAAGTCTTTGATTCATGTTTGCATGGATTTGATTCGATGTGTAAACATGCTCATGCCGCCCCCCCCCCCTTCTCACTCAGGATGAAGGATCGCTGCGGCAGCCAGCCAGCGAGTCTCAATCAGGTCCAAGAGAGGAGGCGCCCGCTCAAGGCGCACCAATCAGAGAGCTACCTGCCTCTTGGTAAGTGGACACCTGATTAACAGCTCCTGAAGCATCTCCCTGCTGATGAGAATGGCAGGGACTACCCACAGGATCCCACAGCATGAGATCGATCACATGTGCAGGGCTTTCTAAAGCAAAGCAGGGCTTGAACTTTCATTTTAACCTTTACACGCCCACCTTTGTGTTTCTGCTCGGAGGTGCGTGCGGCCTTTGAGTGTTTGGATTTGCCGATCTGGAACCGGTACAGAGACTTTTGCTTTTGAAACAGGACCTGCTTGTTTGAAGCAGACAGACGCCTTTATTCACTCTTCATTGTGCCGTGCGTGACTTTTATGAGCAGATCTGAGCTGAATGATCAAATGTGAACTACAAAAAGTCTCTTTGTCCGGGTGTCATGACTCATTTCTGTAACTCTTCCCTCTCCTCTCATTCTCCCGTTTCTACGACACTTCACGAACGCCACCTTCTGTTGCCTCACCTCGTCTCCAGGCTCCAAACCTCAGCCCCAGCAGCCTCCCGACCCTCTCCTCACCAGCCCCAACCCCAAGTCTCCGGTCTTTCGGACGGGCAGTGAGCCGGCGCTGAGCCCCTCTGTCCCGCGGAGATCTGCAGAGCTTCTGGCAGGTCAGGAGATAAAATCCAGTGTGATCTATTTCAGTATATTGTATAAAGAACGTTCATTCAGCCACTTAAATCTGGCATCACAGCACATATATCTACAAGCTGCTGAATGTGTAGTGCATGTTACTGTTAAATAGATCATAACTGTGCATGCAAAAGGCTTAATAATGATAATTAGAAGCAGAAATGTTGTTTATGCTGCACTTTAGATGCATGCAGAGTAGATGTGATGCAGAGTGTTTCACGATAGTACGAAATAAACATAGAAAAAGCAGAAACATTGAAAAAAACTGATTGAATAAGCAACAATAAGTGTTTAAAAGCTCTGCTGTAAAACAGGAAATTGAATGTAGCACTGCCTTCACGCGCTCTCAGACAAACTTTGGTTCAGTGATTCACATTAGTCTGAAGTGAACGAAGCACAGGCTGCGGCCTCGTGCGGTTCACGGTCACAGGGACGAGCTGAGAGGAGTCTGAATGTGGTGATCGTGTGTCTCCAGGCCAGGCCATCCGGGGCTCGGACAGCCAGCTGTGTCCTAAACCGCCCCCCAAACCCAGCAAGGTGCCTCTGGCTCGACTGCCTCGCTCCCCCTGCCTCCAGCCGCTGGTTCCTCCCTCCACCTCCTCCGGCCTCGCTGACTCCTCCCCCGCCTCCCCCAGGCTCACCGCACCTCCACTGGACTCCACATGTGTAGAAGCTCCTGGTTCGACGTGGAGGAGCGGAGGTAACTTCATTTTCCATTTGCTGTTTCTGTGTTTGTGAGATGGAGCTTTTCTGCTTTTTAAACATCGCAGAGTCTCATTAAAACATTAAACATCAGATATTACAGAGAAAATCCCTCCACAGACTCATTATCTCTGCCTTTCATACTGTCTGACTGACATGAGGTCAGCTTCAGTCTGCTTTCACACCATGTGACAAAACAGGAAGAACTAGAAAAACCTACTTACCCCAAGACGGTTCCCATCCGTGCCGGCTTCAGAGTCTTCCCGTGACGCGTTTGATGCTGTTCGTGGAACCAGATGCAAGGATTCAACATGTGTGGCTCATTTTGAATGAACCGGATCAACAACATTGGATTTTATTTCAGTTCAACTGCTCAGGAATACCTTCAAAGGCGTCTGTGAACGGCTGCAAAACATTTTCTCATGCAGACTCATTGCAGGCTTAATATCCTGTTTACCCGTAACTCAGCACATGGGAGTGCAGGTGACACCTTCCTAACTGCTGGTAGGGTGTCATATGATGAAGATCAGGAAGCATCCTCCTTTAATTCAGGTCTAAACCTGATGAAACAGGAAGTTCTTTGCCTTATTTTCATCTGAGGAAGCTGCTTTTTCCTCTTGAGTTCTCTTGTACTTGTCCTCATTAACATAAACTTGCAGGAAGGGCACATTTACAGTAATATCTAATGTTTTCTCCATTGCTCTTAAAGAAACTAATGAATAAAAGTGAGGAATTTCAAAATACGCAGTAATTAAAACTTTGAGTAAATGCATGTTATTGTGGTTCCACAGCCCCCACAGGACCTCCAGTACCTCCAGTCAAACCCCTGAAGCTCCAGCAGCAGCTCCTGCCTGCAGACTCTCTCAGCTCCTCCAGTTCTGTAGCTTCACCTGCCGACCTGGTTCAGGATCCAGGATCGGAGGCGGCAGCGGGACGGACCGATCGGCTGCACCCGAGCCCCGCGGACCCGAGGTCCTGCAGCCCGCTGGAGTGGGAGGAGCTGAATTCACCGACCACAGACGGCGCCCTGGATCTTCAGCCGCCATTCTGCAGCTACGTGGAGAGACTGAGGAGGGAGGGTGAGGGAGGGAGAGAGGAGGGGGAGGAGAAGGAGGCGGCAGGGAAGAGAGGGCTGGACAGAAGCTCCTACCATCACGCCATCGCCGCCTTGGAAAACACCAGCGAGGAGGACGAGGAGGACGAGGAGGTGGAAGACAAGAGGAGGGAGAGAGGGAAGAGCAGCTTCCAGCGGCCGGTCGTGGAGACGGAGTCGACGTTCCGGCCGGCGGAGTTCGGGTCTCGACTCCTGCCGCCGGAGAACAAACCGCTGGAGATGGTCGTTCTGAAGAGAGCGAAGGAGCTGCTGCTCAGCCACAATCACCACAGCATAGCCAGACACCTGCTGATGGCCGACTGCCAGGTACACACACACACACACACACACACTTTGGTTACAATAACAGAGTAAACCAAAGTTTTATTTTGCTCAGTCTTCACCATCATCGAATAAGATTACACCCCACAGACGTCCACACACGCGTGTCTAATTTGGAGGTAAACATGTTTACTGCTGCTCACACACATCGATCCTTTGTGTGTGTGTGTGTGTGTGTGTGTGTGTGTGTGTGAGAGAGAGAGAGAGAGAGAGAGAATTAGATTTCCATCCTGCAGCTGATGTTACTGCTGCAATAACACGGGAAAACAATCCTGAACCAGACACACACACACACACACACATTCACACACACACACACACAGTACATATACAGAGTAAGAGCAGCCAAATGTAACTGACGGCGGTTTCCCTCCCAGGTTGCGAGGATACTCGGAGTGACTCCGCAGCTTAAAGGTCAGATGGGCGTGTCCTCTGGTCTGGAGCTGGTGACGTTGCCCCACGGTCGACAGCTGAGGCTGGACCTGATGGAAAGGTACACATCACACACACACGCTCACACACACGCGTCATGCCATGCACGATGGCAAAAATGTTGCACAGACACTTTTCAAGAGCAGAAGAGGTTTTCCATGAAGTAACACATTTCCAGGAAGTTCAAGGCCCCAGTAAAAGCTAATTCAAGCTCACAGTTCACACAGAATGAGAGGCTCGACCTCACTCTCATGTAAGATAAGCTACAGCTGGCAGGCAGTTAGCTTAGCTTAGCATAAAGACTGTAAGCAGGTGGAAACAGCTAGCCTGACTCTGCCCAAAGGTAAAAAAAACACGTTTCTCCTTTAAGTGTAAACTCGTGGTTCCCAACCTCAGGGTCAGGCCCTCTGAAGGGGTCCCAGGACAAATTGGAAGGTCACATGGATGATTAAAGGCGTGTGATGGGAAAAAAAATATATTTTTGTTACACAAAGTTTGTTTTCTGACCATTTTAGCTGTTTTCTGGTAAAATACTGGGTACGCTCGGCTCCTCAGACCTCCAACATGTCTTTATCTGACCAAAGCTGGTGCACCAGCCTGCACAAAAACTAAAATTTGAGATGATGTCAGCAGTGAGTCATACCTGCTGATTCATTGTTCTGGCGTATTGTTGATTGCTGAATGAATTAGAGACAAAAACAGAAACTCTGCCGTCGGCCGGTGCTGATAATCCACCTCGCCTCCGTCTCCCAGGCACCACACCATGGCGATAGGCGTTGCCGTGGACATCCTGGGATGTACGGGCAGCGTAGAGGAGCGGGCGTCCACCTTGAATCGAATCATCCTGGTGGCGCTGGAGCTGAAGGACGTGGTGGGCGACCTGTTCGCTTTCACCGCCCTGATGAAGGCTCTGGACCTGCCGCAGGTAACTGTTCTGTTGATATGACCAAAGCCTGTTCGACCACTCCTTCAGGCCATTGGTTGATCCTTGTGGGACGGTTTTAAAGGTACTTTGAGACGCTGAGAGTCGATGTGTGTGGTCCTGTCCCCCTGCAGATCAGTCGCTTGGAGGAAACGTGGACGACTCTGCGGAGGAACTACACGCAGACCGCCATCAGCTACGAGAAAACACTCAAACCTTTCTACAAGAACCTGTACGAGGGCACAGGTACTGAACACGCGCTAAACAGTTAAAAGGTTAAATTAAAAGACCTCATAGTGATCGAAAAGCCCTCAGTATAAACTTTATCTATTCTGCAATGCCTCAGATTAAGTGGTTCAATCCCTTTATCATAAGCAGCAGGCTTCACTTTGATCACCTGACCTTTGTTTCCCCTTAGTTTTACCTTAAATGGGTAAAGGTCTTAATGAGTTAAGTGTCTTTTTTTTAAGAGGTACCTGAAAATAAAGTAGAAACGCTGCTGTTTTATGAGCTGGCAACCTATTTCAGGTTTATTGTTTTATTTAAATTTCAGTTCATTCCTAAAATATAAAGTTTAAGGGTTCCTTAAGCAGTAAACCATATTTAATGGGTTTTCTTTTGCATCTATATTTATATGCTGAGTTTTTAAGTAAAACGCTGGTCAGTTGTTTTAAGACTAAAGTAACCACATCAGTTGTTTCTCCCAGTGTTGAGTTTTGATTTAATCAGTTCTGGATGATTTTAAGTATTAACATCCAGTGAGGACGAATATTTATAATGACTAATATCCCAATTATGTAAATGTATATCTATTTTTAAACAGGAAATGAAAAAACAAACCTGCCATATTTTAAATAAACCAACCTCCCTCCTCCTCCTCCTGCAGCTTCCTCTCCTTCGGTGGTGTGCGTCCCTCTCCTGCTGCCCCTCCTCACTCTGATGGAGCGTCCATCAATCACACCTGAGGGGGCGGAGCTCTGGGAGACCAGCGACCAGGGCTGCGACATCATGCTGCGCCACCTGGAGGCGGCACGCGACGTCGCGCACAACGCGCAGAGCTACACGGCCAACGCACAGAAGATCTTAGCAGGTAAAAAAATCAAAATATAAAATTACTATTTCATCTTTTTTGGGTTCATAAGTGTTTCTCAGCATCGTAAAGTCACTTCCTGTGTTTCTGCCTCCAGACTTCCAGTGCGACGACGAGCTGCTGGAGGTGTTCAGGACAGACTTCCAGCTGCGGCTGCTGTGGGGAAGCCGAGGAGCTTCGGTCAACCAATCGGATCGCTACAACAAGTTCAACCTCATCCTCACTGCGTTGTCACGGAAACTGGAGCCACCGCCCACAACACAAACCCTAATCTGACCTCACCTGAGCGGCAGACACAGTTTGAACCAGAGTAAGGCAGGAGGCTCGCACCTCTCAGTCGGACTCCAGCTGATCGCTTAAAGGACAAATCTGTCTTTTTCGAAACTGAATGTGTGTCAATGGTTCATATCATCAGTAAAACAACATAAATCTGCAGTTTCTCTGTTTTTAAACCACGCACCGGGTCACAAGGCTGAAAGTCTGACACACAACGGAGACTTCTCGTCGATGCAGTCAGGACCCCACACATTTTAAAACACACTATAAATTGAATTTCTCAGTTTTTATCTTTTTATTTTCCCACACTGAGCCGTCACCGGAGCACAAGACCAGACTCGCTCAGCTTCACACGTTTGCGGGAGGAGCTGACTTTTGTTAACACGACACACTGTTTTCATCACGATGATCGTTCAACACAATAATGTCGTGTTTGAGTTTGTCACAGCGTGTTTTTAATGTAATCCTCCAGGCTGTGAGACGCTTAGGATGTGCCTGAGGGCTGACGCAGCCGGAGAGACAGCGCATCACCTCCAACACCTGTTATTACGCTTCGCTCACTAAACCACGGCTCACTCATTTCTTCACGTTTTTCGTGTCCGAGTGTCCGAAAGTGGTGAAAGTCAGCGCGTGGCTTCATCTTATTGGTGTTTATTGGTGGTCTGGAGCAGACAGCAGAGGATTAAAGGGAGACGTTGCTCTTTTTCATGAACGGACACTTGTTTTGCTTTTTTTTAGTTAATCATCATTGACGAAACTAAAAGAGGAAACCAGCAAACAGCCTGAAATCCCGTGTTTAAAGACAACAGTTTGTGTCTGGATAGAAAATAATGTGCGTTACGGCGAGTGGACACAAAGCCACCCCATCAGTTTGTCGCTTAATAGGCCGAAAAACCCTCAAGAAACCCTTAAGACACAAACGGTAACACATGTAAATTAATTTAATATGAATAGTTTCCACATTTCTTCTTTTCCTCATCTGCAGTGAATATATTTTACTGCAGAGCAGACCGACACACTCTGCACACGTTGTTTCCTTCTGACAGAATATTTTTGTTTCTGCATAAACACAAGTATGTCAAGACTCAAGCTGTACATATTTGAAATATTAGCATGTTAATAATTGTACATATTTTCTGTAGAAGACTGACTGTAAAAACAAAAACACAGATGTTGATGATTTTAATGTTTATATTATGACGAACTACTGTAAGATTTAATAAATGCGGCGTATGATCTGCACGTGTAGCGAAGTTACGTGAATTATCGCCATGACATCACTTCCTGCTTCCCGTTTCCAGCCGACGTCACAGAAAACACCCGTTCCGCTTTTCATTGCTGCTTATTTTATTAGAACAAATATCTTGGGAGAAGAAGAAAAAAAAAGCATTTTGTTCACAAAGTGTCTGACAACATTCAAAGTAAAACGATGTGCACAACAATATGGAAAGAGAAGTACTGCCATTGGTTATTACAACATATACAACATGGTAAAAAAGAAAACACATTTACATGGATGTTATAATATCCTGCAGAATCGCTCTGTACCGGTCGCCTTGTTTTGTTTATTTACTGAGATTACATGTTGGTAGGGTTAAAAAAGAGTCGAACGGCTGCACAGAATCTGTACGTGGCTGTCAGAAGTTTCCACAGGACACACGTGACGAAGAGTTTACAAAGAAGAGGAATGTAGAAGAAGAAGAAGAAGAAGAAGACATCTTTGTCTGGTTTTCGCCGGGTGGTCGACAGCACCACGCTCACAGTCGTTTGTACAATGCTGACTTTGTCTTAATTAGTGTCACAAAGCTGATTTGTTATGGGTTTTGCATAATATTCAGTTACAGCACAGTGGCCTTTATTATACACAGCTCACAGTTTTTATATGTGTTTTAAAGGCAAATAATAATAATTGTTAATGGGACTTTGGGTACGTTTCAAAGCTGCTGTGTTACCACTGACATCACGTTGGCTTTACATTAAAGGGACAGCGCACTTCAAACAGGTCAACCTCAAGGACACTTGAGTAGAAAATGAAGTATTTGGAGCGTACTGTCTTCTTCAGGGTTAGCATTGAGAACAACGCCCCGGCAGGCGTCCTCACAGCACCATCAACACTAGGTTTACACAGAAGACACTTCTGTTTATCGCTGCATCTCTACAGGTCACGTCGGAGCGCCATCGCCTCCGTCACAAACACGTCTCGTACGTCTGAGTGCACATTTACAGTGAGAAGCAGGCGTTAGTGCTGAAGCTGCTTGTTATTGTTTAATGTGTGTTTTGCACAACAGTGCACACCGGCTCCAGCTTCTACAATGTGAGGATTCCCACTGAAGCTCATTTTTAGTTGAGTATCTTTGGGTTTTGGACTGTTTGTTTAACAAAACTGGCACTGGAAGACATCGACTTTGTCATAACTCACTGGTTTTTCTGTACACATAGACTTAAAATAGATAAGTTATGGAAAATAATTCGTTTCAGCCTTAATTAAGTTAAAACAGGAATCGTTGGATCGAACAGTTCCCTGCACAGATCTGATATCGTGGTTTGGTTTTCAAAGAAAAGCCAGGAAACGTCCAGCCTTGAGGCGAGACATCAGATATGTGCTGAAAACACAGAGCTCTGATTGATCTGCGACCATAAAAAGCCAAAAACTGACCGACTGCAGTGACGCTTTTGTCTCGTTTGCACAAATTTGCATCCCAAAGCAGAGAGTGCAGAGGAAATCTGTACGGGGAAGTTGGATTTGGTGAAATTTGCTCTCACAAAGACAAGAAAGACACTCCTGCAAACCAGGAGCCTGTTAGCGTAGCTTAGCATAAAGACTACAAACAGATGGAAACAGTTAGCTGCAGGTAACAATATCTATTTCTCACTTGTTTACATCTGCACAAAGTGTGAAAACGAACGGACTCAGACGGGAGAGGAAACGTGGAGCAGTGCGACCGAACGTTCAAGTAACACCACCCACAGCTCCATCCTGTACATTTCACAGCTTCATCGAAGGAAACGCAGACCACACCGCGAGGGCGCTGCCACCTGCCGTTTGCGTCGACAAGAGCGGGATCGTTGGTGGCGTTTGTCTTGAACAGCATCAAAAGGAGGCGAGAGTTTGCTTCAGACGTGTTGTTTCGTTAGTGTACAGAGCAGAAACAGTGGGTGGCTAATTATCACCAGAAAGACGACGGAAGTCAAAGAATCTAGAAAGTCATGCAAAGCAAACCGGTCAACGCTCTGCGAGAGTTACAAAAGGAGTATAAAAAGCCGGCGGGAGGCGAGAACAGAGACGAGACGAGAGCGGTTTTCGTTTACTCGCTGCTGCGCAGTGGTCATTCAGAGTGCTCACACCTCCTCCAGCACACACAGGCCATTCGCTCGCTCACTCACACACTCATCATCTCATCGGATTCAAATGCTGTAGTACTTCAGGGCAAAGTGCATCAGTTCAATTCAAACCTTGTTGTCTCTCACGAAGAGTGTATCAAACAAACCTAAAAAAAAAAAAACAGTCGCCATGGAAACACATTCAGCGTGACATCAAAGATGTTAATATGTACAAATCATTCAATGGATAAAAACTAACGTCACACGCGTAACACGGGCACGCGCGCACACATTTACACGCTAGCGTGTACGGGAAAGCCAAACAGGCCAAACTCATGTTTTGTGTTTTTTTGTTTGTTTGTTTTTTTGGCCTGTTTGGCTTTCCGTAAACGTGTGCACACGTACGAGCGTGCGCGTGTGTCACATTCACAAATACAACTTGATTAAATGGGGGAAACAAACGACATTTGATGGAGATGCAACTTAAAATCTCTCCCCCCTCCCTCTCCGAGTCGGGGGGGGCTGAACCCAGGTGGCTGATGGGAGATGTAGTCAGGCGGAAGAGCAGACGCATCCAGATATGCGCGTGTGCGTGGAACAATCCCTCCACAGTAAAACGAGGCGAAGTTTTAAGGCAGAGTCTGGCTGCAAGGAGCTTCCCCTTGATGTTCGCTCGGTCCTGCTCGAGCTCGGCTGTCGTTTGGTGACGGAAGGCCGCCATCTGCTGGTCGACTGGTGGTAGATGCAACTTAGGAAGGAAGGAGGGAAGAGGAAGGGCGGGAAAGGAAAGGTGGTAGAGAGGTCCTATTTTCACCTGATAGCCCTGCTATCTGATTTTACCCTTCTGCTGTCTGGAAGACATTTAATGCACAAACAGAAATCAAACGCACATGCCGGACATCCGTTAAAACACCATGACGTTGCGTTCGACGTACAACTCAGCTGCGCACACACGCTGCGATAAGGTTGCAGTTAAAGTCACGGATGAAACACTCGATCATGTTTGGGACACGTTAAGGACATGCGACTGTATGAGGGTGAAGGCAGGCGTGAGGAGCAGAGTGGCTCAGGCAGGCAGGCAGACATCACCAACAGAGCACAGACGACGATGATGATGACGATGACAGGGATGAGTAACAGCACTGACTTTGTTAGTGGCAGCAAATGCTTTAAGCACGGCCGGCCCTGGCGCTCTGCGACTGAAAACTGATTTTCTCTCTGGAGCTGGACCAAAAGTCTGGGAGAGGAACATTTAAACTGCAAACTGAAAAGTAAATTATGAAATCCTCTCCACAAGCAGAGAGCCGAGAGGACGAGAGAAGAAAGCTAGCGTGCCGTTTTATTCCAACTTTAGGGTCCAGTCTTGAAATAACAGTTTGAGCTCACTTACTTGGCGCTTCCCTGGAGCTTTCCAGCCACATCTCGCAGCGTTCCTCTGCAGCAATCGAAGTTCTTGTCAAACTGTTATTTTAAGGTCGGTGGAGCCCAAAAATTGCTAAAACAGAAGCTACGAAAGACTTTTCCTCCAGCACCTACACCTGTTTCATACTTCTTAACTATTCTGTTAAAGCCTGAAGCAGACGGGGGGGCACTGAGGTGGAGAGAGGATGCTGATAAATGATCAGGACCTGCTGCTGCGCTGCTCTCTCTGAGCTGAAACCTTCAAGCCGCACCCTTGAGTGATACGGCCTGAATGTCTGCAGCCACAGAGAGCAGAACATCAGCAGGTTCTTCTTCTTTAAACGTGTGCAGCCGGAGCGGTCCCGTCCAGGACGCTTCCTGCCAGATGCAGCGTGTTCAGGTGCTGCAGCTGCATTCAGAGCAGACACGTGTGCGACTGTGGTGAGACCTGCTGTCTGCTGGTTGAGCTGAACCTCCTGCAGGTCACGCTGGGACTCCTCCAGCGGCTGCCACATATTAAATAACATCAGGTCTTCTGCTCCACTTCAGACCCTCCCCTGTTCCTTTTAGTATCCCACAATGCTTTGCTGGTTATGGATATGTGAGCATGCAGACATGCAAACCTGCCACTTCCCTCTCTGCCTCTCTGTTTCCCCCTTATTGCTCTCTTTAGTCGCCCCCACCACCACCACCGCTACCACCAATAATCAGCAATCAGCGTGAGCCCTCCACCAGCCAATCAAACCGCCCGGCCACCCTGCAGCCCTCAGGAACCTGCGGTCACATAGAGGAGAGAGTCAGTCACTGTCGGAGGCTGCACAAGTCACACACACACACAAACATGATTGAGGTTGAGAATAACACAGTTTTATAGAGACTGAACAGATTTCAGGTTTTCCAGTAACGAACAGACCTTTATATGCAAATGCATCAAACAATCAGCCGGAGCTGCATGACTCAGGCTGCCTGCTGCGCTAATGAACCTTCAGCCACGTTAAGATGAACGAGTCGAACGACGAGCAGGAACGGTTTATGAGTTTATGACGATAAAATCAGAAACAAGGTTTGTCAGAACGGGACAAATGATTCATACAGCCTCCATTAACTGAACCGAAACCGTTTTCACACTGCGCCGTGTCACTTTGCCAGCTAATCAATGCCTCTAAGCACCTCAGCTGAGGTTTAAGGATAAAGGCGGTGATGTTCCATATTTTCTTATTGTCAATAACCATAAAAATAAGTATAATCTTCACATTCAAAGGCTGATATCTTTCATTTATCTGCGCAGCTGCTAGAAAAATCTGAACTAAAGGTAAAAATTTATTCCTGAAACACAAAATTTGACTTTTTCCAGATCAGATATCTGAATTCCTTTAAATAAAACCGCCTGAGTTGGACAAACAGCTTTTAATAAAAACTCTTTATAGCTCACGTCCACACAAATAAGGTCGTCACCGCTAGAGATATAAAAAATAATAATAATCTGACATCATAATTAGCTTTGATATCATTTTAAGGTTTAAACAAGATGCCGAAATGAATTAAAATGAAGGTGTTTAACTGAAACGTAATGTTTGATTCACTTCAAACTGCTGAACTTGCTATTACACTATTTTCAGCCATGTTTGCTGAAGGCTATGGTGACTGAGTGTTTTTTAAAATGCAGCTTTATATTTATGACCTGTTTTTAATAAAAGAGAAGTCAGAAAGTTGTTGTGAAACTTGTGAAAACTGATTTTTTTTAATGTTTTGGTCGCTTTGTGCTTTGCTGATACAGCAAAATACAGAACACCACCGGCTTCGTCCTTCAGCGAGATCCAAGAGGCTGAGCTCCAGCGACAGCGTCCAGCGTGAAAACAGAAACCTGTCCACCTTTAGTGCGATGACACAGGTAACACGCATGTGCACACGCACACACACACACACACACACACACACACAGTCAGACAGAAATAAAAACAAATGAATCCAAAGAGCTTAAAATCAGGGAGTTTAAAAAAAAAAAAGAAATCCAAATAATTAAAAGGAACAAATAAAAATAAAAATAAAATATTTTACATTAAGCTGTTTGATCGACGAGGAAGTGGTGCAGCCTGGATATCGGGCTCAATACAGCAGTGCAGACGTCTCTCACACACACACACACACACACACACTCAAAGAAATGCCTCATATACAAAAGTCACTCAGCATCAGCATCAAACTGGGTTCTCCTTGTTGTCTCTGCGCTCAGACTCACCTCCGACACACCGGCCCCACAGACACAGGAGGGAGGACGGGGACAGTGACAACACAGCGAGAGGGATGAGCGGTTAGAGGACAGAACGACGGGATGGAAAGCAGGAAAAGGGGAGACAGACGGGCGTCCATGCAGGCGTTCAGGATGTTGCCGTGGCCTTTCTGCCGTTGAGTCATGTTGCGGGACAGAGAGCGGGCGGAGGGGGCGGTGGAGGGGATGACAGACGGATGGTGAGGGGACAGAGGACAGGTTAGCTTCAGATGTAGGTGACAGCACCTTTGCAGTTCTTCTCCAGGGTGATTTCTACGTAGGAGGTGGGGACGTAGCCCTCCTCTCCGCTCTGCTTCCTCGCCCTCGTCCAGCCGTCGCCTTTGTCCTCCTCGATGATGTACAACACCTGCGATGGAAGACACGTCGCCGTGAGCGGTTTCTAGTTGGTGGCAAGCGTGACTCAAACAGGAGGAGGCGGTGCATTTGTCGGGGACTAGTTTCAGCGGCGGATTAATACACATTTGGAGTATGTGCGACTGTGTTTTTAAAAGGTATTTGGAGCTCAAAGGCCCAAAGGAAGAAGCTTTAAAAGATAAAAACCTGGTATAAAACCACAAATTATACAAAATAATAAATAATAAAGCAGCGTTACCTCGTCTTCTGCCATCACCAGCGTGCCCTCGTTCTGACCTAAGAGTCAAACAAAGAGTCAAAGAGTGTTTATATAATGTTAGCCACTTGGCTAGTTAGCCCAAACAACATAGCATAGCATTTGTGGCGCTCACCGTCAAACGAGTAGAGCGCTTTGCAGTGTCCAATGACAGGCAGCGGGTCGTCGTCGTCGAACTCGTCATCGAACTCGTGCAGGTCGGGGTTCGGGTTTCCGGGCTGCGGGGGGCCGGCGCGGTGGTGAGGCGTGTGATGCTCCTGGCTGGTGTCGTCTGTGTAACTGCCCTCAGGACTGAAGGGAAACAGGCGGCGGGGAGTGAGTTGATTCAGAGAGCGTCTCTGCTGCTTGTTTACGCGCATCAGGAGGGATGCTGTGCGTTAGCAGGGATATTAGCAGGTAGCTTCCCTACTGCTGTGGATAGATTTCCCTGTAAAGTCCCTTTAAATGGGAATTTTGCTGCCGTAACAAGTTTAAAATAATAATATAACAAGGCAAATTAAAAGAATCTATTACAAGGTATTATTCAAAATTAAAAAAGGTTTTGAAAACTGTCTGAGGTGCTTCATTTCTGATGGATTTCTAATGTAAGTGCCATAGTTTTCAAAATTTCAAGTTCAAATGTCACATTTTCAGACGTTTAAACTGACCTGAGCACTGATAATAACACCCGGTAAGTGACATTAAGTTAGAATTACTTTGTTTAAACTCTACAGTTTCCATAAACAGAAGAATATACTGAACTAATTTAATGTATTTTGCACAGAAACCCTGTGACTGTATACTGATATATCATTCATGAATACATAAATGTTAAAACTGTTGCCCGCCACCATCCTGCTCTCTCTCTCTCTCTCTGTATTCTCTGTGTATCTGTACCTCTCTCGGCCTTGCGGAGTGTGATGGTGGTTGTCGGCGCTGTGTCTTCTGTCTCCTCTGGAGCTCTGCTTTCCCTCCACCTCAGATAGCCAGGTCTGTCAACAGGGAGAGAGGAGGCATCTGTTAATGTAACGCCAGCATCATGCACACAGAGATCCTCTTCATGAAGCTGACCAGCCAACGGCATCAGACGCTGTCGTGAATTCGGATAATTCTCCGTTTCCCAGCGCGTCTCGTCCTTCGTGGCTCTTTCTTCCCTTTCATACCTCGTTTTTGTGGATTTCAGAGCGCAGCTTCTCCATGTTGCATATGGTCTCTGATATTTTAGGCTGCAGGCTGCTGGGATCTCCCATCTGTGGGTTCTTCTCATACACATCCTTCATCTTGTTCAGGGCGTCTCTGAAACAAACCGAGACAAAGGCGACATGAGCCGACGGGGAGGAGCACACTGACTGTCAGAGGAGTGTGTGAGTGAGATGGACGACTGAAAGCAGCTGAATATTGTTATTATTTTTCCTGTTTTTCTGGATTTTCCAGATGTGTGAAGGT
Source organism: Datnioides undecimradiatus (assembly GCA_008933995.1). Taxonomy (NCBI): domain Eukaryota; kingdom Metazoa; phylum Chordata; class Actinopteri; order Lobotiformes; family Datnioididae; genus Datnioides; species Datnioides undecimradiatus. The sequence continues at coordinate 21,606,881 of WARS01000029.1, forward strand.
GACTTGAGGGCCCGACCTCTGATCCATCTCCTTCTGGAGCTCTTTGTTCAGTTCGTCAATCCTGTGCTGCAGCCTCTTCCTCCTCTGCTCCGGGGGTAGGTGGCTGAAATCCTCCAGAGACGGGGCCTGGTGGAAAACAAACAAACAAACAAACGCGTCTTAAACTACACATCGCACAGCCGACTCCACTCGTTCGAGCGTGACTTGAAAACACGCAGTGCAAATGCCGTCGCAGTTAATAAAAGGCACATAATCCTCTTTCTGTATAAAATACGGGCCGCTGCAGCCGACTGATGCACCGAGCCTACGGAGACACGCCGAGGTTTAAGGACGGGATCAGCAGCTGAGTGGAGATTCCAAGACATGAAGGAAAAATCTGATTTTCTATTAATAACTGCAGGTAGATAATAATTATTTTTATTATTTAATAAGACTTTCACGTCGTTTTGTCAAATATAATGTAAAAGCAGTTAAAACTTGTCATTACTCCGCAGCAGCTGACATTAAAATGAAGTAAAATGGACGAAAAGTGGGGAACTCTGTGTCTATTTATGTGATTGCATATATAACAGTATATTATAATGGCAGAAGGAAGGAAATGTATTTTCACTGGGAGCTAACTTTAAAGGACACTACGGGAAGTCCTACATGGTGAGGATACGTGCACGAGCATCTACGCTGCTGGGTCGTCTTACAACTACCCTACACACACACACACGCACACACACGCACACACACACTTACCATCTTCACTGACCACTGACGCATTGACCGTTAACAGTAAAGAGAGACAAACAACATGAGATGCTGGTTAGTCGGTCGGCATTAAACACCAGTCGGGTCGATTTGTGTGAGCCTCTACACCCGAGAGGCTTTTTAATGAAATGAAACATGTTTTTATGTTTGTTTGTTTGTTTTTTTTTGCTGAAGGCATGATGGAAAAAACATATTTCTTCAGGAAAATTAAGAGAATTGTGAGAATTTGCTGATATTAAAAGTGACCTGTGCAGCTTTTAAGGTCGAGTGTGACTGCTTTCATGAGGTACACGCCACATGATCCTGCTGCCAGGCTCAGGCTGCTCTACTTGTGGCTGAAAAAGCATGAACGGATTACCTCAGTCACACATTCAGACAGAAGGTCAAATGTGTTTTTACTGCCAGACGACTGAATATGTCAGCACTGCGAAAATGATTCATTTCCTGTCCTGTGTGATGCGGACACCTTTACCCAGCTTCCTCCACAGTTTCACAAACCTCCTGCATGGAAAACGTCACTATAATCAGCCGGTATCACGTCAGTGGTCTAACCAGCTGATCCACCTGGTCGCCGGAGCAGAAGCCAGTCAAAGTGTTGGCTTGGCATCGAGGCGGCTGTTGTTTACAAGATGTGTTAAACTGAAAGCACACACAGATCACTGCAAACTGAGGCCACACCAACACCAGAGCAGCACACACGATGTTGGATCAGCAACGCCTGTTTTCAGCCCCGCAAAACGACGAGCCCCCCCCCCCGGATCCCTCAAAACACACACACACGCAAACACACCATCAATCACCAGGGATCCTCTGTCTTGCGATTGTAGGAATAAATCTGAAAAAAGGAAGAGAAACAAACCAGGATGCAGGATGTCTGCACGTTTCATTAGGTTAATATTAAATTTGGAAAACGTATGATACAGAAGAGCAAAGAGGACGCAGCTAAAAACTGGATTTCAGATTAAAAACGCTGATTTACAGTAATTTAAGGTTTAATTAAGCTGAACTGAACTCCTCTCTGTAGTTTCCTGAACGTGCAGACACCCTGTGGAAGAAAAATCCCACCTCACATCAACCTGTTTGAATCAAACACTTCCTGTCTCACCCCTCTCCTCAGGCCCCTCAAATTCTGGGGGATTCTGGGTACTGTGGTCTTTATCTCAGACAGATAGTGGCTCACTAGGTCAGAGCTGAAAATGTGGGAGGCGGGCCGGGTGCGGGAGTAGGAGGAGGAAGGTGGAGGAGGAGGAGAGGAGGAAGGGGACTGGTGGGGGAGCGGGGGAGGAGAGGACAAAGCCACAGGTCAGTGCGACGCGCTCCTTGGGTCTGCGCTGCGGTCGTGAACAGGGTTTCTGGTTTTTGTGCCTTACAACAACCTTTTACTGCTTCGGAACTGCACACGAGGCAGCGTTCACCATGGAAACATCCACGTGGGTTTCATTTACAGGATTCCCACCGAGTCGTGAGTCAAGAGCGTGACTGTGGTATGACGCAGCGCTTCGACGACTTCCAAACTGACTCATTCCTGCTTTTTCTACAGTGATGCTCTAAGAGCCAGAGAGAGTGTGAATGGTGGACACAGCCTCTGGGTTTCAAACGGGGAATTAACTTAAACCTGTGTTTTTAAAAGTGGCCAGCAGGGGGCGACTCCACCGCCTGCAAATGACCATAGCTAGATCAGCACACATCATCCCATTCAGTTCATGGTCTCAGTCTCTTTCAGGTCTTCTTAAATACAGCATGATGTCATTTTGTACACTCTGATCCCAGCTGGAGTCAAACAGATGACAGAGCAGGTTCAGCTGTGACCGATCAGGACAGAGGTGCAGCTTCACTGACGCCAAACTCAAGGCTTTAAAGGAATAATCCGCAAACCAGTAGGCAACGTCGCAGTGGCTCGATCAGAAACAATACGAGAGAGAAGATAAACGTAAGCATTTTGAATTGAAAAGTCTGTAAAAGAGTAATTAATGGTTGTTTGGACATAAATCCCGCCCCTTTCCAAAAGCCAATCATCTGCTTTGCAAGAGCCAACTGGGAAACACATCCAGCCAATCATGTTGTTCCACTGATGTAATTAATTTTCTCTCATTGTGCCAAATTCAATTCAATTCTTAGTAAATATTTTTAAAAAATAACATCGATTTTTTTTCTTTTTTAACTCAGATTTTTTTAAATCGTGAATATTTGCCGTTACAGACGAAGATCTGACGTTTCCAGGGACACGCCCGTGAGAATTCAGGCCAGCATGTGTTAAATAATCAAACTAACCCACATACACAAACACACACACACCCTAATCCAAAGCCACGCTAACATGAACCAACAGGGAAGTTAATGATTGACCATTGGGGCCTTTACAGAGCCAGTCAAGGTCCGAGGAGTGTATCTGAGTAAAACCGGGAGAAGCTGAGGGGAAAAAGAACGACTTCGGGTGCCGAAAACGCTGTGAAACACGAGGAAACATTTACATTAAACGCATCGCTGTGGGAGGAAAACGCTACAGAAGGCGGCGATGGCGATGGAGGACGAGCGCGTTCAGGATGTGAGTAATAAAGCTGCAGGGTGGGGATTTTCTGCAGCACCAGCCATAAAACATGTGAGTAACACTGGTGCTTTATTTAATTAGAATTACTCAACAGTGAGCCGAGGACAAGAGAAACCCTCAGTCCCTGTTTCTGAAAAATAAATACAAAGTCAAACTCACTTCCCCTCACTACTGTATCTGTGCTGCGGTTTCCATCCTGTCAGACCGTGCTGCTGTCCTGATGCATACAGATGCAGAACATCTGCACGTGTTGATATCGATGCTTGCAAACATCCCCTGACTAAGAACTAGCCTGGCAGCAGATATGAGCGCGGCTATAAGACGCTCTGACGTTCTTGTCCAGTTTAGTTTCGAAGGTTTAAGTTTAAAAAATGGCTTCTTGGAAGTTAAAAACAAAAGACTGCTGCTCGTTTCCGACGTGATTCTTGTTTCCAGACAGTTCTTTATATAAATAATGCAACAACAGCCGAGCACCTCGTCCAAAACAAGCACCCGTCACTCCTTTTACCTTTGGTTTCTTCCCAAACAGCCACAGCTTGTTCTTGGTCCTGCTCATTTGGTGTTTCGGGTCCGGCCGCGGCCCCGGGGCCCCGTCTCTTTCTCTGTCTCCTTTGGGCGTGCTGCTGATGGTCCCATCTGAACCGGTCCTGCTCAGATTCTGACTGAAGTCCTCGAAGGGGAAGTCGCCGGGAGGTTCGAAGCCGGACTTGAACGACTCCACGACGATGGCTGAATCCTGGGGGGAGGGTGAAAACGGGACAGGTGAGCTGCGGAAGACGGAACCCAGCAGTCAGTCCTCCGGTCTGCTACGTACCCGTCGCTCATTAACAGCTTTGGCAGCAGAAACCATTCCTTCTAGACATTTGGTCACGATGGGAATGACTCTCCGCTCGGCCTCGGCGAAACTCCGGTACGTCTCTCCGAGCTTCACTGTCCGACGCTCGTCCATGTCCTGCAGGTTCTGCAACACGGAGAGCACAGGAAACGGAATGAACACCCGGGAACGAGCTAAAGCGGTTTGCAGGGCCGTCCTCCTGGCTGTCTGTTTGCTCAGCTTTGTTGTCTACGTCAAAACGACGACATCCTGACTCAAATTCAACGTCTGAATTCAAATCCCGACAACGTGGCTGCGAGGCTCCGCTGCCACATGTCCGTGTTACCTTGAAGATGTGCGGTATGGCGTTGTTGAAGTGTTTCCACTGCTCGGCGTTGAAGTTCTGCAGCTGGGCGGCGTACTCGTTCTTGCTCTCGTCGGCCATGTGAGTGCGCAGGTAGAACTGGGCTTTGGCCTGGACGAACGACATCGGGGCAAACATTTAAAAACCGCTTTGGCTGAAAACCTCGATGGCGAAACACGAGAAAACGGCACACATGAAGACGGCACTTAGACTCCGAGTTGCTGCTGAGAGAAAGAAATAATGAATATGCTGCATTTTCCTTTTAAATAATGGAAAGTCATGTTTTAATAGCAGCGATGCCCTGGGCTTCTACAGCCCCGAATAACGTTACTAAAATAACACTTTACGTGCCTGAAACAGCTTTATTCAACATGAGCGCAGGGGGCAAACATCTCTATTACATCCCCTGTTATTCCATAGATGTTCAGTCATATAACATAACAGAATAATGTGTTATATAAAACCATAACACACACGCACTCGGTCTAAAAGTGAGCGCTCCTGGGCTTTAACCGCTTCACCGAAAGGTTTGTTTTCCCTTCAAGCTTTGACTTAATCCAAGCAGTCTAATTATACAGTGGGTGCGGGGGGGGAAAGAGGAGCTACTGTGCAATTTCACAGGCATCAATTATACACCGCTGACTTAAAGTAAAGTATAATAGTAGGTATGATGAAGCTATTGAACTGTGGGGCTTTGAATATGGATTTTAATGTCAGAAGTTGAAATGACTGTGTGTTTGCCGTCTCTGCACGCTGCAGACTGAAAGCAGCGCCGTCACTGATGACGCACAAAGCGGAGGCCGAGGACGGCGTGACGGCGAATGGCGGACGCCTCCTACCTTCTCCACCTCGGATTTGGTGGCGTTGATGTCATTATCTAACCGGTCGTAGGTGACCTGGGCTTTCTCGGCTTCTTTGCACTCCCTCTCAAACTTCTTCTTGCTCTGGAAAAAAGACAGAACGCGTGAAGTTAAATATGAGAGACACCCTGCACAACCTCCTGGTGCTTATCCCACCTTTCCACAAAAGGGAAGGAACGAGGGACGTGAATCAGACGGGGAGACGGTTTACTTCCTGCCAGCGCATCTGGGTCACATTAGTCGTGAGGGAAACACAGTGAATAGCTGAGACATTACAGTCCAGTCACTAAGTAGTCACTATTAAAGTCACGCAGACCACACACTGAAACACTCTCCATCAGAGGTTACTCAACAAACGGGCTACAGTCCAAAAACCCCCATATATACCCGATTATACGTGTATTATTTATACATTTAACAAGCAGCCATTAGCTTTTGGGCTCTTGTGGCTAATTATAAATGTTCTGATGAGCAGATTTTTATGAAATAACGAGGAAAATTAAACAAATGGAATCGCTCCGAAGGAAGAGAAAGGAAGGCTGTCAAGGGCCAAATGTGGCACATGGGCCGGATTGATTTGGGAGGGGCTGTTTATACTGAGGCCTGTGTGTGTGTGTGTGTGTGTGTGTGTGTGCGTTGGCCCCTGCTCTCCTGCTCTGGGTCCCCGCGGACTGGGACGTTTGCCAGCAGGATGAGGAGGACACTGCTGTCTCTTCACAGTCGGAGCCACATGTTTGACACTGTACTTTCCCTTCATTCGGACCGAGTCGTACCGAGGAGCCTGCGACCACAACGCTGACACGGAGCAGCAGAAACGCCGCATTTGTTTCTTCGCCGAACAACGGCACGAGAGGAAGTGAGGGCCAAACGCAGATCCCCATCTGTCCTGCAGTTACCTCTGTTAGCGCGTCACGCATTCCTCGTGCAAACAAGTACGAGACGAGTGCAGCCGGCTGTCGCTGCAGAATATTTACACTAAAAACTTCATTTCCCCCTTCCCTCCCTCCCTCCCTCCCCTCACACTTACATTGTCCATCTGTTTCCAGCAATGATCCAAGTACTGCTGGGCCTTCCTGCCCTCCTGTAGATGCTGCTCACACAAACACACACACAAACACACACACAAACATAAACATGAGACGTGGAGGCACACAGGAAAACACACATAAATCATCAAATCAGGAACACGTTCAAATGCACGCGCACAAGACGACTGGACTTCAACAGTTTGTGTCACGATAACAACTCAGCTGGCTAACTATTAAACAGAATTTACGCTGCTCAACAGCAATTTAGGTTTCTGAAGCTGAGCGTTAACAGATATCAGCACCTCTCCAGTCATGAGCTCGCAGTGTAAATCAACAGAAGAGAGGAACCTTTCAGCTTCAGCTCGTTTCCAGTGGGATCGTTCTACCCTTTCCTTTATTTAAAGTCATTTGGGAGCGTCAGCAGGTTCCCCGAGGTTTGGAAAAGCGTCACCAGGTGAAATTTGAACGGGACGGCCGGTGCTTTACAGCGCAACACAAGAAGGGGGCGCTGTTCCTCCAGAGCGCTTCCAGCATCAGCAGATGGTGGCAGAAGTAGAGGACAGATGGTTAACATCACATCCAACACATTTATCCTCTTGAGAAAAGCCAAACAGAAAACAAATGAGGCGATGGAGAGGATACCGAGGGCAAGCAGCAACATCCGGTTTGTGAGAGCAACAGGTTTCCTGACTTGATTACGGACGGACGGAGCGAACGTGGCTGGAAACACTTTGATTCGATCACACTGAGCAGGACCGGGCTTGTTGGCGTACTCACGTGCTTCCTCTCAGCTTTGAGGTCTTGGCTGTACTTCATCAGCTCTCCGTACACCTTGTGAGCCATCTCCTCCGCCACCACCTCCCTCTGGCCGGCGAAGTCGTTGAGCTCGTTCAGTATGGAGTAGAAGGACAGACATGATGTGAACCTGCACAACGGACACAAATTAAATATGTTATTGAGACTGCGTCCGACATGCCTCCTCTGGTGTGCTGTCATAAACGGACTTTTTCAGCCACGTTTTTGTGATTTTAACTCCACATTTTAACCAAATTATGGATTTTAGTCATCAGACGTCTGGATATTAAGTTATCAAAGAAATAGGCTGAGCAAACATTAGCAGCAGCTCGGCTCAGAGCACTTCACGGACATCCTGCGTCAGAAAAACACTGATTTTAAACATGACACTGCGTTATTCTCTGTTTGTGTCGGATAAATCATCATCTAATAAAAACCTCCTGAGCGTCTGCATCAGGGGAAGTCATCAGAGAGACGACCCAGACGCCCTGCAGCTGTTACAGTTCGTACTGAGAGACCACTGGTGGCAAAGTCACACAAGACATTCAACAAACACATAAAAGAAGAGATGATGTGCGGTTGCTCACCTCGGCTCCTCGTCTTTAGAGCGTTTTGGACAATATTTCTTCACCAGGTTCCTGGCAGGAGACAGAGAGGAGCAGACGCAGAGGTTAACAATACCATCGGGTGTTCTGGTAGAGAGACAGGTAGGCGGACGAGAGGCAGACAGACACTCGCGCTGAGAGAGAGGGGATCTTAGTGTTTATTAAAGATGAATCAAAGATTTAAGCATCAAAGTCTCGGCCTGTCCGCTGCCTCGGGCTCTGATCATACACACTCCAGTAAAGCAGCGAGTTAACGATTTGACTAGGGAGCAGACGAGTGTGTGTGTGTGTGTGTGTGTGTGTGTGTGTGCCTGCTTCATTGTCAGACCTGTGCATACTGTAAAAACGTGCACACGTCTCAACACACACACACACACACACACACTGAGCTTCATCTTTGATCATTTCTCATATCTGCACAGTGTGTGTGTGTGTGTGTGTGCGCGTCATGTACTCTGAAGGGATTCGCCCTCTTTGATATCACACAGCAGCGCCCGCTGGGACCCCGCTGGTTTTTAATGAGGATTGCCGGGTTTGTGTCTGTTGAGTCGTCTCAACAAGCGCAGCGACTCTGGAATAAAAACAAATAAACACATCGCTGCTGCTGCTGCTGCTGCTGCTGCTGCTGCTGCTGCTGCTGCATCTCCAGTACTGTGTGGACGCCGGCGCTGACGCCAGGTTTGCCCAAATCACGTGTAAACCTTCCCGACACTGCGATCAGACTGCAGGACGTGACAGACGGGGGGCACCTGGGATGACGAGGAGCGACCCTGTGTTGCGTCACCATGAAAGGGAACCGACTCTATGATCCCCTGATTATACATAAAGCTGAGATATTAATAAATTAATGTGTTTTACTGACTGAAATGGACTTAAATGCAGATTAATTATGCAGGAAACATAAATATCAGACAGGACTGAGTGCTGGGAGCGCTGGGTCTGTATTCAAGACTCTGATTTAGGTCAAATGAAGCTTGATGGAGACGTTTATGTATAAAACAATGGGATGAGACATAAGACATGAGTGTATTAGTAGATCTGTAATGTGTGTGTGTGTGTGTGTGTGTGTTTACCGTAGCTGCTTGGCGTAGTTTTGCTCTATTTCCAGCCTCTCCTTGACAAACTTCGCGTAGCGCTCCACGAAGTCGATCCCCCACTGGGTGTGTTTGTCCAGATTATCAAACTGGTCCTGAGGAGGAAGGAGGAAGGAGGGGGGGGGGGAAGGAAGTTTAAACCGAGGCGCTTTGACTGCGGGCCGGAAAAGTCTCCATCTTTCCAACACGTGGGGGTGAAGTTCAGGGTTTTCATGACTCAGCAGTCTGCCAGAGTTAATGTAAGCCTGTTCTCATGCACACAAATAAAACACACGTCCTCCTGCCAGTGACTCAGCGGTATGAGTTTCTCTGTCGGCTGCGTACACGTTCGGACAGCGGCAGATTTAAACCCACGCGCGAGTCAGAGGCTGTAATCCAGATTAAATTACAATAAAGCCAGCTGCGGATTCGACTGGTGCACAATCTACATTACCAGGAGACTAAATTATGATCAATACGTGGAGTAAGAAGTGCAAAGATGAGCGTAAACAGGGTTTTCGCAGCGACCGCGTCTCTTTATCTCTGCCGACGGGAATTGTTCTTTAAAAGTCCACATCAGTGCGTCTGAGGACACACAGCGCCAGCAGCGGCGTGGCCGCGCAGCGACCTTCTTCATGCAGGAGATCGCTCATTCTGAAGGCTGTTATTTTACAATATTAGCGCGTGTCCGTTGTTCGTCCTCTTGGTTTGGTTTGGCAAGATCGCGGCTCGTCGGTGCAGGCGTTTCTTGCAGCCGCGCAGCATTTTTGTCATATGTTCAGGCACAAAACAGCGTTATCACTGAAAGTCAGCGCAGAAAGTAAGATTCATTCTATTCTGTATCAGCTGAAACTGAAAATATGTTGTCTGTAATATAGTAAAGGCGATAAAACTCCCCCAGGGGCAAACTGGATTTGTTTAAATCCTCTGTTCGTCCACACAAAGGCTCTTTTTCAGCTGCACTCACACACTTTCACAGCTGGAACGTGCCCAGAGCAAACACCACCTTATCTGCTGCCCGCTGCGGCCGTTTCTGGTCACTTAAGTGCTTTGTTAAAGGGCACCACAGCGCTGGCGAGAGGGGCGGGGCAGGCGCTGCTGCTCTGCCTCTTAACCCTCCAGCATCTATGCAGTTATAGGCCCACACCTGATCTCTTTATGGCAATTTCCAGCAATGCAAACGACAAATGGAGGCCGATGAGTGTGACGCACGCGTGGTCCATCGTGTGGTAAAACGACACCCTCAGTGTTGTGAACTGCAGAAAGCTCTCAGCTAACGCGGGACAATCTAAAGCTGGGGAGAAGCCGTAGACGTATTATTTCTAAATGTGAGAGCTAAACACACGATATCCACTCCTGCCCTGCCTCTCTTGCCTTCCTGCGTGTGTGTCAACACAAACCAAAGCCTAGATGGGAGCAAATAAGGGTTGCCGAGGGGAACTCGAGACAGCTGACCTCCTTTGTTTGCTCCGTTATCATTTTCTTCCAATACAAAGACGGCGGGGAGGAGCACTGCGTCTCCTGCTTTCAGTCACCTTATGCATCTATAACAATGGTGCATATAGTTAAAAATGGGTTTTAGCAGGTCCTTCACACTGAACCAAAGGTAAGAGCTCGACCCCACCTACAGCATTTGTCCTGCTGCAGTGTCGATGAGCAAGGCACCGAAGCCAGAGCGACATTTTGGTTCAATTGTTCCTGCGTTTTAACAGTTTTTATGGCCGGAGGGCAGGTTTTTACTGTAGTGCAAAACTTGAAAATGCACCTTAAGATTGCTTTTGCTTACTGATTAGTGCCACTTTGCAATTTGGCCTCAGTCGTGATTTCCATGGACAAACAATGGACCAATCAGAGTTCAGTTGCTAGCGCTCTCAGAAACTTAGCAACAAAGGCGCAAGAGACGCAGATGCACATTCTGTTTGCAACTGCAGAACTAGCAACTCTTCATTCGACATATGTCTTTGATCAATGTGGAAAACATGTCAACATCTCTCCGATTGGTCTGATCGGTCGGGGAAGACAACACAAAACAACCCCAGCCAACAGGAAACGTTCGCTGACATCAGGCCGAAAGAATGAAGTGAAACTGATTCGCAGTTCATTCTGATTATCGTGCCAACGTGTATCTGTGTTTGTGCAACCGCTGCAGGTTGCGGCCCACCGTGCAGTGATTCGCTGAGGCCTGTGACTCGGGTTCATGTTTCCGCCGTGATCCCGGGGAGGAACTCTGACTGATTTACAAAACAGAAAAGGAGAGAACGCCTGCAGCCGGAGAGCTGCAGCAGTCGGCCGAACAAATGGAACCGCCGGGGCCAACAAAAGGAACCCGGCGCGCTCAAACTAACCACTGACGGGGTGAAACGTGGACCGGGAGAGCGGGCGCGAGGACGGGGTTGAAGCAGATCTCAGCGGTTCAAACGAATGCCACCAGCCCTCGCTGCCAATATCAAGCATGCTCTGCAGTTCAAACACAAAGGCTCAACACAAACAACGGGCAGCGACAGTCTGCTCTGCAGGCTGCAGCACAGAAACGCATCAGGGTGGCTGTTTTTCACCGTTTCCCGTTATAATCTGCATCCTGCCGCTCTGTTGCCATTGGGTAAATGCCCACCAGCCCGTCTGTTACCGGCCTGTCCGCCTCCTTTTAGCCACCAGTCTGTGCCTGTGGTTGCGTCAGCCCGCGTGTGACGGTGTCTATGAATAAGTAATAAGAGTATGAGCTCATCCTGTAGTTTGTGGCGAGCTGAGCGCAGACGGGCTCGCTGGGGAAATGACAACATCTTTGGGCTTCAGGTCTCTCAGCTCGCAGGGAAAAAAAGATGTGGGAGGATGAAAATAATGAGGACGGTGTGAGCGCGACTGGGTGAGTCTGGTAAACCCACGCCGCTGCAGCACCTGCACCGTGACTCCTCCTCACGTCACTGCGTCCAGCAGCTTGTCCTCTACGGTAAAATATCAGGAGCGCAGACGCTGATGATGTCAGATAAACATTGCACAAACAGTTTAAACTCTAGCTTTTTCCAGCGCAGCATCCGAAAAATGAGTAGATCAATGTAAACACTTGCATAAATGAATCAGTCTGCACCCGTTAATGGACCGCAGATCAGCTGATCTCCGACAGCAGCAGATAAGGTCACCGGCGGCCGTGTTATCAGCAGCGGACAAAACATCCCGTCCTATAAGCATCACATAATCACAGGAAGAGGTGCTTTCACAAACACAACGACACCCCGGACCCTCCCTCGCAGGGCGATTCAACGGCCGTACAGCGTGTACTGAACGCAGAACAAAATACCTGTGACGTGCTTAACGGATGAATACACACTGAAATATCGTTAGTTTGCAAAACAGAAAGAAAAACAGTCCATCCAACGACTCTGTCAATCCACTTCTAATAAATGACAAAGAGCATATCATATAGGTGTCAACCGGGTCCTAATTGTGGCCATTATAATTACAGTCTATGTGTCACTGTGTTTACTGGTTTCTGTTCCAGACTTAGACCCGTAAACAGGTCACAGATCTGCTTCTGCTGCCATCTCAGGGTGAGAGAATGAATTACTCATTTAGCTTCCCGACGAGGCGAGCTGAAGGCGCGCAGTCTTTGGTGAACCCGATAACCAATCGGGCGGCTAGACGGCCCCCTCCCGGCCAATCAGAGAGCCAGACAGGCTGTGTGCATTCCACAGGAGAGGGGCTGATTAGCATAGAAAATGCTGCTAGGACAAAAGACTAATTACTGAGGCATTCCAGAGCAGAGTGGGTGTGCACACACACATGCGCGCACACACACATGCACACACACACACACACTCTCACTCACTAACAGACTCACCCACACATGGCAGAGACTGGGTGGGAAATGTCAACTTGTCTGAAACACTGGCATCACTCTGAAGACCCCCGGGCTCCGTCTGTACTGTTTGTGTGTGTGTGTGTGTGTGTGTGTGTGTGTGTGTGTCTGACTCTGTGTGTGTGTGTGTGCACGCGCACACTAGTGAGTGTTTACTGTATCTGTGTTCACGTTCCTCGAAAACAACAAGAAAGCCTCTTCCAAGAATGTGATTGGGGGGGGGGATTTGTGTGTGAGTGTGTGTGTGTGTGTGTGTGTGTGTGTGTAATCATTTGGTCAAATCTCTTTATTAAACAGCAATAATGAAATACTGCATCTTCACAGTGCAGTTGGTTCAACGGATGACAAACCGTAAACAAATGTTTGTTATGCAGCTCTCATCAACCACGGCGTGTTAGGCTGTTAACACGATGGACGCCTCATTCATCCTCATGAGGAGCATGAGGTGGTTTTTGGCTTGTCCAGCCACGCGAATAGGTGAAGATGTACGCCTCATAGATCTGCAACGTTGCTCAAAATGGCCCAACGGAGCTGGAGGAGGATAGAAACAACATCACATATATCGTAATGAATTTCACTGCAGTCATCCGAACCGTGAGGAATGACCAAAGCGCTGAGAGGCAACCACGCATAGTTTGTACCTGTGACATTACAAACACACACACACACACACACAACTAAACACACACTCTGCTTTCTCCTCGCTGAGAGCATCTGGATCTGAACACGCTCGGGTTTGATGCTAAAAAGGTTGTTGTGCTGAAAAGTCTCCAATTGCCATCTATGGGCAAAACAGGCAGGAGCACTGGCACACTGCTGACTTCACCCCACACACACACACACACACACACACACACACACACACACACACACACACACTACAACCACCACCTCACCTCACCGGTCTGCAGGCGGGAGGAGCAGCTTCTTGAACTGGTTTACAACCACTTTGCTGAAGGATTTAGCATGACAGGCAGCTTTCAGCGGAGAGAGCCCATCGATCCTGTTAGCCAGCTCTGCGCGCTGGTGGTTTAATAAAGAACTGCACTTTCATTCGCTGCAACTCTCTGAGGACTAACCACCCAAACGGTAGTTAAGTCCCGGAATAAAAGCAGGACCCATTTCTTTTGAAACGTCCCACCACTGTCGCGTTTGTCGACTGCAGTTTTCCTGTTTCTTAAACCGGTTCTTTGAACACTTTCAGCTGTTCCGCACTCGTTTTGCTCCGCTGCGCCTGCAACAGAGACCCACATCGTGTACCTTCTCTGCATCTCCGTTAAATGTTGTGCTGAGAAGTCTCGTGAGCGCTGATAGCCTATTTTACAGCTGGTAAACGTCGCTAATTGGCACTCAACCCAACGCAGCCCACCTTCGTAGCGCTGTCGGTAATTGAATTTCCTCAGTGCTGAGATTAGTTTTAAATTAGCGGTTTGCACCTTTTTTTTTTTCCTGCGGCGTACACACACACACACACACACACACACACACACACACACACCTCTCTTTCATTATGTGCTCTGTCTCTGTTCGTCTTTTCTCTTCCCCCTGCGGAAATAAAAACTGCTGCTCGTCCGTGGCCCAGCACGGACACAGACCGCAGCGGCTACACACGCAACCCTTAGAGGAAACATGTGATTCATAGTCGCTCAAATTATAGATAATTCTAGTGGATTAAAACGAATCGGGGGGAGGGATTCTCAGGGATCACAGTCACTCCTGCAGTCGCCCTATGACTCCATGTTTGGCCTTGCTCACGCTGATCATTAAAACTTAATCATGCTTCCTTCGGAGGCGAGCGGGTGCCTGTGAGGTGTTTCAGCTGTCAAATCAGACGATCCATTTGTTTCCATCAGTGCAAACAGCTCAGGAGAACAAACGGGTGTTTCTTCCTCTTATGTAACAGCTGGAGCTTTTGTTTCCCCAGTCTGTGTCTTGTTTGCTGTTGGGCGGCCTGATTATCTGAGCTCGGCTGATTCACACCTCGCCAACAGCTGTGCAGATGTGACAGGGAAAACTGCTCCCACGTTTCAGAACTCTGTCACAGGAACTGTGCGTCAGCGCAAAGTTAAAGCTAAGGAACCGGTATTTCTGTGTTATTGTAGCGTCTCCCTACGCAGACTCTTCGCTGGCACGCGTGCTTTCAGTTTCAAAAGTGGGCGGACCAGTCAAACTCTGTCCGTTCACCCAGGAGGCGACTTAACAGGAACCTGCGTTCGTTGTGCGCCAGCGAACGCAGCCCAGGGGAGGACATCAAACCCTTTCCCGCAAACCCCGACAGGAACGCAGAAGGAAAAAACATCGCGCCTGTGAACAAATACCTCGAGCACAGACATCTCAGCGCTGAAGCTGACTGGCGGCTGGAAAGTCGTAACAGATGTTTGGCTGAAAATGTCAACGATGGTCAAATCCATGTTTTCCCTTTTATAGCTGGACTGAAACATGCAGCAGAGACTGAGGCCCAACTGCTGTCGGTTATTATAAAGTAAAAATCTGGGCCACTCTGCTCTTGAGCTGAGACGATTTGACAATTAAATCAATTATTTGATCCGAAGGCAATGAATTAGTCACTGTTTTATGGCATGGTGAATAATTTATTGTTTTTGTGTCATTATAGAGCAAAACTGCCAAACAATCGCTCGTTTCGGCTTCTGAAATTTGAACATTTCCTGGTTTTTCTGACTTTACGAACACTGAAAACTGAATATTTTGGAGTTTTACTCGACTGATTGAACAGAAGGTGCGTTCTGAAGACATTAAAGTGAGCTTTGGACAGTTAATCAGGAATAAATAACTGTATTCTGCAGCCCCATTTGTGTTGTCAAGGTTTTAACTGTGGGGGCAGGTTTCCAAAGCTAGAGGGCCCTCTTTGAACGAACACGGACAGGACCCATCAGGAGGTGTCTGTGTCCGAGTCGGAGACGGGTCGGTCAAACATTAACCCAGCCCTGCCGCAGTGGGCTCGTGTTTCCTTGTGTCACAGCTGCGACAGAATGATATTTAGCAAATAAAATACATGTTTACCCAATGATTCTTCGCTGCTGGTCCGCAATTCAAGCCACTCGTGCAGGTATGTGAGAGGGGCTGCGAGGCGGAATGTCACTTTAAAGCAGCTGCGGCCGTAAATCAGCGACAGTCACGCTTTAACCGGTCGGAGGCCGCAACAAGCTTTGTGCTGAGCGGCTGGAAAGAATGACACCTGGTTAGCAACAAGGGGAAGAGACGGGGCAGCGGAGGGAAGCGCAGACAGCGCACATGTGTGTGTCATGTGTTGATAATAAACACGGACGACACCGACTCCATCACCTGACCTCCTTTACCACAATAAACACTCTGTTGCTGCGGTTAGCCACGCATGCACACCGTCTCTCTCTCTCTCTCTCTCTCTGTCTCTCTCTCTGTCTCTTTTATACATGCAGAACAATACACCATGCTGCAGATTCAGGCCAAAGTGTTTCATAATGTTGAAAGACAACAACACCTGCTAATGGCCGTTGTGTTGCTTCAGCAGCAGTCCACCTTTTCTCCTTTACCCTTTGGCCTTCATGGTTCACTGGACAGACTTGTTTCAGGAAACCTTTTGAGCGATCTTATCTAAATTTCGAGCAGTAAAAGACTCCAGGGAGGAAGGTTTCTCACTGCAAAACGAGAAAACTGCAGGCGACGAAATGGGACATATTCTGGCAGCTGACAGCTGTTTTAAAAGAATCTATAATAATATAAAAGAATCAAACGCAGCCACGGTCTCCTCTGGTCTTCTGGGGCTGGGACAGAATATCGGCATCTGTGTTGGTGTTTACAACCAACAACAGAGCAGTCTGCATGTCCGGCTCTGACCGACGACATCGCCACACACCGCTAGCTTACCGCCGGAAACAGAGAGCTTCACCTAGCGGGATGAACGCCCCCTCTCAGCGGTTTCACTCAGAGGAGGACGGCCTCTGTAAATCACTCCTGTGGTTACGTAACGACAGGAGCTGGATCTGAACGGCCTGTAGGAGCCCCATGTTACCAGAGGGTGGGCTGCAGAGACGATGCAGGACCTGTCTGCCTTCCTCACTCTCTGAGCTGGTTCAGCTGAGGGGGGACTAGTTTAAATATGTAGAGGCAGGAAAACCTGTTTTTTTACAACATGTCTCCTTTAAGTCTGGGCACACAGTGGGCCATGGGTGCAAAACCAGAACATCTACAGGCATCTCAGGGAGCTCTGAAGTAGGCTGTGTGTCCGGTAGCACCGGGAGGACGACTGTTGCAGAAACATGGAAATTTTATGGAGATTTTATCTTAGAAAACAAAGAGACAAAGCCAGTATTCATTTTCCCTTTTCAGTGCTGTACATTGCATGTCTTTGTCGACATGCGAACGTTGCATTTTTATCAAAAGTGTCGCATCAACACCAGGACATCCATGCAAACGTGCACCAGCATCAAGAATCGTGTGCAGCCGCACAAGTCACGTCTTCACATTTGCTCCAGTGCAGATAAACCGAGACACCTCCTGCAGCGTGTCGGGCCCATGAGGCAACGTTTACCCGCACTAAAGACATTACGGCCTTTAGTCGGGGTAATTACGCTTGAAACTCGTGATGAGACTGAGGGTTTGCAGACAGCGTGAATAATGGGTGAGGCAATGGGTGTTCCCTGACACCCATTTCCAAAACTGTGTGCTTCACTCCAGGCCAATCCCACTGTATTTACTACCTGCCTGTGGAAAAAAAAAACACACACACACACACACACACACACACACACACACACACACCTGGCCGCTCCTGTCTGTGGCTAGCTATTCAGGTTTCATAGCAACCTGATCTCTTCTATTGTCTAGTTCTCCTGCTGCTTTTCACACACACACACACACACACACACACACACACACACCCTGACAGACTGGTTAGGCGAGAGAGGGACAGATGATTGGATATCCAGTTAGATCCAGATATCATTACGCCACAGCGAGCGCAGGATACAACCCATTTTCAACACTTAACCGTGTTACTAGCGCATGCTTTCTCCACGACTGGTTTAACTCAACATGTCTTCTTCTGCCAGCTGAAACGCAGCTGGAACGATGATGTTAGGGGGGAAACGACCTCGCTGATCTCTGTGCTTTGCAAGAGACCTGCACACTGACACGTCAGTTATATTGCAAACATGCTGCCGGTCGACTTAAATCGCTGAGTTCAGCACGTCAGCACAGCGCCGTCTCTTTCTTGCACAGAACACAAGAACAAAAATCAAAAAAATCCACCAACTCAAATGCAAACGTCTGCCTCTCACCAAGGATCAGAGGCGCAGTAACTGATTCAGACAGTCAACCTTGTCCTCCAACCCTGACTTGCAAGTCGGTAAAATCTGAGAGCTGTAAGGCCCCCCTCGCAGTTTTGCAGTTTTTAAGCTGCAGATTATTGTCATGCGGTGTTGCTCCTGGTAGATAAACAGGTGAAGTCGTTTAGTTTGCAGAGCTAACAGATGATGCAGAGAGCTACCAGCGACAAACCGTACATTAAACACAATACAAACAGTTCATCTGGTAAGAACACTTGGATCAAACGCCTCATTGTCGACTCATCTGGGGTGCCAGTCTAAAGCTGGGTTGCAATATTAATGCTAGAAACCAGTATTTGATTCAAAATGAACTAGATCTGACTCAGTTTGTCTGCTAATGAAATATTTAATTGACGCAACATCTATTTGCGAACAGTTTTGATGAGCAATAACTCGTTAATTCAGCAAGAAAACGCCAACAAGTCTGTGGTTTCCGCTTTGCAGATGGAAAGAGATGTTTGTCAGCTGTAGCCCTTAAAATCAAACACTTACTATAAGAAATAATGAGCTGTAACTGTTTTAATGTGGCAGTTTCAGTTTAAAATAAGGATGTAATACTTTAATTGTTCTGGAACGACTGCTGCTAATGTGCTTCAAATGACTGTGGTTATCTTAATGAAGAATTAAAACCGGAGTAGTCCCACGTGTGTTTTGTTTGCTGTGTTATTAAATGTCAGGCGGTGACTTCGATCAGGATCCATCAGTCTGATCTGATCTTTCTGCAGGGGTCACCCGCCTGACACCGAAGGTCGGCTGGCGGATTTCCTGGGTCAGCGTCTCATCTGATAGGCTGCAGCAGAGGAAAGCCTGTTCTGACAGAGTGAGAGCTTGTTTTGTAAAGTAATCCTTTAACACTGAGACCAGTTTGTGGGTGACATCAGTTTACACACACACACACACACACACACACACACACACGGAGCAATTTAAGCACTGAAAGTTGTTTTGCATGTGCTGGATTTAGCTTATCCAGTGTAGGGTTGGAGCCATATTAACATGATTATTCTGTGTACATACAACACATATATCAATAAAGCTAGTGTGTGTGTGTGTGTGTGTGTGTGTGTGTGTAAATCAAATTTCATTTCACCCTTTTCACAAAATCACAGAATAAACACATTAATAATAGTGTCACAGTGTAAGGTCATGTCTTGAAACCATGAAACCATGACAACACTGACATGTAGCAGCAGCATCACTATTCCACATCATTAACCGGTCTGAGCAACAAAGCCGTGCAGTAACAGCGCCGGTGTTTGTCCCTGCATCAACATCCGCCGTTGCAGAACTATTGCGAGTCGACGGGATGAGCAGCCTGAGGCCTCGTGTTTAATAAACGCCGGGCGCGGCCAGCGGTGGGTGTTTCACGGTGGCTTCAGGTTAGCTCGGAGCATCTGAGAGCGGGTTCAGCCGCATGACGACGCAACAACACGCGTCAGCTGACTGAAGAACCTCTGAGAGCCATCAGAGGACTGCAGCGTGTACGTCCTGTAGGGGCAGCGCTAAAGACATTTACAAATCGATACGCACACGCGGTATATAAAGCCTATTCTGACAACAGTGCAGCATATAAACCCACACGCATCTACCCACTTTGTGTTTCCATCACAAAGCACATGGAAAAGAGTAGAGCTACCACCAAAACCCTGTAAGAACAAAGAGGACCAATGCTTTTAGAGTATTGTAAAGGGTGGTTTGTTTATAGGTACGTGCCAATCAAGCGTCAGGCATCGGAACGTTGGTTCAACCTGCTGTGGGTCTGATTTTCATATTTAACCAACAACGCGAAGAAGGTTTGCCAGCGATGCGATTCAGTGCAAGCAGAGCGACGAGCTACCAGACCAACAGCCAAACAGTCGCTGGGTTGTTGCAATGATGGAGCGAGACTGCGCTGAGAGGCTACACACACACACACACACACACACACACACTCAGATACATGGATGGCTAATTTAAGCACAATCAGTTTCGGTGGTTGTCCACACTATTAACCACACTGTTTCCTGTGTGTGCGTGTGTGTGTGTCCAATATGAAAGAACAGGATGTGATGATTACCGTATCTATCCAACAATCCATTGAGCTGTGTCATCAGACCATATGTGCATGCCTGCGTACAAACACAAACAGCTCGTTCATCTCAGGGAAAAAGCCACAGGATCCTTGATTTATCTTACCGCTGACTCAAGTGCCCTAATCACAGTCGGGGGTTTTGGCATGCGGCTCCCAGCTGTATGAGTATATTTGTGTTCGTGTGTGTGTGTGTGTGGACTGCGACGCCGTCTCCTCACAGCGTCCGTGCTGGTTAGTGCGGTTGACTGTGGGCTATGACACTTTTGGTTTGGGTGCTGACAGCTGGCACTATTTTTAGGGAATGAACACATCACGTCGGTTTTAGTTCGTTCAGCGCTGACAATCCAAAATGTAAAAAAGATATACTTGCTCATCCCTCCGCTGACAGCTGGGCTACGACTCATACGTCAACTCAACATGTAAATGCACACATTTTCATTAAACTATGTATCGTGACTGTGTAATCGTCACCACCAGCCGCGCCGTACAGGTCAAAGAAACAGGAAATAAAAAGGTAGCAGCTCATCTCTTCTTACAAATAAGACTGGAAACAGGGAAATCAGCCTCAAACCACAGCTGACCCGTGAAATTAGGTCAATTAAACAAATACGATGTAACATGTTTACTTGTGTTAAACGCTGCCCGCTGGTGGACGCTGGAGAGACGTTTCATCCCTTTTTCGGTCTTCGTGCTAAACTAAGCTAAGCTAACAGGCTGCTTCAGATTTAACGCACCTTCTCATCCAACTTTGACAACAAAGAAGGCAAACACATGTATTTCCCATTCCTTTAACAATAAACTTAACGGACTCTCAGACACAGTTAATCTTCAGTTGGTGTTGGTTTAAAACTAACTATCCATCCTACAGATCTGATGTAAATCTGTGTTAACTGGCGCCCCATGCTGCCCATGAAAAGTGTCGGAGTCAGTGGAATATTCCCTGCAACGTTCCCTCGTATCCAGCAGAAATCCACTTTAGCTCGTATTAACTCGGAGCCTGCGTTCAGTGGAAACATCTCCTCAGATAAGTCCTCACCACGGTATAAATAAGCATGGAGATTCGGAGAAATGCCCTTTTACCTCCTGTGAGGAGCGGCTGAGCATGCCTGCACTTATCATGTGACACGCTGACAGAACACGTCTGCACAGTTTTCCTGTTAGAGAAGGCGGACAACAACTCGTACTGGCCAGCAGAGCGTACCCGCCTGTGAATGTGTATCATACGGGTTAACCATTAACTTCATATCATATGACTAATATATGACAGGAGGCCAGGATGTGGGTGCAGCACAGCTACTACTGCCGCAGCCATCGGCTCTGCTGCTGGTGTTTGAGTCGGGACATGGACACCCTACAAGTGTAAAACAGCAATGATGCTAATGTGCTAATGATACTTATGACAAGAAAGGAGAATTTTACATGAATCTCTCATTCAGTCACAGTAACGTTGCTGCTGGTGACTAACGTCAGACAAATAAAGGTGAAGATATCAGATTTAATCTGAACTGAGTCTGAATCGCCCCGTCGCCGCCTCTCAGCCTTCCCTGTGGCTGCTGAGCTGACATTAGCTGTAGGGCAA
The DNA here is from genome assembly GCA_008933995.1 of Datnioides undecimradiatus. Taxonomy (NCBI): domain Eukaryota; kingdom Metazoa; phylum Chordata; class Actinopteri; order Lobotiformes; family Datnioididae; genus Datnioides; species Datnioides undecimradiatus. Next base: position 21,628,551 of record WARS01000029.1, read on the forward strand.
CAAAACAAGCTGCTGATGGATTTCCACATATACTGATGCAATACGCTTAAAGGCATAACTAAAGGGTTGACTGATTACTTATTATCCACTGGTGTTTGGCTGTTACAAAGTCAATGTTCACAGCCAGAAAACACTTGCTTGTTAACAGACCCACAGATTCAACACTTCGTTAGTCTTTATGCACAGAAAAAGAGAAGTCCAACTATGCTAGCAGCGATGTGAGGCTGCTAGCAAGAATCTGCAGTTGCGCGCAGACTGGAGACACTGAATATCATTAGAATACTTCATGCTAATCAACTGAATACTTGACATATTTCAGTCTCATACAAAGTGGGTCACTACCCAGTGGCACAAACCCTGTTGACGGCAACTGCACTTGCCTCCAGTGCTGCTGCAGCTCGTGCTTTTGCCTTATCCAGCACTGATATCAGTTACTGCTGCCTCCGCAGCTCTGCAGCAAGGCCTCAGCCACGACCCTGGACCTGCAACGTGTCACGCTTCTGTTGCCTACTCGTGAGCGACGCCTTGCAAATATTAAAGCGGGCTTAAATGAACAATGGTGAGTCTAGACAGAAAAACACAAAGTGGTGTTTGTTAAACACGGCCGTGGGAGACAATAGTGGGTCACAAAGTGGGTTAAAGTGAGCTCGCGAATGTTTGAGGCGGTTGTTGTTAAAGAGTTTAATCCTCAAGTCCCTGCAATTTACAGTCAGCTGATTCAAGCGTCAGGACAAAAGGGCAGCGAAGACATGTTTCCATCTCTTTTATGGACGAGAGAGCCGTATCTGTCCTCCTCTCTGAAGGAAGAAGGGATAACAAACGGGCTCAGAGTCAGCCCGCTGCTCAGTGTGTTAACATCCTTTATTCTGCACTTTGACTACCTGACATATTACAGTCAGGGGTACCCGCGGTAACCGGCAGGGTGGGAGGGGAGGGGAGGTCACTGTGTGCTTCATAGGCAGGTTTCCAAGGTAACTAGAAACCCTCCATGCTGAGCAGCTACTGAGTATGTGTGTGTGTGTGTGTGTGTGTGTGTGTGTGTGTGTGTGTGTGTGCAAATGAGCTGCGCAGAGCTGAAGGCAACACAGGGCAGGTTTTTATTGGGCTCTCAAACTTCACTGGCCAAATAAACAGCCTGGGAAAACTCCTCTGCTGCTAGAATGAACATTGTTTCCTCGTATGCAAACAGGCTGCGCGTCGGACGGGGATGGAGACGGAGGAAGGAAAGACGGGAGACGGGCGAGGGGAGAGGGGGTGGGGCTGTCCTAGTTACGCTTATCCCGTGTATGTATGCACACGGCGTCTGTATTTACAGTCTGTGCGTTGTGGCAAAAGCCGGCGTTTGGCCCGTACGTACGCTCGTCAGCCACAGCGGCAGGGAAAGGCACCACAAACAGATTCTGTTTCCTGATAACGCGGCATCGCAAGACCGCTTTGTGTTGCTTTTACACAATGCCGGCCCCTACATCAGCACGAGGGGGACCTACGAGAACCCTTGAGATGGTTCCAGGAAGTCCAGAGGCAAAAGCTTGACGTTACAGCGCCACGCGGGAGTTGATGTGCAGCTGGAGTCTGGAGAGACTTCTAACCTTATCATTTATGTATTTTTTTATGAGGAAGCGTGAGGGTCAGACTGAGCTGGTGCTGAAACTATTAGATTTGACATTTTGATAACCATTTCACCGTCTTTGCCGCTCATAAGCTTCTAAAATACGAGGAACTGCTGCTTCTCTTTTAACTCTGCCATTATGAACAGTTAATAATTCAGGTTTAGCCCCTCAGTGACGCACTCTGTGGACTCTGTGGAATTGTGATTCAGGTAAGAACTCTTTGTTAAGCAAGGAAAAACACCATGAGGTCAAACTGGTTCACAACCAAACGCTGTAGCTTGGGATTAATGAACACTCATCAGTTATCCCAGTGAGACAGCTTCACTCCCAACTGTATTATATCCAGTTTAAAATCATCCCATATGTGGCCTCTGAGAGAAAACAGCAGTTCCACATCACTAAAGTCTATTTTAGGGTTTGTGACATTAAACCATTTTCGAACAGTGCACATTTTAACTTGGCCTGTGGGAAACCCTTAAATAAAAGTGTGTGTGTGCGCGTGTGTGTGCGCGTGTGTGTGCTGGAGAATTCTGCCTGATCCCGAGGGGATAGAGGCAGCTTTTGTTGAGGGGGAGGATGAGGAAGAGGAGGAGGAGGAGGAGACGAAGAGTGTTGGCATAAGGACGGGAGGAAGGGAGAGGTGCAATTATCAACTCCACAATGGGATAAGAGGAGCTAATGGTCTGTCGTCACACACACACACACACACACACACAGAACAAAAAGGTGCTTGATTCATGCTCGATTTATTCTGCTCGCTCTAACACTGGTCGCTAAGGGAAGTGACCGTCCTGTACAGACAGAGAACTAGATCACCAAACGTGGAACTGAACCAACAATCGCGATGCACAAAGGAGGCTTCGCCTGGAGTATTGTGCTGTCCTCGCGTCTCTTTGGGCCCGTGCGTCCCTCGGTCCTCTGGCATTGTGCGTGTCCGCGGAGCAGATAGCATCAGCGCAGCGGGGGCTGAGCAGGTTTAGCAGGCAGCTGATGTGTTTAGTACACAGCGACTAAAGGACATCAGCTGGAGGACGTCTCTGTGACGTCACCGACTCGAGACGGGCTGCAGGTTCACGCCAGGGTCTGCAGATTCACGCCAGGGTCTGCAGATTCACGCCAGGGTCTGCAGATTCACGCCAGGGTCTGCAGATTCACGCCAGCGTCTGCAGATTCACGCCAGCGTCTGCAGCCCCAACACAAGCGTTCGTCTCAGTGCACTTTCAGGCATAATTACATGGTCTCCACGTGCAGGTGGCTGATATGGAAAATATGTAAATTTACATTGTGATATCGATACAGTGTCTATATAATGTGGCTAATTTTAATGGGAAAACTACTGAGAAATTAATAAAAAATTGCCAGACAGGAATTTTTGTTTTCGGCTAATCCAGTTCATTTAAAAAAGATGCATCATCACATTTATGCAAAATTATCATGAAAGGAGTTCTGACGATTACTAAACCGGCTATTAAACACAGCCGTCAGTATAAAGTCCACACTGCTGTCGGTGAGCGTGTTGCACAAGCAGGCCTCAGATTGACAGCAGCCGGCCATCCAGCAGCGGCTTAGCGTAATGACTGGGTTTTGGAGATCTGGGGAAAATTCACCAGAGAAAATTCCCGACATCTTCCAATTTTCCACGTGTCCCGAAGCCTGCATTTTTATCCGCTGGCTAATAAAGTAACTGACTAATAAACAGTTGACAGACACGCTGACTCCTGGAAGACAGCGAAACAGCGAATGCAGCTGCAGCTCTGGCCAAAGCCCTGCATCTAAACAAGTCACGACTCTGAGACGTCTGGAACGGCTCCTGGCTGCGGTGATTCACTCTTTACTTCCTGGAAAGAAACTATAACGCGCTCTGATTGCTGCAAAAATGGATAAAAATGATAAATAATGACAATAATTCAGTGCTCTGTGTTACAGACACCTCGGCTCACCTCTTTTAAATATCAAACAAAAGCTGTATGACACCAACAATAAGCTGTGTGACACATTTAGACAGGCGCACGGGAAGACGGGCCTATCCAAGGTCACCGCATCGGTCCGAGAGGCCTACAGGTGTGGCGGTGCCTGAATGCAAGAGGAGCTTCACTGCCAAACAGCTGGCCGGGTGGATGCAGCTGCGACCACATCCAGGGGGAGGACGGGGAGCGAGGCGATGGGAGGATGGGAGGAAGGAAGTGAGGGCGGGAGAGGAGCAGCGGGGACACAGGAAGAAGGCTCCGTGTTTGTACGAGTCTTCAATGAAATTAGGCTCAGCAAACTCTGTGTTGGTCAGTCTGCAAGCCGTTCCTTCCTTTTGGTATTTACTCGCCAGACGAACATATGAAATTGATTATAACTGAGCACAAGTGTCACAGCGCTGCTGCTACTCCCATACCCCGCAGGTGTTTTCAGTTACCTCGATTGGACCTCACGCACGGTCTGCACATGCCCACACAGTCCTGGAGAAAGGTGTAGGTGGGTGTTCAGACCAAAAACAGCCCTGTCTTAAAAACCTGTATGACAACAGAATCTAAACAGCTCAGATCCACGAGTTTGTCGGATGCCAGGACCCTGAACGGCGGTTCATTATATAATGACCATGGAGAGGTGGCATGGCGGCAGGCATTTTCGACTTGTCGCTGCAGCAGAACCACGGGTATTGCTACCAACATCAGCAATGGCTCAGTTACATGGCGGCGAACAGGCGTGCTCAGTGACAGCTGAAAACCTGAGCGCTTCCTGCACAACAAAAAGAACCAGTACGCTCAGCTGAGGGGGAAAGTTGGTGTAAACAGGGCAGCGAAAGCAGATTTTAGAAACAAAGCATCATGCATGTGAGGCGTGTAACGTACGCGCCCACTGAGATGAAAGTAAAGATGAGATCTGTGGGGAAATCTGCACTGTATCTGGTGGAAAGCGCCTGCTGCGAAGAGGGCCAATGGAGATTCGTGTCAATTAATGAGGGGGCCGTTTGTGTGCGCAGCTAATAAACCAACGTAAGTGGAATCACCCACGTGGGTAACACGTCGGACATTACTCACGCAGAAGCTGCTGACCAGGAGAATAAGATACTGTAGGTGAAGCTGCTCGTGCTGTCAGCGTGCATCAATGGTTAACGTGTGGATCAGTTCATGCAGCGTAACCTCGTTCAATCCTGACGTATCCTGTTACTGTTACTGCTGCAGGAGCCAATTTCCCCACTGGGATCATTAAAGTTTTATCTGATCCATTATGTCTGTGAGCTCGGCTCGGCTCTCAGGCCGTCGGCCTTCACCTCCCACTGCGTGATAATCTCTCGTCCATCATTAAACTTCCTAACTCCCCCCCGTTTTCTCCTCCCAAACTCCTCCCGCACCTCCTTCCTCCTTCTTCATCTTCCACGCTGTCTCCTCCAGATGTGTGTTCGCGCGACACTGTTAATTAAGAAAGACATCCACCCCCTCGTGAAGGACATAAACAAAGAAATGTGGGCCTCAACTTTCAACTGTTGCATAGCCAGGACTGAAAACAACATGTTCTCTCACTCACACCTACAAAAACACCCTCCTACACACACACACACACACACGATGTGTTGAAAAGCTTGGCTAGACGTGGTATAACAGCTTGTCGTGTCCAGGCCAGTGCCCCTCAGCTTCAACATGACTTCATTCACACCCGCTGTGAGCCGCTGAGAACCAGACTCCTGGCCTACTAAACAACAGGGACCCTCTCATCAGCGCCACGGACAGCGAGGGGATACGACAAATGGTGGATCAAGACTCGCTTTGTGAGGGCTCCGCGCTGGCAGGCGCCGCACAGAGCCGTGCCCTGCATCCCGTCTCTGAAAGCGAAGCCATCTCTGTAACAGAAGGATTGTTGCAGGCACAGTATCGGTATCTCACAGTATCTCAAAAGATGTTCTTATTATTTTATTATCTGTAATCTGTAAACATCACAACAAAACCAGAAACGGGACCAACACGGAAGGCGATCTGCCTTCTGCTGTTGTCGAAGCAGCGAGAATAAGCCGTTGCTGAGCTCAAAATGGGAAAATGGACAATTATAACGGACCCAAACTTCAGCAAACTCGCTCAAACATAAATGATCGCTTTGATATTTAAGGTGTTTAGGATGTCCACGTTTGAATCGCAGACAAAAACACTGCAGCTGTGCCTTTAAGAGTCGATATCTTGTCCGATCTTCATCCAAATCTCAGGAGGGGAGTCGGATAAAGAAAGGCAACGCAACCTGAGCGCGGCGGAGTTGCTTCCCTTCAGTCAGGAAACTGGATTGAGTCCAGACCTTGTTATACTGATGGCTACGGTCTATAAATATCACAAACAGGAGAGGGGATATGGAGCATCTTGTCTGGGTCTGATGGCCACCTGATGCCAAGAATACAAACAACGCTCTTGCTCTAGGTATCACATGGTTCGCACAAAACCCCACACTTCAACAACACCTCCCATAGGACACCTGAGGGAGCACGGTAATACAAAAACCTGTGACCGCCTGATCTGCACGAGGGTGGAAACCCTGCTCTCTGTTCTGAATCGGAGCTTCCACAATTGGTCCTGTTTGTGTAACGGCTGACGGAGCCTGAAGTGAAATCAAGAGTCCAGCCAGCCGTTTAAAGCCTGTCCTCCTTCCTCCACCTTTCCTTCCTTTATCCCCTTATCCCTGTCTTTCAGTTTGGCCGATCAGCGGAGACGACTGCCCGTCAGCCTCTTGTCCTTCAGTCAGACTTGGCCGCTCCTCCCCGCTGGCCTCCGGCTCACCTCGACCAGACGGACCAAGAGCACAGCGTGGCAGCATCCTGGCACCGAGCGAGCGCACACACATCGCACACAGAGCTTTAATTCAGACTAACACTTCCTACTTTATATGTGTGTGTGTGTGTGTGTGTGTGTGTGTGTCTCGGAGGGCAGGGAGCCAGTACGGTAATAGGATGTTCCTCGCTTGCTTTGTAATGTCTCAGAGACGTGGGCTGAAGCCAGAACGCAGGGTAACAGCTGAGACGCCAGGCTGCACTCAACATACTAATGCTGCCTTAAGAGCTGGACACTTAAATATATATATATATATAAAATACTGACAATTATTGATTAAACAATTAATCGAATAAATGAACCATCAGATTGTTCCAGGAGCAACCCGAGGGGTCACGAGTTGATCAAAAGTAAAGAGGAGTATGGGAAACAAACAGTTCAGCTGCACGACACTGAGGCTGATTGCTACAGGCACCTATTTAAATCACACACAATCATGTAAACCGGTCGCCACCAGCAGAAGTGTAACGCTGAGACTGCAAGAAAGATGGCTTCATTTTAAAAAGAGCCGTAATCCACCATCAAAATACTGGCAAACGCTGGATCATTTCATTAAAACGAGAATCAACTGGCAGCGGGTTTGATATCCAGGGAGTCGTCGTTCGTTCTTAATGAATAACACCAACTGTTTGCCAGTTGAAATCTGACGACTGGCTGCTTCTCTGGATCTTAAAACAACATTTTTTCGAGTTCTGGGCGGCTGCTCCAACAAATTAAGCAACACGAAGACGCTGCTTTGGGCTCTGGGAAGCTTTGACGGACCTCTTTGATGAACTTATTCCTTATTTTTATAGAACGAACAAATCAGAAATCAATTGAGGGAAATAACTGGCACGCTGGTTGCAGCCTCGGGGGAAACAGACTTGATACACACAGCTACTGAACGGCATCCAAGTCCATGCAGTCATCATAATCATACATGGGACAACCAATTATCTAAGTAGTGATATTAGTGGCGTTCGGCCAACAGCTGTAATCTCTTCTGTTGGCCAGCCAATCACGGTTCATCTGAGACCAGACGGGCACACGCCTACCGACTGACTTGTACTCTGTAATATACGAAACTGAATGACATCATTTGGTCGGTCATCTGTGAAAAGAACACAACAGCCAATCAGCTGTTTTATATCCTATTCTGCGGGCAGTAATCCGTAATCTGACATCAGACAGCCAATCATGTGTAATCTGACATCAGACAGCCGACATATTAATCTCATCAGTGGACTCAGGGGATTATGACGGTCCGTCAAGCCAGCGCCTCCGCTCAGCAGATCACAGCGTGACGACGCAGGGGCGACTCAAACAGGTGGGGGGTAAAGGAATATTCCACCACTTTAAATTGTATTTAGTTTACTGGACTCCCGACGGTGGATTTTAATTTTATTCCAACTGTGGTAACTTTGAATTAATTTTTCTGTATTCTGGTTTTTTTTCATGCATATCAAAGAAATCAAAGAAATAAATAAAGCTGGGGACCAATATCAAGTTTACAAACACTCGCACTCTTAATATAAAAACATAACACTTGGCCAAAATCTTGCTTTCATGCAAACTGAACGACTTGATATGTCTATACTGAAATGAATAGATTAGTTGGGAAATAAAAACAGGAACCACTTCTGACGGGCGTATTTTGTTTTTTTAGATTTTATAGCTGTAAATAAGCATTTTAAATTTTTATCTTGTGACCTCTCTTAAATTTTACATGTTACATTCAAATAAGTCAAATGGCAGGGACGTATGAAAAGAAAATTGTTATGTGATGCTCAGAAATGATGTCGAAACCACTTCCACGCCTTTAGAAACGGACTCGAAAATATTTAATATGGAAAAATAAAAATGACCCTTCCATATATGAACCAACGCTCACAAGCCAGTCCCTCCATCTGCATGACTGCGAACACAAGCTGACACAGACCATTTCATCCAATCCACACTTGGTACTCGCCGGGGGGAGGGGGGAAAAAAAAAAAAAAACCCTGAATGAATTACATGAATGGGAGATCCAACAAAAACACACCGATATCCTGACAAATGGCCTCTGCGTTCACGTGTGCACCGCTCCACCACGCTTTGGAATCAGAGGGAAACACACACTTGCGTCTTTGTCTGCGGCAGCGCGGTCGCGTTACATCTGAGGGCTGAGCAGGCAAAAAATTAGCTTATATTAAACTGCAGATAATAACCACGGAGGTCAGCTGGAGGAGTATCATCTCAGGGAGGTGAAGCACGCGCACACACACACCCCTCCTCCTTTTGCGCACACACACACACACACACACACACACACACAGGGGATGCTGCCGGTTGCCTCTCTGGTTACAACAGCTTGCAATGGCCAACACCCCACAAAAAAAAAAAAAAAAAAATACAGGCTGGAGCTGAGCACGCTGTTAGTTAATACACGTCTCCAAACATATTCATGCTGCAAACAAACAAACAAAAAAACATCACAATAACCAATTTGGCGCACGAGGCTGATGCAAAAGGAGATATCCACACACACCAACACCTACTGTACTTGACAAAGAGCGGCTGCAGCTGATGACTGAGTGACTTCGCTGTTAAAATCTAACGTGGTTTTAATAAAAAAAGGTGACAACTGGTGTCTGCCTGATTGTTTTAACTATACAGGCAGGAGGAATGTGGAGGATCGGTGTGGTCGTCACCTAGGCTGATTGATTTCTGAGGGCATGGAAGTTAAGACAAAAGGTTGGATATCTGGCAACGAAGAGGCGCGTTGGGCCAATCGGTGAGTCAAACAAGCGGGTGTTGAGTTAATATGTCGTTTATTATGCCGAGAACCGGGCGGGACGGTGGCGCTCTCGACCCGGATCACACCGTTTCTACAGCCCGCTGCCGGGAATCCCTGCCAGCCGCTCTCTCAAACAGGGTGTGACACGCGCACACAAACAAAAAAAAAAAGCACCCGTTAAAATACAAGTTAGTAAGCTGCCACTTGAATTAAAACATCTACCCGACAGCGTGGGTGATATTTAAGCTGATGTAATGTGTTGGAGGAGGCAGCGTGACCCCCCGCCCCGGCTGTGTTGCCCCGTTGTGTCTGCAGCCTCGCCTATTGTTCCGCCGCTGTCACAGCCGTTAAGGTGCACCGCGGATTAGCTTCTTAGCTTGTTAGCCTCGCCGGCTAACCGCGCTAGCGCTAACGTTAGCCGCTCCGCTCGCCTGTGTGTGTGTGTGTGTGCGCGTGTGTTTTCAAAGCTAAAAAGGTAACGCGGCACCTTTTCCCCCACTAAAAGTCGGCGTGTTGTGTCCGCGTTGACAATAAAAGCACAAAAAAGTTTCTGTCAGAAACCGAGCTTAAAGTGTTTTAACATACCCAGAGCTCCGTTCCCCAACTCATCGCGGATTCCCCTGTCTGACTTCTCCCGTATTGGACGCAGTTTTCCCCCGTTCAGACTCTCCCAAACTGCCGCTGGGACTCCGGTCCTCCTGACTGACTGTCTGCCCACAGTCACACTCCTCCTCCTCCTGCTCTCTGAATCAGCAGGGCCGCCCACACCAGGGGCCCTGGACCACAGTGGCCCCTAAAATAGTGGTTTTACGCCTCGAAATTACCAATAATTTTTAAAATCACTAAGAAATCAGTTCAAAAAAGATAAAATTGTTACAAAATCTCGGAAAAAAATAGACCCATAATAATCGATAAATAATAACAAAATAATTATGTGATTTTAGGTTGAAAAACATATCAACAAACTTTAATGAATTAAATAAAAAGTATTAAAAAACAGGGCATTCAGACAATTAATTAGGTTATGCATTGTAATTTTAGGTTATTTAGCCTGCTATAAATTGAGGCATTATTGATTAATTCAGAGGTGTGGTATCGTCTCAGTTTGTAGTTATTTGTAATTTTTGTATCAGTTTTGTATTATTTTGTCATTGTGCTTTTTTGCATCCATTTGGTCTTTAAAGTTTGAAGTCTGTTATCTCACATTTACAGAGTAAAAAAAACAATCTCTACAGCACTCGATTAAATAAACCACACAAAAATACTATTAATAAATAATAATTATTATTAATAAATAAATGATCCATTAAGTCCAAAAAAAATCTGAAAATAAACTTAAATTTACTGTCAAGGCTAAAGGATTCATACAATACTAGTTATAGTATTATATTACATAGATTCTTGTGTCCATAGATTGTTGTATCAGATATATCAGACATATCAGATTATAACGTGGTGCTTGTTTTTATCTACTATTATTAAATTATTGCAATATTTCTAACAAATTATCTGCAACGTTTGGCAGAAATATTTTAGGAACCATCCAGATGTGAGGCTCTTCTCTTGTTGCAGGTCAGTGAAATACAGAATGTAGCTTATATCTTATTTAAAAAGTACCACAGATAAAACTACAGTCATTTATACTGTTGATGGGAAGAGTTAGAGAGGGGAAAAAACACTTTTTTCATTAAGTAATCATCTGATTGTGAGGCTGAAAAGACTCCGTTGGCAGTATTGCTGTCATATTAATGTACCTGCCATACATGTAAATCCATTATGAGATGATAATAAAAGATATTTGGACAGAAACCAAAGTCATCAATTAGTAAATAAGTGGTTCCCTCTAGCGGTCAAAACATGTCACTACAGCTACTAAGCCAGTTAGGCTGTACATGCTACTCACATTCACCAGCCACATTATTAGGTACACCTGTTCAATTGCTTGTTAACACAAATAGCTAATCAGCTAATCACATGGCAGCAGCTCAATGCATTTAGGCATCTAGACGTGGTGAAGACGACTTGCTGAAGTTCAAACCGAGCATCAGAATGGGGAAGAAAGGGGATTTAAGTGACTTTGAACGTGGCATGATTGTTGGTGCCAGGCGGGCTGGTCTGAGTATTTCAGAGACTACTGATCTACTCGGTTGTTCACACACAGCCATCTCCAGGGTCCTGCCTTGTTTCAACGGGTCAGGCTGCTGCTGGTGGTGGTGGTGTAGTAATGTGTGGGGGGAGATATTTTCTTGGCACACTTTGGGCCCCTTAATACCAACTGAGGATTGTTTAAATGCCACGGCCCACCTGAGTATTGTTGCTGACCATGTCTACCCCTTTATGACCACAGCGTACCCATCTACTGATGGCTACTTCCAGCAGGATCATGCACCGTGTCACAAAGCTCAAATCATCTCAAACTGGTTTCTTGAACATGACAATGAGTTCCCTGTACTCCAGTGGCCTCCACAGTCACCAGATCTCAATCCAATAGAGCAGCTTTGGGGAATTTTATTATAAGATATATACATAAAAGATAAAACACCTTGTTTTCAGGCATGAAAAGCAACAGATCTTGCAGCAGCAGCAGCGGAAGAAGTGTTCAGACGCTGCGTAGAACCTGCTTAATTAGAGGAAAGTGTCCTGTATAGTAAAAGTAAATACTGTAAGTGTCAAATGTAAAATCACAGTTATGGAGTGATGCATTAACATAGTTTTCATTATTGATTAAAGTGTTGCAAGCTGCCTCTTCTAAGCGACAAACAGAGCTGACACATTTTATTTCATTTTGTTTTACAGACAGACAACGCTCAATCTTCCGCTCCTGTAGGTGGCGGTGTTGCGCTTCACCTCTGGCGAAGCGCCCGCAGACGCGATGGAGAGGAAGATGGGTTTCCTGCGATCCGCTGAGAGGCGATGAAGCGGCCGCGTCCAGCTGCTGCCTTTTAACGCCTGAACTCGTGTGATTACCCCGCATCGCGGCGGACACCGGCCGGCATGTACCGCTGCATGGCCAGGTAAGAGACCGCGCGTCCTCCGCGTCACTCCGCGCCTTTATCTCCCACTTTGCGCGCACCCGGGCGTCTTCACGACCTTTGACACACATTATGATCAGATGCACGAGTATAAATAGACAAGATGTGAGCAGAAAAATGCCTGTGAGTGTTGTTATCCCTGACCGCCAGCACACTTTTATTTATATTTATGAATATTTCCATAATCTTAGTCGCAAGGGATGCGGGTTTGATGGAAAAGTGCAAAGTTTACACCGCCGTGCAGGTGAAAGTGACCTCAAAGGGACAGAGAGACAAACCAAACCACTGACAGGTACCTTTGACATGCAAGCTGCTGCAGGCTGCAAAGCTGATCCCAGCAGCACAGGTTTCTGAGGGCAGACACTGCGCTGAAATCTAGTTTTACTGATCAACTTTCTCCTCCTCATAATTAGAGTTTCCCTATTTACAGTGGTAATTAGAGATGTTCAAAAGCATAAAAAGACACTAATAGAAATTGCATTTAAAGATATTTACATAAACTGTATTTAGCTGCAACGATTGCTTCCTTTATTGATTAAACCTACAAATTAATTACTCAGTCAATAGCTTGTTCCATAAAATGTCAGAAAACACTGGAAGTTCAGTACCTGTGACATATTCCAAGAGGTCATCAGTTTGAGTATTTCACTCCTGAACCTCAAGATGTTCAGTTCTCTGTCGCACAGCATTTCATAAACGTTAAATGTCTGTTGGTGTCTGCTGCTTCCCTTACACGCTGACAGGAGCGTGTGTGGCGGAGGACGAGTGTGTCCTGCCTTTGCGCCTCCTCCTCTCGCCCCGTCGTGGACGTCGAGAAACACCCCAGAGGAGGAGCACCGCCGGTGAGTTCGTCGCCGGTCCAAATAAGCAACGTGGGACTTTCCTGACCCGCATTTTAAATTGTGATTGTTTTCTAATGCAGCCGTGAGAAGCATGGGAACCATAGAAAGCGGCGCCGCTGCAGCATTCGTGCAGGTTTTGTTAGTCAACCCGGAAGCACATCTGCAAAGCTTTCTGCAGAAAAACGGACAAATTGAGCTCGCATTTAAGATATTACATTAGTCATACTATTGAGAATGCTTAATAATGTCAGAGTTAGCTGTTTATGAAAAGAGTGACCAGTAAATAGCCTGTTGCACAGCTAAAAACCACCTCGGTGAATCAAAAGATGATATTATGAATTATCACTTCAGCAAAGGACCTCTTAGATTCTTAGAAAGCTCATAGCAACATATAACCACTTTTTAATAATGCAAAGCGACTTTATGTTTACATATTCTACAGTTTTTATGATAATCTGCACATCTAATGTCATCTAATCAACACTGTTCGCCGTTCACGCGTGCATCTTGTGTTGCAGGTCGGCAGAGCAGGGTTGGCGGCGTTCAGTCCGCCGCATGAGCTCTGCAGCCAGGAGGAGGAGACCTCTGCGCAGCGCCTTTCCCGTGCTGGATCAGCCTCTCCAGCCCTTCCACCGACACGTGTATGAAGCCAACCTGCGAAACAGCGACGCCTGCCTCAAGAAGTAGGGTCCCGCTCAGGTCAGCGAGAGAGATATATCGGGAAAAGCACGCCACTCACTGTCTCTCTCTGTGTCAGGTACGTGGAGTTGAGTGCAACGGTGAAGAAAGGCGGAGGGGAAAACGCCATCGCCAGACACACGCAGAGAAACAGGAAGCTGCTCGTCCGGGATCGGCTGCGCCTCCTGTTGGATGATGAGGACTTCTTTGAGCTGTCGCCGTTCGCTGGTCTGGGTCTGCCGTACGGTGACATCCCTTCAGCTGGGTGCCTCACAGGTCAGAAAACACCAGCTGCAATCGTGATTCTTTGATATTTACCTATAGACCTGTTTGATTTCAAGCAGCTGGCATTTATTTACCGCGACACGCCTGCGTGCCACTGACTTACGCCGCTCCATGTGCCGCGTGTGCACCCGTCCAGGTGTTGGCAAGATCAATGGCCTGTGGTGCGTGGTCATTGCCAACGATGCCACCGTGAAAGGCGGCACGGCGTATCCAATCACGGTGAAGAAGCAGCTGCGCGCGCAGGAGGTGGCGATTCAGAACCGGCTGCCTTGTGTTTACCTGGTGGACTCTGGGGGAGCTTTCCTACCGCTGCAGGTTAAACACACACACAACAACACACACACACCAGCCTTTTGCTATACTATACTATGTTAGTTGCAGTTTAACTCTACAGTTGTGTGTGTGTGTGTGTGTGTGTGTTGAATCATCCAGTCGGAGATCTTTCCGGACAAGAACCAGGGAGGGAGGACGTTCTATAACGAAGCCATCATGTCTGCCATGAAGATCCCACAGGTAAAGAGGTTTGCATCCAATAACCTTACTGTCGGTCGTATAAAGCAATGATTCATTCATGTTTCGGGGCTGCCGCAGTCAGGTTGTGTGTAATTTGAATCTTTGCGTAAATCAAGGTGTCGGTGGTGTGCGGGTCGTGCACAGCGGGTGGCGCTTACATCCCCACCATGGCGGAAGAGGCGGTGATGGTGCATCGGATAGGGACCATCTTCCTGGGAGGACCACCGCTTGTGAAGGCCGCCACAGGAGAGGAGGTGACGCCAGAGGAGCTGGGAGGAGCCACGCTTCATGCCAAGTGGGTCCATAAATCAAACGTACCCTTTTAAATCTACGGTTATTTGAGGAGTTACGAGTGTGTCGATGCATCTTCTGGTTTCAGGGTGAGTGGCTGCGTGGACCACTTCGCCCGGGAAGAGAAGGAGGCGTACGCTTACACCAGAAACATCATATCGACTCTGAACTTCCAACTGCCCGAGGAAGAGGAGGAGGACGAGGAGGCGACGAGGAGGAGGATGGCAGAGGAGGCGCCGCTGTACGGCCCAGAGGAGCTTCTGGGGCTCGCCCCTAGAAGTTATAACTACAGTCTGGATGTTAAGATGGTACGGTGCTGTGATACTGTGTGCAGCATGAGAGGTAGACACAGCCGCTCCTGGAGGGGAAACAGGCGCCACCTACAGACAAAGCTGATCACTACAAAAACAACCCAACGGCCCCAAACATAACAATAATAATAAAATAATAATAATAATAATAATAATAACAATAATAATAATAATAAAAACATGAATTATGAATTAATAGACCTCATGACAAACCATGACCCGCTCAATCCAGAGTTTATTAACATGCGGTTGGGTGCTCCTGTCTCTCCGTCCAGGTTATCAGCCGGCTGACGGACGGGAGCCGCTTCCAGGAGTTCAAGGCTCGCTACGGAACCACGCTCACCACCGGCTTTGCAAAGATTCATGGGTAAAAACTCAACGGCAGACACAGAGCGAGGCAGTGAAGGCAGGATTAATGTGGGATTTTCAGCCAAGAAACAGCAAGTTAATGTAAAATGACGTTAGAATGCTGATTATTATATAATATTTTGGTAGATATAGAAGAGAATAAACTTATTTACTAGCTTATTTATTTATTTATTATTATTTTATTAGTAGTACTAGTAGTAATAGTACTAGAAGCAGCAGTTGTAGTCTTACTGATGCCGTTATTGCTTCTTTGGAGACCCCCTGACTCGTCACTAAGTCAGTGACCCCCTCACCCTCATGAGATTAGCAGTTGCCCTCGGTAACGTCTTAAACAGATCAGCAGACGGACGACCTAAACAAGTCGTGCTGTCCCCTGACCAATGACCATCCGCCACACGAGAGCTGGGATTTGTAGGATGAGAGTCCCAAGCTTGACGCCGATTGTTGTGCAGAGTTCCTAGTTCGATGCAGCGGGCGCAGAGAGCTGAACGTTGGGCCTGACGCACACAAACATAAGTAGTATTGGTTTAGTTTAACAGTTTAGTGTACATGTGAGTGTGTGACATCACCTGCGTGTTTGTGTGCGTTGACCCCCCCCCCCCCGTCAGCCACCTGCTGGGAATAGTGGCCAACAACGGCGAGCTGTCGTACCAGGCGGCGCTGAAAGGCAGCCATTTTGTCCAGCTGTGCGACCAGAGAGACATCCCCCTCCTGTTCCTCCAGAACACAGCACCCACAGCCGCTCTGACGCTGTCCGCGGCGCAGGTACGCTCACACACGCACACACACACGGTTTGTAGAAACTCACGTATTTCAAAATAAATCCAAATTCGCTCTTTTCATTTTTTGAATAAAATCAGTTTTTTCTCTTATTTTGTGCAAATAATTGCAAAAATAAAGTAAATTAAGACTTTTTTTAAATGACATCCTCTGTTTTCTGTGCGCGCGCGTCTTTCTCTTGCAGGCAGAGCTGAACAGTAACCGCCTGAAGGCCCAGGGTTCACTGATGTCAGCCGTAGCGTGCGCCTCCGTCCCCAAAGTCACCGTGGTGATCGGCGGTTGCCATGGTGCCGACAGCTACGCCATGGTGAGAGACTGTAGTCACGTGATAGTCCCTTGATCTTTTACCTTGGGCTTTGAGTCACAAAGGTATTATTTCCTGTTTCTTGTGCGACAGCCTTGTTTTTGCAGAACAAACTGAAAATATGTTTAATATTAAAATCATAATTATTATTTTTAGATGTTTAAGGGTTTGTTTTGTTGTTTTGTTGCATAGTTTTAGTCCCACTTGTTGCTGTAATCAACACAATTACTCATTTGAATCTTATTTCCTGGTTGTCTCTAGTGTGGGCGGGCCTTTGACCCTAACTTCCTGTTCCTGTGGCCCAACGCCAGAGTGTCGATGGCAGCTCCGGGTCACTCCGGCTCTCTGCTTCCCCCCGACAGCGAGCAGGAGGACGACGTGAAGAAGAAGCAGGAGGATGACCTGAACAGGAGGCTGCAGGAGGAGAGCTCGGCTTTCTTCTCCTCCGGCAGGCTCTGGGACGATGGAGTCATCCTGCCTCAGGACACCAGGAGGGTAAACATTTAATTCAAGGGGCATTCAAGAGCTGTCGCCGTCCTGAAATCTTCAGAGCAGAAGTAAAAACGTAAAGCACGATTCCAGCCTCCTAACTTCCTGTTCCTGTGTGCAGGTTCTCAGAGACTGCCTGGACATCATCAAACAGCAGCAGTACCAGCTGTCCACGGAGAAGCCGCAGTCAGCACTTCTGCGTATGTAGAAGCTTCGGACTGGACGCTGTTGACCTCAGGTGTCTTTTACCAGTACACGTCGCCGCGACAACGAAAAAAAGGTTTTAGTTCCCAAACAGTGCACAACAATGCAGCTACTCTGTTGGATTGGGAGCATTAAGAGACTTCATTATAACAGCCTCTGTGCTGCTGTCACTGCATGTCTTACCTGAGCTAAAAGCTGGATGTAACACTGTCTGCTGGTGCCTTCAGGAACATGCACAGCTCCCCACTCTCTTCTGGTTCTTCGAAGTCGAAATATTAAGATTTACACTTGCAGAAAAGTCAACATACAAACAAAAAGTTCATTTATGTTAATAACTGACGCCTGCACTGTTTTCCACGTGTTTGCTGTAAGTCTCACAGTTATGTTGCCTTACCGACACTCGACACTCCAGAGAGAGTCCTGGTTAATCCTCATAAACTGCCTCAGGTGTGCAAAAGTGCGTCTTCACGTGCAGAAAATCAGCCCGTGCGTCAAAACACATGAAAGATTGTCCTTTAATCAGGTTAAAGCTACATCGAGTCTGCTGTCATCTGTGTGTTTTAGCCTTAACGCAGCTCAGGTGAGATTTTTTTAGTTCTTTGTGTGTGTCAAAAAATCTCATAGATGCCTGAACGTGTTTAATGTAGCCTTGATTTTCTCTGTAATCGTTTGTTTTAGAGTCATTTTTGTCAAAAATGCCAGTTTGTAAGAAGTAATGTTTTGTAATTACAGTGTAAATTAATCCTTGTAATCTATTTTTTTGTATAAAACGATTAAAAAAAAAATTGTAAATAAATTCTGTTGAACTGCAGACCCACTGTGGTTTCAAATCACTTATAAATGTCTTAAATTTCCATCTGCTGCACGATTAGAAAACTATTTTAAATCCCCTTCCTAAGAAGAGACATGTTAAGGCAGAGACTGATTACATAATGCATAAGTACATAAAATGAACCTATTATATAGATATAGATAAATAATTACATTTCAAAAATTTATTTTCAGTTGAAATTAATGAAATTAAAGTTTAATATTGATTAAAAACAGTTTAAAGTTTGGTTTTCTATTAGTCTACGTCAGACTAAATTATGAAATTTGCCAAAAAATTACAAACAGGTGAATTTAAAAAAAATTTCCCCCACTGAGCTATTTTCAAAACATCACCACAAAACACGATGCATCTAAATACAGACACCCAAAAAAATCTAAACATTCAGCTCAAACCTCTCATTTTAAACCTTTCATTTTATTGTTCATATGCAATTTGTCTGATATTCTCCAGAAAAGGTGAAATAACCACATTTTAACCAAACAGATTGGCGTGCAGCTGGTTGCAGTGCACAAAGTGGCCACTGGGTGTCACTAAACGCTTTACTTTAATGCCAATCTGCAGCTCCACGTCTACTCCGGTAGGTGGCAGTAATGTCAACATCAGAAGAAGAAGAAGCTGTGAAGCCACATAATTACCTACGTTCCATATAAAATGCATATAATATGAAACAAACAAAAGGCTGAAAAGTCATAAAATATGAGTGAAATATAAAAAAATAACACATTAGGAAAAAAATACTATAATCCCTTATCAGTATTGAGGATTAAATGTCTGTGTAGCTGTCATAATGGCACAAAAACACAAATGTATACAAATAAATGGAGACACGTACAAAACAAAGAATTACAAGCATATAAAATAAAAAAAGATAAAGTAGAAACAATAAAAGAATAATTAACCTCAAGCTCAAAGAGACTCAATACGTCTGCGTATGTAGACGCTTCCATCCCTCTCCTCCTCACTTCCTCTGCTGAAGCCCATTTAACTGCAGCTCTTCGTTTTACAAATCACAAATCAGACAGTGCAGTAAATGTTTTAACAAAAGCTAAGTTAGCTGTGTGAAGTCAACTGATTTCTCTGTACACAGGCACTCTTTATGAAAGAATGAAGACACTGTTAGCATCTTTACATTGCAATCAACAGGCACTGCTAGCCGCAAGCTAGCTCAGCAGCAAACTTGAACCCAAGGAGATATGGAAATAACATTAAAAACATGCTATTCAACCAAGTTATGAATGCATTACTGCATTCTGAGCATTTGTTGCCTTATGCAAATCCCTCCCAGGAAAACATCGTAGTCATAACCAGAAATTATGTACATATGATTCAATGAGTGCTAACTTTGTAAAGTGACTGGGTTAAAGGTCACTGATGCATTGTGGGTTCAGATCTGAATCAGATGCTTTTAGTGTTTCAGCTTCAGCAGCAGCACGGCAGAGAAGAAGAGGAAAGGATGGCTAATGGAAAAGTCCATTCGGCTGGCAGGAGAGTCACCACGCTGTATTTAATGACGTGTGTTTGCCGGGTCAGGATGTAGCTCAGGCTCGTGGCTTGTACATGCCGTGGAGGGTCACAGGGATGATGGTGTCGACCTCTGCCCTGGCCAGCTCCGTCAGCTTCATGGCATCCAGCACCAGCAGGAAGCCTGGCCTCTCTGCCCCAGGCTTCACCACGATACTCAGCAGCACACCTGCAGCACAGAGACGCGGGGGAGACATGGTTAGCATGAGGCAGTGGTGGAGGAAGTATTCATTAAAGTCCTATTTCACTAATTCACAGAAAAACATCGCTACAAGTAAAAGTCCTGCGTTGAAAATGTTGCTTAAACTTGCTGAAATCCATCAGAAATGATATTAAATAAAAGAAAAAGCAGCAAAATATCAGATTTATGAAGCCAAAAGGTTGAAATGTTCTGCATTTTTGCATGTGCTGAGGCCATTATATGTTATTCATGGCCCATTAGTGTTTCGTTAATTAGCCATATGCAGTTAACCGGGGGCTGTTTATGAATGTAAATGATGCCAAGCCTGCACGAGCATGATGGTTTTGAATGTGTGGGATGTTATCAGCGGTAATTACACACCGGTGTACACAGAACGTGTGCTTTCTACACACGCTGATAAATGAGGGCCCTGAATCCTACAGTTCCCATAATGCAACTGAATAGCGTCCGATATATACAGTATGTTATACATTTCTAGTCTCCAACCCAAAGACGAGATAACATGACATCCCTATGACATCATCACTAGTTCCCCAGACTTTATACAAGAGTTTTTAAAAAGGTGTGAAACTGAAAATGCTGTGTGTGTGTGTGTGTGTGTGTGTGTGCGCGTGCGTGTCCTACCGTCGTCCTCCTCCGTCGCTCCGGGCGTTGGTACAAACAGCGGCTCTGACGGGTAACACTCTTCCTCCTGCCACACCCAGGTCTCTTTGGTCTGTACGTTCAGCTTGACGATCTGCACCAAGTCAACAACAACAACAACAACAACATCAGTGTCGCCGAACATCCGGTGGATTTCTCTCGTCTGTCACTGATAGCAGAGCTCGTACCCTGTCGGGGATGAAGTGGTTGAGTCCCAGCCCGTAGGCGAAGGAGTACTTCCTCCCACGGCAGCGAGAGTAGTTGATCTGTGGGAACTCAAAGGCTGAGAGGGAGGAAGACAAACAACACAAGAGACATTATGCAAAGTAAAGAAAGCCCCTGTTCTCAGCCTCTGTCTGAGGTAAAGAGCGTGAGGTACTTGAATATTTCCATCCTGTTACTTCATAATTCCCTTTAAAGTGCCCTTTTTACTCCACCATGCTGGTTCATATTAATAACATAACATATAATTGACTAATTAGCATAAATTCAGCCATCCAGGAGAGGATAAAGTAATCATAACGGACTCCACCATCACCGGCTGCAGCATTAAAGCAAAGTGCACGTTAATGCATCACTAATGAGTCGTCCTGCATGATGAGTGCTTTCACTTTTGGTACTTTGAGTGTAATTTAAGTGGAATACTTCTGTGCACGAGCACACAGGACATTTACATCTAACTGTAGTGTTGCTACCTTCGGCTTACACGTGCTTTTCTTTCACCAATACAAGAATGAACCCGTAAGATCAACCTGTAATTATCGTAATGATGTGAAAGCGGACATTATTATGTAAAACTCACAGCACAAAATAGAGGCTGAACATATCATACGCTGTCTTTGCACGTGTGCGCGTATGTGCGTTACCCTGTCTGGGTCCAGAAAAGAGGACTTCGGGCTCCAGCCAGATGGTGCCATCGCTGCGAAGAACGGCCGTTGCTGTGGTGTAGGACAGAGACACCAGATTCTTTCCCTGCTCCTCCTGAAAACACACACACACACACGAATACGTCGCCATTTAACACAGGAGATGTTCAGGAGTTAAGCAGGAAGAGGGAGGTTTACGTGAAAGGCCTGAGTTGAGTGAACTATAGATCCAGGAAAGGCCGCTCCACGAAGAGCTAGTTTAAGGAAAAAGGTTAAGCTAACCCTGGTTTAAACAGTAAATTATTAAACCAGTAAATGGATTATTAATGACGTCATTCGCTTGCAGCGTGTGGTGGTGTGCAGGCTCACCCTGTGTATGTCCAGCGGCAGCACGTATCGCCTGACCTCGGGCTGAGGGGCCGTCATCGCTGCTTTCTTCACCTCCTCCCACTCCTGCTTCAGGTTGGCCATGTACAGGTAGTTGTACACAAGGTCGTGACTGCGGGGAAAGAAAGAGAGAGAGAGAAAGAGAGAGAAACAGGTGTTGGGATGAGACATGAAACACGCACGCACATGCAACGCGCAGGGCCACACGCACCCTTTCCACGTGCAGAGGTCGGCGACGATGAATCCCTCGTCCTCGTAGGCGTTGATGTGGTGAAAGATGTTGAAAGCTGACGTCCTGAACTTGTGGCTGCTCAAATAACCTGCCGAGTCTTTGCCGGCCAGGTGGAACCATGTCTACAACATGCACACACACGCGCGCACACACACACATTATATAGACAGAAGTGTAGGGTGGTCACATGAAATCAGTCACAAACACAAAACACAAACTTTATGAATTATACTAAGTTGTAATATTTGTAAAAATCTGTTGGAAACTCAACTTCAACGTTTTTCTTTGCAATAGCAAACAGCAGATTATTAATAACTGAAGTGATTAATCAGTGCAGTGAATAAGTGCTTAATAAACACATCTCTTTGTGGTCACTTTGTGTCTCTTTATAGTCGTTTTGTGCCTCTTTACAGCCGTTTTGTGTACATTTTGCGTCTCTTTGCCTCTCTTTCATACATCTGCAGGCATTTTATGTCTTTCTCTGATACGTTTGTGTTCCTTTCTGCTTGCTGCGCATCTCCTCGTCGTTGTTTTGCATCGATTTGTGGTCATTTTGTGCGTCCCTGTAGGCGTTTTGTGTTCCTTTCGGCCCCTACCCCCATGCTTTCGTTGGAGTCAAAGCAGTCCATGTATGTGGCTCCTCTGATGCTCCAAGCCGACAGGAACTTGTACAGGTTGATCTTCACCGGCTGCTCCACAAACACAAAATAGTTGTCTGTCATACCGAAACTACAGACGGACAAGCAGACAGAGAAACAGACACAGATCCATGAGCTGCAGCAGCTACTTTACGACTGAGTGGTCAGTTTTCAGGTGACGGGTTCAAAGCGTCAATTGTTTTTGCGCATTCATGGCGAGAAATGAAAGAGCTGACTCAGAACCTGTGCACGTAGGAGGGCTTTAACCTCTCGCTGCTGGGAAGCTGGACCACGACCTGGGATTTCTCAAGAGGATCTGACTTGTCTGGAAACACAGACATTAAACATTAAAACAGATGGTTAAACGTGATATTAGTGCTGTCTTAAAGCCAGTCTGCGACTCACCTTTCTGAGCAGGTGGGATCTTGACGATATTATAAGCCAGACTCATGTTTTTGCCAAAGCAGTTACCGATGTTGTAGACCGTACCATCTGCGTCAGTGTGGGGGTGAGCAGTGACCCCGTTCACTGACAGGTACTTACACAGGTCCACCTAATGTAAACACACGCAGGACAGATTCAGACTGCTGAATGACTGATTTATAATGTTGAATTGCAAATACACAACTAATGTAATAATATCAGGGCACTGTGTAGATGATGTGTACTTTCACATTAGAAATACATTTTTAGGGAATAACTTACTTCCTGTAGCTGTAGCACAAAGAACAAAACATTGTCTGCTGTTGAAAGAGTGCCGCTGATGCGAACCAATCAGCTCTCACCTTCTTCAAAGTCTCCAGCGAATCGGGATCAACTTTGGTGATGTAATTGGTCTCCGTGACGGCGTAGAAGTCCTCACCCACTGGATAAATGTTCACCAGGCAGTTGTCGGTCACCTCGACGCCTCTGAAATAGGTGAAGAACCTGCACAGACACAAGGAAGAGGCTGCTCGTCGGCTGACACCCAACCACATCTGTCTTATGTGGTTTCATACAGGTAACAAGAATATCTACAGTATATTGAGAATATAATTATATCAGCACATGTATAGTATTTATAAATCATACCGTATAATCAATGATCAATAAAGCATTTTCATTTTTAATCAACCTGTTGAGTTATTTTCTCCGTTAGCTGGTTAATTATTTGGAATTAGTAAAAGGACATATGCATCACAGTTGATCTCAGGCCAAGTTTAAGGTTTTTTAAGACATAATTTTAAATAATAATAATTAAATTTTCCTTTAAAACTTTAAAAAACAGCAAACAATCAATCATAAGGAACTGGAATGAGCTGGCTTTATTGACTCAGCAGTGACCTAATTTGTTGCCAGACTAGACCATTGCTGGTCGAGAGTTGGATGATTGATCATGAGGTTGATACCACTCTCATATCTGACTGTTAGATAGGAGATGATTAGCTTAGCTTAGCACAGAAAGACCTGGGGCAGAGGGAAACCACTAGCCTGGCTCCGGCTCCATCTTATTAGTTTAATTCAAAGACGCAATGTGAAAACATCATATTTTGGTTTTAGGGGCACAATGAATACTGCTCTTGCTTACTACTCTTGCTAAGACGGTGTTAAAGCATGTCCTCTCAGCTCAAAGCACAGCGTGGAACTTCAGGGTTTGGGTTTACCTGGAGAAGATGTTTTTGCAGGGGTCGGGGTAGGCTGCTGTTCCAAACTCAGTTATGACTATCCTGTTCTCGGTCATGGCACGAACATAGGTATCCGTCTTGATGAACCTGAGAGATTACACACATCAGTAAATGTTACTTTGAAATCCAAACACACATGTGGGTGATTCTCAGTAGACAGAAACAGAGTTGGATGTGTCCTGTAGCTGCGGAGTTTCTGCGTCTGGGCTGTTTTTCTCTCTTGCAACATTCCAGTTTAGTTGAATTTACTGTCAGCTCTTTTCCTCCGCCGCGCTAACCAAAATCAGATGTCATAAAAAAGATCTGCAGCTGGATGTGGATCTGCATCAACAGTGATAACAAAAGCAACAAACAGCTGGGACACGCGTGCCAGGGTTTCCTATTCAACAATGCATCGCATGAGAATATTAAGACGTGCCTTATAAAGGCCTGGAGCACAGTCAAGATCCAGCTCCATGTAAAAAAAAAAAACAACTACTTTAAAGGAAAAACATTACAAAACAGAGAAAGAGGGAGATGATGGAGTGAGAAAGAACACATAAGGTGCATAAAAAGTGGAGAATGGGATCATCTCAGAGCCATGCAGTGTTTTAAGAGGCGCCCTGGTTTGTGAGGTAAAGAAGAGCACACATACTTCCTGCAGTAGGTAACCTGACCGTCCCTCAGGTCGAACTTGTGCATGAGAGCCTGTCCATCAAACAGGTGGTGGAAAGGTTCATCTCCCACCTCGAAAAGACCCGGACCCATCCTGAGAAGACTGCCGCCCAGCCATGATGGTATGGCACCTACGGGGAAGAGGAAACAGAGGAAACAGAGGAAAAGAAGGAAAGGAAGGAAAGGAAAAGAATAAAACGGAAACAAAGAAAACACACGAATAACAAACAGAAATGAACGCAAAACAGAAAAAGTGTGACAAAAAAGGCAAAACAGAATAAAAATACATACTAAAAAGAACAATTTAAACTGGTTGAAATAGTCCAACAGGTAAACACATAGTTTCCCATAAAAAAGGCAATTTCTCTGAACCAAAGTACACAAAAAAGGTGTTAGCATACCTACATATGGTTTTTTTTTATCCTGGGACAGAATCAGATTAGGTGTTTCACTATATGTTTGGCCTTTATGCTAAGCTAAGGTAAGCTAACTGGCTGCTTGTGTTACAGCAAATAAAGTGATCCGTCAGCACTTGGGTGAATGCACTCACTGACTCTCCACCACTGCTGTTAACGAGGTGCTGGTAAAGACATTTTTATTTTTATTTCTTATTCATAGTATTTCATCATCATTTGTTTTTTGATTATGTTTTAACATCAAATATCAGAGATCCATTTTTATCTGGTCAGTGTCCCGTGTCAGTCATGGTAAACACAGTTGACAGTAATGCTGGGTACATTTATGAAAACGTGGAACTAGTCCTTTATCATAATCTCTCAGCCCATGTGGAGCTCATACTGCTACATGTCTTTATAAGGGTGTCCCTCCCACCAGTGATCTTAGCAGGTATGGGTTCATTCAGCTCCTCCACTGTCTCAAACATCTTCTTGTAGCCTCCAGCAGGATGCTCCACACTGGAGAGGAAAATAAAAAACAAATTAACAATACTTGTCGTTTGCCTCCTGTTACTGTGAGGTGAAACAGCTGCTCAGATCAGAAATACTCACTGTATTCAAAATGTAACTTAGAACAGTATTTACCGCTGACCTGCAGCTGAGCACCAGCAGAAAATGCTACTCAACATAATCAAGTGAAGGAGCAAAGTGCCTCAAAAATGCACTTGAGTAAATGTACTTAGTTACTTTCTACCACTGCTTTTACTGCGTGCTCCCTGCTGAAGCAGAACTTTGTCTTAAGTCAGTCATATGTTGTGCAGGTACTGCTGTACAGGTGAGACACTAACCCCAGGCTGAAAGTTCATTCTTGACTTTGGAGTGAGGGGCTGACGGTACAGTCTTACCATTTAGTAACTGTTTGGAGCTTTTGATCGTGTCTCAAGATCTTCCTCAGCAGCCGGGGTGTGCCGGGTTATCAACTAACACCAATCAAAATGACTCCATAAGAGCTCAGGTATGACAGAAATCTGAATGTCTGTGGTTTGAGGACAGCTGGCCAAACTCCGTCTGCAGAGGAAGAAGGTGTGGCGCCATTAAAAGCTCCAGAACAGCCACTAAATGGACCTGTTGGTGAGGGTGTTTGCTTTTCCCGGCTTGTTTCTGCAGCAAAGCCCTGTTTCCTCTTTCTAACATCGTCCTGACAGTCGTCTGTCCATCGATCTACACGCGCGCCTTTTAACCTCATGCGTCTTGTCACGTGTTTGACTGTTTTCTCTCCTTCTCTGGTGCCCCCCCCCCCCCCCCCAGTTTTTCCCGATGTCCGCCTCTGCCTCCTTTCCACCCGTTTCTTTTTTATTTCTTTATCATTCTCCCTCTTTCCTTTCAAACTCTCCTTCTTTCCTTTCCTCTTTTCCCCCTTTCTTCCTGTCTGCGCACACCTTCACCACAGCTTGCGCGCACCTCCTTTGTTTGACCTCTTCAGTTCAACATTCAGCGTTTATCGGGTGTGTCACCGCTGCATCTTTCTCTTAAATCTGACAATCGGAGTTTTTTTTGCCTCATTTGCAGTAAAAAAAAAACACAGCTCCATTGGAAAACTGTGCATTATCTATACTCTGCATACTTGACTCACCAGCAAGTCTCTTTCTCTCTTGAGGAAAACAACAAACCTCACCGGGGGGCGTCTACAAGCTGCTTTTCCCTCTTTGATTCCTGAGACGTCAGTACATTTGCACCTTGAAAGGTCTTTTTTTCCCCCCCTCTCCATCCTCAAAAAATGCAAAATCAATAAAGAAGCGAGAGGGAAAGTTTAACTCACCGGCTGACCATGCTGCTGGATGTTGCTGCACACACTGACGCACGGGCAGCCTGTAAAGAGTCTCCGGTTTGCGTTTAAACCACACTCAGATTTCCTGTGGCGAGGGATGGAAACTGGGCCCCCGTCTCCCTCCTCTCATCCACCCCCTCCTCTCTGTTCTCCTCCCCTTTCTCATCCTCCCTCGCTCCCCCCTTTTCCTCCTTCCCTCTGCTTTTCTTTCATGCCCTTTTCTTCCTCCTTCTCCTCCTCCTCCTCCTCCTCCTCCTCTGGTCTTGTCCTGGGCCGAACAAGCCAGCTTTGTCTCCTCTCCTTTCAGCCGTCTGGCCCTCGGCTCCAATGCAGAATGTTCTCCAGGCCCCCCAAAACACAGTCTTTGTCCACCTGGGAACACAAACACTCACTCACCTACCGACGATGTGGGTCAAACTAATAAAGTCAGCCTTTAAAAGCAGCACGTAGGTTTTGTTGTGTGTACATGGATATGCGTGTAGAAAGAATCCTGTACTAATTAGTTCCAGACAGCCTCGACAAAAACTCTGAGAAAAACTATTTTAACTGGCCGACTGCGGAGGGGGAGGACGAGAGAGAGAGAGAGAGTGATTAAGTGTGACTATTTCCCTTTTTGTCTTCTGTCATTTTGATAAATCAAAGTTGAACACTCAGTAGAGGGGTGAATTAAAATGAATGGTCGTATTAACAACGGTTAAAAAGAGGAGTCGTCTGTCTTCTAGCGTTTGTGTGCTGCCTTTGAGTTATGAGTTATTTATGCTGGTGGCTGGGAATGAATATACAAAAAGACTGACGGGGACCATGAATGTAGAGTTACACTCGGTAAGACAGTCTTTGCTTTTTTTTGTGCTGTGCTCTTTATTGTGTGGTGTGGCATTGTCAGCGTAGCAGCTGTTGAATGGACTGATATTCGAACAAACATTCAGAGTTACCTGAGGATATATCAGCTGACGCTTCATCCAGTGCCAGCACGAGTTACGACTCATCTGCACTTTGTGCGGTAGGTCTGAGCGAATGCTAGCATGCTAACATGTTAAGAAGCTCTGTAACGGTATTTTACAGTTAGCGGTTAATGCGTTTTAGCCAAGTCTGCTTCAAAAAGACTAGCATGGTCTCCTGAGAGCATGAGTATGCTCACAAAATGTCACAAATACCAGTAAACTTATGTTACATATGACTGATGTGTTGCTTTCAAGTGGACACAATTGAATAAAGACTAAAGATAATGGGACCAACAGTCTGTGGGATCCACCTCTGGAGAACATGAATGTTTTAAGCAAACTTATTAACAATAAAATGGGGCAATGCTAGACAAAGCAGGATGGAAAATAAAGAAAATAACCCTCTGGGGAGCATGACACAAGTCAGTAAATCCCATGGAAGATATGGGACATCTTAAGTGAGCAGGCTT
This sequence comes from Datnioides undecimradiatus, assembly GCA_008933995.1. Taxonomy (NCBI): domain Eukaryota; kingdom Metazoa; phylum Chordata; class Actinopteri; order Lobotiformes; family Datnioididae; genus Datnioides; species Datnioides undecimradiatus. Next base: position 21,657,085 of record WARS01000029.1, read on the forward strand.
CATCCTCTGGGAGACATGAATATCCCCAAATATGGCATTTAATCCACTGAATAGCTGGTGTAAAATAAAGGTTTTACCAATGTGACCGAAGAGCAGATGAAAGCTAAACAAATGTCCTAAATGAAAAGGGATCATCCTCTGGGGATCATGAACATGCCCAGTACATTTCACAGCAACGTTAGACCAGACTTGACTTGTTGGAAGAAAGTAAAAACCAAATTAATAAAACTGTTGCTCTTAAATCTGCCCACTGACTCTAACAATAACACCATGTTTACAGTACCATGGGAACCTATACGGGACATTTTAGTGTGTTTATCATTACTTCAAAATAAAATGTTTATATAATTAGTTTAAACCGTAATAGTGGCTGTGAGTATTATCCTCAGACTAGCACAAAACTCAAGTCCAAGGCACTCTTAATATGAAAGATAGGGAGAATATAGTTTTTATTCCGTTTAGATCCCATATTCTTAAAAACCCACAAAATATAATTAATGTGTGATGTGTATATTTCAGGCTGAAGCAGTTTTAAAGGACCGACTCATTTAAAGTGGAAATATTATATTTTTACAGCATTTTTTGTCATTAGGGACAATGTGTTAGGATATTAAAGGATGTCTTAAGGGTTAATAGTACACAGCATGTGTACAGTATATTTGTCTCATCACACACAAACAGAAACAGGACAACAGGATATAAATAGAACAGCTGAACAGGTTTATTTCCCAGGACTTTGCATAGTAAACGGTGTAGAGGAAGAGTGCGACTGTGTAGGCTTTACAATACGCACTCCTCTATAACGACCAAAAAAACACTGCTGATGAGTGCATTAATGGTTAGACACACACACAGAGACACACACCATCTGATCTGAGGTATAGACAGGAAAGCAGGGTAGAACTAATACTTCATATAAAGATAATTACAAACAGGGGAACTTGATCTTTTAAGTCAAGCTTATGTTTCCTCGTACACTTGAAATAATATGGTTTCGGTATTGCACCTCAGTTTATTGACGTCTGATGTCACACCAGCTACTCATTATAAGCAAAAGGTACGGCCGGTGGCCAATCCACTGCTCTCAAATGCTGTGGTTGAGAAAACTCAGGCTGTATTTAGAAGCAGAAGCAAACAAACCCAAAATATAAACACCAGCATCTGATGAAACCTTCTTTAGGGAGTCAAATGTGCATTAAACATGTATAAATTAACCAGTCTGGTGATTGGCATGAGCTTATTGGCCATTCACAATGTCTAAATCCAGTGCAAAACATTTCTCTAGCCACTAAACTAAGCAGGGATTCTTTTAAAATAACTGAGTGTCCCGAAATACAAACGACCCCTGCTAAGAAAACCTAAAAGACTATGCTTAAATGCTTTGAAAACACACCACACAAATGGAAACACGAGAGAAAAAGCTAAACCAGAAGCAAAGGACAAAGAAAAGTTAAAAAAGACCAAAGGGGCATTTTAAATAAAACTTGGACACACTATGATATAAAATGTTTAGTCTATAAAAACTGCTAACGCGATAAACACCTCAAGCAAAGACGTATCTAGCGTCGCTCCCAATGTCATCAGTCATATAAATTAAGAAATCTATCCTCTAATTACTCCCAGTGATCTCAGATTTGCATATTTTGATCTCCCAAAATGCACTCTGAAGCACACACACACACCCCCACACACACACACATATCAGTATCAGCTAGCAGTAGGGATGACAGGTCAGGGGTAGAGTGAAAAGCACAGTACAAAAACACCCTGCTTCATAAAAACATGTCACGTTTGAACAAACTAAGGTGAACTTCTGTGTCTGAGGAGCCACAGTCCGTCTTCCTGCCTTCATGTTACTCAGCTGTCAACACGCATCACTCACTCACACACACACACACACACACGCGTAGAAGTCTTCCAGTCTAAACTATCAACCCCTCATAACATCACAGTAATGAGACACAATAGAAATAACAGGATTCCAAGTGTAACAAGAGAAAGTTACTGGTTGCAAACACAAGTTCAGTACCGAATCAGTGCAGTAATGGTGCAGCAAATGCTACGTGCAGACTGCGGCTTCTGTGATGGCGACACCTGCACGGTCAGTTTAGTTCCTGATGCTGAACGCTTTGGTCTTCTTGATGTTGAGGAGAGGAGGTTTGATCTTTGGTTTGTTTTCACTGGCTGAGGAGGGAAACCGACGACTGTAGATGTCTGGGTACTGCTTCTGAAACTGAAGAGCACACGGTAAAAGTCAAGATTGAGTGACCGACTCTCTGCGTTCACACAATATCATCAACCTGCAGAGGCGGAGAGTCCCTGCAGACCAGTTTTAGACACAGGCATGCACCAGCAGCCGTCATAATTATTATTATTGTTGTTCCTGCTTTTTTATTAAATGATATTTAACTGACTGGATGTCAGCACAGATACACTGTAGACAGACTCAAACAGTACATAATAAAATATCTTTTGATTTTTATCATATTTAGACTCAACATTTTGTCTTAATAAGGCCAAAAATGTGTTTTGTGACATTTGATCGTGAAAATCTCATCTGCCCATCCCAGAGTCCAACTTCAGTTTGCACCAGATTTGAGGGGACTCGCTCAGATGTTACGCTCATCAGGCCAAAAACATGTTTAGTAAGGTCACAGTGAAACCTTACTAAACAGCGAAACTTTAGAGACCAAATATTCAAATATTTTTCTGTGTTCACCTGATTTTTCGAATCATCGCTTTAAAGAATCCAGGACACGCTCGGTTCTATAATGCACTGCCTGTAACTCCTGACGAAGCATTTGAGGAGCGTTTTGTTACCTGCTTCAGTTTCTTCCGTCTGTCCTTCTCACTCATGTTGTGGTCTGTCAGCAGCATCTCCAGCAGCTCCTCCATGGCCTTCTGGGAAGCCTCTATCTTTTGCTGCTCAAACTCAGCGCTGCTAATCTGATGGCAGAACGCGTAGACAGGAACTGGAGCGCAAACTGGATCGCCGCCATCGTCGCTGGGAACACCGCCGACTGGGACCTGGGGTCAGAGAGAGACATTGTAAAATACTTCAAACTCAAAATCACTGAGATAAACAAAAAATAGATTACCATCAAGTTCAAAAGTGAGACAATAGACTTGTTCTAAGTGTTTATAGTATATATATTTTGGGAATTAAGGTCTGCATTGGGCCTAGGCTCTACTTTAACATCATCTTTCCATAATAATAGGTTCACAGCTTTATTTACAGCATTATTTACCTGTTTTTTATGCAGAATATGTAAAACAACTTCATTTGGTTGGTTGGTTGGATTATATATTCAACTGATGTATGAATTATTTGCATAACTGCTTTCTGTGTGTAGACGTGCACCTAGGACGCAGGATGCATTATGGCTTAAGGCTTTACCTGTACTGTGCGCAGGTACCGTATGTGGTCACTGATGGCACTGAGCAGGTAATCTGGGACTGAGAGGATGCTTTGCTGGTGGTCCATGAGAAATGACACCAGTCTCGTCGCTAACAGCTCGTCCAGATCGCACTCCACAGCGCTGCCCAGCACGCAGCCTGAGAACGTGTGAACCATCTGGAAGGAGAAGCACATACATTAGCATTGTGACGATTAACCAGATGAGTACAATAAGACAATATTCAACTGACGAAATGAGTGTCACGCTGGCACAAATTAGGTTTTTGTTTGTTTTAGAACTAAGATCAGTTTTGTGCCTCACCAGCGTTCGGGTGCCGATGGCGGGGTGGAGGCGGGGCATGTCCACGTTCTGGCTGATGCGTGACATCATCCTCATGAGGAGCTGCAACTTCCTGCGGGACGCGGGGGGGAGGAGGAGGGTGCAGAGCTGCAGGGCCTCGATGGCTACACGCTCACACTGAGGCTGGAGAAGGCCTTGATACACGGTACATACACACATGGTCACGTGGTGGTGGTGGTGACGGCGGGTGCAGTGCAGTCAGTGCAGACACAAACACCAGCAGAATCACATTCATCCATCGCTGCTTCATCACATTCACAGCATTAGACAAATGACCGGATGGATGAATGGATGAGAAGATTAATCAACTACAGCTACAGCGCAGGATGAGTTCAGGTAACAAACATTATGTGTCATAATAAGCTATTAAAACCATCTGGTTCCCAGTTCATGGCCTTGATACAGTAAAATAAGCATTATTGAAGTCTCCTGGGTCTTTCTGGGTCACTCCTAAAATGTGAAAGTTGAAAAGAAAAACTAAGGGGCAGTTAACAAAAAAACGTTTAAAACCGACTTTGGAGCCTTTCGTTGACTTAATCACAATGTTTTGTGTCACTTTCATTCTGCCCGCTCGACCTTTTCGCTCTACATAGTTTTCAACTGTCTGTCGAGTCCTGAGGAGACGGCTGCATGCCTCACTGCAGATAAACACACATCTCACAGGGCCTCCTTCACCAACAGTAGTGCAAAGTTTCTCAACTGCGACCAGTAACGGGTGCATTTGAGGTGTTCAGGAACATCAGTAAACTCTGGCATCAGAGCATTGCCCGCATGTGAGGCCTTCAGGCGACATCTGTAAGTAATACACTTAACTGTGACTTTTTGTAGAAACCGCTGTGATACTGGTTTGGAGTCCTGGGCTGTTGATTGGACACAGTTTGTACTGAAACCTTTTTTTTTTTTAATGTTTTGCAGGATTTTTGACCCAACGCTGAGTTTGAATTTTCAAAATCCTTCTTGCAACATTCCTGAGTGACTCAGAGACTGAAATGTCAAAGTTATATCCCCGCAGACAGTGTGCAGTGGTGGATCAGGGCTCCCCGGTGCATTCATTTCTTTTCAGCACTGTTGTAACAAGCTTGTTTTCTGAGATCGTTAAAGGAAACCGTTTGCGTATTTTCAATCATCAGGCACCTTTCTCACCATATAAAGCTGCATGGCACACAAAAACAAATCGTCCCCTGTTATGATTGGTTTTACTCGACTACACTGTAACAATTTGCGTGATAGATTCTCTTGGCAAAGCAAAGCAAAAATCAAAAGCAGCAGAGGTAATGACATAAAAAGACAGCAACCTCCAACGCAATGCATATCTTAAACCATCTACCATTACTCTTCTCATGGTTTGTACTGAAACCTTGGAAATGTTAAATAGCACTGACCAGAAAAGAGTGAAATCACCATCTCGACTTTACCTTGAGTTTTCAGTTAGTTAGCACTTTGCATACCAGCGGTTAGATGTTAGATGGAGTTAGTTTGATCAGACATGGATAGACAAGCAGACACACAGACAGGTAGAGGGGAAGAGGGTCTTACTGTGCTCAGGTTTGGGTTGGGGGGGCTTGATGCTGCTGGCGGGCACACAGACAGGCGGTTTTAACAGGGAAACAGGTCGAGGCTGCTTCGACACGTCCAGAGAGCTGAGGCAGCGCCGGACGACAGCGGGTGCAGGAAGCGTCCAAAGATTAGAGGTGCTGGAGGCGGGTCTGGGACCGCTGGGTCCTGTCGCAACGTGGGACCCTTGTACTTTGGGCATAGCAGATGAAGAGGAGGGGTGGAAAGGGTGACAGGAGGAAGAGGGGGGGCGATAGGAGGATAACGAGGGAGGGCGTGAAGCTGAGGAGGAGTGATGCTGTTCTGCAGGAGTGCTCACGTTAAGGCAGCTGGCTGCTCGGCCTTGCCACTTGGTCTCCTTGACATCTTCCTCCCTGGTTTCTATGACAATGTCCAGGCAGCTGCCTACACTGTGTGGCCGCAAGGGGCGTGACCTCTGTGTGATTGGCAGCCCTGCTACAGAACCTACAGACAGTCTATTTCTAGTTGGAGCGTTTCCACAAGTTACGGCTTTGGATGCAGATGTAAAGCCTGTACGACTGTGGAGTGTTGTGATGGCGGGGCTGTCATCTTGGCTCCTGTTGCTATGGGCAGAGGATGCTAGGCTGTCATTGGACAGGAACAGCTGTTGCCGGGTGAGAGGGGCAGAGTCATCCAGAATAGTTTCCAGTGAGCAGCTCCTGGTTTGGGGCCTCATAGCACCAACTGTACTCAGGCTAATGCAGCTGCCTCCTAACTGACCGTCACATGCAGTGGCGATGCCTCCTTTTAGTGCTGCCAGCCGTGACTGAAGCTTCCCACCGAGCACTTCCCTCATGGGCGACTCCGTCTCATCACATGTTCCCTGTCTGAGCAGCGACAGGAGGAGACACTCTGTGGAGCGGAAAGAGGTCTTGGCTGGAGGGGGAGCTGAGGGGAGGTCAGGCTTCTTGCGTTTCCCACGCTGGTGTGTTGTGGGTGCTGCAACGTACCCACAAAACACTGGGGGCGGATGTGGCGACAGAGAGAGCCAAATGGTGCAGGCAGAGTGTAAGTGCAAGCAGACAGTGAAGGGGAGGGAGAGGGTTTAGTTACACACTTTAACTGTACATACAGACCTGTCAGCTGGACAAACACAACACTTAACAGGCACACACAGAACTGCTGCTCACATCACTGTTAGGACTCCGCAAACACACGCAACAACAACCAAAACCTCTGTTAGCAGTCAAAAGGCACAGTTAGAGGTCAAAGCATAACCACATAATGGAGAGAGCATGTCCGACAAGATCCTGCAGACAGTCCTGTCAGCTTGAACATCAGTTCACTGTAACACTACTGAGACTTTTAAAGGAACAGCCATTAAACTGCTGTTTAATCAGGAGTAACAGGAAATAACCTCGTGAAATGGGTCCACGATACCTACCCAGGACGTTGATAAACAGTTCGTACAGTTCGTATGTGAGTAAAGGCTGCGGGAGGCTGTAAAAGTAATCAGACACGGTTTTGAAGACATCTCTCTCAAAGCCAGGGTATGATGGCTGGGCGTTGTCGTACTTTGGCCCTAAAATAGATTTTAAAATTGTATTGAAAAGTATGATAAAGAAGGACAAGCAGCAGGTGCAAAGAAAAACAACACTGCATTATTTCTTTCTCACAAATGCACAAATTCTTTGCAATGTTCATGCAGAACAGAGGCGCCCAAGTTGTTTCTCTGTACTCACAGTTGGCCAGGCTCTTCATGGCAGACAAAACCCAGTGTGGCAGGTCATCTACAGAGGTGATTAACAGGTTAGACTGCTAATGTTTAACCTAACGACAGTTCTTTTAAAGTGAGCAGCATTTGTGCTGAAGGGAAACCTAAGGATCCAGTGAAAGCATCCAGTTTAATTAGAGATGAATGGAGAAATGTGAATACTGTGCTTGCTTGTCATATTTAAGTTTTTCTGTAAACCTACTGGTCTTGTCATCCAGCGTGACAACTCCATGCTTGTTGACTTTGGTCATATTATGGATGATGTTCTGAGGGTTTATGTAACGTTGGTCCAAAACCTCATCAAGAGATGCAACGCCCAGGATCCTCTGCAGGCTGGAATACAACAAGGTAGAGTTACACGCATGGAAACGCACACTTACTCATTTTACAGGTTATTTAAATGAAAGGAATAAAAAATATAATCATATTATCCATGCAGTAACATCTTTGACACAAAAACGTTTTCAGTTTTCAGTTATACTGGGTCAGGGTGATGTCTCTCCAGATCTCCTGCTCATCCTCCACTGTCAGCTCTCGCCTCTGCACCTGCTCCTCTCCTGCAGGCTGAGTCTCTCCTGCTCCTTGGAGGGAAGGATCTATATTTTCCTACAAGGCAAAAATAGAGCAATAGTAGACACAGTAGACCTAACATCTAATATATTTTACACTCAGGCTGTGCTTTACACCCGTGACTGTGTGACTAAAAAGCAACTGGCTGATGCTATGTGACATTAACACTGATTTAAGATTAACATACATAGCACAGGTGCTATAATCCATATCTAGTCCAGCTCACCTGTGTTTCCTTCTCGTGCTTTTTGATGCTCCTAAACTTGAAGAAACCTTCCTTGTCCCGGAATGAAGGCCTCTTCTTAATGGAGCCAGGGGCCGAGGCCGTAGCTGAACAGGGAATGGGCTTCAGAGGAGATGTGGATGGGAATCTGGGGAAAAAAGAAAGAACATGTGATTCTGTGTCGAGGATCATAATCAAGATTTATTTTAAAAAACATATAAATGTATATTTACTTCAAAACTCTTCTTACCTGTACAGCATGTTGTTGTCCTCCAGATGCTCTGTGCCCCAGCGACCCTTCACATCTTCGATCACATGGTTCTTCAGAAACTTCTTCAGCAGCTGCACCGTCTGCTGCCTGGTGACGTCGGGGCCAAAATTGCTGTTGCTCTGGAGCAGCTGATGAAGCCAATCCACCGCAGCGGAGGCGGTGAAACAGGAGGCATAATGTCGGAAATTCTGGCGGTGCTTCCTGAGGGGCATGCCAGCCCGAAACAAACGAGTCACCTCATTCCACTAGAAGAGGGCAGAGAGAGTAAATTTAGTGCAGACTACTCTGGACAGCACTGAACAGTGGACGGTTACAGAAGGAGGAATGAATCTGTGTAGTTTGGTTAATGGTTTACAATACTGATGTCCTTGTCTGTGCAACACCACTCTGAGAAAAAGTTAACAAAGTCCTTCACGATCAAGACAAACCACAGCGAGAACACAGAGCAGTCCTTACATAATTGGTCAAACTACCACAGCTTTGGGTGGTGGACTTCCGCAGGGTCACCCAGGAGCCACAGGTCAAACATCCATGTAAAGTTTCTCTTTGTGCTTTGTGTGTCGCCAAACTGCTGGAATTTAAAACCATTTCCCACCTCCGTGCAACTTGGAAATACATGTATTAAACTATCTGAGCTCTTCACCTTTGCGCCAATTAAAAATCACCAGTGTGAAGACGTCACTGTATTTTCAAACTGGGACACATTTATAGGCATTTTCTGGTGTAAAAGATTACTGAGAATGAATTTTAAATTACAGACCTGGAGCATTATGTCTTCCTGTCTGTCTTACATTATGACCTTCTAGTATCTAACTGACTTTAATTTGTTTTGGGTGAAGTTGTGTCAAAATAAGTCAAGGTATCAGTTTTTAACACTTTTATATAAAAAGAAGGCAGCTGAAATTCACTGACGGGGCCGTGGACAAGGATTTGATAGGTTAATTTAAATAGATCTAAGGCAATCACGACATTGAATTGATTAGCTGACAGACAGGAAATCATAAAGCCTTACAATGTATTTTGATAACAATTGATTTTGACACACCAGATACATTTTGACGGCAAAAATTAAATTAAAGAGTACACATTTTCCGTCTTGGTTTCGTTATAGTCAGTCCTTTCTAACAGCAGGTAAGTAGTTAATGTAAAATTATTGGGTTTTGACCATTAGTTAGGCAAAAGCAAGTCCAGAGGACGACAGAAGTGGATTAGTTTAGTTTATAGGATTAGTTTAAATTTTAAAGAAAAGACACGTTTAAGGGTTTTTAACTGTAAAAAAAAAAAAAAAAAAGTTAGTAGATAGGGGGAACTAATAAAAGTACACGTTAACTCTGTGGTACACAGACTTACAACACTGAACGAACCACACAATGAACTGCATTGCTAATTTAAAAAACGGCTAACAGCTGAAGCGCTGCTGTTAAGTTTCCAAGGAATTAAGCTAGCTGTTAGCCCGCCGTAGCTAGCTCACGAGCGTGTCCGCAAACGTTAACTCACCAGTTTTGTGGCTCGGTACGGTCCAGGGGTGATAATATGAGAACTCATATTTATCACAAAAGGACAGCCTTAAAGAAAAATCACTTCATCAGATACGAGGAATGAGAAATATCCATCACTCTGGTGAGGATTCAGTTATGTTTTGCTGCCAGAGACTGAACTCCGCCCGGCTGCGATCCGTCTGTTCAAAATTACGAGCCGTGTTCTCCTCGCACGGGATTGGACGACGCGCGACTCACGTGACCACCCTCGAACTGACAAGAGTGGAGAATCAAAACAAATTGAAATGAGCAAAACTAATCTGATTTATAGTACCAGGTCAAATGCACGAATAAATATGTATTTATGTAAGTATATCACATTAATATAAGATAATTTTTCTAAATAACATTACAGTTAAGGAGTTGCAGCATCAACAATTCGGGCATGAAGTCAACTCTATTGTAATCACTGTTTCACACCCACATGGAATTTGCATTAGCATTTCTTAACAGGCCTGAAAAGTGAGGACAGTGTGGTGGAGCTCACACAAAAAGACAGTAGAGGTTAGAGACATTTCAAAGGGGATAGATACTGAGAGGGTGGGATTAACTCAGGCCACTGCTATAGACATGTTAACGTATGCCAACAGCACACAACAGCAATAAATGCAGCTTTCTGCTTTAAAGATCTCACCATGTAAGTTGTAGCTTTTTTCCACCAATGAAGTTCAGTTACTTAAAATATTGTGACAACACATGCCCTCCTTATTTCCCATTTAAAAATATAGAATCAATGAATTTGTAAATAATAAGTTAATGTTAAAATAGCCACACAAAAGATGTCTCCTCCTTGGCCTGAAATTAAATAGCAAAGACAGTGAACTGGATGTTTTAGGTTTGTACCACACTTGTGTAAATTGCACGTTGGACAGGGATTAACCACTAAGATAGTTGTGAAAACACTGTTGTCTGCACATTCATCATTCTGCTTGTTGAAAAGCAAACATCTAAGTGAAGCAACAAAAACCAAAAGGAATTTTCCTAAGAGTGTGGGGTGGCCAAACTATCTGACAGTGAGATTTACATGGATGAACGCTCAGATGAATAGCTGTAGCTGTTTACTGCTCATCAAACCTGTGTGAATTAACAGTTAACATTTCCTGTTTGTGGACCATAAATTACCATAAATAAATACATTTTGTCATTTGAACGGAGGGGGCATCATTGTACATGGTGCTGCAGAGTTGTGGCTGCTAATTCCCTGTTTTGCTTTTTTTCAGTAAAGTTTTTATTTTACAAAATCCAAATTTTTATCCAATAACATTAATGTTCTTGAGTCCTTTTTGAAACTTTCAATGCTTAACCACCTTAACATCAATAGATAAAAAGATGACAACTGACTAAACACAACTGAGGGTCTTGAAAGGGGATCATACATCTGGGGCCAATGCTCAACTCAGAATCAGGACTGCCCCCAGCTGGTCTTCACTGGTACCTTCTGTTTAGAAATCTTGAGCCGCTACCTGTATGCTAAAATTTTAAGTGGGCAAAAGTGGTTTATTGTATTGTAGAGATGCATTTGTGTGTGCACCACTTAAATGTTGCAGTTGGCAATAGAGTGGGTATTACACATTATGCTGTTGATTATATTTTGCATCATTAATCTGAACCTACAAACTAGTAACTTAAGTTATTATGGACATGTGGTGGAGTAAACAGTACCATATTTCCGTGGGAGTTTGCGTTGTAGTGGAGTATACGGCAGCAGTAAAGTAAAAAAAAAAAAAACAGCGATAAAGAACTTTTAAATGAATGTAAATATCAACATTTGCGACTGGGGTCTCTGGGTTGCAACTAAATAATCATCCCGTGTAACGTTTCAGTTACAATTGAAATCTTCGTCTACTCTCTTAAACCTGCGAGTCTACTCCTCAAAAACACTGCCGTGACCCGGATTCGAACCGGGGTTGCTGCGGCCACAACGCAGAGTACTAACCACTATACGATCACGGCGAGCTATTTGTCCGATGACGTCCCTTGAGCAACTGCACACCACTCAACTTCTAGCGAAATATGTCATTTCTGTTGTAATCGATAGTTACTTAGCATTCAGTACCACGACAAAATATGGCACGAAAGCGATTTGCGTTATTATATTATTTGTACCTAACTCATTCATTTAGACCCGAATAAGAAATCATGCGGACGTTGCAGCAAAGATCGCATATAATTGTGATATACCACTCAATAGCTAAATGTTGGGCCAGTAGAGATATAAACCACTCGCACGCTCTAGACTTAGACAATTTTTATTAGCTAGTTCTTAATACCTGTTTTTAGCATTAAATTCAGTTTAAGTGGTATCTATTCAAAAGATGGAAGAAGATAAATTAGAGATGTGTAGTGTTCAAAATAATATAAGAGTAATATGTCTTCGTTTTTTGACTCTCAGAAAAGAGGCGTGGCTTGTGGCAGTTTAAAACTCTTTTCGGTAACTGATTGGTCAATAGCTGTGTATTCATATGGATGCGATCTAGTCTCTTCACCCATTGGACGAGACGCAGCCCTCCCTCGCTTGTCATTGGCTGATCAAACAACACGACCGAATTTCAAACTAGCACGTCGCTCTGTGTGTTGTCTAAGGAAGCGTGTTTTAACGTTTCCTAGCTGTCTAGTATTGGGACAGAGCTACAAGTAGCAAATAGTCAACAATAGTAGCAGCGCACATGGATTACGAGACGTTTAACTAACGGCGTAACATGTAGTTATCTGTTAAGTTCGTGCTATTTAATACTAAAAATGTCAGAAACGACAACGTCCATACGGAGAGGATTTTTGGACTTTAGTCCAGTAAAGCGAGACGACGGCAACAAGGAGAATGACGTTCCCACTTTGAGTCTGATCCAGTTTTCAAAGGCTCCTTTTCTGACATTTGGAAACGTAAAGTTGGGAACCTCCAAGTCGTCTGTTTTGCGAATTGAGAACCCCACAGAAGACGCAGAAGCGGACGTTACTATTGAAAAGATCCCCTCGAGTAAAGGCTTTTCGGTGGACCACAACACGTTTACGATTCCGGTACGTTCATGGTTAACAGCTTCTTTCTACACGAAGGGACGCACTAATCAATCAAAAGCGTAATTATGCCAAAAATCGATATACCCGTAATGTTCTTTTGTTGCAAGATTGCAGTTAGTCCGCATCTTTCCTTGTGCTTTATGTACTTGCAGCCTGAGGGCTCATTCAGCTTGACAGTAACCTGGACCCCGGCTGAAGAAGGAGGAATCAGAGAGCTCGTCGTCTTCAATGCCAATGGGGTCCTCAAGCACCAGGCTGTCCTGCTGGGCAGAGCAGAGGCACCGAAAAAGAAGAAGGTAAAGCTTCCATAGCTACAGTTGCATTCAACTAAATTAGATTCATGTAGAATCTGGTTAACAGTTAACTAATTGGCTGTTGTGACAACATGTTTTTCTCATCTTGATCATTTAGTGACTTTAATATTTAGAGTCTTTGCAATTGTGATGGGGGTTTGCAACAGTTTTCTGATTTTTATATAGTCAAAGTGATTAATTGCAAATTAAATGTGCTGATGATATCTAATAATGTCATTTACATGTTTTTCTCCTTTTGTCGCAGAAAACCTTGTGGGACACAATCAAAAAGAGAGAGGGTGGCAAAGCGGCTGCGCCCAGGAGCAAGAAAACAGAGAAGCCATTGAAGATGGCAGCCAATAAAACCTTCCAAGTGTCCCGGAAGCCACAGTACAAACGGGAAAAGCCACGCAGCCCACTTGCCTCTCTCAATGAGGGCAGACCTGTCAGAGAGAGGTCCCTCTCCAAGCACAGTCCCGATGATTACCCTCAGAAACCAGAGGAGCAGACGGCCTTTGCTTCCTCCCAGAACCAACAACATCTGGCTTTGTCGGACCAGGAGAATATTCATCATGTTCAGAAGACCTCCCCCCTCGTCCTTCTCGTCCCGTCGGGAAAACTGATTCATTCCGGCAGCATGTCTGCCAGCCCAGATGCTTCGGTGGGCAAACCTGAAAACAAAGATCTCACCAAAGCGCTCAACAGGACGCTGTCACCTATCGGGACACCGGAGAGGTTTAAGAAGCTCATGCCTCACATTCATTCAGATAGCCCACTTTCTGCTGCTGTAAAGACCACAGCCAGTACTGATGATGCTGACAGCGTGTTGACTGGAACCCCGGTTCTGTCATTAAAAGATGCTCTGGCCCTTATCGACTCGGATCTGAGCCACGTTAACGGCAGCCCCAGAGACAGCAGCTCAAGCTGTGGCTTTTCAGATTCACTGGAGTCCAGGAGTGGGAATCACGGCTGCGGACCTGAAGGAAACGTCCTCAGCGCATTACCCGATAGCCCCCAGGAGTCCGAGTCCAGTGAGCCAAGACTCACTTTCTTTGTCAGCAAAAAGGTTGTCGTGAGTGAGGTTGTTATTTCAGAGCCCGAGGAGGCAACAGAGAGGGTCAAAAAGGCCTCGTTTACCTCTGCAACTGTGACCAAGAGCAAAGCGCCAGTGGAGGCAAACAGTTCAAGTGGAAGGAAAATAAAGAAGTCGAGGCGGAGGCTCTTGGAGAAAACACTGGAGCTGTCGGACGGCAGCAGTCAGTCTGACTCTGGCCCGAGCACTCCAAGCCTTCCTGTCATAGACCCAGAGACAGGAGCCAAGGCGTGGCAGAGCTCTGCGGCTGACAGCTCCCCGTGTGATGACGGGCGCCAAGCCGAGAAGTTTACCTCCTCCGGCCTGACTCCGAGGCTCGACGGCTCGCCTGCACCCATCACCTTCCCCGTCATCTCCCTTCCATCCATGGCTCCTGCTCGCTTCTCCTTCTCAATCACATCCCCACCTCCTGCAGTCGCTGCTCCCGTCGCTTTCAGTGTCACCTCTCCACCGCCTCTGGGCTCATCTTCTCCCCTTCACCTCAGCCTCACACCCAAACCTATTGCGTACGAGTTGTCCCCAACCGTCTCCGCACCTCCGCCCGTCCAGGAAGACTCGTTTCCCATTCACATGGTAGTGAGGAGCAAGAAGAGGAAGAGCGAGGAGTTTTTGAAAAGTGACGGGAAAAGCGGGGATGCTGGGAAACCAGAGAGCGTCAAACGGACCAGGAGAGTCCCCGGAAAACCTGAACCCTCCAGGGCGCCGCAGGAGAGAAGATCTGCATCACAGAGGCAACAGACGAGAGCAGCAGGTGAGCAAATCAGAAGTGTGTTTTATATGGGATGAAATGCCTGCAGATGAAAATGAGTGTAAAAACTGTGGTCCGCTACAGTTTTAGCCAGATGTATTAAACCTGAATGCTACATTTACCTGCAGCAATGGTAGTTGTATTTGTTTCTTTATTGATTGATTGACTGATTGATTGATTTTTACTATAACTAGACTTGTTCCAAGGTCAGATTAGTTGCAGAAGACCAGTTTCAGAGTGCATATGCCCTATATACTCACACTGGCACAAGATCAGCCCCTGTCGCTCCACGTTAATGGATTTGTTCCTGAAAGCCAATCTTGTATATCTACCTTGTATGTTGACCATCTGTAGTTAATATATTTTGTGTTTATGCCCAGGCTCTGTTCGCTCCATGACTACATCATCCCTAAAGACTGCACGGGCCGCTGTTCCTCCCCAGGCAAAGCAGCCGAGCTCCAAACTCGCCTCACGAGGTATAAAATCATGTGTAACTGCCTCCTAAACGTGGAACACCTCTCTGTTCTTATAGCGTAGGTCTGCTGGAGGCTGAGGGTTGAAAACATAACCCGCTCCTTATGGTAGAGTTCAGCTAATTTGTGCTGAATTTCCATTTTTCGTTTCTCAGGTGTCCCGCCTCTGAAGTCGACCGGTGCCTCATCCGTCAGGACGACAAAGACTGTCGCTGTCGCGCAGTCAAAGCTCACCTTCATTAAACCGGCGCAAACAGGTATGTGATGGAGGAACGTAGCTTTTTTTTTTTTTTTTTTTTTTTTTTAAAAAAGAAGAGAGTTTGTGGTAAATCGCCATTTTAAAATTGCGCCTGCGCCTTTCTTCAAGCCATACCGAGGCACCCGATGCCGTTTGCTGCCAAGAACATGTTCTACGACGAGAGGTGGATTGAGAAGCAGGAGCGAGGATTCACGTGGTGGATCAACTACGTCCTGACACCAGACGACTTTAAAGTCAACACTGAAATCGCTAAAGGTAACGTCTCTCCAGACGCCTGTTGCTCCTCAAATAAGACGTAAACCTGTATTTTATGTATTTGTTGAGTCTGAACACAATTAACACGTTAAACACAGTGAATTATTGCGGCAGAGTCCTAATTTGCTTTTCATTTGCTCGCTCAGTGAACGCCGTGTCCATCGCCATGGGCAGTGATGACAAGTTCAGCGTGCCCAAAGCTCCCACCAAAGAGGAGATGTCCTTCAGCACCTACACGGCCCGCAGGAAGCTGAACCGCCTCCGCCGCTCTGCCTGCCAGCTGTTCACCTCTGAGGCCATGGTCAAGGCCATCCAGAGGCTGGAGCTGGAGGTGGAGGCCAAGAGGCTGCTCGTCCGGAAAGACCGCCATCTCTGGAAGGACATAGGTAAACGGACGCGGCGCTCTGAAACCTGCACAGATGTTCATCTCGAACCCTGGACGAGCCCGTAAAGCAACAGCATTGTCTTGTTTTTCGTCTTCTAGGTGAACGCCGAAAAGTCCTCAACTGGCTGCTCTCATACAATCCGCTGTGGCTGCGGATTGGCCTCGAGGTATGTCAGTGCAACAGTGTCGTTTTCTGCTTTTTAACATTCGTCTGTCGTCAGTTTCCTGCCCATCCGTGTCGCGCTCGCTAAACACAAACGTCGCTCACTGACAGACGATCTACGGGGAGCTGATCTCACTGGAGAACAACAGCGATGCCGTGGGCCTGGCCATGTTCATCCTCCAGCGGCTGCTCTGGAACCCCGACATCGCCGCCGAGTTCAGACACGCCAAAGTGCCTCACCTTTACAAAGAAGGTACTTCAGTCTGCTGTTGCGTCGTCTGGACTGGAGACGCTGCAGAGGGCTGCTCTTTGGTGCAGACACTTGCTGTATATCTGATTCCAAAGTAATTAAGGGGATATTGAGCAGGTCATCAGCTCAGGTTGTATTTCCCACAGTAACCTCTCGTGCTTACACAAACAGACGGAAACACAAACTTTTCTGATGCAAATGAAAAATTGACAACCCGGGCACGAGCTGAACCTTAATTAAACGACTTGACTTCTTGTCTTTGTTCCGCTGGCGTGGCAAACAGACGAAACTTTTTAATTTCCTGCTGGCAGCACAACAACAGTGATGATTTTATTTGTTTTATCTGCAAAATGAGAGCGTGTAGTTTATTAGGCGGCGGATCGGCGTGGTGCTGCATATCACAAAAGTGCACAGTGAGCTGCGTTGCTTCTGTTTTCCATTGAATGTCAACGTGTCCGTGACTGAATAAGATCAAATCCAGAGCTGCAACATAGAAATACTTTGATCTTCTTTTAAGACTTATTATGATGAAAATGGGGTTAATGTTGTGAAACCTATAATTTCCTTAGTGTGTGTATGTGCATCAACGTCTCTTTACCTTTTCTTGTTCAGGCCACGAGGAGGCGCTGTCTCGCTTCACTCTGAAGAAGCTGCTGCTGCTGGTGTGTTTCCTGGACAGAGCCAAGGAGTCCCGGCTGATCGAGCACAACCCCTGCCTGTTCTGCTTGGACGCAGAGTTCAAGGTAAGCCGAGGCCTCCCTGCACCGGCTGCGAACGTTAAATCTCATTAAAGGTACAGCTATTTTAAAATGAAATGTCATGTTAACTCTGATTTAAAGTACTTCCTTCCCGTCTCACATCTAACAGGATGTCAGAATGTCCCCAAACTGAAGAGGCGATGAGATTTGTTTTAGGAACATCATAATTAAGACGTTTAGTCAGATACATTCAGAAAACTGAAGTACATCCACTGCTCCATCAGGTCCTAACCGTGTGTGACAAACGTCTGCGTGCTGCCGTCAGGACAGTCAGTCTGATGATCGAGTGTGGCAGAGTGTAATGATGTGGGCGTCCGTGCAGAGTTTGACTCTACGGCCGTGTTTGCACATTCGTCTGCTCAAAGTGTGCCCGCCGTTGTCAGACACATATATAATTATTCGGAGCGCACAACACAACACAATTCAGGCTTTTATACCTGCGTTACCATGGTTACCAATGCACACAGGTCAGCCCATGGGTTTAGTAGTAGCGTAGCTATCCCGTGACCTCGGTCTGGATTGGCCAGCTCTCATTCAATATTCACCTCTTCCACACTGTAATCTTCTTGTGTTGTTGTTGTTGTTGTTGTTGTTGTCTGTGCCCCCCACAGACAAGCAAAGACCTGCTCCTGGCCTTCTCCAGGGACTTCCTGAGCGGCGAGGGGATCCTCCCCCGGCACCTCAGCTACCTCGGGTTACCCGTCTCCCACGTTCAGACGCCCCTGGACGAGTTCAACTACGCTGTGAAGAACCTGGCAGTTGACTTGAAATGCGGCATTCGTCTTGTGTGAGTCGAGACGTCATGAATTTTAATGCGGCGCTCTGATCCCCGTTGGGATATTCGTTTTTCTCAGAGGTCAGGCTCGGCTACGCGGCAGCATCCCCGCTGCTGGGAGGGATTTACTGTTTAGGACTCTTCAGCAGTAGCAGCTTCAGTCCTGGGATTTCCTCCACGGGATTCACTCTGCAGCAGCTGTACTGCTCCCTGATCATAGTTCAACCTCATGAATGCGCCCGTCGAAGTTTGTTTGTCCTTTCCCTTCAGCGCAGAGCAATGCATGTTGAAATATGTCATGGCAAAGCTCCAACAGGCGCTTACAGAGTGAATCTCTCCTCCAGCGATCAGACCACTGTGCTCTGACTTATTCAAACTCCTTCTCCATTGATCTTCCTCTGGCTTTAGGAGGATTAAGTATGAAAGGGCCTCACACAGCAGTTTGAGGTGAAAGGAATCACATGATCAGGAAGGGTCAAAGGGGTGTGCAGGCCGACATGCAGAGCTAAAATATAATTATAAAGCAGGCAGTGAAATAGTCACTGATGATGCTCTTGGTCTTTGATACGGAGGTGTGTGTCCTTATGCCATCAAACACAAGTTGCTTTCATTAAGACGCACCAAAACACGTTGTTTGTGTCTTTTGAGGAAAGCATCTCCTTCCTCGTGCAACATCTGCAAAGTAGATTTAAGTCTTTAAATCCTGGACGGTTAAATTAATGTTTGCTTTTCAATTAATGGTTTGTTTCCAGGCGTGTGGTGGAGCTCCTCATCCAGGACTGGAGCTCGTCGGCCAAGCTGCGCCTGCCGGCCATCAGCCGCCTGCAGAAGATCCACAACGTGGACGTGGCTTTGCAAGTGCTCAGGAGCAAAGGGGTCGACCTCAAGGACGAACACGGTAATTAGGATGCTTCTTCCCGAGCGAACAGCAAAATGATGGGACGCTCGACCTGAGGCGGAGCTCGCCCTCCTTTTTAATGTCGTGTGATGGTTTCATTCAGTTTTCGGTCAAGCAGTGGATGAACCGGACAGAAGCCTGCACGTAGCATTTTTAAAGAGCAATACTTAATTCTTCTCTCGTTTCCAAAGTTATGCTGATCTTTTTCTTAAAATTTGGAAACATGCAGCGTGTCCTGCTTGTTGGTTGTGTGCTCTGTCAGCGACCCGGGTGTCTTTACCACAGAGTAGAAACCACAGAGTGTGTTGTTAACGCAATAGTGCTTCAAATGTGTTTGAGCGTTGTGTCTTCATTTGCAGGCTCCACCATCGACTCCAGAGACATCGTGGACGGACACAGAGAGAAGACCCTGAGCCTCCTGTGGAAAATCATCTTTGCGTTTCATGTGAGTATTCGACCCTGCGCGTCGCCGCCGGTTCACCAGAGTCTGTGTCACGCTACATCAGCTGACTGACACGCTGTCATGGACTGATCCGTTAAGGTGGAGGTGATTTTGGATGAGGGTCAGTTGAGGGAGGAAATCGGCTTCCTGAAGAGAACCCTGAGGACCAAACGGAGGCTGGCGTCTCTGCGGGCCGATCGGGGCCTTCAGCCCAGTCCTGCAAAGACCAGGGCGCCATCCGAACACGGCAGCACTAAGATTACCCTGCTGATGGACTGGGCCCGAGCCGTGTGTGACTTCTACGGTCTGAAGGTGAGTCTGAAATATTTATTTTCAGCTCCGGAAAATACTTTTGATGTTGGGAGTTGAAGTATTTCTTCAACTGGTTATGATTTCACATCGCCGTGCCAGGTTTGTGGTGTTACTGTGTTCGCCTGTTGTACTTTGTCCTTTGATGTATTATTGAACTGTTGTTGCCTTCGGTGCTGTGGTTTCACATGAAAACATTTCAAGTGAGCTCCCAAACCGTTGGTGCAGTCAATACGACATATGATGAGTTATCACGAGAAGCTCAGAGAGGCAGCTCTGCTTCTTTGCAGCTGAGGTCATTGTGGATTGGGTATGTGGCCTGCAGCCATGCTAGTAATGCTATGAGGTTATGTGGTTACAGCTGTGCATTGAATGCTAACATGCTTAATCATGTCCTCCTCCTCCGTTAAGTGCCTCAGCATCTGTTGATTAGCACTAAACCCAAAGTACAGCTGAGGCCGTCATTAGAGCTGCATCTTCAGCAGAACATGAGTTGTTTTATGGTTTTCATCCAAAGCTCCACTTCATCAAACATCCAGTTTGCAAAGTGCAAAGTAAACACTGTTGTCAGCTTTATTTTATAAAACCAAACTGCTGCCGCTGATGGAGAACAGCACCTGAAGCATGTCGTCTGCCCGTGCAGGTGGAGAACTTCACCGTGACGTTCTCGGATGGCCGAGTGCTCTGCTACCTTATCCACCACTACCACCCCAGTCTGCTGCCCGCGGAGGCCGTCAGCCACAGCACCACTCAGACTGTCGAGTGCTCGCCGAGGGGCCGCCTGGAGCTCAACTGCTCATCCAGCGACTCCGACAACTCCTTTGACTCCCTGCCAACAGGCCTGAATGGTACTCATCACCTGTGTGTTGTGGATCGTGTTTGGATGCGCTCTTTTACGCGCTACATGCACATCAGGCAGACGTGTGCGATGCGGTGTCTTCAAGATAAAATTGGATGGATGAAAATATTGAAAAATAAAATTGACTTTTGCGATGCGTCTGTGTGGTTTGTGCTCACAGGCCCAGGTTCTCCGTCAGTGGAATTTAAAGAGCTGCTGGAGAACGAGAAACACAACTTCAGGCTGGTCAACACCGCCGTGTCTTTCCTGGGCGGAGTTCCTGCCATGATCAACCCAGCTGACATGTCCAACACCATCCCCAGCGAGAAGGTGATGCCGCATAGCAGCTATCCCCACCCCCAGCCGACTTATATTTGAAGTGGCAAACAGAACTGAGTTGGTCAGGGGAGGAACAACTCCAGACATGTCTGACAAATAGCGTCCACCTTCATCCACATCTGTTGCATTTCCAGGTGGTGATGTCTTACCTGTCCTTCCTGTGCGCTCGACTCCTGGACCTGCGGAACGAAACCCGAGCGGCCCGGGTGATTCAGGGCGCCTGGAGGAAATACAGATTAAAGAAAGATCTTCAGCTTTACGAGGTTGGTGCAGTGTCAGTGTCAGTACAGCTGCAAACTGACGGAGCGCAGTTTATCTGATCTATTATTTTCTCCTTTTCTCTGTTTTGCTTGCAGTAAAAGTGACAGTTACTCTGTTGCTCATCGCTGTTTCTATCATTCTTTAAAAATAGTTGCTATTAATGGTAATATACTTAACTTGATAATATATTTAAATAGACTCCCCTCTTAGTTTCTTACAAATTGAAGAAAGCCTGTGCAATATTTATCTCCATGCTAATATTTTTAATTATAAATGTCGATCGGGTGCACAAATCTAAATATGAGCCCGTCTCCGTCTGGCATAAAGCAGTAATGATAATGATAACGCATGAGCAATGTGTGAAAGGGGTCGCAGTGGATGAACCTGCAGGTTTGCAGCTCCCCTCTGCTCTCTGGGGCTTCAGCTCACTGTTTAGCCGCCTGGCAGCAGCTTTAATGATTAGGTTCACTCTCACAGCTCTCTTTGTGTCTTTTTCATCTATTTACCATAAAAAACTCACTGCACGCAGCTTTTATTGCGATGAACAGTATTAACAGTACGTTTTGATTGTTTTGTGATTTTTGTTTGGATACAGGAGAGAAATGCAGCAGCTGTGAAAATCCAATTAGCTGCGCGGAGTTTCCTCCAGAGGCGCAGAGCAAAGAGGCAGACCCGAGCTGCCGTCGTCATCCAGTCGGTCTGGAGGGGTTACGTGTCCCGCAACAGGCTGAGGCTGAAGAGAGAGGCCGAACTTCGGGCTCTGCAGCGTGAAGCGGCGACTGTCATCCAGGTAAGGCGTCTGTTACGTGTGTGAGGATGAAAAAGGCTGTTAACAACATGTAAATGAGCAAGTTTAGGTTTACTAAAGTTTCTCAATTCCAGCATTCGGAGTTTTGATTTGTTTTCCTGATTCAGTTTTTCTTATCTCGGACACACGATCCCACATGTCGAGCCCATTTTGTTACAGCGAGAGCGCTTGCTTCATTACGAATCCTTCTCATGTAATTGTCCTTTGAATAAATGGCTCTTATCTCGTCCGTCCAGGCTCAATGGAGGAGGTTTTCGGCCATGAGGGCTTACCAGCAGCTCAGATACTACGCCATCATTGTCCAAGCACAATGGCGAATGAGGAGGGCAGCCGCCGCTTATGGGAGAATCTGCTGGGCAGCGACAGTCATTCAGAAGCGCTCGCGAGCCCGGGCTCTTGCGAGAAGAGATCGGGAACGTTATCTCTCCCTAAGAGCTGCAGCGGTGAAGATACAGAGAGGGTACAGAAGATGGAAAACACGGAAGACTGAAAAGGAAAACCACGCTGCCAAAGTGATACAAGCTGTGTTTAAGAAGTGGTACGAGGAGAAAACGTCTAAAAGGACGGCAGCTGCTGTAAAGATTCAGTCTTGGTACAGAATGCAGAGGTGTCTTCGTCAATACAGAAAGATCAAGACAGGCGCTGTGCTCATTCAGGCCCAATACAGGGGTCACGCACAGAGGCGCCGCTTCCACATGCTAAAGCTGCAGCACCGTTCGGCTGTTGTCATCCAGAGCGCCGCCAGAGGTCACGCTGTCAGAAAACAGGTGGCCAAGATGAGATGGGCTGCAGTCGTAATTCAGCGTCGGTTCAGGGCCTCCGCGGAAAGGGACGCGCAGCGGCAAATGTTTGTGAGGATAAGGCGTGCCGCCGTTATCATACAGGCAGCTCACCGTGGAAGAGTGGCTCGGGAAGCCCTGAAAAAGCAGCACAAAGCGGCGGCGGTGATCCAGGCAGCTTTTAGGAAACATGCCGCCCAAAGGCGCTATCGCCTCCTGAGAGAAGCTGCAGCTGTGATACAGCAAAAGTACAGAGCGACAATTTTGGCTCGTAAGACAAAGAAGGATTATGATGCTCTTAGGAAAGCTGCGCTCGCTGTACAAGCTCACTGGAGAGGCAGAGCTGACAGGAAGAGGATGGAAAAGCGGCGTCAGTGTGCAACACTGATACAGGCTTACTACCGTCGGCACAAAGCGCAGACAGAGTACAGGTCCAAGAAGGCGGCAGCTGTAGTCATTCAGCGTCACTACAGTGCTTATGTGGCTGGGAAAGAGACGAGGAGAGCATACCTGCGCATGAGAGCTGCTTGTGTTACTGTCCAAGCTGGATTTAGAGGCATGAGAGTTAGGACAGAGCTGAAGAAAAAACACTGGGCAGCAACTGTCATCCAGTCCTCAGTTAGGATGTTTTTATGTAGGAAGCGATATTTACTCCTACAAAGTGCAGCGATCATCATCCAAAGCCGATACAGAGCTCTTGTGCTCTGCAGGGCGCAGCAAAATGAATACAGAGGGCTGAAACAGGCCGCCATGAAGTTACAAGCTGTGTACCGGGGATTTAGAGTGAGAGAAGAGCTAAGGAAGAGGCACAATGCCGCCAGAGCAATCCAAGCCCAATTCAGGATGCACAGAATGCGCATGGCTTACCTTGCCACCAAGTGTGCGGCCATCATTATTCAGGAACGCTACAGGGCCAAAATGCTCAGGGATCAGCAGACGCAGCGGTACAGAGCAATGAAATCTGCAGCTGTAGTCGTCCAGGCAGCGTACCGTGGCCACAGGGCTAGGACTAAGGTCGCTGAGATGCACCGGGCTGCTACGATCATTCAGAGAAAGCTTCTCACAATTCGGGCTAGGAACAGGTTCCTTGCCATAAAAGCGTCAGCCGTGGTTTGTCAGCAGAGGTACAGAGCAGTGACGCAGGCGAGGAGAGACCGTTTGGACTATCTGTCAAAGCGCAGTGCAGTCATTCGTCTGCAGGCAGCTTACAGAGGACACAGGGTCAGAAAGCAGTTGCGCATCGAGCTCACAGCAGCTTTAACAATTCAGGCTCACTTCCGAATGTACCAGCAAAGAACCTACTACAAGAAGCTCCAGTGGGCTGCTAATGCGTTGCAAGCACGTTACAGAGCCAACAAGAAAGTGAGAGAGGAGATGCGGGAACTGTGTGCCAAGAGAAACGCTGCTGTTGTGTTACAGGCTGCATATCGTGGAATGAGATCAAGGAGGAACATCAAACAAAAGCATGTAGCTGCCGGTGTTATCCAGAGAGCTTACAGAGCCCACTGTGAACACAAGCAGTATCTTACCTTGAAATCATCCGTCCTGACCGTCCAGCGGAGGTATCGGGCCACTGTAGCTGCAAAGGAACAAATGCATCAATATCGAAACATGCGCAGAGCAGCAGTGCTCCTGCAGGCAGCCTACAGAGGACAGCAGGTCAGACAGGAGGTTGCTCGTTGGCATCAGGCCGCCACTGTCATCCAGTCTGTATTCAGGAAGCACAGAGAAGAAGTCAAGTTCCAGGCCATGCGCCTGTCTGCCATCATCATCCAGAGATACTACCGCTCCTGCATTCTCCAAAGACAAGAGAGAGAGAAGTTTCTGAAAATGAAACGATCTGCCATCGTTCTTCAGGCAGCGTTCAGAGGTCACCGTGTGCGAAGCAAAGTTGCCAAGATGCACAGGGCAGCTACTGTTATTCAAGCAAACTTCAAGAGGCACCAACAGCAGTCAGCCTTCAGGAGGCAACGCTGGGCAGCATGTGTCTTACAGCAGAGGTTTAGAGCTCACAGACAGAGAAACGTTGAGATCAAACATTATCAAGAGTGCAGAAGAGCTGCTGTTGTGTTACAGGCTGCATATCGTGGAATGAGATCGAGGAGGAACTTCAAACAAAAGCATGTAGCTGCCGGTGTTATCCAGAGAGCTTACAGAGCCCACTGTGAACACAAGCAGTATCTTACCATGAAATCATCCGTCCTGACCATCCAGCGGAGGTATCGGGCCACTGTAGCTGCAAAGGAACAAATGCATCAATATCGAAACATGCGCAGAGCAGCAGTGCTCCTGCAGGCAGCCTACAGAGGACAGCAGGTCAGACAGGAGGTTGAGAAGTTTCTGAAAATGAAACGATCTGCCGTCATCCTCCAGGCAGCGTTCAGAGGCTGGCGTGTCAGGAGCGACATTAGCCGACAAATTCAAGCAGCCATTGTGATCCAATCATGCTGGAGAGGCTCAGCGCAGAGGCACATCTACCAAAGGAAGAGGGAGGCGGCTGTGAAACTTCAGCGGAGGGTCCGGGCCGTGCAGCTCAGCAGGGTGGAGAGGAGCAACTACATTGAAATGAGACGCGCTGCTCTCACACTTCAGGCCCGCTGCAGGACCTGGATTGCAAGACGACAGGTAATGGGCTTTTAGGTTGCATCAATCATCACATCATGTCTGTCAACAAGTAGAGACCTGATGCATCTGTATAAAGGGAACTACTAACTGTCTGGAGAAGAAGTGTGGTTAAACTCTTATTTGTAGATTTAAAAACGTCTAAACAAACAAAGGTTATATTCCTTTCCTTGCCATTAATTTTCAGGCACTAGAGGGAGCCAGAGCAGAGAGGAGGCTCCGCTTCACGTCGGCGGTCTTCCACCATCTCAGTGCGATGAAGATCCAGCGAGCTCTGAGAGCCCACTGGGCGTTGGAGTCAGCCAAGAGACAAATCCATTCTGTCATCACCATACAGGTACAGTGGCCCAGAGACATTTTTAGGAAGTAAATCTGACACAGAGGAACCTTTTCGTCATCTGATTAATTTAAATTTGTGCAGCGATGGGTGAGTGCGAGGCAGCAGAGGCGACGGTATCTAGAGGACAGGAGGAAGGTGGTCACAGCCCAGCGGGCGATCAAGCGCTGGCTGGCTCGCCGTCACAAGGCCGCATCCGTCATCCAGCAGGGCGTTCGCAGGTTCCTCCTTCTCAGGCGACAGAAGAAGATTCAGCAAGGCATTGTCAAAGCTCAGGTTGGTGGTGAATTACGGAAATATCTAAGGTTCACTAAGTTTGTCTTGAGTGTCCATATGAACATTTAATACAATTTAGAACCACACCTTTAATGCTTTTATGGTATATTTCATTTCAACTCTAGCAAATGTTCCTCCCTTTTGCACAAAATGACAACGTGAAAAGCAACTGATTTCTGATTTTCGTCTCTTTTTTTCTTTGCACGTCCCTCCCGCTCTCCCTCTCCAGGCTCTGTGGAGAGGACACCTCTCACGGCGGCTGAACGACAACCCCAAGGTGGTGAAGCTGCGGCACCGCTTGCGCAAAGTGTCCGCCGACGTCCGGGAGGAGGACAAACTGTGCAACAAGACGTCGTCTGCCCTCGACTACCTCCTCCGCTACAAACACTTCTCCTACATTCTGGAGGCCCTGAAGAACCTCGGTAAGGTTTTCACATTCCTGGTGTTTCACCTGGTGTGAAACAACTGTGCCGCATCCTGCTTCCTGCTTCTCTTTGCTCTGAAAGGGCTCCAGCTTTTTGTGGCTGTTGAAGGACATCAGAGCAGTTTTCCCATTTTGGGAAAAACATTAAATGTGAAAGTGATTAATAAAATGCATATCAAAATAATGCACTAGAACATATAAAAAAAGGGACCAGCAGAATGGATACATTAATAAATCAGTTAAAATCATCTCTAACAATGCAAAGTGTCTTCCTCTTGGGGCATTAAAGTGGAATCAGGGTACGGTAGGCTATGCTAGGCTAACCAGAACCAGTGTTTGGCTCTTTTCTGCTGAATCGTGGCACCTGTGATGGACAGTTGCGCAGAGACGTGTGTTCAGTCACCTACTGTGCTTCTGCGATCTGCCGTAGAGTTTAGAGTGAGAAACTAGGAGAGCTTCAGGACGTCTGGGAGTAAAGAGTTTCTCTTTGTCGTGCCTGGTTTTATGTTCATAAAGGCAAAAGTGCTCATGTTGAGTTAACGAGTGTTCCCAAAATCTAATGTGTTAAATCTCAATATGTATGTCGTGCATCATTGAAAGTAATGCTGCTGAGTATCTTTGGCTGACTGAGTGCTGACAACTGTCTGTGTGTGTGTGTGTGTGTGTGTGTGTGTGTGTGTGTGTGTGTGTGTTTGCACAGAGATCGCCACCAGGCTGTCCCCTGAGTGCTGCGAGCGGCTGGTGGAGAGTGGAGCCACCAACGTCATCTTCACTCTTATCCGCTGCTGCAACAGGAGTGTCCCCTGCATGGACGTCATCACCTTCTCCATCCAGATCCTCCTCAACCTCTCCAAGGTACAAGCCCAGACCTGCTCCTCTGACTTAACACAACATCAGGCTCTTGTGCACAAGGTCTCAAACTGTCCTGTGCTTCCTTCCTTTGCTCTCCTCCCTCCCTCTCCTCCATTCCCTCCCTCTTGGCGCCCCACCTCAGTACCATAAGACCATCGAGGCGGTGTATTCGGTGGAAAACTCTGTGGAGACGCTGCTGGACCTGCTGCAGCGATACCGAGAGAAGGCGGGGGATAAAGTGGCCGAAAAGGGTGGCAGCATCTTCACCAAAGCCTGCTTCCTTCTAGCTCTGCTCCTGCAAGACACGCACCGCGCTGTGGTCCGTAGACACCGTTGACCAGCATCTAAAAAACAAAAAATTCCAACTTCGATATCAGAATCTTATTTTAAATGCAAGACAGCTATGCTAGTTTTGTAAATGTAACACGAACCTTTACATGTTCTTTCAGGAGGTTATGAAGCTGCCCAAGGTGTTGGAAAGGATTCGCAGCATTTACCGCCTCACAGCTCGAAAACACAAGATGGACGCGGAAAGAACCGTCATCAAGCAGAAGATGAACGCGTCGATCAACGGGAGCTTCCTGGTCCAAGCGACGCCTCGTAAACCCCGCCCTGTACCAAAGTATGTACATGCATGCCTATATGCAGTACTACATGTTCAAACAGACAGACAGAATGTGTTCGAGCAGTAACTGACTTCCTGCTTTTGTTTTGTTTTTTTCCAGGTTTGCACCAGACTGGGTTCTCAGAAAAGACAAACTAAAGGACATTGTGGACCCTCTCAGGGCCATTCAGATGGTGGCAAACACACTCTCCATTGCGTTGTAAATAGACGAGCTTTCAAATCGGGATCTGTCATCTCTTTTTTTTTTTTCCCCGCGCCTGCCAGAAAATATAGTTTCATGTATTGTTTTAGAGCTTTTTTTAAACAACACATTTCCATGTTTTCATGTGTATATATTAAAATGGATTTGTTTCTTAAAGATGGGTCAGTTTCATGTCTCCGATATGTGTTTGAATCAATCTCCATGGCACAGAAAGTGTTGGTGTAGGTTTATATATCTCAGTAAGGTATTCATTACTGAATGCACACTCAATCATAAAACGTATTTTTGATTATTTTAGATTTAAGCAGGTAGTGTTTTCAGTGTTCATGCCGAAACGGTGCAAGGTGTGTTAGCACTTACCACCAAATCTCAGCTCATGCTGATGGGAATGTCAGGTTTGCAGGTATTTGATCGTAAAGTATTAAAGTACAATAATATAAATTTAAAAATAAAAAATAATGGTAGGTCCTATATATTTTTTTTTCTTTTTTTTGAAATTAAGTGATCGTCTGAGCTTTTGCGCTTCATCCTGAGGCACTCATAGAGAGTCAGGCCATCACAGAAGTCAACAGCATTCACCATCAGCGTCACGTCTGTATAAACCCGTCCTTATGATGTGGACATATTCTAATGAATACGTGGAAACTTCGTCCTGCTACTGGCACTCGTACTTCAGTACATTGTCAGTCCAGCTGAGGTTAGCACTTGAGTTTCAGACCACCTCATATAATCATTATTCAGTTATATCTTTTTTACCTTTGGTATCTAAGTCACTCTGCACTGAGGTATTAATTTTTTTTTATTTGTTTTGTAATAAATAATACTTTTGGCATGTATGAAAGGGCTAATAATGTAAATAAATAATGTAAATATATTCATCAAAGATTTCAATCAAAATGATAAATAAAATGATTTTATGCTGCTCACAGTGGGAAGTTTTGCAGCGACTTTAAATCTTTTGCAACGAACTGTCCTGTACTGTAGACAAAAGTACCTCGGAGAACTAGATGGAAGTTGAGGGTTTTGGATTATGAAGATGCCATCTCATTGGGTGCCTTAAAAACAGAAGACAGGCCATCATATCGTGCTCTCTGCTTGTGTTGTGAGTGAGAAGACGCATTTTAAATCAAGTCGCAGTTGGGACGAGGAGGACCCATTGGTACCAGATAAGATACTGAGACTTCAAGAAAGTGAAGACGACTTTTTTTTGGATGCCGTGTGGAGTTGGAGTCGAAATCTGGAGCCAACCACTAAATTTATTCCCAATCTTCCCAATGACCACCATGACTTTTCAACAAACAGGCTTTCCAGGAATTTGAGATATTACTCTGGAGGAGTCGCGAGGACCAAATTTTGCATTGGGGTTTGAGAAACTCTTTAGTTCACAGCTTCATTCATGCAGGCACATATGCAGTAGTATTGCAGACTACTGTAGATGTGGTGAAAGTGACTAAATGTCCTGCTGGACTACATAGATGTCCAAGATGCAATGAATGAAACTCCAGTGTGCCCTTCTATGTATTTGGCCTGTTGATCGAGTATATTAACAGATGATTAGTGACGAATTAGATCTCATGGTGATGGTGCAGTCAGGAGTTTGTTTGTCATTGTTTGTCCCTTTAGAGTTACACAAAAACTGAAGCAAGTGTAACTGCAGCAGAGGCTTTGGCACAATCCTCCTCCATCAAACACACCCCGAAAACCACCCCTGAAATGGATTAATGTGTAATAATTACCACAGTTGTTTGATACGGTATTTACAAGTATTCTTACTAATTTAGGAGATTTTTGCAACTGAGTGGCATGTGTTGTTTTATTGCCTCTCAGCTGTTGTCAGGAATGAATCCCTGCGATCTGTTATGAAAAGAAATCTGCAAAAAATAAAATTTGTTGGTTATATTTTATGAAATTCAAAACATTAACAGATTAATTAAAAGGGGATGTGTCGTCACGAGCAAACTGTGACGTGTGTGCTTGTGACTGACTCCTTTAATACCCCATGCAAGGGTCCAAATGATGTCAGCAGTGCAAAATAGCAATACCAAAACCTGTGTGACGTTCCTACTCTTGAGTTTATATAGTATTCAATTTCAAATTTTGTTTGTCTTTTATTATTTAGCATCTCAGTTGCTTCTCTGACATGTCGATGTCAGTGCCTGAGAGCCAAGTTGTTGTTTTTAATTTATTTTTCTTTGCAGGATGGTAGTCCTTATTGTGTCTTACAGTATTATCCATGACAGGAAGTAAAAACTGTTAATGTAGGGTCAGTTTGACTAGAATTGTAGGTGATGGTAGCACTCAATGTGGGACAGATGACCGACGCATAACTGCTCTACAGCATTTGTTGATCTTCCTTCTCTGGTTAATGATTTATATGTTTGTTGATCAAACTCTTGCAACTTCCAGTTAAGTAAAGGATTTACTGGCAGGGTCATCACACCAAACACCCACGCACTCTGGCTCTACCAAAAGGTCTTCTTTTGGCACACCTCAGATCCATCACTATGGGTTTTTATCAAAATCCCCCTGTGCAGGAGGTCATAGAAAAAAAAGAAGAGTGCAAATTTCATCCAGACAAAAGAGGATTTGTCAAAAACTGCTCATCAGTTGACAATTTACATCGTCTGCTCCTTATTATGGATGTTTGAGATGATCTGGTTTTCTTATGATCAACAGATACACTTTCAGTTAATGCAGAAAAGGCCTTTGATCAGTTTAAGGGACATTTTTTATGGTCCATATTAAATCACATGAGCTTTGTGTCAAACTTTATTTTTAAACCAGCCTTTTTGTTAAACCCCTATGTTACAGGTAACATGCTCTCTTTCTTCTCCAATTGAAATAAGCCAAAGCAGTCGTCAAGGAGCTCCAATCTTAATCTTAATGTTATTTATTCTGGCGCAGTCCATCACTTTATCTCTAAATATCACACCGATGAAAATCTTCCAAGCGCCATATATCCCTATATGCAGATGATGTCCTGCTTTTTTCTCATAAAACAGTTTAGCCATATCTCTGCTTACAACACAAAACTGGATTGATGTCCCTTCTATAACCTTTGAACCCAATAAGGCATGACAGTTTGGAAAGCTGGTATGATTTACACATTTTAATTTAAAAATTTACCTATTGTGAATCTCAATAATCAAATGAATGAGCTTCTTAGCTTAGCTTCTTACCTCTAGCACCCTCCATCCAGATAATGGGACAAATTAAAAGTAAAACTGGCCAAGCTATGAATAACAAAGGAGTTGGAGCAGTTACCAAGCGTCTTTGAGTCATATAAAGCGCTATATAAATGTAATGTATTATTATTACAATTCTTATTATCAGAATTTTTAATTGTATTTCCAGGGTCTTACCTTTACTAAACTGATTCAATGGCAGTTACAGGGCTGAGTCATACATAATAATTTGTCTAATCTATTCAGCTAAATGCTTAAAGTTGAATATGTAGATGTTTCCTCTCATGTATTTGGTTGAAGAAAAAAAACAGACTTAGTGAACATGAATGTTTTATTAAAACTGTCACAGCTGAAAACACTAAAGATCAGTTCATAACTGGGCTTCGTGATCAACATGTACTGTTGTTAATCATTCACATTTACTTCCAATCAAAGGGGAACTTCACAATTGTTCTAACTTGGACTATTTTGGACTATTGTATTTATTTTCTTCTATTTTGCTCTGGTGTCTGAATGACTAATGAGGACAATGGCTCTTGAAATCAGTCCAATACTGAGTGCACCTTCTTTGGTTGGCAGTAGTCATCTCAGTGAAACTGCTGCAAGCGCTCATGTTTCCACAGAAGCAAACACATTGACAGGTCACAGTTGCAACCCCAGTGTTTGTTGTATGTTGAAGCCTGTTTCCCGGCTGATGGCTTGCTCAATACTGGACCAATTTCCAAAAGTCTTTCAGAGACCAAAACATGGGAAAGTAGAGTCTAGGTTGGAGAATACCGAAATTCCCATTTAACTAAAACCTTTAGAGGCAAGTAGGCAGGAGGATCATACCATCAACACATGCCTGACGCATGCCAAGTATACCGTTAGGTCTCATTCCTCCGATACAACGGAACTCAATTTGGCCATTGTGCATTACATACATCTTATTGTCATGTCTATATTTGAAGTCAATATTATGTGTGCTCATGGTTTCTCTGCTCACAGTGCAGGGTTCTGCAAGAGAGAACAGACACATCACATTAATGTCAGGAGGGACTGTAGGTCTAAAGCGTATTACATATATAATTACTGCTTGTCTCATATTTAGCGTTTGAAAACGATATATTGCATCCATCTTCTTTTAAAGAAGAATACACTTTATAGTGATCATTTACAGGCTAAAGTATAGTATGTCTACAATTTAAATATAACTAAAATATTAAATTTAAGTGTTAGTCAGCCTTAATGTAAAATCTACTGTCAGCTTCATTTATGACTCACTTTGTTTTTTTTAAGCGCTTGTCCCTTTTGATTATGTAACATTTAAGCACTGCAATGTGTAATGACTCTGCAGAATATATAATTTAAGTAATTATTTTATTTTTCACGTGCAAAATCACCACAGAGTGCATTGTGACACATGTAAACGTAACTGCGACTTACTGAGGCATCTCATCTCTCCGATCCATTCGCCATTCTTGCAGGTTTTGAAAGGCTCACCCTCCATGATGTAGTAGTTCTGACAGATGNAGACTTGTGTATTTTAAGTAAATCCAGATGAGGTTAATTATCATCATTAAGGGTTAATGAGATCCAAAGTGTAAAGTTTATTTGTACCTTGGCACACTGGTCTGATGCTCCATTCTCCGTCATAATTGCATTGTGTTAATATCGAGGTTTCAGTGTTGGTTGAAATCCAGTACTTCTCCGAACACACAACTCTCACTTTGTCGCCAGGTAAGAACACATTTCGGAAAGGAGGCTCATACCTGGTTCCTTCCAGTGGAGTCAGGTCTAGTCTGCATTTGACTTCTGCATTTATCAGGAGATTAAGCGCATAATCTGTTAGTTTACTGGGACATGACATGCAACAAGCGCCGTGATGCATGCATCTGCATCAGTGCGATGTAACCCCAAGAATTAGATCACAGAGTTTAAACGTACGTTCACATACAGGTGTGGGGCTCCACTCGGCTCGATCTCCTTGTTTTGTGCATGTTGTAGGTCTGTGTTCAGTGGGTTTATATCCCCGTCTGCACTCAAACTGCAGGACCTCGTGTTCCCTCCATTCTACTTTTCTTTCGATCACGTTACCGTTTTCAATTTCTGGTTTTGCACATTTTAGCACTGCAGCAAAAGGTAAAAAAAAAAGGGAATGACCATGAAAGACCAAAAACTTAAGGTCGACTTCAACTTCACAATTTACAGTTGTACCATTATTAAAGAAATTTGTGTTGCTGTTCTGGTTTAATAATTAATTCTGAGCAATTCTTATTTACTGTCAAGATGCCATTGATTAAACACAGCATTTTGCTTCTCAGTAATTTCCTACTGTTGATCAAAGTAAAGGCGAGGATGCTGGAAAAAAGACAGAAATTGTGGCGCTTGGACCACTGTAAACATTTCAAATAACAGGAGTTATTTGAGGTTGTTTCTACAGAAAACTACGGCAACGACCAATGTATGATATCATCGCTTAGAAAACACTCTAATAACTGGTGGTTGGACCCGGTTTTATTTTAGCTCCATGCCACCAATTGTGTAAAATGGCAATTAACGTCATTAAACCTCTTTCTGTTTTGCCTGTTAAGTCATATCAGAGACCTTGATGTTCAGACTGGGGCAGGGATTCTCTATGCTGACTTGCCTTTTACGCCTTACGGCACTTTCTGCAACGGAGCAGTGACTTCCTCATGGCGCCTCACCTTTGGACAGTTGTAGGCCAGCTTCCCCACACTCCTTGCCTTACTCAGATTTTGCTGATTTGGTCGTTTATCCTCATCATTTTTACGCCTCTACCAGCAGCGAGGAAGCTTCATAGTCGCCATTTTGTCTCTGGCACGTCTGGGCCCCAAACAAGGCTGCAATCAGCTACAGCCACACAATAAATGCCCCGTGTCGAGCTGTAACTCTTGGCAACACACTTCCCCGAAGATCGTACTAATCTGTTGAGTTGTTGAATTTCCACGAAAGTCCACGATGAAATGCTTTTGTTACTCAGTTTTGACTGATTATTTGGGGCATTTTGGCTTTTGGGTCACACATTCCCCTACACGAGTCAGTGAAAGGGTGATAACTGAACCCTGTTGGTTGTTTTGCTTTTACATTGTGGCCGTATGGCGTAAGTGGCTTTCCTAGTTACTAATAAGCTGCTTGGCGATTAGCAGTTTCTGTGGTTTCTGTCTTTCCCTCTCCCCCTCTGCCCTGCTTTCTTTTCACAGCTCACTTTACCTTTGCATTTTGGAGTGGGGTGACTCCACTGTCCAGCTTCATCACAGACGATCTCCGGTGACCCTATCAGCATATCCATGCTGGACTTGCAGCTAAATCGAACTACATTGCCAAAGGTCGCCTGCTCTGGGTCTCCATTCACCTGGACATTATCGTCCACATACATCACCGGGCACTTGTGTGCTGCAAGGAAAACCATGATAAATATAAAATACATAAATAAATAAATAAACTGGATGGGTAAAAGGCCTTTGTATGGATTGATGGAGGTGTTACCTCCTCCTTACCTTCACAGACAGGAACAACACCATCCCAGCCCTCGGCCATGCAATTCCGGTGGTTTATACGAGTGGCCATGTGATAACTGGAGTTGGTAAAAAAAATGTTAAAAAAATGCAGCGTGGAAATTGAAAATGCTAGGAGGGATACAGTTTAACAAGTGCAAGTACAAAGATACACAAGGAGTGACCGTAATAATGTCCGATTGTTAATATTGTCATACCCTTTGTGGCAGGTGTATACAACTTTTGACCCAAAGACAAAATCGTCTCCTTTCTCCAGTTGAAAATCTGCAAACTGAGCGTCGCCAGGGTGGCCGCATGATCTTGCTTATAACATAAAATGAGCGAGAGTTTGAGTTGATATTTTGTAAATATGTCTATTAAGCAGAATGCACTGAAACAGCATTACACGTCGTGCGTGAAAAGAGTGTAACTTACGCTCGCACGGCGTGCCTCTTTTCTGCCATTGTCCCTGGACGCAGATCAGTTTGAAAAAGCCACTGTGGCCAACTTTGCAGCCCACTCTCACTTGTGTTCCAGCAGCATAACTGGTTTCCATGTCGCTTGTGTCAAAATTTGAATCATAGTATTTGCCATTTATAAAAGCTTGAAGTGTACACTCTGTGGGATATTTAAAAAAAAAAAGGTTTTCTGTGTTTCTCCCCACGACCAAAATCTAAAAATGAAGTTAAATGTCAAGATAAAAGGGAGCGTACAAACGACTTGAACCACTTACCGTTGACCTGACTTTTCACGAAAGTCAGCGAATGCATCCACAAAAACAGGACGCAGCTTTGGGTTATCGCGTTCATTTTATCCTCATAACCCCGGAGCCGCCACACAGAAGCAGAAACTGGAGACTGGAACACAGTTATACACAGAGGTAGCCGTGGATTTCACAGGCAAAAGGAGAGATTGCTCAATGATTTACGCAAGTCTGTTCCAGCCTCCAACCACAACCACGGGGGACAAGTGACCACACACACAACACCGCATGTGAGACGCTGCATCCTGGGCAAAACCCTGAAATCATCTCATATCGGTACATGTATAACTAAGATTTATATTACAATATAACTGCAAAGACTCAAAGTAATGGCCGAGTACAAAAACACAAACACAGATTATAGATTTTTATTTCAAGGGTATTGCTTTAATGCAATGGCTGCAATGGTTTCATGCGACAGAATTGTCAAGCTTTCATATGTTTATCATTCAGTGACATAAAAAGAGATTATTCCTGTAAGGGCTTATTTGTCTTTTTTCCTTGTAGTTAATGATTTGCAGAAATCAATTGAGCAAACTACATAAGTAACATTTCAGAGAGTCAGCACAGACTCCTTTTTATCTAGAGTAAATATAAATTTAAAAAAACGTTTCAAAAAGAAAATTGTCGATGCTCGACGCTCGACCAGATGTAAGATCATTTTTTAGAAAAATATGCTTTTTTTTTTCGGGAGCGTGCACTAACGAAATGTTTCACCGCTGAACGGTGTTTGCTGGCCGATGTTCTCGTGAAGCACAAACAGTGGACAGTCTGACCTGAGTTTGCAAGCTATTAAAACAAAATGCAGCGGTTAAGCAACGCAGGGTTTGCCTTTATGTCTTAACGCGGCTTCGCGTTTGTTCGTGCTACTTGTTTTGAACACAAGTTAACAAAAGTGTGTGTGTCACTGAAAGCAGTATGCTGCACAAAGCCGCTCCTCCGGGCGTTTGCAGTAAGAAACTATTATGGTATTTCATCTATAAGTTAAAAGCCAACTAAAGTCTGAGGGAGAAATGTGTTCACGTCAGATATATATTGTTTTTTCCCTCCACTGTGATGTTTAAAATGATTTTGGGAGGGAATAATTAATGGGGTTAAATTTGAAATCTGCACAAACATGCACAAATATTTGCTTTGCCTTTCCTGTAAGTTAAAGCATTTGGCATTGGTGCATAAAGTTTATTTGTGGCTGTGCTGTTGAACACTATCTGTTGGCTGTTTGCAAAGGACACATCTCTCACAAGCCCCAAAAGCCCTCCCCGCTCCACTGCTGACAAAGCAGAACGTGTAGAGTAATGTCCATCTGCTGTGGGTTTTGGATGGTCGGTGGATGGTTTCTGTGCTGACATTTCGTATCTTATGTGACAAATAATCACTGCTGAAGTTTAAATCCAATCTGAAACGGAGTATTTGTCACCACAAGACACTTAAAAACCAAAAATCACCACGTTTGTGTAATGAGAAATGTCTACGATGAGCAAAACACGAACAAAACAATTGCAAACACCGATTACGGGCCAAGTGTCGTGGGCGTTTGGATGCTCCTTTTTGTGTTTATTCGACGTGCGTAGTGTCCGAAACAATGAACTCTGACCTTTGCATTCATTGAATTTAGCATAGATAACACAGGTTTGTTAAAGATCAGATCATTTAAACCAAATTCACATCACGTCTTTTATGCATCACTCTTAATTGTCTGTCTCACCTGCGACTCCCTCCACCCACCTGCTCCTGGGTCAGTGACTTCCTTATAAACTGACCTCAGGCAGTAAAACTAGGACCCCGCTCCTCCTCAGCACAGGCTGCCCTCAGGGCTGTGTGCTGAGCCCCCTGCTATACTGCCTGTACACCTACTTGTTTTTTCTTTCTAACTTGTGCACCGACAATAAAGGCTTTCAATTCAATTTCAATTCAGTTCAATTAATTGGTGAGGTTAGCGTTTGCTGGTTAACTTGAGACCCATTGGCTGTAAATGTTTATTAAGCATTAATCTCTGCGTTAGAACTTGAACTGAAACCAGTCCACGGCCTTTTCCACACGCGTACAGATATGCATTTTGTTTTTCGGTCCTGGTTCACGTGCAAACAAACATTTTAGGTCACCGAGACAGTTTTTTAAAAAATTTCTAAATTGCAGATTTTCCTGTTTTTATATGTCAAACGGAGCAAACGGAATGACGGCGCCATCACCACCAAGTTTGTGCATGTTTGTGCATACCCGCTGCTGCTGTATATGATGAACGTGCATCTGAAACACAAGGGATTAGGCAGAGGATTATGGGCTTTTGGACAGTAGAGTAGAAAGGAATATATCATTATATCCAACTGTATGTCTGCACCTGTGCTTTGCATGTTCATGTCTTTGTTTCTTCTCCTCCTTTGTTTTCTGCACCTGAGATCCATTTCCAAAATAACATCCTCTCTGTCTGGTTAAGATCTCATCAGTGTCTTTTATGTCCTCGTCTTGTCTCCTTAACATCATTCCGGTGCAATTTACTCAGCCAAAGGTCTCGGCCAAAGTTCAACAAATCGCTAAAGTTACATTTGGTGCAAAGAGATTCAATTGCTCATGTTTTAGCCGACTTCACGGGCTGCAAGTTGAA
This sequence comes from Datnioides undecimradiatus, assembly GCA_008933995.1. Classification (NCBI taxonomy): domain Eukaryota; kingdom Metazoa; phylum Chordata; class Actinopteri; order Lobotiformes; family Datnioididae; genus Datnioides; species Datnioides undecimradiatus. Next base: position 21,695,260 of record WARS01000029.1, read on the forward strand.
TTCGATTTTAAGATTTTAGCGTTAACCTCCAAAGGTCTTCTGGGTCCGATCCAGCTGCCTCTGTGAGCCGCACGTTCGTAACATCAGGTCCACTGATTCGGGTCTGCTGGACGTACCTCAGTCCGGGTTGGTAAGCGAGGTCAGCCTTTGCTATGCAGGCCTTCAGACTGTGGAGCAGCCTGACCGAGGACTTCAGGCGAGCATGCTCAGCAGCCAATTTTAAAAATCTATTTTTATAAGAAGTAATCCCTGAGGGCTGCAGGTGCACTCGTATTTACTGTTAATTTTCTTTGTACAATTTCTAAATGTCTGTGTTTCTTGCTTGTTTTTAACTGTTTGCTGTTATTCTTTCAGCACCACAGTGTACCACAGAGTATTCGAGCCTGGTAATGTTGTTTTATTGTATTGTAAAACCTTGTTGAGAGTAGTAGAAGTAGTGTCGCCCACCCCGGCCAAACATCAATCTGTATAAACACAAAACCCACACAGACTGGTCATTTTCTAATATTTAATTGACTCTTGCCCTCACAGAAAGACACAGCTGCTCCAGGAATAGCTCAACAGTGACCTCCTGAGGTCGCTCCACAGACACGAAACACTGACAGAGGGGACGTTCCAAGCTCGAGGTGGCAAAACACTGTCGCAGCAGCTGTTTTTCACAATGCAATAAACCGTTTTCACACAGGGCAACTTAAACTTTTCTCTCGCTGAAGTTTTGCACTTTGTTTTTTTTTTTGCAATAGTTAATTAAAAACCAGCAATCAGCATAAATGTGATGCATAAATAATTCCTATACATTGGGTTCACTGAGAGGCACACAGGCGGATATACGGAACAGAGGTTAAAACAGATGGCACTGAATATTCAAATGATATGCAATTACAGACAAGCAGAATGCAACAAATAGAAACTAGGATGTGTTTTGGTTTTCTGCAGGAAACAGTCCATCTGCTGGGAGCTCATTTCAATGCACTTATAGAAAAAAAAAGAAAAGGAGGACATTGGAATAACACTTTTTGTCGAAGCCACAGCTGTATCCCAAATCCACACTACATATTAAACCCATGCAGTATATAACACAGGACACACCAGCTGTCAAGAACATTGATTTATTCCCATGGTATCTCAGCTAAATGCAAAGGCCTGATGTTGTCAATCACATTAGCAACTTTGGAGACTCTCTGCCTGTAACTTATGTTTCCACTCACATGCCCTTGATAAGATCCGAGATCTGTCTGATGCTTTGTCAAGACTAACTACGATTTATTGTCCTTGGTGCAATGCATTGTGGAAGAGTAGTGTCTGTATTTAGTCTTCAGGTCTTCAGGACGATCATTTCACGTACTACCAATGTGCGTGCATGTGTGAGGTTTGGGACTTGCCACAACCTATTTCATGTTCTAAACTGCATCTAACACACTTCTAACAATATACAGTCTGGTTTTATTAAGTAAAAGAGTAAAAAGCATCAAAAAACATTGTAAAACAATCTAATTAACAGCCGTTTGTTGTAGTTTGTTCGTTTTATGCAAATTAAGAGGAGACACATATCAGAAAGTACTTCTTAACCTTAAGGAGAACATGTTCTCAGCGTTATAGGAGGTTAACAGAAATTAAAAATCTATCGTCAGTCATTTTGTGGGTCAGCCATTCGTTCAGAGCACAGCTGAGAGGCAACTGTGAGAACGGAGGCAGATTTAAATCCCACTGGGCCACCCACACTCAATTCAGCTCCCATAGGGGCTCAACGCGCTAGATGTACAGATGCACATACCGTGGGCCTATACCGCACGGGCTAAAAATACCCACCCACAGTATATATGGATTACTAAAGGGTCAAAGACGGTATAGGTATGAACCAGAAAATGACTAGAGAGACTCACTGCAAGAAAAACCCAGGTTTAATGATAGAGGTCATCCACGACACACGCTTTTGCACCGGCTGGAGGCTGATGAACAGCACCTTCTGGTCCTTCTTCTCAGATTTCTCCACTAGAGGACAGAAGTGATCCACAAGGAAGCCCGTGCAGCAAAATAAGGGGAGGAGGGGACAGTAGGGAGAAGAAGGGAACTAAATATATGAAATACAAGAATTATTGTGAATACTATAAATAACAGATTTTCTATTATTGAAGCACAACTGGAGGGGAGGAAAAGTGGACACCAGCTGGTTTTATTCCTTGCAGTAACCGTATTATGGATCTGAACTTTCCTGTCCTGCCCGTTGGTTTTGGTTGCACGTTGAGAGAAACACATGCAAAGGACGTAAAGGAGAAAGCAATGGCTGCTATCCGACCTTTACACTGTTTATGTATTTGAGGGAGCACTTTGCTCCGTGCTTTACACTTGTCTGAGGTATGGATGGCGCGCCCCTGACCGTTAACGCTGCTTTTGACTTTGCAAGACATCCCGATTTCAGTTTTTCCTTCCGCATGTAAAGACCCAATCGATATAGTACATCATGATACAAGCTGACCCAAGGAAAACATAATAATTTAGTACATGTGAAATATACATGACGTTCAAATGTTGGAGATATAAACGACTGGCATGATTAACTTAAAACGTGTCCCATAAATAATTAATGGATGTGTCTTTCTTTTTATTTTTAACAAATGAATGAACAAGATTTTCGGCGCTGGTCAGCTGGCATATGCCTTTAAGTATCTGCCATCCGGAGTAAATATTGTAATGCACCTGATGAGCCGGGCTTCTTAGCGGATCTGTTTGAGATTGTCGCTGGAGCAGCTAGCATGTTGTCTTTGGCTGCTAGGATAATCCGAGCCTGTTTATTCAACAGGATGAGCATGAATGTTTAAGCTCACGGCAAACAAACAGCCAAGCCCTCCCTCAGGATTTCAGCTTAATGCTAATGATATACAGTAAGCAGTAACATTTTTTCTCCCACAGGTTAATGAACTGGGGTGTTTGTCAGCCGAGCGAGAGATTTCCTTTTCAGAACTGCAAAAGGCTGATGTGTGAAAATGGCAGATTGTCACGATAAGCTAAGACTCTGCCGTCATTGGCTTTTCCACAGGAGTTGATACTCATTTATGTTCCAGCTCTTCTCCTGCTTTGATCCTCATGTTTCTTACAGCTGACTGTCAAGAAGAGGGGCTCTGTTAAAACACACGGCTGACCGACTCAAATCCCATCCATCTCCTCCACGCAGTTGAGCCTCCAACAACTCTTTGCTCCGAGAGGAATAATGAATGATTCAGAGTGATGAAACAGGAGGTTGCTGCAGAGTTCAGACCCACGTTTCAAAAAGCTCAAATGTGACCCATCAATGCACCGCGTACATTACTTATTGAAAACCCCCGTTGGACAGACAAAGCAATGCATTCAACACACAAGTTAGGGAAGATAGAAAATGGGACCAGTCTGGTTTTTGCCAGACAACCAAAACATGTTAATACATCTGTCGCCATTAGACTCATATTTCTGATAAACAGGCAAAAACCTTGATTTCTCATCAGGTATGGCATCGACGGGCAAAGCCAGACCTACCATTCTTATCCTAACAACATTATTATGTTCATAACAGCAGTTCTGTGCACTGACCACAGCTAACAACGCAACGCAGTAAAGGTATGACGACTCTTGAAGTTACATGCTAAGACATATCAGAGCATTGTTGGTGATGTTGCCTCAACGCTCCCCACTCACCTCTTTTTAACTGTCGTCGTTGAAAGAGAGAAACATGTCGATCTCTCCGCTGCTACAACCCAAGTCTGACGACCAACTGATGATAATGCAGTGTGTAATATTGCGTTTCATCTATGCGATGTGGTATCAAACCCAAATCCGATGGAGCTTTGAGATTCCAGCAAAGCTGGAAAATCATCTTGTTGCGTTGTGGCAGCAGAAGACTTGTTGGTGTGACGTCTCCTTCAGATGTTAATCATTGTTTACCACTGTAGCGCTGTGGATGGAGGTCACATGATTACTTTTCGTTCTTGGTGTGATCTGATTTGGTCGATGTTGTCATGGTGCAGCATCAAACTTGATGTCTTCAAGTTTATGAGATCCTTGTTGCACAGTGTGTCTTGCAATGCACGTATGAGATCTGAAATCTTAAAGCCTGAGCACATTTTGTTAGCTAAACAAACATTAGCTAGCTATAATTTGCTTGCAGTTAGCAAGATGTTGACCGAAATGGTTCTTTGATTAGTCTCGGGAAGTGACTGGCTACCTGAAAATGTTGCTTTTTCATAGCCAGCCCACAAGACCATCTACATGTTTCATCCTGGTGCTGAACTACCAACCAGGGGGCTCCAGCAATAACGCCCAGGCTTATCTAGTGTATGTGCACAATTGCTAGCAGTGGATTGAGGGAAGGCTTAGTCTACATCAGCCTACCTTGTGCACCACCCAGTGATGAGCATATACAGAGAATCATCACCTGAATCTGCAGCTACGCAGAAGCTGTGTGCAGAGTTTTAGTCAAATAAAGCCAGTAAATAATCAACTGCTGTGGTAATGAGTTCACCATATCAACTAAAACAATTAAGATATGTCAGCGTTGTGTTTACAAAGCTGACATATCTTGTTTGTTGCTGTCCCCAAGTGGCAAAAAAACAGTTATTGCAGGCACAAGGTGTTTAAAACCTGTGATGAAATTTCAATTTATTCGGTAATCCCATTTTCACCCGCTAAATATGTGTGAAGGGTTGCTGTGTGGAGAACTGCAAAGCTGTAAACTAGACTGAGGTAGAACTTCCGGTGTGGTCTGCAGGGCGTTTCAGTGGGTTTCCAGCCCTGATGCGGAATAAAACTGCAAGAAAAACAGAATATTCTGAGGGGTCAAAATGTTAAGATCTTGAATGTAGTCTGAAAATACTGGAAATGTGTCTTTTAAAATCCCATATCAGTTCAAACCGAATCTCTATCTTTGTCTTTTTGCTCCGTCAGCACTGGGGGAACTGAGAAGTTTGCAAAGCTCCCTGCTCTCACTGTTCTCACTCCACAGAAATAATTCAACAATGCAGCGTGGGAAGCTGATGTAACGAAATGAACTTTATTACCTGGCGGCAAACGCTCTGACAAACAGACGCTCTATGTCATCCTGCAGTCTGCAGTCTCTGGGGTCATATAGGCTGCCACATATCTCTGCTATACATTTTCTGTATTAAGGGATGGATTACTGTGACGTTTGACCCCCAAACTCAGCATCATGGCAGCTTTGTGGCTAGAAAAGCAGAACAGAAAGCTTGCAGGTGCTAAGTCGCCAGTCAAAGAGTCAGAAAACACACATTTGTCTGGGTCGGCTCCTTCAAATGATGCATTGCGTGTCTCGCACTGTACGTGTTGTGATCATCACTGTGATCGAGTCCAGTTGCCGTTTAGAGGCCTGCAATGAGCAAATCGTTCAAATGTGTTGTCCATTAACGTTTGCTACTTTTTAAAGCTTAATTAATGTATTTTGTGGCCACTAGGGGGCACAGCAGCTATATAACATTAATGTTTTTGATAAAGGCCACAATCCTCCCATTCAGGTATATTTCTAATGAATTATTATTTGCTGTTTGTTTATAAAAACTAGATCTTTTTAGTAATTCTGGCTATTAGCTGCGTAACGCACTGCAGAGTACATTTAAAAGTCCTTTAGCTGTACTGGCTGAAATGCCTCATGTGGAGTTGTATCTTAACAAACTGCATTTCAGACGTTTACCAGTACAACTGTTCAGTGGCATATGAGTTCATCCAGAATGTGATTGTTAATTCAAAAAGCTGTTCAGTTTGAGGTTTTTACACTTTTGTGCATCTGCTCACTCCATTTCAGGCCCCAAACTGCAATTCGAAATCATCTGGTCGTGGATTAAGATAGTTCGTTTCAGCCGCACACAGAAAAAAAACCCCCCACACACACACTTTGGTAAATCTGCACTTTTAAATTCATCCTGCTTTCCTGATATCCATTAAAAAATATACTGACTGTGTTGCTGCTGTCTTCCAGCAGACTTTAAGCATGTTTTAATTCAGCAGTCTTTTATCAGTCGCAGTGCAGTTGGCAGCATGACACCGGGGCATAAAACACCAGGCTGGAATGAGTTATTGATTATTACAGTCTGAGTGTAAGCGTAGAATTATCATCCTCGGGGAAAGGTTGAGAATAAGAAAGTCAGGGATTTTGTGGTCTGAGCTCACTTTGGGCTGAATGGGAAGAAGGAAACATACTGTAGCTGCGTCGTTGCCTCCAGGACTTGATAAAAGTGACAGTAAATGTAGACGACAGTGACGTCGCATGCTTTGAAAGTAATACTTCAATTTGAGGATGTGGGATGACTTCGCTCCTCAAACAGCAGACTGATTTGGTTCCGGCCCACACCTAATCCCCAGTACAGTCAATTAACTTTAATTCCACAGCGAGCGAGACAGCGACAGGGTTTTCCTGTGGTCGACTAACCTCGGTAATAACTCTTCATTAGTTCAGAGAGGGCTGAAAAGGAATGGAAGGGTTGCCGTGTGCGATTCTCCCACCGAGCTTAACAACGTTTGCTCCTGATTCGCGTGATGAACGCCTCATATGTGTCCGCAAGAAACACCTGTCACTTACCTCAAGGTTGCAGCTTTGTCACCGGGTTGGGAAATTGCACTCGGCGGATTCGCGTGTCAAGTAAACTGTGTTAAATGGCTGCGGAGTAACGCGTGAGCAATATGTGAATCTTAGGTGCTTTTTCATGGCCGTAACGCACAATTTCAAAAGCAGAGCGGCTCTGGAGGCAGAAATAATATCATTAGCAGAGATATTCTGGGGGAAACAATAAGTTAAGAGTCAAACTTGAATGAGAAAATGATTTTTTGGAGATAAACTCTGCTTTTGCCAGTGTGTGATCCTCATGTCTCGCAGCGACTTTCAGCTGAATCTGTTATATAACTAAATGCATTTAAAAATCTATTTACAAACTGATAATTTAGCATTTCTAAGCGGTATTACTGTTGGCGCAGCTGTGGGAAAGACAGATCGCTTTCAGAGCAGCACGGGACCCGCTGAAACAATTAACACAGAAGAAGAAGAGAAGCACGTCCACTAAGGAGGTGAAGTGAAATTGTTGCACTATCACAATAAGTGTTTATGACTCAATAACATGAAAGAACAAACCTTGACACCAAAATGGGGCTTTTTATTTGAAGTTTCTTGCTTTTTTCACAGCCACATGAAAGACCGACCGTCTGATTTGAATGTCTTCCGGGCTCTTGCAGAGTCTGCTACTGGTAGCTGCCAAATAAACACATTTAGTATTTTTTTTTATTAAACAACAAAGTTATTGTTTTTTTTATTAAATGCTCCTTCAATGCACCGCTGCTCCTGGGCTTCCCTGGTAACCATGTGTTCAGCGTCAGCATGAATTGTGGGTAATTCAATCAAGAAAGGTCTGCAGAAACGCAAACGCACAGAAAGTGAAAGAAAGGGGCCCCGCATGTCTGCAGGAGAGCCATCATGCACTTGACAGTTTGACAGTGAGACACCTCCAAGACCACGAGTGTGAACATTTGGATCGGGCCAAAGTCAAAGTCAAAACACGGCAGAAACAAGATTTTCAGATTTATAGGTTTGATTACCAACATTCAGTCACTTTGCTTGCAGTCACAGTGTCATCTGCTTGGGATTCCTGTTGGCTCGCTGTTGCTGATCCAACACTACGCAGTGCTGTTGAAATCCCTACACTGCCCATGAAACTGTGTGTGGCTTTTTTTTTTTTAGCGTTTGCATGAGTGAGAAGCATTGCTTCCGTCTTCCGTCAGCAGCTATGTAATTTCTTAATACCCTTGAGCAAGGCACTTAAGCTGCCAGCTGCTCCACAAGCAGGAGAATTTGTTTCAACCTCATTACGCATGTATACAGTATCCAGTGAAACAGTGCGGATCTCGGTGCTGCCACAATGTGTGTTTTTGTGTTTATGCGTGTTTGTATTCATCCTGCTCTTGGTAGAGAAGGACTCGGGGGTTAGCTTCCCACCGGAGGCAGGTCAAAGGGGGCGAGAGAGCAGATGTATTTTTCTCTCCTCCTAAACGTGATTATGTCCCGTAGCCTCTGGCTGCACATGTAGAGGACTACAGAGGAGGTATTAGACGGCAGCGGCTTTAATGATGCAAGTTCCACTGCACCAACGAGACAACTGGAAGCCTCCCGCAGCTTTCCATCTCAAACGTCTTGAACGGCAAATACTGCAGTCGCTCCCTGATGTCAGATTCATTGGCTCCCCAGGAGACGGGATCTAAAATCAGTCGCTCTGCGGGGTCAGGACAAAACGGAGCTCCACGATTATTTATAGATGACCCTGAGATCATGCTCAGCCGTAGCAACCGCAGCATCGCGGAAAACCGGGTCACTGAATACGTATATGATCATGCATCCTTACAGCTGTTGCAGAGGAGCTTGGGGCAGGGAGCTGGGCTCTTAAGTCATCACCGTCAAGCCATCACATTCTGGGACACAGTAAGGAACACAGGTCATTTAAGGCGATGACACACGGACCTGTTGGCTCTGGTTCAACGTGATCTCAAACTGTCGTGCCTTTGCTGATCGTCTTCTGTGTGTCTAAAACCTTGGATGCATCACGCAAAAACATCTTAACAGCTGTTGAACCCACTGCAGTTCTGCAGAGACATTCATGGTGCTCAGAAGATGAACCCTGGCCACTTTTACTGCAGCGTCACTGCTCAGTTAGCATGTGCTTTTTGGGGTGAAGTTGAATATTATTGCATTTGTTTTGGCTTTGAACTGCAAAAACAAGCGTCTTTGTCTGACGCTCAGACGCTATAAAGAGCCGTAAACTAAACACACAGCATACTGTAGAGCGCTGTAGGTCTTGATACACTGTTTGCAAATATTGTGCTTTGTGATTTGTGTCTCCTGGTCTTAATCTATATTCAGTTTGATTCCAGTGTCTGAATTTAGCTCAGATAGTTTGAAACTGTGCCCTCTGTTTCACTCCAAGTATGTCTCCAGCTGTAGTTTCTTCTGTCTATGAATAATTGATCTGATAGTTTTTAGAGACACTATCTGTTACGTTTGCATTTTGTGCCCGGGCTTGGCGAAGCCCCCCACAGCTAACACTGGCATTTTATCTTCTGACCTTTGATGTTGTTTTTAATGTTCTTTCTCTTGAAACTTAAAAAGAAAACCGCCCCAAGTCTTTGTTACTGTCACCTAAATCCAGCCCGTGTTATCTTGGAGACTGTGTTGTCACTTCTTATCTGCTTTTTCGCTGCTGGTGATCAACAGAGTTGGGTCGAGCAAGTCTCTGCCAGGCCCTATCTCCTGGATGCCACGACCGTTTTGTCTGCAGAGGCACGAAAGACCTTGTCATGAGAGTGTGCATCAACAGCCGCTCGAATGCACCGTGGGATTTAAACAGTCCTTCTGCGAAGGTGTAGCTCTGTGTTTGCCATCAAGGTTGCTGCACAGAGCAAAACAGTTTCATTTCTTTTTTTTTTTTTTTTTAGGATGACAGGGTTAAAAGAGGGCGAGTTAAACCTTGAATGGTGAAAAACATTATAAAAAAATATGATGAAAATATGACATTTCTTATTTATTCTAGGTTGTGTCAAATCTCTGCAAAGCCTATTGTAATCCAAGGAAACATCTTCTTCTTCTTCTTCTGTCTTGGAGTGGAAACGGCTGATCATGCGAGTTAAATATTGGCAAATGTATAACTTATTCATTTTCCATTGAAAGCATAAACTACCTTCTTAATAATAGAAATAGAGTGATGGAAACATTAATATCTTCTAGATGAATTACCATTAATTTGTATAAATACTAATTTCTAATGACCCAAATGACAGTGCCATTTGGTCTATGTTAACGGTGACGAGGCTAATGTCTTGTCAGCTATTGGCTGAGCTCCACTCACAATGGATTGTAGCAGCTTTTCAATCAGTGCCATCGTCGTTTGAGCAGTACTCATGCAGAAAAGTGGGTAAACTCTCAAACGTCAGCGCAGAACAAAGGCAGAAGGAAAGGAAAAGTCTCCACGGCCCATTAAGGCTAAGTGTAACTTATAATTTAAAATAACTTGTCTCTCACAGTTAGATCTCGTCAGGTGACGGGCCTCTGTAAAAGGAGATTGCGGGTTGCCAGTGGGAGTAGAAATTATCTCCGCTGAGTCCAAATTTAATTTTTGTCAGACTTCAGGAATGACGAGAAATCGCACAGCCGGGAAAGGAGGCAGAGGCGAAATGGTTGGATTTTACTGACAAAGTATACTTAAAGAATAATCCATTATTACCTGGCGCAGTGCGGCAGGTGTGCAGGATTTTAATAATTACAAATGATGTAAAATATGCACAGTTTATAGCTAGATACGCTTTGGATGACATTTGAACCATTGTAGAACTTGTGAAAATAGATACACAGAATATGTTGCACTGGCTTCAACTTCCCAAGTGCACAGTGCCTTTGTCAAACTAATGTAATTCTTGATACAGCAGCTGTGGGATCTGGTGGAACCTGTCCGCGATATCATGTGATTAGATGTTTTGCCTTGTGGGAAAACATGTCCACCTCTCTTTCTGGTTCAGCGCCTCTGTTTACATCTCCCTGCTAACATCTTGTGGTCAGCACATCACACCTCTGCCAGGGAAACGTCAGCAAAGGGAAAAACACGGAGACGCGGAGAGCGCCGGCGCATTTGTATGCATCCGACGCATCCGACCGGGCAGGTATACAGTAACTATCACCCACTGTAAGAAAGGGAGAGAGAGGGAGGGAAACATACGTGAAAAGCTGGTGAGTCTCATCCCTCCTCTCCAGTCTGAACATGCACAGAGCTTTCTATTCCCTGAGCTCAATGCCTCTGCTTTTGATCCTGTCAGCTCTGCGCGGCTCTCTCGGACGGGTCACCGGATGAGAGCTTTGGGTCTGGCTCCTCCACAGGGAAGAAACCTGGACCTCAAAGAGAGGTCAGAAAGAGAAACTCAAACCCCGGGTCCTCGGGGAGAGGAGACCGACTGCTTATCAGAGGCTTATCAAGCCTTGGAGGGTTATATGCACAGTCAGGCCTCTGAGAATTGGTATTAAAACTGAAGAAGTAAGAGGGAGAGCGAAAGGGAAGGGGAGATGAAGGGAGGGGTTGGGTCTCTGAGGGAGAGAGTAAAAGAGATTAGTTTTAGATGAGATGAGCTTCATTGTCATCGAGCAAGAATTTTCTTTGTCTCCTTAATCAGCCCCCCCCACCCCTCTTTCTCAAAACAGAGACAGAACAAGGGAGAATTGTTGGGATAAGATTTAATTTATTCCAGGACTATAAACACTTGAGGGGCTACTTAATTTTCATTAGACGCACTGATGCTCATCAACAAATTCAATATGTGTGCAGGGCTTGACAGGGAGTCACGCTGGCACGACGACCGTTCTGCGCGGAGTCTCCTCCCGTGTTTCCAAAAGTGCGTTTGCTAGGAGGTAATCTGTCATTGTAAACGTAGGGGAACACATAAAGGGTCCAGAGAATGGAGACTTAGCCAACTTTTAAAGAAGGGTTTGCAGTGACGAAGGGATTTGGTTTAAAGGTCAAACACATGGAGCCTCGGTTGGAGAGAGGCATTTGTATGTAGTGCAACAAAATCTTTAACTTGGAGAAAAAGCCCACGGTTACGATTTACAACCCGTAATGTGAAAGGAATGTAAAGCTGCTGTGATCAATATTTTACATTAATAATGGATTCGGTTATTATGAGTGTGGGGAAGGGGCTGCTACCAGTGACAGTCTCGATGCCACAGTGCAGCAGGTGCTGTTATCGTTGATGATTTGTGCTATTTAGAGCTGGTGGAGACCAAAACAGAGCAAAAAAGAAGAGTGAGTATTGATCTTCCGCTGGTCAGGTGGTCAGAAGTGCAACTCTAAATTAATGCTGGTGTTGCCCCGTGACTGCTTGACGTGTGAACAAACGCATATAGGTTTTCCGGACGGTTTAACAATGAAATGTTTGTCATATTTGTTGATTTGTTGTCATTTTTCTTAATTGTCATGGGACTAAGAAGACTGAACGTTAACTTCTGTGCAAGATTTTGTCTTTTGAATTAGAAATTAGGCTTTGGTGGTTCAGCTCTGCTCCGTTTTACCTCCTACCACTATCTGAACGACTTTGAGCTTCTAGTGACTTTGAGAAAATCTGTCATTAAAACACTGAAACCAGCCATGGGAATAAAAACAGACATCTGTGCTTTTCAGTTGACCATTTCCTCGCCTCCTTCTACTTTTCTTCTTGGCGTTCAGGCGGCAGCGAACAGTTGAATTGTCTTCCTCAGCTGTCTGACTGTGTGTTTGCCCTCCAATGGACTGGAAACATATCCAGAATGTTTGCTTGGCTTCCGCCCTGCAGACAGACTTCAGCCTGCAATGATAAGATTAAATACAGAACATTATAGTGAATAGATACGTTCCTGACAAAATAAAAGGATGCAGTGTTTAGGATCTGATTTTAATATTGAAGGGGCAAAGGCTAAATATGAAAACACATTACAATCTCTTAGCAGCCAAAGCAGCGAGCAGTATTTTCATGAAGCGCCTTTGCCAAAATGCAGTTTTCAGTTGACTTTTCACCAGAGTTGACTGATGCTCCACTCGTGCTGGTTTTCATTCACGATCCAACATTGAAGTCTGGCACCTTGCACAGCCGAGCTGAAGCCAAGCCTGGTCCAACCGGAGAAGCTGGAGCTAAGAAGACGGTCGGTAACCATCTTGCAATCAGTATTTTGGTCATGCAGTCCATCTTAATCTCCACCGTTACACCTCAGTAAGACCCTTTATAAGCGAATACAAATCATGCTTCATTATTGAATTGATTTAGATACATAGCCAAGATGTCGTTTTATTATTTAGTGGGCAGCAAAACTTGCTAGTATCAGGGCTTTATGAAGTGCAGTGTCGACCACTTTTGTCCAAACGAATGAAGTGTTGTCATTCTCGGTCCCTCTGGACTTACAGAGCGCCTTTCTAGTCTTCTGGTCTAGTCTTCTACATGTCAGCATTCACCCAATCACACTAATTTGTTCAAAGCTGCTGCAGTAAGGAAAGAAACGAAGGAAACTTAGTCCCTGGTTCGTCATTCAAACGCCGATGGCGCAATCTGGGGTTCAGTGTCTTGCCCAAGGGCACTTTGCATTGCAGCTCGAGGTGAAGCCGGCGATCGAACTGCCAATCTTCTGTTGGGTGGATGACCCACTCCACCTCTAAGCACAGAAGATAAATCCTAATGACTTTCCTCTGAATATTTAAAGTGCTACAGAGTTTTTACTGATTCACGTTGGTTTAATGCTCCTCTAACTTTTTCTGTAACTCAAATAAGGTAAAAATTTTTATTTGTCCAATATTACAAAATGCCGGCAAATATAATTAATAATTTAAACTGAGCATGTTAGCATGCTGACAATTAGCACAAAGCGCTGTGGTGTTTGGATTCAGCCTCATGAGGCCACAGACATGACTGACATACACTCTGGATGTAATATAAACAGATCCAAACACAGATAGCAGCGTTCTGTTACGTCCCCAATGGCCATCAGACGCTCTGAATGTGAGCCAGTCAATGCGGCATCTAAACCTCCGCAGACTCTCCCTCCTTGTTCTCCATTCGCCACTGGGTTAATAGCAATTCTGCCTCAGACAGTGCGAATGTGTGCGGCTAAGCCTCTACCGTGCTAAGACTCTCGGTCGTGGTAAGATGGAAAAGAAGAGCAGCTTGTACAGTGAGACGCACAGAAAGCAGCTCTGTTAGCCCACACTAATGATGCCTGATTGGCTATATATATAAAAAAAAAAACATGCAACCATTACTGTGAGCAGGCCAATTATATCATCTTTCCAGCAGGGAAACTAAAGTATATATTGTGCTTGAAGAAACCAGCCAGAGAAGAAAAATGCCTTACAGATACACAGATGTGAACATCAAATTGCATCAATATCAAGGCTGGAAGAGTGGAGGCCTCTGAGTCCTGCGGGGATTCAAAGAGACTGTTTTAGTTGCAAAAGGAAAACAAACATTCTCCTTGCGAGGAAGGCAGAGCACCAAGAGCTCAAAATAGAGACATCACTCCCCATCCCCACTCTATGTCGCGCAGAAAAACGCAGTTGGGGATCTGCAGTGTTTCTGCAAACAGATTTAAGTTTGAAATGTTTTGATGACGCAGGAAAAGTTGACCAAAGGGTGCCGAAGCTGTCGTTCTCAGTTGCCGTAGCCCACCCCGGTGTGTTTCTGTTTCCTGGCTGCAAGGATCCACGCTCACTGTGCCTAATCCAACATGCTAACTGAGGCAGTCACACAGAAAATCCTGTAACTACACGACGCCTACACCCAACTCTTATTGTCAGCAATCCTTTTCTGTTTTCAACTTAACAACTCTGTTTTGCCTGGTTTGTCTAGTTTGTCCTTTAGGACGTAATTGTTGTTGGTTTATGGCTTATCGTGAATAGTTTGTCAGACATTGTGTGAATGGAGCAAAGCACTTAAATGTCTCAGGAGTGAGTTTATCACTCGAATGTGTACTTAAACATCAATTACAAAGCCAAGCAATTCCATCACCAATCATTATTCACTCCAAGCAGCTACAGAACAACAACATTGTGGATTTTGAGGAGCTTTTACTGGTCAACTGGTGAACCTGGGACCAAATTTTGCACTCTTTTAGCTCCGTTTTTGGTCTCCACCAACCGCTGAAGGCAAAACGTGACTCTTTAGCCGCTGAATGCTTGTAAACCTGAGGACAGCTGCAGATTCAGATAATAATACTCTTGATACGAAACGTTTTCTCCATCAGAGTGTATTCTATCTGAAAGCATATGGATGCACGTTGCAGGTTTTGTTAGATGTGACCAACAGCTGGCATCTGACTGAGACAGAAAACACAAACACAGCATTTGACAGAGCTAGTGTTTAAATGACTAATTACAATGCACCATTTAGGTAAAACATAGGCACTCACCTGGGCTTAATTTCATAACAACTGTTATCGGGGCTAATTGATACCTGCTGCAGATGTAATCAGCAGGAGCAGAATGGAGCTCTAATTGTCAGATGTCACGATGAGTACAAAGAAATAAAAAAAACCACAAAACAGCACAGGCTTAAATAATTATTTCACATATTTGTACCTCATCCCACCCTTAAGCATTTATAATCTTGAGCCCAAATCTCCAGCCCAGATTCAAGGCTGTTTATTTTGCAATGTTAAAAGTGAAGTTTACTGTTAAGGTCATGGCCTTACCTTTGAAAATAGAGTCTGCGGCAGATATTTAGAGATATTTTGGAGGTTGAAACTCTCTGACAGCAAAGCCAATGTGATAGACCTCCAGTGCTGAAGATAAGACTGCAGTAAGTCAACACTTGGGCCTCCGTCTGCTAATATTACACTGACAGTGCAAGCAGATATGGCTTGAATAGAGATCTAAATTATTTACACAAAGTGAAACATCAAAACACGTTGCCAATTAGAGAGGCAACAGGTGCAGAAGGGCGGTAAAGGTCATTTTCAGCGAGATTATGGCTTAACATTCATGTTCCCATCATCAAAAAGCCTCCATCACTCAATCAGTATTCCAATCTGGCAGCGGCGCAGCAAATCAACCAATCACAATTAGCATACGCGTCGTTAGGCTCATGAAAGTGCGTGTTTCATCTTGTTCCTCCGTCACTGCTAATATGAAAGCTCCCGTTGAAAAGCGCTAACTTTTTGCCAGGGGTACGACCGAGCAGGACGTTAATAAGCACAAGATGGTTCGCCTTCTTGCGGCTGTTGTAAAAGCATCAGACCCCTTTGCACTCTGCGGTCTGTCTTCTAACACCTCAGCTCTTCCTCTATGAGAGATGGCAGATCTAATGGGAGCCAATATGAGCCGATGGTTAATGCATGAGAGATGGTGCTTTAGACTAATGGCAGCTGCAAAGTGCAAAATCAGGCCATGTGAGGAGAAAGAGCAGTAAGAGTGAAGGAGAGGGAGAGAATGACAGTGAAAGTGATTGAAAAAGAGTGGCGGCAGGAAAAAAGTGAGCAGAGATAAAGTGTGGGCAGGGGCAGGTTTGGACGCTTTTGAAATAGGGGTAAGGGCAAACTCGGGCAGAATTTTAGAATTGGGGGCATATTTTAAATATTAAATGTTATAAATTGCATACTACCCTATATATGTTTCATATGATATTCTAATATTCAATAATATTAATAAATAGCAGCTTCCTGTAACTCCAAACAGCTCACCTCTTGACATGTGGACTCTCCCTGGTTGTTTTGCGTCTCTTTGTGGTCATTTGGTGCCTCTTTGTAGTTTTCTCATGTCTCTTCTTTCTCTCTGCATATCCGCTTCCCATTCCTTTGTGCTTAATTTGAGCCCCTGTGGTCATTTGTCGTCTCTTTGTGCTCGTTTAGAACCTCTTTTTAGATGTTTTGTGTCTCTTTGTAGTCATCCGATTGACTTCCCAACATAACTAATGAAATAAAATATTAGAAATGACCACGGGCCCCAGGGCTGTCCCCAGGAAGCCTGTTCAGTACTAACAGCCAACTACCTATGACGCTCTGACTCTGGTAAGGTCGGGGGGGTTCTAGCGGTGGCCAATGAGATTCAGAGCAGGGAGCGGGGGTGGGCGGCTGCCACTCCTCTGCAGCGTGTGTGGATTGAAAGAAAGACAGAAAGAGAAAGACATTACAGCGATGCGATGTCAGTCCACACTAATCTCCAGGGCCTGCCCGTATTCAAAGGTTTCAGGTAGCTCGGGGGGTGAACGGAGGTGCCGGTGCCCCAGACCGCATCACATCAGAGGTAACAGATAATAAGGAGTGGGTGTCTGACAGATGACCCGCATTAAAAACCGCGTTGCAGCCGTGTGGCTAGCGAAAGAGCGCGTGATGAGTGCGGAGGGGGGTTGAGCAGGAACGCAGGAAATATTCATGACTCACAAACTAAATGACTTTAAGGAAACCTTTTTACACAGCGGCATTCATCAAGTGTTAATGAACAGCTGAAAGGGTACAAATGCAAATGCAGGGGCTGGGAATGGAAAATGAGAGAGACAGATGGAGAGACAGAGAGGGAGAAAGCGAGGGAGAGAGAGGGGGAAAAAGAGAAAGAGAGAGAAAACTATCATCGCTGTGATGAATGAGGGTGGTGGCAGAAGCCCTCAGGCGATCACTCAGTCACTGAGACAGGCTTCTGTGGCCCTAACTTCATTATCATGACACAGTCACATCAACACACTCCTTCAGATAAGAGCACGGCAGAACTCGGCTCGAGAAAGGATCAGTTAAACTGGTCGGGGTTCAGTGGCTTGTCACAGATAGAGAGGATGGCTCGGTTCTATTCAGGCTTCAGACGCCTGTCGGGGGGGCTTCCCGTTCGCGCTTTGGAAAATCTCGACACGCTACATGTCAAGGCTGTATTGATTTTGACTCTTGAGAAGATGTCAAAAATGATGATGTAGTTTTATAAGTAATTCATACTTTTTTCATTATCAGAATCAGGGATATATGAACTGACAATTGGTCTAATAGGGTCCAAATACTGAGAGTTAACTGCTCTGGCGGCCATATTGAAAGGAGAACACATCCAAACCTTCCAAAACCTTCATATACGATCATAAAAACAATGATTTATATGACTGCGCTGCCGCCTCTGTTGTAGGTGTTGGGTCAGGTTCAACCAAACGCCGTTGATATGATTTTTTGGCCACGTGCGGCAGCGAAACACGCTAACACAGAATGAACCAAATGCAATTTTCGTCATTTTAATCGCTGATAGTTTTGGTCTAGTTTCAGTCGAGTGTTTTGACCTTTCATGCTAATTAAATGCTAAGTATCACGAGTATATCATTGGAATTGTTGTGGGGACTTTACGCAGCTGCATCGTTGGGACTCGTCTACAAGGTTTACGGTAAGGTTGAAGTTAGGGTTTGGGTAAGTCTCCAGGAAATTAAACTACTTCAATGACGTGTGTGTCTGTGTGTGCGTGTTTGTGCAAATGAAAAGACTTGTACCACAGTCTTACCCCCTAAAACAGTTAGAAGAAGAAGAAGAAATACAACACAAAGCTCCGTCAACACCTTCGATTCACACACCTTCCAGATTATTCATTCCCGGACTCTCATCCCGCACACACAGCCTTCAAGAGTCAAGGCTAATGCTTTATCACAAGTCGTGTATCCTGCGTCAACATCAATTTTGCCATCGTTTCATTATCAAATATCTATTTTTAGCTGAATATCGAAACCTCGTCTTAATCATGGAAAAAGGGTCAAACATTTTCATTTATGAAATTAATCGCGTTAATACTATGCACATTGTCAAAAGCTGCAAACAGCTGCATGTATTTGCACATCCAGCAGATACAGTGCAAAATTAGCATTCATTCATCCATTAATGCACAAAGTTGATTGAACTGCACCATCAATGCATTTCACATTTAGCTCGTTTTTTCCATTGTTAGTGTAAAAGTCCCGCCTCAAGTTTAGGGAAAGATCAGGATCTGTGACAAAAGACACCACCCGGCTGTTGGCAGGTAACTTCAGCGAGCGTAGTTACCACAGCAACCCATGCAGATAGGTTGGTGGTGTCTGGACGAGTAAAGCCTGATCTGATCTCTCGCAAGGAAATGAGCAGACAGTCTGTCTTAAAGATCTGGTTGGAGAAACAAATGTGATACGTGGTCTGAACAAAGCCTCAGAGCACACAGAATGCAAAAAAACAGGAAACGTGTACTTTGCCCTTTGTTAAAGCTTGTTTTTGTGCATAACATTGGCGAATTTCCTCACCGCCCACCAATATCAGCACATCCAAATATTGCTTATGTGCACATGTTTGTGTTCAGTCATTATAGTTCAGTGTGGTCCATCCATTCTGAGGAAGTTGGTCTGTGAATTGCCTTTCATCGTTTTGCTGCTGACGCACAGACGGCCCCAACATTTTCAGTCTATGAATCAAAGATGGTGAAACACGTCTGCCAGTAAAAGCTGAAATATATCCAGTTTTTCTTTAAGAGTGCTTTCCACTGTGTGCTTTCTTTTTATCACAGCACTGGGTATACCCTGCAGTATCATGCTGCCTCCTGAGAATCAAAACTATGATCCAGTTTACAAGGTGAACACTGATACTTTTCATTTCTCATAGTCCAGGAGACCACTCCAAAGTCCTTATCAACCCATGCAGAGTTTTGAAACTGGCGTCCTTCAAACAATCCAGTGCCAACAAACAAGTGCTTTCGCGCCTTAAGCACGGTGTTTATCATAATTGGAATTCACATCCAGTTTTGTACCACTTGTTTCATCTTTGTCAATTTTGTCCCCGGGTTAATTTTGCTTTACATTGATTCACATCCTCCTGGGCGATTTGCAGCAATCTGTGTCTGATTACTCCCACTGTGATTGATGAGGCACTTTGGCCTCCTGCGTCTTTGGTCTTACAGTGGGACCGAGCTGGCACTGTAAGACGTGACGGCGCCTCGCCACGTAGAAAGCTGTGACCGCTTGTCTCACAATCATCAGAAATTAACAGTCTGGCCTGTGAAGTGCGCTCAAGGTGCTCAACAGGGATGACTTGAAGAGGCTTTCAAAGGTTAATCAATGGGAAATGCAATCTCGCTAATGCTTTGTGTTGCCTGTTTTTATGGTAGCATAACAAACATAACGGTAATGAAGGGAATGGTTTCCACGGTGGCTAGCGAAGCTCTAAATTGTGAGCCCAAAGATACATTTTGCAGTTAATTGAAATGTGGGAGGTGGGGGATATAAAAGGTCCGTATCAAATATTTATGCTGTGAATTAGCCTCTTTTCAAATGTGAATGAGAACATTGCATACAATATGCATGAGAGGATAGGTCATTAGGAAGCAGCTTACACCATTTTTAGCTCACTGGGAAAAAGACAGTGAGAGAGAGAGAAACACGGAGCACACAAGATATTGCAGGGAACAAATAGCGTTTGGCATTAAAAGGTGATCAAATTCGAATTCACCATGCAATGTATGTATTCATGTGCTCTAAATTATATTGTCATCTTAGTCTCAAACAGAAGTGTCGTTGAGAAAAGATTTCATTTAAACACATCCACCATTGATTTCAGGGGTTGCTGCTGATACCAAAGGACTCTGACTAATAACAGTAATGAGCCGCTGTGAAAAAGCTACCCCCCAAATTACTGACATCTGTGGAAAGCAAGAAAAGGTTATCTCCGAAAATGTAATCATCATAAAGCCAATGAGCCATCCAGACCATGCAGCTCACTGGCTGGAAAAAGCCAGGTCAAAATGTATTGCCAGCATTTAGAGCAGGTGTTGTTTGTAAAAGCCTGGAAAATTAAAGCACTCTCAGTAATGCGCGTACTGCAGCGGGTGCCGTGCACAGTTAGAATGACTGCGAGCGTGCTCCTTAAGGTCTAATATTGAAAGATCTACAGTTTAATTTTAGATTTGCTTGTTAGAACAAAATAGAATAAAAAAGTAAAACAGGAGGAATGCATGATCTAATTAGGCAACGGTTGCTTAAAGAGGACCATCAATCCTGCTCTAACAAAGAAAACAAGACTAAGGGCCCTTTTTTCAAGCTGGTGCAGCACAGACATGTTGATAAATGTGCAACTTTTGATTTGAGAAGTACCTTTTTCAGTGTGCAGCTACGTGCCGCCGTCCACCACGCACACCTTTACGTAGGGTTGGGCAATACGACAATATACTTTTCTGTGCAACGGTCGACACGTGGGGGAAGTATTAAGGCCATCTTGTGAAACAGTAAAACGCTTTTTAAACATGTATGACACGAGTAGGGAGAGTTACACCTCGCAGAAAGTTAGTCAATTAAGGAAACTAGGGGTCCTGATACCATTTTGCATCGTAGTGACACAACAAGTGTTTGCTGTTGGCCCGTGACCACCCATTCAGTTTCAGATTGGGGTCTCCAAGGTTTACGGTTTTTCCGTTTCTCGTCAAGATTTAGATGAGAAGCTTGTTTACGCTCACATATCTGCAGGGTGAATGTGAAGATGATAAAAAAAAATGCAGTTTGCCAGGAGGTTAATGTGTCAGACTAATCCCATGTTGCCAGGCAACCAGTGTAGACAGGTCCAGCCAATAGACTGAAAACTTATAAGACCAAATGTAATATGTAATATATCATCCTCCTGGTAGCACCAAGCGGACATCTGATGGAATATATCTTTTGGACATTATTAATGTTTTTAACAAAATTCATGAAAGTCCTTCTAATAGTCATTTGAGACATTTAAGTCTGAACAATCTGACATTGCCGTCCCCAGAGCAACACAGCCAGCACGGATAAAAACAGTGGTGAGTGTTAGATTGGGTCTTAAAAAGTGGAGGATAATCTCCCGACAATCAGGTACTCTTCAAGCTGTGGCGAGTTAAGACGTAAAACAATGATTACTCAGCTTACGTTGAGGTCACAACCCTGTGGACGGCAATCCCAAGAGTTGTGAACCACTCTGATGTGAGTTAAAAGTCCTTTTATTAAAGCATCGGGGACCAATGTCTCTCAGTTTGCCCTTCCAGAGAGCCTCCTGAGTACATACACAGTGGTTGCTCACCCGTTGATAAAAGACTTCATCAGAGTGCCGAGGTTCTCTTGGGACTGCTGACCACATGGGCTGGGTCATGGGCTAAATGTAAGCCGAGCAATCATTGGTTTATCTCTACAATCCTGGTCTTAGTTGTGCTCTCCAGCAGATCTACTAATACTCTCAAAGGTTTTAACATTGTGGTTAATCTCACATTTATATGAGAGGCCTGTAGAAGTGCCGGAGGTAAATGGTGGTGAATGGTTTTTAAAGCCCAGAACAATCCAGTTTGCCTCAGGGAGACTTGATGAGGCTTGATGTGATTGTGACTTGAATATGATTTGACCTCGGTGACAGGTGCACCCCTGGGTGTCAGCAGGGCGACGGTTCTCAAGGGATGCTGTGGTTCAGGGTGGAACGTCTTTGCTGAATTATAAATCAGATCCTGTGGCATCTACACGGGACCATCTTAACAGAAATCCACCTTAAATCTTTTGCTTTAACCATCTGAGGATCTGCACCCCCCCATATTCACCGACATATCCAGTCTCATCCGGCACATTGTGTCCCGTCGTGCACCCAAACCTCCCTCATGAAAAGTGTCTGTGCATCAGTCGATGGCTTTCCGATGGCGCCGTGCAGGCACGTTTTCCGAATCAGGAGAAAAACCCTCCAGTGTGGCTGAATGAGCTGAGCCTCTAATCAGCGATTACTGTGAGGCTGGGGGACAGAGGGAAGAGACGCTCCCCAGTGTGTCTCGGGCCTTATCAAAGCATTCACACATACAAAAGGTGCACAGACACACACACTCATTCTTTGAAATACAACACAGGTTACCAGACACTCATGGGTACCAGAAAACACAGTAAACACACTGTACCAACAATATTACAGTCCCATCTGAGCCAATCAGGAGCAATTATTTGCTTACTTTTTCACCGTAATTAGCGAAATCTGCTACCCTGAAAATCGTGCACAGCACTTCAGTGCTGTGAAAATCTGGCCCGCAGTATCAGACACATTGTGTGCGACAGATGCCGAACATGTGGGAAAATAAATAGAACGAATATGGGAGAAAATAGTCCACCTTGATTTCAAACTCAGAGTCACATCCCTGATAATATTCCTCTGTAATTAGCCACGACTGCAAAAGTTTTGATTTTGTTTGACTGGAAAATTCGTCTGGGTGGAAACAAGCAACTGATGCAAAGTTATAGATTACATTTCTGTGGCAAATGCCACTTTTTAAAGTCTAAAACCATGACTGCAAACATCTACTTTTCTGACTTGGCTGACCCCTCTGGGACAAAACCAACAACGCTGATTCACAAACATCACTGTGCAGACCCTTTCAACCCTTTCTCCTGGTTTACTGTCCGTTAATGATTTCGCATAATGAACTTGATGAAGACGGTGGTAGTTAAGGTTTCTTTGGTTTAGCTCCCTTTTGTTAATTGCTTTGCTGTTAGCCTACGCTGACTT
Source organism: Datnioides undecimradiatus (assembly GCA_008933995.1). Classification (NCBI taxonomy): domain Eukaryota; kingdom Metazoa; phylum Chordata; class Actinopteri; order Lobotiformes; family Datnioididae; genus Datnioides; species Datnioides undecimradiatus. Next base: position 21,718,238 of record WARS01000029.1, read on the forward strand.
TAAAGGTTGCAAATCTCTTGCAGGTGGTTCTTGGTTTGTTGGCTAGCTAGTTTTAACTAAACTGCTCTTCCTCTTTTGGCTGTTATCAAACAGCTTTACCAACCAAACTCAACCACCGGACTGGTGGAAGGTCCATCCCGAATTTGCATGCAGCTCAGGAAAACCAGGAACGATGCAATTAGATTGGTGATCTTGCCAATGAAGATGCATATACAGTAAATGAAAGTGTATTACATTACATCTGGGATGAGATGTTGTTGGGCCTTTGTGTAAGCAGGGACTGTGTTGATTAGATAGATGTTCTAGAGAAGGACAGACCTACTGAAGTGTGAAAGTGTGTTTGTTGGTGTGAGAAGGATCTGTTTGATGGCTGAATATCAAAGATTTATAATTTGGTTTGTCCCCGGACCTTTGAACCGTTTTCAGTCACAAGTGAAACAACAAAAGCGGCAGACGGGGGGAATAATGACATCCGCTTTTTAAGGATTCATTCAAAATTCATTCAGCTGCAGTAAGATAAACACATTTGAATGCACAGCAAGTGCAGCGCCCAAAAGTCACTGCTCCTGATTGATATAAATTTCACACAAGTGGCTGCTGAGGCAGAACAGTCAAAGATCATCATCGCTAGCCCAGTGCTGCGCCCACCTCTGTAATGTGTCTTCAACTGATCCTCATTCTGCTGAAATGCAATGTCCCTGCTGAGGTTAGCGACCATGAAAGGACCCTTGAGTCAGACCCTGACCTGCTGGGTCCACAGCTGAACGATTACGCATCCCTGGGACGTGCGACATGAATCCTGATCAGGCAGAGCTGCTGTGTATCCTTTGCTGCCACCAAGAAGGGAATATTGCCAGTCAGCTGGTCACCCAACAGGACAAATAAAGTACTAGCGCAGGAACCTTTCCCGGAACCCAGGAACCTTTTCTGAGTTCAGTCTGTATTTCAAGCACGGGGACTAGGGTCTAAATGGTACCTGGGCCCAAAATAGGACCCCTGGGCTAGGCAAAGTTTACAAGATCTTGATTTTACAGTAGTAATGGAACATTTATTGACTTTTAAAACAGTAGCACCTGTACATTACTAAAATGGTTTCATTTTAAGGTACTTTATGCTTCTTCTTCTACAACTTTTTAAGAAAAAGTACTGTACTTTTGGCCACTCCACACTCATGTTTGAGCTAAAACTAGAACTTTAGTTGTTTTTCATCCAAAACAACAGCATGAGCTTTTAAAAATGACGTGTTGGCGAAGATTAAACAGCAGAATATGATGTTGGCTTTTGGTCATGAACCGATCCATGAATATGTAACAATATCACACTGACACCTTCTTGTATTTCAAGACTTGTATACCTTTACTTAACTAACTAGCTTGATATCTTTCTTTTTTGCATGAAAGTGAATTAAATATTTATTCCCACACAGCCCATATGAGCTGAAGAAACATTAAAAATAGCCTTGTTTGTGTTAGTAACTTTTGACAACTTGAGAAAAGAAAAGCCAAACACATGACAACACAAGGTTTGATGCTATAAAGGAGAAAAATAACCAGAAAACACAGCAGAGCATCAGTGCTTTGGAGATGGGAATCTTGTCATCCCCACTTTCTATCACTCCAGAAATCTTTACCAACATCGATTCAAACATCAAAGTCTTGCAGAGAAGGAGAAAATGTGACTGCTTTCATCTAGAGTTTTTTTCATTTTCATCTGTTTTTGGCAATTTTGTTTAATCTCTCTGGTTCTTCAGTTGCAAAATGCAATGCACATGAAGGCGCATGGGTTCCTGAGTTTAGTTCCTGCACAGGCCTCCTCAGCCTCTGAGACTATTTGACTGAAAAACGCCAACGCATTGCAAGACTGCTGTCTGGCCAAGTCCATCTGCAAAATGTTAGCTTGTTAAACACCTAGCCTGGTGTTCAGCTTAACAGGCAGCCACATTGCTGGAGAACAAGCAGCCAAGACAAGCTGGCAGGTAAATCGTCAGCCGGTGTCATCTCAGGTAAATAGGAGGCCATTTTAAAAAAAAAAGAGAGAGAGACAGCGAGATAGCGAGAGAGAGAGAGAGACTCCATCCTCTGCTGTTGTTTTCACAGTGAATGTGTGGGCTCCATCAGAGGGGTTGCCAGGGAAAAAAGAAAGGGTCCAGGCGATAAAGCATTGGCATGGATACAGCAGCCTGCAACTGTATAGCACAAAAAAAGTGCAGAGCATTGAGGGTCAACCGCTTTCACTGGCAGAGTACCCGCATTTACCAGAACTCAAAACCATATTGTCGCGAGCTACAACAGGCTTGAATAGAGGATTTATTTTACACATGTGGCCGCTCACAGGTGTTATTCTCTGTTATTTCTAAAAGCCGAGACACATTTAAATATTGTAAAAAAAAAAAAGACCTGTCTGGCGTTTAAACATCTCATCCATTTGCTGGTCCTGCAGAGCCACGAGTCTAAGCAGATTTCCACAAGCTCCCGTAATCATTCGGTGCAGGATGTGGACAAAGCTTGGACACAGAGTGAGACCAAATGTGTTCGGTAAACATGAAGGGAATGCCTAAAACATGTCCATTTTAAAGTCAGTGAAACATGTAAGATTATATTTTTTGAGATTGTAGACTACCTGATTAAATATAAAGAGCATGGATTCCTAAATAATAATAATAATAATGATGTAAACAAACAATTTTTCTTTGGCACCATCTAAAGTAGGCCTGTTAGACTTTGGGTGGTCCTGAGGAACTGACTGACTAAGCCAACATGCGGCTTCAGACCCAGTAACAATTTAAAGTTTTGCATTATGTCTTCTTCTACACATTCAGTGCAACCAAGACAATAATATGTCAAACTAAGCTTAAATCTCTGTTGCACTTGACAATAAGACATCTTAGCCATTGTATTTTCAAAGTGCTACGTATTGCTCACTCATCTACTGTCCACATGTAGCAAACCATGTAGTTTATAGCATGAAAGGTTTTATATATTTTCATAAATTGAATGCGATTCTGTTTTAATTCAAACTTAAGATGCACTTCATAGCAACAAAACTGAAAAACAACAAACAATTATTTTACAGACATAAACAAATGGATTAATAGCCGTGACCTATCTGTAACTGTAACAATAGAGAGATTTTACATAAATACATTTCTAAGGGCAGGAATGTCAACACGAGCTCTTGTGTTTACATGTTTGCTCTTCTAAACTTTGGCCAAAACCCATCTCATCATGGCGCTTAATTACTGGCATTCATAAGGTCCCAGGAGCTGCTTAATTGGCACTCCAGGGTGAAGCGTTAACAATAAATAAAGCTGCAAGTTGATTTCTCTCGAAATGCTAGCTCATTAACAAACAGCGGCGGGCACCATAATCTAATTCCCCTTGATGTATTCCACTTTGGCACGTGTGATCGGGTCATGAAAAGTGAATTGATGAGAAGTCCTGAAGGACAGGATGAGCTTTGGAGGTTCTCTTTCATAGCAGGGCCGGCAAACTTTGAAGTGGGACTTTTAACAGAATGCCCTGGGGCTCGTACTTGTTCATTAAAGGTAAGGGACATCTATTTTTAATGTTACCAGAACACTGTCAATAAGAATCCTTTTGATGTACATTAAAGAACCAGGGTTTTGATTCCCCAAGCATAAAAGGGCTGAGGGAAGGCTGCCTTTGGTAGATTACATCACTACACATGAAAAAGCAGTTTTATTTAGCCACGCGGTCAGTCCCAGAAACTCAGCCCGTGTCGGTTTTTACTGTTTTTGATTGACGGTAAAGTTGCTGGACTGTAGTAGAAAGTTGGGGTGCTAAAGGGCATCCTTACTGTAATAAGGTAGTGATCGCACACTGGTCTTTATGACAGCACAGTGTGTTGCTAATTCAGTTTTTGGCCTTGCTAGTGTTTCGGCTCTTCCCCACTATGGTTCACAAATCTTGAATGAACTTCTAGGAAAACCTGTGAGACTGTGACCAAAGGTTGAATTTCACCAGCCTTGGTAACGCACTGACTTTTCCTCCTGGGCCGGTTTCAAATGAAGTGGTTTAACAGCTAACACAGCATTTGTTTTCCTCTACAGATGAGCTACTCATAACTTAGGTGACCCCATAACTTTTGCAACTGTTCCCATCACCAGGTCAATCAGTGTTTAGGATTTAGTGGAACACATTCATAATCACCTGAAACTTGGAATATATATGTCCATTACTGCAGAATGAGTCCTTTAGACCCACATAGGGAGCATATCATTGCACCACCATCTTTCTACACCAGTGCACAATGGACAAACCATTCTGCACTAGAAATACAGAGAGCCCTTTGCAAGTTTCATGTTCTCCTACATGCTTAGAAGAGAGTGGTTGGTTGAAATCTGCAATTTCACTGCTAATACCACTAAATCCTACAAACCGGTCTGCTAATCTGTCCAATGCTATGGTTTATGGCTAAAGTCTCACAAAAGTAATCACGCTCCCATCAGCCTCAGCTTTTTGTTTAATCCTAATTAGAAAATGTCAGCGGGCTAATGTGCTACTTATTATTACTTATTACAACTGAGTACTCTCTTAGGATCTAAGGATCTTGATAAAGGTACAGTATTACTAATTCAAAAGAGGGTCAGTAGACAGGTAGGCAGTCAACACAGACCAAGGTTAAAACACAAAGTGTATACACGAGTGGGGGAGAGATAACAGGTGAATTCAGTCAAGGTGGGACAAACAATCAAACAGGCAGGAAAACACACAAGGACAGGAAGTGGAGCTAAAAACAAAAGAGAGGGCAGAGTATTGCAAATAAAACAGTCAGCAGCAAATATGAAAAAACAAAAAAATACAGAATCTAAAAGACTGGATGAGCCATGACCATGAAAAACGTTGCACCAAAACATCGACATATCATCATTGTCATTGTGAGCGTGCTGGCTTTAGCGTTTAGCTCATAGCACCACTGCATGAAGAGGTCTGAATACTGCCCCACAGAGAGGCTCGCATAGCTGTGGACTCTTAGTCTTCTGTCCACGTTATTCACAACAAGTGCTCTAAGTTAGATTGACACAATATATAGACGGTCTGTTAAGGCAGAGTGCAAAAGAGAAAATCATAAATCTTGCAGATCCATTTCGCTGTTCCTTCCTTAGACCTGAATAATGTTTGGTGTATTTTAACCTGTGAACTTTTGAAGAACTGCGATGAAGGTTGGAGTTCCTTAGATCACGTTCTCATTCCTCTCAAACTTCATTTCATGCTATTTGCTGTATTTTCCCCTTCAGTTTCCTCTGAATCATTTATTCAATTTAAGAAACGCGGCTCATAATTTATTCCTTTCTGCGGTCTTTGCACGACATTTTCCGTCCTTCTCAAAGTTTCCACAATACTAAATTAGATATTTTTGCTGAAAAATGCCTTCTGAATAGCACAGCCAAAAGACTCTGTGATGGACAAAGAAGAGAAGTGCAGCATTCACAGCGTACAGGGGCAGGAGCAAGGATATTCTTTTGTGTCTGCCTTTATTACAGAGAAGATGAGCGTAAGTCTGGCAGACAGTGTGGAAGCGGCAAGGTTATACAGAGGTTCCCTCCAAAAACGTTCACTCAGATACAATTTTAAAAGCCCCTCCTGTAACTAATCCATGAAATAGGCAAGATCCAGACAATCTCCTAACTGAGAGGCAGGTTTGTGTGTGTGTGTGTGTGCGTGTGTGTGCGAGTGTGTGTGTGCGAGGCTATGAACACGACCCTTTGGTGGTAGAAAGAGAGCGGGCAGATTTCCACACATTCGGCACATTTGCTGGATGTTCTCCCCAGGCTGAAGTTGCACCAGCAAACAAGTGGATTTGTGTGTCAGTGATACCTTTGTTTTCCTCTCACAGACAATACGAGGCGGCTTTACAATCTTTCACAATTACACGACACCTCAAATCGGCTCCGGTCTGCTGTCGCTTTGGAGCCGCTCCCCCGTCTGAACTGTGCCGTTCATTGAGGAAAAGCAGGAGAATTAAAGCTTCAACACTACCTTTGGCCACTAAACAACATGCAGCAAGTAGCAAAGAGCTAATCTGCGCACACAAACCTTGGTATCCTTCTTGAGAATTTCATTTTGTATTTAAAAACGTGATCAGCCCCCCAGCACATATTAGTGGAGCTTCTAGATCTGCAGAGATGTTAATAAATTAGAAGTTATACGCCTTCAAAGAAATTTAAAAATAAAGAAAACATAGTAAAAACCCAATATGCATTAATTCCTCTTCTGAGATACATTTTTCATTGCTCACAATTCATCTCGCACTCCCTTACAAGTTTTAAAACTCAATTAAAAGAAGAGTAGCGTAGCTCCACTGCTGCATTTGTCCACTCTGTAAGTAGGCAGCAGTGCAACATGGTGGACTGTTATGAAGAGCTCATTCTGAGTTAATGATATCACAAGTGCGAGTTCCAGGTGATTAAAAAACAATAAAAACACTATTCTCTATTTTTGTTAATAACCCCCTTAAATCCCACACAAAGTAATACTTTCGGATCGAAGCTACAGTATATGGCTAATACTTCATCACTTTGGTCCAGACTAAAAAAAACAAACAAACTATTGCATCCAAATTTTAATATGTCCAATAATATTATTTTATTTTAGTAGTGTATCTCTATACACCTACAAGACATTCACATCGACCTCTTATGTACTTTGTGTTTAGTGCTAATTAGCAAACCTTAGCATGCTAAGGTTGTGACCATGATAATACCTGCTGAACGTAAGCGGGTTAGCACTGTCAAAGTGAGAATGTTAGCATGCTGATATTAGCATTTAGCTCAAAATACAGCCTTACAGAGGTGCTAACATAGGCTCTAGCTGCACTGATCAATTATTTTATATTCATTTAATTTGAAAAAATGTACATTGTGGTTGCAAACCCAAAGATAATCGCCACCCACCCTTCGAGTTCCCACCAGTATTTTAGTGTCTTTTAGCTCATTGTCTTGGTTATACCGAGTGCAGCTTAAACCATAAACCAAACTTGTCATAAACCATCTGTCCAACAGTTTTGCGATAAACCTATTGTAGGCCCCCACTTCCTGTCCAGCAGATAAAGTTTGCAGCTAGCAGGTGAACACAACGGAACATTTCGCGTGTCAAGACTCAGGTATTTCCGAAAGCAAAAAACTGACGTACGTTTATCAGATTGGCAGAAACATGGCTCATTATGACGCGATGTGTAAATCCAGCCAAACTGTGTATCAGCATTGCAATGCAATGAAATGTCAATACTGTGTTTCCAGCTCGTTGCACCAAAGGACCAAAGCATCTGTATTGCGGGTTTGATGTTAAATCAAAGGCGAAAGTGTTGCTTAAAATCAACATCTGAGCAGCTGTCGTTTGGTTTGTTGCATCCATCTCAGCAAAGTCAGCATTCAGTGGGAACACTCTTTATTTTGAGAGGTCATGTGCAAATGAACAAACTGCAAGAAAGCACCTATGTTCTTCAGTGTGTTGAGAGGACCAGTAATGCATTGTTTTTAGCTTATTCATCCAAATTCATACCAAACGTGCCCAGGCAGGTCAGTCCAGGTTAGATCAAATCAGCTTATGTCAGTATTTGACTCAGACGTGGAGGCATCGCATTTAAAAGGGTTTTCTTTTTTTTGTGGGATTGGGAGTGTAAGAAATGGAAGAGGAGGGAACGGAGGCAGGGACCAGAGCGTTGGAGATCAAAGGAATAATTTAAAGACAGAAAAGAGGGAGGCCAAATTGGGTGTTGGGACCAAGAAAACAGAACGTATGGGCTGAGTGTTCTGCGCCAGAGGAGTGTCTAGATAGGCAGTCAGATAGCCAGGTGTTTGCATTTCATACGGATGTTTGAAAGTATTTCACACCATGCTTTATTTCATGTTTTGCATTTATGTTTTGCATCTGGTCTTGATTTTGGTTGCCATTCGGTTTCCATGCATCTTATTGTCCTTGTGATGCTCTGCTCTCCTCACTATGCATTGTTTTTCCTTCCCCAGTATGATTTTGTTTTCATAGCATTTGCATATTATCTATTTGTATATGAATACTGCATGAAAGTGTTTACGAATACAAAATCCTGGTTCTGCAGAATATTATTTTGCTGGGTAAGATGCACTGTGAGGGTAAATCCTGGCCTCTGATTGGCTAATCCTGCAATAATCATGCATCATTTCAGTTTGCTCTTATAGGTTTCCTCTACACTTCTGCACTGCAAGTTACTTGGTGAATGTGTTTGGTGTTTCTTGTACTGAACTTTTATCTCAGAACTAAGATTACAACAAACAGAAAGTTGTTTAACTTGTTGCCAACGGGTCAGCGTTGTTTACAGATGAAAAAGTGGTAATAATTAATTTTTTTTCAAACCCTAGTAAGAGATAAAACAAGAAGCAAAGAGAACTTTTGCAACTTTAATAAAAAGTCCTCGAGTTCGATCGGCAGAGTGAGGAGCGAGTGCAGTGTGTAGGGGATGGAGGACAGGCAACGCAGTTGACCTGAGAGTCCTGAACATGGTCACGGTGTGGGGACACGCAACAATGGTGAGAGCAGCGTTCATGCAAGATGTGCAGTGCCTCACCTTGGACAGCCTCCTCTGCTCTGTTCGTGGTTCACTGGTTGCGTACGGGTCCGCGGCTTTACATCCCTGCCGTCTTCTCCTGGGGAGCCGTGTGTGGCGCTCGATGTCCAAGGTTGTGAACCTCCCCCGGTGCATTGTGGGTCGAGCATCCTGATGGTGAGCGGCTTTGTCCCCACCGGCACACTTTAAACAAAAATCAATCCAGATTTTTTCTGGGTCACTGCTGTGAGTCTGAGTGTGTCTGCTTTAATTGTATTATTGGCCAGTTCTGTTTCTACTTTATGTTTCCACTTTCAGCAGGACTGTTCGATTTTATTGTTAAATATTAATATAAAATAATATAACATGTCATGTAATGTGCAGTATAACGTGTGATTCAATTTCATTTAAGAAGAACATTAAGGATAAGTCTGGCAATGGTCAATATACTGTATGTTTGGTTAATGAGAACAAAGCACAGCAGAAGACCAAAACCAATAAAGTTAAATACTCAGAATTATAGAGCGTTACATTACACACATATACATTACATTACATTACATTACAGTGCAAAGAAACCAGCTTTCATACAGGGGTTCCAGCTCAAAGCTCTTCACAGTATAGTAACAGAATCAGAAGATAAAGATAAGCAAATAAGAACAAGTGCAAATACTGTGCAAAACCAAGAAATCAAATTATTAAATGAGGCCAGGTCAGGTATGCTCTGTCGCTATTGGCAACCACTACTCCACCTTGTGTGTGGAGTAGTGGTTACCAAGCGAATTGTATTAAACCTCCTGCGTCTGCTCCCAAAGCGCTGTTGTTAGAGCATCATCTGAAGGGATCTTTCATTACTGTGTTGTCTTCTGCAGTCTGTTTACCGCTAGCCAAGCTAGCCCTAGCCGTCTGAAGCTAATGCATTGCTGAAACATTTTGGATCGACTGTTTGTTTTACTCATTTTACTTCTGATCTCCTCAAGGAGACTTTCGCTGGAGATACCTTATCTCTTCCTGACATTATGAATAAAGTAACTAATGTGACAGTTAAGCACTACTTATTTCTCAAGGGGAGGGGGGCTGATTTTAATATTACCCATGCTCTTCAGTGATTTAATCCCCAAACTGTGTGTGTGTGTGTGTGTATGCAGGTTATTATTTACCTTTTCCTCAGTGATAATTACAGCTGCAATAACCTGCTCTTTATTGCCAAACTCGCTGGTCCTCCTGTAATATAAACCCTGTCCGGAGCGACTTCCCCTTGCACTTTAAAGCAGATCTTTGTGTTTTCTGCGTGCCCTTCTACTTTATTTGCTTTATTAATCAGCCCAGTGTGATGTTTGACTTCTGGCTTATTTGATATGAAAAATGTTTTCGCTAATCTGATAATGCTAATGAAATTACACTAGCACAAATATACTGCAGGCCAGTGTGGGCACCGATAAACCAAAAAGCAGAGTGAGAGCTCATCAAGTAGTGTACGCTGGTGTAATATGTGTTACAGGTGCTACCACTGCTGTTGTGCTTTAGCCCATCTGCAAAATATCTATTACGCATCCACATCCTGTCATTTTGCAGTAGCTGAAATGCTGGCCATAATGATGTGTTAAATTACAGAGGAATGGATATTCAGAGGGTGAATAGTCATTCTCCAAATCCCCCTGCAATGTTAATCCCATCTGAATAGGAGCCTTAAAACAGTTTTGTAAGTCCTGTAGCTTTAATGCTGCATCGTTTCGTTATTACTGTACTTTTGGTTCTGCTCCGGTTTATGTTTCGTTCTGATTTGTAATCAATATCGGCTTCTAGTGAAAACATCCAAGGCCAAATACGGCGAACCTTTATTGGGGGTGTGTTTTGGGTTGAGCACAGGAAAGGCAATGTTTCTTTACAGGATCAGGTCATCGCTGGTTTCGGGTACGCTCATGGAACAGAAGAAATGTGGAATATGTCCAATATTACATGTAGATTTGAAATTTAATTAATTTAGACTAAATGACTTTAGGCCCTCAGTGTGGTATAAATTATGAAAGTGTTCATGATTGAATTTGAAAGTGTAGTTACGTATTACTGCTTCTGTTTAGTCACACGCTTCCTTTCCAGATCATTTCACTTAAAGGGCAAGGACAGTAATGTTTAATAATGTGATGCGCTCTCTCTGGATTCATGCAGACCATTGGCTCTCATGACTATATAACTACCAGAGAGTATATAGACACTCCCTGCGAGCGTATGCCAGACAAACAACAGCTTTTGTTTGCTCAAAAGCCACAGAACACATCATTAATGGAGACTGATGTTCATTTTAATCAAATAACAGATGATTGTAATTTAATAACAGAAACACAAGCCCAAGCTGAAGGGCTAATATTCATGACAATGCAAGCTGCCTTCAGAATATTCTCCCAGTATTACGAGGAGATCATGAATGTCTGACAGCAAACCCCGGCGGAGGGAAAGCTGGGAGTCTCTCTGGCAGGCCGCACTTTTGAGTGGCGTTTGCTGGCTTTCAAAGGAGAGCTCAGCCATATTCTGGAAGGAGTAATTTTGGAAAATAAATTCAGCCCCTTAATCTCACACGCGGGGGGGTTCTGGAGTTCAAGAGGTCCTGATAATTTCCCCCTGCTTTGCAGAGAATTGTAGACCATCAGCACTCGCGCCGCCGCCGCCGAGACAGGAGAGAGCACGGATGCCGACAAAGGCAAAAGACATCCATACATCTCTGGAGAAGAAGCGCACACAGCTGTTAATTACTAATGAAGGACGCGGAGGGATTTCAGGCTCAAGGTCGACTAAATGAGAGAAAGAAACACAAACAGGACAAAAAAAAAAAAAAATCATCCCGGTGGAGACATTAGCATGCAATTAAATCGAACATAATGAAGGTAATATTATTGATTTAATTAAGATAAAGTTAAATTACGTTCGGTCAGTGAGCAATAGATTTCCATGAGAGGACACGGTTTAAGAAAATAACTTCTGCTGCCCTTCAAACTCTCTCCTGTGGTGAAACTAAATAATTGATTTAAAATACATTTCAATGCAAAGGTAAAGACTATGAATAAAAAAAACGATTATGACTACATTTATTATTGTATGGCCTTTTATTAAGTATGGCCTTACTGCTTATATTACTTAACATAAACCATTTAATGGAGTCTTTACATGCACAGTGTGTTGACATAAACTGTTTATTAGCTCGCTTGCTAATATGGCAGCTTCAACATCATTACAATGAATGTTCTGGGAGCTGCAAACAAAGCAGTAAATAAATAGAAACACTTAGATAATATAACACACACGGCATGCATGTAATTCCCAGTAGGCCAGGGGACACTAATACACCGATGATACTTATAGGTTAAACTCATAAGCTTGTGCTTTCGTGTGTTGGGTTATTTGCTAAAAGTAACTATGGTGACCTGATCATTTACAAATCTGCCCTAATAATAATAGCAATTATTGGAGAAAGACTGACTAAGGTCATGCCTTAAAAACAAAAACAAACAAAAACCACCTACATCCAGATGAGCAATAATTTATATTCCTGCAAGGGACCACAGTTCTGAGTTTTTTTTAACCTTTTTGCAGATGCTTTTAGGTGCAAAGAACTGCATCTATAAAGGCTATTTTTACCTATTCAGTGCCAGCCCTGGGCAGTGTTAACAAAAGTAAGCCCTGGCAAGAAGGGCGCACACATTCACACATTTTTCTTGAATGTATTTACATAAAAAATGTGTTAGAAAACCACCCTTTTTTATGTAAATACATAATTTATAACCCCAAGAATGGCTTTAGAAATAAGTTCATGCCAGTGCGTCGACCTATGAGAGGTGGGCCAACCAAACTCAGTATGCAAAGAGCAGTTATGTGGCAGATTATAAAGATTAAATAAAGAAACAATCCACTGTTTGGCCAAGATAGATTCAAGAATAAGGGTCTTATCACTAGATATGTGTGAAACATATTATAATTTGGATTTTGTTAAACATTGTTGGCCTTGACAAAATGTGAATCAGTTAAGGGTCTGAATGGCGATAGAGCAATAAATTACAATGTCATCAGCAAAAGTGAACATCTGAATTCGGTACATTTGGGTATAAACAGTGGAAAACAGTGACCCTAAGCCCCTTTCAGACTTGGAATAATACTAAAACAACATTGCTGGCTTAAACAATGGCATTTCCCATTAAGACATAGGTTGCCTTTCTGTTCTTTTACCCTTTCATTCAGATCAAATAGCACATTCGGTGACAAGAGACAAGTGCCATTGATGCATAAGAGTTTGATCACAGGCTGCGCCACTGAATATTTGAAACTTATTTTGTGACTGAAGCCTGAATTAAGGCTCAGAGCACAAGGGTGAGGAGCACGAGGGATGCTCAGCCCCCACTTCATTGAGTTCACTGAAACACTTTGACATCAATTTGATTATCAAAGTTACTAGACGGCGCGATCTGGAGCCAGTTTTATTACACCAGACTGCTGCACACACACCATCTCACACGTGTGTCTCGCCGGATATTTGTTCATTCGACAGTTGGCTAATATGAAAAGTATCGAGAGGTGGTGCTGGTCTTATTATTGAATCTGATGTTGCACATAAGAGGGTGATTGAGACAGTAAATATATCCCAGTGATGTTAGAGGGCGGAACATCATCTGCATTTAATCTCTCTGTGTGCTTTGGCTTCTTCTGCTGCAGCCTTATGTTAATCTGACAGCATTCAGTTCAGATTTGTGCCATACTGAAATGTTATGGAGACGCTTCCCCTTCAATCTAATAAAACTGCTTACTGCTTACTACTTATTCATGTATGAGACCACCGTGTTTAATTGCCACCAGATTGACGTAAAGGGACTCTAGGTTTGATCCCTGGGGAACACCGTATACCCCCAAATAAGGGTAACTAGAGGAAAAACATGTAGCTTGTGCTTTTTTGCTGACGGTATTCTTTAAATTTAAAGTATGAAACACATTTATGCTGAAGGAACTCCAGAAAAAAAAGTGTTTCATAACTGTTTTGGAGAATTTGTTTTGGAGAGCGCTGACATTTTTCAATATGTTTCCCGACTGATAAAGTGAGAGGAGGTACACAGCAGTCAGAGAAAAGCATGAAAGGAGCCCCATAATTAAGTACACATACGTTCTCATTAAAATGTGGTACTTTGAAATGAGTCACAAATGCACCACTGAAAGGCTAAAATAATTAGGGACCTAGATAGTCAATGCATTTAACTATTTTTCATGTTTTTGGTAGATGACAGGAGACACTTTTATGGGCTACATAAGAAAAAATACTGATATTATTGCAAATATTGGACGTATATATGGATGTGGATACATGCTGGACAACTGCAGTGAGAATTCTAATGATGATGGTGATGAATTCAGATGTTTGACCTTTTGACTGATGCACTAGGTGTCTAAATCATCTTCTAGTGACTTTTAATGTCTTTTATCTCCTTTACTGAATACAACATATTCTTTACAGTGCCTTTCCAAGCAGTGGTGCTTGAGGAGATCAGACAGACTTTATAACAAGTCGAGAATTACTGGGAAAAAGATGCCTCTGATACCTTTATGATCTCTCTCTCAGCCTTGCCTGCGGAGTGCTTATATCTGATCTATGCATACTTCCAACGGGGGGATGTAAATTGGGAAACAGTGAGCTATAAAGTCCGCGTGCATCCCCGCAGTCCTCACATGACCACTGATCCAGCGAAGCACATGTGGATATTAGTATTCAAATTGAACCTTTTATATCACTGCTGGGGGAAACTTACAGCCTGTTCAGAGAGACAACTGTTCCAAGGATTTTCTAAAAGGGCTCAGTCATGTTTCTTCCAGCTGAACGAAGCTGCTCCCTTCTTTGCTTCTGCTGTTTCCTGGTGCAGGCTTTGCTTTCAAATCACTTCAAATTAATTTCCCACCGCCTTGTTTTCATTCGTTTTCCACGTGCAGTAGGATTGCATAATTTGATAGATTTAAATTCTTTCATACACCCCGAGGGCTGGGAGGAAAAAAAAAAAAAAAAAAAAGCAACCTCATTAGAGTGACAGATAAACCGCAAATACAAGAGCGGCTGATAACGGGCTTGCAGAAAGAAATTTAATTACCTAAAAAAAAAAAAATGGAGAAAACAACAACTGCACTCCCAGGAAACAGATCACAATGCCCTGACTTCTTAAATAGCAACAGAACGCCGTAACAATGGTAAGAGAGATAGACCGAGTGGTTTCAAAACATTAATAAAACTGCCCAATTAGAATTTCCACTGGCTGTTTCGCGCGCCGACTTGGTAAAGTTATGAGTCTGCGTGCAGAAGTGGTGCAAGGCCTAGGTGCTAATGAGGGATGATGAAAACCACAATCTAAGGGGTGTTATCTGCTGTCTATTGGATTTGCGCTCATTATTCTGCGACAGTCATTCTCATCACAAGGGATGATCTGTAATCTCCCTGTTCAGATGATGCCTTTCATGGGTGTCTGCTAGATCATTTCTGCCCTGCGAAGGAACTCACAGGCCTTTTTTTTTGCTCCCGCTCACGCGTTGGCTCACTTCGTTTCAGTAACGGCTGTCACAGTAATGAGTGACCGACGGGACAGACATGACGTGGCCGAGGTTTGCATCATCCAAGTGCTAGGAAATGGTCATTACACTCAATTTTCCTCTGTTTGCTCTCCATTTGAAGTCCATGAATCAGAGGCAACGCTGCTCACTTAAGCTGAGTCAGACCTTAAAAAGCATTTGGATCATTAGGGTAACAGGAAACTCTATGGAAATGTACGAAATAATCCATAAAAAAATACTTTTTTTCTGCTGTGGCACTGAAAGCTGAGCTTCTTCAACACTTTGCAGCTCGTTCCTTCATGGAGGAATGCAGCTTTTGTCAGGCTGGATTTATAGCAGTTGCAACGCATGCCAATGGTGACCTGGAGCCACGGCAAAAAAACATTTACTCTGTTGAAGTGGGTAATGCTACAGGAGTGGTTTTTGACAATTACGGGCATGTTGTGATGCCTTTTTTGGGTTGTTTTTGCCAGAGCCGCATTGCAAAGTGTATGGGGGTGAGCTGTTGATACTTGAAAAGAAAGACTTACAGCAAAACAGTGTTAAAGCTTCATCTAAAGGAACAAGAAAAATCGATTAACGCAGACGCATTCAACGGTGTATTCAAACAGTGGATATAAAAAGACTTCACAACCAACCACAAAGGGTTCCTAATAATTTGTTTTGTTGTTTATTTGGTCATATGTTTGCTATAAGATCACATTAAAGATGGAAAGAGGCTGATATTCACATTGTTCACGTTCAAGGGGTGTGTACACTTTCTATAGTCACCGTACTGCGTGTCCGGATTCATTCCTAAAGTCAGAATCATAACCTTTTCCCCTAACCTTAACCATGTGTTGGATCTACCTATAAAAGCCTTTATCCTGCTATAGCTGCCACAGACAGATCTAATGTGTCACTGATTTGCTCTTGTAGTGTAATGCAATCAGTATTTTGTTATTATTTATGCTGATACGTGATGACGTTGAGGTGGCCTGCAACAAAAGGTCTGTCATCTGCAGAATGTCACAGCACAGAAAACCAGTCATTATCCGGCGCTGGAACGAAGACGGAAAATGATATCAATGATAATAAACGATGCCTTCAGAAAAACATTACAGTTAAATTCATAGTACTAGACTCCCATGGTGCACAGCAGTTGGGACTGAGGACGGCCATTGATTCATTCACAGCCTCCATTTTCACAGCATCCTTTTTTTTTTTTTTTTTTCCCCTATTTGAGGATGATGTGGAGATTATGTGAAAGCTGTCAGATGGAATCAGGTTAGTCACCAACGAGCTTGCCGTTCGAAGCTGTGACTGTGTCGTGGTGACACATACTGTACCAGAGAAGCCCATCACACGCTGATCAGACTTGGCACTTTTCTCATGATCGCAACATATAGCAAATCAGCGGAGCCCAGTGCGAGGAATGCAGGACGGGAGTGTGGAAGTGGATACTGCATGCGATAAATTTCACACTTCCAGTCTGTAAACATCAGCAAAAACTTGAATTTCAAATACAATGGCGTGCCATCACTGTACAGCCTGTGTTACACAGAGACAGAGCGAGGGCTTGCAGCCAGTATTGTGTAGTCAGGACAGATGTTTGGCTAGCTGTATGCAACTCAGTCTACCTAAACCTCCCACTGCAGTGACAGGTCAACCAGTTATTAGCCCTTCAACATAGACCCTGGATGCACACACACACAGTAGACGGTATGTTTTTTCATATATGTTGGTCGACAAATGAAATGCAAACCCATCGTAGTATCTACCTGCAACAGCCTCTGTTGTCAACTGTTGCGGCGGATGGTGGCATCTGACACGCTGGTGTGAAATCTCCTATGTAGTGTGTGTTTAAGTGTCCATTCAGGATATTTCTGTGATTTTTAAAGCTGTGTGTATTTGGCAACTGTCTTCTCATTGCCCTGTATTTACATGACTTTTTCCCGTCACCACCACAGACAGTTTCGCCTTTCAGCCTTTTGTTTTGGCTTCGGTAACAACATTTCCAGTGGGCGCAGGAAGCTGTTCTCAGCAAATAAGCTCTTAAAGGACGTTGTCCAGCTAGCTAGCATAGTGATGCATGTAGCAGATGCTCCCAGGGAACGAAACAGCACCACAAGATGACTAAGCATTGCAATAACATGTATCAGCTGGGCACATATGCTAATACTGATCTACTGGATTTGAAACTGCTAATATATCAATGTTGTGTTTACACCCTGTTATTTTGCCCCCATGGGCCAAGAAAACCCCCGGTTTAATCACTAAGAATTGAAGAAGTGACTATAAAAAGTTGATTTGTCGCTTTGTATTGAGTGCTCTTGGAAGCTTACCATGTACCCACAGCATTCCCAGTTTGATTCCAGCTGTTGGCCTTTGTTCACTGGGTCTGGATCATACTGAGTGTTAATTTAGGGAATAAATCAACATTAAAGAAAACAAACAGGTTATTGGCTGCTGAGAAACCGTGGTACACAAAGAAAACTGACTGACTCTCCCTGAGGTCCCGCACCACAGCATGTTTTATGATTCAAATGAACATAAAAATCATTTGAACTGGGCACCAAATGAAGCATCCGCGCCATCCACGCCTCTGCTTTACATTTCAAGTGAAAATCTGCCAAACTCTGGTTCAGAGAGGCCCGATAACTCATACGAGCCTGTCAGGACGAATCACAACAAACACTTGACTGGGAGGAGTTGCACTTTGAAGAACACACTCAATAAATCTGATGTAATGTAATTGATAATACACGGGGGAGACTTGCACAGTTGGGCTGCCACATGATGCAGACAATGCTTTGCAATTAAACTCTCATACCGTGGTGCTGAGTCAACAATCATGACCAGAGTCATCCATCCAGTAATACGCCCTGGGTGCATAACAAATGAGTCGACATTAAACAGAGAACGTTGTGTTTGACACATGAAGGAGTGGCTCACTGTTTCTCAGGACTAATTGTCTCTCATTAGTATGAAAAGCATGACATGATGCGGTTTATGCAGCAAGGCAGCGAGGCGTGTTGGAGATGTTTACCGACGTGGCGGCTCCGACGTTTTCTTGTTTTCATTTCTTCTCTGTACTTAAGAGAAAACAGTCCGATCCATGTTTTGGGATTAAACAGAGTTAAAAGTGACTTCAAGAAAACTCACAAAATTGCATTTAATGTGCAGTAGCATCCATGAAATACTTAAATCAAGCAAACCGCAAGAGAAACGCACGTGTGTTTCAATTCGTGTGACCTTGATTTAAGGCGGGAGGACTCCAAGGTTTTAGAAGAGCAGCAACATCAGTGGTAGTCGGCAGCGTCTGGAAATAAGCAGAGCCAGACACAAGCACAGAAGCCGATCCACTGAAGCATCCTCCTTACTGAAGTGCCGTTTAGCAAGATACTGGATCTCTCCCGCCTCTGGGGTTGTGCTCTGCAGCCGAGCCTGACCTTGGACCTCCCTGTGGATATTCTTGTGCTTGTTCTTTCTCTTGTTGTGAGGATCAACAGAATGTCAAGGCTAAAATGCCTTCGCACAACACACAGAGTGTAGCCGAGGTTCATACGCTCTTAAAAATATATGTTACGAAATCAAATGTGACAAGCAGCAGGGAGTCAAAGACGAGGACAGAGCAGAAAGAGGCAGACTGACCAATCAGGAGACGATGTGAATTATGGTCATACTGGACGAGTGTGAAGTACACACTTCACCTCCAGTTATAAAGTAAAGCAGAAAGCAAGGGTGAGGTCGTCATTGGGCTGTACGGACGGGTGCCGCTAACCACCTTCATGGGAGAGACTGCAGCTTGCATCCTTTCACCTTCGCAATAGATTTATAATTGCTGAAAGAGGCCAACAGTGGAAACTCAGGATTTAGATTTATCATTCATCGTCGACTTTGTCCTGCTGATGAGCGAGGTAACACTGGATGCATGAATCGTTATGACTCGTTTATTATTGGTTGATTGTCATTATTGCTGTAAAACATGCAGGCAAAGCAACTCAGCTGATAGTTGCTAGTAGTGACTCAAGCAGAGATGAGTGATGCACACCCGCAGATTTTTAAATATTATAAAACGTGTTGTCTCCAACAGCAAAATTGGTGCATTTCCCCTTGAACCACGCTGTTGCCGCGCACACGTAGACAAGAACAGCTGTAAAAGTGTTCACGAAGCTGTTTGCAGGGCTGATGCAACCACACATAACCCATAATGCAATCTGGGGTCTTTGAACCTGGAGTTGAAAGTCCTTGTCTGACGATACAGTTTGGAGAACTGTGGCGACCATGACTGGAATAGCCACGCATTTTATGCATGGGAAATTAACCGGCGGTTATTGATTTTAAAAGAGCAAAACCTACTTCTGACCTGATGAGTTTGCCACCTTAATAACAACCTGCAGGTCATTACACTTTTGGCCGTGCAGAGTTTGTTAACAGATTCTCATTAATGCCAGTCCTTAGAAAGTGCTCTGTCTCCGAGCAAATTCCCTATGGTCTGAATAGTTTTGCCAATATTTAAACACTGGGAGGCTGCTAATACTTGAACTCTCCAAGATTTTGTATCCACAATGGAATATTAAAATGCATAAATAGTGTGTGTGTGTGTGTGTGTGTGTGTGTGTGTGTTCTTCCACTCTGGAAGTCATGAGAATCTTTGTGGCACATAAACATGAATGATTTTGAATAAATATGTATTATCCCCCGGAGCACAGTTGCTGGAGTATATTCATTTGGCATAGTTGATTGCCTTTTTCATAACCTTCGCTACCCTCATGTGCATGTTTTATGGAAAATAATTAAACTATGACAAATGTGTACCTCGAGCAATGCAAAAAACTATATATGAGATCATCCCCCATCAGCAGCGGCCCTGGAGAATCTTCTTGAAGATTTTACATCAAAGGGAAGGAATTAGGTTCAACGTCGCTCTGTGTTTTTACTTTACCAACACTTTCAACATCCTGTTAGACTTTTGTGGCTGCTAATGAAAGTAAAGGCTAATGTGTTATGAAAAAAAAAATAATGAGACACATAATTTGAAGCTATTTACAGGCTTGCAACATAGTGTAAATTGCCCTCTACAGTATCATGTCATCCTCATTTTCAGTCCAGGGTATGTGATAGACCTCGAGGCGTTGTTAATAATCTCGTGTGAATGGAAAATATAACAAATCGTGATCTTGTACTGTGGATAATTCTGATAGCATCTCACAATGTTTATCTCGTGCTTCCCTCCGCCAGCATCAAATAGCATTTTTATTTTACGTCGGTGCACACAAATATACTTCCCCGCAACCCCGGCAAAGAAGAGGCAAAGTTTTATGTAAGTGCACTGCCGATGAGCCTGACATGAATAAATGAACAGGTTTGAACTGAGTTCGTTTTGGACCCAGAGTTATTCCACAGCATCAATTTAACAGGCCCCAGTTGCAGCATCAAACAGGGTCATGGCTAATTACTATTCACTTTGACTAGAACTAAATAATAAATAAGCTATACGCTTATATAACCCAGAGCAGGGGGACGATACCAAGCAGCTCCATCAATAACACGACTGAAAAGAGGCTCCTGCGCTCTGCATAAACATTAAAATTCTAAATATCTTAAAAAAAAAATAAGTGGGGAATAATTTGCATCTGCTCACGGAGTCACACAATAGGATGTAATATAACAAAGTGTACGCAGTGTGCAATGCAATCTCCACTTCAAGTAAAAGCTGTCGACCCGCCTGATGAACTAACCTGCTTGAGGTTTCTGCAGTTAGTAACTCGATACACAAATCATCTGCCTACTTCCCTCCTTCTCACCTTGAACGCACGCACGGACACAGACGCGCGCGCAGACTCCCACCCACTGAAGCACATGTGTTGCTCGGTGCCACTCTGTCTCGGTGGGGTAATCGCTGCAATCTGACCACCCACCACAGCAGAATACCAATGTGCGCCACCTCTTTGTGTGCCTTTATTTGCAGGGCTAATTATGAGAAGTTTTGTCTGGTAGTACACAAAATTTGCATTCGCCTCTGCATAATAAACTTCCCTCCTGCTTGAGTCTGTGAGTTTTTCTCTCTCCTCCTTTTAAGACGACGCCGCTTCCATTTTGTACATGCCCAACTAACTAATTAGGGACTGAGCGTCATATATCTGCATTTAATGCTAATGGTGGACTAAACTGTACCTAAACAAAAACAAGGATGCTGTGGAGATAACAAGGTGCGGGGTATCACTAAAGATGGAGCAACTGTTTGTCCGGGCAGGTAAAGTAACAAGAAACCCACTCATTACATTGTTTTCCTTACCTGCTTGTTTATGTATTAGAAGACAAGTATCCCAGCATGCATCAGGCTGAAACGCATGTCATGTTGCAGGCAAACGGTGCACTAAAATGTGTTTTTCTGTAATTTTCTGGAATTTGTGATGATGATTGTTGGGTTGACATTTTGGTAAATGCACCTGTTCGCCTTCATTGTGCTCGTGTGCAGCTAGAGCCAGGGGGATAAGTAGCCTAGCTTAGCACAAAGACTGAAAACGGGGGGGAAAGGGCTAGCGTGGCTCTGCACAGAGCTAAAAACAATTCCTTGCCTCCAACCATAGTCCAAGAAACTCAAACGTCATGACAGCAACAGAGAGGAGGCAGCCATGTGTTGCAGCATTGCATTCTGGGTAATGGTTGCCATTACCTCACATCTTTGTTCAGTAGTTCTCTGTTGTATTTTACTTTTTTTAATCTGACTTGTTCTTGAAATGTCAGAATTATTTATTTTAGTTATTGTATTTGATACTGCGAAGTTAACATGCATCTATTTCGGCACTTGTTACTATAATGTTACACAAATGAAGAGTTTTTGTCATTTGTCATGGCAACACAAAGTGAGCAACCCATGACTGTTAATGCCGTCTAATCACAAGGAGGCTCGTGTCGAACATGTACAGTTTAACTAGGTGGTTTCGTAACAACGCTGGGGCACGCACAGTCAGGGCACACAGACACAATGCTTTGCGCTGCAGGTGCGTTGTTGTTCCCTGCGAGAGCTCGCTGTCTTTTTATCCCCCGGTTTATCTGCTCAGTGTGCGTTGCTTTGACTTCTGCGTGCCTGAGGTGTAATGAAGGTACCCAGTCAGGATGACACCGGAGCATTTCATGCGCAGGTTTGCCTGAAAGCACACATGGAATTTCTTTGATGCGTTGTGTAGTTGTGCAGCCACCTAGATGTGCAACGTTAGCTGTGTAGCAGCAGCAGCTCAACAACAAACAACACGGCTTAGCCATGTGTGCGGAGCTGCAAGCGCATGACGGCTAAATGTGTTTTGATTGCACCGTAACCTGTACCTGTGTGAAAATGCTGTGAGCACACAAACGTGTGTTAGCAAATGTTGCTGAAGGTGATGTTTGATTCCTTTGTTTTGGCTTTCAAGCTGAAAGGCAGAAGAATTGCACCCTGTTAGCGATCAGTTTCCCGCCTGAGAACGGTTATTGCAGTTAATAATACAGCAAGTGCTCACCGTTTCACTGTGTTTTCAAGTTGGATAAAATATAAATACCGCCGTCTCCTACCTCTACCGTTACTGCGGCTTCCGGTACCACAATGCCTTGCGTTGCTCACTTCACGCTCCCATTGTCTGGACCTTAAAAACAGCGGAGGCACAGCAGCTGCTGCACGTTCGCCCATCTTAAAATCTTGTCGCTTGGCTCTTGCAAAAGCAGTTGATGCTGTTTTTTCACCCCCAGAGCTCAGCTGTCAGTCGTCGGTGGTGCTCTCTTATCTATCTCCTTTGTCTCTGATTGCGCGCTAACCACCCAGTCTTTCTTCTGTTTATAGCAAAAGATTTCACCCTTTCTGCTGAAGCATCACTTCTTCTGCACAAAGCACGTTTTAAACAACAAATGCAGAAGCTCTCACGAACCTCGGGTTGAATCACTCTTTTATGGTGCGGAGCAGCCACGGGAATTCATGTTTGTTTACTAAAATGATCGGGTCTTTTGCTTTGAGACAACAAAAAAAGAGGGTGTTTGTTGTTCACATAGATGGAGGAAACAAATGAGCGCTCTTCAGTAATGTATGGACACATGTCAGTTATGATAATTGCTAAATTATTGATCCAAACTCAATCCTCCCTTCTGTTCCTCTATGTCCTTTGTAATCAGTTCTTCATCTGCCCTCCTCCAGCTGAACTGCAGGGATCACAGCAGTATGAGCCACAGACCTCTAAACCAGTCCAGTAATCTATTTTCCTCGGTTGTGGGCATGCATGCAAGGTGCTATTCAGCGGCGGCAGCAGAGCAGTAAAGTCTGAGATGGTATCTAGCGATGATATCGATGACTACTCACACACGCCTCTTGGAAGTCACCTTGCACAGATGGCCGTGCTGGCTTTCCCGAATGCCGTGCCGATCTGTGTCACTCTTCACCTGCGACAATCCCAGCGACGAGAAGAGACGTCGAAAAGTGTGCACGTCAACGGACGCTACTGACCGCTTGCTCCAAAATCAGATATATTAATATGCGAATGACAACCTCCGCTCTTCTGTCACCACGGACCTGGCTGCAGGGATTTGCTCTCATTCTCCACAACAGAATAAGCGAGGTCAGCACATTGACGTTGAATGTTAAAGGACGGGTTTGCTGATGTTCTACTTTTTGTTTTTACTGTCAACAAATCCCTGAAATGAACTAAAGCGCAGTCGAAGCCTGTTATGTCTTAATTTGCAGTGCCAAGGAGCTCCATTGTTGTCCAAAAACGATTAAAAATACATAAACGTGCCAGAAATAGGGCACTCAGGGGAGCAGCAAATGCGTATTAATCTGCGGCTGAGAATAGCCCCCGACGAGCGCACGACAGACGCTCTCCGCTTTAACTTTTCTGTAAAACTTAAGCGCACAGCTGTTTTGGAAATGTATTTATCCTTTTTTAAAAAGAAAATAAAGTGTATCTTTGTGACCTAATGTTAAAGATTTATGTCTTCAGGGTTGAGAGCATCACACAGAACTGAGGAAGTCAAAAAGTATCGACAGATGGACCCCTGACTTTGTCTTTTCACGGCATTTGCTGACAAAAACAAATACGTGGATTACGACCGGCCTTGTTCTTTACGGGCGGCAGGTGGTGTTCAGATTCACCGCAGTGGTGTTGGACGGGATGGGGTTCAGGTTCAGCGCTCTTTGCAGACCAGACAACTTCTTCTATATCAGTGCTTCTGTGTTAAGCTACAGGGGCGTGGAGGCTAGCCATTAGCATGCTAACTACTGTAGATATCTCTGCAAAATAATGTCTTTAATAAAATGTCAAAAGTGTTTTGAGCTTGAATTCTTGCATGTTGTGCCGCTTAAGCAGGAGAATCTTCTGAACCCATGAGGGAACAACTGATCCTTCGGTTTATCAAACTCAAATTCAGAATCGGCACTTTTAAAATGATGCAGTTTAGTTACTAGTAACTTAAGAAGCAATGTACTGGAGTAAAGAGAGAGTAGAGATATTCTCAATACTCAAGTACAAGCACCTCAAGTTTGTACTCAAGTCCAATACTTGAGTCAATGTACCTGAAGGTCTGAAATACGGATTTCACTTTGGACAAAGTCTACTCTTCCTGTGACCCCTCGTGGGGCTCCTGACCCACAGGTTGCGAACCAGTGTTATGTACCAAACCACTTCTTTGTGGACCTCTCTTTGTGTGCAGGGAAAACTTCTTTTATTGGCCTTAACTGGAACTGAGAAACCAATCAAACCAATGAAAAACAGGCCCAAACAACTGAAGTAATGTAGATGATAGACGTCCACATACTTTTGTCAATGTAGTGTATTTTAAAACATACAAAACACTGACACACATTCACAAAGACACACACACACACAGAATCAACCTCTGGCTCTGCACACACCTGTGACTCACCTCTTGTGGACTGCGAGGCCTGCAGAACGAATGTGACACGTGCACGTATGCACATGCATTAGCACCTGTAGCGCTTTGTCACATTAATTCCAGGCACACAAGGGAAACGCGCTCGGGAACGTTCCAGGAAAAAAAAGGTCAGCTGAACTCGGAATTCACTTTTCTTTCGCAAATAATAGATTCAGCTCAAATCTCCCGGAAAAAAAGATTAATTTGGCTCCGGACAGGGGACTGAAATTTGGTAAACAATAAACTGGGGAAACCGGCGGGGAATGAGAGCAGAGGAGTACATCCTTCTGTTTATGCTTCAGTAAAGACAAGCAGGAGGCTAGATGGAGTATGGCATTTACGTTTCCTATTTATGGGCACAATGCCGGGTTAATTAAAGTTCGTAAAAACTCTCAAATATGGAACAAAAGGCCTCCATCTTAACTTTTTTTTTTTAACCCACCTGACCTCCTGACCCTCCTGAGCGCACCCTGACGTGGTGTTACACATTAAAACACAACCATTAGGCCGTCTGCTGTCAGAGGAGATACTGTCATCCCCCTAACTTCCTCTGAAAGCTGCAACTCCGCACGCTGTCTTCGCAGTGCACTGAGTTTAGATGACGTCTTAAGCTTGTAACTGGCGCAGCATCCCTAAGATGTGGTTTGATGGGAAAACACACACACACACACACGGACACACACACACACACACACAAAAACATAGATCTATTTTGGTAATGGGGTGAAATGCCTTCAGCAATGTCACAACGACAGCTTGTTTGCCGCATATGTGTCCTCATTTATCACCGTACGCTGAATATGTGATTTTGTCTTCTCTTCTCCTGCATCGATGCAGGTTCACTGTGCACACATGGAGGAGAGGGATGCTGTTTGAGAAGCCAGTGTGGAAGTGGGGCTGGGGTGTGTATAATTATCTGCTCCAGTGCATTAGCCTTTGGAAACTGATACATGGCGGGAGAGAGAAGGAGGGGGAGAGAGATAAAGCGGCGAGTGTAATGTGCGAGATTGAGCCGGGAAGGAGAGGAAGAAGAAGAGCATGGAGTGCGAGACAGAGAGACTGGGAAGCCAGTAAAGCGAAGCTGCAGATATTTCATTTCAAACTAAACGACATTAGTGTGCGTGAAATACTTTGGACCACCGTAACTATATTATGTCGGAATTTCTCGCTCGCAAACAGCGGCGGAGGACGGATGCGACGGCTCTCACATCCATAATCGACCGCGGCCTTGCAGTAGCTTCACGTCCCGCCGACTTCACCTTTTATTTCCTCGCTGTTTGTGGCGAAGATGATAAAACGTCACTGCAGCGTCAAACATTATGTCTCCCTCTTCTTTTTATTAAAAGCCGATATGTAGAGAAGCTGTGCGCCGGTGACCCCTTTAGAGGTGTCAACACACAGAAGACACCATTACCGTTTGTTAAGATACCAAATAAGGAGTGTTTGGTACGAGCGTGTCAACAGCTGCTGCTTGTGTGCTGGTGTATAGAAAGATAATAAATGACAAAATGATAGTAAATTGTGATGTTATTAATAATTTCTTTATAATAAAAGTTAAAATTGACATCTCGTTCAGCAACACACGCTTAGAATAGCCTCACGCCTGCCTTATCACATTATAATCACATTATATTGTATTAATAACCATCATCCATTAACGAAGAGGGATTGATGCTGTTAAGTGAAAATCTTTATTGTGTGGTGTTTAACCACGTTTCACAGCCGCGGGCTTGTTAGATTCATTCAGAAGCATTGTGTTATTATCTGAAACACGGCGTCTCCTCATAAATCACGTTTCTGTTCAGTTCTCACAAAAATAGAAACTGAAAGCAGCTGATTCAAGGAGACTCTTCTTACCTCAGGTTAAGTAAAACTTAAATATCCAGCCGTGCTTATTAACTTTAACATCTGTTGCCTAGCAACTGACGCTGCTTTTACCATCTCACTGTGCGTTTGTATGTTTGCAGCCGTGGCTCAGAGGTGGAGCAGCTCGCCCACCTTTCATAAGATTGTTGGTTTGACTCCCGGCTCCTGCTTAAGTGCCTTTGGGCAAAACACGGTTCCAAATGTGTGTACATTAGTTAATTTCCTTACTTTGCGTCCGGCTGCATTGTGTGACTGGGTGATCCCAGCCGTCACTGTGAGGGAGGCGGGGTGCACCCAGGACAGATAGGCAGTCTGTCACCGTGCTGGCACACAGACTATAGACTCTATAGACTATATAAGTACAGTCCATGGCTATTTACAGAAAAATGAAGGGTGCTTAACTTCAAGGCAGACGAGTTAGAGGTGTTTCTGTAGAGAAATCCAAAGTGGGCTAACGCGTCCTGGTGGAACGTTAGGATGCTTCTGTGATGCACTTTTCCTGTCTTAGGTTGGGATTTGAATCGGGCCCAAACCACACCTCGTTACCGTGGTTACCAATCAGTTAATATCAAGAGGCCTCACACCCAACATCATGTTAAAAGCGCAGCGTCCTGCATGTTTAACTTTACTTTGAGCCCAACAGAACTGTGTCTTCTTCAACACAGGAGCCCTAATCCAACATCAACACAGCCAGAGCCCGTGTAGCCAATCAGAGAAGCCTGCTTGCTGGCTTGCTTGCTTGCAGCGGGCGCATTAGAGGGAGAAATCAATAAAAAAAAAAAGAAAGGAAAATCAATATAAAATTATTTTCTAATTCATATCACCCAGCAGATGAAACAGGCAGCGTTGATCCCAATATAATAGTTTTGTCCGTCTGCATCATGTTTGACGGACAGCCGGCGACAGCGGTGACGTCGGGCGCTAATGAACCGTCCAATCAAAGCAACACGTGATTGTTATTCAGTGTACATGTAGCCGCCGTGGAAGCCACTCTGGAAGGCAGCCGCCGCCCGTAGCCTGCAGCTAAAGATAGCACCATTCAACACAGATGAAATGAGGTTTGGAAAAAAAAAAAAAAAGAATGAAAATCCAAATGGCCTGGAGATAAAGACTGTGCCTGTTGTTCACAGGAATGGCTCCCGCTACAGCAGCCAGGCAGGGAGAAGAAAAGGACAGAAGAGAGACTTAACAATGCCGAGGCGCCATTATCAGCGTTGTTACCTGCAAATGTAGCAGTGCAACGGGTTATATTTATCACTAATGAGATAAATAATGCAGCTATTTGTCCGCAGCTTAGCCCCGGAGTACTACATCAGCTCGGCGAAATGAGAAAACAACGGCGGTGCGTCGAAATAAGGCGACGCGCGGGCAAATACAGATGAACGTGGCACCGGCGAACGCTTAAAAGTGCCCCCACACTCTTACTTTTGCGCAGAGAAACAGTGAAATCCAAATGGTGATAATAAATGTAACGCACAGTCGCCCGAGTGCGCGATTAAAGATTAATATCTCATTTCCAGCTGCCTCTCTGGACAGTTTTCATCTTACTGGGATGGCCGCGCGTCGGGGAGGCGGCTCCTAAACGCAACGGGATGAACTTCAATCACTCCAGCAGCTGTCACTCACTCTGACCGTGGCATGTGATCGAATCAATAACAAACGGAGGCAAATACAGAGGAGCATCCATCAGCCGGGGCTCCGGGGCTGTAACAAGAGTTACAGTTAACGCTTGTTTCCCTCCAGTGTCGCCTCGGGAGTAATATTTCTGAAAAATTGCAGCAGATACACAGAGATACTGACAGCTGTCAGATATATTTATGAGTGGGGGTGCACTTGTGCTTACAGTTTAACAGCAGTGTGGCCCTAATTCACTTCCTTTTGTTCCGTTTTCTTTTGCGGTTTCGTCTCTTTTATGTATTATTTATGCTAAGTAATATATAATAAAGTAGCTAAGCACCCAGGAGAAGTTAAACCACAAGCGCTGCTGCATGTTTTGTGTTTATTATGAAGGATTAAGTAGTACACAGCTCCCCGTGTGTCAAATGCTGCAGCTTCAGAGGTCCCAAGCTGCAAACCACAGTGCTGTGGGTGTGCTCTAGGTTATTGTAATGTGCTGCTGACGTCAGGAGACACATTATAGGGATTAAAGAGAGAGGAGGAAGGCCAGGCTGCATGGACGTGTCAAAGCCTGGAGTTCATTAACTGTAAAACCAATGGGTATCATCGACTACTCATAACTTATGTAATCAGTGCACTTGTTTTAACCCTAACCATCATCTCCGCATCTGAAAGACTTCATGCACCCCCGTGGCGTCACCGTCCAGCTGCAGTTCAATTGGCTTTCCACTCAGTCATACAGCGGTCACTCTTGACTGGCAAAAGCTACCCAGCATGCACCTCTGAATTCAAGATGCCCTGATTGGCCACTGTAAATCTTTGATGTTAGACATATGCATTGCACATCAGTGTATGGGAGTAATGTTATGGTTCTCTATGATCTCCTTCTGAGTTTGTTAGAAAAACAACATTTCATTCATGAGAACCTTTCAGAAAATGTGAATCTATAACTTTAAATTCATTTTTACTGCACTAAACAGTCAAACTAGCATAAACCAATGAAACGAGCTGGTTGAGGTGAGTTACAGTGTGAGGGAGCGGTGTCGTTTCACCGGCGTGATGGCACAGTCTGACAGCGCTGAAGCTCAGGTGTCAGGTTCTGGAAGCCCGTGTTGCTGCTGTGACCATGTCGAGACAGAAATACAGAAACCTGCTGGAAACCAAAAATATATATTGAAATCAGACTTTTTAGCACCTCATACAACATGCAGCGCTGTAGTTCTGTTCTCCCACAGCACCTGTGACCTTTCTGTGGCAGCCTGGCGAGCCGGGGAGAGACCACAGGGCCAATTTATTGGCAGGCACAAGGCCGGGAAAACACAATTAGCTGGCAGAAGACCTCCCACCCTGAGCAGACCCTCATCTCTACGCGGACGTACACAGCCTCACACCTGCACGGCCTCGGTCTCCTCTCTGTTTATCTCTGCTCCGCTCAGGAAATGTCCTCACCTTCAGCACCAATCTACCGCGTGTGCATGCAGGCGGTAGTCATGCATGTCATTACCCTGTGTGGTGTTTTTATCTGCCTGTGGTTCTCTCCCCCACAGGAGGGAGAGAGCCGGCTCCCCTGCGAGCTGCAGTGTGTGTTCAGAGGAAGGAGCATGCATTTTTAAAACTCAACCCTGAGCACATTGCTGTCCTGTTCCTTTCCTGCTGATTAGCCAAGGATGTGGAGGATTATCAGGGCCGGGGGACAAAACTACAGAAGAGAAAAGGCAAAAAAAATAATAAAATAAAATAAAAAAATAGCACAGGCATGGTGGTGTTTTAAAACGAAGGTTTCCTTTTGAACATTTCGATGAGCGTGTGGAGCGAGGGACATGCATGTTGAAGCCCTGCGGCGAAACCTTTGGCCACGGACTCAGAACTGGAGAAAAACTCACAAACGAAGGACATAAGACTGAATTTATTGTGGCTGGGAAAGATCCACGTTGAGTTTTTACCTCCTGGTGCATTAGATGAGATGGTTTTGACGCGTTACGTTACCGGCGTATAAGTTCCACCAAACAGGCTTTTAGGGGATCTGTTGGCAGAGATGGAGCGCGGTGTATAATCACGTCAAACTACAAATCGCTGTGTTTTCGCTGATTTAGAACAAGACCTTTACATCCAGTGGGCTCCACATTGCACCATATGGTCCTACCTGCTTGGATGGGGAGGGATGACTGGAGGGGTATTCAGCTGGTTGTCATTGCAAACCTGTTCCCTAGATGCTAATAAATCCTATGCACTGCTCCTTTAAGGCAGATGCAGATATGTGCATATGTGCAGGTGCAGAATTTGACTGTTTAGTTTGCGTTGCAGTTGCAAGATATGTACATTTCTATACATTTTGCACGTTCTTCCTCTTCTTTAAATGTAAGTCTTTCGATCTACATACTAAACTTTTCTGGTTTGCGACCTTAAAATAAAGCACTGCTTGTTTTCCTTCTCAGATTGACTTCTGTGAAGGATTGTGGAGGCCTGAGGCTCAGGAAGCGTTCAGTATTCGACAGCGCGGGGGGGAAAAAAAAGCAAAGCAAACATAAGAAAAAACACTTCCCTTCCTTTTGTTTGTATTAAAAATGTCCATCCTATCAATTCAGTTCTGTCCTAAATCCTAAAAACCCAATGTTCTCAAACACGGTTTCCCATTAAAATCAACTTGTTTCTATTGTCTGTGTCTTGAATCAAGACAGAGGAATGCAGGGTGCTGCTAAAATTTAGAAAACTACAACAAAAAGGACAAGTACTGTAACCGCACTGACTGTGTGCAGCACATCGGACTGTAAGGAAACACGCTTTTGCAGGCTGATCTTGGCAAAACCTTGGACTAAGCTGGGAAACATTCATGTACACCAACTTAAGATATATGGCTAAATATGCAGGCTCTTCTGCGCAGGTGGTCGCCACAGTGTTGGAAATAGCAGCATATGGTGTTACAGCGTTTCATACATTCATATTCCCAAGAGTCATTTGATTAAGTGATATTTAATGCAGGTTTTAATGATGATTCACAGCATAATGATATCATATACTGTATTATTCGGCTCCCTGGGGTTTATTTGTAATTCAGACTCGAGCTACAGCTACAGCAGGCTCAATTAGAAACAGGTGATATCACGTACCGCCGCGCACCAATCAGGATTTAGCACCACGTCCATCGGAGTCTGTTGATGGTTGGCCGCGGTCCTGACAAAGCCGATTAATACTTAAAGATGTACCTCTAAATTTGAATGTAGCCCGCTAAGTCATGAATATTTCATGTTGTAGAGCCACACTAAAAGAATAATATCCTTTATTTTTAAACCTGGGCCCTATTTTTTATCCATATTTCAGGATTTAAGCGTATACTCGGTCGAGAGGAGCAGCTGCAGAACAGACTGCAGCGGCTGCAAAAACAAATTCATGCTTTCGGCTCTTCGACGCAACACAGCTCCCCGCTCCACCTGCGACTTGATTAGGCATTCGCACGCAAAAGCACTTTTAGTGGTCGTACTTTAGGACCAAAAGCACCAAAATAAGAGCATGTAAAAAGGCAAGAACTGTCCTTTGAAGGCGTTTGGGCTTGACACTTGTGTAGAATATCAAATTCATCTGCTGAAGGGGGATAAGTTTCTCTGTGTTTTTGATATTTGGGGTCAATCGTGGACCAATATATAACTTACAAAGTGAGATTTGACCTTGCTGTGCGGATTTTAACTTTTAAAGAGAAAAACATCAGCCGATTTTTAGAAATTTGCAAATTTTTACTGATGAATTTTTGTTCAAATCCTATTAAAACAGATGCAAATATTTATTTTAAAGAAGAATATTTATAAAATATTGAGGTTTTCAGGTTTCAGGTGCTTTAAATCCTCAGGTCTGCCAGCTGCCAGCGGAGAGGAGAGTTAGTATTGCACCAGTTTTACTTGGCCTATATACAAGTGTGATATTAATGCTCCTCTGACTGCTTATGAACAACTTTTGGCTTAAAAACTCCTCAAGTGATCATCAGCAGCAGCGCCCCTTTTAGAAAATACATGTATCAATATTTCATTTGAAAGTAGAAGGCTGCACACACCTCCTGCGCACACCTACATATGCCACAATGAATCTATCGTCAAATGAAATCAGAGGCAAAAGGAGGAGCCTTGTTTTAGTGCAGGACTCCCTCTTTACATGCCGTTCCTCTGTCTGCCCACTAGTGGGAGGAGCGGTTTGGAGAATCCTGCAGTGTCTGTGTCAGACGGGACTTCCTGTCATGAGCGCCGGTTACCTGAGTCAGAGAAATAAATCTTTTTAAGTGGTACAGATGTAAATGTAGGCTGCGTGGAGGTGCGGAGGTAACGCCGCTGCCCTGTACATTTCCCCGGGGGACATTTTAGAGGGCAGAGCCATACATTGTAAACTCCCTGCGGTTTTACATGAAGCGCCTGTTGATCACAACATGGCAACGTGCCTTATGATCTATTGCCGCGTGCTGATTCTACCATGTCTGCGAAGCCTGAAAACACGCACATAATGAATAACGTTAGCGCCGAAGTGCAAGTGCAATGAGAAATTCACCTGCCTCTGCGCGGCATCGATGGCTCAAATTGCCTCTGAGGTCGTCCTCTATTGTTTCATCAAAAGCGGGTTTGACCAAACCGAGTTCATTTATCCTTCGTCCCAGACAAGCGCAGCATCCTGTTGTTTTGTTGATTTTTTTTTTTTTTCTGACTTCCACAGACGCAGCCCTCTCAGTGGTCTCAGTCAATACGGATTTGATCAAATGTGTGATGCCTCTGCAGCTCCGATTAATCTTTGCCACCTTTTCCTGGTCCCTGTCTGCCGCCCACTAGCATCCTGGCATCCCTATGAGGTCGACCGACTGACAGCAACATAAGTCACACGGCTGCATTAAAAACACATTAGGCCAGCGGAAGGAATTAAGGTTGCGCTTATCTGACGGAGTGTACCTGCTCTGGAATGAACTGAGTGCCGGCGTCCTCATGCATCACCATCGCCTCTCTGACAATGTTGTGACTTATGGACTCACTGAATGCACTCCCAAGCACTTTTAGGGAGTCTGGGCAATATGAATGCATTGCATTTATGAGATCTCACAGGATCGCAATACTTTCTCTTTCCTCCTTCATCTTCTCCTCTTCTACAAAGTCAAAGAAGAGACAGCGTAGCATCGGGATGCTAACCTGCACCAGAGTCAGGAACTGATAGCTAGTTGGCTGTGGGCTGGTTAGCATCATGGATGAATCACTGAATGGGCACAAACGCAAGGAGCCAAACCATTGTATGAAGTCAGAGTTAACCCTTAATGTTGGAATTTCAATCAAACAACGACAAGGAGATGTGACATGATCACAAAGGGATGCAAAATATGTACAAAAAAACATAAACCAATGACAAATGATGGTGAAATCAGCCCCAGAGAGAAATAAAATGACCAGAAAGACTCGAGATACAATCGGGCACAGGAAATGGACCAAAGAAGACACAAACTGACCACAAAGGGACGCAAAACAATCACAAACAATCACAATTTAACCAGAAAGGGATGAAATCAGATGCAAAAGTCATGGAAAATGACCACAAAGGCGCACGAAATGTCCACAGAATGATGCAAAACGATCACAAAGGGAAACTAGACAAATACAAAGGGATGCAAAGCGACCAAAACGCAACATTTACTTATTAGACACCCAAAACTACCAGAAAGGGACCCAAAGTGCCACGTAGGGATGCAAAGTAATCACAAAAGACCTGAAGTGATGTTAAAGAGACTTTACATTACCACAGAAAGACAGAAAATATCCACGAATGGATGCACGACTGCCACAAACAAAGCAGAAAAGGATGCAAAACGACACAACAAAGGGACACAAAGAGTTGCAAAATGAGCACAGGTGGGGGCCGTTCACACATCTGTGCTCAAGCTATCCATAAATGCCATTTTGAAGCAGCCTGTGTCTTCATCCAGTTACAATTTGGAATATTTAAAGTTGTTTATTTAGCATTCACTCATTCTGAGCCTGTCACTGGTGGAGGTGGATGCAGTGCAAGACACCGAGAGGAAGGGGGGCAGAGATAAGAGAGGGAGAGAGAGAGGCAGATAGAGAGGGAAAGAGAGAGAGAAAGGGCAGACGTCGGGTGAGGAGAGTGAACCTCCTCTCGAGCAGTAATTTGATTTCGTGTGGCTCACAGTGCTCCGGCGTGCAGAGGCAAGGTCGTAATGGCAGCCATCCACCATCCATTATTACACTACTGGAGAGCAGCGTGATGTGTTCAGGGTGGATGATCACATCTCCACCGCACTCGGCTTCAGTAAATTTCCACCTCTGTTATTCATTAGTCACAGAACACAAGATAAATGGTGGAGTTTAGGGTTGGATTCAGGTCGAACCGCCGTTGTGTTTGCGCGTCGGGTTGAACACGCGGCCCGACTGGAGCTGTCGGCGGGGTTAAACTGTTTACATGAACCTCTGATGCTCTGAGATCGAGTTTTTCCTGTAGCCTCGAATAAACAAATTAAAAGACTATTCTCCCTCCATTTTCAAAAGCACGTTACTCCACACGAGGGGCACAAGTAATGATTCAGACCGCTTGCCCTCCCGTGTACGTTTCCGGCAAAATGTACCTTTAATGTTGCGCGGGTGAAGATGGAAAAACGGGAGGTGGGGACTGTTCTGACCGGGAACACGGCAGCATCGATCATTTGTTCAAATCACATCAAAACAAGCCACGTTCACAGTTTCTCCATAGGCGGCGGGGGGGGGGCTCTTATAGTCACATGGGAAAATGGGATACGGCGGCGTTTGAACTGGACAGCGGGTCATGATGCTCAGGATTAATGAGCCCCTGTAGTCTGAGTCCCACATAAAGAGTTATAACACACCTGTCAGATGTGTAGAGGTGTGTGTGTGTGTGTGTGTGTGTGTGTGTGGTTGTTCTGCTGCAGCCCGGTGTCATTTGCATGTGATTTAATGAAGGTAAACACGGTGGACGGCGGCGCGTAACGGCACCGCGCTCTGACGCGGCGCTTCTCAAATCGGAGGCTGCAGATTCGTCAGCGTACGTTTGGCGCCGCCTTCACATGGCCGCAGGGATTTTAATTAACTGAAGGCGACGCTTTTCCATACAAGCGCCGCCAGGTACGGCGAGGATCAATCACGTTAATTTGGAGATGCAAAATAATTTACACAACGTCAAAAGCTATTTTTGCGATGCAGGTTAAACGGCGTCTACTGGCTGGAATAATCTGCATTTAAAGCGTGATTTTGTTGTTTCTCTGCATGTTCTGCAAGTGTTTAATGTTTGTGGGACGTCAAACTGACCGTCAGCTTTGTTTGACAACCTGTTTGACAAAATCACTCCGCATCTGTGTGACAGGCGATGTAATTGAAAAGCAACTGAGCTCCAGATGTGTTTATTTATTTCATTCACTCATAATTTATTTAGATTTGTCATTAGATTTAAGCTATTTGCATATTCGGTCTGTGTCACAGGCTCTTTTTCACAACGCGACCCTTCTCCTGGCTCTTTCACGACATAAATAGAAGTCACTGTCTCATGCTTGCTGCCTCTCTTTGGCTAAAATGACCTTTGTTGGCTCGGATTAATCATCTAATCCAGTTTTGCCGCCATTTCTTTGAGCCAGTCTGTCGAAAACATGAGTTCTCGTCAGAACCAGGTGTCCGTTTTGTCTTCGTCTTGTTCCAAAGCTTGTTCCAGATCTTCAGCTACAGGCTCGTAGCGCCTGTAAAATGATAATGTTTCAACGAGGAGACACCTTCCTGGGTTTTACACCTAAATTAGCACATGCATGCTTTTTTAAAATACAGTGAATCCGGTTAAAAACAACTGATTGACTCCTTTCAGTCTGTTTGCCTTTCAGTGTTTTTGCAGGTGCCTGATGTCACAACCCCAACGTTAAACAGGGTTACAGTTAATATGGCTGAGCTGCCAGTGTTGCACCTGGCACGACACAAAGTACAAACCCACCCGTTGTCCCCACGGACTGCACACAGCTGTCTATGGTCAATCAGCTGTTTACACGCTAACGTCCACGTGCGTCATAGCATCCCGGCTGCAAAAGGGGGCAAATATTAGCACGCGGGTGTTGTGTTTGCATCACTGTTGGTCGAAGCTGGAGCGGATAAAGCCGATAAACAGCTGCAGAGTCATTTGAGAGGGTGTGACTGCAGATTGTGCCCCATCACGGTGGAGACAAAAGCCAGATGTTAGCCGCCGTCGGGGGATTTTTGGTGCAGTGTCATAGCTGTGTGACGAGAGGGTTCGCTGTATCACTCCTACTAACCGAAGAGTCGGCACGATGGGGACGGGTAACAGTGCTTTTAGTGGGGAGGAGGCTTCACAGCAACAACACTTCCTGCCCTGTCAGTCACATGTCACCAAAATTAACCAATCAAGAGCAATGAACAGAACTTAGACTTGGAGGCAGATTCTAGCATATATCTACAGCTCGTAATGTGAAAATGCAGATGTATAAACTGTAAATATGTAAATAATTGTGTAACCATTACATATGAATTAACTGAAGTTATTAACTCCTGATGTGAGCAGCCCTACTGTAGCTGCATGCTTCAGAAAACAGCGCTGCTGATCAGTAAAAAGCCTAGAAGGGTTCATCTTGAAATGCACTTGAACTATTGTGTGTTTAAAACACATCAGGGAGTTACCGGGTGGTTTCTTAAAATCGGACTGGTGCCTTCTTTTATCTGTTCCATGTGATGCGTGTGTTAAATGGTTGATTCAGCCTTGTTCGCTTCCCTTCAGCAGTATCCAGCCATAGTGGTAGTCAGTCGTGGGGGGCGGGGTGGTGGCGGTTATTCTACCCAAGAAATGGTCCTTGAAAAACAAATCACCGAGAGAACTGCGGATTATTCAGGCTGACCTAGACATATTTATGTCTTTAAGGCCCGCTGCTGTGGAGCTTCCTAATGAAAGGAACTCTTTAAATTCCTCTGAACCACAAATAAAACTGAAGTCGTGAGCAGCACAAGGTTCAGAGGTGGATATAAACCTCAGCACAGGAAGAAGCCAATGCCAATGCGTCTACCCTGCGTTAGCGGTGAGAGAGAGAGAGCACATGTTTTTTTTTGCTGTCAGTCTTGCACAAGGCATCATTTCTTCCCGTAAGTATGCACCGGCTCCACATCAATTCAAGCCTGAAGCTCGGTTAAACAGTAAAGTTCAGTCATAATGCAGTTGATGAGCCTCAGTGGATAAATAGCGCTGTCACGGCGCCGACGACGGGGCAGGTTGCAGATTTCCCGCGTCCATTAAGAGGTATTGACTCCGTCTCTCTGAGCGCTGTAAGCTGTGATTGCGAATGACACGTCGTTACGTAGTATTTGTTCTAAGATGCCAAGCACAATTCCTCCGCTTGCTATTTATTCCCCCACGACAAACAGACCATGTAATTAAGAGACTACTTAATCCAGCCAAAACGTGATACATTGACAAGATGGGCTGAATAAATAAATAAATAAATAAATAAATAAATAAAATCCCCTCTCCTTCTTTTCCTGTTTATCACACGCACGCATAATCCCACCTGCAAACACTCGGTTTATCCATTAAGGGGCTCCTTCATTATACTACATAAATGTACAGGCCTTATGGGAAATTCTCAACTCCTATGGCAACATTTGTTGTCTGACTCTGTGGGGGGGTGTGTGTGTGTGTGTGTGGCTCAGACACAGGCTGAGACTGCTTTACAGTATGCAAATGACACCGAATCCCCCCACGTACAGATGTAGGCATTGTGCTTAAGTCCTGCTTTGTGCAGTCCGTGCGTGCACCGGCGGAGAACTTTGCACCGCTGCCGCGCTTCTGCTCCTCTCCCATGAGTATGCGAGGTATGAGAACCAAATTCAAATTTGGTTTTGTTTTCCAGGCGGTGCGCGAAGCAGCAGGGAGGTTTCCTGGGAGACACAAGCAATACATGTTGAATTCTGCAACTTCACTTCAAGTCTTTGCTTCAGCTGAAAAACAAGAACGATGCACGATGAAGAGCTCGCGCCGAATCACGTGGGTTTCTGATTTAACCCAACTCTGCTCTCCCGCCGTTTCCCCATTACTGAACATTTCCATCTTTTCTAATCACAGCTTTGGCTTGTACATGTGCATGTTCACATATTCCCGCCATGACCCGTCGGTGTATTAACTGATAAGAATAGATTGATTTTCTGCCAGTAAATGTAGCCGCGGCGGGCTAAAGCCTTGCCTATGATAAATGGGTTTCAGAGTTATCAGAGTGGATGAGTCGATGTGCTGATCAATGCTGAAACTCAACAAGGTCACTCCTGCCGAAGATGCAGCGTCTGTTATGCAGATTCATCCAAAAAGTCCACACAGTGTGATCCAACGGCACTTAAGTGCAACCTTTAGGTACTCCAGATGAACTCAAGTATTTACTTTATATTATTCCCACCGTCACAAGGAAACGTTGTGACACTGTATTTACAGTATTTAAGATTTTCAGTTTAGGATCTAACATATGGCGTGCTGATTATATACATTTACAGCTTTATTCTAAAGATTAAACCGATGCTGTGCAAACATTTTGTGTTGTGGTGTCACAAAGAACACAGGTTGAGTCCTGGATGGAGGACATTTATCTCTTAAAAGGCCTTTTTTAAGGCTGATGCACTTGAGACTTTTTTTTTTTTTAAATGACTGTAAATGACACTTTAAAATAAAAAGAAGAAAGATTTCTTCTGAGAGCAGAAATGATAAAATATCAAAACTGGCCCAGCAGCAGGAGTATTTCCTTGTATCTAGTATGAAATCAGGAGGTGGCTGCTCAGAGGCCTGCAGTGACGCGTTATTTAGCACATACATGATTAAGATATTTATATAACAACCATTTGCATAATGCATTATGTATGAGAACACGTAAAACTGCTGATAATTTCAAGCCAGGATTAGCCCGCTGCGTATCAATCATATCGCTGTATCAATCAGAAATTGGGTTTTATCTCATCAGCAGTTCCCCTCCTTGTGGCCACACTGTAGGATTATCAGGCACTGATAAAGCAGCATTTCTGAAAGGTCAGAGATGGATTTGTGCATGATGTTATTTTCAAAGATAAACACGTGTTTTACAAGAGTGTAGCTGGATTTTTCTGTATCACAGGGGCCCGTAGCACCAACGCTAATTTAAAAAAAAACAACCCCAAATCCTTTGCAAATGCCACCACGTCCTGTCATTAAAACGCCTCCACGGCACTGCAGGAGCTGTGTGGCCACGCTGCAGCCCGCTCAAATTTACCCCTTTTACCCGAAAGCACGCTGCAACAGCAAGGTCAATTACTAGTTATCGCCCTCCCCTTCCTCTCCCTCCCCTCCCACACCAGTCAAGAGGCAAACCAGACCTGTCTGCCTGAAAAATTAATTTCCCAGATGAAACCGGGTTGTTTCCTATCACCTGGAGGGAAGACTGAAGGGATAAAGCATCTTGGTCATTAGTATGTGGAAAATTGAGAGCCCCCCCCCCCCCCCCCACAAAAAAATTTAAAAATGGGAAAAAAAAAAAGAAATTAGATAGAAAAGATCAATCACTGTTAATTTCTCCAGAGAGTATAACACGGCGTGGAGCCATATTGATAGAGGTGAAATTAGCAGAGCAATCATGAGGACAGTATCTGCAGTATGCATCGGTCTGTCTGAAGACGTCCATGTCGCTGACGCCGTTACGCGTTCGAACGGTGCACGTTGCGGATATCGGAATAACTTCTCCTCTTAAACGATCGATTGCTTCCTTCCTGCTCAGGGCAGATGTAAAGGCTGCCGATGAAACGTCCCTATTCACAGCAATAATGGGCAATATCGAGGAAAAGTCCCAAGTAACAGTGAATGTGCCAGATACGGCGTCATACCGATGATCACTTATCAACCAGGTGAGTTTACCGTGTAGGTAATTCCACATTTCTTTCACAAGTCTAGGTTTTAAAACAGGGTGCAGTGCATATTCCAAAGTCCAAAGTCCAGTCCTACCCCATTACCTTCTGTGCAGAGTCGATGCTGTTAAATACCACGTCTAAAAAAACGCCAGGAGACGTATTGTACAGAGAAAACCCACGTGTGGAGGAGACCGGTGTGAAAAGATGAGTCAAACACACTTTGACCCTTTGCTTAAAGTGTAAAGTCTGTTTTCCGTGGTTTGTGTATGACACGTAACACGCACCAGCTATGGTCTGGCTGGATCGTCCACTGTTTGCAGGATTGGTGGTTTGATGTTTGGCTCCACTCAGTCCACATGTTGAAGTGTCCTTGGGCAAGATATTGAATCTCAAATTGCTCCCGAGGGCTGCGCCATTGGTGTTTTAATGAGTATTAGATATTCCATCTGATGAGCAGTTGGCACCTTACGTGGCAGCCTCTGGCATCCGAGTATGAATGTGTGTGGAAGTATTGATATATAGAGTTAAGCACTTTGAGTCCATCGCTGATATGACAAGACGAAGCTCTAATGATGGCAACGTCAGTCTTCAGGTGGTTGGTAAGTCTGCCACTCAGGCCGAACTGAAACCTCTCAGGACTGGTGCAGATATTCATGGTCCACAGAGGATAAACCCTCAAGACTTTAAATCCCCTTAAATGCCACCAAAACATCAAAGTTCTCACTTATCCAGTAAAACACCTGCTGAACTGACTGGCGCTAAGGTTTGTGCAGAGATTCATGGTGAATCATACCTCAAGTCAACATTTTTCATTGCCTTTCAAAACAAATACCCAACACTGACCATTTACCCTGGTGAGCACAGTCTCCTTGGGGCACATATCAGTTTAAAACAAAGTCCGTCTATTAAAAAAATGTAATATAACGTATAAAATATGTGTAACTTTTGGTGAAAACTGGTGAAACAACCGAAAATATGAACCTCAACTGTTAGAAACAGGCAAGGACACAGCACCTGGTCAGTGCTACATGACATGTGGTGTCACTGCGTTGCTAAATTAGACAGGAGAGGACGGAAAATGGTCTCTCTGTGCTTCTGGCTCTGTTCTTTTTATTAGATCTTGCGGCCACCAAATGTGCTCTTGTACAAAAGTATGATGGCCTCAATGGACCAGAAACCCTAATTGAGGGAGAACCACAGCACATTAAAGCTAAATCCATTGTTGGAAACTTTGTAATGTAACAGGAAATCTCATTTTTATGCTGGCTTAAAACCATGCAGACGTATTTATCTAGGGTTGCTGCTGATAGGCAT
Organism: Datnioides undecimradiatus; assembly: GCA_008933995.1. Lineage (NCBI taxonomy): Eukaryota > Metazoa > Chordata > Actinopteri > Lobotiformes > Datnioididae > Datnioides > Datnioides undecimradiatus. Next base: position 21,759,910 of record WARS01000029.1, read on the forward strand.
CCTAATAAGGTTTTCATTCTTAATTATTACTCTTGTTTTTTTTAACTAGTCCACCTTTTGATGTGCAAAACACTCCTGTGGGCTCCAGCCAAAACCTGCAGCGTCAGAGATCAAAACCTTAGAGAGAGTCATAAAAGTAGAGCGGCTCATCACACCATTTTCCTGCTGTTTAGAGTACCGCGAAAACCTTCTTTCATATCCAAATAGAAAAGCACAATGTCAACGCTGCCAAAATGCAAAACCCCAGCCGAGAGCTCGATGAATTATTTCTGAGTTGATTTCGAATAAGCCAAATCTTTTTCGGCGAAATACGCCAAGGCCGCGTGTCTGTCCTGGTGCCCGAGCAGGAACCGGTCCCATCCCTTTAAAAATACAAGAGAAGAGGCAGAAAAGCGAGTGCACGGGCGGGGGAAGAGGAGGAGTACAGAGTATCTGTGGAGTGGGCTCACACAGAGCAAGATAATGAGGGTGTCAAGATGGCTCACAGGAGGTGAGATCTCACCACGCTGTAACTCTGGAGAAGTGTCAGCCAGGGATTAAGCAAACAAACGCACGCAACACCCCAAATAAATGGTAGTATGAGCTCATTTTAAGGGTAAATTCAGTGATTATTGTGTTACGTTTGTTTTTAGCGTCAGCGATTCTGTTTAAGCCCTGTTAAGCCGTAACGGGAGCCTCTTTAGAGTCACCAAAGACGTCTAAAAATGCCAGATATTGCTCAGATTTGGACGCAGCTACGTGAAGTAGCATCGCCCGTATCAGCTAAGGACCCGAGTTCAAAGAGAATCCGCTAAGTTTTATTTATGTCGGCCGGGTCACGCGGTTAAGAAGACCACTTCAGTTTTTCCTTACATGAAAGGATAAAAGAGAATTAGTATTCGGAGAGAAGGACACAGCTTGTTGGGCATCTGAGTCAGTCGGAGTCTCGCAGTGTTGTGGGAGGTTAGAAAGTTTAGTCGCTCTTATTTCATGAACAGCATTTTTATCAAGAACCGCAACTGACGACTGTTTTCCTGGTCAGAAAATTGTAAAGTGAGACTTTTTTAAACCGCTTGTTCAGCCCAAAACTCAAATGTATCTATCATCTATTCATTATTGTTATTTAAATTATGTATTTATTTAATTATATGTAAAAAACCCCCAGAACAGAACAGATTAAAACCAGTGGTCAGTGATCAATACATCATTGTAGCGCTAATGTGATAATCTAAACCCCTTCAAAAAAGATGTTCTGAGCAGATATGATTATAAACATGGCTTATTAATATACAAAAAACTAGCCTGCAGCTAGTCTGTAGGCCATGGCTTACCCTGCACCCTGCACAGGATTGCTTTGAGCTGAATGCTAGTGTCGCCAAGCTAACACGCTAACAATGACACTGGGAGTACGCTAATCTGTAACTGTTTTAATGTTTATATCCAAAATCTTGGTTATGCTAATGCTAACACTTGCTAAACAAAGTGCATTTGAGGCTGATGGGAAGGCTGTTCTGCTCATCTGCAAGTGTTTGGTCATCAACCGAATACTAATAAACAAGTATTTTAGCATTATGGTGGCGTCAGATGAGAAACCAGATTAAATAAACTCCCTCCCGAGAGGAATGTCTCCTCCAGATTTCATCTCATAATTAATAATAAGTGTTGCAGTGAAGGAAGTCTGTGTAACATTGCATGAAATCGGCTCTTCTCTATTGTTTTTACACGACCAAAAATGTACTTTGGCCACCAAATTTAGGGGCCTGCACTTGGAAATGTAAGCACATGTCCATGCAATCAATTCAAACGTTACTGAGATACTTTGCTTAAAACGTGCCAGTGGACCATTGAAGTCGCCAGACGCCAATGCAAACAGCGGGGGCGTTAAAACTAGATCTTCAAATAAAACTAAAGTAACACAACAAAGGACAGAAGGTGCCACATGGGCGGATGTGAATATGGTTTAGTTGCTGCTTTAAGAGGACGCTACAGGCAGTCCAGTTCATACAATATGACACATCACCCACACGCGTAACGTCCACAGAAATGCAGTAGTCCAGGTCAAATCATTGCACGCCAGCTCTTGCACCCGGGCAGGTGATCGCCGCACAGGTGATATCAATTAAGGTCAAGGTTCAGGTCTTAGGATTCAGGCTGGAGGCTCTGATGTTACACCATCACAGTCACCCGATCCAGTCCCCCGCTTCCCGAGCTGATCCTCATTCACAGTCGGCCCCAGTTTATATTTAGAGGCCAGCTCTCAGCCACAGTGGATAAGATGCCGTGGAGTTCCTCTTACTTGTGTCTGTTAACTTTTCCATAATCTGTTTCCTGTCTGACTGACTGTTCCCAATATCCCCTCTAGTTTCTGACTGCCTCCCCTCAAGCCTTAAAGCCCTTTCTGGATTTGCCTGCCTGATGCGGCTGCCCGAGGCAAACCTCTTTCAGCCATATCTGCAGCGTCATTATCTCCATTTGGCAGCAACCAAAACTGTGACGCAGACCAAGTTATTAACCACCAAAAGCTGAAGAACATAAGCCCACCAAACATAATATTGGCCAAAACGCTGCGTAAATGACAGCATCTCACATCTGGGCCACGCTGGAAACAGTCTGAGGAAACTATTTATTTATGGTTCAATACATAATTGTTGAAACACACGCATTTGTGCACGTGTATCTGCTCTGCAAGAGAATGAAACTGACAGATGATTCAGTGCAATATAAAATATTTCATTTTCTGTGATACGTTCCCTCAAAAGGAGCTTTGTCTCGTGGTCGTGCTTCACATCGATTCCTCTAATAATCTCTATAGTCTCAGATACGAGACATCGTGGCTCTGCATCGCCTGTGGGAAGAGCCTGTGTATCTGTGTCTGTCGTCTCATTTCAGTTTTTATTTTTGATTTTATGATTTTTACATGGTTTTCTTCCCGTGATGACTCGATGTTTGTCACATACTAGTTATACTTTGCCCTTAAAGGGGACGTATTCTGGCAGCTGACAGCTGTTTTAAACAGGTCCTGGATGTCTTAAAAACAAGGTTCAGCCTCTGAGGAGGGTCTGCAGTCTCCCACTCTCTACCTTCATTATCTATGTGGAGCTCTGAGTGGGCGGGGAGGCTATGATAATGAGGCACTGCTCTGATTGGCTGCCTGAATGACGCATGGAGGGGGAGGGTGCAGAGCGGTGCAGGACCGGTATCCAACATGGCCGCCGCTCCCGGCGAACAGCCCGCGGCTGTACGCTATAGCTACGACCCAGAATCTGACGGCGAACAGCGGAGGAAACGGTTGGAAACAATAAAAGAATCAAACGCAGCCACGGTCTCCTCTGGTCTTCTGGGGCTGGGACAGAATATCGGCATTTGTGTTGGTGTTTACAACCAACAACAGAGCAGTCTGCATGTCCGGCTCTGACCGACGACATCGCCACACACCGCTAGCTCACCGCCGGAAACAGAGAGCTTCACCTAGCGGGATGAACGCCCCCTCTCAGCGGTTTCACTCAGAGGAGGACGGCCTCTGTGAATCACTCCTGTGGTTACGTAACGACAGGAGCTGGATCTGAACGGCCTGTAGGAGCCCCATGTTACCAGAGGGTGGGCTGCAGAGACGATGCAGGACCTGTCTGCCTTCCTCACTCTCTGAGCTGGTTCAGCTGAGGGGGGACTAGTTTAAATATGTAGAGGCAAGGAAAAAGGTGTTTTTCATAATATGTCTCCTTTAATACTAACTGGCTTTTTGAATTTGTGAAATACTCTTGTCACAATCTAGTAATGAGACTGTAGATTGTCTGATTTGAACAGTCATATGTCATGTGTGGCTTCGTCTTTTTCCTCTTTTTTGCAGTAAATAGTCATTTTTTTGTTTTTTCTTAAACATTAACACCAATTTGTTTTTATTATCCGATGACATCATTAAAATCAATTGATTGATATTTAATTTGCTGGGTTCTGGTTCACTAACTTCAACCTGAACTATCCTCGCTCGACCCAAACAGTTCGTTTCAGGACAAGACCGTGCAAACAGAGAAGCGCTTGTGGAGAAAACAGACAGAGAGCGGCGGAGACTGAGCGCACAAGTGGCGGTCAAAAGAACATATTATTAGCTCATTATTATTTCACCGGAGTGAAAAAAGAAAACCTGCTGCCAAATTCAGTTGAAGTTTCTCGTCTTTAGTGTCACACTTGTCTCGGAGACACATCGCCGCTGCTGCCCAGCTCCTCTGCGCCGTCCCCAGGACCACTAATTATCCACCCGCCACCTCCTTCACCGACAATGGCACAATTAAAACTTTATCGCTGAATAATCGCTTTACTGGGCACTGGGGTTTAATGACAGCGGGTGTTAAGGAGCAAATGAACCCTCCGGAGCAGAATTACTCCTCGGCAGCCTGGACACTAATCACAGCCCTTGTTTCAGAGAGACAGCAGTTCCAAACACCGGACCGACGGACCTCAGAGTGGAGTACACGCCATCAATTATGCACATGTTGAGGTTTAGACGTTTTAATTAATAATTAAGGGGGCACGCCACCAGTTATGCATGTAAAGATCAGCTTGCCTGTCACAAGAGGACATGAGCACGGACAATAAAAACGGTGGATGTGGCTTCCAGCTCTGAAAAGGCCGCGAGCAACTGCCTTTTAAACCTTATTGCCATCATAAGAAATATAATTTACAAGTAAATTCCTCTATTTGTCACTCGATTTATTACCTAAGTGAAAATTATGGTGTTTATTTTGTAAATTCTGATCTCATTTGGCACAAAATAAACAATAAAGACGATAAATTTGCCTCGTGATCGACAAATCGTACAGAGGAAGAGCGACGCGTGTTCATGGCGGCCTCGCCGTCGTGGCAAAGTCCATAATGCCAAACTTGAGGCTTCGACACGCGTATAGTTCACGGACCAATGAGTGACGTCACAGCGGCTACATCTGCTATTAAAATCAACTGCCACCAATCAGACGACGCTGATGAGATCACTGGACTTATAGCTATAAGTTATTACTGTAACCATGACGACAAAGATCACAGAACAGTCATCTTAAACCAAAACCAGGGGACAGTTTAGTCCCACACCACCATCGTCCCCAAAGCCAAGACATTTTTGTATTTCTGTACCATTATCCGTCCATTTATAGCAGCTCGTATGTAAAACGTACTATTAAATGCAGGATTTCTATTGTTTTTTTAATTGTTTTGAATGTGAAATCATCAATATAATCAGTTAAAACTGATTAACTCAAACTCATCATGACACACACATTTTGAAAGTTTGCACAAAGTCTGGATCTGTGTTTTTTTTAAATTTTATTTTCCCGTCGGCAGCACGACACAACGTCCCCGCGGCCTTTCTGCGAGGATTTAAGGACATCAGGACTTTGCGAGTAGAGCCGAACACACACACACAGACACACACACACACACACACACACAAACGCTTCCCTCACCTCCACCCAGACTTTACAAAAGTTTAAACTGAGGAGATATCTATGCTTTATGAATATCAACAAACCAGCTGCGTGTGTCTATTTGTCAGATGTGCTCGTGTCATTATGCGAGTCACAACTTGAGGTCTCCGCAGTTAATACTTTCCCCTCCTCTCCGCCTATCAAAAGGGAATGTTAAGCAGACAGAAAATGCAGCTGTCTCTGGTCAAATATTGACACGCGGCTCCTGTTGCGACACTGTGACTGTGGTAAATTACGTTTTCGCACGCTAAAGTAAATATCGCCTGTGCAATATTAGAGCGGCTGGAGAGAAACTGTCACGTTGGCTCTTTAAATTCCAACTATTTGCGCGAAATGTAATTTATATATTGATACACACGTGGCCTTTTCCTTTCATGGCTTAAAGGTTGCACTCCTGTACACCCATTGTGCTTGAGTTGGTGTTTAATTTCATGGTCCTTCATTAAAGCCGATAAACCACCTTCCTTTTAATGTGCAGCTCCTCCCTGTGCCATAAAAACAGCTCTGACCCGTCGAGGCTTGGACACACTTGCAGCCGCCTTTGCTGGAGCGCAGGTGTCAGCAAAGTCAGTCAGATCTTTACGCTTTACCTGTTTTCCCTGCTTCCAACACGTTCACTCGCTGCCCGCCTGAGGCGCCATTGTAATGTTTTCTTATTGCTTTATTGTTCCTGATGAGTTATAGAGTTCAGATATAATTAATAAGATAATGGACAATCAAATAAAGTTTCAATCTGAGTCAAGGTGACAATCTGTCTAAAGTCTCTGAGATGTTTTTGCAAACCCCGTCTCCTGGATATTGGAGAAAATAAGGAAACAAATCGCTCTCTGTTATCAACAAATGAAGGAAACCTTGTCAGTCGCCATATCTGGGAGGTAAAAATGTTAATATCGATTCTTTCGGTTAAAAAATCTTTTATTGAACAATATCAGATCTTGCGTAGTTTCATCTTGTTTGAAGCAAAACTCAAAAAAAAAAAAAAGTTCATTACAAGTACAAAGTCCCTGTTTTAAACAAAGGCTGCAGCGACGAGGGCGGCCTGCTAACGCCGACATCAAAACCCATCAAACGCCACAGCTTTGTCCGATCGTCGTCCACCATCTAACACGCTTCACGTTTACGTCAGCTGCAACTTTCAGCGACTAATGTTTGGATTTAGACAAATTACTGGATATTAGCTGTAAAAAAGGCAAAATAGCTTGTGCTGTAAGCACTATAAAACTGAAACCAGGATAGATAATGACTGTGCATGCATAATTGCAAACAAATAAGTGTATTGCCGATAAAACCGAATCTGAGTGGAGTTAAACAAACTGCTGTGAAGCCGAGGTTCACCCAACGCGCCCGTGCATCCGCCATCAGCAGCATATCAAAGGCAACCGCCACCTACACCACCACCCAGGCTTCCTGACAGCCTCTGAGGCGCGGCGTCTATGAGACGAGAATGAGAGAGGTGATTCGGACACAGGCTGAGGCAGGGAGGGAAAACACCTGCGGGTATAAACACAAAGAGAGAAAGCGAGAGAGAGAGAGGGAGAGACTTGTGGCTGAGAGGTGTCATCACATCACACTCCAGCCTGCCGCCTTCGCTCAAACAGCCTCCAGTGGTCTTTAAGTACCGCCACGGTGTGTCCCTCTTGTCCTGGAGAACATAAAACCACACGACTGCCCCTCGTCCTCTTTGTCACCTCTTGCAGACAAACAGCAGTGCATAAAGTTGTCGCCACCGCTGAGGGAAAATTCATTATTTTACTTGTGGGGTGGTGTGTTTACCCACGGATGACGGCTTCACCCTTCAGCCGCGGTTTTCAGAAGCATCTGTGGAAGGACGGGTCGGATAATAGCTCTCACTTTGGGCCACTCCAGCCCACTCCACTCGGGATCTGAACCAGACACCTCCTGATTACTGCTAGTGGGCCTCTAGAGGCGCATCCCTCACTCAGCTGTCCTGTTCAATTACACACTGTGCGCAGTGAGGAAGTGCAAGGAAATCTGACCTGAGTCATATAGACAGAGACGATTCTCAGGTCAGCGAATCTGCCTACGCCCACGCATCCCTGCACCATAGACGGCTGCTTTGTTACAGCACAAATACGTGTTTATTTCAGTGTCTTGGAAGCTCATTCATATCTCCTGAGAAATACCGACACGATAACACCGGAGCTGTTATTGGATGTTGGTCAAGAACATGCAATTTATTTCCTGTTAGGTAGAACTCAGCTTTATTGTAACCAGATAATACAGGCTTGCATAACAAATATATGACAAATATATGTAATAACTCCATATTTCACATGGCTCATAGAAGAACATGACTTTTCTGCTGTGATCTACAGCTTCCAGCTTAACACCTGAGCCTGTCCTGTCAGTGCTTTTGCCCATTTTTTCCAGAATACCTGGATCTTTAATACCTGGCAGTTATTTACTGTTAGCTGCATGTTAGAAGAGTGTGATGACAGCTGAAAAACACAAAAACAGAATTGGATTTTAGAGTTTTAGTGAACAAACAACACTGCAGTTAGAGATGAATAGCTGATTTTGCATGTTATGTTTGAAATTTGAAAAGTATAAAACTATTTCCTGTAAAATTCGAGAGTCTGTGTCTCATAATGTGTGAAAACAGGAGATAAAAAGGAAACTTTCCCCACCGCTGTGTGTACAGTGGGAACAAAGCGGCTGCTTGGCGGGCTTCCGGGACATTCGCAAGTGAAATTACCGTAATAACACCATTTTGACTGTGATGTAATTACTGTAATCCTAAGTGCACTTAAGCAAACGTGTCGCCGACGTCACATTGGGAGTTATAGGGTTAAAAAGGCTATTTCTGCAAATAAACGAAACGACTAAAAGCAACAGTAGGCAAGACTGGTGTACGGACCCAAGTGCACGACTCAAAAACAAAGTGCAAATGAAGGATAATTTATTACAGACAAAGTACAAAACAGAAAATAACTCAAAACTCTCATACAAGAAAACAAAACCTAGACTAATCCAAAATTCAAAACTCAAAATCACTCAGAAGAGGGAAAAAATAACCAAGACTAGAAAACAAAGTGACAACAAAACTATCAAAGCAAACAAAGAAGACCTGGCAACAGAGACGACTTGACGCGGGCTTGATAAATGGCGCTGGCTCCTTGACGTAACGTACAAGATGAACTGGCACAGGACAGGGGAAACGCTGACAATAGGATTGGGGGAACAGGTGGAAACAATCAGGGCGGGGAAGACAATCAGAGCGGCGGGAAACACAAGAGGAAGGGCAAGCCACCTGAAACAAGAGGGAAGTTAGTACTTTCAAAATAAAACAGGAAGTTACGAGACAACACAGACAAGACAAGGGACTAAACGTGGCCGGCTTGACTAGACATGACAACAGTTGCAGACATCGTGAAGCTTAAACAGTCTGTGGTACTCAGCTGCATCCTGCTGAAGATGTGTTTATGGCATCAGGACAGTGTTTGCCAGATTAACTGCGAGTATTCGCAACAGCGCGGCTCATTTGTGTGCTTTAAACAACAGGAAGCCCTACAGATAACACGATTCATTGGTTTTTTTTATTGGATTTGTTCCATTAAGGAAGGTGTGGGACACGGCGGCGTTGTCCTCTGAAAGTATGCTGAATGACTGCCAAACACGTTGGAACGACTGTCGTAGCTTTTCTATTTCTAGCTCTCGACGCGCGCCTGGAGATGCGGACATCGAGGAGAAACGCAGCAGCAGAGCAGTATGAGCTGTGATCGCTTGGCGTGAGCGATAAGGCCCGGGTCTTATTCTGGGATCCGCTTCATCCTACAGGTGTTTCAGGGAGACCGTGTCCTGTTCCAACATGCTTCAACTCCGTCAGACACAAAGCCGAAAGAATCCTAGTGTTTAAAATACCTTTGTAGCCTTGTCCCAGAGGCGTCCGTATACTTTTGTCCATTTATGATAATCTTACATCACGATCCTGCTGTACAATTCTATGTTATTTCTTGTAAATAAAGGTTTTTACGGCACAGGACAAATGTTGAAATGTCCTGGAGGTGGAGAGCAAGAGACAATAAGTATTACAGTATGATGAAGCCCTGGATGCCAGGGAGAGTGTGGTTATGTATGACTTGTTCTTTTGACTTCAGACTGAAATCTTGCCGGAGGCGCTTTTCCAGGTCCACAAACAGCTCACACCTTTTCTTCTTCTCCCCCCCACCCCCCCCCTTTTTTTTTAATACAATGCAGCGCACACACTCGTCCTCGTACACGTGCACACACTCACCGACGGCTGAGCCAGCAGTGAGGGACCTGCAGGGAGAGTGGTCCGAGGGTTGTGATCTTTATCACCGAATGTTCACGCAGACAAACACACACACTTTATCACTTTATTATGCAATGGATGCATGAATGTTGACTCAGATTCAAAGTATGCAAAGATCCCTTTTGTAGTTTGCAGTTGAGTGTAACAAGGCAGGAAAACAGCTCCTGACATCAACATCGCAGCATGTGTGCTGTATACACCAGAGTCGGGCTGCATTGATCCACTGCTGCAGCAAACACTTAAAGCCACCGCAAACCTCCTGGGAGTCCGACTTCACGGACTATATGTACTCAGCCCGATAGCACGTGTTGTCACTGTGTCAGAGCGAATAGGCGGCCTCTTGAACATGGGTGAGTCACAGACGAGGAGCAGAGCGCTGATGAGGTCTGATGGCATCCTGAACCTTCAGGTCAGAGTTCAGGGCTAGTTATACGCTCAGGACGAGTTCGCTTCGCCATCCACAAAGGTCGGGCTCATTAAACTCTCTTCAAATGGCTTCATTAAACCAGTTTTTATCAGTCAGGTAGTAAAAAAATGACTAAATGGTTGTTGATGCTGCATCTGTCAAGGTTTCCGTCCTTTCAGTGGTTCTCACACAGAAGTAAAGAAAAGTTGGTGGTTCGTGCATCCTGTCGATTCAGTCAGCTGACGTGACAGTTTTGGCTAGCTAAAGGAAGCTAACGGCATTAATTCGTATTGACTTTCAGTTGTCGAAATGATGTTCCGATGTTTTGGCTCACTCTGAAAGCTCTCACAGCATCGTTTTCAGCCACAAGAGGCAGAATAAAACACTCTAACTGTGTCTGTTTGGTGTGGAGACTCGCTGGTGAACGTATGGGAGCGTTTGGCAGCTAATTGTGCCGGTGGAGACCAAAAACAGAGCCAAAAGACTGAATACTGACCTCACATTTGTAGTAGTGGTGGGCAGATCGATCCAAATATCGATACCAACATTGGTATTGATATTGATTGATACCAGTGTAATGAGATTGATACTTTACTCTTTCATCAAAGAGGCGACCTGGATGTCTGTGTATCGCTCCTGGCACACTTTGCTCCTCCTCCACCCTGTTGTTTTGATGCTGTGCTGAGAGTTTTTATTGTTTTATTGCAGTTTCTGATCACTCTGCCTGGAAAAAAGGATTTGTTTTCATTTGTCCTCGAGTGATAATTCTGTGCACTTTGTTTGGTTAAGAAAAAACCCCCAGACATGACAGTGTTCGGGGGAAAATTGTTTTGTTACTGTTCTGCTGTTTCTGAACAAAAGCTTTTATTGTGATAATAAAATATTTTCTATTTACCTCTAAACTTCGCCCAAATTCTGTCCTGGGTTTTAACCAATTAATAATCCAAAAGGAAAAATCACAAAAACGCTTAAAGGTTCATTCAGATTTAGCAATTTGATGATGCATCCACCTTAATTATTACAAAGTATCGGTGTCAGCGATACTGGCCCTGTGTTTACTTGGTATCGGATCGATACCAAATCTTGCAGTATCACACACCACTAATTTCTAGGTGGTTGGAAACGAGACTCCAAACGCATAATACTCTAGACATAAGACTAGACATAAGCAACTGTGAAAGGTCTCGTAACTCGTTTATGCTGCCCTCAAGTGGCCAAAAAACTCTTTGTCATTTATTAAGAAGCATTAATACTGACATCATAGCAAAATATTGTTAATTCTAAACTTTTGCATGGTTTGAAAGCAAACAAAACACTGCAACATTTTATTTTTATGCTGTTAAGTTTGTTTTTCAGGAAGTGTTTCATTTTTAAAAGAGCTATCAGACAAGCAGTGGTAGATTATGGGAAACCTAAGGCAAGTTTGGCCGGAGCATGAACTTTCCAAAATCCAATAAAGAGGATAGACTCTGAACTCACATCGGCACTGGCTCTCACAGAATACCTGTTCAGGTCTGGAGCATCCAACTTGTCACATAACATCCAACTTCACATAACTTTACGCTAATTGCCTTTGGAATTAACTGGGTTGCCGCTGATGGTCGAAAGCCAATTAGCTTACGGGCTAATGTTTGCAGCTTACCCCAGAGAAGATAAACACAGTTCAATAAATTCATTTCACTTCAGGTTTAAAGAGTTTGGAGGACGATGTCTTTGCATAATCTTTCAAAAACCGAACCTTGACAGCGTGCAGCGCTCTCGTTTGAGTGTTAATATATTTACAAATCCCAAAACCTGACAGACCCGCTGCGCTTCGTTACGGTTGCCATGGTGTCATTCGGCATTTGGTTTTTTGGGGGAGGGACTAAGCAAACAGTAAATTACAATAAATCAATTACCAAACCCTGCAGAATCCTACCAGTTAATAAAGTATCAAATCAATCCAGCGTGTTATAATTGGTTTTAAAGGCTCACAATCGACTGAAAGTCGGTACTCTCCAGAGGATTTTACGCTCCCAGGTTCATTTTTTTTTTGAACCTGGTCAAATGGTGAAATGATGCATCAGAGGCCCAAAGACTGAGAGTAAATGAAATTGGTTGATCAATAATAAATAAGAGTTTGTAATTTGCTTCAGGAAAGGCAGGTCAGTCATCAGTTACCTGACACAGCAAGCCCTGACAGAACATTGTATTGACTGGCACTGTGCTGGGTGTATACGATCAATTATTGACACAAACATTTAGCTCCACCGTGGCTGTCACTGCTGTTTTTTTACATTTGCAACAATTTGGCAGCTGTGTCAAGTCCTTTTTTATAAAATTTACATATAAAGTCAGTGAATTCCTACTTTTATTACACCAAAGCATTTCCTTTTTAATATTAAGCTACTTACATATTTATGATTTCTGAATATCTTGCCTGCCTTGTGATGTTTTCCTGAGGAACACTTCTGCCAGATGGTATTTCAAATCTTTTATGCTCATTATCAGAAACTGCTCTTCCCCCCCAGATGGAAAGCGATAATCCAAACGTGTGAAAGTGGCACAGTGAGCAATAGAAGCAGTGCAGCATGTCACATGTTTAACGTAATGCGCGTTTGGCTCATGATCGGATTCATCATCACGCAGCAAGGCGGCTGGTCACGAGAGTCCCGGAGAGTTCAGGTAGTTGGGGCTGCTTGATTGTTACAATCAGAGTGAAGAGCTGTCACGTGGCGGTGGAGTGGTCCTTGAGTCAAAATGGATCTCAGAGTGATTTCTAAATATGATCTGTGAGGCACACGACAGGATGTACGGAGACGTTATTCTTATTAAAATCTTAGAGATGCATCAGGCCGTCTAGGCTACATTCACACCGCAAGCCTTAGTGCTCGGTTTGGGTTTAACAGAAGCAGCAACGTTAACAACAGCAACAGAAGCAACATGAGCAGCAGCAGCAGCAGCAATATCATAAACAATAGCAGCAGAAGCAACATTACCACCAGCAGCAGCAGCAACATGAGCAACTGCAGCAACAACAGCAACAATAACAACAGCAACAGAAGCAACATTACCACCAGCAGCAGAAGCAACATGAGCAGCAGCAGCAACATTAACCAAGGCAGCAGCAGCAGCAGCAGCAGCAGCAGCAGTGGAAACCAGCAAATTAATGATCAGATGCTAACGATGATGAGGAGAAGACCATAAATAAAAAGAAGGGCAGATCCAAATATAAAAGAACAGGTTGCATCTGATTTCAGCTGCTCAGTGTTGCTGCAAACAGTATTTGAAATATGAGCAAATGAAGTTTTACCTGGGGGACGTTTATGCTCACCTTCATTCTCCTCTGCAGGCTCTGCAGTCCACGCTGCCCACGCCGCTCATCCAGGATCTCAACTAAACTTCAAAGCGGTAAAAGCCAACGTTTTATGTCTGTTAACGCATGAAAACAGTACAAGCGGCTGGTTGACGTCAATGTTTGTTTTAGTACAAGAACGCACAACATTTGGCGCCCTCGCTGGATTTGCGAGCATGGTCTCCTGCCAGAACCTGAGCTGCCACGGCCTCATTCAGTGGGTTTACTCAGTCCTGATGCTGCAGGTTCCCCTCCGTCCATCCACCTCCTCGCTGATCTGATGTTCTGCCCTGTGTGGGAAGGTCCCTGCTTTTATCTTTAATGTTAGAAAAGTTAAAATAATAATAAAAAATTGGTTTTCATTTGTAGGTTTACCTCACACCGCTGTGTCTCTGCTCCATCAGCTTTCACGGGAACAAGACGTGCCCTTTTTATTTCTTTGAATTTCAGTTAATGTTTTTGCAGCACAGATGTTCCACGAAAAAGCACATCTTAAGGGTAAACTGTAAGATTTCTATTTTAGGAACACAGTCTGTGGCGACGGTGCTATCTTGGTGCGCCTGAATTTTGCAGAGTCCATGAATAATCGTCACAAGTAAAGGACTGTGTTGATGGAAATATTGAAAAAGAGTTTTAAAAATCTATGAATAACGGAAAACTGGGGCTTTTGCAGCAGAGAAAACAGTCCCAGTTTGTGATTTTTGGCCCTCGGTGACATTTCCCAGCCTTCGTAGCTGTGTTGTGCTCTTTTTTTTATTTCCCTCGCTGTCTCCGGTTATCAAAATGCCAGTAGGTGTGCACATGTGTCTTTTTTTAGCATTCGTGTGTACGTGTCGATTGAGGCGGCTCTTCGTTCCAGCAGGAACGAACAGGGAAGCGTGGCTGTGAAAGCAAGGTATTGAAGGCCAGGTACACGGGCATCAAATGATCGGTGAGTCACCCGGATCAAACCGAAATACCCAGCGTGATGCACTTTACACGATCTGCGGGCGCATTGTGGTTTTTTTTATATTAGAAACACCTTTTTTTACACATCGTCGTGCAATTAGAATGCGCTACGTGCGAAAACACCAGTGGAAACCTTTAATTGGAGCACCATATGTTTTCGTGTAAATAAAGGGAAATGTTCCCGCAGCTAAACTACTCCAGTTGTGGCGATGTGAAACATCAAAGTGTTTAATATACGAGAACGGTATTCTCTTTCATAATGAAGCCGCTATCAGGATAGAACAGGCTGCCTCCTCATACAAAAGGCTGAGACAGCAACACGGAGAAAATATCTTAATGACTAATTACATTTTAAGATGTGCAAATGGTTTATATTCAAAGCTGCGACTGCGCTTTAATCCTGTGAGCAAAGAACAGTATTATTTCAAAATCCCACGCCGCTCGTACGGGCTATTCTACATGACACAAATTAGTGGGCTTTTTAGTTTTTCAATTGCTCTGCACACTGTGCACGGCAAACAAACTTTTCCATTATGGAAAGACCAACATTGGGATTTGGCTTGTACATTTAAGAGGAGATCACACCATAATTTAGAAATATGTGCGCGTGTGCGGCGGCGGATTAAAACCGCGTGTGATTGAATTACACTGAAAAGCTCGCTCGAGTTTTGAGGCTGTTTTCAGAGGCACCAGAGTGCGATGCAGCGTCTCATGACATATCAAATGAAATTCACTGCTGTAGAATATATTAGACTGCTTGTCAGAGCGGAAATAATAATGCAGTCATGGTTTATCAGCGCTTTCAAAGGCTTGTCATAAGTGATGAAATATGGTAATTGTATTTTTAATATCGGGGACCAAAGTGGGGGTGGTAAATGATGCAGTGTTCTTGGTAAATCTGGGGCTTTAGGAATAAATCATTAGAGTTCATATGAACTGCCGGCTTGTTTAACAGCACCTAATGGATAATAACCAACTGCACTGCCCACACTGGGAGCTGCGTGCACACACTTTAACCTACTTCTCCAGCCGTGCTCTGTGCAGGAATGCTTGAAATAACTACACAAGTTATATTTTTTTAGGAGAAACACTCACGAAGTAAAAGTTCTGCATTACAAAACGTGAAAAAACAAAAAGTACAGAGATTTATTATCACAATAGGTATTAAAATAAAAGTACACTGTGCAGAATGGCCCCTTGAGAATGCATTATTACCATCTCAATGTATAATTAATAATAATGCACTTTTGCATAAACAGCTCTGCACATTTGTACAAGTGTTTTCAGTTATTCTGGCTGATTAAACTGCTGCTTACGTTCTAACTGAGCGTGGTTACGGTGGAGGTACGCCAGCTGACAGCACACTGTGGTTGCGGGAGTGATGCAGGTATCATTTGTTCTGCTTTAGGTGCAACATAGCTAATGTAGCAATATAATACAAGAGTCGGGGTCAGTCAGTCAGTCCTCGTTTACTGTTCACCTTTGTATTTTTGAGAATGCAGTTTATCCTCTGCACTGGATGTTGCCATAGAGAATTCCCACAATGCAATGTCCATAGCTTGGACTACTGTCTGCTAACAGTGCCTCTGTCCTATATAGCCAATCAGAGAGATAAAGAAACTGTCATGTGAGATTGCAGTTAGATTACATTAGATTAGATTCAACCTTATTGTCATTGCACAAGTGCAAATACTGACAAAGTAAAATGCAGGTTAGCATCTCACCAGATGTGCAAAAAGCAGTAAAGTGCACATTAATATACATGTGTATAGTGGTAAAATATATAATAAGCAGTGAAGGTAGAAATATGAAAACGTGCAGTAGTTGTAGGCGTAAAATGAATGGTGCGGATAAAACACCAGTGTACGAGATCACTCTGACTCTCTAACTCAGAAATGTTATATGCTGTAGTGAAACAGTTAATGGGCAAACATGATTTCGGACACAGAGAAATCAAATAATTAAACAATTAACAATTAAAATCAGCTGTGTAGGGTTGCCATGGGTGTGTAGGGCCTTTAAATAAAACTCTGCTGACATGTTAAAGGCCCCTGCACACCCACACTGGCGTTTTCAATTATTGTGGTTAATTAGACGGTTGGGCAAAGCTGCGCTTGTAATTACATGATGTCATCAAACTCTATGCACTAATAAGAGTAATAAAAGTGTAAGTTCGCCCCGTTCTATCGGGAAAAAGTACAGTCTGCACACGCCCACGCGGCCCTGAGTGGAGGTCTAATCAGGCAAAATAAGTGGAAGTCTGTGTGGGTTTGCTGTGTGTTTGTGCACATGCGCGCGTGTGCGTCCGTGTGTATGTGAAGAGGCTTTATAGTTGAACTTGGTCGAGGCACTTTACATGCAATAATGTAGCGATGATCGATTTATATACGCCGCGCAATTAGCCTCGCCATTACTTGTCCGTAATTGCATTTTATTTTAATGAGTTTTTATTTAATTCACTTTTGCCGCAATGGATTATTGCAACCTTTTTCTTACTCAGCCCAAGCTGCCGCAAGAAGTTTATCGTATCGTATCGTTTGACACGTTCACAAAAGTCTCTCAAACAAGCTCATTTCTGGTTCAGACGCTTCAGAAAAGGGATTTAAGGACCATCAGGAACAACCAGAGCCATCACAGGAGACCTAAAATGAACTTTAACTAATATTAGACTCCACTGGAATCATGTAAACACTTAAACGCTGCATCCAGATGTTCATGACTAGTGTTTCCTAAATCAAAACTACAAGATATTCACGCCTTGCAGCCTGCAGGAAGACATATCCAACCTCCGTGCACACGCAGAAGACGTAGATACAGTGGTAGATAGCAAAAAACCTGCGCTGCACTGTACTGATATGCAAAATTTTGCAGCACTACAGTATTTTGTAATTGTATTGCTGATGGAGTGAATTTAATTACCTCTTCCTTTAACGATATATAATAACTTAGAGAGGAAGGAGCTCAAAAAAGATCTCAAAGGGCGAAGTGATGCTACTGCAGTTGAAAGGGACAAGCCGTATCTGCTTTACAGATAGTTTCCGCTTATCTTTTATTTCTAATCTTGAGAGAGGAAGTCATTATCTTACCTTTCTCTGCACTCTAAGCAAACCTCGGGGATGAGAAGATCAAAGTGATGTTATTAGCCGGCGTGTCCTGTCTGCCTCTAATGCAGCTCCTGGAGTCAGCTGTCAAACCTGACAGAGCACCTCACCCCTGCATCTTCTTCCCGTCTTCCTCTGCATCCTCCGTGGACACGTGGGCATACGTGCGCGTGAGTTTCAAGGGCGGGTTTAAGAATTAATAAAGGTTGGCTATAAAGGTTTGCTTGCAAATGTTAACCCATGGGGCTCTTTTAATTAATCAAGAGGACGAGTGATCTCTGCCACTACTTCAGAGGAAGGGAGAGGCCAGATGTCACATGATATTATCTGGGAATGGAGGTGGTAATTAATCACCTTGACAGCCCTTGATTTGTAAACATGGCTAATTTAGAGCGTTTTTCTTCTTAAGGAATCACACAGGTACCAGGAGCATCTCGCCGGCCATGACAGCTTTAAATTGCCCTTCAGGAAAAGTAGGCGAGCAGCCAAAGACTGTGCTGCTGGTTGATTCAGATTGAGTTTGACGTGCCGCTTAAGTGAATATGAATTGGGGATAAGCTCAAAATGAATGAATGAAGTTGTCTTTTGTTGAGCTGCTAAGTCTTTAAAAGCACGCACGTCCTTGCGGTGACATTTTATGTGACCACGCTGGATTTTGCATAATTTTATGCGTAATTTGCAAAACCTAAATTGTCCCGTCACTGTTTTATGCGATATTCGACTTTATCATGTAACTACAACTTCATCAATCTGTTATTATTTGTGTACGGCTGAAAACAGCACTCCTGTACTTTAATTTAAGCTAGTTCGTAAAAGGATACCTGTGCATAAAACCTGGGAAAAGCCCTTTCACTGCACTGTCTTTGTTATGATGATCACCAGGTCGGTACGATTAATTGTTATCCTTTTGCAGTATGTACGTGGAAATTACCACTTGGCAAATGAAATGCCTTTTCGTATTTAAATTAAAAAGCTCGGACCAATCTTTTCTCGCTCCCAGGTCATCAAATACCAATGTTTAGTCAAGGCGATGGGGTGGGCACGCGAGGTACGCTCAAGTGTGCGTCTGAGAGCTCTTCACCCAGGAAGCATTGTCTAATGGCTGCAGCTGGTTCAGGTTAAGGCCTCAAAGCTACTTGCTTTGAGGAAGGAACTTTAGCTTGGGTTCACATAAATACAGTATTTACATGATTTATGTAGGTTCAGTGACGTACATAAGTTTATCTTAGTCTGGGTCGACTTTTGGGTTCACGCAGGAAACAAACTCTCGCATCCACTCACCCCAACCTCTGCCAACTATTGTATCTCTTGACTTTACTAAAGTTTACTTTACTCTAGTGATGCACTGGAGTTAGTTCGAAGCCTGGCGTGTGTCATGCGGACACTAAAGGATACCTTATGCATCTGTGGGGGCATGCAGAGGGTTGTGTTTGTCCATCAGAGAATGAGAACTCTCTGGTTGGGACATGAGACCAACCAGAAGATAGTTTCTTGCAACTGTGTCCACAACCGTTTCTCGACCTTAACCGAGTGGATTTTGTGCCTAAACCCAATCACACCTCAACGGCAGCAAGGAAGGAGTGCTGGGACACAACACTGGCAGCTGTGTTAGCGCAGCCGCCACTGTGGTGAGTGTAGATGCTGCTAACATCACAAAAGGAGAATATTCCTTCATTGAAAGGCGAACAGAGAACAGCACTGACAGCTTTCCTCCATGGAAAAGACGTTATTGCTCGACCGCCTTTGGCAGGAGTTTGATTTACCAACTGGCTCCTCTGATAATGAGTACTACGTCACATGGTTCGTTGATCTGATTGGTTGAACTTAGCCCGTGATAGACAGATGGTCCATCCAATCACCTGCCAAGCGCCTGCCCTTCTCCAAACAGTTTCCCATGATGGCTTCCCAGATGTTTCCGTGTAGCAAACCATCTGGCACATCAGGCATCTCCACCACTGTGCCTGATTTCACTGCCATTCTATTGAGGATAATTGCTTTTCCTGCAAAATTTTAACATTTCTAAATGCTGCTGTGACCGAGCCTTAAGCCCCGCGAGCCAGCGGGTAGACTACAAGAACTCTGATGAAGAGTTATTAATTACACCTGCGCATCCTGCCATCTGAAGTCAAAATGCCTGCGGCGACAAGGGTCTGCATTGTGTGTCAGTCGTAACGCAGGCAAATGCCAACATTGATTGTACTCCTTTATGACCTTTTGCAAATTCTAATAACAAACATTAGTGGATTAAAGCATAAAAGCAAACAATGGACTGCCCTGTAGATGTGGTGACATTCTCCGCAGAGTTCCTGGTGCTTTGCCCGGAAATTCACCCACTGCGTCGAGCATCCGAGTCAACACGGCCATGTTTGGGGAAAAAAAAGATCTGGCACTACGTAAGAGTAGGTATGTACTTCACTGATGGCCTTTGTGTGCTCTATGAGTCACACGCTGCAGGGGGGGCAGAGTCCTGGGCGTTTTGCTCCAGGGGACCAGGGAAGGAGAATAAATGAAGACTAATGACTACTGACAGAAATTCTGAAAACAAACATGGAAACCCGCTTGGATAATGCAGCCTCTCTGACCATGTTTTCTGAGCACAAACACAGTTAAAATACACTGCTAAAATATTAAAAAGCTGAGGAAACAGTTTTTTACCAGGAGTTCAACCCTCCTTCAAATCTCCCGAAACGCTCCATCCAGCCCGTTTAGCTCCGCTGGGAGTATCTGCAAGGTCAAACTTCAAATCTTTAAACAAGACAGGTCGATGCTTAAACATAGGAAACGCAGTATATTCAGAAACTGTTTCATCTTCGCTCACAATGTATGGAATGACTTCATACAGTATTGACTTGAAATATAGTTTGAATTCTTCAATACAAGGAGACACACTTTTGGTTCCAATCTTCTTCTTCTTCTTCTTCTTCTTTTTTGTTGGGATGTGTTTGCCAGGAACCCCGACTCTGACCTTGGCTTTATTAGAGCAACTGCTCGACCTCCATAGCTCAACTGAGCTGTCAAATCAACCGCCGCTGCATGAAAAGGTCTCAAGATTCCTACAAGAATCGATTTGGACTCACTTGTCAATCACTCAGGCTGGCCCTCTCTCGACTAATTTGATTCCATTCTGCAGCATACAATAGCTGCGCGTGTGTGTGTGTGTGTGCGTAATCAAATGCAATTGAAAATTAAATAAAAAGAAAAAGCGCTTATTTTTTGAGGAAGTCCGCTCTCGTGAAGTTCAACTTACCTTTGATTAACAGACTGTTAGTGTGTCATGCTCCCTAGTTTATGTCCGAATTACACTCCATTAAACGTTGAAGGCAGTGTTCATGATGATGCATTGCTCATAAGTATACGAGTAAGTTTCATCAGTGTTTCAATATCCTGACAAAAATGAAAAAATCTAAAATGTACAACCCAACACACAGACGTCAGACAAACTATTATTAATATCAAACAAATGTAAAATGTTTGTTTTCAACTGAGCGGCTATTATCGGATGGTATTAGCTTGGCTACGTTGGATCATGTGGTTTTATGCTAAGCTAAGCTAACCAGCTGTATGTCGGCCCTTCCTCTCTGTAAGAAATGCCCCCTCCAATGATTTCTTTATTAAAACATCCTTGCCTTGCCCTGTCTTGTTGCTGCAGCACGGTGCAGGCTGCAGGATGGAATAGATCTGAGGTCTGCGGTCTGTCCTGTGAGGGAACAGGGTGTCCTGAGGATGGACGCGCTCCACAGAGAATAGACAAGTCAGGTCAGGGAAGGCCAGGTCAGCCCGTCAAGGTAGAGCTCACACAGGTCAGGCGGCTGAGCCCCATCCTTTCCTGTTTTCAATGATTTTATTAAAATTATATGTTGTTATAGAAAGTTTGCTGAACACTTGTGTAACTTTCACGGGTGTGAGGGGTAAAACAGGACGATCGTGTTTGCAGGGGGTGGACGGGATTGGAAATCAATAGCGGTTACTTGACGATTACTTGGTCACATGCTGAGGTTTCTTGGCGTCGGATGAATGCGTGCATGTTTTGTCCATTTTTCTTCAAAACTCATTGAAAATTCTCTAATTTACACTATATGTCTTGTTTGTTTAATTCATATAATAAACAAAATTAAGAAACAGAAAGTTGTGCAAAGCTAGTTGTTTATGTTTCTTGTCTGCATGCTAAGCTAAGCTAAGCTAATCATCCCCTGGCCTTAGTCGCATACTTATTGGACTGATAAGTGAGTGGTGTCTATAAACTCATCCAACTCTCGACAACAAAGCGAATAAACATATTTCCTCGTGTGCAGGGACTGTTCCTTTAAATCTGTAGAGTTAGGTCCCGCAGACAAAGTGTAGTTTCTCCCAGTGGCAGCCGGTACCTGTATCTTTAGCCATTAAACTCTGTTGCATCAATTCAGACATAGACACATTTAATCAGAAAAGCAAACGCTCCACCACTTCGGCTCAGCTGCTTAATTCTTTATCAGCGGCTCTTCTCTCGCCACGCTGCATCTCCTCCAGTGTTCCCTGTCATATCGGCCGATCAGCTGACGTATAACGTGGCATCTCTTATTTGACACAACCGACCCCTTGGGAAATCGGATGATCGTCGCTACCTACTGTAGTGCACAGCGGCTACGTAATGCTCAATTGCTGCACAGAGAAGTGCCCCCAGGTCAGCTAGCAGAGCCAACAGTAGGAGCTTTTTTGATCACTGCTTCCTCTTTGTGAATATTCACGCGCTCATTTACTCTAGGAATACAAAAAGCAGCATGTGAACATGGCTCCTGAAGACCTCAGATGGATAGTTTTTGAGGGGCTGCCTGGTGCCGCTGCTCAAGCTGCACTGATGTTGTTTCTGCCCTTCTGCACAAATAGCAAAGAGGTGTGGAGCCGCATTCAACCATCAATTTAACGCAATGATGACGGCTTCTCGTTGGCCAGTGGCGTCCAGTAACTTGCTGGGGTTTGAGATTCAGAATCTGAGGGGGGGTTGTGTTGAATGTGTCAAACACGGATAAGTATCCACACTCTGGTATCTTTACGTGAAGCTGCAGCATCTCAGATGGTCAAGAGGTCAATGCTTGGAAGGAAAACCTTTCCTGAGCAGCTCACTGTGGAAGGTCGGGACCCTGCAGCAGCAGCACGCTCTGCAACACACTGGCATCGATGTTCGTCCATGGCAGGGATTCACACCACTCCTTTAGCGATTGCATTGGTTCGTTTCAGCGATGACAAACGCATGGTACCAAGAAACTGGGAGACTTCTAATGAGAAACATTAAATGTCGCTGAAGGTCTGTGATGCAAATAAGCCCTGGCCAGTTAAATCCGCCCCAGAATGTCAACACTGTTTGATAAGCAAGAGTATTGGAGTTCGGCACAGCCTCAATTTATGCAGCGAGTGTGCAAATCAGGTTCTGACATTTTATTTTCTCCTATCACACCTTTTTTAAAAAAAACTGATTTTTATGACAGCCTATGAGTGTGTGAGCGTATGTGGCTCATAGCCGGCCCCTGCTGGACGTCGCTGATTTCTAACAATGCTGCAGAGGACTTCAACGCGTCTGCAGTTGCCGCACGACAACGGTGCCACCGTGCAGGCTTGAGCTTAGCTGTTCTGCATGGCTGTAGCAGAGCTCGCCCTGTGGATACCGTGCAGTTCACTGTAACACTGTAACAGCGCATCTAATGCTTTATGTTCTTCCCAATGTTTGCTCATGCTTCAATCCCTCCCCAGGGTCATTATGGGGTCTAATATCTGTGACAGCTGCGCAATAGGATTTAGAGCTGCTGCTGCGAGGAGGTCAGTTTTTTTTTTTTTCTTTTTTCTAAGAACCAACACGACTGAGGCAGATTTATTCTGGTAAATAATACCATTAAGATGTACTCGGCGTATTAACGGAGGAGGTAGGCGTGAGCTTGTTTCCGGGAAGAATAAGATCACTGAGTGTACGTAAACACAAACAAAACAAGTTGAGCGGTAATTTTTGAATAATGTGGCAAAAACCGATAAGCAGCCCGCGTCCATTTGCTCTTTACTGACTGCTCACTGGGGCTAAGCGGTGCGATTAGGGGCAGATTTGGAAGTGTATATAATTGAACCGATTTTTTTTTTTTCATCATCTGCGAGAACAGTTTATAATTAATTCTGAATACTTCTCAATTAGCCCTGCTATTAGCCATGCAATTACTAGCGCCACGCAAAAGTGAATTACGTGGACGGTGTCGGCGCGTCATGTCAGCGGCGGCTGAAACACGCAGGTGGTTAATATTAAAAAAAAATAATAATAATGTTTTGACACGAAGAAGAAGAAACAGCCTAATTGCGTGAATGTGTGACTCGCCGCACCAGGTGCACTGACTGTGTTTCAGCTCCTGCCAATGGCACACGCAGCCGAAAACAAAAAATAAAGAGGGAGAAACAAAAGAAGAACATTGTGCAGCCTCTCGCCTTGACTATGTCAGCCGCTGAGGCGCAGGAAGCACTTTAACAGCCCGCTATCATCCATCTGGGCCTGTGGTGGCAGCCGCGGCTGCAGACGCCCTCTATTCATCACCGCCGACAGGTTACAGATCTGCTGATTCGTGGAGCTGTGAGGAGGGGGCGGGGTGTGTGAGGACGGGCCTCTGAAGGAGCGGCAGCGGGCCAGACGGTGGGGGCAACCGCAGTGCATTTCCCACCACAGCAGTCGACGGCTTCACCCGTGCTGCTCGCCGTAGTTCGCTTGGCGAGAGTCCTGCGTGTAGGCCCAGATGATGATTTAACCCCTGAGAGCAGCCCCCCTGCAGCAGCTGGCAGGGTGGGATGTAAACGTGGCCTTTTTGAGGATTTTAATGGTGAATTTGGTAAATATTTAAATATCTTTTGATGCAAAGGGGCCGTGGAATGATACATATGAAAATCCACATTAGTTGCACCAATATTTAAACACAAACCCTGGTTGTGTTCCCTTAAAATGGCAAATAATTCATCTTTCTTGCCGTGAATTTGTCACTTTTCAGTTCTCCGTTGACTAAATAAGTATCCCTCCTCAGATGATTTATATGTATTAAGCTTATTTTTGCACCTAATCATCCCGGTTTGTAAGTTTCACCTTTGGATTTTTAATGTTACCGTCTGTTTGGAGTCTGAAGGATTGGAGGAAACATCCCATTTGACGAGGTGAGCGCTCCCCGTAAGAGGACCATCACATCATTTAGCCCGTGTTGAAATCCCTGCCCTTCACAACTCACCAAGCATTGCTGACAGCCCGCCATGTCGAGGGAGGCCCGAGATGCCAATGCGCCTCAGAGTCTGATCAAAGGGCTTGTTACAAATGTATTCACGCCCCATGGTCACTTTGTTACCAGGCCAATTATATCACAGCTAAATGTTTAGTCAATCAGAGGGGAGGGAAACGGTGCCCCCAACTCGTTCGAGCGCCTGGCTTCATTTCACTTCACATCAGCCGGTGCCATATCACTGTGAAGGAGCGGCGCAATTGCTAAATCATCTGCTCATAATCTCTCCCCAACTTGAATTAAGTGGTGCGAGCATATGGTGCTATTTACGATGACAAATGTAATACCAGCGACAATGAAACTAATTGAAATGTGCGGCGGCGACGCTAAGTCTCCGCAGCTCATTTGCATATTTGCTAAAGCAATACTGATCGGTAGCTGCGGGTGTGATACTATTTTATTAGATAAATCCCTGCATCAGCGGAGCCTGCGGCGTTGATCGACTTCCAGGTGTTCATTAAAACAGGATTCTCCATTTATGGATGGCAGGGAGTAGGGAGCAGATGAGGGGATGATGGCACACAATGCAAAGTAATGCACTGTTAACATTACATTACAAAGCCCTGCAACAAGGAAGTATGGCGTGGTTACTATGGAAACTACAAACAAACCCTGGAGTTGTTATATTATTATATTCCCTCTGCGCCACTGTTTCTTTTGGGCAACTCGCAGGACGTAATTATGATTACACCTGGCAGTTGCTCAGCTGAAAATGTCACAGGTGCACAAACACCCTCAGATGCTGAAACATTCGGTATTTACATAATGTTTGCAGAAAAAGACACCATTTTACAACCGGTCGTGAAAACGGCAAGAAGAAATTTAAAAAAATGAATCAAATCAGAGTTTTTTTTGGTTTATTTTTACGCCGCAAATGTATTTTGCAAACGTATTCCAGCAGCAGTCATGATTACTTTTGTGTGAAACTTTTCTCACTTAATTGGCAAATACATATTAATGTAATCTAATCCTAGGCACGGTGCCATTTCATATAAAGCTCTCCGAAATATATTTTTCTAAATTAAATTGCATAGCTGCTTGCCAAGAGCTGGCAGTGTTGCTGATGTACAGTGAACTTTTCGACGTTAGTGGGTGATGTTAAACCCGACTGGCACAGCGCTGGCGCGGCGCAGGGCGTGCAGAGTTTCCGCATGATTTAAAATAAGGAAAACAACAGGTTTGGGCCTCAGGAAAACGGCCCGACGGCTTTGGTCAACAACGAGAACTAGAAAGCACGTGCCTTTCACATGTCCTGGCATGGTTCGGTCCAAATGGAAACGGTTGGAAGATGTTATTTAATATTTTTTTTTGTTTCCTTATCTACAACCTGTAGCGACAAGCTTCGCTCTCAGATTCCTGATTTTCACCATATCCCATCTCGAGCGTAGGGCGGGCAGCCAAAGGATGGTTTATAAGACGATAGATCCCTCGGCACGGTTGCTTAATACTGCAGACGCTCTGTGGGGCCGTTCGGCTGATCCATCTGAGGCCCAACTGGCCAGAGAGTTTTCCAACATGTTCAGTCTTTATTACTCTTTCTTCCAGAACAATTTTTCCTTTAGCGTACTGTTGACGCGACTCTCACAGCCTACCGCAAAACAAGCCAAAGACAGATTGGTGTCGAATGGCGCTGAGTCGAATTGGAGCACTGGACACGGAAAAGGGGCGGGCAAACCCTGCGTCACAAAAACACTTGTGGGACGAGAGGAAACCTGCAGATTGATGATACGCGACGGCGCATCAGAGAGTTATTCCCTTTTTAAAGCTCTGCCTCCGTCTCCCCCACACGCTGAGCGCAAGTGACATCTGGGTTGCTGCGGTTTATAGCTTGAAATAATTATTGCAACTGACATTGCAAATCACGTCGCAGCACCGCGCGGTTTTCTGGGCGCCGCCGCAGCTGTTTGGGGATCATTTCTGGGATCGGCGTCCAGAGACCTTGCATGAAATGTCGTACGAGCACCTGCAAACTGTGCTTTTGCATACCAGGAAATGAAGTTATGGATGATAATGACTGATGGTATGTCACAATTATAAGACACTGTCTGCTATAAGTCACTACTTTGACATATATGAGGCACAATTATGACAAAATGAATAAATATTTGATTTAAAGTGAAAATTATGAGGTTCTGAGTTAAAATTACAGGTTACTGACACAATATTTGATTATTACTAAATCATATTTATGCTATTTTATGTACTAAAAAAAGCTTTTTTTATTTGTTAAGTCAAAAAAAAGTATTTTTTATGTTTTGGTAACTAAAAATTTTGGAGGAGCAGGTGAATTATTTATTATTTTTGGACTAACAAAGTCACAAAATGCATCCTGCACTGTCAGCATGTGTTTAGTTACAGCAGATAATGTGATAAAAAGTAAAAACTGAAGACAGTGAGACATTATTTCTCCAAACTGTTAGGGTGTAGGGTTGCAAATGGATGGTAGGGACATGTCCCAGTAAGTCTGGTATCCGCACCACTGCTGGACAAAGCACGGAGGCATTATGACGTTCCAGGCTTTCACTTGAGGACATTTTCTCTAACTGGACCTCCTTGAATTTTAATTAAATATCCCCGATAGGATGTTTTTCTCTCTCATCGCACGAGCGCCTCATCCCAGTGCTCCCCAGCACCCTGCCAGCTCTTCCCTGGCAGAGGAAAACGCTATACGGACACACACTGTGTTGTTTTTATTTAGACTTTCGGAGGCTATTGCTATTCCAGTTAAATCAATGAGTTTTTATTTTATGAAAAAAATATAAAAATAGCCTCCCTTGCAGTTTATAACTTGCTTCTCTGATACGTCCGTGCTCCCTTCGCCCTCGTTTTTAAGCGATGTTCACCTTTAATCTCACTTTTACATCCGTCCAACAACACACATAAGAACAACTGTGGCAGCAGCAATACTTAGATTTCTTTCTTCCAGCTTAAGGAAGTGCTTGACGGGAGCAGCTTAATGATGATATTAATATTCAGCGTTTCATTGGTTTTCATGCCGCGGAGAGAGTCAGGCTTGCCAGAGGCCACAGACAGCCCAGTTTCATGACACCGGACGGGGCCAAAGGGAGCGAATCGAACAACTGAGGTTTTTCTAATATGGATTTAATTCAGCAGGGGGAAAGGTTTTTTGTTTTTTTTTAAACCCAAATCAGGCAATGTGTCGGTAGTATGGTGCAATGTGCTTAGGCCTAATCAATGCCCCATATCCAGTGCTATCCAGGGCCACCATGTGCTGAGCTCAGAGCATCTGGCACAGAGCGGAGAACACACAGCTGCCCGGCTGGCATCAGAGGAGAAGTCCAGAGCATTGAGTGTACTTTGGAGGGAGCCCAACTCCAGCATCAGATTTCAGATCAGTGCCATTTGACTGATTACATCAGTGAAGAGGATTTAACTGTGTTTTTTTTTTTTTTTTTATGTAATACTTTTTCTCGTGGCTTAGCATTTCCCAGTAAGACACGTTCATTTCTCTGAGAGCGGAGTTAATAACTTGCAATTTCTTTCAAGCCGCCGAGCTGTGCTGATGAATAATGGCCTGAAAGGTTCAGAGAAGAAGATTACAAACATCCCCGCACTCATCATCGCCGGTGTCCTGCGAAAACCTGATTCCTCAAATTTCTGGCAGTTTATTTTCTTTTTATTGCGGCTGACAGCTGACATTATCGTCCATGTGCAGAAAAGGTTTCATAATGTTGGAGGCGAGCCAAGCGATTGATGGGCTAAATCGACCCTTATTTTTCAAGAGAAAGTTAACTTTCTGCAGAGGGAGGGACAGCTCCTGCACTGGTGACACGCAGTCACTGAGAGGAAAGCAATATCGCTGTGATATTATCCAGCAGCAGATGGAAGGATAACATATGCTGATTGCACCTGCCAAACAGGTCACAGTTGGAGAAAAGTAGAAAATAACATCCCACTGAACACGAAAATGAAAAATGACAATGAGCTGACAAAAACAAATACGTGGAGTAGTTTAAGATGTAAAATAATGAGACGGAGCAAAGTCCAATGAGGATCTAACGATACAGGATTCTTTTATTGCACCCAGCTGCCTTTGAAATTGTCGCATTATATCATTTACCGGTAAATGCAACGCAGAAAAGGGCTTTGATTTAATGTGTTTTAAATGAAAATGGCAGCCATTATGGAGCATGAGCCGGTGTTGTTCTGGAGAGAGCAAGGTAATGCCTCTTAAATGCAACACCCTCCTACACATACGAATATATACGGAGCTGCACGTGGGTATCGACGCTATAAAAGGTGCCTTTACGTTGCATTTTCATGATAAACAACCCAGCTGAGCGGTTGTGGTGTTATATTAGTGGAAATTAAACTATTCTGGTGCAAAGTGACAGTTTTTAATTACTTAGAATAAATATCTTATACTTTACTTACACATATTCTTACCAGGGTAACATTAATATTATCTGTAGTTTATAATTAGCCACAACCATATCTCCAACACATGAAAAGTAGCTGATTTGACCTAAAAAAATATATAAAATGTCAGTGAAGCACAGTGCGTATCTATTGTAATGTGTGCAGGAATTCATACATTGGTGCAAACTTATGCAAATGTACATAATAACACCTCGGAAAATATATTCATGTGAGCCACTTTAATGAGCTAACTATTTGGGGTTATTAAAGTCAAAGTGACAAGGTGGTTGAAAGGCCAGCTCCCCCAGTCACTTAGCTCATGGACCTGTCTTCAGCCTGCCAGCATTCAATTATACAGCCAGGGACCAGACATAACAAGTGTTCACACCTGTCGCCACCCAGATTCAGGTCCAGATTCTTTAATGACCACACAGCCGTGCTGCTGGAACCTGCTTCTGGGCGTGCAGAGAGGGCTCCGACACTGCAAACAGTTCGCAGAGGCAGGGAGTGAATATTACATCTGTTTCCTCTCTCCATGTGTCTCCATGTGTCTTAATTATAAATCAAGCGAAGACATCATTTTGAGAAGAGGACCATGCAACTTGCAACTAAACACAGTTTCTTTTCAGGTTCTTTAAAACAAGCCTAAAAACATAATGTTATTTTCTTCCCAAATTTTAAATTAAAGTCTTGTCCACATGCGTGTGGACGTCGCTGAAACCACAAACAAATGTTTTCCTCTACTTTTTTGCCCTTTTGCCCCAGTTTTCAGTCACAAATGCAGATTTTTCAAAACTTAGGTTGTCTATTTATGCATGCAAGACCACAATGACAACAGCAATGGCAATTTCCTGCACATGCTCCAAATGTTCTTCTCTGCCATTTGATGCATCATTGATGTGCTCTTTATCACCACCTACTGGCCCGGCATGCTTATTTGCAGCACTCGAGGGAAACATGGACAGAAAAAGCTGCGTGCTCACCTGTAAAGTTGCATGTGCATTGGCAAACCGCTGTCTGCTAGCGTTGTAGGCTAGCTAGTTGCAGGCGACCTCACAAATAGTGGAAAGCAAGAGCAACACTGGCTAAAACAGTGGCTTAGCAACAGTTACTGTCAACATTAACAGCTCTATAGCAGCACTATGCTGAACATGGCTGACTATGGCCAGGGCAATTACAGCAAACAGCAGTGGGACAATGTAATGTCTAACAGTTGTACACTGGCTTGGCATCCTTTCTTCTCCCATGCATAAAACATGTGGTGCAACTTGCTAGCATTGCAACAAGATGAACAGGTTTACTACATCCTGTTAGACATGGCTAATTGTGGAGTAAACATGCTAATGACTGTACATGGGCGCTGGCATTTTGATGTTTGTTTTGAAGTAGGTTGTGGACAGTCAGTGTTCAGACGGAGGTCTTTGAAAATAAAACCCAATACACAGGAACCTGTGATGAAAATGAAAGACCAACACACGGGATGGAAATGAAAAAAGATGAAAGGCGATAGGCCTCCGCTAGCGTCCGACATGTCGGCAGCACTCGCGGTTTATGGTGTTCTCTGTTTCAGCTACATTTTTGGAAGTTTCATTCTGTTTCTAAAGGGCAGCGATGACATCAAACCCACGGGGAGGAAGCCATTTAGCCATCCTGCGACAGATAGGGGGATTAAAATTTGACAGAAGGACCGATTCGAATGACAGATAAGGGGAGGAACAATGGCGTAATGTGTGCTGTCAAGCAGAGGATATTTGAAAGGGAATCAGACCCTGGCTGTCAAGAAAGGTTTTTCCTTTCTCTCTTGAAAGCCTTTTTTTTGTCCAGACGTCTGAATTGTCTGACTCTTCTTGAAATTTGAGGTAGGGGCCGTCACCGTCTATCTGCTTTTTTTCACGAAAAGATAAGACTGATTGGTTTACTCCTTCCGTGTCAGTGTCTGAAAGGGCTTTCATAAAGAGACCAGTGTCAATAAGAAAACACCGTTGCATTAAGCACAAGTACAGCAATAAAACGACTGTAGTAACTACGAAAACTGATCTGCTTTAAATTTGCAAATTGCAGTTTTATTCATTTTCTTTCAAACTGCCTTCCTGGCAACAGCCTCTAATAATAAGGCTGGATGAAAAACACCACCAGCTGCATGTAAAGATAAATTCAACATTCAGATTAATGAAGTGGCTTCACATTCATTTAAACATGCCCCACGACAGCACGTCAGTACTACAGCATCATCTCAGAACCCAACCTGAATCCATGCATTTGAGTTTATGTGACTTTCCATATGGTGAGCACTGTCAGCATTCGTTATATGCGCTGGTGGATAAACCGGACTAAATTCCCAATATGCCTCACTCAATTCATGAATATTGAAATGGGAGCATATTCATTTGCCTTCATACAAATGCAATAATATCCAATCTGCTTGTGCTGTTTGTCCAACAAACAGAGAGAAAGGAGACATAATTAGACCCCAGGGAAAGTGTGCCGCCGCTGTTGTTGGTACTTTGTCCACGTTTCTTTCGCCTTTCCACCCCAATCCACACCTGCTGCATTGTTTATAATAGCCTATGAAACACACAGGTCATGTTCTCGCCTTTGTGTGGAGTTCAGCAGATCGGCCCTCCTGAATGGCCGGCGCTGATGACAGCGCTCATGGTGATTAGCTTGAATATCGGGCTGTGCTGGGGAACAGATGGACAGAAATCACCAGCTCAATGTTGTGCGGCTGAACAAATGGGGGCTTTTGGCAGGAAGACCATTGTTGTTGCTCAGTCTTCACGGTCCAGACGTTCACGCAGGTTCACCAAGAGAGAAAGGATTTTTTTTTTCTTCTTCCACCACAGCAGACATCATTTCTCCTTGGCTAATGACAGACAAACCCCCACAGCACCTCATCTTCAACCTAAACTCTTTGTTGAGAAATAATCAGAATGATTAATGTTTCGAAATGGAACCGCTGAGTTTCGGCTCTCCTGATAACCTTTCCTGGATTCAGCTCAGACCCAATTGTCTCATAATAATACTATGCAGCATTTTCAATAAAATTGCTTACAATGAGCGAGCTCCTCCATCTTATGCGGGGAAAAAAGGGTCATTTACTTGCGTCTCAGAAGGAGTGGAGGGCCAGGTACTCTTAAATCCTCTTGAGATGATAGCTACATTTTCTTCAGCAACAATCAGGTATCCTCTCTCGTGCACTGATATCCCTTAACCCACAGCTCTTCACTTCTGTTAAACTAAATTAAAGTCACATGTCACCAGTTGTGCATTAACATGTACAGGTGTTGGGCTTTTTGTTGTTGTTGTTGTAGGCCTCTTTGTAGCTACTGGCTAACTGTGACGGCAGTTCTGTGATGAAATACGATTTCCTTACCTGTTTGCACAACAGTTTGACCTCAGTGTGCAGAGATAGCTCCGTCGAAGGATCCACCTTTGCTGTGAGAAGCTCTTATCTTTTTGCTCTCACACGTGGAAGTTAGTTCCGCTCTGTCTCTAGAGGAGTTGATAAGACGCTCAAGTGAAACAGCCAACTGTTTGCGCTGTTTAGACTGAAAGGATCTCCTTTAATATCAGGGTTCGCTGTTGTGCAGCTTCCAAAATGTCTGTCTTAAAGAAATGTGAGCGTGTGTTTCTTTGTTTTTTTTGTCTTATGAAAGGAGAAACCCTGCATGCAGAGACGGCCGTATTATAACTCTGAAAAAAACCCTGCTTTGTTGGCTTTTGTTGCAGAAACTTCCACTCAGAGAAACTCAGAGTTGCCTTTTTTTCCCCAGTTTTTCAGCAAACAAACGTGTGTCTTCATGCACACATATTGTATGTTCACGAGTTCTTGCATGATGCTGGGCACCACATGCACTGGATTCCCTTTATGGGTGGGCGTTCAAACTGATTGAACACTTTGAATTAACTTTGGAGACGGTCATTGAAACCTTCATTACACCAAAACACCAAAGCACAAACATGTGAGTCTTTCAAGCATGTGTAAACTTGCTAAAATGCTCTCTGTAAAGGAGACGAATGACAGCAGTCTCTTCCTCAAAATCAACCCATCCAACACCTCCAACTGGATAACAGCCCGTCAGCTGCTGTGGAAACATCACGTTATTCAGAAGCCGACTCGGGCTGATGTTATCGGAGGAATGTGGTGGTGAGAAAAAGGTTGCGCAGCTGCAGACTTGTGTTTTATTTCGTATCGACAGTACTTACTTTCAAGAGTTGTGTGCAAGTCAAGTTGGAATCTAAATCTTTGATGATTGGTCGGTCTGTATCTCACCAGACTGTAATAGGTCCCTGGAGATGAATGTTCCTAAACTTATATCTTATTGACCTTGTAAGCTGCAGTTGGTTTGTACAAGTGTAACAGTCAATGCACTCATGCTGATGTTGCAGCAGTAGTGATTTCTCTGTTGTGCCGTATAGAAAGCTTCCTCTCCACTGTTTTTATTGTGTGAGCTGCATTGCAGAGGCTAGCCCCTTTGTCCCATTTGATTTTGCTGAAGCCCTAATGTTCATGAACACCTTAAATATAAAAAAAACTCCTTAAAGTAATAAACCTTAATGATTATTTTAATTAATGTGCCATGCATTGCAAGAGCATGCCCTGCCTTAACAGGTTTACCAGGCTAGAAACATCATTAAACCTGAACAACCATGCCATTGTCAGTTCACCAAACCATCCCTCGATTTTTAATGAACACTTCTATTGGTATAGATATTCTTAATTCAAGGAAAATCCAGAAGAAAATGCGTTTCATTCGCCTTTTTTCTTCATTTTCATGATTCATGCAATCCCTTGTCCTCCTGGTTGTTGTAAATCTGTTCCCAGCTGTGCAACTAAAGATCTTCTGGCTCCTTCATGAATGTGCTTTAACATAAGGTTCAGCGTTATAATTGACAATATGTCATTTATTAAAACATCTCGTCATTATTTGTCTTCAAATCTCGCAAGTAACCTTCTAGTAATGGTGGTCAACGGCTGAGTGACTGCACATGTACTGTGAATCAGCAACCTCAGAAGCTGCGTAAAGCTCTGCAGACCAGAGAGGAGATTTACTCCAAAGAGAGAAAAAAGAAAACTTCTTATTGACCCTGTTTTCTGACATATTAAGAAAACGATTTCACAGTTTTATCATTTCACATTTCTTGCCTTATTGATCCGGGAATCCAAGCCATATCACCTTGAACAGCCGAAGTCAGAGAAAACGCCTAAAGAGCAGTGTGTAGGTCTGCCCTGCACAGCGTCTGCTATTTTATTAAGTGGCCTCAGGAGCAGTAAATACATTTTTAAAAAAAAAGTTAAATCCTGGAAATCAGGAGGTAAACAGATAGTTAAAACATGCCCTTGCCAGCTCGGAAACAGGAGCCCTGATGCGCATCATTTTATTGCACTCATCAGGGCGCATTTTCTCCCAATTGTACATCACAGCAGGAGCTCAGAGGTTCATATCCACAAATATTCCACTCATATGGCCAAAAGGTGTGATATTAATGCTTGAAATGCAGCAATATTGATAAGCAGTCACCTCCAAGGTAGAATAAACAAGGACACATTCTGTCTGAAAGAGAGGCGTTTAGTGTGCCGACTGCAGATTGGTTTTTCCGCTAATTGTTAAACTGTACATGCAGCAAGTCAGCAAACGGCACAACTCATTTCCCAGCTCAGTGCGGTGTTCAGTGCACTGTGCATAATGAGCTTTTGATTTATTCTACTGATCAGTGAGTTTTTGTAACATAAAGTGGACGCATTTAACACTTGAATCTCTAGGACACCAGGGATGTGGCAATGACAACAAAGATAGTATTAAAACATGTGAATGTTTCCCGTTTAATAGGCACAGGGGTGGTCTTTTTGCACCACAGCATTACAGTAACAGTGAGACAGCTTCTGTGCCTCATAATGGAAAACCAACACACTGACAAAACAATACAAGGCAGAGGAAAAACACTAGAAGGGGCTTTGCAGCAGAAGAGGAGGAACATTTCTGCAAGAGCCAGAGAAGCTCTGCTGCTAATGAAACACTCCTGATTCAGTTTAATTGTCTCCATCCTAATTTGGCATTTGAATGTTTTACCCTCCCCTGCAACCAGCTGCTTTTGCTGCCCTTAAACTAATGTATTACATTGTAAGAACAGCAAATTATATCTCAATTGGCACGTCTCAAAAGGACGGCAGCGGTTAAAATATCTCAAGTATTACTCACAACCTCCAGTGCTCGTAGTAATCAGAGGTCAAAATTAACCAACGCATTATTAGAGGGTGGGGGTTTTTTTTCCCCTTAATTAATCTTTTTGTTCGAGAATAATCATGTAGGTATTGAAGGTTTGCGTTGGCAGCAGCTCAAGGTTAATGCGCTTTAATTAAGGTGACACACAAAGCTTCGGCTAGCAAGGCTGCACACAGGCCCAAAGGAGCTGAGAAACTTTAACTTGTTCTAAAGATATGTGTAAAATAAGCAAGCAAGCAGTGGCATTGCTATCAAAGGTTATCCTTAGCTGACTGATGCACCAACTTCCATCTTGGAGGCTGCACCTCCACTCCACTAAGGCTCTGTGGGTAGTTGCTGTTGCCGACTACGCCCTCGTTGATGATGTGAAGCTTGAGTTTGACGCCAGTTTGGATGCTATCTGCTCAAGTTAGAGGTTCCAAGATGAAAATGCCCAGGAATGTAGGCGCACACCTGCAAGTGACAACACAGATTCGCTCAGCCTATGGAGTCACAATAATAATGCTCTCTCAGAACCTTTGATTGCACCTTGTGTAGCTTGAATTAGGCCAGCAACTTTCATTTCTTCAGTTGTCTCAAGGTTTGCTCAAGCCTTAGTCTAGTTTTGGGAGTCATTGTTAATAATGTTGATTATGGCAACTGTGAGATATGCTAGTATTAGTTATTTTCATTGGTTTGCAGGTATATTTAGGAATTATTGCGCTTTTGCAAGGACTTTAAGCAGTGCCTTTGCATTTCACATGGAAATCGATCATGTTAGTTTCAAGCTAGAGGTTAGGTTCAAGCCATTCTCTGTAGCAGGCTAAGATAACACTGGCCCTATTTGATTGCTTAAAGCTCATGATGTTACAGAGACTTCCTGTTCGCACAGTACATTGGTTTTGATTGAACAGGGCAGCAGATGTTCTCTCATTAGTACGGCCCAACCTGATTCACTAAATCACTAGTTTAATTGCCATGAACTTACGGTTGGAGAGCCCTTACACACATCTTATTGATGGAAAACACAAGGTCTCGTGTGTAGTGGGATACATGTAGTGGGGCTTTCAATGAACTGAGACTGTTCACTCTGTATTTTGGCAACACTTTCTAGTAAGATTTTGTATTTAGCTCTTCATTTACAGCAAGATTTCCCCAATGAGGGACCATCCCGAGGATCCAAGAAGTTATTACAGTGATTTGCTCAAATATATTGCAGCTCCACTCGCTCCCACTGTTTTAAATTGAAGGATTATCGGTCTTTCATGAGCGGTAAAATCTTTATGACCCTATTGGAGCCAACGAAAACATCAAGAGGCATTGATTACGCACAGTATGTTGGATCAATCAGCGTTTGCCTCTTCATTCCTGATAAAAACACACATAAGGAAAGACTCTATGGGATTTTCATCCAATAGCAGAGATGTTTTGAATGATCTGTGAAGAACGAAGCTCAAACAGAGATCACGGTTTCTGCGGAGTGCAGCTTTAAAGAGATACTCACTATGAGAGAGTGGCATAGTGGGAGAGCAGGCGCCCTAATGGGTGCAAAGTAAACATACCTGAGCGCAAACTCAGCTGGGTCTTTAGATGAATGAGTGTTGAGATGAATCATGCATATATAGCCGAACCAGCTTCTGTGCACGTTTTGATGCTCCTGTTTTGAAATGTTGCTATTTGAATCCACAGAAACAAACTTCGCGCCCCACAGAAGGATATAATTGCAAAGTTATTCCCATTCCACCTTTCAAACTTCCAGGGATTGTTTGATTTCAATTTTGATTTGAAGTCCAAAGATCTCCATCTGCTCTGAATGATTTTCTTTTTGCCCACTTCTGGCCTGCTGAAACAAGCTGTAAACACAACACACATTACCACCTTCAGCTATTTCCACGTCTAACTAATACAGACCAACATTATAATTCATCTGGAGTCCAATATCCAACCTCTGCTTTGCTCTCAACCTACTCCTGAGGGAAATTTCAGCCTCTTTAGCAGCTAAATGCTCCACTGTGTTCACCGGCTAGTTCCTAACTGTCTGTCTGACGTTTTGTGCGAGGGCAGTAGTGTGCTTTGGGTTTTTTAGAGCTTCCTCTTGTCTTTTCTTTCCAGCCTGAAACAGCAGTGATGGCCGCAGTGTGAATGCACCATAACTGAAAAGCTGTTGCTGTAAAATCAGACTGTGTGGAGCTGAGGGGAGCTGCTCAAGCCAGGTGATATTTCTCTCAAGGTTTGCAGCTATGAGCAGCCATTAGTTTTGTGACTCATTGTTAATAATGTTGATTATGGCGACTGTGAGATATGCGTGGATCAGTTATTTTCATTGGTTTGCAGGTATAATTAGGAAATATTGCTTCTCTCTTGCAGGGACTTTAAGCAGTGCTTTTGCATTGTTGCATTTTTAACTTACTGTAGCTCATCATTTGCTGGATCCAAAACTTTTAAGGCAATAACTTTAGTCATTTTAATGTCAATATAGGACAAATTATAAAAGTTTTTTTTCTCCATAAAGCAAAAAAGCATTTGAAATTAAGACTGAAACTGAAACTGTCAAGGCATCCCATTTAACATGGGCCACAGCAGGGAGCACGCCCCCAGGGCTGCTGCACTTGTTTGGACTCTGACAGACATTAAAGGATGGTGTCGATATGTTATTGAGCTGTTGTCCTCACCTCTTTATTCCAGATATCTTGATACCCATCCCAACTCCACTTTCATCTACTGTCTTTTCACCGAAAATACATCTAAAGTACTCCGCGGGTTTTCCAAGGTGCTGTCAATCACGAGGGTAATGGATTTGAATCCGACAGTAGTTATAAACTTATGGGTCAACCGTTAAGCGTGATAGTTAGATGCCACTGAAGATGTTACTGAAAAGAGGCTTGGGGAAGTTTAGCTTTTCCAAAATTTAAAGTATACTACTCAGCTGAGCTTGATTTAATACTAATTAGCATTGTTAGCATGCTAACAGGCTAAACTAAGAATGTAATGAATGCATCTAGAAATCTGCTACAGGTCAGTAAGATGAACACGCGCAAGCCTTTTCAAATACAGACTCTGCGGACCTAGAGCTTCTAAACCTGTGACGATGATTTCCATGCACACCTTAACCCGAGGTGACAATTTGCCAATGTCAAAGAAAGAA
Source organism: Datnioides undecimradiatus (assembly GCA_008933995.1). Classification (NCBI taxonomy): domain Eukaryota; kingdom Metazoa; phylum Chordata; class Actinopteri; order Lobotiformes; family Datnioididae; genus Datnioides; species Datnioides undecimradiatus. The sequence goes on from WARS01000029.1 coordinate 21,798,442, forward strand.
AATGGATGCCCCCTTACTATCCAGTAGTGCTGACACCTCAACATCTCCCTGTGATGCTGCAAACGGAGCAAAAAAACTGACACAGCCCACAACCTGTCAGGCCTTTGCCAGCTAAAACCCAAAGAGATGACGATGCAGTGCCAGCCGGTACTGCTGAAACATCTGTCACAAAGTCCCTCAGACTTGCCCACCTGTCCTAGTCCCCTGTCAGATCCAGCCACTCCCAACCCGAGCTTCCCCACCCACATACTGTCCTGCTTCCCATTTTCCTAATCAGCTGAGGTAGATTTAGATTCACCGGCCTATTTCCTCCCACGCCAGATACGTCTGCCTTCGCTTTCAAGCCATCTGAACCCGAGCCTCAGTTTAAACCTCTATCTGTGGTCCTGTCTTTTGACATGTTCGTAACACGCTCACCTATCTTGGCCATTTTTGGCTTTGTGTGTTCAGTCTGCCACCCTACTGACAACCTGTCTGGTCCTCAAACCTTCCATGTGCATTCCTATGAGCTTATGGTTTCTCATTCAGAATATTCATCTTTATCAAATCCCTGAACTATTCCAGTCTGCCTGGACTGTCTGCACTTAGGTCCTTCCCTCGTTGCTTTGCTCACACCCCCTGGGGCAACATCTTGCTGTGCTGTTTGCACAGTCCAGAAATAGCCTACCATACCAGCCACTGAGCTCTGCTAGCCTGATGCCAATGGTTATGCAAACTGCGTCACGGTCGAGCAACTCAAAATTAAATCAGAACAAACAAAGAGAACAAAAGAAGCTACAGAGCGTTTTACGATGATTTCACAAGTAAAGGCACTCCCCTTAACTAGAGGTGACAATTTACCAACAGCAAGGAAAAGGCAAATGGATGTTCCTCTGCCATCCAGCATTGCTGAGGCCTCAACATGTCACTGTGATGTTGCAAACGAGACTAAAAACCTGAAAACCACACACGACCATCCAGAGGGAGCACATCGTTTACACAGCTTTGACTCTTGGGCACAATTAACCACGTTTGCCATTATTCCTGATTCCAAATTAAGAGTAATATAAGAAACTATGTCATTTATTGTTGTTCTCTGCAGCTGCCAGAGTCGCTTCCATCACTATCACGCACTCGTATCACAACTGCCGTACAGACGTCATCAAAAACAAACAGCGTGCACTGAATCTGTCTTTTTTCAGAGGATTTTAATGAAACTGGATTACACGACGCCACTGTGAGCGTTACATAACTTTTGTCTTTGCTCTTGCTAAGTAGGTCGAACGCGACAAACAACTGTCATGTCATCTCAACGGCACTCAAAAAGACACTTCACTGACAGGAGAGCGAAGTCAGACACCACAAATCTCATGCATGAGGGCTGCATATGCATGATGGAACCACGCTACAGCGATCGTGCCTTCTTGCTCTGCGCGAGATTGACCTGCACGCGTCTTTTCCTCATTACTTTTTAAATGACTTCATCGTAGAGCCGGGGAAGAAGCTGCCTCTGTATTTCTGCAGCGCGAGATGTGGATACCTCAAATGCACCAGCAACCCATTCGGGCTGTGGCGTCTGCTGCGCTGAAACTGAGCGCAGCAGTGTTGAAAATATTTGGACTTGTGAGGCTTTGTGAGAAGCCCCGACTTGAAAACGAACCACAGCAGATGAGTGTGTCAGGCTGATGTACAGGCTCTAATTCCAGCAGCGAGAGGAGCAGTGTGGCTACTGACTGCACAGGGCCCTAGCCACGGAAGCCTTTTGTGATCCTTAAGTGTATATTTATGAATAATTCATACTTTCATTTCACACTGCTCTGGTTTTCGATTTGATTGAAATCTACCAAAAAAAAAAAAAACCCAACAAAAAACTGCAAACAAATCAAATCAAGCTGTCGCGCGAATGTATTACAGCAGAATTCAGCAAACTTGGCCCGCTGGAACATTGCAAAACTGTGTCTCCTTGGGTGAGAGTGGGAGATCTGCTGTATTTTCGCCTCGGCTTTGGCTGTTAATGCAGCAAAAGCTCAACCTATTGATGGTCCGTATACAGCGCATATAGCACAGACTGTATATAAAGTTGGGACACCATGACAGGTCTCCAAAAGTTAAGCCCAAACAAAACTGGTGGCTGGCTGCAGTGTAGGTCATAAACAAATTTCTAAAAATCAATGCGCACTTTGAATAAATGTTTTCCAAACATGGTTCCCTACATTTCAGGTCAGTGTATGCTGGTAGCATTAGTTAGCAAGTGTTAACTTTTCTAATAAACCTTGTAATAATTGGTAATTCGATGGTGTGACGTCATGACTGACAGCTTGCGAGCACCAGCTCAAGATGACAGCGCTTATATACAAGATAGTTTGGCTTCATCCTTGTGCAGTGGGAGGAAGCGGAGGTGCCTCGTCCAGCTTCACATACAGTCTATGGCACAGGCGTACATTTTAGTTTCTTCATCGACATTAGTGCCAACAGCATCAGCAGGACAACAAGGACTTATTTTGGGAGGCAGGAGAGGAGGCTTCCCAACATTATACCCTACGGCGACAACAAAATAACAATAAAACAACTTTTATCAGCATAAAGTTTTTGTAGGATGCACAGCAGCACTTAGAAAATTTGCTGAAAGGCAAAAACATTCAATACCGTTGGACCCCCGTCTCCTGTTTATCCATGCAAACGAAGATTCAGGGAATGAAGTCTCCAGTGTCTTGTGCTGCCCTAGATAGGATTACAATCAAAGGGAGCAAAAGCAGGGAGCCCATCCCCTTTGCTGCAAACAGAATCAGTAAATGTTTCTCCCTGTGCTCTCCTCTCTGAGTTCTTGTCAAGACAGCAAAGTGGTGCTGTGCCAGCTCTGAAGATCCCGAGCCCCGGCTTTCACTTTATGGATGTCAGGGCTAATGAAAAGAGAACATGAAAACTATGACAAAGATGAGTGCAAGAGGAAGAAAGAGTAGGAAATGAAGCGAGAGTGGGAAATGTGTGTGTGATGCTCCCCGGTTTATTTAATCAGAGCAGAGTGTTCTCAACCACTGGACAGGCTGCAGAGATGCTGCGGTTTAATAATAACTCCCCACACTGCTCATCTGAAGACTGAAAGAGAGAGAAAGTAACACACGGAGCAGACTCGTTCATTCATCATCTGCATCAGCCTCCGGATGCACGGTCATCTGTAACTGTCGGCCAGATAAGAGCCACAGAGGTTTGAGCGCAGATGTGGCAGGCAGAAACAGGTGCTTGATCTATTGCCACATATGTTGAGCAGCGTGGAGACACTTAGAGCAGAAGGCTTTGCAGAGGGCTTCGGTCAGCGAGGGGAGCATTTGCAGTCTGTCCAATTGCACATCAACAAATTAAAACAGCGATAAGGAGGCGGGCGCGATGGTGGAGATGGTTGAGAATATACTTTCTTGAATCCCCGAGGCTGTCCTGCAGCTTCATTGTGCTCAGGGAGTGTGTGATGATGATGAAAATAACAATGTGATACTTCATTGATCCCCTTTGGGAAATTCTTTATTCGCCATTTATTCCATACTTCGTTGATCCCCTTTGGGAAATTCTCTTTTCGCTTTATATTCCAAAGGGAGGTGAGAGTGCAGGTGCAGCCACAGCTGGTGGGGATGGAGTGTCTTGCTCAAGGACACTTCATGGGCTGGAAAGGCTGCCAACACAAGAGCTAAAACCAGGGTCCTCTGGTTGACATACTGTGACACCGAGATGCCCCAAACCTCACATCTAATTGGATTTTTACCCATGCTAGCAGCGTGGCTCCAGGGATGGCAAAGTCCGCCTGTCATTCGATCAATCCTCGACTCCGGTCTAAAATGAAATCTCTCAACAACTGTTTGATGGATTACCATGAGATTTGATACAGACATCCACAGTTCCCCAGGAGGATCCCCTGACTCTCCATCCATCGTCACCATGCGGACCATTAAACACATATCGGATGGATCGCTATAAAGTCTGTTCCAGATGTCTGTGGTCCTGATGACTTTGATGATCCCCTGAGTTTTCCCTTGGCACCGCTGTCCTTTCAAAACTTTGTCCTTCCAATGTTTTACTTTATGGTTAAATACATGCAAAACCGACATTCAGGTGGAGACAATGGCAAACACTATACCTCCTAAGCAACATTTAGTTTTGTTTGTCCCACCAGACACTTCTATTTTATTATGTCTGTATAAGTATGAGACATTTAGAAGATACCTTGGACACTGCAAGGTTCCTCAATGTCCAGCCAGTTTGAGATAGGAGTTGGGATTGAGCCTTTGTTCAGAAAGTATTGTTTTAACTGCACAGCTAACGGACAACGATTGAGGGAAAGGGCGGGAAAATGCTTCACAGGAAGTCGTAATATTCAAAATTAGCCCAATGACCATGCTAAGGTTTCCAACATGGCTGCCAGAAGTTGGGCCTGATGTCTCTGGTAATACAAATAATCGAGTCAAATAAATAAAATGCTGCTCATGCTTTTTGTTTTTCTACAAATCCTCTTTAAACATGTCAGGTTCCCAGTTATTCCTTGTTTTTCTAATCTGAGCACGGCTGGCAGGGAACTTGGAGTGACCCACTCTTAAATTTCAAAACCATGGTCTTTAGTTTTACCACTCGCACTATTCACACCTACTGATAAACCAGCTGTTGGCTACATCAAGTAAATTCAACCTGACCAGATCCTGTTTGACCTCGTCACCCCAAGTCATATCACTCCATGCACATATTTGTGGATTTGAGACTTTTGCCCCACCCTCCCGTTATATAATGGAGCTGAATGGAATCTCCTTCAACCGCACTATGAAAAGTTTTCATAGCAGTCTTCATTTGCAAAACTGTTTACAGAAAGGTCCTTGGAAACACTGTCGCTGGATTTTTCAAATGCTTTGAGGAGCACAAATTAAATTTGTGTTGACTGAAATCGTGTTAGCGCGCCGGCGCCACTTTTCTGCATCTCAGAGCCTGAAGAAATAAAAACAAAACTGCGTTTGGGGCTAAGCTGCGAGGCTAAAAAGTGAGAAATCATGTTTACTTTTACATAACTGACCCTTTAAAGTGACTTTTAGTTAGGAATCCAGGAAGGTGTTCCAATCAGGTGCATAAATACGTATTTGTACAAGTACCGAAATCTGTTGTAAGCAATATTTTGACATTCAAATCAGAAAAAAAGCGGTTGTGGTTAATTTACGTCGGGCGGACGATAAACAACGGTTAGCCCGAGCATAAAAGCAGCAGCTGTTTTGAGACATTTCATGCCGGTTCCTCCCTCGGGGGCTCAGTTTTATTTGTTCTGTCTGAAGCGCGCGTGCCTTAAAATAGCATGATGTATGGACCCCACGGTACAATTCCTGGTAGAGTTGATAGCGCGTTTGTGTTTTGTTTGCTTTTGATGTGATATACAGTGTCTTGCAGGTAAAGATCTCTCAGGGCAACAAGAGACCATTCATCATCAGCTGTACGGGGGGGGGGGGGACTCCCACGGATAAAATGGACGGAAATAAGCGACGGAATAACGCAGATAACCTGTTGTTTGAAGATGTGCTGAGGTGCCAGACAGTTTAAACTGTGCAAAGAAAGAAAAAAAAAAAAAAAGAGGCATGAAATTATTGTTGCGGCGGAGGCAGTAATTGTGTTTTTTCCCCGCCCGGAGGAAACGGGAGTAAAAATGAGCTCGGTCTAAACCTACAAAAATTGCTATTATCTGTCACCATTAAACACAACTCTGACACCAATAACTTGATTTCTCTCCTTTCACGCTTCTCCCCGAAGCTTTGGCTGTGAGGAATCATTTCACTACGAAGGGGTTTCCATTCTGCCATATTGAACCTGATCTCGCTAATGCGGCGACGGGCAGGAACTTTAGTTAACATCAAACATCTCCCGGAGAAAAGCGAGGCCGCCGCCCGCCGCCGCCGGCAGGAAGAGCCACGGATTGATTAGCCTCGAACTCGTTGGAAGTGCCGCAGGTATGGATGCAGCAGGCAGACACCTTGTTATAATTGTGATGAAGCAGCTGTCCTTGGCGGAGCTGATTTGGATTACCTTTCCTCTTTGTGCCTCTGACAGCCCAAATGAAGACGCATTCAACATCTTTCCTTGGGCGGCACCTGGGTTGCAATTTTAAGCGGGTAAACATTAATTAATTACGCCACCCCACCGTAACTGTTAAAGAAGGAGACAGGAGCTTATTTACCTTGATATCATTAAATCCAGCAGTCACTTCTCGCCTCTCAACCTTCTCTCCCTCGCTCTCTGTCACAAAGCAAAGATGCACATCTCGTTTAGCGTCTCACCGTGTCTGTCCGGTCTCTTCGCATGCATTAGCAACTCTCCCCCCACTCTGACTCATCCGAGTGCTATAAAGGGTGGAAGCGGATCAAGAATTAATGCATTTGCCTTCAGTGAAAGTTGTTCAGAAAAGTATGCTCATTAGGCCTCCTGCTCTGCGCCGCACAGAGGCCAGGGGAAGCAGACAGGGCGGTGGGAGGAGTTCGGCGGGGTCATTATCTACCCTGTTGCTGCACTCCGGACTTCAAAGTGGGCTTGCTATGGCTGTCACCGCTGCTCTGTACGGCTCAGACATGGTCTTGACAGCAAGGGCAGAGGCTAGGGGCTGCAGCGTGGACGGCAGCGCCGACACTGTAGGGTTCATTAAGACAGGAAGCTTCAATCTCTCCACACCTCACCGTCATTCTTTCCCGTTCACCTGTTTCGCGCAGGTGCCTGAAAATCCCGTTTTGACCAGTTCGTCCTGTTCCCGCCACCCACACCGCCGCCCGACATCACATATCGCAGCGTTACTGGAACACCGAGGTGTTAAAATCTAACCTGGAACATCTCGTCCTCTTTGTCTGTCTTCACCTTTTGTATTCCGGTCCAATATCACAATTTACTGGATACTCCTTCGACACCGCGCTCTTTTGTCCTCGCTCGTCCCGCACGCTCCCGCACTCTTCAGTCTCTTCCCTTTAATGGCAGTGAAACAAGGTAAAGTGCAGGTCCTGACACCGTATGGAACGAGGATTAATCTACGATAAATGACGGGCTGCATTGTTAAGTGTATGTGACAGCCCAGAGATGCATGATTGAGCATACGTTTAGTGAGATCGTGTGTGTGTGTGTGTGTGTGTCTGGGTGTGTGTGTGCAAGCTGTTGTCTCTAAAGATGGGCCCTGCACACTGCAGCTTAAAGACCCCGTAAATTGGTACCATTACCTTTCACTGTGGACGTTTCCTGCTGGTCTTGCTTGCAGTGCTTTGGGATTTCAGTTAATGGTATCTTTACTTTCATAACGACTTATTGTGCTATGTTTCACTAGTGGTTCCACGTTGTATTTGTGCCTGTGCACTAAATAAGACGGCCGACATCACGGTTCCCTTAAAGCGAACCTTAAACAGCTGGATCGCCCCCTGGTGGCTGGCTGCAGTGTGCGCCGTCTTAATACAAAAGTTCATTCCTGTCATATTTATGTGGATGTTAACAAGACATGATGCAATACATATATAAATATATCAAATTGGCCCTGTAAATGTTTCATAATATGGGGTTTTGTCGAAAACTGTAAACTTTTTTGGGGTTGGAGGGTTTTTTTTATTTGTAGGATGAAAATTGATCAAATATTCACTTGAAAGTCAGTCAGTAAATTTTAATTAGATGCTATTTAATTTATATTTTATGTCATTAAAAGCTGCTAATCCATTAAGCACAAACTGTAGATTTAACATATAAATAAATACATAAATAATAAATGACACGGACAAAATAAAAGGCCAGATGCATGTTTCAAATGCTTTTAAACTTGGAGGCCGGCTGAACGTTATGGTGAACGATGGAGAGGAGGGAGGAGAGTAAGGTAATGAGACAGAACAGGGCAAAGAACCTAATTGCAAATGTGATTGTTTTTCTAGTTTCAGTCAAAACATGTGGGAAAATGCTCTGGTTCATTATTGCCTGCCTGCGCCCTTTGACTTTAATGGGTTTGGACCCATTAGCGGACGTCTTCACAGGACCAATTCCAGCGGACTGTTTATTGGACCTCTCTCTTTTTAGGAAACGTATAACTGTGTGTTTCATCCACCCACAACGTCTACCGGACACCTGGCAAACCTTTTAGAGACTGACTTAACCCCTTTTCGAATGAAAATGAAAATGATTTTAAATATCAAGCAAGTTTATGACCTTGTCAGACGAACAGGATCGTAGGAACCTTTCTTTTGGTTGTTGGTATCCGGTATCGTCAACTAACTGTTATTATGAGCGGCGAAGATGGGAATACGTGGCCTCTTGTGTGCCTATGTAACAGTAGAAGTGCACGTAATGGCAGTATATGATGCGTATTCCAGAGAACCAGCGGGGACGCCGTGCCTCCCATTTGTAAACACACACATCATGTCAGAGCGCGTCCCGACCACGGGCTAATTAGGATCCCCTCAGGTCTGCCGTGGTAACCCCTAGGCACAACAAGCGGGAGTCTGCGTTAGGGTATCTATCACAGATTGAGAGGGCCCCGGGGCCTGACAGCGGTGCTATCCGTCATGTTGCTGCTATACTGGGACACAGGTGGCAGGCAGGGACTGTGCACAACTACAGCTCCAAAGAAAGACAGCCAGAGCACATGCTTTCACACACACACACACACACACACACACAGAGGGAAGAGTGCTCGTGGATGCTTTACACAGGGGCAGATTAAAAGGGAAATTACTGGCGCTGTAAGTCACACAAAGGGGAAAAAAAAATGTAATGTGAGATGACTGGAGCATCTCTTGTCATGTGGGAAGTGTAACAGCGTGTGACAGTCTCTCGAGGATTAGACAAAGCCGAAAGACAGAAGCATGATCATTAATTAAACTGCGATGCTGTTATAGCTGTGCATCGCATTAGCAGGCTGGCTGCTGCCATCTTGGTCATAGCCCAGATGCAACGAATTCAGATTCAGTGTCTGCAAACTCACTGATAATGGCTCCTCTTAATTTCCCGAAGTAAACAACCGCACGGATGCTCGTTTGTTGTTTGGACTGAAACTTTGGAGGCTAAATATTTGCCGACTCTGCAACCCAGCGACGCGAATAAAAACTATAAAGTGTAATGTTGAAATTTACAGTTATAGAAGAAGAAGAAGCAGCGATAACGCAGTGTAAAAGCGCTGCATCGAGCATCAGCTGCAATAAAAGGTAAAAAGGTGTCGTCGAGGAGCCGTTCGTATCGTCAACAATAAGCCGTCGAGTCTGCGTTTGGAAATTAAAACGCAGGTTGTTAAACAGCTGATCTTGGTCCAGGTCTCTTGGACGTAATGCTGGAGAAAATTAAAAACAAACAAACAAAAACAACCAAAAACAAAGCGGCAAATAAAAGTTTTCACAGTCTGCCAACCCAGACGGCGCCGTAATGAAAAGGCTTACAGGGGATCTACGAATCATTAACATATGATTTATCAAATTTCATAAATCCCTCGGTTTTGACTTGTAAATCCTTATTAAAGCACATGTTATCATGAAGTAGTTGCTGTGGCTGGTCATTATTTAAACATTTTGAAATGCTCGTAGCGCCGTCGGGCATTTAATCTGCGACAGTGTATCACTGTTTTACATTCATCAAGCTTTGTGTGCCCAGCGTTACTCTGCTAATGATCTACGGCTGTGAAATACACACAGTGGGGTAGATTTGCATGATAAACACCCTTCATGCCTTCTTCTTACTTCCCTGCACCTTATTTATATCAATGCATGAATATGAAAATGCTGAAGAGTGGTCATTTTGTGTCTCCAATGTGAGACAACAAGGTGAGAAACATAATGGGATAGACAACACATGTTAGCTAATTATGGGTTGCTAGTTAGCTAAACCTTCACCCTCCCATCCCTGCTCTGCAAAGATCTACCCTGATGGGATCGGTTCCTGTCAGCCAGGAACCGGAAAGCCGTGGGTGGGGTGGTGCAGTTTCAATGATTATATTAACAAACGGGCAAAGCTTACTCAGATGGTGACACATGCAGCGTGACAGGAAACCACTAGGAAGGGGCTGGAGCATGTGACACATGGATCTGTGACTCAGGTCCAGCAGGGTACAATATAGATAAGACCATAGGCAGTGATAATAGATAAAAATAGGCACCTGAGAGTTGCACATTAATAAAATATATTAGACTAAGAAAGCACATAGTTTAAAATCAAAGCAGAGAACTAATCAAACACGAGTTTCACAATGAAACGAGCGGTGAAAAGACACAGACAGGAAGTAAAGGCAACCAAGAGCGCACGAGGATAACTCAACTCAAACCATGACAGTCCCTCAAGTGTTCGATGCATGGATCCCCACCTGAATCTGTGTTTTTGAGCTTGTCAGTGGTTCAGTGGACATTTCTGCCACGTGAACTGATTATTTTCTCCTTTTAAACCTGTGAAGCGGCATATTATCATTTGTGTTCCTGGTTATCGTGTGGATTTTATATGGACTCGGTATTATTAGAAAGCGTGCAGGACACTAAAACAAATAATAAAAATGAATCAAACTAGGATCGGCTTGCTGGCTAGTAAGCTAATTAGTCAGCTGTACCACCTCGAATACGTCAAAATGTACTTGAAAATGCCAGCATCTGTTAGTTCAGATGCTAAATGCAGTCCTCCCCCTTCGCCAACTCCACTGCTACCAAAGCACAGCGCGTCCTCCCTGTCTTGTAGGCTGCAGCTACCAGTGCAGGTTTGTTTACTCCTGCTCAGCTGTCAGTCAAACACATCCGCGGATCGCCCACACAGGGGCTGACAGAGCAGACGGTGAATTCTTGATAAACCTGGAAAGAGATTTTTTCCCCCTTTAATGTGAGGAAGAGAAATAAATAAAATAAAACTCTCACAGTAAATGTGGACGTCAGCTCAACAGGAGTTTTGACTGCAGACAGGGGTGTAGGTGGACATTAAAGGAACAGTTCACGCCGCCTTCCTGCAGCTTTAAAGCTAAAAAGGAAAGCATAAGCTATAATAATGTAGCAGGCCGTATCTGGGCGCCTCAGCTGGTTGCCTGGCAACCTCACAGTGGCAACAAGACTTTGGCTTTCGCCAGGTTAGCCGCTGTGCTCTTTGTGCTTGTCTAAATGCTGTGTGTGTATCCCAAAACTATACCTTTAAAGCACACTAGTGTGTGCTTCAGAGCACGGATTGCTTTTCCTCACTTAGACATTGTTTTTGTGTTTTTTGGAATAAGGTATAAAGAATGAATGCATTAATTTTATAATAAAACAATATATTAACCATTAATACTGTAAAGCCCTACCTCGTGCTAAGGATGCACCTGCAGTGTGGTTGATTTAATATACTGTCATAAATACATATATTGGATACACAATACTTAACTATATAGTTTGGTGAATGTGAGAAGCAGTATATGATTTACTGATGTTAAAAGGTTCCTGTTAAACTTTAGCATCTTTGTTCTTTACACACACACACACACACACACAAATGCACTGACACACTGAAAAACTGATTTCATCAGTGAAAATACATCTGCACCGTGGGAGCGTCATCAGGATGGGTTTCCTCTGTGGCAGCCATCGGGTCACCTGAGTGAGACCGAAACACGCAGGAGGGCATTTCATAATGAGCGCGTATGACTTGCTGCTGCACATATTGGCGAGCGATGGCTTGCATTATTCACAGTGCATTTCAGCCTGCAAACCCGCGGCTCACGACTGGGGAACGTCTGCAGCTATTGTTCTCGAGTCACCTGGTCCCGGTTTTAATGAAAACATTAAAGAAATATATAAAAACGAAGATCATGACCTTTAATGCATTTCCGCTACAATACAGCTAAACAGCACTTCTAATCAGGATGCATTCTCCATGCAACCTCTTGCAAAAAGGTGATACTCAGCAACTAGTGAGGGGCTCATTACTTCAGCCTGAGTGTTCCTGGGCTCACAGTTGAATAATGAGGCTATTATGGAGATATCCTCCAAGAAAAGCTGGAGAGGTCTCGGCTCCCAGCGCCGAGGTAGACTGCCAAGCTGCTATCTCCAGCCATAAAATAACCTGCAGCATTTATATATCTACATTGCATTGCAGCTGGGGACTTTTCCAAATGCATTAGTGCTCTTTGTAAAGTGGTGGACGTGCAAATGTGACTATCATCGCTTGATACGGCGTGTAATGAAAAATTGATGCTCTGCGGTTTGGGGGGCCCGTCGGAGCACTTTTGTTTTAAAACATTCTGAATCTGGCAGACTCCAAAGCGTTTGTATCCCTCAATCAGGCAATCCCAACAAGCATTTTTGCACCGTCAAGTAGTTTTCCCGAACGGCGTTTGCGGACGGCGGCTGCAGATTCGAAACAGATACTGGAGCCTCCTCTCGACATCTCTCTCCTCAGTCTTCTCCGTTCTGATTGCTTTCATTTTCAGGATGAAGGAATGGTATATTAAAGTTGTGGGCCCAGCTTTACTCCCCGGGGAATTGTGCCTCATTATCTAAGAAGCTGCTTACACTCCACTGCTTAGCTCATTACAGATGGTGGAGCAGGGGCGAGAGAGGGGGAGGGACAGAGAGAGAGAGAGAGCGAGGGAGCTCTGAGGGTGACAAGCATTAGAAGTGCTACATGCCGCCTGACTTCCACAGTTTTCTTACAGAATTTCAAAGTTGATGCAGTATAATGAACTGCGCTCTTTCTAACCATCTGCTTCCTGTTAAGTTCTGCTTTCCAACCTGGAGTAAGAAGGTGGATGAGCATTCTTTAAGATAGCTATGAAACATGCATTTTCCTAATTTTACTTTTACGTTTGTTAAACACGAGCAGGTAGTTTTCACGCCTAACCCGAGCTACGGCGCGCGCGCGATCGTTCCAGGCTAAGATGTCACGATCCGGTTATTTATGACTCCGAGCCGCCTTTTGATGCTCAGGGGACCGAAGCGCTCCTGCAGTCCTGCTTTAGCGCAACTGAGACAAGCGAACGAAAATCAGGTCATTCTGTTCACCTGCAGGTTTGGAAAGAAAGAATAATAATAAAAGCCGCTCATGCCTTTAGCACCTCTGGTCTCGATTGCTGCAGCGTGCTTTATTCTGCTATCAGCAGGCAAAACATCCAAACACTGCACCTGGTACAAAACGCTGCTGCCAAGTGAACGCACCGTCGCTCTGCACCGCTTTCCCGAGAGTTTTAGAATTCATTTTACGATTTTAGCCCTTGTTTTGAATCATCTGATGCCCCCAAGTACATCTGTGATTTGCTAACTCCCCCTGAGATCCTCCAGCAGGTTGGAAGATCCTGACTTTTTATTGTCTGTTTTATTGTAAAGCACAGCGTTCGAAAGGAGCTTATTTCTAGCATTATGTTGTCTTTTTCAGTGGCTCCATGAAAGGCTTTCGGACTGCTGTCCCAGTACAGGTCCTGACCGAGCGTCCATATGTGACGAGCTGGGAGCGAGAACTTTGCACAGCTTCCTGATATCTTGTTGTCGCAGTCGGGTTGCCTGATTTGGTGCTGTGACGCCTGCTCAGAGACCAAAACTCAGTATATCCTCCTAACATAGCACCAACATGAAGCTTTGCATGTAAAACCGCGCAGTAAAACTGAAATAAATGCACTAGATCTTACTCTATGGACTGCTTTTGACGTTCAAATTCACATTTTCTGAGGAACATGTTGAGGTGTATACTGAAAATGAAGCGCTTAATATCATACTTAAAAATGCTAAGAAGGCGAAAAGTTAAAAATCTAAAATTAATACACTTCTGAACGAAACTTACAAATGCAAATAACCTAAATTAGACTCACAGCTTTGTGTTGTTACGTCAATCATCTGCTCCCAGGAATCAGTGTCATTAAAGCACAGAGCTGAAGCTAGATGTATTTGACTACAGGTCAAATTCATTTCTGTCTGTGCAAATGCATGCGGCTGGATGACGCAGCAGAACCACTTCAAAATATGTCAGTTATAGAAATGTCTGACATACTTCTGAACTTTGGACACGCTAGCTGTCGCTCCGCCGTCCAGTTTTTACGCTAAGCTAGGCTAAAGAAGCCACGACTGCAGCTCTGCAGTGAGCGCACAGTCACGTGGTTGATCTTGAGTTTTGAAGACATTTGCACGACAATCACACCAGAATAGGAATATTTAAAGAGTTCTCCAATACTTGCCGCTACGAGCTTGCCAATGGAGGGAGGAGGGAGATCCTTAAAGCTCAAAAAAACCTGGTTATTGTAAAAATGTACTGCAGACACGAGGAAGCCTAAAACAGATGGGTAATCTCACAGTGCATCTGTTCTGTGACATTACTCTGATACGCAGGGTTTTTCCAATTTTGGCCTTCACACGGGTTACTTTAACATCCTGTTGCTCCCTTAAATGTGACAACAACACCAACAGACATTGCGGAGATTAATATCTGCAAAGCCCTCGATAAGGTGGCCCAAGCTGGCTCAGATCAGAGGTTATCGGCATCAGAGATTAATGGGACGAGCGCTAAAACCCCAAATTTGAAACAACGAGACGCCGCAATCTCCTTTGTATTCAGACGCTGCCCTCGGCCCTTGGGATCACATCCCAGATCTTCCGCTACAAGCGCTCCACCTCCAATCCGCCAGCAATTTCCTCAAATATAACAAATGCAGAATTAGTTTGACCCTCAGGAGAAGGCGAGGAAGCCCACACAGTGTACATAAAGAGGTTTCTGGGGAAGCAGCAGCAGCAGAGAGAGAGAGAGAGAGAACGTTTAAATGTTTTGTCATGATGCCAATCAAAAATGAGACATGTCTTCCCCGATGCGCCCGGCGACGCTGCGGATCGTCTTATTGCTGATTTAGGAGCGTTTTCTCTGCCAGCCTGAAACTGTCTCACGATTGTTTATTTTAAAACGGGGAGATAGATCAAAAGGCTCGGCTTGACAAGCTAATATGACTGCGGGAGCCCTTGACACCAGGGGTACAATGAGAAGGAGAGAAGAAGCGTTTGTTGAGAGAATTTCTAATGAGCAGAGAAGCGAAACTTGGCTTTCAGCGTTTTTTTTCTGGACTCAATTCACAATGAGACGCTTTAAAAAAAAAAAAAAAAGATCAAATAGTAGTTTCACTCCGAACTTTCCGGATCTTAGAAGAAGAAGGAGCAGTTGCATCAGATTAATCTGGTCAGCTATCGAACGCGTGCGGCGGAAAATACGAAAATGTCTCGCAGAAAACACAATAAATGGATCGTATTTATCATTATGGCCTCCGACAATAACAATAACAGCGTAACTGAATTTAACATCACTGTGTAATTTCTCCCAGTACGCCGTTACGCGCGCTTTTCCCCGCGCATACGGGCGGATCTACAGCTGCTGAAGAATGATTTTTTGGCACAATAGGGGATCAGCAGGCATTAAAGATAAATGGCAAAGGCAGCTTGAACAATTTGAAAACTCTGAGAGGGGAGAGGAAAAAAAGAAAAAAAGGCAATTTGCACTCCCAGTCTTGCTATTACCAATGCATGAGGCATGATACCAAGCACTTTCAGGGAAGTCTCGCAATGTTTCACTGTGGCATTTGGATAATTGGCTGGGGAAATCGTTTGCTGCAATTAACAAATTAAAGGATTTTTAATGCTGCGTTCACTCTCTTGTTTCCAGGGAGAGAGAGAGAGACGGCAACTTCGCCACCACACTTTTCTGCCTCCACAGCAAATCCTCGTCTAGGTGATACTGCTGATAACCTTTAAGAGGATGACGCTCGCGGTTTATTAATACGCCTGTGATGCTACCTCCAGAGATTTCCAATTTTGCAAAAAAAAAAAAAACCTCAGCTGAGCAGACCCCGCTGTGGCGAGGAGGGAAGAATGTCAGGCCGCCCGGCTGGAATCTAAATGGCAGATATGTCCCTGACAATGCTGCAATAACATATCGATCAGGCGCCGTGTTAGAGGTGCACGAGCTCAATATAAAGCCTGGTGAAATGCCCCAGAAACGAGGCTACAGGAGAGAATTGAGAGGCAGGCTGTGTATTCAAATGTCAGCCCGGATTCCTCCACAGACCTTCTGCGCCGCTGAACGTCTCGATGAGCACAGATAAAGAACGTAAACGGACCAGAGTCTGAAGGCGTATTCCACCACAGAGGGCAGAGGTTCTATTTTTAGGCCGAGGCTCTGGTTTTGCGCCAGACTCGTGCACAACCGTGTGCGCAAATCATATCGCATTAAGCCCTGCGTCCCCTCAAAGCTGCGTGTGATGCATACACTCAATTGCCTCTGACTGAGGGGTTCATTGAGGGGAGAGTGACCGCCCAGGGAGAGCTCAAACAGGTTTGTCTGATGAGCTACTTCACGCCACATTTCAGCCCATTGATGAAGCTTATCAGCATGATAAATAACTTCTGCCTGAGCCTTCAGACCGATCATTATCCCTTTCCTGCAAACAGATCTGAAAGTGGAGTACAGAGCTTTCTAGCTGTGTCACTGGGCTCTCTGCTCTCTGACATGCTGCTGTCACGCTGCACAAAGTGCATGGATCTTACCCTAAATCACTGGTTCTAATTATGCCACCTTTACATGCATTTATACACAAAAACATGAATAAGTGCACTTAATGGCAATTAAAGGAGAGGAACGTGCACTCACTAACCTGCACCTCAGACCAGCATATAATCCAGATTTCTAAAACTGGAAATAAACAGTTTGGCTTGCAATGAACAAACAATGAAATGCATCTAATATCATTCATTTTCTCTCTCTAATATCAGACATTACTCTTTTGAGCCCATTTCATTGAAATTGCACCATTATTCGCAGTCTGTGCATCAGTTATAAGCCAAAACAGACCCATATGTGAACTCTGATTTTGGCGTTTCCATTTGGCCTCATTTGGTTTTTTTTCCTCTTCTGTTTACTTTCTTTACTGTCCAGCAGGTAGTCTGTTTCAATATGCATGCAATTAACCCCTTATTGATCATTTTTATCCAATAGTTGTGAGCAAAGATGGCTGCCGCGGCATTTGGTCCTGTCCGACTTGATAGCAAGCACCATTTATGTGCATTTTGAGTGTAATTCTACTCTATTTCCTGTATGTTTATCAATAAATCCATTGTATTGAAAGGTGTTCCTGATGTTCTGGTGTCTCCTTTGTATGTAAATGGGGAGGACATCATATTAATGACACCTCTTGAGATCCAGTTTAACACAACCGCAAACTCTGCTGCAACAACAGCCTCGGCATTAGTATTTCGCCGATCGCGTCTCAACAAGACTCGACATTTTTACATTTCTATAGGTAAAATTGATGGCAGGGGCGCTTTATTGGGTCACAGTAGAGATTCTAATGCAGCAGATGTGAATTAAAAGCGCGCAACTGACCTAAATTGCAGACCACAATAGAAACGATTCCGCATATTTCCATTAAATGTCAATTAATTTAATTCACTTTCATCCTCAATGTGACTAAAATGCTATTTTTATTGCTATTATTAAGTGCAAAAAGGTACTGCATGAGCCACTCAGCGTTTCTCTGACCTTGCGGGCTGATTTTTACATTGCTCGCTTTTATCATAACCTTTTTATTACATTATCCGCACTTTTGCACGATCTGCATTCGCATTATGAGTCTCTACAGGATGAACTTTACACCAAACTCTTGTTATACTCCGAGTTTAACTCTTGAACCTACAGAGTTTCATGCAGCTCTTGTAGGGATAGTACAGGCTGTACAACAGAGGGAGGTTGGGGGTGGTGGAGGCACGTGGAAGGGGCCAGACCCAGGTGTCAACTGCACACTTGCTCCCTGACTCTCATCTTTCTGCGGAGCCTGGAAGCAGTTCCTTTGTCAATCAGTCACAATCAACTAATTGCTGGGCTGGCACATTCAAATCACAGCGCCGCTGGAGGTTAATGAAAATTGCACCTTTGCTTGACATAACATCCGATCCTGTTAGCTGTGTCGAGCAGAATCCTAAGGCAGTGTCAAGTGGATTTCCCCAGAGAGCTGCTGCCACGTTTAAAAGGCAGAATGCGCTTAATCTTACCTGTCATAACACCCGCACCTGTATTTGTGCTACATAAAAGCAGCATCTAATCTCGATTACTCCTACTTTCATGTCAGTCATCGTTATTAATGAGACCAAAGGAACTTATTTGCTGCCTAAAAACTGATTAGGATTACTTTTTATTTTTGGTTTTGATGAAGCCATCTACTCCTGTGTGTTGAGTTGTGTATTTGAGTGCGGTGCAGATGCATTTACCAATAAGAGCGCCGCTACTTCTTTAAGCAGACAGATGCTCGTTAAATTAGAATCTGGGCTTATTTATCAGCATCACAATCGGTCAGTCGGGGTGCGTAAACCTGCACAGTGACGCCGTTTCCCGTCCTGATGTAGAACTGACCTGTCAAATAAACTGATATCAATTACAAATAGCACAAAACCGGGTATATAAAACATTGCAGACAGTCAGAAACGGATCACGTGAATAGGACGCGCTTATAAATCGTGCAGTAATTGTGTGGGGCTTCGGCTAATGAGGTAAGAGAGGGAGATACAGTGGAGGATGTCCACACACTAACAGTGGTGGCCGTTTCTGAGTCATTAAGTGCTGCTGTAATCGTGCCATTACGCTGCTCATTACGGACAGACTGTGGCATAATCTCCCACAGGGCCGCAGTCACCACTCAATTCCATTAGACACTGCTTCCTGCCTGGGAATCAGCCTCGCTCGCTCCTCTTAATGATGAACCCCTCGCCGATTCAAAGCCCGGCTCCTCTGACACTGGTGTTCTGACTGGAAGCGGGCCAACGTCACCCTCTGAGACCGTCTTTCTTTCAGGCTTACAGTGGGCTGCAAGTAGATTACGGATGAGGCACAAATGAACACATTCACTGGCTTGAGAGGGGACTTTAACTGGTGACAGCCGACAGCAGCCGACTACACGGGCGAGATCCCCTGTCTTGTTGGCTTAAAGCGGGATATATTTGAGACGGGCTCATTTCAGATGAAACGGGGTAATAACTGCAGACGAATGCAAAGTAAACCTGCAGCAAAAGATAAAATTCAAACAAAGACTCATTACTGTTTAATTCTTTTTTTATTTTTAAACGACAACTTGATCCCCACAATTACCACGACGGCTATATATATATATTTATTTTTTCTTTCTGCATTTCACTTCCAGTCTGGTCAACAGTTAGCGCCGGGTGTATGCGCCGCACGTTCAAGAGCGAGGGAAGAAAAGAGAGACAGGAAAGTGGCAGACAAAGTCTACTGCCGAGGAGATGTGTTATTCAGGAGAGATTTCCCGTGACTTTGTCTTCCTTTGAGAAACTTTGTTAGCTGCAGCTGAACCACGTAGCTGCAACCAAGCTGCATTTAAGCCTTAAAGGGCCTGTAATCAA
Organism: Datnioides undecimradiatus; assembly: GCA_008933995.1. NCBI lineage: Eukaryota > Metazoa > Chordata > Actinopteri > Lobotiformes > Datnioididae > Datnioides > Datnioides undecimradiatus. The sequence goes on from WARS01000029.1 coordinate 21,817,758, forward strand.
TATATTCATATTAGTGTATCAGAAGACTACGAGAACGGGGTCGTCTGTGGTGATGAAATGATGGATTATTATAAAAATCTGCAGCCTGACTTTATAAAGCGTTATAGTTTATTGTTTAGCCTGCAGCTTTATGGCTTTGATTCACTGTCACCACTCTCGCAGTGTCATTTTAAGATACAGGCAGCTGAGAAAAGCTCCAAACACCCACTGTGCACTGGCTGCTCAGCGGGAAACCGAAGACAACATATGGTGAACATATCTGAGCATTAAGCAGCCGAGGAGCTGGTGGAGACCAAAAATTGAGCAAAAACAGGATGTTTGTCACGTCTCCAGAAACACAACTCAAACACGAATCATAATATTCTCCATAAATGCCGACACGTTTGCCATATTACCTGAAAAAGTGATGATACGTCAGCGTGGCGTTTACAAGTTGTGTCCGCTGACCACGAGAGGCAAAATGTAATAAATCAGTTGTTGCAGCTGTACAGTGAACGTGAAGTTACAGCTGAGGATTTGCATTAAATGACGATTGTGGGAGTCCGGCCTCCCTATTTAAGACTTGAACCCCCAAATAAAAGTGAAAAACAATCAGGAATGCAGACGTTTATATATCAAAATAAAATTAAGATTTCTAATCTAAAACAGTCTTGTATCTCAGACCCCCTGAAGTGGACCAAACCACTTCTTGAACATCACATCTCAGTGCCTTTAAGCCATCACTGCAGTGGCTTGTCTACACTGTATATTAATGCATGTAGCGTGCAGGCTAAACAGGCTAGTTTTCAATTAGATTATGTCAAGTGTTTACAAGTCTCTAACTTCTGACTGGAGTTAAGGTTTAACTAACTTGGTGGTCCAGTGGTTATTGCAAAATTGTTGGTTAGCATAGCTTAGCACGAGGACAGAAAGACAGCTTGTATAATTAAGCGCTAGCTTACTTAAAAATCAATGGCTAACACGTTGTATCTTATTGGTTAAGAGGGTATAAACCGAAATGCTTTAAAGAAGCTGACTTTAGACTTAGACTGTTAGACTGTTCCACCTGTTTCCAGTCTTTGTGCTATGCTAAGCTAATTGGCAGTTAGCGCTAGCATCAAACTCACCCTACAGACAAAAGCGTGGTACCCGTGTGTTGGTGTGTTTCTTTGTGAAACTCTTCAACAGCTTATCAGAAACTTCTTTTCATAAAAATAAGATTTTATTGTAGCAACACTTTGATTTTTTTTTTATATTTTACTCTTTTAATCCAAATAATCTCCCAAATCAATCTAAGCCACCCTACACAAAACTAATTAAAGTTGTGCAGCGTATGAAAGAAACGCCTCGACAGAGAGAAGTAAAACTGTGGCCCTGCTTTGATGAGGGAGGGACTGAGAGGCCAGAGGCAACTTAAGAGCACCAGGCGCACGTTCCCATACAGGAAAGCACCTGGCAAATTTACATTACGCTTTTCATTCAATTTACTCCCAGAATCGGCGCGAAATCAGCGTCTGATTTGCTAATGCGGCAGCTAATTATGCAATCAGTGACTTTGGGCTGCCCTCATAAGGTGCTGCTCACTCGTGGGATTTGTCAGAGGTAAGTAAGCTCTGAAAACAAATCAGAATCGTCCTCAAACAGACTTTAAAAGACGAGCCACGGCCCCGAAGGGTTATTTGGGCATAAATCACGATCATGTGATTACAGCAATAGTTTTATGGTAATCTGTGAAAGGATACACACATTCCTGACCTTTCACGAATGAGCGTAGTGTACCCAGCAGAGTGAACCATCAGCCGCATCTCATCACATCTCCTGTTGTTATTTAGATCATTCTACTGCAGATGAATATGCATACAGCGGGGAGGTAAATCGCACTTCCAGGTTCCAGGTTCTTTTTTTTTTGCTTTTCTGCCACGTCTCCAGGCGGCGAGCGCATCTACGGCGAGGATGAAACGGATGCGAAATGTAAATCTGGTCTGTAAATCTGGCATCAACCGATTGGAGGAGAAACGGCTAAAAATACCCATTTCATAACGCACGCAGCTTCACGCCGCGTGGACCGGGCCCTTGATGTGCGCCCGCTAATGATCGCGCTCCCATACGAGACTGTACTTTGACAACATGAAAAATAAAAAAAAAAGAGAGAGTCACGCTGCAGAAACCCTCTTCCCTCCTTCTGAGAGAGAAAACAGCTGTCAGAGAAACGCGACTTTGAATCATATGTTTGCAAAAAAAATAGAAAATCCTCACGACTGGTTTTGTTTTTCTTCGTTTTAACCCCCCCCCCGACTTTTTTTTTTTTTTTTTTTTTACACGCTGCAACTTTTGAGTTCTTCATGAGCCTTTGCCGAGCAGCTCACGACTTAAGACAGCTGCCATTCCCTGACAACTATGAACATTTCATCTTTCCGCAATCTCCCGGCGGAGCGAGAGTTCAGTTTGCCTTTCAAAACCCTTCTCTGTGTTTAACCTCAACTGCCTCTCTGGTTTCCTCTCGGTGGCGCGCCCCGCTGCTCTCGTTTCCCCTCGCCCAGGTTGGATTCCATAAGATGTGAGAGATTTTGATGAGAGGAGCGCTGGCGGTGACTCGGCTGTTACTGCAGCCCTTGAGCGGTGTCGGGTCTTCAAAAGCACATATAGAGGCCGCACGGAGACGAAAGCTTCAGACAAATTAGCCACCTCTGGAGTCTGGACTCATTTTCAGCAACCTTCCCGAGGAGAGAGTGTAAAGACTGAGAGGAATGAAATGAAATCAGAGTCATCGGGTCTCGTTCTTGTATTCTTCATCCAAATCTGTTTCTGTGGGTGTTTGAGTTCGCATCCACCGAACGGCGCCCGCTCTGCACTGCTACTGGCTGCCTCCAGGAAGTAGCCACAGCCTCAGACTCTGAAAAGCTCTGACCTCGTTTGATAATTTCCAGACTAATCACCAGTGATTAAGTGGCAGCATTGCAACCTCGCTTACTGATTGCAAACACCGCTGAAAAGCCTGAGAAACATAGAAGTCTGATGCATTCGCAGACCCTACGCGGCCCTCTGCGCGCAACATCTGATAATGAGCGAGCGTCTGCGATCATGGCTTCTAAACGGCCGCGTTGGGTTTCATTCACGAAAATTTCACCACAGAGTGAGAAAAAGATCCCCCCCACTGCAGAGTTTGCATTCAGGCTGATGAAAAGCAGCAGAGGAACACATGCTGTATTTAGAAGTGTCAGTAGTTGTATCAGTAAACTTGAGAAAATGGAAAAATATAATTAGTACTGTCAAAGATCTGTCATTGTAACGCCACGAAAGAAATGAAGAGGAAATGTTTTGACATTAATTTGGGGTTTTTCTAGTCATAAAATGATTTGTTTCATTGCATTTTCTGATCTTGTTTTTCTGACTGCCGGCTCAAATCTGTTCTCCTGGCATATCCAGATTGTAACGAGATTGATTTTAGAAAGTCTGGAGAGCATAAAAACAAGAAAACAACAAGAAAACAAATGTAATGTTATTTATGCAAACTGGATCCAAGAAACATTTGGGCACTTAACTCTGATTTTAATGCACCTTTTGTGTCACTTGCAACATGACGCAGACCCAGAGTGATGGAGGTGTTGGACAGCCAGCGCGTGTAGCCACCGACGCCTGTGTCGTTGCCACAGCAACTCATGCAGATGAGTCGGTAACGTCTGGGCGCGTAAACCCAATCTGATCGCTCGCACATAACAACGCAGCTTCTGCTATTAAGATCTGATCCTACCGCGGTCTGAACAAAGCCTGATAGCTCGTCTGCGCAGGAAGCGCTCAGGTCGGCCGTTTCAAACAGCTCTATTTTAATCGGTCTGGCTGTCGACAAAGGCTCACGTTTGCCTTGCTCTTCCAGAGACGCGGCGGGTCGGGATCTGACCCCCTGCAGAACGCGGACAGCCCACATGTAAGCTCATGAATGCACGTTGCACAGACAAAGATGGAGCGCTGAAGGCCTTTCCTCTTCAGATATTCCATCTGTACTTTGTGTTTTCCCCAGCGAAGCTTTTTATAGCCTCTGAAGTACTCGAGCTATGTCTCGCACGGTGACCATAGGGAGGAGTGGGCCTGAAAACACGCGAGTGAGTGCCTAAACATGGCCGTCAGAAGTTTGCTTCAGCAATCATCCAGCTCTCTGATTATCATCCTTTACCGCCATTTAAGAACAAATGTGTTTGCAGAAGTGCTTCTTGCACGGGGCCGCCTGCAGAATGGAGTTTAACCAGGCGCTCTCGTTTTTGCCTCTACGCAGCAATATTCCCTCAGTGTCGCCTCTCAGGCATCGCTGTCACTTAAACAACAAACCGCTCCAAAATTAGAGCCGACCCGAGCTTCATCAAGGCTCGAAGATGCAAGCAGAGCGGAGTCACCTTCCACTTCTTCAAGAGTCGGCTTTCAAAACTTTTCCTCAAACAGCTGTCTTTCCAAAGAGACTCCAAAGCACCGCCGCTACCTAAATTGCTTGTTTATCCAATTCGTCGAGGGATTTGAATGATTGTTATGAGGACACAGCATGGAAGCGTCATGAAAGCAATCACACGCCGTCAGGAAAAGATGAGCCCCCCAACGAGCGCTCGCAACCTTGGGTTTGTTATTTATTTCAGAATTCACGGTGAATAAGGGAGAAGAACTGGCTCGTGTCTCACCGAGGGAGGTAACAGACAACTGGCAGCATCCTTTGGATCCAGAGGCTGCCAGTCCTGGAGAGATGATGGAGATTGAAAGTGGGTCGGAAAGGAAGAAGCCTATCTTCCTCTTAAGAGACCGAGCTCAATTTAGAATTCTTGGGGAACTGAAAAATTCCTCTTGATCCAAAAAAGTGAAAAACCTCAAAATACACAGTGAGGGAGAGAGAGAGAGAGACGGGGAAGAGGAGAGTTTCATGTTTCCAAGTAGCTTTGCAGCCATTTACCCCATCATTTCCGCCACCCTGTCAAGAGCTGCCTTTTTTTTTTTGTTCTCACCGATTCAAAAAGCTGGAGGACCCTCGTGGCGCGGCGGAAGGAAGCGCCGGGAGAGGGGAACACAGTGTGAGGTTTGGAGTAAATGTGGAGTGGAGGGGGGGGCATTTGTTTCTATATTTACACCACTCTGCGCGCGGGCTGCGGCACGTAAAGCAGCCACAGTTTGGGTTGTGTGAGATGTTTCGTTGCTTCAGATGTTTGTCCAGTAAACATAAATAAAGGAGGAAGTCGTGTGGCTGGAAGAGAGAGGGGCTAATAAGACGAGGGGGAGAAAACAGCCTGGGAACTGTGCTGCCTTATCGACTCTGGGTTGGCATCCCAAACTATTATTCAGCATCAACATGGCCAAAGTAAACAAAAACCACAGGGAATTGGAATAATGCCTCGAACATTGTATCTGTGGCTACTGCGCGCCGGACCGGCTCACAAGCCTCTCCTCGACTATAGACATACGTCGGGAACCCCCAGAAACCTAATCTCCTTTCTGGAGATAAGGCCCCGGCAGTGCTGAGGAGTCAGCCATGCACACAGCTGTGTCCAAAGCTATTACCAGGGAGCAAGAGCACTCCCTACCCACCAGCCACGGCTGTTTCCCTTCGCCGATGGATGTTACTTTTCACCGACTGGAGCAAGATGTCCAGATCAAACTCACCGTGGCAGCGAAGAGAAAGAGGAGAGGAAAGAGCAGATAATGGGAAATGAGAGAAGGCAAATTGTTTTTCCTGAACGCCGAAGAGCAAAGCTGTAAGACGGGGGGGGGGGGTGTCTCTAAATTATTTACGCCGCCAAATATGAGACGTCGTTGTTGTCCACGACGGGCTTTACAAACGCGGAGTCGTTCTGCATCAGAAAGAGGAAGAGAGGCGGTGTAATTAGCATTGTGTGAGCATACACACACACACACACACACACACGTATATTAAATGCAAGCAATCAAGCAGAAACTAAATGCGTGCGTTGGCTCCTGTTCGTATTGCCACCCAGGGCCAAATTTAATGCCTGTCATTTCCTTCAATACCGGCGTTTTACGAATCCTGTCTCCTCCTTTGTTGTCAGGACATGTGTGGGAGATGGCCAAAAAGAAAACAAAAAAAGGAAATGTGGATTTTGTGGATTTGTGACAATCCATATTTCTGCCCGCAGGAGTTGAGAAATGGCACACATGAGATTATAGCCGAGTTTTTGTATTTCCCAGGCAAAGGGAGGGGGGTGTGTGATGCGAGGGAGTAATAACAGTCGCTGCAACATCCCAAGAAAACATACACCAAACGAGATTAAGTCAAAGATTTAAATACTATATCACATTTCCTCCAAAAACATTGAATTTAATGCAATTTCTGCGCCCGGTTCAGCTGCAATTGCGTGATTCTTTTTGGACTACTTTCCTTAAAGCTCAACATCGTGTAGGGAGAAAGACGTACACGAGAGGAGACACGGAGACAGTCAGTGCCGCTGCCTGAGTGAAGGCAGGGGAGACACAGCCCAGCCCTGAAACACAGACGGCAGGAAAGAGGAAAAGTCAGACAGCCGTAACCGTGAAGGCGAGTGGAGACGGGCAGGAGGAGGACGCAGTGCACCTGAAGTGGCAGCGGATGGAGAGGATGCATCATATATTTAACATAACATGGTTCCTGAGAGTGAGGCTATATATATATTTTCAATACACGCTGAAAAATACAAACATTTTGCATGAATTAATTATTGCCGTTTGCCCTTTTTTAAGATAAAAATAAGGGTTTGCAGTTCAGCCATAAATGAGTTTGCAGTGCGTGGCTTTATTGTGCAGGTTTGACCCGAGTGAACACTCAGTGTGTATGCGTTACGGGAATGAATGGAAACCAGTTGATGCCTGGAGGAAATAGATTCACCTCTAACACAGCAGCGGTGATGGTAGTGGTGCACGGATCCTTTCCTTAACTTAACATCACTGCAGTACAAGAATACACAATAATTATGCAGAATAGCCTCTTTCAGGGGTTAATGATATTGTTTAAATCACATAATTATGTTAATACATCGACATTTATTGACACATTATACAGTTTCCACTTATTCCAGCTACTTTCAATGTTTTTATATGTTTATAAACCAATTAATTTGTTTTTTTATCTGTTTCATTTTAGGCTAATTATAGTTCTTGAGTAAAAACTCTAATTGCAGCAAACTAATAAGTCTAACTGTCTGGAAAAATGGATGCGTTGGAGTGAAAAGTGAAGAAGAGTAAGGTAGAAAATGAAACCTCGAAGGTAAAAGTACAATCCAATTGTGCAACAGTTGTAGTAAAGTATATATGAGGTGTAGTAACTCACGTCAGATGTTACTTCATTGAGTTGGAGCCTCCAGGAGAGAAAGCAAAGGATTTTCTACTTTTGTTCACCGAGGAAAAGGACTACAGGCCTTCCAGAGTTAAATCCATACTGTCACCCTTATATCTGGTGTGTAAGTTATTAATTGTGTCATGCACACTGAAGAGTCTGGCCTCTACGGGCTTAACAGACTCCAATAACGCTGCTGCAGCGCTGGAACATTTGTCAGAACAATAGAGAACTTCTGAAATATATCAAAAACTCCATCTCCTGTCCTAAGCTTCCCAAATCATTCTCAATCACTTCTTCCAGTTGCATAATTATAAAAACGAAGGATATTTTAATAAAAAAAAGTTTAGCCCCTATAACATGAAGATGTGAAATCGACTTCATCTTCGATCTCCAAGTCTTTCTCTTCAGGGAGACAATTAGGCTTTCCTGTTTCTGCAGCTGATGTGGTGCAGCTGAACGTAGCTGTGCACACAAACAATCTTTGACCGCTTCACCTACGGGAGGTAATTACCTTTCATGGCACGAGATGTTTATACCTTAATAATAAAAAATACACCGTAAACAGTTTCAAACAATAAACAACAAGTTGTGCAAAATAATATTTTGATATTACCTGTCAGAGATCTGCTGTTAACACCTCAAACACGTCTCCACGTCCCCTGTACTGAAATCAGGCTGGCTCCAGGTCCCGCCCATACACCTGTCAGTCATGTTACAGGTCAAATCAAATGACGACACTGCAGCCGGACAGCAGGGAGCGGATTTAGATGTTTCGCCGTCACTTCTTAACGTTTGTTTCAACTTTAAACTCATTAGCCTCCTGAATGAAAAGACGTCTGTGTATCCAGGAGAGGCCGACACGCAGCAGCAGTCACACGGTTTCAACAGTACGTAAACAAACCCTAAAGAAAACCAATTACAGGGTTCCTCTGTGAAGTGCTGCTGTTTCAACTAATGATTTCATTTGTGAAAACAAAAAGCCCACCAATCTGCACACAAGGCCCGCGCTTGGAGCGGCGCCAGACCGTAATTTCCGGTTTGATTAAACAACCCGCTAAGTGACTCATCATAACGGAGGCCCGCAGATTAACCGGCATCAAAACAGTCTGAGGCCAGGTTCCTCCCTCTGCCAGCAGATGTTTTGCTGCAAATCAAGACCCCTGACAGGTTTAGGAGAACACATGTCAGATTCCTCTGATGAATAGAGGTGCAAGGAATCTATGGAAGGCATAATTACAGCGTTATTGATTCAGATGAAATCCGTTTTCAGTTGGCAGTGAGTTAAATCTCCTGCCAAGGCAGAGCCGTGCGGTGATTGAGCTCCCGACGGATCTTAGGTACCTTGGCTCGTGCTGTAATTTAAAGTAGAACAACTCATAAGCACTCCTCCAAATGTATTTGGTGCAGCTGTATTGTTCCCTGATTGGGTTTATGCTGGAAGGCCACCGCAGACAGTAGATCATCCAGCAACATCTCCATAAATTTCACTGGACATCCATTTCACTTCCGAACCGGCACCTTGGCTGTTGTGGGCGGGTCGGTGGGGGCGTCACTGGATTTATGGTGTTCAGCTCACACATGCAGCTTAAACAAGCATCTTTAAAAATTGCAGTATTTGTGCACTGTGCCTAAAAAGAGGAAAACACAACTGCACAAAGTCTGGGCCGGCGCCACGCTGGCATGCATGATATGTCACGGCGTCTGTATTGCACAAAACAGCCCTCTACTTCTATAGCACCCTTTTCTCAAAATGACATAAGGTATCCCGGCACAAACAACAGGCTAGCCGCGGGTCAGTTTTCATTCTTCTCCCATCACTGTTCAATATTGCTTTGTATTTCACGAGCCGCAGAAACAATGCACTTGGATTTACATACTCTCATAAATATGGCCTTTCCAGCAGGCAAAGGCCGGCGTCAGCTGACATTTCCTCCGTGTCACTCTGCCTCTGCAAGCAATAACAACATTGCCAGCCAACGGGAGCTTATCACGCCGCGGTGACACTTGTGCGAGATTGCGGCCGTGAAGCCTTTTTCCGCAGACTAGAAAAGCAGTGAGAGATGCACGCGCAGACCCCTAACACACTCCAATAAAGCCGGGACAGCTAAAGCAAACTCAGGCAATAAGACTGGGAGGCAGGCGGGTCACCACACATGAAGCAGCGCGAGAGCAAGAGCCTCGTGTGCAGGTCCTGCAAAGTGGGAAAGGCTGCTAATATATGAACCACGTGGAGAAACAGTCACACTCACACTGAAAGGAAGTGCAGCGGTGTGACGTCACACACCGAAAACACTAAATCCAGACGTTAATAATCTGCAGACTAATCAGATTTGAGTCAGAATCAAAAGAGCTGTATTGCGTATGGACGATGCTAAACATTCTGCATGTAGCACATTTTTAATCTTCTTAGACTTTTGACCCTTTCTGTACATGAACATTGGATCACATGACTGTTTGGACATGAAACTCAACTCCACAGTTCTCTTCCATCTCCTCCACCCTTTGTTTTTAAGCTAGGTCACTCTCAGCACTCTCATATCATTGTTTTTGGCTGTAAACATGTATATTTTAAAGGTCTAAAAGCCATCTGAGCTGCTGTATCTGTCCAGCACCAGATGGGAGGCAGAGTTAGCATCTGCGTGGCTAATACTGTCCATTATTTAGAGTCGGTTTACACCTAAAACGGGGCTAAAACAGAACAAATCTTTGACTTAAATCCATCAGGTCAGCAGAAACTCGACTACAAATGGTTGCTAATGACACAGATATTAATTTTATTTTATTTGTAGTTGCATTAAGATGGGATCTTGTGTGTTTTTTGGGAGGTGGCAAGCTAACTAGCCCTATAAGCCCACATTTACACCGCGTTCCACATTATTATGCAAATTGTGTTTAAAGGTCATAAAGGTCATTTTTTTGCCTGTCAGTTTAAACACATGGATGGGAATGTGTGTCAGGGCTCTTCCAATCACTCCAATCAATCTCAGACACCTGTGCCAATTAGTTTGCAGGTGAGTCCAAATAAAGGGAAAACTACTTAAGAATGGATGTTCCACATTATTAAGCAGACCACCATTTTCCAGCAATATGGGGAAGAAGAAGGTTCTCTCTGCTGCCGAAAAGCGAGAAATAGTTCAATGCCTAGGAGAAGGTATGACAACTTTAGATATTTCAAAACAACTTCACCGTGATCATCGTACAATAAAGAGATTTGTAGCCGATTCAGAACACACACGGGTTCGAGCAGATAAAGGACCAATGAGGAAGATTTCTGCCAGACAAATGCGTCGGGTTAAGAGAGCAGCTGCTAAAATGCCACTGCAAAGCAGCAAACAGGTATTCGAAGCTGCTGGTGTCTCTGGAGTGCCAAGAACATCAAGGTGTAGGATCCTCAAGAGGGTTGCAGTTATGCATAAACCTCATTCAGCCACCCTTAACCAAAGCTCAGAAGCAGAAACGCCTGCAGTGGGCCTACACGTACATGAAGACTAATTTCCAAACAGTGTTGTTCACTGATGAGTGCCGTGCAACCCTGGATGGTCCAGATGGATGGAGTTGTGGATGGTTGGTGAGCGGCCACCATGTCCCGACAAGGCTGCGACGTCAGCAAGGAGGTGGTGGCATCATGTTTTGGGCTGGAATCATGGGGAGAGAGCTGGTCGGCCCCTTCAAGGTCCCTGAAGGTGTAAAAATGACCTCTGTGAAATATGTGGAGTTTCTGACTGACCACTTTCTTCTGTGGCACAAAAAAAGAACCGTGCCTTTCGTAGCAAGATCATCTTTATGCATGACAATGCACCATCCCATGCTGCAAGGAATACCTGTGCATCATTGACTGCTATGGGCATAAAACAAGAAAACCTCATGGTGTGGCCCCCATCCTCCCCTGATCTCAACCCTACTGAGAACCTTTGGAGCATCATGAAGCAAAAGATCTATGAGGGTGGGAGGCAATTCACATCAAAACAGCATCTCTGGGAGGCTATTCTGACATCCTGCAAAGAAATTCCAGCAGAAACCATCCAAACACTGACAACTTCCATGGATGCAAGAACTGTGAAGCTCCTATCCAATAAGGGGTCCTATGTCAAAATGTAATTTGGCCTGTTAAGATATTTTTGATTGAAAGAGCTTTTGATTTCAGCAAATATAACCTGCAAATGCTTGCAGTTTAACTAATGACCATTTTCAGTTGTTTACAACAATAAAATGTTTTGAAACTCTATTGTGCGTAATAATGTGGAACAGTGCATTTTAAGATTTTGATTTTTTTTTAAAAGCCGTTATGATTTGGAGGTTCATTCAAAAACAGTTGAGTTATACTCTAATGCTTGATGACTTGAAAATTATGAGAACTATCATTTTTATAGATTATTTAGGAAAAAGAGAGAAAAATTACATTTGCATAATGTGGAACGCAGTGTATACATCACCTAAGATGGAGGGTGTGTGACCCTTGGCTTTACTGATCCCACGGGCTAAGCTTACTGTCTGATAGTAAGTAAATTATAATACTGTCAGGTTAGCCATGGGTTAAACAACAATTTTTAATTTTCTAGCAGTCAGTTAGCTGAGTGCCAACTAGAAACCAGTTACTTCCTGGAGTCTCTGCAGATTTACAGTTGTTTAAAGCCACTTTTGATGGAGCTTAATAATAAACTGAAATGTTTATTTTGCTTTTGAGTAATTTGTAAAGCAGTGCACTTACTATTTAAAGTTTTTTTAACTGATGACAACATTCATATCATTTATAACTGGAGAGCAGAACCAAAATGTCCAGCTCATCATCAGAGGAGCGCCATCCTGACTGTGTAGCATGATGTAGCACCAGGCGCTGGGGGCTGCTTCTCCTCAGCTGGATCAGGGGCTCTTGTCAAGGTAGCAGAGATAATGAATGGAATGACCCATGTCAGGGTTTAGATCCATGAAAAACACGTGGAATGACCTAAACAGAGCTGAACACAGGAGGTCCATTGAAAATTTGAATGAACTTGAACATTTTTGCAAAGAATAGTGGGATAAAACAACAAAATAGAGAGTTTTTCTGTAATAAATACAGCTATTCATTGGGTGGGGCTGTGCAGACTTAATGCAGTCAGGATGCAATGTTTTTAACTGATATTATTTTGGTTTGTTAAAATGCCACATTTAAGATGGAGCAAGCAAGCATGTACATTGTTGATATGGCTCATTTTACATTTAAAACCTGCAGTTTCTTAAGGGTGTGCAGACACTGAATATTCATTTCCGAGGTGCTTTTCATGTTTCGAGAGATCTCAGTTATGCAAAACAACCTCACACACCTGAGACCCCTCCCCGTGCTGACTGACAGGTCTTTTAATACAGAGGCAACACTTGTCAATAACCAAACATATTTGTTTATTCATATTTTCTGATTCTGATGTTTTCATTTGTAAAAAAAACAACGGGAGTTAAGTTTGATTGAGAGACACGCGCGAGGGCAGCTGTCCGTGTGTAAGTGAGGCTTTTTAATTATGAGTGTTTAAAACCGCTTTAACTCACATGGTCAGAGATCACTGATTGGTGCTGTAATTAAAATTATGTGCAACATAATAATTCCCAAAGAGCAGAGAAATTCCCGCACAGTTGGAGAAGAAACATCGCCCATTTACAAAATCACGCCTGACCCAAGCCATCGGCGCACTCTGCAGGCACATGAGCACACTCTGCACCATGGCACTCGGTCCTACAATGGAAAGCTCGTGTATCTGCTCTCAGGAACATTTATAATACAGCAGTAACACCCTCCAGTGGACTAGACAAGCTGTTTTTCAGAGTGAAAGTAAAGTAAAAGGAACCTCCCGACTGCTGCGGAGCACAAAAGTTAAAAGGCAAACGTTGACAACCCCTAACTGGTCTCTTTAAAACATGTCATCCTGGGCTCAGGGTCCCAATGTGACTCCCCTTTTAGAGAAAGACGCCTTCACTTCTGAGTGCATGTACCTCTCTCGCCCCCTCTCCCCCAGGCTTAAACACAGCTCTGCACTCTGCTCTGCGTCTGTTTTTCTCTCCTCCATTCATCTCTTGTTATTCCTGGTGTGTCATCTGACCCTCAGCCTCCCGCCTGGGCTCTCAAGCTGCAGCGCACCTCCACTCCCTTCAACCTCTCGTCCACCGCTCGGCTGCCAGTAAAGTCCCCCTCTCGGTTGACGCGTCTCATCTGGTCAGCACGCCCCTTCCTGTGTAAATTAAAATCCAGGATTAAAAGGGTGGAGCAGGGTGAGAGAGAGAGATGACAGCGAAGGAGGAGGGAGGATAGATTGCCGTTTGACAGCATCAAGCTGATGGGCTCATCAATAACTCAGCTTCACACTGAGGCAGCAGAATGAAAAGGCCGAAGGTATCATCCTCACTGACAAGCACACACTCACTGGCTGACTGGGTCACGTGTTTGCAAAGAGCAGCGAAATAGGTACTTAAGATACAAAAGAAAGCAGAAATTGTGCAAAACCGAATATTATTTTATTGCACATTTTGGAAAAGAAGCGCTTCGGATCGACTGCTCGTCCATCTCCATTCACACATTCTGCCGTCAGCGTCTGTCACACGGACTCAGTCAGCATGCCCGCCTGTGGTACAGAGTGGATGTGGGCTGTGAAATGATTGAATAACTGAGAAAAGTGGTTTAAAAAGAGGATTATATGACTATCATGATATGACACGACTATAATCTGTCACTTTACTTCATACCTTAATAGCCCTGCAGGACCTTGGCTTGCATTCACTTCTGTCCTTTATTAATGTTTTTTAAATTAACCACACCGTCATGATACAGTATGCTCGGCCTTTTTATGCTTCATACTGTTTAAATCTATTTATATATGTCTGTCTTCCAGTGTTGACATATGCACTGACTGTTCCCATGCAATGTAATCCAATGCAATGCAGTTCAGTTTAGAGCAATTCAATGCAATGCAATGCAACCTATCTATCTATCTATCTATCTATCTATCTATCTATCTATCTGTCAAGTTTGTCATGGTTTGAGTTTGACTTTTGATAATTTCCTGTTTTATTTTGTAGAGTTTTGTCTTCCTGTGTCTCTGTGTTCCTGTTTCCTGTTCCCTCCTGTGTCTCGTCTGTTTATTTGCAATCACCTCGGTCTCGTTCGCCTCACCTCCCGCGTCTCTGCGTATTGCTTGACACTCCCTTTGTCCGCGTCAGATCGCCCCCTTGTGCGTGCCTCTTGTCTCCGTGTTTCCCACGCTTTTGGATTGGTTTGCTTCTTTTTGTATATTAAAACCATTTTGAACTGCCAGCCCTGGGTCCAGTCGACTGCGTTTGGGTCCTGCCCCTTAGTATTCCCTTCATCCTTGTTCCCAGTTGGGCACCAAACGTAACAATGATCCTGATATGATATGAAAAAAGGTTTTTTCAGGTACATAATATAGAAAACTATATTGTAGAAAATGTACTGATGCCACTACAATGCAAAATAAAGTTAAAGGGAGTAAGTCCGGGTTTTGGAGAAAGCACCCTTTTAAATCGGTGCACGGTCCACATCATTCAGCTCATTTGGCTGCCATATTACTCGTTTTTGAATATTTACCTTTTTAAAATTAGCCTCAGCCCTGAAAATCACGGATCAGTCATGTGCACGTGGCGCCGCCGCCGCTGTTGTTTCACAGTAAACAGGAATCAGTCGTCATGCGTCGATGTTTAGTCTCTCTCAGGCTGCTGCGAGGTTAAATCAATGAATTTTGCCCCATGGAAAACATTTTAATAGCGCCCCGGGCACTGTCCGCAGGCGTATGCTAAAGCTTTATGATGCTAGCTTATCTGGAGGAAGCTGCTACTACAGTGTCGTCACGTTGGTGTGTTCAAAGTACATCTTAATACTGGAATCTCAGGTCTCAGGGTAGAGGTTTGGACTGCACGCTAGGTCTTTCGCCTCCCCCCTTAACAAAGATCTTACATTGGCACTCAACACTGGACTGGTCACGTGCCGCGGGATCATCCAGTGTGAACGTACTGTAAGTGCAAAACAAGACTGTGCTGCTTCTCTCTTGGCCGTGTTCAAAGAGAGGTTATTAATGAGATTCAGACTCCAGAAGCCTCTGAAGCTGGTTGAGAGTCCGTACTCCTGAGGGGCATGTCAGCAGGGTGCACCGTAAGAAACCTCGCTTCGCAGGTTGAGCTGTGGTTCTCTGTAATCACAGCTCTGGCAGATTGTACACAACGGCTAAGAAAGTGAGTGAGGGGCATCATTAAAAGGAACAAAACCACTCACAGCAATCATTAAGTTGTGGAACAGAGTGCTCAACGTGTACCTCGTGTTTTCATTAAAGCTTGATGAAGGAAATCGTTACGAAACTCGACTACGCGGCGCGGTTCGGGAAAGTTCCTGCTACTTTGTCAGTTCCAGGTTTTATATGGGGCTGGTGCAAAGAAAAGCAGTCTCTCCTGTAACTGAGGCGCCCGACTTTGGGTCTTCTCTCCCAGATGAAATTTCGCTGTCGGCGATGTTCACCGGTGGGAAATCTCTCACAGTTATCACAAGTGTGATTGGGAATGAATCAAAGCTTAGGAGAGGAATCGCAAAAAGGCTCAAAAACAGCGTTCGGCGTGTGAGATTTTGAGAGTGAGGCTGAAATAGTTTGAGAAAATAGTTAAAAAATGTAGTAATTTTATGAGAAACCTTTTGATAAATACAGTCAGGGCATGTGAATGGAAATATCTCATTGTTTTGAGACTAAATCAGCCGTAATGTTGTGTTTTTAAGTCATTTATCTCTAAATTAAGTCACCAAAGGGCCCAAAGTTTTGCTTTTTAATTTAAATCTCAGGCTAAAAACTAGAAACTGATCTGGATCTGCAAGGCCTCAGTCCTCGAGTTCACCTTCAAAACCCCCAAACATCTCCAGCCGCCGTTCACTTTAAACGCTCTCTCTAAACCAAACCCTTAAGCAGCACCGGCCACTGCACCAAGGCACGCTATTCAGGTCCACAGTGTTTCTATCTTATTGACAGATGGATTTCAAAGGCTCACACAGAAAGTGAGGGCAGGATAAAGCTTATCTGCCCTAGTCCTCAGCAGCTTGTAAAACAATGCTGGAACAAGTGCAATCTCTGCGGTGATAGATTACAGCCCTGGTGTTAGCTCAGCATTCACGCTAGCCAAGCAAGACAATGAGATTGCTCTCAGGCGTGTCATGGACGCCTCGCACACAAAACATTCACCTTTTAAATCTGTCTCATAACAACCACAGAGACAATGCGTCTTATTAGGGGGGGAGATGGAAACAGCAGATATTGCTTTGAATTTCATTTCGGAC
This sequence comes from Datnioides undecimradiatus, assembly GCA_008933995.1. Taxonomy (NCBI): domain Eukaryota; kingdom Metazoa; phylum Chordata; class Actinopteri; order Lobotiformes; family Datnioididae; genus Datnioides; species Datnioides undecimradiatus. Next base: position 21,834,332 of record WARS01000029.1, read on the forward strand.
CACTTTCTCACAATTTTACCTTATTTCCAGTGCTGGGATCTGTCTTTGGGAACATTTCTGGAGCCTCAGCTTGGTTTTTTTTTTGGTAATCTGAAGTTGGAAAGCATTATGATTGAAATGTTTTCTCAGGGTCATCTTTGTCCCGGGCTCTACTCGATGATATTGACCTTCTGTCGGAGCCCGAACATTTGGTAAAACTCAGTCAGCTGTTGAATGCAGTTTGTGAATCTCTATGCCAGCTGTCCAGTAAAACCTTTAATGGTCGTTTCCACTGGGCTCAGCTGGATGTCTTATCCCACTGTTATAAATCTAATGGGGAATAATCCAGCCGTGTATGAGACGCCACGAGTAAAACACACAACTTCAGTCATTAGGTAAGGAAGACAAAACTCAGATTGAGCCTTTGCATATTTCACCTTTTCACACAGTGAATGAATGTTCATAATTATCGGAAATCGTCCTTTCACTGGTCGGCATTGGCACATTAATCTGCAGTGGCAGCTTTAAATCTCAGACTAATCCCAGCATTATCCCCTGCATCGTTAAGCTACGACAGGATACCACCGCAGAAGCGCTCGGTGTAAACATCCCACAACGCGCATGCTGTGAACGATCCTTCCTCTAATTTTTACCCATTTTAACACCGGAAACAAAACACCTCCTCGAACTTGCACGCCTTAGTCGACGAAAGGCGTTGCTGAAGTCTTCTCACTTTAATGCCAAACGGCTGCCAGCCTCACAACTGGAGGAACATCTGCCAACAGCCGCAAAGTGATTAAAGAAGTCCCACGTGATGCCGTGTTCTTCTTTTTACTTTAAACCCTCTGAAACATGTGTTTGTCATAAGATGATGTAATCACAGCTGACATTAAAAATCCACTCAAACATATTTTTTTTTTGCATCCAATGAGAAAAAACAAACAAAAGGACGGTTTTTGTACTTGAGAACCATGAGAAAATGACAGAATCCGACGTGTGATGTTTGACGTGTGAGACTCATGTCGGTGACTTACGCTTAATAAATATGCTGCAAATGAACTTTATAATTGGAAATTCTGGTGTTACAGCACCCATGAATAATACAGTGCATATTACTGTAAAAGATAAAAAGATAATTTAGGGTATTTTTCTATAAATAGAAGAGAAATGGTGAAATGAATCTGTACAAGTTTGGGTTTTTTTAACGGCAAGGAAAAAAAGAAATAAAATAATATAAATAAATATAATATAAAAAAAAATGTAACATATTTACAAACAATCAGTGCAAGATCAGTGAATATTGTGCAATGCGCAACCCTTAATTATTAATTATTAAATATTATTATTATTGGTGTGTGTTCCGCCGAAACACCTCCAGGTCGTGCAGTGACCAGGTCATGTATGTTCTTATTTAGCACTCTGCCAGGAAACAAACCACAACATTTCCTAAAATTAAAAAAAAAAAAAAAGTTGGAGAAAACACTGAGTCGCGAAGGTTTAAATCCAAAAGTCACATGATCTGTTTTCAATTCAGCATCCAAAACGTTAAAAAGACGTTAACATCTAACATAACACCTGAGGTATCAAACAAAAATCAGTGAAGCTGATTAAGAAACTGAACTTTGTTCCACACCATGTCAGCGCGTCATGATCTAAAACCTGAAGAAGTGAATGACGCGCGCGTTAAAGGAAGAGGGAAACTGTCATTTAAAGCAGATAGCTGCAGCAGGATGAGGGACAGGACCGATGGAGGCCTTGCAAACCCGATTAAAAGGGAGAAAGAGCTGTTTAAATCCTCATTAGACGGACATTTCATTAAAAACAGCCCCGTCCTATCCACTCACAAAGCAAACCTCTGGGTCTGAGGAGGCAGATGTTATCAAGATCAACAAGTCTGCGGCGTCAGGGGAGAACGGTTTGAACTCTGGGCTGCTTTTGGAAGCAGAGGGTGATTCATCCGCACCCGTTCAAAGAGAGATGTTCTGATCTGGTTGAGCTGGTGAAGCACAGTAAGAATGTATAAATAGAGAGTCGCTTTAAATAATATCTTGTATTGCCTCTCGGCGTGTTGTCTTGCTGTGATGCCTAAATATGAGAGTATATAATCTGATAATGCTGCGTAAACCATCCGATAACCCTTGGCTTTCCAAGCAGGCGCGGACCATGTTAAAGAATCACCTCATCACCTCACGCTTTGGTGAATATCACCTGAGATTACTGGATCCATCTCCTGCCGCACTGTTTTCCTGCTCATCCCGTTTGCTCTCAATAATGAAATATGACACAATAACAATTTCGACTTATGTAAACCTCCCTCACTGCCTTTCCCTTTTATTGGAGTTGATAGGCTGGGCTGTGCCATGTCTAATCACAGGAATTCATTTGGGGGAAAGCCAGGCAGCATTAAACGATCTGAGCTGCCTGAGAGGATCAGATAAATCCCTGTGTTCAATAAACCAAAGCGCCTTTCCTGAACGCAATCATTCTTAACGGGCACATGAGTGCTGATCCTAATCCTGAATATTTGCCGTGCCTAAAGCTAGAAACTGAACCTGGCGCACCAGCCACCCAAATCTGCTCTGAAAAAAAAACAAAAAAAAACAAAACTGTGATGGTTTTGACTTTAAAATAAATCATCTGTGGCATTTCCATATGAGACCAGCGTCTATTCAGCTGCTGGAATATTACAGTAAAAACTGGAGGAATCAGCATTTTCATGTGCACAATGAGTGAATGTATCGTATGTAATGTAAAACTGTCCCTTGTCGTGGTCACATGACTTGGTTTTTTAGCCTCTTTTAACCCGTTGTTTTGGTTTTAGTGTCACCATATGGTAGCACCCGTTTAACATTTTTGGTTTTCACCGCTCTCATCTCACACCACATTTGCTGCCTCTCACGAACCCACTGCACCAAACGGCGTCCAAAGTCAGCAGCTAGCTGATGAACAGAGGAGCATTCAGCAGCTACAGAGCCAGACGTCTCTTTGAGACGTCGGCGGTGAACAAAACGGAGCCAAAAGAAAAAGTGAATATTAGACTAATGAATGATGACGTTGTTCTGCATGGGTAATGCATTTAATGATGCAGGTTTAATGTTCAGTGCAAAGACAGCAGATATGTCTCCATCCGTCTGTTTTCATGCTTTTTTCTCTACTTAAGCCTTAAAGTTGCTTTTTCAATAAAATCTGCAGCAGATTAAAACATCAGCGTGGAGCAAAGAGGAGACTTTTATTGAATTAATACATGAAACAACCATAAAAAACAGATTTCCTTCAAAGCACGAACCAACTAATAATATTTGCACTGCAGAATCTATGAATGGATCTACGTTGCTATTAGAATTTGTTCTTTCTTTTGCTGATTATCCATCTGTTTCATCTTGAAGAACGCATAGGACTGAGTCGTCTCACAACCCAGCCGACATATATGTCTTCCATCTCGTGTTATCTCGTGAGTTTTAGCACGAGCAATAACAAACAGGATGATTTAAAGGCTCTGAGCACTACAGGAACGCTGGCCTCATCAATATAAAATCCAAGAGAAACATGTCTCAGCGGTGGTTATTGATTGACGCGCGGGCAGAAACATGCCAACAATAGCACGTGTATTGATGAAAAAACAGGGATTATGCAGATTACCTGCGTTGCCACGGCAACGGATTCTCACAGAGGTCATTTTATGTCCCTCACCTCATGGGATAAGGATGAGTGTGTTTGCCACATAGTCAGATAGTCCCCTCCACCGCCCTTGTTAACAAGTAATTAGACCGTCTGTCAAGTTATCACTTTGCAGTTATGGAATCTGACAGTCGAATGCTGCTGGTGGTATGACGGGGGCCTCGCCGCTGTGTCACGCGGGCGCCGTTAGACAAATGAATGTCAAACACAGGTGATATCACAGCAATGGCGACGCGTAAACAGGATGGCTTTCCGGTGCAAATGTATACCGTTGAGACGCTTTTAGTGAGGCAGCGCTGGATCCTAATGCGTTTAGATTTTGTCATTTAATTTCATTTGAAACACGGGCGGTCATATCTGACTAAAAGCTTTATATATAGCTGTTTATTTACATCCGAATCACTTCGGCTTTCCTATGAATAACACGTCGACTTACCCCGAAGAGCGCGCAACAGTCCTTTAACCTGTTTGACCGCGTGCAGGACTCTTTTTTTCACGCCGCACCGCTAACGTCATATTTCATTTCTCCGACGCTAAAGTCAGAGTTTCTACATTTGTGCTCCCATGTGAAAGCCGAGCTAATGATCCCATCAATCATGTGGCACTTCACATCTTCCCCAGCATTAATCTCTGAGGACTTTTACTCTCATATTGTGCGAGAGCAGGAGCTTGATGCATAAAGAGTTGTTATCTTTTTTTTTAAATGTAATTACCACATCTCATTCCCCCCCAGCAATAAGCCCCATTTTCTCATTAGGTTTTCCCCTTTGAGTAAAACACAGATTACATTTTGCCTGTTCTTGTCTCTAAATAACCCTTTAATGGTGCCGCAAACATAGTGATTATCGCAAACCGCCTGTGTTATTGTCATCATCATTTATGTTTTTATCATCAACTTTAACTCTCAAAATTGGTTAAACACACTGTAATAAGTGCCGCTTTACTGGAAAAGGGTGGAAATATTAAAAATAGCACGTCGCATTAGAGGGGAAATGAGAGGAAGAGTTGAACTGATAGAAGCAGAGAGGAGGAGATCCTCTAAATTAAAAACCCAGATGCTAATCTCCTGAGAATCCTTCCTTCGACCTCATCTGGGTGACAACATGTCTGCCGGCCAAACAGATGTTTCTCTGTAAGGTCTTTTCTTTAATCACGTCAGGACATTCTGGGCCACTGGCGTCTCCTCACGCGCACGAGGCAGGCCAGCGCTCGTCTATTAAATGACCTGAGACAACTCTGTCTCAGGGACCCCGGTGCGCAATTACGCCATTACATCTGTTCATTATTTCCCTCGTATGACTTTAGTGCTGGTTTATAAATGTTTTCACGATTTAAGCCCTTCCGTCGCCCAGGCAGATCCGGCGCAGGGACAATAATAACGGATTTCCAAAGGGTTGCGCTCAGGTCCTGGATAAATTAACTAAAGGAGATTAAAATACTGCCCCGTCTGTCACGGATGGTCATTTGTCACCTTATTCAAGTGACTCCCCCGGTCAGGTTTGATTTATCTTACAGCTCCGACATCACTCAAACTCTAATCTGCTCTCTTTTTCTCCCTCCCTCCAGAGTTAAAGTGGCTGGCTTCCTGTGCGCCAGATGTGAATCCGTGTCGTCCGAGGTTACGTCTGTAGCTGGCTAGTCCATCTTCCTGCCTGTTTTCTAATTTTAACGCACCCCTGTGGGAAGCCGGGGCACTTCTGATGACGTCTATGTCAGGGACCTCTGAATAAGGAGCATGTGCTGGAGCTGCAATCAGTCCCGTTTATTTAAAGACGCCGTCACAAATGCCGCCAGCAGAAAAAGGAAGTTAAGCAAAAACCAATACTTCGCTGTAGACAAAATCATTATACAGCAGAATAGGACAGAAGTTGTCAAGGGAGGCAGTTGGCTCGAAGCGGTGAAGTGCAATTTTGTTTATTATTACATTTCTAGGCAGTTTCTCTCCTGCACCTCTGTGCCTCCAATCTACTCTGCAGCCCCTTAATATGGAATATTAAATAATATCCCTCAAGTATTGATGAAATGCAGCACTTTGGATGTTGTCCAAGTACGCCATTGCCCCCAAGAGGGATGGACAATCACTCAGTCAAGACGGGTGAGCGATGATGGAAAAACAAGGAGAGTTTGAAGAAAGTGAGGAAGGGATCCTGCAACCTGTCAGATGTACACCTCAGAGTAAATGGACTCGAGGAAGAAACAGCACAACGGTAAAAGCATTTCCGCTGCTCCGCTGCAGAAAGTTATTTGGGGCATTTACTTTGAGTTACGAAATACAGTTTTTATGTTTAAATAAAAACGGGCAAAAAAAGGAAGATGAAGTGCTAAAAAGATCTGAGCACGGTGGAGGTAAAGACAATAAGTACATGGCCAAAAGACAGTGAATCCCCTGAATACAGGTAGATCCAGGAGCGCTCAGGTGTGCTTCTACCGTGCAACATCATTACAGGCTGGCAGAATGCCTGATCGTGGCATGACGTTCTCACGAGATACGATGCACAGTAGTTTCTGGACTTTCACAACCTGCAAGACCTGCAGAAGCCATTGCTCTGAAAGGACCACAGACTGATGCACCTGCAGAACACCGTGCACAACTAAAACCCGCTGCAGACTGAAACACACCCACAGTTCCCAGGCTGATAAATCAAGAAAAATGAATAGCATTGCGTATCTTTTAGGTCTTCAAGCTCCTCCGTGAAGTGCTGACAATGTTTCTCTTCTTCTTCTTCTCATCTGTTTCTTAATCTGATTAATTATTTAAAAGTTAACGTTGAGTTATTTAGTTTTACTTGGATTAAGGTAAACCTGCTTTCGGGTGTATTGAACCTGTTCTCTCTGTCGCTATGCATTCAAACAGCCATTTCAATGTACAGTAGGCACATTGTGACATTTTCAGATGGTCTCCGGGAACCAAATATGCCTCCAGACTGCTCATCTACCTGGCTGACGGCATGATATACAAGGCACTTGACAGGCTGAGCGTGCTGAATCATGGAGCCCTAAAAGATGCTTCTAAACACCGGCCGATTGTTTCAAACAAAACCTTCCTTTTTCCGGAGACATCCAGATTTATTGGCTCCATAAATAAATCCACAGCTCAGCCGAGGCAAGCCCCAGCTAAGGGCCTCTGCACAGGAAACCTAACTAAGGCTTAGTGTGAAGTTACAGCCACCTCATATTTCATCAATTTTGGATTTATAAAGTTAAAATTGACATCCCATTTGGACCGCGCTGGGGTCTCAGAGCAGGGCCGGGGGGCATTGCAGCGCTTCATCATCTTGACAGGAACTGACACCTCGGGCGTTCGTCAGGCCACCAGCCTCACTGCATCCTCCCTGGGTGAGCAATTATGTGTGAATAGCCAGCTTTGTGTCATTCCTTATGGCTCTAATACCCCTTCCTCTTCATTGAACATCTGAAGGGGAGAACCACAGCAGCAATGGCCGTCATCGACTGCCTGGGAACTCTATTTTAATTAGCCCACTCTCCCAATTACAAACCAGGGGAAAAGAAGACAGAACTCTGCATGTGTCGGCTGATATTCCCCATTCTATCCATTTTCCCTATTCTATCGATTCTCAGCAGTGTGTAAAGTGCGTGGATTCGTCATGAAGGTGACTCGGATGGCTTTTCTAATTGAATTGGGGCGAGCATGACTAGGTGCAACGGAGATAATATCAATCAACTGTGCAAGATTATGTCTTATCTTTATCTAATGCGCTGTCCTGGACATTGTTAGCGCCGTAAAATGAAGGCCTGTATTTCAGCACGCTCACGGAGCAGGTGGCAAACGGCACTGATACTAATTTGTACCTATTTAATAAGGGAATTTGTTGGGGCTTTTGCATGCAATTTGTTTTTCACATCACACCCTTGGGCATTTCAGAATAGTAATTAATCAGAAACAGTGTCTTTCACACCCTTACAGCCTCATGTATGTATTACTGGTGTGAAGGTTTTATGATTCCTCCCATCTGTTGTCGATTTGAGGTCCAAAATTGGAAAAAATAAATCTTGGAGACGATATTGAAGTGCAGCTGAGGTCTGTAGAGTTAGCCATATTAGGGGGATTTCTACTTTTTATGGATGATGCTGATCTTTTTGACTAGAGCCACGACCTTCGATCAGTAGTCCGCAGCTGAGCGTGACGTGATTGGGGTGAGAATCGGCGCTCACACCTCACGAGCTTCCCGGAAAATATGTGCCCAGAAAAACATGGACTAGCAGGCTAGTTCGCACAAAATGTCATGCATGTAAAGACGAAGGGGTTTAGGGCTCCTCTGAATGGCCGCGCTAAGAAAGGTGCTGAGGGCGGAGACGTGGAAATCATTTCGGATAGGGGCACAAACAATGCACGTGCATACTTTCTCCCAACTGCGCACCTAACCAGGCCTCTGACTGATTGTTGGCTCTGGTATTATTAGAAATTGTCAAATGGATCCGTTGCCATCTCTACAGGAAAGGTGGGAGGTGAGGGATTTAGTTGTTCAATGATCCAATGAGCGTGCTGTTTGAAGCAAACTGTGGCTTTACAGCAGGTTTAAAACCAAACCATGGTGGTGTTTCTACCCCGATCCAGTGCAATGGCATTTGGAAGGTGAGATCACAGACTCTGGACATGACCATCTCACATGCATGCAGTTCAATAACAACTGAATTTGAATTATAAGACTCTAAAACCTGTAAAGTGAGGCCAAAGTTGCATTTTACATTTATTTGCAAACATCGCTGACAGCAAAGCATTAACTTGACGCATTCAGTGCTTCACACAAATGCACTTCAGGTTGAGGAAGTGACTGTCGAGTGTGCACTTTTTATCTGGTACAATCCCATTTCATGGTGTTGGGTTTTTACCTGTTTGGCATTAAGGTTTACTGATGTAGCTAATCTCCAGGACAGCCATCAGTGAACCTGCAGAATGCCAAGCTGTGACTTTGTACTATGACACTAATACCACTCAGAATTCATAGAAAACGTAGGAAATGGGGTTTTTTTCTTTTCTTCTCTTATACCTTTCGAATGCAGGAGCAAAAGCAAATCAGTTGTGACCTGAGATTTTAAACTCATTCATGAATAGTATTATAATAGAGCAGCATCTCAGTAGAAGCTGTTTCTCTTTCAGAAGAGAGGGGCTGTGGTCAGTTTAGAAGAACATCTTTTACAGTGGGCCCAAACATCCGTGCAACTTCTCTGAGCACCTCTGCAGCACGGCCTCGTCCATGTGTGCATTTGAGAAATGAATGGAGAGTGCAGAAGTGCATTAAGCTGAAGGTTAGTTGGTTGCTTGCTTGTCTGTGTGTCTCATGATTTCTGATCTGACGTGACTGTTGCCGCACATTAACAAACGTACATGGTGGTCATTCGCATGTGCGTGCGCGTGCGTTTGTTACATACCAACGTTTGGACTGGGTTTCTAACGTGCAGGTGGAACATTTATGCTCTGTTAGCTGTGGTCGCTTGTGGCAGTGGCATGCTGGGATGAATCCACAAACCATGAAAGCAAAAAACAGAGTCAGCTTCCTCACAGGAAGTTCACTGCACAGGATGGAGGATCGCCAACATCTACGGGGGAGTGTGTGTCTGAAAGAGGGAAGAGTGTGATGACTTCAAAGCGGGTGTTTGCAGCAAATCTCAACTACAAGCCCGAAAAGATTGAATCCATTCTGATTCTCGTCCATTTGAAGTCATTGCCGGCTTTTAGCGGAGTGAAGAATCTCGGAGCTGCAAAAGACTCAAGGACAACAGTTGAAGGCAAACACAAAGAGGATTGATTGCTCCTTTTTACCGTTTGGCTCCTGGATCTGTTCTTTATTTGGACAATCATGTTGTTGGATGTTTCACTGAACTGGTGACTCTCTTGGCTGCAACACTTCATTGAAGCCCTCAGTCAGACAATAACATTTGTCCTTTTCTCATATGCAGACAGAGGGTTACACAAACCCCTTGCAGCTATTCTGTTAATAACAAGATGGAACTAAAATGGTTTAGTTGGAAAATATCGTGAATTCAACAAAGGAAAATCTGCCCAATACACCATTTGACCAGGTTTTTAACTTTCTTATGAGGTTTTCTCTTAGAACTGTCTTTACCGCCATCATGTATTCTGCAGCAAAGGCAACACAAAGAGTTAAACTGCACCCATGAGTTATTAATCGTGGACTTACGTGATGTCTCTCGCACAGGTTTCAGGCCTGGATCTATACTTTGTTGAGATTTGGGAGGTGTGTGCATCCACACCTTTGGAAGCCTCTGCACAGGATTACATGTTCATTTGCACATGCATTATTCCATTTTATCAATTTTAAGGAAATATTACTGTAATGATTACAGTAATACAGTAAAATGTGTTAGACACAGTCAGGTACCGTCTCCTGCAGGATATTCAACCATAACTCTGAACCCCGCAGTCCTCCAGTATTAGGTGTATTTGCTCTGTCTGCTGTGCCTAGATGTTGTGCAGCCCAGTGTCATGCATGCGGGAGCTGCGAGCTGTAGCTGTTGTGAGCCAGCATCCTGAGATCATCACAGTATGATCAGTGGGATCAGGGTTACAGGCCGTTTTGAGACCGCTTGCAGGTTGCAGGTGCGTGTTTGCAAACCTGACCAAACGTCTGCAGAGAGCAAACATCAAAATCTGTGTCCAACCCACATCATCACTGACCGCAGCTCAACAGCAGTGGAAAACCCTGTATTGTCAAACTTGGACCTTGAATCAAGGTCAAGCCTGGACCCAGAGCGATCTAGTGCTTTGAACCATGGAGTACATGCACAAAGTTCAACGTTTCACCAATCGATTCAGACCAGAGCAAACAAACTATAGACGTAAAGCTATTTGCCCTCCAGAGAGGACAGAAGCGTAAGGTTGAGATGTCGGGGAATTGTACACATAGGTCATTGGAAAATTGATTGTCACTGAAGATTTCAAGGTAACAACGAAGAAGGAAACCACCTCTAAGTCACATTTCAGTCTAATATTTGATAAAAAGGCCGGGCTGCGTTATCAAATTTAGGAGCGCCATCTTAATGTCGGTCTCTCCGGTTGCAACCTGTGGTTCGGATATGTGGAAACATTTACGCAGCGCGGGGACGTTAAGAGAGAGAGAGACAGAACAGGAGAATGGACTCTAAAAGCAAAGTACGCTAGTCAAATGTTACCAAAACTGAATATACCCCTCTTGATGTACATTTGCAGAGACGAGGATGGAAACGCTACCCATTTTCTCCCTGTAGTTAAGTGCACTCTCATCTGTTGTGCCACACAAAGCGAACCTCAATCTATTTTCAGGCCTCTGAAGGCGAGCACTCAATTGATTGGACGGGGGGGGGAAGGCTGATTGACTCGCCGGAGCGATGTTTACTTTGTGTTGTCTTCCAGGATGGCTCATGGTGGGAGCTCCGTGTCACCCGTTGAAAGACTAAGTATAGGGGAATCTCGGGTCACAAGCAGCTGGAGTCCACATAACATGGCAGATGGCCCACCCTCTGATTGAAAATACTTATTTTAATTCTGGGTGCATGCGGAGTCTAACATAGCCGCTCCATTCACTTTTCTCTGACTTTGTATTTGAACCACGAGCCGCCGTGATTTGTATGAAGAGCTGCGAAATTGAAATATTGACGTCGTGGTCATTTTCCCTCGAGAAGCTGTCATTTCTCAGTCACTTGGCTTAGTTACGGGTATTAACGGACAGCACTATGGTCACGCGATATGCCTGTATTGATATCTATCCCCATGCAATTTTTAGAAATCCGACAAAATCAATAGCTGCAAAAAAAAAAAAAGGCACGGTGGTTTCCTTCCGGGCGGATAAACCTGCGGGAACATTTGAGCATGTCGCCGGCAGGAGGAGAAAAGGTGCCGCATGTGTGTACAAAACCACCGGATGCTAAGATAAACCCCCTCCTTTCAAAGAAAAGCGACAGAAGAGGTAAACAAGCAGGAAAAGGAGAAGAGATGCTGGCCCTCTCCTGCAGTTAAGTCACCAAGACCCCCCTCGGTAGGCACTTGTGGAAATAATAAACCGGATATCATTCATGTTTAGGGAGAGGTAATGGAAAAATCTGACATGCTGATGTTGTTTACGATATCAAAGGAAAGCTGAGGCAAAGGCAGAAACTTCGTCACCCTGCGTTCTGTTATTTGACGTGGAGCTCGGCAGAAACCGTTTCTCTTTTCATGCACAGCGGACGCATAGTTCCTGCGGTGTTTTCGCGGCTTCAGCGTCGAGTCTCAAGTGGCTCGTGCTCGAATTCAGGCGACTGTAAAGCCAGACAGGAGAGCTCTCCAGTAAGCTGAAATAACAAGTCTCCTGTGATTAATCAGAATTAATGACAAACATGCAATTCAGTTTTTGACCTTGCACCACACACAATGCCAAATGATACATAAGGTAACTTTGAAAATGAACGTAGTTTTGCAAAATAACCTCTGCTTTAACAGATCATGTGACAACTCTGGCGATCTGACGTCTGCTGCTGGAAATGATGGATTAACACCAACTGGGTCCAGCTGGGAGCTATATTTCTGAATGCAGAGCCTATATAAAACAAAGTTTGAAATATATATTTGCTTAATTGATATAATAACACTTGCTAATGGTATTTTATGTAGCTCATCTCCCACTGCGCTATTAAATTTGCAGTCCTATTTGTGGACGGAGGGAAGGGTTACTTACTAAGTTTTAATAGCATCAGTGGAAATGGGAAAACATGGATCTGAAGGGAAACATTTGGCTGATTTTGAAATATTACTTTAACAATTGCTGTAGTGTGAGAATACAATCATGAAATATGAAATGTGCATACCTGACGATACAAATCAAGGCTTAGTGTCACAGTTGGGGTCCAACAGACATCCAGTCCCGAAAAAGCTGATTCCTTCCCACAGACGGTAAAACCATTTATAAATAATCTCGGATTTATACCTGAACACAGTCTTCAGATCATTTTCAACGCTGGGCTCATGTTGGATTCATTAAAGCTGCCGAGCTTTAGAAACCTTTTTGAGCTGGTCGTTGGGGTCCTGTTTGCAACTTGTGCACCTGTGAATCTCAAATCAACTCGAACTTACACCTCGTGGTTTCTGCTTATATAACACCGGCACTTATGAAGGGTTCGGTCAGGAATAACTACGGACCAACAGAGAAAGTCAAACTTTTCAGAAGATGAGATCACGGTGATGGTACAGAAGACTGAAGCCAGGCAGTGGGTATTATTTCGTGGACTAAATCGGGGGCAGCTTGGCACTGTGGGCGAGGTAAGGCACAAAGAAAGAAATGGTTTGACCCTAAAACTACATGGGAGCAAAAGGAAAATCAAACATGGCAGCAGCTTTCAGGCATCGGGACACTCTGAACTTAGAGCTCCTGTCACGTACATTGTAAATTTCACTCAGATGTTTGTCCAGGCTCCGACGTGCACGTGTCCCACACTGCAACGCACTCGACAGCCTGTGGGAAAATGCTTACTTGCTCACTTCCACGTCTAAGCAGGGTTTTAGAAATTACTACCCACACATTAGTTTTCTGCTCAAGTCAAGCTCAAGATCGAAACTGATCACAAGTCTGTTTCGCCTCGCTCTCATCACCTTCAGAGCGTTCGGCTGATCATGAATCATAACAGCTCTCCTTCTACGTTTGCAGGCCTTGAGGAATAGATTAAGATTATAATGGTCATAAAGGAGGCATGTCAACATCACCTCAGAGCGCAGTTCATCTTTTGTGGTCCCTCCATTATTTAAACCTCTGTTCAGTTCCTGCATTTAACATTCGAAGAGCTTGCATTGTGCTGGTATCGCTAATGTATTGCGTGCATACGTTGCATACGTACGTGTGTTTGTGCAGGTCTTTTGTACTGTAGCTTTGGTGCGTGCCACCTGTGCTGCCAGCTTTAATTGCAATAACATGAAAGGCTTCATTTTTACTATTTCACACTATTCCATTGTAGCGCTGACCTCCCCTGTCTCCAGGAGTTTTTACAGCATTTCCATTTCCAAAGATGACAGACGTTTTATTGTATCCACATAAAACTGTTGCCCTTTCTTAAAAGCACCTGTGTGTGTGAGAGAGTGTGTGTGTGTGTGTGTGTGTTTGTGCTCAGACAAAGATGACCCAAACCGTGCTCCAATCCATTTTCTTTTATACCGCACTCGCCATTGTGCTGAAAATCTTTTTACGAGGGAAAGTGTGAGGCGAACCTTTGGGGCTGTGTGTGTGTGGAGCTAGTGTTGGGATGGAGGGGGTGTGGGTGTGTGTGGGGTGACGGAGTATCGATTTCATAGCCAAGCAAAAATTGGTGGTGTAGTCTGGTGGGGTTGAGTGTTTTTTAGCTTTCTGAAAGATCCAAGCTGAACTTCCTGAAGCTATGTTTCAAGCCAGACGATGGTCAAAGCTACTGCACATCAAAATAAAGAATAAACCAATAAATTGTTGTGGTTTACTGCTTTCAGCTTAAGGCTCGCGCAGCGCTGCTCGGCCCCGGCAACAAATGCATCATGGCGCCGCAATTTCTATGTGATTAATTCGCGCGGCTTGCAGCCCCAGGTGAGATGAGTTAATTACACCCACCAATAACAGAAACCAAAGTTGTTCAGTCACGTCACATTAACTTGATGTTGTCCCGCGTGCGGTTGCAGCAGAGTAATGGAGGCGCTCCCTGTCTGGGCACACGTTTATGACGAATGTAGTCAAAATGTGAATTCAGCTCTTGCTGACAGAACCGATGTTGAATGCCGGCGAGCGATTCGTTCTCCGAGCGGCTCGCGGAGCAAACTAATATTATCACAAACTGTTTTGTGCTCGGCCAGCAGAAAAAGAGAAAAATGTTTTGAACGCGGACAAAAAAAAAAAAAAAAAATCGCAAGTGGAAAAGAAGCACGGCCCAGATGCTGAAATGATCAGTCAGCAGCGTCACCTCGTGCAAAACATCCACCGCCAACCATCACAGTGTATTTGTTCACCTAACATGGAAAGTGTGGCAGCTTCCAATCAAAAAAGATGAATCATGGCCGCAGTTTGTCTCCGTAGGCCAGTTTTTTTCTTATTTTGGGCAGGGCGGGGGGCAACAAAGGCAGAGAGAGAGGGATGGATGGATGGATGGATGGAGAGAAACCACACCACATTACACCTCAGGCACTGATGGAAACCTGCAGGCTGCTTGGAGACAGGAGCATGCACGGCCTCGGGTTGCCATGGGAACCGGGAGGGAGGGGGGCACACGGCGAGTCGAGCGGACACAGGCGTCTTTGCCTTTGCCCAGGTTTGAACGCTCTCCGATCAATATGTCAGCATGGCCAAAAGGGAAGGCAGCGAGGAGAGGAAACTGTTCGCCGCCCGCATCCTTCGGCGCCTTTGTGAAGCCAAACGCTCTGCTTCTATCTCCGCCGAGCCGGCATCCACATGGGATAAAAAAAAAAAAAGGGGATGAATGAAATAAAAAAACACGGTTGTGTCAAAGTCTGCGCGAAACAGAGGTGAAGTTAATACACAGATAATGCTGATAAGGCAGCGAAATGAAAACCAGCATGTCTGCATCACTTCCCTGATACCTACACCTTTCCCTCTCTGATATGAGTCCCCCTGTCGCCAAAGCTGTATTTTTATCATGTCATAATATCATATTGCAAAAACACAGCGCTTGTTTTCGCCCGATGCCAAGCCCGGCCGCATCCTGTTCGTCACTGTCTGTCAAAAGCTTTCTGGGTTACATCAGTGTTCTCGGCTGCCAGCTGAGCTAACGAACGCTGGGATCAATATTTGCGTAGAGTGTCCAGATGAAGATGGGCATGACAGAGACACACAGGGGATAAAACAACAGAGACGTAGGAACCCGCAGACAGCAGCCAATGATCCGGGCTGTCATTCCGATTTATTGACCGCGCTGTTCGGGCTTACTGATGCAAGGGGAACCTGGTGAAAAGTACACTGTGTTTGTGTGACCTTTTCAGCCATCGCTTTCATGCGGGCTGCAGAGAAGGAGGACGAAGAGCTGGCATTTTGGCCGTCTGCGCATGGTTTTGGTAAACAATGGGCAACTTTGGGTGTCAAACTGCATCGGTTAAACAAAAGAAATGTCAAAAAGTGAAAGTGCACCAACATTAGAACTGTTTTGTGAGGATGTGATCTAATATGATCACACATATTTTAAGTCTTTGCATTGTTATATATGCAGGATATATATATTCATGACTGCACACTCTGGATTTGTATGTTTATTGAACTCATTAACTTCTGCTTATTACATTAGTCTTCCCGGGGACCATAAGTGCACACAAGTCTTTATCATTAAATAACCAAGAGAGGGCTGTAAAAGACAAAGTCGTGATATTTGCATCCGTCAATTTCTCATTAGTAATATAACATATAACATGGGTTATTACGTAGAACATCCACATCCAGACCCACCGCACCCTGGTCACAACCCATTTCCCTTCCTCCCCGCCGGTGGGCGCTACAGGTTGCTGTACGCTAAAACAACCAGACACAGGAACATCACTGGCCATAACTCTGTTGAACTCTTAACAGCCGTACAGAGACAGTCTCCCCCTAACTGCAAAACACCAACCTCTATAACAGAGCATATTCATATTTATATCACAGTTCAGTAGCACTGTGTTTTGTACATGTTTATATCTGCTGCACCAATATTTAATCCTAGTATTTGCACTTTTCTAACAAAACTTCTAGTCGAACTTGTATATATATACTTTTTTTAATTTATGTTATGTGTAAACTATAGTCTGTATAGAGTGCAATGAAAAAACTGGAATCAAATTCCTCGTGTGTGTGTGTGAGCGCACTTGGCGATTGGCAAGTGGATGAATGATCTGTTTATCAGCACACATCACAGATTAACTTGAACCGATCAGATCACTGGACCTAATGGCGAAGCAGCTTGAAGCCAGTGAAAAGAACTCTGGAAACAAGAGCAAGAAAATCCTCCACTTCCCCTTTTTTGGCTCTAATTTCAGTGCAAGAAATACTTTTCATTTCTGATAAACCGCCATGAGGAGCCGCCATCACACCTATACCGGTGGCAGCTCCAAGTAGTTTGGATAAATATGACAAAACATATTCTGGGTTTTGGGCAGTATTCAATTCATTAATATCTAACCAATGTTGCCTTAACGTGCCTCAGCTCAGTTGCTGAGACATAACCAGATAAAACACTGGTTTAGTTGACTGAAGAATATCAAAGCAAAGACATGATATGCTGAATATGTTGAAACCTTTTAGATGCATTCAGTATAAACATTTACTTTGCAGATGCGTTTACTAAAAACATTCATAAAACACATATTCTGCAACTGCAAAGAAGATTGAGGGTAATTTTTCTTGATTGCCTTATTAGCAGCAATTCATTTGGGTATTACTGAATCTTCATCTCATTTATCGCTGAGATTTCCTCTCTGCTTGCTTTTTGTATCTGCGTGACATTCTTCTGCAAACATCTGATCATTGGAGTTCAAAGTAAGACAATGAGTACTTCGAAATGTTAAGCAGTTATTAAATGACTATTGTCCATGGATCGAGTATGAACACAAAGAGACAGACGGGGGTGTTGCCACCAACTGACCGGTTTCTTTCATTAGAGCTATCTGCAGCATCGAGGCACCGTGTTCCTCCGGGTCTGCTTATGAAAGTATCCACCGTTTTAATATCCTTGAGGAGCTGCTGTTCTGGGGAAAACAATAACCGTGTGTATCTGTAAACAAATGGCCTTGCTTTGGAAGGCGCATAAACCTGCCTTCTGGGGAAAAAGAAGATGTTAAACTGTGGCTGAATTCCCCGTCCCGAGAATGGCCCTCTCTTTCGTTGTCACATGCCCCGTAAAGGGAGGACCACAAATCTGAGAAATGCATGACTTTTCACAGAAACTGGAGCACAACAAATCTTTGGGAGAGCGATGGGTTTTAGTCCCAGTTGCCACCCACTAAAATACAGGAGGGTATATTGTCGGTATTTGATTTAATTTATCTAAACTGATCCTTGATGAAGAATTGCCATCGGTTGTTGAGGACAGAAAGCGCCATGTCAAACAGAAACAATAAGTTTAAGGTTCAATCATCTGATTTCCAGCTGAGTAAAATGACCTGGAAGTACGTCAACCACAACAAGAGCCAAGTGAATTCTCTAAATGTTAAGGAAAGGTGCTTCGGTGCTTCCTTTCTTATCTCCATCACCCTTCAGGAGGTGAAAAGAGATAATGCTCTCGCCCAATTCCCAATGTCCAGCATCAGTAATCTCCACAGCCACATTACTGAGTCTTGTGGCTTTACGAAGGTGTTGTTCTCTTAGCGCTGCAACTTCCTTCATATCTCTCCCTGACCTTGATACAGTTTCCATCATGTTTTTGACTATTTGACTACAACCCGTGAGTGTACAGCCATGCTAGTGGCTCTAAATGCTAGCGCCAGCAACTGAACATGGTCACCATGCCAACATGCAGATGGTTGGCAGGTATAGCCTCATATTTAACATGTCCACTGTCACACTCGTGCCAAACGGGAAACAAGAAAACACAAGGGGTTGGACCCAAATGCAGACTCTGGAGGCTGAGGCAGAGCTGGTGGAGTTCAATGCATTTAATAATGAGCAGAAAAACAAAACAATAGACTTGTGGGATGTGGAGGCAGGCATGGAGGCAAAATGGAGGAAGCCATTAAACAAAGAAACACGAGGAGACCGTCTTACACAATAAAACAAGGAAATAAGGACCAAACTCAAAACCATGGCAGTTCATCATCAAACGTTAGCCTGTTAACATTCGCTAGCCAGCACAAAAAACAAAGCGCAGCTGAGGCTGATGGGAATTTCATTAGCTTTAGATGCATTTGTTCATAATTGAAAGTATTAGATGAACTGAAAACTTCATGATCTGATGATGGCGCCATTTGTCGATCCCATAACATTTTATCTGTCCAAACTGTCTCTGTCCAAACGTCTCTGTCTCTAAAAGCACCCTGCTGCAAGGGTGCCAAATACAGACGAACAAACTGACAGAAAGCTGGAGGAATGACGCAGTGCTGGACCTGTTTGACTGGCAGCCGATTTTTGTGAAATGAAAATGTGCACTTAAAACTCAGGATGTCACAGAAAAATGAACAAATAACCATATAATTCTCCTTTCTCAGTGATTAGTGCCGCGGGGGGGGGAAGAAGCAGAGAAGGTAAGTGCAAGAGAAAGGGAGAGAATAATGGGTGAAATTGAAGGTGGACATCTGTACATTTGTTGACTTTATTGCTTTGAGAAAAGCAACAACAACCATTGCACCCACAGACATGCCATATCACAGTAGGGAGTATTTTGCTCTGGGAGAACCACAAGAATGAAGGGTTACTTGAAGCACGAGCCAACCCACTTCCTGTCAGGGGCCACCTGTTTCTGCTCACGACTCAGACACGCCAGGGGAAAAGAGATGGAGAGAAGGAGTGGAAAGCTATTGAGAGACTGGCAGCCGGTGGGACACAGAACAGAGGGATGAAGGCAGAACATTGTTGAAAAAGCTGTAAAAACTACATACTGTAAAAGTCAACGAGATGAAGTGTAAATGCGCTGTAAATGGTGCGGTGTCAAAAGCTTAAAGAGGCAGACAATTGCATACTTTCAAACGTCTGAAAATATGTGGGTGTTACCACTGACAAGGCATCCAACTGAGTGTAAAACATGATGAAAACCCAGCATTCTGCCCGGAGACATTTGTTTAATAGCACACCATTAACAATGTGATTTCTGCAGCCAAGAAATTTGAAACACACGAAACGACGTGACGTTCAGCCATGAATCATGGATGCATTTGAACATACAAGCATTGTGCTAGAATTCCATACGTGGCACGCGCTTTACAGTTCATACCAGTCATTGAAAGAATACCCACCTAATCCATTTCGAAAGCAGCTGCTAAGAGCTCCATTTGCAGCCAGAGAATGAGGGAACGTCTCATGCATTAGCAGCAGAGTGGAGGGAAGAGGAAAAGGAGAGGAGGAGAGAAAATGCATCAGCTCGATCCGTCAGTTGAGCTCTGATGGCTCGGCTTCCGGAGCATCATCTGGAGTGCTCGGGTGCCGCCCTCCTTCCCAACAGGGCACTAAAATAAATGAAGGGTCATTTGGACAACTGAATGAAGCTGCAGTGGAAGCCGACAACAAATGGGTGCTCTAATAGAATTATATTCAGCTGATGTCAGCACAGCCTCTGTATCATTTTTATGAGTCAGCAGGAGTAGGACTACACTCCTGAAGCATGAGGTTTTACTTGATATGGTGCGGCTATAGATTTCCCATGAGGCCAGTTGAAGAGGAGGGCAATAAGGTGAGGGAATCAACCGGCAGTGCTGATGTATGCTCGCACTGATCTGCCTTAAAAAAAAGAGTAAAAGTTGTAAACCTCTAATGCACACCTCTGAAAATGGTGTAATAACGTCCAATGAGAATCTTGGAGTTACAACTTCAGTAATGTTCCTCTCTAATTTTCCAGGGCTGCAAACTTTTGACTTCGGCTCGGAATGAGATATGCTCCTGGGTGCAGGCGGGGCAGTTAGTAATACTAACCCCGAGTAACACCATGTAGCCAATTCAAACAGCCACACGCACAGATTGTGCTAGCAATCAGGTGATGATGGTCCTCACCGGGCGAATGTTGAACCATCAATGACCAACGTTAGCATAACAGCAAAGCGCATACATTGCTTACTATTGCGCTTTGAAGCCATACAACCCTGATTTAAATCAACCATCACTATGCTTTGCAGCTTTCAGTTCAAACAGGAGCTAATAAGTGTGCTCATTCGGCCTTAAAAAAGGAAATTACACGGTAGGAAGCGAAGAAAAATGAGTTAGCTTGAGAAAAGGCTAGAGTGGCCCCTACAGCATGAGGTCTTCATCGACTGCAGGATATAAAGTGTTTTAACCTTATTCTGGGTTAAAGTCACCACAATTATTAAGCATTTTTATGTCCCAGTGGCCATTAAATGTAAATTAGATCGGGGGGTGGTCTTGTTAGCCAAGATTAGCTACCCAGGTGTATTGTAAGAAGGCTGCCCAGTGGCAGGACTTACTTCAGCTAACTCTAGTTACCTTTCATAAGACACCATTTTATGTATGTAATTGAAGGTCTTGTGCAAAAAAATGGGAAGCAAAGAAAATTTTTCAACTTGCGTCATTATTGCAAGTTCAACCGCTGGACCGTTTTGTATTAACATCCCCCAACAGCCAACGTATCAACCGCACAGACGTTGGCTGTAAGCTAGTTGCTAAGCTGTCTGTCTGTTCTCGGCTCAGCCTCTGACTGAACTCACCAGAAACTCTGGTTATTTCCCTCCAGTCCTTCTCCTCTGCTATCCTCTCGTCGCTCTACGTTTATCGAGCCCCGGGTTACGCAAATTTTTCACTCGAGTTGAAACATTTTCAACACAAACTCGCTCTGGGTTCTGTCTGAGACGTCTGAGACACACATCCAGTCACATTGCATTTCAAACCACTACATTTATTTAGCTTTTTGGGTTTTTTTTGTTACTTTTATCATTTGCTTGGATGTTTGAATCATTGACTCTGCAATTGCAATGAAATCCATCAAGGACGCCATGAGTCCTCAGACTGAATCAGATCACTGAGCTGTTTTTCATGCAACAAATTAAGAGTAATTTGCATAATACAATTCTTTCAGCGTGCTCAGGACCAAAAAAAATAAAAAATAAAAAATCACAAAACAGCATCAGACTATAGAGACACATTTAACCGATGCCCACCATACTGCTTGAAGATAATGACATATCACCAGCCTTAATAAAAGGAGGCTAATTACATTATGTGAAATAGAAGTGAGGAATGAACATGTTTAATTTGCTTTTGCATATGAACTCATCAAATGTGAATTAGTGTCTGAGGTTTGATTAAATAGTCGGTAAGTAACCATTCGGAGTAGGACAGCTTACATGCACATTTCCTAATTTAATTACCTCGAACAGAGAACAATTATTATACTTTTTAGTAACGCGAGATGTTGCCATTGAATTGAATATACACCTTCAGAGGCTCAATGAGCTACTTTTTTGATACAACACCAGCACTTAACCTTGAAACGAAGGGCAGAATAGCTCTTTTTGTGCCTGGTTCTTGTTATTCTTTTTTTTCCAGGACATGTGTCAGAAGAGCTTATGCTCGCATGCGCAGTAATGTGTTGTGGTTTTATTGTTGTGTTTTCAAGGCTGCGCATTGAAACAGAGGTGCCCCTTCCCTGCAAGCAGCCCTTGGCCTTATTTGATCCAGTCCTCTGGAAAATAAGTGGCAGCCTGGGCTCAGAATCTTAAGTGGGATTTGAGTGCAACTGTTTATTTGTGTTGGAGGCAAAGGTGAAGGAGCCTGCATAGAGGTGGAGAGAACGAGGTGGACCTCAGCCGAGTGAGGAAGAGAAGGGCAGGAGAGAGCGAATAGGAATAGAAATAAAGTGACTCTAATTCACTCAAAACCACCCGTCCATCTGTCCGTCCCGAGGCCGCTACTTTAAAAGTTGAGCGTGATTTTCCCTGGGCGATTATTTAGGGGATGAATCACAGGAAGCAGAGAAGGTGCGGGGAGGGGGAGGCGGGTGCTAATAGCGGGTTATTAATGTCCATCATTGCGGAGAACAGAAGGTCGATCTGGACTCTGAACTGGTCCCTGTCAGTCAGAGATACAACCAGACGAGAGGCGGCGTTGTGCAACTGGAAAAGACAGAATATGAGTTCCTACTGACATCAGCATCCATGAATGGCAGATTTGGGTGTCACCACAGCAAAGACCTTGTTTAACCCCAGTAGCAGCTCTGCTGGACATGGTAACTTCCTTACTATCCACTTTAGACTATTAGCATTATCAGTATTATGATTATTAAAGGATTATTTACTCTGTGTCATATCTTTTTATTGTGCTTGGTAATGTATGACAAACTGTTCTTGCTCCCGTCAAACGATCACAATGGAAGTCAGCGTTTGAAATGGTACGCAATTTTCAAGTGGTTAGTGATAAAGGCCGATGCTGGGACTGACACCATTTTCTTCTCAAGACAATTAAGCAAACGACAGAGCTGTATTCCAGTATTTCACAAAGTCAGTTAATTAGCCAGCTGCAGTAATAACCTAGCTTAATCCTTCCCACTGTGAGACTGGGGCTGATCTTACAAGCCAGTCAAATTTTCCTTTTATTCTCTGATCTTAAACTTACATGTTATGAACATATTTTAATCACATTTCCGGGTTTAAAGCTGCGCCGCTTAAGAATGGCACAATGTGTGATGTGAAAGGTGTTGCTCAAACCCCCCGAGATCTATCACCGAGCAGTCCATTGCAACTCTACAGAGTGGATTCAGTGACTTTGCATTCGCCTCCTGGTTGTTTTGGTTTCAGAACCTGAGCCTTTGCAGTTTTGGTTCACAGTCTCTGCTTGTACCACGAGGGTTTCAGGCACAGCAGGCAGCTGTTTTTAACAGCAACAACAATAAAAAAGGCTACCGTACGCTACGTGCTCAGTATCGAAATGCAGATGTAGAGAGTCAACAAGTGGGTGTTGGAGCATACTGAAGCATTTGGCAGCTAAAGAGACAGATATTGTCCTCGGGAGTGGGTGGAGACCAAACCAGAGCAAGAAGGAACATGAATATTGGACTTACATTCGTCCGGTGGCTATAATCATGACTCCAAACAAATGCTAATGTTGCTTTGTGTCTAATGGATAGGCAATTGTTTGCTAACACATTAGCAGTATGCATTTTATGATAATTACTCCAGCGCTGTGTGAATCTTGTTGCATTAGTGTGAAATGTGTAAAACCCATCACAGTGAATAAACATGTGACTTCAGCATTTATTACTGAGGTCGTGGCAATGCTGTAGTGGACTGCATTGTCTTGGGAAGTGTTGCCCCCTTTGTGTTCATGTAAATGATGTTGGCAAAACGTCAGAAACAGCTCTCAATATAATGCACCTCAGTTCAATACCCCTGCAAACCACAACCGCCACAATAAATATATAGTTAATTGAATACCTCCCTGACAGTGTCAATCAAAATTAGACATTATATTGAATTGCATTGCACATTAGAGATGTAAATAAATAGTCAGTGAGTCTGCAATGCAGTTGCCATAGCAATTTGTAAAAAATAAATAAATAAATAAATGAAATAATTGGGTGTCATATTTGCATTCTTTAGATACAGAAAAAGAGATTCCCATGAAGCACTTGAAAGAGAGTCCTTGGAGACTTGCCAGTGGCAGAGATGCTAGTGGATAAGCAGCCAAGTGTGGCAATTACTATTCAAAAAGAATACAGTTACTTTTCTGGCATCAATTTATCTTTGCGGACACGTGGGAACCAATCAGATTGTTCGCAATGCATAAATCTTCACCCTTCACATAGTCCAGGCCAGCTACACCATTTTGAGTTAATTATTGATCCAGTACTAGCTCTGCGCAGTGGTCAGGGAGGCCCGGAGAGTCGTCTCCCTCTGTGGGATGCCGTGCAGCAGGAGTGCAGGTCGATTCAGGTGGAGCTCTTGGTGGCAGTGCTCCAGAAACACTGTGCCGCCCTCTGGTCCACTTCCACCTGGAAGCATCTGTCTGGCTGAAGTCCTACTCCACACGGAAAGCCCAGTCGAGCGAACACGGAGTCAGTGATCCGCGATTCATTCAACATCGACCGGTTTCTATGTCAGTGGAGAGATAACATAGTTTACAGGGGAGTTTTCCTTTTGAATTCCCATCCTCTTCACTATATTTAAACTTTTTCAGTAACGGAGCCTGCTATAACCTCAGCCCATCTCCACAGAACATGTTTCCAGTAGGCACTTGTTGCACATTTATCATGTTATGGTCCATACATATGTATGTATTTGGTAGGTTAATGGTTTAGTTCAATGTTGCACCGTCATCAGGTCAAATTTTGCTAATTAACAAACATTAGCATGCTAACACGCTAAACTAATTGTCACTGTGCCTCTGCATGCTAGCATGCCAGTGTTAGCTTCTAGCCTAAAGCATTGCTGTACAGTGTAGAGCCTCACAGAGCTGTTAACTTGGCTGCGTCTACGTCTATGCAGAAAGCTTTTCAGGTGTCCTGCGTATTTTGCCTCTTTAGGTTTAACTCTATGCAGATGATGTTCATCACTGTGCCTGAATCCATCCTGTGTGCCCTCTGTGCAGACACAGACACAGTCTTTACAGTCCTTATTACCCTGAATGACCTCAGCACCTCCCCTTTCCCTGGCCCTCTGCATACGTTCTTTTCTTTTTGAATTCCTTTCATAGTTTAGACAAGTGATGAACTGATAAATTGAAAAATCAGTTAATTCATAAACAGTTAATTTAAGTTTGGGAGTCGATCATTTATGAAGTTATCAAGTAATAATTAAAAAAAAAACATTAGTTGAAACTATAGAAATATTCAAGTAACACAGTTGGTTGAACAAAACCAGAATGCATTACCTTTTGCTTGAGGGAATTTGGGTGCATGGAAATGAGATAACGGTTAACTGCAGCTCTAACGTCTCAAGACTTTATTGTAAATCAGAAGAGCCTGGGACTGTTATCTGTTTCCTGACTGAAATACAGCTTTAACCGAATATACTGTACGTGCTTAAAAGGGAGACTTTCATATCCTTCTTCATGTTTGTGTTGCTGTCTGTCCTCTGATGCACCTGTCTGCAACGCACAACGGTTGATGTCTGCAAAACAAACATGTACCACGGCTTGTAATGGCATCGTGAGGAGTCAGCAACAGAGAAAAGTGACATGGCAACAGCTGCAACTCACAACACAAGATCCCATGGGGTGTTTTGGCAATGTTTTTGCCAGCGTATGAAGTCTAATACCATCAGCCATAGTCTCTGCAAGTGTTTAGAGCAGAAGTGACAACATCTTTGTCCAAGTGCTACATAATTTAAAAGATGAAAGATGAAATCTCTGGAGCCTGTTTAGATGCCCTGAGGTAAGTCGGTTCCCCATCATAGTTGTTTGTCTTTGTTGGCGTGGGAAAAAAAAGTCACAAATATTGTTATGATGCTTTAAAGAAAAACAAAAACACAAAAACAAAGCTGTCACAGGCGAGAGTGCTGGGATGATGTTGACGCTGCGCCTTCACCGTAACAGACTTCATTTACTCGATGCAGCGCCGCTCCTTGGTGCTTGCGTCGAGTCAGGCTTCATCATGTTTATTTCACTCAGTCTCATTAGAGCACATTCTTACACAAACACTGCATTTCTGAAAAACCGTTGCCATTTGTCTGAGCTATTCTTTGTCATTTTCTCACAGTTTGTGATTGTATTGTGTTTTAAGCTTCAGCTACTTTCAGAAATTGTTTTCTGACATTCATCACTCACATCACTGGTGTGGCGGATGATGGGATGGGACATAGTGACGGGAGGGCAGAGTGTCACTGAAACAACAAATCAGTTAAAGAAGTTAACCACAAAAATACTGCATAATACCTAAACCTTATATAAGAATATATAATTTATTCCTTTGTCAACATTAAATGGACATTAATTCAAGATTACCTCTCTCAGCAGAACTGCCTACACTCCCATTATCCAGGGTTTCTTCTGTATTTCAGACTCTTCTCCCAGTACCAGTGTTTATAATATAGTTGTTTCCAATAACAGTATATTATGTGTAATCATTATAGACAGAGACATACGCTTTTGTACATCACCCAAGTTGCCAGTTTCAACCCATCGGTCACCGATACCTGGCAACCCACAACCTGATTCATCGGGCTTCTCTGCAGTCGCAATGAGGATTTTAGGGGACGTACGCTCTACACTCGCTGAATGTGAAGCTACAGCCAGCCGACCGGTTAGCTTAGCTCAGCTTGTGTCTTGGGGTTTTACCAAGGGTTACGTGTTAGTGCAGGTTCGAGGTACTCTTAGGCAGATTTTGAATATCTGTGTCTAATGTTTGTGTTTGTTTTAGCTAGCTGTATCTTAGCATTCTGCATATAAATTTGATTAGCGTCCATCATCTCATCAAACCTTTGGCGAGAAAGCCTTTAAACACGCGGAGGCGGCGTTGCAACAGCACCAAAGGTGAAAATGTGTGTTACAATAGTTTAAAGCGAAAGACAAACGGATCGTAGCTTAGCTTACTGTGCGTAGCCTATTTCAGACTGACCTAGCAAGGCAGCGCTGTGCTGTTGCATGATGAGCAGTAGAAACAGAAACAAAGGCACATTGATCAAACGCATTAGCTCCCAAGGACCACAAATAAGCCTATTTTGGGGGCAACTCACAACATCAGTCAGTCTAAGACATCATAAAAGTCTATTAAGCTTATTAAACTCATTGTTTGTGATGTGTGAAAACTCAAATTAAAGGCCATCCGTTTATTTTGAAGACGTTAGTTCTCAAATCAGCAAACTAGAACTTTGAAGGCTTCTGCTTTGTTAGACGCACAGCAGCATCGGCAGCGCGGCTCGACACTTCGGTGTATCTCTGTTTGTATCCGCTGATAAAGAGGAAGTGAGATTCCTGCGCTGTCGTCCTTAAATGCTTTGTGTTTCAGCAACAAGGAAAAATCAATTTAGAGAGCGTCCCTTCTTTCCACACGGAAGGACGAGAGTACACTCCTCTGACATCTCAATGGTACGGCTCAATAGCTGAGGTGAATTAGCAGACCGGGAGGTTGTGTTTGATAAAGACTTTTCTAAGACTTTTTCTTTTTCTCTTCGGGAGGCAAACACCCGGAGAAACTCAAGCCAAAGGCATACTGAGAAATGTCGTCCACGCCTAAATCAACCGTGTCAGACAGCTCATATGTGGCTCACGCCTGCGCTCACCTGCGCATTCAATTCCCCGCATCTCTGATCTCTCTGCAAATGTTCACATAGAGTCCATAAATAGTTGCAGTGACAGAGCAAATCTAGAAAAAAGTGGTTGTTCAGAGTGTGGACCCCCCCCCCACACACACCCCCCCCCCCCACAGCACCGCACCACACTACACACCCATCCACCCTCCACACACACACAGACTCGTCTGCAGAATGAAGCTGGTCCAATAAATTGCTTTCCAGAGGGATGAAATGTACAGTGCACCTCGCTACACCACACAAGATTGCTCACTCGTGGAATACAGTCCCGTGATTAATAACCCCACAACTTCCAGCCTGTTTCCAAGTGCTTACCAGATCAAATATGCACTACTCTTTTTTTTTTTTTCTTGTTTCTTTTTACATACCTCAGGCATTTTGTTTGGCAAGCACGCGAGACGAGACCCATTAAACTCGGCTGCTACTGTATGTCCATTAGTCTACGCCGCGCATACATCACCATAAATTTAATGGCAAAGAGCCACACATGAGGCGAGTCTGCAGTTCTTAAAAAGTCACAAGTCTGTGCCGGAGCAATCAGGACGCAATGACCTGAAACCCATCACACTTTTATGACCTCATGCTCCATCAAATGCTAAGCATTATTAGATTTGACGAAGACACTTTGATTAAAAAGCACATAACATAAGCATTGCTCCGCCGCGGAAATCCTGAGTTACAAATGAATCTATCGTTTGATATCTCATCAATCTGAGCACAAGTAACTTCAGCCTTTTGTGTCCAACTTTGTGTATGGTGCGATACGTCACTCCTGAATATAAATGTCTGTGGAAAGCAGATACGTCCAAATGCCACATCGAAAATGTCAGATGATGTAGTGTAAAGACAGAGAAAGTCGGGGTTTGGAGGCGGCTCGGAGGAATGAAAATGGGTCTGACAAACACGAAGCTCGGCCAGGAAACAGCTGCTCGCGTCCCAAAACCGAAACTCACCACGAACTTTTAACGTTTGAATGCAAATAAGCAGACGTGGCATATTTAACTGGTGCAACATCTGCAAAGTAACTCGACTTGACTTATTTCAACAAAAAACATGATCTTTACACAAGATGCTTCCATGACAACGGAGGTCACTTGACTACGGATCTGCTCTTCGCACAGAACTTAAAGGGAAGGACTGGTGCGAGCACTGCATGCTATTATTCATTAGCTTGTCATTTGGTTTCACAGCGTTTAGCCTATTCCACCAGTTTATCTACACTATTACTTGCTACTTCCTTAAGTTCTCTTGCACTTTGTGTTATATCAATACTGATGCTTCATATCATTTAGCCAATAATTTGATATCACGTGGGAGTGAGTAGTTTATCACGTTTAATGAGCCGACAAACAAAGGCGCATCTTACGTTCTTTTACCGGCAATTACTTCACCACATGTACGTTAAAACACGAGCGCGTTTTCTAATGATGAAGGTGTTTATTGTGTGATTTCTCTGAGGTGACACTTCAACTGCTACCAGCAGCTGCGCACACAAACTTAGTTTAGAGAACGTGTTCCAATCAAATCAAACGCAGATCCTGTTTTTCTCGCGCAGAGCCCACTGAGAGTGACACTGAGACTTCCCGGTTCTGTTCCAGAAAGGAGTAAATGCCACTCAAAATCTCGTTTTCACAACACTGAAAGTTCAGCTGTGGAACATAAAGTTTAACTCTATATGTTTAGACAAGGCTCGTCTATCAGTCTGGCATCGTGTATTTGATATTTTATTTATGATCTTGAACAAAGAGCACGTCACGATCCTGGAAACCACTGGCTTTTGGCAGCTTCTGCAGATCTGGTACAGCCGGTGGACATCCGGATAGCAGATATCCGGGCTTAGACTTCATCTTCTGTGCATCATTGTTTACATTCTGGTTAGCATTAGTGTTTTCATCCCAGGCGCTAATCTCCATCTATAGATATTTGCATATGAATGCAGATACATTTTCTAAAAGGCTAAATCATCATCAAACAATAGCCGATGGGTTCTGAATGTGATTTGTCTCTTTTGCTCTTCACCTGGGCCGTCCAACCAAAGCCTGCTCAAACGTGATTGGTCAGTACCACTCAGACTTTAAACAGGAAGTGGAAAGTCTTTACCTCTGAGTAATGTGTAATATGTAATATGATAAGGTAGAGGAAGAGAGGCTTGTCCAAACATGATGTCATGACTTTGACTCTCTGTTAAAGCTACTGATGCACAAAACCGACTCAGTATTTGCAGAAGACGTAGTTAAGACGCTGTTTCAACCCCGCTGTTGTCCTCCAGCACTGAATGTTTCAGATGACTTGCTTTCAGACAGAGCGCGCGTGATGCTACAGTGTCTTCAAGCTTTCTGTTGACAAATTCCAAGCCCTGCGTTTTGGCAAGTGACGCACTTTTGCTGGTCTGTTCTGCTACAGTCACCGCCACATGTCACAGTGACTAACCAGTCCTTGCCTCTGAACCAGAAATGCAAAAAACTCACTCTCAGAGAATTGACTCTGCTGAAAATAGCAAATGCAAAAAAAAAAAAAAGGTTCCACATATTTTAAACAATTAGGATTGGGATTAGTGTGCGACAGATAATAACAAAACAAACATTTATTTATTTTTTTTAAAGTGAAAATGTCACATATAAATGTCACAAACCTACTTAAACCAAAAAAAAACAAGTCAAAAGTTTTAAATGTCAACCTATTTCTGCAAAAATCAGCAGAGAAACTTGATGCACTGACCGTTCAAATGGCTGCTGACTAAAGCACGCCTGACTCACATGGGTCCAAGTAAATACAATGGAGCCTGGGACATGCAATGCACCAAAAGCCCCCCAACAACAGGTGTTGCCGGTGATACTCCCTCGTGTAGTCACACTTAACAATCAGGACACAGCGACCTGATTCCAATCCGCTACCCTGCCAGCTTCCTCTCCTGGGGAATGCGGTTGCTATGGGGGGTTTCTGCTCGCAGATAACCAGGATCTTTTCATAGTGGTCATCCTGCCAAGCATGCGATGCTCCTCCGGTGTAACGCGATCTCTGCTCGGATTGATACGTCGGTTTTCCCAGTTCTCGCCATTAAAACAATCCTGCCCACGCGGTTCATTCAGCGGGAGGAAATGCTCGGTGGAACCCCTCAGATTTGTGCTGGTTTCCAGGGGATTCGGGGTAGAAGAAAAGGTGAATCCTACACCGAGTCGCAAGGTCATTAGTTGCACCTGTAAAGCCTGTACAGCTCTACACAGCAACGCCGCAAACGAATCAACCCTCTGTTGGATGTAATATTCAATTCAATCAAAAACTAATCAGATACTGTGTGTTTTAGATATACTAATGGTATAGTCGAAGGCGTGTTGATTGGTTGATCCTCAACTTTGGGTCTGGATCGACCTGAAATACCATCAAAAACACCGTAGATGCATTCAGAAGGCTGTAAAGAACAATGCCGACAACCTGCAGACACACAATTTTAGATTAAAGCATGCAATGCAGAACTCAAAAGGAAAATGTTGGTTTTCGTGTTGTGTATAATGTTAATGTTAATGTTAATTAAAGATTTTGATTGCAGCATTTGCAGGAGGAAATCCGAACCTAAGGACATTTCATCCAAGCAGAATGCGCCCCCAGTCCCCTGCCCCAAGTCATAGCTGGTTCCCGGGGGTGTTGAACACGAGAGCTCTCTCCGTGCAGAGTGTCAAACTTAAAACTAAAATCAGGGAGTTTAAAAAAAAAAACAAAACCCAAAAAGACAGGCGGGAAAGTGCTGAAAGGAAAAGCGCAGAGCAATAACACGAGGCGCAGGTTTTCCAAGAACCGCGAAAGTGCTCATCATAATCTGCAGCGTCAGCTTTTTGTTAATGACGTCCCGGTGTTACCGAGCTAGCTGCAGTACAATAACACCGCTGTGGCTTCCAGTCATCACGTTTATCAGTAATCATAATTGCTCCTCAGATATTACATATATAAATATGACTATACTAGTGGTAGCCTGTAGGTCGATCATTAGGAGACTGGTTTCAACACGATAATGTGCAGTTTCACTGTAAACATCTGCAACATCTTCCCGACCCGGGTTTCCCCGACTCTGGATCGAGACACCTGACACACCTGAGCATTCAGCTGATTGAAACTTGATATGTCAGCCAAAGATCCAATATGATATCCACAGCTGAGAGAAGACAATGCAGAGGCTGTAACCTTATTTCCTCCAGACTGCCATGATGAAATCCTGCAGACTGATGTGCCAATCGCTCCAAAACCCTCATATGAGCCTTCAATATTGACAGAGGGGGAGTTTAATCTGCTCCCCGAGTGGAAAACACCCGGGCTGCCCCAAGATCCACCTCTCCGTGACTAAGTGAACTCTAATTTTTCCATTTAAAGAAAAGCTCTTAACAGATCTGCTGAGAACAGTTAAAGTAAAACACGCGGAAAATTCAGAAAGTTATTACAAGTGTTATTCTGCGCTTCGACTCTTGTTTCCTTTGGGCATGAATTTCCATTTCATTTTGTCTGAGCGCTGCGATAAGAACATTTGCTGCAGAGAGCGTCACACGCTGTTCTTTTCTTTTGCAGAATTTCGAACTGGACGTCTGCTGTGCTTCAAATCGCGCTGCATCTTTTTTTTTTTTTTGGTGAAAGCTCTTTGACATTACTTTGTAACCTATTTTTCCCTTTTTATTATGTACGAGCACATTGGGTGTACAGAACGCAACAAGAAAAGGCAGGAAAATAAAACAGTACGCCGGCGGAAAATAGAGAGGGAATCTGCAAAAAAACGAACAACAACGGAGACGAGCAGATGACTCGCACTGCAGAAAGCTTTTAAATTTAAAAACTAATGCCAGGAAATCACAAAAAGGCACCCTATCATTTTAAAAATTTCAATTTTAATGCAATTGCGAATGTTTTTCCACAAAGAAACAACATTTATCAGCAAATAACTGTATTATTATCTTGCAATTTCCCCATTGTGGGACAAATAAAGGTTTTCTTATCTTATCTTATTACTATAATTTTGCTATTAAGTAAGAACCAACCGTTTTGCTGTAGTCAACAGTGGGAAGCCCATTTAGTTATAATAACAAATTGCTTGCATGAGATTAAAAAAAACAATTCCTTAAGGCTTTTACTGAACAATTATATCTTTACCTGTGGTGCACTTGTAGTTTGATAGAACTAAGGTGTAGATGAGGCAAGGTTATTTATAATGAACCTTTATAATGTCTTTTACATCAGACGTGCATTAGATTAACAAGGAAAAGTACAATAAAAAGGACGATACTGTTGAATTAAATGAGAGATTGGATTTAAAACATATATATAATGGCAGAAGTGTATTTATAGTGGGGGCTTCACTTCAAGGTGGTCTCTATTTTGTGCTGCCATCAGTCATAGCTCCTGACAAACATGCACTCCAGAGGAGACTACAGCATAACCGGTGAAGGACGTTTCACTCACCACCGCCTAAACCAGTCACGTCCCCCAAATATGACACAACCCTCAGATGACAGAGAGCTGCATATGGTGGACCCGATGAAGACAGATGCATCCGTGAAGCTAACTGCGCCGGCCGACGACGGAATAAACCCTGCAGCGTGGGGTGGAATCGAGCTCACAGATCTCACATGGATAGCGCAAGCCTCGGAAATCAGAAGAGAAATTGCTTCTGCGGTCGAAATTGGGATTTCTGAGGTTAGCGTCAGCATTTCAATGCAATGACACAGAGCCGACAGAACTCACTGTCTGCAAATGTGAGGAAAGGTAAGAAATAAGCAAAGTCTGATGTTTAAGTTTTTGCTAATTTATTGTATTTATGTAAACGCAGTAACCCTCCAGAACAGTCTGCTGCATTTAGGTAACGGAGGAAATCAGGGCACTTTATCATGTTTTCTCCACTGTAAGGGGACCTGCAGCACGCTTTAATATGCATTTTCTCCACTGGAAAGCCACCTTAAAGGCTGTTTATCATGTTTTCTCCACTGGAAAGCAACCCCTAAGGGCACTTAATCCCATTTTCTCCCTTTGAAGGGCACCTTAGATCACACTTTATTACATTTTCTCCACTGAAAGATCACCTTAGTGAAGAGTTACCACGTTTCCGTCAGTGCAAGGGCACCCTAAAGGCACTTGATCATGTTTTCTCCATTTGAAGGACACTCGAAAATGCACTTTGTCCCATATTCTCTATTTGAGCGCACTTACTCACACGTTCTCCACCTCAAAGGGCCACAAGGTGCCTCTTCAGAAACGTTTTCTCCGGTTCAAGGATACCCAAGGACGTATGTTAGGTGCATCTTTAATTAAACCCGGGACTCTGGATTAGTGTAAGTTAAGTAGAGAGACAGGATGGTGCAAGATGCTTTCTGTCGGGACATGTGGATTTTTTTAATGACGAGGTTTGCAGATTCGTTTACGTAATGCCCTTATTTGCATATGTGTGATGTATCACTGGGACTGTGGCAGCACAAGTGGCTCTCGCTGGACACCTGCTGTATGCCAACGTCAGCCATGAATCATGCACAATACGTCATCCAGGGAACATTGGCACTCCATTCAAATCCGCTGTGTGAGAGCCTTGTCTGAAAAGGTGTACATCAAACACCTATGACCTGCTGTCTGGCACTAAATGCGGCTCCCTGAGGCAGCTATTATCCATGGTTCACTGTCCGCAGAGCTCACATGGAGATAAAGTGCTAAATTGTCCCATTGTCCTAGCGATGTGGGATGTCACTTTAATGGATGTCCCTCAATGAATCTTTCCTGATCTCCTTTGAAGGAAATTGAGTGCCACACTTAGTCTGCGCAGGTGACATTGTCCTTTTAACGTCGCGGCAGGTAGGATCTGAAAGACACAAAGTAAATATGTAGATTTTCGGCGAGTACAAAGCGCCGGCTCCTGCTTGATCTAGTCTGTCAGAGGCCCCTGCAGCCTATTGCGTTCGATTGAAGTGGCCACGCGCGGTCTTTATTCTTGAGAGGAAGACTGACAGCTTTAGCACGGACCTGAGTGCGAATCCTCCACGCGATTGTCAGTCTCCGGCTCCCCGTGACACAAAATCCTCTGGAAAAAGTACCACCTGTCAAAACAGTCAATCTGCCTCTTAGGAGTGTGAGGGCAAGGGGGTGAGAGGAAATCCCTGCGACTATCACATCAGGTCATGTCAGTGACAGGGAGTTACGCTATCTGGTTACACAGCCGCTCGCTATGCCGTGCACATACTAAAGAGACACCTGAACTGTGCACCAAACCTACGCGATGACGCCTCTCCGTGCTACCTGCCAGTCTCATTGCATTATGCTTTAAACCTGGTCCAAACTCCTTCATGCAAATCCAGGAACATGCATATGCATTCTCAGTGCATATGCATGGTTCTCAATCTGGGCACACGCACGCACAAGCCTCCGCTCGTACAGTCGAGGTCGTAATTGGACATGGAGATGCGAGTACTTTGCATATCACTTTCATATCTCCCAGCTCTGCCGTTCTTCAGACCTGTGAACAAAAAGGCTGCCAATTCAGCACAGCCGCTTGTTGAAACTGCTCTTCCTCCTCGCCAAAGTGTTTTAACCACGCCAAAGCAGCTGCCATCGCGCGTGATCACGGCTGTGGCTAACTCTAGCACCCGTGTTATCAGTAAATCATCATGTACCTCCAAACCGTCGGTAAACCACAGGCTGTGTTGCCTGAGTTTTCATCAAAAGTCCGGTAGGTAATCGATATGTTGGTCGCATTGAAGCTGAGGTTAGAGAGCGAAAACAAAAACAGGGTGAAATGAAATAGTCTAATAATAAAAAATAATAATAACAGCCCACAAATCCCTCACACACATATATCACAGGGCTCCGTCTGGGACACCCGGGCTGAATTATGCATAAGGTGAACATATTCTCACCCACCTCCTTCGTCAGTTTGTGTGTGGGAGGTGCAATCCGGTCTTCAGACAAGAACCTTGATATCCTGCAAAGCCCTGGATTACTTTTAGTGACAATGTGGTTGTTTTTTTCTTTTTATGTCTGGTGCCAAAGGTTTTTTTTCAAAGTCAGGGCGACATCGTCCAGCATGAGCACGATTCCTGTGATGCAGGGACGCCGAAATGGTGCACGGCGGACGTTTTGCAGATGTTTGCTTTGTTCATTCGGTCGTCTGTGTTCTGATCTGTTGTGCGCACCATCAGCGGCAGATATGGACTCCTGCAGCCATCCTGGTGTTTTAGTGTCGTATTTAAAGTCAAGATGAAATGAAAAAGCCCCTTTTTAAGCCTTTTTGA
Source organism: Datnioides undecimradiatus (assembly GCA_008933995.1). Taxonomy (NCBI): domain Eukaryota; kingdom Metazoa; phylum Chordata; class Actinopteri; order Lobotiformes; family Datnioididae; genus Datnioides; species Datnioides undecimradiatus. The sequence continues at coordinate 21,870,062 of WARS01000029.1, forward strand.
TCACGTCTTCAGTTACATTTTGCACAGCACATCCCAAAAAAGCCGAGTAAATCAGTGTTAAACGATGATATTATGACATCCACCCATCAGTCTTTAACGTTTAGCAGCATGGAGTGAGATTCATTAGCTAGCTGGATCCTAGCCAGCTCTGAATCACTGCAACTCTCCACGACTCGCCCACTTTTCCACGTTCAGTTCCTCCTCCGAACATCATGTCCGACCCGTTTCACCCGGAAACACGTCACGATACAGATGCTGTTCCTGTGATGAAGTTTCATCTGGACTTAAAACCAGTTAATCGAGTACAAAAGTCAACAGGAACTCAACCTAATTAATGATATTTAATAAGATATGGTTTTATGTTTCATTCTAAAGACGGGCTGGGCAATGTCACAACACCAGTCCACGTAGATCTAGATATATATAGATTTAAGACCATATAGGGAGCCCATATATGCCATATTTGCCCATAAATTGTTATTCTTGTTACCAAAGTGCTTTGAATTGTGTGATTCTGGAAACATCCTTTATCGATAACCCCTCGTGAAGTCATGAGTGATGACCTGACACGTTTGCGCCATGCTTCCAAGTAAAACGAGTGCGAGCATCAATGGTCTTTTAAAAACGTTCAGCTCGACAGCGCCGGATGCGCGGCATCACGGCCGACTTTGTCTTGTGTTCCAGCGTGGACGCAGCCCGCTGGGCGTCGGGGGGGGTGCAGAGAGCCGGGGCTTTGCCAGTTGATAAAGCAGTGGAGAGGGTCTTTGTGTGGACACTGAAGCTCATTATCCAGCTCAGCAGATGATGACAGTAAACAAGGAAGGAGAGGGCATTCAAGCAAGGACAGTATCAACAACCCAGAGCCGCCCTGCAGCAGGAGAACAAGCAACGCTGAGGCTCTCCGCTATTCCGCACAGTAACGCGTTAAAGTTAGTTTAAAGTTAACTGTTTTTGTGTGATTATGGAGCAGAAAATACGATTTGCCACTGAACTATTTTAGAGTAAAGCGATGTTTGAGGTTCAAACGTCTTAAAAAGCGGCGTAATAGATCGGGTGATGGGCTGCGATTGTAGGTTTTGCTGCATTCAAAGTGGATTTAACAGGAAAAAAGTGCCAAATTGAGCAAACAAAGGGGCTACTGTAGAACATGTCGAAATGCAAAATGCATCTAGGAATGAGAAATAAAAGTTTACAATGACTTTAAATTCACTTTGAAATGACATGTAAGAGCAACACGTGCGCCGCTCTGGAGACGCACGATAAAGTCTGTCAAACGAGTGTCAAAACTGATTTTAGCTGCGCTGCGAGCCCGACGGGGAGGCTCAGTCTCACACTGACTAATAGAGTCGTAAAGAATTAATTTGTACTTAGCACAGCGGGGCGCTATAGCATAATTGCGTCTTCAAAATCATACCTCCATTACAGCAGTCGGGCTTTATATCATTATGTTGTGGTGGGAGGGAAACACGCAGAGCTTTACAGTAATTCATGGTCTCTAATGATAAATGACAGAGAGTCACTTACTTGTGGTGGGTTAGCCGGTCTGTTAGAATAACTCATAATATCATTTAATACACAAGCTTCACTTGAGTGGTGTCGTTTTGTTTATTTCAGGTGGAGTCGGCTCTAAAATGCCTTTGTTCAACGCTGTGGCTGTGGCTCAGAGGCAGAGCGGGTCAACCGCCTTTCTGAAGGTTGGCAGTTCAATTCCTGCCTCCTCTGGGCTGCATGCCTAAGAGTCCACAACCCCAAATGCATTGCATCTGATGCTGCATGATGATGTAATGTAATGATGATGTTTCGGGTGAATACTGACTTCTACTCTAAAGCACTTTGAGTGGTCAGACGGTCCATTTCCTGACTCTTTCCTGACAGGGTTCACCTGCAGTGCACCGCCCAGCAGCGGCGCCCACTGAGATACATGCAGCTGCGCATCCCTGGTGGATTTCTGTGTGACGTTAACACCAAGTTTCTGGTATTTTAGCAGCCGGCTGCACGCCTGTTTCTCAAACCGGACTTCCTGTTTTGTAGCTCGTCATCTGGTCGGCACCTGAGGCAACGCGCCAACCACCAGCGCAGCTTCCTCTCCTCTCTCTCTGAACCGACGAAGAAGCACGATGTGGAAAAATGTCAGTTGTGGTTTTTGGGCCGGTTATATCCTGCTTTTACTTACTGAACCTTCTCATGTTTTCAGACATCTTTACTTCCTGTATTTGCCCTTTTCTCACCTGTCTTCTGCGTCACCTGCGTCTGTCTGTTTACCAGCTCCACGTACATGTTCTCTGTATGTCGCATATTGTCTTCAGTGTTTGCCCTAATCCTCGTGTTTCCCTGTGTTCCTGGACTCTGATTCTTTCCCACGTTTACTGACCTGTTTGCCTTTTGGGCCACCGTTGTTTTAGGCTTACCCCTGTCCGTCTGATTTGCCTAAAATGTTCTCTGGCTGACTCATAACCACACGAACCCTCTTCCTTATTGTGGTTTTGCCTGTACTCACTTTAACCGTCGGATTACCCCTCCTCAATCTGAAACAAGATGCTATCTAACAAAAACTCAAACACAGCCCTCGGTGTCATGGTTGGTGTTTCTCCGAATGATACGCTAACATGCAGGTGTGCAATTTTACATGCAGGACGCGTAAATGAATTGAAATGCTAAGTGTTAACAGGCGGACAACAAATCAATGCATCACCCACGACCGATATCCACTCTCTTCCTCCGGTTACGATGCGGATTCAAGTCACTCTTACCCGCCGTCAGCTCTGCTCGTCCAGAAAATACTTTTTTTTTCACGTGCACCGCTGAACTCCGACAGTCACAATAACAATAACATTTTGGATTATGAGCACAAAAAAAAGATTAATTTTGGGGATTTGGGATTAAGATGTCTAAAAATATTGCGGTGGAGTTTTCCCCCTGCACTAGCTCGCACCCGAGAGCAGCATGTGCAATATATGGGGTATTATATATTCATCCAAGGTAGAATGTCATGTATATGCAAATAACCATTACCACCACTAACCTAGCAGTGATGGGGATTAGACGTGGACTTCACCCCTGATGATGTCTATCTCTGGGTGTTTGAGCGGAGTCACTGTAAGCTGTGCAGCGAAGCTAGTCGTAGTCGAGAGGATGAGTCACAGAGCTCCAGTTCACTGATCAACACCTCCGCCTCAGCCCCCCGGGCACAGCTTGACACGCAAACACACCCTCGTGTCAATCTGTCAGAAACAAATGGGGTGAGGTGGAGGAGGGGCGCGCGGCTCCAGCGAAGGCGACCTCGGCATGCACCCGCCGAGTATACGTCTCATCATCCCGGCTGGCGAGCAGTTATTTATTTATCTATTCAGCTGCCTGTCTCGATATTATTGCGCCGATGCACCGTCGTCGGATAGAGCTGCCGTTTTAAATCATATGCTGCGTCATTAAAAAAACCCATACTTACTTATTTAAAAAAAATAAAATAAAATTGGACACATATCCGTTCATTAGGTTTGGAGATTAGCTTAGCTTAGCATAAACGCTGGACACTAGCTAGCTCCTTCTAATACTTCTAATGGATATAAATAAAATACAAACGTGTCAAGATGTGGTTTTGCAGGAAGCAACGGTGATCTGGAGCTGTTTCTTGTACAGATGCACTTACTTCCTGGAGTCCTTGCTGGTTGCCTGGCAACCTCACAGCGATGACTGGCACAATTATGGGAACAGCACCCTCAAGTTGACGGTGTTCGATAAAGGCATTGTCCCGGTCGTGCTTGTGCCTCTGCTTGAGATGTGTTACGACTGTGTCAACCGGGAAACAAAGGGGCGGGCCGCAGCCGTGCCTCTGCCCGTTTGCTCACACACATCACATGAGCCTTTTCACAGAAGACAACACTGGCCCACATGTACCTGTAAGCGTTGACTCCCGACAGTTAAATCAATGCAAATAACAAATTATCAGTTATTATCAGTTCAGTTTGCATTTTCATGCCCAGCAGAAGTCAGCGGTCATGAGATATGCGTTTTAAGCTCTTGGTATGTGCAGTAGGTGTGTGATACTGCAATATATGGTATCGATCCAATACCAAGTAAATACAGGGCCAGTAACGCAGATACCGATTATTAATTAGTTAAAGCCCTGGACAGAGTTTGGGCGAAGTTTAAAGGTAAATAGAAAATACTTTATTATCACAATAAGTTTAATAATTTAATAATTCTTAAAAACAAACAAAAAACTTTTTTTTTTTTTTTTACCACATCAAATACAACAATCCCTAATCTGCTCACACTTTCCTAATTTATTGGTACATTATACATTTTATGGCGTATTTCCAACAATAAATTAATATGCAACGCTCCCTCCTGTGTCTTGCACCTAGTGCTTGTGCGCTCGGGTAGTAAAGCATCGGATATGACGCAGTTCACGTAAGCACTGCTCCGCTGGGTACCTGTAAGATAAAGGTATTAATGAATTTCACGTTTAATCAGCATTTAGTCTGCACGGAGAAATCTGGATCTGAATTCACAGCGTGTGAATTAAACACCGTGAACGAGCCGATTGTACATTAATAAGTGTTGTCTGTAGTGCTTAAAGTGATGGAGGGCGCAATATATGGCGCTGCCACTATGCCATGACGTTGCGTCTGTTGAATCTTTGTCTTTTTTGCATGAACTTCCTCCCGTGGTAAGGAAGTCAGCGTCTCTTGGGCGCGAGGAGGAGACCGACTCCTTAACGAAACGCGATGTTTACCAGCGGAGGAGTTGCAGAAGGAAACAAAGTTCTGCTCTGGCCTACGACATGCTGAAAACCGTCCAGTCTCGCCGCGCAGTCACAACCTCGCCCGGCTCGAACAAGCCGCAGTAATTGCAAACCGATGCCTCTCGGGAGAATTAGAGCACATTTTACGGCGGCACGCAGATTAGTGCTTAAAGAAGATTTTAGCATGACCAATTTCATTTATTTTGAACCGCGACACTACAGGAAATCGCACTTCACAAGCAGCCGCTGAATGTTTTCCTCCAGCTCTTTTAGGAAACAGCGTTTACACTGATGAAAATGAATCATTTTGTGCCATTACTGCTGCTCCGCTGTGCACCTCTATCAGCTGTGGCATTTGAATGAATGGAGAAAAAGCGGTTACTACGCTGAAAGGCTGCGTAAGGAGACAATAATTGAGGCCAAATGACACGTGTTGAGGGAACAATTTTAATTTTTTTTTTTGACAGAAATTGTACAGAAGCTTAATGGGGCTCCGCTTTTTCACGCAGACTACTTCACACGTCCACATCAGCAGCGGCGTTTAAAGGACGAGTGCGACTGTATTTCCTCCGGCGCCCCAGAAACCATCGCCCAGCTCCGCAGGCGACCGAAAGTAGAAAAGTTTATTATTATCGCACAGGATATCGTGTGGGACTACTGTCAACGCTGCACACCTTGTGGGATATCTTTATGCCACCCTAATGAAAGTACATGAATACGCAGAGGGGGAGATGAAAGCTTCCTCGGGAAACTCCAATTAAAATATGTATGTCTTTGAAAGCGCGCTCCCTTTCATCACATCCGATTCATTAAAACAACGTATGTGCCCCGCTTCCTTTCAGCCTCAGACCAATTATACACTACCCCTCTCGCTGGTTCCCCAGTTTGTTTTTTCAGATACATGGGGGTGTTTTCCCCCATAAAGTCGTGCTATAGGTTAAATTTAAAGCTCGGGTTTTGTCAAGGACATTAGTTTAGGAACTGGCGTGAAATGTGAAATGTATTTTAAAGTCCTGCTCTGGGTGAGGCTCTGTGATCCTCTGCGATGCTTTGATTTCACTTCAAGGCCCCTTTTCTCTGATTGCCGTTGAAATGCTCGGGTGACCTGATAAAACCAGATTCATTTCAGCCCAGAGATTTGAAACAGTTGAAGCCACCACCCCCCCAACGCCTCCCTCCTCCCGCTAATATTCAGCATAGCCACAGTCCCGGGTTTTGCAAAGATTCAGTAATGTTTAATATCGGCTGCTCAGTCAGTCAGACACACTGGAAACTGAGCTCCGCTGCTGCTCGTACTGAAGCAGTTTAGGATTTGTTCATTGACTCTGCCCATTGTCGCCTGTTGATAAGAAATAAGGAAAATAGTCCTCTTTTTCTGTTACCCTCAGTCGGCTTCATTTCCTCCCTGATGTGTTTTTCCGTGTGGGATAAGAGGCCATGAATACGCTAAGTATCCTTGAGGAAATGTGAGCAGGAAGCATGGAGTCGATCCAGTTGAGCACGAGCGGCCGCTTTCGCCGCTTTTTGCCGCGCGTGTGTGCGCGATGTCGGAAATGAGGCGCGAAACAATGGGACTGTAGTTTTCATCAGTGAAGTGAGGACGAGGGGGGAAAATAAAACTTCACACCCGCTCGAGGTCCGCCATCGCGAGCACTTAAGACGAGGGAACACTTACTGTCAGACGCTTCCACGGTGTAAAATCACGACAAAATGACACAATAATGTTTCGCATGTACCGTTTAGGCTTGCAGAGGGCCTTGGCTTAACACCATTGTGGGGTAATAACATGAATACATTATTCAGATATGAACAGACGCGGACTGCACTCAAGCTATACTTACTGCACAGGTGTTATTCTTATTTCACATCTGTCTGTGAGCCTCCTTCTGCAGCTGAGCTGAGCCAAAGTTAGGGGCCGTCTCAAAAGTGCAAGAAAAAAGTGGCCGTTTGGACTTTGACCTATTATAATGATAATAATGTGCTTTTCCAGCACGACCCTTAAAGGTTACACAGCTTATATTTGTACTTTATTTGTATTTTATACTTTCCTCTGCAGTCCTGTATGCTGCTGTCTGCTGGGCGGCGCAGACCGGGAACAGGAAGAGACTGAACAAACTGGTGAGGAGGGCCAGCTCTGTCCCGGGCTGCCCGCTGGACTCCATAGAGGAAGTGAGGGAGAGGAGGATGTTAGCCAGGCTGACGTCCATCACGGACAACAGCTCCCACCCCCTACACCAAACAGCGGAGGCCCTGAGCAGCTCCTTCAGCTGCAGGCTGCTGCACCCCCAGTGTAGGAAGGAAGTCATTCCTCCCTGCAGCCATCCGACTGTACAACACACAGGTACAGTAAACCACAGTCACACAGGCACTGCAAACTGTATATGTAGGTATGTGTGTATATATTGATATGTACGTGTAGAGGCATGCATATATTAATATGTGCAGCAATACAATCTATATGTACACTTGGTGCATGTTTGATATTTGCAGTTTGCCTCTTCTCTACTGTGCAGTATTACTCCTGTTTTATGCAAATGTGCATGCCTTTATTTATTTATTTATTTGTATATTCCAAACTTTTTATTTTCGAGAATATTTTTTTCTTCCCGTGTGTTTACGTTGCGTGCATAAGTACCTGCGTTTCTTTTTTTTTTTTTTGCTGCATGCTCTAATTTTATCTTACTCTTGTGGTTTTATGTCCTTCTTTTCAGTCTTTGAGCTGCTGCACCGCTTAAACCTCCCCCCTGTGGGATAAATAAAGTATTTTCTTATCTTATAGTTTTTCCAAGGCTGGGGGTTGAAATAAAAAGCATGTTTTGTTGTTTATTAATGTGATTATTCAGGCACTTGCATCAAATATGACGTTTGTAATATTTACACATACACTGTATAAAGAACAACTGAGCACAGGAAATGAAGCGGCATTGATCCAAGCATTGCATTTAATATAAAATAGCACAGTTAACATTAACGTTATGAACTGAATGAGCATTTCTTTGCACGGGATCTTTGTGAAACAAACAGATACAGAGGCCGGTAAGAGTTTTGCGTGACATCCGTGCAACAGTTTCTGAAGTAAGTGTTTATTTTAGAGCAGATTGACAACAGAAGATGCCGCGGAGGGCTCAGGTCCATTCCCACGATTTCCCTTAATTCATCAGCATGAGCTGCGGCGTAACACAGATCACACAATTGCGGTTTCAAATCTGTGCTTGTCTGAGATGTGTAGGTGGCTCCGCCTGACCTTACCAAGCCTCTCCTGGCCTTGATATAAAAGACTGGCTATTGGCAGAAAATATGTTATCAAACATGATTCTCTGGGGAATTTCCATGCAGCTTTTCCTGCTTATTAAACTGCTCCAAATTCTCCAGGCCTCGTAGGAGGATGTAGAAAATGGAAACTCGCTCTCTCTCTCAAAAAAATAAATATATTAAAAAAAATAGATCACAAACACGAGGCTAAAAATGCATTGCTTCAACGAGCAAGCATTTAGCATGTTGAACTAGATTTTAATCCTTCATGGGGAGTTCACAAAAAAAAATAAAGCTCTCCATTTGCCAGCAGAACACTTAGCGAGATTAAAAAGCCTCCCCTAACAGCCTCGCTGTGAGTCAGCCCTGCCTATATTAATGTCTTTGTAGATTAGGCACAGCGAGGGGGCACGCTAGGGGTCAGCGCTGGAAGCAGGTAGTACAAGCAGATTGTTGCCCCACCCCCCCCCACCCGGCCAACAGCTGGCTTTACCGCTGGCCCCGCTGATTAGATGAAGTACCTCAGTTTATCCCATCTACTCCCTCAACCTTGACCAGGAAGCTCGGGGAGCATGTTTACGCTCCCGCCAAAACACACACTGCAGTGAATGAGACACACCTGCAGACCCCCCCCCCCCCCCTCCCCCACCTCCCTCACACTTTGCAGTTCATCTCAGGTTAGACAAGAAAGAACACGGCGACCAAGACGGAGAATAAACAACAAGGAGGTACAATGTATGGGGTCACTGCTGCCATTCTCTGCGTGTTGCCCCCGGGCTTGGTGTCTCAGCAATGTTGCATTGAAACCAAACAGGGATACCTAATTGTACATTTCAAATGCAAAGCCTGCCTACAGGGTAGTTTGGCAGGATTGCATGTAAAAGGATTTATACGTGTCTGCTCCACACAGAGGAGCCAACGGATGTGCACGCCAAACCGCATGCCTCTTCTGAGTTATACAGAGAGGGAAAACAAAGCAATCAGACGAGGAGCATTGTGTTCTCCTCTCAAAGGCATTGCCGGGTCTGACGAGAGGTAAGCGGCGCCGCTGTAAGCGTCATCCTCACGTTAACGCCGCTCTGTAATTCCTCTTACGGACGTCACAGCAAAGTGAGTCGATGACAAATCCGAGTGCCATGCTGTGAGCACGGCAGCTCCTCAGATGCACCGACAAAAAAGAACAAGGGGACCGGTGCACGCTGTAATCCCCCCCCTCCCCGCCCGCTGCATGTCAATGATGCATGGTGGGTTGACTGACCATCTATTGCGCTCATGACGCCATGATTTTATTCTTTAAAAAATCAGTTTGAGGGCTTTATTACCTTTTCCTGTCCAACAAGCAGGAAACACAAGATTAGCAATCAGGGCAGGGACCCAGACCAAACAAATACGTTGACCAAAAACACTGATATTTTAGTTAATTTTGTGGTTGTGAACAAAGTTTTTTATCCAATATACCATTTGCTTAAGCCAAATGAGTGTTTCAGTATGTTGGGAAATGTTACTGAGCTTCAGAGCTGTTGGCAGGAGGTCGATTTTAGAGCCTAGCTAGCCGGTTCCCCCTGTTTCCAGTCACTGAGCTAAGCTAAACTAACTGGCAGATTGTATTAGTTATATTGCTATATTCCTACGTTTCAGTCAGCGGAGAGAACCCTCGGTGTATTTTGCATTTTGTTGTTACCAGATGTTAAGATTCTTATAATCTGACAGTAAAGTAACAACACAAGGAAACAATGGAAGACCTTGAATCTCTTCTGTTCTTTCGTCTCAGACTTAATTTGGGAAAAGGCCGTTTAAGGCATCAAAACAAGCAGCTGCTGAGAAATTATACATATAAAATGTTAGTTTGGAGCGCAGACACAAAATGTGACCGTTCTGTCAACCAATCAGTGGGCTGCAGTGTTTCAACGCCACCTTTAAGTACCAGATAAGAGGGCTTGAGGGTTAACAAACGCAGGGAACCACATGGAGTTGTCCTTTCTCTATCATCCACAACTTTTACCAACGGAAACACAAAAATAACTTTTCTAACGTGCAACAAATTGATCCAGACTGCTCGGCGGAAACGTGGCTTGAGTGTGTCACGGCACGTCGTTTGCTGCCGCTAACGATGTCAAGGAGAGCGGTGGGAGCGAGCGTTGACTTGAAAGGCCTGCAGAGAGGAAACGCAGGATCGGGCGATAATTCCCTGGGGATTCGTCACCACGAGCTGCACCCTTCACGGCACACATGGCTGTTTGATCCATTATTAATGTAAAAATATTGATTAGAGTGGCTTGAAAGACTGCGACGTGTCAGCAGAGATGAAGTTTTGCTTTAATCAGTTGGTATTAAATGAAATTCGGTCAGACGCAGGTATGCCGTGGCCATTTTGACCAATTTATAGTCCTTCTTCAGACATGGCTACATATGGACGAGTGACCCCGTGCAAAAAGCTATGCTACATTAGCAGAGGATGGATTTTCTTCAAATGTTATGAACTGCACAGTGCAAAAACTGAAATGCTGACAGGCTGAAATGTAAGTAAGGCAGAGGTGCTGAAAATGAAAGAACGAGGGGGTTTTTTAAAAAAAGGAGAAATTCAGTCTATGAGAACTCGCCGAATTCAAACAGAGAGCCCGCATTTCAAAATTTCAAAGCCAATGGAAATTGATTAATGTATTCTCTTTGAAGGCTGGTAACCTGGCCAATTTGTGCCCGGGTTTTACTTTTAGATACACGCCTGTATCATAAAAGCGTCATCGTGCGGATTGAGCGAGCGAGGGCGTGCTCGGCGCATGCCATGACATCGAATAAGACTGGAGGGCGAGTGTGAAGCATATGTCCGTGTTCCTTATACGAGCTAAATATAGCTTCTGGTGGAGTAACAGAACGAGAAGCATAAAGTATGAAGGGCAGATGGTGTGGTTGTCTGGTATGAACTAAATCTATTGAACCCCATGGGGCTGTATCCAAGTGATCAGATGTTAGATCCATACGGGTAATCAATACTTAGGGAATAAATAACACATATCGTATGTGACTCAGGTTCATATGGGTCCTGGTTTCCCGGCTGGTTTCAAACAACAAAGTACAACATGGTTGTAGACTGTGCAACTTGTGTGCAGAGGGCTCGGACTCCACGGTCCGACCGTGGTGCTAACGAGTAACGTGATGTTTTTTAATCTAATGCTTTGTCTTTGATTCTGCAGCAGCTCCTTCCAAACTTGAACAGCTACTCTTCCGTTTTCATTAACGCTGCGCATTAATAGCCCATTCCCATTGTTGAGTTCTCCACCCTGAACTCGCGTGTTCGTTTGATGAAGGATGCAGGAGTCTCTTAAAAGTTAAATCACCAAGTCTTTTATTTGTCTTCTAACAGCAAAGAGTGCATAAGAAAAAGAGATCGTTTACAGAGCTCCGGACCAGACTACGTTTCCCTGACAGACATACAGTCACAGCATCAGTTCACCAAGTCTGATGATCTATCTTTCCCTGTTCCGTGTTCATATTACTGTTACACAGAGGAGGAATGTGCGTGTAATCATTTCTCATTGGCTGCATGGCTGGATACTCCTTCTTGCAGGTGTCCTTCTCGTGTAGTCTGACTCTGCTCTCGTGATCGGCGTCAGCCGTTGATAGCTCCTGTTTTCTGTGTAGAGAAAGAATACAACACCGCACATTCCCACACCCAAAGCTATCGTCTGCATTCTTGGAGGCCTTTCACCCGAACAGACAGTAACTATCTCAGAAGCCCGCAGCTGTAGGTTATACCATTAATGGAGTTGTTCTTGACGCCTGCGGTACATTACCTCATCATTCTCATGTCCCTGTCGACATTCTTTTCCCATGCGATTTGCTCCTCTAAGCGTCTAAGCAGTGTGGCTCTCATGTCTGCTGTGATTAAGAATTCCAAGCGTTTGCACACCAACTTCTCTGCACATAAGCAATGTAGCCATGTATCCCAACACCATGCTTTGCATGTGTTTTATTAATCAAATGGCATTGAGGCGAGGGGTGTCTAGTCTGAGTCAAAAGCCCAGTCTCTCCATTATTGTGGATGCAGAGTTCTAAATGATTTGATGGAGATAGAAACCCTAGATAAAAACCCTTAAGATAAATTGAAGATAATACATACTTGCATATAGATGTTGCAAAGGGTTTCATTTCATATTTGACTCAAATTGGATTCGCTGAGCCGACGTACTGTTGCTATACGTCTGTAGTTCTTCATTTATATTGTAGTATACATGCAGGCAGATAAACAATGAAATGCAATGAACATGCTTTGACACGCAAAGCTCAGCCTGTTGTGCCGGTTATGCTTGAATACTGTTGCTAAGCTGTGACTGGATAGTCACTGTTTGATAAAACAGCGGCAGGTGAAATTGCCACGCACTCGTATGGTCGGGCACAAGTTTCAGGTAAGGCATTTGTTTTGATTAGTAAAATGTGTCAAAGCAAGCGGGAGGAAATGATCTCAAGGTGCTGTTTGCCTGTTTGCATGTTGTAAAACTGATGAAATAGTCGCCCGGTATGTACAGCCTGTTTCTCAGAACATTAGCCGTGCACCTGCTTGAGGAATATGACTGATGTTCACCTCGGAGGCGACTCATTCTCTCTTTTTCATCTCTCTCACAAAACACGCTTTTATACTCCTACCTGGGCCACCTGTTGTAGGAAACTGTAATCAGGGTGCTGTAAGACAAAACAAAGGTTCCCCTGCAACCCTGAGATCGCTTCAGTGGACACATGTTTTGTTTGTATAGCCAAAGTGGCTGGATAGCAAGCCAGCCAAATGCTGATAGTTGAATTAAACTATGCCAGTGACTGTTGCCAGGACTGCATTACCAGTACAGCTTCATAGTTGTGGTGCAAGAGTGACGTCTTATGTAATTTTGGCAGAACAAGCTCTTTTTTTTTTTTTTTAAAATGAGCAACACGGGGTTATACAATCGTCTCGCGTGGCTCTTTGTGCGAAGGTCTGTCTGCTCCGTGAACATCACGGCTGGACTGGCTGCAGCTCTCCGTAATGGAGGAAAATTGATTGAAAACGGTGTCGCCTGCATTGATCATAATAAATGGGCTAATTAATGACACTGCGAGGCACATATTCGCTGCAGCTGTCACTGAAAGAAGAATGCCTCTTTCTTCGCAGGGCAAACTAAATAGCAGCTTTTGGAGGCTTTGAACACCTAATAAGTCTCATATGAGTCCTTTTCTCTCCGCCAATTGAAAACATTGACGAAACTTCATCTATCCCTTGCAGACGAACGGCATCCCATATGTTCAAAAAGGCGTTTTCTACTGCCGTGAATCACGCCTTTCTAAGACTCCCCTTCCATGATAACGCGCAGAACTCCTAATGAATGCAGTCAATGATTTAGCACTGGTAGCGAGATGAGATCATGAGGCGATCGCAAATATGCTGCTCTCCCTTTTGTGCCCTATTACCGTCCCTTCAAAAAGGCCCTACATCCCATTTGTCCACGGCCGGGGTTATTTCATAGTGGCTGAGTGTACGATGAGGCGGCGGGGCTGCTCATGTGTGAATACACCTCTGACAGTAGTCACAATTCAGGCGCTTTTGAAAACTGCCCATAAACAACGGCGGAGGGCAAAAGATGCTTACAGAGGCAGCAAGTGTAGTCGAAGTAAAGCACAAGTGTTGGTGGAGGAGGCAGCGGCGGCCCAGTCAGGAGAGTCCCGGGCTTTATGTTGATTCATTACTCTATTAGGCCTCGTGACAGAGATAAGGACCAGCATGTTTCAAAGTGATAGCTGACCTCGGCGTTTTACCCGTCGCACCGCCAGCACGCCCCCAGCGCCCGCCGTTTTTCAAACACACATGCTCGCTTGCACACAGGAGAGCAAACACTGCTAAACTAGCTCCCACACCCGCACGCACATGTGCACGCCAAGAAGGACCACACACTGATGGAGAGACCCACACAAAGGCAGACGTAGTGTCCACGCCTGAGCAGGCGCCTGCACATTAAAGGGATAGTTTGGGGTTTTTTCAAGGTGGGATTGTATAAGGTACGTACCCATAGTTATTGTTTTACCTAAAGTGGATGGTGGTTGGAGAAGTAGGTGGAGGAAGCTGAGCAATACACTGTTCTGGTCGGGTGGCAGCGGCAAAATGTGTTTTAGCACCCTAAAACACTAATTTCACACAATCAGACAAACAAACTCACTGATTGGGGCAGCAGTAGGCCAGCAACGTCCATGTTCTTTGAGCTTAAATGACCGGTTTTGTTAAGAAGAGTCTGGCGGATTTGAAGAGAGCAACATGAGGGCTTCGGTTTCTCCATAGGCAGGGTCCACCCAGGACAGGTTGCCGGTCTGTCTGCAGTGAAAATACAGAGATACAGATTTGGAGTCTAAAATCTTGTCCAACCCCGTCCAGAAGCTACCTCCTGCTCCTTCCTCCTCCAAACTAGGGGCATGCTGACTGCCATCTACTGTAGGTAGGACACTGACTGCCGATTAATTAATCAATCCCATATGAGACCAGTTCAGAAAACTCGAAGTGTCCCATTAACAAACATGCACTCTGTATAACCTTGGGGGTAAATACTTTGAATTGAATTGAAAGCCTTTATTGTCGTTGCACAAGTTAGAAAGAAAAACAGGTAAGAAAAACAGGTACAACGAGACTGCAGAGAGCCTTCCTTTACGGTGCGTCTTGATGTACATCTTGTACATCTTGTGCATCAAGTCTACGTGCCCTCAGCCACACGCACTGAGATGATGAGATGAGAGGATCTTCCAGTTGCTTGGCCGTTTCCAAATGATGTTTCGCCACCTTTCACTCATGCTTTTCATTTAGAAAACCCTTATTTTGCAAATCTGGCCAGGGCTGTGTTCTTTTATTAGATCTTGCATTGTCAACCTACAGCCGTGGATCAGGGTGCAGACTTGGAGGCCAGGCAGCAGAAAGCTTCCTCGACTGTACTGCAAAAAGCAGTAGCAATTAAAAAGAAAGCCCTCCCTAAAACCAGATGAACTGGAACAACTACATGCCCCTCGCGTTGTTCTGCTGTTTGCACCACCTGGTACTTACTGCTGATTTGTACCATAACCACTCTTGATTTGTGCAGTCTTCTTCCTACATTTCAATGTGCAATATATTTATCTGATTACAATATATTGTACCATTGCTATTCTACTGTTCTACTGCTGTTACTGTTCTACTGCTGCTCTTACCTACTGCTCTTACCTTGCTGTTGCAACAATGCAATTTCCCCATTGTGGGACAATAAAGGTTTCTTAATCTTAATCACTTTCATCACCAATGCTCCCATTCCGGGGTCTAGACAAGATTCAGATAGATAAGATGTGAATTTAGTGCATTTATTTAAGTATTGTGGCTAAGTACACTTTTAAAAACACTACCTTAACTATTTCCATTTTCTGTAGTCATTAAAATGAGCTTTTCTGGATAATATTCGACAGAAAGTTAAAGGTAAACCCACTGGTTTCCAGCATTTTGGTTTGAACCAACCCACCACACACACAAAAGATTAGCTGACACCATGTCTCAATATGTTGTTAGCATTTACTTTGCATTTTCACCTTTAATACCATATCAATAAACTCACCCCCACACTCCCAACCCAGTGTCTCCCAGATTTGCAAAATAAGGGTTTTCTAAATGAAAAGCATGAGTGAAAGGTGGCGAAACATCATCTGGAAACGGCCAAGCAACTGGAAGATCCTCTCATCTCATCATCTCAGTGCGTGTGGCTGAGGGCACATAGACTTGATGCACAAGATCAAAGCGGGGATCTTGTTGTTTCAATATGAGCGTGTCTCCTGGTGGAGAAATGTCCCGTTTGATTGCTTTAAAGATGACCGTGTTTGTTTTCTCGTTCCAGATGGTTTTGACGTAGTTTGCATTGTAAATGAAACAGCTTGTTCGAAGGACGTACAGACTGCTCTTCCCTCATCCAGACCGCATGATTACTCATATTTTTAGCATGGTGCTACCAGAGCATTTGTGATTAATTCATGCCATAACCCTACTCTGTTTGTCACATTTTGCCCGGCGCTTTATCTCTCCGTCCCTTCTTTAGGGGAAATGTGATACAGCCTTGATCGAGTTAGTACTTCATTATTAGTGTCGAAGCTGCACGAGGAAACTCACGCCGCGCGTCGGTCAGAGTGAAGAGATAGCGCTTTAAATTAAACAATCTGTTAAACACAATTTCGCAGTCCTAAAAATGAGAAGATGGTAATTTCTTCTTCGCGTCTACAGCAATCGCTGACTTTTGAAACTGCCAGTTTAGCCACATTACCACAGCAAACAAACCAAAACTATCTGCATGGCAAGATACCAACTGGGTGTAGGTGAGATGATGTTTTTGTCTGCGTGTGAAGCCCATGAGTATTTTCACCAGTATGAAAAACGATACCTCGCACAGCTTGAAAGCCGGCCACCAGAAACCGGAGCTGGCCGGTCCATGAGTCACCCGGGGTTAATGACACGAATCTTCGTACTGAATCAGGAATCACGACTGCGAACCGTTACCACCACCACCAGAAACCGCAGTTAAAGAGCTGACATTTCAACCGTTTTACTGACACCTGCTATGCAACATTTGAGCTACGCCCAGTTTCAGTAGAGATACGGTATCATGAATGTGCAGGTGCACAGTGCATCTCGCTGGTTACTTCTGTCTCCACTATCCCTGAAGATCTGCAGGGGCTATCTCTGCAAACCAGCCCTGCTCTGTCGGCTGAACGCCATTCAATCATACAAACGTTTAAGCAGAATTGCACTAATGGAGAATGACCTGACCAGAAAACCCACTGATTGATCTCTTATCTGTCTGTCTGGCTCTGTAGGGCAGAAATTCAGCTGAACGGTGCCACAATTTTGGCTCACTGACTGGTCCTGGACCTGAAAGGACCCCGAGGGTTTCAGTTCAGGTGTAGGTAAAATCTCCTTTCCTTTGCAATTTCTTTTGTCGAGAATATGAAGTGTGTCTAACCATGCGCCTCACAGCCCTCATACGGCGACCACAGGGAATACCTGTCTCTGATTGGCTGGCAGTCCCATTGAAAACAGGTAACTTTAAATCTACTTCCAATCATCAATTTAACCAACCATTATAAATGAGTGCACAGTGCAACAAAGGGTTTTGTGCAGTTGCGGGTGCTATCTATCACAGTTTATCTAACTCTCAGAAGTAAGACAGGCCTCGTGATTTAAAGGAATACTTTAACGTTTTGGGGCCAGGAAGCATGTTAGCTTAGCATAAAGTTAAAGAATTGTTTGTTGCAGACACACTCTTGTCTTGTTGCACTAATGAAGTCATATATATTGTAGTTTTTCTTGAACTTACTGCCAAAATGGAAATAAAACTATCACGCGGAACACTTTACCATGAATTCCTTTAATATCAGTATGTTGGACTGTAAACATTGGTAAAAGTCATTTATCAGAAAGGTATGTTTACTCTCCTCGCTGTCTTCATTTAACTGTAAGTCAACAAGCTGGTGGCACGATAGCATCCGCATACCATGGACTCAAGCAAATAGTGTGTGCAGAGTGTTTCTGCAGATACAGTTGCTAACTAATCTAGCAGCAGTCAAAGCTCTCAACGTGTTTACACAGACTGATTGCTCTTAATAAAAGGCAGCCTAATGCAATATGTGCTAATGTTGCTAAAAGGAAAAGTATCTGATTGTTATAATCCATCCGTGCTCATCGGGCCATCGATCGCTTGGGCACTTAACTGAATTTTTACATCTTGACCTGATTGCAGCGACGGTCACATCATAACAGAAACTGGTAACGACTGCACTTCCAACAACAATCTGCAGCGATTAAACCGCATTTGCAGAGATAAATGCTGTATATTGAGAACATTCTCGGGGTTGCAGATGATAATAATAATAATTTGATTTTTATAATTCAATCTCCGCTCAAACAGCAAGATCAGAGCTCTCCTTGCAGCAGCTGGTTCAGTCCTCAGGCTCTCCTGGCTGGGGACATTTCATCCAGGTGTCTGGTGGCCCACACAGAGCCTTGAAGCTGGTCTGCGTGGTTGATGGACAGCCTCTTTAACTACTCCACCTTTCTGCCTCCCTCCCACATGCTACATCTCTTTAAAGCATATTAATACAGAACCAATTGGATAATGGTATAGCACATACTATAATCTGAAGCATGCATTATGTAATGAATTAGATCATTATCCATTTTTAAGAGCCTGTTGAGTATGTATCTACGGTATATGTGGTAAATTGTTTATGTTAGACATGATCTGGTGTCATATTCAACTGCGATTACAGCGATTAAATAAGCTTATATTTGTTATTCATGTTATTTCCCTGTGTGCTTGAATGCAGGTAGATGTAAAAGAGATATTGTTGCAATGCTGTTTGGTGCACATGTTTGCCAAAGCGGAGAGACAATGTGATAATTATCAGTAGCGATAAACAAGAAAGTGATACGTGCGCAAACAAACCTTTGGCTGTGTTAATAGCATGTAAAAGCCAATAACGTGCAATAGGATTTGAAGTTAGTAAAGGAATAAATTCAGTGGTTTAATTAACCAAAGCTGCGTTTTATTAAATGGAATATGCATCAAAACAAGATTCCAGTCCGCGTGACTTCCTGCTTTCACCCCCAGCTCCTCTTGTTTACGCCGCTCATTTGTACAGTGTGGCTGGGTGTCAGACTGTCTGACCACGTCCTTATCTGGCCGCGACGATCAGACAGATCTGGCTTTCTTTAGCCCGGGCTATGACAAGTATCTTGCGCTCAGATGTGTCTGGATATGCCCGAGATGGATTAACACACAGAATTAAAAATGCGCTGCCTGTTCACACACAGAAATCACATTTCCCTGCTCTTGTGAGGAAATACGCGCACGTGTGCTCGCTCTTCGTTCTCTATACAGTATATTGACAGTAAACACTGTCGCTTGTTGCCCATCTGCGAGAATCCAGACAATCCATTCTGACAGGCGTGCTACTACCCAAACCGCCTGCCAACTGCTCGAATCGCATGCATTTTCTGATTGGATCTGCCCAGAGGAATGCATTTCCACATGGATCTGACATACATTTGTTGGGCCTCATACAGACAACAGGCCCCCAGTAAGGTTTACGACCTGAGGTATGACACAGATCAAAGACTGCAGACCAACCACATGGCTGCTCTCTTTGTTGAAGACCTGGGGGCCAGGTCACAAAGGTATGCAGGTCACCCCCGTTCCTACCCCCTTTGTCGTCGTCCGCCCCCCGTGGGTGCGGACTCCCATTGGACTAGGGCCGCCAGCACCCTGCTGTGCAGCCAGGTGTCAGGGTATATCACCTGCCCCGAACCTCACCAAGCCGCCGCCGCCAGCGCTCTCAACGCTCATTGTCAGAGACACACGGGCTAAGCCGCCACTAGCCGTGGTCACCGGGGTTCACGCCACCTCGCGGTCATTTCCCCTGACCGATACCTGAACCTCACCCCTCCTCTTTTACACACACACCCATACACACACGCTTGTGCGTGACTTAGAGTAGGCACACGATGGATGATTATTGACTGAAGTGTTATCGATTGCTAATTGATATAACTGATTTTAATAAATTCTGTTGTGTTGCCGTAACGGCTGGTTAAAAGAGTCAGCGCTCCGATTCACACCTTCATTGTTCGTCTTATGCATATCAGTATCTCCCAGGTACTGACATCTGTAAGCGAACGTATTTGAGACTGAATTAATATCGTTGATAATTATTAATTATTGCCAGTAACCAAACCTGCTCCTATAAAGCACAACAAATGGTGCCCCGTGTGAGGCTGTTTAAATATCAGCCCGTGTGAGGCCCAACACATTACATTTTCACTTTGTCAATAATGCAGTCAAATGCATCTGCAATGACATTTTGTTGATGACTTATCCTGTATATGCAATATGGCTTACATATATGTGTGTGTGTTTAACTGTTCAACTCAATCAGAACTTGCATATATGTATTTAAAATGTGTTGGCTGCAGATGCAAAGGCGGTCGCCACCAGCTGAATCAATTTTAAGCTACACGCTAGTGAATTTGACCTGTTCAACTCACATTTGAACATGTGTTGTGTTGCTGCAAGGGTTAGTTTCCAAGATAATATGAAATTAAGTGCATAAACGCTAAATGCTTTGTTAGATGTCCTCCGCTACGACAGAGCTGACCCCCGGTTATTGTTCACTGAACAGAGGTCTGAGTCTGAGTGAAGGCAAAGATATTCACACAGACATCCCTGCCTGCACTTGAGGCTCTGCCACAGGATATTGCGACTGCACTCTTTAAAAGAAGCAATAACAGCTCGCGTTTCATCTGAGACTGCATTTCTTAAAAGGCATAGCGTTCTGATAACCAACCTTTCCTTCCTCCAGCGGCGCGAGGAGAAGAGAAAGTGAAATACACCACAACCTGAGGAAACCGTGCTTTAGAAAGAGTCGGAACAAAGAAAGAACAACTGAGTTATGAAATGAGTAAACTCTCGGTATGAACAGGTAGATATAACTGCATTATTTGCCTTGTCAGTTAGCATTTCTTTTCAGAGCCTGCCAATATGGCGAATTGACCGTAACTGAAAGCATAGAAATTGGAAATTATTCAAATGTGAAAGGGTTTCCAGGTTGCTATGCAAATGCTGGACCGTTGGTAGTTTGAACTCATCGCTTCTGTGGGAAAGAAACCGAGCTGCGCTGTCACACTTTTTCACTTTTTCACTTTTTAAAAGTGCGTTTGAAACGGCGACAACAACAAAAGCTCTCTGTTTTTATTCGCCGTCTCACAGCAGTCATATTTTGTGACTAGCGCCTCACTTCGTGCCAAGGCGCAAACATGCTTTTATTGACTTCTCACTTCAAGGCATGGGTGTTTAAACTTTGCGAGATAAAAGGAAATCACATTACGGGAGCTGAGATCCGTTTTATAAAAATGACTGCAGAGGCATCACTATGAAATTTGAGGAAAGTTATAAATAATAGGTTTGTGTGCGTGCGTGTGTTGTACTGTAAGTGAGAACATCTGTGTATAGGCGTGCGTGCCTGCGCGCGGGAGGCCCCGGTCTCTCCGAGTTACAGCAGGAGAAGCAGACGTGGTGTTCCAAGATACTCCCCGAGCACCGGCAATTAATGATGACAATTTAAATTTTGATACGCTGCTCTTTGCCGAGGCAGCCGGGCAGGACGAGTTGAGGAAGTCACCTATCTAATAGATGCCACATGATATTAATGTACAGAGGCGCGCTCCCTCTAACCTGGCAGCCACGGGAAATCAATCACCTCCCCGGCATTACTTTCTTTTGACAAATATGCTCTCACCAGGCCAGGTAGCAGAGCTAATGGCCTCCAAAGTATATCTGTCAAAGACACAGCTCCTATTAATTATTC
Organism: Datnioides undecimradiatus; assembly: GCA_008933995.1. Classification (NCBI taxonomy): domain Eukaryota; kingdom Metazoa; phylum Chordata; class Actinopteri; order Lobotiformes; family Datnioididae; genus Datnioides; species Datnioides undecimradiatus. Next base: position 21,891,432 of record WARS01000029.1, read on the forward strand.
AGTCACCTGTGCTGCTTTGCTGTGGTGCCACCTTACAATATTTACAGTGCTGCAAGAGGCTGCTTTCCCACCGGCTTACTGTCCCTGAAGTGGCGAGCTGCTTTTGCATGAGCCATAATTCCATCTGCTCCATTTCTACTGAGAAAGGCGGGGAGGGAAGAGACAAGCTGCTTTCATTGCCTATCAAGGAACACGCCGGTCTCTGGAGGTGCATGAGTGTAAACATGACTGAAGGGCTGATGAAGGGTTTGCATTGTGTTTAAGTCATTAATGAGGCAGGTAGGGTTTCATCATGATGCTTTATTGGGGGGGGAGAGAGAGAGTCGGAGCTGTCAACGACCTCGAGCATGCGTGTGTGTGTTTTCATCAGTCTAGATGTGAAAGCATGCTAAATATAGTTGGTAATCATGTGTGCATAATGATGCATCACTAATGTAACAAACAGGGCAAACGATGTGTCTTAAAACGGTGCCGTCCGGCGACGAGCATCAGAGGCAGCGTCTAACAATGAGCACAATGGTGGCAAATCCAGCTGTTACCAGACAACCGCTGGCCACCATGCTCTTATGGAGTTAAATCCCCTTTTTTCCGCCCAAAGGGGGGGGGGCAGGGTGGTTGGATTGGGAGGAGGGGGAATGAGGAAGAGAAGGGAGAGATGCTGCATTCATGACAACTCTGAAAAAGTGGGAGGAATAGGTTTTCTCCTTTGCAAACACCATCCACTCGAGCTTTCAGGTGGAAGTGTGTGTGTGTGTGTGTGTGTGTGTGTGTGTTTAATAAAAGCCGTACAGCTCCACTAGTCCCATCTGAATCAGATGTTTTGGATCATAAACCCATCTACTGTCACTGAAAGCAAGTTTTAAATGTGTTTTTATAAAATGACTTCCCATTAAGCTACAGGAGCTTTAGTGAGGTCAGTCACTGATGTCGAGGTTCAAGTTCATCGCAGATGTGTTGGGAAAAGGTTGATGCCGGCTTCCACACCAACAAATCTGATGTTTAATTAGTTGTTTGCTGCGGCAGAGACATTTACTGACATTAAAACTAAATGAACAAATTGCAAAAAACAGCCAAAAGTAGTTTATGGCATTTAGACAAAGTGTCTGCGTATCCATGACAATGTGTATCCATGACAATGTGTATCCATGACAGTGTCTTTGTTTTTGTTTAGTTAAAAAAAAACTCGAAAAACGAAGAAAATGTCTTTGTCACAAAACACAATGAATTTAGAAATATAACATTTAAAAATTTAAATAACAGTACAATTAAATTAAACATATACTGTATCTTTGTCTTTGGCTTATCCAAATCCTGTAGGTGCGTCAATAATAACTGCCATGTAACGTAAAAACGCTTCAGTTTCCTTTATGTGAGTTAAATATTAATATCATGCCATAATAAGACGGGCTGCACCTTTAGCAAGTTAAATGAAAACATTATGCGTTGTAACACATGAGCTGGAGCGTGCTGTCAACGTGTGTGTGCGTGTGGGTCCGTGTGATGACATTTTCCACCCACGACCCCTGAACGCAACGCGAGCGTCTAACTGGGTCACGTGAGCTGCTCCGCTAATAATGCAGTGACGTTGTAGATTTCCGTCAGTGTAGCGGTGTCTGACAGCCAGCCTGCCCGGGCCAGCGGCTGCCTTGCCCGGTTGGGAAATTCGACAGTGGTCGGTCCACAGCCTGAGCGCGGGAAGAGTCAGAGAAAACCAAACAGGAGCGGACAAACCGAAGCCTTGAGGTAAAGATAGGCATCTAGTTGTTTTTGTTGCTTTCTTCCAGGACTCGGGGAACATGTTTTGGCAGTGATTGGACTCAAGAAATTGTTTTTTTATTCCGTTTTTCTTCATCGCTTTTAACCGCGCCGATACTGTACGCCAGCCCGCCGAGCATCGTGAAGGACCAGCCGCACTCCCGCTGCTCTCCCGCCGCTGCGCTCTCCTCCTTGCAGCGGATAACGCTCCGGATAAACGCTGTGTGGATGTGGCGGTGCTTTTAAGCTTAAATAACACATCTGGAGAGGGAGATGAACTAGGATAAGATCAGGCAACAGCGGTGAAAGAGCGAGGTGGAAGCAAAAGATATTTAATAAGTAGTGAGACGGAGGGACGCTGTGGTGTATAACGGACACAAGGAGCAGGAGAGGGAGGAGAGGAGGAGTCGCAGCAGGAGGAGAACCGAAAAACCCGCAGGTTTGTTGAGTCTGTGGGGATGAGGACGTGGAGGGACGTAACACATCCAAGGTGTCAGCGTGATTAGAGGAGGGGGAGCTGGAAGAGGGGCGCCGTTAGAGCACGCATCGTTTCCAGTCCACGGAGGCGGTGATGGCGGGTGAAGGCACCGGGGTTCACGCACTCCGTCAGCCGACCGCAGCCCTGCCAGAAGCCGCAGCAGCAGCAGCATGACAGGGAGGAGGTACGCAGCGCTGCACGTCTCATCAGTCCTCCACATCCTCATTATTCATTTAGCCTTCCCCGCCCTCCTCTCCCCTCCATTACATCCAGCCATCCACCCTTCCCGGCCGCCTTGACTAGTATCCATCTATCCGTCAATCCATCCATCCACCCATCCGTGCCCTTCCTCCAGGTCCCAGCACCCTGCAGCTCCTCTCCATCGGGGCACTTTTTGGACCCCCCTCCCCACCCCCAGTGGTTTGCGTAAACGTTGCAGTGACACTCAGGGGGCCCTCGGGCAGGTGTCAAAGCCGTGCACCGCAGGAAAATTAAGAAATACTCACCTTTCACTCTTACTTCGCTCCCTGAGGATGAATGCTGATGATAGTTCATTCCTCTTTGCCCGGAGCAGAGTCATCCTCCCCCACTATCACAGATTGCTCAAGGTACAGTCGCTGTTATGAAATAGGGGTCAGTAGTCTGTGCTGCGTTCGTTTACATAGATTCAAGTTTAGGAAATCCCTCCTTGGACCTGCCAAGAGGCGAGGCCAGGGAGTTCCCATTGATCCAGTTCAATTAATGGGGCTTTTTATCCACTTCATCGCGTCCATCTGCTTGAACTATTTGGCACCGAGTCCTGTTCATGCGTAGGGATATCTGCTAACTGATGAGATGGACATTTAAAATAAAAAATAAAAAAAAGCTAAGCAGCTAAGCTCGCCATCTGGGTGTTCACTTTGCCCACCAGACTATGAAACTTTAATAGGATCTAATTTTCAAACCACCTCATAATTTATGGCCGTGGCGTCTGATCCGACATCCCCGGAAAAGAGTGGGAGCAAAGGAGAGAGAGAGAGGGGGGTGGAGTGGGGTGGGGAGGACGGGGCTTTATTAACGAAGTAAAACAGAAATACAGCCAGAATTAAACTCAGTAGTAAAAGTTGGCAGCGGCACAATGAGAAGGGCTGGCTATCACTTTCACCGAGTGGAGGAAAATGTCATATAATATTTACTACAGCTGCCTGAAGCTTTGTTTCCCACAGGTCTCTTGTATTTTATTATTATTATTATTATTATTATTATTATTATTATTATTATTATTGTTATTGTAAGGAGTCCAGTTTTTAAGAGGCTGTTCGATCCTTTTAAGCGTCGCACCGTGCGTCCCCGTTGCGCGTCCGCGACCTGGGTGAGTTAAAGGGTCAGTTCGCACAAACGCTTTCTCCCTTGTTTTGACCTCGTCTGGCCAAGTTTTGAGAATCCCGCTTCCTTCTTATTGAGGTACGTGAATGGGCACGCATCTATGGTGGAAGTAGTTCATGTAAGAAGACCAGCAAGGGTTAAATAATGTTAATTTTGATATTTTCTACCCAGTTTTGAACAATCAATTGACTGTTTGGTATTAAAAAATTAATAAATTTTTTTTTGTCCAAAATGAGAAATGTTTGGCGTCTTTGCTTGAAATTGAAGTGATCAGAATAGTAGCTGATTACCTTTTGATTAACTAATTGATTAACAATGTTTCAGCTTTAATTATATCTCCACTGAAACATCCTTAAAGAGCTTTTGTTGTTTTTGGTGCGAGTTTCTATCTAAACAACAAACCTCCCTCCGCTGTATTGACCTGGAGGCAAAAGTCTCAGACTGGGGGGGTAAATAAAACTGTCAGTGCGCCTGGAGGCCACTAGAGAGCGAGCTAGAGAGGTCTTTTTTTTTTTTTTTTTTAAATTTGGGTGGACTGACCCTTTAAGGATCAGGTTTTTTTTTTGGTCGTGTTGTGCGATGCGAGGCTCCGGTGGCCTGGTCCAGATCTGACCAGCCTCTAGTGATGAAGGGTAAAAAAACACAGCTGGCCGTCCGCTGTCACTCATCTGCTCTGCAACACTTAGCAACCCTCCCAGCGGTGCTATCCTAGTTGAGTCATATATACACCAAACCACATTTTCAAAGGGTCAGTTCACTGAAACATCCTAAAAAAGCATCTTATTTCTTTCTTGCAGTTTGTTTTTTATCGGGACTATTTCTAGACTGGAGCGTCGTGACGGCCGTGCAAACCGAGGTCTGGGTAGTATCAAAGAAACATGAGCTCTTAAGAAAGACATGTGGCTGTATGTGTTAATGCAACTTTAAATGTAATGTTTCAGCACCACAGATCCGATTCACGTAAACAGCAGCGGATAAAACTGAAGCTCTGCGCGCGACAAACATTTGACTTCGACCAGGTATATCAACACAAGTATCAAAAAATGAAAAACAAGGGTGAATCAATGGGCAGCGCCACCTGCTGTCCAGTAGTTTAATTCAAATTAAACACATCTATAATGTTTTTTAATTAATCAATTTTACTGAATTTCAGTTTTACATCTTTATCCAATCATACCAGTATCGTCCAACCATGCCTACTTGGTTTGGCCTTTGGTTGCAAAGACATTGCATTAATTGGCCTGCAAGAAGAATTGGCTAAATGGATAATTGGTTCAAATCTGCAGCTTATTGTCGAGTTTGTTGTCGAGAAACGCTAAAAAATGGATAGAAACGGACAAACAGTCGAAATAATCAGCTGAACCTGGGGAAAAATGGTGGAAGTAGTAGCGGAAAACCATCCCAACTGTTAGCTAGTGGACAAATTGTTGGATAGTGAGCTTAAAGCAATGGATAAGTGATTAAAACCTCTAATTTCTTCGATTAGTGTTATTGCAAACTTGCCCAAACCAACCAAAATACAGTTATTTGCATGAAAAACTACTGTAACACTGCGGCCTTCTGCATATTTAAATGACATCCAGTTTAAAACTCGGTACAGATGAACACATGAGGAACATGACAGGTGCTGGAGAGCGCGTAAGGTCATCCACTTCACTTCGTTAAAGGAGAACTGGGACGACCAGCTTGTCGAATAGCTCACGCTGAATCAGACGGAGAGAGTGAGAGTTAGGAAACCAGAGAACCGCGCCACCCTTCACCTCCATTTCACTTGTTTTCTTGGCAGTCTTGGCGAACTCTTCGCTGCAATCAGATGGTAAACAAGAGCCAGAAAATGACAGACTGTCGAGGACGAGGGGTTGAGGAAAGTGACCGGGACTGGGAGGGATTAAGACGAGACCACGGCAGCTCTGGGGGGGGGGGAGGAGGTGTGGACTCACCGACAGCCTCCGAACAAAGCCCGGGACTGAATTCCCCAGAAGATTGTCTTTAAGATGAGCCCAGCATGACCCGGGGAGAACAAAAGCAGATATGAAATTCTTAAAACTCATTGCTGTGCAGGTCAAGTCACAATGGCAGTGAGACTAGCTCAGATGTTTCTTGCAGACATAAGCAATACAGTTAGAAAGCAATGGGTAGAGAGGCCTCAAAGACCGGGTGAGCGATAGGAGATGAAGTTGTTTTGAAGATGTTTCAAGAAACTTTGGTTTGATTTTGGGCTCCTGAGTGGAATACCAACAGCTCGGACTGAGGGGAGAGTCTTAAATTAAACAGACACAAAGCAGCGGGTGTCCTCCTCGCCCAGTGCTCACCATACTTACCGGGCGTAACCACTGCCTCCTCACTAGACTACGCTGAAGCAGACGAGCTGCATGAACGATTTGACGTTGGTCAAGCCTTGCTGGTGTGCAACACTCCACGGTTTGCTGCGGAATTAAGGCCAAATTGATCCTCAATAGCCTGGCTTTCATTTCCTCACAAACATCTGGTTATTGAGTAGACACTGACCTCAAAACCTGCCTGCATCTAATTTCCAAAACCTTGGGAAGTAGAGCGAGAAAATAGAAACCGGGCATCTGTAGCTGCATCGTTTTATAAAACCAGGAACTGCATATCTTTCGGATATGACTCAAATCCCAGAATACAATAAGTGCTTAACTTGAAATTCAGTGCTGAAAGAAGCATTGGGGTCCTCTACTGAAGATTTTACTATATGTAATTGGCTATTGACCTTTCTAGTTTTACTTCAAACTACTTAAACTGATCAAACTTTGTAATGAGACTAAAGTAGATGCACCATACACTTAAGTAAAGTATAAATACGCAGAAAATGTACCTGAGAATACTAAAATTAAATGCAAAATGTAACTTTTCAATGTAAAGTATGTGCTTTATTACAGTGTGACTGACAAGTATCATCTTGAAGCAACTATAGCTCGAATGTTTAGTTGACTGGTGGGTAAACAGTGCATTATCCTTTTTTTTTTGATTATCTACTAATTGTTGCTTTTCAACCAAAATCCCTGTCAAACGCTGCCTCTTTTCTCTGTTTTTTCTGTTATTTTAGTGCTCTGGGAAGTTGAAAAAGGCAAATTTTTTACACTTTTTTTTAGCCAAAATAGTCTGTTAATGGAGAAGAAAAGCGTGATGGTCCTTATTCAGCCACTGCAATCACAATTTCTTTGTGAAAGTGGCGTCTTATGTCCTTCGTCTGGGACGTTGCCTCTGCCTGATGAAGGCCATGTGCTACAACCCTACTTCAACATTAAAATAAATCATAAATGTAGTGGCTGAATGAGGATTTTTGCTTCAAGGCAGCGTTATTAGACGGAACGGGAACCTCACTCAGCCACATAATCAGTCAGGCCTGTTTCAATAAAGCAGAATTTAACCTCTAACTTCAGCGAACAGCCACTCTAAACGGCTCACAAATGGGAGCGGTATTTTTCTTGAGGAAAATGTGTCACTATCACAGAGTGCACTGTTTTACTGAATGAAGGTCATCTCCTCATCGACACCGGCGAAGCTTGTTTTGCATGCATTCCGCACATTGTGGGGAAAAAAAAAAAACGGGCTCGGCTGTTAATGTAGGCGTGGAAATAATGAAAGCAAACTGTGGAGAACGTTCCGTACCTCGCTGTAGACGCCCCCCCCCCCAAGGTTTGAAGCTGATGTGGTGACAGAGACAACACTGTAATGTATGCCTAGTATGTCACTGTGTCACTCCCCCAGCCTTCGTTCTGATTATTGACCGCTGCAGAATCGCTGGGGCTTTAATTAGTGCTAGTGTAACTAATTGGCTTGCACAGAAGTGACATTGATGGGAGGCAAGAAAATGAATTAATGAGGAGAGGCATTGGCAGATTAAATGGAACTGCTAAAAAGTAGAAATGGATGTCTAAACTCCCAGTGAAACTGGCATTTACGTTGAAAACAAAAAAACAAAGTCTGACACTCAAACAGCCGTGGTTGTCCGCATGTGAGCGTGCCGGCGGGTGGGTGTGTGTGTGGGCATCCATTAAGCCTGTGTATCTCTGTGTACACGCCTGTTTATGTGTATGTTCAGCCTCCTGTGTGTGCACACTTCATCAGAGCTCACGTAACTAGATGTTCATTTTGTTGACAGCAGAAATCTCTCAAGCGCTGGATATGCTTCGATGTAAAGTATGTTAACCTTTAAAACAAAGCCGGCCCTGGCCCCTCTCATTCTCCTGTAATTGCTTGCGCTGGGTAAGCACACTCGCCTGAAAAGGTTATCGTGTTCCTTGCCAGTTGTCATGATGAATGAGCAAACATAGCAGGAAATGGAAATTGGAAGTTTAAAAAAAAAAAAAATCAAAAATCGGCCTCACACTAACCGGTATGAGGCGTTTGCACGAAATAATGCTCTGTTGTTTGGTATCTGCAAATTATTAAAAAGCGAGTAAACAAATAAACAAAAAGGCAAAGCAGGCAGTCCTTAAATTAACACAGCCAGGAAGGAAGGAAGGGTGGATTCAAGACTTGCACTGCTGCTACATTAATATTCACTAGAGTCTAGTACAACCTGTGCGTCTCTGCTGGCATATTCTGTTGTCTCTAGTGGTGTGTGTGTGTGTGTGTGTGTGTGTGCAATGATGATCTATGTGTCTTGTGAGGATATAATTATGTGGGATGTGCACATGTATCCTTTGTGTGCGTCTGAAGACATAAGGGTGATTATGTGTGCAGTGTGTTTGTTTTGTATATCATTAAATCCTGTCTGCATTCTGTTTTTGTGTGTACGCGAGCACAAAAACTGATTGTGTGTGCAGTATCTGACGTGCATACGATTCTCTGCAAAGCACAGTGAATTTTGTGCTTGTGCAAACTGATTGTTTGCCTCGGTGAGTTCAAGAATCTGCGTCCGCGTACGCGAATCGCCTTTGTGCCTCCCTTGGTGCACAACTCCCCGTGGGCAACAGATGCAATCCATTCATGTCACATTTAGTCTGTGTATGTACATTTATGTGCATGTTTCCTTCTGTGTGCTGTATTTATGGCTGAAAGATCGAGCAGCCTGGGTGGTCTTAACACAGAGAGTAGGCAGAATTGATAAGCTGAAGGTGGAAGGTGAATGGCGGGTGAAGGCTGTTATCGCCAGAGGCTGGCTCAGGCTTCGGCACCACTGCCTGCTGGACCCTGAAAACTCATTCTGACAGATGCATCTCCTCCCGAGCTGTCGACGCGCGGTGGGGGGCTGATGACACTCGCTCGCCCGAGCGGCTCAGAGTAGCGTTAGCCGGCACCACGTTGAGCAAACCTGCAATTTATACTTATGCCCCAGGCATTAAGCTGAATAATGACATGCAAGAGGCAACCACCATCTCAACATGCCCAGCACCAGACAGCTCATAGTTTCCACAAAGAACTTTATACTCTGTTTTATATTCTTCACTATTTTTAGACAGTCTTCTTTAACTGTGTTTGTGATGATCGAGGAAATGTTCGTATTTTCTGTGATTGTGCGGAGTAACAGGAAAATGTGCTCATTCAGTCGCGTTGTGTTTACTGCGAGATTGATTTAGTCTGAAAATACGTGTAATGGTGTATCTGAGCAACAAGGCACACATCTGGATGTGCCTCTTTTTTACGACCACACAGGTGCACTGTACGCGCGGTAATTTTTACAGCAGTGATGCTCCTTTTCTTCTGCTGACCTGCTCGCAACAGTATTCTGTAATTCACCAATTTTCTTTCCTCCGAAAGCCACATCCCCAGAGCCTTCTGTGTGCTACGTTCCTGTCCAATCAAAGATGCTACAATGCTGTCATATTGATTCTGCTTCTCCCTTTCAAAATGTTAAGTCAGCTTACCAAAAGTGCCATTTACCATATTGGGCGCTGCATCCACAGAAAGCTCTAATTGGGGCCTTTGCATCTGGAAGAAATTAATTCAGAATTACTCTGAGTGTGTCAAAACAAACCATCAATAAAATGATTAAGAAATAAGCTCGGGTGTCCCCACAAGTAGAATAAAAATCACATCCACAACCGAGACAATTGACATTGGTTCAGTGCCAGTGAATATGAGGTGCTTTTTCGGACAACTGCCAAGACTGTTTTTCTCTGTTTCTCTTTTTAGATTAGAGAGAGCAAACACAGAGGAGGTGACCCTCATCATATCCTGAAGGAGACAAGGCAGAGCATGATCTTGTGTTTGTCTACAGTGCCAAAGAAGCGCCAGGGAGAAGCCTCCATGGCCAGAGCGTCATCACCTTCCTAGCTCCTTCAGGAGCCCTTTTAACCCTGCTCCAAGCTGCACTGGGGGACTCGAACGTTCCCCTGACTCCACCAGGAGGCTCACTCCAACCCATCTGCCAGCTCAGATAACCCTCTGACTGTTGGCAACCACATGTTTGAGGTGACTGTATGTGACCGCCGCCGCCGCCGCCGCCCATTCTCGAGCAGCAGCCTCCTGCGACCCAGATCTGCACCATGCAGTGGAGACGGCGGCACTGCTGTCCCATCAAGATGACCTGGACCGTCAAGCGATCGCTCTTCCGGACCCACGTGGCCGGACTCCTCTCACTGGCTCTGCTCTTCACCCTCTTTGTATTTTTCAGCCACCAGGATTGGCTGCCGGGATGCAGTTGGCCCCGGGAAAACCCGTTGTACACCGTCAGGGGCTTCCGCGGCCCCAAGGGAGACGCCAACCAGAGCAACTCCCTTAGGAGCCTGTGGAGGGAGACGGGGTATATAGCACCAAAGCCTCTGCTCAACCTCAGCTCTCAGCAGGTGGATGGGGGAACGGGGGAGGCAGCAGTAGGAGGTGGAGGAGCCCGGATGGGTGTAATGGGGCTTGGGGACTCAATGAGCACTAACAACAGTTTACAGAAGGAGATGGGTGTGGGAGGGAAGCTCAGCGCTCAGCCCTATCGCTACATCCTAAACGAACCCTACAAGTGTCAGGACAGCGCTCCCTTCCTTGTCCTTCTAATCGCTGCAGAACCGGGCCAGGCCGATGCCCGCAATGCCATCCGCCAGACGTGGGGGAACGAGAGCATCGCAATGGGCTTCAGGTTTGTCCGTCTTTTCCTGCTTGGGGCAGGAAAGAGCACAGACACCTTCCTTCAGAGAAGCATAGAGCAAGAGAGCCGTGTTCACCACGACATCATCCAGCAGGACTATCAGGACACTTACTACAACCTGACCATCAAAACCCTGATGGGCATGAGCTGGGTTGCCACCTATTGTCCACATGCCTCCTATGTGATGAAGACGGACAGCGACATGTTTGTCAATACTGAGTATCTCATCCAAAAGCTGCTAAAGCCAGACCTGCCTCCCAAGCAGAAGTACTTCACTGGCTACCTGATGAGGGGCTATGCACCAAACCGAAACAAAGACAGCAAGTGGTATATGCCACCGGAGCTGTACCCAAGCGAGCGCTACCCGATATTCTGCTCGGGCACTGGGTACGTGTTCTCAGGGGACATGGCCGAGCTGATCTACCAGGCCTCTCTCAGCATACGCAGGCTGCACCTCGAGGACGTTTATGTGGGGATATGCCTGGCGAAGCTGCGCATTGACCCAGTGCCCCCTCCCAACGAGTTCCTCTTCAACCATTGGCGGGTGTCTTACTCCAGTTGTAAGTACAGCCACCTGATCACATCCCATCAGTTCCACCCCAACGAACTCATCAAGTACTGGAACCACTTGCAGACCAACAAGCACAACGCCTGTATCAACATGACCAAGGAAAAGAACGGCAGGTACAGACACCGAAAGTTTCACGGAGAGAGGCCTCCTTGATGCATCCTGTGACGACCACCCGCCTCAAAAAAAAGGGAGATGGGCGCACTGTAACTACAGCTGGTGGAGGGCATGTGGAACTCAGCACTATACACTATAACGGAAAAAGCACATTGTTTTTGGTATTGTGTACAGTCGATGATTCAGAATATTTTTTTAATTTGACAAAAAAATGTTAAGTATCGTAAACCTGTTGAGCTGTTTCTGAAAGGGAGATGGGAGGACACGCGTGGTATGGGGCGTGCACAAATCGTGCTGCTGCTGAAGAGTGGTGTTCGTGATAATTCAGGTGCCAACAGAGAGTTACAGTAGATGCGAGGGCTCCTTTAAACGGTAGTACAGTATGTCGCACTCTACAAATCTAAAAAAAAAAAGACACAATTTGTGTTTACACAGAAAAAGGGAAATGCACATGTATTATGTCGACAGTTACACTACCTAAATATGAATGAACGTATCTTTGACGTTGACCAGTTATGCTGCCCTGTTTCTCAGTGTTTACTTTACAGATTTATCAAAGAATACGACTTTAAAGAGAAGGTTTATCTGTCATATACAGTACTTTATTTTAAAAAACTGACATGGAAGCGCTCAGAATCGCGTCAGAGATGACTGAGATTGTATTTTTTAAAGCTTTACATTGAGTATGACTCTGCACTTGAGCAAATGTGCAATGAATCAATTAACAATTAAATGTACTGGATTCATGTTGTTGGCAGTTGTGTGTGTGATTTATCTTGGACCTCCTCATAAATCAACGCATCTATAGTAACTGTACATACATGCCATGGGCAAATATGGGAAATGATTTAATATCGCTCTGTGTTGACTTTCAGCGAACTCAAATTCTACTGAAACCAATATTTCTTGAATCAATGATTTTGAGCCAAAGCATATTTCAGTATAAACTGATGGAGCAAAGTGTTTAAGTGCCTTAACTGAAGTGATTTGAAGCAGCTCAAACTTATTTTTAAAAGCGGCAGCACATTACATTGATGTTACATAGAGTGACTGCTAGGTGTAACTGTTGCTAAATGGACAAATGATGCTATTATAATGCTACTATTTCAAATTTAATTAAAGCGTAAAAAGCAATGTGAAAAATAGTCCACATATCTGTCCTGATACTTCAAATTTAATGCAAATTCAGAATATGATGCTGGCTTTACATTACCATAATTTGATATTTTACTTTTAAAAAAACACAAATTTTGCATTTTCCATCTAGTACAGGTTAAACAGAGTTGCCTACAGTGACATTTACAAAGAATTGTCTATTAAATTTAATATACAGCTACAGTTCATTTGGCTGTTTAGTTGCAGCTAGTTGCTAAAGTGATCTGTTGGCACTGGGTTAAACAAATAGCAGGTGGGAACCCTTCCAGGATCCTTTTAGTTATTCATTTGGTAAAAGTGTGATCTGATGAATTCAGAATCACATTGCGTCTCACCTTTCGCACCTCTTTTCTTTATTATTATCACCTGTATGGCTTCTGTTTGCATTGTAACTGAACATTCACGTCATCTAAAACCATAATTCTGAACAAATCAGGCAAATAATGTGTATTTTCTACAAACATAACCACTGATTGTTGATAAAAGGTAATATTGAAGTCAGCGGACCTTGGAGAAACGTATTAACTTCCAAATAGAAAAGTAAAACACTCAGAGAAGTTCGGGTCAGCAGCGCACAATGCGAAGACAACCAATCTCAAGGCTGCGTGATGAAAAATGAATTAAACATTAAACTCCAAGTGTCCCCAGGGAATATAAAATATTCTGCAGGAAAACACCTAAGTTTAGAGTTTAATTAAAATTGAATGTATGTGATGTTGAAAGGCTGCCAGTGTTACTCCGGATGGAACTGAACTTTCAGCCTGTTTGTGTGTGTGTTGTGTGTAATGGGAGGCAATAAATAAATACACACTCCAGTGCTCAGGGCCACCAACAAAAAGAGCATATATAATTGGGTGATGACTTTAAATAGCCCGTATCAGATCAAGGTAATCTAAATAAACTAATGGAGAGCAGGGACTGGTGCACTTTATCCACAGATTTCACTGCGCATCCATCAGTCTCCCTTTTTAATCACCTACACGAATGAGCGACTCTGTTTAGGGAGCTGCAAAATGGGTAAAGTTCACACAATAGTATGTTTTAAGCCGCTAATCACTAAGCAGAAGCGTCTTAAGGGAGGAGGAGGCTGAACGGTGAAGACAGCAGAGGGAGGGGATATCAAGATGCTCATCTCCGATAAAACTGCGCAGCACGAAGAATAAGAATTCGACGCCGCAGCCACAGGCAAAGTACAAACAGCTTTATTTGTTGCTGTGTACGCTGTCATGTAGGAGTTTATGCCATCGCGTCAACCTCAGTTCAGCGGCTGTGTATAGTGCAGGAAGACTCTCAGGGAGGCTTCACATCGACATGGTCTTCAGCATCCCTTGGGTCCTTTGGGTCAGTCAGTCCTTAAAGTGCTTTTTGTGTATTTAGTGTTATTAGTTAGTGTTAGTGTTATTTCTGGTTCCTTGGAAAAGGGTGCAAGACTTCATGAAAAAGAGGTGTCAGATTCCAGGATAAGCACACTGTTGTAATAAAATGTAGATTGCTCACAGAACGTACCTTAAATGTGCACCTTTTGATTCTCTATGATGGTGCAAAGTGCATTACAATGTACCAGTTTAGAAGGTAAAGGTAAAGGGTCTCAATGGCTCAGCAATACAGGAAGTGACATGATGAAACAGACAGAAACACCAAAGGGGCAGAAAAGGCAGGAGTGAAGTACAAAGACATAGGTGCTGCCTGTATTGATTGAAAATCTGGGGTAACGTTCATGTTCACAAGTACGTTCGGGTAAAACAGAACCACGTCATATGAAAACCAGTGCAGAGTCTGCTACGCTGCAGTCGGGACGCTCTAATCCATCGTTCAGGAAATATTTTATGCCATGCCACCTGTTTCGGGGCACAGGGCACCGTTCAACAACCCGAACATGATGTCCTACCAAAGGCAGACTCCCTATTCTCTCTGTGGGACACTCAAATTACGAGCGCTCCGTAGTGCCAGTGAGTGAACCGCTGAACTCAAAGCTCTGTGGCTGAAGTTGCAACCACCGGTGTCGATAAAGATTTGAGTTTGTGTTTTTCTGGGAAGGTCAGAAGTCAGTCTTTATGGGTGCATGGCATGCAACAGGAGGCAGTGAGCTGGATTGCATCTGTGCTTTGCTTCACCCAACCCTGAGCAACGTTGCTCAGAGGATGCTCGATATCATATCAGGTCAATCTTAACAAATGAAGTCTGCTCCCTCTGCACAAACTTTAAACCATTTTATTTCTGCATATATTAAAATATGTTGTACGCCAGGTATATCGTAACCACAGAAAACGTCTTTGCATTGTCTTTGAGAGCTGCAGAAAGTCCTGTCTGCACCTCATTGCTCATTGTTTTGTATTATTGAGTCTGAAAGGTGTTTTGAGACCTCAGTGACAGTGGTGTTGCTAATTAGAAAACACACGGCAAGACTGAACAAGAAAGTGATTTGGAGCCATAAAAATCACATCTGAACCGTTACAAATTAAAAAAAAAGACAGATAAAAATGACTGAAAGCTAATTTATGAATTTTGGGAATGGTAATACAGTGCAATAATAAAACTCAAACAAGGAGCTGCACAGTTATATGAAAGGGTGTCCGATTTATTTTTTATGTCCAAGATTTAACGAATTCCCCGCTTCCTTTCATCACGGTGGTGAAATCCACCCTTTTATGCAGGATGCAAGCAGTCCTCTCAGCCACAGCGCCTCACAAAAGCTGAGGGATCAGCCCCTTTTTTGGCTACAACGCTGGCGGAGAGCCTCACCAAAAATTATAAATAGCTGCACCTTTGCTTTGCTGATGTGGCTCTGCAATCAAGTGAAGCTTACAGTGTGTATATGAAGTGTTCGTCTGCTGTTTAAAGTCAATTGTAAGTACTAAATCATCACAATATTGAGGTTACTGACAGTGCACTGTCCAGCCTGTAGGTGTTATGTTAAACTAAAGCTATAGTCGCCACAAGGAAAACAAGGAAATCCAATTTCCTTCTCAAACTCTATGTCACTCCAGCACACAGTGCAATTCATGAAATACTCAACTGGTCCCAGGTATTCATCACCCTCCATTAGTAATGATTAAAGTCAAGACTCAAAGCAAGAGGGTATTGGGAACAAGGTTGGGTATCATTCATGCATGTCCTATGCAATCAGAGCACCAGATTACCAGCATCCGGCCGCACTCAGCCCTTCAACAAATGATGAAAATGAGAAAGGGTGGGGGGAGGAAAACGGATTGGGAGAGAGGAGGGGAGGCAGAAAGAGGTGAGGGGGAAAGCCGAGGCAGAGACAGATAGACTGGTCTGCTACTGTAGAGAGGAAGAAGCATTGCAGGAAAGCAGGGAGTGATGGCAGGCGACTGTAAAAGAGAAAAGGATGAGGAGGAAAGAGAAAAATAGCAGGAAGGAGGTAGTGATGAATGAAGCCGAGAGGAGCAGTGACTGATCGGTATTGAAAACCTGTGCTGCTGTAAACGTGGTATAAAAGGCTAACAGTGGAAACGGATTGAGATGTCTGCCATGATGGAGTGGAGGCTGTGGCCCGGCTTTAACATCACAGCTCGCTGTTCCTCAGAACCCAAAGAAGAGAAAATGCACTTGAGGAAGAGACAAATCTCCTGACCTTTCCATAACAGCCAGGCCTGGAACCTGACTGGTGCCTTTCCATGGCCGTGACTGATGAATCCTGCTGGATGTTTTAGGTGAAGAATAACTGAATTTGACAAAGAAAATGATAAATGTCACCTGCTGGAACAGAAAAACCATTAGCACGTTTCAGGACCAGGGGAATGAAACACGTTAAAGCACAGAAAATGGCTTTATGGGATAATGAATGGTGCCTCACAAAGGAAAAATGCAGCGAATACAGACGAAACTAAACCAAAGCGCAGTAGCCGCACTCTGGTAACGCAAAACAGCTATGTCAAGTTAAAGTTACCTGCAGTAACAATGGCTAACTTTAGCTAAAACAAAACTAACGTCGCCTACTTTTTAATTCCTGTTTAAACAGAAAATTCAATGAACTGACATCTTGGCTGTTTAGCGTAGCCAGGACCCAAATCTGATTATAAATGAATAGCCAAGCGCCTGCTAAGCTAGCTAAAGCGTTTGGAGTGGACCCATTGGCTGGCTGATTCTGGCCAAAGGGCAGCACGTTCAACACCCCTGCACCACTGCACCAGACGTATTTATATGGTTTGTACAAGATGAAACACATCCATCCATCTCCTGTAACCGCTTTGTCCCTTTGCGGGCCGCGGTCATTGGGCGAGAGGCGGGGTACACCCAGGACAGGTCGCCAGGCTCTCGCTGGGCCGACACATACAGACCGACAAACGCATGTGCACTCACAGAAGGCGCCGGTCTAGATTCAAACTACCGTGCTGCCAATGAAACACGTTACATATTTACTATAATTGAAAAATTATAGACATAGCAACTGATTTGTACAAGCAACACCTCCTAGACTAGTCCTGCTAAGGGGCTTTACTTAGGAGTAGGTGAAGGAGTTGACAGATGTCTCTTGGGCCTTTGACTTGAGATGTTCATCACATTTGTTTAATGAACGAGCATTAATTCATTTGTTGTGTTTCAATAATGTGTAAATGTTAAGACAGACAGACCAACAGATTTGATAACACTCGCTAAACGAGTCATGTTTCATGGGGATTAGCCTAGCTTAGCATAGAGACAACTGCCAATTCAGCCTCTGACTTTGTGGAATTAACCTGATCCATGCCAGCTACCTCTGGATTAAATGCTTATTCCAATATGAATGGGCTATTTTTAAAAGACACATAGTGAAACCGAGATATATTTTTAAGATATAATCCATAAATAATCAAAATAAAGATTATTTTCCATGGAAAACTAGAATGGGCAACTGTTACGCAGGTTGTCCTTCAAACTGAAAACCTGACTACATCCTAAATACTACAGCTCCTTGTAAAGCTACTGCTCTCTTCATTTGTGGGGTGAGATACTGGAATACACCAGTTTAGAGTAACGTCACCACAAATACCTTACAGTCGCTTTTTATAGAACGCAGGCAACAACCACTCTGTCCCGTGATCGGCAGAGGCAGAGCTTCCCAAACGCTTCCAGACATATGACAGTTTCCAGCCAGGACTCGATGATTGGGTGGTGCCAGCGCTGAGCCAAAGTCTATTTATAAATGTAATTTGACAGTGACACTCCACATTGCAGGAGAACTGCTGGACATTCAACCTGCCAGGACACAGATAAACAAATCCAACCCTGTTAGCACTTTGAGGGGCCCTCGGACGATGCACGGTGCTGTTTGTATGGCACTCTGGAAAACTGGAACTCAGGCGGCAAAGGGTCACCAGCAGCAGAACAGCTAATGCAATGAATATGCTCGCTAACACTGACAAACAGTTGGGTATATTGGCAGTACAGCACATCATCCACTGATTCTGACTTTGTACTCCAGCACAACATGGACAACGTGGTTAAAGTGCTGATGCCCAGCGTTTTTAAGATCTCGTAGCCAGTTTCTAGGACAATGCAGCAGACGATCCTGGACGCGCTGCAAAGGCCTTTTATGACTAAATAATTGAAATTTCTTGACGGGCCAAGTTATTCACCTGATTTCAGTCCAACTGATCATTCACTTCTGAAGAGCAAGCTGAAGGCCAGGAAAGCCTTGATAAAAGTAAAGATGGCTGCAGTTCAGGCCTGGCAGAGGATCACCAGGGAAGCGTGTGCTGCTATCTGTGGGTTGCAGACTTCAGGCAGTCGCTTGCTGCAACAGATTTGACATCTAATATCAACTGTGATTATGAGCGCCGTCATATAATCTTTTAAAAGTATTTTTAAGTTAATTATTCATTATTTGTTTGTTTCTGTAAAGTAAAAATAGTAAATCCTGGTGAGAATGGCCAGTCTTGATTTGGGCTCATTAATATTATTGTTCCCAGGTATTCAGAGGACTGGGCATGGTATGGATTTCCATATACATTTAATTATTATTATTACATGTAATTATTGTATTATATTAAGTTATAATACATTGCATGAGCGTTTGTTACTTCATATACTTTGTCATTTCTTTAATATAGTCATTTACCTGCATTCAAACCAGCTGCAGCTCCTTAACTCTTAATTCAAATCAGATGTAAACACACTGTCAGCCCTTTACACACATAGTCACTGTTTCTTTTGAAACTAAACTTCTTGGAGTGCACAACAACCACAATGAAACATGTATTACTCCTCTAATACTCAGAAACCAAAACTCCATCCCTCCTATAACCCCCTGTAGAAAGCAATCTGGTAAGTCTCGTACATCTGTGAATAATTCTCCGGCGCACACGCGGCGAAGACGTTTATGTTCCCCCGTTTGTTCACAATAAAACAGGAGTGGAGCCGCGGAAGGAAAACGGCGCCAGCTGCAAAGAGAGAAACTTCATCAAGTGTGAAAATCCAAGAATGGCAGACGTCAGAGAGGGCCCCCTCACTGATTGACAGGTGATCTCTGACTGCCAGGAGCAGTGCAGAAACACCACAGCAACGAGCGATTCACACCACAGATGGTGACAACAACAAAAAAATAAGAAGCTCAAGTACAGAATAACCATGGTAGTACCATACAGAGGCTTCCAGTTTTGTATCTGAGCTCATAAATGTTATTATAGCAATGCTGCAAATCCTGTTTTTCACTCACTGGAAAGCGAATTTCTTTAGTTTTGATGTGGTGTATTTATGCTAAAACTACTTGAAACTATGCTACCAGCAGGGCAAAATAGATTTTTTTTTAAAGTACATTAATCTACACAAATCAATGTGGGTGGCACTAATTATGTCTCCTCTGGCCTGTCCACCCCGTCCCTGATGGGAGGTTGTGGAGAGCAGCCGGCAAAGCAGCTCCTCCACCTCTGCCAGGCTCATGTTTCAGCCCGGTGTTTACCCTTGCACTTTCTCCACTGACAAACGAGAACAAATCACAGGCCAAGAGTGCATTAGTAGGGTTATTGGGTTATGTGCCGGTAAAATATAAGCCTGACAAAATGCTTTTTCCCAGAGAATCTCAGAGGTGTCATCCGGCAAAGTGGAAAACAGAGCTGGTGGTGTGTAACAATCCCTCTTAGTGTTGCAGGTTAATGTCTCGTGATTCATGTTTGGGAACTGCGGCGTGGTACCCGTTTTAATTAGTGGAATCAAACACTGAGGCTGCCTGAACCTCTCCACTGCGGGACCTGAAAGACAAATCTGAGCTGTGTCCCAGTTCCACGCTGCACACTCAAAAGTCTGGTGGGAATAACAGCTCAAAGACTCCGGGATGCCTTCTTACATTTGACAGATTATTGAGCGTGCTTTGGTGGACACAACTGTTCCACAACGTGACGCGCGCAGAAATGGAGATTCACAGGTGGGAAGTCATTACGTGATTAGAACCAAACGTAATAAATAAATTAAAGGAGTGCGTTCTGATACCATCTTATACAATTATCTGTAAGTGTGCTACCTGCCGCAACATTTTCCAGATTAATGTATAGCGTCTGCTTCATGGGACGGAACTGGGACACAGCTGCAGTGTCACCAAGGGATCCAGTGTCAAAAAAAGTATGGGGGCTGAAGTGGATCAATTCATCATTTGCAGTGACCCGCCACACAGATTTACAAACTGTTGCTGTAATTTGTTGCACTGTATGATACTTAAAGCACTGAAGCCATGGAAAATGCGCAGTCCCTCTGTGGATATTAAAGTTACTTCTTTACAGCGCAAATCGCTCGCTAACTTAATGCTACGCTAACAGTGGGTTAACAAATATGATAACGTTTCTTTGACGCATGGACGTATTTCTTGGTCACCAAGCCAACAAGTCCATCCCATCTAGTGTATGATTGGTTGGCTGTAAAGGACGACATCTTGAACTGCCAGCGCTCTGAGTAGCTGCGGGAAAAAAGTCCAAGCACAGCAAAGAAATATGCCTAATGCAGAGCTTTTAGGTGGCTAGGTGGTTGCGTACGCCCCTTTCCACTGAGTAAAACAAAAAAAGAAGCTTACAGTCAGGAAAAAATGCTAAATGGACGCTTTTATGAGCCGCACTGGCTACTTGTCTCTTATAAACACTTTTAAAGGTCTTTAGTTTTGTGTTCTGTTTTGAATTTGTTCATAAGGCCTCAGATGTAATTGATTTGTGCCCCACAGGATAACACATGAAACACCTTTTGTTTCTATGCCACTTGCTCACAGGGCAGTAAATTTAATACTGTCAAAGCGCCTTGGTTTTTAAGATGTAATCATTGGTTTATACATTATTTTTAATAGTTAATTAATTTAATTTTAATCTACTGATTCTTATTTATTCATTTATTGATAAACAGTTTTTTCTCCACTATAGAACAGAATTGAATAGAATAGAATAGAATACAAGTGCTTTATTAATCCACTGAGGGAAATTGTGTTGTTACAGCAGCAAAAGAAGGAAACTAAAAGCATAAAAATAAAACAAAATAGGATAAAATATTGAAAATATAAATAAAATATAGAACTAAAATGTGTAGAATGTAAATATGTACATACTGTATATAAGCATGTTGTGCAAAAGTGAACAATGTGCAGCCAAAAAACAGCAGAAGTGAACAGTGGTGGCAGTGGTAACAGATGGGATTATGTTGTATTTATTGTTTTTATTTTCTGTTGTGGATCACTTGTGTTGTGTGTTTGTAGGAAAGGTGCTAAATAAAGTTGAGTTGAGGTTAGAACGTGCTGATATCTGGGCTCCAAATTCATATTTAACATACAGATATGGGTGATAATGATCTTCTGTGGGCAAGGAAGCAATTTACAATTGCATGATACGGATGCGCTTATTATCTAGTATTACAATGATGAATCAAAAATGAGTCACCTGCAACATTTAAACCGCAAAACATTTTATTTGTGTAAAATGATCCAGTGATCAGACGTGCTGGCAGCCAACACCATGGCAATAGCTGCTAGATTAAGTCCAAACGCTGACATCAGCTTGGCAGCGATTCATTCAACACACAAACCTCGAAAGCACGCACACACGCAGACCTCAAACCCCCCCCCCCCTTCTCTCTTACACTTTAAACCCACAAATCCTGCTGTAGGACTGCTGCTGTGTCCTTTATGAGACCTTCAGGAGACCTTGTTAGCGGATATCGGCTGGATGTAACACAGAAGAGGGACACGGCCATTTGCGGGAGGGCTGGATGTATGGCTGAGAGAAGAGATTGTGACAAGACTGCTTGCAGATGGCAGGCAGGTCTAATAATCTTACATTGTGCTCGTGCCTCCTATCTGCTGAGCGGCCTTGGTTAACAGTGCACAGAAAAGATGTGTGCAGTGGCAGTCGCACGTGTGCTGGGAGAAAAATTACAATGAAGACACCCAGATAAATAATATCAGCATCTAAAGTGTATAAACTAGAATATACAAACACTGAATATAGGACACCAAGATGTAGAGCATTTTAAAGTTCACTTTGTTTTAAAGGTATCTCTTTGCAGCCCACAGCAACACCAGCACAGAGGAATAAAGGATGCACACGCTATAACCGAAGCTCCCTCCTGCCTAATTGAGGTGATTGATGCAGCGCGCTAACTTGTAGCATCCAAAGTTTCATTAAAACAAAATGCAGGGATCAAGATAACAGCACAGGGGGGCCTAAATAAAAGTGTCAGCCCTGAAATTGGAGCAGATATAAGTCCCAGTTCTCACTTAATTCCTAAAATGGACGATCCGACACAAACTATGTGTTCAAGGCGTGTCTCGCTTTCTGTTTTTAAACAGTTTGGGATCATCAGTGACAGAGTAAAGGTCACAGCACTATCACGGATTCACAACAGGTGGAGGCAGATATTCCCATGTCTAACTTTAACTGGTAAAATATTGTTATATTGTAAATACTGCCTGCGCCTGTCAGCTGCTGCGATGACCGCTGTAAACTCAGAGTACAGTCTTTAAGTGCAACAGAGCGTTTGAAGTTTGCCCTGTCGTCCATCAGACTGCACTCTTAAAATTTCACGTGTGCCTCCACGTGTCCATGCAGTTAGCGTGTGCTTTAAGCGGACTTTAAACCTCAGTGCTGAATGGGAGACACATTTAAATCCATTGATGGTGTTAAATCTGCTCTTCAGTCCACATGAGTATAACAGGCTCCTTGCCCCCATCTCATTATGTGAAGTTGTCACACAAGACTAAAGACATGCACACCCTCTAATAGTCTCCTGTTATTCCTGCATTCGCTCATGTGTCATTGAAGAGTCATGACAAGTCCAGATGAAGCAGCAGCAGCAGCAGGTGATTTTACAGATTAGCAGTTTCTCTGTAAAGTCGCTTCAGTCTCTGTCACAAAGATTGTGCCACACGGAGGAACCCGAGGAGGTGGACCCAAATGCAGACACACGCACGGAGCAGAGACTGGCAAACAGTTCATTGTTGGGGTCAGTGCTTACGGGTGGCTGAAAAGCAGGCAGGATCAAAATCCAGGTAATCAGAACTACGAGCACTAGACACGCTAGGAGCACAAGAAGAATGAGGAGCAAGAGGAGCAAGAGGAACACAAGGAGCTGGAGTTGGCTGGTGCACCGAATCAACACTAGGGGAACTAGGAACACAAGGAGAACTAGGAGCAAGAGTCTGCTAAGGCGCCGACTCAACTCTAGGAGAGCTAGGATCACTAGACGTACTAGGAGAACAAGGAGCATAAGGGACACTAGGATAACTAGAAGCACAAGAAGGTGGAGTCAGCTGTAGCACCAACTCAACCCTAGGATGGCTAAGAGCACTAGGAGAAGTAGAAGTACTAGGAGAACAAGGAGCACCAGGAGCTGGAGTTGGCTGGTGTGTCGACTTGACATTACGATGACCAGAAGCATGAGGAGCATGGGTTGCTGGAGTTGCTCGGACCGCAGACTGGAGATGAGGAGCAGGAGTCGGCCGGACATCCGACAGCAACTCGGAGACAGCCTCAGGAACAGAACCGATGGCAGCCGAGATCCCCAACACTGAAACAAGAGTGGCGCCTGCCGGGACACCTGACGCCGGAACAAGAGTGGCGCCTGCCTTGAACCCCAACGCCGGAACAGGAGCTGAAGTACTTGAATTCGGTTGAAATGCAGACCACATGACAACAAATACAGCCTGTAGATATAACCAGATGGTTTGAAATAATAATAATGATAATTCAGGTTACCTAAAGTGGCATTGTGGGTAATTTAAAGCCACAGCCGTGTGCTGTGTTGCCCAAATTGGGGGCGTGGAACAAGGTTGATCTGCCATGAGTATAAGATGTATAAGATGAGCGATAATCAGTTGCTTAACAAAACAAATGTAATTTAAAATTCATCATAATGTAAAATGCTGTCCATGCAGTATTACTCTTTGCAAGCAAAAATGCTCTTTAATCATGTAGGCGTCCTAATTTTACTTATATTTTCATTGTCAGTGGTATCTTGTTCCTATCTCTGCAATCAGGCTGTAACTTGAAGAATTTACTGTCTTTGTGGACGCTAAAATACATCACAAGGACTTATAGGTAACCGATTTGTTGATGTTAATCGTGTGTGTCAACATTTAGTGTGTGGTTAACTATGGCAGGATTAAAGAACCACCCAGGGCGATGATCTACAGTGGAGCTGTTCTGAGTGAGTGCATGCTTCTTCCACTGACGCCTCCTCACACCCACAGGCCCGCTGCACACACCAGGCTCTGGGTTAATACAGAGGAACATCAGCCTCGGTCCAGCCAGAATCATGTCAACAACTACCTGTCATGAAATGTTGACAACGCATCTTTATCTGTTGACTTCAATCCAATGCTTGATTTGTGCCTGCAAAACTAATGACATTCCCCTCATCTTCTCCTGTCAGTTTAGTGCTAAGAAACAAAAGTCAGCATGCTAACATCTAACACCTAATCTAACACCTAACACCTAAACTACATAGTAAACTTGAAACCTGCTTAAGACCACGCTAGCATTGTCACATTTTAAATATAAAAACATGCATTATTGTCTTTTTTTTTAGAGTTATTCTAATGCATGTTAGAGAGTTTCACAAAAGTAAAGTTATTTTAAGCTAGCCACCCTGGCAACACAGGGTAATGAACTTAATGATATCATGAATAATGAATACAAATTTCTAGTTTTAAACACTATTAATATGTAAGTCTTTTTAGCTAGTGCCCGCAGCTTACAAACTTGCAAACAATATGTGACCCAGGGTCATGGAAATGTGCAGACTTGCTCACAGAACATGTTTTCACCCACTTGTTTTACTTGTGCAAAGTCAATTTGTGCATAAAACCCACAGAAAAATGGCAGCAGATAAAAATACCAGATCAGTTGATGAGACTATAACGTTCCCCATCAAATGTTTATCTCTCTCCAAACCACTAATATTTGCATAGTAGTGGATGCATATATTAAAATAAAATAAAACACCTTAGTGTTAATTGCTACACCTGTGCCTGACAAGCCCAAGTGTCCACGGTGACGAAGTTCTATTCTCGTCAGACTGAGTCTAAAACCACAGTCAGGTGAAATTCTCAGGAGATAATCAAGCCTGATTAGGCTCACGCTAGGGCGGATTAAAACACATGCACAAACAAAACTTTTAAAATCAGTCTGGGGAGTGCGGCATATAAATAGCTGTGAAACCTGACAAAGCCACTGGACCAACGCGTATTGAGTAAATAAACACACGTTTGGACAAGCGGTTAGATTAGTCAACCCCATGGGACCTGTTGGGGAAGGGGAAGTGGTACTTGTGCATTCAAAAGGTTTAAATACATGGACAAACACTGATTATTCCACAAAGAGCTGAGTGGAAAATGGGTCGACAAATGCAAAAAAGCCAATAAACAAATCAAATCCAGGGATTGTTACTTTTGTGAAAGGCACCTCAAACAAAACTCTCGGCTAAAATTCAGACTTTTCATTATTTTGTTGATTTATTGCTGTTTTTGCTTTTCCCTGAAATTCCGCGAGGAGGTCTTTCCCTGTTTAATGAAAGTCAATAAAAGTCAACATTCACATAGCTCATGGCTCCAGCGCTGAGGCTTTTTCCACCATATTCCTTAAATTTGCACATGAAAAGACACAACATGAGGAGCAGCGCCTGCACTGAACATACTGCCCGGGGCCAAACTCTGCTGCTCAGCTCGCAGCGCTGTTGACTCTAAGAACCTGAGTCAGGGATGTAAACCTCAGCATTGTCCCTTGATGAGCGTGTTATTCCCAAACAAGCCCAACTCAGTATCAGAATCATAGTGCTCCACAAACTTCCCATTTATTTCCCTGATAACTGACTGTCATACATGCTACACTGGTCTACAAACTACAAACTATTGCTCATGAACTTTCCTCATTCACACTGACCAACTAACTCAGACATATCAAGAGCTGCTGACCAACGCGTGTACATTTTCATTAGTTACGACATATTTATGCAAAAGAGTGGTGTTTTTTTGTGTATAGTCAAAGGTGCTGATGCTTTTATTATCTGTGTTGATCCACAATAACGTGGAGCGTCATGGAAACTGATGATGAAGAGACGTCCTAAGAAAGATTTCAACAATAGATCTCCGCGTGCATTTTGTTGAAACGTTGATGTTGATGACTTTCTCTGCAATTTTCACACTTTGCAAAGTCACACACTAGGCTCGACCACACCTTTTCTTAGGACAGCTTTGGTCCATGGTTCATATGTTTGACAGCACTGCCCTAGACCATGCCTAGCTAAGCTAAATTACACCGTGCGTTCAATGGGGATGGACAAAAGCTAGGTTATCTGGTTAGCATTTTTACATGCTAACCAGATAATTACTGCTTAACCTTGATAGTTTGAAGTCCTAATTTAACGTGCGGTATTGGAGCTGGTTTCTCATTTAAACCCCGAGAACACACCTTATTTATCATTTTACTCTCAGTAAGTTCAGATGCAAAGCTAGCACGTACCTAAAGCTAAAGCCTTGTGCCAGGCTGGATCTGCTACCTTTTACTGTGTTGTATTGTACAATTTAATCTTTGTCACTGTGTCTCAAATGCTGAAACATGATAGGATAAAAGGCCAGTTAGCATAGCAACTATGCTAATTCCCATGAGGCGTGCCATTTAATGCTAAGACGTAGCTTTTTAAGCTAACGCGGAGGTCGGTTTGAATTTATTTGAGAATGAACAGAAAAAACAGAAACAGAAGAAGAAACTCAAATGCTAAATAATTTGGCTAGAGCCAGTGAACCATGGCAGAGTTAAAAATGAGTTTTGATAGAAGTTTTAAAAGCCTTATTTCATAAAAAGTGACAATATAAACAGCATGTATTAGAGTATAAATGGTGATTGAGTAATATTTACTTTTTGTTTTACTGTTAACCTCTTGAATTCATGTCGTGGATAATACATTTCCCTCTGTAGTGTATTGGAGACGAATTAGGCCATAACGGAAATACTCAAATACCTCAAATATCGTAAACCAGCAGAGTACTTGAGTACTGAGTTTCTGGATGTAGGTCTTGCTGTATGTATGCAGTTTTTCCTGCACTGCGTAATTCCTTCCTCCGCTCCCTCTCTTCCCTGTGGCCGCTCATATCAAATTCAAAACCCTGGTGCTAATGGAAGTGTAACCTTGTATTGTCCATGCCTCAGCCGAGCTGCACACCAACCCTCTTCCCTCTGTTATAACTGGCAGCTTTCCCTTCCCCATGGTGGCCTGGACATCACTCAGCTCAGGCTCCGAACCTTTTCTACCTGGCCCCCCCTACGGTCGAGTGACCTTCCCACTCCAGGCAGGACTGCAAAGTCACTGCCTGTTTTTCATGATACGTACAAACCGAGGCTGCATTTGAGGCAAATGTTCCATGTTGACTGATTAAGACAATAGAAATGATCCGGCTCTGAGCTCAGCAGTGGCCGGAAGATGCTTCCTGACAATAAAAGACAGAATGAAACAACTGTCTCCTCAGCAGCAACCGCTCCACCCAAGGAAAGTGGGACTAACAACATTGGATCTTTCCGTAATCATGCTTATGTTATCCTTTATCATCAAGCATCGCAAACCAGCTGCGTTGGTAATTATCTGTGTGCTGTGTGCAGTTTACTGACATCACCTCACATCATTTCTGGGTAATGAGGATGAAAACAGCTTCCTCTTGATGCTATTTTGCAATGCAAATTGCCTGGTGTGACTATGAGCTTTAAATTCATAAAATACTACCCTCCAGTCTCCTGCGGTCTGGAGTTAAGCTTGGTTTATAGCTGACGCAAGGGATTAACAGCAGTTAAGATTTTTTTTTTCAGATTTCAGCCTCTGATTGGTTCACCACAAGGATGTCTGAAAGGTCCTATATGCTGAAAATGTATTTTTATTATGTTTTATAAATATGAACCCACTTACAACTGCCATTCCTCCAGCTGACACCCAGCTTCACAAACCTGTAAGACTTTAATCAGGTTTCTACATAGAAACCGTATAACCTATAGTTGTTGAAGATTAGGTCGTCACAAGCAG
The DNA here is from genome assembly GCA_008933995.1 of Datnioides undecimradiatus. Lineage (NCBI taxonomy): Eukaryota > Metazoa > Chordata > Actinopteri > Lobotiformes > Datnioididae > Datnioides > Datnioides undecimradiatus. Next base: position 21,919,392 of record WARS01000029.1, read on the forward strand.
TCTGTGCAAGGTGAGACAGTGTAAACACACCAGTTTTAACCTCAGTGTGCAGACTAACAGTTAGCAGTTTCCTGAATAGCTGTTTTGAAGCTGCACGTCACCATGATGGCAGTGCACAACTCCTCTCCCGACTAATCAAAACCGGGAAAAGAGAGGAACGTGGATTGAGCTGAATGAAGCCTGGCTGCTGAGTCTGTCGAACTGCGACTATTACAACCTGCCACTCAAAACCTTCCGCCTTAAACTTTAAACAGGTTAGATATACAAAATGCATCACCGTTGGATGTGTGTTACTGAAAGAGTGAAGACTGTTGGGCCGTTGTTTCCAACTTTATCAATTTTGTCTCAACCCTGCAAGACGTAAGCTGACACACCTCTACTTCTTCATACCTTCATAACAATTCAAATGGATGCATGATATAAAAATTCACTCTGTGCATAGTTGCAATGTTTGGCATTTTGACTTGCTTCTTGCTTTTGGAGTCTGCCTCAGGTGGCCACGGGAGGAAATGCAGTTTTTGGCATTTTGGCTTCATGTTTTAACCACAAATGTTAAGATTAGAGAAAATCAGATTAATGTTTTTGTATTTTTGTAGCCTCCACTGCAGAGACGTTTAAAACACACGCACAAATGTTACAGATATATGTGTTTGTTAATTACAATATCCAGAGTTACAGCATTTTTGCACTTTGCGACACAGAGCGTCGACAGGCTACCGTCACCATAACAGAACTGGAGTTTACATCCATGTAACTTCAGTTTGACCATGTCTCATTGCTGAATAGGAGTGCAGTTGCTGGGTTTAAGTTCTTTCATTCACTGCGATACAGAGCGTTAATCGCTGGGAGCAGCGCTGGATGAGTCTTAGTTTGACGTGCGTTACTGAAAGGGAGGAGATTGTCGAGCCTTTCTCCCACAGCACTCTTAACTCTCCACTGTCAGTTATCTCCGCTGGCATTAGAAACTTGTGCATGCAAACGCGAGCAGACCAAGCTGACCAATCACAGTTCTCGCTGTTTCCACGTGGTGCCTCCATGGCAACCGTAGCCGTGACGTGTAGCTACATTTTTAAGGAGATGCATTTTAGCTGTGGCGGTGCTGTGCAGGACTGTAAGATGTGATTGAAAGTTCAGAATTGGACCTCATGGATTCATTTGTCACATATTGAGTGAGCTGAAATACGATATCCATTTCACAGCATGGCTTCTCACAATATTAACTTCCATACACTGTAAGCCCCAGACGCACTGTGATCTATATCTGCCAATTCCTGATCTCAAGAAATGACTTGAAGACGGCCCGTTATCTTGACATCGGTGGAGGGAGCCGCAGCACTTAAAGACACAAGCACTTATTTCAAGGAATTCCTCTAAATAGGTCAGGAAGCATTAGAAAATCTTCAATTATCTCACTCTGCTGGCAGACACTGCAAAACAAAACAGGAACCTCGATTGCCTCGCACTGTTTTCTAAAGTGCACTTTGAGGTTTGCAGGAATAAAAGACGTGTAGCGTTTGAGTAAACAAACTCAAAACTTCATCGGCTGAGAGTTTTGAGAGATTCTGATGTGCAGCAGAACAGCCTGTTCAACCTCTAAAGACTCTTTATTCAGTACATCCTTCACTGGCTATCCATCCACTGTAACGTTTTATGAAGTGCAACTGCAGCAGCTGCCGCTGCTACCAAAGGCGCAACTTTCAGAGGTGATGCAGGAATTCAAGGTTGGCTGGTTCCTGGTCTGGGTGATATTACCCTCTGGAGGGAGGGGGGCATCAATCGCGCTTGTCTGGTGGAACAAAAGCCCGCGACTGCAGCCGAGGAGGGTTTTTATTTTATTTTTTATTTATTCATATTTCATCTCTTGTTTCCCTCTCATTCCCCAAATCCCCCTGATTTTCATTAAGAACTCAGTAGGGTTCTCCAAAGTTTCAGATCACATCAAAAAGAAGAAAGAAAATATCTTCAGACAAAATGCGAAACGAAATCAGAGCGCTGCCTTTGAAGGAAGAGTGTGTGTGAGTGTGTGTGTTTGTGTTATGTTTTTGGGTCTGTGGGATGCTCATTCCTCTTCTTTCAATCCTCAGTTGGACACAAATTCTAAAAAGCAGGCGATGAATAAACGATCGCAGGACCACAGGCACCAAGACGAGAATTAATGTGATTTTAATCTCCGACTTATCCACCAACAGGACGCTTCACTCTCTGCTCATTCTCTCAAATTAAGTTAATTGACCCGAAGATGTGGAAAGATTAAGGCGGGGGTCACGCTGCCGGCTTCACTCACAGCTCTCCGGCTTGTTTCCAGTCCCGTCACTTACTGGTGATGTGTTTAGTTTGGCTCGTACTTCTCATGCTCTTCCTCCTCTGACATCCCTCTGACCACCTGGTGACCACATTCCTCCGGCGCTGCCTTCAATTACAAATCATCTTTAATTCACTTGGAACCCGGTTGGTGCAGTGCATCCTGGGGCCCCGTGAATATGATGCAGTCTGTCTCTTCCCAGCCCCCCTCCCTCTTTGCACACTCATCACCATGCACAGCAACCTTTCCTTCACAAGGTTAACTTTTGCATGTGATGGTCAACAGTAACTACAGTTCACCGTCCCCACTCTGGAGAGATAATAAAGTCAACTGTTTGCAAAAGGGAAGCGCCATCACTCTCGGGTTCCTCTAATTATCCAGTCTGTCTTCCTATAAATACACCGGATCAGTCATTGCTGGGAAAGTTGAAAGGGGAAAAGCAGAGAAATCAAGGAGCTGAGGAGGACAGGGGGGGGAGGGGGGGGGGGGGGGGGGGGGGCTGCAGGAAGTGACAAAGTGAGCAGGAAAAAAGCATGTGGGAGGAGAGAGATAAGTAAAGGTGTGAAATCTGGAGGAAGACATGGCACGGGGAGGAGAGCGAGCCGAGAGAAGAGATGAAAGAGACGGAGAGGATGACGAAAACACCAAATACTTTGAGAATCAAATTTCTCCCTAACATCATCAGTTCTGCTGGAAAAAAAAGGAAAAAAAGATTATTCTCTCATCATTTTGGCTCAGAACAACAACCTGGCCGCACAGGAGTCCTGTGGTTTTTGGCTTGATGCCCCTGGGAGAGAGGTTTATAACCTCCAAGCTGCCTTTTGCGAAGCTCAAACTGAACTCTGCATACTGAAAGAGGCGCAACGGGAGGGCGAGACGCCGTATTATGATGACGGGCTCCTCCACTGCCAGATTTCCTTTATCCGAGCCCTGCTAACATCTCAGAGATATTTCAATAAATAGCCTTCACACAAAGAGTGTCTTTAACTAGAAAGAAACAAAACAAGCCTGACAGCGCTGTGTGTGTTTTTCTTCTCCCCCTCCCCCTCCTTTGAATTTGGTCATTATTCTGCACAGAGCTGAGAGGAAGCCAAGTGTGGCAGGTGAGAGCATCTCGACTAGACAGCTGTCAAAGCCACTCTGGATGTGAGGGCAGTGCAGGAGAGCATCACCAGCGGAGGCCTCGCCGCTCTGACTGGTGGGGAGGCAGGTACAGTCGGTGTACAGCAACCACACAAACACGCAAACCGTGGCGGTGGGGGGGGGGGCGAGAGTCACGGTAGCGCACACACACCTGCATGGGTGGTTTCATCGCCATGGCAACCGGTGATTGATCCCCTGAGTTATGTAGTGAGAGAGGGAGAATATTAATGACAGAGAAGAAGCGGCGGCGGAGGATGGAAAGTGACGGCGTAGTGGGTGAGAAAAACAGCTAATATGCACACGGAGGCTCAGAGCAAAGTGCCGAGGGAAGGATCAAAGAAAACAGCGTGTAGAATGATTTGTGTTCGGCCATGTCTGCAGGGCGACACTGTCACACTGCAGGCTTTCATGCTCAATTTCCAAACGCTGCTCACCGCCGGATGGGTGGTTGACTGTCTGTACTGCGTGAGCTGTTGTTGGTTGTAACCCACATGCAAAAAATAAAATGCATTTCCGTTGCAGCGCATCATTTTTATTTTTTTAAAAAAAACCTTGTTTCTTTGTTAAAGAGGCAATCCACGCATTTTATCACCAAGATCAGTTTGCTCCAGTTGCTCTGGAGGGTCTTGAGAGTGGGATGATTCACCGAGTGATGTCTCCTGGTGGGTTCTTCACGTCTCCCCTGGAGGTGCTTTTACAGTCACTAGAAGCAAAATTACGTCCCTCTGAGACAGTTTCAGTTAGCGTGGGGACTATTTCTGTAGCTCGTCTTGCAGCTCTGCTCGGGGACTGACAGTACGTGGCCGTGGCCCCAATCGTTCACAGCAGTGAAGATAAGTCTGCTGTTCATCCGCTGAAATGATCTTGTTGACATCTGACCGTTGCACAGTTAGGCGTGGCCTTGTGGTCACAGAAAAGGAACGTGGCCTCACGCCAACAGAGTTTTAGGTCATTAAAATGAAGTTTCTGTTTCTGTTTTGCTTTAAAATGCCTTATTGGGGAACCAGTGGCATCATCATCATCTGTTTTCCCACTGTTGCTTTGCGCAATGAGCATGTGCCAGGAGCAATGATGGACTGTTTACATGTGGTTAGGACTGCTGGGCCTAAAGGTTTAACTTCACCAGCGTGCAAATGCATCAGATGGTCCACCTCAGCCTGTGCACCACCTGACGTGGGCTGGTGTTTCAGATCCTGCCCCACTGAACCTTGGAGAAGAAGCACAAACAGGGGCCACGGTTAGCTTGACTCTTTATCCTTGCTCTTTATACGCCTGATGCTACAGTTGGGAGGGTCGACATAAGTCATAGACCTCTGAGTTTTGCTTGTTACGTCGATCCAATTGTCAGATGCAAGCGAAATGAATACAAGTAGCATCACATGCCGACAACAGTCCACACATCTACACTGCAGCAGCAACACATGACATAAGAGATGACATCAAGCTGCATTATGGGAGATGTAGGAGCCAACATTTTACATAGTAAGGACTATAAGTCAGGGCGTCTTGCTCTCTGCTGCACCAGCTTTTGTTCATTTTTAGTTATCTCCGTCTCGCAGGTGCCCCAACTTTGTGACTGCTCAGTATGATATCGCATGAGCGCCTCTCTAAATATAAACAACACTGTATACCTTTGAATCCAGGCTCATTTCAAACACAACTTCATTTAAAAATGAATAAATAAATTAATAAAGCTGGCTCAAAATCAAAAGTATAGCCCTCCAGCCATAGATGGTTATTACAGTAATGAAGGTTATTGCACAAACATGAAGCTGTGGCTGGTTGGGAGGGAATCATTTATTATTTCTATTATTTTATTAAGGTACAGTATATTGTCATATTGATTACTTTGCCTAAAACCATAATTGGATCATGCAGTCCCATGCACCGCAGACATACTTCAGCTCCTGTCTCTGCAGCATGTTTGCAGCACAGCGTCTGGTTCCAGCAGCAGTGAGTTGTGAAACCCACTGGGTGAACAACTCATGAGAGTCTGCCATACATGAGTCATCAGAGCCCCGAGTGATTAATTAATCTTACCTGCAGCTTTAAAACCAATGGATGTTGTTTATATTAAAAGGAGGAATGTTTAAACGGATCCACAGATTTATTATTTTCAGGACGCCTGTTCATCGTGTGCAGGGTCACAGGGGTTGAGGCCAGTCCCAGCTCAAACTGAGCCAAAGACGGGGTTTATACTGGATCACAGCTGTAGCATGTATAGCTTCACACATTTGCAGTCACCTGTCTTTGGACTGTGGAGGAACTGGGAGAAAGCCATTACCAGAGGTTGTGTAACCCACCAGCGCACATCTTTACACCGCGTGGACTCCGCTCCCAGTTTCCTCCCACGGACAGCCGCCGCGCCGCTCGCGTTTCAGCGCTGAAATCATATAAACAATTAGCTGGAACTTGAAAATGATTATTTTTCTGAAGGAGAAAGAATGAAAAGAGTGATAACAGCAGTGCTCCTGGTGTCTCCTACACCCACAGATGTGGCAGGCAAAAGAAAAGTAATTTCGAAAGAACGATAAAGGCATATTTAATCTTTTTTACTAATTATACTAATATTCTTGTTGATTGGCTACTCCTGTGCCTTTCCAGTCTTTCCATATCGTGTCCTTCACGTAAAATGCCGTCTTGTCCAGAGTCATTTTATATTTCCGGTTAATTTATGCAGCACATTCTGTATCCTTGTAGCCCTGCAGCAGCACATGTATGCCACCTGGGTGGTGTGGGGGCAGAAGGAGTTGGTACACTTTCAGATGCAGCGTGAATACGGCGGGGTAAGGACGTTAAGGAACAGAGCCTGCAGATAAGAGGAGCATCAGCCGTGAGGACCAAAGTGATAAGTGGATTGTCATTCCTGGAGAATCATCTCAGAGGTGCATCAGGGAGCGGCTTATTATAGACGACTTGTAACAAATGCAAAATCTTTTTGTGGGAAAACTGTAGCTGTGAGAGGAGGCGGGAGGAAAAAACAACAAAAAACCCTGTCAATCATCAGTGTATATTGGAACAGACAGTGCAGACCGTCCGTTCTGATCAAACACTTGTAATCCTGTTGTAGGAAATCAGCCTGTCTCGATGCCACATGCAAAAATAACACGGGCGCAAATCCGTGGCAGCATGAAAGGATTCGCCGTCAGTCACGCGCTCGCTTTTCAAAAGGGAATAAATAATACGCATAATAACAACCGAACACATCCAGCACCTGACTTCTTACATGTGGAAATCATTAATTATAAATGCGTCCTTTTCTGTGTAAGCAGTTATGGATGAACAGAAGGCATCCAGGCTGTGTGGAGCGTATGTTTTGTTTTTCTTTCTTTGAGGACGATGAGGCTCAGCATGCTCAAACCTCGCTGTCTTTGACTTCAGGCCAGCAGCACTGTAACCCCACAGCGCCAACCTGGATACCCGCTAGCCCGCAACTCATTTATTTATTTATTTATTTATTTTCCCTGCTGATGCTTTCTTGCAGAAGAAGATTATTGGGCTTCTGATAAAGTGTTTAAGTCGCCGCAAGGTCAACGTAATTCCTGCTCCAGATAAAGCAACACATAGAGACCTGGCGCCTTGCTCGGGGGCTCTGAAGCCGGCTGATAAAACTGCACTGGGGGTAGGATTCTCGGAAAAGATAAGAGAGAGGGAGAGAGAAAGAAGAAGAAGAAGAAGAAGAAGAAGGGAGAGTTGGGGGAAGATGGATCGCCGGCTTCCACAGCCAACAGGACGTCATCTGTGATTGCTGCAGGCCACCCACACAGGAACAGCAGCAGCGACAGGCCGTTTACTTATCTACCTTGGCCCACTGAGCCTCAGGGGTCGAGGATTATTACAGATAAATGCTGCATTTTCCCCCTGACGCGTTCTACGACTGTGCACCACACAGCCGTGTGAGTAATTGCCCAGTTTGCACATACAAATCCCGTCTTCAGTTTGAAAACCGCACGTGACAGGTAACATTAAAACCGAGGCGAGCGACTGTCGACCGTAAGCATGATCAGAATGGATCAGTGTCAGAAGCGTCAGCTGTTTGCTGCTGAAAAGTGTTTCGCTTTTCAGCTGATTGGATGCTTTGTTTTAGGTATTCAGCTTCAAGCTTTGATCACTACGTTTTGGCTGCGGAGCGGTACAACAAAGCAACTCTGCCCTCTGCAGCGTGAGCGCAGAATTGCAGAAAACACACCTTGTTTGGCTTTGCCTCAGATTTGATGGAGCTCAGGTAGGAAACAGGGCTCCCCCACATCAAACTGAAGCCAGTTCGTCACATTGCTCTTTTTAAAATGTTGAACTAAAGCGCGAATTAATTAATCTGTCAAACATTTATCCAAGCAATTTGCATTTTTATAACACCCGCATACCTTGTTCTGTGCATTGTCGTCAAAATATCAATCAGGTGTTGGGAAGGAAAGAGAAATTTTAATGGCTCGACTCACCTTAAAACTTATTCTGCATCTCACTGAACTGATTACGTCTTTTTAATATCCGGCACTGCCTCGGATTTAAATGTCAGTCAAACGTAAATGTTTTGCAGACATTGTGCAGCACGTCAAGCACCTTTCAGCGTTTAATTAATGCGTTCATGCAGCGTCTTTTTTAATGCGGGGCTTGTGTGAGTGCATGATAAAAAAAAAAACCTCACTGTATTTAATCAATTCAGAGAAAATAACACCCCGTGCAGCAAGGTGTTGTTGACCTTATTTGCAGGGGACAACAGCACTTCACTTTGTGGAGCGATACAGATCAGTGGAAGTAGGGTTCAGTAAGTGTTTCAGCGTCGTCCAGGGGGCCGTTTTATTTGCCATCTTGTATCAAGAGCTCCAGGATTACTGTGCTCAAGGAGCTGTGAAATCTCTTCCGACACCTCGAGCCACTGAAACAACTGGTGTCCGCCTCTCCTATCACAGAAACACACACTGGCCGGCGTCCATCCTGAATAACAAGAAGACAAACCCCTCCTTGCACACTCTCTCACACACACACAGTCAAAAGAATTGGGACCTGTCCTTTTTAGACTTCTAAACACTAACCTGACATGCCACCAATCCAATTTGTGTCAACAGCGGTCCCTCCACCCGTCCCCTCGACAGCAACAACAAAAACAGCAATTCGTGTTGACAGCAGTCAGGAGAATACTTACTTGACACATTGTCGTAACCTTCCCTGAAACAAATGTCACCGTCAATAGCGCGGCCCCGTCTCAGCTGACACAAGCCATGTTCAATCTTTCAGCGGAGACGCTTAAAAACTAGAGATGACACACGAGCAGGAGGAGGAGCGCAGAATTCATTTCAGCCCCACAGACAGGACCGTGGACGCGTGTTTCTGATTTTCTCCCCTGTAATCCTTCATCGGGATGACAACTTTCAGTGGAATAAGAAAACTGTTTTGCTCTTGCTGAACTTTGCAGCGTTATCTCGGACAAGTTGTCCACGTCATTTTCTCGGCTGTGAGCTGACATTTTGACCTGCAACGGTTAAAAAAGGGGAACGAAATGAGAGGATTTAGGCTTCCTGATGATGTATAATTGAAAAAATAAACAGCCTGTGTCCAGAAAATGGTTCTCATAAATAAAGAAAAACATTTAGTCATACAGTGCTGCCTCAAAACTCTACAGACACACACCAGCCCAACAATACGCGCATATATTCGATTCAACAAGCAAATATTTGGTTTTAAAATCCTGTGGTTTTAAGGTTCAGCTCAGAAGTAATCAATCAAGTGTCCTCTAAGAGCTTGAAAACGCTTCCACGCGGGCTGATCTGTTATTTGAAACTGACAAGATTTGACATAAAAATATCAGTTATGGCATGACCTTAAGATCAGGACTGTCAGCAGGATTTATGATTTTTACTTTGGGCGTAAAGCAGCTTGTGTGAATGGGTGAACCCTAAAGCCTCCACACAGCCTTTGTTAACCTGAACAGTGTTTGCACACACTGTACCTTGTTGTGCCGTCCACGCTCAACTGTTAAAGGGGGCAAAATCATTGTTATTGACACATAAAGGTAGATATCAATGTCAACCTCAGTAGAGGTCAAATCAGAGTGACGTGTCCTAACCATGGTCCTGACCTCCTGGCGTTCTCACATGCAGGAGACCAGATGAAGCAGAATTCATCATCTTTGTCTTATTTAACTCTTTGCACCAATATCCTTTTCCTTTTCAAAGTCGTCACTTTGTGCAGCAACCGACCCTTCCCGGCACTCCCGCTATGCTTGGACCACGCCACATATGTCGCATTGTGTGACCTTGTAAGGCCCCCGCTGTGACGTCCTCTGGATCTCCTCCAGCGTGTTAAAGCATCAACTTTGGTCCATACGAACCCTCAAAAACAAAGAAGTCACAATATGACACAAAACAGACAAATGAGGCTTCAGTAAAACCGGCAACTTCATCATGTTCTGGAGGTAAAATGACCGTTTTTGTCGAAGAAGTCTTGTGGCTTTGAAGAGAATGATGTAACGGCTTCAATATGCCGCTGGAAAAGGAAATGAAAGAGCTGTGAAAATAAACTTGATATACTTTGCAATTAAATTTTTGGCTGGGCTGTTTTAAGGTGAGCAAGAAGGTCCCAGGTTTGATTCCTGATTGGGAATTTCTGTGTTTGCACGTTCCCTCTGGGTACTCCGGCTTCCCTCCCACCACCCAAACGCATGTTCTGAAGTAGGAACTCTAAGTTGACCGTAGTAGTGTCTGTGTTTGTCAGTCCAGCAACAGACTGGCGACCTGTCCTGGGTGTACCCCGCCTCTTGCCCAGTGACCGCTGGGATAGGCTCCAGCATCCTCGCGACCCCGAAAGGGATAAAGCAATTACAGAAAATGGATGTATGGATGTTTTAGTAGTAGCAATACATTGCTTAGCTAGTTACACTGAAACTCCTGCTGCTTCTCAGAGCTCATGGTTTGCCAGTTGCCATGTAGGTAACACACTGACCTCATACCTCATACAACCCCACTTAAAAAAATAATTTGGGGTAAAGGCTGTCATTCAACTTAAATCTAAAACTGACAATTTTCTTGTGTTATTACAGTAAAGATCTTTCTGGCTTGAGTCAGGCGCTCGTGGCAGGACTCATTGTGGAGTTTAATGCCCCATTCACAGACTCGAACACATGAGGCGAACTGAAAACAGATCGACTCCACAGCTCAAGAGCGAGTGCCCGGTGGTGTGACGTGGAGAAGGTAAGACAGGTTCGCTTGGCCTCTGATATGCAGGAGCAAAATGATTGTGCACTCTTAATTCCCTCATAAAACAAAAGCACTGGGTTGTTTGAGTGGGCTTACTATTCGTTTACAGTAGATCTTCATCAAAGTACCTAAACTTGATTAAAACCAATGCTGCATGGAAACACATGCAGTCTTTAGTCATGTGGCAGTACAGTGGTGACATGAGAGAGGTAAAACATGTCCTCAAGACAAACATGCAAGCTTCAGGCCTGTGAGAGGCAAAGACAGACCCTTCCACTTCAAACCCATCGGACCACGGCGTCTTTACTTCAGTTTCAAAACAACGGCCTGTAACTAACTCTTATTCCTCCTTGTCAATGCATTTCTGTTAGGAATAGAAAATGTGTGCTTTTTTGTTCATCAAACATGTATTTGCATTTCAAAACATCGCTCTCAATCATCTTGACTGAATTTCAGGGGACAATGCTGCGCCAGAGAAACCCACGGCAAGCAAAGGAGAGAAAACAAAGAAAGCAAACTGTATTCGTGATTGCATCCTGACAGCCAATCGCCGACCTGAGTCATGAGTGTAATCAGGAATGGCTGCTGGATCTGCCATGTCCTGCTGGTGAGCCGGTGATTGTCCACTGGAGCAGGAGGGGTTGGGGGCGAGTCGGGGGGGGGTAACGGTACAGCCGACGAGATTCATGACAGCCTCTCGCAGAACCTTGTGGACTGATTACACGTCCGAGAAAATGCATGCGGCAAAAGGATATTAAATCAACACAGCTTATTGCCATGCCACCGTTCGGCCGAGCCCGAGCGTGGGCAAAATGCATCTGCAGCTCACCCCTATAAGCACTTTAGGCAGTGGGAGAATTACATTTCTATGGGGACTCGGGATGAGTTAGGCAATCTTCCTTTCCACGGCCATGATTAATAGTGATGGCCCCATAAATTGTTCTGTCTGAGAAATATATTGCTGCCATAGTATCTGTTGTTTTGCACTGGAAGGCCACTCTGCCTTTGAGGGCATTGCTTGGATAAGCAGCCAACAATTGAGTACAGATGCAGGAAAATGCACTCGCCCTACAGCAGAGCCACGCCCGATCTATCAAAAGTGATCGTCACTTGCCTTGCGCAGGTTTTTTTTTTTTTTTAAAGCCCTCTGATGTGAAATTAAGCTTCCAGAGACCAAACAAATCAGAGCAGAACTGGTGGCATTATCGCATTTTATCTCGCCAAAGCCTGGAGCTCTTACAGCGGGCCGGCTGTCATCTGAACAAAGGACTCTGTATTTTTAGCCGTACTTGAGTCTGGTCTTCAGACCATTCCCCGAAGGCTCCTACTCCTTGGTTCATATCACCATAAGTCAGCGCAGTCCAAATTAATGTTCAAAGTTCAGTCAAACATGGTTTAATAATGTGATCTTTGCACCATTAACACCTTAGCAAGTATTTTGGTAAATGTACTTAATTACGTAAGCAGCAGTGAGTTAAGGCATAAATGAAATGGAAGTCATGCACCCCTTACAATACATTAATAAAATGGTGTTTTTCAAACGTTTTAAGACGTTGAGCTTTTGCCTTTTGTGTATCTTAAATTTTATTTAGTGAAGGACCAACGTGTTAATTCATGGAAGGGTAATTCAGGCCTTCCCTTGTACTTAATCTGGGCTTTTTGAATCAAGGTCTTCTACAAATAACAGAATCTTTGAATTAGATTACTGAACAGTTCGTGGTTTTTGAATTGATTCCTCTTTCTTAAGGGGGTGAAACCTTTAAAAAGACCTTCAAGTGTCTGCAGTAAACACCTAAACTCCTGAAAGTCAAATGACCACTAGTGGGCAGACGAGCGTCCAGCTGACAAACACAAAGCTACCACATACTGTGTTTGTGTTTACCAGCAGACATTAGGTTATGTAAGCATTCAGCTGGAGTTATTGGCCACCTGACAAATGTTTCTACAGCACTCACCAGCATTTTAACTCAGTTTAGGTCCTCAATAACTTCTGAGAATAAAAAATGTTTGGCTCTTTAACAGCAAAACAACTCTTATTCCAGTTTATTGAAGTGTTTTCGTCCCAAAATGGCCTCACCGTGCAGCAAATTTGCATCTGGAACGCCAAAGGGAAGTTGAAGTGCTCTGTAGAGTTATTAAAATGAATGCTGCAATCAAAAATATAGATTAAAGCAGTTCTGAACTATATTTTTAGATTAAGAAAAACCCTAGGTGCGGCTTTATAGCTGTTCTTGGCCTTTAGTAGGACCTGATTTTCTCTGGCCACGGAGTTGGCTCAGTCTCGACCCCTTTGGACCTTGTCTAAGGCAGACTTGGAATCAACCCAGGTCATCCTGACTGCAGCCAGCGCTGACTGACAGTTTTCTCAACACGTAAAAGTCCGGAGTCAGGCTGCAGCTCAGCTCTATTCCTGACTGAAACTCACAGAGTGAAAAATCACAGTGACACACACTTTACTTATCCGCATGATAAGTGCTATAGATTTTAGTGTTAGCTTATCGATGAACTGACTAAAAATGAGTTATTATGCACTTTGCCAATTGCCAGTTAAGCAGAAACTCACACAGCACTCAATCAAGCCATGGCCAAGAGCTATGCTTTGATCAATGCAGACCACAATAGAGATTTTTCTTTAGTATCGGGCTGCTTGCCCTAAAGCAACTGCTAAATGTAGAGGAAATACAATCATGTGTGGAGAAACCGAGGAAGCAAACATCTTAACACTCACCACGTCGTAAAAAAAAACGCTGAGGTGACAGAAACAAAACGATACAAATCAAAAATGAAGACTTTCATTAACGCCTGTTGCGTCATAAATCAAAGTGTCTGATTGAAACGTTTCATATCTTGTGTGATCTGTCACCGCTGTGTGTTTGTGTTTTTTCAGTTTTCCTCCACCGCAACGAAGAGGAGGGAACATCTGACTCATCGCTCTCGCTTTTCACACATATAGACTCCACCTCACACCTTTTCCGATGTCGGATTAACGGGTTCGGTGTCCGACCATCTCTGAAACATTCACACCCACTCCGGGCCGTGATTGGCCAGCTGTGAGGATGTGAGAGCGGAGCTTTGAACTTTCATTCTCTACACTTGCCATGTGCACAACACTGCGGACGCCTTCCCAGAGAGACTGTCAGATAATGTGCACCACTGTCACCTTCCAGTGTGGCTGTTTGGCACAACTATAAATACTTAATTCAGTATAATATGAACACATCATATGAAGTGGCTCCTATCGAGGACGACTTAAAAGCATTTTTCAACCTGGATCAGTGTTCGGCCAACAAAAGTGTTTTTGCCAATGTCAGGTAGTTGTCGTCTGGCAGCTGTATGAAATCTGCTTTTCTGTGTACTGATTCCAGGTCAACACAGTAAAAACCAGCTAATAGCATTAGCTCCAGCCTGTCCGCAGCAGCTCCCATCAGGCTTGAACAGCATTCTTCTTTAGGAAGTTGGGCTTTGGTTTGGTTCTCTTCCTCAGTCATCCTGGTTAAAGTGCTCCCTGCAGACCTGATGGTCAGCAGCAACAGAGTTTGGAGTAGTTGTAGCACAACTAGCCAAAACTCCAGCATGACCTTATCCAACAAAGGCGGCCTATGAAAGCTGAGCAAAGTGTCGTGTGACATTCCGTTGCCACGGTTGAGAAATGCGCAGCCGTGAGCCGTTGTTTCCCTTCATTGGCGTTCCTCTCTTCAACCCTCATTCACGTTTCCGCACACGTCTTCCTGCAACAGAGCAACTCTCACAACTGTCGCCAACCGTCGGGGCCGCACTTCTCCTCTGCCTCATAATGTTAGGGGACAGTTTTAATAACACTCTGTGTCTTTCAGTAGCTAAAACATACCTATATTGCACTATATTGTAGATCGAAGCCTGTTTCCTGGCTGACAACACGCTAAACACCGGACCAACAAATATGGGACGTCAGAGTTTTAAGTCTTTAACAGATCATATGGGATTTCTTCACCAACCCTAACATATATATATGTATATATATTTGAGATAGTGAATGAGACGGACAGGTTTCCAGTCCATGAACAGATTTTCACGGACGTCCGCCTGTCTTCCGCAGTGACGCATGCAGAAATAGGCCGGAGCACATTGTGATTTGCGTCACAAACAAATGTTAAACCAGGAGAGGCATTGTCAACAACTCGCCCCATGCTGACTTCTAATTTGTCAAAGTGAAGCATCAGACGCCTAATGACAACGAGATGCGCGGTATAGATCACACTAATGGCTGCTCATTCTTTCCCGAAGACAAATTATCCACCGCAAACGACACCAAACGACACCGAGTCCGTCTTCTGAATAATGCTGGAGTTCTTGGTTTTTGAGTTTCTCTCAAAGGGACCTGATACACACTCACTCACTGTCGCTAAGTGAAACGGCAAACTGGTTAGCATCACGTATTACCATTCTGAACGGAGGCGGGCATTTTAAATGGGCTGAGGTCGTTTGCTACACATTGGTGTGTACATTTACGCTGTGTAGGTGCCACACTGGCTTTTCCGTCACATGTGTCATAAATTAAATGGCTGTGTGGCACTCAGCAGCGCGCATACGTCCACCAGCAATTTGTCAACAGATACCAGCGCCACGTGTCAGACTTTCATTGCAGCTTGAAATGTTTTCCCACGCCTCATTACCGACCTGTTTTACACGACGGAGGGCGCGCACGTTTTTCCTGACTGTGCCTGAAATGGTGCATGAAAAACGCTTTTTTTTTAAAAAAGAAAAAAAAAAAGAAAAAGTCCTGTCACTTTTGAGAGTTTTTAGCACGTTATCAAATTAGTTGTCTGGTCGTATTCGGTTCGTCTTTCTGCTGCTGCGATCGCACGACTGACAAATGCAACCGATGCATTTTCTAAGGAGGGTAATACAAGTTAGAGCAAATACACCACGGAGCAGCTATCTCTTAGAGGAAATGAGCTAACCGTGCTTCTGTAATGCCTAATTTAACCAGTAATACAAGATAGATTTGTTTTTTTTCTGGGGTGACATGTTTCCACTCAGGGGTTATATGCCTATCAGAGAGGGGTGCCATCTATTTCCATGGCAACCTGTTTACCAGCCGTTGGGAGTCATTTTTTATTCCTTGCGTGACTCACAACTTAGGTGCTTTTTACATGAGAGGTGTGACCTGAACGCGCGCTCACACGTATGCAGACCATGGATGAAGCCTTTTCCGAACATTTTGAAGGAAAAGGTTTAACGCCTTGAAAGGTAACGGCTCCGGATTGATGCTGAAGCTGCAGCCAGCCTGACCGAACCGTCTGAGGTTGCAGAGATCAGGACCAAACCTCTGTGCCCTTATCACATGTATCTATGCTGTGAGCAGGTATTTGAACCCTAACGCTGTTTTTTCCACTGTCCTTCATAGCATTTCTGGATTTGTGTCAGAATATTAGCCTCTCCAGGGGCAAAACTACAGCTCTCTTTGATGGTGTGAATCCATTCTGACATGATGCATTTCTTGCTTGGCTTTGAGAAAAAAAAAAAAAAAAAGCGTCATTTGAAGTGAAGCACTTTGGTGCTGCCTCATCAGATATCTTTAGATTTGTGATGATTCCCCAGCCTGTGAGCCTATTCTGGGATAACGCTGTAAATGGGAAATAGTTACTTCTGTGCTAATGCATTTCCTCCTGCATTTGAAGCGGGAGGGGGAATGAAAACCTTTGAGGATAAAGGCGGAAATAATGCGCATTTGTACCAGCTTTGATGCCGGTGCTGTGCAGAGAGAGTGCGGTGACACGAGAACGTTACTCTCTTTGACCTCGGTGCACTATTATTAATATAACCTTTACCCATTACTCAGTCCTGACTCAATGCATTCATGCTATGCCTTACATCCATGGACTAGCCAAACACAGAAGCAGGTCTTTTACTTTTAAAATTAGGCGATCTTGATAGATAAAGCGTATATCTTCTCGAAACTCATCGTTGCACCAGGTCAAAAGTGATTACTGACGTGAAAACACAATTATTCCAACTTTACGGACGACAGCAGCCAGACAAAAAAACCCAGCAGACTGCTCCTTTACTGCGCAGCAGAGGTTTGACACCTGTGACAGAGCGGGTGTGACACAGCAGAGGAGAGAACGGGTGATAATTACTGACTGTAATTAAGTGGGTGAGTGTGTTCAAATGTGTGTGTGTGTGTGACAGAGAAGAGAGGAGACACTAAAACATGTAATAAGAAGCTTTTAGTGATGACCAACGGCAGAAAGCACAGAGTTGGTGTGATTTTTCCTTTTTTCTTTCGCCTTTTGCTTCTGATGAGCTCGATTTAAACGGCTCTTTACCTGGAAACCTAAACTATTTGATCTTCTAATTGAATTGGTGAGACTTTCTCGGCTTCTAACGTTCTTCTAATGAGACTGCCCCTCTTTTTAGATCTCTCAACCGCCAAACAATTACTCCTCTATTAGGAAAGATCAGCCCCTCTCTCTGCTCTGGCCACTTCAGGAGCACGGCACTTTCTCATATTTAACCCACATATAACCCACCCCCCATTTTTCTCCCAGCCCAGGGCTCAACCTCTATCTTCAATTACACCCCTGCCTCCTCAGTTTGATGCTGAATCCCCCGTACGTACACACACGCGAACCCTTCAGTTACATCTGTAACTCCGTTTTAGAACGTATTAACGGTTGACACCTAAGAGATTCTTATTTGACTACAGATTACGAACATAATAAATATTAATTAATGTTAATTAATGAAACATTTTGACACTTTGGGTTTTCACTGAATGTTTTCTTTCGTGATTTTGAGATAGCACAATTTTCTTTTACTTCATTCACTTCATCGGAAATTGCTTTTGGTAGAAAGATCTGCTCAATTGACCTGGTTAATATCTTTTTGATTAGGTTTTTATTTTGTATTGTGGGTTACCAAGAGAAATTAAGCAGGAACAGCACCCCTGAGTTATTAAAGTCAAACTTATTTGCGTGCCTGGCACCTGGTTGTTTCAACTTTAGCACCTTCAGGCCTGAAAGTTATAATGTTTATAGAATTTCTTGCACACGTGGAGCTGGCATTTAGTCAATAGAATTATAGAAATGATAAAATCAGACCCTGCTGCTCACTGCTCTGGGCTAATATGTTAATATGTAATTAGAAATATTTTTGTGTTGAAGTGATAGTGGTATGTTGCTGCAAAATAAGAAAAAGGAAAACTGATTAGAATGTGAAATCGTATTGTTTTTCTATGTTCCTACAATGTTTTTACATAATGACAAAATATTTTAATATTATTAAAACGTACAAGCTAACACACTGTAACAAAAAGCTTTTCTTGGATTACTGGAAAACTGTTATAACAAAATATAATTTGCCATAACGTGAACTCACTCATGGAACCTTATGTGTCTCCCCAGCTATGTTCCTTATGTACAGCCCCATGCATTTTAAATTTAGTCCAATTAATTATCACATAACCATGCAGCATGCTCCATTTTGCCACATGCCAACTCAAGCATAAAGTATAACTTCATAAAAGTGTGTTTGTGACCATGGTTGTCTCATCCAAACATGAGTCAGACTAGGTCAACATGTTATTAAGTGAAAGTTAACGCCTCATTTTGAAACAGTTCAAATCATAATGAATAG
Organism: Datnioides undecimradiatus; assembly: GCA_008933995.1. Classification (NCBI taxonomy): domain Eukaryota; kingdom Metazoa; phylum Chordata; class Actinopteri; order Lobotiformes; family Datnioididae; genus Datnioides; species Datnioides undecimradiatus. The sequence goes on from WARS01000029.1 coordinate 21,937,647, forward strand.
TATATTGCTCTGACAACATTAATTTTCATATTACACAAGTTAGTCACAGTAACGTGTGTGTATTTGACGTGAAAATACTTATAAAATGAACAACAATACTTTTTTCAAATGTTTACTGTATTAATGTTAAAAACGTTGTTATAACATGTAAATATATTGTTATGGCATGAAAACAACTCGTAATAACAGTAAACCTTCTTACCTTTTAATACAGGGAGTGTCAATCTACGCCTATAATTGCATATTTAATGACTACGCTACCTTTTAGCACTCCAGTGTGTGTTTTCACGTGTTTGGACCCTCCTCCATATTTGTGTTGATGACGTTTCGGGGCGTGGCGTTCTAACTGCGGCTTGCGTCTGGAACTACTTCCGGTGGTCACGTAAGGTAGGCTTCGGGTATAAACAGTGCAAATAAGAGGCGAAAGCAGGCGTACAGTGGCAGCCAGGGGTGGTGTGTAGCCTCAGACCCGTTTGTACACTAACCGCATGTTTCATCCAGGCCAACAGCTCGATTGTTTTCTGGCCGTTTGTTCTTTTTTCTCCATGTTTGCTCGAGCAGGATGTCTTCCCCGGGTGGCATGGACCGGCTGCCGAAGGTCATTCCCGCTAGCTTGACTAAAATAGTAGCTAGCCAGGCTTAATAATAAATCGACCACGAATCACTATAAAAAGAAACCGTTTGCACCCAGGGAAACGTGGCGTTAACGTCAGAAAATGCTTGAACATCGCTGGAAGTTATTCTCAGTTCACAGAAGTTGACGAGGCTAAGTTAACTTCCCTGCCGCATGCTTAACGTACCTTTGCCACGCCGAGCACCAGTGTCTCATAATGAGCTCGCGTAATTTTAAGTTTAATTTACTTTAAAGTGCCCTAATCGTCGACAAAAACGCATTGATCGGAACATATAAGATTTAACATGTGCCTGTAGCAAATTCGGCATCAATTTGAACCATTAATAATGAATTATTTTAAATAAAATCATCCATTATCAGTGACATGCATGCTGTCGTCAACGTTGAGTAAGCTAACGTTACATCCACTGTTTCCGCCAACTGCTTTGCGTTAAAGATATCAAAACAGTCAGATTTAACTGAAACAAGTACTGGGAAGTGTATTAAGTGTTTGCCGAAGTTAAAACAAGGTAATACAGTTTCATTAAACATTAACAGGGACGTTTACAGAGCGTTGCTCTTTTCAAAGCAGCTTGCCGTCTTAATACTGCCTGATTTTAAATGGAGTTTGGCGTGACGGCTATTGACATCAAATCTGAGCTAATTACCAGGGCGAAGAGTGTATGTTCTCCTAATCCTGGATTACCGAGCACATAAACCGTATTGCAGTTGTACTCAAGGCGTTATAAGGAGTGAAACGACCTTATTTAACACTTGGTAAAACCAGTGCCCGGGACTTTAACAATGGACTTGGATATTTTCAGACCAGCACTTATTTTCCAGTTAAATATGATTTTTATGCAAATTCTTCACATGCAACTCGTCTCTTCCTTTGACATCTTCTCGTTTTTGAGGTTATTGCAGGATCCTGGCCATGTTGTGTTAATCTCTGTGCTGCGTGTCGGTCAGATTACAGGTGATTCAAATGCACAGCAGTAGACTAAATGTTATTATACTTTGTTTTTTCCAGAATGGGGAATTTCACTTCCTCCACTGCTGGGGGGTCGAGCACAGCCTGTGTACAGTATGTTCGGGTAAGTAGATGCTTGTTGATCTGTTTCTTCAGGCTGGCGTAGTAATGGACTGTGGTGCTCCCTACAACATAGTTTTAATAGACCATGTGTGTCAAATGTCATAAAAAATGCATGATTTAGAATTTTTGGGTTGCACATAATGTTTATGCAACCTTGGCCCTTGGTTAGTCACTGACTACATATCAACCATGGGAAATATTTAACAAAAATGCATTGTTATGATTCCTTTTGCTTTTGCCCAGCAGCTCACTTGCGGTCTGGTATGTGCAGTCCGTTCCCGTGTTCTGCCGATATTTAATTAAAGCTCACTCTTGCCTGACCTTTCAGGAGGTGGTGTCGCAGAACTGCGTTGTGATATTTTCCAAGACCACCTGTCCCTATTGCAAAATGGCCAAGAACGTGTTCAATGAAATCGGCGCGACCTACAAAGTGATTGAACTGGACGAGCACAACGACGGGAGGAGACTGCAAGAGGCCTTGGCTCAGATGACCGGTGCCAGGACGGTAAGAGCCTCGCGCTGTATTTTGGGATTGTGATTCAAAGTAACTTCACAGGCTGTTATTTCAGCATCTATTTAAAAAGGGAATCAAAACACGGAGATTTGATCGTCTGCTTGCTCTGGCAGCTCTGCATTTAAGTTAAATTTAGGCCGACGTGACGCATGTTTTTATTAAGGCTGCAGCCAGGAATCAGGACCTCATCTCGATCAAAATAGATAAGTATGGATTAAGAACAAGACCGAGGCTCCTTTTACCAACTATGCTGCGATGGTGGCAAATATATATCATTAACGGAAATTACATTTTCATAAAAAGTCATTTTTAGATCAGAATGACTTAAGAAAACATGGACCTTCTTATGATCAGTGTGCATTTGCCCATGCAGAACTAGTTCACGTTTAGGTTCAGACTTTGACTTTATTTCCCCACAGACTCGCAACTGTGAATGCTTTTTAACCAGTTTTTACAGTTAACAGAAGACCAGCTTAACTCTGATTTCAGATTTAGTTTTGGTTAAATGTATTTTAAAACAAATTATTAGACCTTTTTCGTTAAACAGAGTCATTTTAAAGCAGCGAAATGATAAGGAAAGACGGGTAAAATGAAAACTTTGTATTGTACTTTTCGCAAAAGTTTCAAAATTAAGCACAGGAAGTGAACGGCAAAACATTTAAGGTCCATTAATCATTCCACCACGCAGGGCTGTACAACGAAATGCAAGCTGCAGACCCTATACGCCTCTAACAAAACAAAAAACCAGTATTATTTATGGTGGAGAGCGGAGGATGAATCGAGGAGTCTCACAGCCCGAGGAAAGAAGCTGCTCTGTAGTCTGGTGGTACTGCTGAGAACACGTCTGAATCGCTTTCCAGGCGACAGCAGGGTGAGCAGGCTGTTGCTGGGGTGGGTTTAGTGTCCTCTGGGCTCTGCAGAGGCAACTCGCCGCGCCAGTATCACTGATGCTCGGTAGATAGTCGCCGTTTTAAACTAGGGATGTGTTTTTCACTTGGCCTTGATCCCAATCAGAGTCTTTCAACACTGACTACTCGTCTTTGTTTCAGATCTCATGCTTCTGTTTAGCTTGTTGCTTAAATATGTATCCGATATTGAAATAACAGCTGTATAACAGTTATCCTGACACACGACACGTGTTTTTCATGAGCTACTTGAGTTGAATCCTGAAGGTCCTGCTTAAAAACTCCACATATAAATGATAAGATATACATTCATAATCATAAATTATTGATATGCTTTGAATTCACGTGTAACTGTGGAAAAGCGTGACATCTCTGATTTGTGCGCTCAGGTGCCGAGAGTCTTCATCAACGGAAACTGCATCGGGGGCGGCTCTGACACCAAACAGCTCCACCAGCAGGGAAAGCTGCTGCCTTTGATCGAACAGTGTGCGCCCTGCTGCGCCGCGGCCAACTCGGAAGGCTCGGGCAGCGGACAGTTTGAATCCACCAAATGACTAACCGTTCTTGTCGTCTTATTCAATCCCGTATTTATTAAATGTTTGCTTGAGCTCATGCTACAGGTTGTACATTGCCTGAACACGACCATGTTATTTATTTATCAGCGTGTATTGGATACTTGATGTTAGGCTATATGCATTTTCATCCGGGGATGTACAGTATTATTATTATTATTATTAAAGCTGCCATCTTTTAGTCATAAAAACATTTCTTTGAGCGTCACCAAACTGTGAACATCACTGGGTCGTTCAGTATTTTTTATTTAAATGCGTTTATTTGCTTTCATTCTCTACAATTCATAAGATGTAAAGAATAATGGATGTTTTGTATGATGGAGCACATTTTAATGTGCTCAGTATATGAACACTGCATTTTACTGACACTTGTCATTTGGAGGACTGTGTGTCAGAAAACAGTTGGATTGTTTTGTACCTGGCTGTCAAAGCATTTTCTATGTCACTGTATGTGAGATTGTAGCAGTTGCTGCTTGTATTTTATTTTTTTAAATACTACGTATTTAAAAGGTGGTTTGTTGACAAGTAAATGAATAACCAAATGAATCATGATGCTGTCGGTGTTATGAATATATTGATGCATTGGCGTATTTATAATGTCATACCCACTCTTACACGTTTTCAAAATGCCTTGAATGTACATTTATGATTATTAATAAATATGAATGAAAGTTTGCCATCAGCTTCCCTGGTCTTACTCTGTTTTTACCGAAGAGAGCTTCATATTCATTCTTTGCCCCCGAAGGAGGGCGGGTACTGGTTCAGGTTCATAATAGCTTCATACTTTCTTAATGAGTTATTGTTTTTCTTTAAAGAAAAACAAATATGTATACAGTTAAAATTATTTTCCCTGATTATTGGATTTACGTTTGAAATGAACTTTCTGTCGCCTGTCTACGGTGCAGGCCGTGCGATAAAACGCGCGCACCCAGACTGCCCACATTGCACCGCATCACGGTGAGGTCACTCCAGTGTTACCGTGAGTGAAATTAGCTTGACTAGCGGGTGTACTGCTAAGCTAGGAGGTTAGCATCTTGTATATGTGCACGGGAGGGTTGCATAGACAACATTGTAAAGAATGTCTGGAAGCGCAGGAGAGTGGTGTCTGATGGAGAGCGACCCCGGCGTGTTTACGGAACTGATTAAGGGTTTTGGTGAGTGGCTGTTAGCTCATTCAGTGGAACGTGGCTATCCGACAGCGCTAGCGGGTTTAGCTAGCTAGTAGCACCACAGCTAACGGTAGCTTCTAAATTACCATTAACGGCGTGCACAAAAAATAAAAACTGCGAGGGTGAAATTCAAATGTTTTAGAGGGCACGCACGCACAATAGCTACGCAAATGACGCATTCCTAGAAAAGGGTGCGTTTAATGACAAGCTAACTTAATTAGGCAGGCTAACTGGCTAGCATTACTCAGCGTTCAAAACAACGGCGCGTGAAAACAAACCCTCACTCATCAGTGATGACATTTGGCGTGCTCTGCGCTGCTCTGCTGTCAAACCCGCCGCCGGGGGAAGCTGCGCATCCAGATCGCGTCTGTTATCGGTCGGATAGATCTTACTTGGACAGTTACTACCTTTGCTGCAAGCATGAATAAGTGATGGTTTACTTGTCCTCGTCAGGTTGCAAAGGCGCCCAGGTTGAAGAGATATGGAGTATGGATCCAGAGAACTTTGACAACTTGAAGTATGTTCTTGCCTGCAGCTTCGTTACTGTTGCATGATCCCTTTATAAAGACATACCCCATTTTTTTAAATTCATCTATTCTGTTCCAGACCAGTGCATGGCTTGATTTTCCTCTTCAAGTGGCAGCCAGGTGAGGAGCCTGCAGGATCAATTGTACAGGATTCACGGCTTGATCACATCTTCTTTGCAAAACAGGTACGTTTACATTACAAAAGCTACACAGTAGGTCTTTTGTTATGAGCACCGGCTGCAGCGAGTCATTGAAGTCCATGACAGGAACATCTTAACTGCTGATACATTTATATTTAGCCGTTTAAGGTTGCATTGGATCATTAGCACGCTGAGCAGAGCCACAGAGAATCCCATGTGTAATTGCAACACAGTATAATCCTCTGTGTAGTGTGGAGTTGTTCAGCCAAAGTGGTTAATGAATTAGTTAATGAGTTGCTGCGCTTCCAAATTGACTGGACTGGTGACATTAAGAACACAGCTCACAACAAAGGGTGGGGGTGGTTAGTGTCTGACACAATACCATAATGTATTTCTCCACATCGCCATAGTTACCTGTTCTGATCCGATCATTTAATTGATGATGTGGTCTCTCTCTTTTTTAAAAAAAAAAAAAGCATCATTATCATTTTATCTGTCCTTTTTAAAGCCTTGTGTGTTCCTTCTGTGCGTTTTTCAGGTCATTAACAACGCCTGCGCAACCCAGGCAATAGTCAGCGTTCTGCTCAACTGCTCCCATTCTGACATGTTGCTCGGAGACACGCTGACGGAGTTCAGAGAGTTTTCACAGAGTTTTGATGCTGCGGTGAGTTCGCTGTGCTTTGTCTTGATTCCAGCAAACTCTGGTTTTGGTTTGTGTGCATTAGTACAGGGATTAACGTCTCTATCCTTTTGATAATATATATTTTCTCTCTCTCTCTTTAGTAATTTTTCTTCTTCCATCTCCAACATTTTCAGTTTTATCCTCTTTCCTTCTAAACCGTGATGACTCAGTTCTCTGCCCAGCAAATATTTAAAAGAACCAGGCGGAGCTGATTTGTGAGCCCCAGCTCCCCTCGCAGTTCGGAAAAACTCAAAGCAGAGAGACGAAGCTGCTTTCTATTTGTTTTCTTTTAGTCAGTTTAGAATTGGCAACAGCTAATTATTAGAAGAAACAAGCAGGGCTGGAATAGAGTCAGTGTATTTATAGGCACGCTGCAGAAGCAGCAAATTAATCATTCATTTTAATTAGTACTTTTTAATATTACCGAAATTGAAAAACTAATTGGGTGCATGACTTGTTACCCGGAAAAGGAACTCATAATGCGTCCCATGCAGCTCCTCGTAACGCCGCTGCGTCGGCGAGGCGAGGGTTATACAGTCAGCATTATAATCCCACGTCTCCCCGCTCTCCTCAGATGAAAGGTTTGGCTCTTAGCAACTCCGAAGTGATCCGACAAGTTCACAACAGCTTTGCCAGGTAAGCCCCTGCTCGCATCACATCCAGCCGGAGAGGCTCTGTTTGATTGGCTTCATGCTATTTTTAGCTCCTCAACTTGAAATGTGTGCGTGTGTGTGTTGGGCCCGTTGAGCGTTTGTGATTTGTTTGTGTGATGTGTTATCTTTTGATTTTGTTTTGGTGCTTTGTTCGTTCGTTTTTGCAGACAGCAGATGTTTGAATTCGATGCAAAGTCGTCAGCGAAGGACGAGGACGCCTTTCACTTCGTGAGCTACGTTCCCGTAAACGGCCGACTATACGAGCTGGACGGGCTCCGGGAGGGGCCCATTGACCTGGGTAAGCAGAAAAATGGAATTTGTTATTTTCCCTTCATTGCTTTTACGTTTGCAGTCCCTCGGCACGGCGTCCTGCTGTGCACAGCTGAATTTTGTCTCGTTGGCCGTGGCCCATTTTCCCCTAAAACTGCCTGTTTTATGATGACGTACAGCGTGTGCCTTCATTTACTGTACACATAACCACCTGCAGCATTATTTAATACCCGCTGTGTGTTCTTCATCAGGTGCGTGTAACCAGGATGACTGGATCAGCGCAGTTCGCCCAGTGATTGAGAAAAGAATACAGAAGTGAATATCTTTATCCATCCCAGACATTAATCTTAGAAAGCAAAGACCGTATTCTCTCTCTCTCTCTCTCTATACATGTACCTATCTTTCTGCCAAATACTGTGCCATTTTCTTGACAGCGTATCATTCTGCACTTAGTAAAATTGCATTGTTTCCCTCCTCAGGTACAGTGAAGGAGAGATCCGGTTCAACCTAATGGCCATTGTGTCAGACAGAAAGATGATATACGAGAGAAAAATTGCAGAGCTCCAGACTCAGCTTACCGAGGTGAGTGGCAGCGAGAGAGCCGGATCCGGCGCAGACGTGACAAAGACGAGTGTTGGCTTCCACTTTCTTCCCCGCAGGGCTGCGAATAAGTGCCGTTTGAAAGTTTGTGGGATTTTCTGTATTTCTGTGTATCAGTGTAAGCCCGGTTTAAACCTTCATCCAACATAACACGCACACTAGATGGTGTCACGTTAATTATCTGTTTGAAAGCTGCGTGAACCTGTGCATTCAGCCGCTGGTGTGACCTCCTTTGAGCAGAAATGACTCCCAGCCAAACGTTTTCTGTAACCTCTGCTCAGTCTTGGAGGAGTTTGTCTCGTTCCTTCTTACAAAGCTGCTTCGACACGGCGACGTCAACGGGCGTCCTTGCATGAACTGCCCGCTCTCCAGTTTGTACCAGGATTTCAGGTCTAGACTTTGACTCGGCCTTTCAGAAACAAACTTCTTCACCGCTTGAACGATTCTTCGGCTGCACGAGCCACCGTTTGGTGAGCGATTACCCCGACGTGATACCGTCGCCGTCACGCTTCGCTCTTGATCTGGAATGCGGGGTTTTGATTCAAGCCAAACACGATGCTTTCTCATCAGTCCACAGAACGTTCTTCCAAGAGCCTCCTGGTTCGTCCACGTGGCCGCGGCTGTTTTAAGACAGGCAGCATCTTTGGGTGTAGTCGTTTACTCCTTACAATCCTGCCACACGGTGTCATAAGTGAGTCCACCACCAAACACTGATGGAGTCAACGTTTTGTCCGAGCCCTGCAGAAAACTCTTTTGCGAGCTGCTCTTCCTCAGGCCAGAATTTAATACAGAATAATAAGTTTATAGTTTTCAGCAGGGGTCTAAACTGTAGCCTGATTGTTGTGACATCGATAGAAACCCAAACCCAATTAGCTAAATAAATAAACAAAGTATAATGTGTATTATTTGTTTAACTTGATAGTCTTTGTCTAGTTTTAGGCCTTGAATCACATCTTAGGCCACGTTTATGCAGAAAACTTAAACTTAAATTCCGTTAAACAGAGTTTCAAGACGCCCTGGATGTGAAGTCGTAATGATCCAACGTGCCTCTGAGCTGCAACCTTTAGAAGATAACAGTGATTACACCAAGTGAGAGGAGATGTAATTTATATATGTATAATTTAGCAGTCCGTAGTCCGATTACATCTGTCATCGTTGAATGGTGGTTTCTAATCAGTCTGTCATCGTGAAATCGTGACTGTTTGTTCTTTTAAAGGACGTCAATAAGTAACTGCGCCCACAGTTCAAAGTGCTTCTGCCTCTGACCGCTCCCTGCTCACACCCGATGCCACACCTGTCGTTCTCACTGGGTGTTCTTGGAAAATGCGTTCCCCTGCACCCGTGGCCGACCGCACCTAACAGTAATGTGAAGGCATACCGGTCACACCCTGAGTGTGCATCTGCATCGCTGCCGCAGGGTGACACGTTCAGCCACTGGAGGTCAGCAGACGCAAGGTTTTTAGCTTCTTTTCACAGAAGCACTTCTGAATAAATGCAGCGTTTCACATCAGGTCCAGTTTCAAAACCCTCATGCAAACGTGTTTAAAGAGTGGGTTATTTCTGCTTACTGCATCAGAGACGACACTGACACACACACAATTCAGTTATTACTAATTAAATCAGTACAGGTGGAGCAATGTTTGCTCATATTGTGAGTTACCGGAGTTTAATCAGCTCAGTAAACCTCGTCGCCGTCGTCACCGTGCATCCTGGTTATGCAGAAACCGTTTTGTTCCCAGGACGAACCAATGGACACAGACCAGAGCAGCACGTTTCTCAGCTCCATCCAGTCAGAGATCGCCAAGTACCAGCTCCTCATCGAAGAGGAAAATCAGAAACTTAAAAGATATAAGGTGGGTTCCTGCTCATCGCCACATTCCCTGCAGTCACGCCCTGTTTGTCATGTGCCTTTACGGATAGGGAGTGTTGATTCAGTGTTTCCTTCTCTGCAATGTAAAGCACCTTTTTGAATAACCCTGCATGATACACACAGAGGCTATGTTCACCGCGGCGTTTCCAGCCACCTCTGATTGCACTTTAACTCAGACGTCCTGTTCGTTTCGCTTCCTGCACGTCAGTTATGCCCGGTTTCCCCTCACCTTGTTGGATTCACGGGCGTTTTCTCTAACAGATTGAAAACATTCGACGAAAGCACAACTACCTTCCGTTCATCATGGAGCTATTGAAGACACTGGCAGAGTACCAGCAGTTAATACCTTTGGTGGAGAAGGTATGGCTTTACACAAAGTTCACCTTTCACTTTGTCTCACGTTTGATTGGAGAAACATATTTGTCATAATGTTTAGGACTATCTTGGTTGCCATGAGTCATTTTTAGGACAAATAATTAACAAACATTATGAAATTACCACAGTTTCCTTTAGCAAAACGTTAATTATTGCAGTGATGTTTAGAAAACCAGAGCTTCAGTGCGCGTGAACATGTCATGCCTGTTTCATCCGTAAGACTTGTTTCGTTTTACAGCGCTTAAGGTATGCGGTAATTAAAATGACACGTCTGTAAGAGGATGTTCAGATTTCAGTGATTAGAGTCTTAAAATTAGTATTTGTTACTGCTACGCTAATCGAAATGTCTCTGGGTCTTTCCCAACAGGCGAAGGAGAAACAGAGCGCCAAAAAAGCCCAGGAAGCCAAGTGAACAACAACAACAACAACAACAACACACATATAGACACGCACACACACCCCCCCCATACGAAACCCGACAGTCACCGTTTCATCCCCGAGCCGCACACAGATACTGAACGTCATCTGTCATATTCATATTAATGACCACGGATGGTCTGCAGCACTTCGGCACCGTGGCGTCCTGCGAACCACCGCGACATTGAAGAACTGCACCGCAGGCGTAGCAGAGGGACTGTCCGGCAGCACGCCCTCTCCGTGTGTGTGTCCATCTGCTCTAATGCATGATAGAAGGAAAGACGCGCTCAAATTATGTCCTGTCTTATTTTCATAATAAAATGTTTAGATGTTTGTGAATTGTTCCTGAAAAGTATTTTGTTGTTTTCAGCACAACAGACGAGTCACAGATGCTTGTTTCATCTAAAGGCTCCGTACCGAGATAAAGCCACCCTGTAGTCGGACTTTACGGTAGATCTTTGCCACCATCTGCTGGCAGACTAGAGGAAAGACGAGCGCTGAGTTTACCGCACATGACGAAAAGCCATGTGCTGAACTTTGTTATTTTGTCCAATGTAAATCAGTTGGGAAAACTACAGCATGTCTTTGGCAAGATGATATCAAACCATCTGAAAAACCGTTTCATCTGTGTTGACCCAATGAGAGCTCGCTGACGAGCTCCTTATAAGTGCATCATTAAGACACGGCTGGTACAAGTTTAGTGTTTTTTGGAAAGCTTCCCGCAGCCGCATGTTGATGTTTTGAACACGACTCTGGAGTAGCCTCTGTGATCCGCCCCCCTAAATCAGCCCTGGCTTCGTACGGCACAGAGCAGCTGCATTTGACTTACAGGTCGTACTTGAGCACAGCGTGCCTCTGAAGGCCTGTGCAGTGTGACGCATCTGCAGTCTGTCGAGCAAAGTTAGAACGTGGCCCTTTTCTATTTTTGGCTCCAGTGTTTACATACACACCTTAAGTGCTCGTTGGATCTGATCCCGGTAGTCTGTTGCCAAGATCCTTCGTGGCAACAAATGAAAACTCACAGGTTTTACTACCAGCCCAGAGGCCGAGCGAGAGAGAGAGAGAGAGAACAGTGTGTCTGTTTTATTATCCTATCTGAGGTCAGACCATGTGGATGAGCAAACAGAAAGTATTCCAGTTCTGCAGGGTGTCCAGGAATATCTTCTTTGTCATGAAACGCAGCAATTATCGCAGCCTTTTCGTGGCCATTCATCATTAATAGACGGCTGACATCACAACCGCGTTGCAGGCGGACGAGGATGCAGATGCTACAAAAAGATTGTCTTAAAAATAGCCAGAGGCCGCTGCGTAATGGAATGTGTGACTTTGAAGGTCAAGGAAAGTTTATTTGCACAGCTCATTATCATGCACAGTGTCCGAACGGGCTTTGGAGGCCCATAGAAGAAGCAGTTCCATACCCAGACAATGAAAAAAGGGGTTAATAATAACAATAAATAACATTAGCTTCAAGGCTAGAACTTTGATCATACTGATTTATCACTGAGTTAATTAAAATGTAAGGAAAAGGACCACACATTGCCTGAAATTGCTATTTTTCTTGGTTTGGTTAACAGTCCAAGCCCCCAAAAGTATGCACTTTTACAGTGATATAAAACAGATGAGGAGATAAGCAAGCTGAGAAGCTGAAGCCTGGAAATGTTCTGCATTTTTTGTTGATAATTATGATTCATAGGTTTCCGTAATTAGCATTAGGAGAGAGAAAGAAAGGTAAAAACCGTTGAGCGGTGAGAATTCCCCTGTTCTCACATGTGAAGTAAAACATGTTCTCAGAAAAGAAAGTGAAAATGGTTCGGGCCAAACAAAACCTGCAGCCACGCTAGCAGCCCGGTGAGGCTGCTAAATGCTAACGTCAACGCGCAGTCACGCTCCTGCTGCTTCTTTTCAGCAGGTACAGCTACCCTGACCACACTCTGTGTTAGCATGTTGATGCTAACTACCGGTAGCACTGAACACAGACTATACCTGAAGCTCACACCAAAGCACTGGACATGGCAGAGCTATGATGTTGTAATAGCAATATATGAAAAGCTAAGGGGTCGCCATGGTAATTATAGTTCATCCTGAGGGTGACACGGACAGCGAGCCCACCGGTAAATGTCAGCATCGTGGCGGTGCTACAATGGGATCAGGAGGTCAGTCGTTCTAATTCTCTGGGGAACACGACTTGCCATGCCTGTACATAAATGTCATGGCAGTCCATCTAGACCCAGACCCACTGTGGACTGATTGACCCCCATTGTAAGAGCTGTGTTGCTGGTTTCACATGGGAACATAATACTCCAAAATAGCTCTTTGTTAATACAGTTGCACACACTCATTTCCAGGTAATCTGTACTCCTCTAACCCGCAGGCCAGCAGAGCGTACGCTCCCGGAGAGCTGCCGGTGTAACAGATGATCTCATTACTCGTCGACAGCAGGCCACAGGTCTGAGGAGAGAGCAGGAGCTGTCAGCCTGTCAGGAGCAACGTCCCGGTGTCTGGCCACTGTCAGCCTCCACTATGAGTTCACGGCTGGAAGCGGCCTCGGTATCAGAGAGCAGACGCACAGCAGGCAGAGCAGGACTCCCTCCGCTGTCAGTCAAGGTGTTCTCTCCTCCTCTGGCCTTACAGCTCTTGACATTACAGTGCGGGAACCCGGCTGCGATGACGTCACCCCCATTAGCTGAACAAAGAGCGGTGAAATGTTCCAGAAAGATGAGGAATGCTGTTTTTGCTGTGTAACTGAACATCGCGCCCATTGTCTCTGAAGACGCTCCACTATGTACAGTATGTGGATGTGTCTGACCCTTCATTCAAACCAAACACCCAAAGTGCGTAATATATACATCAAAGCATGTCGGGTTTTGATTTAAGATACACAGAGAGGTGAAAATACATGTTCTGAGATATCACATCACTTTGTTTTAACACCGAAAGATACTTTGGGCGGTCTAAGCCACATGGTCGTCTTTATTAGCACAGTTTTTAACAAGGAATTACACGTTTTGGTGCAATATTTGATATAATCAATACTAAAATATCAAAAATAGATTAAAAAATGACCAAGACTGTAGAGGGATCACATGTATTTATGAACCTACACGTCACCCAACAGCAGTTCTCCTCCTGTTTTGGAAGCTTTGCGCTTCTTTTAAAAGTCCAGATAAAAGAGCATTAAAAGTTAAGCATTAATTTTATCTTGTCTTTCAGTGCATTTTACCTCCCTTAACTTAACTGTTTTGATTCACTTTCACCACCTTTTACCAGTACTATTAAGCAGCAGTGTCCTAGCAAATCAATCAGTGCTTGTTCGGCATCGTAGAAGACTATTTATCTCCTGAAGGTGAAGGTGTTGGAGACCAAAAGAGACACAGTGTGTTAATTAGCTAATGTTTGCTAGCTTTAAAGCTAATAGTGTGTTTGTGTTTGCAGCTTGTTTCTGCTGCCCCCAAGTGGCCAAAAACGTCCAGCTGAGTAAACACTTTTGCAGTTTTTTAGACTTTTGCACAGTGAATTAGGTGTAAACTAAGAATCTTTGAGCTTAAATAACAAACCTTACACTTAGAGAGACCTGACAGGTTTGCACTGAATTCAGAAAAAAAAAAAGCGCATCAGATGTTTTTTCAGCACTGAAGAATAAATTTTATTTCTGGAGCAGTCCAGCCGCCCCACACTTAAATTCACATTCAACACATGCAGCATCACAGTATGTGCAATACACTATCACAGTAATTTCAGGCCAAATGCAGTCTTTGGTAGAAACTGTGAATAGTTTTTGTATAAATTAAAATTGCACTTTTATTCTTAGCGTAAACAGGTGGAAACCAGCAGAGAACGGTGGCAGTGGAAACCAGGGTCACACGGGAAGTCCTGTGACGGCTGTGTGACAAAGTCTTCAAATGAAGGAGTGGTGAGAGAGTGAAGTGTGAAGTGGTTTAATAGACATCAACAGTTTTTTTCAGCTTTGAATGCACCCGCGCTGCAACAGCTTGTCTCGAACCGCGTCATTGCTCAAAATACCAAATTCTAATAGCATAATCAAGAAAGTGCAGGTAATGGCCCAGTGAAGACAGTGTAACCATAATCCCATCTGATAGAGCCCGCAGCAGCGAACAGCATCCGGCCAAATCGTCCCGACTTCGCCGTTGTAGGCTCTCGGCGGGACGAAACAAAAAATGGCTTTGGTTCTGCATTTTCCACACTCGCTGGGTGCTGCTGATGCTCGGGATTTGCATTCTGGGTCTATTATCCCCGAGGCAGTGCCTGGAATGAACATCATCAGCGGTCTGTTCACACAGTCACAGCGGTAAACAAATGACTTCGGGACCGGGAGTCTAGTTTGACTAGGACTTAATGTGTCTGGCCTCTCTCTTGGCAGATTCGCACAGTTCTTTGTAGAGGTCGGAGTGGATGAACCTGGGGTAGGAGTTGTTCTCCATCAGGCTGTAAACTTTCTTCTGAGCCGCCAGGAAGCTGGTCGCAGTGGGCTCGTGGAGGCTCTGGACGATAGCGTTTTTGGTGTGGAAATCCAGGTTTATCTGTGACCAGAGAATATCTCGATTACAAATTCTGATTAAACCAGCTCACGTACGTAGCGTAACTCACGCATTTGGATTAACAGCAAACGCTCCAACGGCAGCTGTTACCTCTTTGGGCGCTTCACTTTTAATGAACTCCTCGTAAATGCTGTTGGCCTTGGACGCCAGCTCTTTGTGCGACGTGTGGCTCCTGAAATCCTCGCAGGCCGTCCAAAACTCAATGTTCTCCTCGCAGAACTCAGACTTCAGGAAGATACAAAAGGCAGCTTTCCCATCTGCGGGAGCAACAGAAAGAGAAGTGTTTAAAGACGAGGGTGGTGACATGAGCTGAGGGGCACATTCACTGTTTGCTCATTATTAGTACAGTAAGGTGGAGTAAGCCATTACAGCCTGGGGTTTTATTGAGGCCAATAACCTGACTTCATTCAGCACGCTGTTACCGTGTGACCTGTGAGGCCCTTTTATGCAATCATGCACCGACAGTGACAGTGACACTTACATTTATGACTGAGCAGTGTGTCAAGTGACTGCGCCCATTGGTTCACGTCATCAACCGTTGGCCTGAGGGCAGAGGAGGAAGAAGGTATGAGAGATAATTAAAGATGAGGCAACTGCTGCTTTCAGATGCAGATTTGACGTAACACAGCTTAAACTTGAGTTATTAAGACACAACTGGGTTGCACAAACTCTGCATTACTAATTACAATACTGCATTTGAGGCATAAAATCATAGTAATCTGGTTTGGTCTGGTTTAAACAATGAATACTGTAGAAAACATATATTTAAAAATACAAAAATGACACATAAAACAAACAAACATTAAGTGTGGGTGATGGGTGTGCAAAGACAAAAGTAAAGTTGAATAAAATGAGTTAAATTAGGATAAAATAGCTACAACCATAAGTGGCATGAGACACGAGCAAGACGTTATGCATTGAAATATGATGCTATGCACAAAATCCTGTTATTAAAAGGGGGCTTACCTGTAAGATCTGTTTCTCATTAGATGCAACATCGACTTGGAAGAGTTTGTCTTCAAGAGAAATCCGATTCGGTTCCTCCAGTTTTTCCTGCTGGAGGAGAAAAGAGAAGGAAAGTCAGAGAGAGTGTACCTGACTCAGGTCTTTTACACGGCCGTCACAACCAGGAACGCTCTTGTTAAACGCAGCATTAACTCACTTCATCCCCTTCTTCTCTGTGGGCAGGTCAGTGGGTTTCATGCAGTCTGTGAACGCCATGCTTTGGGATGACACACCAGTAAGGTTCTCTCTCATGGTTCAATCTCCTCTCCTCTCTCCTCCCTCTTGACTCGTCGGGCAACTTTATAGTTTCTCTCCAGCCGCGGAGCGTGACAGGCGAGAGGCGGGCCCCGGAGCGGCAGGTCCTTAACGCTGATTGGCTCCTGGCTGTGTAAACAGTGACTGGCCCTGGTATGACTCTCAGGGCCCAGAGGCAATGATAGGCTGTCACTGCATAAACATTCCCTCCCCGAGTATCCTGCGGGCTTCCAATTTTAAGCGTAAGGTCAAGATATGACGTACATGGCAGACTAAATGCCCTTATTCCGAAAATAAAGTTATGTCAGGGAGTGATGGAGCTTTTATTTATACTTTCTCGAGTGTTTTTCTTACTTCTCCTTCATTTTTAGTGCCCTTTGCAAAGCTGCAGCCCGCGATTTGTATCACATTCGCAAAGCATCCCGGCCGTTTTTGAATCTGACAACAAGGTGTATTAAAAAACACAGCAGCCACCACGTCCGTCACGTTTAACCCCCGAGAGCGTCCTTCCTGAAGCTCACAAGTCCAAAGTACAATTGGTTCACTGGGGCTTTTTGCGACACTACCTGCACTGTTCACAGGTGATGAATCACTCACGTAGGGGCGTGGCGGCCACGCAGTATTGCCGTTGTCATGACGGCATGGTGAGATATCACAGGTTGGTGCAAAGATGACAATGATGCAATATGCTGTCATCAGAAATGCGGGCGTCGCCGAATGCGTTGTTTTACATTCCTGCCATCTTGACCCCAGTTTATAAAAAAACTTTGACATGAGGGCCCTGTCTGTCAGCGGCAGTTCAATCCAGTGGTTATTTTCAGGCGTGCAGGTGGAAAACTGGGTTGAATCTGTTGTATTTTTGTATCACCAGCACCTCGGTAACTATACTTCAGAGTGTAGTTTGAGCCATAATTCACTGTTAAGCAGGATCTGCCAGTCAGCAACACTTCACTCAAGGAATTGACCATTTATAGCAAAAGAGTAATACGGTCAGATTTGGTGGAAAAGGCTCTTTGCCCTTTGAGGGAGCTCAAAGAATCCGTTGCTGCTAGGGGAACTGATCCCCCATCAACAAACACATGCACGAACATAAGATCTTATTAAAGTCAACAACAGCCCATGCTTCGACACCATCGGAGGAGGTTAGAGGGAGCTGTGGCAGCGAGCGCGTTGGCACGAGAGAATCAGCAGCGATAGCGAGAAGTGTGCACCTGTATAAATACGTTGCTGGCCTGCAGGTAGCAAAGCCGATGATCACTGATTAATAAGACTGATGATGAATGATCCCCTGACGCAGGTGCAGGTCGAGTGCCCCGTCTGAAGTCTTCGTGCTCTTACTCGTCTTTTACGCAGACATGTAAAAAATGCGACTGTCACCCGGCTCTGACTCAGTTTCAACCTCCGCACGTCAAAGTCTTTCAGCTGCACTGTCAAAACTGAATTTTTGCTGCATTCCTCCACTTCCCCCCCAACTCCACATGCCAACCCCGGGCGGTAATTACTTGTTTGCACCAAGCAAGACGGTTTCTGTTTCTCTCTTCTCACTCGTCGCTGGTCTTTGAGGAAAACCGAAACGGGAGAGCGGTCCAGCTGTTCTTACGACATCTGCACTAAAAATAACACCAGGTTGAAACGCTGTGACGGGTTAAAAGCTGAAAAACTGCTTCGGTTTATTTTTAGAACATGTAATAAAGTCATATGTGTACTTGGCTGTAAACAAGTCTGTATTTGTAAATAATACAACTATAAAACTGCCTTTCAGCTAAATTTTGTATATTTCACAATAAGGATTTGCTCCAAACAATGCTGCTGCTCAAGAATGCAACTTTATATAATACTACTATTATATATAATATAATGCTGTTCTTATTCTTTTCCTTTTTCCACCCTAAGAAACAACAAAAACAACCGATGAGACCATTAAAACGCTGCAGGTGAGCAGTATTTGTGAGAGTGGTCGTACCTTTAAAGCTCTGATAGTACCCATGCCTGCTCTGACCTTGTCTGCAGTTCTGTGCAGAAGAATTAGTGCTCGCTCGGTTTATCTGAGCTCTTTCTATTTTTTATGTTTTACCCACTGCAGCTGGAAATGAAACTGATGGGCCAGAAAAACCCAAACCAGCGTCTTCGAAGATGCTACCAGGCGTCACGGAGCTGCAGAATGGGGTGATTCTGCATCGGTTCACCACCCCGCGTGACTCATTTCACTTCACATTTCATCAGTTTGTGCTACAAAAAAGCTGATTAATTGTTCCAAATCTATATTATGATTTAGATTCAGTATGTAGAATCAGCTAAAGTTGCTTTTTGTTGTAATTGATGATACTAATAAACTATATCCACTCGTTTGCAGCAAATGTTTGCAGCATTTCAGGAGCAAACGCTCACTTTAGCCGTCTACAATGTATTAATGGGTAGATCACTGGCATGTTCTCATTGGTTAAAGCACAGGTGATCGGTTTAATTGCCAGATGTACTTGCTGCCATGTGCAGAACTGCAGTTCCTTTTATGCACAATGCACGTCACAGGGAAGCAAATGAATCAAATGCGTAATTGTTCAGCTGAACCTGCACGTCCAGTTTTGTTTTTGTGCATAGTAGATGAGTAACCCACACCATCACCTTCACTGGGCACCCTTCCCTGCCATGTTTCCACTCAGTCACTGTTTGCATACAAAGCCGCGTTCATGAAAATATTTGTCATTCCGTCACAGGAACAATCTGGGTACGTGATATTTGAGTGGAACACAAACACAAATCCGAAATAAATCCAGTGGATGATAAATGCCGCCGCTGATAACGGGTGCGTTTGAGCAGTAATTAAGACGTGCAAATGTAAAAGATAAAAAAATAAAAACATTTGCATCGCATGACGAACGACGCACGCTCTGGTTAGTTTCACGTTCTGCGTATCATCTTGAAATTGCATCACGCTGGAAACAGTTTTGAATGTAATTTCCTGTCAGTTCTCACTTATGCACAGCGAACTCGCTATTCCAGTAAGAGTGTGCAGTTTGACACCGGCATCATATCCCAAAAAGCACCAAAAGGGCATTTCTGTGGAGGAACAGGACATGCATATGTAAAGAACAATCACAATTTGTCCCAGCTGTTTCGGAGTCCAGCGCATCTGCGTCACCTGCTGTATTGTGCTGTGATTATCGCCGGCCTCCCTCTCTGCGCTGCACCAGTTTGGAGCTGCGCTGGGTGAAAACACGGTGTTCGCCTCGTGTGTTTATTATGATGTGCAGACTGTGTGTAAGCAGCCGTCTGTTTAGAAGTGGACGAAGAGCAGAGCCAAGTTTCCACTGAGGCACGCGGTCTGTCCAGAGGGCCTTACGCAGAAGGTGATTCCCAGCTCTGGCTTGCAGGGTTTGTCTTCTCTTTGTGTTTGGAAGCTGTGTTATTCGTAAAGCCCAGTTGCACACTGAACTCATCTGTGGACGTCTTTCTGCTTATCTGCAAAACTTAATGCCCGAAGCTTGCATGAAGCTTCAAGCACTTATAGAAAGACTTCTAAAAGAAAGGACATGTGTGTAGATGTGTATGCAGCCTGTAGAAAATACCCATATGATTCACTTTGGCTTCTGCACATGCACTGCGTCCAAAACAAGTAGGAGGTGAAACTAAATTAAAGAACAGCAATGGTTAGCAATCACTGTGAAACTGGCTCTCCACTTTGGCAGCAAACTCTGCAACTCATGATTAAAGATCAACGAACAGACATGGGATAAAAGCGCGACAGGGCAGCTGCGCCTGGTCCCCGCGCATTCATTCTGCAAAGCAGCACAAGTTCCTCTAATAGGGAATCCAGGTCAGAGCAGGTGGGGGGGGGGGGTTTGCTCTGAGGAGGCGCCTTGTTAAACCTGACTTTACTGTCAGGATTAACCGAGGGGAGAACTTAACTGTGTGAATGCTTTTCACCAATTTAAAATAACTGGAGGTGGAACAACTTTGGTTGTTTTCACAATGCTAGCAGCTCCTTGTTGCGCCAAATATAACCAGCGGGAGGCTTTCTGGATTAATCGATTGAACGTAGACTTCACGTTGTTTTGGCTTTGGCTCTCCACAGTCTATTTATCAACTATATATGGGTTCCTATTTTCTATTTATGATGCAGATGTTTATATTTCTGTGTAGCCTCATCTCATTTTTTTCAGGCTTTGTCACGATTTTATATTTGCCTCCCCTGTTATGTTACCGTCTGGGTCATGTGACGCTGTGTTGCCACTACACAGGTTAGGCTAACCGTGTTGTTTTTAAAGCCTGCAGGGGTAAAAACACGTTTTCTATTGATTTTTCCACTGCGCCAGAATATAGAGGGCTTTGTGTATTAGAAGGAACTGCGCACCTTTGCTGGCTGTCTCTCAATTAAGCAACATTAAGCAGGTTTTACATGCCGTGCCGTGCTTGAATGTGCTTTTGACGGACCCTGTTGCAGCTCCAGGAAGACCGCAGAAAAATAAACGAGGAAACTATTAAGTCCCCGTTTTCGTTCCAATGTCAGAGTCTGATTGATGTCCATTTCCTGTTCTGACTATCTTAACGCGTTGCACGCTAGCTAAAAACAGCAATGCGCAATGAAAACCAATGTGCATTTATATGCATCTTCAGCCGCGAGTGCAGATCGTACTATAGGAGAGCACTCTGCCAGCACCTGCGTCCTAATTAGCATAATCAGTGGAGCGTGTCGCCTACGTAACCAGTCTGTCTGAGGGCGTGTGTTTGCAGTGGCCATGTGAAGGTTGATACCTTGATGACCTAAGTGCTGTTTCCTCCTCCGGCTGTGTACATATACACTTAGCGCAGGCTGCGTGTTGTGACTTGGCTGTGACCTCCCTTTCCTGTACTTTACAAAGTCAGGCAGGCTAAGACAAGAGCAGCAGATATTAATCTTCCTGCCCTGGGCAATGATTGGTTCACAGCACATGCTGACTGACACATGCTCTGTTATGTTGGGTTGTTTGGGCAGCAGATTCTGCCTTTTGCCACTTTCTAAAGTGTGTTGAGGCCGAAAGTGAAATCAAACTACAGCTACATTGTTTATTAGCATTAACCTCTAGCCTTGTCACCATAATGGCTGAATGGTCTTCTTGCTGCACCTTATATAAAACACTTTTGGCTGCTTGGGAATGTTTGCAAGCACATAACCCCAGCACATATTCATTCATTCAGTCATTTTTCATTCTGTACCACACAACAAACACATAGCTTGCCACTGACAGGGGGATATTTGGTCAGTCAACAACACATAAAGGACCGACCGCGCCGTAAAAACATACAGAAAAGAAAACACAGAAGGATATTATATCGCTCTGGGGCCAGCCGAGGCCTGTAAACATTCACCGACTCCAATAAAATATCAAACCAGCGAACGCAGAAACAGTTAATACACTACAATCCAGCACATAGGCAGCCCAGAAATGTAAATTGCCCCAGCTCCTCCTAAAGCAAGGCCAAGCCAGTCAAGGTGAAGTTAGCTGACTCATTGTTGTCAAAAGACTCATTGTTCTGTGCAGCAGCTTCAGCTTCCCAGCCAATCCTGTTTTTATCATTAACTGCATGTAAAGAATGAAGCCAGACGTAGATGAGGTTGAGATTAGCTTAGTGCAAAGCCTGGCAGCAGAAACAGCTCTCTCTTGTCATGACTGTAAGGTCGTTATTTACAGTAGGCACCTCTGTACAAAGGCTGCGTGAATGTTAAACAATCGTGCATTAATATGGATTAATTGCCTCAATTAGTGAGCTTTAGAGGTGCTGCTGGGTGGATTTTAAAAACTTTTTTAGACAGATTCAAGCTAGCTGGTTCCACCTCTTTACAGTCCTCAAACTAAGCTAAGCTAACGTTTTCCTCACTCTACCTTTAAACCTAACGGATCGTTCTAAACGTGCTCTCGATCTTTCGATCTTCAGCCAGGGTCAATAAGCATATTCCCCAAAATGTTGAACTATATGATCTGATTCGATTACCTTTTGATGAGGGCTGTTATCCAACATTCAGTGAATTGATATTCACAGAACCTCAGCTATTAGATAACCGTAATCTGCATTTCAAGTGGTTAAAACAGTAGCTAATGTGGCATTTTAATGCTTCAGATGCACTACGACTGTGGTTAATGTGTTTTTACACACTTTCTGTACGACACTGTGCCGCTACCCTCATCGACACCGCCCTTGTTGCTACTATCATCATCATTATCCCGTGTGCTTTGTGCCACCAAACCTCAAATCCTGTCAACAAGTAGTTGCTCATTTGTTCCGTGCCATATGTGTCGGTTACATCTGCTTTCGATTGTCATCATAAGTGGACTAACTTCACCTATGTACAGTAGGTACATAATAGGGTATAAGGGCAATGTGACAGACAGGAAGTGACACTGGAGCCCTCACACAGCAAGAGCAATTAAATAGGAAATCATACACACAAGGTGTTGGGGTGTGTGTTTCCTCATGTGTGTCTGTATCTACGACCCATTGGCTTGATGTTTGCAAGCTGCACAGTGTTGCCCTGCACTTCATGAATGTATAATTACTATTTTATTACAAGCTAACTAACGTTACAGTATTTTACAATCTCCTACATTCCTGTATTTCTACCAGTCACAACACTGAGTGGCTCTTTGCAAACATAATATAAACCTTCCATACTATATTCTTAAAGGTTGTGTAAAAGTAGGTGTCATGCATGGTTTGGACCAAGATCTTGCTGCTCAGTGAGAAGATAGCAACCATGCTTTTGGATAATGAGGAAGCACTTGGGTCCTGCACTTCCTGGTCCCATCCTACGTGTCCCGACACAGGCCTGATATAGATGAGATCTCTACTGAGTCCACTCCTTTGGTTTTTTTAGTTTTGCATCTGAATCATCAGCATCAATCATCATAACTACTTTTGGCTTCAAGAAGATAAGTCTTCAGCAAGAAGACACTTGTTCTGTATTCTCTCCTTGTGGCTCCAGCCAGCTGACTCATCAAGAAAGCAAACCACTTCCCATACAAAACCATCAGATGCTGCAGTTCCGTCACTTCTAGAGACATTTTGAAAACAGGCTTCATTATTCATATTTTTGCCTTTCTTGTCCACTTTGAGGTCGAGGGAAACATCGTTGATTGCGTGCCCCTCGCCCTCTCGCCATCAGCCAGCGATGACAGGCCGATTGTGGACAACGTGACCAGGAAAGAAAACATTTGCCAGCAGAGCTATAGTACATTCTAGGGAAACCTGAAAGGGTGGAACCTTTTTTCCAACTAAGAGACAACATGTGCCAGCAAAGCAATCAAATTAAGCAATAAGATTTAAGAAGATGTGTTGTGAGGTGTCACAGGTTTAGCAGCTTCAAAGCTAAATTACCTTAACTGAAACGCTGATGTAGGAGATTTGTGCAAACGAGCATCGATTCAAAAATAGCGCATGGACTCCAACAAGCAGGGGCTGGTTTTTATGATTTCCTGGGTTAACAGACAGGTAGGTGGTGCACCGAGGGAGACTGTAAACAGCTCCAAACACTATAAATGCAATAAGCACATGGATGCGCTAGCTGTGCTTCCCAATCTGCAGACTATCAAGTGACAGCAACGAGCAACATTTCTGCTTTATACTGTCGTTTACTACTAAAAACACAGGCTGACGTTAAAGAATTCACAGAGCCAGTTAAAAACATTTTGAGGCAGGTATGCAGGTGGAGGCTACACCCCATCACAAATGCAACTCACAGTTGCAGACCTACCAATTAAAGGAATACACGGCATAACAAGGATGCTTTTGCGACATTTTGAGTTGCCGCCCGTTTTTGAGGCGTTGTGCTTGTTTCTAATGGGGGAGCAATTTAACCAGTCACATGTTACACCTGCACTACAGTAAATCAGCTGCGTTGACAGGCTGCTCTCCCTAACCATGGTAACCCGGTTGCGTGTGTTTGCGCAGACGTTTCCAAGGAGACCAAAGTAGTTCATGTTATCGTTATGGCGTCAACTACACCCGCGTGGTTACCTGCTGCTGTTTACTCAAGAATAGAAACGAATGACTGCTGTACAATAGCAGTACATGTGCAAGCAGTAATATTTTATGGGTTGAATTCATGAATGGCAAAGTTTACAGACCCAGCACATCCGTTCGTGTTGGGAATTGCCTCACCTGATCCCATGATGCACTTTGCACATCTGACAATCAGATTTCAAGGGTTTTTAGGAATAACTTTTTGTCGTATCCTCGGGACAGATAATTTGTGAAATAATGAGGTTTCTCTGGCTCCTGCTCGTGATCCTGCTGGCGTTTGCAAGAATCCGCTGCACCTGAATGAACACAGCCAACCAGAGCCAGGAGGAGTCTCTACAACGGTGTCAATCACTGCCGGTGCACAGACTGAGCAGCCCCACTCCGCTGCACCCGCTCTCACACTAATATCTTTGCACCTCATTCACATTAGAAATACAAAAATCAAGAAATCTATTAGTCTCTGGGTCAGTAAAGGTTCAGGAGTCATTTTGCTATCACGCTGGCCGAGAAACAAACCTCAGCAATTAAATAACTGCCCATCCCTCCTTTGCCTGTAACGGTGTGGGATACAAAACACCTATCCCACAAAATCAACTCAGTTGTCGGCTCTGGCTTCTTCTACCTTGGATCACTTGCAAAGTTAAAATCCTTTCTTTTCTATTAATCATTTAAAGATTACAGTTCAAACTCTTATTTTCTCTCATCTTGACGACTGCAGTTCTGTCTTTAATGCAGGAATCGGTCAGTAAGCCCTGTCCTTCTTTGCAGCTAGTTCAAGATGCAACAGCGAGACTCCTCACGGGTACCAGGAGGAAAGACCATGTCTCTCCTGTACTGGTTTCTCTTCAGTGGTCACCGGTGAAGCACAGAATTGATTTCAAGGTTGGAACAAAACCATCCAGCTGGGCGTTGAACCTCCAAGCAACAGCTAGATCCTGACCTTTTCCTTTGGTCTCTTTAATGTCGTCAGTGCTTGAACACACTCTGGCTTCCATTTATATGCATTTCATTTGTTTGTGCTGTTGTGATTTAATGATCAGTCTCATTGTGTTTTGTTGGATTGCAAACCTCTTTAAAATCATTTGTTCTCTCTCTTTGGTCGACATTTGCTGTTTTTAAATGTGCCGTATAGAGAACGTGACTTGACTTTTCAATGTCGAAGAACATGTGTGTGTTTGTTTGGTGTATTTCAGACAGATGGACGCTCACACAGAATGAGACCAAACAGCGTTTAACAAGTTCTGCTCAAACCCTCATTACTGTCTCAAAGGTGAGTGTATAAGCCACCCTCTGTCCACCGTGTTGCCTATGATACTGCTCCAAACTGCTCCAAACTGACAGAAAAATGGAAAAAATGAGTGAAACACTCACTGTGGGTTTTCTGTTCTTTGACAATCATTCAGCTTTTAGTCATTTTGGCTCATCGTTAACGTAGTTTCTACCACTGCTGTTGACACAAAGGCAAACTGACTCACAGTCACACGTACAATGGCAACAATTAATGTGAATCTCTGTCCAAAAATAAAACAATAAATCACCTTTTTTTAAAAAAAAAAAAAAAAAAGAAAGAGTGACTTTAAACAAAACAGGCACATCTTATCATCTCCTCTGTCGAATAGTACTGGGTGCCATTACGCCGCGTAGTTACATTTCAGAGAAAATCTCATTTCTCACAATGACTGATTTCGTAAGAAACTGGAAGTCGACCCCTTCCTGTTTCTGAAACAGTGCATATCACTTATGCGTGTAATTTTCAAGTCGACAGATGCCTTTCAGTGATTAAAAGTACAACAGGAAACTCAAAGCCTTCAATATCTTGCAGTGAATAACACTCATTTTTACTTAAAGTTTATAAAAGCCACGGAGCTAATATCGTATTTTCTTTTTATTTCCTGCACTTTATTAATCTTCACCTGCAGGTGAGGCATTAACATGCTGAAAACGTCTGAAAATGAGAGACCAGGTGCTCTATTTCTACAAAATCATACTGTATATATACTTTGTCACTTAGGAGGATGAAGTGTTGAGCCTTGCCAACAACTGCACTGTAGTTGCTTCTCCATAACAGTGAGTATGAATAAGTCTTCGGCCCACCGGGACTTGGCACGGCCTTTATGTTTCCATGCTTATGCGGTGGAGTATTGCTTTAAACATATCACAGGCAATCATTATGCAAACATCCCATTAATTCTCTAATGCCGTGTTTTAACGTCAATTTCGCTGCGAGTGAGTCGCTGCCTCCTTTAAACAGACCGCACGACTAAAATTCAGAGCGACAAACGGCCGTAGTGTGGAAAAAAGCGTGCGCGTGTCTAAAAAGCAGTCAATTTAAATAATTTAATGTCATTCAAATCACTAACATTTTAACAAGCACTTCAACACTGCAACAAACTTTGTACTCAAATGGTGACAATGAACAATAAATAATACACTGTTTAACCTTTAATTTAACTTAACTAGCAACCTCCTAAGAATACATTCAAACAACATGCTTTGGAAAGCAATAACAAGGCATATTCTCAGGGTATACGAGGAGTTTCAACTTCCCATCATGCAACGTGAAATGTTCTATCCCTACAGTAATTCCACTCAAATAGTTTATTACATAAAATCACAACTCTTGACACTTCAGTGCTGTAAGAATTTGGTTTAAGGTAACGGCCAGTGGTCGTGTGCTGAGGGATTATCGTGAGACCGGCTGTAAATGGGATCTTCGCTCGGTGTCCGCAGAAGAACGTGCATGATTATGAAAATATATATCTATCCTGTATTTTCACTGAAAAAAACAACTTTTTTTTTGTTTGTTTTTTGGAAAATGGCCAACCTTAAATATGTTGACGATTGGCAAAAAATATCACCCACAGACAGCTTAATTAAAATAAAAACATGTATATGCATCAGTTTTGAAAACCCCATTTTGCTCCAATCTGAAAAGAGAAAGACAAAATCTCTTTTTAAAGTGTCCCAGAATGCCACTTGCTGAATTAAGTGCCTTCCTGCGACCCTTTACTCTAGATGACATATCGCTATCGAGTCCTCTGTCCGCTATGGATTTGTTGGCTTCCTTAGTACTGTCATTAGATAACTGCTATTGTGACAGCTTATTCTGTGTCAGTGGCGGTTAAAAGCTAAAAGTAAATACTTTCTCTCTCTCAGACACACACACACGCAGACAGCTAATCAAGTGTGACCGTTGCATCTTACATCCTCTATCTTTAACTGCACAGGAAACGTGTCTGCAAAGAAGGCCGGAGGAGGTCCGCTGCACGGTTTGCTTACGCAGCTCCGCCGTCAGAGTGGGCGTCAGTCGCCCCACTGATTCATTCATCATCAAACGCGGTCAGTTTGCCTACTTACACAGTGCATCCAGTGCAAACACACACTACAGGGTCATTGTCATTAAGGCTGGTGATGTTTCCTCATCTTGTTACATAGTCCTCAGGTGTGAAGTGCTCAGTGTGGGGATCCTCCGAGGACGGGACTAAGGCGTGGTTTGCTTCTGGATCTAGTGATGGCGCCGAGGTGCGAGGCCTCTGCGTGTGTCCGTGGGGGCACTCGGGGGTCAACCCTTGTTCCTTCTTTGTTGTCAATCCTTCCTCATGAAGGAGCTCAAACATTCCAGTTATGGGTTTTATGTCCTTTCTCTCTCCCCCTGAACACAACTTCATCCCTTTGTGGCGTCGGCGGCGAGGTTTTCCAGGAGAGTTCTATAAATGTCCGAGCGGAGGAACCGCGGGTACGAGTCTCTTTCCATCAGCCCGTAAACTATCTTCTGAGCGTCGTCAAAGCAGTGCATGGTGGGAGTCTTGACGTTCCTTTTGATCTGCTCTCGGGTGTGATAGTCAATGTTGATCTGGAATGAGGCAGATAGAGAGGAATGAGGGGGATTTGAGCCAAGAGCGTAAGATCTGAGATATGAGCAGGCTCTTTTCCTGTTTGATACTCTGTCAGTGCTCAGTATGTATCTTCATTTCTCAATCTGATATGACAGCATATAAAGCTGCGAGAACATATAAGAGAGACTCAGCGCGCGTGAATGTAAAGAGACTTACCTCTTTAGGAGATTCTGCTTTGATGAACTGCTCATAGATCTTCTTGGCTCTCGAGGACATTCTGAATGAGGACTTGATCTTCTTGTAATCCTCGCAGGTGAGCCAGAACTCGATATTCTCATCGCTGTATTCGGATTTGAGAAAGTTGCGAAAAGTGGCCAGTCCATCTGAGGAGCAGGGAAAACACAGATGAAGCGCAGATAACACCTCCTTTTAACTTTCTTACAAAAACAAAAAAAAACAAACTCTCATTCTCACGAACATTATTTGCTGTTCTTGCATTATTCTGGCCCTCAGGGGAAAGGCAACCTACATTTAGACTCCAGAAGCCTTTCCAGTGACTGTGACCATTGTTGGGTATCTTCTAAACTTAGCCTGCTGGGAGAGAATGCAAGTTAGATTACTCAACCAGAATCAAATTTGGGTAAAATAAAGCTGGGGGGTGAACTGCAAGGGCTGCGAGGACACAGAGGCAGTCTAATCAAGGCGGCATAGCAGATGTGCTTATCAAATTCATACAAAAATGTCAAACCATGGGATATGTTGGCGTGCGTGTGTGCTGTGCCAAAGCAAACATGGTGTCCCTAGTTCATTTGAATCCTTTCATGATGCCATAGATGGAAATGATAGGAGCAGGCTGGCTATTTTAGAACTGAAATGTATGCAAAACACCCCATAAGTCTCCTTACCTCTCAGAGCTTGATGAGTGTGAGAACATGCACTGGAGTCGGCACATAAAGTTCTTTCCACTGTGTAGAGATAAGAAATGCATGAATATATCCCTATTGGATTTACTGCTGTTAAATTGGCTTCGAGTGAATCGGTCAAAGCATGTTGGGCATGTTAGTAATTAGAAAAGAGAGCATGTGGCGAAGTAAAGTTAGATGACATTATGAACTTCGACTATTTTCAGTAGATACAATGAAGCATCCGTAATATGCCTGTGTGTTGTTGTGGGACGGTATAAGCCAAACATTGCTTTACAAATTAAATAAATACATGAACTAAAATAAGATGTTTGTTCTTCGTCAAGCCCCCAAGCGAGCGTATTTACTGGAAACCCCGGCGCAGCGTTGAAGTAAAAGTTTCACTCACATGTTCTTGTTTCTCTTCCTGTCATCTCTGTCCATGGTGAAGCGCTGTGTGTTGAGTGGTTCGACGATTAGGCTGGGCATTGTTTTGTTAAGTCCACACTCTCAGGCTCTCGGTCCTGGTCATGCTGCAGCTGAGAGACACTTAGGAGGGTTCCCCCTCTGCGGCGCGGCTTTATACCAAGGTTTCCTGCTGCTGGGATACATCAGCAGCTCAGCCCAGACTGAAGAGGAAGCACCCCTTCCTCCTCCTTCTCCTGTTCCTCCTCTCCTCCTACCTCACTGTTAGAAACAACACATACTCACACTGTACTGCATGCGTGCCTCCCTCCTCTTGATGCCTTACTCCCTATTATGTCTCTCTGCTTCCTTTCTTTTCCCTCTTCTGTTTCAGAGCTTTCCCTCCTCCTAACTGCATGAGCCAAACCATCAGCACTCTCTGTGGCTGAAAGCTCGCTGTGTTCACATTATGTTTAGTGTGACAGCACAAATGCAAATGACAGTAACAGTGACCGTGATAGGCAAATCGTCACCTTCGCACATTGTGTGTTTTGGCAGTCAGGAAAGGTGATGCCTACTGAAGGCACACCGAGGGCTCGATCTGCTGTCCCGTGAGTGTTTGGATTTCTGTGCTTGTGAGAAAACATTAACTTCAACATTTATTGATCCCGCAAGGGGAAATTCAGAGATGTGGCATTGAAATCATGCGACGCAGCGCTGCAGCTGTATGTCAGAAAGAGGAAACAGCAAAGTGATTGCAACAGAGGGACTCGACAAAGGCGACAGGAAGTTAGGAAAACTGACAGAATGTCATATCCTATGTGGTCAACTGTAGACTGAAAGCCTTATAAGGACGGCAGAGTACACGAGTATGGACATCCTCACATGTATAGAAACGCTTAGACAAGCCTCAAAAGGGAGGGCATTTTGCCAGCCTTTGCATAATCTAAGAGCAAGGTTTTTAGACCGACAACACTAGGGAGTGAATATGTTGTGATCTACTGACTATCATCCACATAAACACCAGCAGAGATGAGTCAAACCGTAAATGCGAGGCTAACTCAACGCCAGTTAAAGATATTGCGACATCAGGTCAGCGACTACAAAAACCGTCCACGGCTCCCGAAGCCAACGTCAACACTGACTCGTACACATTTGACGGACCGCAGCCTTTTACATTTGGGCCTGTTAGATGTTCAAGGGACTGGGAGCAGACAGGGGTGAAGAGAAATAACTGTGCTCGGCCAGAGGTCCAGTGGTGGTGTGAGAACTTGTGGTGAACTGGACAGTTTCTTGGCCAGCGACTAGTGCTAGCTGAAATTAGCATTAGCAGTGACCCTTGACATTTTGTGTTTTCCTCAAGTCGCTGCCGCACTGTGACTTGTTTGGTCTGGCATTGAAGCGAATGATTGGACCTGAATCAACGAGCTGTGGGAGTTTATAGGTTTCAACATCCGATCCTGAACCTCTATCTTATCTTTGAGGCGGAGGCGGCTTGGACCGAAATAACAGTCTGTACAAAGTGTCGTAGATTCTTGTCTAAAGTAGGAATCGATCATAGCAGTGCCAAAGGGCCAAACTGGGCATAAAATGCTTGCTGCCATTGCCCTGTTGTCATTTTGAGATGCTTTTTCACAGTTTCACTCAGTTTAGCACACAAAAAGTGAAGACGTCATCTTCAGAAAGTCAAGAAAGCCTGATCCTGACATCAGAAAGGTGCGGAGGGAGGGGTTTCAGACACTGTATGATAAACCGACAGGTACTCTGATTGAAGAATACTGACCCTTTAAGCTGGAAACACGGTCCCTTTTGCCTAAAATGACTCCGACAAGTGAGCAGTTGGTATAGAAACTGGACTTCACCGTTGACTGATTTCGACAGTGTTTGATCTGAAATTTTAAGGCAACTGTTACAAGGTGTTGGCGATGGGGTTAACGTTTGAATGAGTCTTTGTTAAAAATGGCAATAGCTGGTGCGGCATTGCAAAGTTCCTGTTGTGCGGGGAGAGCACCTACTTTGAAGCTGGAGATAATGAAAGTCCCTACAGATTTAAGGAACTACGATCAGGCACAATGAATGACGGTAAACTGCAGCTCCTGTGCTTTGTGGTCAATACAGACGAGGTATTGTGTTGTTAAGGTTAAGGTGCGGGGTGAGGTGCTGAACACATGCAGCAAAGATCCTAACCAAGGGTGGTAATCCAGCTATGAACTGCCACATGGAAAGGTGAAAAGGACATCAAGGACAAAAGATATTATGGTAGAAGACTTGGCGCTGGTTGCAACACATCAGCGTTTTTGAGATAGAGATAGTTTTGTTGGCATTGACTTGAAGCCTTGTATTGAGCTGAGAATCCAGCTTTTCAAGAGTCCAAGTCACGTGACGTAAAACCATGTAAGTTTAAAAGGAGAGACTTCAAATCCCTGCGAACGTGCCCCCATCTCTTCGCTCCGCTCTAAGCTTTGGCTCAAAGTGCGACAGAACAGAGTCGCACCATCTGCCTCTCACTTCACGCTGGTCAGATGGGTCTTCACACGTTTCACTGTGGGATGCATATCATATTCTGCTCACTCCCGCTTCTTTAACACGGCGATTGTTGTTTTTCATTTTTCCAGTTTTTCTCCCCCCAGATATTAAACTGCAGTCAATAAAAGCAGCTCGAGACTGACAAGCGAATCGTGTAGGTGGAGAAAACAAGGGAGGAACTGTGTGACCGTCTGGCTTTTAGTAATGATATTTGGTATCGTGAATAAATCTGAACATTTAGCATCAGACACGTCATAGGGCATAGCTCCTAGAGATATGCTTTTTAGTCAATCAGATTTAAACTGTCATAGGATAAAAGACTTTATTCAGAGTCTATTTCAGCAAAGATAAAGTTTCTGATTTAATTATAACTCTTTTGTATACTCAAAGGGCCACAAGACTCGACAAAACGAGTTGAGCAAATGTATTCCAGTGCTGCCAACCCCTGTACTGTTATGTCTGACTTGCCTACAAAGAAAAGTTATAATAGGTTTAGAGAGGAGGCGGCGGGCTCTGGCAGGAAGCCGAAAGAAAAATAAAAGAAAGAGGATTCAGCAGGTAATTAAAAATTCCTCCCAGGAGTTCAGTGATATCAGAAACTTTGTATTAGCGAATGTATCGCCTGTCTGTCCTGCTCACCATCCGATGCCCCGGGGCGTTCTGTTACAATCTGCCCTTTGGCTCGGCTTCGCTGACGCCGCTCTCCCTCTTTTGCCCAAACACGGTTATAAGTACTGAGGCGTTACTTAGAGTCACCAAACACTGTGAACTGAAAGCTGTCCCTTATATTTCATTGTGTGTGCAGTTACTATATGGGATGAACGCAGCAGCACGGAAAGCACTGTGCATTACATTTTAACATGCACCGTCCAGATCTGGCGTCGAGGTTCCCCAAGTGTGACTGTCCTGACTAACAATGTGCCAGTGGCAGGGCTCACTTCCTTTTTGCTGCCATGGTAACCGTGCTGAGCTGTGAGAAAACAGTGGCAGATTGTGTGCGAAGTGTAGCGCGCCATGTGACGCGGGAGATGTGAGACCTTGGTCGTTCATCAGGAACAGCCCCTGACACCCCAGCGTACAGAGCCACTGACGTCGGGACAACTGTGGGGCCCGGCGTCCTAAAAACTCACAAAGGCTGTTTATTTTGATGCAGTTACATTTTATTCACGACTAATGTGCAACAGCGACTAAATTTAAGATGCCTGGATTATTCTTTTCATCAGCACTTGTGGAAATTGGGTCCAAACAATCCCATTGAACCTCACATTTCAGGCTGAAAACCACAGTATCAGCTGTTAAATCCTTAAAGAATTAAGTTTTTTTATCTGGGGGTGTGCAGGGAATCCAAGCTAACAACTGTGTTTTAATCATGTTGATTCGCTGTGATGAGGCTTACAATGAACACAGGACATCCGTCACATCTAAACGCATTAAGTCGATTCACTGCTTAAGACTGTTAGATATGGATTAAACCTCTAAAACTAGCAAACGGACCTTTGAGATGCACAAAAATGTTTTTCACTGCCTAGCATTTCTGAATTTAGGAGAAGTTTTGAGACAAAAAGATCATTTTTTTGTCTCTAAACTCTCACCATCTCTTCACTTTATGAGCAATAACATGGTTTTATTCATAACAATGTGACTCAAATTAGTTTTTCAGCTTCTTCTGCACCCATTCGCTTTTATCTTGTTTACCACACCAGATTCAAAATATTCCTATTTCCCCAAAGATTAGTTTGATGCAGGGAGTGTTTTATTGGCACAAACTGAAACTTAACTGTTCACTCAAGCTCACTTTTGATTTCATATTTTCTATTTGCGCTACGCGATTCAGTTGGAAGAAACAAAACAAGCTCCCAAAGGCCCAAGTAACGACCAACGAAACATAAATCTTTATTTAAGAGCTTATGCTTTAATTTTGAATTAAATTTTCAATCTTTTCCCAATGTGCAACTCTTTCAGGTTACATCTCTGGGTAAAGCGCCTGTGTACCTCTGCCATCATTGTCTGCGGGTGATGAGATTATTCCCCTAACAAGGCAGCACATTCAGGCTGATCTGCTACGCATCAGGTTGTCTGATGACTCCAGTGTTGTCGTTTAAGCCCCTGGGTTATTATTAGCTGCCTCAGTACTCCTTTTTAAGGCACATTTTTCAGGAATAAGGCCATTTACAGAGCCGACCGGGATCAAGGGTTACCATGGGGTTACTTTTTTCCAGTTTGGTAAACCCTATTGCTGGTGTGTGGAGTCATCTCTGCACCTAATTAGAGGATATATCAGACATGTGACCAAAAACAGAATCTCCTTGCTGGGCGAGCTGTGGAAACTGTTCTTCTTTTTTTATTTTTTTGAGTCATGTCCATCCATACACGCCTCCAGCAGAGACGGTCCGTCAGACAAATATAAACCTGACTCAGAACTCCAGCTATATGGAAATAATCAGAATATTAAGAATAGACGTAAATGATAAATGGAAACTGCCACAATCATCTGCTGAAATGTAGCCGAAGTCAGTTGAACATTTAAATTTATTGCCAATTAAGGAAAAACAGGTCATCTTATGCGTGTCGGAAACAATTTATTTCTCATTCCTTATCATTTGTGCACTGCATTTTAACTTACTAAGGCTTTCAGTAAACACATACAGCATCTCAAACAAACCCTGCACAATATCTGAAAGCGCTGACACATACCGACAGCGTTCCTTCCTCTCTTCACGTACATGTACCCTTCTCTTATGGCTTGGTTCTGCAAAACGTTTCGCCTGCACATCGTCTTCACCTTTCACAACTTTTCAATCCGGCCAAACAGGAAAAAAAAGGAGACAGACAGCGAGGAGTAGAAAAGCAGCGTCGATTCTGTGGTTCGATGGCCTTGTTTCTAAACGTACCAAAGAGTTCTGGATTTGTTTTTCAGATTCAGGTAGGCGTCTGAGTGCAGGAATCTGGGACAAGAGTCTCTTTCCATCAGCAGGTAAACGTGTTTCTGGGCCTCATCGAAGCAAGAAAGGCTCGGCTTCTCCAGAGACTTCTTAATCTTCTCTCTGATGTGGTGGTCAACATTGATCTGGACACGAAACAAAGAAATAATGTATATTTTTGAAAAAAAAACCCTCTATTGTGGCATTTTGAGGCCAGTGTAGGTCTAAAAAAGAAAAATATGGAGCTGGAACAGGTGGTGATAATATATATATGTATATAAAATGAACTTCTGAGATTTAAGTCCTAATTTGATGAGAAAAAATATAATATTCTCTGAGATTAATGTGAAATTAATTTGAAAATAACCACTCGAGCTAACAGGCTAAAGTGCTAACGTCACTTTACAAGGTTATTGTTAGGATTATATTAATGTTTCAGGGTTAAAGTCACCAATGTTATGTCATTACTAAATTTGAATAAAGTTATAATTTGATTAGGGGTTGATTCAGTTTTACAAAGTGGTATATTAAAGTGTTTATTTTTTCTATTTTCTTGCAGATTTTTGTCTTTTAGTATGGAAATTCTGACTTTTTTAAAACTCTGTCCATGCTGGATCGACTTTTAGGTTCGTGAATATCAAAATGCTCCATGTGTAAATATAACAGCAACAATTTATCCTTATTTTTCTTTTTCTTCTGATCCCATGGAAAACCAATAAGCGGCGGTGGGAGAGCTACCAACTCCCTTCACCGGGCATTTGATGACGGTGACGTGTCTGATGTTTGGGGTCAGTTTGACCCCACAGAAGTCTGCGTCTCTGTTTGAGACCTCTGAACAAACTTTTACAAAACTCAAATAACATCAGTCCCTGTAGACTTGGGATCTGGCAGGGTTGCACTGAGCAAAAAATAAAAATACTGTTTATGAACATCAGCTGTATTTAACCCGGTCATACAGCACTGAGGGTTAGCATAGAAAGTCAGCAACAAGTTGTCCAAACATATCCTCTAGGTTCTACTTGTAATTCCAAAAGGTAGACTCAGAGTAGACATCTTCTCTGTTGCGTTTAACACACAAAGTAATGGCGTGATCGCAGTGCGGAGGCTAAAAATAATACTGCAGAGCAAGATGAAGACGCTAACAGGAAGTCCTTTGTAAAAATGCTACGTGGAGCCTTCAGACTGACGCAGCACTTTCTTTGTTTTGCTCTTGTTTAATCCAGGTGTATTGTCCACAAACAGTGGATGGATGTGACATTTGCAGCTAGCTAAATACACACTGATCCCGTGTGTGTGTGTGTGTGTGTGTGTGTGTGCGTGTGTGTGTGTGCGTGTGTGTGGGTTTCAGTTAGCAGTAGCATTAGCAGAATAATCCACAAAACATTCAGGTAATCTTTCGGCTAATTGGCAAATATTTAATACACCATGTCAGGACAAAAGGATGTGTGGTTAAACTTTTAAATACTAAGTTACTTATTATCTTAATTATCAATTATTATCTTATTATTGCTCAAAGCTGTTAAAACCTAAATAGATTTGATAGATTGAGGACCGGTGAACTGAACCTCAGATGGATTCATCCCCTTTGTGAACCTTTCACTTCTTCTTGCTGATATTAGATGCCATCTCTTGTGCAAATACCCTTTTGTAGAACATACATTTGGGGAAATGTAAGATGTGTTTATGTTTTTATTTTTTTTTATACTTAAAGATGGAATAAAGGGCACAGAACACCAGCTTCTATTTCTATTGTCTCTCTGACCCATGAACCACCAACCCTGATAAAACTGACCTCTCTGCGGGCCGAAGGTTCGATGAACTCTTGGTAGATCTCCCCGGCTTTCCAGTGAAGGTCGTCCGGCGAGGCGGTGGACTTAAAGTCTTCGCATGCCAGCCAGAACTCAATGTTTTCCTCACTGAACTCAGACTGCAGGAAGGCGCGGAAGGCTGCTAAATACTCTGAGGGGGAGATTTAGAAGTAATTATTCAAATCTCATCCAAAAAGAAAAGATCCTGAGGGTGATTTCTGAGCACTCTCAGAAACAAATATGATGATTTCCAGCAGATATTTGATGTTTATCATGTACTTTCTGGTATTTTATTATCTGCACATCAGCTCGCTGTTGTTTTTTAATACAGGTTCTTACTTTTATCCTTTAGCAGTTTCTCCAGTGTTGGGTGAAGTTTATGGTCAGCCTCCCAACTGTAATAAAAAAAAGAAAATTGAGTATTTGTTTTCATCTTAACGAACAGCTGGAAGATGGAGATAGCTATAACACTGCCGCATACACTACCTGAGGTTTGACGGCTGTGTCTCATCGTTTAATTTTTGTACCATGAGACACTGGATGTCCTTTTTATGCCTCTTTTGATTATGAAGAATATCAAATCTGCAAAACCAACACAGGTGCTCTAGTTAATGTAACATCTAACATGCAACAAGCGTGAGTACCTCACTCAAAGCATTTCTCAGTATCGTCGGTGTGTCTGCCTTACCGTCTGGGCCGCTTCACATTTTGCATCAGGTCCTTAATTTCATAGAACCGAATCTTTGAAAACAAAAGTTTTGGCATTTTAACATCCCTGGTTCTGTCCCGTTAGGAGCTGCAATAGGTCTGTTGCTTTGTCTGTAAACAGTACCGTTTCAAACTGCACTCGCCCTTAACCTGGCAGGAAAGCTGTAATACCTATGACGCCTTGGGCCTGCCGGTACAGGCACCTGAATGCCATTTGAATAAGCATACAGTCGACTGCAGATAGACAGAGTTACTGTTGTCACTGACTCACAGCTGTAAAATTCCAGTGGGATAGGATTTTGTGTGTTTATGGAATTAGAAACACTGAATAAAGCAGAAAAAGGGTGGACGGTGAGATAAGAAGTTTGTTAACACTCAAAACATTTAGCCACAGCAGTTTCACTGAAGTGGCTACCGGGCTTAGTGGGTAAGGATCATTTTTCGGCCATTTATTATCTCTGAATTACTCAGAAAGAGGCACTCATGACACTCATGCAATAAAGTTTACATAAAATTTGCAATTAAAAGTTTGTTTTAAAGTAGAACACAATAAAACAATAAAAACAATAAAAACTAAAATAAACAGGTAGTGAAAAACCACCTGAGAAAACGCTAGCTGCTAAAATTCAGTTTTTAATACGTGATTTAAAGGATAAGTCTGGTGTTATAATGTTTTTTCTTGTCAATTCTCTCTTCTCCTTTGTCAAAAAGACAAACAACAACGAAGTGATCGCACTGACAAGGTTCTGCTCCAGGTTCCCGTGTGAAGAAGGGAAGATTTTCCATCCTGCTGTTGCCAGTTTCTTACTCATGTTGAGCGTAACTAGTCTAAAGAGTCCTGCTCTGTATGAGAAGTGACTTCTCATACAACTAACTTCTGTTATGATCTGTTGCTAGACAAATAAAAGTGCATTGGACTGAACAATTCTATTGCGCTTGAACCTGTTTGGTTAAACCTTCTCTCGTTTTCAAGAAGCATTTAGTCTTTTTGAAAATGAACCGATATATTTATGCTTTGGTTTCAAAGATTTATGGGGAGACTATCTTTATCTTTTAACACATAAAACAAGTTGGACAAGAATGGGAGTGACCTGACCGCACAAACAATTTACTTTCTCTGAAACTGTAGAAGATGATTGGACCACTGTGGATACTGGATTGTCAGATAGATGGACAATGGGATTGGAGTTACTGTTTAGAAATAAAAGACTTTGGGATTGATTCAGAAAACACTAAAACTCTGGGCGAGTAGGTTAAGTGTAAAACAACATTTCTGGTGTCACTATAAAATGTCTAAAAAAAAAACCCTGAACAACTAACTGTGCAGGGAGAAGTCAGAACATGCTCTGAGTCATTGACGGTCTGTGTAAAAGCATTAAAAGAGACAGGATGTTAGCCGGGAAGCTTCTATGTGTACTAACACCAAGAACACCAAGCGAGTGACACGGACTGTCTTTAGAACCCCAGTAATGAGAACGTTCCCGAACTTCAATGAAGCTCATGTGAATTATTTCACTCATACGTCTATAAAACCTTAATTGTGTACATAAATCAGCATGACATATTTCCTCTTGTCTGATGTCCTGTGACACAGATTGAATTAGTAATGCAGTGTCAAATGTGGTATATTTTCTCAGTGAACTCACTATTGTGTAAAGTGGTACGTTTGTGGTTTAGAGAATGCTGAAGTGGGTTTATTTGAAACTTTCCACACATGAACTTCAAGAGCTGCTGTCGGTAGTACGTGGTGCACGTGTGAGGTTAGGGAGTTGGCTCCTCGTTGGGCAACACCCTTAATATTGCATGCTTGGCTGACTTGGTACTTTCATCAGGACCATGAGAAAGTTCAGAGAATGCAAAAATACTTTGGGTAAGTCAGCGTTCAGCGTGGCATCGTGATCGGTCCAGTGAGCTTCAGAGATGGCAGAGGTGGTTAACAAACTACTCAAAGTTACAAACTGTATTATTGCGGTTGATTGATGCATTTGCGGTGCTTATTCTTTAATTTAATGGATATCTTTGGAAACGGCTGCTTTTAAGTGACGAATCTACACAGAGTTATCACCTGAACCTGTAGCTTCTCTGGCCTTACTAAGCTTTGTGGCACGTTTATGCTACTGTCTGGCACACAAGTCCACCGGTTGCCCATTTAGTATCAAGTGGGCTAGAACTAACAGCTAGAACTCAGGAGTTGGTGTAGATTCAACACAACGGGCTATTTATCATGTAAGTTCACCAGATGAACAGCAGCACGACTTCAACTTAACCATCACGTTGCTCTGTTGTGCAGCTGTGGTACTGCCCTCACTGCTGTAGTCAGGGTGGACTTGCAAAGAGTTTGGACAGAGGTGTGTTTTTATTATTTTAACATTTAAAAAAGCCAAAAACTCATGAGCAAAAATATAAAGAATTGATTAAACTGCGTATTTATCCTCCCGACTGAACCCGAATTTGAACTGAATATGTTATGACCTATGTTAACTTTACGTGTGCAAACTGGAGATGGAAAGTAATTGACGGGACTTACAGACAGCTGATTACTGATATGAGACTGTGGTTTGGTTTACTTCTGCTCACCATATAAGATGATGCGTGTGACATCTCCGTGCCACATTTCTCAATCTCTTATCTCTGGATTTCATTTCTCATTGGCTTCCCATAAAAACTAAAACATGTTCTACTCGTTTTACACTTTTCCTGAAACTCGTTCTGAGAAATGTTCTATTTTTCCCATCATGGTTGCCTGTTTGTTTTTGTGTATGGACTTCCCGATGTTGTTTCTAATTGAAAATGACGAATGCAAATGGAAACAGGGGCCAGAAAAGGAGATCAGATAGAAGAAAAACTGACAGCTTATCTCAGTCATACACTTCCTCTGAGTCAGATTGTGTTGAAAGTTTACACAGGATGTTGTTTGCCTCATATGTTTACACTAATTTTAGCCTGTACTAATGACTTCATGTTCTTCTGAGCCTTTTTGGCCTGTGACCCTTCATGGTCAAACCACGCCTCCTTTTCACCCTTTCACACAGGTTGCTAATGCCTCTCAGGTGTTGGGCAGTTCAACGTATCAGAGATGCTTCCTTGAGAAACTCTTCATTGGAAAGGAAAGGAAACAAGGATTTGAAATAGAGCTTATTTTAAAATATATTAACCATCTTGAGAACCTTTAGATTTATCTTAGGGGTGCTTGGACCCTAAGATTAATACCAGTACAAGCTGATCTTGAACTTTTGTTTTTAACAAAAATAAAGAAATGACCATCTCCAGGATTCGGCAACCTGAACGTCAAATGGGGGCAAACATCAGTCCCAGCTGGGGCCTGTCATTGCTCCATTGTAAAAATACAGGGTGGGGCGTTTCCACTTCAACGCCTGCCGGTCACACTTAATTCAGTATCGTTGTGGCTCCACAGCTTCGCCGTTCTCAGTCCGTCAGGGTACCTTAACCAAACTTTGCAGGCATCTCGATGACGAATGGCTGAGTCATCATCTCTCGCCACGCTGTGGGTTGTTTTCCTCTTGGCAGCGGTTGGCACGGTGGCGGAAGAAAATGTTGATGACTACCACTGATAGCAACCACTCACA
Source organism: Datnioides undecimradiatus (assembly GCA_008933995.1). Taxonomy (NCBI): domain Eukaryota; kingdom Metazoa; phylum Chordata; class Actinopteri; order Lobotiformes; family Datnioididae; genus Datnioides; species Datnioides undecimradiatus. The sequence continues at coordinate 21,978,551 of WARS01000029.1, forward strand.
ACCAGCACAGCTAGATTCTCTTGGCAGAACTGTGCTTCTTGAAAATGATCTTATCATTATTATTATTTGTTATTTGATTAGCGTCTGGACTCTTTTGGCTACGGTGGCCCTCTGGGGCGCTGACTTACAAAACAAACACAAATGCCAGAAGAAAATTAATTTACCGTTTCTCAGCTTTAATTACTAATATCACAGTTTCTATGTTTGAATGTTGTCTGTCAAAGATAAATACTCGTACCAATCACAACACAACAGAGTGGCGCCATATGCAACAATAATCAGGTTTCTATACGTTATAAACAACATTGCACCTTCTCCAGTTGGTTCAAACTAACCCTTCGCCTCTTCCTGTGCAGATAGCCAATCATATTTCAGTTTAATCGTACGGTACTTGGGATGGTTAGTTAGATTTCAGTGCCATCACACAGACCAGCTACTGGATGACAGGTAAACTTACATAGTTTCACCCTTTCAATTGTTCATAGGACAACAAGCGTCTATATAATAATAATAAAGTTAAATTTGTCACTTATTGGCCAACACTTGACATCCAGTAGAATGTAATGGCTGTTAATATTACAAAGTTCTTTCAGTCCAAAGATGGCAGACACAAATATAATGACAACCTAAGAAATCTATCTGTTTGACCTGGTTTACTTATTATTATTTATCCTACTTTGGGGCGTATGTTTATTACTTTAATGTGATTTTAATTATGCAGATCTTTAGAGGTAAGCATTTAGCTCAGACTCCAGCATCAGATAGTTCACTTAAAAAGTTTCCATGCAATTTGTCATGAAAAGTGCACTCAACACGCATTTACCCGCTTTGTTCAGGTCCAGTGAATCCATATAAGATCTAGTTATAGCATGAATGGGAGACGCTGTTCTTTGGCGACAGCATGGAGAAGACAAAAATCTATGAGTCATCGGTCGAAGCAAATTAAAAATGTATTGCAGACTCATGGTGGTTAGAAAAATAAAACTAGACAGACATCTGACATGCACTAGATAACAGATGTCAGATGTAAATCAAACCTTTTAACATTCCTTTCACACTAGAGCATGAAGAGAGCTAATTTTAGCCACCAGGTACTGATCATGATGGAGATTTTCTTGTTTATCACCGTGCTGTTCCTCTGAATTACACGTTGATTGCTTCATGTTGCATTTTAAGGTGGACCCAACAAAGCTTACCTGAGCTGTTCAAGGCCAAGCTACAGTCTTAATAATAATAATAATAAGAATTTAATAATAATAGTGTTTCATTTGCCGTTCCAATAATAATGCACCATCGACCGCTGACTGTAGGCCTGTTCGATGTCTGATGGATAAGCCTTGGCTTTACTGATAAAGGCTTTACTGATAAAAACAACATGACTTTAGCCTTTAAAGCTGTGGGAACGGCAAAGACCAGAAGCTATTTTTATGTGCAGGTGACAGGCTAATCTTTCCTGATAATGTCTGTGGAGAGCAGCTGTAGCCATGCAAACAAAAATGTCATGTCACTGCAATGAAAGACCACTAAGACCAATACTTTGTACCACAATTTGTATACAGTGGTTCTGCATCTCACCTGTAACGGACTGTAACGCCGGCCCTGTGAGACAAATGCTCAGTTTGGCTTGATGGGTTTCCTCAACACAATGCACCCATTTGGTTTAAGCTTTGCCAACACGATGTTGACCTTTGCAGTATAAACCGAGGTTCAGGACACCGTAATGTAAAATGTTGGAGGTCAGGTCACTCACCTCTATTTCATGCTTTCTCCAGGGTGTCCAAGCTAAAGCGTTCCCAGATTATCTGAGCACTAGTCTACAGGTTTTGGGGGATACCATGTGGTGAACAGTGTAGGGGTGCAGTCAACGTCATTCTATAGTTAAGTCTATATTTGTTGTGTCTTGTGAAGTTGTGCTGTTAGGTGAGAGGTAGAGCTCCTTATACTGTGGCGGAGGTTGAGGTCATTGCTAGGTCATTGTTAAGGTTGCCAGTCTCTGTGGTGGTCTACCTTGGCTGTGAAGCACCTGGTTGGTCTGCACCTAACCCCTGCCTCAAGCCTTCTGTATTTAAACTCAAGAAGCTACGACGACACGGTTTAGAGAACAGTTAGCGTACTTTCATCCAAGGAGGCTGCTGTCGGTGTCCAACACGAAACCAAAAGTCATGTACACGTGTAAGTTATCAAATCTATCCGGCCACGCTGTGACTGTTTCACAAAAAATGCACAGCCACTTGGGTGCAGGCACAAAGTCATGCTATTTTTACAGGTTGTACGTAGTTCTTTGTTTTACGTCCGGGGAATGAGATACTTCTTCTGTGGTACTGAAAGAGCTTTCCTCATAGAGATAAGTCACACACTTCTTTCTGACAAGACATTTCCTCAGATACATCTTCCACAAAGAGACAGAAGTGAAAACAGAAGTACCAAAGAAGAGAGTCAAATATTTACAGAAATACTTGAGCATCCTTACTTTTACTATCATTTTTCAACTTTTCATTTTCTTTTTGTTACTTTGAAGAAACACATCGTTGTTGTTGTTGGTCTCAGGCCATCCTGCCTGCACATGGTATTACATATAACATATTGACTTCGTTGATCAACATAACCTCAGGGAAAGTCAAACAAGCAGAATCAAACGCTATTTAAGTTCTCCTTCAATGCTTGTTGTGGAGCTTTTGACCGTATCTCATGGCCTTCATAATGAACACACTGCAAACAAATGATCTGAAGTGGAGAGTGGGGTATTACCTCTAACAACAAAACAAATCCTGAGAGCAAACACTGACAGCAAACTATCCAAACATCTATTTCGTATTTAAAATTCAGTGTTGCGTATACAACTCTGCAGTGTGTCCACACCAGAATCCCCCTGATTACCAGCAACATCGCCCTCTCATCAGGCTACTGTATAACACTGACTTTCGGACGTCTTTTACAAGGCCTATTGTGACATTAGCGTTACATAATAATGGAAAAATCATGAAATGTTTCATCAGACTAGGCCAGAATGATTGACAGGAAGTGTGCCTTGTGAGATATGAACGCTTATAGTCGCAATAATGCGCTGGGATCCAACTGCAGACCACTGCAGAAGTGTGGCACTTTCACTTTTGGTTGATTTGCATAGCTGCTTAGCCACCATAGAAAAACACAAAGCTCATTGAATGAAGAACAAGCAGTGCTCAAGCTAAGCGTCACTGCCCCACCGTATTATGCATCGGTGCAAGTGTGTGTTCTTGTTGTTGCTTGTCAGGGCAGTGTTGTATATATGAGACGTGACTTTTAGCAACCCAAGCAGAGAGTAAACTAAATTCTGAGGATTGTGCGTGTGAGTCAGGTGAACTGAGACTAGACCTTGTGCCCTCTGAGTCATCACCATCAGGAGGAAGCTCTTTCAAAAGCCACGTGATATATAGGTGGTATTGTCTCTGGAGAGGGTTCACGGAGAGAAGAACAACTTGACTCTTGGAACTGAGTCTATTTTCTCTTACCGAGTATTGACTCTGAGAACCAGATGAATACTGGTAACCCCGAAACCAATTTTGATCCCCTGAGCAATGAAATGATTGACATCCCATCATGCTCGGGGTCACGCATGAAAGTTCTGCAGTTGCCCGGGAGAGGCGAAGGGAGAGCCCACGGAGCAATTTCTGTTGATCTTGCTGAGGTTTCAGGAGGAATACTAGCCACAGAAACCAGGCTGTGTCAGTCTGACCCTGTGTGGTCATGCCCGAATCCCTCTGGTCTCTGAAATGAGCTTTTCCATCACGCTGGGCAAAGTCAGACATCTCATCTATATGAGTGACAAGTCCAAGTGAGGGAGCTGAGGAGGGAGGAAGCAAGGATTTCCACTACTCTTTTCTCTATCAAGGTGTCGCGTTTACACCAGAATGTACAGAGGAGGAATGCCACTCTTCTGTTTTATTACTAAATCTGCGCTTTTGTCTTATTGTAACTTCCCTCATCAAGAAATGCAATGTAAACACGTGTCAGGGCGAGGAAAATGCAATGCAGTCTGAGGAATCGTGTGCTTTTGTTTCTCACTTATGAGAGATCTGATGACGGATGGATGGCTGTGTCACATGGTTTTATGAGAGCGCACAGAGTGGTATGTGAGCAATAAATAAATAAACAAATAACCCAGCTGAGCACCTGATTGTGGATTTCCACAAAAGTAATTAAAAACATGTGGTTGACATGTGACAAAGTGAGTCTGAGAATGAAAAGTGACACAACAGCAGTGTTGGTTGAAGTATATAGAGTAAAATTAGTGTCTGACTCGAGTAAAAGTGTGTAAAATATATCACAGTATTAAAAGAAAAAGTAATTTCTGTGTTTGTGTAAATGTACTCAGTTACTTCACACCTTAAAGCCTGGATACATAAAAACTAAAGGTATTGAACATTATGGAGATCATCAGCAGCTACGGATCGTTTTGCTTCTGTTCTGTTGGCTTGCTGCATCCGCCAGAATGGTCGTCCATTGTCGAGGTTGCAGAGAACCGCCACTGCCGTCCCCACCGTCTGACAGGGTGGGGAATCAGTGTCGCAAGTGTTTCACCAGAAGACCGGGTGGAAGTGAAACAGCTTTCGGTACAGCCGAGGGACACGAGGCCGGGGCACATTCAGGGGAAGTCAGACTGACAGCTTCCTATTATGCCGTCCACTGTCCCCAGACAAAGGTCTGCTTCCAGCGTCACACTTCAGTTCTTGATGTGTCTGACTGATCTGCCTGTCAGCAGGAATCTTTAACACACTGCGCTGACCACATTTTCCTGTGTTTATCGCAGCATAAAAAAAAAGGAAGAGACTTCTGAGTTTTCCCCCTCCAGTGCCGATTCTCATGAAACAGAATGAATATGGATGAAAACCCCCGTGTTCCCAGCGCTCAAATCACTCTTACAATGCTCTTACCTCTGAACGGCTAATTAGAAATCAGCATGTATAATTAGCCGAATTATCAGGCTATAATTACAGTAATTACACTCCGTGGTACTACAGGTCATTATAAGTTGTAGGTCCAAAAATGCCAAAGATACAAACAAAACACAGAAATTCAAATGTCAAAGCTTTAAAGTATGCCTCCCTGCGCCAGTTTCATTGTGAACATTGTCGGTAAACCTCCTGCACAGCGATGCTGCTTCTCAAATGACCGTGCATTTGATAAGACCAGGCGTTTGTCTCCATCTAGTGGTCGGGCCTCCACAGTAATTTCATCAAGACGTGCAGAGTGAGGAGTGAGTGGGTTCAGCGTGGGGCGAGGTTGAGTAACTGACCTGGTGAAGTCATTATAATTGGACCGAATGCACAACGTAATGAAAGTACGATTTCTCAAGGGCTACACAGCATCAAAATCAGGATGAAGGCTGTTTATTTTAGAACTCGGGCATGAAACTAAAAACTCATGCAACAAACAAACAAAACACACAGATGCACTTAATTATTTTCACTATTAATTAGTTTTAAATGTTTTTTTCTATAAAATGTCAGTGATTAATGAAAAACACAGACTCCCAGAGCACAAAGTGATGCCTTTAAAATTGCCTTTTGTGTGCAACTAATGGTTTAAAGCCCAAATGCGTTTGCCTTCGAATAAAAAAAAAAATCAGTTGAAAGAAGCGAATCAGTTGGAGATGCAGGGAACAGAAAATGTTGCACTTAGAGAGTCTTCTGTTGATTTTGATTAAAATGCGCTCTGCTGTTTTGTTGTAAGTAAACAAAAACTCAGTTAATTTCAATTGTTTCTCACCAAAATTCAGTTTACGTATCCCCAAGGTCTCACGGACACGTTGAATGTGCTTCTTTCATCAAAAAAACCCACATTTTTCTTTTTTATACCCACATTTTCACCCCTTCAGAGTTTACACTGATGTTCTCCCTCGCATGCATTGCGTCGCCTCTTTGCACTTTACCACCGACAACCAGTGATAATCGGTGTGCATGGTAATATATTTTCAGCGCTGGGCTTTGACGGAAAGCAATGTCAAATATCTATCACAGAGTTATACAGCAAGGCTGCAGGGTCTCTCTGCTTTGTTTCGCACACAACACATTCGCAGCACTCTGGCTGGGAGGAAGCTGGAAGAGAAACACTGTTGGGTCCTTAGATTATAAGATAGAAGAGGGGAATGAAAAGACACTCTTTCATCCGTCCTCCTATAAGTATTAAAGCACTGGAAGTCTGACACAGGAGGAGTTAATCTTTGGGAGTTTGTGCGTTGAGACAGTGTAAGGTTTCCTTCTCCCCAGTCGGGAAGAAAGAACAGTCTGTGGCAGTCAGCAGAGACTCGCCTGCTTTATCTCCCACCCGCTGCGAACTCTGCCACTCGTGTTTTCCCGAGCCCAACGACCTGGGGCATTATCTCAGCCTCTGCTGCTCACATTAGGTTGACCTGCTGGGACTCCGCTCCCTCTGCGCCCCCCTCACTCCTCCCCTGTCCATCCATCTTCCTCCTTTCCCCTCATCCTGCTGCGCTTCTTCCTTTACTTCCAGCTTCCCTGTCTCTCTTCTTCCTCCTATCCACACCAACCTTTCCTTCATGTTTGTGCTCTGACTGTCCTCTCCTTCCTACCTCTGCTAATTCCCTCACCTCACTCTCCCACCATCTGGTTTCCCTCCTTTCAAATCCTTCTTTTTCTTATTACTGACTCCCTCCTTTCCTTCTTCCCTCACTCTTAATACTCTTACCTCCTAGCTTTTATTTGTCCATTCCCTCGCTTCCTCCGGTTCTTTCCATCCAGCCTCTGCACCCCTTTTTCTAATTACAGATTCCTTTTTTTCTTTTCCTTCCTACCTACTGACCTTCCCCACTGAACCCCTCCTATCCTATCCCATCTCTCCTGAGTATTAAGCCCACGCTGAGTTCCAGCAGGGCCAGAAATACAATCAGATAAAGTTGGACCTCCAATCACACTGGCAGAAGGTGGTTCTCTGCAGAATCGCTGGCACAGGCCGACTTAAACTCTGCAGATGCACACGCTTACTCTCTGCGTAAGGTCCAAGAAAGGTTTTCTTGCAAGCATGCATGCAAGAAACGTGCACACTGAAGCCCACACACAGGTCAACAACGCAACATGAGGACACGCTCTCGGGGGAAACGCAGCAAAGAAATGCTATAACCTCATGTTTCTATCATTTGAAAATGACGCCACATCGCGCTTTGTTTTATTCTTTCTAATCATAACTGTTCGTGGTGCACAGTGCGAGAAGAAAGGCGGCTGTGCAAAGTGTTTTTATCGACAGAAACATTTTAAATTGTTACATCTCTCCTGAAACAACGACTTACTGTATGAATGTTTGCCTCCCTCTGTGTACTGGCAAAGAATATGTACAAAGTCTTTATTGTTTCTATTCTTATATCACTCCTAGCTGTTGGGTATGTTTTATAAAGAGTTTACTTTGGGTATCAGTCATAGTATGTTTGCAAAAGATCCATCCATCCAACCATCCATCTTCCTCCGCTTATCTGGGTCCTGGTCGAGGGGGCAACAGTCTCAGCAAGGACTCCCAGACACTCCTCTCTCCAGCCACTTCCACCAGCTCCTCTGGAAAGATATCAAGCTGTTCCCCGAGAGATACAGTCTCTCCAGCGTGTCCTGAGTCTGCCTGGGGTCTCCTTCAGGATGGACGTGCCTCAACATCTCCCCTGGAGATGTCTGGGAAGCATCCTAACCAGATGCCTGAACCACCCCAGCCAGCTCCGCTATAATATAGTGTCAGCATGTGCTGGACGTCTGTGGAACTGGTGAAAGTATCTTAAGATCTTAAGTCTGTTCAGCTTTAAGCTACATCCAGCAGCTAGTTAGCTTAGCATAAAGGCAGCTCACCTAGCTCGGTCACAAGCTAACAAAAGCTCAGCAATAAATATCCTGGAGTGTAAAATCATTGACATGCTACAGTTTGGTCTCTAGTTTAACAAATTAAAAAACTTCAGGAAACTTTATGGGTACTGGTCGGTGGAGTTTGCTCCCTTTGTCTGAACCAAACTTTATATTAAGCCAAGCTAACTCACATCCAGCTGCTTCATACAAAGACAAAATAATTGGAGAGGCTCTGATGCAAGAAAGCCCCTATTCACATTGCCAAAAAAATCTTTGGATAAATGTTATTCAATGGTCTAAGTGGAATCAAACTTGAAAATTGACTTTGAGAAACGTACCCAATTGTACAAATGTTTGACAGCAGGGAGTTAGTAAATTGCCAAGATTAGGCCACATATGGAAGAGGTTTGCGGTCGATCTAGATCTCAGCATTGCGCCGGGAATGCAGCTTGATAGTTCACTTTATTCCCACCGGATGTTTGCGCTTCTGCGAGCCAACAAAAATGGATAAGAGACGTTGCAGTGTAGTTGGGGGTCACCGATGGGATGCCTGCATTTATCAGCAATCCACTGTTTTACGACCATTATGGGTTTTACAGATATTATAGATGAGACTTCCTGCTGATTAGTGAAAGCCATGAGCCTAACTCCTTACAAATAAATATTTTGAATTTCACATTATACCTAAATCACTCATAAGCTGGGGCTCATTGGTGGGATGTTTCCAGGCTGAGAAACAGATCTTATTTTTAGGCCCTTGGTGAAAACAGCCTCTGTAATCTTATCCTCTATTTTCTGTAAATAACAAAATCTTACTGCTTTTCATCGCACGCTGTGGTGCAGCGATTAGAAGAGGGTTTAACGGCTAAATCAATACCATTAAAGGGCACTTAGCATATTTTATTTTACCCTTGAACTGTTTCTTCCTCTTCTCAATAGCTCAGCATTAAGATTTTCAGGCACACTGCTGGACAGTGGTTGTAAACCAAGGGCCCAGGGACCCTAAGGGGTCCTTGAGGAGGTTCCCCAGAAAATACAGTATATTTTAAGTCCACCATTACTTCAGTGAGTACAAGTTGACTGAATGTTGTGTTTGCAGGTTTCGTGCTTTTGATCTGTCAATCATTTTAAGAGCTACTGCTATAGGAAGCAGTTTATCATATTCCATTTATGTTTAATGCTTTCAGTACTCTCCTATCACAGTGTTAAAGCCATTTACTCACTTAAAGGGATAGTCCAGGTTGTTTCAAGAGGGTTTGTATGAGGAACTTAATCAAAGTCAGTGTATTACCTACAGTAGATGGCAGTTGGCATCATGCAATAACCACACAATACACAATAACAAAAACAAGCTAACTGATTGTGGCAGTGGCAGACCAGCAATGCACATGCTCTGCCAGCTAAAATTAGTGATTGTGTGAGCATTTCAGGCAACATAAAGTGTCAAATATAGCATAAACTTGAACAGAAATTGATTTTTTTTTTTTTTTTAAATTGCTTGTTGTTGGTGGATAAAATCCGTTTTGCTGCTGACCCCGTCCACAGCAGTACGTTGGAGTACTCCCGCTGCTTCTCCAAACTTGCAAAGTACCGACCTCCATGTACCGCAGGCGTGTTGTCCTCCAGAGAAGCGATTTTCAAAGTGTAAAGACTAAAGCCAAGCACGGTCTGGACTGTCAGGCAGGGCACGTGTAGTTTAGTGTGTCAGTTTTAACTGCCGGTTTCGTTAACAGCCAAAATAAGCAAGGCTGCCCACAGGCGATAGACAGGAATAAAACACAGTAAACCTTCACACACAAGACATTTTGACATGTCACAGTATGAAACACGCAGGAGTAAATAATTAAAGGAAAGGATGGCTGAATTTATTCAGCTGCTTCACTTTCAGGGCTCTGGTTTTGTGGATTCTGGCTCTGGATCACAGCTCATTGGGACAAATGAACAGAACAGAGCCATCATTAATGTTACAGGTAACACCTGGGTTAGGCCCCCAGATGAACTGGTGGGGCTTGAGGGTGAGCATATATATCAAGGAAAGCTAATTAGGGAATGGGAAGCAGGTGTGTGCGGTTGTGATTAAGGAGGGAGCCCAGTGGGGACAACTGGTGGACAGAGAGGGAATGGCAGGGTCTGAAAAGAGCGTGGGCTGGTGGCCGTGCTCAGTTATCGGATCGCGTTTCATCTTCAGGAAACATTTCTCCTTCAGCTTTCTGTTTGCTTCAGGCCAGAGTTTGTTTTTCAGTCAGCTGCCCATTTTTTTTTGACCGTGTCAGATCCCGAGTCAGCAGAAATCTTTGCACAGTCAGCGCGCTCGTCAATCATCGTATCTGTTGTGATGCAGATCCTGATGCAAATCAGAGGCTCTTTTTTATTATTAATACCAAATTGACCGGATTTCGAAACCTTGGTGGTGTGCCTGCGCTCTCTGATCTCTAGTTAATCTATTCACGTGGTTTGAAGGACAGGTGGGACATAAGCGCTGAACGCTGTCATCACTTCTTCTCTCTTCAGGGACAACCACTGTATAAATCACCTCCAACACTGTTGTGCAACCTGTCCTTCATAATGGTGTCACGCCGGCTGCCTCGGTTATTTTTATTTTACTGGTTCTCCGTCGCCGTCTGTAGCTGTGTCTCACCAACCCCCAGGTTCAACATGCTTTGCTGGGGAACTCTCCAGACCCGTCGTTCACCACCCGCCCACCAGATGCCCCTCGGTCCTTGCCCCGGATCCTGGCCACCTGACTCCCGCGTCCACCTGTTCACGTTCCCAAATCATCTCCACCTGCTTACACACCTGCCTCTCGTTATCTCATCAGTCATTCGGCGTATACACAACCAGCTGACTTTCCCTTCCCCAGTTTGTCATCTTGTGCACTCATATTCATACCATCTGTACCTGGTTTAATGCTCTTGATTTCCTGCTTTATATCTGCTACCTGTGTTTTGAGCAGCTGTCTTTTAATGACCTGCCTTGTCCCTCTCAATTTGTGTGGTGGTTTAAGCTGCCTTCCCATGCCCCGACCATGAAGCTTAATTTACAAAATGGTTGCGTAAAGTGCTTTATCTTTCTCTCAGGCTGCATTTTGGATTTGCGACACAGAGCCTCATCCCTATTCAGTCAGCCCTGCGTCGTAAACAAATCTACGAACCCACAGAGACGCTCTGCTGAGAAGAAAACCCCACTTTACACGCTGGAAGGAGAAACAGTTCTTCTTTTGAACTTCATGAAAGACTTGGACATCAACAGGTTTTTGAATTGAGCGAATATTACAACCCCGACCTTTTTCAAGATGTTTTAACAAATGAAAGCTGCCATTAAGTTGATAAGAGTAAGCACGGCTGCACGTCTTTTTTGGAAAAAGGTCAAACACTGGAATATTATGCGCGTATCAGCACAGTCAGTTGCTGCATCCTGAATCTCGTTGCCCCCTACGCACATTAAGGACAGATGGTGCTTGAGGTGGAAGCGCGATTCTGCCACAGATGCCGGTGGTGTCCAGGTGTTCGGGTGCGCATCAACTACATTTGCTCCTGTAGTGTTGACCTAATAGCATCAATTAGTTCTGTAGCTGCATCGTGCCCTCTGTTTCTTTAAATTTTAAGGTATTTAATAACTTGTAGAGGAATTATCAATCCACAATTACACAATTCTTCTGGACGACAGTCACATGGGATTGGAGTTGGATGCTGGGGAAATCTCTTAAATCCTGGCTGCAGCCCTGATCGCACTCTAGTCCTGATCTTAACTCTAAAACCTCACTTCAAGGCAGAAGCAAGCCCCGAAGAATCGAGAAACACCATGCTTGAGATCTTTGCCCATTTCTCTATCATCGCACAGTCATTTGCGTGCACGAAAACTACGCACGCGGTCGGCCAACACTTGCACACAGACATGCTCATACGTGCAACCGTTTGTTAATCATCGCAATCAGCCACAGCAGCTGCAGGACTTCTCCAACAAACAAGTCTAACACCACATTTAGTGTAAAAAAAAAAAAAAAAAACTTATCCGGTGTGTACGAGATGCTGCCACTGTTGTGCTTTCACGTGATGCATAAACAAAATTACACAGTCGGTGAATTACAGACACAGCTGGTAACCAATTATTCAGAAATGCACAGATAATAACAGATTTCTGGATTCCATACAAGCACGGAGATTTGTTTGTCAATGTAACATGTAATAAAAAGGAGGAATCAGTCATTATACATAATCATATTGTATTTTAACAGACACGATACAGAGGGTTTACAGATTGTGTCATGAACATGAATCTCAGATATTAACACTAATTCAGTTTATTTTGGTACAAACACTTGCACACATTTCACCCATGATACATTGCTTTTCCAAACAACCTTTTCAGAACTTGATGTCAGCCTTTTTCTGGATTGCCAGGCTTTTTCTGTGCAATATGAAATAATCCAAACATAAATTTACTTCAAAAAGCTGCTCAATATATTATTTAGATCATGTTTGGCGTATAGATGCTGTCAATCTCCATAACTACATACCCATCTCCCCTCATTTGTGCTTCCAGACAAGCCTTTTTTGTGTGTTTTGAACTGGGTTTCTCAGGGGAATCAGCTGAAGAGCAGAATCAATCATTGAGAGCGGCGACGGATGAGCTTTTTATTTTTTTTATTCTGTCCTCACGTTGCTTTCATTGCTGTTCCAGGAGAGCTTGGTAGATTTCTGATTTCAGAAATCGCGGATAACAGTCGTTTTCCATCAGACCGTATATCAGTCTCTGCGCCCTGTCGAAGCAATTTGGCCCCGGCTGAGAGATATTTTCACTGATTTCTTCTCTCGTCACACAGTCAATGTTTATCTGTGTTCAGAAAACAGCAACTTTTATTTCACTCGCTGTCTGTTTTAGGGAGAAATGTACATATACCATGTGGCTTTTTCAGAAAGTTAACTGCATGTTCAAAGAAGAAATGAAACTGGAGCAACAAGGAAGGAAAGGCGGTCTATGAGCATCGTATTTCAATGTGAATGTGAGTGAAGCTGTGGAAGAGCGAGCCCGCACTTGAGGTTGACTTGAGGTTGCGCAGCTCTCACTTGATTCTCTACCTTACAAAAGCCGTACCTGTCTGGGCGCATCGACTTGGACAAACTCGACGTAGATCCTTTTGGCAGTAACCGCCATTTCCGTCTCGCTGGTAATTCTCTTGTAGTCCTCACAGGCGAGCCAAAACAGAAGGTTCTCCTCGCTGTACTCGGTCCTCAAGAAGTCCTCAAACACCAGCTGGCCTGCTGCACAGAGGGAGCACACACACACTTTGAAACCTGTGCCGTCTCTTTTCAAACATGCGAGAGAAGTTCAATTACAAGGATTTTAAGGACCTGGCTGCTCTGCTATAATCCTGCCCTCTTTTCTCTTCTCCTTTTAAAGTTTAATTACAGGATGTCAAGCTTGCAACAAAATGTGCAATACTTAGAAATACTTCAGGGACTGAAGACATTGCAGTACGGCATAAGGGCATAACTTAGTCCACTATTCATATACACTAATGCACACAAATGCATGCTGACCAATATTATCCCAATAGACTGTATTTAAAGGTAGCTCAACCACTTTTCTGAAGCCTTGCGTTAAGCAGAACAGTTTGAAATGACCGTATTTGGACGAGGGTGAAACTGGCATGGACGTGCATCGCTAAGCCTGCTCTGCGTCTGGCAGGAGCCATGTTAGCAGCTCGTCAGTGAAGGTAGTATCATCCCAAAATCACAAATTATTGTCTGTTTCATTTTAAACAATGCTGTGATTTACAAAATGTGCACCATGCTTCAAACTACTAGTGTTTATTACAATAATTCATCGAATAAGAGGCAGAGGCCATTTTCTCATAGACTTCTTATTAAAACCTGTGAAGTCGCCCCCTGATGGTCATTATTATAAAAGCAGTTTAAAGGCACTTCCTCACTGGTTTTAATTATTATTATTATTATTATTATTATTATTATTATTATAACATTTAACAAAAAGACTTTCACTCTGCCATGAAGCAGGAAAGTTTAGCGGTGTCAGCAGAGACATGATCAGAAAATATTAATAGTGCGTCTTTCATCAGAGCGCCGCTGCACAGTCACACACACACACACACACACACACACACAGGGTGGACGTGACAGTCCAGCAGATAGTAGACCTCATAATACTGTAGCCTACAGCAGTTGAGGTTGCACTGTATGGTGCAGCAGAGTTTGGTACTGGACTGAGACCTGCACAAAGAGCCTGAGGCAGCTGTCAGAGTGAGAGGCTGTTCACCAACCACCGAACTGTCCAAAGCGCTGCGTGGAAAAACGCCAATAAAAATCAATAAATATAAAATGAACCTTTCTGTAAATTGGAAAAAAAAACCCTGATGCTGATCTCCTGAGCAGAAGGTTAGATTTAGCTATGCGTACTTTATTGGTTAATTCATATTTAATCTCCACGATCACTCAGATTAGGACACAAGCTGTCATGACTCATAAAACAGGTGTAGGTCACCCGTGGCTTTAAGTCTGAGACAACTGGACCAATGTGTTGGATTTAGTTTGTCCATTCTGGACTACGGTAGAAACGTGGACTCATTTCAGGAAGTCTGTAGATATGAATATAAATATGAAACAACCAAAAACCTTATATAATAATATATATATTCTAATGATTATTATTGTTTTCCATTTCATTGACAAGATCTTGCTAAAGCCATGCGTCACACAAACAAAGACACACACACACAGTTGTAACTCAAACCCGGCCGCTCCTCTGACCTTTCGAACGCGGTGACCTTCCGCACTCTTTATCAGCTACTGGAACTGATTCGAGTGTCATCGTGCGATACCTTCATCACTGTTTGTCCCTGATGAAGATGTGACTGAAAGCTCACAAAAAACAGTCAAGATCCCGCTGATCCCGGGGCTCAAGAGCTTCAAGAGCCTCCGAGCTCAAAGCCTTTATTTTTTTCCAGCTCACTCAGCAGCTGATTTGTGTTTTCTCCCTGTTTGTCTCCGCCTCGTGCTACCAGAAGATCTCTTGTTCCTTCCTGCAGCTGAAGAACGTGAAATCAGTTGAAAATAGGTTCATACCAGCCTGCTCTTTTTAAAACCGGCTATTTAAGGGGAAAATCATAATAGCAACGAGCCTCAGCTAGAGGTTAAGCCACTCTGTTATCGTTCACACACATTCTCCCTTTCTCAACATCGTCCTTGTTCGCTCAAAGAAGTCAGCAAACAAAGAGACGATACAGCAGACTGCCAGCTACTGCGGTGGATGTCTGGAGGCGCTTTTAACTTCAAAACCTTCAAAACCAAAACCCTGAATCCCAGCGTGCACTGCCTCAGCATCATATAATTGCACACGCACCTATATTTCTTGTTATCTTCCCCTCACACCCATCACCTTTTGTTAAGGGAGCGTTCACAGAGTTGCGGTTCTAACGCAGGTGTAAAATACTTAGCACGTCTTCTGGGAGCGCAAACAAACAGCCAACTGCGAGCGCCACTGTTATTCCCACGGATTGCTTTACATAAATCACAGCTGGCGCCCTGACAGTAATTGACAAGAAACAAAATATTGTCCAGAGGCCGCTTGTTCTCGTCCACAAATCACACTCGGCCCACGTCGGAGCTTTCAGTCATTTCAGAGTCACACGAGAAAGGTAAAGGTACAGGAAAGGCATCGGATTGCAGCAGCCGCGTGCGCGACTATTTATTTGTTTAACCGCCGCGTGCCGATTTGTCATCTGTGTCACTGCGTTTCTTCGAAGGGAAACGGAGCAACTGAGATGCAAGACAGAATTTATCTTCCGGGGGACAGTTAATCTTGACGTAGGAGACAACAGGCTGAAATATTGCAGATCAGCTGAATCCATTTCGGCAAAGTAATGAGAGGAAAGGCATCAGAGAGGGAGGGAGAGAGAGAGAGAGAAAGGGCCCATCTGCCCCGTTTAGTCATTTTCAAATAGAGGCCGGGGATATGGTCAGGTGCAAAGCCATCAGTGAGTGCCGGCTGTATAAATGAATAAGAGATCTACACTGGCAGCTCAGATTAGGCCTCTTATCTCTGCCAGTGTCATCCTCCTTAAATATATCTCCAAATGGATTTGATGAACTTGAAGGAAGAATATATCCTCAATCCTCCTAAAGAAGCCCGAGGGCAGTTCGAGATGATACGAAGGGGCCGAGCGGCGGGGGGGAGAGAGCGAGGGGCGAGAAGAGAAAGAGGGACAATTGAGAGGGGAGCGTTTGACAGGAGATTGAGCGAATCGGCGAGCGGGCTTACTTTTACACTCCAGAAGATGGTCGAGAGACTCTCCCCATGCCACGACATCGTCAACAGGAGCCCTGCAGAGCAAAAAGCGTCATGAAATACGGGTTCTCAAGGTGGCTGCAGCTCGGTCAGTGGCGCTTCAAACGCTTCAAACTATGATGCTGTAGGCGCCACTCTGGAAGCCTCTGGCATGATGTTTTGACGTGATGCAGGAGCCAGGTGATCTGTGAAGGAATCAACGGTCGACAGCCAAACCAAACTGTTTCCTGCGTGTACGCAGAGCACCCTACTGATGCCCGAGGTCAAAGACGACGTAAAGCCTCACAGTTTGAAGCGTAAGTCCTCTGACCACGCGGCCCATATTTCAAGTGTTGGTAGTGAAAACGTGCTAAAAACATATATCACATCTCGTTGAAATGTCAAGGCGTATCCCCATCAGTCAGAACTTCATTTAAAACTCCTAAAGTTTTATCTTCTTACCACATCAGAGTGATCGATGATTAATGTTTTATCTGTTTAAGTTTTAGCCTAGTGTCGTTTTTTTATTTTTTTATTAACTGCAATAAATCAATCACATTGTTAATTCATCATAAAATATGGACAGCCGCCTCATTTCGTCAGATCCTGGAGGATGACATTAATGACACCTCATATTTTAGCTGATAATGGCTCTAAATTCAATACCAGGTGTCAGATCAGTCAGTGTTGTCCACAGGAAGTGGGTTCCCTCCTTAGTGCATTCATGAAAATAGTCACATCTCCTCCACGGCGTCTTTCCGTTTCTTGTTTTAGCAAATTACATGAGATGAGTTCATTACGTGACTGAGCCTCTGTGCTCTATATGATGCGATCTGGAGAACGGATGGATGTTTCAGGATTTCTGAAGGACCTTCTGATAACACGCGCACTTGAAAACACTCACAAACAAGAGCAAGCGGCCTGCAAAATCCAAGTTTTACTTTAGCAACATGCTATTTTTTTAAAAGTTCAGTCATTACCCAAGAACAAAGTAGACCAGAGGGGAAGTAAAACATCCAAAATGCTCTACAGCATCAAAACCCCCAGTCTCCTCACAAACACTCTGCCCAAAGTCTCAAAGACTGACAGGAGAAGTTGGTGGAGACCAAAGCAGAGCTAGAAGAAAACACACACACAGTGGCCATATCTGCTTCAGAAGGTGATACTGTGTCAGCATTATGTTTGAGCTTTGTTCCAAGTAGCCAAAAGACAAACCGAATGCTGCTTCAAGTGACAGGAAACGCCTCAATGAACCTTCAAATCAACCGACCGCAAGTCAAACCTTCAACATTAAGCATAGTCTGACTAATACAGAAAAATAAAAGCACTCGTCAACCCGGGTTTTTCCTTTTTTCAGGGTTCCTGCGTTACATTTTCAGTTGAAGTTAAGCAGCTTGATGACGTTCACAGATTGCTGGGTAGCTTCGCCGGTGACAAACCAAACGATCACCTTGCAGCGTTTGCCACGTAAACTATGCAAAGCAGGAAGCCGTTATAGCTTTAAAGTAAATGTCGGGGCGTAAGGGGTGCAGTAATTTCTTTTTCAAAGTTGTTTAAGTAGGAGAATATAACATGAAATCAAAATGCTTATAGTTAAATACCTCGCTGAAGTAAAGTACTTAGTTGCTAACCGCACTTGCAAGGCTGTAATTTAAAAACTTTCTTTCAGTGAGAGCGTTATAATGTACACTGATGGTTTGAAGAGAATATATGATTATTATATTATGTGGGAATCAGTGAGGCCTGGCTTCACTGAGCTGTACTGAAAATCCTGTTTCTCCAAGTTTAATTGTTACTCGTCTGCAGCGAATTCGATTTATGTCAGCGCGGCAGCTAACAGCCCAACCAGCACCATCCTCTTGTCATTAGTTTACTTGTTTTCGGAAATCCTAAATTAGATGAAAGTTTAATGATCCCTGTGGGGGGAAGTGGGTCGTTGCAGCAGCGGCAGCAGTGGCAGCGGCAGCAGCAGATAAGAATAAGTCAGAGCAACGCGAATGCAATGCAAGGCGTTTGGGCGAGGGAACGTGCTGGAAAGTGGAGCGAGTAAATAAAGACCCAGCTCCTGCACTGACAGACTCACAGCCTGGAGTGGATGTGCAAGAGCTGTTCACCTTATCGGATGTGTGGGCGAGATAATAACGACTGTACAGAATACATCAACGACATATATAAATATGCACTGTAAGCAGGCAGGTGCTGAGGCTTCTGTATGTCATGTTTATCTCACACTTCTGAATCCTATTTCTGAACATACTGTAGGAGCGGATGTTAAATCACCTGGTAGGACTCTAATCTTATGTTTTGATAAATGCGGGTTATAAAGTCACTTCTCTTACTGCCCCGACAAAATAGACCCGAAGACATGAAGTCGTCGGTGCGGCGCTGCATTCACACGAACGTGAAAAAAACAGTTTTCCCCACAGCCGAGCCAAACCCGGCAGCGAGGGGTGGCTGTGGGCGCAGCTGTCAACAAGGAAGTGCTGTTCCCAAGGTGGTGGCTAATAATTTAGCATGCCTTGCGTAACACCACACCGCACACTCTCACAGATGCACACCTTCATTATATCTTAACGCGCTCTGGCCGCGGTCTTTAAAACTTTTCCCGACACTGGCGTGGAATTTTTATATTTGTCTTTCTGGTATGTCATCGAGCCAGCGGCACCGGGCTGACCTTGCCAGCTTCTCATCAGCACCAGTACCTGGAACGAGACTGCTCCAGGCTGCAAAGTCCGGCAGCCTGCCTCGTCAAACGAACACCGCTGACTGAGTGTCACACAGCTCTTTCTGCTGTGACAGCTGTCCGACTGACAGACTGAAGAACTGACTAGAGCTGGTGTGTGTGCGAGTGTGTGTGCGAGTGTGTGTGTGTGAGGCTGCACACATCTGTTAATGACGAGAAGCCTGTGCTGCGACAGATCCATTTCCATCAGAGTCTACTGTTTTTATTCTGCTCCAGTGGCTTGAAATGTCCTTGAAACACAAAAACAAGCAATCAGACCTACATTACCCAGCCTCTGTCCTGTGATGTGTCTTTGTGCACTTGAAACGACATATCTGAAAAAGTATAAGGCCCGCGCTGTTAACTGCTACTAAATATGGCAAACGTCTTTTCACAGTAATAGAATAAAGCTGCCATTGGGGGGTGTTCATGAGAGGCCTGAAGCGGTGTGGAGGTGTCTGTAAATAGAAAACATGCAGCGCTTTGGACGATAAAGAAAGCAAACATTGCCATAATAAAAGCATATTGGTGCAACAGATGCCACTACTGTCTGTAGGTGTGCAAACGCTGACCCGCTTTAAATGAATGAGCACCTTAAAAAAGGAGGTACCTCCTAATGAGAAACACTAATTGTAGTTGGAGTGAGTATTACTATGTGCAGTGGTAATAATAGCAGTTTCAGAGTTGTATGAAAATGAAAAGACAAAGCAGGAGCTCTGACGGCTTCAGTGGCGCAGCTTTGAATTGGATTTTCAAGTGATGTGTTATCAGAAAGAACCTCAGAAGTGAGGGACAGGGCATCAGAGGAAAGGCTGTATCCTAACACAGCCGTTCATTTTTCGGGTTGCATCATATACAGAGCACAGAGCACATCCAGCTCAAAGACTTCTCGCTCGTCTTTGGACCCTTTTTCATGTTTTCTCAGGGAGGGAGAGGAAGGAAGGAAGGGGTGAGGAAGCTGGAGGCATACTGAGCAGCGGCGAGAAAACACAGAAACTGAGGGAGAAACTTCCAATAAAAGCTGCAGAGATCACAGGAGCCCCATCAGAAACACTTGCTCACACACTCGCAGACAAGAGAGAACCATCCGCAAAACACATCCCAGTTTTATTTTAGCAACATGCTGCTTTTTCTTTTTTTTTTTTTTGGCTGGGCGAGATCAGAGAAAGTCAGTCATTACCGAAGAACAAGGCAGACCAGAGGGGAAGTAAAACATTCAAAATGCTCAGCAGTATCAAAATCCTCAGCGGCAGACAGCTGCTTAGTCCAAAGTCTGAAAGCTTAATGCTGAAATTTGGAGCTCATACTTACAACATGTGTTTTCTGTTGCCAAAAAAAAAGACTGATGTTTCGCGACTGCACGTTTTTTAGGGCGAAAACGCGAGCAACACACTCTGATCCTCAGCTGCTCTGGCTTTCCTTTCCCCTACCTGACAAACCCTACAGTTACAAGCCCGTGCATGTTGAGCGGCATCACAGGCAAGCCCAGGGTTTACAGAAATGTCAGCTTTCACTCTCTGCTTTTTAAACCTCCCAACACCGAAAATACGCTTTACCTCAGCATTTGGCCCTTAAAAAAAAGCTTGATCTGCTGCTCTCTGCGGTCTCCGAAGGTAGAGACCGGGCAAACCTAATGACAGCTTAAAACACAGAACTTTAAGCAAATCATTAGTTTACAATGCAAAGTAGAAGGAGAGAGGAAGGCACGGCTGCGACCAAACCTGCCCTCCTGATACTGCTGTAAAGTTGAAGATAACCACACATCACTTCACAGAGAAGTGTGCGTGTTTAACAGCGAGCTGCCGAACTTCAGCAGCTGAAACTAACACTTTCCAAAGCCTCAATGTGCAATAACGAATCTGCAACATCAACAATGACAAAAAAAACAAACAAACTGGAAAAACAAATTTTGTAAATTGAGATTTAATTGTAAAAATGACTTTGTACAGAAGCTCATTATCAGGATTCACAAAGGAAAAGGAGAGTTAAGAAACAATGACACATACAGCAAAAGATCCCAGAGAGACCACAATGTAGAAAGAAATTAAATATGTATACATATGTTTTCAGTTCCCTGGCAGTAATTCTACAGCTTGCATTTAGCATCACATTAGCTCTCAACAGCTAGCATGGTAGCTCGCTTGGTTAGCCGTGAGCTTGTAGCACTGAGGAACCAAATTCTGCTGAATCAACTACAGAACTGCTGTGCTAAAACCAGAACGGGCAGATCGAGTCCATTGAAGGATTAGCCAATTGCTTTTGTTCACTGTGCGGGTCGTTTGTGCAGCTAGCAACAGGATGCTCAAGTGAAACCGACTGCTGCTGGCAGAATAACGCACTCCCGGCTTCAGTGCTCGAGTCCTTAGTTAGTTAGTCTTATCCTTATGAATTATTTGACTTGGTCTTTGTCTCGGCCGGCTGATCTTGACGTTGCTGTTTCCAAGTCTTTTGAATCCTCTGTATTGCTTTAGCTTTCACCAGCCCAACCTCCGCAGAAAACAGGAGTTCAGGTGTTAACCGAGGTAGCACCGGTGATTGTCAACATGAACCCACTGAAAAAGGAAAGGGAAACACAAGTGTATATTGGTTTTCCCGTCTTATTTTGGTGTCTAGCATATATTGTCATTGTATTTCCTGTCCCTGTGTGTTTCCCAGTGTGTGCCTGAATACTCAGCCACCCCTGATTTCACCAGTGGCCAATGCTGTGTGTTAGTCTACCAAACTAGTGTTTGCCCTGTGGGTTTTGACTTCATTGGATTTTGGATTTTCGCCTGCTCCCCGTCCGGATTCGTTTGCTGTGATTGGACTGACCTCCCATGTGTGACTCCTCGCTTCTTCACTAAAGACTTTAAAGCCTTTTTGTCCTGTGTGGCTTGAACCAGAGTCAAACTAGAAAAAGAACTGTGCAAATTGTACAAATTGAATTAATTAATAATTAATAAACTGAGCATTTTAGGATTAATCTCAAGAAAGATGATTTATTTGGAAAAACAAAAACGGTTTGATTGGACTGGAGAAGTCGAAAAGCTTTGGGATGACCTCACAGGTTGGACGGTTCAGTTGTAGCTACACAGTTCAGGTTGAGGCGACGTCTTTGCAGAAATCACAACATGAGATGTCAGTGAGCAATATGGAGTCGGGGACTGTGAAAAGGGTCGTTTGCTGTTGATGCTGCTGTTATTGTGCGAACTCAACTCGAAACTAGAAAATCGATACCGGACAAAGATGCAACACCCTGATGTGTTTTGTTTTGCATTGTTTTTACACCCATAATGCAATCATTTCTCAAATTTCTATCATCTACATGAGTTATAATTGATGTATGATGTGGCAAACGTACAGTACTCATGTGGTAAAGGCCAATAAACTATGATTATTGTTAGAATGCAATAAAACACTCTGATGTCTGTGGGGACGGTCGCCATAGCGATGTGTTTTAAGCCAACCAAACTACAGCGACTAGTAGTTCAGCTGAGGCGTTCGTCAAAGCACGCAACCGCAGTGAAACTGCTGTCCAGGCCACACAAGGGAGACAAACATTCAGCATTGCAGGTTTAAGGTACGGCAAATAAAAGACCTAACGTCGAAATGATGATTGCAGGTTTGTGACGGCGTGGAAGTCAGACGTGGAACAAACCCACCAAACGAGCCGACCTCGACGCGTTTACTTTCCACCTTAATTCATGATGGACGCACTTGCTTCCTCGAGTTCGCAGTGGCGGTGGAAAGACGCTCTTGAGTTTTACCGCCGGTGTCCATAAATAGGTCTGGTTATGTCAGCTCAGCTGTGGGATATTGGACCTTCTTTTCTGTTGCAGCCCCGCTTTGTGATTCATGCAGATAACAATGCTGTCAGCCTATTTTTATATACAATTGTTGCCTGGTAGACCTCCACATTTATCACAGCGTTGGGCAGATTCTGCAGGATTCCTCAGCATGTCGTGGTTGCACTACTCACCTCTGGGTGTGGCACAGTATTTCCTCAACGTGTTAGTGGAAACGGTTTCGTCTGCGTGATTGGTACACGAATGAGGAGGCTCTTTGACCCAGTTCACACAGAACCCCCTCCCCGCCGTAAGCATCAAAGTCTCCGGAGACAACCGGTGGCAGGAAGAAGCAGATGCTCAAGTATCAGGCAGAGGTGGGGTGCAATGTCCTCATCTAACATTGAGAGAGAGAGGGGGGGAGAGGGATGAGGCTATGAAAATGACTGATGGGAACACAAATGGCAGAGCTGTGATGGGGAGGCAACGGGAGGGAAGGGGACGCGAAGGTAGACGAGGGACAACGCTGACAGCTGTGCGGGCCTACCTGTCCGCCCATCTCTCGTTTTCCGTCTTGATTTGCAAGTCCTCGACGGGACACTTGCCGGGGCCGTCCTGGAAAACAAGAGCAGGTGTCATAAAACACCGCTGCGTCTGGGATTTGCATCTGTAATGACCCCACTGGAGATGCTGGGAGTATGATGTTCACAACAAAAACCTGTCAGGTACGCGCTCGCAGCGGTATTCATCACCAGCTCAGCTGCAACCTCTCCGCCGTCCTATCGCTTAACGATGATGGAAAACAGCTTTTTTGTCTTCTCCACACAACAACGTGTTGTTGTTTACCTTAGCGTTTTCCTCCTCGGCCAATTTGGGTTCATCTCTGGCAGGATCAGACTTATATGTTTAATGATTTCGAAAACCCAATGTTGCATAACACAGCTGGGGAGCTGGGAAAGATCTCACGACAGCTGAACACGAGGGGTTTTTAACATTCAGCCAATCCCAGACTGAGCTACTCCACACATCGGCGCTGCGGCGACGCCATCAAACATGCTTCATATTCATGCTCAGACGTCTGCAGGGTGCTCAACATCCTTTAGTGTTCGGAGATCACAGATTGAGCTCAAGAGCGGTGGCGAGTGAAAGCCCCGGTCACGGCGAGATGAAGCGGCATTGTTACACACAAGAGTCTGACGTAGACAGGCGCAGGTCTGCTTTTTGGGTGTGCAGTGCGCCGAATGTTACCTTAGACATGTCATGTTGGCAGCGTGCTCTCCGTTTCATTTGTGTACTCATGCACATGCATCCCAGCTGTTCTTATCTTATATTTCCATTGGCGGTGCTCACAACCATTTCCCTTCCAGTAGGCAGCCAAAGTCAAAGGTGACGAAAAGTTAATTTACAAGGTCAAATATTGACACATCTGACACGATCTGGATGCAAATCAGTTCGCTCACTTGGTTTGTGTCGCATAAACGGTCTCATGTAGCTGCTGTAATCTGGAAACCACGACGCTGCCCGAGTTAGATATCACAAAAAACCAATCTTCCTATTACTCAACTGCATATTAATGTCATAATGCTCCTCGATATTGTTTTATTATTGATAAGTGATGACGCATTAACAACGATGGGTGGTGTAGCGTTCCTTTGATCCCTTTATTATACTGCAATCATGGGAAATACCTGATTGCCTGACGCAGCCGTGAATGAATCTGCAGATACAGTAAAAGTAGTTCTGCTGCACGCTGAGCGCCTGCCTGTGTGGCTGCCCGCTCGCTCTAACGTCCCTTCATACATTAATGCATGTGTACAGATGGGGTTTTTTTATCCACATGTGTATTTCAGGCCTGTGTGTGCATAACAACAGAATGAAAAATATGCCTGAGACATTCATAAAATGACTTTTTACAGATCCTAAGCTCAGGTTAAGAGTCTAACTCAGGACCATGCTAATAAGCCATTGCCTCACCATGAGCAGCAACAGTTTTACCACGCAGTTGTTGATTGGTTGCCACATTTCCGGCAGCAAGAAGCAGCTATGCACAGTAAAATAAGCTCTAATGAGCCTGCTGAATGCTACCTGCCCTAGCGAAGCGCAGGCTCAGCCGCCGAGGACGACTTAGCTCGCGGTGGATGATTTCCAACGGGAGGTTGTGGAGACTGAAAGTGAGCAAAGCCAGAAATACTGGACTCACGTTGGTCGGGTCGCTGGAAACGTAACTGCAAATGAATCCTAATGTTTCCCTTTTGTCCGCTAATGCATGAACAGGCAACAGTTTGCTGACATGATTACCATTGTAAGACGATAATTCATTAATGTTGCTTATTCTGCTAATGGCTTTAATGCAAACTGTGAATAGCTGATAAATATTAGCACCGGACCTGAGCTGGTGACCTTGGGTTAAGTGAATAAATTAGGGCGGCCATGTGAAATACGTTCGCAACACCCTCCGCTCACATTACAATGTGGTACGTTATCAGTGGGCCCCACATTTCAGATTTCAGCCAAGGACTTTAAATGTGTTTCTGTTGTGCAGATATTTAAGTTGTTTGGCCTTCCAATCCCAAACCATTCAGATGTGTTTGCGTGCGAGCCGCCGAAGGACAAATATTGCTCACACCGCTCATGAGACGTACACTCGGGACGCACGGCGGGATGCATAATGGGAATGTGATACAGCAGTGTACAACAGTGTGTTTAGACAGAAATGCATTCTTTCAAGGTCTGTTTCAAATACCCCACCTCTGCTTAGAAGACCTTGGCAATTAAACTACGCATCCAAGTGCTCATTTGCATGAACCATTAATGGAAGATGCCGATAATTTGGTTGGCGGAGGCCATGGGAGAGCCACACGCAGCATTATGACAGCCTTGGTTCAGCTATTAAAAGCTACCTGCACCTACAGTCCATTATTTATTCAGTTATTACCGACAATGTAAACACGGCCAACTTTCTCATGATTAAGTGCGTGCTGCATGTTGACTTTTACATGTTTACGGTCAGTACGGACACGCAGTGTACAGTGGGACTCGCTATGCAAAGAGCAAAGGTGGATTTATGTCGTAATGCTGTCCGTAAATAATCAGAAAGATGCAAAAAAGGTTCATGCAAAGCCAAATAATGACTTAAAAGCCAGCTTGTTGGATACGAACACCCGATCAGACGTTCATGCAAAACAAAAGTCCGGTATAAAAAGGTTTAATGTGTAACCAAACGCTTAGAGAAGACCCAGAGACAAATACCTGAAGCGGCCGCAGAGACTCCGGGAAACAGTTTAGCTCACTGCCTTTTCACCAACAGCAGTTTTTATTTGAATAATGCCAATGCAACTCATGCATACTTAATAGATGATTGACTATTCTCAGTGCGTTTGCCTGACTTTGCTTGTCCCCTTTGTGGGATTAAACTCACACACACACACACATACGCTGCACACATAGCCGACCCACGGCTGCTGCTGCAGACCTCTTGCTACCCCAGAGCGCTTTGCGTTTGCGGTTGTTTATTTGAATCTATTGAAAAATGCATTGACGATCGGATCGATGAGGATTTCCATAAATCCATGGCATGGCATGAACAATACACTGAGATATAAAGATGCTCATTTATCTATGATGCATAATATGAATGATACTCATGGCGACGCCGAGATTCTTTTATTTATACGCACAAGAAACATTAATCACCATTTCTGTAAATGTGACACGTTAGCCTGCTGTTTACCTTTCTACTGCAGTCTATCAGTGAGATGTTTTGAAAACCTATAAAGCGACAGCAATGTGAAAGTGGCTACGGCTGCAAAACAAGAAGAGAAAGACAGAACATGAGTCATGCAGAGCGACGGGGAAACAGCAAGACACCAGCGCAGTAACACAGCAGCAGTAAGCAACACAAAGCAGCAACGTGCAGCCGGGCGATACGGACCTCAACCGAGTGCAGATATGCAGAAAAGCCATATACTGGTATACAGATGCTCTACAAGCTAGCGACAGGTTAGCTAGCAATATCAATAATAGCATTAAAATGAGCAATGTAAACAAGAAATGCTTACAGTGTCTGACCTGTCAACAGATTGTAGGTGGTGCCAGTCTCTTCAGCCGATGGAGCTGGATTTGAGATGGACCACAGTCCGCTCTCACAGCAAGACCTCTTCATGCTGTAACAAGTCCTACAGGGCTCCATGCACGGCTTGCAGGTATGATATTTGCTTTGGTGAGTGTAATGTGCACATAATACATCAATATACAACTTCGTTCATGCTTTTGTGGCTGAGTGCGGCTAAATCCTGCAGCTAAATCCCCAAATCATGTTGAAATCCTGTACCTCGAACAGCAGAGGCTGTTACAGCGGCAGGCGTTGCTGCAGCAGACAGTAGCTGCAGGAACTTGACCCCATTCAGCTGCAAGAGCATGAATTCATAATGTCTGTCACAGTATTTGTTTCGATCCTGGGATACATGTTGTGTTTTGTTATTTCTGTGCAAGACGGCATTTCTTTTTCATTGTAATTCACTGTAATTACCCACGGTCGTTGAACAATCACCCGATCATTCGGTAATGATAAACTTTGTTCAGGTGTCCACATACTTTTGGCCATGTGCTGTAAGACATACACTTTGCCGAGTAGCTTTGCCAAAGTTTGCTCACATATGAGGTCAAGGAGAGGCGAGCAGGGCGCGGAAACCTGGGAAATTATTGCAAAATTTAAATAAAATGATCAATTTAGTTGTAATTAACTTCTCTTAGAGCATATTTGGTCTGGGATTTCAATTTCTAATCAATTTAATCTCCCCCTGTCTGTCTGTGTCTCTCTCGCTGGCTCGCTCTGATTACAGATGGAGAGTGACTGAGAGAGTTGATTAGCCTTCCTCACCCCTGTTTGACTGTGTCGACCCTATCCTCTAATTACATTACGCCTGACACAAAGCTCACAGGGCGTGCCCTAGTCCCAGCTCAACTGCAAATATGCTGCCGCCGCCGCCGCCGCCGCCGTACACGCAGCATTTGATTTGAAAAACAAAAACAGCAAGTATTCTGCACAAATATATATATATATATACACAAAAAAATAAATTAATAATGTACTTTTGGGAGTTTAATCTCAATGCCACAGGCTCTGAAAGTGCATCTCGGGGACCCACGCGTGTCCTGCAAAGGCATTTTTTGTTTTATTCATGCTGTAATGCCGTCCTGTTGTAATGCAATAAATAATATCTACGTGGGGCTTTAAAGTGGGGTCTAACTGAACTATAGCCGCTGCTGCGAGGAGCAGGAGTGAAAACCTGATTTGTGAGTGACGTAAATAAAGCTCTGAAGCTTTTACATCTCTGTCTTTAATGGCCTTTTGTAGACTGTGCAATACGGCTCCACTGTGGGGAGCTGTGTCTCTGCGTCTGCTCCCTCTCTCTCTCTCGTCGGGTCTCTCTTGCTCCCTTTCTGTCTTTCTGTCCGTCCGTCTTTCCGTCTTCCTCTTTGTCTGCGTCTCTCGGGCGCGTAGCATCATACGCGGCGGCTGCGGGGCCGTTGTTGTGCATGTTAAAAGCTCAGCTGGGAAGTCAAAATCCCTTGGACTGACGCTTTGCGGCCTCGGCGTTTCACAGCTCTGCAGCTCGGACCGACCATCTGGGTTAGGGCTGGGGGGAGGCGGTGTTGTGTGCGTGCAGAGGGGTGTGTGTGTGTGATGTGAGCGATAGAGTGGAGGTCGTGTGCAGGCAGGCGTGTGTGCACAAGTCTATTTGTGTGTCTGTTCCTGTGCATGCATGTGTGTTAATTCTTTAATTTACATTTATCATGCAGAGCGGGAAGACAGCTATCAAAGCGAGATGGCACTGTACAGGTGGGTATGGTGGTAGTTGGGGTATGTGTGTGTGGGTGTGGGCGGGGTAGTGTTGATCTTTATGCATATGCAATGATCCCCTACACCGTGGGCACCACTTGAATTGGGATGTAACTCCAAATTAGCAGCTGCACGGCATGCAGCTTTTATAGCTAAGGAGTGCTTTTGTCTGGTTTACGAAGACGGATGGCTGGATGCTCCAGCTAGACTCACAATTACAGCATCTCATTTTCAGACACACCTCTCTCCAAGAAAGCGGAAATAAACCCGAGGCTTTGCCGTCTTATCCTTGACATTTTTGACACCACGCGTGATTTAAAGTGATCCTTGTGACGTCGAGCATGTTTCGATGTAGAGATCATCAAACCTACCGCGCTTAAAGACAAAGAGTCAGTGAAACATACTGACATAAAGGAACACGTTCAAGATTCAAGCATCCTTAGCATCTTTAGCAGAGCATTCAGTGGGATTGGGGATTTCAGACCAGTTCAGACTTTGTCCGGCAGCTGTCTGGCAGAACCTACAGGTCTGGTTTGTTTGGGCAGGGAGAAGGAACATCTGAGCCTGATAATTAAAAACGGCCCCTCCGGCGATTTAGCATCGCGCTTCCGTTAAGCCAGGGGACGAAAAGAGAGAGACAAGCTTTAAAAAAAAAAGATGAGACTTTGATTTCTTGCATTTCCCACGATGCAACCTGATCGAGGTGGTAGCACTTTTCATTCAGTTTTTCCATACCTGGTCAGTGGCTGCAGCTTTCAAACGGCTCGCGGAGCGTAACACAGTGACTAACTCGTCAACGTCTCTTTCTCGAATTCACGGCGAGCGGCTGACAACCTAATTGTGAATTTAACCACACTTTTGAAATTGAAGTGCCACTGGACAGAGAACATTTTACTTTGAAAACTGCCTAATGTCATTCAGTGAGTCCGCCCCGCTTTGAAATGACCAGCGTTTATTTTTCGAGCGGTTTTCCACGCTCATGCCGACGGAGTCGCAATACTCCACAGATCCGCGGCTCGCAGCAACGCCAACGCTTGCTCGCAAGTAAACACGGGGCACAAACGAGGCAAGTTTCAAATGTTTAACAAAGGAAAAAAAAACAACATAAGTGATGTTTGTTTACAAGAAAACTCCGCTGGGAGCCCTTAAATGAGGCGTCTGACCGCTGAATCTGAGATGTATCATTTAAAAAACATCACACGCTTGCATTTTCGTGTCTGAATTTGTTGAAAACTAAGAGATGACAATTCAAATCTAAATCTCTGAACTCAAACCACGTGCATTCGTATTAAAAGTAAGATTATTTTAATGAAGTTGATTCAGTCGTGTTTGTTTTTTTTGCCATTAAGTACCCAGTGATTAACTCAGTTAGGCGTTTAGGAGCTTTCTTAGCTTCCCCACAAAACTCCTACAAGACATTACAGCAGGGTACACAGAGCTCCCGCCGCAGTAGAGTCATTAGGAAATAGCTGCATGCTGAAATAAGTAACAGGACATAATTGGGCTAACATTAAAAACATATTCACGCTTTACACGCTGTATGAGCACATACAGGTCTGCAGAGATAGATGCAGAAGTGCGGGAGACCCAGGAAAACAAACACAATCGGCCGAGGCGTCGACGCATCGGTGCACTTTTAGGCTGGAACACGTGCACTGATACTCAAAACACTCACTCGCTGTATGTTCACCCACATCACACACACACACACACACACAATACAGTATTCCTCTCCAGCGCTCCCCCTCATTATGTCTTCTCAGCAGCTAACGATCTTCACTTCCCATGCCCAACAAAGAGGAATGCCGCTCCGCAGACAAAAGTCTTGCAGGCTACAACACGAGACAAAAGCGCCGACTTTGTTGTGCACTTTCCTTTTTTTTTTTCCCTTCCTAAACAAAAAAAGAGAGGGAGAGCGAGAGAGGGGGAAGGAAAAATTGGGCCAGCGGCAATTAAGTAGCCAAATTTCAGGGTTTGTTAAAGCTGAAGAAGTGTGTTCGTGGGGGAGCAGGGGAGGAAGAGGAGGCAGGGCCTTGTTCTTCAGTCAAACAACAAAGGCTCCCCACCCTCTTTTGCATCTTCTTCATCTCTCCGGCCTGAAGATGCAGATCAAGACTAGGTAATTATCCTCTGATTGAGTATTCATAAACGATTATGCTATTGTTTTGTCTTTAATGATGCAAATTACGACTAATTACCTCACGTTAATGGACACCGAGAGTCTTTATGAGCTGTGGAATAGTGCAATTAGGCGACTGTTTATCTAACGGCGCCACGTGTAAATATTAGTGGAAGGTGTCTATGTATAGTTAATGCACGCGCGTCCATTTGTCTTACTCATCAGCCGCGTGAGTTTGATGGATGTCTAAAAGGAAAAGGCCCGACTCTGTATTAAG
The DNA here is from genome assembly GCA_008933995.1 of Datnioides undecimradiatus. Lineage (NCBI taxonomy): Eukaryota > Metazoa > Chordata > Actinopteri > Lobotiformes > Datnioididae > Datnioides > Datnioides undecimradiatus. The sequence goes on from WARS01000029.1 coordinate 22,009,378, forward strand.
GGAACTAATTCCATTAGCAGCCGCATGAATAATACAGCCGCTTAAAGAAACAGGAGAGGACCCTCATGGAGGTTTTGCAAAGTTTTTAGAGTCCTTGAGAAAAATCAAAACCTTTACTCTGAATCAATAAAGGCAAAAATTAAGTTGCTTCAGACTTTATGTAATAAATTTGCCGGGATCATTTGTTTCCTCGTTCCTCCCGACAGATCTGTTGCCTGACTTGAATCGGTCTATTCCCTCTTTTTTCTTTGTTTCTGATGCTTGTCTCATCTGTCAAAAAGCCTCTCGCAGACTCCAGTGAATCATGTCGCAATTTGCTGCTGGCACTTTCATCATTAAAACTTTTGTACCACCCCGCGATCCTACAACTTTCCCCCAGATAAGACTTTCTTGAGCGTGTGTGAATAGAAAATTAGCTCAGTAACAACTGAACGGGGAGAAGAAGACGAGGCAGGGCCATTATTCTGAAGGCTGCAGGAGCCAAACACAAACCTATTGCTGGAATACATAAAACAACTCGCCCTGACTGCTGAGAAATGAGATGAGGACGTTTCAGCCCATAGTGCGGGCTAAATTAATTAATGATGGCACCAGAATTAGCAGCTTCTGCTCTGCTTTGCATACAGATTGTGCTGTTTCAGCCGCGCGAGCTTTATCTCCTGATGGAAGCATAAATCTCCCGGGGACGCGAGTTGATTCAAGGTAGCCCCGTGTCTCATTTCCTGCTTTATAGCACGAGTTCACCGCTGGAAGTGGCCGATCACCAGTCTGGACAAGAGAGCAAGGCAAGAAAGACGAAATAAACCGGGGAGAGGACGACTTCCCATCCACCTTTTTTATGCGATTAAGAGAAATTAATCCGCAGTTAACGACAGACATTTATCAATATGACATACTGTATCACTAACGTAATGCTTAAAGGGCCTGCGAGCATCAATAATTGTTTTCTGCTGTCAGTTTCGCTAATTTATGCGTTCAGCTCCCGGGCCACAAACACTTTCTCACACCGCCGTTCAAAGACTCCACCCTAAAATAACTGAGTAGGCGTGAGGAGCTGTTGAGTTTCCGCCAACGGGACATTATTGAGCAGAGCTTGAAATCCGGCTCCATTAAACTGACTTTTTTTTTTTTTTTTTTTCTTCGTCCCCCACAGGAGACGCCGGAAAAATCAAGCATTTCGAAAAAAAAACAAAAAAAAAGAAAAGGAAAACCTTTTTTCCGCCCGTTCGTCACAATGCGGTGGAGTCCTCCCTCGTAATGGAGGTCACGCAGAAGAATGAAGAGCTCAGAGCCGTTAACTGTGTTGAAACTCCTGCTCCGGCTCATTAAAAATAGATAAATGTATGTTCGCATATTGTGAAATGTTTCGCACGGTCTAATCTCGAGTTCAATAGCCTTCGGCTGCTTGTATTAACAAGGGGAATTGCATACAATGAATGGGGCCTATTGTTATTTTGAATTGTTGTCTTAGTGCGTTCATTCAGCAACATTTGCATCCAGACTGAACAGGAGCTTATGTGTGCGCGTGCTGTATGTTCACATACGTGTGTTTGTATCCAGTCATCCAGGAGGACCCAGTTCTCGCTTTACTGCGTCTTTGGGAAACACACAAAAAAAGCCACTGCGTGTAAGAGCGGGGGCGTAAAAATCTGGGTGAAAACCGCTTTAAACTGAGCTGAAACTTTGAAATGTTCCTTTTCTTTCTGGGGAAAAATTGATAAAAATAAAAAAATATTAAAAAATACATCAAACTTGCCAATGTGTCCCAGTTTAGCTGCAGCACTCATGCTAAAACTTATGCAAACTTTAAAGTGGGAGATAAACTGATATTTGACTACAGTACATCTGCAACTTTAGGAGACTAAGTTTAAGAAATGACATTTCAAAAATAAAAGTATAAGTGACTAAAGCAGTGGTTGGTGAGATCTGAGAGCGTGCCGTTGAATATCACAGCGTTTAGGATGAAGGTCATTGTTGTCATTGTTCATTTGAAGTAAGAAATCACTTATAAAACAATTAAATGAACACAATACTTTGAATAATAATAATAATGTCCCCAACCATTTGCACGTACATACCGCTAAAACATGGTGATCAAGCGCTTTGACTGATCAGTCACTCAAAAAACTGTGTCAGCCGCAGCAAATTTCATCTTTAAACAGTTTCTTAATTGGAAAATTGTGATGTTTTTGTTGTTTTTAAATCACAGTTTAATACCAGCGATTATGGGATGTGACTGTTTCAAACGTATCACACTCCCCCCATGGCTGGTGACGCCTCCTATGAACGTATCAGGTGGTATCCATCATCACCTGAGCTCGAGCCACGTGAGCGTCTTGATGTGCATTTATTTACAGATCGACCCCCCCAAAAAAACTGTTTTTATGTTATTTTCAATTATTTTAACTTTTGATTATAGCTCCGTTCAGTTCCTGCACCAGTGCAGCAGAAACTCCAGCCAGTCACTTCCTCCACTGACATGCATCACTGATATCGCTAATCAGTCATTATGCTGCGCTACATCTTAGCTGAATATCGTGTATCGACGGAAAACGCCGCTCTGCAGCTTCAGTGTGACTTCGGTGGGTTCGTGCGTTAGCTTTCAAACATCTGTCCAACTCTTTGTACCCCCCCCCCGAAGTACACTTACTTAAAGCCAGCCCCAGTTAGTGTTTGCCAGTATCTCCCTACGACTGCCTGCGCCCAAAGAAAGGAAATCCTGCAGGGAGAGTGCTTTGCATTAAACATCGCTCTTAACATAAACAGATGTAAGCTTCCCTCACATGCCTTCCCAGGTAACCATGACGATGACGGTGCTTGCGTCGCGTATCTACGACGCGGCGTCTGGTGTTTTCTGTTCGGGCAGCAATCGAGGGGCTAGCTATGAATAAGTCAGGAGCATGAGTCTTTCTTTCTCTTCCCTCCACACGCTGCCCAGAGTGAGCACTGCAGCAGCAGCAGCTGTCTCGGAGGATGAAAACGTCGGGGCGAGCGGTCCCCTCCACATCTTTCAGCGCTCCACTCGGGCTAAATTACATGTCGTTGCAGCCCAATTTCATCACAGCCACTTGTTTTGTCTCCTTTTGATTTGTTTATTTGCCAGGCTGTTATGGCCTCACGTAAAACAATATGAATTTTGCAGAGGGGCCACGTTGCTTCCAGTGCTTTCCCACAGCATCTGAAGACGGCAGCTTTGCTTTTTTTTCTTCCCCTTTGTCACTTGCGCTGCCGAAGACCCTCGTTTTCAAGGGCACGGCATCCTTGTGCTGCTATTAATAGCCAAAGTGTGCACACCGGAGGGAGAAGCGGCAGCGTGCGCGCGTGTGTGCGTTTGTGGATGAGTGTGCGCTTTGGGGGCTGGTTTGATGTTTCAGTTGATGGGTCATTTAAGGAAAAGAAGCAAAAATAGAGAATATTCAATTATTAGAACAGACTTGACACCCTGCTGCGTTAGAACAAACATAACACGCAGTGAGACATCCAACTTTCACCTCGCTATTATGGCAAACACTGGGATCATTCCTAGTTTGACAAATTAGCTGTTTGCTGCTGACAGTGGATTGACGGGTGGGCGGCTGCTGCGCAGAGCGACCTGTTTAAGTTCTGCGCCGAACGTCGCCCTCCGTCACCACTCACATGTTGAGCGCCTGCTTGTCCTGTTCTTCCCAGAATGCCATCCTGCAGGTCGGCCCTTATTTTGCACCGCATTGTTTGGCGCCTTCTCAAAAAAAAAAAAAAAAGAAAAAGCTGCATGTGCTAGTTGCAGAATGTGACACGCGGAGCCTAATGGCATGCATCAATGACATGCCAGCAGGAGAGCGAGAGGCTTCCTTCCTTCCTGCCAAGCTTTGCTAAAGTTGGAGTCTCACCCCGAACAACAGACCAGAATAAGTCCTCAGATAGGGATTAGTATGAGAGCGAAGCACAATGGGGGAAAACACAGATAAACAAACACTTTCTGTTGGATTTGGTTTAGACTCTGTTGGGCACACAGGATAAAAAACACATGCAAATACCCGCGCATGCACGATTACATTCACACACGCACGCACACAATTACATGCCCTGTTCACAACACACGTGTCGGGTGATGGCTGCGCCGAAGCCGAAATGTTTATGAATGCGCAGGGGTTTATGTGTTTCCACTGTTTTGTTTTGCTGAAACCGGTAAATTGGCCCACCTTCAGGTGTTCGCCGATCTCCGCGGGCTGTGTAATAACGCAGAAAAGGCTCAGCGCTGCTCTCTGCACAATCGTTGCGGAAAACATGCGCGCGCTTGATTGACAGAGCTTGTTAGAGGGCTCTTATTTTTCCAATCAGCAAAGTAATTATAAAGGCAGCCTCTTGGGTTCCCCCCATGTAATCTGGTCACAGTGGCTAGATCACCCCCTGATAGGAGAGTGATTGCCGAACTCCCTCGGATACGCCGGCTATAAGCTTGCTAACGCTCGCCCCGCTGTCTCCATTAATGAAAATATCCCAAATGCTCCAAAACATGTTCTTCCAGCCATTTATGTATACACTGTTGTTTTAACAAGCTGCAGGAGGCAGAGGAATAATGTAAACACCTTATGGAAAATGATAAACCCCCAAGGTAACATACTTACAGACAGGAGGTGCTACAGGAGGGTCACGTTAGGCTGCATACCAATTACTGTTACAGCACTCGTCAGCGATCAGGCTGTCGGCGCTTTGATTCGTGCTTTCAAAGACACATGAAATAATTGGATCGTTACCTAAAATGACCCGCCATCGTAGAGATATCTGGCATTCCTGAGCTAACGTTATTTGTGATTGGAGTATTTTAATCTGACGTCGCGTCGAGCGAGCCGTGATCCGGAACGGCGTCGCAAAAGCTCGCTAGCGGATCTAAAGATGGGTCGGTCCTGCTGGTGATGGCGCGACGTGGCTTGGTCCATCCATCCGTTTCGTCTCCTCAGTCTGCATGCGAATAAAGCGCAACTTTGCACTTTCATATGTGCAGCGCACGCACGCAAAGTCCAGTCTGCATGCAGTTCATACCGCTTGCTGTGAGAATAGATGCGTCCAAACTCACGGCTAAAGACATTTCGGGTGACGTGACGTCGACAAAGTCAAGACTTTCACCTGGGAGACCAGTGTTTGTGTCCCATGGGAGGCCAAATGTCAAATAGATAGATAGATAGATGGACAGACGGCTGGATAGATGGACCTTCTACCAATCTGTATTGTCATCACTCTTCTGATCTCCAGTTTTATTAACGCCTGAACACTGATATGTTTGGGTTCCCTCTGATTGCCCTTTTTGGTCAAATATCAACTCGTTATCATTCAACATTATCAACTAGTCTGGCATTTATCCTGACAAAGCGTTTTGCTACCCCAGCAGAGAGATTCTTGCACTTTCAAACATTTCCACGCGCACGCATGGATGATGCATATAGATATATTAATCAAAGCGCGGGTCGTGATGCGGCGTGAAGCATGGCGGATAGCTTTCTCATCGCGGGTGAGATTGGTGCTGGGGCAGAAAAAGCTGAGCTGTGTGAAGCCAAATTGTCACGTTTGCGACGGTAATGCTGACCAAAGCAAAGTGACGGCGCAGCCAGCTCGGGCTGGAGCTCCTGCAACCTCTTAAGATGCTGGAAACGTTCGGGCCGCCGCGAGCGCTCCGCTGATCATAATGCACCGAGGGAAACTTGCTTTTAAAACAGCTGTCAAAAGGTGCTAGAATGGGATCTTACTATGTTTTTGAAGGTGCAAGGTGTCTGACAGCCAAGGAGTTGGATGTGTTTTTAATTGGATGTAGAGAGAGGCATGGCAGCACAGTTCCTGACTCAGGATGTGACCAAATGGATGAATACTGCTTTTTGTTCTGCGGCTGATCAGTATGCCGGTGCGACTTGCTTTTAAACCATTTTAAAAGGCTATTGTGTCACCCCCGTGCTCGTCTCCTCGTCGCTGATGGAGTGCAGATGATGCTTGAGAGCGTAAGCCCCCTTAAGCTGCAGTGATTGGACCTATCATGCTCTGCGAAATGCACGAGGTGACGCCCGTAATGCTAATCTTCGTCGCCACCTTTAATGACACCACTCACTTAGCCACAGGTCTATTGTCGAAGCTGCGTCGCCGCTCCGAAAATGGGAAAAAAAAAAACAAAACACTGATTTCCCCGCAGTCTTTCAAATTGGACAAAATCCCAGAAAACACGCTGACACCATTCACTCGCTGTTTTCGCTGTTGACCCGGGAAGCAGCCGAGGAAGACAAATGAGGCCACGGTTATCAATTCTGCATGCTGAGTTCAGAGGGAGAAACAACGGCGGGGCTGTGCGATATTAATGCACACGTCATGGCGACGGGGGGGGGGACCACGACGATAAACATTGAAATTCTCTCAGATGCATCAAAGCTGGTGCGTAATGAACCCCTGTATCTTTAGGGCACGGAGACATATACTGTACGCCTCTAATGTGATATTTCCCATTTCAGCGAGAGCATTCAAATCATATTTCATCCGCGACACCTCCCGCATTCAGCACCGAGTCCGGCCGACTCCCGGGGGGGGCGGTGGCCGATGTTTGCGCAGCGGCAGCCCTCATCAAGCGAGCCGGCGGACAACGCGGGTTGGCCCGCTCGACGCAGACACGGGCGCGCCCACACGCACATAAAACCTCGGCGCTGACGCCGTTCTCAGGGCGACCGTTTGATCCCTTCAGGATGTATGGAAATTAAAGAGGTTCATAGGTTGGTGTAGCAATTACCAGGGACCTGCAGTTGCTTTCTCGCAGTGGCTTCTGAGCAGCGAAATGGATTCTAAACGTGTTGGCCTTTCTCCACGCTCACCGGCCTGTGGTAAATTATGTCCCGAGGAAGTGTTTTAATAACAGCTTTTTTTTTATGTTTTACTTTTTTTTTTTTTTTTTTTTTCCCTTCCCCGAGTTTACACCACGCCGCATAAGAAGCAGCGAGATGAATAAGTACCCCGCCACCTGGGTTCTGGGTCATTCTGGTTAATAGGCTGTGATATAGTCACTGCATGACTGCGGTAGTGGATTCTGGTGGGAGGAGAGCCGCGTTACCGATTACCCCTCCAAACATCTCGGTCTGCCTCGTTACTCCAGTGGAGACGCGCTCAGAAGCACAATGCGCACATCCACCCGAATCTACAAAAGACATTTAATTAGTTAATTGTTGTTAATTATAAAATGTATTTGTTGCGTTAATATACATTTCTAATATTCACATTTAACCGTTTTGTTTAAAACGTTTCCTGTATTCAAAATGCTTTCATTTGTTTCATTAATAATCTCAGAAGTTACCATTTCAACACTTGTAAAAGTCTCCTCCTCTTGCCCCGACCGCCTTCCCACCGGACGCCGCTGTCTTCCATCTCCATTAGGCCGCCGACTCCGAAAACAACACCCCTGTATTATTTAGATTTCTCACAAACCTGCACCCTCCGCTGTCATTTCCGCGTCGGTGGGAGGGCTAGCGCAGGCCGAGCGGTAACTCATCGTATATGTTCTTCGCAAAATGATAACCATCAACTATCTTCCTCTGATGCATAAGCTCCCTGCTGCTCCTATGGCTGTATTTTGTTTTATAGCATTATATTACAGTGGCTGCCGACAGCCGGGAGTAATGCAATCAATTCGTCTCGCTCCTCTCGGGCAGGGGAGAGGAGCTTCTGTCTTCCTCGGTCTCTCTTTTCTATGTTTTCCTCTCTTTCTGTTCCCTCAGACTTGAAGTAAGATGAGTTCTGACTTGCACAGTTGCCGCAAATATGAATTCCTAATCAATTTCCCGCCACGTCAACGCTACTCTGCAAACTGTTATAACGTCTCAGCAGGATGCTGCGGCTTCGGGAGGGAACGTTTGGCAACTTATCACGACGGTTTCCACATCCGAAAACGGGAAAATAATGAGAGAATAATTACTTTCTTCTGATAAGTCCTCATCACGCAGGACTGGCCCGTCTGCGCTTGTTTAACAGTATCAAACGCTGCGTCTCTGCTCTACATCCATTGATATTTTCACGCTGTTGGTGGGGAACCAGCAGTGAAAACTCTTTAATATGTTTTATCAGGATGACAAGTTACACTTTGCAAGTCTTCAAGTGTCTCTACATGAGGCGCAAACGCTTTCCCGGCTGTCTGTTTGCATTACGAATAGCCAATTTGTAAAACCTACAACAATTACTACTGTAAATACCAACAGTGGTGTTTTATTTCCTCTATTACTCTCCTCCACTGGATCTGCCCTATAGGGAACATAACCACATCCGCTGCTAAAGCAAATATCCTTAATTTAAATTGCATTTTCTGCGACATCTCTCTTCATTATCGCGTCCCTCCGCCGCTGTAAATGGCTTGAAATTATATTGCGATCCCAACGTGAGTCCGTCTGCGCGGCGACGCCGTAAAACACGAACGACAGAGTCTCCCGGACCACCTGTGGAGAGCACGGGCATTGAGGTATTCTGCATATTCTGCATATTAATGGCAAAACGTTTGTTGTTTTCAGAAAACATCTAAAGCTCCTTAATGCATTAAAGGACAACCCTGGTATTTAAGAGCCCCCATAGGTTTCTATATGAATAAAAAAAAGATTAACTAAAGTGAGAGGAATGACTAAAGTGGACTGTAACTACAGTTTTCCTGTGATATTGCTCCGCTGGCGGCCAGGAGTTAATGGCTAAGTGCCGTTTTGTGCGGTTGTCACCCTCAAATCATCATGATTGGCTGAATACGCCCCCGATTTGTTTAAATGAGTCATTAGAATAATATATTTAACGTTTAACGTGAAGAAACGGGCTTAGACCAGAACCTGTGAATGGAGATGGACGTTGTCTAACTGTGGTCTACGCTATACTCAAGTCAATTTCACTATCGACTATCGGTGATACACTGACTACAGACAGTACTTCATTCAACAACACTTGAGCCTGGACTATCCCTTTAACAGTACTTTAATTCACTGTTATACATTTAGCATGTCTGCGGACGATCACGGCACCAGGATGGTGGATCTAGACTCAGATATAATAAAAATAAATGATCAAAAGCTCAACAAGTGCATATTAATGGGCATGTTCATAAAGTTCCTAGATTACAGGTCATTATTAGTGATTTTTATTAGTTTCTGGATGACAAGGTTCCTCAATAGCAGAGTGAATTAAGATATATGACTGTGCATCTCTCCCTTATAAGGCGATACGTATCTAGATACACAGGCTACGATAGGATTCAGCGACAATGCTTTTATTTTGGAAGGATTCGATACAGCTCTTGATTTCATGTTGACGTTGTTGTTGACCTCATGTTGTGTTTATTAATTAAACAGGCGCAGTCAGTTACAGACAGGCTTCGGTCCAGCTCTCCGTCCTTCTTGTAGAATCCAGATCCAAACCTTTGATCTGAGGTTCGGCGCTGCGCCCTAACATGTTGTCGGACATGTTGCTTTTGTGTTTGCCTAGCAACGCTACGTCAACGCTACTAGTGTCTCGCACTGACCTCTGATTCACACCTTTAAGATCGGGCCATCCAACGGTTCACAGTACATTTAGATCGATATGCGTGTCGCCGTGTCGTGTCTTTAACGTTTTTGACTTATGCTTCCAGAGGAACACAAATAACCAGGCTAAGACCTCAAACATGTCATTTTTAGCTGCATCTCCTCTCATCTCACCTCTCATCAGCCCAATAACCATATTTCTGCCCACAAGAATCCTTGTGGAGCACGTCCACTCGAAACCTGCCGTGGTTTGTTTTCAATCCATTGTCCGCTGAAGGATCACTGGAGCCAATGGAAATAATTGCAGTCCTCAGATGTTACCCTTTAGAGCCCATGCTGCACACCGTAAAGTCTTCCTACAAGAGGTCTCAGAAGAGACTGTCACATGCTAAAGGCAACTCGGAGCAGGTTATACAGGGAGAGCAAGGCAGGAGGACGCGACAAAGCATTCGGCATTCGGCGAATTAGAATACGAGAAATAAAACAGACTAAAGCAACAAAAACATAAAAATTAATCATAGATAAAAGAGTAAAAGTTGCAGCTCCAGTGTAACGACCGGAGAGGAATAAATAGAAAACAATAACCCTCAAATTAACGAGAGAAACAAAAGAGCAGTGGGGAAAATGAATCAATCAAAACACGGGAAAACAAGAGCGCTTTTAATTTGAGTCCGACGAAGCCGCTGAACGAGCTGCAAAAAATAAATAAAACGGGATGGGAACATTAAATGCACCGTACTTGAGGCTTTTTAGCGGGACGGCCTTTTGAGCCGGCGACGTACACTCGAGGGGCGATCCATACGATCGGACAACAGAGCTGCCCCCGCCCCCGTGGTCCTTTCAGACCCGCGTAAAGCGCCGCCCGCCACCTTGAAACCGTTGACGCCTCCGTGAACCGCGCCGCTTTGATCAGGGTCACTGGAGCCGCTTCCCACCCGTGTACTTACCGGCCATCGTCGAATCATCGATAACTCCTTCGCCACTCCAAATTGGTTCCACTGAACTGAGCGTTTGATGATGTTGCAGCCGGTGCAGCGGCCGTGCCCTGCAGCTTTTCATATTCCCTCACAAATATTTGTCTATTTTTCAATTTGCCAAGAGATTTTCTGCAAGCCGTGGCCCAGAGCAAACCTTTTGACATTTGCCAGGATTGCCAGATGGCTTGTGCATGTGTGTGTGTGTGTGTGTGTGGGTATGTGGCATCAGGCTGTGTATGCGTGTGTGTGTGTGTGTGTGTGTGTGTGTGTTTATACACCGCCTTGCATGCGTGCACACATTAATAACCTGATATTAAGGGACGTATTAATTAAAAACACTTGGAACGTGTTGAATGTCATTTGTGGAAATGACATTCAACATGTGATGACGAAAGTTCGCCCAGCAGAGTGGGCGTGGGGGTTTTTGTGCTGGTAGAACCTCAGATTTTATAAATAAAGAGTGAGTCAATAAGTATGTGGGTTATAATATGTTATCCCGGAGAGTTGTTGGTTTTTAAAAGCAGAAAAAGGAAATGACTTTTGCTGTAATCGGTCCAGTTTCGCAGTGAAACAGACCTCCACCCCCGGAGGTCAAACGATTCAGCGTTTGAAGACGCGCAGCAGCACAAAATCACAGAAAATCACAACGTCTTGAAAGTTCATTCATAAAAGTTCCACCAATAACCTTAGAAACCCACTTAACAAGGGGACTAAATCCCTTAAAAGCTCACGAAGAGGGGTCAGCGTGCAGGTTTTAAAGGAAATGCTGTCAGAGACTCGCGGCTGGATGATCATTTTAACGTTTCACTGTTCTTTTTAAAGGGTGATGATCACTGTTAGTGTCCCGCCTTCATATTTATGAGCAGAGAGCTGATTAAATGCTAGGTCCCCTTCGACTATTACTATACACTAACAGCTAGATGTACAACTTTATGGACATTGGAGGTTCCCGTAACTTCAATCCCTGGGTTTTGCTTCTCAGGCTCAAGCAGGTTGCTTTTAAACCGTAGCTGGGACCTGAATCCCTACTACATCTAAGCAGGTTTGGATTTGTACCCGAGTAACGACAAACAGTCTGTGGTCGGGTGCTGCTGATGGATGTTATTGCTCCACGTTGCAATGGAACTATTCACAGCTGAAACACTATGAATGGAGGTGAAACTGATCCAGGAATACGTCTGAACACAAACAAAACTTTTCATTTCCTTTTCGCAAAGTTTAATCATCAGCTGCTGTCGAACGGTGCAGTCTGACTGACCTCCGGCTGCTCTCGTTCATCCCCGTCTCCGCCATCTGTGCACAACTTATTTTTGCATATAGGTGATAGTACTTTGAGGTTTCATGCTAATGGCATGAAGACCTGTATGTAGCATGTAATTGGGACGCAGCATCTGATTGTGAAAAGCCTGTTAAAGCCTGTGTGCCGCCTAGCCTGCAGACACACACTCAGGGCTGTAAAACCCCCTAGCAACCGCCTGCACTTCTATACTTAAATACAACATAATCACTTTAATAAATCCAGATGATACACACGTGCACGATATTTGGATACGCTTTAATATGTTGAGCAAGTTTATTTGTTTAAGGCCTGTCACTGTGGTGCTACAGTGTGCAGTACTCGTCCTGTAATACAAAGAATGAACACATTACACGACAAGGTCACTTCATAGAAACATCAAACTGAAGGAAGAAGCCAAATCAAAAGCGCCGTCACATCTGAGCGCAGCTTCTCCCTTCGTTATCGCCGCCTTTATTATACTGTCCACATCGTGGGATTGATGAGAGCGCGCACGTTTGGTGACAGGATTTCATTTGATTGTGTGTGATTCCCGCCGTTCACCGGCTCCTTTTTTCCTCCCTGTCACATCTCCTTCAGGAGGCCCCTGATAGATCGCGCCTTCGATAAGCCGCCGCCGTCAGAGGCTTTTCCCCCCTGACGTGTGCCCATATCTCATCAGCGAGCCCTCTGATGTGCACTTTATCGAAAATTGCCACGAAGTGATGTTGGTTCGATGATGGGTGTTGAGGTCCTCGGAGCCGCACAGTGGTAAAATACAGAGCTGACATATTCCTCGTGTAAAACGCACCGTTCAGGTTCTGCAGGCTCTTCTACGCGAAGGGCCGCGATATATCGGTGACGGGGGAAGTACTGGCGTTCTTTAAAGTCCTGGGGCAACACATTTAAAGTCCTGTGTTTGGGTGCACCAGTTCCACTTCTCTCTGAGATATTTAATGTTTTTATTTATTCAAATTTACAGTTATTTATTCATCAGCCTTAGAGTAAAAGCACCTGGTCGGCGACACCGTTTGTTTTCCTCGGGATTGATTTGGTGCGGTGCACAGGTTAACAAGATCCCACCGCGGGAAATGATGAAGGACGCTTATTAATACCACAGCGCGCGCAGGCCCGGGGAGGAAAGAGGCCGCTCGTTGTTCTTCTGCCGTCCTGCAGAGCGTCAGCGCGGAGACGCTTATTCGCCGCTTCGCCCGCGGGTTCTGCGGCATTTCCGTATCAAACTTAACCCGTCGCCTCGCACCCTGTTTTTGTTTTGCCCTGGAGGAGACCACAGGATGCGCCAGGTTAACTGCAATCTGTAAGCTTCGTGACAATCGAGCTGCAGTGGAGGTGTGGGGCGTCTAGTTTTTCCGTTAGCTGTTTGCCCTCGTTGTGAAAACGCCCTTGGAGAGCCCTGTTATTGGCAGCTGGACAGATGTAGCATTCTCAATAAGGTGAGTATTTCCAATAATTGTAAATATACCATTATGAGTGTTTCACCCACATTTCAGGCCTATAGGGCAAGGTGAGTGATATTAATACAGCGTGTGTGTGTGTGTGTGTGTGTGTGTGTGTGCAGCACAGATAGTGTATAATGTAGGCTATTTGGTTATTGGGTTACCGATGACAGAATATCATCAGCTGATGTGAAAATATGATCCCCGGGGATGTGTGTGTGTTTGTTTGCGTGTGTGTGTGTGTGTGTGTGTGTGTTTTTCTCTTTCCATTGTTCTCATGGCGTGGAAACCGGGCTCATAAATCAAATCTTGATGGGGGGAAAACAGTGTGTACTGTAGGCTGGATGCTGCATGTGTGGCCACTGCCTCAGCGTTCGCTCTGACTTCGATTTTTTTTTATAGTTCTGACAATATTCGAGCTGTTTGCATAGAAAAAAAGAACGAAATGTGATTTGAATGTGTGCTGCTGTCAAACGTATGTTCACACCCTGGCCACGGCCACAATCAATCAATCGATCAATCAATAAATCAACCAGACCCTCTCTATTTAGCCCGTGTCATGCATACAAAACCCAACACAAAGTGCTTCACACAACAAAACAATAACCCGCCTCCACACACACACACACACACACACACACACACACACAAAGCAACAAATGACTTTGCGATTAATAAATCATGCAATAGTAACAGCGCTCAATAAAAAAAAAAAACAGGAACTGAGGAAACGCTATCAGAAATCTCATCAATTTGCAATGCGGAAACACCGGAGGCGGGATCTGAAATAAATAAAAACTAATAAGAGCGGCAGATGAAACAATAACGTGCTAACGGAGAGCGCGGGATGTGTTTAAGAAAGTAGAAAAAGTGGAAAGAGATGTAGGACGATAAAAGGGAAGCAATGCGGGGAGTGGATAAAGATGTTAATGAAATCAATATCTGGAATAAACAGATAAACAAACAAATAAATACAGTTCAGAGTACGTCTTTGCATTCGGGGGGGTTGGAGTCGTGCAGACCACCTGGTAGCCGTGGTCCACAGTATAAGGGTCTTATAACGGACCGAACCACACGTTAACATAAGAGATCATGTGATGAGATCGAAATGATAAAACTGACTTTATATTTCCAAAAGCTGCAACCTCGGTAGATAACTCCCCATGAAAACCAACAGCGAGGCCATTTATCCGAACTCACTGCGCGTGCAATGTTGCATGTTTGTTGCAACAGGTCCTCTCGGAGCGCGAAGACCGGGAGAGGAGGAAACGCCGACGGGCCGCTCTGCAGCGTTTCGTCTGCTGTCTTGATTTCAGCGCTCGCTTCCCAGTTTGCAGTTTAGTTTGGGTTTAGCTGCTGTTTCCCCTGATTCCTTCCCCCTGGATTTGCTCTTATAGTCACCGGAGGTTCTCGAGGAACATTGATAAACATCAATAGTGCACATTTATTTAGACAGTGAGGTTCTGTTGTCGTCCATGTGGGAGCGATCTCAGTCTAAAGACACAATCACCCCAAAATTAGATAAATATATGCAACATATATCTTATAAAGACCCCACTGACATATGGTTTGCGTCCTCTACTGTATGCATGCTCCTATGCATAGCTCAATGCATATATAATATAGCATGTAGTCAAACGTTTGCACGAGTCGACATTTCAGGTTTTCTGCAGTTTCACACCGATAAACCACAGGTTGCACTCTGTTGTTTTTAATATTTGAAACGAGCAATTTCGTATTTTGACTTTAATCTTTGATGAGTGAAAAACAAAACAACGACGACGACGACAACAAAAACCCGACTAACTAAATTGCACCCAATAATGAGACATTGACAATTTAACTGTGAGCGTCCTGCAGTATGGATTAACTTTCAGTATTGCTAATTAGCCCCCCAAATGACACTTTATTTCTTTTTTATTTTCCTGCAGAGTTAATTAGAGTAATGAGGAACATTGCCGTTTAGCAAGAGCCGCGCTCGGCCCAGACAGCCGCCGCCGCCGCTGCACCGCAGAACGCGTTGACGGCTGAATTGTGAGCTCCGGACTGGCGAGCAAGCAGAGGAATTTCAGCAGGAGCAGAGACAGAAGGAACAGGAAGGAGAGGAGGAGGGCGGAGGGGTGTTGGTGGGAGAAATAATCACTGGGAGAGGAATGTGCTATCCACGGGGGCTCCTGCTAATTGCCTCGCTCATGAGTTTGTGGGACGTGTTAGTCGGCTACTGGATCTGGATCCAGCTCTGCCGCCTCAGGGGTGTTGGCATCTCGGCTCACCAGACGACAGCTCAGTTTGACATGGACTTTTTTTTTTTTTTCTTTCCTCCAAGCCATTGCAGCTTGCCTCCCCTTGAGGTTTGCACCCCCTCCCCACACACACACACATCAGAAGTGGCCTGGCTGTGATGGATTGGCATCCTGTGAGTGTCAAACTGCTTTATGGCTCTTTAATGAGGCGATCAGGCAGAGGGAGCCTCCACCGCCGCCGCCACTATTGGCGCTTAAATAGGAAATCAAAACAGGTGAAGTTTCATTATAGCCGCCGCTGTTTGCATCTGCCTTCTGTGGCCAAACTGCTCCCGCATAAAAACAAGCACGTGTGCATGCATTTCCAGTGAGAGTGAGAACTGAAGTGTTTCCATATTCCAGCTCGCCTCAGGTCATATGTTCATATTTTGCGTAATGGACGTTCACCACACAAGGGATTCCCGGGAATGCAGCTCTTTCCATTTTAATGTGAGTAATGAGTTTCTGAGAAATCTGAATTCTGCTTGTCACAAAACCTCGACATGAAATTCCACTATTCTCACGCCCGTATTGTTTGTGCGCACACGTTGCATAAATTAAAGATAAGGTGACGGCATGCACATGCGGAGAGCAGATGCACCAACCGGCTTCACTATTGCATTATTTTTGGAATTACATCATTAGTGAAACGCCACAGAACAGCCAGCAGATCGCTTCATTAAATAATGATGTTGCAGCTCGCAACAATCTGCTGGTTTAATGTATTCTGCAGTGACAGTGCACCCGCCCACGTACAGTATACGCTCTGCACATGTGCACAAACTTGCACCTACCCTCTCCAAACTGCACACGTGTCTGCACACATCCAGCACACACACACACACACACACACAAACACTCAAAACGGGTGCAAAGTGAACCCTGTTGACAAAGAAATACTCCAATTATGCATAAAAGAAGATACAGAAGCGAGCAATTACTCAAACTGTGCCAGCTGTCACAACAGTAATACGGCTGTGCATATGCTGTACTCCATCAATCAAGAGCCCGCCACATGTTTGCCTCGGCACAGAGCTGTTAGTCTGGCGGCCGGCGAAAATAATCTACCCTGACAAAATTAGTCACAACTCGAAAGCAAAAAATAGGTCTGTTTATTGCAAACAACAAATCCCACTAGAGTGAACTGAGGGTATTTATAATTTTTCATAACGCCGCGGTGAGGGTTGGGAGAAAAATGGAGCAAACATGCAAAGTGACAGTTGAAACTCGGCGAACTGAGCTTAACCCCCGGCGAGGACACGTACTGTAAACGTCCCACAAACAATGAACCACACACACGGGGCTGTACGCTGTGTGCTGCTGCCATTTTTGCTGTAGCATATTAAAATATATATAGTTGCAGAGTAGAAATGCACTGAAATCCTCAGTAAATTTCTAAATATCTCAAAATTGCACTTAAAGGCACCCTTTGGACTTTTATTTGTAAACAAACAAACCGCGTCACACGTTCTAATAACTAATGCTGAATGTAAACAGTGTTGCCTTTAATTATGAACTTGTTAACTGAGCGTATTTCCTCATTAACCCCGTTTCGAGGGATGATTTTAAAGTATTTTAAATGCACGTTGACTTCGTTGCATGTCGTTATTCTCAATTGATCGGGTGAAATAGTACAAAACCAGTTAAATATCCCACAATCCTCAGGGATAAGGGAGGTTTTGAACACGTGAGCTTTAAAGTCTGTACAGCCAGGGGTGGTTGATGATTGTTAATCAAGTATCGAACCCGTGACTCGGGATCTTTGATAACGCAGTACTGAATGTTGGTAGCCTCGCTTTCATCTCGCTGCACGTTTGCGTCCCAGCAACACGCGCCAACCCCTTCAACACGAATCAGCGGGCAAATAGCGTTTTTTTATTGTATTTAAAACGCTATAAATGTCCACCAAAGAATCGCACTGCGGGCTGCGGACAGCACAGTGAATAAACCACCAATGCATAACCGCCCACCGGGTCCAGAAAATATATGACACTGTGAAAAATAATTTTATCTCTCCTCTAGTTCAGTTTATTCATCGGATGAGGAGGAATTATAGCAGCACATTGAGAGCAATACAATAAATACACTGTTGGGTTGTGTTGCTCCAACACGCGGGCCCGTTAATGTCTTTTTTATACGGAGCCAAAAAACAGTGAGTTCCACTTTGTCTTGTGTCTCCATTGCTCCACAGAGGCTGAGCGCGCTGAGTCTTTCTGATTGGAAATACTTGGTGCTCCTCTGCTAAAAAAGAAATACTGTGTCCCAGGAATCGCCCGCGAACACAACCAATTTCATGCCGCTTTGACGCTCGGAAAATCATTTTAATTCAGGAACACAAAGCCGATCCCGAGCTGCCGCAGTCAGATGAGTCGAGGATTACATCAACAATACGTGGTATTGACATGAAAGTCTCTGAGTGTAAACAGATCGCAACGGATTCAGCAGCCCCCCCCCCCTCTGAGGCGTAGCCGTCTGATGGCTCTGCTGATACGTTTGAATCGTCTAATTGCACCTCTGAGAGTTCTCCTCTTTATTATAAAGTCAGCTCGGGTGCATGTTTAGTACATTAAACCGTAACTTGAGATACAGTCCGGTATCCTCTTCCCAAATGTGCGCAATAGATTCTGCAGTGTCTGAACTTCAGAGGCGGTGGCAGGTGTGAAAATCAGTCTTTTTAAACCAAGAGAAGTGTTTTAGGTCACTACATGTTCGGCGCAGCACAGTTCAGCAAGCACGAAGTGCGATTAAATGATGAAATAAAATGCAATCGCAGTTTCGTCGGCTCCGCTTACACGCATTTGGTTAAAAAAAGCGACAAATAATAGCCAAAGTGAGGCAGCGCTGTACCTTTTATTGACTCCGCCTCTACACCTTCTGCAGTAATTAGCATCATCGTGTTGATAAACTTTAGCGTTCAAACACGCGGTCATACATCGCAATCCAGGGATCCGCTATTAGCATTCTGCCCGGCGACAACGTGTATACTGTGGATCCCAGCACACGAGTGTCAGTGTAAACATTTAGGACTCCTCTGCAAACACCCCCCCCCTCCGTCGCAGCTGAGGTACGGGCGCGTCCACTTTCCCCGCCGGAGCGCTGCTTTATATGCAAAGCAAACCCATAACCTCTCTCGCTTGCTTGGCTGCCATAGCGACTCTGACACTCACTCCGTCACTCCACAGAATAGCCTTTCCTAAAAAGCACAGCGAGCGGTGATTATGTAAGGTGGGAAGTGGGTTTGAAATGAATCATATCCTGCAGCCTGGCCCCGTGGAACAAATTAAATCTCCCCAAAAGTGCAAGCACTGCCTGTCTAGCATGTCACCTATGCACTTAAACTCATTTTAAGCAGTTTGATTGCTATTTGTCCATGCTTTAGATTCTAATCCCTCTGCGTGGTCACCGGAGACTGGCTGCTGGAGGAGGAGGAGGAGGAGGAAGCAGTAAAGAAGGTCCCCCGGACAATGATTTATGTCGACGCGGTGCATTTGTAAAAGCCAGAACTGAATAAAGAGATCCTCAATAGGTCAAAACAAAGAAGTGCACAGTGGCTTTTAATGTTAATGCAGCGTGTTTGTCCTTCTTTATAGGCCGTGGGCAATTCACTCCACATTAAGTTTTAAGTTTAGCACGAGGTTCCACGTGCTTTGAGCACACTCAGGTGTTATTGGATCAGCTTCTCCATCAACCTACATGGGTCTCGTGTTTTACCCGTTAGACTCTTCTTCCTCTGTGGTGTGAAAACATCAGATTTCCGCAGAGTCGGAGGAATGTGCGCGTCCCGCTCACGGTGCAGTCAGGGCAGCCCGGCGTCTCTCCTGACAGCGCTGTCAGCTGAGGAGTCAATCACGGCGAGCGGCGGCGGAGGAGGTTGTACCACCTTCTGGTTCAAAAGTGGTTTAGCCGACTTCGCTGACAGTCATCACCGGAGCGGGGAGCGTCGGAGTCGCGCCGTGTCACTCTGCCCTCCGCTTCCATCACAGTCAGTTCAGTGGACATTTTCAGGCTGAGTGTGTAAAGTTTACAGCCTCCCCCTGCTGTTGCTCCTGGACCGCTCTCGGGCTACTCGGTCGTATTTTATAAGGGGCCACATGTTACCGAATGATCCTCGGCTGAGGACACCAAATGTGCCTGCAGGCTCCAGGAAACACTCTAGCGAACTCGTCGAGCAGCACTTGCAGCCGCTTTCCCCTTTTTTTTATTACTATTGTGTGAAATTATGCTCGTTCATGATAAATTCGATTTATCTTGTGCATTCGAAAGACAAAATCGTAGACCCGCGTCCTCTGTTGCCACGTCGATCAAGACACCCGTCGCTTCTTCTGTTTCAGCATCAGTCGGAAAGGCAACCCGTTTAATTCGATGATTAGGAATTCCTTTACCAAATCATTGGACTAATGATGATGTTACATTATGACCGATATTAAGCAGTTACGGCTGCGCGGGAGTCCTTTCTGCAAGTTCGATTCTGTGCATTGGACCAGGGCTCCGCAGCGGTCTCTTATCGCTGAGATGAGCCCTCCAACTTAGCTCATTTCCATCCAAATGTCAGCTTTGATTAATCACCTCGGTGAGAGCCCTCCACCATCTCATGCATCTGCCAAGACCCAGCACCACCACCCGGCGCGCCAGCAGACTCCCAAACAGGGCGGCATCCACCGGCAGAGTCGGGATTGAGAAACTACAGTACGCGCTCCGGTACAGCGAGAGGATATTGGAAGAGTGTCACCAGAGCGTCGTCAAATTAAATCGTTTCTGCGACGATATCAAACGATTCGGGGGTCTAAATCGAATCAGTGGAAGTCTTGGTGTTTCCGCAGGTTGATTGGCATTTCCGTCGTGTGTCATGTCCCAATAAATGTTTATCACGATTCAATCAAATTACAAATTGAAAAATCAAACTTATCGCGAGTTATTTTTTTTCTGGCTGGCTCTGGTGAAAGCGCTTTGATTGAGGACATCTTGACAGCTAAACGCAGAGGCGCCGGGAATAAAGTCAATACGGCTTATGAAACTAATTCTGCTGCAGGCTTTCATTATGACTTTATTAAGCAGAATGAACTGCATTCGATATTTCATACACCGTTATTAATAGAAATAACGTGATGCACAGCATAAGCGAGGTATGAAGTTACTGAATCTGTCAAACTCGTCTCTCAGAGATGATTTGTCTCTAAATCATTTATTATGATTGTGCTTTATTACTGATGACTGATAGGGAGACAGAGATTAGCATCTGCCCGTTGAGCTCCTGATGTATGAAATATGGTTTAATTTAATAAAGTTATTAATAAACTTTAGAGAAAGTTTGGTGCGAAAACAATACACAAATCTCAAGAGTGCGCTTTATCAACTTATAAAAATGCAATTTATGATTCCTCGTAACGTTCCAGTGCTTTGTTTTAAGGCCCAGCGTGCAGGATTTATTGGCATAAATGGAATTATAATGTTTCCATTAATGTTTATTCACCTAAAATTAAAGCTAATTGTGTTTTTCTCACCTCAGAATGACCACCTTTCTGATCTGGACGGAGGGACTGACAGTTATTTCATGGCCACAGCAGGATCTCCGACAGTCTGAGCGCAGGGGGTGTTCAGCTCATCGTTAGAGCCCTTAAAGGTAGCGAATGAGGTCAAAGTGGAACCAGAAGGCTTTTAACAGCGTTAATGTGCAGCAGATTCCAGTTTTCAGTTCTAACTTTACAGTTTTCCCTTGTTTTCCGCCTCCAATTAACACGTGTTTGTTGCCCAATGGGATCTATTCTCTGTGACGTCGCTCTGTCCCCAGATCTCAGCGTATCATAGTAAAACCCCTGCTCTAAATATAAGTTGTACTTATCCTTTAAAGGGGCAGACTGATGCAGTTATTAGTGTTTGCATCTGGAACGATCGCACTGATGAGCATCACCTCAGTTTTGCTGCATACCTGCATTTGATCGCATCCTTCCATTGACCCTGCACTGTACAAGTACCTTGACGTCGTGTGGTGCACCTCTCTCTTCGCCCCCCATCACATCTCTGATCCTCTCATCACGGCAAACACATCAGCGTTCCTGTTTGCAATCAGGTTAAAGTTGCAGGCTTTTTACCAAAAGCTAGTATCCGCTATTACAAATGGACGCAGGTGCCTGAAAGACTTCAGGCGGGTCATTCAGGGTGAATACTTGTTCAGCTGCAGGCTCACCAGTAAAACAGCTCATTTTTGATCTGGAAACTCTTTGAGTTTTAAGTCGAAATGAGATTTAGTCAGTTCTGAATTAAACGATGCACCGACAAAATCTCCTGCATTAGTGCCTCCTGCGTCCTCCCGGTCATTCACTCCCAGAATGGAAAAATGCAGTCTTGATAATCATAGCTTCATAAAATGAAGTGGGCCTTATCGTTACTTGGGTAATTGTAGAGCTAATTATTGTCAACTAACAGATGGTGCAGTAAGTGAAGCCCTGATTAAGGAAATCTGCTGGCAAAGTTCCCAGGCTGTTTGTTTTTATTTCCTTTCTGACTAAGCTGGTACGTCTCAGCACCCCCGAGCCGGCGGAGGCGTTCATTCACCACTTTGCAGTATTGACCGCCTGAAACTAGCCTTCGATCTGCCCGGCGTCTGCGTTTGATGTCGGTATCCTGGCAACAACAACAACGTGTAAATGCTGAATACTTCAGGAAATGTGTGTGTGTGTGTGTGTGTGTGTGTGTGTGTGTGTAAACATACAGCGGAGGAGTGTCGTCTGTCTTTCCGCATTAACAAAAAGTTCTTTCCTTAAGCTTTATCACCTATGATGAAGACCATTGAACATACAGTCCCTTTGGAGTTAGTGGTTCATTTATTTCTCTGGTATCGGCCACCTTATATATAGCGCATGAATATATGGAAATTATTTCTGAATCTTTGTGTGTGTGTGTGTGTGTGTTTGCAGGCTGACATGGAGATCACCACAGCAACAACCCAGAACACATTAAGGGACACGGGCTGGCATGCGAAATTATTTTAGTGTTATGTCATGAATGCCTGGGTATGTTCGTGGTGCAGGCAGAGGCGGCGGTGATGTCACGCTGTGGTATAAGTGGCTGTTAAAGGTAAGCTCAGACTCTTCAGTCACGTGTATGAAGGCGTATGAAGTCGACCACCTGAAAATCAGGGCACATACACTGACAATCACCTGTTAATGGCGGTTAATGCAAAATCATCATTATACAAGTATTTCATATGTTCGTATATTTATTTTGTACAGAGTATAGAATATAATAATATTGTCACTATTTTGTGTCTCTGTAACCTCGCGTGATCATATTAATAGAAAAGAATAGAAAAGAATAGAATAGAATAGAAGTACTTATTAATTGTGTTGTTACAGCAGCAAAAGAAATAACATAAAACAAAGATAGAATATAGAAAGAAATAAATATAGAGAATTAAAATGTGTATATAAAATATAAATGATATTATACGACAGGCAGCAATTATTGATGCTCTATGTGTATAATATATACATATAGAATATTATAGTGCAGGCAGCGGTGATCTCTATATGTGTATAATATACATATAGGGATATAATAGTGCAGGCAGCGGTGTGTCTCTATGTGTATAATATACATATAGGGATATAATAGTGCAGGCAGCGGTGTGTCTCTATGTGTATAATATACATATAGGGATATAATAGTGCAGGCAGCGGTGTGTCTCTATGATTCTCTCATTCTTCTGGTTGCTATATGTCGCTTGGCTGGTTTCTTTGTCACCTTTCTCTAGTTTAAACCGTGTAACCTTAGCTGTCAGTCCTCAGACCTGTGACCACTTGTCGCTACATAGCAAGCCGAAGTTGTCCAGACAAACCTGAGCCACACTCAGCAGACACTGTGCAACCTTGTCGTTCATTTGAAATCATTTTTCCGCCCCCACTTGCAGATGTAGGTCATTGTTCACGCTCTTCTTTTCTCACAGTGCTGACTTCTGTGGTAGCTGCAGACACACCGGGCCACAGCTCTGCATGGAGCATTGGCGCGGCATTAGTCGGTCAAACTTTTATGCCACTTATTTTGAATTGAACACATTTTTCTAGGTATATTTCGAAGCAGCTTCCAAGTTCAAATGTCAGCTGTAGGAGCCTACTTGGTCGTAGCTGTGCGTGCATGCAATTCAGTGGCTGATTAAAATGGGCATTTTGGGGACGCTCAACTTAATTTTTACCTTAAATAAGTGTTTTACGTAACTGGATAAAACCACTTAGAGCACTCTTTTCGATTCCAATGCCATACCCATGCAGGCCTTCTGTAGTGGTCCCGCCGCATCTCAGCAATTAATCTGGTGGGTAAAGTGTGATCGTGACACCGAGGAGTGATAGCAAAAATAAGACCCGGGCTGTAAAACAACAGGACTCTCCTTTTTAATAAGTGCCTGGTCAGGTGCTGCCGCTCTAAAGCCGAGATAAAAACCTTTCAAACAGCTCCAAAGAGCACTGGAAGCTACTTTTTAATTACAACAACAAAACAATACACCCCCAATGCCTGCTCGGTCTGCTTATCACTTCTTTAGCCTCTCTGATGTTGAAAATGCCTTTAAGACTTAATGGACTGCGGCGGTAAAGAGATTTAAAATCATCCATTAATGGCAACCAAAGACATTTTGTCTCTTTCTGTCTAATATGACGCCGCTTGCTGCAACAGAGCGACTCTCAGAAGAGCCGTTCAAAGACATCGTGTCAGGCAGGAGAAATCTGAAGTTTGTTTTTATTGTTTTCTTGTTTTTTTTTTCCCCATTTTTCTTTATGTATGTTCTGCTGTTGAATACTAAAGTTGGTCGTTTAAAGAGAAGCACCTCTCTTCAAAATAGGAGTGCCATTTCCATCAACTTGCTACATCGAGGGATCGGAGCACTAAAGGAACATCTGTTGATGCTGTGTGACTGCGCATTCATGTCACAGTCCTCTCTGCACTGCGAGTCCCAAAATACATCAGAAGCTCTCAGAGGCCCAGATCAATCAGGCCCACCAATGTGCCCAAATGTTTGACACATCCCCATCCAGTCCTGCTTCTCTAACAGCGTTCCAGCTGAGCGGCATGTAAATGTTTAAAGCCCTTCACATCTCAGATATCTGCGGCGCTTCCCGCTTTATGATCTGGAGGGTGCTGTTAAACTTCTCAATTAGCCCCTAATTACGACTCCTCTGAAGCGGCCGAGGCAGGACGGAGAAGTAGGTCGACCAAAAATCATCTCAGCCTGGTCAGATCCGGCGGGATGCACCGGTGAAGCTGCGGAGTTTACGTTGAGGAGCCATTCCACTGTGAAAGGAAGTAACCTTGCGGGTTGTATCAACTATATTTTAAGCAACACGGTTTTAGCAGACGCTTAGTCCATTAAGAAAGTAATAATAGTACTTGTGATATCTTGCTACAACAACAACAAGGTTATACATTTCTGGTTTTACAATGCAAACCCAGACCCCGTCGTGCATGCTCCAAACAACGCAGATCTCCCGTCTCTCATTCAGCCGGGTTGCCGCGCCGTCCCTTGTGCAGTTTGACAGCTGAAAAAAGAACAAAATTTGAATTTTCCCTTGAGCGGCAGCGCGGCAAGAATCCACAGTTACACGTGGCGTCTCTCTGAGGAAGCTGGGATTTCTGTAATGGCTACATCTGTACTGTCAGCCCCTGTATGGAGAACGAGAAAGCATCAATAATCATGTATTCTCTATTTGTGGCATGCGGCAGAGTTGGTGTGTGTGTGTGTTCTGTTGACTCTCTTCTCAGACGGGAACCAAGAGAAAAGAGACCAGAGCTTCGGGATCCGTCGCAATCTGCTGCTGCATATTTCAGATCGCATTACGTGACGGGGCGACCGCCTCGCCGCAGTCTGCACGCCAACATGCACGGCCCAAGATAACCGCGCCTTAAGTGAAATGTCAAAGTGTTACAGAGAGATCCATTGCGGGTCATCGGTGAAGTCGTGGCCTCTTTTTTTTTTTTTTTTTTTTTTTCCCAGAGTGCAGTGCGTACATCGCGCCATGATATGTGTCCTGACTCTCATAAATCATCCCCTGCAACGTTATTCTCCTTGGAGACTGACAGTGGGAGATACACACACACACACACACACATAAACACACAGAGCTGAAAGCTGCGATCGAGAGGCTGCTGCTTATGACGCTCAGCTTTATAAGATGTGGTGATGGTCAAATGTCACGCGGATTAGCTGGATCCCAGACTAAAGCACAACAGCTGCGTTGGGGCTCCAGCTGAAAGGCAGCGGCGAATGAAGACAATTCAACAGCTTCTTTCTTTCTTTTTAATAAAATGATGCTCCGAACCTTCATCCAATATCGATTTAACTCGTGTTTGTGCCGCGGAGCCATACAAATACACCCAGCTGTGTGTCCGCCGCGTGGACGGAGGTACCGATCGAACGAAAGATGCATATTCACCCGAACGTCCCGGTTTAAAGGGCAGAGAGCGAGGAAGGAAGCCGCACGTTCAGCCCAGATGGACTGTCACAGCCGAGAGAAGACAGTGGGTTTAAGTGAGAGTCCTGTTTGTGCTCCCCAGGTGGTGTTATACCAGGTGGCATTCCCGTGTGTGTGTGTGAGTGAAACAGAGCGGGGGGGGGGGACTAACAGCAACAGGGTTTGTATTGATGCACGTGAGCTCGGTGCCCCTGCACAGAAAACGTGTGGTCCCAGGTTTGCAGCACGAGTCGCCCATGTTCTCCTCGACGTTTCCGTTGTTGGTTTTGACTAATTTTACATTTTACCAGCTCACGTCTGCGAACTGGGGATGAATATTGAGTGATGTTACGTGAAGCTCAGTTAGAGAGAGAAGGTCTTAATGTCTAACTCTGTTGTAACTCTGTATCATTTATATTAAAGTAGCCTGCTAGCTGTATCACTGTGTGCATGTGGTCGAAAACATCCCGATCGTATAAAGAAGCAAGATTCATTCATATTTAAACATTTATTGTCAGATTTCACACTGAACTGGGGGGATTATGAATAAGTAATTGCTCTTTTCTCATTTTGAGTAAACTAAGGGGCTGCGTTTAGCGATGAAACACAAACCGGACAGCTCCTGAAACGTGCGCATACGGAGGAGCTGGTAAGTCCTCGATGGTCTCGTGCCTGTGCCCAGGTCCTGTCACCCCAGGCTGCACAGATCTGACTGGCTGAGTGACGCCACACGCGTTGCTTTACACTGCATGCAACTGCTCCGTTGAGACTAAGAAGCCGTTTTAGAGGCTTACTGTTATACAAAGTTATTCTTAATCATGTTGATTCTATTCATATATTTGGTTTTCTTCAAAACCAAACTCCCAATAAAACACGTGTTTCTCAATTAACAGCAAAACTAAACCAGGACTCTCGTCTCATCTTTAATGAACAGCTCCACTGAAGATCAGAGCGGCTAATTAGTTCATTACATGTAACCGTTCACCCGCTAAAACAGCTGACGAGGCGGCTAGAGCGGCGCCCTACACCCTGGCATTCGGTGACAGCAGCGTTTTGACATTTACGCCGCGGCCCCGGCTTAAAAAGAGGAACGCGGTGCAGTCTTATTCTTTTTCCGGATCCAATGTGTTCGACATAATATCCACATGAAGCGCTGGTAACAGTCTGAGTAGGATCCGTTTATGGGGGTGGTTAGCCAACGAAGCGGCGCAGAAACGGTGCTGCTTTGAGGCAGGCGGGACCAGACGAGCACGAATCGCGCTAATCCCTGACACAATCCTCGGATGCGCCGCTTGTTACTGACATACCCTCTACCTCACCTTTCTCCCTCCGTAGGTGCAACCAGTTCCACGGTAAACACTGAGCTGGCACAGGCGAGAGAAACTAAAAACCATAACAACAAGCCCCGCCATCCGCCATCCGCCATCCGCCGTGCGCCATCTGGTTTATTGTTGTGTTTTGACACAATCATTGAAAAAGGCAAACGAAAAGCATCCGATGAGCGTCTCAGGTTACAGTCAAAATGCAGAAAAAGGCCTAATTACGCACCGGTGTCTTTTTATTAATATTATCATTAAACCCCCCCCAAACAAAAAACCCCAGTTATGGAGCGAGCAAAGGGACGGGCTGCAGAGCCAGATATGGCAGTTGTTGCCGAGTGTAGCTGTGAAGTCCCCTGTTGTGTGATTTGGCCCAGGTAGTTTACCACACATGAGCAGAACCACTACGGGCCAGCAGGGGCTTTCACTGGGCCCGCAGCTTGTTTAAAAGCAGGCGAGCCAGAGATAAGCTTTGCAGGGCCGGTGCTGTTTGCTCATAATGGGGGGAAAATAACTGTGAAGCCAGAGGGCAAGATTCAAACTGTTCCATTTTCCTTTTCATTATGTCCCCACTTTATATTTTGCCTCAGTGATGAAGTGTTTTGCAAAAACAATTATGTGGAGCCCATTGCGCAGTTTTATTCCAGTTTCTTATGATCGTTTTTTCTTTATTTTGGGAATTAATCATCAGGTTGATTTAAAAAAACAAGATAAAAACACGTAAAAAATCAAAAACTATGCCATAAAATATCCTGTTGCTGAAAGATTTGGCGGAAACGCTGGCTGCAGTTATTAAGCGGGACAGCTGATTATTACAATGAGCCGTATTTCACGTCGCTCGCCGCGCAAATAGTCGCTTTTATTTTATTTTATTGCAAAAAAATTGTCAAAGATGGGGGGAAAAAAAATTGTTTTAACAGGCAAATTTGTGCAATCGGTGCCACAGCGAACAGAGATTAATGTCGTCTCAGAACAGCGGGTGAGAATCTAAATGAACCAGTGCATGTGTTTGGTCACTGACGCTGAGTAGAAACATAAATCTGACACAGAGGGGGGCGAGACGTTTTTAAAAACGCCCAAAAACGCAGAGCGCCGACGGGCTTCCTCTTTTTTTTATACATGGTTGAGTTCCAGGAAACCAGCGGAAATGATCCGGTCGCTGTTTCCAGCTGCAGAAATACCCTCCCAGCTGAGCAGAGAACAGGTCGGAGCCCCGAGAGAGCGACTCGGTCTAAACTGCTCCAGTTTTTGCGTTAGATAACGGCCGAGGCGACCCCGCCCCCCCACCCACTGCCGCTCCGCTGCACGGCTCCACATCTCCGCACAATCACAGGAGCGGTAATGAGAGGGCCACAGGTTCGCTCGTCATTATTTAGTCTTTTAAAATGCTGCCCTTTGGCGCGCCTTTT
Source organism: Datnioides undecimradiatus (assembly GCA_008933995.1). NCBI lineage: Eukaryota > Metazoa > Chordata > Actinopteri > Lobotiformes > Datnioididae > Datnioides > Datnioides undecimradiatus. Next base: position 22,038,028 of record WARS01000029.1, read on the forward strand.
ACCAGAACAGTCACCCCCCCCAAAAAAACAGCAGCAGGGCCCTCCAGAGCCACTTAATCAGCCGCGGGGTGTTGTTGAGGTTAATCTGTATTGTTCATGGCGATGTGAGAAGAGGGGTGGGTCTCCCCTGATCCCCTCCATGCGCTGATAGCTGCTTCCTAACAGGCAGCAAACATCCCGTGGCACGTCTTGTTTATGTAGCCCTGCAGTGGGACTCTGTTTGTTGTGCTTGTGTCATGGACACAGAGATAACCTCACTCCAACGAGGAGTTTAATTGCTTGCCCCCTGTGTTGGCAGGATCAGACGAGGAGAGGAGGAGGAAAGAGCTCTGCAATCTCTCTCATGGGGCAGACTCCATCTGAAAGCGCACTGATATGACTGCAATGCAACAAACAGCTAAACATGAGCTGGAATAATTGTGAGAGAAAGGAAAACCACGATAACTCATTCCAGCAGGAGCGCGGGGGGGGGGTCTGAGGGAGGGTGTAAGGTTCCTCCTCCGGACCTGCTGATTTCACTGCTTTATTTGCTAAAGAAGCTGCGGCTGGGTCGCAGAGAAGCCGGACGTGATTGGACACGAGGTTTTTTTACTTTTGATTTACTTCCACAGCGAGAAACTAATGAAGGATGAGGAGTCACCTTGTTTTGGGGAATAGGCCATGCATGTGGGCAGTGCTGCCACCGCTGTGCAAATCCTACTTTTATATAATTAATCTAACCTTTTCAAAAGTATCAGGCAACTGCGCTAACACTGTTCTCCTGTGTTGACTATATATGCCAAACACGTGCGTTCTTCTATTGCCTGAATCTAATCCATAAGGTGGAGACATGGTGTGTGCTGAAATATTAGATTTTTGGTCTTTCCGCAGAGACGGTCAATCATGAGACGTTGGGCGTGCGTTGGGGTTGTTCTCCACAGACCTGTGGTGCACCTGGGACCGTATCGCTGGTCTCTTCACCGCAGGCGTGTGTCACGGCCTCAGCTGCGCCTGCGGTTTCCTTTCTGCTTCACGTGTTGTGCCACAAGTGGGGCTGCACTACGGACGCGTCTTCGACACGGCCAGGCTCCCTTTGCATGAGCAAAACCTAAAACGCCGGTGCAGCAACTGCAGTTATTAACCGTTTTTCTTCTTCCTAAAAGCTGCCCAATCCAGTCGAGTGGTGCAAGTCGTTAGAAAAGAGAACTGTTGGTTGCTCATGTGCAGAATCTGTAGTACGCTTACTCGCCGAGCTCTAAACGTCTGCCATCTATTTTGAACGTGACACCGGCTCTTAAACGAGTCGTGATCCATTAAACGTGATATTAAAAGTGTATTCAGGTTTGACACTGTCCCATAATGTAAGGCGGAGTGAAGTTATTGATTGAATATTCCCTGTGATAAATACCAGTAGGCTAATCAATTTTCTAATCTGTGTTTTATTAGCTGCGTCGCCGGCGATGTAAAGCAGGCTTGGCGGCGAATCGGGTCCGAGCATAAAAACAGGAGTCTCCATTTTCTGCATCAGCAGCTGAATGGACGCAGGCTCCTCTGGCGACACGACTCGAACGGTGTGTGAACAACAAGTTTGCATAAATAATGTCGTCCCTCAGCTGAGGAGCTGTAAAAACCCTCTCCCTCTTACGGTTCCTAGACCCTATTTTGTGCAAGTCTTGCACCTTTTTGCGCATTAAATTTTGCAAAAAATGGTGACAACCATTTGAAATGAGTCCCTCTAGACCTGGTAACGTGCTCAGGATGACTTACAGTGGAGATCCAGGCCGACTAACCCCGAGATTTAGGCTCTGCATACCTTGCTCAGTCAGACGAAGACCCCAAACTGCTCCACCTACTCATCAAGACTGCAGAATGTATATATATATGTAAGATCACAGATGCAGATGTTGTGGCATCCAGGGTCTAGGCCGCCTGGATTCATGTATTTTCTGTGGTTTAAGTCTGCTCTCTTTGTCTTTGGACCACTTCCCGACTGCCAGCTCGCTCATTTACAGCTCCTGTTTGCTGTGCAGCCGCTCTCCTCAAGCCCCCAGCCACTCTCCTTCATCCTCCTCGGTCATCTCCTCCCCCACCCCACCCCACCCCGCTCATCCAATAAAACTTTTTATTCACATTTACCTCCCGAGTGTGGGTCCACACTCGCAGCTCTTAGCTCAGCTGATTATGCACGGCTATTATAAATATGATATGAAAATGGTTTGATCACGACTCTCCTCTGGGTTTGCACGGGTTCCGTTTCATTTATGTAGGAACCGAGTGTCTGCTCAAGTTTAGTCAGTCAAAAACCTCCACCGGGGACTCCGCCGGTATCAAAAGCTGCCCCACATAAAGCCTTGATTTAAAAACCATAAGCAGGTCATCGGCTGCGCTTAAAAACGAAGAGTGAGCTCAATTTAAAGCCCGGGAAACAACGCGATCAAGGGAGAGTGCAGATGAGGGATGCAGCTGTGTCACACCGTCTCGTGGCTTCGCTTTGAATGCGCTCAAACTGAGCTGAACATATTTTGCGCAGAACCCCTTAGAGTAATGATTTTATGTGCTGGTCTCGCTCCTATACACTGTGACTGACAATGAGCGTGCAGATAAGCTCAGTAACTGGGTGACCATTCTGCTTTTACTCCTCCTGTTGGGTTTAAAGTTTGCCATGACCCGTCCCTGACGACATCTCTCTTGTTTTGTGCTTTTTTTAGAGACTGAATTTACACTACTCACAATAAGTTAGGGATATTGTGAGAGACTCAGTGGACGTCATACATACGGTGTTTGTTTCACTTCAGAGATTTTTGGGATAGGGAGGCAATTGTATTGGGGTGATAGACACACCTCATTTTGTGTTTTCCACGTAATGGTCTCACTGTGTACAGTGTGCCTTACATATTGGGGCCAATACCAAAAAAAAGGACAACCCTTTTCAATGTGGCATCAATTTCAACATTCTGTGGGTATAAGAAGCTGGTATTGTCAGTAAGTCATTCCAAGTTCATCATTCAAACAGCCATGAACACACGACGTCACTGGCTTGAATGCCAGACGACCGTTGCAGGTGACTCCGCTGACACCAAGACGCCGCCGTGAACGTTCGCAGTGGGCACAAGACCATGTGACCTGGACAATGCAGCAGTGGTCTACCGTCCTGTTCACTGATGAGTGTCGGGTCACCTTGCACAGAAATGATGGTCGTCAGCGTTGCTGGAGAAGGCGAGGTGAGCGATACGCCGAGGTCAACGTGGTCCCCAGGGTTCGCTTTGGTGGAGGAGGTGCAACAGTCTGGGCAGGCATCACCAGTCAGCGCAGAACAGATCTGGTTATTGTAGATGGCTCAGTCACTGCACGTTCTTACCTCAGAGACATCATAGAACCCATCATCATCCCCCAATTCCACCAGCACACCCCCAACTTTCTGTTCATGGATGATGACGCTCCACCACATCGTGCCAGAATTGTCACAGCTCGACTTCAGGAAGTCGGAGTGCCTCATATGGTATGGCCAGCAATGTCCCCTGACCTGAACCCCATAGAGCACATCTGGGACCAGCTGAAGCAGAGACTGGATGATCGTACCCCACCCCCACGTGACCTGGCAGAACTGGGTGTAGCACTCGTGGAAGAGTGGAACGCATTGCCTCAGAACAACATCATGAGGCTAGTGAGGAGCATGAGACGTCGCTGTCAAGCTGTCATTGCGGCAAATGGTGGAAACACCCGCTACTGACATTGTCAGGTTTTGTTATTTGGGGCTATCCTTGTTATTGTCTAAATGTTTGGGGTAATAAATATTAAACTAATGAAAATGGTGTTTCTTCTCATTCATTATTAGTAATATCAAAGGGAACTTTTACTTATTTCATTAAAATTCAGACCAAATAGGAAAAGCACTCATGTAAATAACAACATCCCTAACTTATTGTGAGTAGTGTAATTATTATTATTATTATTTTTTATGCATGTGGTATTGTTTTTATGGCCTTTGCAGCCATGATAGCTATCACTGCACGGGTTCCTTGTCTTATTGTCCTCTTTGTTGCTGCTAGAGAAGTAATAGGGCTCATTTATTTAGCGGTTGAGGACAAAAACATTAATGAACTGTATAGGATGAGTCACCACCCTGATGTCGTAAAGCAGAGCACGAAAGTTCAGCCGCGGTAGAAGAAGAAGAAGAAGCAGGAAGGTAGTTTATTTTACTGTGAAATGGAAATATAAATTATTGATATCACAGTAATTGGAAGGAAACCGGCGTATACACACACACACACACACACACACACACACACACACACACACACACACCATTCACATTTAATCAAACACTGTTGTTGTTCTTTTAAAGAATAATCCCCAAAAACCAAAATGAACCCACGTGCATCGCGAGGCATGTTCTCCCGTGCACGTTGGCCGCGGGCTCATTTGTTGAATGTCGTTAACTTACAGCGTTCACCTCCCCATGCAAATGGAGCGCATTAATCACGGGCCCGTATTTTGCATAAAGGAGCAACCGAGTGCACACTGTTGCCTATAACACTTAGCGGTGGATATGACGTGTTGGAGGATCTCACTGGAACTCTTTAAGCCCCTTTTTAATCGCTGATTAAATTGATCAAGTGTCAGACATTGACGGTGGGCCTCGAGGACTCCCTGACGGAGTGTTTTGTGGAGATCAAAGCAACAAAGGTGCTGTATTCTGACAAATGTGCTCGGCTGTAGCTTGACACTTTCCAGACACCCATTAAAATAAAGCTTGATGAACCCGAGCGCGTACCATTATTAACATAATTGTCTCACTGAAGATGGTAATTATATCTGTTTCAATATAGACTTTCCTATTATTATATAATGACTAATTAAAGCCATTACTTCTTAAGAGAACAGCATGCATCCTACGGGACTCTTCAAGGATGGATAGCAGGAGAGCAGATTTGTCTTCTAGTCTCTTTAGTTGCAATTAGCATATTGCCCTTGATTACATCACTGCACTGGGTCTTCTTACCACTCTGTTGCACAGCGTCTAACACAATTTCATACAACACTTTACCTGAGAGTATGTCAAAGATATTTATTGATGTTCAACAATGGATATTTTTGAGAAAAGTGCAGCACACTCCTCGGATTAAACCACACAACACAGAGCGGTTCTGTGAGTGGTTCTTGAGGATGCAAAGGTTGCTTTAGACACTTAAATGTGGGTAAGGAGTTCCTAGTGATACAAGCAGAAGTTTTCCAGGGAATGTTTGAAAGTTTCACGTTTTAGGCAATCGAAGGACATGGGTTGTGCGGAAATCATTTACTGTTGGGGCTCAGTCATGTAGGGGCCAGTCAAGATCCTATAAAGCTATCCATAACGATCACCTTTATTGTGCTAAAATGTCAAAACGAAGCGACTCTTCAGTGGAAGCTAAAGTCAAGGAGAATGTGATCTTCAGTCGTGATGGACCAGGTTTAATGGCTGCACTGCACAGCTGCGTAGCTGTTCTTGAGCCTCCTTCAACTTAGAGTTAGAGTCGAGGTTGCATCCTATCCTTCCATCCTTTCATCCAACCTAGAGGGTTTTGTTTCTGCAGTGGTGATTCATTGCGTTGATGTTCACTGATTACCTCTCTGTGGGGTTCTTTAGTGGCAGGGTCTGCCATTCCAGCACCGGATTTAAATTGCTTACCTACGCACGAGTGACTCGCAGGAAATAATGTATGTTGTTTTGTAATTTTGCCTCATTGATATCAGCCTAACTGTTCACTGCCGTCGCCTTTTCAGAGCTGCGCCGAGCTCCTGCTAATGCAAACCCAACATTTCCTACTGCTGCTCGTATTAAAAGTGCAACTTGAAGTGGCTCCGCTGTGAAGCGATGCGAAACATGCACGTGCAAAACAAGAAAACGGGCTTTCCAGAGAGTGTGTTTTACATATTATAGGTAAAAGTGGTACAAGTAGGAGAAAATGTGCTCAAGGCATGATGGGAAAAGGCCAAATATTGACTAGCATCTTTATTAGAACACAATATATTTTACCTCACTGCAAGAAGTTGCACCAGTTGCTAATTGCTATTGTTTTGTGGCTGATCCACCTGACCATGCATGCAGATGTGCATGCATGCAACATGTAAAAACGGCGTAGAGCTGTCTAAAAATGTTACGTTTGCTTTAAAATTGTTCAGATAAATTCCTGATTTTACAAGAGTGAAGAGTTCCCCAACTCTGGTTATGTAGTGCACTATACAGGGGACTTTTAGTTCATTAAATAGAAGTATGCCCGTCTAGCTCAACCATAAAAATGTACTTATTGCCTCTCAGCATTGCAGGAAAATTTCAAAATCAATGTATGATGCATTTTCTGACTGACAAATCCTCCTTAGTGGATGAAAGGTCTGTGAGATTGCCCTGATCCATCTCACTTAGCTTGTAAATGAGAACTGAGACAGTGCAGCTTGTTTGATGTAAATATAGCCTCCTGGGGTGTGGTGGCGAACGTGCTCTTCCCCCAGGTTGTGAGCGACTCTGCCAGCACAACAGCAGCAGACCAGAACTCAACGATGCCTGAAAGCATTCACCCATTAAAACTATTTTTTTTTTTTTTTCCTCTATTTAGTCCATTTCCACCTGGGAAAATTACATGCTTGTGAGGAAGTGATTTAAGCACCAGTGAGTAGACGTAGTGGCTTTTACTGAGTTACCTCTTACCACCTGAGTGGTCCAGAGGAGCTGCAGTGAATGAAGAAAATCTCATCTCCTAAACGCACTACAGAAACTCAATAAATCTCAAAAACATGCTGATCTGATTTGCCATCCCAATTGCCCCGGCGCGCGACTCGGTGCTGTCCAATTGAAACCGCCATCACCGCGGCCTCTGAAATAGACGGGATTAGTTAATAACCATGCACAGATAATTTCGGCTGAATGGCTCACTCCATTCCCATTCACTTTTTTTTTTTTTTTTTTTAAAGAACTCTATTAACAGTCAATGGGATATACAAAATAGCCACACCAATGGTTGTTTTCTGGTTTGCCCAGATTGGCAGAGGTAATACCCAGATGACGTTGCTGTTTCCTGCAGGATGCGTCTCATAACAGCTGCGTTTAGCAGATAATCAAAAGTCTCATAGCCCAGCAACTGCATCTTTGCCTTTGCCGTCCTTGATTTAGCTGTTCTAAACACCGACTGATGCTCGTGCGCGAGTGCGTGTGAGGAGGTTTTGCCTTCCCTGCAGAATGGAAATGTAACGCAGTTACAAAACGGCGAGTTCTTGCTGAATTGTGTGTTTCCAAAAACCAAAATATTCCGGCATACATCTCATCCCCATTGATCGTTTTCTCAGCACAGATGGGTATACTTGTTAGTCTTGTTGTCTAGCATGATTTGCTATTCCTACCTTCCCTGTATATCAAAGCGCTCCTTTTCTTTCTGTTTGACTTAGCACACTCATCCTTAAGGATGTCAAGTATCGATCTGTTGTCTGATCCTTCATGGAGTGCACTCAATTCCAGACTGATAGACTCCTGTTGTATTCCCAGAGACCGAACCAAGTAGCTGAGAGGGAACAGGAGGTGTTTAAGAAAATGCTCTGAACTGCAATTGTCAGTAATACTTATCACCATTACGTCCTCTTATTACTTACAAGAATTACTGACCGCCATACAAATCGTTTCCAGCTCAGCTCCCCACATATCAAACATTCCCTTTGTACGACTGCACTCCCTCTAAGGCAATAGCTCCGCAGAGGCTTCGGGAAGATCAACCGAACGTAAATTCTTCCAGACAGGTGACATGCAGAGGTTCCAGCAATTGTCATAGCGTGACACAGATCCCACACAGTTGCAGTTAGCGAGTGCGTGGGCCTTTTGAATTGTCTAAATGGAGAATGTGAAGAGCACTTGACTTGTGTTGACATACTGATGTAATAAAGGATCCGGCAGAGTGATTATAACCCTGTCAGAAATGGCTTTACATGGGTTTCTAATGCAAGAAGTGTAATTTTTCGACGTTCATGTAATTGTGTTAACTGCTGCGCTACCTCTATCTCTGTGCTCAGCCAGTACGCAATACGTCAAGAGGGCATTGCACTGTTTAAATGGCAGCACCCACTGACTGAGCACCACTCGCCTACTAATGGTTATTATTGTTCACTGTACAGTCCGTGCTTAATTAAATACTGTTAATTAAAAAACGCACGCAAAGGTCAGTTCTTCCCCATATGCAGACGACAGCAGTGAATGTTAAACACAATTTCATTTTGCACGACCTACAGGCCAATACGTTAATATGATGTAAAGCCTTTCAGAGTTCCCCTGCGCAGTCTGGTTGGTATAGGGTTCGTATACGTTGGCGTGGCTGCACGAGAAGTGCAAGAACCGCTGTGCAAGAGAATAACAGCAAAGCAACGCTGTGGTTGTGTGTGGCATGAGTTTACACATCAGCAAGTGATCATGCTCACGTTGTAACTGAGGGCGTTGGCATAATTACATTTGTTAGTTAGCACTTAATGCAAACTATAGAGCTGTGAACCAAAGGTTACTTGGGCCCTAATCGTCCATGTTTTGGTGTCCAACTCACTGCTGGGGATCTTGTTTTATGAATTTGGACCAGTGCTGAGCGCGCCGTTGGCAAAGTCACCGACCGGCTCGTGTTGCTGTTGTTAAAGTTGTCTGGCCTGCTCTTCTGTGCACAGATGCCAAGCCAAGACAATAACTTTATATAATAACATTAGCTAATGTATTTATCCATAAATGCACGACTCATAACCAGCTTTTGCTGCAACGTCTGTCCTCCGATACAACAAACTCTTGACGGTGCTCCTCCGTCCAATCCTCAATCACGCTTCCACAGCCGTCCTCCTGCAACGGAGCAACTCTCACAGCTGTCACCAGACTTCAGAGCGAGACTTCTCCTCCGACTCGTAATTGTGCCGGACAATTTTAATAACAGTCTGTGTCTGTCATCGCAGAAATAAGCACTTTACATTGATGGGGCACAATTGCCCTGCTTCGTACACTGTAGCTTGTTTCCTGGCGAACGTCAATGCTCAATGCCTGAGCAGTTTAAAAGAAACTGTCATTCTGCGTAGTTACTCAGACACAAAGGCACGAGGAAATAGAATCCAGGTTGAAAAATAACATTTCCCTTTAAGAGACGGAAACCTTTGCAGTTGCTGTTGAGATACTTCGACCTGGACCAAAGTAGTGGACTGACTGACCGGCTCAAAGACCAACCCACGCACCGTCAAGCCTCAAGCAAGCAAAAAGCAAATTATACAAGACACAATGAAAAGTTGCAGCATCAGAAACAACAAAGATGACATGGATGATGCGACACCAGGTACTAATCAACCAAACTAAGTCGTTAAAGTGTAGGGGAGTGTGACAGTGTGTGTGTGTGTGTGTGTGTGCGCACAACATTCGCATCTGTATCCACTGTCAAATGCAAACACTGTGTGCGGCTGGCTCGCGAGAGGGAAAAGATAAATAGACCAACACAAACACACGGCTGACCTTGACCCAGCTGAGCTCATAGCGGAGCTGGGCCTTCCAATGTTTTCTTACCGCACGTGTGTTCGTCATTTTTCAGATTACGGCCCAGCACATGACCCCGTTGAATCCCTGTACGGGCTTACAACTCATACAGCTTGACAGTATCATCAAAATATGCTGAAGAAACCAACAGTACACAGGAGGGGACAGGTCACAGAGCTCTGTTTAGAGAGATCAGCGACTGACAGACCATGGATCTCCTCATTAACTATGTAATACTGTTGATTAGCCAGAGCATTCATTAAAGTCTGGCTACGTCTGGTATAACTTTAACAGCCCAGACATCTAATTTCTTTTGATATGACTGATGATCAGTCCACAGCCACATAAATGGCTCTGTGAGCGGGACCCAGGCACACCACTGAGGGAGCTAAATGCTAAATGTCCTCACAGCAACAGGCTTACACCAGCCACAATGCTAAGATAATGGCGTTGAGCAAGTGCAACCTTAGGCGTTGGATAGCTTGTTAGCATGCTAACTTGTAGCAATTCCCGCTAAACCCAAATTTCAGCAGAAGCTGTTGGGGAGGTTATGTTCTGACGTCATAAATGTAAAAGTCATTGGATCCTTTGAAGCCAAATGGTGGACCGGCCAACCATCTGATCATCACATGCATGCTATCACGCTGCTAGCATGGCTAAAAAACAAAGATCTTTGGCTTTGCACCTACACCATGACTCTAGCTGTTCACTCCGACTCGTTCTCTCGAACCACGGCAAGGCAAAGGATGTTAATTACGAACGCGCGTTGTGATTGGAGAGTTGAATAAAAATAAAAAAATCACCTGAGGCTCAAGAAGTGACCAAAGGCACAACAAGCGAGTTAAACAGCGGCAGTTTCTTGATTGGAGTGAGAGCAGTTGTCACGGCACGATATGACAATTTAAGTTCCCTGGACATCTTAGCGCCGCGTCGAGCCGCTTACTTGGCTTTTGTGGCAGAAATGACAGAACTCCGGCTTAGCCTCTACCTCTCTGACCTAAGAGGATGATATCGGGTGTGACAACCCCTGCCCAGGGTGCTGAATCTGCAGCTGTCCTCGGTGTTTCCCGACATTAGCGGACTGAAGGCCGATAGATTAGCCTTGACTGATCCGCCTCATCAAATTCCTCACCTGTTAACCCCATTATATAGGATGCACCTTGTTACGGAGATGCCAACAGTCACTGCTGTCTCTCTTAGGAGTTATTAAGTTCAGCTGTCTGTGACCACCTCTCCCTGCCCATTCTCACAGTAGCATTTCTTGTATTGTGTTGGCTTCAGCAAACATCTGAAAAGCATTGTTTTATGTACTGATAGATTGAAAACTTAGAGTTTCAGGCTGCTACTGAGCACGTAAATAACACTGGGTTACAAAAAAAAAAATGTTTTTGTAAATTGTCTCTGTTTTTTCAACTGAATTAGGACCATTTTGCACCGCTGAATCCATTTTTCTCAATCAGGTCAGGTTTTTATGCTAATTTGATTTTGAAAAATCCAATCTTCTGACTAAATTGATTACATTTTTGTGACATTATCAGTTGATTTTCGTTAATATTTCTCATCCAAAAAAGGTTTTAGGAGAAAAAAAAGTCGTTTTCTAACAGAATGTATTAATTAAATGTTACAAACTTCAGTTTCTGTAAATTGAATAATAGACATTGATAAAGGTAAGTACATGTAAATTGAACGTTACGTCGTCATTGTGCAAAATTCAGGGCATGAACTTCCGTTTCTTCGAACCCCTCGAATGCTCAGCAGCAGGGATGTCTCTCTTCAGAGTCCAACAGTAATCAGCCATCATGACTGCATCCCAGCGTCCCTGATACCTGGTCTCCATCTCTTTTATGTCCTGATGGAATCTCTCCCCCTGCTCATCACTCATTGATCCCAGATTCTCAGGAAACCGATCCATATGTGAGAATAAGTAATGCATTTTGATGCTCGTGTTGCATCCAAGGTTTCTGAAAGCAGTCAGCATATTGGTGACAAGTTCTGCATAGTTCCAGCGGTGGGAAGAGTATCTTGTCTCTGTCTACCAGAGGATTGTTGATGACGTTCCTTGCTCTGCAAGGCACCAATTCCTCCCGCACAGGCCAGTCCTTCTTTGTAATGCTGAGCAGTGTCCCTACTATCCCACATGCACAGAAAGCATGGGTACTTGGTGAAGCCGGACTGTTGTCCCAACAAAACATTCACCATCTTCAGGTCAACACAAATAAGCCACTCATGCTGATCATAACAAATTTTCTCCAGCACATACGCTTCATACTTCTCCTGAGCAAGGGGTACAGAGGCAAAGGATGTGGAGCATCATCGTTAAGAACCACTTCTTCTTCTTCTTCATCTTCTGGAACACTGGAGGAATCTTCGTCACTGATGTCAGGAAGTTCTCCAAAGACAGGTACTGGAATTTCATCACAGTGAGCTACAGGACGACGTGCTGATTCAAGATCAGGATACTTGAGGCTGCTTCGGTTCTTTCTGTTGATCCCAGTCACATCAATAGCGCAGAAGTAGCAGTCAGTGACATGGTTTGTCGGCTCCCTCCAAACCATGGGAATTCCAAACTTCAGACAACTCTTCTTGCCTTTGGTCCACTGACGCAGTTACTCGGTGCATGACTTGCACACCATGTGTGGCGCCCAAGCTTTATCCTGGTCACCAAGTTTAATACCACAATAAGCATGGCAAGCACGCTTTATGAAACTTGTGACTAGATTCCTGTTAGGAACAATGGCGTATTCACCGCAGATGCATCAGAATACATCAGGCTTATTTTTGCAAGATCTTCTAGTCGAAGCCATTTCATTCATTTGTAATATAAAAAAAACCCCAATTAGTCATAAGTTGGCACATGCAAAATCTTCAGAATTCGTTTATTGCGAGAAATATAAAAGAATTTTGCATCACATGACGTGAAAATACCCGTACATGTAAACAAAAACGTCTAAAAACAAATATGTAGCTTAGTCCAGAAAGCTGACCTGACTGAGCAAAACCAATGTGATTTTTGGATTCAGCACATCAAAATGATCCTAAATCAGCTAAAAAAACTTAAACAAAAAATTTGGTGTTGACCAGTGTAATTATTATTTTTACTTTCTAATTCACTTGCATCGCCTTTTATGCTGCGTATGGCCACATTTCCCATTGAAAACAGTGGCATTCCTCCACAGTGCCGCTGAATGGGAAGGTTGTTTAACCAAGCAGGCATTGTGGGCTATTCAGGTTCTTCCACAGAGAGAAGTCTCAGCGCTAAGTAAGGTGGAATGCATGGTTTGGCTGATAGCTTTATAACCCCCCATAAAATGCTTTGCTTGTCCCTCTCGAGTGGCTCTGCAATTTTAAATGTTTAATGGCTCAGCGCTATTCTTATTAATGTTGGCTATTTTCCCATCTGAGTGGATTTGGATCCATCGACGCTCCATGGTTCATATTCGCGTTGTTCTTGCCACGGCACTGACCACGCTCGGCATTATATCCTGAAATTCAAAGCCCGCTGTTGTAGAACGGTACGCCGTTTCTCCGTGTTTGCTTTATGCTGTATTAGATTTTGCCTCTCGAAGGATCATAAAGTTCGGCGAGTATTGTGTATTGCTAATTATATTTTCTGCGCGTGTGTGTGTCTGTGTGGGAAGTAACGTGATGAGCATACGACTGCCTTTCAAGGCCTCTCCAGAACATCACAGTAAGAGAAGGAAATTGCGAGCAATGTGTGTATCAGTCTCCTGCTATGACACCTGTTTTGCATAATTAGCTGTTGGTACCTCATTAACGGATATGTGGAGAAGCCAGTCGCTCAGCACCTAAATGCATGAGGCTCCTACAATCAAGGTCAGTTCAGAAATTAGTTTAATCTGTTACTGCCGGAGACATGACAGATACTAGGACGTCAGGTAATTGCTTCTTTGGAAAAATGGAAGAGTTCTGTGAAGTTAGTCATCCGCAAGGATGAATATTATAAATTGCACAGAGGAACAAATTAACTGGGTTGATATATTATATCTCAGGAAGTGTGGGTTTCTGTCAGAGTGCTGCGCTGTATTTTGGCTCATGTTTAGTGCATCTGATGCGAGTCCATTACGGCGCTGATAATCAGTCAGGCTGATGGTTCAGAGCAAACAGTGAGGATACGCTGATGGCGCTCTGATGTGACAGCCGTTGGTAAAAATGTCAGACGTGAAAACAAAACACTTGTCCACGAACGGAGTGACAGTAACGGGTGACTTGATGTAGTTCTGCATTTGTTTGTTCTACGGCAACAAAGAGGCTGCGGAGCGACACCGAATAGAGATGATGTGACATATTTGCTGATTAACTAATCATTAATGTAAAAAAATAAAAAACACATTGGTATTGTTTGAGTTAAGCCAATATGAAAAACGATGAAACTCATTTATGTATATATGTTTGTGTGCATAGAAAGCTGTTTTTAGGATTTTTCCAAAATGATTGCAACGGTGAACAATTTCAAAACACAGAATAATATTAGGACTCTATCGATAGACGGTGAAATATGAAATATGACAAAACACTGTCACACTGTGACTTAATGCAAGCTTTTGAAATTGCTTTATCAAAAATTATCAAAACTTATTAAAAGAATATCCTTGAATATTCACTTTTCTTTTAGCTCTGCTTTGGTCTCCACCAGCTACCGAGCAAAATAGCTCGCCGTTTGTTTAGACGGTCAAACAACAATTGTTTGTTTTCTAATGCTAATCATACTATACGTGTGTTTAACAGGAGTTGGGAGATGTGTGTGTGTGGCAGCTTTGTTGTTGCTGAGCTGTAGTAAGTAACATCATATTAAAATGTTGCTGATTTATTGGACCGGTGACGCGCATGTGACCCGACGCCATCTGCACAATGGAGCCGAACACGGTCTGATGCAGATCCTGGGTGTGATTTGCTCGACTCGGTTGTGCTGTAGTTAGCAACGTTTAAGCTATTTGTTTCGATGTGTGTGATCACCGGACAAGGTGTGATACTAAAAAATGATACCAGCGCTACTCAAATTTGAATTTAATCTAAAAATGATTCCTGCAAATGGTCAAGTTCAAGTTCTGAAATTGTTTTATTAAAGTTCCTGATTAATCTATATATTATTCATAAGTATAATTATATAAATGTTACTCTAACAGCTGCAAGACATATCCTGACAGGCTTCACAGTCTATAGGCCCGCTGTGATTTATTTTCATGAGTAAAAGCGTCTCAGAAGCAGCCTCTGATCGTTTCACACATCGCACCCTCGACAGATCCACGAGGTTTTATCGGTTCTGAGCAATGATTAGGCCCGTTTCTACCCCACATCTTTCAGGCCTGGCCACACACTCAGCCGGGGGGGGGGGATAAAAAGCAGTTTTTTGTTTCTGGGACTCGTTATTCGATGCTGTTAGTTATTCCGTTGTCGCTGGCACGTCTGTCTTTTTCCGGCTGTCTCCGTGGGCCGATGCAGGGGTGCAGCACTTCCTGTCCTCTCTAAATGAACGCTGATGTTTATTGAAGTTCTCTTTGGCTCCAGCTGAAAACTCATTATAAAAACTTCCAACATAACTCAGCAATATGTCGAGGTCTGGTAAGCATGGCCCAGATCGATGTGGGGAATCAATTCATGTCACTGTCTGCATTAGCCGACGGTAAATGTAAAGCATCTTTTCAAACAGAGGGCATAAACGCCTTCCAGGAGGACAAGGAGCCCTGCGCTGCTCGGAGGTCAGAGCAGACCTCTTCAATATGTAGTTGTGCTGTCTGACACAGACAAGCACAGGTTAAAGTTCTGGGCAGAGAAACAGCAAAGCAGCGGCGGAGTACCGCACGTGAGCGCCGGATGCTTTTGTCCACACACCTCCTCAGTCTGACCTTGACCCGACCCGGCACCTCGTTGAATGAGGGAGCCGAGCTCGTCTGCAGTCAGAGAGTACGAGCCAGAGCCATCCTCACTCTTTGTTGTATTGTTGCCTTTCATATTGTAAAATCTTCCTCTGTAGCTTCATCATCATCATCATCATCATATTAGCCCATGATTTCCAGAAAAGAGCTGCTACCTTTGCTCGTGGTCAGGAAATGGTTTTGGAACAGGTTTTGATTGAAAACTGAAAATGTCAGCGTGTCCCACTGAGTTCTGCAAGTCAGTGGGAGCTTTTTCAAATCTTTAATACAGACGACGACATTTTCCCGAGAGTTTTCGAGCTTTTTAAACGTATCTCTAGTTGCCAGGATTAGATAACGTGTGAAAAAGTGTGCGAAAACGCACCACAAGCGAATATTTTGCGGATATCAACATTTCGCTCGATGCCAACGTTTCCCCGACACGTTGCTAAAGCATTAACAGATTTGTATTTAACCAGAGAATTAAGAAAAACTGTTATAAACCAGGGTCTTGTTTTGTCTAACTATCTGTTTATCTGAAGACCTTGGCAAACCACGACTCATCAGCGACCTCTGTTTTCTTTATTCTCCAACTCGCTACCCCCCCGTCAGCCTGACACTGTGACCCACAGCCATCTGAATGCACATCAGTTGCATGGAAGTTCTTACCTGTATACATACGTTCTGTGCTTTTTGCAAGAAAGGTTTTGAATACTGTGCCACGTCTTCATGCGATAATGCAAGACGAACATGAATTTATCATTGTGAAGTGATTTAAGTCAATTTTAAGAGATCAGGAAAACCATTTTTGTTGCCATCCACCTTTTTGACCTCTTATTGCATGACAACCAGATATTATGTTTGCTCATTCATGCTGTGCAGACTTTTATATACGGTATGTGCTTATAGATGCATGGAAAAAGGAGAATGTAACAAACCCACGGAACGAGCGAAGAGACACAGAAACTTTTAATAACTTTATTTCTATTCCACCTCTGCTATATGTAAGTGTGAGTTTAACACCTTACACAACACTCACGCATCACGCTCCACTCGCCAGGCGGCTTTAGCCAATGAGCGCAAAGCTCCCCTCCGTCTGTTGTCGATCGCCGGTAAAGCCGAGGTAAACACGGATTTCGTGAAACATCCTTTTCCAACTCTGCCACTTTTTTTTTTTCTTTCAGTTTTGACAACTTTGGGCGCGCGTTGTCGATAAAACACTGAATCCATTTGTATTTTGAAGGAATTGATCACGGTGTGGGCGGCGCAGGGTTTCTTTCTCGGCGCTCGTTTAACCGACACAGGTAAACAGCGTTAAGAGTAAGCAGTCTCTCAGGGTGACGACTCTGAGTTGTACAGGAGGTAATTAGCCTCCCCTCCAGTATTTACAATTTAATTGGCGAGCCTGACTTCCAAAAAAAAAAAAAAAAAAACCAACCCCAAAAAACAAAACGCCACCACCTTTGCTCGGGGATAAAAAGCAAGCGCAACTAATGCATGCACACAAAACACACGCAGAGTAAAGCAGCATCCTCCGATGACTGTATCTGTCTACGAAGGGGAGTGCACCTTCAGTTTTTTTATTCCTCTTTGACAGATTAAAGGAACACTGATTAATTGGTCTCTCTGATGCTACTTTTAATGAACAGCGAGGTCGGACCGTTGGGGGCAAATTAGCTTGATCCTCTTTTTGCAGAACAGAATTAATGAAACCCCTATGGATCACGCTGAAGTGTGGCCTGTATCCACGCTCATGTGCAGCCAGGATACCTCACACTGGTAACAACTCTTCCAATATTTGCCCGGACGGAGGGTGTAAAGGTTCAATAGTTAGCCCTCGTAATGCAGCAAAGCTCCCATTAATGAGATTATCAGGCACTAATGAAACTTCAGCTGTATCATTACATCTTCAAC
This sequence comes from Datnioides undecimradiatus, assembly GCA_008933995.1. Lineage (NCBI taxonomy): Eukaryota > Metazoa > Chordata > Actinopteri > Lobotiformes > Datnioididae > Datnioides > Datnioides undecimradiatus. The sequence goes on from WARS01000029.1 coordinate 22,055,305, forward strand.
ACTGGACCATAAAAGGATGAAAAAAAGGGGAACTGTGGGGTTTGAGCTTCTTCTTGGGTTACGTTAAGAATGATGACATACTCTTTGCATACTGATTTTCACATAAACCGAGTCGTACGTCTGTGTATAAATAATCCTTTCAGCCTCCGGGCCTGAGAGCTTTCACCTCCTGAGAATCAGAGGAAAGGCGGAGATTGACGCAGGGGTTAAAGAACAATGTATTCTCACACCACGAGCCTGCCAAGAGCAGCGCGACTGCAGCCGTTAGCCGCTTCGAGTAAAAGCACAGAGTGTCCTCAGGAGCGGTTCACTGTAGCAGTCCTGGTGTTTATCAAGGTCTGAGAAATCTGCAGAGGAGGCGATGTGATGCAGAGGACAGTGACATTTCGAAAGGGGGAAAAACACAGGAGGGTGGAACTGTTCAAACCAGACCGGCATATCTGCTAAAAATATGTCTGAAACATATCAAATAGCAGCTGAAGAGAGCACGACTTTATGTTTTTATGGCTTTGTTGTGGAAACTCAGAGAAAGGAGGAAAAGATGATGCAAAGATTGTGATCTGGGTTAAAACTTCTTTACTTTTCTTGGACAGCAAGCTGCGAGCGAAACACCTTCTCATGTTGTGACTTAAAATGTTTGATGCACAGTTACACACACATCAGCACTCGTTCAAAACAGTGTTTCTGCTCTCGTGTTGAGTTAAAGTCCAACATTTTATGTCCTTGTAGCTCTGCTTTTGGTCTCCACCAACTCCTCAGCAAACTATCTGGCTATTCATGTACAGAAGGTCCCCGCTGACAGCTGGTATAAAGTGCAACAGCTGCCGTTTTCATAACCAGTGCCCATGTTTCATAAATAGCAAATGAACCTGCACCTTGCACAGAAACATAGCGATGTAAAAGCTTTGGTATTTTCCTGCTGTTTAAAGGATGCATTGTTCAGATAAACAGAGGCACCTGCACAGGCGGCACATCAGCATGAGCAGCAGTGCTCCTCCTTGGTTAAATATCACATACATTACGTTCGCTTTGCATTTGGTACCTTTGCTCCCGTGCAGTCAAATGAAGACGTGGACAGGACAGGAGATGGCGAAGACAGAGAGTCCACAGGCCGAGTGTCTGTCCCTGCCTTTCAAATAGCAAAGCCTCAGGTGCAGACGGACATGTCTTTTAAAGGTAATGAGATTACACTCACGTTACAGCCAAAACACACTTACTATGAATTAAGAGGCAACATAAAATCCCTTTGTTGTGTTCACAGCTTTTTTTGTTTAAACCTGTAACTTGGTTGCTAAAGACCTCGCTTGTTTTATATTCTGCATGACAATTTGTCTGATTATAATATTTAAAAAAAAGTGGAAGTGGAGTCTTGGAACTGGAAAGCGCACGCCACGCTGTCAGTGAAAAACAAGTTCAGGCTGCAAACGTGAAAACACAAAGGTAACAAAACGCACTGTTCAGTCTTTTGTTTCCTCCCAGACTGCAGCGTTGCATGCTCCTTTCAGAAATGCGAGCAGTAATATGGGTTGCATAGTCTGATAATGTTAAGTGCGGTTCAGTGGAGCCAGATAGGGTCGGCTGGAAAGAAATTATACACCCAAGGCCATAGCAGTGGTGTCATGTCTGGGAGATTTGTTTTCACAAACTGAGAGGAGGGCTGATTTCGAACACGTTAAAAAGCGAAATCCCATACGGTTGTTTCCTTTCTAACTTAAAAACCGCAGCCCAGACTACATATGACATCCAAGTGTTATGCATATTGATGCGTCGAGTCGAAGCAGCTGGATTTTGCTGGTGCAAAGCTGAATCTGAGGCACATAATATGAATTCGCACGTAGGCAGCACAACGTGTCAGCATGCTGTTACCATATGAATAGAAAGATTCCAGTGCCCACAAGTCATAATGAAATAAACTGTGAAGTCCTCTCAACTGTCCTCTTTGTAGTAGCTGTAACTGTGTGGGCGGAGGTGTGGAAGAGGTTCAGCCATGTTTCTTTCTGCTTTGTGGGAGGATTCTGGATTTGACTCTTAAGTTTTGATCTATCTTCTTCTTGGAGGCAGAGACGGTTCCTCTTGGTGACCGCTGCCCACCACGAAAACTGAATTTAGACGAACTGAATAAATGCCTTTCTTCACAGTTGGGGGGTTGATGTGCTGCTCTTTGGTTCAGGTCCACGCTGTGATTTTGCTGAATGTTGCCCAAAATTTTGTCAACTTCAGCTTCAAATTTGAATTTAATACATTTCTATTGGAACAAGACGCTACACCAATGCCAATGGCTCACTGATGCAATCAACTCAGCATTAGAGCACGCTGGGGCAGCTTATAGATGGGTTTTCATGGCGCAAGACGGCTTTTTCAGCCAAGAACAAGCCAAAAATGATCATTTCCACATATCGTTTTCATGTCTGTGGTGCAGGAATTGTGCATGTTATTGTGTCATAAACATTTTACGGCCCCGACATATCCAGAACAGTTGGGATATTGGTCAAAATATAAAGTTGAATAAGAATGACGGTGCAACTTTTGGCCTTGGCAGCGGATCCGCCTGCTTTTATGCACTCGCCTGGTTACAGCGGGGCAATTAGCTAACAATCAAGGAGCGCATAATGTCCCCCATGCAGAGCATAAAAACAAATCCAAGCAGGTGGCCGTTGGAGCTGCGTGTCAGCAAAAGAAGGATTTTCATAGTATGCATCAACAACAGCAGTTCGGGACAGACGCCGGCGCGCTCGGAGTTCGAATGGACTGGCACTTACTGAGCGTGCAGAATCACGAAAGTTTCATTTTTATTTTCTGTTTTTTGATCCGCTGCATGCAGATGAGTCCAGTCACCTTGTGGCACGGCACATGCTGCTCAATACAACATCTCCTGTAGCTGATAGCATGCCAGAATTGCATACACGGGCTTTAACTCGGGAGCTATTAGCAGTTTTGACAGCAATACAGCGAGCCGCTTTGTGGCGTCCGACGTCTGTAGGGAAACACTAGGGATCGGACCAACGAACCGCAGCCGGCGAACGCTTACTTTCCGAACTTACGTAGCTCGCTGATGGTGGCATGTTTCATTTTGATGGTGGGAGTAAATCGCCTTCACACTTGCGTTTCCAGAAATCGGGGCCCCGGGTAGAGAGCGCTGGCTCCGTCCATAAAGCTCGGGTACATTCACGGGTCCCAGCACTTTTATTTGTGCCTTGTCTTGCATCCTCCTGGCAGATAGCAGGAGACGTTTCATCTGCGGGGATATGTGACTTAATATATCTGAGAGGATATATCTATGTGCTTTTGTCAGTGTCTCTCAAGTATACATTTTATAGCTTGGAGAAGTTGAAAGAGGAGGGGAGGTGTGGGGGGGTCTCAGAGCTCTGTAGCTGCAGTATATAATATCTGGGTGCAGCGTGTGACATTGCAGAGAGAAATTCGTACTGAGGGCTGTCATATGGTGTGTGGATATGGTGTCCATAAACCCTGAGGGTGTGAGAATGATAAAACCCTGTTTTGTTGTATTGCAAGGGAGAATTCTCCCATTAACTTTGGTTTGATTGCATATAAACATGGCACGCAGGCGGCAGAGTGCTTGTTTCCAGAAATCCCTGGCTGAGCGCTGCTGTATCTGCTGCCAAGTGAGGTAGGTTACATGGCTGGGAGCAGTGTAGCCTCAGCCACGGATGGCAGCCTGCAAAGACCACGGTGGTGCCAGGGTTACGGGTATGTAAAGGGAAGAAAATGTGCCCATTACACTCAGACAGCCTTCCTCACCAAGCCGAGTGTGATCCGCCGCTCGCGCCCTCTCCCCGTCTCTGTCCTTCCTCCATTTGGATCGCCTTTCAACCACTTTCTCTTCATCACACTGATACACTCCCTCACCAAGAATATAAACAACACTCACTCGCTCGCGCACATACACAAATTCTCAGCCCTCAATCCATCCCCGCGCTATCCAGACAAATCAACAGTTGGAGCCAGAAGCTTTCTGCCCATCTGGTCGGCCATTTCCAGCGGGTCCCAGCGTGCGGAAAGAGGGAGAGACATCTAATCCCCATCCTGCCTACGAACTGGAGAGTTCTGATAGTTTCCACCCAGTCAAAGTCAGGAACGGTGAATACAACTCTGCCACGCGGCTGCCAAGGTCACCAAACTCTGTAATCTCTCTCCCTCTCGCTCTGTTTTGCTCTTTCTCACTCATTCTCTCTCTGTCTCGCACTCACCCACACACCTCTTTCTTTTCCCTCTCTTAGTCACACAGTGCATATCCTGCAGAGGTTTGATTGTACCAAATCCGTGGGGGGAAAGGCCCACTTTGCAGACACAGCAGCTGATGTACTGTACTCCACAGTGATTAGTGTGAGGCCAGCTCCCAACAACTGTCGAGCCACGGGCAGAGGAACCTGGGAAGTGTGTGCCCTCAAATATCAAACAGCAGATTGCAAAGTTAACTTTTCCCTATGTGCTGGAGTTGATTTGGCTCAAATCAGAAGTTGTTAGTGCCGCTGCACTTTCCCTCACTGGCCTAGTTTGGACTCGGCATAGACGAGTGAATCTTAAACAAAGCCGCGTTGTCAAGACGATGGGCCTTTTATTGCAGGATGTAATATTGTGTTACCCAGATTCTCCCTTTCTGCCTTCTGGCCTGTGTGCACTGGCAAAACATGTGGCTAAATGAAACCCACAGTGGCTTCTGCACTTATGATTCTGTAAAGGGAAAAGTAAACAGGAATGCATTAGCACGAACGGTGACAATTTGAGAAATCAGCTTTATTGCGTATGAGATTTACTCATTCTCCCGCGGAGCTCCTTGGCTGGCTGTTTTTTTAATCTTTATTTATTCAGGGGAGGTTGGCTGCAGAGGCGCGCTCATTTTCATCCAGCTGCAGTACGCAGCACTCACACCTGGGAGCTGCACACTATAGCCATTGTTTTGAGCCAATGAGCAGCTCCACTGGAGCAGCGGGAGGTTAAACGCTTAGCTCAAGGGCACCTCGATCCCAGTTGTCATGGGAGCGCAGATAGGTTCTCTTTGCCAAATCAAAGTTTCGAGCCGGTCCAGGTTTGAGGCGCTGACCTTCCGCTCATATGCTGCCTACCTCACTAACCCGCGGGCTGACCTGAGAGCACCTGCACGCCACACCGAGCGTGCGGCGCCTGTTTGAGTTAGATACAAATTTAAATGTCATGTTCTGCCCCGACGTACTGCTACCCAAAACAATACAGTTGTGCAATTTTATTAAGAGTCTCGGGGGGGGGGGGGGGGGGTCAAAAGACGTGGGAAAACAAGGTGGGAGAGTCACATGGTAGCAGATCGGAGCCCTCGCATGTATGAGAGAGTCATGGCAGAAAGAGGCGAGTATTAACAGATACTCAGCATTCAAGCAGGCCGACCAGTTTTGGGAAGAGTGATCCGCACACCACAGAGCCTCTACTGTATTATTTACCTTCTGTGTTTATTTAATGATGAGGGATAAGCTCCACAGGCTCGGTGGAGCAGAGTCCAAAAACCCTTTATGCAGTGCAAATATGGCTGCGTACCACATGCCATATCAATAATACAGTTTTTTCAGTGTAAACATAAACAAGTTACGGTCAAATATATGTTTTAAATGTGTTTTCGTTACTTCGGATGTTTCCTTTTTCTTTATTTAACCGCCACCAAATTAACACGTTATGTTCTGAATGCGGCGCTTTGCAAACACGGACGTCAGCTGCTCGCCGCGAACCCGCAGACGCTCCACGACAATACGGTGGCAAAGAAGGCAAGCTGTGCCGTTTCGCTGCGGCGGTGCAGTGTTTGAAAAACAAACCAAAAAAACAAAAAACCCTTCAGCCATGCAATCACGACTTTCCCCCCGAGGACAGAGCAGTCAGTCAAGTGAAGTGGAAATGCATAGTAACAATTGGCATTTGGATGAGCGGGGCCGACTGTATGCGACTGGTCATGAAATGGATGAAGGAAGCGACGCCTCCGCATGTAGAGCGAAAGGCCCTCGGAGAGCAATTCAATTTCAGACACTTTACTGAAACCCGCAACTTTGAATAAGTAAGCATGAAGGACAAAAGACTGCACACGGGCAACTAACACTGACACTGAGGGCGGACCGACGCTTAAATACAATCTCGGACCACAGAGCTTATGCTTGACATTGCTTTTAAAAGCCTACTCCATAGCCTTTGGCTCTGAGGCTGTTGCCTTTTCAGGTGGCTTTTGGTTCCACATAACTAGACCTACGGGTGCACTGTGGACCCTACTCTGGCTTACTGTGGTGTGAAATTGCATACGCAACCTTGAAATGATTCCCACAATAGCAGATGGTCTTAGCAATGGAGAAAAATACATTTTGCCCGCCCGTCTGAAGAAGGAAGGTGACAATAAATGAAAGTTTGATTAGAAAACGACACCTGGGGGGGTGACGACAGGTGACAGAAGAGCGAGTCTCTTCAAACTCACTGAAGAAAAATGAATTTCATCTTTGACTGATTACGATGGCGCGCACCTACGAGAGCTTTATTAATTACGAAACCCTAAGTCGTTCTGCACGCAGGCTTCAAAAGTGACAAACTGATGTTAGCGGAGAGGCTACGTGTTCACACGAAAACAAACAAATTAGAGGATCTTAAAATAGCTAATAATAAATGAATGGGACAAGTGCGGCTCGCAGGTGTAATGAGTACGACTGTGAATAATCAGGATGCGACATGTGCTGCAATTCAGATAACGTGCACCACCGCGAGGGCCTTAATACTTTTGGGCTGCAAATGCAAAGCTGATGATAATCAATACATTAGAATACGAGCTATTTTCTGACATCCCTATTATGCCTCGCGGTGCACTTTTAAATAAGGTGCCTCTGGAATCAGCTAAGTACGTTGAAAAGATGCTGAATCATAAAAAGCACTCTGAGGGGACCGGTACTTTAAAACCGGAGTTGTTTGGTGACTGTGGCAATGATTTATGGGGCAAATTCAGATGGAACCATTTTCTCATTAGAGAGGAGAACATCGAACCAACCTCCTCTCTTACAGCTTAGTGAACTAAATGCTCAGTGATTGATGCTGATGCTGATGTGCTTACTGCACATTCAGGCTCCCAATCTAAATTGCAGATGTCAGAGCGCATGTGGCGTCCATCGCTGCGCTCCTTTGTATTCAGACAACGTGGTCAAAGAATGAATTACCTTTTCTTGGGGTGGGGGCAATACATCCACATCATTTAGACTTGTTGATTTACTGTCATTTGCCATTTAATCACTGCAGATTTAAAGTGTAGATGGACTTTAAATGGACCAGCGCTAACTGTTGCTCCTCACCCCCCCCCCTTTCTCCTTGTTTCAAGGCTCTGTCATCCTTCTCCTGCCATCCTTCATCCTGTTATCCTCTAGGTCCCTTTTTCTTACCGTAGTCATGCTCGCAAGTTACCTGAGTCCATTTAATTCCTGAAGCACCGAGGAGCCAAGAAAACATGGCTGACATGTGGATGGCCATTAAGTGCAGTCATCATTCGTCCGGCAAATCTGATTTGCATGTGTCCTCTACTGAAGGGTTTTTTTGTTTTTACCAGGCAAGCAGCAAAATGGATAATAATGTGATTACGCACACTAAAAGCTAGCGAGTTCTTTACATTTGTATTTTAAAAATAATATATAAAACTCGACTTTTCCTCCGTGCTCAATGACAAAGCTGAAACGATTTTAAAAAAGAGAGAGACGAGGTAATTTGTTGCTTCAGAACATACAAATGTACAGACGGATAAGGCGAGGGGCACGCTGTGCCTTTTTTTTCTGTTTCTTCTTCCTGTTTAGCGCATCACTAACCTTCATCCGACAATAAAAAGCAACTTTAAAGAGCAGCTTCACTGATTTAACACATCAAAGTATGTTTACAGGTCTTGGATAATGCCAAAGATAGACTATAAAATGGGTAAGGAAGTATGGAAGTATTAAAATTGATGCACGGATGCATAAAAGCAGAAAAGGTTGCGCATCACTGAGTAACATAATTAAAATAGTCTAGCTAGCATTAGCACTAGCTAGCTAAACGGGCATTGCACAATGACAACAGCTAGCTTGTTTATATGCATTCCTATCTGAAATGGACCATAAAATGCGCTCACCCTTACATTCCCCCCCGTTGAATTCAACAGAATCAAGACCTGCGCTAGTCTCCTAAAGGGGGCTGAGCTGTGCTAAAACCCACAGGACACAGATACAGGAAATGACTCTTGAACAGTCTTTCCAGTCTCTGGACGCTGCTGCATATAGAAGGAGCTGCACAAAACCTGACAAACGTACTCATATGATGTCACACAATGTCCAACCGAACCGTCTCTGGTCCAGTTGCATCGTGGGTAACGTAGGCAGCTGGTGTTTGCAAGATGCATGATTATATTTATAACTCTGCAATGTGCATCAGATAATTTCACAGAATTGCTTTTTAACATCAAGCTAAATGCTCAGATTCATTGTGGTTTTGTAGTCCCGTATGACATTTCGGCCGTCTGCGAGGACCTGGCTTTGAAAACATCCCACCTGCAAACCTCTACTCAGGCACAATTTCAAATCTCTCCCCACAACTGTCTGGCTCTGACTAATTCTTTTTCCCCGCTCTCTTCTTCCAGTAAGCTTGGCTGCATGTCTGTGTGTGTGTTTGTGCGCAGTATGTTTGGACAGGTCAGATCTAATGATCATTAGTGGAGGAAAACAGGTAACGCTTGGGAAAGAGCCTCCACAAAGCTCTATTTATAGCAGACCCGGTCCGGAGGCATGGAGCCCCCAGGGAGAAAAAACAAAGTCATAGATCAGCCTGAGGGGAAGTAATTAGGACAGATATTTAAACTGAATAATGCAGGCTCGCTGAAATATTGAAACCACCTAAAGTTTATTAATTAAGTGCTAATCTGGTGAATAGGCTTGTTTCATGTCTCCCTTATTCTGTGCCAGCTGAATTATTCAGGGACACGAAGGCATACAGGACAGATAACACTCTGCCGTACATGTCATCAGTGCTCTCGTTAAGAGATGATTAAAGGCACGCTCCGACTCGGTACTTGTGCGTCAGCAGTCTGCTATTACAGTCGATATGGTTCCGCAATACCCACCGTAGTGAGTCAGTCACACTACAGTAGTCTAACAAGGTCACTTTGAAGTTGCAGCAGTGCGCAGTCAGTGAAGATTTGTTAGGAGAGTTTTAAAAGGGGGATTCAATTACACATGGCCAGCCAGGCATGTGCGCCAGAGCATACGAGGAGACAGGCAGACACATGGTCACACGCGACTCTGCGAAAGCACCGTACTGTACACGCCGGGGTCAAATACACAGTTCTGCTCCGTTAGCATTAGGTAAACAAATGCCGCAGTTAATTTACTGTTTTGCAGCCGTGCATACATTCGAGTACAAGGTGACAGCTGCCCTCTGTCTCTAATCCCTGCTCTATTTTTCTATTCTGTCTCTATTTTTTTTTCTTATCTGTCGCTTCTCTCGCTTGCTCTGTCTCCCACTTTCTCATTTCAAGCCCCCCCCATCTTCCTCCTTTCTTCTTTTGTTCATGCTGCTTGAGTTTCACAGATGGAGTGACTTGAGGCGATGGTGGTTATGCAAAACACAGTTCAAATGAATGCAGGGCTGCCTCAATGAAAATGGCATAAAAGGCATGCACACACACACACACACACACAAAAACACATCTAACTCCTTTATGGCATGAAAATCTTGTGGCGGAGGCTGAAAAGTACATTTAGGATTTCATTATTATAAAAGCAGGGAGATAATTTTTCTGTGCATGGCTGGAATGAATGCATTGTTCGACAAAAGAGGGTAAAATTATACACACAGATACATATTTAGAAAAAAAAATCCAGATTGGGGGGGGGGGGGGCTACTGGTTCTGCACAGATTAAACTGTCAGCAATGACGATGAATTATTCCCCCTGCAAAGTCCATCAGATATCCCGGACAGCAATGCGTTGCCTCGATTCCAGAAGTTGCACTTTTTTTTTTTTGTTTTCTCATAATAAGATAATATATGTAATCTAGTAATATGATATACTACAGTGCTGCTGACACTTTTAAATCCTAAACATTGAATGAAAACAATGTATTCATAGGTTAATATGATTCAATCATGATTATGTATAATTGTTCAGAACGAGGTGCAATCAAAATACCCCGTGACTGTTCCTGTAACATGCAGGAACCACCCCTGTTTTAACCATCCCCATTGGTAGTCATCTTTGATGTAGGCTGGACGTCGTCTGAACCTTGTCTACTGTTTTAAGGCAGCAGCCGTTCAAGCTGAATTCCATTTTGGAGAAGAAGAAGAAGAAGAAGAAGAAGAAGATGTCTCCAGTGTGTTTTCAAAGGGCTGCGCACCCGAATTATGGCACCGTCACGAACAGATCGGGTTGTTTGTGTTGAATTTTGTTTCTCAGATGCCTCGGTGCAGAAGAGCTCTCCGCTGACAGTGAATTAGACCCTGGGGGATGAATTCACGGTGCACAATCCCTTGAATCCCACAGAAAACAACCAGCATGCCCTCCTGATCTGACTCAACGACTTACCTCTTTGACACTGTGGTCATTTTGACCTCCAGGACTGCTGTTGGGTCACAGACGGTCACGATCCACAACGTGATGCTTGGGTTTTGACTCGTGCTCTCGGCTGAAGACTGAGGTCCACGGTGACAGGATTATTGCACAATAATCTGTATTTTGGGCATAAAGATGCACATGTGCAATTTCTGGGAGACATGGTGAGCACTTTATTTGCGCGAGGAACAGTGAGTCCTTTATGTGTCGGCGTACCCGACCAGTCGGCGCGCTAAGTGGGCGAATTTGTCAGATTGTCTGTTTTGGAAAGTTACAAAATTGCTGAACACAGGCAACCCAATTATGATGTTGGAAAGATGTGGGAGGAGGGGGGTTTCAGTTGCCGGTAGGATGCCTCCAGCGTAATTCCTGCAAGATTGCCTGAGACTTATTGAAGCTCCCTCCTGTATGGAGTGCGTCCCATATCGCACAAGTGAAACTCAACAACTCGGTGCAATATACTATAAATACCATATAGATTCGCTCATGCATTAGGAACAATCATATAATCTGGGAAATTTCTGTCAGCACTTTCCTGACATCGTTCTCGACAGCCGCTTAAGCTAATGGGGGTCTGATTTGAATACTGCTTAGTCAGTAATTGCTGTCTCTTTATTGTCAAGTTTTTATGTTGCGAGATGGCCTCGGTCTTGACGACTGTACATCGCTTAACATTATCCCTGAGGTGCGGGGTCAATCAATACAGCAGGACCTGTCCTTTAGGAAAATGCAGATATGTTGAGAATCAATACTCCTGTGTCATCGCCTCTCATTTCAATCAGGGTGGCTGAGATATGACACCGTGGCACCTCTCCCGGGGTAAAGATTATACAACGGAGTGAATCTCAATGGAAGCCCATGAATTATTTGCTTCTCCTCTCGTTTCCCCACCTTCTTTAACCCACCGTAGCACCTCGTTTCCTGGGCTGTCGTAATTTTTGCAAGATTCACTTTTTAGGAATCACACAAAAGTGATGTTTCAGTTTTTAGATGACACGTTAAATCCAAGCCTAAACCGCTTCTCTTTGTCGAAGCCCGAGCTTGAGCCTGTCGCTCTGCATGAGCTGCACCAGTCATCCCTCTGAGCCTGAATCTGTGTCTGTTTCTCAAACTAAGCCTAAATCTGCTTCTCAGCCCGAGTCTGACTCTATCTCTTTATTATTCTGTCAAAGCCTTAACCTGCATAAATACCTACCAGGGGTCTTCGGAAACACGGGACCCTATTACAACTTATTTCATTAATGTAATTCAGCGAGGAACTCGGCTGCCAGGTATTCCTTGAATGATTTTGTTTTATCCCGTGCTGTCTGTTACCAAGGATAACAAATGACTGTGCATCTGGGACGTCTAATGATGTCCTGACAAAAAGGCCGAACCCACAACATGCTCCAAACCCTGAACAGTAGCAGCAAAGGAAGCTGTAAGCAAAGTGAAACGTTGGTGATGAAACTGTGAAAAAGAGGAAGGGTCAGCATCACTGATCATCTTCTCCAACCAAATGACAGCCCTGGTCCCGGACGTTGGTACCTGGCAATGATTGGTTGAGACGTGGACTGTACGTACATAGCGCTTGTCTAGTCTTCTGACCACTCGAAGCGCTACAAGGCAGCATTAACCCATTCACACGAAAGGAAACCGACGTATTCACGCACTGATGACGCATCATCAGGAGCAATTTGGAGTTTGGGGTCTTGCCCAAGGACACTTTGGCATGCAGCCTGGAGGAGCCGGTGATTGAACCCCCTATCTTCTGATAGGTGCACCACCTGCTCTACCTCTGAGCCACAGTCTCACATGTCTCATGGTCAAGACACAACGATAGCTAAGGACTCTAGAGTCACCTTATCTAACACTATCACCCACAAAATAGCTGTGTAGCCTGAATGCAGCGTGACGGTATTATTGGGCTGTGCATTGGAACAGTGTTAGTGAATTAAAAGTACTAATTACAATCACAGTTTCTTTTCATTTTGCACCCTGATGTGGCCACACATTGACACCAACTTATGTTTGGCTGAGACGAATACGTCGGTCCCTAGTGGCCAGAAAGGGTAAAATCGAATCCCGCTCCGCCTGGAAAGTCGGTTGAAGTGGAGTGAATGTCAGACTAAATATGGAAACCGAGCGTAACGAGTTTACGATTCTGTCTCACATCAGGCAACATGAGTGATTCTCTTTCATCCGAAGTCCTTGAACTTTCCCAGCGCTTGACCACCCAGAAGCGTAACCTCTGACTGAGAATCATCGATTACTCCTGCGTTCACACAGCAAAATAAAAAAAAAAAGTAGCCCTAGTTTCAAATATAGCCTGAACTCTGTGAGTCTGCAGCAGGGATACAGGAAGGACATGTGGTAAGACTGTAATTCTTGAGCATCCTTGGACACGCCTCCTGGTTCTCCCTTTTACTCTAATTTCAGATCACTGGAGTCGAAGGAGAGTTGGCAGGTAGGGCCCAGTAGCCCAGACATCCCTCTACTGAACAGAAACAGAATGAGCCTCGTTGTCGGACTGTGAGTTCCAGGCTTTCTCTTTCAGGTTCACTCAGCGTTTAAACATGTTTTGCTTCGAGCTGACCGGCCGTTGTCAGGGGTCAGTACCTTTTTTAGTCTCAGTCATGGTTTCCAGCTCAACTCATATGACGCTCCAGTGGACACATCTGCAAGCAACGGCAGCGCGAGGCTTGACACAAGCATCTGCTACGTGTGTGTGTGTGTGTGTGTGTGTGTGTGTTTGTCATTGTCTGTAAGACTTCTGAATTATCTTGCAAAGTGTTTTCCTTTTTCATTTCAAGGCCAAAATTCGGTTCAGGAAGGAGCAGAAGGCAGTTGTCAGTGTCAGTCGCCGCATTCAAGGTCAACGGCGAGACCAAAGCGTAACACACTCCACATCACACAGACAGGCGTGCGCAGGCGGCGCTCCTCCGAAAGAACCAACCGCAGCAATTAAACTCTGGAAAAATAGGACGTGACACCGATTTTAAGCAAATGTAAATTGAAGGCGGAGGTTAGGGTTCCTCTGCAAAACAAGCCAGGAGAAAATTGCAGTCATAGTCTGTTTGAAAACACTTGCCGCTGCAAACGTGGACCTTAATTAGCTTGATTGCGTTTGCTGTTGATAACATCACATTGCGGTGGTAACCCGCCGATGTTTCCCTCAGATGCACGGCGCGGCGTATCTTTCCTCCCATCTTATTTTCTAAGCGTGTATTCATTTATTATTTCCTCGACTGTGTCCGGCGCATGACAAGGTGCCGGAGCGTTTGCAATAAGTTTGTTGACATAAACACAATCATACCTGTCAAAACGTTCTATTTCAGTAAATCCCACAGCTAAAAAGGCCCTTTATTTTCACTGCGGCCAGCACAACAGCTGCTTGGGTTGGTATTACGAGGGCGGGAAGCAATAAAAGGACTCCTGTTGCTAATGCATTTGTGGCTGTGTTTAAATAAATGTGGCCAGCCGCCAATCAAAGCAGCCATAAGGAACATGACTGACAGACGATTGGTCAAGATCAAAACTCAGCCATCCAGGAGGAATACAACCAAGCGACTAGCGGCGGGGGCGGACATCGAACGGCAGCGCGTTGAAGGAAAACCTTTGTTCTTTAACAACGAGACCATGTTCTGATGTTGACTTGAGGATGATTCATGGTGCTCCTGATTGAAGCGAACCAGGCTGCGATGCTGAAACCAGCTGTCAGGGAAAAAAAAAAAAAAGGGACAAACATCAAACGATGCCATTTCATTTTCTCTAGTATCGAACTGCAAACACCATTAGTTCTGCAAACTGACCACAAAACAAGCAGACAACATCCATAACCCCTGGTCTGTAATATGTTGTTTCCGCTCAAATAATGCTATCATGAGCCTCCGGGAGCCTTGTAAAGGTGATTGTTATTTGGTATTTCACATACACGACAGTGGCCCCTCTTGGGGTCAGAGTATTGATTTCCTTTTTTTTTTCCCTCTTTCGATTCTGACATCAGGTGCCAGTGTTTGTGAAATTTCTTTCCCCGCTCAGCTTTGTTGACACTTCCTCTCAATTCCGAAGATCCTGAGGCCGCGGTGATATTTTCCCCAATCGATCTGTTTGATCAGAGGCGGTCTGATGGAAGCGGACAATTTGTCACCCCCGGCTCTGCGGACCGGACTGTATATGTCACCGGCCTGATGCGGCAAGTCATTTAGAGGCATTACCAAATTAACCAAGGCCGATCTCCATTGTTGGTGACAGGCTGGATTCTAGCGCGGGACGTGATTTATCCCACTTTAAATTGAATTAGTTAACCTTTCTGTTACTTAATATAATTGTACTGTTCCTCATAATTCATATTTGTGTTCCCACCGTGTTTGACTATGCAAGAAACTGGTCCAAAAGTCATTTAATCTTTGGCCACTTAGTGTTCTATTAAATGGGGAAATCATTCATCCTGATGGTGCAATATTTCACCCGGGTTCATTATTTCATTTAATTAGGGCGGCGGAATGAACAAATATTTGGCTGAAGAGCGAGCAGATGACGTTTTCCAGCTGAATAATTACACTTAAGCATCTGTCGGGTAATGACATTAGCAAAGAAAACAGAAAAACAAAACCCCAGATTTGCCCAAATGCGGATGTCGCCACACTGAAGCGCTTGAAGCTCGGCAATTCAGGCGCTCTCTGTCATTTCCACCTATGAATTATGTGAATGGCTGCTCATTTTTGCATATACGCAGACCATCGGCGGCGAGCTAAATGCTTATTTGCCGTGAGTGACAAAGCCAAGACAAAACCTGACAGTGTGTCTCGCGCTGTGTTTTGCGACGCGGCTTAGCTCCGCTTTCTTCTCCCCTTAAGGCTCACGGAAAACAAACATGATCCAATAACGGCCTAATAGGATGGAGGCTGATGATGAAACTTTTACTGTCATCACGCTCATTACCCGATAAAGACGCTAAAAAAGTGAGAGGGAGCGAGAGGCAGAGGAGGGAAAAGCCACAGAGAGAGACACAGAGGGGGAGGCGTGATGAATTTGGACGCGGAATAAAAAGAGTGCTTATTCAGTTGAGAAAGATTTATGACCTAATGCGGATGTGGTTGTGAACTCTTTAGTGCTTTGCCTCTCTCAAAATTTCCCCATCGTGGCGCTCAGTAACTCCGCAATCCTGCAATCAACATCCTGTCTCCATGTAAATGTGCATAAATGGCTCCCTACACAATGAAATTTATGGTCCAGACAACACACCCCGAGATTTAGGTCCAGAATCGCGCTCGAAGTATTGATTTACACATCGGCTCAGTTTCCAGGCATTAAATCCTGGGTGTTTACGCCTCAAACTGAGAAGATATGAAAATAATTACGGCAAGTGAAACCGAGACGCGTCATTCCTCAGATGAAGGTAATCCATTAATGAGCCATATTGTGTTTGGAATTGATCATCTGAGGATCTGAGGTGATTCAGATGTGAGGGTAATACAGACATATATATATATATATATAACATTCATTAATGGTGTTATGTGCTTGTTACTTCCTTCTCACTGTTACTTTGCAGCAAAGGTGCAACTTTTCCTACTGTTTCCAATGCAACTGATCCTGTAGCATGACTACAAACAGAGCTACTACATGCTGTTACAGCTCATTTCAGTTTATCCTTTATTAGAATTAAACATATTTTGAATGCAACCGATGATAAAATGACATATTTCCGAACCAAACTGAACCAAATGTGACTTGTTTAGTTTGAGTTATATCAAATGTTTAGCTTTTGACAAGTGTAGGTCTGACATCCAGCATGTCGAATGACTGTTAAACATGTTTTTATGATTCTTTTGATGCATTTTTATAAAAGAAAATCAACCTTTTTTTTCTCCCAAGTAAGCCTTGATGAGTACGTGAAGGCGAACATTTAGACTTTGATATTTTTAGCCACATTTCCTGACAGTCTCCATGGCGAATTTGACGTTTTTCTACCTCCAGCAGAAGAAAAAAACAATATCTGTCAGGTTTGTTCCTAACATACAAAACACAGTCATTAACCGGTTAATCAAAAGAGTCAGTGTGCGAGTCACAACTACAGCTAAGCATGCCCTCATTGATACGTCTGACCTGCTCAGGATGGGCTTCCTGTATAAATGATTCCACGAAGACAGGCACACTGTCACTAAACTGATCCTGGATCCTGTACCGCTCCGAGTACTAGTCCTGGTCATAAAGTTAATAATATTTGTGCGAGCGCTTCCCATCATCTCTAAACTTTTTGGCACATCACCCAGTTTCATGTCTTCATTTCAAATAATTAATCTTAATCATGCCTAATTCATCATGTTGTGGCAAACTGTGTTGTCATGGCGACTCAGACCAAACATAACCGAGACGCTTTGCGCATACTGATGAAGCAGACGCATGCAAACTGCATTTTACAAAACGCTGTTGCTAATTCAATAATACGGTTTCATATTTAAACCACACATGCAAATTGTGTTAAATAATGCACTGATGTCCTTTATTAATTATTTTAATTGTGCAACTTTTCAGTGTACAGCAGGACTTTTGGCTTTTGCTTTATCAGGAAGGCCGCCGTACCATAAACAGCTCGTTTGTAGAGCTTTCCGTTCACAGAAGGGTACACTCATAGCATGTTTGTTTTCTGGGTTCCTCAATCTGACTTCCAGAGTTTGTTTTTCCACCCAGTGGGACACTCCTGGGACTCATTCCACGCTCCCTGCTGCTGTCAGTGTACTGTAAGCGCCCCCAAGCTATGTGGCTTTGTGAAGTCGAACCGTGCCACTGCACCGTACAACTTCCTCGCATAAGGAAGAGGCTACATAAATGTTTAAAAGGGTTGGTTCACTGCCATCGCACAAAACAAAGTTAAGATATATTCTCACTCAGTGCTGGTGTAGCAACCTGGTCTCACAGAGATGCGCGAAGTGACCGGGAGCTCTCAACACCGCATTGCATCAGAGAGTACATTCAGGCATGTCATAAGCAATGCAAGTATTCATATGGGTGGACATAGTACAAAGACATGTCCATCGGGTGAGAGTCACTGTGGATTCATGGGTAAAATAAGGACTTTCATACAGGAAGCAATGTTTGCTGCCTGTATAGCCAACATCTTTTATAGAAATAGCTATTTTAACCCAAAGAATGACCATTTCCCTCAAATAAATGATTTTAAACGATTTAAAAAAATAGTAGCAATGGCGCCTCTGGCACACAAAACCTTAATTATCTGCATATATCTGAAATGGTACCATAAGCTGTACATAAAGATGGACAACATGTCCAATTCCTCCCAGTGTGCAAAAACGAAGCCAATCATTTGAGCCCATCTGCTAACATGGGTGGGCGGGGATTATGACCTATCGACCTATCCTGCAACCCAGGAGGTTTGTTTGTTTGTTTTGAGCTTAATAATGGTTGTTTCCCATGTTGAGTAAAACCGAAAAAAACCAGAGTTTCATAGGAGAGACAGGAATTATTTCAGAAAAATGGTGAAAAACTCAGAAATTGCCACAAAAAGGACAACACAGCTGGAAAAGTTATTGTAAGTCAACTTCTTTAAAAATAATAACTCAGTTTTCTTCTGTTTTTACACCTGTAACTGATGCGTTTGTGCATGGGACGCTGCCAAAACACAGGTGACCTACACAGCAGCAGCGCGCCTGAATGCATCCTGCGTAAACACTGACAGCTGCTGCTGCTGCTGCTCAACTATCGTGCTGCTCTCGCTATAGGCAGCCTGCGTAGACGTCGTGTCAGATACACTTCGTATTTACGTGTCATTTGGATGAGCTGAAAGCTACAAAGCCACAGTTCACTGGAGGTTTACAGTGCTGCACTACTATTTGTTGCTATTATTGTGTTTTTAGGTGTCACGAAAACCCTTAGAGGCTGCAGAAAAGGGTTTTTTTTTTCTTTCTTTCTTCCACTTTGAGCCAGTTCTGCATAAACATGATTTGAGAGAGTCGGCCGCAGTGGCCTCTGCAGTGTGGATGCAGCACCGATGCATGATGGGGTACTGCTACGGTGGCCATGAAAGTGTCTTTATGGGTTTTAAAATGAAACAGGTCTATCAGACAGAGGACTAGTTTGAGGCAGAGTGCAAATGAAATGGAAGGAAAAGAAACACCACCACCCATATAAAAGTGCCCCGGAAATAAATATATAACGTAAAAATAATGAATACTCAGAGGAGCACTGTGTGTCTGCGTGCGTGCATGTGCCTTTGCGTGTCCATCCCTTGATATTTGCTCCAAAACCACCCAGTGCCACTCAGCACCTGTTCGTCGTCAGATTTAAACAGCAGCAGAGAGCAGTGAGCAAAGACAAAGAGTTGTTCTCAGCTCCAGTGCCAGGTATATCTTCTCTCTTCCCCTCTGGCACACTTCGCAGGCATCCACCTCCCCGCCATGTTCCTCTGGCATTCAAAGTAAGATTGCTGCAGGAAGTCGTGCCAGGCTCGGCTTCTCATTGGCTGGCCTTTGGAAGTGCCAGCAAAGAAACCATGTTAACCCAACCGGTTCCAGAAGTCTACACGAGTTAATGCATGAATTAGAGGAATGAAAGAGTAAATTATTTCTTATGATGAATTTTTGACCTGAGTGAATCTTTGCACATTTGATCACTTTCTTTACTCTTCACTGTAAATTTAATGCGGTCATGTCTATTTTAACTAGCGGCGGAGGCTACCGGTGAATATTTCATTGATCCGGGTGGTGTGTTTTGCTCGAGACATCTGAAACCTGTTGCCTCCTGTTGCAGGTATCCAGGATTCATCTTTTTCACTTGGCATTTAGAGCGAGCTCGATGCGGAGCCTAATGCAAGGCTTCCCTACTTTATTGGCTGGCCTTTGGCGGTTCCAGCAACTAAACTCATTTATTGGCACTCTGGTATGGCCTTCTCATAACATAATGTGAATAAATCAGATGAACTATTCAGATGAGATTGTATCTGTGTCAAAGAATAAAGGTGACTATGATAATTAAATCCATTAACACTGTGAATATAGGAAGTGGCGGCTTGGAAGTCACTTGGATGGGGTGAAATGTATGTTTTAATAGAAACACAGAAATAGCTTCCAAGGGCAAACAAGAATAAAAATGCTGTTTATTACTGTTTATCTAATCCATGTGAATAAGTGAATCAAAATGGAAAACAAGTGCTTGAATAAAAGCACAGTGGACTTTGCAAATGTGAAAAAAGGGCGAGAAAACAAAAGCAAACGTAAAAAAGTCTGACTGCATTTCCTGTTACGCTTCAGTGTTTCTCCTCAGCTCAGGAGGCAGGCAGTTTGGGACGCCGCACATTTATTTATTTCATTTTTTGACAGGACGACGATCATCTTATGCCATGAACAGGTTTCTTTACATATTAATTACATCTACCAGCTGGTGCGAGAGAGGACAGCTCCAGATATGTGGCCCAAGCGGACTCATTAGTTTTTACCCACAGATCTTAGCTGCTGTAGCACAAACTCGCACACTCATGAAAATGCAATAAGGAATCTGAGTTCCCTGCTCCCGCTTTTATTAGTGCTATTACTGCAAGTACAATACCACCGACTTCACTTCTACTTTGACTACCACCACAGAGAAAGTAGCAGAGTTTCATCTAACATCTAGGTGCCCGGACATTAGAGAAAACTTGATGAAATGCCACTTAGGGTGATGTTTTAGTGGAGAAACCATGATGCAGTGTCATAAGGTGCCTTGCTGATGGAGAAAACAGGATTAACTACCACGTGGGTTGATTTTGCAGTGGAGAAAATGTGATGACGTGCCCTTTTGGTGACCTTCCATAGGCGCAAATGCTGTGCACTGCCTTATAGGGTGGCTTTACAGCAGAGAAGACATGACGAGGTGCCATACAGGGTGTCTTACCAGTGGAAAAAACATGATATTGTGCCACATCGGGTGCAATCGTGCCTCCTCAGTTGCTACTTTAATATCTTTGGCCCTGTACTTTAGACAATATGAGTGAAAACACATTTAAATTTGCAGAAAAACCAAAAAACTGTTAAGTCTCCAGACTGAAAATAAACATATTGAGTGGTGGACATCAGCCAACCTGAATCCAACGTCGGTGGCTTGCAGCTGGCACGGTATGGGCTTCAGAGACACAGTGACCATTCCTTGAACTTCATCTAAATTCAAAATGCAACAGTGTTTGCAAATATCCTAATCAGTGGCACTGTGGTCATTGGATTGTCTATTATATAACGCTACAGATGTGATTATTTTCCAGCCAATCAGGTTAAACTTCTCTTACTAAGTATCTTCCATTAATGAAACGGTTTTCCTCTTGAGGGTTACTGTGTCACCGCTCTTATATACAAGATACCATTCAGATACGTCTCCCATGTCACTCACAGATTCACTCTTGTTTAGAAAGAGAGAGATTAATAACTCCTAAATTTCTTAGTAGCAGAAATATTTCAATAGGATTTTCAAATTTTAATTGTTGGACCACTTTGTTTTGTTTTGTTAACATAACTCATGCCTCAAGGTTGTACGGGAAATGTTTTAAATAAACTGTAACCTACATTTTTAACCATGCTAGCGGCAAGGCTGTAGAGATGGCAGGCGGTGACGGTCTGTCAGCCACAAAATTTGGTACAAACACTGACGTTCCCCTCAGGATACATTTTAATTGCGCCGGTGATCCCGACATTTTACCCAGCGCCAATAACGCTGTGATCTGTGACAAAATACCTTCAGCCTCAACCGAACTGTATCTTTGGCAATAACTGGCAAATGTTTGCATGCAAACACAGTAACTTATGCCGGTGCACGTGGTCAACTCAAGACCTCCTTATTAGGAGCATGTTTGTCATTTTAAGCATGTTAGCATTTAGCTACAAGCGTAGCTAGCTAGACTGACTCATTTAAGCAACATGCAGCTTTGTTTCATTTAATGCAGCCAACCCTGCGGTGTTTTTACTATTCGTGAGCATCCTGTCTGGGTTTTTAACTATGATTTTAACTTATACAGATAACTAAAACTCAAAAAACACACTAAACACTCAGGCTGCTACTCATGTGCTACCAATACAGTATTCAGCACTTGTATTACTTTTGTTTGAGATACGTCATCATCACAGAACCGTAGGGTCATATTGTCGATGTGTTCAATATGTTTCAATGGATCTTTTATTATAATTTAAAAAAAAAACCATCCTATATTTACACACGCCTCCATTTTCTGCTGGATGTTTGCATACCAGCGGAAACCCACATGTTTGCTGATGCATGCAGGGAAATTCATCCTCTGTTTCTGACCCATCTTAGGAACATTGGGCAGCTATTGCCCAGCACCCAGGGACCAGCTCATTTCCTGAGGCCAGCAGCTCGGTCAAGGCCAATACCAACTACCAAGCATGTCTTTTTTTTTTTTGCTGTGGGAGGAAATTGGAACAACTGGAGGCAACCCGCTCAGATGCAAAGTAGCACATACGATTTCACACGGGAAGGTCCAGGGCTTAGATCTTAAGACCTTGTTGTCTCAGCGCTTACCACCGAACCGCCACACTGCCGAATTTACACAAATGCACAAACAGCCTGGAGTTACAGTCATGACAATCCACACGACGGGGTTTAAAAATGACGTGATCGTGCACTCTTGCCCCGATGCGAGTTTCATGCTCCAAAAGAAAGTGCCTTTTTTTGGGGGGGGGGGTTTTGGATGCATGTTGTGTACAAGGCATGAGGCATATGTCGTGTACAGCTGGTGGTACTCTGGGGGGTTCGTCTCCGCCTTATGCACAACATGCTTCCTGCCCAATACAAATGAGGCAGCTGCGGGGATCGGCAGATTCACCTACGTGCACAGCACCATGCACTGGTAGGCTAACAACTCCCAAACATCACGGCTGTCGCATCCATTTTCCTTTTCAGCAACGTGGACACTACGAGCAGGTGTTCCTTGGGCTGCAGATCGGTCTGAGGTGGAGGAACAGCAACCGTGAATGTGTGCTGGAGAGATTATAAAGCCACATTAATGTAGACCTATTCTTAATCCCGTCATCATTTAAAGATCAGCCTGTGTCAACCTGAATACTTGCAGGAAAAGCAGGTCATTTGAATGATTCCTATACGTTTGAGGAGCTTCACGTGTTCTCCCACCACCCACCGCATCCTGCACTCAGCATGGCATTTTCCCTGGCCTCATCCATATTATAATGTCACAAGACAGATTTCCAAATAGAAGCTAATATAAACATTAGGAAGACATCTTTGGCAGCATTAGTCTTTGATTGAATGCCATTTAAACCTCCGTGCGAGTGTGCTGAATCAGAAGGGTGGGACTTGGCAATCTGGTAGGAGAAATTCCCTTTGAGGACGAGTGTTTCATTTCTACTTCTTTAGCGAGGCACAGAGCAGCAGCGCTGCAGCACGCACACACACGCACGCACACGCATCTCCACACTCGTAATTTAAAAACGCACATTAACACACATGTGCCCACACAACCACGGCGTGTGTTCGTTGCCTAATGTGGCCACAAAACATTGCGTTTCTGTTGCCAGCTAACTCGAATTGGCTCATCATTACGGCGTACTGGTAAAGATCCAGACTTCGTTCCAGCTTAATAACAATGTTTGTCAGAATGCTGGTAGTTTGTTCCCATGTGGGAGGGATTCAGATGACAAGTGTGCGCTTTCAGTTCGCCTCCATTTTATTTTGGTTTTATAGAACAGTTTCAAACAGACTCCGATGTGTCTGACTGCTTCACTTGGCGCCAGACAAATATCAAATGCAAAAGAGCATTAATAGATGAAAATATGCAAAGCAGGCAGTTTAAAGGGAATAAAACAACAAAGTAGGCATTTACGCACAAGGTTTCGATGTTAATTGGAGACACTGAGGAGTTTAGCTCGCTGTTTGTCTTTATGTCGCCACAGGTGTTTCACATTTTTCATTTTACACTCCTCCCACCTCATGTCATGGGTTAGCTCTATCAAAACAATGGAATCACAGTGAGAAGCAATTAGCACATTTGTCTTAAGTTGTTTTTTTGTTTTTTGCCTTTGCTGTGATTCAGGACGGCCTCTAATCTCATGCAAAGCTGCTTTGGATTGCGCGTGCTGCAGCTGATCTTTGTTTGTTTACGCACAGAACGCCAGGACGGCTTCGCTGCTTTGTTTAAAGTCACATATACTTTATTCTGTGCTTTGTATTGCGAATTCCTCTCTGACAGAAGCATGGGTACGGGCTTAGCGCTGTTAAACAGCTCATCTATAAACATAGGACTAAAAAAAAAAAAAAATGATTCCATTAGACACGGCGATGTTTCTCGCGAGGCGGAAACAAGAAACTCCTCTGCACATTTACATGCCGTGCCTGTTGCACAAACACGAGTCTGCCCAGGTTGACGTTTTGAGCAGAATCTGAATGGATCTTCAGAAACCTGCCGTAACCATTCGGACTGAACTGAATGTACATTTCTTCTATCTGTGCTGAGCTCAAACTAATGTCCTCAGACAGTTTCACAATGAACATGACTTACAGTGTGCAGAGACTGATTGCCCGTGGCAGCTTGCACCCGCAGCCAACTAAACTTAGCACCGAACCGGTCCCTCAGTGATGTTTTGTGTAAAATAATTTTCTGGAAGGTTGAGCTGCATACAAACTTTAGGATTAGACATACTGTACAGTCTGGAAGTAAACTAATTTAATCCTCTCTCAATTTCACTGTTGCGTGGACTAAGCTGTCACAAACTTAGCCCTACACAGTCTGTTTGTGTTTCCCCTGTTTTAACCTGCCACGTGATTTTCTCTATTTAACTGTAGGGTGTTTCAGTGAGCGACTCCGGGGGAAAACCTTGCCCCATCACAGGAGGAAACTGGCTGATAAATGTGATAATTGGTAGAGAGTCGGACTTTGGGGAAACTGGCCGCGTTCCCCTTTGGATCAATAATGCACACCCTAAATTGAAACTCATCCAAGCCGAACTGGAGAATGAGTTTGCAATCTATTGTCAGCTGGGAACAAGGCTGCATTCCAGTGGCTCAAAAGCTATATGAAAGTGAAATTGAACATGACTCCTCGCTTGCTGCTCGGCTAATCCAACTTTTTGAATGCGTGGAGGGGCTTCATGATGATTACACAGAGGAGGAGATGGGAATCAAATAGCCACTTCATGTTGCAAGAGCAGAAGTCATGCCCAATCATTGCCCACATCCTGATTTATTCTGTACCCTTATTGTAATAACTAATCCTAATAACTGCTCAAGGCTCAAGTAACTTTCTTGGTTTCACTTTGGTCTCTTCCACTGTTGCAAAAATCCCGAACTTAGATGATGGACAACTGAAAGTGCATTACTCATTTCTGCCGGAGAGATGAGTGGTTTTGATTCTAAAAAAAAAGGCAAAAAGCGAACTTGAAAAGAGCCCCGCCCACAATGAATTCAGCGCTCAAAATAAAAAAGCGTTAGTTCTGAGAAAAGAGGAACCGAAGGTCGCCGTGACACAGAAGCATCTGACTCCCATCACCTCCGGTTTTCACTCATCTGTGAGCAAATTCAAAGCCGTGTGGGGGAAAAAAAAAAACAAAAAACGTCACAAAGGCCGGGCGACTCGGGCCATTTGGCTAGCATCTTTAGCGCTAGTGGCTAGTGGCTAGTGCTAGTACGTCAGGCAAATGAATCTTACACAAATAGAACAGGAAACTGAAATAAACAGAATAAAAGAGACATGTAGCACATTTTAGATCAGACACTTGAGTCCTGGTTAGTTTGGTGACGCCCCTTGTTACTTTCTGTATCATGTAGACAGAGACACAGCTTGGGCCACTGCTGTTTATTGAAGCGATGCATCAGCGTGGTGCTGGGAAGCTCTGCATCGAGTATGTATGACTCAGTTTCTATTAGAATTTGATCCATTCGGTTTAATAAAACTGAAAAAAAAAAAACAACAACTCAAAAAGCCATATCATAAAATTATTTTCAAGCTATTTATGTGCGAACCAGCGGGAAGTCGGCCGGCTGAGCGACTGGAAGTGTCTAATGTGCGTGGCCTCGTGGGTCCGAGAACGGAAAAAAAAAGCCTGAAAAACACTTTGCTGTGCGCCTTCAGAGAGCAAATTACAGTGAAGGCAATGAGGAACGGAGCATTCAGTCCTCTTCATACACCCGTGCAAACGCAGCCAAGACGATTCCTCACATCTCTGTGTCTCTTTCACTCAAAGCTGAAGAAGACAAGACAGGCAGCAGTCGCTCAACATGGCAACGTTAAAATGCTGTTTTCTGCTTTAAATGAAATACATTTATGGACCAGCCTTGATTACAGTGAAACCATGCATTGTGCAGAGGAGCCAGGAAGGACGAGCCCAGCAGTCGCAATGACACCTTCCATGCGGACAAGGCAATTACAGAATGCAAATGCGCTGAAAGGCAAAAAAAAAAAAAAAAAAAAAAGGTTTTGAATTACGAGGTCACAAGGTTTCAAAATAAATATCTCTATTTGAGTTAATCAGCTAAGAAACCACCGGTCGCCGGGTTACTGCATGTAAAAGCAAAGGAGATAACAAGCAAAATGACAACAGTGAAACGAACCAAAGTAGCAGGTGAAGAGTGTGAATGTTATAACAAGCTCTTACATAGTATAAGACACACTGCCGGCCTCGGGGTTATTTTCAACTCCAGTACAGGCGCCTCACACCCAGTCGATGCATTACAGTGAAGCCTGTCATGAGTTCTCTCTGCTGGCCTGTGTGTCTCACTGAGGGGCCTTTGTTGCATGTGCCATGAGGTAGCCTCGGTGCTGCAGCGCTGAAGAGAGCTCGGGGCTCCGGGCTCACTCCCCTCCCTGTTCTGAAGGCCTGACAGTCCTATTAGGACTGAATGAGGAGGAATTTGCCTTACCTTGGCAAAAGATCTCTCATAGACCCTGACAGCTATGGCAGCTCGTCATGGCAGCTTGCTGATGAGAACTCTACAACCACCTCCTCCCGCCACTGCCACTGCTGCCATCAACAGGCCTCTGCTCCTCCTCTTCAATCCTTCATCTGGAGCGCTTTATGCTTTATGCCAGAATATCTTTTTTTTTTTTTTTCTCCCCCCCTTCCTTTTGACTATAAAAACAACAAAATGGAAATATAAAATACCAGTATCTCTCTGCAGCGACCGGAGAGAAAGGGAGCGCTGGATCCACCAAGGCAAAGCGTGGAGCGGGCTGACTGACAGAAAGGAGTTGAAAAGCACACAAGGCAATTTAGAAATTTATATTCAATCTCCCCCCCTTGTGGAAACCCAAACTAAACTCCTGGCATCCCATTTTTCTGGCTGACACGCCATGTAAAATTGATCAATACAGACTTGTCACCTCCAGCTGACAAGAGAGGAGAGATGGAGCGACAGGTAAGCCCGTGCACGGCAGTCGGTGAACCCCCCCGAGAGTTATTGTTTGCAGGTTTCTATTTTGTAAAAGATTACGTGTCCTGGCCTCGTATGGTGCATTGTATGTCTAGAAACTCAAGGAAAGCTAATGCAGTTATCAGTGTCAAACCTGCAGGAAGTGCCTCAAGGCTGTTTTCATCATTGCTGCACATAAAAACACCCCATGTTGCTTTTAGCATAAAGGACACTTCGATCACATCGTCCTGCTGACGACAGCTCTGCAGATAAGAAATGAAAAACTTGTTTGTCGCCGCTAACGCCAACGTGCAGCTGAATCCGAAGAGTCACACTTTCACGATCACAGGTTCAACCCCGAGAAGCAAGAGCGCAGACAGTCGATGAATCACCAGGAAGTGAAACACAAGAAAGAGCCTGCCAAGTATGAATTGGTTGTGGCCATCTGGCAGTGATGAGCAAGTGCCCCCTTCGCCTCCTCAGCCCGTCGACTGGGACCAGTGAAGACAGAAATCAGTCAGATGAAACTGATGCGGACATCAGGTGGTGGATCCACTTACAGCTCGTCTCGCCTGAGCTCCCTTTGACTGCTGGTGCACTTCGATACGCTGCCTTGCCTCTGCAAGACAGTTCTATTTCTCCAGCCTCCTAAAGGTGTTCAGCAGTGACTAAACACTCCCAAATGACCTTATCAATTGTTTTATTATTTCAGCCATGGAGAGGGTGGTGCTAGGAAAGGCGGGAGAGACACACTTTCAGTTTGTAGATTAAGTGAGGATCCAGCCCGCCCCGTGCAAAACCTTCAGAAACATCTCCGACTCTAACGAAAGTGAACAAGGGATGCTTTGATCACGCTACTGAGGTTACCTTGATTTCAAGGTCATTCCTCACATCCATATTCTTCCTTTGTTCTCTTTCATTCAAGGCTTGTACGCACCGCCTATCCTGAGTGGATTCTCACAGAAACCTCCCTGGGATGAATGTGCAACGGCTCCAACGTTGCACCATCAGATTTGGATCTTCAATCAAAGCTGAAGAGGCATTACTGCTAGCTAACGTGCTGATTCACCGTTAGCTGCCTCACGGGAGTTTGTGTTAGCAAGCGTTAAGAATGGATATCAGCTGACTGCATACGAGCACCGTAATAGCCCATCAGGTTCAATTTGTGTATGCTGATGAATAAATTCAAGATGCAATCATGTGTTTGATGAAGATTCACTTTCCTGCAACAAGCTATCTTCTCAAATGCTGTAATAGTGTCTTTGCGGGTCGACTGTTTGAGCTGTCACAGAAACCGAGGAAGTGGATCACGTCACTCCAGTTCTCTGATCGTTCCACCGGATTCCCGCCGATAAAAGAACCGATGACTGAACGACTCGATGAAGCCAAAAATATGGCTGTTAGTCAACGAGGCTCTGAACGATGAAGGCCAAAACACAATTTGTATCCGCTGCAATGTTGCAGTGAAAGATCAAAACACTAAAAACACGAGGAACAATTCTGTTTTCTGTTTTCTGAAATCAAAATCTCTAAAATTCTCCGAAAACAAAGTCAAAGACTTTCCAGTTTGTCGATGCGTTTCATTAAATCAAATCAAATTAAACTTCTCTTACACAGCAAAACAACCTCAATTGTTCTGGTTTGTCTGTTTTATTCTGCTTTAGCTCGTTTCATTTTCTATTTAATTCCTGTGACTTTCTTTCTTTGGAGCGAATACAAAAAAAAAAACAACTCGCCAAGAACTGTTGTCAGTCGGCACAATCGTCATCCTTGGAGCCGCCACAGCTGATGCACTTTGCTACGTTGTTCAGTCAGTCGTGAGACAGTCAAGGCATAGGCAGCACCACGGATAAGCTTACGGCGCTTAAGCCCTAAACGTTTCACCGTTCATCACACACAGCATTCTCTAACACTAAACTCTGATCATAGCTGCACGGGAACCAATGTATTTTAAATGGAACGACTGTACTGGAGGGAAACGCTGGAGCGGAATAGAAATTAGAGGGTCTACCGCTCCGATGTTTAGCTGCGCTCATGGTCGCAAATACCGGGTGCACCGGCAGGGGTTCTCTGCTGCTAACACAATGTGGGACAGCTACATTAATGCAGAACGCGTTGACGAATTGCGTCGCAGAGGCTTTTTGCGTGCACGTGCCTCTAAGTCTGCAAGAGGATGCAGAGTTATTATAAAGCATGAGCGCTGTGTTAGGAGGCCGTTCACCTTATAACGTCTCTGAAAGCTTAATGACATCCCGCCTTGGCCCTGGTAATGACTCATTCCTAAATTCTGAAGTGTTGACGTCTTCGTCAGCCATTGTTCAAACGTGCTCCTCACTGATTTGATTTGGCCCATTGAATCCAGAATGCACGAATCTGCAGTATGTAATTAGCAGGCAGAAAACTAAATGTACAGGCCTGCAAAAACTGGGAGTGGTTGTGCTTTTGTGAGCCCGTGTGCCAGGTGTTTTGTTTGCTAGCAGCTGAGTCACTTCATTATTCCACACCGTAGTCTGATTGCGCCATTTTTAGAAGGTCCATTTAAGCTGCTGACGCACCCCGAAGGTCCACATGTATTGACCTGAAGGCTCTGAGTGTTTCCTGGCTGCAGCCCTGAGCTTATGAAATGATGATTTGACAAAATTTAACCCACGCATATTCTGTATTCTTATTTATCACAATGCATGTTGCACTTAGATACTATCCTCTAGCAGGCTAGCATCGTTCTGTCATGTATTTCCGTGAACGTCTGTTGGAAGAGGTGCACGCGTGTTGTGGAGATGCCATGGACTAGTTATAGGTTAGCAACAGTGTTAGCAACTGTTATCATACTTTGTTTTTAACGTTCACGACCGGTCAAGCCGTGTCAGGTTTATTCGCACAGTCCGGTATCACAAATGTTGTCTGAATGGGCTTCACAGGTTAACATGGCATTCATGCTTGTACTCCGTCCCTTAAATAAGAGGAAAAATACCCACAAATAAGGAAAATTTCAAAAACGTATCACAGAGCGTGACGTTTTCCCACAATTATCAACAGCCAGGAACTGGATATTTTCCACTGTGATGCTAAAATACAGACACTATGGATTATTTATGGTTTTATTTATTTAGTCTATGTAACATTGAGGTACAAAGGTTTAAAATCAGATGTGGCGCAGCGGTTCTAAATGGTAATTCAGCATCCCCCAGAGCCCAACAACGGTGTACAGTCTGTCTTATCTGCAAGGCTTTGTACACACACACACACACACACACACACACGCTTTCTTTTCTTGTTCAAAGTAACATTTTTCAACTTTTATGCACGCCCGCGACCTTCCGACACACACCTACACAAACATTCACCTTGCCACATTCATTCGTTCACGCTCGCCAGAATGCATGCGACAGAGACCAGTGCAAATTACTACAAATGCAAATATTAAATCTGCAAATTGCACACACACACACACACACACACACACTCACAGAAACACACTTACGCGATTCGTGTGCGGTATGAATAGATCACCAGCCGACTGTGAAGTGGTGCAGCTCAAAGGGAAAATGTGGCGAGTGTACATGAGTTAGGATTAGAAGTACAGTGAACATTTCAATAAAGAAAATAGATTTCTCACAATAAACATCTTGGCGTTTATTTATAATAAACAAGTCGAATTATAACCTAAGCTGAGCACCTAAGCTGGCGGTTATCCAGTGAGTCGCTTTTGTCATGAGTGCATTAAATGAAGTCTGCGTGGAAACGTAAGTACAACGCAAACCAGCTGAGCGCTCAGTTTCCGCTGCAGCATTGTTTAAGTGCCAACGTAATTACGCTGCAGCAGAATCTGAGGGAACAGCCGTCTTTTATTTTCAAGTTCATGGTAGTGTCTGTGTCTGCATCTCCAGGCACAATCGCAAAACTGACACTGCAATCTCTTCAGAGTCCGATCTCTGATCCGATTAATTAATCGCTAATCTGCATTTAGGATTGGGAGCTAAATATCCGTTTCAGCAGCTTGGAGGTGGTTGCATTTTCCAATCCCCACGTGGGTTCATGTATTTGGGGTTACGTTCCCTCGATCAGAGGACAGCTGTCATAACTTGAGATTCAACCTGCAAGCGTTTGACCGGCGACTGACATGAAAACCCTCTATGCTGCCAGGTGAAATCGACATCTGCGCCCCGTCCCCGAGACAGGCGGCACGTGAAGATAAATTAATGAGACGTCCATGTCCGTTCCTTTCATCTGCAGTAATTGAAGCTCGCTGCAGAGGAGTGAAAGGTTAGGGGAAGCCCACTGCTGCTAAAAATCTACATCAAATATTAATGAAGAGGAGCCTGGGATGATTCAGCCTGTGTATTATTAATGATGACATTGGTAGAGTCAAACTGAGTGAAGGACATCGTGTGTGGACACAGCGATGTTTAGAAACCCCACGCTCAATTACTGACATCTTATGCATTCATACAGTCCTTAAATTTGGCACTGGACAGTCTAATTAGTGTTTGCAAATATTATCTGACAGTGTATATCTATTAAAAGAAGAGAATTAATGCATGCTATGTTGAATATAAAGCCTGGAGCTGCTCCGCAGAGCGTGAATGCAAGGGAACAGGTGGCGGAGAGAAAATCTGGGAGGATTTCCTGGTGTATCTCCGGGTACGTTTTGTTTTTTAGGACTAATACCACAAATATTAGACAAAACCTGTGTGATTATGAAAACGACGCGCGGCTCAGAGACAACCGGTGTTATTTGGGTAACGTCAGATATCGTAGATTACAGGAATACAAATGAAGCTGAGTTGTGCTTTAAGGATTTAGTGTAGATCATGTTTTCACGCTCCCACTGAGATGTTTGTTGAAACTTCTCAAACTGCAGAGGCAGCAGTCGAGCGGTGTTGGCACAGAAAACTTAATTTAACTTAACTTAACTAACTTAAACTTAGTTCATTTTGTGAATGATGGTCCCATTTAGAGTACTTAACACTTGTGATTGACAAGCTGCAACCACGGCAACCGTCAGTCAGAGGCAAAGCAGTCAATGTCCATGCATCCAGCGCCACCCACCTATCCAAATATGGTCACAGAATCAGTGATGTCACGGCGTCTACCTGCATGGATGTTTGTTTTAACCACCATCATGATCAAATTCAAAGTTGCCTGCACCTATACAGACCTTAAACACTGCAAGGCATTGAAGTGCACATACACACAACACTCCTGGATGTTTGCTCGAACCCCCAAAGCTGTTTTCTTATGTTATTTCTTGTTTTATATTTATTTTATATTTTTTTAATTGACATTTTTGAGATCACCTAACGCTCTGCAAATTATGCATCGCACCTACGGTACAGTTTGCAAAAACTCATTAGACGGTTGGCGTCGTGGTTTTAAAATGCAGCATCAGAATCTGTTTTTCTCCTCATGTGCATTAAGCAGATCTGATTTATTGATATCAGAGATGCATCTTTCTCGGGATCTTTGCTTCTCTGAGCACATCGGCGTCCGTGGGCACAGTTTGCAGTTCGTCCATACATTCATTGATGCATTATCGTCACCCGGGTTCACCTGCCCATCCTGTTATTGTGGCGATGAAATGACTCATTTGCAGACGTTATTATCCCTGCGGGGTGTTTGGCACATGACAAATAGCTTCGGGAGGATTACCACCACACATCTGGAGAGCCAACCCTGATTTGCATGTAGCTTAGGAAGACTCGTGACACAACTAGTAGAGAAACATACGTGGTTATGTGTCAACGGCAATATATTAAATTGCTGTATTTTATCCTGACGTGAGACACTTGAAACGACCGGCGTGAATGGTGCCATTATCGTATCACTGCCACTTTGATTACGTGATTTAATAAACCCCCGCCTCAGAATTAAAAAACCAAAACATGGTGACATGATAATATCTGTCTTTGTGACGGGGATTAATGGGCCTAATGGGAAATATGAATCATCTGCCCGTGACAGCGCTGATGTTTACTGATGTTTAGATTTTGCATTTAATATACAGAATGTGATGATGAATAGATTAACCTCCGAGGCTGGAGAGGCGAGTCGTCACCCATTCTAGTTGAATTCTGCGTTTGGATAAACACACATTAGGACATAAAGACACAGATATTGGCTACTATATGCAACTCCATCTGCTCACCGCTAACGTAATTAATTTCACAACTCGATGACAGAGATATTGAGGTACGTCTGTTTTAAAGCAATTCAATTATCTGCCTAATCTAACAAGGCAGAGGAGAAATCGATGGCGCCGTATTGGTGCGATGCAAGCAAAGGAGATATTTGGAATTCCTTGCAGATCTGAGAGGACAAAACCAATTTAGGGTTTATCTTTGTCAGGTTCTATTTCCAAAAGCTAAATAAGCAAATTTCTGCTGGAGTGTGGAGGAAAAAGCACAAATGTCTAAAATGCGTGTTTACATTTTTCACTTTTTAATCCATAAAATGAATAAACCTAAATACTCGGTATATATCATGGACTACAGCGCACCTGTCGGGCTAACCAAGCGTTTAATGTGACAGTATTTACTGTTTTTCATAATCTGGTTGGCCGGCACTCGAGGAAGAGCCATGATTGGTCCTGACACACCATTTCATTTATTACAGCTTTAGAGGTAATGGCAAAACTTTGGGCCGGACTGAAACATCTCAACAGCTATCGGATGGATTGTTGAAGTCTTGCAAAGACATGCGTGTCCCTCTTTGGGATAAACTGCATAGAAACATGGCATAAAGATTCATGCCCGAGATTAATTAAAACTCTGGCAGTCTCTTCTCATTACATCTAGCACAATCATGTGGCCATAATGTGTATTTGTCTTATACCTTTGCCCAAATATCTGCAAAGCTAATTAGCAATTGCTTTCATGCTAGCATGCTAAAACAGAGAACATAGTGATCTTTCCTTCTTGCCTCCTTTAGTCAAGCACCAGTCTTAAGTGGAAGCTACCCCAAAGATTACACCTCTATATTTTATGTATTTATTGGAGCGGGCATGCTCTGCTTCTACTAACTCTAATGGTATTTGCGCTCCTATTCATTCTGGCGGTCTGCCACAATTCAGTTGACTTTCATTCATCAAAGGGCCGTCTGCGCAGCCTGCACAAACCGAGCAATAAGTCCTTATTGTGACCCAAATATTATAACACCAGGTACCCTTCCAACATTTTATTACACTGGAAGCGACTGGCAATGTTTCTTGGGATGATTATATTATGAGGAGCGACCGTTGCAATCGCAGGCTCCCGAAAACACAGATTCCAAAATGATCTCAGTTTATTCAGCTGCGTGCGCGTTGGACACCAGCAGAAGGCTGAACATGTAAATGGAGAGCGTATTGATTTTCATCGTCCGCTTGATAATGATGAGGATGAAAAACAGTATTAGTGCGCAGTGATGAGGTGTTTAGGAAAAAGCTATTTGTCATCGCCTTTGACCTCAATCCCTGATCGATGTTTTCAATTTGCGCGTCGATAAAAGCGAGCGGGCGTAATGCGAGGACTCGACAAAATCCTACAGGGGTCACATTAAAAATGCAAGGCGTGGTAGATATCTCAAGTGCACTGACTGGATGTTGTCCAAATATAATATTGTACCCCTGCAGCAATTATAGGGATCGCTGGGAGGGTGGCGACTGCGAGGAAATGAACTCAGGATCAATCTCGGCACTTATCAGGATATAAGTGAGTCGGCCGAGGTTCAAGGAGACTTCAGGAATCTGTTTGGCGCCTGACGCGGTGCAGCTCGGGCCGGCGGAGGACGACTGCCGGTCTCACTCGACTCTTCAGCCCATTTAATTACGCCGCGCCTTCCCTCGCGTCTCTCTCAAACGTACGGTTTTTGCACTTCATCGGGAAACTTCCACAGGTCCATCGCTCCTCGCTGATGCCTCTTACGTATTCTCTAGCTGAGGCAGGCGTTCAGGTGCTATGATACAATCTGTTTTCAAAGTCAGCGGATGATGAATATCTTTCATTTAATTCTACTGGCACTCCACGCAGCTCGTATTCCCAGCACCGATATCTGCCTCGCATTACAAACGGCGGAGGTCCTGCTCTGACCGTAACTGTACATCAGACAATAAACATTTAAGATTTAATTCTGAGAGATGCACGCGCTGATTGGCACGAGACCACTGTCAGTCTACTGAGATCAAATATCATTTGGCATTTTTAATCATAATACCCATTATAGGCCCGAGGGCGTTCACAGTTGTTAAGAATCTCTTAACACACCTCTCCATCTAAATCAGTGTGGTACATTGTGATGTAAATTACCGTTTGGGCTTTAGGTTTTCAGCTGAGTGACTGAGAGTTCAGGCACTCTGAATTATGTGCCAGGCCTTTCTAATGGTAGCTCATAATTTCACAGATCAATGAGCATTATCTATAGCATTAAAAAAAAAAGTTGAATTTGTAATGGGGCCAAACTCAATATTCCACTCCCATTGTTCAGCAAGGACACGGCCTTTTGAATCCCAATGTGCTGCCAAGTACCACCTTTGAAATACAGGATATCTGAGCGTGTTGTGTCTTAACCCACGTGTCTGATATTCCGTCCGAATTGAGATTTTGCCTCGCCTCGTCTCTGAGATACTTGGCGTGCAGCTCGCCGAGGCTGAATTACCTTCCCAGGCAAAGGCCCAGACCTCGAGGTCCTCAAAGGGAGGCCGAACGCGTGTCGCTCACTCTGTGGTAAACTTGACTAATTGTGGCTTTGTTTGCAGAGGTGTTAAAGGAATTGTTGGGCATTTTGCGAAACGCCAAATCCCTTTCTCGTGATGCGGTTATAGAGAACTCAGCGGCACCTGATCCACCTACGTGTGGCCTTTCCAGCATCTCCCCCACTCTCGTTCTCCGCCGGCAGACTCTGCACCAACACTCGTTATTTTCACACCTCCTTGTTTATTCTTTGTTTTTGGTAATAACTTAATTTGATGAGCTGAAACCTAAAATTTCAGTTTATCAGATTTGATTCATGTTGCTTCCTTTCAGTTTCAGTTTTAAAAGCAGTTATATTAAATGATACTATAGCACTCTCATGTGTTATACAGGAAGCTTACGCATGGTTAGCTTAGCTTAGCATATTGGTTTAAGGAGGCAAAAACAGCTAGATTGGCTCTGTCTGATCATTAACCCTTTAACACCTGAGCCTGTCCTGTCGGTGCTTTTGCCCATTTCTTCCAGAATACCTGGATCTTTAATACCTGGCAGCTATTTACTGTTATAGCTGCATGTTAGAAGAGTGTGATGACGAAAAAAGTTGGATTTTAGAGTTTTAGTGAACAAACAACACTGCAGTTATACACAAATAGCAGATTTTGCATGTTATGTTTGAAATTTGAAAAGTATAAAACTATTTCCTGTAAAATTCTGCCTCATAATGTGTGAAAACAGGAAATAAAAAGGAAACTTTCCCCACCGCTGTGTGTGCAGCGGGAACAAAGCGGCTGCTTCACCGGCTTCTGGGACATTCGCAAGTGAAATTACCGTAATAACACCATTTTGGCTGTAAAGTGCAACATCTCAGCTTTCAGAAACCGAATTTTTCCAATAGCACAAACCGTAATTACTGTAATCCAAAGTGTGCAAACGTGTCGCCGGCGACACATTCAGAGTTAGAGGGTTAATAAACACGTGACATAGATTTTATTCTGCACTCAAACTGCTGAATGTTAAAACTATAGCACGGTAACTTCCCCGAGTCGTAACTGGTTGCATAGCAACCTCAAGGTGACTCTACTCAATGCTGTTTTGCTCTCGTGTCAGTCATTACCACTAACAGTCTCTTATCTCTAACTTCAGCAGTGACAGACAGATGCGAGACTGTGATTGGAAACATCCAGACACACTTTACAGGTCGGCTCTCTGGTCCAACTTGCAAGATTTAACGTGCGCGCACAGTTTACCTGTGCAACGAGGTTATTACCAGTTTGTCTGATCAGCTTGGATTTTGATTTTACCTCTAAAAACTGGATTTTGTTCAAGGAGAGTTCATGTGCTCCCGCGTCACAATGACTTTCTCGGGTGCGGTTGTATTATTACCCATAGGATGTATGAAAATGCATCTGAAGTAGCAACAAAGCTGATCAATCTGAAGCTCAGCAGACCCAGCCCAGGTCAATCCAGCCATCCAGCTCCCACCAATTAACAGAACTAACGCGGTGATGAGCTATCTAGGTGGCATTTATCTTTTATAATATTCCACCTATGTGATATAACCACACTTATATTGCTTTACCTAGAGAGTAAAAGCAACGAGGCCAGTGACTGATTATGTTGCAGGTATGCAATCCATAATGTTAAAACTCAGCAGGACGGAGTTACCTCATGCAATCTGTAACATCAGCATAACATTTTAACTAGCCACAGAGGCCCCAAAACCGACATCCCAGAATAATAAACGATGCGCCCCAAGACTCGGAGCAGCTTTCACTTCCCAATAAAGACTTTAAAGAGCATGAAATTCAAACACAGGTAATGGAAGCCGGACTGTATAATTATACTCTTGTCTCATGTAGAGGTGCCTTCATTCCTCTCTTCGCTTCAGGCCATTTCTGATCCAACACGAGCATCCAGAATAAGAAATAAGAGAGGACTCTGCAGAGTGAATGCAGTTTGCAGCTGGTGAGTGCATCCTTAGATATTTGCCCGAAAGACATGAGCGGGTTAAGCTATTATGATCTGCACGGGGCAGATAAATAGAGTCCTGCTGGGTAGAAAGAAAAAGAAAACACCACTTTTTCTCCATGATATGTTTACTGGACCTGCAGGGCAAGCATGCATAATCGGGCTGTAATTCAATTAATACGTCGCCTCAAAATATCCTGAGCGAAAATCAGCTATTTATTTGTACTACGAGATGTTGCATATTAAATGATACAGCTCGTTGAGCCGAAATCTGGAGCGACATATCTAAGATAAGGTGAGGACATTTATTGATTCGAGTCTGCGCTGAAAATTCAGATTTATAGACACGCTGGGCCTAATGGCGGGGCCTTGAAGGAGCATCCATCACCGGTGGCATGTGGCATTGATGGCCTGAATGTGAGGCAGCTTTATGGGCGCATTATGAGCGGGCTGTCTGAGCGCTTTTAAAGCCGCATCGCTCAGGGTGTCAAACAAAAAAACGGTCTACATGTATTCGCCGAGAGTGTTCCTCCACTAAGCGCGGCCCCGCTAAGAATGTTAACACACAAGCGCACACATTATCCACTAATACCCCAGGCTCTGACCATTTGATGTACAGTCACCATGCGAATACCGCGTTAAATACTGTAAGCCATTCTCTTATCTTCGTCTCACATTCTGCCCCCCCCCCAAACGGTCCTTGTTAGCTAGACGTCCCGAAGATGTCAGCGCGGAGAGAAGAGACGCATCAAAGTGCCAAGTTTTGTGGTAGATGTCTGCAAAACCCTGTTGGCTTGAAATTCCAGCTCCTTTCGCTCACGCCCACGCGGCCCCGGAAGGAGCAGCTACAGTAATTGCAGAGGGGCTATTGTTTTTCTTAGCAGCAGAAATAATTGTGTTTACAAATGGTCGGCGGAAATCGGAGACGCGGGGTCAGATTGGAGATGACAAATGCAGAGCGCCGCATTTGTTTAAGGGGGAGAATTGCTTTTTAAACACTGAGCACAACGTGTGTTGAAACTGCAGCTGCCACTTCGGCGTGAACAACGTGTGACATTATCACGGATTTATCTGCGCCTCTAACCATCCAAAGATAAAAATCCTGTTCTCTTCCGCTCGCAAGGCGGACAAAGTCTGCTTCAGACCAACTTTCGGAGACATCTGTTGGTTTGTTTATTGCTCGGGAGCAAATTAGTGAGACGGGAAAGCGGAGGGGGGGGGGGGGGGGGGGGCAAAAGTCTCTGTTACATTCAAAAAGCTGCAAAAACGCCGCGGCACCGCTAACATATGGCAAAAACGTCGAATCAAGGAAGTGATATCAGTCAGAATTCATCCACACAGCCGTGGAGGACAGGTCAAATGGGAATTAACGCTTCAAGCGAGGAGTGTGAATTTAATTTATGTTCTTGTAATCAAGTATATGAGAAAGATAAGTTTTGCCTCACCGCCATGAGTAGGGAAATTGGGTCTCGGGAGCTTTTTAAACAACAAACTTTAAACACAAAGATCGGACTTCAGCTTAGTCTCATCTGCGCAAGAAAGAAGAAGGAATGAGACGTACACAAAGGCTCGCATGCACGCCCTCTCTGCACACACAGTTGTTAAAAATATATGGGTTCCAATCTTATGAGAGCTATAAAAGAGAGTAATAAGAGGGGCATCCACTCCGTCACTAAGAGAATTTACAGTGCGGATGGGTATACTGACCATAACTCTTTATACAGGCTTACTTTTCATGGCACAATATAAACATCCGCATAATAGAGTTTGACTTGGAGATGGTCAGGAGTGTCTTGCCCAGCCAAACAGAGCACAGCAGACCTTTGCGATGCTGCTGGCATCACGAGCGGCCCGGGGAAAATGGGGGAAATATACTCATCCTTCATAATTTCAGGAGTTGGGCCCGGCCAGGTACGTAGAAGGCTTATTCCCTGCTGAGTTGCCCTGCAATTTAATCCGGATAGCCAGTCAAGCAAGACAGATGAATCTTGTCATCTTCTGAGAGGGAGGAGAGTTGACTGATCTGAGATCTGGAGCTAATGTATTGGATAGTCAGAGAAGGGCGGCGGGGGGGGGGGGTGGTTAAAAACTTGATTTAGTTCCTTTTAGGGAGGATTAAGTCCAGAGGACATGTCATCTGCACAGCATCATCTGGTCTGGAAATTAGTCATTCAAGGACCTGATTTCCAGTTATCAGCTGGAGTTCAGGGACCCCTCCCTGAAACCGTGAATTCCAATAAACAATTGTTTCTCTTGCATACGAAGCGTTTCAAGTTGTCGCTGCTGAGCATTTTGAGCCGCGCACACGCATGAAATTCAGTAAGAGCCGTTTTATAGAAAGTAAACAGGAGGGAAGAAGCCACTGTAGAGTTGTTTTTGTTGTTGTTTTGACGTTATTTATCCAGGGACGTGTTGAACTAGTGCCACGGACTGCAGTATAATAAGCTAGTTTGAAACGCCTGCCTCTAGATGGACCTTTAAAGGCACCCTGTGGAGATCCTGACCTACATGAAACACAACAGAAGTGTATTTGGTCAGCTTGGGCCGCTTGTGTTTTCTGCTGTGTGCGTTTCAGACACTGATTGCAACCTTGGACGATGACAACAGCAGTGAGATTGCTGTGAAAAGGCTCAGCGTTCACCTCGTTCATCTCTAACGGAGCAAACGTCCAGCTCAGCCGTGTTTTTACTGCTATCGCAGGACGCGAGTGAGCGTCA
This sequence comes from Datnioides undecimradiatus, assembly GCA_008933995.1. Taxonomy (NCBI): domain Eukaryota; kingdom Metazoa; phylum Chordata; class Actinopteri; order Lobotiformes; family Datnioididae; genus Datnioides; species Datnioides undecimradiatus. The sequence continues at coordinate 22,095,571 of WARS01000029.1, forward strand.
ACACTCCAACCGCTCGGCAACAGCCCGCTATTCTGCGACGAGACGAGGTAAACATTCCCGCTGTTGCTCTTTATCACGAAGACGACAAAAGAGTATAAACACGATAACTGAGGGGAGTATAATTAAAGCGGAATACAGAACGATGTGTGTAACATGTTTATTCAGCGTTGAGCAGATGTCTCATACTGTGAAATCCCCCTTCTGCATTTCCACATTCACTGCAAAAATCCATGTAGCAATGTATTACATTACTCCGCGGTTATTAAATTGCCTTCCTAACAAAGTTTCGGGTGAATAACATGAGTTTAATCAATTCCCTACTTTTTTTTTTTTTAATCCATTGCAAATCAAATATGTTTCTGGGAAAAAACAAAACAAAACAATGAGTCAAACTTTTAGATTCGAAGCACAGCCCCCCTTTGCACCACTAAAGGTCACATTTGCTCTTTTACTGCAGTCGCTTGAACTAAATCATTGAGTTGGCTGTTAGATGATCAGAGAGGCCTTGTTAAAGTAACTGACCGGTATTCATGTGGTGGGTTACTTTGCTTTGGGGTATGTAAATGTGCCTTTAACAGCGCTTTAGCACTGCATACATTTAAACTGTTCTCTGAAGAAATGTTCTCCGAGGAAGTGCGAGTGTGTGTGTGAGTGTGTGTGTGTGTGTAAGAGAGAAAAGGCAGAGGGGAGATTATTTCAAGAATGATTAGAGATTCATGAATTTGTAATTAAAAACCAGAAACTCGAAAACCAATTAAATTTTGTTTCACGAGGAAAAAAAAAAAAAAAAAAAGGTAACTGTGCTCCTAAAACTGATTTATCACATTTGCTTTACGAGATTAATTAACGGGGGGGGGGGGTTCATCATTTTTATCTTGCATGATTAGTACGCAGACGAAACAAAATATTAAGTAAAGTAAAAATATATATTATAACGGTGAAAAACAGAAAATAAAGTACAATGAAAAGTGACTTCCTGATACAGGTGCACGGTCTGGTCATCTTTACTCTGTGGGTGCACGGGCGCTGGGCGGTTGATTGAAGGGTAAGGAACACCTTATTAAAGCTGGTGCTGAATGAAGGCGCTCGTAAAAGCTTATATAAGTCCCAGTAAACCACTCTGGAAGTGTAGAAGAGAAACACAGAGGTTCGGGCTGGTGCTGTTTAAGTCGGGCAGCGGCAGCACAGTGGGGGTGAAAACAACCGAGACGCACAATGGCTGCTTGTTCTGCTGGGACCATTTTAAAGAAAGTCAGTTCACCGTAGTTAAGGCTGCCACTCATAACTGAGGCTATAGCACCGAATTTATGAAACACGGATTGTAAAACTAACTAGCTTCATGAAGTGATTGATCTATCTAAGATGAAACTATTGTTTTTTTCCGAGCCGCTACCTTTTGGATGTGGTCCACAGATGCCGCCTTGTGAAGACTGACCCTTTATCTAAAAACCCCTGCAAACAGCCAACTACAGTTTACTCTCTGTAACTCTGAAGACACCTCAATGTGACTGCAATACGTTAGTCCTTGCTTTTAGAAATCCCTCTGCTGAGGAGATGAGAGGTTGATCAAATTATCAACAGATGCACCATTGAAAAGAGATCTAAAAGGGACACTTAACAGAGTGAAAGGCTACAGTTAAACATGAAGCTAACTCTGGCAGGTTTAACCCAGGGCCAAGGTTAAATCTGGGGTTTAACACCGAGTTTCGCCGTGGACATCTGCCAGAGCTGCAGCGCAGGAAGTGCAGGCGTGTGGAACAAAGGCTGCTTAAAAACAAGGATAAATAAAAATACAGATCTGATATAAACGCTAATATCAAAGGATGCTTAAACATTCATTTTCTAATACAAGACAACTCCTCACGATGTGCGATCTGAACACAACATATTCTGCCAAATAAAGACAGCTGTACTGATTTCATTCATTACTAAGTCCCTGTCTATCATGCCATGCATCAATCAACACCTACAAGGGCAACTAACTACCAAACTGGCTTTGTTGCTGAGCCTGAGTGCTATTGGTCAGGTGAGATGCCTCTGCATAACCTAAAAGCTGTCAAAAGACAATGCCCTTCTCCAGCAACTAGGGCTGGGTACTGTTCGATACCGGTGCCTTTTCACTGGACATTTTCCCTTTTTCTGCCAGTGAGAATGGATCGACAGCCAGTGGAATTGATGGCATGATGGGAAGAGGCTAAAGGGAGCTGAGCTGAGCTTTTTAGACAGCCGGCCTAATTTTAACAAGCTAATTTACGTCAGTTACTGTCAATTTTCATGCATCTCAGCTTTTAATTTAGCTAGCTAACGGCCCACACAAACAACCACGGCACACATATATCGTAACCTTAACTATAGTTAGCAACCATGCACAAGTTGGATACAGATAATTTATACCGTGGACATTTAAATTTCATCAAATTTGTTGTGTTGCCGGCCTTGGTAATTATAACTTTTTTTTTTTTGCATATGTTGCATTGTGCGCTGTCGGCACCCTGCCAGGCGAAGTGAAGCCACACGTTCGATCTTTTCGGCATTTTCACACCACTCTGTAGCTCACAGTCAGTGCTCTGTAGTTGGTAACAATTCAGACACGTGAGTCCTGTGTGCGTCCCATCTCTGGACGCATGCCTCTATTAGGTTAATGTCAACAGCCAATCACTGTCTACAGACAGCATTCGCAGGTATTAATGATGACACCTTAGTTATCGAAATCTGGTACTCGGTAGTACCGAAGCGGTTCAGTCGGTTCCATAAAAGAACCGAAGTTCGGTACCCAGCCCTACCAGCAACAGCCAGTTCTCGCCATCTGGCAAGCAGTACAGAAGTATTCATGGTTGGAAACTACAGAGCAGTTTCCTTCCTCAAGTTGTCAGACTCCTCGATTCATTACCCACAATCCAACATAGGGTTGTATCTTATGGTGACTCCATAAGAATATTAATGGTAAAAGGTTTCACTATGATACATCCATACATTACCATTAGTAGGCAGTAAATAGTGTGAATGTTGTTACATGTGTTTCCATTTAACTTCAACCAGTCGCACTTTTAAGGTTACCAAGGGCTCAAATCTGATATTTCTAGGTTTCAAAATCCATCTCACACGGTTAGTTATAATAGTGTCAGTTTAAAAAGCATTTAGTCGCCTAATGCGGTCCAGCGTTTTGTCATTGACATTTTGTTCCTGTAACGGTAGGTCGACGAAGAATCTAGAAGACAAACTCTGTGTTATTGAGAGTGTACTGATGTGCGAAAACCAAATCCCTTTAAAAGAGAAGAATTTTCCAAGCCAGTGAGTAGCGCTGCACATTGACCAGAAGAGGAAGAAGAGGTTGATTGATTATTTCATTTAATCTAGCTGCCACACCTCCACACTATACCAATTCTCCTCCCTTTCCCTTTCAGCCCATAGTCTTTTACACTTTAGCATGGCTTTCATCATTACTGTAAAACACACTGACACCTTCAATTCCTCTTCATATCTGTGGCAACACAATTTCCATCTCCACAGCTTTGTTCCTCCTAATAGGCAATAGAACTGCACTAAACTCCTCAAGCTTCTCCGTCTCCATTCTGCTGTGAAGAGTCCATCCATTAGCCTTGCACCTCATTGCTCCCAGCACCTGACCCAGAAACCAGGGGGAAAGCAGTGAGGGCCTCACATCATCCGCCACCGTTCACTCATCCAGTGCACAGGGCTGTGGTGTGCTGGCACCAGTTATTGGCTTTTAGGCAACGTGCCTGCACTGCTTTGTGTTATTGATGAGATTTAAATTATACCCGGGGACAATGTTTTATGCTTTAGTGCGTGAGAAGTCAGTTGGCTGCGAGTGACGCCGAACCACTTTGCAGAGGCCACACATCACATTATTCAACAAAAGTTTGCGTATTGAGCTGGTCTAACTAAGGTTTGATTTCCCATCCATTTTTTAGCCAGTGGGTCAGGTAGCAAGGCAGCAATAATCAGCACTCAGAGAATACTCTCACTTAGTTCAGCAGATTGAGGAAGCTGATATCATCCAGTGTTTGAAGAGGACTGCATGTAACATGACACTGATGAGAATGCAGGTCTCTTTCTTGCAAAGCACGGCAGGTGATTACCGCTCAGCAGAGTGTAATGCGGTGTGGATATTGTTATAAAAGCACTCACGACGATGCGGGGTTGAAACAATGACAACACAAAATCACAAACGGTTCTCAAAACCCTGCAGAGGCCAGATGATTGCGGTAATGGATATTTTGCTATTTTGCTCCGTAGAAGGAGTGTTTAATGTTGCCTAAGAATAAATAGAAGCAAAAAAAGAGAAAGAAACAGTAGTGTTACTCACTTTTGGATGTCTGAAATGGCACTATTCATGTCATGTAGCTGCAGCTAAGAGGGTGCGCAGAGGGAAATTGAAGCCATTCTGACCACTTGTGCCACTGAACACACTGGGGACGCAACCCCAAACATTATTTTATGTGTTGGGGAAGTGGACTCTGTGTCTGTTCAGTTATTAACTATTCATGCTGTTTTGAGAGCCACTGGGCCAATGCTAATTTTGCATGGCAAATGATTAATATTCACTGTGGTTCTCCAATGATTTGCTGCTCCTTAATGTCAAATAGTAGGCATGGTTATCAGATTTTGGATACTCTGTTATCAATTAGCCGCAATCTCATTGAACAATCACATATTTGGACTGATGAGTCTTGATGGAAGTTAGTTACGATGGCTACATGTGGCTTTTTAGGTGATTCCCCAAGGTATTGTCAAATAAACCTGAAGGTGAGAACGTGGAGACCTCATCTTGGTTAGTAAGTCCTACTTCATGATACCACAGACCCACGGTAGTAGACACTCCCTGAGAGGCTCCAGCTTTTGAGCTACTCTTACTGCGAGCACGCTGAGCTTAAAAGTGGTCTCTCAGCTGGCGAACGTCAATGTGCAGCTCCCGTTCTCCAATAATTACATTTCTTTTGCTCGGAGCATGTTTCGTAGATGTACAGGGTCACATCATCAGCATACCGGTCTAATAAACATTAACAAGGTCATTAATGCGGATGGAAAATAAGAGGGGATGGAGGTTTCGGCCTTGCGGTACAGAAATGTTTATGGAATGGCTTTCAAAGGCTTGGTCTTAATGGGTAAGTTGGATATATCTGTTTCAAATGGCCTTGGAGCCATGCGAGTGGCTTCTTGCATGTAGAGTTGTTATTTAACCTATAATAACACAGGATTCTTCCCTCAACCAGATACCATCAAATATAATTGTTGTTATCGGGCGTAAATGGGAGTTTTGTGTGTTTCATCATTACCCATTATTGACTTTATAATCTATGTTATCTATTCATTTTTGCAGTTTTGGAAGTTTACCAACATCAAGCGCATCTTGCTGTAAACCCGATGTTCCTGCGTGATCATGCCTGAGGTAAAGGCGATGCTGTGGCCTGCTGGGTTTGTTCAACTTGTTTACCAAACTCGATACAGTAATGTATTTCAGTTCTCTGCTCAAGATGGAGACTTCACATTGTCCAGTGCCTGGTGGGTTTGACACTTTATTCTCCGGAGGTTAACAACACTGAAGGAGAGCCGTATTGGATGCCGGCTTAACAGGAGTGCAATCTGGATTGGTATTTAAAAGATAATGGAGAGGCAAAAACCAATTAGCTTTGTGCTCTGTGGCTGTCCAATGCTCACAGCTGTTGTCAGTGCAATTACTGGGTCACTCCTGCTGCCAGGTAGAAGCCTATATCTTGACATCAGCCAAGCTAATTTTGCTGCAGAGCTAATTATGGAGATGATTATTTCTGAGGAGCTGATGACATCTAGTGTAAAAGCTAAACTCGTCTGATTGATTGATACTTTCAAAGTTTTATTCCTCATTAAAATAAAGTAATAAACACAATCATATCTCCCAGCTCCTGCAATTTATTGAAGAGAACCTCAATTCTACCTCGATCTAATATTTTAATTTAGAGCCAAAATTAAGATTGCCAATGTTCAAGCAACTCAAAAAACATAAAGTGCGGTTCGTTTCAACACAATCGCCCTTGGTACCAAAAGACCAAAACATCCCTCTCCACCCCCACGACCCCTCAGAGGTCACAAGTACTCTGCGTTTACCTGTAAGTAACACTCTTTGAGAATTATCACTTCATGATGAATCATTTCCACGTGACTGGTGTCGCATTTCTATTGCTTATTTAGAAACGCTGTACCTTTAACTCAGATCATCTTACATGAAACTACCCAGTGTGCATTTAGACAAGCATTGCAAATTGTGTGTGAGTGGTATAAGCATCTGTCCTCCCCCCTGTCTTTTATAAAAGAACAAATCACCTGCTGGGTATAAATATACCTGTGTCAGGCAGATTTGTTATGTATACATACATAATATTTGCTGAACGGAGGAGATAGTTTGCAGACTTTGCCTCGAGACACTCGGTGATGCATTATTTCTTAACATGAACTGTACACTTTATGCCTCTGCAGATTGAGAATGTGTGATGTTTGTGTGTAATGCAGCCTCCTCACTGTGGCGACTCTATCGACCCTTTCTCTGGCTTGATCAACGTTTGTGGCTGTGAATGAAGTAACTCGACAGCTATTAATGTATATTAATATGTAATTTGGTGCAGCATGCAGCAGATCCTGCGGCGCCTCAGGAGCTGCTGCTAACAGGCGGACCCCTGGTCCTGATGAGAGAGACGGCCAAATGTAGGTAAGAGTCAGTCTGAACTGAAGGAACTGGAAACTCAGGTCTCCCGATTTAGTTTTGTGATATGACATCTTTGCAGTCAGTGCACATTGCTCTTTTAGATGTTTTATGTTTTTTTCATTTCCCTTTGTTGCGTACTTTCATGTGCATATCACAATTTTGAGGACGACAACGTCCGTCGAAGGACACAAAAGGTGCGAGAGAGCCAAAAGTGTGCAGCTGTCTTTAAATGGCCCAGCTGCTTTTTAACGCAAGGGCTTTTAGTTTTTACCTTCTTTTATCTTTTTATTGGGAAATACTCAAAACCAGACTTTAATTTAAGGGAACACACAAAACATACTGCGGTGTTTTAGGATCATGACTGGCTGACCATTTCTCATTTGAAACCTTGCCTGGAGGGAATTAAAGACCACACTTAAGGAACACCTGACGCCTCGGCTCGGCCTCCGATTGGATTCAGACGTGTGTCTCCGAGACCCACACAGACTGACAAGCACTAAGACAGAAAGAAGCCAGAAGACAGAACACAAAGTGAAACTTCCTACCGTAAGACATTTTGCTGGACAGTCCATCATTAAACACTAGACAGCTTAATTAGACGAATCAGAATAAGATCGCTGGAATGCAGTGTGACATTTTAACTGCTTTTAAAAGTGCCTTCTTTAGCGGCGTGATTATAAGAGGAACTGAGGTTATTACCGGGTCATTATAATGGTAGCTGAGTGACTTCTCAGCTCCCATATCTTACCACAGCTTTAATACATTCTGTCTCGTTGTGCACGGGCTAAAAAGTAATCTCCCATGTAAAGATTTTCTTTTTTTTCCTTTTTAACGATCTCACTGCAATCAGTCTCTTTCTTAAAATAGGTTTCCAGCGTCTCTCTTCTCTCACGTTTTTACCGGTTTTTCTATCTCCGCTCTGCTGTTTCTCAGCTTCTCTTTACGGCTCATTCAAACAGATGTACACTCACGTACAGGTGTGCACGCACTCGCAGCGGGGATATAAAAGACGTAGGCATTCTTATACAGGTACTAGTAATTACTATTGTCAGTTTTATGTTTTTAAATAGACACTGAAATGTGATGGATAATGTAATTTGCATTATATATACATACATACGTCCTCATAGCTGCTTCGTCGAATGCTTTCATCCAAAACCACCCACGCGCACCGAACCCCCTTTTTGCTTTTTCCACCTTTTTAATGAGTCCAAAACCGAGACTTGCGAGCTACGCTCTGAATTTTGTGCATATTTTTACATCTATTTGACACCTTCCCTCACAGCTGTACACATACCCACACACTACAGGACCAGGTGGCCATTAACTGTAGCAGGACTGTCCATAATGATTTCACCTGTCAAGTGTGATCCCGCTGCGTGAAGCTGCATACAGCAGAGTGCAATGGCCACCGGGAGTTTCAAGTCAGTGCTGACAAATGGCCAAGGCTGGCAGTGGATCAGCAGACTTGGGGGGGGGGCTGTCTGACTTATCACTCCACCAGCAGACACTATTACAGCCACTGGGTTTGTCTGCAGGCTCCTGTACTCACTCGGCCGTCTTCTAAACTCGCTCACGCTCTATTCCTACTCTGTCAGCCTGTTTCTCTTCCCCCTTATCGCTTGTAATTCCGAAAGCAAAGTCAAAGATGCTTCATCGGCACGGCACTTCAAAAATTAACAATGCCGCCAAAAGATGTCAGCTTTTAATAAATGTACCTCGGGGAGGATGACTGAACATGCGACACCCACTGCTTCACATTCATGCAGCCCCACGCATTTACATTTGCAGCACGCTCGAGTGTAACCGGAGTCGTTTCTCCCGCAACCTGAATTGATCCTGACAAGACCCAGTCCTGTCAGAAAGATTCAGTCTGATTCCGCTTCGTCTTCTAATAGAGACTTCAGGCTCGGGTCACACTCAGCACATTTTTTGACTGATTAAATTTTATGGCTACGCACTGTGAGTCATTTTTATTTAAGGGATGGATGTTTTGTGTTTGACGGTATGCTACGTGCCTTTGTATCCGCAGTCATCGCCCGCAGGCTGTTTGATACTTTTTGCTTTATTGCAAGGTCGAGGAAATCACTCGGCGTTGTGCATTGAACAATCACGTTGTAAAGGAAAAACTGCGTCCACGCTTGCAGATGACGGGGACCCACAAGAACAGGTTGTTACAGTTTTAGCGGTTAAGACTTGACTTTCTCGAAAATAGTCCAACATTTTGGAAAACGCTGTACGCACAAAGAGTTTGAGGAGACAATCGATAGCACTCACATCCTCCAGTAAATATGAAACCGCCCCAGCCAGATAGCTTAGCTTGGCACAAAGACCGGTAACAGGAGCAACACTGCTCGGGGGCAGGAGGTAAGAAAGCACAGCCAAGAAGTTAATTCAACACAAAACACTTTTGGGTTTTGCATAGATTAAACGAACAAGATGGTACGTGTTACTTTATTAGCTTTAAACGTGCAGGTAAGCAGATTTCGTTGACTTTGGACGGAACCAGGCTACCTCTTTCCAACTATTTCCAGTCTTTGTGCAGAGATGAGGTGACTGGGAGTTGGATCTAGGTCCATATTTAGTGCACAGACAGACATAAGAGAGGCACTGACTAACTTCCAGCAAAGGAAGAAGTAAGTGAGCGTACTTCTTTAAATGTCAAACGTGGGGTTAGATTAGGCAAGTAATTTCCTAAGGCATGGCGTGAGATAATTTGTTGATTACAACTCTGATTAGTGTTGGGGAAAAGATATTGTGTTGTAGCTCGGAATAGCTCCCGTGCTCACTGTGCCTCAGGTAATACCGAGGGCCCAGGCCAGCAGCGCTCTCCTCCTCTGCTGCTGAATACTAAACGGCATTGGAAAGCTTCTTCCCAACAGTCGAAATTGGAGCGGTCCGCATGCGAGTGTGTCTCTAACTTCAACACATTCAGATACCGAAAGCCCGAAGCCACTCTCGGCGCTCATTAACAACGCGAATTCAGTTGGCAGAGCAAACCTATCAGTTCGCTTTTGTCAGGACTGTTCATTCAAAATCACTTTTCAGCTGCGATTAGAGTCTTTTTTTTGTCTGTTAGGAGCGTTTATGTGGTTGTGCGACGTTACGACAAAGAAAGCAATTTAAATTCTCGCTTGTGATGTTGTTCATGGCTTTCAGGTCTGACATTAGCTGATTTGAAAAGGCTAGGAACAACCCGACCGATCTGAAATGAACCATACATGAATTTGGTGCCGGTAGTACATAAGAAGTAAAATGCAACGTGCATTACATGCCATTCATTGTGCAAAAAGCACATTATTCTTGCGCTCTGTGAAATGCGCCTGCACCTCGGTGTATTTCTGTCTGTCCTCAGTCTGTTTCCCCGTCCTCCTCTTGCTCTTCCTCTTTCTCTCGGGCTCCCTCTTTGTCACCCTCGCTCTGCATCGTTCTGTTGCTCGTGTGAATTTTTCATCACAATGCTCGTCTGGCTTTTCTAATGTACACACGGCGAGAGAGAGAGAGAGAGAAAAAAAAAAAACAAGATTGCGGGGCCTCTTTGCATGATGGCTATTCAGGGAACGCCAGGTTCTTTTTCATTGTTGCTGTAAAAAGGATACCAGGTTGTGTAAAAGCGTGTTGTCAGTGAAGGAATGACACAAATCCTTCAGCGGGTGAAAGAGACTGAAAAACTTCTTGTACCTTGTAGGAAATAGTACATCGCCAGAATAAGATTACAGTCAATATGGTCCATAATATAAATGTTACTCTAGTAAAGTGACATGGTGCAAAAGGTTCATGTTGGTTGTTCCTTATTTCCTGTTTCCCAGCTGCACCCCTTGATTAGTGTCGACCGGACTGTGTCAGCTGTGTTCTGACCTTTGCCCGCCTCACCGCTCCTGGATGACCTTTTTTGGACAGTGCTTTTGCATTGGACTGCACCAGTGGTCTGCATTTAGGCTCTATGCATCATTTTCACACAAAAGTGGGACAAATACATAAAAAAGTTTGAGGCGTATGACGGAAAAATCAAAAAGCTATGTGCCGCTCATCTGATCAAAACTAATAATATATCCCTAAAACATTTATTAGTGATAAAAATAAAGCATTTCTTCAAAAATGGAAGACTCACTTAATTAGTAGGTCGTAGGTCGGTTGGGTTAATGTTATTGTATATTTGCCATCAAATCAACCGGACCACTGAATCATTTCCTCCCCCTGACCTCGTTCTCCCTTCACAAGGTTGCGTGGAGGAGGGTGTAAAAAGCACCTGGACCACCTCAACCGCGTGGGTTAACATACTCATTACGCTCTTCATCCCGATGGGACAGTTGGATTTTCAACCCACTTGACCTGCGCGTGGGAGGAAACACATGTGAAAACAAACTCCGCACAAAAAAAGGTCACAGTCAGGTCGGAAGCCCGCGACCCACTTGATGCGAGGCAACTAACCGCTGAGCCGCCACGCTGCTCATCAATAAGTCATTACCTCATTAATTTTGAGACATTCTAATCATTACCATAAACAAATGAGCCCGTTGCCAAGCGGATTAGCAGCCTCCCCCCCAGCCTCTACATTTTGTATTGTGTGCTAGCAGGTCAGAACTGGCAGGAAATCTTCTGGCTTGCCTAATGCACACTGATTGCTTTAGGGGAGAAAGAGGAGGACGCTATTCATCCAGCACAAATGAAGCTAAAGCTCTCGCACTTTCTGGCAAGAGTTGCTACAGAAAGGTGGATAGGAAAGTCATCTGCACCGCGGTTGGGCCTCCTGTAAAACAAAAGACGAAACAAATATATGTTGAGCGATGCCAGGCAGGGGAAAGGGAACTGAGCTGAGATAAGTGCTGAGTAAACAATACATCATATTTTTGATAATTAATCCAAAGTATAGCAAATTATCGGTCAGTTATATGTGCAAGGATGCTACTCAAGCTATTTGGGGAGTTTGCGGGGGCAGCAGTGAGTAACCTCTCCAGGTCAGACCTTTTAGACTATGATGGCAGGATGTCACTACAGGTGGTAATGCAGGTCTGGACTTTGGTGGTAGCACCTCCAGCAAATCCAAATGTACATTCATGGTTTCATGACCCTCTGACGTGTCACCTTGAGGTGTGAAATGTGGATGGATTACCAAGACTTTTGATACAGGTGTTGTTGAAGTGTTGCCTAAAGGTTTGATACAAAAACCTTTGCAAGGAAGAAGCCGATTGTTTGGGATGGGGAAAAGTGGGAAAAAGAGAAACTGTTAAGTTCTCTGATGTCTACAAAAGATATAAAACATGCATTTGCTTCTTGTTGTGGAAAAGCCTAATTGATGGAAAAGCTAAAGGGTTTCAATAAGTTGAGGATCAGAACAACTGAGCTGAGGACTGGGGACCAGGTCTAACGTAGACTAATTCCCTGATCTACACCTGGTGAGTCTGATCCTTTTGGACCTTTTTCATTTCTATTTTATTTGCAATGCACTGCTCTTCCTGACTTGTATTGTTCTATTTTTTGGGTTCTTGGATATTTCATTTGACTTTAGGGGTCAAGCTAACGAGGCCATCTTTGAGTAACACTGAGCTTGGACTTTTAAGTGGTCAATTAAAGATTTCCTTTTGCATTTACTTTGTTTTCTAAACCAATTGTTGTGGTAGCATCCCTTTTAAGTTGGCTTTTTAAGTTCTTTTGTTGCTGTCTGGTGGGCTTTAAAGGCAACCAAAGCAGAATTTCCTTAACCACCCAGATCTTAGTGACTAGATCACAGTAGGTGAAGCATGATAAAGGTAACTGCAGACTCTTTTCATGCTGATTGTTACGACATGCCTCAGGATCAATTTAGAAGTTTCGGCAAATCCTAAACCTTGCTTTAAATACTTTGTCATACGACGGAACAGATCAATGACATTCCCACCATGCAGTGTGCTTTGTGAGCTTCAGCCTGCATACCCTGATCATCTATTCTTGTTTTTTAATCAAATGTGCGGGCGTTCATTTCTTCAAGTAGCTGCGTACCAGCTTGATGCATCTGCTTTATCTGTGACCAATGCCATTTGCTACCGCCACAATCCTGCACTCTCACGTTGTCCCTGTTGCGTGGATCACGTTGTGCTTGTTTTTGTAAAACTTGGTCATTTTGGTGCATCCTTGCCAAAAGAAGCCTCTCCAAATATGCTATGAATGATCTAAGTAGCTAACCCACATCCACCTATGGGTATTTTAGAATTCTCCAGAAAGCCCACGCACGGGCTCGAGCCATCCATGCTGCTGCATGTGTTCCCGGTACTGTTTGGCGCTCGTCCTGCCCTGTCCTCTCTAGCTCTGCCCAGGTGTGCTACACCTGATTGCTTAATGAGGTGCACCTGGCTTGGGAATGAAGTTCTTAAAAGCTTTCGTGCCAGCAGAGAGATGTGAGGTCTGCTGGTCATGCTGTCTTTCGCCCTGGGATTTTATGTCGCCGTTGTGCTTGTGCCTAGTTTTGGTTTCGTCGTGCTTGTTTGCAAATGACATACATTTGGTTGTTTTAAAGGTCGTCTGCGCCACAAGGCCACTGGAGACTGGAGCATAATAAATAGACGCTCCTCTGGTATCGAAGGTCCATGAGGAGTTACGGCTGGATGTCTTCCCTATGCTGTTTGTCCCTTTTCCTCTTCTGTCCTCTGAAGCTCTGCTCAGGTGTGCTAGGTCTGAGTGCTTAATGAGGCGCACCTGGCCTTGGACTGAAGTGTGTCAGAGCTCTTCTGCCAGCGTCTGAAAAGTAATGCTTTCTGGTGTGGGGACTGCTGCTGTTGCTGCACCTCACCTTGGTATTTTATGCCTCAGAGTCTCATGTCTAGTTTTAAACCAGGTTCCTGCATGTTTTGTTCTTCTGTCCTTTGGATTAGTGGGTTGATTGTTGTCTTATCCTCTTAAGGATAAGATGTGTCCCTGAATGATTCAGTTTTCTATTTGCACACTCTTCTCAATAAGTCCATTCAGCTGAGCATGTCTTGGGGACACAGTTGTGTGCTTAAAGGTCCATTCTTCCCTTGTACTCTTGTGAGTTCTCAGGTCTGTTGTCTGATTTAATCTCGTCAGGGATTCCATGTCTGGCCAATGCAGACTTTGCGAATCAAATCACAGGGGCTGCCTTTGTGTCTGGTAGCTGTGCCACGTCCCAGTATCGAGAACAGTAATCTATCACAATCAGAATATCATGTCAGGCCCCTGAATCTGCCATTTTGCTTGTGGTGTTTCATGTGGAATGAGCGTTTCACTCTGTGTGTCTCTGTGGGTTTGACACGTATCGTATCTTGATTCTGCTTTGTATCCTTTGACATCGCCGGCTGAATGGGATGTCTCCAGGCCTGAGTTTGCATCTTTCAGTGCCTAAGTGACCGGCATGAATTACCTTAAGAACTTCTCTCCTCAGCACTTACAGTGCTCTTCACTGCGCTCTTCATCATCATCATCCCGTTTCCTCTATTTCAAACAACAGCTCCAGTACTCCCTTAGTTGTTGTCCTGGACTTTGAGCATTTGTTCTCTCCTCGCCTTCGTTCTCACTGCCAACAGTTTGGTTTTTTTGCTATATATTAAGCATTTTCTCCATTTTTGGTTTCACTCACCGGCAGTTGACTCATAACGAGGTGTCTATGAGCCTCAATATCCTCCATTTTATCACCTTGGGTGTGAGTCGTCATCAGCGCCTGTTTCACCCACCTACACTTCCTCTTCCTGGCTTGTGTATTATATTAAGCTGGTGGGGTCGTTGCTTCCGAAGAAGTCTCAATTTCCTCAGCAATCAGTTTCTTAAATGTTAACGGCAGCAGCTCGCGATCGGTTTCAACCTCCTGCCGTTTGCGCCGTATCAGCCGCGGGAATCTGCGACGCCCAAACGCCATGACAAGCATTTCCTCTTTCAGTTTGGGAACAGCTGACTAATGCCTTGGCCAGCTTTTTGAGCACCCTCCCGCTGATTTGGATGCAGCGGTTCTCAGTTGTTCAGTGAGTGTTGAGAGGTGTACAGTTATCTTGTGCCAAACCCAGAAATTCCCCCAGAGCAGGCCTGTCCTCTGGTGTCTCCGTGACAGCCTCGTACTTTACTGCCGCTGGCTTTGATCGTGAACCCAGGTATTTCACTCTACGAAGGTTTATTCTACGCCTTTCCTTCTTCTGTCGCTTTCCAGCACTTGTCCCAGCCTCCTGCACTCGTATCAGCACACAGCCGATGGAGGTCACGACCCCCTCGGCGTCCTCAAACATACGTGATCTTGTCTTCTGACGCCGCCTGTGCACTTCAGAAACAAGCAAGTTCCTGTATCTTCCAAGCGTGCTGAAGGTGGTTAGATATGACAAGTCCTTTCTGTGAGTGGTATTATTTTTATCCACATCTGGCATCCAGTCCACTAAAAGTGTGTGTGTGTGTGTGTGTGTGCAGCAGCCAGCTTGCTCATGATTTAATTTGTGGTGAGTTTTTTGGAAGGGTTGTCCCCCCGTATGGCGGCACTGAGCAATTTTGGGTCCAAGCTGGTTCTTTTTCTTTTTTTTTTTATTTTTATTCTCCACAGTTTTCACAAAATTGACTTTGTCTTCCATCTTTTCCATATGTGGCAGCTTCTTTTTCTGTCTTTGACATTTTAGGATTTTTTTTGGGGGGGGGGGGGCATGAATGACAGGAGTATCATCTGGTATAAATGGTATTTGATGGTTCTCGGGCCACTGAATGCATCCTGAAACCCCACCAGAATGGCATGGATTCTGTCTGCCCGTGTCAGCTTCACTACATTCAGTTTTGCAGTCCTCAAGGCCCAGCAGAGCTCCTGTGGCTGGTAGATTCGCAGCTGAGAATTCATGCGTGCGTCTTTTCTTTCGGTACGGTACACTGCATTCGCCCGCCGGAGGTGGCTTGTTTCCTCCATGAGAGATTTATCTTTGAAATTCTGATGTGGCGTGAGTAGGACTTCTGTTTCTATCTTCCTGGCCACTCTTTTCGGAATTACAGTTGCCTGAGCTTGTGTGTCTATTTTGAATCTTATGGGATTTCCCTGTATGTCCACTTCTAGATCCCTTGCATCGGGATGTGTAACCGTATGTAAGTGTTTTAACTTGTGCATCTGAGTGACCATTCGTATAGTGAACGCTGTGCCACATCCAGGTCATGTGTTGGTCATTCGTTCGCCTCTCCTTGCTGCAGCGCACCTGTCTCTTCCTCTGTGCGTGGGTACAAGCCCCAGCTTGTGCATCCTGGGTAACAGCGATTACCGTATTCGCGCTGCTCTCCTCCATGCCTGCGAAGCCGAGCATCTGTTGTTGTGTGCGTTTGCAGCACGACACATGTTCAATACATTTCTCTGGCTTTTCTCAACAATCTCTCGCAAGAGGCATTGTCTCTGAGCGCCGGTCTATTGACTAAAAACAAACAGCACGCAGCTCGAGGTAAGCTCGGCTGACTTATTCCAACAAGAACCTGAAAACATCTTATCAGCGCAGCCTTCAGTCCCACTCATCCTCGCCCAATTATTATACACTGTCCGCGTGCACATGATTTGTGAGTGTGACCTGTGCTGTGTCTGTTGTCTCATTGTTCTAATGCACGCATTTTGTGTCAAACACTTGTTTTTCTATGTGTAGACATGGTCTCTCACAGCCCTTTGAGGCATACCTTGCACCCTATGAAAAACATGTTTTTCCTTGAGGTAGAGCAGAACTTTAATTTGCTGATATATGGTTTGATCTTGTCTACTTCACTGGCTTCAAAGGACCCGTGCAGAGTAGCACATGCGAGCACTGTAACCTTGCATTTTCTTGTCTTTCACACACGGACATGTGCAGCCTGAATCACTGAGTCCGTCTCCTTCCGGTTTTCTGAAACCGTCCCATCGGGGCTCAAAGGTGGCAGAGATCTGAGCGAATCCCTGCGACTTGTTTGGAGCTTCACTCCGACGCAGTGTTGTATCAAAACAGATGTTGTTCAGCCACCTTTAATACCAGCCTCTCCTGTGGTGTGGGTCGCCCAACCATGTCGTTACAGCAATCGCAGTTTTATTTCCAAACCTTCAACATCACCAGTGGCTTCAGTCAACCCACAACTTTGACACATATCAGCAAGAACTTCTCATAATAAGTATATTTTGTGGAGTCACCATCCTTAGCAATTACAGTCTTAAGTCTGTGTGTGCCGCTTTATATCAGCTTTGCACATCTGGACTCTGCAATTTTTTTTTTTCCCTCCTCCCATTCTTCTCTTGTCCTCTGTAAAAATGGATAGACTCCAGAGAAAGGTCTCGGGCTGTCTGCTGTCGATAGCAAATCTAAAAGCCTTTTATGAGGACATGGAAAGATTAAAACCAAAGCACCGTGGCCGTTCTGGTCTTCATGAATAAGACAACGGAGCCCAAGGTCAAGGAAGATCAGACGAGAAGGCAGCCAGGGCCAGATCAGCTCCGATACGAGTTGCACCTGTAGAGCCCAAGAATGCCTGTATCAAAGCGGCGCCGAGCGACAAGAGCATGACTCACCAATCGGGTCAGAGCACTAAAGAGCCGTGGCGGTCGCGGAAAAAGAATTTAAAAAGAAAAATAACAAGGAAATAGCAAACCTGTGTGCGCCATTGATTTTTAGTGATCCATACATACATTTACTGTTTAAAACTACACCCTGGCACATTTAGAGCTACGCTAAACCAGCACGGTGTGGCCCTGCTAATCTGCTAAACCTGTTGTTGTGTGAATGATTTATAGGACGCTGTTAAGTGCTTAAGTGCTAAATGAACGACCCGATCTCCTCCGTGGAACCTTGATTACTTCAGATTAGGACCCCCGTTCATCAGGCTGAGCCGCCTCTCAGCCTGGAGGAAGGTGTGGGCGACGCAGAGCGGGACATCAAGGGTCGAGCTGCACCAAACACGGCATTCGCGAGCTCTCGAATTCCAGCTCTGGGCCGGCTGTTTCAACAACAATCTCAGCAGATGTTTTCTTTATATACAGATTTCACAAGGGCACAGAACAACAGCACTCCATATGGTAACCACGATGTGCAAAGCTCTTAAATTTAGGCAGATTCTGGAAGAGCGGCTGTGTTTTTGGTTTCTTTCCCCCCCTTTCTCCTTCATCTGTGACGTGCCTTTTGTTTTCCACCTGAGCTGAAAACTCAATGTTTGCAGGTTTTTGTTTTTGTTTTTTTTCTAAAAAGAGGAAGCACAAGTTTTAGATTGACACCTGTCAAAATGACTGACGCCTGCGCCTGAATTGGAATAACCCATGAAGCCAAATGTGTGAAACAACGACAACAAGTGCAACATGTTTTAGCCCAGACGCCATCAGTTTAAACTTTATCAATTCAACTTTATATGTAATTAATCATACTACACTAGCAAAGGAGCACAACTATGCACGACGTGCTCGATCCATTTCTAACACGGGGACGCACCAAACATGATGTTTATCTCAAGGTTGTTCAGAGCTACGCTGTGGACGCTTCACTGTAAACACACGATTTTATTTACATTTCTAAATCCCCTGAGTGTCTCTGCACACGCGTGCACGCTTCGAACGCCGTGCGCCCTGCAGTGTGTGCTTTTCTTCTATTTTTGATTGGTGCACACGACCTTAAAGCACACTGAGGTCACTGACTAACTGTTATTGTCGGCAGACGTGGGCACGAGTGACTCCGGTCTGCAGTATTTATCCTTCGTCTCAGATCGGACGTAGAGACACATTTTGAGGCTATGCATTTTATTTCCTCATGCTCCATTGTTGCCTACGTGCATAGTGTGTGTGCGTGTTTGATAGAAGCTGTGAGCAGAAACGGACAGAACGTCCTTTGGGATCCTGCAGATTTCCAAAGCTTGATTCTCTAATACGGAAAACAAACAGTGCACAAAAGTTGCCCGATTATCTTCACACTGATCGGTGGATTAACCGCACACGTGTTTCGCTGTGACAGGTGGCGATCAGACCGTACAGTTCCTCTGTTGGTGCGGTCACTTCACGTCACATATCATGCTTAAAATCACAAAACACATAATATTACACACATTTTATATACTTCAAAAAGCATTTTTGTTGCACTTTTTAATTAACCGACCTTTATTGATCCCCGAAGTGATGCAGCCGTGAAGATGAAATGAAATCGGACTTCCTTTCCAAACCGAAGTTTCACCCTTTTCATGAAAAACTAGGGGAGCCTCCCGTCCGGGCTGCCCGCTCGTCTCCGAGTACCAGCTTCTTCCAGTCCTAATGCTAATTAGATGCGCCGCGTTTGATGCGTGTGCACACGCTTGTTAGATCTCCTAAATGATTTCAATCAAAAAGGCAAAATTAGAAATTCCTTGGAAACACTTTAAATGTCTAAGATATGACAAGAAAAACTGCGTCAGCGTCCTTGTGATCAGCTTCCATCTGCAAACTCCTCCCGAACTCATGTCTGAACACAATCAAAGGTGGATAATTAATCATTTGGAGCATATCTTAGCTGTTAAAATGCTCTGAAGCGTATTCACCAGAGACTTCTGTAAAATATAATTGTTCCTAGAAACTCATCTTACCTTATTTCTTTGTGTTCGGGCGCTAAAAAGTCAGTTGTGCTGCACTGTGCCTTCTGTGCCCATTATATATAAATCATTCATGTTTGGTTTGCTTTAAATTAGTATGAAAAGTGGGAAAGTTTTGTATTCCCGGGGGAAAAAATAGCATGAATTGGCCTCAAGGTAAATATCCATCCACGTTTTGACAGTTTGATATAGGAGGATGCAGCGTTTTGTCATGTTCCATACGTTGCTCATCAGATTTCGCTGCGGGGGGAAAACAGAAATTATATCGTTTTCAAAAGATTTCCTGACATTATTCTCTCGCATTGAAAAGTTCGCGCACTTCCCCTAAATGGACGCTTGTGCAGCTGCAGTTCGGGTATTGTCACACCACCAACTCTTCTTTCTTCT
This sequence comes from Datnioides undecimradiatus, assembly GCA_008933995.1. Lineage (NCBI taxonomy): Eukaryota > Metazoa > Chordata > Actinopteri > Lobotiformes > Datnioididae > Datnioides > Datnioides undecimradiatus. Next base: position 22,115,153 of record WARS01000029.1, read on the forward strand.
TTGGTGAATATGCGTCCACCCCTTTGCACCCCAGTCGTATCGCATATCCATAAATTTAAATCGTGCTTTGGGAGATAACTTTTTAAAAATGTAAATAGAATAAAACACTCCATCGTTGAGCATAAAGCCTTTTGTTTGTCTGATGAGATTCATTTTGCCGTTTGAGATGTAAACCGCCGCACCACTTTGTCAGCACAAATACGCACATTGTTTGAGACCAAGCGTCATTGAGCGCGCTCCTCTGGGGGCGTCGATGTTCAGCATCAGCACAAGTGATTTATTCCCATATCTGGGGTCAGTCCAGTTTCTCAACGTGCAGCGGGAGCGTACAGTCTTTTGAAACTTTCCAGAAACGCAGGTGGTCACGCGCCGCGCATCTGCCTCGCTGATAACAAACAGGGAGGCCCAGATTCAGGGGATTATTGCTCTTGCTCATGCCGTTTGCAACGTTTGAGCAATAAGCAGTTAATGTCCGGTCACAGCTTCTCTGCATAAGTCACAGTCATGCATACGTGCAGAATACATATTTGTAAGAGCACGTGAATGAGGAACCACACATTTCAATAACAACTCTGTAAAAAGACATCTTTGGGATGCTGGTAGTGGTGAAAGGCTGCTGTCGGTGATGCAACAGCTGTCATCTTCAGTGAGTCAGACAGGCAAGCGAGACGTTCGTCCATCCTTTAACAACTAAGATTGAAATTTTAATCACCAGAGGCAAGCGCGGAGAATTTTAGCAGTCTTTGAATCTTAGCATCCAATTCATTCATTTCTAATACAGAATGCTGTTTTTATTTCTTTATTTAAAGCTGAAATCATCTCGACAGAGAATAACGCAGCAGCCGCTGACACTGACAACAAAGTGCGAGGGAGCAGAAAGAGAAATGAATAAAAAATAAAAAGGCCTGTATTATTTCTGTTTTCCTAGAGCTGAGCCACAAAACACTGCGTCCCTCATTTTACATTGGATCTAACTTTTTGCAAGAGCAAATGCGATATGAAGGGAACGAGGAGCAGCCTGGATTACGCTTTTATGACCGGGAAACAATGTCGTCTCTGCAAAGCATAATGTTGCCATGAAATCGACACAATGAGGAGATGCTAACGTGTGTGACAAGACTCGACAGTGAGCATTGTTCTGCTCTCAGAGTGTGGTAAACATGGTTAAACTGCGTGTTCTGCACTGACGCCCTTCCTGGTTCCTGCAGGACCACAGCGGAGAACTTCCTGGTGGTTAACGTTACTTTGAGCAGCATATAGTTGCTATCTTTTTGTGCTGTTGAACACTAGCTTTAGAATTAAGCTAACTGGCAGCTAGCATTGCTGTTAGCCGCTAGCAGGATTGTCAGGACAGGAAGTTCTGACGATATATCAGAAGCTCTGTCTGATCGCTGTGCAGCTACTGGGTAAAGGATAATCCAGAACACCTTCCTCAGTGCCATTATTGTTCCCACATGGCTCAACACTGGTCCTGCGTCGCTAATAAGAAGGTTTAGTCTCACAAGGCTAATGCAGTCCTCCCACCCCAGCAGAAGAAACCTCAGGTGATGCGTCAGCATGCGCGTTACTGCAATTATCATCAGCGTGTTACCTTCAAATGATTCTTTCTTTCAGTCTAATTGTCCAGACTGACTCGAGCATGTGGACCGTGAACACAGCACGGTCCCGTTAATACTAGATGATGTGGTGTTTTGTTTTTTTTTTTTTTATGATGTACCTTTCCCATGAAGCATGAAGGTCACACTTCCAGAAATACATTTACTACATTTCCAGCATGTTGTTTTTTTCTTTTTTCTGGTGCCTCTCAGCCCGCTGAATTTCCAATTCACTCTCCCTGCCCGGACCTATTTTTCATCTTCATTTCGCAGCTGTAGCATCAAAGGTAGTTTTTCTGTGTCCATTAAGCTTTTAATGCCGAGGAAACAATCCATTCTCTGGCGGCGATGTCCCCTTCACCGTGCATTACCTCTGACCCTTCTCTGCTGGACAGCTCTCCCGCTGTGATTTTCCGAGTTGAAAGGTGCGGACTTAACAGGCTCACGGTAGAGCCAAAAAGAGGGGGTCTTTGGATTTGACATCGTGGTTGTGATAAAAGAGAACTACTTCCTCAGCAGTGGGCAGGATTTGATTTACAAAAAAAAGTAAAGCTCTATAGTGGATTTATTTTACTTTTTTTCTGTGCAGCCGCAGAGATTTGCTTGAGTTTTAACAAAAGGAAAGAAGGAAACGCGCCGGCTTTAACCTGCCGATTTAGGTGAATCTTAATGATTTCCCAGCACGGTGATAATTCAACATGTGCTGTTTAAAAAGCTCGGCAGCCCTAATCAGCAATCAGCAAACACCGCCGCCGACATTAAAAATAAAACATATCGGCCTTGTTAGCAGAGGGCAAAACCCCCCGAAAGGGTTGGGTTTAAATGTGCGATAATGCGAGGCTTTCATCGGAGAATGGACGTGTGTTTTTTTTAATTCACAAAGAGGTGACAAATCCATTTTTTGAAATTCAACTGAAAACACAATGTTGCACTGGGGTGAGCGCACGGATCCTCAAGTGAAAGCGTAATTACGCCAAATAATGTGCAATCATGCCAAGCTCCTCTCTGCCTCTCTCTGTCGCCCCCTCCTCCTCCTCCTCCTCCTCCTCCTCCTCCTCTCCCCTTAAAACCATCCCAAATCAGTTTTGTATGAATGTGTAATTATTTTTGCCGCACAGAGAAAAGAAAACAATTGGCATCCTGCAATTTGCTTCCTCGTCGGAGGCAGTGTACGTCTGAAAAGCGGGGTTTTGGTTTTTTTTTTTTCCCGTCAGCAGCCAGCATTGTCACCAAACATCCAAAATGCACTGGCACTTTGTTGTGCTTCTTCTCCCCCACGCCGACATCTGTTGGTCTCCAGTGCTTTCGCTTAACAAAGACTATTCGGAAAGAATGCGAGCGAAAGATAACGCAGCGTTTGCTCGGTGTAAGGTGGCTGCGTGTTCTGCAATGCAACAGTCATTTTGACACGACGCCAGCCTTCATTGAGCTCAGCTGGTTTGTGGGCATTTGCTCCTGCTCTGAGTCGGAGATGTTTACTAAACTACACAGATTTTCATTTTTGTTGGAGGTTGTTATTTTTTTGTTTTACACTTAATTTGCAGTTAGAGTTTAGATGCTATAATTTTCACTGAACCTCGATTCGAGCCTCAAATGTGAAGATTTTCTGCTTTTCCTATCTTGTTTTTTAATTCTGTGTTTTAATTTTGATTCCTGGAAGTGTCACTTTAGGCTTTGATGCGTATTCCTCACTAATTTCTACATTTTCGCAAACAGTACAGTTGATTAGATGGAGACCTGGGCAGAACTGGCTCCACTTCAAACCGTTTCCAACACCACAATGCTGCTTCTAAATGACCGCACCAGGTATAAGAAAACCAATGATACTGCATGCAGTATAATGGTATGAGTATTGTTTTGCATCGGGTGCATGCGCAGTTTCTTATTCATTTGCATCCATGTTGAATTTCTTATTTATGGCAAAACTGTAGAATATAGCAAAGAACTAGAACCAAGGGATCAAGACTGTTTGTGTTTTAGTCGTATTGCATCCGCAGTTGTTTCACCTTGACCCAAAGGCAGAGATTCAGGTGTGGTACAGGGAAGCTATGTAACTCCAGGCTTTGCGTAAGGCCGCTAAACCTCAGGCTCTGCTACAGCATCATTGGCTTCAGCCATGGAGGGGGTTTCTGCCTTTGAACACGCATTCCTGCTGTAGCTGAGCGCAACGTGGGCAACGGGTCAGACACGGTATCAGTGGAGAAATGATTGAATCATTGATGGCTGACAGAACTTCACTGATGGTGAATGCACTGAAATATTGAGGTAAAGCCGGTCCCGACCTGCATAAAGTAAACGCAGTGAAATACCTAAAAAGCAACAACCTTATGAAACGTAAGTGTCTGCCTGAAAGGCGACTGAATAAAGAAGCATAATACTAATAATGGCTTTCAGTTTGGTTTAGCAGCTTCAGTGTCCTGGTTCATGCTGACCTGCTATTATTTGGACCTGCACCTGCTTTGAAGGTCTTAATTGCAGCTTTATCCCACACATTAGTTTTCATTGTGAGCACTGAATGCATGTTGCTTTGCAAAGGCTTACTAGGCATGCAGAGGTTCCACTGGTTTGGGTGAGATCCACAGCAAAATCCACAGCGGTAGGTAGTAAAGTCCTCAGCTCTTTCCCTGCTCCTGACAAACCTAATGTGTTCTTGCTCCACGCGGTCGATGCTACAACTTCCATTTCAAACAGGACTGTGGAAACGGCGTTATGAAAGCGTGCTGCTGAACGCTGGTGCAACCGAATCCACAGAGAGTATCACTTCTGAAGTGCAATCAAATCCAATTGTCTGCCTGAGGTCCTGTGAGTTTTTACCCCCTCGACTTGAGAAAGTCAGGTAATGTGCTGAAGAAACAAAGCACACTTGTTCGTTATAAAGCCAACACTGTGCAACTCGGTAGAAATGCTGACTGACTGGTGAAATCAAAGGTCTGTAGTCCCAAAACCTTATTTATTTTCTTCCTATCGTCCAGAATCATTACGAATGATGCAAGTAGCTGATGCACAGCCAACATCGCAATTCATACAGATCTAGTTCGTGTACAAGTTCATCCAAGATGCGCAATAGTGTGAAGCAAATGCAAAGTAAGTCTCACCGCTCTGTCGTCAGTCTGTTTACACACTGTACCCCGCGTGCTGCATCCGACTTCATTAGCGAGCTGTGACGGCGCTCATGACCTACAGCAGATTAGACGGAATAAATGCATTTCGCTATCGAGAGTGAGAGCATTTCCATTTAAAAACCTGCCCGAGAAAACGCAGCTTACCCTGGGTCATCGCGCCCAACGCCATGGGAAGAGATCTAACCGAATCAGTGATTAAAAAAAAAGAAAAAAGAAAAGAAAAGCAGGAGGGGGATTGGTTCCTACTGACTGAACACACTGTGATATATTCATCAATACTGCTGAAACCATGCAAGCAAGGCCGCAGATAGTTTAGCCGTTCTATTCTTGGCGAGGCAGATAGTGCCCCTCTTGTTAAATTCATCCGTCAATGCCGTTAGAGGAGGAGATAAGAAGTGGAGCGACCCCCACACGGAATCAGTCGAAGTCATATCGATCACTCTCGCCTTCATTTCAGCAGGATGGTTAAAAATGATTAGGGCTCCGGAACTGAAGTTAATTCTCGGGGATTGGCTCTCTATAACAAGAGCGTGACATAATCAATGCAAATGATCTCGCACTCCTGTGCTATCAAATCCAGAACCCCGCTTATAGGCGGAGGCTTAATCAAGGACTATCTGTCATTGTTTAAGATTTGCATTACGGCTGCCTGGAAGGACCTTACATACCGTGTCCTGGCCAATGTTCTGCGCTGCACCGTGCGTTTCAGTGCGACGCTAATGAGCAGGCTTGACTTGACTGGTGAGGTTAAAGCCCATATTGTAACATTTTAATAGATTTATCACGTCACTCGAGGATGAAATCAATGTTATATTAGCAATAATGTCACACGACTGACTCAAAGGACCCTCTTACCTTGAGCCGAAAGACAGTTATTGTTTTCAGCCTTAGCGTTTGGGAAACAGCAAACTCTTTGTCTCTCGGGGGTTAGCTGTGAGCATGACAGCGACAAAGGAGAGCGAATGTGAAACTTGCATTTTTCAGATGGCAGAGAAAGGACTAAATGAAAGCGAATACCTGTCTGCTGGCACTCGTTAACTACTGGCTAACTGTCTTATATCAATTTCAGGTGACAATAGGTCCGTGTGGTGCTTCTAGCTTGTTCCCACAGCCCCAAAGTGGGTAAATACCTCTATTTATTGTAGTTTAGTTGAGTATTTAGTCGATTTGTTAACGAAATATTATAGTGGTCCAAAAATGTCCAAATACAAAAAAATAACAATCTTCCCGACTATTTATTCCAGTCAAATTATGCATTCATATGGGAATTATGATTTCCCTATTACTCCACACCTGCTGCAGTGATGGCATTTACAGGACAGCACCACTCATGGCAGCTCGGTCCTCCTGATAAATGGTGTACGGAGGGGAGGTGGCATTTTCACTCGGTGGCCTTGAGTCATCGTAAACACGACTTGTCAAAGTCAGGGGAAAGGCACAGCGAGGCGGGATGTGTCAGTAACAATCAAGTGCCGCGGCGCAATTTTGGCGTCTTGAGCTGTGCAGATATTTTACTTATCATCTGACTGACGGTGAACGACAGTCACTGAAAACAAAATCAAACATCAATCAATTTTTATTTTTATTTATTTTATTTTATTTTATTATTATTTTTTTTTTTTTCCCTTCGAAGTTTTTCCCGAAGCTGCTCTCGCTTGTTCGAGACCTGTTGGTCATCACAGAAACTGATCACAGGGATGATTCGCCGTCTCTTCAGCGCGAGGAAAAACACGTCCCCTTGAAAAACGCCTCACAGTGAAACGTCTCTGTCGGGAAAACAGCCTCTGGGTTGCGGTGCAGGTGCAGTGTCAGCCTGCACACAGTGATTCTCCACAACTGCCGCTTGGTGATATTGATGCAAGGCAGGGACGGGTGGACTACCGATCGTGCTTCGGTAATTGTTAACATGCCTTCCTTCACTTCCCTTCGACATTTGGCAATATAAGGTAGTAGGTAGCGCTGAAAGTCAGGAGAGTGGTCGCCTGCAGAGCGAGGGCGCAGCCAGCAACAGGGGATTTAAGGTAAATCATCACCACACCATGTATTATGCAAAGAAACAAAAATATCAGAACAGACTGTGCATCATTGCTTTTCTTGTTTCCTGTTCCGTCTAAAGGCCGGTCTCATAACAGTCCACTTGAGTTTTCAGAGTAATGGCAGCCACTTACAATGACATTGGGGCTTGCTGGACGGGAAATGACCATGGAAAGCTCAACTAGGGCTTGTTAAACACCTATAGGGAGACATCAGAGCTCTGTGAGGCTCTGAGGAACTCTGCATTTAATAAGGGGAGACCAGGGAGCTCAGGTTTTGGGAAACAAGGGTGCAAAGGATGTGAAAGGCTGGGTGGCATGAGCCTGAGCTTAACAGAGTTTGAGGAGAAGGTATGCTGAAGTAGAACTGGCAATTTGCCACGAGCAGTTAAAATCCGAGGCAATTGCTGAAATTGCTGCTCTCCGCCATCCCAGAGAAAAGCTTTTAAAGTCCACGGTTTGTTTTGTACAAAAACTGTAGACCTTTTGTTCTCAGCCCGGATGAGCTGAACACTTCGGGCAATATCCAAACGTTATTTCACAACAGTGATGTGATGAGTACTGCCGGGATGCAGACTGAAGGTGGACGAATCACAGTTTGCAAATGACTCGCACGTTGGCGACGCCAGCGTTGACAAATGCGGCTCATTTAAACAGAACTGTTGCATTCAAAGGCTCTTGTACTCTTTCGATACTGCCGTTTTGGGGCGTTCCTGAACAAACGGCGACAATTAAGAGCGAAGCACGGTTCAGTTTGTGACTCTAGATCCAATTGTGAACTGTGTCTACTGAAAGCTTCAAGGCTTGGGAGGCTAAAGCCCCCGCCTGCGCAAAAGTAAGAGTTACATATTTACATTTCTACAGCCTGATGCAAGTGAGTCAATGTGAGCCTCCAATGACCCGTGTCTGCAAGTAAATCAATAGCAATAAAAAATATGAGGCAGACTCAAATCGCAAATTCAACATAGTAACCTCCACTATTGAATAAATATTTAAAAAAAGGATAAAACGCTTTTTAAACCGTAAGAGCAGTGCAGATGTATGACATGAGTTCATAACATTTCCCTTTACATATTTATGTTTTTACATTGCACCAGGGTTATTTATGGGCATTCTTTTCACTATATGTCTGTCTCTCAGAAACCAACAGCTGTTGTCTGAGATCAATTCAAGCTGCCGGGGCGCTGGCCAGTGTTCTAGGGCGTCCGTTGTAGCCTGCACATAACTGAGAAATGCATATCTGGGCAACGACTTTGTCCTTAATGCAGCAGTCATTGTTTATAGTCTGATCATACGGAGAATGGAGCTGGAGTTGAGAGATAACGTCGTCAGATACATTTTAAACCTTGTTGGCCAATGCTACTTGCACTATGAAAAGGAAACCGATGCGTCCAACGTTATTGTCCGTTGCCAGCAGATGCACAGTCCTGCACAATGCGACGTGCAATCAAACAGCAAGACCGTGCTTATTGTGCAGCGTGGCATGGGAATGATTCACTCACAGCGGCAGAGTGCGACGGCGTGGCGCCTCCCCTCGCGGTTCAACTTAGTTGACATGCAAATTTTCGCTGTACACCAGTAATAAACTGCCTCGGCACCGGCAGCCTCTGAGCTGGTGGCCACACTTATGAGGCCACATTAGCAGAAGCTGTTCTTTGACTTTGCTCCATTTTAATATCTGGCAAAAATTGTAATGCAAATGCCCTGTGGGGTAGTTGGGGCATCCCACTGTATGGTAACAGTTTAAAGTAGACGGCGTACCGAGCTATCAGGCAAACGGAATCCGTTCTTTTTGAGGTTTGGGTGCAATTACTGTTTGAAGCTTCTCTGCAAAAACATGAAAAATGGGTTTTTCAATTTTACTCACAGTTTTGTTTGCTTTTTTTTAAATTCAAGATGAAACATTTCCACATTAAACTGCACTAATTCAGCTAAAACTTTGATTGCGCAACCCCACAGGCTTATTAATTCTTCAGAATCTGAGCTACCAACAAACATAAAATAAAAAATACTTTGCTTTCATTTTCTACTAAATTTAGACTCCTTTCTTTGCTTTTGTGCTTGTTTTTTTTTATTAATAATCACACTGGTCTGTCAGTGTTCTCAGCAGCTCCAGTACTGACTCAAGATGCAGCCTAAATACGTCAGGGACAGTAAGGTAGGCCTTAATTAGAGGCGGCTGAGACAGGGGAGCGCATGACTGCATGTGGGGGAAACACAATGGGAGACTCTGGGACTTCTGCTTGGCACTGCTGCTGTGCGTTGCATCTCAATTCAAGGGGTGTATCCACCTATAGTGCTCGTTTCAAAATGCATCCTTCCACGTTTGAAGACTGGAGGGCGCGAACGGTTGCGCCCTTTGTGGCCGTTTGTTCAGTGGTCAATTGTTTAATGGCGCATCCAGAAGGTCCTTGTCAACATAGGGAGCGTCAGGAAATGCCATGGCACACATATATCCAGGTTTTTAGCCAATAGGAGATGCGTCAGTGAATGAGTAACAGAATTCAGGCATAAACTCATTTGGATGTTACCCTTAAATAGACGTTAATGGTTAGAGAACCATCATTTTCTAATATAAAATGCTGCAGCTCATAATCTAAACTTGAATATTTGGGAATGTATCTGTACTTTCTCCTGTTGAAGATCACAGTGGCAATGTTGTGCAACTCCAGCTAAAGATACCACCCTGTGTTTGGGAGGCAAAGTTTTTTTTGTAGTGCAAAAGTTCACTTGCATCATGGAAAAGAGTTTTTGAGCGTAAAAGTAAAAAACAGGTTTGATTCAGTTCGCCTGGAAATCAAACTCCCAGCAGTTATTTATAATGTATTTTCCCCACTCCGCTGACACGTCCAGCTGTGCTGCAGGTCCATACTTTGCTTCTTGACACAGTGTTATCAAACATAAGTATCCGTGCCCTGAGCACCTTTGACAAGGCTTTGCACCATGTCCCAGTGTGTGACGAGCAGTGTTTTACATTTAAAAAAAAGCTTGCGTTCATACCTAAAATACTAAAAATAGCTCTGAAACCATAACAGAAAGCATTTCTGAATTGTTTAGCATGACACATTGGTCGAAAATTACTTCAAGTAAGGTTTAAAGTCTCTTTGGTGCAGCAACGAGGTTACTCATCCCACGGAAGTCAACTGGATGTATATAAAATCAGTGATCGGTGATTTAATGTGAGTTTTCTTCAAATAAACTCTACGATATAAAGGATAGTATACAGTAAGTAAAAGTTTTAGGAGTCAAGGAGTAATGATTAAAAGTCAGCAGTCAGCTTTAACCCCTGATGCTACCAAACAGGAACGGAACCAAAATTGGAAATTCAAGGTCTTGGGTCTCAGCATCATTTGGAAAAACGTGGTCCATGGGTTTCTCTTAAGCCGATTCGACGACTGTAAATGTGTCTTTACAGCTTCCACTTTCACCGAGAGGAGAAATAGGGAACCCATCACTCCAGTTCTCCGATCTTTCCACTGGCTTCAAAGAAGAGAGTCGAATTCACGGTGCTGCTGTTGTTTTATGAGTCTGCCACTGCGTTACGAACCATCCCGACCTCTCAGATCATCTGGAGCAGGTCTTCTTTCCGTTCCTGGAGTCAAACCTAAACACGGAGAAGCAGCATTCACTGCTGATGGCGCCACATATCTTATTTTAAATTTTACATTTTCAATATTTCCTTATGTTGCTTTGACGTTTTGTCTTAATGCCTTTTATGTTTCACGTAAAACTGAACTTGCCTTGAACATGAACCCTTGCTCTACAACAGGAAACTGGTGAAAACACATTGAAAACAACTTCTCTTTCATATCCTGATTTTATTATCCACACATAATAAAACACAGGAAGAGGTTTTTCATGCGTGAACTCACCGATTAATGTGCTAGTGACTGTTACAACTTGCTCCCATCTGATTGAGATTGTTCTCAGGGATCTATGTTCCTCAGTTCTGTATTCTGTTAACACACATTAAACCTCCATTCGTGCTGGGGTCAAAACCCTAAGCTAGGGAACATTAAACCCTGGGAACCTGGGACCTTTTACGCCTGTTCTAGGGGAACTTCTTGGGAACATTGGACCCTTTGTCATGTTTCCACATGGGACCTCAAGACCATGGGACCTGGGAACACAGGACCCTAGAATCAAACAATCCTGGGAACATTTGCAACCATTTGACATGTTCCTACTCTGTCCCCTATTAAGCTTGAGAACAGCTGACCTTGGGAACGTTGGACCTTGGAAACATCAGGCCTTTGGACCATAGGAGCCTAGAATCATAGAGCTCTAGGAACATTTGCAACCATTTGACATGTTCATCGTATGTGCCATGTAAAGTCTGGGAACATGGGAAAACCCTGGGAACATAGTGACGTCGCCGACATACGATTTCCAGCAGCTGTCAGTTTGAGCAAACAAGGTGACAGAGGACGAGACGACTCGGCGTGAGGCGCCGTCGGCAAGAATTCAGCGCAGTGGGTCGGATGAGCATAATATGATGAGTTGATATTCAGAGTGTGGCAACGTGTAAAGGCAAACACCACCCCACTCCACCACCACCACCCCCGCCAGCCCCTCAGGCCCTTTCAGACTGCAACTGACTCCTCTTGATATTAGTGTCAGCCAGTGATTGACATTTGCTAATTTCCCACTTTTGCATGGGCAGTTAAAGGACAGTTAAAAGCTCGAGGCTCCGAGCAGGAGTCCGTGTTAATGACAGCCCCTGCTGTGACAAAACCAGCCTCAGAAAAGTTCATGTAGGCACCGTCTTAATAATCATGTCTCCGCTGAGGGAAATGTTTGACTGGAAACGAGAGAAGCTCCTTTAGGGATTGCAAAAGGCGGACAGATGAGGACTTTCTGCATCACTGCTTCTGAAAATACATGTTCCTTAACATGAGACCGCTGCTGCAGCAGATCCAGCTCCAGTGTTTAGACCCAGCCTCTTTCTGTGTTCTCTGTTTTTCTTTTTTTCTTGCCATTACACCCAAGCATCGCGAGTTATTTGGTTTCCGATCTTATTTATAGCGAGTAACAGTGGAAGACATCAATCAAAAGGTTGACAGCTGCAGTTGTAGCGAGTTGATAACTCGCTCGCACCTGTGCTGTTTCCCATAAACCCCGCCGCTTCTTGTTGAAAAGAGGATGCTGCCGCCACTCTTGGCTCCCTGCTGCTTTTTTTTTTTTTTTTTTTTTCTCCCTTCTAGAGCAAAATGAAAGACAGCAAATATGCATTCAGTCCAGGAATGTGAACACTTTGCATCTGGTACAACTGGAAAAACAGCACACAAAGTAAAAAAATAACTCCAGGTGAGTTCACACTGGTCATGAAAATGCTTCTTTTGGCGCGCAGCGACCAGCGGTGCGCTATAAATAAAATCACATAATACTAGTGCACAAAGGTAATGTACATATAATTGATGCCATAAGAATTCACTTAAATCAATAAGGCTGATTCTAATGCGCAGATGTGTAATATAAAACTTAATGCTGGTTTAAATATAAGTAAATATGAACCAACCTAAAACACCAGAAAACTCTGTTTGACGTTTAAGAACATTTTACACTTTAAAGGCTGAAGGATCAGGTTATTCTGCGTCAGAGGATCTTATCTCCGCCCTCTGGCAGCGAGAGAGATCGCACAACGTCGTCGACGCGCGCTTATGTCGTACGCGTCCACCTGCTAGTTTCTGTGGCCTACCCTTTTGCTGCAGCTGCTGCTCTTTCCAGCTGGTTGATTTAAAAAGCGCTTGCTTACGGGGGCGTTTCACCGTATCTCAAAAACAGATCACAGCACACGACGCGGGGCGATGACAGATCAGAGCGGCGATGGGCTTCACCAGCGCGTGTGAAGTTGTTTGGCAAGGGCTCGAATGTGACGGGTGCTCATTTACATGCAAGAGTCCTGCACTTTTGATTGAAAGACCCCAGTCAGTCGGCAACAGGTGTATCCGTTAAAGTCTCCGCGCACCCACACAGGTGTTTTCACTTGTTTTGGCTAATTAGAGCTCAGAGCTTTGTGGCCAGAGATGCTTCTTTTGGGTAGCTGCTCAAAATTCAGTCCAAATAGTTTAACTGCGCCTTTCGTTACGTGTGTTTTTGAGACAAATTGTTTATTTTCTTAAGAATCCAATTTAACCAAAGTAAATATTTCTAATTATCTGAGCATTCAGTATCCATATTTGTTGAATAAGTCATTTTGCATATTGAACTGACCTGCTGTGCATTAACAAAGACTCTTCCAGTTGTGCGTGCAAACAGCTGAGTGTGACGAATTGGAGACCCTGAGGTTTCAATGCAATAATAATACTTTCCTAAGTTCAGTTCAGTTTACAACAGGGAAGCACAGGAGCATGTACTTTGTATTGTGTGAACACATTTGCATTTACATTAACAATGTCATCTTAATGCTTACTGTGGTACAATGTACATTGTTGAGCCTTATTTGAGCTCGTCACATGTTTTATTCATGCCCAGTATCAACCTGAGTGGAGCTCTAATCAGACTGAAAACACTCGTGCGGGCCTTTTACCGTGACACGCAGCGAGGACCGGACAGTGGGGTTAAAGCACGCTGGTGCTGCTCTCCAGATTAAAGGAGCCGGTGAAAAGAAGTGATACAGTGCAACCCCTCTGCAACTCGCTCACTGATACGACTGTAAAATGCATTTCAAAACACGGCTTATGAATATTTTATGTCACTCCCAAGGGAAAGCTTTGACATCGGCAAAGCAATCAGACAATGGCCACTTGTTTACTCACAGCTGGCTGTCACAAGAGGAAGAAGAGACCCCTTTGCATAGCCATCAAAATCATTTTTAAATAAATATTGTACGCTGCTGCCTTTCGGGCTCGCTTTTCTTCAACGCGCAGCATGCTGTGACTGACATCGGCACAGGCTTGTGAGTAGGGCGCGGGTCAAAGACTACTTGCAAATCAATCTATGTGTTTTAATCTGCCTTCGGTACATGATGGCAGGGATTTACTGCACCAGCACAATTAAGACTGTGTCAGCGAAGTCGACAGGTTGTCAGTCACCACAGAAATGCACTAAATTGACTTTCAAATACGTTCCTGTTACTGTCAGAAAGCTAATTGCATTGATCTTTGGCAAAAGCAAACATAACGGCGCTGAAAAACAAACAGAATGTATCTTGGATGTGGGTAACTGATACAGTGGATATTGATGCAGGCATTATGGGACCAAGGTTTTCCACTTGCTAGTGTTTCTGTGCTTGTGTCCAATATGTCTGAATGTCAGCATCGTAGCAAACACGTATTCATTATTCTCCGAGAACTCCGCTCTGGTCAAGGTGGAAACAGCTGTGGAGCAACGCTCAGCCAGACTGTTACAGGACACGAAGGCTCTTTGAAACTCAGGCTGATGAAACTCCTTACAGCGGGGTGACAGGAGGGGAAACACCGGGAGGAGAGCGGCGCATGAGGACGTGCATATGTTTTAGAAACTGCAAAGAAAAAGCAGAGAGAATGTCGTCGCTCATGTCGCAGAAAGTCTTAGTGCCGACAAACGGATATCAAGGAATAGATGCTGGCATCAGTAATGAAATGGCAGCGTCGTTATGCTGTTGTCACACGTGAATGGGAAAATATCTGAAAGATTTAATTGATAATGAGAATAATCGTCGGGTGTGAAACGACCGTCTAAATGTTTCGCAAATTGGGAGCGAGTTTCGAGAAAATTGGCAAAAGAAAACGTGAATGAGCGCCCGTTCCCACCCGCCGCCATCATAGATATTAACAGTTGGCACAGCAGGGCGAGATAGGAAGTCGGCGGTGCCCGTTCGGAAAAACCATTACACCATGGCAGGAGAGGAGGACGCGTTGATGGAGATGATGGAGAAACTGTGAAAAAATAATTAAACATGGGGGGAATGTGGCGTTTTTGTTTGTTTCCTGTATTAACGTGAGGACGTTTGCATGTCCGCCATGTGATAACCAAGTTGCTCCAACGTCCCATTGAGCATATCAACTCCAAAACCTCTCTGGTTTCCACCAAACCCTCTTTAACGTTTTATTGTTATTGAGGCTCCACATTAGCCAAGCCCATTACATCTGCTGTATTTTTGCCTCGGACAGTGTTTCCCAGCACAGTCTGGTTTTTAAAAAAGCCACAAGGACAAAGAGCCGTATAGAAAATATTGATTTGTGGCACTTTGAGCGGGTTTAAAGAAGATATATCTGTAATTCGTCCAGCGGTGTGTCTCCACCGCGGACGTTCCTTCTTCCCAAAGAAGGACTAATGGAGCACATAAATTAGACATGATCCATATGCATCCCCAAGACCTGCGAGGTTATGATACAACAGAAGTGATTAGGTAAGAGGTGATAAAGAGGAGACGGTCCAGTTTACACAATTAGAGGGAAAGTGTTTATGTCAGCTGATTCATTGGCTCTTAGTGACATCATGCGCGGTCTGGTGGCGGCAACACGGACGCAGGAGTAACACAAACTGGGGAGATAAAGAGCGCATATATTTCTGTCCCCTCCCCGTCCCGTCCTGTCCCCCCTCAGCCTCGAGGCCTGAGCGATGGCTCTCAGTAACTTATGTGACGCCGAGGTTATCGCCGTGATTGATGGAGCCCCAGAGGAATCAATAGCATGCATGCCTCAGACGGGGGAGAATGCCTACATATTTCATAGCCATTAACTGACCACAGTTACCATACTCAGGGCAATGTTTCTCAATTTGACCTGCCTCTTCATATCAGGAGCTAGGCTAGATATGAAAAATTAAAGTCAGATGCAGAGCGGAGAGGTGCACGCGTACTGGCCCTGCACTCCCGCTGAAAGCGTTGGGGGCCGAGCGGGGGGGGCTGCCGGTCTGTTTCTCGGGTCAAAGGAGATTTGTTAACAGCGCCTGCTCGATCGCTGCTATCCCTTCTAAGTGATAGTGTTTACAGGCAGGGGAGATGATTTATGACCTTGCCTCCCGCAATCGTATATCGCTCACCGTTTCACCGAGATACCGCATGCAAAGCAGAGTCAATTAAATGATTGGGCGACACGGTGTTTTTATCGGAGGGGGGGGGGGGCAACCGCGCAAATGGAAGCGCTGCCTTGGTCAGTCGTTTGACCTTTAATTATCTTCCCTCAAAACTGGATTAGATAAAGCTTTGCACCCAATGGAAACATGTTGTTATCTATCCTTTCAATTACCCCAGTCCCTTGATGAAGGGGAGGAGGGATTACATTTGAAAGAGAGTGCGGTGGGGTGGCGGCGGCGGCGGCGGCAGTGTCTTGTTGTAAATTGATGGATAAAGCATGTGATTTTAAATGCAGCGATTATCTCGAAGGCAAGAGTCACGTTTTGTCTTTAATTGTTGTTTTCCGCATCTTTCATCTTTTCCTGTAATTTCGCGTCCGCTCTGTTTTCAAGACACGCCCATTCGCCGGCTTTAAGTCACCGCTAACAAGTTCATTTGAGGTTTTAAGCCAGTTAACACGGATCTTATAGAAGAATCGCTCCAGGCTGAAGATGTTCAGAAAGTCTGTTTTCGGTGTTTTCAGCTTTTGCCTTGGGTGCGCCATAGTCTGCTTGGATTTGGACTTATCCAGTTGAATCTAAATAGCTTTATATATTATTAAATGAAAAAACAAATTGTAGAAAAACTGGAATATCCCGTCATAAGAAAAACTAATTGGACGTCATCAGCAGAAGCCTTGACAGTCAGTTTGCCGCTCGCGTGGAAGCACTAACTTCCCCTCAGATCTGACGGCGAGGCCTCGAGGGCCACGATCCTGAAATTAATCATGGCTTTTTTTTCTTGGAAAGCAATGTCTCCGTAAACAAAATTAACAAAGCAGATGAGAGGGCCAATAAGGGCATGTCCCATCGACACCAAAGCATTATTGTCACAATAGACACGTACAGAGCAGAATATTTCCTCCTTGGCGGTGCACGTCTTCCTGAGGCCCAAGCAGCTGGGGTTCTATTAATTAACTTGGCATTAGCAGCATTTGGTTTTTGTTCAGCACCGAGTGCACAAGGGTGTTTTAGGACTGTTAAATTAGGGCTCGGGAACAGGGGAATGCTTGCACCAGATTCAGGGAAAATTACAGCCAGTTAGACCACGAGGGAAGGAGCCTCTTCTGGAGGCTCTGTGTAATTTAACATGGCTGTCAATCACAGTTTCTAAAGGGCCCCTAAATCCCTTGTCTGTACGGGGATAAAACAACAACGCCGGGGATTGGCGACAGCTCTGGTTCTCAGTAAATATTCTCCCAAAACCCTGAAAAACAGATGTCCAACATTCAAACTCTAAATAAATGTTGATGGGCGAAAGTTTGTCTTGAAAGCAAGCCAAATCACCGCCGCTGAGTGTCCCAATAAGAGCGTGTGGAATGGAGACCCACTCAATTTCCCGAGGCAGCCGGTTTTATTATGAAACTGACTTTGAGTTTGGACTTAATAGTTCAGTGGAGCAAAAGAATGAAAATATGCTTCAAGCAATGACCGTTCCTTGTTTTCAGGTTGATGACCATGTACTTTTGAAATATTCTATTTAAGGCCCCGCGTACTCCGAGGACTTAATTGATCGTCACTTCATTAAACTCTACGCACGTGAAGGTTACCGAAATGTTCAGCAGCTTTAATCGTTTTTCTGTTTCCAGTGCGGGCGAGAACAAGTGTGACATTTTCAGTGACTTTGACTTCAGATTTTGTTTGTTTTAAAGACCCATGCCATTATTATTTGCACTGAGGTGCTCATATAACTGACTGTCCTCGCTTCAACCAGCCGTAATCAACATCCTTATAATAACGGTCATCATCAAATGACATTGTGAAAACAGTGTGACAACAGACTGGCTTTGAGTTTCTGTGTTAAGTTTGTGCCACACTTGGAACAGGGACCACCAAGGGATAGGATGCAAATGCAGACTCTGGGTCAGGGCAGGAAGTTCAAAGTGGTTTAATTAAAAAAAAAGAAGAGTTGAGGCGATCAGTCCAAATCCAGAGAAACCCAAGAACGGATCCAAATTTGCAGGAAACGCTGAAACACGAGGCTCACGTACGTTGATGATCCGCCACAGACAGAGGGAGCGACCAACAATATAAAGACAAGAGAGAGGAAGCCGGTGAGACACAGGGGAAAACGACACAGGAGGAAACAGGAAACAGAGACGCAGGAGAGGAAAAACTCTTCAAAATAAAACAGGAAATGATCGAAAACACGGCTCAAACCCCAAACCGTGACACTCTGTTTGGCTGTTTCCTGTTTTGTTGTGTAGAGTGTTTGCTCACGTGTCACTTACTTCTTACCTGTGTCATTTGTTGATCGGTCTCACCTGTATCTCGTCTCATCCCTGGTGCACATATTGTCCACATTGTGTCCTCTGTTTGTTCTGGGCCAGTTCGTCTTTGTACTTTGCATTTAACGTCCCAGTGCTTCCTTCTGTTCTTTGCCTCTTTCCCTGGACTTTGATCTCGCCTGCCCCCCACAGATTTGTTTGCCCTTGTTGGACCTCTTCCCTGGTTTTGACCCGCCTGCCTCCACCAGCCCTTAGCCTTTGAGTTTGTGCTCACTGAACCTTTGAACTGCCGGCGCTCTGTGTCCGCTGTCAGCATTTGGGTCCGTCCCTTTGTGTTTTTCCTGTTCCCCATTTGGACACAACTGTGACGCTCCCCTTGACTTTATAGTGAATTTCAGCTCATTGTTTATCCGTCTGGCGACTTGATTGTTTTTGGTTCACTCTCGCTGCTTTAGTAGCGTCATATTTAGCCCGAGTAGGCCGATGCCTCCAGCTAAAAAAGCTCTAAAAACTCACTGTACGCTTCCTACTCAGCGTCAAAGAGCAGACAAACACAGTTAGGATCTAGCAGGTGAGCGCAGTGTTGGATTTAGCAGCTAAAGAGGCAGATATTTCCCTCAGGAGTAGCTGGAGGAAAACAGAGTTAAAAGAGAGTGGCTGTTGGGTTTCCGACCACCTGGCGAATGTAAATCAATCCAAACGAATGATAATGTTGCTCAGTAACTGCCGGATGTGTAAGTAAACAACTGTTTGCTAACGAGTTTGCCATATCAGTTTAAAGGTGATGATACATCAGAGCTGCGGCCAAAATAAAATCTGTTCTTGCAGGTTAAAATTAATATTCAGAGAAACAATGATGCCCGGTTTTGCACTGTTTTGTCCTGATCAACACTCGCAGACACTGGTAGTGGTAACATGCACGGACGGTATTGAAAGTCTGACCTGTCTGTTCTGTTGCTGCCACTTCAATCAGTCGATCAATTAATCAATTAAATCAAGTCAGAAAGAATCAGTTCAAGTTCAGTCATGACGAGCATGACTTACAGCTGAAGGTGACACTGGATGACACCCAGACTGCAGCTGCAACACTGAGTATCTCTTAATAACATAGCTTTCAGGCTAACATGTTGTCTGAAACATACTGTGTCTTACTGTTGGACTGTGGTTTACCAAATGAGCCGTCAGTCAGTCACTTTGCAGGCTACGTAGCTAATTAGCTCACCAGTTTTAGCATGTTAAATAGCTTGAGACATTTGCAAGGCCGGTTTAGCTGCTAAATGGCTAACATGCTAACGTGACGCCGTCCGTCCTTGGCTTGCGCGCTTGCTAACGTTGTGTCTGGATAATCCTGCTGTCAGTCAAACACATTCACCAGCCTGCCCGCTCAGAGGCTTGGAGGCTAAATGTTTATTCCCCCATTGTGAATAGTTCTTCCAGTCTATTTTTTAATGAATATCTATGTATACCATCATTTCTGTCCGTGTGATGTGATGCACGGTTTATATACTTTTGCATACGTACGTGCTGCATGATAACCAGAGCGCTGTGACGGGTGAATGTTCTGGACATTTCAGGCAAAGGCTGAACACACTGGGTCACTTTAGTACAGAGAACAATGCAGGAAGTGATGTTTGGTCAGGTTTACAGTAAATGTTATGGTGCACGTGAGCTGGATCACCCGACTGTAGCTTTGACCCACTGCGCAAACCTCGTACATGACAATGAAAGAAAAGTAAATATAATGGTTTAAGAAGGGCCGTCTTCTTACGTGAGACGCATCGGGGACATGTATTCTGAACGCAGAAGGCATTTTGTGAGATAAAAGACTAAAAATAAGCTCCAAAGCCGCATTTGTGGTCTTTGTTTTCCATCCAGTATCCGCGACTGAATGACGATCAAAATAGGAGTGACTGGCTTTTGCTCTGTGGCCAAAAAACATGCAAATCCGTTCTGCTAAGCTCCACTGTAATTGAAGTAATTAATTTGGGCAGACAGATATAAGGGTTTTATGGTAATGTTAAAAAAAAAAAAAAAAAATCAATTCCACTGCATAATGTTGGTTTTAGTAATACTTCAATGGGAAAACCCAGGTTTTTAGTTATGCTTTTAATTTGCGTGTTAAATCGGGGGTCATAGTCCACAGAAGAAATTCATCAGTTCTCTCCACAGTCTGCGCACACGTGGAGATCACACAGCCTTCAGGTCTCATGCATTGCTTTTATTTTAGTTTATTTATCAACTGTCTGCCGGTTTGGGATTTTTAACAATTACCTTTTCTGCAATAACATTAATTGCTCCTCATTGCAAAGTGATAAATGGAGTTATTTCAGGTCAGACTTCAGCTCCTTCAGTCTCCTGCAGAGAAGCAGGCTCATTCAGGCTTTTTCCAGAGAGGACTCGTCTGCACAGGGAGTGATGTGGTGCCCGCCGCGCCATCTGACAAATTAAAACCCTGCCTCAGCCATAACTGTTGACACCGTTACGACTTTACACAGAAAACAATCAGTGCCAAAGCAGCTGCAGCACATTATGATATCGATTATTCAAATAAGTGCACATATAAAGGTCTCCTGTAGCAAACGCACAGCCGCGGTCGCGCTCTCCCTTCGGTGCCGCTGATAAAACGAAAGCTGGAGATTTTGACATCTTTAATGACGGAGGGAGATTCAGCAGCGGACTGGGCAGACAGTCCAGCAGCCAGCTCATCCCTGATAAATTAACTGTGGACAACACAGTGCCAAACCCATCACTGCTTCGACAGCTTAAGTAGTGGTAGGTGTAATAAATGATTCAGTAGTGCCGAGAAGTAGGGTGTCAATTTGTAATGTCCTCCAAATGCCCAACCACCTCTGCCTACAGCCACAGAGCTTACAGATTTGTCTGAAACCCGCTGTAAATTTAATTTTAATGGTGCGACACCTTTCGCTGAGTCATGCACTTCCACCCGCCCCCCTCCCCCGTCTCTGATTTTCCCCGCTCCTCTCCGCTTTTCCCAATGCTGTCACAAAACAGTCTTTCTCTCTGCCTTGTATTATCTCTGTCAGCAGAGGGCCCATGGATCTATCAGGCCAAGCTGGGAAATACAGATAGTGACAGGGGTAATGTGGACCGGGTCACTTCACATGCCTTAACTTGTCCCAACGCTCAATCCTCTGCAAACCACAGGTTGTGAATTTATCTCGACGACTTCCTCTCGGCCAGCTTTGTGTCATTTGTTTACTCTCTTCTAGCCAAAGAAAACCATTGGATAAGAAGAATACACAGGAAAAAGGGAAAAAAAAGCCATTCCTCATTTGCAGTAAGACAGCTTTTTCATATAAAACCTCACCTTCCCTGGACGAATCTCACAGCGGTCCAGCGATTAGATGCTGTAGATTCGTTCTGTTTGACAAATAAAAGTCTGATGCCAGTTATGGTCACAGGGAAAGCAACTCTCTGCCCTCAGACGCTGACAAAACAAAAGCATGAGATCTCTTTCTGCTATCATTTCTAAAGCTGGCCCAAGGCTTTTTTGGGAAGCAAAACCACATTGTATACATTTATTTATTTTTTTTTTATGTTTATTTGTAGGAAGAAGTGCGTCAGGCGGTGCCAGTTGCAAGCTAACGAGCTAACAGATGTCTTAGACGAATAAAAGATGCTAACAGCACTAGCTTTCCCACCCTCTGCTCAGTTCTCTCCACCAATGCAATTCCCTGGCAGCCGACATCCAGCCGACGCCCTTGACCTTTCCCCAAGTCCTGACTGCTACCACATCTGCACACACCCGCACTCCTTCGCCTCCTCGCATCCCTTCCCACCGCCTCACCTGCACCTCATTCCCACATCATCCAGTCACAGCGTATACAAACTCCATCCCTTTGTTCATGGGTTGTTATGTCGGGCTTCTGTGTGCATCACAACTTGCTCTGTTGCTCCTGGGATCAGTTTCGCATCTCGCCTGGTTATCGGGCTCCCGATTCTTCGCCTGCTCCGAGTCGGATTTGCTTCCCTGCACGGACTGCCGTCTGTAGTTTTGACTCATGTCTGCCGTGCCATCCCATAAGCCTTTGTACTTCATCGTGTGAATAAAATCACTGAGCTGCCTCGGCTCTGCCTCAGTCATCTGCATTTGGGTCCTTCCCCTGTAATACCGTTACCCTGTCTGCACCGGCCGTGACAGTTCATGGTGGAAAAACAAGACAGGCCGTCCAAATCCCGTCCAAACCTGCCAACAACAGATCCAGAGTGCCGCTCCTCTCCCCATCACACAAAAACACTATGGGATACTTTATAAAATTTAATTTGAAACCATTAAATTAAACCTGTGACAAACCTTTGGGTGTATTTCCTTAATGCAGGGGCATTAACGAAATATTTAAACATGCATAATTTGGCTCATTAACTTTATTGCTGGCCTAATGCGATGTGTGCATTTTGTAGTTTGTGTGTAGTGTGTGAAAGGATATGCAAATATTGTGTTGACCTCTGCTGGCGGACACTAAAAGACCTCAATCAGGACGCTGGATTAGAAGCTCAGTTTTGACGTGCGAGCGGCGTGTGATTTTCAGGCTGTCATTATGCAAAGAGAATGCAGAAAGATGGTTTGCTCCTGTTGTGAAGTGCGTTCGTAGACCGACTTGAGTTGGGTTGATGATGTGCCGGTTTACTGATGCTGCCGATTCCTGAGAAGAATAAAGTCCGTCCGGCGCTGCTGCTTGGTGCCGCTCGAGTGCAAAACTAAACACCGCTCTGGACGGATCGTCTCAGACTCGTGGTCATCGAGCATTTACATCCAAACACGAAGTGCAGGCTCAGCTGCGGTCTATTTATCACTGTCAGCGTGGAACAAAACCAGGCGCTATTTGAACAGGTGCGGCGGAGGCTAGTGAAGACGCACACGAGCTGCGCGGGGCGGGGATAGCCTTTCCACTTCACCTTCGAGCGCTGGTGTCGAGGAGGGTGGGGGGGCGCTTTCCATCGCGCGTCTAGAGACAAATTGTGTGTTTGTTCTTTTCTGTCACAGCGCACACACCACCCCCAAGAAGTAATAGTGTTGATATGAGTTCCCTCGTACGGAGACAAGCTCTGACTGTTGTATTGAAAAGAGGGGGCTGTGTATGGCGGCATGGCCATGGGGGAGTTTTCGCTTTCATCAACGAGGTCAGCCTCTCAGCGAGAGCTTGTTGCTGCCTGGTAGTTTATCTGCAATACATCATTGGTGATGGATGGGTAATGGAGAAGCCATACCCTTCTCATTCACAGCACTATATCATTTGTGATAAATCTCCAAGCTATCTGTTCACTGGGTTTCAATGATAGGCTTCCTCCGTGGCAGCATACTCCTGGTATAAAGGCACACTCATCTGCCCATATCTGGCCTCTCAATTCCCCCATTTTTATTTTTTTTAAAAGCGAACCAACTGATAATACCCGCACCGCTGAAATGCGGCGCTGCAAAGACGGACGCCAGCTGTGCTGCAGAGCGTAATTATTATTATTTTTTTATCATCAATGTTTAAAGCGCTCATACCAGGCACGATGAAAAAGAATGCATTACAGCAGCGACGAGGGAGGGCCTGCAGCGGGAGTCCTCCGACAAATGTTGATCACAGCTCTGTTTTGTTCACCGATGAACAGTTTAACAGGGGTAGCTGTGAGTTCGGCGCCTAACCGAAGGGCGCTTTAACATGAGTTGATCAACTGTTTTGCTTTTTTGTACTTCAGCCTGTTCGGGGAGTTGTGCCGACAACTTTTCTTTTCCCTTTCTTGTCCAAAGTTTGCTTCGCTAACTAAAGTAAAGTATTTGCGTTTCCATTTGTGACTCGGGGTCTCGTAAAGCACTCTGAGCCCGCAGTTCTTACGGCGTCACGTGAACGGACGGATGTTTATACACAGGAGCGGCACGTTATCAGCGTGAGATTGCCAGTGTGATCTCTATTTACTGGAGAGCAGACAAAGCGGCTTACCTTCCTCATCCACCTCCGCGGTTGTTCTATCAATCCCCACAATCCCACTGAATTAGCCGCCGCACTATGATAAGCATCTCAGATGAAAACACAGATCGCTATCGCCGCATTACTGTCGTTGCTTGCGGCCGAAAAACAAGGTTATCTCACCTTTTTATAACTCTGCCTCCGGTATCATCTTAATTCCTCTCCTCATCAGGGTCATCATTAAGCCTCGCGCCGGCCATTACGCAAAGTGTTGTTTATGGTATAATAAGTCCAACAGTAGGGTGCATTTGGGAGCTGGTTGCGGTATTATGAGGAGTTCCGGTAGATTAAAACATTAACCCTGAAGAGTCTCATTAAACCTTTTCTTCCCAGCACCCAGTAAGGAGGGGTGTCAACGGGGTCGTTCTCGAGACGTTCAATAAAGGCTAAATAATGCTGATTGCCACTCGCCTCCTCGAAGAGTCAAGAGGCGAAGGAGCAGACGTTCCTTTCAGTGACGAGACAAGCACTCCCTGCGAGCAGTTTCAAAGTTGCTCCCGTTCATGAACCTTTTGTCCTGGGTGTGCAGCGATAAGCATATACCGTAATAAACAGGGTATGATACCGCCGGCTCTGGCTTATATTCTAATACCGGATCTGTAGTGCAGCAGTAGATAGAAGGAAACACAAGACAGCTTGAGGTAATCTGTATGAAGTATGGGGTATATTCACCCCATGCACCAAATAATCCTAGCTGTTTTAAATATAGAATAGATAACTGCTGGTCTGACGGTATTCTGGGGAAATGATAGACGGTGCAATGGAGCCAAAATGAATGGGCCCTTAGTTGAACAGACCTAAATTCATTTCACAGGCCCGGTGGAATGGAGTTATCTGAATCAACTGTCCTCCATGGCTGCCTGAGGGATATTGGAGACAGCTAAGGTCAAATTATAGTTTGTGTGTGTGTGTGTGTGACTGTGGAGGAATTGCTTGAGAGTTCGCAGGAGCCGGCCGGGTATATGCGGCGGGATCTACTGAGACGGAGCGCGCAACGGGGGGAGAAAATCGCCAAATCCTGTTGTGTATTAAAGTCACTATTGTAAAAAATGTAGAATCAAAGGAGCGTGCGCGAGGCGAAACCCCCACAGAAAGGTTATGTCTGTGATTCAGGAGTGACTCATGGCTGACATGGACGTGAACTCCGGACGCCGGCATGAGGAAATGACGAACGGCAGCGAAAGAGGCCAAATATCGCACGTGACACCCGTCTCAGAGCTAAAATGAACGTGGCGCTCTCCAGACACTCCCAGGTCTTCTAATGAGCCCGCGCTTAAGGTGTAAATTAGTTACAGAGCCTCGCTCGTCACGGACGCCGGAGCGGCAAATCCACCGGGTTGCTCCAGTTCCACCAGACATGATGGAGACCCATTTCACGAACATCACTCATTAATATGCTAATGGCGGTCATTAATGGTTGATAGCGAAATTAATGGAATTACAGTACTTAGCGGGTCATGGCCAAAAAAAAAAAAAAAAAAGAAAAGAAAGGGGGGGGGGGGTTCTGATAAAGAGCTGTCTCAAGGAAAATAGAGAAATGTGAAGTGTTTCTGTTCTGCACAAAACCCAATCAGATGGAGCGGCTGGAAATTATTTTGTTTGCCGCTCAGCGAGGAGAGCACTCTGAGTAAGTCTCGGCTAATATAAATACACCGGCTCGCTCGTCTAATCGATGGTCTGAGCAGCTTTTAATACAGAAGTTAAACTCTGAAGCTCCAGGACTGGGTATTCGGGGCCGTGGACAGCGCCCATCCATAAGCTTCTCATCAACAGCACATGCTGGACGGGGTTTAATATAACTGATAAATGGTTCGGGGTGGCAACAGCGCCATCTTCCTTAATGTAGCGCACAGACGGATGGATACACTTAAGGAAACGGTTAAATTAATGAGATTTCCCTAACAAGTCGTCACTTTTTGTGGCACTACCCTGGTCGGAACTGACAGCTCAGGAATGTATGTAAACGCAGCCCGTGTCACACCGAATCTGCCGCAAACCTCTGCTGGGACGCGGCATAAATCAAGTTCAGAACCGCGGACAGCCACGGCGCGGGCCCGGCATACTAAACGGACGCTGAAACGCGCCGGGAACTGGGTTAATCAGCAGCACACTGAGGCGGATGCGCCTGTGGAATTCCAAGAACCGGCCGCTCTCACGGATTCATCTCCGCAGTATCCGGGCAGATTCGGTTTTCTGTTTCAACAGAATCGTGGGTTCACGAATGACCCCCAGGACGCCGCAGACACACACACACACACGCACTCTGTATTGTATAATGCAGCACCCCTTTCAGTTCACAATAGCCCTACATCTCATAACTCATATGCTCATCTCGTGCATGAAAACACTAATTGCAACAATCAATAATTGATATTTCACATTCAGACAGGCTATTTGAAATTCCCTGTTATCCAGCGCGGGCTTTAAACCAACTTTGCCGGCAGAGTGTCCACAAAACTGTGGGATTCTGAATTTCTGAATTCGGACAACAGAGCCCCCCCCCCCTCTCTGTCTGCATATTGATCAGGAGCTGCCTTGAACCGGTCCGCTCAGATCCAGTTCACACTCCGGCACTGGGTTTTTTGTGATCTGAAATGAAACCAGGTGTCCGGGGCGTGCAGTTTAACAGCACCAGATCCCTGACGCCGTAACGCGAGCTGTCATAGTCGTTATGAAAACGCCAGCATCTATTCGTTCACTCGGCGGCTATAGTCCCCCCCGCTGCATGGTGATTTTAGCAGAGCTGCCTTTGCGGTGCCACTTAATGACTCACGGTTCATGCATAGGCATGCTCCGCGAGACAAAACCAAAGAGGATTAGACATTATGCTCAACACCTTCGCTCTCCTCAGACTAATGTGACAGCTCAGACAGATAAGGACTTAAATGTTGACGTCCTCTCTGGAGGCGCCTTTTAGAGCGGACCAGCCAAGCAGTTATGGGGGGATATTCAATTACTTCCAATGCCCATGTCTTTATAAATAACTGCGGCATTAAAAGAACTATATTAGGGTATAAAGTTAATGACAAGAGTGTCATTTCGCTTAGTGCACACCGGCGCTTTTTCATTTTAAGTGAGAAGGACAGAGGGAGAGTGTTGTTGTCATTCTCTCCACGTTGCCCACCTTATTCTACCCTCCTTTGGCAGCTATTACAGAGGGCTACTTGTGTCTTTAAACATGTGACTAAGTGAGAGAGAGAGAGAGAGAGAGAGAGAGAGAGGGGGGCACAGGGGAGAGCTGAGGCGCCCATGCCTGTTTATCTGCTGCCGGGGCGCCTCACCTACAGTTTCTACAGGATCAGGCTCCTCCGCTCCTGCGCTTCTCCACACAGCGATGCGGAGTAGGCGGGTCAAGTAGAAAAAAAGAAAAAAGGGGGGGGAAACCAAAAAAAAACCCGGCACCGGGGTGGAATTCAGAACGGGATATTTAACCATCTCCGTGGGTCGGCTGTCCGCGTCCCCGGTAGCCGCATTCCGCCGCATCTGTCCCGACGCTGGACCGTAACAAATGCGCAAACGCGTCTTTTTTTAATCTTTTAATCGACGGCCCCTTTGCGCTCCTTGAGCCTCTCCTCCTCCTCCTCCTCCTCCTCCTCTCTCTCCTCCTCTACTCGTCTCTCCTCTTGACTACATCTCCTGCTGGATGATTTCATTTTGTAAAGTCATTATCCCCAGAAAGGTCAAAGCCTCTGCTTCCAGGAACGCCGAATTGCACTGGGATAAGCCGACTCCTCGCCCCCAGCCGAAGTCAAAGTTTCTCACTGGTGTAGAACCGTGCGACGGATTGGTCCGGAGCAGCCATCCCCGCCGATCACTTTGCGCTCTTTTCGGATCCCCGCGTGTGTACGAGTGTGTTTTTTTCCCCTTGGAGTGCTGTTTCTTTCCTCCGCGGAGTTGCTGTTGAACCCTGACGAACTGTGAAATGAGTTTCTCCGCGATTTCGACAGCTGCGAGTCACCGGGATTCAGCGCGAGAGGATGGGAAATACTGAGTTAAACTTTATCTGCTGTTCCAAACCGCGGTGAGTTCCTGTGATTTTGCTTCCCTTGTCCATGTTTAATGTGTGAATATAAAGAGCGGTGCTTAAACATCTAAAACAACCTACCTGTGGATGCCTCTGGAGCATATACCGGCGGCGCGTTTGGCCTGGATTGCGCTCTGTGTGCTGTGTGACATGTATGAAATGCCCACGACGCAAACACAAACTCCCACACGTACACAAATGCACGCTCGCACACACGCATGCACGCACGCGCGCACGCGCATCTGCACTTGCAGACTCACACCTGCTCATGCATACAAAACGCGCACACAAACGGGAGAGGCGTGTGCACAATATTGCTTTTCATGCCTTGTCAGTATACACACCAGCCACGATCAGACTCATCTCCCAGAGCCTCCTCTCCACCTGCCCCTCACACACACACACACACACACACACACACACACACTGCCACCCTTTCTCTGCCTTCCCAACAAACATCTCTAATCTATATTCCTCAGGGTGTATTGGCATTCTCGCCTGTGGAGGATCAGATCTCTAACACTGATGTGTGCACAGAGCACGGTTTGCCGAGCACCAGCGAGGCGCAAAACCCAGCTCGGTCTCAGCCTGGAAAAAATATAGAAGCAGGAAATAAAAAAAAGAGAAAGAAAGTCCCACTGATTTCATAATTACACCGTTCGCCCTCCAGCGTCACCCTCAAAGAAGGCACATGAGTCAGGGCAGCCTTGTGGGATCATCAGCGGAGGCTCTGATAACGAGCCAAATGCCCTCAAAGAAAACAAATAACATTTTAAATGCAACCACCGGGGCCCAAGGGCAGGCGGGCATAGGTGCTATTTGTAGTATTTTAAATTTATATTAAACCGGTATCCTGGAGTGAATAACCGGCGCCGGTGACAGGGAGGTAGTTTTGTAGCTGAGCTTTATGGCGGAGAGAAAACAGTGAATCACTGCTGTAATTCTCATTGCCACTTGCCAGCGTTAGGCAGAAGTGCCAGAGCCTGAGACGTTTTATAGGGCCACAACAGGGCCACTGTTCAGCGGCGTCCTCATCTATCCTGGGAGACTGGTGAACCCGACCGTGTCTGGGCCTGAAAGGCACACTGTCTCCTCCTATGAAGAGGGAGATTTCTCTCCCGGTGTCGCTCACCTGCCCCACAAAGAGGTAGAGAAGTTAACAGCTCAGCGCGTTTTCTGCATTTCCTCTCTGTTTGGGTGTCCGGCCGCGCTGGGCGATCGTGTGTCTCTGTGTTTTTGTGTTGGTGTTTTTTTTTTTTTTGCCGAGGTGCTGATGATGTAACCAGCTGCTTGTGATGGACGCGTACCTGAGAGGAGTCAAACCGAGCTTGAAAAACACTGTGACTGAGCAAGGAGCCCCCTATAAGCTTCTAAACTAATGCCAACAGGAGGAATTACATGCCTGAGAGGGCGCCTTGCTCTTACAGTTAAGTGTCGGCTGCGTGATGGGGCTGGGTAAGGCTTTGTTTGGAGGTGTGATGGCTGTGGAGAGGTGGAAAGAAACAAGAAGGACCTCATCCGCCCCCCTCCCACAGCCGCTGTAAATACTCCACAAGGCAATGAAAGGAGTCTGCGGGGGCAACGCAGTTTAAGTTTGATGCAAAATTGCTCTCCGTCACTGAGGGGTGGATGGGTGGGTGAGACTGGGGGCTCGAGAGCTAACAAGTGTGGGACTTAACGAACAGGGGGCCCTCGCTGGGTGACACCGCTGCAGTGTGGTTTGGTTCATAGCAGCTATTTACCAGGGGGGTTGAGGGAGGACAGCAAAAATGAAGTCTGGGAAGAAAGGAAGAAATAAAAGCGGGGAGAGAAAAGATCGACCGTGCGGGTTTTCGGCGGTGTTTCGGGGTCAAGTTTTGCCGGGATCTGCTCAATATCCGCAGCCCATTATTTTATGATAATGAGCAAACCGTCGAGTTTGACTTCAATCCGAAATGATGGAGAGGAGCGGATGGAGGAAGAGCAGGGAGGCGGAGGAGAGATGAGAAGATGGGAATAAAGCAAAAGAGGCGAAAATCACAAAAAGAAGGGGGGAGAGAGAAAATGTCTCATTGAGGGATTTGGGGCCGACTAGGGCGTTAAAATAGAATCTCTCAGATTAAGAGCGACTGGGGCATTAAACTAAAATCTCTCCATGAGCCAACTGGTAATTGAATCTCGAGTCTGAACGTATTCTCTAAAAAGGCAGCCGCTGACGGACAGACACAAGACGGGGCTTACGGCTAATTTGCAGTCTGTCAGGAAAAAGTAACACTTAGCTTTTTACAAATCAAGCGCAGACGTCTCTGCACTGAATCAGGATCAGGCGTTCGGGTGGCGTAACCATGGACACGGCCGTTAACGTGACAAAAGCGCGAACGTGCCTCAAATAAGTTATTCATGCCGAACTGTCGTCACCTTGTTAAAGTCACAAGGACCTTCTGGTGACGGACGCCTGTTTAACATCCCGTCACAGCTCCTGAACTCTGAACTCCCTCCACGAAGTTCTGAGTTCATCAGCGAAATGCACGCGGCCGCGCTTCGATCTGCAGTCTGACCCCACCTCACCCCCATCGGGACCGATACGCCACACCGTGGGCCCTCACTGATGCAGACACACCTGAATCAGTGCGTCACGTTAGCACGCATGCGAACGTTCGCTGAGCTCAATCCTACAAACTTCTTCTTGACTGGTCGCACTTTACCGAAGGATTACCAACATTATCAATAACTCAAGACTATTTTTTTCAGTACCTAATGTTCAAAATGATACAATCTCCACTGATTACTTAATAGATCGTATTGAAAGTACAGTAGCTATATATAAAAATGTCCTAAAGCTAGAACCATAATAATAATCCTGATTCTCATCGATCAAGATCAGGCTCGTGTCGTGAAACGTGTTCATATAAGATGAGATAAGATAATACTTTACTGATCCCACAGAGGGGAAAGCAGCTCAAAGACAGAAAGAAAATAAAATTAAAGCACAGAGTAAAAATAGAGACTTGCATACACAACGCAAACACACGGGAAGAAAAGCAGTATTCTGAAATAAAACGTTCGTTATGTACAAATCTGCAAAATGCACATTCCCAGAATACAGAGCTAATATTGCACAGAGAGAATTCAGTTAGCCTTCAGAGCGAACTTACATCGTCCAGTGACTTCTGCGCCAAGCAGAATTTCAAAATAAAAGCCTGGATTTCACAACAAGAATCTCTAAACGCGAGTAATTCCCAACAGCCGTTGAAATAACTATTAGAAATGTGTCGAGATGCGCTTTTATGACTTTATGCATCCGGACTGATAAAGGTATTAAAAGAGATATTGCATTAAGGTTTAATGTTCTGGTATTGTCGTACCCGTACTGTGTTACTCGCCACGCACCGGTACACTAAGGCGAATCCCCCGTGTGTGAAAATCTACTTTGCTACAAACCTGAAAAAGCCAATTTGAAGTTATTGTACGAGAACGCTGTTTTATAACCCAGAGAAAAAGCAAAAAGGGTTGAGCTTCAAAGAAGAACACTTGAGGACTAACATCCGAGTGCTTTCGGTATTTCGTGGCCTGCTTCTGCTACGGAGAAAGGAAACGAAGAAAAAAAAAAAAAAAGTCCAATTTGTTCAATTTGTGGGTATACCGCGTACTCAGGCAGCTGACTGCACGAGCAAAACCGAGAAAAAGCCGGAGAGAAGAGTGAAGAAGGAAACAGTCCCCTTTAATTTAAGAGCAGCCTTTGTCCCTGTTTGCACAAGGCCACCAGCAGAAGAGGCCTATTTGTGCTTTACTGTGATTTATAGACGCTCTGCTCTCCGTGTGTTCCTCAGCCACTCGGTGATATGCGGCCGTATAAAAAACGTGTGAAGTGAGAAGTTTACAGCCCGGGCAGGAATCATTAAGGTGACTTCTCAGCTTCAGCTCCTTTTATGTGCTGTGGCTTGTAATGATTAACCACAACATGCAGATTAAAAGTCGCACACTTAGCCCGCAACTTGCTAAAACCCGCGCGCACAAACACGCGGAGATGGAGACGTAACTCTTGAGTCCGTCTAAATAATTAATCTCCGTCAGAGGAGGGCAAAAACACAGCTACATTGATCGCCGGCGCTCGAAAATCAAGGTTTGTTTAGCATCGATCCGGAGCTTGAACAGACGAGGGGGCGACTGTTTTGGAGCATAAAGATGTGCGTTTCCGATGGCGGCCATAATGAATCGTCAGCGTATTACAACGAGGAGGCTTTGCTGCGTTTGTTATCAGTTTATTGCTTCCCGCAGCCAACTTTCCATCTGGGTTTGGTGAGGGGAAGGACTTGCTGGCCCGATCCGTTTCCATCTTGGCCTCGGAGACGTCTGCTGAGGGGTTTCTCCTCCTCAATAAGCCACCGTCTTATTTAGTAAATAGCGGCAGGGAGATTAATTGGGATCTTGCAAAGACACAGTTTCTGATGTGACGTAGGCTCGTGCTCCTTAAATAGAAGCCGGATTTGTGACAAACTGTACCACTGTAAAGTCCCGCGGTGCGTTTATGGCCGCGGCTCTGGACGGTTTATTGGTTCATCTGCTATCTGGCTCCCCAGTCGATCGTCTGCTTTCATCTCGTGTGGTGGAAACAGACTCCGGGAGTAACAATCAAACTTGGGTCAAACAGATTTAGTGCATAGCTCAGCACCGTTGCTTATACGGCTCTTAACCCTGACGTTCTGCTGGGGGGGGGGCGGTATCCTGAAGAGCCGAGATCGCCAATGACAGTAGACGAAGACGCGTACTTAACGTTGTTTTATGAGCTTGACACCTCGTGACTTTCACTAATCTTATGAGATTTGCTTATAAACATGATTTTGATGACTGGCGACGGTTCGGAAGCAGAAGGTGACCCCTGTTTGAGGTCTCAGAGGCAAACGCGGTTACAGCAGACACACGGGGCTTTCACACAGGTTATATTTGTGATTGATGTTGACAATATTACTTAAGAAGCTGACCTGTTAGTTGACCTGCAGTGTAAAGAAGTGAAATGACAAACAAAGGGAATACAATTTATGATGTCAATGAAACAAAATGTCCCGTGTAACGTAAGAAACATGAGATCAATCAGAATTAAACAAAGTGCACCATTGCCCCGAGCCCTTGAGGACCAGACTGTCGCCGTGTGTCACACAGAGGAACAGGGGGACTCGAGGAGACACCAGGAGCAGCCGCGTTTAAACGGTTTAGGGTTCACGGTTGGTCGAGGCAGGCAGGGTCACGATCGGGTAATCGGTCCCAAAAAATACGGAGCAAATCCAAAAAGGGTGCGGGCGGAAAAACCAAAACAGCAGAAATCCAAACACCAGAGGGAACACGAGGTAAAACACCCGGAAATGAGGAAGGCACATGAACACACACACACACACACACACGCACACACACACACACACAGACGCAACACATACAGCAGGCAAACAAGACACAGGTGAAACCAATGGACTAATTAAACACAGGAGGCGAGAAACACTCGAGGGAAAACCTTTTCAAAATAAAACAGGAAATGAACAAAAACACAGAAAACTCCAATGCAGAATCTCAAAAGCATCGATGTCACCGGGACAAATCAAAGCATGTCAAATCTCTTTTTATTAAATGAATCAGTTTTTTAATAACACAACAATCCTGTGGTGAGAGTTCAGCAAGGCTTAGA
This sequence comes from Datnioides undecimradiatus, assembly GCA_008933995.1. NCBI lineage: Eukaryota > Metazoa > Chordata > Actinopteri > Lobotiformes > Datnioididae > Datnioides > Datnioides undecimradiatus. The sequence continues at coordinate 22,148,825 of WARS01000029.1, forward strand.
TACAAAAAAACCGTCGCTGGGACGTTTCAGAAAAGGTCATAACTCAGGTTAAAGTCAATATTGGGTAAAGGTCGACCACCTCGCTACGCAGATTCAGCTTAAACATACATTACGTTAGTCTGAGCACACCGTCTGAGACGACTAGGACTGTCTTTTATGTGAGAGGACGATCCCTGAACAGACTCGGCCACTTTTATGACAAGCGGTCATAGATCAGAAAACAAGCTGATTTTGTGAAGTGTTGTTATTATTTTCTGGGGTCATTGAGACCCCGGACAATAAGGAAATGAAGCCGAGTCAACAAAAGACAAAATGTAAGAAAGCTGTTTGCGCTGCCCTCCTAATAAAAATGCTCCTAAGTGTACAGTATCTCCACGCACAGCGGTCTACGGCGCTACAGCAGCAGCCTATATAAATAACAAATGTAAATAAGTTTCTTTGTTGTGTGGCTTCGCTGGAACTCATTTACATACAAAGAGGATTATAAGAGATACCCGACGCCGCAGCCAAAAATGCAAATCACCAAACTTTAAGCCAGACGTCACAGCGATAAAAGCAGGAATTATTTTTATTTTAATGTTAATGTGCACGAAATGATGCTTCCTGGCGCCCGTTTGCTGAATCTGAATTTGGACTTGAAGACCAAAGCAAGAGGGAGCGTTTCTCAGGTGGCTGGGGGAAAGTTATTCCCCCTTTTGACGGCCGTCCACAGAGCGACAGCCACTCAACCGATGCGCTGAATACACAGGTTTTTATTTGACCTTCACCGAGCGCTGCCGTTCATGCGGTATCGCTCTGAGCGTTCATGTTATATACGAATGTTTACAGATCTGTACACATGTGCACGGTAGAGCGCGCATGGCGACGTTGTTTCGTCTTTGATGTCTTCTCCCCGGGACGCCATGGGAGCTCATCCTTTGTATTTGTTTGCAAGACAGCCGGATGAGTGCAACTGGCAGTCGTATATTATAATTTCACAAAGGCTGCGTTTTACCCCTGGCGCTGGTACGAGAGGTATTGTTGACAGTTGTAGGAGGGAAGATAACTGGGTTAATTAGGGCCAAAAACCTCATTAGTCAGCACAGAGGGGAAGATGTAAAGTTTATCAGTTCCTGTTTCCCTACTTTGAGGATGGTTTTGGGGTTGGCTCGCAGACAAGTTACAAAGTGGATCCTGTTGAAGAAATTCTAATGAAATGTTTTAATCAACCCCCCCCCCGCCCCGCCATCTCCATGTCCACCGCCGGTTTTCCTCAAACGTGTTCAAAGTGAGAGATATCACAAAAAGGGACTCATTTCAATTTGCATACCCGCCGTGCCAACAAAGAGGATCTGCCGCGGTGTATGTTCCAATCACGGGAACGGACGCACGCCGCAAGAAACCACAAACGCTCACACGCGCACACATCAAAGCTCAGGCAGGTGACCGTTGCAGCTCTGGCATCCGGCAACAAGCGAGCAGATGTTTTGGGGCTGAATGCGCCGCTTTGTCCCGGTCTCCGATGAAAACGGCTGGCGAAATTCTCCAGAAAGATTAGGCTTGGGAGTTCCCACATCTCATCAGGCTTACAGCACCCTCCAAAATCCGAGGCGAGAGTCAAGATCCAACGCTGCAGTCGGTAGTCGGGCCCGCACCTCTGGAGGAGACGTGTCTGTATTTTGCACAAAGCAACAGGAAGTGCGATCTCGGAAGCAGTCGACTCTCGTCTGACAACAGTTCAGCCGCAGACGGCAACAGCTACTGTTTCCATGCTTCCGGTGTTGCCAGACAAGAGACATCTGGACCAAGACGTCCTCCTCCGTGAGAATGGACTTAGTGTTGGCTGCTCTGAATGAACAGATCCACATATGAATGCAAAAACAGCCAATTAAAGCTGAATCACTGCCAGAGATTTCAGCATTCCAGCCAACGTGTTCCCACGTCTCCTGCTCTCCACGTGCATTGTCAACCAAAGCCCGCTCAAACCTGATTGGTCGATACTTCAAACGGGAACCGGGGTGCTTCCGATACCAGACTCTCGTCCCGTCGCCTCCTGCGTCTGCACTCGCATGCAGATAAGTGTTTATTGAGATCACAAGGAGCGCTGTGGCACGGCCTGAAAGACAGACAAATCCATTCATCACAAATAGCAGGAGAGCCCGATAAACGAGCTTGTTTCGGATTTGTTCTCTTTAGCGAAATCAATCGAGATATTAACTCAAAGTGGCGACGCCGGCAATTTAGTTAATTTAGCTCGAGAAGTCTGTGAATCAGTCACATAATTTCAAACCAAGTGTTGAATAATGTGAAGAATATCACCAATCATGGCTTCTATGAAATTATCTCTTCTGCCTGAATGACGCGCCGAACGTGTCGTTTCTCTCACCGAGGCTGCTAATTTGCCGGATTTCATCAGGCGAGAACCAAACGCTATGAAAGTATTTCGGTTATTTCGGCGCGTCTCTCCTGATCGTTTGGAACCTGCGTGTGAAATGACAACTCTCTTTGTTTTCCTGCTTTCCATCCAAATAGCTGGAGGCCATCCCTGGCCCACGCTGTGCACGTGTCATACCTTTAATGTAACCACCAGTAGTCCGGCCTCGGAAAAGCAGCGTGGAAGTTATGAGCATGTTTTAGCTTCTTTGCTTCGCTGGTGGTCCTCCAGCACAGAAGACCACCAGAAGATCAGAGCTGGTGTTAGAAGAGCCGCTTCGATTCCCTGAATGAACCTACTGCGCGAGGCCGTTTTGTCCGAATCTCAAATGATGCTTTAATTCGCTCCCTGGGAACTTTATTTTGCAATTATTTGACAAGCGCACGCCGTATGTTGTCAAGAAGAAAAAAAAAATAAAATAAAACAAACGTCAGGGAAACTGCAGCGCTCCTCTGCTCCGGCATCGATCTGCTGGCGCTTCTGGTCAAGTAATGACAGGACATTAAGCCTTGCATGCGACAGGAGACTTCACAGACGACTTGTTAAGTATTTCTGCAGCTGAAGTATTTGATATTCAGCGGTGCTTACTGAATATAGCCTGTCATTATGACGGGCAGTGGGCGTAAAAATGTTGTAGAGTTTGATCCACTGTTGGCTGTACTTCACTCCAACGGCCATTTGTTTAACACCCTTCTTTCTCTCTATCGAACTGGCGGAACAAAGACCTGCAAATGGATATTTCTCCCCTGCAGAAACAAACAGGACCTTGTCGTAGGTGTCATTTAAAAGACGAATCGCAATCTCTGCGTGCCTTCTCTACCCCCCGCCCCCCTTGAAGAAACCTTATATGTGCAAATGTGAAAGAGCATTTTTTAAAAACGTATGAAAGAAAAAAACAAATTGCACGTCACATGACAAAGCTGAGGCTGTGCGTGCATGTGTGTGTGTGCGCAGATGCATTAAAAAAAGAAACTGCTTCTGAGAGCCCATGCCGTTTTTTAATTTAACCTAAAATTATGATTACCTTGGTGCGCTGAGAGTACGTCTGGCAGCGTTTTCAGAATCTGGAAGGAGATTATGAAAACATTAGTCAAACAAAACAGTCACTAGTTGGCTAAAATCTACGTGGGTAATTGGTGAAAGGGGCTATATTTGCTACATAATGCCACATCGTGCCTTTCGCAGACATTATCCCCGGCGTTTGCCTATTCGAGGAACGCACGTCCTTATTATGTTCGCGCGTAGAAAAATCTATTCCCCCATCATTTGCGCTCTCCTGGCAATTCCATTGAGAGGACCTCACAGGAACAAACAGAGCTTTCATTTTATACAGAGGTTCCAAACAGCCCCGGGTTATAGCTGGCCCACGTTGTGCAAAATCATATTTGAGTGGATCCACTGGAGCCCCGGTGCTTGTCTGCTGCTTGAATTGAAAATTCCTCCTTGTTGTATCACCCGACATTTGATTTGTTCTAGATTATGTGAGGGCTTCCTGCCTCGAGGAGGAGCATTTTTAAACACTGTCTGATGAAAAGTGTTTGCATAAGGTTGGAAAATGTGACACGATGCCCCTGTAAAGTGAAAATGGCATGTATCTGATACCACCCAGCCAGCTGATAACAAAGGCTTAGCGGATGGCTTTGTTTGGGCGATAATGTGATTATAAGGCTGGCGCGGACCTGTCTGAAAACAATGAATGTTTACTGACAGGCCTGTCATAGCAAGTGTGTAAAAGAAAAAAAACAAAAAAACGTGCAGGATTTGAGTCAAAAGTGGGTTTTAGAGGCATTTGAGAATGCAGAGGGAGGAGAGAGTGGGTTGTTTGAGGATGAAGAAGCAAGAGAGAAGACAAAGGAGGGTGAGAGGAAGGAAAACAGAGCGGTGGGTAACGGGGAACGGAGACAGAGCCCCGTGTTTCTCCTGCATCAGCTTTTTGGACGGCTGCCTGTTGGATGATGGGATTAAAGAGTCTTTTAATGTGACCTCTGTGCTCGGTTTTGATATTAACACGCCACGCACTCCCCTCTGAGGTAGGTCACTCTATGCACGACAGCCGCCATGTAAAGCAAGGCCGCGTTCCACCTATAATGTCCAAACAAAGCAGGAGCTGGGGGCAGTTTTTGGATTGGAGAGAAAAGATTGCACTTGCAGCTGTTTCCAGGCTGCACATCATCATCACACGGCGGCGTATGCTCTGATGCTGTATGATAGTAAGCCGCAGCTTTAGTGTCAAGTTTCGTCAAAGCACCCACAAAAGTGCTGCCGCGCCTGCCGTGTGTCCCTGCGCCGCCGCCGCCGCCGCTGCAGGGGAAGAGAGAGAAGCGTGACGCTCGAGTTCGAACAGAGAGCATGGCAGAAGATAACAGCAGCGCGGCGGAGACGGAGGTCCTCTCTGCCTCAGCGCGAATAAACTATTCAACGCTGCTGGAACGAGAACAGATATCGCTAAAGGACTCGTTCGCGGTTTAACTGCATCAGCCGCGAAAGACGTCCCAGCGCCTGCCGTGCGTGCCGGACGTGAGATCGAACGCGACGCGTGCCTGTCGAAGCTGCCATATACTTTGACCGGAGCCAGGCTGCAGCAGGCCCGCGTCACATATTGTGTCGATGATCTGGTGATGTCACCGATCGAGCCGAGTTTATCTCAGTCTGGACCAGTTGGTGTTGACAGTTGGGATATAAAAATAAGACAGTGTGGCTGATAAAGCCTCTGCCCGTGTTTCCCAGTAAGATTATTAACTGTTTTACTGCTGGGGTCCGGACCAAGAAGGGAAAAAATAAGCAAGCCAAGCAGATAGTAAAGCATCGGGGTGCTATAACTGAGAATTATCCTTTAATCCAGTTCATCAGGTTTCAGCGCGGAGCCACTGCAGAAGTTCACCTCAGTCTCATAAAGCTCCGGCTCCTCCAGATCCCACTGCAGAGATCTGGTTTCCCCGCATCGACCTCTTCGCCGTCTCATCCCAACCCCTCGTTTTCATCTGTGTTTCCGTCTGTGCCTCTGCAGTGAATAGAAAAATGCGACATAACTTATACAGACAAACTTTTTTTTTTATACCATGCTTCTGTCTCGGGTACAGGAACAAGGCACTGAGGGGGTTTTCTGTCTCTAATCATTGTTTACCTGTTCGGCGTGTTGTCCTCCTCGCTGCCCGTCAAAAACTAAAAACATCTGTGTGTCGGCGGAAGAAGTTGTTGCGTGGGCGGCGCGGTCTTTGTCGGATTCAGTCATTTCTTTAAGGTCTCTGCAGGCTGAAGTCGCAGAAACGAGAATTGGAAACTTGGACTTTAGGCTCCCATAAGGCTCGATAGCAAAAAACACAAAGTTAAAGCTCGAGTCCTCGGTTTCGATCATGTTTAAACACTGCGGAGCTTTTAAAAGGGACCTGAAAGCCCCGAGAACCTTGCATGATGACTTTAGCTTTGTGCTAACGTCATAAAACTCAGCTTGGATGCACTGCACCCCAACTGGATGGGAGCATATGTGTTGTGTAAGCTAGGCTGCCTGGTGACTTTCGGGTGGAACGGCTCAAAGTGCAGAGAGATGCAATCCAGTAAGCATCCCCCACTCCAGAGGGCGCTGTGGGGTGAAGGTTGATAAATTACCCCGAGTGACATCACTCGAGGCTGAGTTTCTCGCAGTAAAAAAGGGAAAAACTCACAATTGAACCCAAAAACCTGCACAAACTGGGAATTCAACCCCCCCCCAGTATCTTTTAATTAACAGCACAATGAAAGATAAAGTCTTACATCCACACACACACACTCCCACACGCGTTGGGGTCAGGCAGGCTGAGTCTGGGGAGCGATGACAGCGATGTCTAAAATCAATTTCCAAATTGCCAGCTCGTCTCGTCTTATTAAACCGGCTAAACGAAAGTCCTCCCGCACGCCTAAACTTTCAATAATCAGCCGTTACCTCCGTCTCTCTCTGCAGATATATAACATATAGAACATATAATGGCATTTAATACTGTATTTGAAACGTCTTCCTGCCCGGCTCTCCCCGCGCCGTCTGCAGTGTTGCCTGACGGTAATGATTCCTGAAGCCCACACGCGTGTGCGCACACCCACACAAACGGTCATATGGCTGAGTTAACTTGACAGATTGTCATCAGAATACCGTAATGGGACTCAAACACCCCCCACCCCACACACACACACACACACACACACCTCCCTACACACACCAACACACACAGCAAAGGAGTGTGTCACTGCGGCGGAGATGATTGACAGGGCTCGAGATGGTGATGGAGACTAATGCGAGCCCTGGACAACACTCTGAACAGCATGGAGTCTGATAGAACGCAGGGACTTTTTATTTTAGCGTTAAAAGAAGTGTGTGTCCTCGTGTGTGTGTGTGTGTGTCTCTTCCTTCATTTCACAGCTCTTAATAGATCTGTTACAGTAAAGCGAGTGCAGAAGTTTGATGAGTATAATTTCCAAATCAGCGGCACGGCAATTATTCGCCCGGTTAAAGAGATGAATTCACAACCGGACTCACGACTTTTAGGCTCGTCAGCAACGAGACTTGTAAGGGAAAAGCAGACTTTCGTATCAGAGCGTCGCCGCAAACACCAACGCGTAACTTTACTAATCAAGCGTCCGAAACTTTCCCTTTTTTTTTTTTTTCAAATTAAGTTTTTGCCACATCTGTGAAAATCCAAACCCACGAGAAGCGACGACTCATCACGAATGTGAAACGCCGCGTCCTAAAAGAGGAGCCGAATTGTCGTTTTTCCCGAAGGAACGCGGAGTCGTATGGCGCCGGCATGCTACAGCGCCTTTACGTGAGCCCGCCAGCCTCTGAGAAAACCAGTTTCAGTTTTGGAAAAGATGAGCTGCAGCTGAAGATCACTATTTACTGCCGATCAGTCTTTCATTTATTTTGACAAACCACGTCTAACGTCACATATTATGATCTCGTAGTGTTGAATTAAATTGGATTTTACAGTTTTGCCACCGGGTTCCTTCCCATTTGGACTGGAGTTAGTTGGACAGATATTAAATATTAGTAGGTATTGATTAATACGACAGTTTGTATGAGTGCCTGAGCCACCCAGCATGCACTGGGGCATCGCACTCATAGAGTCTGATTGCTTGCTTTGCTCCAGCTGTTATTCTGTTCCGCGTCCTGTTCTGCAGCATCGAGAGTGATACCACGACTCTCCACACCCCCACGCCTGCAGGATGAAGCGACTGCGAAATGCATTGATACGTTAAAGCATGAAAAAGCCTAGAAAAGGCTAAATAACAGCTATAAAACATGAAAGTGTGCAGCCATGTTGCAGAACAGCGCTGGCAGGTTGCGCGTGTGATAAGAGACAAAAACTGTATATGGACAGAAGAACCAAAGCAGCTGTTTCAAGATCAGAAGACACGTTTATTAACCAGAGCACGCAAATACGACAGTACCTGCAGCACCTGCAGAGCGCTCCATGCTTTTTGACTTTAACAATGATTCTCTGTCGAAATCAGCAGGACGAGGTGGGAAGAGACGACGATTCACAGGTTGCAGCTCTCTCTCTCTCTCTCTCTCTGCCTTACTCGCCTGCTCAGCGCCGTCCGTGGTCATGAAATCACAGCTGAGCGACAGAAATATGTGATCTTTGCTGTTTTTCTGTGAGCGCGCTCAAATATCGGTCTCCCCAAACCGTTTGCGGGGACACGTCCCTGCTCTCTGTATGCAAATCTGCGACCTTGGATGAATCACTTCAGGCTAAAATGACGTGCGATCCACTGATCACGCCTGTGTGACAAATCCAAACGAGCAAAGTGTGTATGTTGTTAAAGTCTGAAATGTTGCAAGCTTCTTGTTCTTCTGCTCTGGGTGTGGGTGTTTGTTTGTACCCTGATCTGTTCGTGTGCTTTTCTTTAGGTGCTCCGGGGGCGTTGAGGTGATGCAGGTCCCCTGGTCGTCCCAGTGGAGGAGCCAGCTAATGACGAGTGGCTTTAGCTGCTGAACGCCCTCCCCACCCCCCCACTCCCACCCCCGCCATCACCACCCTCATCCCTCCCCCGCTCCCTCCATCTCTGATGGCTCTATGGGGCGTCGTCAGCCTCAGCCTTCACTGCTGGGTGTGTTTAAGGTCTGCGGTAATAGCAGCAGCAGCAGCAACTGCCAGCCTCCCCAATGACAAGCCCGGGGGCCCCCTGGACTGGCTCCTGTCTGATAAAGGGCCTTTCCACCACTCCCCAGAGTACATCGACTTTGTGGAGAAGAACCGCCAAGGCTTCTCCACCAGATACAAGATATACAGGTGAGTCATGTCTGCGGGATGAAGAGGCACTTCACACTCTATCTTCAACCGCTGCTATTATATGCATGACAAGTGCCTCGGCAGTCACGTCAAGCAGTCTCCATGGCCGCCCTGCGATATATATAAGCTGCGTGTAAATATATGCTGCATATTCATTATGAATATGTTTGTATTTTTACATATTTACATTAGTATGGCTCACACGGTCAAGGTCGTTTGTCCTTAGCCACGGTATATTCTCAGAGGCACCTGCTCTTAACATATACAAGTGGATAACTGTTGAGTTTTAGCATTGGCGAAGCTTAAAGGTGGTCAGATGAGGACGCCGCCTGCCACTGTGACACGTTAGGAGCGAAACATTCATGTTTTCAGACCGTTAACCAGTTTTCGCAATGACAAACTGATCAGATGATCCACTCTTTAAATTACAAATCTACAGGTTAAACTGAAAAGTCACGAGTTGTGTTCACTAAACCAACGGTTCGGCGTTTTGGGAATTTATCTGGACTAATTGGCTTCCTTGCCCAGAACCAGATGAGACGATCGATTCCCCTCTCGTGTCTCTGAGGTAAATATGAAGCTACAGTTAGCTTAGCACAAGGACTGGAAATGAAGAGGCCGCAGGAGCTTCAGAAAACGCTTTGACAAATCGACAAAATGTGAGCAAATCAAGGAAAACGTCTTCGTCGGGTTGAGAATTTAGAAAACGCTCTGCAAAAATACAGAGCGCCGGACACGCCCAGGACGCGCTCGCCGTTGCTACAGCCTGTGCATCATCGTTTGTGTTTATGCTGCACGGACCTCACAGGACCTTGAGAGGCGAAAACGTGGAATCCCATCAGTCATTTTAATGATCGGTGAGGAGATGTAGTGTTTGACAGATATTAACCCTCGCTACCCGACAGCCGGCGTCGCCAGACGGCCTGCAGCCTGCACGATGATCACGACCTGAAACGTCCTGAGCAGGCCACAGGAGGCCGGGGGTTAACTGAAGGCCAGAGATAACTTCAGCTATAGGAAGTGATATTTACATGCACCTTCTCACAACAGAGTACAGTCACTGCGTCAGCCCTGATTGACCTGATTATCTCTTATTAACAGTCGTTCTCCAGCGTTTGTTTTGTCAAATTTGTTAAAATTTACTAAAATTTTTAATCTCAAACCTCTTTGCAGACTTTTTCTTTGTTTGTTTTCAAAGCAGAGACACACAAAGCAGACAGAGACAGAATCAAAACAATACATGGGTGATAGACCGGCCCGACTCCTTTAACTCCAACATGAAAATCATTGCGACAAGCGGGGGCTCTTCTAGTCTTCGCAGCACATTACTGCATTCAGCGGTTTCTAAACGTTGTGCGAGCGCTGTCAGATCGCTGAAGCTGTTTTGTTTAATTTGCTCGTGTTTTGTCATTTTGCAGTTTCCTCCAGTTGCACTGCACTGAGTGGTCCGATCCTAACAAAATCCACTTATGCATCTCTAAAAATCCACAAACAGACCTGAAGGTCGGACTATCTCTTTAAATGCAGTTAGCGCAGCCGTGACCCTGTTAATTGTTCGCAACAAAAGCTATCTACAGGCTGAGGACCTCCATTACAGCTGTTAGAAGAGAATCTGTATAAGGGAATTCTTGCAGTGATCCAGGATGTTGGACGTTTTCATTAACACCGGATGTTTCCTGAAGGCACCACACGCGCATGAAACAGTCCAGCGTCGCTCGGGTTTTGGGTTTCGGGTTGGGCTTTCTCACCAGACATCTCAACCCTTATTAAAGCGCTCTAGTAAAAAATTATATTGCTTGCAATGAAACGCACTGCAGTCAGATCGGATGGGGTCGAATTAAACGGAAGAGATGAGAAAGGAAGGGAGTGACCTTTCATCTGCCACGCTCGAATTAACCTACAAATACACTGTACACCTGCTGTATGTTAGGTGAGGAGCAGATTCGAGTCACGGACAAGGTCATTGCAAGGGCGTCTTAATATGCATGTGATAAGATTATCTGGACGGTGTGATGTGAGAGTAGTGCCCACAGCTGCAGCTGCAGAAGGTTTTTATGTCCATAACTTTTCTTTTTATTTTTTATTTTTTTATTTTTTTTTTGTAACATCAAACTGACGTAAGGGAGAAACTGCAGCATAACTGCATATCTTACGTGAATGCACGCAGTGGATAATATGCTTTATGAAAACCATATTCACGGTTATTTAGGAGGCAGACTGCATTGTTTCTCCCTGTGTTATCGTGCAGGAAAAGGCTTCATGTCACCACGTGAACAGGCAGCGTTCACAAAGATGTCTGGCACACGCCTCAGCGGCATCAGGATGTATTTCACGCAGGCATGTTGCTATCAGCTGGCTGTATATCACACTCTGCCGCCTTCCAGAACCCCTCGGGGAGTCACCTGATCAGCTGGTCAGCTGAAATACGTTGATTAGAAACGGGGGGGGGGGATGATGATTTGTCACGACGGCAGCACAGTCTGAGGCATCGGCATGCGAGCGAATTAGCGGAGATTGTGTCATGAATCATATCCTTCGTCATTTAGGAGGATGTTGTCCAGGTTTTCTGGAGACAGACAGGGTTCCTGACATCTATGGATCGGTGCTGAGGATACTTTATGGCCTCGGTGAACGGTTGCTGCATTAGAGCTTTTTAATATTTCCTTCCCTGGCAAAAGGCAGCGATCCGTTGGAGCCGGGCTGCATGGGCGGCAAGATTAATAGTCTTATCATGTGGCCAAGTGATTAGTGAGCTCTTAGTACTTATTACTCTGCATTATCACAGAATCCCCTGGGAGACTTCTGTCAGCTGCAAGGTTGTGTTTGAGGCTCTCTAGATTACCACAATGCAGCATTGATTAATAGTGATGATATTAAAAGGAAAAACTAACCTAAAAAGTAAATAGCCTGTAAATCTTCCTAAATTGAAATTCACTTGGATTCAGTCCCGTTCGATTTCAAACAGCAGTCTGACAAAGACGTGAGGGATGCAGCTGCGGATACGCTTCTGTTTTTGCCCGGTTCGCCAAATAACAGCCCTCTTTCAAGGCCGGTGCTGCTGGGGTGAAATGTGGCGACGGTTTTGGGAGCCCACACCTGGAGCAGGCTCATAAAAGATTCAACAGGGTTGTTTTTATTAAAGGAAGTGGGCCCACCGCAATAGTCTCTCAAGGGGGGCAAATTTCATAGCTATGCTCCCGCTGTGCGGCGTGCTGGAGGTCCTTAAATTTTCAAAAACCGCCGCGTCGCAACGAGAAGAGGAGGCGATGTCAATTCTTCATCACCGGTCGGTCGAGCAAAGTGGCGGGTTCGGGCTACACAATATCAGGCTGATTGTAGTCAAATCTTGGGGTACACGATGTCAGAATGGATGTTTGGTACAGAAGTCGCTCGGTTTGTCTTTTGAAGTGCGTCACTACTTCTGGGATACAACGCGACGTCCCAGCTAACTAGCATGCTTGCCTCCCACGACGAAATCTTCTTGGTGCCAAGTGATGATTGGTTCGGAGGCGGCGTGTTGCGGTTTCATGTCGTTCGGCGAGGTGAAATCAAGGATTTATGACTTTATCTTCACCCGATCTGACAGCGTGACCATCGTAAAAGACACAACTACTGTCTGAAAACAAGAGTCGGATGCAGGTGAAACGAGTAGCTCTCAACTGGCTTTTAGCTTCAGTGGAAGATTGGCTCCTGAATCATTAGCAAAAACATAATTTACAGCAGATTAAGTGGAACCTCTGCATGTGCAACATTGGCTATTTCAACATGCTGCATCACATGCTGCTTGATATTTAAAGGACTTGAGTAGAGAAACGGGAATTGAAAGTATCCAGATACGTTTTGAACCAGGCGATTGCGGTTCTTCAGTTGTCCCCTGCAAAGCCGCTGAAACCGCTGTCAAATCGTTAACAGAAAGCAAATTGATTTTTACTTGAATCAATGACGTCCAATCGGTTTAGAAAGTAGCAAATTAAAGCAGCGAGCGACGGGACGCTAATAATTATTTACAATTAGTTTACTCAACGAACCGCCGCACACAGGACGCGCCCGCCCTTCGAGCTTAACTTGATCAAAAGAAACCGACTCGCCGTTTGACGCAAGAGCCACTTCAAGCACAATGAACAGCAGCAGATTTCCTAAACCACAGGGGAGTCTGCAGGTGCTCTGAAGAGGGTTGAGGTGAGTGTTTTGGAGCAGACTCCCTCGGCGCTGCTTCTCAACATCCCACTGCTGCGTTCACACTGATGTTCTTTGTCTCGTCTCCTGAAATTCCCTCAGAGCTTCTGGCAAACCCCAACTTGCTCCTCGTGGTAAATAGGCTGGAGAACAAACGGTAATAAATAGTCGTGTTTTGTTGCTCTTTAAGACACTCGACCGCTCAAAAGTCTCGGTCTGCACTTTCTAAATCTGGAAGTCATAAGAGACACATGATTAGACGGTCTACCCCCCAAAATCAGGCCCGTTAATTGCTCGGTTTATACTTTTATTCGCTTTTATTCAATTTGTTAATGCTCCAGGCAACTGAAGTCGGCCGTTCCTCTCCGGTTGAGCTGCCTCGCTGAAGTTTCGATTCAATAAAGATCATAAAAGTGTAAAAAGAGGTGATAATTCCTCTATAAACGGAGGGAGGCACCGTTATGGTTTCCCTTTTTAACCTCATTTCAGGTTTTTTTAGGCCAACCCACAGCCGTGTAACAAACGTTGGACTGTCATGTTCGTTATCACCAGAAGATAAATCCTTAAGGATAAACGTCTATAGGTGGCATCATCAAGTGGAAACCTAATGATGTACTTTGTTTATTGCTACTTAGCTAATGCTAATAAACTAAGATGGTGATCGTGGTAATAATACCTGCAAAACAGGTGGACTACACGTCTGAAACCTTGGATTTACCGTTGGAGCTGTTGTGCGACCGTGCTCGGACTCGAGCGTGAAGCTTGCAGGGACACACGCTGACACACCTCTGTGCTGACTGACAGTTAATTCGCATTAGCGTGCATCGATGCTGTAAGACCAGCAGACCAGACCGTACCATCACTTGTGCAGCCGGTCGGAAAGAATAAAAGCACTTGCGCAACAGTTTCACTTTTCTAGCTACAGCCACTTGCGTACACAGTCTGCGGTTAGCTCAAAGCACTGCGGTGCCTCAGTACAGGCTCACAGAGCTTGTGGCAATGGGTAATGATTTTGCCTTCTTCACACCACGCCAAAGTCGGAAAGAGAACCCATTAGCTTTATATTTTTGCCGAGCTGCCCGTTCCTACTCCGACCGCTACTAATTTTCACCCACGCTGTGTGGCATTGTGGATAAAGTTTATGATTCATACTCTTCCCTGAGCGGCGGCAGCTTCGGGCTCACGAAACGGCTTCAAAACATGCGTTATGCTGCAAAACTCCAGCTCTGCAGCCAAAAAAAAGGGCACAAAGACACAAAAAACCCCCAGAAGGCAGCGCCTGCTAACATCTCATTGTCTCAGCAGGTTCTCTGCCGAATGCCTCGCGTTGGTATAATGTGAGCAGCTGACATCAATGAGTGTCAGTGGTCACTGCTCAGATCCAGCTATAGTAACTTGGACAGATGAATCTTAAGCTTGTGTTTGTTGTAAATGATGCGTGGCAGACCACTTGAAAAGAGAAGAGAGGGCGGAGGGGATTGAAAGTGACAATATTATTTTCTGCTCCGGTCTTTTCCTCGTGTGCGGTCCGGATCCCCGCTAAATCCTAATAAATGCAGGACAAGATAGATTACCGGGGGCGATGAGTTACAGTGTTTGAGCTACCTCAGCACTGATGGATTAATGGAGTCACACACACGTTATCGCCCCGCTCAGTTTCCCGCCTCTAACTGATTGAATTTGAAAGAATTTTAAACAAGTGGTCTGCAGGAAATGAAACGGGGTTTGTGTTTTTGTGGATGTGTTCCGATGCGATTCACTGGAGAGCACACCCATCGCTTCCAATGCTAACACAATGTGGGCCTTCCGCCTCGGCCACCTGTCCTCGGGAAGCGCTGCCAAGGGAAAGCTGCCACGTTCACCGGGGCCGAGGCGGGAGAGTTGACATGCATTTGGCCGTGTCCTGAACATATTGCGTTTGGATACTGCGTGCGATTATTTTTTATGGGAGAAGCTTTCATTATAAATATTATTTGACTCTAGGAAATTCTCTGTGCTCATTAAATATTATTAAACTGCTTAAACATTAGGCTGCGTGCCATCAAATAAGAGTGGATGCGAGAAACGTCAAAAGCGCAGCGGCAGAAGAAGAAGTATGCATCCTTCACTTTAGGTAAAGGTACAAGTAGTCTGTCTAAATATACCCTAATTTAAATATTTATAAAAGTGTACTTAATTATTATCAGCTAAATGAACTTTTTATGCATTTTTCTGCAGAAAAACAGCTGAAATGTTATTTGTGACATTATTAAATTGCATCAGTGCATTTTTTTTATTTTAATATATTTAAGTGTAGCTGATTATATTTTTTTATATAGTTTTCTGCAATATTTTCTTATTTTTGCGAGTCATTGGAGAGTTTCACCTGTTTGGGCAGTGACATTTCTTTAAATATCATCTTCTGATAATTGCGAAATCATTCTTTAGCTTTCCTTGGAAACAATCTGCGTCAGTGGATATGATGAATGATCCGAAGCCTATGCTGCCCCTTCATTAGAGATCACGAACCGCTCATGTTACATCTAAGCTTTTAAAATACAACATCTTATTAAAAGCGTAAAACATATGCATCTGATGCATAGTGGAGTAGAAGTGCAGAGAAGCAAGTATTGAGAAACTGGCCCTGAGTGCAGGACCTGAGCCACTCTCCCTTCGCTGCGGCTGCAGATGCTGTTCGATGAACCGGACCAGAAAATGGTCTCCCTTTAAATTTGGAGAAAATTCAACAACTCAAACAACTTGGCTATGATAGCGTCCGCGGAGTTAAACTGATGAAACTGATGTACCTCGGCGAAAAAGGAGCCGCGAAATTGATAATAATAATGACTTAGCTGGTTGTAGGGAGGACTGCAGCCCCTAAAATCAACTCCGTGGTGAAACCCATTTCATTTCCTCCTCTCCCCGCAGGACGAACCATTTGGCCTATCGGGGGTTTAAGATAAGACGGGGCTAGCTTATCACAGTCGACGATAACTGAAGGCAGGAACGACAGCGGGGATTTGCGGGTACTCCTTCCGCACCGGTTCTCTTCCACCCCTCCGTCCCTCCCTCTCTGTATTGCTGCCTCCCTGTGTATTCCTCGCTTTCCACAGAACGCGCCGAGGCTTTGGAGCAGCGCCGCAAAGTGGAACTCGAGAGACGCGGTGTCCCATTTGAAGAGGTCATTTATTTGTACGGCACGAAATGAGGCGAAGATTAATAGCTACACTACATATATCTGAGCAAGAGATTAGTCAAAGGCTTTGTCTGAATACTACAGTGTCAGCAAAAAGGTCAGCGAGCACCACGCATCCATTTAACATCATTATGTTTACTTCACACGCTCCGCCCGCGGTCTCTGCTTAACATTGTGCGAATCAGCGGATCGTTTTGCGATCGCATCGCAGGGATGGAAATCGATGCGTGGACGCGCGCGCGAAGGCCCTTTCCGACTTTCCAGTGTTCGAATCCCAGGGGATTTGCGCCGCGTATCATTCAAACATCTGGGTGTTCCAGCGTTCCTCATTACTCCTGGTTTAATGTGATATATACCCTTTCAAAAGGCCACACTCCCTCCATCCATCATCAGCAGCCAAGGTTGTTCAACCCGTTCTGATTACAGCAGTCAGGCTTTTATTTTGGCGAGGGAGAAGTGCGGCGTTTGACTGATAGGACGGGGGCTCTTCACGTAAATTCACTCAGTGTTTATCTCCTGCCACGCGGCGAAGTCGGACAAAAGCAACCCCCCCCCCCCCCCCCCAGTCGAGACAATTAATGGCGTCCGCTTCCACGTGGCTCCTGCGTCGTCTTGATGTTCAAAGGCTCCTTTTCATCGCTTTCCTAAGAAGCGTCGGGATGTAACTTTTAAAACGTGCGCTCTGTAAAAAGCCGAAAAAGGCTCTTTGAGGAACATCTCCACACACACACACACGCACGCACGCACCGCACCCGTTCCTTTCTTCTTCTCATATGAGCGTGATTATGTGAGTAAATTGGGGGCAGTGCCAGGCGCGTCGCAAAAAAAAAAAAAAAAAAAAAAAAATTGGCACCGCGCTCCCGTAGCCTCCCCGAGAAATTTCAAAGTAATCAGGACCGATCTGTTATAATTACAGCTGCGATAGCTGTCTGCGACTTCGCGGCTGTCTCTCGGCACATCCGCCGCCGTGCAGATTTGTGACGGGGGAGGGGAGGAAAATAAACACAGTCTCGTCCCTGGCCTAATAATCGGAATTGTACTTTTTTTAAACATCAAAGATGGCCGCGGTCTTCAAACAGCGCCTCGATTCCGCGAGCGCATATTTAATTAGTCCTAGTTACAGACGGCGAAATGGGTTACTTCTCCGTAGGTGGGTTCCCTTCCGCGTGTGTCTGTTTCAGCTAATTTTCCCTCTGCATCATTTTTGATTTTAAATCAATACCAACCCACACACGAACGCAGTAAACAGACCTTAATTCGAGTTAGTTTTACTTTCCCCGACTCTTGTGTTGCAACAGAGGACGGGCCCTGCTGCTCCTCTGATTCTGTTCGCGCGAGGGAACAGAGGGTTTAATAAGTCCTTTATGTTTGTGGAAATGAAATGTCACAGTGTTACCTGCTCACTATAAATAAACACTAAACTCTAAACTCTGCTAACTGCGCAGGGCAAAATGCTGCACCATGTGGTTAGTTAGCCATTTAAACAAGTTAATTTTACTGAGCGCGTGATTGCACCTGAATACCAGGAGGTGGAAGATGAAGGACAGACGAGATACTGTATGTGAGCAAATATGCGGAGTCGCTTTTAATGGCGTCTCTTCTCCGTTCCTCGGAGGTCAAGGTCTTTCTCTTATTTCTGTTACTGACGGCGCCGAATCCTGAGAAGAAAGAGCGAGAATGAAGAATGTTCATATAACACGACGGCGGAAAAAGTAGGCGCACGGTAAAGGCGAAGGACCAAAAGATTAGATTTTTCAATTAACCCAAATTTTAGATGCTTATAAAGGGTTTTTGCTTCTTGTGTTGCTGTCAGATCTTATCTGATGCATGAACGACGCGCTCTGCGTTTAAAATGCACGATGAATTCGCCCCTCGAAGCTCCCGAACTTGCTTTCAAACCTTAAATATTTCTTTTAAACACTATGCATGATGCTAATTTGTAGTTTTCAACACTTGGCAGTAAGAGGCAGTAAGATCAGGGCAGTCATCTGAAGGACCAGGTTGGGTTTATGGCTGGATGGATGGATGGATGGATGGATGTCAGAGAAACCCATTACAGTGATGTTTGTGTCCCGGGTGAAACTTATTTTGACTTACAGATGCAAGTTGCACTACATAAATCAATAAAAGTTAACTTATATGATGTGTTTAGTTAATTACACCTGCAGCAACAGACTAATTTAAACCCAAACTGATCATTTAACCGTGCTGCTGCTATGTAAACAACCTACATCTGTATATTCAGCCGTACTATCATCCTCAACAGACTCTATTCAAACTGTATTCTTCTTCATTTATCCTCACCAAACTGTACATTACATTAATATAGTTAAATCTCACAACTGTACATAATACTGTATATTCTCTACAGTCAGCATTTACATATTCATATTTATATTTCTATCCTACAACATTGTACATAAGATCTGCATATTATATATATGTATATGTATGTATATATATAGATGTGTGTATTTGTATATTCTTCATTCACAGACATGTTCTCCATTCCATTCCAGATTGTACACTTGTATATTTGTATATTATTATTATTATTATTTCCTTTAGACTGTTATTTTTTATACTTACTTATGTTTTTTTATTATTATTATTATTATTTTTTATTACTTCCCACTGTTTTTTTTATGTTTCTTATTGTTCATACTGGGAGAACGGTTCATCCTACAGAGCAAGAAAACAATCTCAATGCACTGTACACTTGTGCTCTGCAATGACAATAAAGACTATTCTAATCTATTCTATCATTTAAGAAGCCCGACCAAGCAGTTGTGATGCCTAAACTTAACTGAGCTGTGATTATTTCAGGATATGGTCTCACGCCATCTAAAGCAGCTCCATGAAAGTCAATCCCACCCTGATAAATGGCGCCAAAGACGCACCTCGCACTTTAAAACCCAGTGGCAGTGGAGGTTCTGCTGATTTGTCAGTAATAAATAAGGGAGGTAAACAAGAATTGGTCCCGCAGCTGACGAAACAATCTTAACACAGTGACAAATGCTTCAAAATGTGCGGTCATCACATTCTGATATAATGTTGACGTCGTCCATGTGCCGTCATCAAGTGTAAGCCCGCGGCGGAGGTGCAGAGGTGATTCCTGGAGCTCCACACCATATTTTTTTGTAATGCCGTTTCGACCTTGCATTTTTGATCTCGGGGCCGCCTTAGTCACACGGAGTTTGGCCGTTGGTTCTTTTATCCAATTTGTTATGACAGCAGGTTAGCGGCGGTCGGAGCAAACTTGTAGCCCTGCCTGCTCGGGGCAAGTGAAAGCACTTCCACCGAAATTAGTTGAATTTTTCTTTGGGAGGCACGGAGCTGAGCGGCCTGACATCGCAGCGTACTGGGTACATGTGCGGGCGCCTACTGGCACCCGTGTGTTAGTGTGTGTGTGTGTGTGTGTGTGTGGAGGCTTGTATCCATGGACTGTTTGCTGGAAATATTTAAAGAAACAAAGGCCAGAGCGTTCACAGTGTGAAAGACTCTGCATTGTGAAGACTTCGTCTAACAGTTTCCATGGTTCCGATGTGGCTCCAATTATAGCTGAACCTGTTTCCTCTTCAGTAATATTGCACGTGTTGCCGTACCGGTGGCTCGGTTCCCTGAATGGCAATGACTGAAATATTAAAAAACCTAAACATTAGATGGATAGCCATGAATCAAAAGCACTTTGGTTATCCCTTAACCTGCCATCACTGCCTGAGTTAACTTTATTGAACTTTGCCTGTGGGTGTAACAACTGTGAAAACATGGCAACACTGCAGAATGACAGTGCTTAGAAGTGTAATGTATTCACTGCACTTTGCTTTAGCAGTAGAGTCGAGCATCTGATGGAGGCTTTAGCAAGCGATAGCCTCAAGCAGTCTAAATGGGGGTTTGGTGCACATGGTCTTCTATCTGACTGCAGAAGATCATGTTCAGAGACGTCTCCAATAAGTTTGCATGCGCACGATGACTAGACTAATACGCTTTACCCTGGTTACCATGGTAAACAAGCATCAAGCGTGTTAGCCTTGTCGCAGTGTCATCGGCTTTTCCCGCAAACCACTGCCGCGCCGCGCCCTGAGCTGCAGCCTCTCGCTCTGCAGCTACAAGATGTTGTGCTTCAATTCATTGCGTCTCAGCACAAAGTAACTCGCTGCTTTACACCAGAAGCTGCCGATTTCGTTTTTACCTTTGCCTTTGCTCCGTTTTGGTGATTAACTCTACACTCGTGAGGCTTTCCGCAGAGTTTATAGTCATTAGTGTCTCAGATCAAAACTTAAATGATACGCGCTTTGGCCGCACTGAAACGCTGCAGCTGCGAAAAGCGAAAGCGGAAAGAAACGAAATAGCCGGCGACCATTTAAATTTCAGCGATCACTCTCATTCTGAGTCAGAACAACACAACCGCGTTCGTTATCTCAGCGCAGTAAAATGCATTCTGTCGAGGCTCTGAAACAGTCGTGCAGCTCACCTCCCTCAGATGACTTATTTGACTTTGCGGAGCAATTCGGATGAGGGATGCCATGCACGTCTCTCTTCTCAAAACACAGTATTCTCAGCCTCAAATTCGTGCTGTTTTGCCAAATGTCAGACAAACAAAACGCACGTACGTCTGATTTTTCATTCGCGGCGCGCCCTGCTCTGTTGAACTGAGTGTGCAGCTGCAGGTCGGGGAGCACACAGACGTTTTGGTGGAGGACACTTCACGTAGAGATCTTCCGCTAAACACCTTCAACTTCAACTTAACTTCTTTTTGGTAGTTGAATAACTTTGTATGGGCCGTGATTCAAAGCCCAGCCAAATGCAATGTCGGTTCAAAGAGCTGCGCCTCAGGCAAATGTTCTGCAGAAGTACTAGAAAGGGTGCGTGCAGTGTTCCAGGTTGGTCTTTGTTGATTGAACATCCGTATCCTCGAGTTGTTCTGCAGTTCAGCTTCCCATGCTCCCTTTGACACATCTATTTCTCCTAACATCGTACGTGTTTGCACGTCTTTACATGAAAGTACGACATCACATTGGCTTCAAGCTGTCAGAGGGAGATAGGGAGGAAGGAAGAAAGCCCTGCCTCAAACAGTGTAAGCGCGTTTTATTAAAATGCTGCCGCCTGGACCGCCAACCGTGCTTGCTTGTTCATTGTACTAACCTGTTATGAACATAAACATGTCCAGAGATATGATAATTGATGAAAAAAACCAGGATTTATCTAAATAATGCACATGTGCTGCACTCATGAGCTCCGGCGAATCAGCTGTCGTTGAACCTGAGGCTTTTGTTCCCCCATCACAGAACGCATTCGCTATCCGAGCAATGGGGCTGTTACCTTGTACAGCCTTGCACTTCGTTCATTTCGATGTATGTGTCTGTCACGATGGGGCTATTAAGGAAAACATCTGTCTGCCGTGCAGCAGGAGCCTGCATCCGTCCCAGGTGACGGTCGCGGTTTTCAAATGATACAAGGATATTTTCTCTTTTTCTCATTCGCTCTCTCCATAACTTCATTTTCACTTTAGTTCGGGCTCTGTCTGCACGGTCTAGGGAATCCTTAGCAAATGCACAGAGGGGCGTAATGAGTTAAATTCACTCCTCTCGTTCTCTGTCTGTCTCATTTTTCGCCATTTATTCCAGCTGCATATTCAGCTTTAGGCAAAAAAAATGTACCTATATAATGTTTCTATCTCGGAACTGACAGATAGTTTTAATCCTCGCTCGCTCTTGACTGAACTCCTGAAGCATTTTTATGTTTTCTTTGTTGTCGTGTCTTCTTTGAATGCTTGCAGGGAGTTCGGGAGATGGAAGGTGAACAACTTGGCGGTGGAGAGGAGGGATTTCTTGGAGTCTCC
Organism: Datnioides undecimradiatus; assembly: GCA_008933995.1. NCBI lineage: Eukaryota > Metazoa > Chordata > Actinopteri > Lobotiformes > Datnioididae > Datnioides > Datnioides undecimradiatus. The sequence continues at coordinate 22,170,694 of WARS01000029.1, forward strand.
GTTACCTCTGACGCCTGAGTTCATCAGGAACATCCGACTCCTGGGCCGCAGGCCCACCACCCAGATGATCACTGACAATCTGATCAGGAAGTATGGGACTCACTTCCTGTTGTCAGCAACACTGGGAGGTAAACAAAACCAAAATTTGCTGTCCTAAATATAAGTTGGTTGCATTGTTTAGTTACATTTATAATGTCACATGTCAACCCTCATGCACTCGCTAATTGAAGCGTGCAGCTAAATTTGGTGAAATCAAGACAATAGCTGGTATTTTGTGTGTTTGCTAAGCGTCACACCCCTTTATCTTTAGCTTTTCATTTCCAGCGAGGACAACAACAAATTAGGCACGTTCAAAAATCACGGTAATCTCTGGAACAATGGGCTCCTGATTTCAGACAGATGCAGACAACAGCGCTCCTCTCATTTTTCCCATTGCAGGCAGATTTTTATCATTTGTAGCTGGTTCGATTATTAAGAGTAAACCCGTAGCGTGGCTGACGACTGCCTTAACTGCCTCGCCTGAAGGGACACGACAACAGCAGCAGCTGTAAGAGACAGAAATTAAGTACATTTAGTACAGGTAATTAGCCCAATTGTGATAGCAGTATGAGCAAAAATCAGTTTAGGAGCTACTAGGCTTTAGCGAAGTGTACTGTTTGTGTTGATGAAAGCTTTTAGCGCTCGCTCTCCTTGGTGTTTATATGGAAAACAGACGGATACAGCTCCTATAACACATCACAACAAAATAATATGCCACTGGCGGCGCAGGATCGCTCCTCCGAGACGCACGAATGCATGTAAAAGCCTGCGTGCTGTGAACCCGCCGCTCCCGCCGCCGGTCACAGTCACCCCGTCTTTTTTTTTTTTTTTTTTTTCCTTCTCTGCAGCGTAATGAATGGACAAGCATTAACGGCCCTCTGAGTGAAGAAGACAAAAAAGTAATTTAAGACGCCGGAGAGGCCCGGGCCGGTCTTGCAAAGCAGATTTGCTTTTACAGAGCAACACTTGTCAATTACTTTAGGCCCGACTCTGACGCTCAGCAAAGGTCGCTGCTGTGAGTGGCTCCGTGTAACGCAGCCCCACCAGCTGCCTGAGCTGATGCAGCCTCTCGCTTTGGCTCGCAGCCAGCACTTAGTGATATGAAGAGAGGAGAATGAGGAGTTTGCCTTGGACCGCCGCCATAGATGTGCCTCCGCGCCTCTGAATGGATTGCCTCTGTGTTCGGAAACATATGGACTTAATGAAATTAATAAATAGATTGCGATATTAAGAGGGTGCCCTTCAGCGGCCGAGGAAGAAAGGCAGCGGGCGGAAAAATGGCCCTGAAGCATTAACGCTGCATTATGATGAAAAATATGATGTGCACTGTCTTGGGGACTCTCAAGCAAAGAGAGTGTGCCGCGCCGTGGCCCCCTAGACTTATGAAGTGCTGATTGCTATGATCACTGGCTCCTGATTGTGGGTGACGTGGCTTATCCTAATTGTGGTCAAGTGTCTTTGTGCTTCAGAGGCTCCAGTGTGGCTGCTCCCGTGCTCTTAACCGCTGGGAATCCGGTGCATTCGAGAAGAGAAAGTGACTTATGCAAAGTGTGAAATTGCAGATTCGGTGGAGTGACTCACAGGAAAAGCAGAAAAGTCAACGTGCCGCCATGAAAACGGTGCGAAACGCGGGAAAAATGCAGGGAACCCTGGTGAAGAACGGTCCTTGATTGACATGTGATGACGTGGCGAGTGCATAAACACCTCAGCACGAGCGCTCAGACAGACACCAAAGATCACTTAAACACTTAAGATATTAACTCTTTGATTTTGTGTCAGAGACGCAGACCTCGGTCTTCGAGAAGCTGCGAGGGAGAGTATACTAATTAAAATGCTGTGTTTCTGCGCAGGAGAAGAGGCCTTAACGATATTTGTGGACAAGCGGAAGCTGAGCAAGAAGGCAGAGGTGAGCGATTACTCGGGCAACTCCTCCACTGTGACTCTGGAAGCTCTGCACCAGCTGGCCGCCTCCTACTTCATCGACAGGGAGAGCACTCTGCGCAAGCTGCACCACATCCAGATCGCCTCCACTGCCATCAAGGTAACGCCTCTGTGTCTCTATTGCTGGGTTCTCCGGGCGCATTCTCAGACAAGTGCAAGTCAGTATCATTACACGGTATGCTTAGATAGATTGTCCTGTGCAGCTCAGGTAAATTAAAACATCCTATAGCCACGGTGACCGCTGGGGACGTATGCCCGAACTCACTCCCCAAATAGCCGTCTGCTCGCCGTGCTTACAGAGATGAAGAAAGCAGCTAAGTAGCCAAATTAGGTGAAATTGAGCTGTTAAAGCAGACTGCAGTTGCTCGAGCTGGTATGACCAGTATGTATGCAGGAAAACAGAGCACGTGCTCTACTCTGAGAAGCCTGGAGTCGCACAAACACTAGACCTTCTGCTCCCGCCTCCTTTTCTTTATCCTTTTGTTATAGCGAATTAGACTGAATTAGACTGTAAACAGTGAGCTTGAGTCAAAAAAAATAAATAAAATGGCGGTACATGATTTCAGGGTTTTTAGGATTTGAGATTTACCATCTGGAGCTGCTGTAGCATGGGAGGCTGCCCGCAGAAGCTTCTTTTGAATGAAAGCGAAGCACAATTGCGGCACCTGGGAGCGATGTGTTGTAAAATACCGACTTCGTCCGCTCTTTCCGACGACAGGCGCGCAAAAGCGTTGCGTCTCTGGCGTTACCAAACGTGCAAACGAGTGCGGGAAGTAAGAGTTGCGCTGTGAATGCGGGGTTTTGTGCGCGCTCCACCAGGAATTACTTGGCTGTGGAGTGATTAAGTGGGAATACAAATTAAATCAAATCAGATAACAAAAGGGAGAGCTGAGAAATTAAAGTATTAGTACGAAAAATGAAGGATGAAGGAGTACTTGGGGAACGCGTCGATAAGTGCAAAGCTATATACGCTCATTATGCATTTGAGAAACAATCCAATTTAAATTTGAAGTTTAAATCTGTGTGTTGCTTCCAGGAGTCATTTGCAAGGTAGAAAACTGCCTCTCCTGGAGCCGCGCGTGTAGTTTCGGGTGTGATTTCCTTGTTATAACACAATGATCAGCGGAGAAGTGGGAAATAATGCTTTTTATCTGCCTGCTTGTGACGAGATATGATCTTCAAGCCGCCGCGAGCGCGCGGAGTCTGGAGGAAGGCTCTGTGATGTGCACATATGGCGAGGGGAAGATAAATGGATCTTGTGAAACACGGCTCGTGACAGGTTTCTGCCTCCGGGTGTCACCTTCAGGTAGCACGGGGTTAATAGGGCTACAGAGGGGCGGATGACCCTCCTTTCTGCCTTTTCCATTCCTCTGAACACAGTGGCAGTCTGCTTGTGAAGTGCGGCTTTCTCTGCTGTAACAGAACATGAATCAGACTCCCTGTTCCTATATCAAAGCTCTGTCCTCTCGCTACATTGTGTTTCCGGGAGGGTTGGGTATTTCTGTTGCAGCTAAGGTGGGCACATCAGAGGCGCAGAGGCAGACGCTTTTGTGTGCTTCATTTCTTGGGAATTAGGGTTTTTCTGTAGCTACAGAGAGGGAAGAGAGAGTACGCTTTCATGCTCCAAAGGCAGTCGCCGGGCGGAACTGACAGGTAGGAAGTGGGAACAGGAGAAACTCACCTCCATCACTGGGAGAAAGTGAGTCAAAGGGAGCGATAGACTCCTCCACATTTGTGCATCATTTCCACGGGGCGTTGACCCGCACAGCGGCGGAGCAGACGCGAGCAGGCGCTTCTCTGCACGAATTTAAAAGTCGAACGCGTTGAGGAATGAATAAGAGGGGGCCGGCGAGGCGAAGGCCCCCCTGCCGTCTCCATGCAAAGGGGGAATTGAAGCTCATTTTGGAGGAAAAGCCTGTTACTGCTGCGGTGCGCTCTTAAAGAAGTCACGGCGCCGGGCAGAGCCTGCGATCAGATTGGCCTGTTTCTACGATGAGTTATGGCTCCGCTTGTTCGAGAGCATCGGGGATAATTTTTGTTTTCGACTCCAGAAATTTTCCAAGAATGAATTGATGACGACAACCCCGACTGACTCAGGTTATATTTGCCAGCCTGTCTGCAAACAGTAATAAACAAGGCGACAGGCTTGAGCGAGGAAGCGGCTGGAGTCTCTGGTTTCATATTTTCATCTGGCGGACAGCCTCTCCATCGTATTGTGTTCTCATTATGGCCGAGAAATACGTTTTTGTATTCCCTGACTCGATCGATGGTCGTCCGGGCTATCGCGGAGTAGAAAGACTTCTAACTTGATCATCCGTGATCACACCGGAGCCAGGCTTTATTTTCGCAGCATATTTCTGCCGTAAACATGGAAAAGTGGCGTGAAACTGTCGCCGCGGTGCTTTTCAGACGGAAAAACACAAACTTGCCAAATCAGGTTTTCACTCATTGCCACGTTTCTGAACGCACGGGCGGCGGCTTTTACATTTGCAGCCTTCAAAGCTGCATTTAACACGGCATTAAACCATGCGCGGTGTGACTTCCACCAAGCCTGCAGCCTTTTCAGCCTCATGTAGCTCGTTGTTTGTCATTTCGTCCGGTCCCGTCACTCTGATCAGACCTCTCCCCAGCTGCAGGATTCATCCGTTCTCAGAAACAAGCTCTGACAGTCAGAGTTTGGGAGCAGCTGGTGGAGGAGGCGTTCGGATCTGAAGTAAGGCAGGTTTGTCATAATGCGACTGAGACCAAACCAGAGCTCAAAGAAGCGTGAACACTGGACTCCCAACATGAACGCTCTGCTGTTTGTCTCAGTCTCCCTAATTCTCAGGATCTACAGTTTTATTGTTACCTTAAACATTTCCTTAGGAGGCAAACATATTTCTTTGTTTATTCATATTTATTTGTCTTGTCTCAAAGACAAAAACGCTGCAATAACATGAATTCGATCCATTTGTTGGGTGTATTTCTATATTTGTCGGTGATCATCTGGGTAAATGAAGAAAGACGGCGCTGCAGACGTGAATGCGTTTGTCTGTTTGTCTTATTTCTGTGATCATCTCAAGAGGATGCAACGTTCCTCCATAAAATAATGACACTAATGAAATTTAGTTTTTAATGTTTTTTCAGGCCGTTCACTGTGTAACATGATAGCATGCCATGCATTGAGCCTGCCGCGCTCTACTGGCCCCAAATTATTCATTTGGGCTTTAAGACGGGGCTTAAACGTTGGAGAACATCTAAACTCCGACTTCTTCAAGAGCCGAGGATATGAGCTGTAAACATCTGTCTGCCGGGATAGGCTCGGTGTGATTCAGGAGATCTCAGCCGCTCGCTCATCCGCCTCACGTCAAAGCGTTCCTCTTCCCGCCACTTTGCCGTTCGAATGAGTCAGTGAATCACTTCGAGGCGCTGCGGCACCTGGACACAAGGTTTACATCATGAAATAAAAATAAGAACATATACATATATGTATTTATATTTATCGAAGGAAGAAACCAGCCTTTGCTTCGTTCCCTCATGTGCCAAGATACAGGTGGCCAATAATGTCCTATTAAGTATTTTTAATATACCAGAATGCATCTACAGTGAATAGCAGCTGCTATGCGAAGCGGAAATTGAATGCTCTGCTCATCAGTCAATGTTTTGCCATATGGCATATCATATGGCATATCAAATAATTCCTTATATGGATTCAATATTCATGTGGTGTGAAAACCCCGGGTTGTATCTCATTTCCTCCCGTTCATATCAGGATTAAAATCCCTCATGAGGGAAACAAGGGATTTATAATGTGATATAAATATTATAGTCGCAGAATTGCGCTCAAATTATCTTCATTTTCCTTTTTCCATTCGCACAGGATATTTATTCTTCCGCTCACAAACCCTTTTTCTTCTGGATTAGGCTTTTGATTAAAGAACCCCACACCGAGTTTTCACTTCCCTGCAGCGCCGGCCTCATATGAGTTCCCGAGCCCTTCAAGCCCTCTATGATTGTGTTACTGATCGACTGACCCTCATTGTCTCGCCTCATCCATCTGTCACTTTGCACCAACTGTCCTCTGACAAGCCTGACCAGGACAAATCGCCGAACAAAATATGGTGTCCCGGAACCACAAAGAGAGAAAAATGAGAATCAGTTAAACGCTCCCCGCCGTGTCGCGGGCGAGAAAATGGAGAGCGCTGAAACAAGATCTCTTCTTGCAAATGAAGTGAGAAAGGATGCTTTGCCGGAGCTGCTTTGTAGCAAAGGTCAATCGAAACGTCTTCAATCAGCGGCCGGACGCACGGGCGCGCAGAAAAGGAACGTTTTAGCATTCGTGCAGGGAAAAGGAACAATGAGTGCAGCAAAAGTACTCTTACAGCAGTTCAGAAGAATCTAAATGAGCTCGCCGCAGTTTTCTGCATCTTTCACGTTCACAAGTACAATCGATTAAGCAGAAACTACTTTATTTAAACAGAACAGAGAAAGGCCTTTGTCTTTCATGAGGCGTGCTCTCTTTGGCTCTCAAACTAATTCTCTGTCTGAAATGTATTAGTACTCTAGAGATATATATATATATATATGTATTGTGTAAAGAAATCAAATAGCATAACCATGCACTTGTCCTAAGATGGATGCTGTGGAGAATTTATAAATGAGCTTTTTTATTTGTTGTTTGTTGCCCAGGTGACAGAGACGCGCACGGGTCCTCTTGGATGCAGTAACTATGACAACCTTGACTCTGTTAGCTCTGTGCTGGTTCAGAGCCCTGAAAATAAAGTCCAGCTGCAAGGTTTGTCTGCTTTTATTACTTTTTACTGTTATTGTCGTGTTGTGTTTTTAAAGATCAAACATACCTGTGAGAGAAGGACATGCAGAAGGGATAAACACGGCACACAAATATACAGATTTATAGATTTTATTAGGTGAGTTATAAGCTCAGTCAGCGTGACATTGCTCCTCGGGTTCACGGTTTGACGAAGGCACTAAACGCAGCTTCCTTTTATAGGCTTGCAGGTGATCCTTCCAGACTACTTGAGAGAAAGTTTCGTGCAGGCTGCTCTCAGCTACATCGCCTGCAATGGAGAGGGCGACTTTGGCTGCAAGGACAACGACTGCTGGTGCAACTGTGACCCCAAGTTCCCAGAGTGCAACTGCCCTTATATGGACATCCAAGCCATGGAGGAGAGCCTGGAGAGGATAACGGAGACATGGGGGATCCTCTATAAAGAGTTTGAGGAATCAGGTACCAAAGCCCTCTCTAAAATAATGGATTCTTGCTTCCCTCCACGTTGCACAGCTCATCTAAATGCAGGGAAATCAAACTTTTGGAGCATAAATCATTCATATGGGAGGGAGTGAGGATGAATTCAAGTGTTTTATCTCCACCGTTAAATCTGACTGAGGATCCTATATGTATGTTCCTCTGTATTCTATGATTTATAGGTCAGCTTTAATAGCCCGCTGTGAATCCCGGGTCCCGGCGCTCTGGCATCTGCATAAAGCAAATTAACAAGGCGACAGGCCGGGATTAAAAAAACTAAATAAATAAATAAATAAAAATCAACAGCTTTCGGCTCAGGTAGTTTACAATATGTCTGGAGCAGATTAATCAGCTATAAAACCCATTTATTGCGAGTCCGGCTTTTCATATCGCCGGGGAAACAGCGTTTGAGTGGAAGCTCCTAGCATAATGTTTGGTTATTATTGCTGTGCTCGGTCACCCTGCCTCGGTGATTATTACTCAGGTGAAATCAAAATGGATGGGTTTTTTTTTTTTTTTTTACTCCTCAGATTTGGCTGAAATATCCCTAAGTGCAATTACTTTCAAAGTTTATGTTTTAATAGCCGGAGGTGAGGCGAGGGCGGGGGCGTGCTCAGAATGCAGACACCAGCAAGTGTCATAAACGTGTCCTTCGGCGAGGGGGATATCGCTTCTTCGCTTCTTTTAACCCTGCTGCTTTATCAGCAGAGGTGGGTGCCAGGGAGTGAAACAGACAGAGATCGAATACACGCCGTGCACTTCCCTTCCCAGCAGTCGCCCGTCGTTTTAGGCAGAACCCCCGTCTGTAGCTCACTGTTACAACTCTCCATAAAGTATAGTTACTATGTGGCTGCTGCATTCAGACCGAACATGATTCACTTATTTTATGTGCAGTGGAGTGGGCCGTGATGAAGTGGCGATGACGACTGTGGAATTAAAATGTTGAGAGATGTAAAAAAACAACATATCGATCAATCAGTCTAGCTGCAAAACAAGCGTGGTGCGATGCAAAAGTGCTTAAATTAGCCAGTGTTAGTGAGGAGTTTTACCTTTAAGGAGACACATATAATGGCTGCCATGATATTCACAGTAGCAGGCGTGGTAGAGATTGCTGTGCTGGTAATATTTTGCATTTTCCCCTGGACCCGCTCTCATTCTTCACCATCTTTTGTGTCATTCTGGATACTTTTCACTCCCCTTTCTTTGCTTTTTAGCAAATGTGATCAAAATGTTGGAGGTGACTTTTCAAAGTGCCACCTGCCAGATGCCGTGCCCCAGTTCAGCTACTCCAAAGTCCACATTTGTCGCCCAGATAGCACAGGCTGCCAAGGTCTGTCCAGTTTCAAAGGCTCCTTCAAATGCAGCTGAGCCATCCTTTTGCTGAGGACGAAACCGGTGCACTTATAGCATCCCACAATTCAGTGTGGGCCCCGTCAGTTGTTCAATGGAGTGTTGAGGCAATGCTCGTCAAGTCGCAGAGTCATTAAATGTCATGTGACCGCGCTGTATTTACGAGGCATTTGCTTTCAGGTGGTCATCATTAATGGCTGTAAATATATTATATGGACTGGAACCGTGAAAAAGCCTCTGCCGGATGTTAATAAGGATAAACGCAGCCGAGACGTGTCGTAAACTCGAGACAGAGCGGTCGAAGTAAGGCCGCGTGGGTTTACTGTTAACATGCCACTTGTCCATCATGTGTCCATGTGTTACAACCGACACAGTGCAATAGTCAGTGACTCCCAAAACAGCATTTGAGACCTTTGGGGAATACCAGCAAGAGGTGCACTGGAAAAAACGTGCTAATGCCGTGAAACGCTCACAGTTTGGTTGGGCGCGGGAATCAAAACCACTTGGTTTGGTTTAGGTAAAGATCATGGTTTGTGTTATCCCGAGTGTTTTAGTTAAGTTGGGTTACCTGACGTTAGTATGCAGGTCAACACTGGGAACACCAGTCCAATGGGTGAAAGTCCTGGGTTTGTTCAACCCGTACCTTGACCCCAACCTTGAAGTGAACATTTAAAGATGTGTTTAACCCTTTGGAGGAATGATAGTTACCACCTAAAGTCGTACAACCTCCCATCAGTTTTCTGTAACCGCTTTATCCCCTTCGGAGTCGCTCGAGCCTATCCCAGCAGTCACTGCGCAGGAGGCAGGCTACACCCAGGACAGGTCGCCGGTCTCAGAGTTTACATTTCACCTATCGTGCATGTCTTTGGGTGGTGGTGGGGGGCAGCCACAGGGAGAACATGCAAATTCAACACAGAAAGGATCCGGTTGGGAATCGAACCTGTGACCTTCTTGCTGTGAGGCGAGGTGCTAACCACAAGTATGAATTTGACCCACATTTAATGTAGCTTAATATAGAAAATACTGGATGCTAACGATCCTCTTTGCAAAATGTTGATTAAAGGTGAGACCTTTTTACGTGTCTTTCCTGTTGCAGATGAATTCAAGGCGTTTTACTCGAGACTTCCCCAGGCCTATTTTCTCAACGTGTCCACCATCCAGCATCTGTGGTCTATGGACAGCTTGTTCCAGTGGCGATATGAGCAGCTGGAGAACAGCATGCGGGTCCTCTCTAGACGTGCCCAGAGAGTCATCTTCAAGCTCTTCAGTCTCAGTAAAAGATGTCACCGACAGCCCCAAGTGCGCCTACCAAGAGAACGGTGAGCGCAGCCGCTGAAACACACATCTCTGGCCTCTCCGTGCGTATATGAACTATCGGATTGATGTGGTTTATGACGACAAACGCAACAACAACGGTTTTTATTTGTTTCGGTGGATCCTTCTTTGATCCTGAGTAAATCCAACAACATGCCAACAGTTTTGCTTTGAAGGAGCGTCTTTCTTTTTCAGTCCGCTTTCATTTTCGTGCATCATCCTTATTCTGTTCTTACTCCCCCGTAGCTGTTGCGAAGTTGTGGCATTTCTCTGCTCAGTACTGCACCGTGCATCAAATCACAGCCTAACGCTCTCTCCACGGACTAATCCAGATTCGTATGTAGGTGGACGTAAGCAAGCTGCCGTGCTGTGGTGGCATTTCACTCGTATACCCTCGCAATACTCCTTTGGTGTATGTAAATGATTTTATTTTTAGCTCTTTTGTGCAGCCAAGGAATTTGTACATCCAGCTTCATGGTGAAATGCAGCAAAATACCATTAAACCAACCTACATTTCTATGGTGCCGCGCACATTTTCAATGCGGTTCGTCCCAGTTTTTAGGCAAACATCTTGCCATTCGCGGCTCGCCACAGATGAGCTCACCTGGCTCACTTTGCCGTTATCTGTCGCTCCGACAGCGAACTTTCAAGTTCAGAAATCCACAAGTCTCGGCTCCATTAAATCTTTATTGGGCTTCATGAAATCTGCATGAAATGATGAAATCTTCATTTCATTTCACCGGACTTCATCTCCATGAAATCCCTCTGAAACCAGGTTCTCAGCATCGCTTTCATTCCTGTCAGGAAGAAAAATCCACGTTTACGGTTTTATATCGTTCGCAGCCGCAGAGGTTTATCAAGGATCTGGAGTTCAACCGAATCCAGAACCAGATGGAATTCCAAAAATGGGATTGTTGATTTTATATTTATGCACATCAAGTTAATTTGTAAAGGTCATTCAAAAGCGGTTTATCGTGAAGCATATTCCAGTTGCAGACCAGGGATTATACTGAAATTAGACCCAATAACACAATTTGATCTCGCTGCTGAACTGGTCGTTAGTCAGCGTAACCCAAAATGACCTTACACCATTTGGTTAAATAGGAAAGGACCAGATGTCTCAGTCAATCTTATTATGAGAACATCACGCCTTTGTTTTGACCACGCCAGCAAGAGGTCACCTGACAGTAAAAACCTTAAACACTGGTCTTTTTAAGCGTTTGACCGACATGATGTCATTTTTCTGGGGAGGATGCTTTCTGAATTTTAGAGCAGTCCCCCGAGACTGAACAAAACTCACATGCGCTTCAGCTGCCTTCCTCGGTCGGAGGAGATAATTGCCGGCGATGATGAATCCAAACATCGCTGTCAGTTACAGAAGCAGCACTCTGATCGACTGAGCTTCTACAGTAATGGCGGCGTTGCTAGAGAGCACAGCACATGAATCGACTGGCAGATTAATCCATACAGCGTGCCCGGTTCAGCGTCCAGTCTCTCCCTCTCTCTCTTGGTTTCTTTTCTTCTTCTGTGTTTTCTTTCTCTCGGTGTACACCCCTGCCTCGCTCCCTCTCCGCCACGTTGCCAAAACACACATTAATCACTGATCTATGCAGCTGATATTCCCACCCACTTGCCAGGAAAAGGAGTGGGAGCCTCGTCGCCTTCATCCAGGCAGTGTTTATCTATGTTATTACTGCCGCATCAACTCTGAAGCTCTCCCTTTCTTTTCTGTCTTCACAGAAATCTCCATACTCAGTGGAAAGAGATTGAGAATGGGATGTTTGTCAGTTTGCCTCGGAGAGAAACGGAAGCTCTCGAAAAACCGCTCACACTCCCTTTAACATCCTGTTTGAGGCACTTGAGATAGATGAGAGATATGTGATTGATTTTACTTCCTGGGGGCTACTTTTCCTCTGCGTTGACAATTACGAGCGAATAAGCCAGTGGAAGCAGCAGTCAGCTTGGCTTTTATTAGGCGGGTAATGATAAGACTGCACAGTACACTTCGCGCTCAAACTTTTGCCATTAGGTGTAATGATGCACATTGTCATTCAAGTGATGTTTTCAGTACTTCTGCTTTAATCAGCTCTGAAAACGCCTTTCTTATGCGCGGCCTTCTCCCGGAAAAAGGTGCCGGATTGTCTCACGAACACCAAGGTCTTTGTCTGGAGGAGTCCTCTCATCTTTGTTTGACTAATAAGAGAGCGCAATTAAGATTTGAGTCTAAAAGCGCTGAATGGATTTTTAATGAACTTGTCAAGGCATTCGCAAACTGTTTCATTTGCATTAGATGGTATAGGAAAAGACACTGGTCTCGTCTTCCCTCACAGTCTTCATGTTGATCACTTGCTTGCTTCTCTTGGTATTGATTGACTTATTGACAGATACGTAAATGTTCACTTCGTTGCATATATGCAGAATGTTATTATGGAAATAGGCACAATCGTTCCCCTTTTGCCTCTTCTGCAGATCTGATCATGAAAATGCTAATAATACTAATACTTATACTGAAAAAAGAATGTTTATTAATGTGTTTATTATGTTCGTGTATGATCACATGTACAAAACAAATGCAAAATATAATGGAGGAAAGATTTTAAGGAACATTGATACCTTAGCATACAACAGTACTTTGGACAATAATGTGTCCCCATCTTTGTGTCAACTGTTTGGGGAACAGACGTTCCTGTTTCCATATGAGTATTCGCAAAGTCAGGTCTGCCCTCCCCACACACAATTTCTTGTTTCTCGTGTCTGGAGTGGTGACTTCAATCCCATCCGACACCTCTGGCATGAACTGGGACGCCCAAGTGTGAGCGAGACCTCATTGCCTAACATCGGTGTTGGACCTCACTAATAAGCTTCTGGCTGAATGTGAGCAAATCCCCTCAAGCCAGTTTACCAAAATCTTGTAGAAATGCCTGAAACCAGAGGAGTGGAGGTTATTGCAGCAGATGCCAGAGGATCGAGAATGACACAATCACATTTTCTTTGAAACGTTTGGGCGTCTGCATACTTTTGACCGCTTATTGCACAATTTGAACACCAGAATCCAGGGTTATGTGGCAGACTCCTGTTTGTGGTTAGGGTTGGAGGCCAGTTGTGATTTCTGTTAAATGTTAAAACGTTTTTCCAATTAAAAATCTGTAAATTTGATTGACCTCAAAAGACAGGGTCGCCTGTGGCACTGAAGTTAGAAGACAATGATTTACAGCGGTGACTGGGAGGAAGAGTCGCAGGGAGCAGGAAGGCCGTACATAATCACACCAGGGAACTAACGGAACAACTGCAGCCTTGTCTCGGTGACTGCTTTGCTCTGCTGAAGCTGTCGGAGGTGAAATACCTTGCCCACAGGTAGCGGGTGATGGAAAGGAAGAGCCCTTTCGGTTCATTTCCCATCACTGCTTTTGCCATTAGGGGGTGTTTTGATATTCAAATCAGAGATTTTCTGGAAGTCAGACTTGCTTCCCACAGACAAGCACACAATAAGATTGGGATACAGAGGAAGGATGCCCCAAATGTAATCCAGAAAACATATTCAGATTAGCATAAAGTTTACCACAATACACCGTCATCAAAGAAGTTTTTTTTTTCTTTTTTCTGAAAGGAAAGCCAGCGGTATGTACCGTGCATTTCTTCTCTTCAGCGAGCAAAGAGGATAAGAGGCGTAAACGGATCACAGTCAAGAAAGTGCTACAGACGGGAATCAAACTCCGGTCCACATGGGGGAATTATATGTATGTCTGAGAGTCGGTTACCCTACAGCTGCAACGCACTTCTAATATTTATGTCACAAACTGATCAAAGGCAGCTTCCTCTCTCCCTGTCGCCTGCTTTCCCTTGCTTTTAAGGCACTGATGTTTGTGCTCACATTCTTTGCATCATCGGGCACTTTAGGACAACAACAAAAAAAAAAGAAAACCGGTGTACTTCACAGGAATCTGAGGACAGTACGGCTCAGTATAAATTAAGCTATTCCTCCAAACACTTCCATACCATCTTGACATCAATTATCTTGTTGGAAATACACAACTGGCACCGAGGCAGACCGTGGATTCAAGATTTTGCCGCCGTGACATTAGAATAAAACTCCAGACGGTGCGACGCTTGCAAACCATTTTGAATTGCTGGAAATGTGTCTGGCAACAGACACACGCATAAAACTGTATTCTGTTGTGCAGGAAGTGCAAAGCGTGCATTGAAACATATGCATTGAAAAACTCACTTTGATACAGGCCTTTTGACGTGCAAATCACCTAAACCATGCTACGCTGAGTCCCGTTGGGCCTGTATACATGCTTTACATTATGCTGATTAGGCTTTATATTTTTAACGAGCAAGCTGTCTGCACACCCAGACAGGTGTCCTGGACCCAATAAAGCAGCCACCTATTAAACAACCACATCCTATAAGCCCTGCTCAATAATCACTCCCTTTCTGCTTCTCTTCCCTTTTCTGTTTTTCCTCGTTCCCCGTAGGCCTCAGTCCTACTGGCTGAGTCATTTCCAGTCTCTCCTGTATTGCTCGGAGAACAACCAGCTTGGCGCATTCTCCGAGGAGCTCCACAGCTGCAGCTGCCGATACGAACACAGCCCCTGTCAGTTGCCACCGCCCTGCTCTGTTGGGGAAGGTTCGGCTTGCGCAGCATGTGCACCAGACAACCACACCCGCTGTGGGAGCTGCAACCCCGGCTTCGCCCTCACGCAGGGGGCCTGCAGGCCCATGGTGGCTGACTCTACAGAGAACTACCTGGGATTCGAGACGGACCTCCAGGATTTGGAGCTGGGCTACCTATTGCAGAGAGCTGACCGCAGGCTAGAGGTATTTTTCTTTTAGCCTTTGTTTAATCATGTCAGGCTGACCGAGAGCTGAGCTGTCTTTCACAGCAGTAGCCTGGGGAGGGTATATTCACTCATGGGAGCCACTCAGCATTTCAAAGTCTTGCCCTTCGAGCTACTTTATAGTTTGTGTTTTCCCCGTGTTTCGTCCTTGTATTTGTTGTACCACACTTTAGATGTTCTTTACATTTGAAGCAGAGCAGAGAATAAAAACAAAACCAATTTTGAAGAGATTTGATCTGCTGGTGATGATGCATGTTGAACCGGTCATTGTCAAAAATAGATTTACTTGTTCTTTGCCTTTTCAACTATATTACAAAGCTCTTGCACTTACCAGAGGCATCTTGTGACAGTGTCTGGCTCAGCATTGTTACATACAATAGAAACAGAAGTAACCCATTTTCTACCCCTACATAATACTTGTTTCTATAAATAAAAATGGGTCAGCTTGAAGGGTCTTTGTTGATCTTGGAGAAGGCAGCTTCATGCATCCTGTTGCCTTCTTTAGTGGATCAAATTGCTCTAAGGAACTCTACCTGAAGTCCAAGAGATGTAGTTGAAAGCTTTGCAAGAACTAGAAGTGTGGGTTAAGAAGATGCATTGATTTGTTCAAATACAAGAAGCAACCTAATACCCTTTTCTTTATCGCAGTCTATCTCTAAGTAGTTTTCCCCCGTTCCTCCATGACTCCATTTATTTCCCGTAGGGAATGCAAGCCCTAAAAAATAACTGTGCCACTTTGGGCCATGGATGTGTGAGAATAACAGGATAACATGCTCCTGAGACTGCACTCCAATCATTTCACTGAACGTTGCTCCCTGGGTACCAGAAAAGTCCCCCAGACTTTCACTTTTTGGGACCATAGCGCATGGGAATGTCCCATGGTCTGCATTTTTGATTACGTACAGTGTGGTACGTTCATTCTGTTTACCATCTTTGTGTCTTATAGGTCCACGCAATCTTCATCAGCAATGACATGCGACTCAACAGCTGGTTCGACCCATCGTGGAGAAAGAGGATGCTGCTGACGCTGAAGAGCAACAAGTACAAGTCTAACATGGTCCACATGCTGCTGGGAATATCCCTCCAGATCTGCCTTACGAAGAACAGCACCCTGGAGCCTGTGCTTACTCTCTACATCAATCCCTTTGGAGGGAGCCACTCAGAGAGCTGGTACATCCCTGTCAATGAGAACAGTTTTCCTGACTGGCAAGCCACCAAGCTGGACCTACCATTTGAGTGCTATAACTGGACTCTGACGCTGGGCAACAAGTGGAAGACGTTCTTTGAGACCATTCACATCTACCTGAGGAGCAGGATTAAAACTCAAGATGGCGTGAATGACAGCATTTATTACGAGCCTTTAGAAATGACGGATCCTGCTCGGAACCTGGGCTACATGAAGATCAACAGCATCCAGGTGTTTGGCTACAGCATGCACTTTGATCCGGAGGCCATCCGCGACTTGATCCTGCAGCTGGACTACCCGTACACCCAAGGTTCCCAGGACACGGCAATGCTTCAGCTCTTGGAAATACGAGACCGGGTGAACCGGTTGTCCCCACCGGGTCAACAGAGATTGGACCTGTTTGCTTGTCTGCTGCGACACCGGCTCAAACTGACTGCCAGCGAGGTGGTTCGCATCCACGCCTCCTTACAGGCCTTCAGCTCACGTCTGCCCAATTCCATGGATTACGAGACCACCAAGCTGTGCAGTTAACAGCTGCTTGATGGGAGATCTGGACTGTAAATGGCCTCAAGGGGAACTCCTGGACATAATGATTATGCCCATTGTGGGGCAGACGGTTACAGTGTCTACGGATTACCAAACTGTGCGCTAAATCAGGAGAGAAGTCAGAACGAATGTACTCATCTGGTTGTTTTGGTTTCTGTTTTGTGGCAACTACCTTCAGTGCTGTATCATAAAGAACGAGGTGGATCAGCGAGAACATGCACAAGAACAAACGAACAAACGAGTTCTACAGTAGAAATTCAGATGCCGCCATATGAAAGTCGAACCATCCTGTTTCAATATGACTCTGCTCATTTATACTGTAAGTACCAATGCCAAATGAATGGACATTTTATGGTAAAACTGGTACAGGCTGTTTGTTTGTAATTTTTATATGTTCCTTTTGCTTCAGTGACAGTGCACTTTCCATGAAGACCAGAATAAAGTGGTGTCAGTCAAGATTTTGTAGATAAATTGATATTAAAACATCATGTTACAACAGATAACAGCTGTGGGGATATTCTTCGTGACGCCTGAGCTGTACTTTATGACATTTATTGGCTTTATTCTTATTTTAAAGTAGCCATTAAGAGTTTTGACAAATTAGAGTTGGGAAGAAAATGAATTATAGCTAAGTGATCCACCCACACGCACACTTTGCTATGCTAAGATTAATCCTTTTCTGCGATTACTTTGATGTGTCTCAACATTTTCTGCTCACTTCACAGAAATTAAGCAAAGACGCTTTGTTCCAAGCACAAACATCATAAAACATGAAGTGTTGAGGAATGCACGACACGCGCGGGTACTTAAGCAGCCCTTTACCCCATTTGAACTATCTGGTCAACAACAAACAAAGTGGGCGCCACACGTAGTAATGGAAAATATCAATCAAACCGCCATATCATATAAACTCCCTCTCAACAGTCGGTAGGCTCTGTTGTATTCTATTGATAGTTTTTAGCTTATTGAAAGTGAGCTTTGCAATGGACAAAGTGGTTCAACTGCAAAGCATTCGTTCCCTCTCTCTTTATACAAGAGTAAAAAGAAGTTGAGTGTTATTCACAGTTTCACTCACTAATGCTGGAAAGCGGTCAAGTTCATTTTTTTTTTTTTTTTTTGCCAAAACTAATACAGCGATGCGCAGTATCAAATGCAGCACGGAAGTGGATGACGGGCAGAGGTCGGCTGCAGTACGTACGTGATCGGAGTCTAGGTTAGAGAGTTGTTCGTTGCAGGTTTTCAGGCGATATTTAAATTTACAGAAGCTGTGCCAGGTTTGAGAATTTACATGTATTTCGGGAAATTGTTTTTATCTGCTGCTTTCTTGCAGTATCTCTTTCTTTGCGCAATGCATTTCGCAAGTAACATCTAAGCTGGATGTGTTGCAGCGCCGTTGGCTTTTACTGTCCTCCGTGTGATGGCACGGTTACATTGTGTTTTAACTAATGGAGCTGACTGCACCAGCTGTGTAGTGCCATGTGCCATATTCACGCTGTGTAACTGTAACCTAAAGCCTTTTTCAACAATTTCAGCCCTTTCCTTTTTTTTTTATTTATCACACCCTGAAACAGATACGCTTATGCATTGGGCTGTGAGCTCCGTCAAACATGTCTTGAATGCACAGCAGTGTTGTTGCTGAACAGATCCAGTGCAGACACTGACAGAGGACAGCAGCTGCTGCTATTGTGCTGCTGACGCGCTGCTTCCGCTGCATGGCCGGTTTAGACAAGGTGATGGGACCAAATACCAATTAGGCTCAGGCAGCACACAGCACTTTCTGTCCAACCTAAGTGCATGGCAGCCCAGCAAACTATTGTCGAGCCGCGCCTCGCAAGACAGTTTGTGTGCGGTTGTATCGGTGTGCCAAGGCATGCGGTGAGAAAAAGGAAGGGGAAGCAAACAAGAGCTCGACTTCTAACATCAGAGGCCGTCTTGAAGGCACACAGACGGTGTTTATTTTTAAAACATCGCCACAATCTCTCCCTAAAACTAATTGTTTTAGTTGCCATAGCTACCAAATACAACAGAAAACCAGATCATTTGCAGTATCCACAATTTTTCGATATCTTTAAGCAGAAATGTGTACCGTTCCAATGAGAGAGGTGTATTAAGACAGTCTGACATCATCTTTTACTTGAAATCTCCCAGCAGCGCCGTGCACGCTCTCAGTTCAAAACGAAGTGTCTCCTGAGCTACCACAAAGCGCTGGCTTGTACGGATAATAGCTGTGAGATTGAAGAGGTGGGTGTGTTTCAAAGGCCAACACTATTAGATCTAAAATAGAACTAATCAGAGGTGTGTGTGTGTGTGTGTGTGTGTGCGTGTGTTTACATGCAAGCAAGCTAACCTGCAACCTGGTGGTTTTTAGTTAAAGCGCGGCTGTTTTCCCTTGAACCTTATGATGTCGGTAAATCGTGGCAGCCCGCGACGCAGCAGCAGTCTCCACATTACTAATGATAAATTCATGTTAAGGAGAAACATGAACATGCGGGCTTTAGGTTCAGGTCGTAGATGCTGCCTGCATTATTAAGGTGAGGCATAAGCTCCCACCTCTCTTATGTCATCATGTATGCGCCTTAGCATCACAGCACGCCAAAGGGAAAGCAAGCACCTGTGAAGGTTAACAGTCATAACCTCAATTTGTCTGCTCCTCCCATCAACTCCAACTCGTGTCAGAGGCGCGTTGGGCGAGGGCTGTACATGGATGAGTAGTGTTTGATGAGATGTGTGAGCGGTGAAACGTATTACCAAATGTCAGCGCGTCTTTTCCTGGATATGGCCGTGTCAATTACATGAAGGAAATGAGCGCCCGCGCCGCCGCGTGAGAAGAGCAGCTCTGAAAGCCAGAGACAGCCCTTCTGGTTGTGAGTCTGCGGTGACTGTGGACATTTAGTAAACCCTTATGTTGTCAAGCCCACGTAAAACCGTGTGCAGAAAGGAGACTGCAGGAGTAAAACGATAATAAATTTTACGCATCTTCGCCGAAGAAAAAAAAAAAAAAAATTAATTAAACATCCACACAGTCTGAGTAATTAGGGATATGGATGGTGTTTTTCAAAGAAAAATGGAAATGGAGGGCTGAAAAATAATTCTGCCCTCCCCACAGTTCGTGTTCCTCCTCCAGCAAAATAAAAAGATCCCAAGGTAGTATACCCATAATTATGATGTTTAACAGCACTCTGCTCATTGTGCAATTACCATACTCGGTCCTAAAAAACCCGTCCTGCAGAGGCGGCTAGCTGTAATACATTACCGTGTGCTTGTAAATAGCCCCATTTTTTATTCCACCAGTGTCTCGACGCAGCCTCCCTTATGACAGTGTGAGTGGGTGGCAAGAGGCAAGCTTTGATTAGAGACGCTTCGACCTTTTGTAGCCTGTCAATCACAGGTATCAGAGGCAAGAACCCCCCCCCCCCCCCCCCGGTGATTCTCTGTAAATCCACTTATCATCTGCGTGTGATTTACTAAAGAAGATTTGTCTTAGTTTTACCCAAAGGCGTAATATTTATAGTGATGATGACCTTGGACGGCTTCAAGCAGCTCTCAAGAAACATTTTCATTCGAAGCTGGAAACCTGACAAACAAGGCAAGTTAATTAGCAGAATGTTGTACAACGTTTTACACAAATGACTGAGCCAAGGTAAGAAAAGAAAGTAGCATGTGATTGAATTGAAACACGTTGCTCCTTGATGTTTGTTCCAGTCACCTTTGGTCCACGTAAAGCTCACTGGAGAACTTCACGCCTGTTGAGATAAAACTTAGATCTCATTCTCTGGAAAAACGTGTAATGAGCTGACTTTGTCTTTGTCTTGACGAGGTTGATGTTTTGGTCCGTTTCCATGACAACACCAGTAATTTTTTTCGATCTCACTTCGTTTTTACAGAGATGATCACGTTTTTATTTATGGCACCAGAACTGCTGATTTGGTGTCAACTATGTCATTGGATAAACAATATCCATCTTAACTAAAGTGACTGCAAAGTTCAAGACTAAGCAAGAAACTTTCTGGGTTAATTAAATGAATCTGTCAGTAGGCGTCTACGGGATGCAAGAACTTTCAACCCTCTCCAACAGTATCTTCTCGAAAGTACTTTAACTTGTCTTCAGAAGGTTGTGGTGATAGCCTCATCACGTCTTCTTCATTAACCATCTCAAAACACTTTCCCCGGCCTAACCAAGTGTCGCAAGTGCCTAAACAAACCATTATACATTATACAATGCTGTAGTCTCTATGAGTGGGTAACATAAGTAATGTATTTTCAGCATCTTAATGACTTGCAAGGTAGGTTAAAACAATATGTTGTCGCTGCGTTGCCAGAAGATGTATTTGCTTTTGCAAATTAATTGTATATAAAAGTAATTTGTGATTAAATGTATATGCGGCTGTATTCATTTGCAACAGTGAATGCATTAGACGATCCCAAATACATGTTTTTATCGTAATGAGGACACACAGTTAATGAGTGTGATACTGAACCCATCTGAAAAAGGTTTGCTGGTGATGTTTTTTATATTGCTTTCCAGGAATTCCCTCTTGCATGGACTAAAGAATCATTCAGGCCTTAATAACAAATAATAAAGCATAGGGAAAGGTTGCAGCCGTCTTTAGGTGCGCCGTGGGGTTTTCTCGCAAACAAACAAAACTGCATTGTTTACATCCATGTTTCCTTACTCGCAATCTTCATCTTCCATGTCTTTGCAGGTTCAATGCTCACCTCCATCTCTATCACAACTAGAGGGCAACCTTTACATTAATAAGTGCACATTGACTTGAGGACACAACTTGTTTAGCTGACTGGCACGAAATCAAAGCTACACCGTTGCTTTAACCTCAACAAAAATACATAATTGAAACCTAACTACGTGGAACTGGGAGGCAGCGTTGCAAAAAGGAAATGGTGGTACATCTAATTGATTTGGTCAGTGCATTTCCAATACACTTGCAGTTCAAGATGAAATGATTGCAGTTTAAGTAAAAACAACAGAGTGGAGCCTGTCTAGTGTGGTGATGTCTAGCTGAGTCAGGTAGCTTCGGCTCTCACATCTGCCGCTTTGTCTCCTGCATTAATTCCTGCTCACATTTACACAATTATAGATGCTCACACTTATTATGACAAGTCGAGGGGATAATTTATCCCCGTGTGCAGATTAGTACCCGGCATGTTTTCTCATTTGACAGAGTCAGAAAATCAACAAACACATTCGTACATGACAACAAAGCCCCCAGTCCTGATTTTCCCAATCCATACCTCTTGCATTGTATTTTCACGGGGACCTTAACTCTCAATGTCAGTATGGATGTGCATTGTACTGTAACAAAGTGCAGGGCTTCGGTTTCCATACAGACCAAACTTTTCCTCCCCGGGGACCCGACAGTGGAACGAAACAGAGAACAGGAGGAGGAGGCAAAAGGTAACTGTCGCCCGCCAATAAATCAATACGCTCCTTTATTACTTCGGAGAACAAAAGGCTCTGCACCGAGATCGATTGCACCGCAGAGAAGCCTCCAATAGGAAAAATATATATATATATATAAATAAATAAAATTCTCCTGGCATTTGGCTGCTCCGTCCCCACGACCAGATCAGCATCAATTTATTACCGATGTGATGGTTTCCGCCTGATGTGTTTTTGTATAAGCACAAATCAATCCTGAGTTTATTAGCTGCTATGATGCATTGTAAAATGACATTACTCAGGGTGCCAGATGAATGCCATTCATTAGGAAGTGAGGCTGCATCGACTGCGGATGTGCAGAGAATAGGAGAGGCGAGAGACGTATCGAGCGAAAAACAGTTTCGGCGTTTCGAGGCGAACTTATGCCAAATGGGAAGTTACGTTTTTCATTGTTAATTAGAGGACAGATCACTAGCATATAGCAATATACAGCAAACATGGTGTTCATGTAATATCTGTAATATATGGTAAAGATAGACATATAGATGGGTGGATAGAGAGGCAGCCCAGTTATTCCACCAAATGGTATCTATTAAGTAAACAACAGATTTGCAATCAACTCACTGACTATTCAAGTGGGCAAGCCATTGAAAAACCAAGCCCTGGCTCTTGTTTGAGAAGTTCGAAATTCAGCGCACCTCTCAGAGCTGGAGTCTGTTCCGTTCAGCCCCGTCCACTCGCTTTGCTTCTCGAGTAAGCAGAAAATGTGCCTTTGAAAACACCAGAAGAAAAGTGTCCTTGTAAGTGAAACGGCACAGGATGGAGTGGGGGAAAAAAAACAACAAACAACAACATGACATCATCAGCAGGGAGGACGAGACTCGCTTGGACACTGCCTCTGCTTTCATTATGGTAATGTCCCTTCAAACATCACGCACAACAACAACAACAACAACGGGGGAATAACGCAGCGCGGACACCCAGCTCAACACAAACGTGCTTCAGTGCTTCAGTGGGAATGTCGCTCACAAAGCACCAAAAGCGCATTGTGAGCTCATTTTAGAGCATTATCATAATTGTCAGATTCCTACAGCATATGTCGTATTCATCTCTTCATGCCCGGGCCACTGGGTTTAGCGCTGCTCGGCGGCTGCATGTTAATCAAAGGCAATGCTGCATTCATAATGCATCACGCAATATATGTTTTTAATCTATCCTAATGCGTGATATTGCGCAGCATAACACATTTTAGGCATGCGATGCTTGCGCAGAAGTGATGTGGGACATTACAAGGCCGCACGCACACACAGAGACAGATATATCTCCGGTCGTTTGTCTGTGCCTGTTATGAGGATGGGGGAATCAGCCGAGCAGCTGATTAGACGTGATGAACCCTGCTGGATCGAGGAGTAAGTGGAGCACCAGGACATTTGCATTGAGTCCCCAGAGCCCACGTGGCTGTGAACACAGAAAATAAAACAGGGAGGATGAGACGGAAGGGGAGAGGGAGATAAAAAGAGGTTTCCTTACGGCAGATTCATCCCCATGAATTATAGATTGCATTCAATACTCTGGTATAGGCCCCAACATCTCGTCTGTGTTTGCTTCTGCCGATGTCCATCAGTGCAACTGGTGGGCAGCAATCAGACTCTGATATTAATATGCAGGCCCTTCTGGTCTGCAAACATGCACTTAGAGGTGGGGATGAGAGACACACAACGGGGCACGAAAGAATGCGATCGGGCTTAATGGGATAATTGGATGTGAAACTGTCATTCCACCTGGTGAGTGACTGTTTGCGAGAGGCGAGCGGCTAGACAGCAACAAAAAAACCAACCTAATCAGCCCGGCCCACGGAGAGCCATTTTATGCTGCAACATCAATTACAAAAGAATTGCTTTAGGGATCCTCTGGCCAGGCTTTCCAATGCATCACTTATTAGACAATCCTTTGCTGTGACATGTACTCATCAGAGGATTGAGGCACCGGCGCTAGACAAGGTCATTTATGAATTATTTGGATTTGTGTCACATTTTTACAAATACGCCGCTCCGCAAGTCAATGTCTGGTTCTGTCTGCGCGTTAGTGGAGCGGAGTGTGAAATCAGCACCCTTTCCTCGCCGGATAACCGAGGCCCCGCAGCGCCGCGATGCTTGAATAAAGTATTACTCACCTACTTAACTCTCATCAAACATCAGGTTTGCCCTTAGATAATGGCGGCTCCGTCCAAATGGGGTGATTTAAATTGGGCTCCCTGTGTAATATTTCACGAGGGCGATGTAAATGGATAGGAATACCAACATAAACTGTGTATAAAAGGGGAAATCGGCTGTGAAAAGGACTTGATGAAAACGAAATGGCTCTTCATTTTTCAAACTATCGGCTAGGTGCGCAGCTTGGTGCAGCTTGGTGCAGCTTGCTACATCGCTCCCGATGTCAGTTTATGTACGACGGCAGTCATTTTCTTAGCGTCACAGTCGCAGGACGGGTATTTAACATCCTTCACTTAACCCTGTAGAGCCCGGCATCATTCGACAGTGTTGTTTCATCTCCCCGGGAGCTGTCACGAACACCTCTATCTCAGAAACTGACGGGAATCAGAGAAATAAATATCCTGAGCTTTGAGCTGTCATCAGTAACCCACAGGAAATGGGAACAAACAACAGAAGTGCGTCGGTGGGTAGCGTGTTTGGCAACTTATGAGTGAGTAAAACAACGAAATTCACACGAGGAAAAGTCACTTTAACCCAATCGCTCCTGCGCCCTGGAAAACAAGTCCATCTCCAGCCATGAGAGCTGCGGAGGCCCTGCTGTTGACTGACGATCACTTTACACGATGCACCGTGTGTTAGGGTCTCTGTGGTTAAAATGCACTGGGGGGCCATACTCAACCCCCTACGCTCTTAGAAATATCAGCGTTACCCAAACAAATAAACAAATAAAAACATTTCTCAGGTAATTGTACATGTGCATTATAAAATGCAGTTGTTAGTAACTGTACTTTACATTATCAGGCTATTGCTGCTGCAGGTACACACTTCAGATACTGATTTTGTTGTGCAAGAGGAACCTTGACAACCTGGACAGTTTTAGCAACTACAAACATGAACACTGTGCGGAAGCACATTAAAGAGGCACTGTAGCTCTATATTGCACTTTCTGGCCCGTGTCCTGGCTGAGAGCTCGCTCAATACTGGACCGATTTCAAAAGCTGGTGTCACTCAGAGCCTAAAAACAGGGGAAACTGGAGTCGTTCTGGTGCTTTTAGCCATTTCACGCAGTCCTCCTCGGCAAGAGAAGCAGAATATCAGTGTTTCACAGGACTTTAAAGGCTTCTCAGTCATGTTGTCAGGTTTAGTTTATTCTTGACCTTGACACCAGAAGTCAAGACAAAGTACATTTTGTATATATCTATTCAATTTTATGAGTATACTTCTGTGTAAATGAACTCAGCAAAGTCTCCGGAGAATAGAAATCCCAGATAAATGTTGTAAATGTGGCGTTTTCTTCTAAACAAACTCACAAAAACACACCGCGTTCGGCCTTGAAGCGCAACAAACACTAAGAATGCATTTTCATTCATCATAAAACATTTGCAAAGCTCATTCTGTTCAAGATTTGCGCCACCTGTTTACACGTGACGGGACCGAATCGCGACGGCGTCTGCTCCGCGGTGTCGCTAATGGTCAAAAACTCCACGGGGTGGCTTTAAAGTGACCGGACGACAAAACGCGAGCTGGTAAACATTCGCTTTTTCCGCGCTGAAAGCGACATCATCAGGAAAATAATCCGTGCTGTGATGTATTCCTATAGAGATGCTGTGTTGATTATGAGTCGTCAAGGTTAATAACGCGTGTTGGTCGTTTCCTTATAAGGCAGCACTGTTTTCTATCTCTCCCGGTCGCTCCCTTACTACTCATTTGACACCGGTTTAATTGAAAACGCCTGGAAATCGATAACACATTCCAAGATGGTATGAGATAATTACGCGATTGTATCAGGCTCTTCTCGCCTGTTGTCACAAACCCTAATGTTCAGTAATGATAACAGCCAGTGTTTGTTGATTTGACTTTCCTTTCCTTTGACTCCTCAGCCACACAAAGATACATTATATACAATACAAACATCACGATCTATCTATCTGTCTATCTATCTATCTTAGGCGATGATGAGCCAAGAGACCGGCAGAACAGTCAAGTCCAGCTTTAATCAGAGCTTTGGTTCACATCATACATGCAATATGGAGTGACAAAGAACACACACATGTTGGGGAGTATTTAGCATCCTGGGCGTTTCTGGTATTTCAGTGGTCCTCCCTCGTCTCACCTGTCTCGGTGCCTCTTAACACGGACGTTACTCTTTCTGGCCCGCATTCGTTTGTCAGCAAGAGTCCAACTTTAGCTTGCCATGCATCAAAAATCACATACATATATAAATATGGCTATCTACGCACAACACGGGCTAAAATAGATTTTCATTTAAAGCATCCGTGCTTGTTTGAGAATAAGCAGAGATACTTCACGATGTAAATAGAGATAAAAGAGGAAATTCAATCACTTCAGGGGCAAACGGGTCTTAACATGCTTAAGAATGATGAGTCAAGAATAGGCGATATGAAAAAGCAATACTTGTGTACGTTTGCACGAAAGAAAGCTCCCTTCCCCATGACACACGCACTCCAAATCAAATCCCGAGCAGCCTGGAGTGCTTGGAAACGATCATTAGGAGCCTCAGTGGCACTTGAAATGTCGCTGTTGACGCGCGCAGGATGTTGCCGCTCGCAACCTCATGGTGATATGTGTCAGCAATCAGAGGGAGAAGATGCGTACCAAACAGCCGGGATAATTAAGGTTGAACCAACAAACATAATCAACGCCCAATCAGGCTGTATTGTGGCAAACAACTCCGTCTGAAGATGCCCGTGTTAATTTTCCGTATCCACGTGGAGAGGTTGCCGGCATTCAGATGAGTGTTTTGCACTGGAGAGAGCTCACACGCGATATATGTCTGGAGGTTTCGCAGTTTTATCGTGAATTTAGCGTCCCAGTTTCCACACTGCACCGCGAGACGGTTTGTGACAAGTGACAAAATTAAGTGCGCTCAACGGTAATCGATAATCAGACAACCCGCTTGATTTCTGAGAGCGCTTATAACAGACACTATTGTACCACAATCAGGCCTCTCTTTTCAGATAACGTCAAATGCTCCTCGCTGACGACCGGCGGGCAGCAGATGTGCAAAGACGGCTAAAGTCCACATGTGGAGGTGAATGGGTCAAAGGAGCTTACACGTATAAAACAAGCTATTAAACCTGCATCAGGCATGTAACATGTGTGATATAGACATTTCCTAAACCCAGCGAGATAGTTTCTAACCCTCTACTTACTGCAACCTTTTCCAACAATAACAATAAAGGTCACCTGACTATGGATCTGCAATCCACAGCATTACAGGGAAGGACTGCCTGCTACACTGCCCGCTGTATAGAATGTGAAAATGTGGATCTGTGGTATCTGTTCGCTGTCTGAAAATACAGCGCACCAAGGACGTGGAGTTGCACAGCGTCACTACTAAGAGGTGTAAACAACAACAACAACAACAACAAAAAAACGTATTGTGGCATTTATTGATCATAGTGAGACGGCTCAATAAAGATCTCAGAGAACAACAGCAGCAGCAGCCCCAGAGTAATAAGCTTTCAGAAAGACATTTTTGCTTTCTCTTTGCAAAATCTGCTTGGTGCCCCTCCCGAAGTCACGCCCGTCTGTGCACATGTCGGATAATTTCCTGAAAGTGCATCGATTCATTTTATAGTTCTTTTTGTTGTTGTTGCAGAAGCGGGATACTTTGAAGTCTGCCTCCGGTGCACACTGTACTAATTTTATACAGTGTGACGCAGTTGCAATGATGATTAGTACACGAGGCCAATGCAAAATGAAATCGGGACGCACACGGTTGCGTTCGGGGTCACCGCGAAGGTCTGAGGATGAATTGCATTGGTATGAAAACAAGAAAAACGACTGGACGCAGAGTAAATCAGACCTAAAAAACATACGACCGCGGTGAGTCTATAGGTCACTTCCACAAAATTATAGGCCCAAAGTGGATAATCCGATAAAGTTCGCCACCCGGGCCCCCGCACGGCCGCCAAAGGGTGTGTTAAATTACCTGACAGCCTTCTATACATCATCCCATGCGGCGCGTTGTCCCCTATAACTCTACACAGACGGAAAAAAGCCTGTACCGCCCCGTGAAAAATACAGACCCACAGATCAGACGTCACGTTTGTCTCCGGCATCAAAATGAATCAAACCGGAGAAGCGGGATTTTGGCGCGTTTTGGCAGGAAGCAGCGACTTCAAACGGGGAGTTTCCTCCAACTCTTAATCTTTCTTTTTC
This sequence comes from Datnioides undecimradiatus, assembly GCA_008933995.1. Lineage (NCBI taxonomy): Eukaryota > Metazoa > Chordata > Actinopteri > Lobotiformes > Datnioididae > Datnioides > Datnioides undecimradiatus. The sequence goes on from WARS01000029.1 coordinate 22,198,952, forward strand.
TTTCGGCTTGATGACTTTTTTTTCCCTTCTCTCTCTTCCAGAGGCGTGAAATTCGCCCAAATAATGACGAGGCAGGGAAGCCGCATCTTTAATTAAGGAACGCTATCATTGTAATCATTTTTATTCATAAACAAGAGTTAAAAGCTGTAAAAGACACTTTAGAGAGAGGGATATATTATTGATTGAGGGGAGAGATTAGAAATTAATGACCCATGTGTCCCAGATTGAATAATCAATTTCAATTAATATCAATTTCACAGTGCAGCTGCTCGGCAACGGATCCTCAGATCTGCTTTGGTGACGTCCATTTTTCAACCTCTCAGGGAGAACACACCCATAGAGGAAGTGCAGGGACTGTGCAGGGTCGAATCAGACCCTCCCAGGGGGCAGGCTGCACGGTCATATCCATCTTTGATCCGGTTCCTCCACAGGTGTTTAGCCGGAGTCCCGCCGACCCCTCCGAACTCAAGCCGCCCGTTGTTTTATTTCCAGATGAGGAAAATACCAACCGCACATATCGACGCCGCGTTTCACACCGCCTCCTGGCAGAGCGGAGAGCAAGGGAGTCGGAGGAGCTGGGCGAGAGAGCTCAGCGTTCCAATTTGGCCTCGAATGCATCGCGAAAACCATCCATCATTCAAGTCTGATTCGCGATGACAACGATGAAGTGCTAGAACGCGCGTGCGTGCGCGCATGCATATGTGCATGCACCTGCATGCCGTTGAGAGGTTGAGAAGAGTCTCCCCTGAGAAGCGCAGGAGATGTTTTGAGTCCAAATTGAATGGATGGGGTGATCGCTCGGCGAGAACAGAATAGTGACATCTCAATAGGCGTGCCCTTATCAGGAAAATAATAAGGCTATTTTCATGAGCAAAATTAGATGCGCAGACTGTCAGATGAGGTAAAAAAGGTCCGAACCAATTGAACCAAAGAAGATGCTTATTAGAGAGGTTCAATTTGCATATATTGCATGTCAGACATATTGGCAAAAATGTCAAAAACTAAATCAAAAAAAGCCTTTCTGGTGCATGTGCTGAAATTGCTCCTTGATCAGAGTGAATGAGTTTGACAGAACGGTGACGTTATGGGTATCTGGCGGAAATAAATCATCGCCGGGGACATTTATCAGACGCAGCAGCAGCAGTGCCACTTTCTCCCCCAGAATGGTTTGATCAGGGAGGCTACACATCAGTGCAATTTGCACCAGTTTTCCATTTTCTCAAAACCAATCGTGACACGTGAAAATCAAAGAAATTACGCGGCACGGAAGGTGCGCGGGGTTGGATCGTTTCAGGTCCGTACGACGTGCAAGAAACAGGGTTTTGCACAGAATCGGCTCCAGCGCCTCTCTGCCTCGTGCAATCGTCCATCCCACCACTTAACCGGCTTTAGATAAATTGCTGAATTGGCCAAAGCCCATCAAGCTGCAGTACTCAGTGAATAATCTGCTCATCTTCTCATAACGGCATGCCGCAGCCAGGCGACTGGCTTCCTCTGTGCAGCTGAGGTTTTAGTCTCAGGCCTCAGCTTAAGTTTCCCGAAAGTCATCTTAGCGGTTAACTTTCAAAGTGCATGCAGGGGAGACTTCTGACGGATCAGGCCTGTCTCAGATGGCTCCAAATCGCCCGGCAGATCCCTGTCAACCTCTCTTTGAGATGCGAGCTGGAGGCCCCGTAATGTCAAGTGCCTTTGACACTCAAGACAAATGACGCTCTCAGCCCACGTTTGAGAATGTTAGAGCCGCCACAGATGGACGCATGGCAGACCGGTGCCTGCGCAGGCACACAGGAATCTAAACAGAGCTGTTATCATCATCGCTATCATCATCATCACGTTCGATGATTTGAAAAAAAGGGCGAGCGTGAGGTGGTGAGGGAACCTTATCGTTCGCGCCGGCGCCGGCGCCTTTCAGTACGTACAAGCATTAATTAAGAATCCATTATGAGCCCAAATCCATCAGAAATGTGGACATTATGCAGAGTGACACCCCATTATTTGAGCCCACGTCGTGTTTGGCATGCAAGAGTTGTAACGGTTTCTTGTGGGTTTGTGTAAAAAGAGCGGCAAAACCATCTGTTTGCTGGCGATTCGGGACGCGCAGCGAATACTGATAAGGACGCCGGTGTTCTCGGTAATGTGTCAGCTCGCAGCTCCATCAGATAAGCCCGGCTGCGGGATATCATGTAACTTATGTCATAACTATCAATCTGACACAAACAGGTACAGCATTTGTCCTCCTCGGGGAACCCTACGGATCCTCACATGACAAATCCTGCTGAATTACAGCCTATTTGCTCTTAATGGACTCATTTACACGAGCATCTTTTGCTCCCAGCTCCTGAAACGTACATGGAAAGCTACCGGTGGCCGTCGCAACGATCACAGACAATATTGATCTTCCCTGATACTTGCATGGGCGCAGCATTCGCATTCAGGTCCGTGAGAGATGCAAGTCGAGATCTGAACCCATGCTTCTAATATCCATTGGCGGTCTAAGCCTTTTTCTTTTTATTCTAACGGGGTGAATCACTGGCTGTTCTCCAGCTCTTTATATATTAAAGTCTGATCTTCTCAAAAGAACAAGGTTATTCTGAACGTGTGAGATTAGAGCCGGTCGTAAATTTGGATGTTGGAATGTGAACCTTTCATTTCAAGGTGGCATTACTGTGACGGGGGCCGGTGGGATCGCGCCGAATAAGGAGCCACCAAAACGTCTTAGAAGGAGGGAGGGTCAAACCTTGTTAGGAGTTTGTTACCGACTGACAAGTTAACTTTATAGTGATAAGAGACGCATCACCTTTGAATCTGAATAGTTCCAGGGTCAGATTGAGTCATAAATAAATCAGTGGAGGGGTCAAACGAAAGGCGAACAGCTCCGAGGTAAACCCGACACATCCTTTTTAAAGGTTGCACGGCTTTTTCTAATCTTCATCTTCAGCCTTCATACCCAAAATCAAACAGGGAGCAGAAAGCGACAGAGAAACAAGATTCATCTCAAATCCCTCTAAGCCTTTATCGAATAAATGCTCACTCACAATGAACCCGGCGCACTGGAACAGATGTAAACAAGGACTGCGCGCGCGCACACACACACATGCACGGACAGACGCACACACACACAGCTCGAGTCTGCAAAGAGATTCAGTAAAATCGAGCCCCGCAGATGTTCACGCTTACATAAAGAATTACATTTCAGCTAATAATCATTCCCCCTGCCGACAGATCTATTGATTTATTTTGCGGTTAAGTCGTTTTTAATCCGACGCAACTTCACGCCTAAACACCGGAATATGCCGTTTGCCAGGCGCTCTCAAAATCGCAAATGTATGTCCGTTCTCCAAAATGGACCGTGAATGCACCGTGACTATCAATCTGTCAATCAAACCCCGCCTCTCCCTCCACCCAAACTATATAGCTCTTTATGGTGCGTGGACGAGGAGTGGGTGGATTCTTCACGGAGAGTACGCGTCTGAGCTTTCAAAATAAAAGCATTTAACGGTGTAGCCCTCTTACCTGTGGTAGAAGCACAAAAACCAAGGAAATATGACCAAATCAGCTAAATCTGGCGGGCTAATAGGGGTCACACACAGGTTTATTGTTATGTTAAACCATAACCATAACTATGTGTTGAGGCATATGGACTACATTAATCATTTATTCATTCTAATTATTCATTTTTGTCAGACCTACTTGCATTTGAGAAGCTTCAGATGTTGGCGTGTTTGATTAAAGGGGAGCTCCACTGTATTTATGCATCAAGACCAGAGGCAGAGTTGTATAGTGTCATCTGTGGCTCGGGGAGGTAGCGGGGTGTGGGTCTACGGTGGGAATGTAATGGAGCAGCCTGAATGGAAGGCATGGAGCCTCGTGATGTGTGGCATCTACACATGATCTGAGGCAAGAGCTGTGTTCGTAGCGAGATGTGGGGCTGTGTGGGGCTACAGTGTGGGGGCAAAATGAAGCGCGTGGAGCATTAAAGTGCAGGGAGAGCGATGAGCGCGTGGCAGAGAACATTTGTGGAATATTTATTTTGCGAAAGATAACACCGGCTGCTGTGATTCATCACAGGAGACTGATGAAAAACACAAAGAATGAGCTTTCGTGCAGAACAGGCCACAGGACGTGAAACGTCGCGACCCCCCCGGTTTTCCTCCTGATGAATGACTTCACGTGATTGATCAGCCGTTATTCATCTTCGTCAATCGGCCGAGCAAACCGATCGGCCGATCATTCCGCCGCTTGTTTTCACCGCCTTCAGCTGTCGTTTGAAGCAAAGAAGCGAAAGAAGCGTTTGCCAAAAAAGAACAAAACGCTCCCATTTAGCAACGAGTATCACGGAAAACAAACGCGAATCAGCTCTTCGGGAAACCAACGCGGTGCCAAGTCTCCATTTAATGTCAAAATGTCTGGAGTATTGTGATTGCTTTTGGAATTACTGACCCAGTTGAAGCCTGATTAAAGTTAATTGCTCCCCAGCGTGCTATGACCAAGCATGACAGATTGCACGGCTACGTATATTCACATTTACGCCCACATAGCCCGAGTGTGAATGAATACCTCTGCGGGTGCTGCCAAGAGGGATTGCAGATGAGGGCTAATGTGAAAGCTATCCATCATGTTTTGATCACTATATTCTTGAGAGGCACTCACTGGGAACTGATGATAAACTGCTGAAAACCCACATAATCTCCTCTGGAGCTGGGAAGCATTACGGTGCTTTTCTCGATACGAAGGCGATTATTTAATGTTTTAAAGTAATGACCCAAAAATACACGGCGTGCAGGTCGGAGAAGGTGTTTCTTCCTCGCGAACAAAGATCCAATCCCGCCTTAGTTAGCCCAAAACATCCGCAGCTCTGAGGATTAATGCAAATTTACGGTAGATCCCACCAACTTGCATGAGGAAAGTGCATTATGCATAAACTGTGTGAATAAAAACAAGTGCATATCTGATCGTTTGATTAGTCCGGGGTAGTCTGACGGTCATTAAATATTCACAGGCTGTGTCCTCTATTCTCAGAGTGTTGTGCCTCTTCCAATAATATCCACTCAATTAAATCCCACCGTGTAAGATGACGGCCTTCACTTGATTTTTGTCTTGTCGAGAATGGTCCGCATAATGTGTCGCACAAGAAATCGGTACATTCGGGACTGTGACCTCGTCAAAACTGGTTTAAAGCTTTGACACATTATTGAAAGACAAGAGGAAGAAAGGGAACACGAGATCGCGCGCAATGGATTTGCCTTTTAAAGGGGACGTATTCTGGCAGCTGACAGCTGTTTTAAACAGGTCCTGGATGTCTTAAAAACAAGGTTCAGCCTCTGAGGAGGGTCTGCAGTCTCCCACTCTCTACCTTCATTATCTATGTGGAGCTCTGAGTGGGCGGGGAGGCTGTGATAATGAGGGGTTGCTCTGATTGGCTGCCTGAATGACGTATGGAGGGGGAGGGTGCAGAGCGGTGCAGGACCGGTATCCAACATGGCCGCTGCTCCCGACGAACAGCCCGCGGCTGTACGCTACAGCTACGACCCAGAGTCTGACGGCGAACAGCGGAGGAAACGGTTGGAAAGAATCAAACGCAGCCACGGTCTCCTCTGGTCTTCTGGGGCTGGGACAGAATATCGGCGTTTGTGTTGGTGTTTACAACCAACAACAGAGCAGTCTGCATGTCCGGCTCTGACCGACGACATCGCCACACACCGCTAGCTTACCGCCGGAAACAGAGAGCTTCACCTAGCGGGATGAACGCCCCCTCTCAGCGGTTTCACTCAGAGGAGGACGGCCTCTGTAAATCACTCCTGTGGTTACGTAACGACAGGAGCTGGATCTGAACGGCCTGTAGGAGCCCCATGTTACCAGAGGGTGGGCTGCAGAGACGATGCAGGACCTGTCTGCCTTCCTCACTCTCTGAGCTGGTTCAGCTGAGGGGGGGCTAGTTTAAATATGTATATGTATGGGTTTTTCGTAATATGTCCCCTTTAAATCCTTTCATTTCACCACTTAATTGAGTCTTTTTGGCACATGTTCTGTCTTTCAGGTGAATACGTTTGCATTTCTAAATGAAACACTTCCAAAGACAACACATTCACCAACTTAGAGGAGGAATTTGGAGAAACAAAGAAGCAGTCGGAGGTAAATAGTTCCTCAAGGGGAACAAAACCCAGCTACAGTGACGCCTTTGCTGCCTTTAAAAGATGATTAAGAAGAATGCAGCTGCATTGCTCATACGCTCCTCAGAGAGTTTCTTCTTTCCTCCATAAAGAATATTTTTTTTCCCCAGCATGAATTTCCTATTTTGATCGTGAGCTGACTGATATCAGTTGTAGCGCAACAACGAGGAAAACAACAGGACGACCGGTTTACAGACTGTTTTCCCGAAACCAAACTAGTTAAAACCATATTTCCGTGTGAACTGCTAACCCCAAGGACGTCCTGCAGCTTTCAAAGAGGCTCTAAAGCCGAATATGACTCGTGGGTTTTAAGTAATGTGACTCGGAGTTATACATTTTCTGACGTGCTGAGCAATACTCATGTCACGTCTGCTCTTGAACGGTTAGACCCGGCTGCACACGTTGCTTCAGCGTCGTGGCGGCACAAAGGGAAATGTCCACAATTACCAGTTATGAGGATGAAACAAAGGCATGGCTTGGCATGTGTGTTAGTTAGAGCACTTGGCACAATTAGGACTAATTATAAGTACCTGTCATGCTGTTAGACTAAGGCTGGTAGGAGGTACTTTGAATTTAAAGTGAAGTAGCTGTCTGAACATGAATAACAACAGCATGGTGAACACATGATTATTATTTTATATTATACTAGTTCATATCTCCTCCTTTATACAGTTAATATTGTAAAGCAACATGATGTTCTGATTAAAGTCTTGCAGACGGAAAGCTTGACCTAACAAATGCCATCAGTCTAAACCGAGTTTAACTAATTCCTCTGCAGCCAAACTCTCTCTCTCTCGGCCGAATGAGTGCAACGCCCTTTAATTACAGACGGGAGAGAAAAGGCTAAACATGTTCTCTGGATGAAGTCTTCAGCGCCGCCAAACAATGTCACTGCACGCGCCACAAAGTCGTTTATTTTCCTCCCGCTGACCTTTTAAGTGTCTTTGTTCGCGCCCGTCACAACTGCGGGGGCATCGGACTCTCACAGCGAGCGGGGGAACATCTCTTTCAACTACAGCTGGACCTTGAAGCGTCCTCAGGCGAGACAGCGAATCTCTATAGGCTACTCTATATCCTGGATGAGTTTTCTGTTGATGACCCCCAACCTCTGGCAGTCACGAGGAAGGAGACATGAAAAAGGACATTTTTCCTGCAGAAAGCAATACTCTGTCTATACCATACAGCTTCTCCATCCATTCATATTTCCTGTTAAAATGACTATTACCTTCCTGTCATAGCTTAAATGAAAAAGCTATGATTTAAGCAAGTACAGAGGAGGGGAAACAACGCAGCTGTTTTAAAGTAGCTAAAACACATTGAATGCATGTGTCCATCTGCATCTGCGGGCGGGTTTTACATCAGAACCCTGTTTATTAGGCTGAAGTTCAATACGGCACTTCACAATGCGCGACATCAACAACCCACTCAGATTGTCCTGCAAAACAGTGTTTAATGTAGAATCTCTAACGCCGCGGATGTTCTTCGATTTAATGAGGAAACTCTGACACAGTTCCGATGAAGGGAAGCATTAATTGCCCATTGGTGCGAAACAAAACATACAGATGCTGCGGAGGGTAAACACAAATAAGGAGTCATCTTAAAAGTGTGTGTTCTCTGCAAGGATATTTAAAGCCGGCGCGGACTTCGTTGACTCTCGCAAGAGATTTCCATCCGCAGACACACTTCCCGTTGCGATTGGTTGACGGTATTCAGCTCTCAGGGCGTCTTAACCTCGTTGTGCGCTGTCCTAGATGCTACAGCTTCAAAAATCATTGACTTCATAGCTAAAACCGAAATGCACTGGAGCCCAACTGCATGCAAAAATAAGGAAAGAGGTGTCTTGGTGCATTGCACCATCTCTGAGGGTCCTTCTGAAAGTCCTCTAGTTCGGTTCACCTCAGCTTTGAGTCCTGGATGCTGCTGCGTTTCTGAAAGTTGGACGGGTCGACTCATTGCGTGGCATGTTTTTCTGGGAACCTCTGGACTGCTGCGATCATAGATTAGTGTTTAGAGGTTGACAGGCTGCACCTCCCAGGTTTGGAAAGCTAATAGAAATGCAGAAGTGCCTTTAATGTGCATTGTTATTAATGGACATCAGCAAGTGACATACAGTTGCAATAGAAGTTTAATTGGATGTAAGCAAATTAAATTACTTCTCTCTTAAATTACTACCCCATTAAACACTCTCCATGTGACTTAATGGTCTCAATTGCTAGTTTCAGGTCTTTATCAATGCAGCAAGATGTACGACATGTCTACATTTGCCCTATCTGCGGGTAAATAGATGAATAAACGGGGTATTACCGCAGAGGGTGGTTTCACTGCGAATGCCAGGACAATGTCAATGCAATGTCAATCATGTGTATCTATGGCATCTCCACCCTCTCACCCAAATGATGTCACACTGGCTATGTTCACTTTTATATACAGTCTACATTATGCTTATATAATGTATATAGACATAAATTACCATGATGCATACATTCAAGATTGCCCACTTGAGGCAAAATGACAGTATCGGTCATTTTGTACAGAGTGTTTGGCCTTGCAGAGACTTCTGTTGCTTCAGTCTCAGCAGTCCATCATATCCCAACCCGTTTGAATCAAAGCACTACTGGGGTGTCTTTTCCCCAACGGTGGGATCGCTCGATACGCAACAGATTCATTTGGTTCCTTTTGTACGGAGCCCAGCAGGGCGAATATTTTCCATTCTTCTCAAATGTGCACCTCAAACTGCTAATTTGTGTGTAAGAATTATTAATTTGCACGCACGAGTAACTAATTTGGGTGCACAAATGAGAAGTACATACCCTTTAATATGCAATTTGTGCACATGAATTAATTAGTTTCCTCAAATGAACAGCATCAGGTTCTTGGAGCAGGAGCTGAGGTAACAGGCGGCTGTAGATCAGTGTATTTGGTGTCTAAAGTCAATTCCTGGGACACTGGCAGTCAAACTGTGTGGCAATTCTGTAATATCTGCAACTGCAACAGTGCAGTGACAATGCATGCATTGAGCTCGTGCTTTTTGCTATAAGGCAAGAAGATGCTTTTACTGTTTTGGAGCCTCAAGTTCGGCGTTTTGGCCGTTGCCAGTTTGTTTTTTTTGGAAATGGTCATACATCTGGGACTCTAATTTTGGCTTGAAATATACTTAATACAATAAATCAAGTGAGGTGTCGAGTATTTTCATATACAACCCGCCTCCAGGCGTCGCCCCCTGCAGGCCATCTGCGAGAACGCAGGTTTCTGCATTTGCTTCATTTTGCGTGGCCGGTACAAGCCGCTTGCCACCGAGGCGACAAATGGCTCCTACCTTAGAAATGATAAGCGTATCTCGCAGAAAACTCATTAATGCAGCTTATTTCTGAAACTTTAATTAAAATGTTGGCGTCATCGATCAGAATGGGAATCTGTCATTATTGTACCAGACACGAGTTCAGCTCTTCCTTATGGGAGTACTGGAGCCTTGGGGCTGCGGTCCTCCCACAACGCTTTGCTATATTCAGCACTGACTCTGAAGAAATATAGGTGGCATTTCACAGATATCCTGGTACCTTGAAATTAGCATTCCATTGCAAAGTGTGAATAATAACCAGGACAAACTGCAAATAATATAAAGACAGATAGAGAAAATAGTATTTATATATTCCACTTTGAACTCTTTATTGGGCTGCTGCTTAAATAAATGCTCACCATCAAAGTTCCTCTAAACATTAATTGCTGGATTTGATGAGACCTACATTCAAGCCCCACACCTGCTTATTATAACACATGCACATCCGACATTATGGTGGGCATAGCTGAAGCTCCAGTGGAAGTTTCCTGCCTGGCTGCATTTTCTGAGTCATTAACGCCGTGCCGCTGCGGAGCGGGTCGCCAATTCTCAACGGCGGGGTCAACCAGGAACAAAGGGAACGGAGCCATTCTCCGCCAGTGGTACGACAACACTGTAAGCTTTTTGTTTTCCTCCCTTTACCTCTTTATCATCCCCAATTCATGCAGTGAAGCTGTGGGTTTGTGTTACAGTCTATATATCATACTCTTACCTGCATTAACACACCTATAAATGTCTAACTGTGAGGACTAATCTAATTGGTAGCGCTCTAATGATGCTAAAAGACGTAGTAAGACAGATCTGTAGATTGTAGAATCTTGCAGATATGCATAATATCTCTTTAGCTTTAATGTAAAGCAGAAAGGACTGCGTATGGCAATGTTTTAATAATGCATGTGTAAACTGTTGCACAATAACATTGGCTTAGTGCTCTAAACACCTGCATGCCAACATTGCCCCCCCCCCACACTCACAGATCGAGCTGGTTTTGCCAGGCCTCTGTCCGGTCCTAGGCAACAATAACGACATATGCTCAGGCTAAAACTCTGTGTGCTAATGATGGAGGCTTGGATTGTGCGTTCGCAATCCTGTCTGGATCTGTCTGCCAGTTTCTAGCCACTGCAGCGGGGTCAGAATGAAGGATCTCGGCTGCAGGACATTTTGCAAACAGACATTCGTGGTTATAGGAGGATGAATTCCAATGATTTTCCTGTGAGCCCCTGACTTTTCCTTTAGTCCGCCATGATGTTGACATTTGTGGCTTTGAGGGAAATGTCTCCACAACTGCGGGATCAATTGCCATGGCATTTGGTGAAGACATTCACGTCCCCGTCGAGATGAAATGTGCTAAATTGGTGTCGGCCTCCTCCTGCAAACTCGCTTAATACTTTGTTATATGACTACCTGCAACACATAACATGACATCGCTATCAACCTCAAATGTAAACTAACCTTAGCATGACATTAGCATTTAAACCAAGAACGTCCGTGTGCATGATTAATTAGCTTTTTTGCACCAGCTACCCATTGCTTAAGCTTAACGTGTGCATGTTGATGATACAATGATGGGAGCACCTGATTTTTGATTAATTCCGTCTTTTGCACGAGGCTAAATTTGAAATTATACCGTATACTAAAGCTTAAACTATAATTTAAGACGAAAATGGATGAATTCATGATTGCAGATGGACAAACTACAGCATTTTCTGCAGGGAGCTCGTGGACAAACACACCCAGATATAGCCTGAAATATGCCCGTGTTGCTCCTGTCCCCAAATGTTCCACAGTAATATTTGCCCCTGGCACATTTGTGTAAAAGCACCGAGCAAGTTCAGCCCAGTCTAGGCCGGCCCCTGACAATTCTGATCTCAATGCCTCTCCACCACGAGTGTTTTCTCACCTTTCACAGAATAATAATGGGCTTGGCCGGAGATCCCTCCCGTGCTGGCACAGAGCTCCAGAGCAGTGGAGGTTGCGGCTTGGCAATGGAAGACTCTGTTCGCCCAGATAAAAAGGGTGCAGGGGAAAACCGACAGTCTCTCTTTACCGAAATGTTTGAAAACTCCATTCATCCGACCGGATCAGGAGGCCTCTGAAGTTGTGTGACATTTTCACAAATCACAGTTGGTCATAGGTGGTTTGAAAGGAAGTACTGTAAAAAAAAAAAAAGAAGTTGTGTTGATTTGTGCAGGCATGAAAAGTATGACCTAATTATACGCTCTGCCGTTAATGGGGCCTGAATGAGGGCTGGAGGTTGGCACCGAGCGGTCTCAGCCTATTTGGGACTAATGCCTGGCATGGCAGAGCGCTGGACACCAGTGAGATCAGCCCTCGCCCCCTCTGCTCTGAGATATTGCGTTGACCTCTGCAGCCCACATCCCAAGATTACCTTGACATCTGCTGGGTGGGTTTCAAAAAGCTAATTAATCCCTGCTGACCTGAAGTTTGGCTGTCTGTTCTAAAAGCAGCTCTAGTCTCGGGGTAAAGACTCACTATAGGTCAGCCCGCAGCTCCCATATGGCTTATTCTTGGAAAATGGTGCGAAGCTTTTCTCGGACAGCTTTTTGGAAAGAAAAACGATGTCAAACATTTGAACGGAAAGGAAATCTGGCCTTTTTGGCTGCCTTGATGTGGACTCTTTATTTATTTTTATATATATATATATTTTTTTTTTTTTTAAATTAACCAGTGAGCAGCTATTTCAGTGGCTTATCGGCCGCACCGAAAGCCCGCGACACCCGTTTCACATTAGCGAGCGTGATTTCTCCCAGCTTTGTTTCGCGGCCTCTTCCGGCCCACTGAGTACCGCAAACAGCTCCCACCATGAGGCGACATTAATATTCATGAATAATGTTATGCAAAAAAAATAAAAAATAAAAATAAATAAATAAACAGCCAACACATTTGGCAATGTCACCCCCTAAAAAGTGCTACAGGGCCCCTGATGGAGCTTGTGATTTTTCTTCCATGACATTTGTAATTGTTACAGTCGGGGGAAAAAAAAAAAAAACATCGAAGGCCTCAACGATATTTCCCAAAGTTCTCAGGGGGAAAGCGATACGCCCCGCTGGAGGTGCAGTCACCGCGGGTTGAGAGAAGTGGGAATTCTGGGAGATATTTGCAAATTTATTGCTCTAGTTTTCAAGCAGGTGAGGAGAGCCTGGGGCAAAATTAGGTTTATCTGAGCGATGTTTGGGCGGTATTCTGAGGGGACCGGATAACCCTTTCCGTTTGTCATCGCGCAGATGAGTGTGCTCAGCTGCTGCGCCGGGGGAAATTACTAGGTTGTTGTCTACATACAAAATCCACCTTTGAAATGGGATGGTCCTGCAGGCAAACATGTCAGCTTTTATTTATTTATTTATTTATTTATTTTTTCTGGCGCGTGATGGAGATAAAATGTGGTCTTTCGGCGCCAGTGAAGGTCAGGCAAAAAGCAAATATGAATGTAATTTTCCAAACCTTTGCTCCAGATTCATACGAGCAGCCTTGTTTACATAAAAGCTTTTTTTTTTTTTTTTTTTCTCCAGTACAAATGATGAATATTTGGAGTTTTGCTTTTCCTACAAAAACACAAAATGCAATTATAACCAGTATTGGTTTTAACCCAGAGTATACAATTTAGGCTGTTTGGTCGAATTAAGCAAAACATAATTAAAAACAACAACAAACAAAACAAAAGCAGCGGAGACGTCGCTCTCGCTAACAGCCGTAATGTGGTCTGATACGACTTGGCCTCCTGCTGTGAGGCGGCATTAAGTAAAAGCAGGAGAAGTTAACACAACCTTTGGAGCTTTAGCTCGGGCATTCGGGCGACTGTTTCAAAGTAACGTCTGAAATAAAGAAATCCAGGAAATAGATTCGCTCTGACAACATCGTCATGGCGTCCGCGTGCAGCTCTGTTCGGGCGAAGGCGCCTGAATGCGTTCAGGAAGTCGGTCTGTTTCTGCCAACGCTGGACAGCTGTGGAGGGACACGGCCTCACAGTGCAAGTTACCTCATTACGTTGGAGCAGCTTTGTTTACAGACGGGCTTTTTAAGGTGCGGGCGATCGATGTTTGGACTTAAGCCTTTTTCTGTTTAATTAAAACCGGCGTCAGCTCAGCTCTGAATGTTTGGCCCAAATCTGAACGAAGGGGTGGGGGGGGGAAGCAAAAGCAAAATGAATTTAACAAGTAGACGACGATGTTAGAAATAACATGTTTTAACATCCACTAATGACATTTTTCCCACAATAACTGACCCAACATAAATATTAATATCCTGCTATGAGTTGGTTTTAGGTGAGCACCTTGTTGCTAGGGGCAACCACTACAGGTGCACCGCCACAGCAGCACATCTTTTATCCTTTTCTCCACTTTTACTTGTCTGTGATCAGTTTATCTCTATTCTTACTAGCAATTATTCAACCTGCCGTGCTTACTTTCACTCTTCTGTGTATTTATTCATTTAAATCTTATTGATTTTGACTCATATTTAATTCATCTTTTCATTTCATTTATCACTTCATCATCTTTACTCATGACCCAATATAAGGTCGGCTGTAGATTAGTGCAAATAAGATAACTCCTGCATCTCTTCCTAAGACTACAGTGCAATGCAGCTGCAGTTTTAATTAACAATCGCTGTGTTATCACAAGCACAACCCTGCACAACAACATGATTTGGGTTAGTTTATTGCAAATGTATCTCATTTTTCTCATTTTCTGAATTCATTACTTTGATTTTCTTTTTCTTTTGGACCTCCAATGATCCAAATGTGCTGTCGAACTAACCTTTTTGGCTTTAATATTTATTTATTTAGCCTATTAAGTGCGCTCACCTTCAGACGAGCGCGCTCTCACGCTCATCTGTGTGTCGATTTCTATTTGAAATGAGATTTGTTCCATTATATTTTCCCTAAAAAGCTCAAGGCCAGCTGTGGCCGGCGGGGCGCGTGTTTACCGCTGCTATACACTCGTGCTGTATTCAGACGAGATGAGACGAGCGGGCCGGTCCAAAGATCAACACCTTGTCTCTCCTGCGGCTGCGCTGCAAATGGGCTCTGGGTGTAAATCCCACGCTTACAACTTGTTTCTGCTCGATTCTCCGTGTCTGAATTTGAATAATATCAAGATTTATAAAATCATGTTACAGTCGGGCAAAATTAGGACAATCTGCCGAGGGCCGTCGCCGTTTTCACGCTTTGCTCACACACACACACAACACGTTTCTCCCTCTCAGCTGCTCTCTCAGACCGGAGCCCCACGGCGATCTGCGCATCCTCCCACAGCAGAAGGCAGCGTGAGGGTGACTGCCCCACACAAAAGCGCGTTTCCCCACGTTCCCCCACTGAATTTTGAACCCTCCGCCCACATCGCTCACTCCTCCATCTCCCCGGGCTCTCAGCCTCTTGTTCTCCATCACCCTGCCACCCACCTCAACCCTCCCTCGGCCCATTCTACTCCCCGGACCTACGAAGACCTCTGCGTCTGATCTGCAATTCCCCTGGAGACCTGCCCAAACGCTTGCTCATTCCCTGTCTAGTTCTCCCTGCCTTGTAGCCAGGCGCAACTGATATCACTTGTCCCCCTGGTCATGGATCCATTTTGGCTCTCTGAGGGACAGAACAGGAGAGGGGGAGACTTTGAAAAGTGGAGAGTGAAGCAAGGAGCAATCCTGGAAAGATATGGAAATATGTTGCATGTCATCTGCGATAGGAGTCACACGGCCGCCGCTCCTTGGCCGTTTCTTAAGGGAGCGGCGGCGTCGGCGATGACAGCGGCGAGACTATTGTAAAGGTGTCAGACGGTTAACGCGAGGCCCGAACCTCTCCGCCTGCTGCCGTGGATGGGGGTCACGTTGCCCGCTGCCTCTCATTTGACAAGAATACAAGTCTGATGTCCGTCGGAGTAATTGCATGTCCTCCGGGGGAGTAAAGTATCGCAGGTGACTGATTTGACAATTGTGAAATCCTGCAAAGTCGGAGCGGCTTTGTCCTCTGTTGTTGTCGCGTCGTGTTCAGGTGTAATCATGGCGTGACTGGAAAATAAAGAGGAGGAGGAGGAGGAGGAGGAGGAGGAGGAGCGTGGCTTGAAATTCCAAGAAAAGCAGAAGGGGAAGTCTAATCTCTGCCTCTGTTTGTCTCCCCCGTGGTTTTGTTTGTTATCGCCGCGCTGATGATACAAACACCATTTGCGATAAGTACATATGAGGTTAATGTATCATGAAAAGTATTGGATTCAGCGTTTCTCATAATCCTTGATCTGATTTTATGGCTGAGCAGATTAATATACATTACAAAAAAAATAATAATAATAATAAAAAAAAGGAGGGGGGGGGGGTTCCTCTGGTCCATGCAAGAATCTAATAACTATAAATGCACCACGGCGACTTTTTTTGGGATGTTTGCTGAGCCGGATGCGCCGGGCCGTCTGATAACGTTGGGGGATTCATTAAAGAGGGAAAACTGCAAATTGTTTGGCTGCGTCACGCCAACGCTTGACATACTCCCGAGCGGAGCGGGACGTCGGCTCACTGGGACGCGCGTTATCAAACGTTTTACACCTGGTATTTAGGGCGCAGTGAGGAAAACCAGCGTCTGAAACCCTGAGGACGTGACCTTTTTTAGCTCACTGCAAATTAATATTTTACATCATAAAGTGTTATAGTTTAACGTATTTAACTGTATTTAATTGGTTCCATCTCGACCAACTGTAATATTTAAGGCTGCTTGAATGTTACTGCATCTGTAATAATAATAATAATAATCATCTCAGGGCCAAAAGGCAAATGTGTATATTGATTACTTTTACTTGTAGTAATTTACACTCTGCTCTTTACTCAGAGTCGCCTCAGCTTCCACAAAGCGGTCGCCGGCCTCTCTCTCCCCGAAGAGCTGACTGCTGTTCTTAAGCATTGTTAAACAAAAACCGCGAGAAAAACAAAAACAAGAGAACGTCGATAAAAATAAATAATGAAAAAAACCCAAATGGTTGCAAAAATTAAAGAAATAAAATATAAAAAAAATGAATTTATGGGAGTTTTGTTTCAGTGATTAGGGCGCAGGACATCTGCATGCATTGATTACGTTAAAATATGCAAATAACACCAGTTCCTCCATCAGATGCACTGATCAGAATATGAAATGCTAAATAAAAGCGAGCTGTGCAGATATGCAATATGGAAAGATCCAGTTCCTGTGGCGGAACCCGGTGGCGGCGGCGCAGCTCGCTCCTCATTTAAATGCACGTTTAAAACACGCGAGTCCTCTTCTAGACGGAAGCCGGAGGAAGTGACATTTGGATCAGAGCGCTGATGAACTCCATTCACAGATTGCCTCCCCGCGGGTTACCTTGATGAGGCTACAGTGTCGCGACACGCGGCGAGGGTAATGTCCCCGGCCTTGCTTGTACACTGCACGGTCCGGTGCACAAACAGACCACCGCGGCACACCTCTTAAAAGGCAACGGGCATCCGAGTGTGTAATGACGCCAGGGGTGTGAGGCGCTTTACAACCAGCCCATACCTTCACCCACAGCAGAGATTAATTGCGCGTGATTGACTATATCTGATGCGCTTCTGTTTCCTGCCTTCTCATTTGGAACACACCAGGATTTATTGGGAGCGCCGCGCTTACTCAATATATATCGAGCCCTTATCAGAGAAGGGTCTAATTAAGCTCCATTTCCGTGTGTTTATTCCTCTCTTTTCCCGCAATCTCAGACCCACAGGTGGAGCGCCAAACAATCTATTAATGTGCTGACATGTCGCGTGCTGTCTCTGACGTCAGTACGCCGCAATATAACCGAATCGCTTTTATCGGCGTTCCATACGGCCTCTGCAGACAGGACAGCAGCTTATATAAAGAGTAAATGAACTGTGTTTGCGTGCAACACATGCACTTATCATGATTACAGCCCTCGGTGTGTGATAATTCACCGTCAGCTCTGTTAGGGGGACGGAAACACACGTGAGGCCTGGTCTCATTCAAACGTGCAAGGACGCTGCTGTTCGTCCCTTTATTTAGGTTGCACAGGGAGCAGGTGCATGCAGTAGTTCACGTGGACAAGCAGGTTGCAGAGGCTCACCTGTGGCACACCTGTGGCACAGCGGTAAATGGAATTGAATTAGGATTTAAAAAAAAAAAAGAAAAAAGAATGACGAATAGTCGACGGGGGGCTTGCATCAATCATCTGGGTGCTCTCACCTCTGAGAGCAGATTGTCTCGAGGCCTCACACAGAATGGACGGTGCCAGCACTTCTGCTGTTTCCAACAAGGTCCGGGGTCCCCGCTGGTTCGCCGGCGCCCGGCTGCCTGCTGACGTTTTCGGAGTCGTCTCCTCGCTCACATTTCGCGCAAATACGTGTCTCCGTCTCCTACGCGAATACAGTTTCCCACCCACAGGTGTTGCATCGCCGACACCTCTCGCCCTTTACACGCGCCGTCTGCACTGTAACGAACCCCGCACCCCCAGGAATTGCATTAATACCGCTGCACCTCCTCCACCATATGGTTCTCCATGTGCAGCTAGTTTAGAGCTGTTGGCATTGAACATTGTTTTGGTCCTGCGGGTTTTTGCAGAAGCACCTCATCCCTTCATTCTGCGGCGATACGACGTCGCGCTACCTCGACCTTTGCTACTAGTGTAAATAACTTCTCTGTGCTTTTGAAGACAACTCTACGGTCTCCAGGTGCATCGCATCTACTGAAAGACTTGCGAGGAACGTACTACACAAGGATATGAAGCTACTCTGAATCCAAAGTAAATCACAGATGTGTTCTAAGTGTGTTCATGCGTTGGGGGAGGGCGGGGTGAAGGATCACTGATGCATCTTTTTGCTGATTTATTCATTTTACCTACAGAAATGTCATGGCGCACCCCCTCCCCCATCAGCGCTCGTTTCTTTTTCCGATTCCTCCCTCCTCCGCTCCGCTCTCAGGCCTGATTGACAGCCCGCTGCGTTCTCCCACCTCCCTCCAGGTGGCCGCGGAGACAGGTGACCCGTCTGGTTTGAACCCCCGCGCAGCCCTGTGATTTCATAAGGACACCTCGCAGTGACAATAGGGAAAAACCTGTCCGTCAAAGGTAATGATGGGAAAGGAAAAAGGGGATAAAAGAAAGAAAAAAAGGATTCCTGAGCTCCGAACAGTCTGAGATGGAGCAGTCTGGTAAACCCTAAGTGATGTAAGTGATTGGCCTCCAGAGCGAACTAATAAAGTCACACAGTTGGCCTTTGTGTTTTGAGCACGACGCCCCACCGCCGTTGCGCGAATGAATCGTTGAACGTGCGCCGGCTCAAAAAGAAAAATCTGATTGGCCGACGGGACGGCGGGGAGAACAAAGCAACACGCTATTGCTCCCGAGTAATTCGCAAATAATCAAATCAGCTTCAGTTTCGAGCCTAATTCGTTCTTGCAGGGATGCGGTGGCTGCAGCTCAGATGCATTTGTCTGTTTCGACGATACGAGCAACCGGCTTGATTCTAATTTTGAAGAATTGTAATTATTTAGCAATCATACGTGGACGTATACCCAGCAGCCCATTAAAAACACATTAGATCTGAGATAGAAACTACTTAAAGTTAATCCATTAAACATGTTTCACTGGCAGGAATCTGAATTTAACCACATCTGGCAATAATGAACGAGGCATAATGGATTCTAATCAAAATAATAAACTGCATTTCGTTAATTAGCTCGGCATATTGCGGCGTTTGTTTACGAGACCTCCATAATGTTGTTAAATCTGCCACTGCGTGTAATATAAATGCTGAAGCCCCAATCAATACCGCTTTACTGTCTTTTCATAAAACCGGGCTTATTTGATGAACACTCACCACCACGGGCGCATACATCAGCCGAAGCCGTTGCTGGGGCCTATTTATAGTCGTGTTTTATGTCCTCGCCGCTCTGTCAGTCCGCTCCCAGGAGGAACTGCATGGAAAGTTTCTCCTAACCTCACACAGAACAGGTGCCGCCGCGCGGGGACGCGGCGACTCGCAGCTGCATGCAACAGCGTCGCCGGCTTCTGCGCGAGGACTGATGATGAGGTACGTTTAGAAAAAGGTGATTCTTGGTTCGCTGCCTAAGATGGATGTTCAGTGTTCCCCCACCATCACCTCATACCCCTCAAATCCCCTCTGCGATGAATCATCCCAGCTTACACACAACCCGGTGTGATGAAATGCATATGGCTGTGGGTGGGAGTGGCTCCAGGTAGGGAGTGCTGGAAGGTTGGAGGCGGGGGCGTCAGGGGCTAAGGGTAGGATAATGTGTTTTTTGGTTCTTTCTATACACACATATCCCTCTTTTATTCCTTTCTTCTAATCTTCAAAGCACATATTTCAGGAGGCTGCACAATTGCTGGCAGTTGGAAAGCTTTTCTTTTTGTTGGCATCATCAAAAGTGATGCTGGCAGGTGCAGCGACTGATCTTAAAAAGAAAGTGAGGACGCGCTAATAAGGCTCGCTTCCGGTGCGTGCCGGAGTCAACGCGGCGTTTTCGGCATCCGGGCAGATTCTGGTTTCAAGCTCAAGACTCTGGGTCCGCGTTCGTCGTGCATTCGGCGCTGAAGCCCGTAACACACGCACAGAGGGGAAATCAGCATCGTGGTGCTTTGCCAAAGCCCGAGAGGAGCTTTGTTGAGAGGGCAGCTCGTTTGCACACCGCTGTTCACTCACTTCTTCTTCTCTAAACTCATTTACTGACAGCGTACCTGAGTCGTTACCTGAAAATTGTTGGTTCGAAGCTGCGTTTTAGTGTTTTCGTGTCGCGTCAATCAGTGAAGCTCATTGGTCAGTGTTTCGGCTGACACTGATTTTAATTGTGATCAGAGTAAAATATAATATTTTGGATTGTAAGTGTAATTTTTGTAAACCTTTGATTTGATGATCATATCTTTAAGTAGCCGTCTACTGTCAACGGAGCCCATTCAGATTCCTTTTACTCATTGTCGGCATGTTTTAAACTGGTTTTTGGTCCCAAAAGGTTTTTTTACTTTAAGCTCTTTTTCCTAATTAAGGCAACATCACCCCGACGATGAATGTAACCCAGCTGCAGCACCGATCGGCTAAAAAGCAAATGTTATTATAAAAGTTTTGCTTTCATTTGACCTTTAGCAGTAATTAACCAGTTTGTAAAGTCGGTGCTAACAGTAATGGAATCGTTTCAGAGCCGTTTTGACTTGAATTTCGTTTCTTTAATCTCTCTGTGCAGCTGATGTTAACAGTATTTAGGATCAGGGTCGGGCTGAGGGAGCTTTTAAGACTTGGGTTCATTTGCACATAGTCCAAATGAACAACATCTCCAACACGAGTTGTCACAATATTTATATTCTTGTCTTGAATCATCTGTGATTCCTTTTGGTTGATACGCCGCGGCAGTCATTCTCACCTTTGACTCTGTGCAGGGCTAACTTCAGCAATGTACGGAGGCATGAATCACACTGCTCACATCGTTAGCTGGTACACCGGAGAGAGAACGTCTTTATTGGCGCTTGTGCATTTTATACTAAACGGCACGTATACATAATACGCCGATATTCTGTCCCAGCCCCAGAAGACCAGAGGAGACCGTGGCTGCGTTTGATTCTTTTATTCTTTCCAACCGTTTCCTCCGCTGTTCGCCGTCAGACTCTGGGTCGTAGCTATAGCGTACAGCCGCGGGCTGTTCGTTGGGAGCGGCAGCCATGTTGGATACCGGTCCTGCACCGCTCTGCACCCTCCCCCTCCGTGCGTCATTCAGGCAGCCAATCAGAGCTCCACATAGATAATGAAGGTAGAGAGTGGGAGACTGCAGACCCTCCTCAGAGGCTGAACCTTGGTTTTAAGACATCCAGGACCTGTTTAAAGCGGCTTTCAGCCATAATCTGTCCCCTTTAAAGCGAAACCAAAGCGCTGGAACTGATGTTGCTTCTTCCTCACACATCATCGCTCCCTGATCCCAAACTGCTGAGAAAAGAATAATACAGTGACGATGAGGCCATGCTTGTTACATCACTTTAAAATGTCAGCTGTTAGGTGTACCACTCTACTACTTTGAGCAAAATTGATTCTTTCATGCTCAAAGTGAAAATGTTGGTTTTGCTACCGACGTATCAGGCTGCTCAGGTATTTTAGGACGCTCTTGTCTTTAATAATTCTTTTAATGTATTCGCTGTGCTGTATGAATTATCAGCGGATGAGTCAGTGGACATAAAGAAAAAAAACAAAAAACAGTCTGACTTTCCAAGACTCATCTTGTCGAGGATTGTCTCCTTGCTGCAGCGTGTGGCAAGTTCAGCCAGATGAAAATCCCTGTCAGCCGTGTCACCTTATTCCCGGCCAGCCCCAGAATCCCTCTGAATTGTATGAACACAAAGCCGTTATGAATTTGTCACCTCCCGTCATTTTATCTTGGGCTGCAGGCGGTCTTCCCTCACAAAGCGGCGTGGCGGCTGCAAGCTGCGCTCAGCCAGGTTTTTCCTTTCTGTAGCCTTTCTCCAAAAACTAAAAGAGTGGTCTCAATGTTATCAGAAAATTATTCAGTACAGGACGTAAGCCCTTCATATCTTCCTATGCTGAAAGCCACTTTTCTTCTTAAGTCTTCAACATTTGGGTAAGCCCTCTTGCCCAATTAGCCATCCTTAAGCCTTTGTACATGTTGGACAAAAGGAAAGACGGATGTTAAATGGGCTGATTACTCCTTGGTAATTATATGACTTTCAAAAGAACACCCCATGTCTTTTCTTGACCAAAGCGGCGAAGAAAGACGGAGCGAAGACATAGAGAACGGTCATTTAAACGGAGCGCACCGCGGGGTTCGCCTCTGACTACGACGGCATATAGCTTTCAGAGATCAAGACATAATGAGCTGAGACCCAAGACGACACCTCCAGATGCATTGCTTTCATACACCCCATTACCATGTCCTTGTTTTTCCCGGATTCAATTAAGGCGGGCCGCGTTTTCTTCACATTTTGCCTCAGTTGAGTTCAATATTCTCGTAGTGCGATGAGAGCTAAATGTAACCGGGGACTCGTTGATCTTGGCAAGTCCAAGGTAAAACATAGAAATTCAAATAATAACAAAGAAAGTATATTATCACAGTGAATTAAAAAGCTCACCGCAGCTTTAGCGACGCGCTTAATTTCTTGAAAATAATATTTACGTATTTAATGAGACATCAAAGGTGTCACGTTGTTAGCAAAAGACATCATGTCTTGAGTTGACACGGCACCTTGTTTAGCAGCTGCAAATTCTGCTCTGTCAGCTTTGTTGGATCTTCACCAACTCCGATGAGAAAATGAAATTTGACCATTTTTAATTTTCTTTGCGCACCTTCACCACTTTTTCTGTTTCCCAGCTGATTCTGGGTAGGCTACGTGACTTCATACCGCATCGGGGGTGTTTCAGAAGCAAGGCGGTTCGCTACGACTCGCTCACGTTCTTCTGATTTGGTCAATTTACCTTGACCTTTGACACTTTTACCATCAACCAGGAGGTTACATCGTCAAATGGCTGTCATTTTGGTTTTATTTTGCTCTGGTGGCCACATCACAGATGGACAAACCAATGCTAACAGTAGCATTGAACCACTTCCCGGCTAATATTACTGATGCAGCTGCAGTGGCGTCATTCTCTGGAATATCAAAGCAGATCTTTGACGCGTTGAAGCAAAACCTGTTGGATCTCATCAGGCTTGTTGTCTAACGTTAACTCTGCTGCCACACAGTAAAACTGAAGCTTAAGGAGCCTGTGGAAACCCGGTCTTGACGTCCATATGGTGAAAGTAGCTGAGTCAGTTGTCAATAAGACTTTATGGAGAACCTAAATCTTAACATTGTTTTTCTTCGTGTCGTGAGATTCAGACGTATGCATAAATAGGTCAGTTTGGTATTTCGGACTTGACCTGTCTCTGTGCGCACAGCTACAGTTGTAAGTCTGAAGCTGGAGTTGCACACGGATCACAAGCAGCCCACACGCAGAGATGTTAGCGTCTCTGTCAAAGGCTTAGCTGAGCACATGGGTAGAAGCTTGTGACTCAGCCAAATGTCACCATCTCTGATACATTCAGTGCCAACTGCAGGAAGTCACGCTTACTACAAACAGCTGCTGTCACACTTCTGCTGAACCATTTTATCGTTTCATATGATCTGTGCAGTTGTGCTGCATTTTGGTGGTTTTTTTAACAGAAGAACTGACAAAAAGTCTTACTTAAAAGCATTAACGATTCTGTTTTGACGAAAAAAACCCATCTTAAAATAGCGCGAGCGTGTAGAAAAGACCTCTGAGATCTTTTAAAACTTGAAAAGTAGTGGGGAAAACAGAGCGAATACACTCAGCAATGCTTGTTCTGACCTTTTTTTTTTAGACAAGAAGATTACATTCATTGAAAAACACTTGCACCATCAGACTCCAAATGACTCACTGGACCACTCCGGACCACTGAAAACTATTGTTATAGCAGCTAAACATAAAGCAGCACAATTAGCCGTCAACTTACTGCAGACAAAAGTGATTATTATGTCGAATTCCTCTAATTGCTCATTTAGTGAAGCATCAGCACACACTTTAGGAGTTTAGTACCCTGGAGAACATTTTTCCATTTCATATTGGTCAGTATTGGTGCACTTTTCCAAATCTGCCATTGACAACTAAAACTAATAATACTTGGCTTCTGAATGTCACTAGTGATGTCCTCACCTTCAGAGCGGTATCAGCAGAAGGTAATGTGTGCAGAGGGGACCATCTGGTCTGGCTGACTGGGAGCCGTCAACTGCAGCTCAGGCCAAGTGACCTTGGCAGGGGCTGGACCTGGAAGTGCCGAGATGGCACTAATATAACACTCGGACCCTGGAGATCGGTAACATGGGCAAGCACACATTTCAACCGGGAGGGGGGGGGGGGAGTGTTCCAACAGCCAGAGTGCAGGTGCAATTACAAAAATCCCTGGAAGGACAAAATGGATAAGTACCAAATTGCATTTAATAAAAGCAGCGTTAGGAATGAAGTCATATTCTTCTGCTGCTGAGATCTTCCAGCATATCTTCAACCCAAATCACGATCTTTCTCTAAACCAACAAAGCTGCGTGACAGATTTAACACTGATCTCCAACAGATTTGGACGTCACAGACAAACGATATCATCTGACAGAGGTCTCAGATCAGAAAACGCTTCCAGGCATCAATCTTGTAGGAACGGACAAATGCGAATTCCTAGTTTCTTGCAGGATTTGATGCACCTAGTGTGCAACGCCGTGGATCATTGTTGTTTTTTCTAATATTTCTGGATATATCGGTGGCAGCTCGTTGCAAAGGAGAATTAACCTTCATCAGTCTTTGGCTGCAGAGACAATACTTACTAGTGGAATGAGTTCATTGTTGTTTATTGTGTTTTTGTATGATAATAAGAAAAATAGAAGACTTAATCCTTGAAGACCTGACTGGTATCTTACAACATTAACATCAAACAACATCAAATAAATAATTTTTAAAAAAAGTACATTTGGAAAAAAAAAAAAAAAAAAGCCTCACACAGTCCATAATTAATGATAACACATGCTAATACATTCATTTTATCTGTGACATCTTCCCAATATCCTCATCAACATGTTTCTATTTCGGAACTAATTCATTTAATTCTGTCCAAAGTGGAGATACCCAACTGAATAGGAAATCAAACATTTGGATACCAACTTCCATTAAAAATTAAAGAGGGAAATGGATCCTACATAGTGGAGAATACATTATGTTGCGTTGGGCTGCTTGGTATTCGACAAAAAGTGGGGTTGCTGTGAGCGCAACATGTTCTTTTCGGCGTTGGGTGTTAGAATCATGGCATGGTAATTCCTCTTCATTTGCACTGCATAAATTACATTTTCACTGTGACAGCAGAGCTCGCCCCGCACGGCGGCCCATAGCCAGTCTAACAATTAATTTAATATCTGAGAACGCAGTTCATTTGTTTGGCTGTGAGGGAATTGAAATCCTAATGAAATGGCTCCTCTCGAAGAGAAGTCTCTGAATTATGCCGGAGTGTATTTGTGGGTTCATGCTGCCTTTTTTCCAGCATTAATGGGCTTACCTGAAGGGCCAGGTGATGATTATTTGGGCTGAAGTACAGTCCTAATAACAAAACCTAAGAGATGTCTCTTTATCGCAATTAGGTGACAATGATGATAAACAACAGACATTCATTCACAGGGCTGTACACATAATGATTAATGTTGCCAGGCGGAACAGCAACTATGCAAATAAGCAATTGTAAAGGGATTACATGAATCCATCATTCTATATGCCAGAAATCCTTACACTGTCAACACAATAAATAACAAATCCCCAAAGAGGCAGCAAAGGACAAGAGGTAGAGATTGGCTTGTTTGCGACACCGCACAAGTGGGATCAGGGATGTCATCCACACAGTAAAGCTACTGAAATCAGAGCCCGGAGGTGACAGATGAAAGACAGGCCAATTCAGTTCCGCCTAAAACCAACTACCTCCCCTGTAACAATGGACGCGCTGGCTTTCAGAGGCCTTAATGTGGAACAACCACAACCTTTTTTGTTTTTTTTTTTGTATTGGGGTGGTACATTAATTAGCCTCAGTTAAAATCACCCAAGTCAAAGTTGTCAAGATGAATCGTCTGAACTTTCGTTGCACCCCTGCTGTGCGGCAAGTCCTTTAAAAAGTGATTAATATGTAAACTGGCAGCGTCTCCCGAAACAATGAGACATCAGTACTTTATTTACTGCCTAAATAATTATGGCCTGTTCAAATTTATGCTACTTCCTGGTTGAGACAGATCAACAGCCCTTCAAAGAAACTAATTTGATCAGTGAAACGAGATGTGACAACCCTCACCTCTCCTGAGGTTGTATCGTATATCGTCCAAATCAAGCATCTAGGGATGGAGCGTGTATGTCATACCAACTTGTGATTTGGGATTTTGAGCTTTTTACTTGACGTAGACACTAACAGGAACAGATTTGCTCTGTGTAGTGCATCTAGAGACACATCTTGCCTTGAAAAAGGTCACGCTCATCCTGAAAGGACTGCAACTCCTGTAAGCTTCCATACACACATAGGGCAACTCTGGAAACACATGGTTCGTACGCATGTTCCTAAAAAGCAAACAGAAGCAGCTCATGTCTGTAAAACTGGTAATAAACACAGAAAATCAAACTAAAAGCAATGTCCTACTTTGACACTTGGGTTATTTACGGAAGCATGGTCCTTTCTATTTGCAGCAAGGTGATTTTTCATTATATCACATGACCTACGCCATACTGGGTTAACGGCGCACGTTATCTAAGCACGGCCACTACCTGGGTATTTTCACCCCGTTTCGAATTTTAGTCACCAGATATTGTAAAATATTTGTGTCCCGGCTCAAAGATGGAAAGAAAACAAGATGGTCAGTCCTTGAACCAAACTGTTTAACAAGCACGTGCAGTCCCAAACACAGTGCACCTTGCAACGTGCTACCTATTGTCCTCAACTCATTGTCACTGTGCCCGCTGTTTCGGCACTCGCGAAATGGAACATGTCCTCGGACAAAACAACTCGGCGAACCTTTGACCTCAAAGTCGTGTCGCAAGAAACTTCACAGTTGTAGCAAATGAGCATTAGATTGAAAACGCCGGCCGTGTTGCTTCAGCTACCAAGATAAATTAATTTCGCTTCGCGGCGTGTAAGCGTTTCAAGCACTTGACGCGTGTGCCGTTTGTCGCCTCTGTGGTTTAAATATCACTACATTAACCTTTTTCATTAAGATAAACAGCCAGACAAATGCTAGTGGGGCCCTTTGGGAGTCCCGTTGTAAACACTCGACTGCTGTGTGAGCCGCCGGAGCCATTAGCCTCCCAGTCAGATCTATCTTCGGCCATCAAGGGACCAGCAGACACTCGCTGTCAGAGGCCAGTGCAAAATTGATCCATTGTAATTGCATCCCGTGTGAAGTTAATGACTTTTTAAGGCAAAGTGGCCATCATTGTTTCGTATTCTGACAGATATATGTAAATGACCTTGACACGCACATATGCTAACTGGCGGGTGAGACAGCTGTCTTTATGGATGAGCTCGTCCTTCTTAAATGTCTGGAATTAGGGTGTAGCCCTGACACTCAAAGAGGTGAATACACCGTGCTGCTGCCATGAACAATCCCGTTATATCACATCAGTCTTGTGTTGGACGGTGTAGCCCCGTGCACCGCTGATTGATTCTCGCTTTCTCATGCTTTTGAACTTTGTGCTTCTCTTGATTGCGGGGGAAAGAAATAAAATAAAATCCATATTATTGTTTGTGTCGATAGCCATCTTTTAATATTCCACACAAACACAACGATATCAGACATTTGCATTCATTGGTCACCAAGACGAGCAGCGTAGCACTGAGGGCGTCATGATGATACATGGCCTATAAGAAACAAAGTGCACTGCGTGTCCATATCAGTTATGTTGGATGGGTAAACATAATCTGTTCTGCATGGCAGCAGAAGCAGTGATCAACAGTGGAACAGGAAGTTCATCCATTACCTATAAAGCAGTCCAAGGCTGCCGGCAGGCAATGCCATGTTTTATATTTCACTATTAATATTTTTTATTTATATTTCTTATCAGGCGTTACACAAAAGGCACCTAAACATAGTATTTAAACTACTATGCACCCTTATAGGATTAATCTAGGAGTTAGAAAAGGGGTTTGACTGACTCAGGTGCTGTCTTTTGGATGGATGTTGCCTGTTTTACGGTAACTGACACATCCTTCTTTAAAACACAAGCTCTCAAGCAGATCACATGACACAGGCCTGTAACCCTTTAACACCTGAGCCTGTGCTGCCATTTCTTCCAGAATACCTGGATCTTTCAATACCTGGCAGTTATTTACTGTTAGCTGCATGTTAGAAGAGCGTGAAGACAGCTGAAAAACACAAAAACAGAATAGGATTTTAGAGTTTTAGTGAACAAACAACACTGTAATTACACATGAATAGCAGGTTTTGCATGTTATGTTTGAAATTTGAAAAGTATAAAACTATTTCCTGAGAAATTCACATTTTTAAATTCGAGAGTCTGTGTCTCATAATGTGCGAAAACAGGCCATAAAATGTGAACTTTCTGTGTGTGCAGTGGGGATGAGGCAGCTGCTTCGCGGGCTTCTGGGACATTCGTGAGTGAAATTACCGTAATGACACCATTTTGGCTGTAAAGCGCAACGTCTCAGCTTTCAGACACCGTTTTTCCGATAGCACAAACAACGACGTAATTACTGTAATCCAAAGTGCACAAACGTGTCGCAGCAACACATTCAGAGATATAGGAGCTGTGATGGCAGTGAGATATAAACATTTTATTTTGATCTGAACCAGAAACGCACATATTGTTAATTCATAATCAGTATTGTTGTATTGTTTTGAACCTATACACCCTCGACCACCCACTAGACACCGGTGCACAAAGGCAACTTGCTGCATTACCCAATTAAAAAAGGCAACAGAAGTCAAGTTTGTTTGCTCGGTAAATGTCTCTGATCGCCCCACCAAATCTATCTGATCATTAGACAAAAAAGAGCCATATTGCAGCAGTTATATTTTGTGTTTAATACATACTCATATTAAAGATTTACAGAATATCACATTTGCTGGGCTACCAGCCGTGAGCGTTGTACAAATCTCGCCCAAACAGCAGATGTTAATTAATTTGTCAATTTAATTTGAAGCCGTAATAAAGACTTTTATAACTCGCAACACGCAGACACATGCTAATGCGAATCATTCAGACGAGAGTACGTGGCTCCCTTCGTGACGTGGCTGGGTTTTAGCATTTAAGTGGCGTCCCAGATTAGCTAGAGGTCGTCTTTGGAGGTGTCTGAGAAAATGTCATCAGTC
Source organism: Datnioides undecimradiatus (assembly GCA_008933995.1). Classification (NCBI taxonomy): domain Eukaryota; kingdom Metazoa; phylum Chordata; class Actinopteri; order Lobotiformes; family Datnioididae; genus Datnioides; species Datnioides undecimradiatus. The sequence continues at coordinate 22,228,306 of WARS01000029.1, forward strand.
ATTAGGACACAGTCCATGAAGCGCAATGCTCCATTTCAGCTCGAGTGTTCCCTTCAGGGAATCACAAGGATCGTTCACGTTGACTGGATCCAGCAGACAACAGTAAATTGTTTGTCTCTGAGAAATGAATCGGCGGGGGCCGGGGATGTTGTTCGGGCTCTTTTGACTGAGAGAAATGTCACCGAAGCTCTGCATCCTCAGTTTTCGCAGGTGGAATTAGACAGCATTCGCAGACGTGAGGCGCCGCTGAAGGCTTCGAGTATCCAAATTCACAGTTAGTAGGTCGGAGTCATGGACTGCTCGCTAACAACAAATTATGCAGCACACGGAAGGCCAGATGCAAGCCTCGGAGACATTCATTTTAAAACTGATAGTCTTTGAAGAAAAAATAGCTCGATGTTCAAGTCTTTAAAATAATCTCATTTTCATAGTCACCCTGGCCTTGACTCCCTGCTTGGCACAAACATATTTACTTCGGGAACCCTCTGGACATTGAGAAGTTACGAAACCGCATTTGTGAAGTTCTTTGAGGAGGACAAGGGGTCTTTGATTTTCTCAAAATGAGGCCGTACACTCCAAATCACAGCACACTAAAGGCTATTATGATTTAAATTCTAACAAAATCTATGACTCCATCAAAAAAGCAATGTGTAAATCAGCACAGGCCTTTTTTTTCTGGTTCCTATTTTAAAACAAGTGCATTTTTATGGGTGAGGGATACATCCTCACTGTCTGTGATGTCCTCTGCGCCTCGTCCACTGTGTTAAAAAGGTGACCCTTCTGCTTCAACCTCACTGTGGAGGGGAGGAGGAAGTTGTGTCGCCAAATCCATCGGGTTTCATTACGGCGCACGGCTCGGGTTGTTTGTACCAAATCTCCTCCTTCGTATGCCTCAGAATAGTGCAGTAGATCTCTCTGTTGACAGCGTGACCCTGGGGAATGAGCTCGCCGTGCACGAACCCTGCAAATGCGAGATCTGATGCAGCATCTTTGTCTTCAACGCTCCAGGTTTTTCCGCTCCAAAGACTGTGGTCTATCGGGCATGCAGCCGCCGATGAGCCACCACATTTAAGCTTTGGTTTGAACAAGTTTCTGATGTTGGTTACCATAGATCTCAAACCTGAGCAGAGAGCAGCGTGCGCATGCATACATGCAGGTATGCAAACGCATGTGCAGGCGCTTTTGTGTAACTGTCAACATGCTAAAATGAAAACATTGCAACACAGAAACTAAGATTGCTTCAGACCAAGGCTTTCTCATTTTGCAGTTTAGGCTCATCCGTCCTCACCTCCTCCTTTAACTACTCCTTGCATTTTTCTTTACTCAGTTGCTTGTGCTGTATCTCTTGCGAAGGGTAAGTGTCAGCGGCCACACCACTTGTGAACTAGATAGAGAAGCGCGCGCCTCGATCCTAGCCGCCAACTTGATCAACGCCACCTGCCACCTGCCCTCACAAGAAGCAACTCCTCATGACAAATTGCATCAATACACACACAAGCAAACACCGCTGACTTCTTATAATGGAAGCACTTGGATTGCAGTAAAAGTCCTGCCCCGCTGCAGGTTTGCATCCATGCATCTCTTTGGAGAGAAAAATGAGTCCCCGGGGGGGCCCACGAGGGACACAAGTGTCACACTACACACTTAGAATGAGTAATGGAGGAACAGGCCCATAAATGCCTCTGCTGACCTTTAGGTATTCATACACAATGTGCATAGCAAAGAAGGGGAACGACATGCCAGCATTAATTGCTCCAAAGCAGGCATTATTTTTTTTTTTTGTGTGTGTGCGTGTCAGTGAAAACAGGAGAAAATATGAAACAAGTGCCAGATGATGAATTCAAATGAGGATGAGTGGGTGTTTTGGGGTTGGGAGGGAGCTGAAAGGCGGTCGATGGAGGGTTGGTGTTAAGAGGAAAGTGGGAAATTTTAATCGGTGGTGAGGCTGTCGGCGGGTGACACCTCCGCACTCGGTTCTCTGGCTCGTTCTTAATATGACAAGGTCAGGTTGTGCTTCCTGGCACTCATGAAGACGTATATTTCCAATTCTTTTTTCCCTCTCTTCGCTGGCAACACCACGCAGATGAAGCGGCTTATATAAATCCCGTGTACAGCCCTTTGTTTCTGCTCAACTCCAGCTTTCTTCCAACTGTCGCACAGGCGGGGGGGGGGGGATTGATTGTGCATTATCTTTGATTCTCCGGCTCTTCTGTCAGTTTGAAGTCAGAGATCAAAACCGAGGTGGTACACAACAATGACAGTGATCTGCTTCGACCTATCAAACGCTTCAAAAGCCACCCCTGAAGAGGCCCAGTGCCACACACACTCAGTCATCCGGTTGACCCAGTTCTCCTACGCTCTGGTGGCAAACGCGGTGACGGCATAATTCATTCTGAGACTGAAATCCTTTCTTGATCGATGGAGCCATCAACAGTCAAGTTCACTGTTGCAACCTCTGCTCCCGCCGTCTATAATGTTGCTGGTTTGTCCTGTGCTAATTGGCACTTTTTAGTTCATAAATCACCTAAAAAAAAAAATCTCCAAGCAGCCCCTCAGTTCTCTGAGGTTTAGCTAGCTGCATTCAGAATGACCTGAACCTTCTCATTAGAGAGGACATACGGTATTCTCCTCCAGTTATCTGCAAACGGCCTGACTTCAGACACTGGAATAGGAAGCTTAAGGGTCTGGGCTATCGCAGCTGCAGCAGACTATCCTTCTTTGTCAGCTGCTGTGCCTCTTTTCTGTTGTCACGCGATTCGAAGATCAGTTAGGATCACAAACAGACAAAGAATGAGATTACCTGACTCCGGGCAATGAGTAAAAATCACAGAGGGGGTGAAAATAAAGGGGTTAATTTATTGTTCTACTGATGCAGCGCATGGACGTAATTCATTAAATCAACATCATTGACATCCTCTCAGTCTTTGAATGCAAATGAGGAGTGCCTCTGCACTGAAGGGCTACAGAGAGCCTTTAGAACCAATAAGCCGACGCATGAGTGACCCCGTTTTTAACTCTGACACTGGAACATCATTTCAAACTCCTAATGGGAAAAAATAAAACATCAATGCCGTGTGAAAAGCCTGACACCATCATAAAACTGTAATAACTTACTTTTTCTTAATTAAATTTGCATTCTGTGGAGGACCTCAGCTCTGCAAATGATCATTTCATTCCAGCTGTGGTTTGTCTTTTAATTACCATCTTCCTAGAATGACTTGAGACAATTTGCCCAGAGGGGACCTCTGAGTGTTAGAGTGGGCTAAGCATTATTTCATTAGTTGCGATAATATTTCTTTAGTCACTGAAATTTATGGATGCCAAGTCTCAGCACAGCGGGGCGGAATGAGAGTGGGTGGCAGCTCTCGCTGGTGGTGGAGGTGGGGTGGCGGTGACACGTTCCTTTTCATAGTAAATAATAAGCTCATTAAATGGCTGAAATGTTTTTAAAAGCTATTATCTGCCCCATTTCACTTTAATTAGCCAACTGTCTCCGAGACCTGCATGCACAGCTCACACAAGATTTACTTTTTTTTGTCAGACGACAACAGAAAGTTGAGTGAAACTAATCCAGCATAATGGTAATGCCAGTGGTTTGACGGGTGAAATAAACTGGGGAATTAGTCATCCTGGAAGAAAGCAAAAAAACGCTCAGAGGCCGAGAGATACGGCTTGAGACGAGCGTGTTTCTGCTCAGATGTGATGCAAACGCGTTCGTCATCGCAGCGGATTTCTGTGTGGTTGAAAACACTTTCATTTCTTTTGATTTTCTCGTGGAAAATCGGGGCTGCGTGCGGTCAAAGAAAAGAAACCCCCGATTTGTGGAAACTGCGAGGATTTGTCGGGCAGACGCTGCAGGAATCTGCATACCAAATACAGTAATAGTTCAATTAAATGATTCAATGGCAAACAAAGAGTCAATTTAAGCACCCTGTACAATAATGCGGTTGAAGTCTGGGAAAGAAAAAAAAGACCTCCAGGCCATTACTTTCGTGAATGTCTCCAAAATGGCCTTAAAGCTGTGAGCTGAATGTAATTAAGTCGGGCCGAGTACTTTTCATGTGGTAATTTGCCCAAGTGGAGAAAAGGTAGCCAACGCTGATTGGTCATTCTGCTTCTCACCGGGGCTCGGGAACAGTCCTCCTAATGAGAGAGCTGCAGGGCTATGAAGTTTCAATCATAAAATATTAAATTCATATTAACAATCGGAGGAGTTGAGGCCAAGCCTGTGCAGGTACAGCCCAGGAGAGAACAGGCCAGTGAGTCCAAATGAAAATGTATAGAATACTCTATAGGCAGATGCTCAACACGGAAAGGTAACACCATGAAACTGTGCAGTGTTAGCATCGACAATGGCGTCTCCTATCTCCCGTCAAAGGAAACAAGAATAAGACGACACAGCAGGTCGTGATTGCTGCTGATGGAGGGTGAAATGCTGTCAGACAACACTCACTGAAGATATGCAATTAGAGAAGTTCAACTGGTCGTCAGTGCTGGCAAAGTTAAGCTGTTCCCTCCCGTCGCACGGCAGAACAATCCATATCTGACTCGGTGCTGGAAATGATGCAGACGTGCAGTTGCCATGACGTGATAAATGTTAGAAACGGCACAGGAAAGGCAGTTTGTCGTTCTTAAAAGAGGAATTTTGTCAAAAAGTGGGACTGTTTGTAGTACCTGCCCATAGTTAGTGTCTGACCTGCAGTAGGTGGCAGTCAGCATGACCCCCCGGTTTGGAGAAGCAGCTGGTGCAATGACTCAAAAGCAAAGCAATGTTCTGCTGTGGATCAGCGGTAAAACAGTCGGTATCAATATGAGTTCATGCCGACGCTATATTTGGAATAGTTTCACCGCTTTACCTCGCCGTCATGACGCTCTTTCAAACAGGAAACTGAAGCCGTGACATCGCTGTCTTCAAATCCAGCACACGTCTTTGAGAGTAGTCGATGTTCCTCGATGGGTTTGGTAATTTGCACCATTACTGATGTTCGGAGATGTTGCTGGGCTTTCTCAGCAATGTAGTCCGGGCTTATGGAATTGGGCGACTTTGGGGAATCTCCAGGGGAATAAATGTAGTGGGGTCCTCAAAGGGTGACAGAACCCTATTGGGGGTTGACTTTGTAGGGTCTAACGATTGACTGCTGCTTCTCCACAGATGGCCACCTACTATAGGTAATAGTATGGATAAGTTCCTCGTACAGCCCCACTTCAAAAACCAAGGTCTTGCTTTCGACAAAGTAGAACCAACTGGGGACGTACGTACAACAAATGACAGAGACGTGAGGAAAAAGGGTTTTGTACCTTGTTCTGTTCATACTAAGTGGACCTATTGTTACCACTCTGGCAACTCAAGTGGCTTATACTACATGTTCCAGGCTGTGTTCAGACCGCTGACTCATAGAGAGCATTGTTCCAGTAATGGTAAATGGACTGCATTTATACAGCACCTTCCTCGTCTTCAGACCACTCAAGGCACTCTACCTTACATGTCTGCATTCACCCTTACACACCCATTTGTGCACTGATGCCAAATGCACATTAGGAGGGAAACTAAGGAACACGCTCATTGATGTTCACACAATGGGACCACTTCAGGGGTTCGGTTGCCCGGCGCCCGAGCACACCTCGACTCCTGCAACGTCCTGATTAGTGAACGACCCTCTCTACCTCCGAGCCGCAGCTGGGTGTCAGACCGCTGCAACATTGCCGCGCTACCATGACATTATCGGGTGTGTAGTGTGGACGGGAAATGACAGCCATAAACGCATGCTGACATGTCTTTTATATTGCTCCTGCCGCTCCTGAATAATGTGCATTTCACTTTCCTTCTACTGAACACTGATTAAAGCAGCACTTTAATGGAAAGTCTGGGCTCAAGGGTTGGACCTATCGGACTTGCCTATTTATTAAACGCTGGTAACTGATTTTAACATTGTCCTGTTTGTTGACACAATTCAGGTAATATAACATTTCAAGCAAACAGGTAGTCACATCCACAAATGCACTTGTTTGCCGGCCCTACGGTAATGTTTTGATGTCCAAACCAAGCCTGGCTACAAACAGAAAAGCACAGGTCCATGTAATTCAACATTTTAGTGAAGGAGGAAGACTTAAACCTGTTTTTACTGTCAAAACAGTAACAATATTCTCATGACTCCCAACCACTTGATTTATTATGTAGTCATATTCAAATCAACATAAACGTGCCATTTGGAGACAATATAGCCAGAGCACAGATTCAAGTGTGGATTGGATTTAACAAAATGTGTACAAACAATATTGTAAAGTTCAGCGTCTTTGTACTTATTACGACCGCACACACTTCTCACACATCGATGCGTGTAAGTCCTGCCACCGTAGTCCATATAATGAAGACATTCAATTACAGGGGGCCAACCGGAGGAAATGATTAAAAATGGTTACCGAGGAGCAGAGACAGGGGAATTAACTAAAAGTCTTTAATTACACTTGGTGGACATTAATCACGCTGAGAGATGAGGTTCATTTCCCGCTCATCTTAATCTTCATCATGCAGGAGGACGGTGAAGAGGGCTCCTGACTGGGCCCAACGCCGGTCACGCGGCGCCGTCCTCTCAACAACCAGCGTGCGGAAGAGTCCCAGTGTAACCCCGTCTTTTGGAGCAATGCGGTGCGCTGCCGTTACATTATTGGGCTCAGATGCAACTGCGCAGACCAAAAAACACTCACATTACAGCTGCTGCGTTGTGATACAGCAGCTCTGTGACCTTATGCACTTTAAATGCAGTCAAATATATATACAGATTTATCTCAAACAGACCAAGAAATGATATTAATTGGTGTTTTTATTTATTTATTTACTTGGTTGTGCCTTTTGCAGACCAAGGAAATACAGAAGCAGAGCTGACTGTCTTCCTGTCTTTGCATGATTACCATTTTCTGTACAATAGAGAATGAATTCATTAATTAATATGGAACACATTTTATTTTACACTATGATAAGTGATTACTAATGTCTCCCAATACATTTCTAATATGGCTGATTTCCATTTAAAAGGGTAATATATTGCCCCTCTCTTCAGGAACATCCAGTCTCGGTTCTCAGTCAGGCTCCATGTTGGTTCAGTAAACCATCGTGTTTGTCTCCGTGGGTTTCGGCGGAGCCAGAACGCGCCGTGCTTGGTGTCAGGGTCAGGTTTCATTGAGCAACGTGACTGAAGGGAGTGTGTTTCCCTTATAAATCAATTGCTGAAGTGCAATTCGAAAGTAAATATGTCGGAATAATCCCTCAAACACTCGGGCTGCTTGCAAATCACTCATTAGATTTAGACAAAATCAAACAAACAGTCTACTGGAGTTAGACTGGGGGAAACTAATGAAAATGAAGTTGTTCCCATGCAGACTAGTTCCTATTTGGCACATTAGTCTTTGGTGATCGGCACACCCAGATGTAATGTATACAACCCAATATAAACATGCTCTCATTTATATGAAAAAAAGATTTTTTTTCTTTGCAGAAGTGTTCTTAATTGCTCCTAAAAGGCTCACGTTGAAACCTTCCCCTGTTTGGAAACGATCGCCTCCCTAAACAGAAGCGACGCTCGGGCATATGCTGAGGTCTTGTCTGCGGTCTAAGCATCTCATTAAGTTACCTGGCATGGAGCTCAGAGAAATAATCTTCTCGGGCTAGAGCGAACGCTCGCCAGACTTCTTTTTTTTCTACGGCACATGTTACATAACAGGAGAAAGTGCGCTGTGAACTCTTTTACTTGCATTCGTGTGCTGGGTGCCTGTTAATGCATCATAATGTTTAATTGATTTACCAGGCCGCATTCAGCGCGAGTAATAGGACGCTCAGAACCGAGGTGGAGAGAGCACGGCGCGTGTGCACGAGTCCCATTTTAGATTGGATTCTTGTCTTTCTTCTCTTTTCCTTCTCCAGCCAGTCACATTCGGTTTGTGCCTTTGTGCCTTAAGTCTAATTGAAGCTCAAAAAAAGCGGAGGACGAGATTGAATTGCAGATTGAATTGCATCCCAAGGTCATTTGAGCGTTGAGCAGATACGCAACTGCAATGGATGCCGCCGCTTATGGGCACTGTAGATCCTAGCACTCCTCTCAGAAGCAATTATAAAATCCACTAATGCTGTTTTGATTATTTCCCAGTGTATCTGGCCGTTTCATTGACCGCGCGTTATTTAAATGCTCAGCCCGAACGGTATTTGTCTAAACTGTACACTTTGTCACAGTGCACGGCGAAGCACGATATGACCTCCTGTAATTTATTGTAGAAACGTTTTTACCACTCTCAGACTAACACACACGGATAAACAACACTATGGTTTATCAAATAAAAACACCCCCCCCCCCCCCTTTTTTTTTTATAAATCGTGAGGTCGTCTACAGATGCTGCTGATACGCGTTTGTTCTCTTTTTCCCCAGTGATCACGGCGGAGAGCGACGGTGCGAGCTGTAAAGTCCTGCCAGATTTGCACTAGACTGTGATTAAGTTCTGAGAGCAGCTGAGAGAGAAAAATGGGTGGCGATGGCTGCAGGAGTTCTAATAAACCGGGGATCAAAATGCAGGACGTACTGATGACTCATCCAGTGATGAGGACTTAGCCAAATCTGGGAATGACATTCCCTAATAGCACCAATCTCTAAATGACAGCATGCAATTTCTCAAAAAACACACGCTGTTGCTTTAAATTCCAATTAGGTGTCAGGAGGGCAATGCTTGACTAATATCCAGCAGATACAGGTCTGACTGCCTGTGAGTGAGGATATCTTATATAATAATATCCCGAGTCAAGTCAGACAAGCCGGTGCCGACTTGTTCTGCCGGGAAGTAAGTTTATATGATTCTGATTTGAAACCATAATTAATGTTTTGACAGAAAAAAAATGAAATGTTGATTCTGTATCTTTGCGAAACAAATGTTCCCTCTTGCAATCGGCTATCTGCTCGCAGCAATTAAAGAGTGATTAAACTTCTTTAAAGGCCGTTAAAACCTATTTTCTCGATGGGCTTCTTACTTTGAGTGATCCGCGTCGTGGTTCTGTTTTGTTTGTCTGCTGTTCTTGCCGCTTGACTCGACTGCCAGACTTTAATTAGCATTCCTCCCCTTTTCTGCCTTTTAGCGCTGCTGTCCCCCCGCTAGCCTGGCACTAAGAAGACCTTTGGGCATCCGTCCGGCGACTTCGGGGAATTCCCCGCATTGTTCCGCGCAGCTGGAGTCGGAGCAGAGGTCTAATCAGCCAGAAGAAGTGAAAACACGTGTATCTCTGGAGGACATTTACACTAATAGGAATATTGCTGGTACAATGGCTTGAAAATGAAACTGTCATGAGAGAAAATCGGCGTGGAAATGGCTGACCTGGGGTCAAACGATACAGCGGTCTGCGCTGTCATGACAACTGAGCCGAAACTAGCGTAAATTCACGCCGGCCCATTTGTGCCTTGTCTCACTTTTGGACCTTCTGTCTGCAAGGGTTTATCAAGCTGCATGCCGGTGCGTTTGCTGTCCGAACTACAGGCGCTTTCATTTATTACTGCTGCGTCACATGGATGTAAATAGTTGATATTGTGGTGTAATTGCAGCTGCAACTTGCAAAGCAAACGCCCCAGACAATCCGCCTCGTGAACAGCGCTGATTGATAATTCGCCTGATATCCTTATATCGTGCACCATCGTGCAGATTTAGGAGTCTGGAACACACGCATGCAGGCGCCGTGGCAAGTTGAGAAAGAAAAAGGAGGACACACACACACACACACACACACACGTGCACGCTCATTTCAAAGCACAGGGGAAAATCAGTCTCCAAATGGATGAAATAGTTTTTCTCAAGCGGGCAGCGGGTGGAATGATTAACGTGTTTGTGTGCAGTGGGATGCCGGAGACCCTGGCGCTCTCCACGGCGCTGATCCTGCTCCTGGGAGTGTCTGGGGAAAGCTCAGTTGTTGGCTTTAGGTCTGATTCTGGAGCTGGACTGAGTATGTTTTGCTTCCGTTGCTCTGCTCATCACTGCTGCACGCTGCGGTCAGATGTTAAACCTCCAAACAAGACAACCAAGAAGGGATCATAAGAAACTGTTAAAACTGAAATGAAGCTACGCAAAGCTACGCAGCTCCAATCACTCCACTACTGTCATGTCCTCACAACAATGTGACTCTCCTTACTGTTACTCCCTCTGGAGAACACCGGTAAACGTACCAATCGCACAAACAATGTTTGTTTGATCACCCGAGATAAAACTAAATCTTTGTTTAGCAGCAGGAGTGAACCCAGCGCTTTGGGTTCAGTTGAGTTCAAATCCTTTGCATCGATCTCCACTAGTAACCTTTTATTAACGAGGTCACATCACACACAGTAGCCCTTATTTATAAATGCACTTAAACCTGCTGCAGTAAAGAAATGGAAAACCCTTATTATTATTATTATATTATTATTTTACTTTTTGCTTTGTGATGTTAGTGATATGGACAACAAATACATATATTTTTAACACATTTTGATGTAAATTTATCTTTTTGGTTGTTATTTTTTAAGTTTGCAATGAAATATTAATTTAAAAAAAGCTACATTTTACATGTATTAATAGAAAAATAAGGCACAAAATGAATTTTTAAAATATATTTCCTCCCATTCTTTATAAACAATCGATCATCATTACAGCAACAAACTCATGCGTATTGCACTTCGCCGTCTGGAGATGCCGTCTCCTCGAAAACACACGAATGCAACACGATGCATCGTCAAAGAGGTCACGCACGGGCAGAATTCATTTAATGATAATAAAGATAATAATATACTGCGCTGATTAATGCGTTCATGTTCTCAGCTACATGCAACTCCTGATTCTCCTAAACCTCCGTGCAGGAGTGTGTGCACCTCTCTGCAGATGAAATGCAGCTTCTGTTGACATAATCCAGGTGAGACGGCGTCGCGGCGCCGTGTGCGCTCTTAGTGTCATTTGGTTGCAGTGATCTGGCTGAGCTGAGCGTGGAAAAACAGCTCAACCTTGCTGAAATCACCTTCGAAATATACAGCGTGGCGCAATTCCCCGCGATCACTAATGAGCAATCACAGCAGCGCCTCTCATCCCCTTTAAAAGCAGCAGACAGTTGCTAATGAGCCTGGGGGGGAGGTGGGGTTGACGAAACGAAACAGGTTCCGGGATTCACAAATAACACAGCACCCCCAAATTTTAATATACAGCTCCTGAAATATGCTCCGAAGGGCAAACGATGCTCCGGTTTGAATCTGAATTCACTTTTGAAGGGACGCTTCGCACGCCATTAGCCACCGACGGGAATTTAAGATGTTTTAGAAGACAGTGATACCAGTGATGTCGCTGAATACGACCCAAGAGCCGAAACAGAACCACACCTCTGTGCATAAATTCTGCCTCCGGCCTTCAAAACCGTCAGTCCCTGCCAGCGCGATTCCAGTCTGCCAATGCAAATAACGGCCTGGACGGCTCCTGAGCGGGCGCGGCAGGACAGCGTTTGTGACAGTCTGAGCACTTTGTCTGCAATTATTGCAAATTAAGACCCGACGCGTCCTGCAAACATGCGTCCTTTTCGATTTGCCTGTTTCCAGTCAGCCACATCGGGTTTCTTTTCTGCATAATAACGTCTCTGATGCGATGAACGTCGCTGGCGTAAGTTTTGTGACCTCCGGAGAGAAGAGCAGTGCCCCGAGGGCTGATGGACCTGCATTTGAATACTGTTATTGTTTGAATATACGCACTGTGCGCTGAAGCAGAGGGTCATGTACCTATGTCGTTACACCCCGTTGTCGTTTTGGGAGATTAAGCGAATAAATGAAGGCGCTGTGGCTGTTTGACCCGCGCGTGCAAAGCACATCCCTCAAATTAGAGGCTGCAGATGGAACGCACACATCACACGTCCCCGCTGATGTACGACGACTGCAGATGCTGAACCCACTGCGAGGTAATTACCTTATACATCTGACTGAGATGTGGATGGCTGATCATTGTTAGATTCGTCTATTTATTTAACTCATTTCAGATGTCTAACCATCCAAAATTACTATTTTAATATGCACTCAAACCTGGACTAGATGAATGTTTGTCAAAGTGAACACGAAAGGGGCTTTTTGTCATTTTTCCAGAGGTCGCTGCGTGCAACTCCACAGCCCAGAAAATAGCTTGATGCACTCGCAGTGAGTGCTGCTCTAAGCAGGTGGAAAAGCAAAAAAAACAAGTACCAAAATTGCACTGGTAATCATATCCAGGAATAATGATACAAATGAGGCTCATTATGCCCGATGTGCTGATCAGCACGGGATCGTGGAGGAGGATCGTGGCCTAACTCGACAGAAAGAGAGAAGCAAGACGTCGTATTTTTAGCAATTCATTACGACGATAAAAATCGGACTCGCAGTCGAGACTCGCTCGCAACTTGCAGATCTCACCGCAAGTGTTGCGTATCAAGTAAAAACGCTTGATGGCAGACAAACATAAAAAAAGCAATCGGTCGATACGGCTGAATTCATTTCAGTCATATCTATTTTGTGTCTGATTCCTGTCCAAAGCCATTATGCATAAATGCTGATAAATGCACAGCAGTACTGCAGTTCTGTAAACCGGCCGTCTGCACACGCAGCTTGGACAGGGGCGTTGACCTCGAGAGGACAAATACTAGTGTTCTGCTCATGTTCGCAAAACATTTCAGCATAGGCATAAAAAACAGAGTTAATGATTATATTGTTATGACGTTTATTCCTTTTTTAATCAATCATGTTGATCAAACTGCTTATGGGGCCACATTAGTGCAGGATCTGACACCGCGAGTCTATATTAGTTTCTGATAAACTAAATTATTCGCTATCAAAAGAAATTATTGTATGGATGCCTTATTGGCTCCTACTCCAAGTGTTATTCATTTACATTTGCAGAAATACGCTTCAGTGTGCTGCTTCAGGGCCTCCTCCACTTTTGTTTCTGGCCTAAAATATGAGATAATGAGTCCACACAATCCGCCGTCACGAAGCCCTGAGTCACACGCGGCACACCGTGAATTCATGTCACAAAGATTTATGGGACAGCTTCAAAAGCACCGCGAGAGGAGTTTGTTTACTTAGCACATTTCAACACGAAGGCAGTCGGGAGGGTTTCACGTGGAGAAGGCGGCGATATTAAATAAAAAAAGTAAAAATAAAACACAGAAAAGACAAATTTAAAAAGCGGGAGGCAAATTCAGGAGGAAGTCAGGAAGCTAGAGCGGAGAGCTGCAGAACGTCTGCGGATAAAATATGAGTAATGAGAGTTCACCCCCCCCCCCGTGACTGACCCTATCTGCTGCCTCCATGTCGGCGCTGCAGCTGCGACGGCACGCCGCTGAGGGTTTTGCACGAGAGCGGAAAGGAATAAACTCATATCCAGCAGCTGTCTGGATGAACTGAGCCATAGTTTGCACCGCAGACCAGGGACCAGTTCTGGGGTCGGCGGAGATCCGGGGCTTAGCGCTGAAATCTCTGAATGAGTCTTGGGTCCCGCTTTGATCTATGGATATCATAATATAGATAAGTGCAGTATGGGAAAGGGCAGGGATGAGTTATGTGGTCGGTCTGCAGTGCAGGCTGGACTCAGACCAGATGGGAGAACTGCTGCAAGTGGAGACTTCAGTACCACCATCACTGTCATCATCAGTGGGGACAAGAACAAAAACACATACAAGACCACACTTTCAGCTAATGTTAGCGCACTGGCTATTCAAGAAACGCTGTGTGGTGGTGGCGATGTTATTTTTAATATTATATTAATGTTGTAGTACGGCTGGTGGTTTTTAAGTGTCTTAATGATAATCTTTAATAATCTTAATCGCCAACACATTAAATTCACGCTTTTATTTTGAAATTTCAAAGTAAGACTCTAACGGAAAGCGCTTCCGCTTCCGGGTCACATTAAACAGGTGCAATCAGCAGACCGAGGCTGCACAAATGTCAGCGGCTGTGAGCGGCTTTGATCGGCGCCAGCTCGAGCATCCCTATCGCCGACTCGAATGCGCTCACTCAGTTCTCCGTGCATGCTTGAATCACCTGTTAGGCTCATGATTCGGCCCCCTCCCTAATGCACCAACCTAATTCTGCACGCCCGTGCACTCTCACACCGAGCGGAGCCCGAATACGCTCTGCGCTCTCTCGAATCTTTCCTCGTCAATGCATTTCCATACTGCTTCAAAACCGGATTCAGAGCCGCGAGCACAGCCCGAGCTAGCGTCGCCTTTGCCGGCCTTCGCTTTCCAACACAATTTCACAGCTAATTCAGGGGAGGGCGAGGGAGCTCCAGACAGTCGCGCAGTGCACTTCAGGTTGCAGCCATTTCATCCACCCAGATTTCCTGTTTGCTGAAGTGTTGATTAGAGTGGAACTGAAGCAGCTCCGGCCCACACTCCAATAAGCCTCCCATCGCTGTGGCCCGGCAGCAGCTTCACACTTGTTTAAGGGGAGAGCAGATGAGGAAGATAACCTCTGTTATCGCGGTAACACTCCCACCTGTGGCACGTTTCATAGAGGTCGCTGCACATTTGACTTTATAATTAGTGTAATTTCCTTCACGGCAGTCACTTATTGATTGCTTTGCATGTATAAAACACAGAAAACAGCCACAGGACCTTGTCTTTGAAGCATATGTCAGTGCAAAACTCCTTCACTTAAAGCTCAAACGCAGCATCGTCTTTTTTCTGTTTCCTCTGCGCCTGATGCAGTAATCACTCATGATTCACGACCTCCTGTAGATGACACAGAGGTCTAATTTATCATGTATCATCAGCTCGCTACTTGAATGGCAACACGCTGAGCGAATGGGACAGTGGGAGTGGGACTCCTTATGAGAAAACCCTCCTTCTGCTCAGTAATGCGTGTCCCGCTGAGGTACAAAACTAATTACTCAGTAATAACAACCCTGGATGGCTGCTGCAGACGCACACTCATGCATTGGAGAGGTAATTAAATATACAATAGATAGGAAATTAAAGGTCAGACAAGCTTCATTTTTAATACATTGTCGTCCGGCTTGATTTAATGATTTGCTTTGTGACCGTTTGGCATCGCTAATAATTGAATAATAGGCGCGGTTTACTCGCAATCACAGTCCAGTTGCATGGTTTATATGAAGAAACGTGTATATTTGCTCCGTTACCTTGTAAACAGCATAAAAAAAAATAGATCTTGCTCAACAAAAATGGTTTTCGGTAACCCACGTCAGCGTTCCTGCCTGATGCCATTAATATATTAATATTCAGCGCGTCGTTGCAGGTACAAAGTAGGTATTTCAGGTTAGACTCATCAAGCTTAATATTGTGACAGTGACGCTCGCTAACGGGATTAAATTAAATTTAAATGGATAATACTGAAGAGTTAAATCCCCTTCTCCATTATCTATCCCATAGCAATGCTAAGACACTGACGGGAGCTGGAGGAGCCTCAGGTATTCAGGGCCTGCCGTGTGTGTATTTCACATGCTAATTGTCCCGCAGACGTAGCCCGCGTGGCTGAGAGGAAAACCTGGGCCGTTTACAAATGGGTATAATTATCAAGAAGGCGCCGCGCTGCAAAACTGTTGTCCCTTCAACACGAGCACACGAGTTGATTTCAGGGATGCACCTCAAACGCACGCAGCACCCTTGACGCACACACAAAAATGGCTGACCTGTCGATTAATCACTAGCATAGAAAACAGCGGGACCTCAGGGACTGCGATGTTATAGATATGAGATAGCCTATAAATCTAACAGGGACCTATAACTGGGGGCACTGAGGGAAAGCGCATGATGAATGCCGGAGACTGTAGTCATCTCTTCTTCTAAACACCGTGCGGGGATAAATTAGCAAGTAGCAACATTTGAAAGAAAGTAAAAGAATAAAAAGAGGAGCTCATTACGGAGGCTTACTGAAGAGCGTGTTTACGGCGAGACGGAGGCAGATAAATATAAAGACAAAATGCTGCGTGTGTTTAAAGCAGACTTTATGGGCTATCGTTTAATGCTGCAAACTATGGGGACGAGTCAGGCTGCAGCAGCGGAGCCTCAACACCGACGCCACGAAACTGACGATCTGAACCTTTGCAAAAACTAATTGGAATTTGGTTAAATGAGGTTAATGATGTACTTAACCCCTATGCCGCTGCTTGATATTGGACAATATTTTATGCATACGATCTCTGTTGCACATGAGTTGCATCACATACGTTGGGTCTAGTGATTGGCGATAACCATGGGAAAGTCCAATGCACGTGCACAGTTTGAGTCGGTTCAGGTTTGGGTTCAGGTCCCTCTGTGATGCAGAACACAGCGTTGGCACCGTGCTGCAGAACCTCTTGCCTTTTTCTTTTTAATTTTTGAACCTAAGTAGAAAGTAGACTGGATCCGTTCGTGCAAAAGAAGTGAGCTCGGGGTTTCGGATAAAGTTGGTGAAACCAGGAAACGCGCAGGAAATTGCAGTCCTCATCTCGGCTAGAGATGGCACGGCGGTCCTCTTCTCCCGCTCCTCGCTGCGTACCAAAGTGCTCCCTCTCACCTCTGTGATGATGTCCTCCTCAGGCTCATCGCTGTAATTAAAAAAAAAACATACTTAAACACGTTTTGAGGAATGAAAAGACCCAAAATGAAGACTGTGAGTGCTCTATTTGAAGCGAACTAAACAGCTGAAGGATTAGTCCGTCGCTCATGGGGCAGATTAGTCGGGGTATGAAGCAAAATCGCAACCAGACTGCGTTTAACACCTGAAGTAAGTTAACTTACCCACTGCCACTGCCATTATTAGGGGTCGCGAGCTAGCTTTGAGACCAGCATTTACATTGTAGTTACTTTACTCACTCTGGCGTGTGATCACGAGTGTTTAGAGAGGACGCGGAGGAGCTACATCCTCCATGGTAAAGCACGTGAAGTCAACATTAAGGTCCACTTAAAAGCTTTTTAAATGTGCACAGCTACCAGAGAACAGAGTAGGCCTGTTTGTTGCATTGCTGCATTGTAGATTCCTGCAACCTGTCAAACTGCTGATAACAAATCACAAGAGAGAGCCCATTGTGCATACACATAGCTGAGTAAACTCTCTTCACCAGCTCTGCATCGGCCCTTTGTCAGAACTCTGTTGCTCTTAGTCGTATAAGTCATGGCAACTTGCGCGAGACGTCAAGCTGGGCCCGTCTTTGATCCCACAGCCTGTCACATCGCATTCAGGACTGGTAAAGCAAATGTAAGTGTCCCGCAAGGCATGTCTCATGACGGCACAGCCGGGAAAAGCTGCTCGCTGCTCGCTGCTCGCTTTGATGAATCCCACGAAGGTGAGACTCAGACGTGCTGGGCTCTACAGTTTTCCCGCAGCACAATAAAGAGGCTCCTCGCGATCTCGAAAACATTTCACGCGGCTAAAACTTCCTTCTGAACTTGTTTTTGACGGGTTCATTCCTTGTCTTCTCACACTTCCACACACACGCGCGCACAATCATTCACAAACTCTGGCGATGAACCGAGAGCGCCGCCGCCGCCGCCGCCATCGACTGTCACACGTTCACAATGACCATATGTTGCGCGTCTTGTCTATTCTTGTACCTCGCTGGTGTGACTCGCTGGAACCTTTTTCCGGAGGGCCCCTTTTGGGAAAGGTGTGAATCTCGGTTGCTGCAGTTAACCATCTCACACTTTCAGTATCAAGCTCTTTGATTTACACCAGTGGTGCTCGAGCATATGCGTCGAAACGGGAAAGGCTAACTAATGAATAGAGCTATTCACATATACCTGATGTGTCAGGTTAGCGCTTACACTTTTTAAGGACCGAGGCAAACGAAGCACTTGCGAGGTCATATTTTCAATCGCTGAAGTCAAGAACACGATATTCTTCCTTTAACTACATCAACAGCGTTCATCGCTTTGTTTCTTTGTCACAGTGTCACAGTTTCCTGGTCACGTCTCGATGTCGTTACTGAAAGCATCAAAAAGCCGAACCGGCCAAACTGAGATTGTTGAGCGGGCGGACTCATTGTTCGTCAGGATCCACTCTGCAGCCGAGGCGCACAAAGACACATCCAGCCGGGGTGAAATTAGCAGCTGCGTCCTACGAAATCGCAGCTCGCGGACGAGGACGTGCGGCGTGGACGAGGATTTAGGAGCTTCAGCCGACGGAGGAGCGGAGCAGGCAGCTGGAACGCTGGCTCCGTCCCAGTTCTGTATTAACAAGTCAAGTGCTTTCTAGTGTGATATCCGGTAACTGCCAGAAGTGCCTGTTCAGGCTGCGAGCATGTGGAAGTTATTCAAAGCGCACTGGGACATTATGGCGCTGTCTTGTCAATCGGGCAAACACATGGCTCACTCGATCTCAAATGCTCCTTTTGTTCCTATGTGGGAATAAAATAAAGCCCATTAGTAGAAAGAGGAATCCAGTGTAGCTCGAGGGCTAAAGGGAGCAATTAACAAAGCGATTAAATCAGGAAGCATGTGCGCCCGCTGTATAAGAATAGAGCATTATATATATATTTTTATGGTTTCTGTCTGATGCAAGGAAGGAAAATCTCTGAGAACTGAGAAAACGATTGTACCAAACATGATGTGTTTATGCCTGTAATGCCAATTTCATATCATTAAAGGAGGTCAGAGCTCTATATTACGTAATGATCTTCTTTATTTACGGTTCTCTCATTGTTGCTGTTACTGCAAACAGCTGGACCGGGGTCGTGCGGCCAACCATCGGCGATTGTACGACGGAGATCGAACTGATGCAGCAGAACACCACGGAACATTTCAGCGTGCGTCGCTCGTGTTCCGCCCCTTCAGAAGACTTCAGACAAACACCGAACAATTCGTACACCGCCGCACTTAATAAAGCGAGGAAACAAAGACCCGCAGCTCAAAGGCCTTTTCCGCGAGAAGGGAGCAGAGCGCTTAAAAGCTTTCTTACCCATTTTGGTCGCTGCACTTTGAACAGACAATAAAACCACCTTTTGTGATCTCAGGTTATAACCACAGGCAGATTTCTCAGGGAGACCTATTAACTCAAACGTCGTGAGCGAGCGTCCTCCAGAGAAGAACAGCTAGCATCGCCTTAGAAAGCTTTCAGGTGACATGAGGAGAAAAGTCAGGTGAAAAGAGGTCGGGCTGGATGGACGGATCAGCAAAACATCGGCGTTTAAAGGCGGAAGACCTTAAACCGAAACCACCAGGGACCTGGGAGCAATAGACCGGTTTATGATCGACATCTGAAAAAGGTAAATCGTTAAATCAAAGTGGAGAAGAAAGGCAGCTCTCCACGGCTCTCAGTGGTGCCTCAGAGGTCACGTCGAGCCACACTTTAGTGAAAACCCCAATGATACTGTGTATTTACCCTCTCCTGTGACACAATTATTGTTCTAATCTGAACAACAGAGCGCCGTTTTCCAAAGCGCGTCGATGATTTTAAGATTTCAAAGCGGAGGTACAGTGGCGACGCACTGTACGGCTATTAAATCTCCTTTTTCAAGCCGTAATGGTCTTTTTTAATGAGCTCAGGACCAGTCCCTAAATCAAAGAAGTCAATGAATAGCAAATTGGAGCAGTTCTCAGTGGCAGCGCTCCCTCTGAACCCGCAGGAACCTTTCAGAGTGATAATCAAGGTATTGGATAAGGTAATTGCTGTATTAGCTGCTACTTCCCACTGAGTTGCTAATTATTTACCCAGCTTTGGAGCAGGTGAACTTTAACTCCGGATATCCATAACGTGTCTCGTTCTCCGGGGAAGAAAAAAATAAAAAAGGGTCAAAAATATAGATCACGTCGTTGTGAAACCGTGATTGCAATTACGGACCATTCTTTTCCGGCGAAGCCCGCACTTGTTGTGACCTTAGAGGAAATAATAAGACGAGGAGAAGAAAGGTCTCAGCATTTCAAAGGTTCGTCTTGGAAATTGTGGCGCGATATGAGAGGGTTGTTTTTTTTTTTAATGTTTTTATCGCTCCTGAAATAAAGCCCTCATCTTCCGACACATGATGGCTCATTAAACCGGTCTACAGATGCAGCTTTATGGTCTGCAGGCGGGCTCCGGGGGGTGGGGCGGCGAGGGATTCACTGCCGTCTATTTGTATCAACGCGCTGTATACCACGCGGTGGCCAGCTGCAGCTGGCACAAGCTCGGTTCAGACGCCTTTTGCACAAATAAGACGACATGACTGAGGCAGTAAGACGTTTAACACAGTTGCACACACGCGGTGATCAGGCAGAACTGAGTTTGAACTGGTTGTTTTTAGAGTCCAGGCCCTCCAGAAATGGAAATCCAAGTCATTTCCTGCACAAACGACACTTGGAGCGCTTTCATCGGTCGGATTGGACGCGCAACTCTCCCACTTGATTCAACAGATGGCCGGTCGCTGTAATGCATCCCCTTTCAGTAACAGCGGCCGAGAAGTAGGTGCAATTATACCGTAAGAGTGGGAAAGAGGGGCAAATGTTTCGTTTTGCATTCGTGAGATTAGCGTATGTTAATATGAAGCCTTGGCAGTCTGAGTTAGCGTCTAGCACTGGTAGTTGAGAGTATCTTCAGGGGGAGACACGGACTAACACGATGCATCACTCTGCCACTGCTCCAGAGACAGCGCATGGAGGACGTTTGCATTATAAGAATAGAAAACCACTCATGCATGAGGCATTTACATTAATATTGTATCAAGATAGCAAATCCAAACCTGTGCTTTAAATTAATTCAGCACAACAGCCCAGTGTCACATTCCCAACTGCAGCAATTAAGCATTTTATATTTTCTGCCGGTCCAATTCGCCCCTTTGATTGGCTTCTCCATGGCAACAGCGGCCGAGGCTAAAGGGCCCCGCCTCTGAAAATTAATTTCTGATTAGGGAGAAAAATGAGACTAATTAACAATTAGCGCATCCACCGCGATGAGTGAAAAGTCACTGCTGAGCACTCAGAAAGTTTTCACATCGCCGCTGCTGATTGGTGGCTGTGAGGTGCAGCGTCCCATCCCGCCGCGCGACACAGGAAGATCCCCCGAGCTGAAGCGCGAACACCTGTTTGCTGCTTGCTCATCAACCCGTCATCATCATTTCCTGCCGTGGAAGCGAACGCTGAGCTGTACGACGCATCATGACTGAGCGGTTTCCAAGCATCCTTTACTTGTTTGACCAATTAATTAATAAGCCTCCGTGATTACAATTATTATATCTTCATAGAACTAATTTCATCATCAACCCTATTAAACTGCATAATCAGACTAATAGGGTGCGAATGGGGAAGTCACTCTGCATTAGTTCTCACGGAGCTGTGTCATTTCGCTGTTGGAGGGAGCCGCTGTGTTCCTCAGTCACCCCGAGTGTGGTGCAGCGACACATGTGTACGCTAGATTTAGTACATAATGAGTAATATAAAGCGCCGCGTGCAAATACATTTACAGTATTGCAGATAGCGGCTGTAGTAATTAGCGCAGATGGTATCGAGATGATAACAAACCTGAGCCCTGGCAAGACAAAAGTTAGTCGAGTCTCCCCGGTTTGATGCGCAGCTTCAAAGTTCACAAATAATTAGGTTTCTGCAGATTTCTGCAAACACAGCATTATATTTATATATAAATCTGAATTGGTTTGAATGCGTTTCAATAAATGAGGCTCCTGGGGCGCGCATGCTTCCGGCTGGCGGCTGACTCCATCCTTAAAGGTCTTTAATTACCCGGCTTTCCAAATTTTTATTTGCAGACACTACCCAGCGTGAGGACGATGCTCTCGATGATGCAAATAAGAGAAGTTTAGTTAAAAGGGTATTTATGAGCGTTAACTGAAACCTAACGGCGCTGCGCTCACGCTCGCTGATCCGGATCGCTCACCCACACTTGTCAGTCACAGTGTTGCACCCAGTTATTATATTACTATTAATACTTTATAATATAACACCACACTTGACGTGAAATACAGAGTGATCACACTACTCACTGCTTCCCCTTTTTGTTTTCTTCTTATATTTACTTTGTTCTCGCTTTATTTCTGCAGCATGAGCGTGTGAAACACTGCGTCGTTGCGTTTGTGCGCTCACGGTGTTATGAAAGGATTTTTGGAGAACCCTGATTATGTTTCTTATATGTGCAGGTCATATCTTACAACAGTTAGACGTTAGATCAATGCAATAGAGATCTGCTTGCAAATAACACACACTGCATGCGGCGCATACACCCAAGTTGAACTTTGCATGTAGCTGATATGCCGATCCTTCCTTCTTCATCGTCGTGGTAGAAGGAATCAACACACACGATGAAACAGTCGCAGTTTGGTCACGTCTGTTAGCTTACAGGCGTTCAAACAACGACGTCTTTTGGTGTCAGACGGCGACGAAACAGCAGCCTCGAAGGTGAACGTCCTGCGTGATTCCAGCCTCCCTCCACTTTCTCGCTCTTCATAAACCATCGACATTTTTTATGCGTGGCATTTGGATGCATCTGCAGAGATTTCAAAGACGGGCACATCACCTGCGTGCAAAGTCATGTTGTTTATACGCACGTTTGAGAGGCTGGACTGAATTATGTCTGACGGCAGTAAGAAGAAGGAGGTAAAATATCAAAGCGACCTAATAACTCTGTGTTAGCAATAAAAATATGATCAAACCCAGAATAAGACTGACAATCAGGAACATTATGTTGAGCGCGTGGACATGTTGTACCCACACTGTCAGCAGCTGTCCCTCTTTGAAATAAGAGCTGCTGTTGTCTGAGCGAAGGCACTTTGGGGAGTTTGCCAAATCCGAAACCGCTCTGATTGGATGGGTGTTCATAACTTTTCACTACGGGGAGACAATCAGAAATAATTGTTGCTCATTGACTAGGCTTTCTGAAGAAATGCCTGCGCCGTCTGACAGATGTTTCCAAACTTTTAAATTCAAGCACTTTAGCCAGAATGAGAGCGTGCATCAGAAGTCGCTCAGGCGGCGTCTCATTGGACGCTGAGTATAAACAAAATAAATAAAACTGTAGCTTTTTTAACTTTTTCTTTAATCTTGTTTGGCTGTACCTGCATAATTATGTGTTTTTCTTTTAAATATGAATATATGAGGGGTTTCTTCTTCCTACAGAGCTTCGTGGCGTAACTACAAAGCACAGACTTCACTGTAAGCCCAGCAGGATAAAATCCAATAAGCCCCCGCTGGATTGAACAGGAAGGTTCTTGCAGAGCACAGTTAATTTTTCCTGCAGCACTATTTCAGGGCGCTGAATAGAGGGCACAGGACTTTCGCTTGTCATGATTTATGGCAAAGTAACAGCCTTGTTAAAGTTACTCCAATTACAGATCCTCTTTACCTGGTCAGGCTTACAATCCTGCCTCTGGAAACCCATTTGGGTCAGAGAAGCCTCCGATGACCACATATCTAAATCAGAAGGAGACTGGCCGGAGCCTGAAAGACTCCCTGCCCCCCATCTTTCCGCCAAGAAACACTTTTGAGCACTTCTCCGCTCCGAACAAATGATATCTAGTCTCCCTCTGCGCTCGCAGCTTTTGAGGAATGTGTAAAATGTGTCAAGATCACCTTCTCCACTTTACGGTGACCTCAAAAAGCTTTTCGGGAAGCTGTTATGTGTTTTTTTTTTTTTTTTTTTTGTTAAGGGACAAGTTTTGACCTTCACGCAAGAAAAAGTATAGTTATTGGAGTGTGTTCATTTTTTCCTATTTTCCGCTCAGTCATTGCGGGGCGACTCGCTGTGATGGTCATTAAAATGGAAACAAATTGTGTCTGGTGCTTCGGAACAAAACTGGACCAAACATCCTGGAACACGTCTGTCTTTTAATGTCGCGTGGCTCCTCAGATGGCTGCAGCACATCCTGAACACATGCTGATGTGCTTCCTTTCTTCCCTTCTCCTTTCTTTTTTTAACGTGCATGCTTTTCATTTTCTTTTTCCTCATTATGACTAAAAGTAATTAAGGGTTATTTCTATTTACCACTGGCCTGGTGCAGCTGTGCTTGAAGGTGTTTATTGTTTGAAGGTAATGCAGACATGTCGGACGGTGGTAGCGCTCTAATTTCCACCCGGACGTCTTCTGTAACCTCTAAGTCCGACCGCCGCTACCAGGCGTCGAAGCCGAGCTTTTAACCTGAATCTGTTTCTGACCTTAACGCTAAAGCCAAGCCAAAACATTAAGGATCGTAACCTTGCTTCACACTCCTAAAACTCAAATTGGACAGCATTTCCAAAACTCAAAGGGAAAAGTGAGGCCTGACCAACATATACTCGTTTTTTTCTGTTCCCAATCAAAAAAAAAAACAAATTTTAAAGCTGGAAAAATGAGAAACGAAATCCTTTTAAGCTCTAAAACCAAAGAAGCAGTCCTCACGCCCCACACTGTCCTTACTCTCAAGGTCTGTGGCTTAAATTGGAAAGTTAGGACCGGCCAAAATGGCCTCACTTCCCAAAATGTTCCCAGTTTCCACTTCCCAGTGTCCTCATTTGTCAAATATCCCCTTGCTCTTAAATTCTTCAGCTCAAACTGAAACGAGTGGCTCGGCTAAAAAAGCCCTCGCAATCCACGGCGTCCCAGACTTTCAAGGTCTAAAGCTTCTGTTTGACGGCGAGAACAAGACGTGGCGTCCTCACCGTCTGCAGCGCTGCTCGCTCTCAAGACCTGCAGCTTACACAGTGTTGTTTGCAAAGGCACGACAGCGACAAAATGCCATTACTCTCCCAAAACATCCCTCAAAACATCCTCACTCGGAAACTACAAACGCCAGGAGTGCAGAGCACGCAGACGTTGACGGGAAGAGCTGAGTAAAACATATATAAGCGAAACAGACGGTAAAGTAAAGGTCACCGGAGTGTGAACTAGCCCGTAACACAACCAGAAATGGGATCCAGACCTAACAAGACGATTACAAACTGGGGCATTTACATATTTCCCGCGGCGTGCCTCACTTCCTGTGGCATGTTTACCTCCCAGACACCGTTTCGCCTGCGAGACGCCGCGCTTCTCTCCCGTGCCGAGCCGATGCACGCGCGTGTTACATTTTGCAGCTTCCATCAAAAGGCTGCACTTATCGAGACAAAGTGCCCTGCTCCCTCACGCTCTGTAGGAGATGTACATCAAGCTGGTGGACATTTAGAAGTACTTTTCTAAAAATAGGGCCTTTGCTGGAGATCCATTGGACACAGCCAAGCCATCATTCACGTTAAACACTTGTCACGCGCAGCAGAGGACATCTTTCAGTCTCTCTTTCTAAAGGCTGCATCTGTAGATCATTGCTTTTTTTTTTTTTTTTTTTTTTTAATGCATTCATCTCCACTGCTCACGCCCCGACTGGAGAAACCTTCTGCTGAATCTGCCGCGAATGCCGCCTTTTCATTCGTAGCTGCGAGAGATCAAACGCGCAACTGCCAGCAGGCCAGAGGCGTTCAAGGGGAAAACAGTATCTACTGTGTGCGCAGCTTTACAAGGAACATCACACGCTGGTACTTTTACAGGGCTGCAGGTCGTCAGCGCGCCATGTGCAGGATAGGCTTGGCCCTTTCTAACTATTCCATTATCAACAGCATGCAATTTGTATTTTTTGCAATTTAGCACCGCTACAGCTTCTCTGATTCACTTGTATACACGCGTATGATGACTTATGATGCATAGCAACGTCTTGGCTTTGCTAACAGTAGTAGCGTCTCATCCGACAGTCATGCAGCCAGTCTCTCTTGCAGCCTTTCACCACTCTCTTTCTTCGTCACTGTCCTCTATGGGATGTTCGTGTCTCCCGTGCTGTCACTAGAGTCCAGCTCTGTTGCCTGCTCCTCCAGATCTACTGCCCATTAGGCTATGTCACCGCTCCCTGCGAGCAATCCCCAGTTGGTCTCCTTACTTGTGCATTACGAAGCATCCAGACCCCTTAAAGTCACCGGGGACAGGTTGACTTAGCGCTCACCGGGTCCAAACCAAGCAAAGTGAGGCAGCTTTTAGCTTCTACTCCTCACCTGTCGAGCGAGCTTCCTGAAAACCCGAGATGTGCTGCAACTTTCAGCTCATTTCATTGGAAGAACATTCCTGTTACCCAGTAAATCAGATGTATAACGTCTTTTGAATCTGTAGCTATTTCGACTATTTGTTCGCTTTTGTTTTTACGGTCTTTTAAACGCACCTCTGATGGTTTCCCCTAATGTCTTATTTCAAATTCTAATCCCCTGCAAAGCACTTTGAATCGCCTCGCATCTGAGCGGCGCTGTATAAATAAACTAGACTTGCCTTGCGAGCTGAAGTGTTGCATACTGTAATGCAGAAGATCGTACCAGCTCGAGCTACACGGTGTGAAAACGGGCGTCCGGGGCACAGAGTGAGAACGAAAGAGCGGCCGTTCTCCCAATTACAGTCAAAATGGCTTTGAATCTGTTATTAAAGCTCAAACAGTAACATAATGTTGCTTTAAACCATCAGTGATGTTACTCTGATGTTTACTATCCTCATCTTTTCATACTTTACTGGGTTTCGGTGCTTTTCTGCAGCACTGAGGCAACAGCATGCATCAGGTTTTAGTCCTTTCAGGGGATTTCTTTACAGCAGTATAATAATAAAAGAACACCAGCCTTTTCCTTCAAGAGTTGTGATTTACTTCTCTGGTGTGCCCGCTATCCCTTCGACCTGGCGCACCTGCGGTGAGCATCAGCGATCTCCTATACGACTGCTGAATAACCCCAAAGAACAGGTTGGACCACGTGGGTTTTAAAGTAGGAGGGAAATGTACTCTATAGGAGACCAATGTGAGCGCAATGGACCGCCAAGATATGAAGAAAAACTCCAATGTGCTTTATTATTTATTTATTTGTTTGTTATATAATATGTTCAGTTCAGCTGTATCCAGGCTGCAGTTAGCGTAGCCTGACTGATGCTGACCGACACCGAAGCCAGATGGCTACCGCTGATGTCTCCACACAGGTTATTATTGCAGCGGAACGAAACGTGCGAATAAAAGGCATAGATGAGGCGGCCAAAGCAGCCGTGACTCGTGAACGTTTCGCATGACTCGGATGAGTCAGCGCCGTAAAAAAAAACCGGCTGGAGCGGGAATCTGCGGGGGAAAATGGAAAGCCTGCGAGCGCCACCGTCCCCCGGCGTTAGCAGGTGATCACACGGAGGATTCAAGGTTAAAAGGATTCATAAATACTGCATTACAACCATATGTGTGTCATACAGCGTGCCGGCCCGCTGTGCCATCAGGACGGTGCCCTCTGTTTGAGCAGTTACGCGGGGATTTTCTGTGTTTTACATCTGTTTTTAAGCGTGCGGCGGTTTTGTTGCCTGGACTCCCCTGCAGGGGTTGATGCCGATCGGAGTCATCGTTTCCCAAGCATAGCCAAGAGCCTCTGTTCAACGATTACCTCGGGACCCAGCTCAGTGACCTCCGAACACGCGTCTGCTCCCGCTCGCGTACGTAACACACATCTGCGGCGGCGGCGGCGGCGTGAGCGAGCGCGGGTTTTTTATCTCTTTTCATCCTGTTTTATTTAACGCCCGTAATTGTCTCATCATTGGTGTATCTTGTTGTTTAATGAACTGATCTAAATGATAATGGCAATGTAATGACACCCCTCAATAAATATTTAATCTAACCACAACATGCTCCGTCACCTTGAGAGGGGCCGGCGCAGAAAATGAGAACCCTTTCAATTAACGCTGGCCTGGATGGAGCCGGTTTCTTCTGTACTCATTGACTCCGCTCTGTATTAATTAGCTGTGTTGCTGCATTGTGAGGCTTTGTTGACGCGCGCGTGGGCTCGCCTTGAAGAGCGCTGTACGCGTTGTTAGCTCTAATGGTCACATTAGTCATTTTGCAATGATGTCTTGCCTTGTAATAATTACAGTCATTATGCTTTTACACTGTGAAGCTGCAACTTTGAAGGTCACCAAAAATGAGCTCCCTTCCAGCTCCGCCATACGGCTCCGAGGCACGGCTTTCTTTCCCCGACTGCAGCCTGTTTCTTGAAGGGTGACTGGAGATGATACGGTATATTAGATATGATCATGTCTGGAGTCAACAGTCTAGACTTGTCTGTGTCCCGGCTACAAATGAAACGTTTTTGAAACGGCATCGCCGACCTTGTATCGAGGACCCACATTGTGGACGCTGCAATAGTCTCCTGGGTATTACCTGGGGAGGGTACGGGAGAGGACGAGTTCCCTTTTTGCTGAATTGAAAAGAAGAAAGGTCACTTGGGTGTTAGAGCTTATATAAACCCTGTGACCCCCCCACCCCCCAAAAAAATCTGAATGTCCTATTCATCGTCAGCGGTGCAGATCCAAAAGTGAGCAGCAATGCATTAGAGAGTTTTAGTTTTTGGAGTTAAGTACCCTGCAAGGAAAGAACAGGCAAAAAGAAAAGCTATTGAGCGGATGATAGGATGCTCTGGGCCAGAACGCCGTGTAAATATAGCGCTGAAGATGAAAAGTTGTCATCCATAGATTCGACTATCTTTCCGATATCCGTTCAAACAGTTTCCAGATCTGTTTGATGAGGCTCCTTCCAGCGCTGCGCCGTGTGCACGTTTGGATTGGCGTCGGACTTTGGCGGTCCCCCGCGGACTTGCGCGCGCTTCGAACCTCGGTTTGGGTTTCTCGTTTCATTTGCAGCCCCCCTTTTACACTTCACTTACGGTGCGTTTTCTGTTTTTTAAATATCAAAAATGAACATAATGGTACCCGTGTAAGGTCGTGCCTGAACCCGGATGCGGTCATAGATGATGTCACGCTTCAGCATCTTTTTTTTTTTTTTTCCCAACCTTTAAATTAACACGGGGTGAGTAACTTTTTTAATTATGCTCTGGAGAAATGTGCGAGACGCTGTTTGCGGACCACGCAGGTACATTAGCGTTGTAAATTGCTATGAATTTGTCCCGTCCAGGATTAATTACAATCTTTATTCTCTATGAACTGAGACAATTTGTAATTAACATTTGACCCGCGTGCTCCTCAACCTTTCAGTGTAACAACTAATTCATGCAAGCTTGTCCCATGTAACCTCATTAGATCCCGTTGGTGGTGTTTGAGTGTGTGTGTGTGTGTGTGTGAGTGTGTTGGAAAACGTAGGTGTAATTGCCGGTAATCAAGCTTTACAGCCAGACACCCAACTTTATGCTCAAATGACACCAAGGCTGCACTATGTCATGGGATTGTCTGGTTCAGAGCTCTTTATTCTTCCCGTGCAACAAACTCCAATGAAAACTCAACCAAAATGATCGCTGAGCTCTCGCTGCAACTTGGCTTTACTTGAAAATAAGTCCAGCAGGGAAACAAACACAAGATAAAATCATGCAGGTTTTAAGCTATGAGACAATTTTGACAGAGGAGGTATCTTTTTTATTTGGAGGTAGGCCACAAATAAGCCCCGGCTGCACAGGGAAACTGTCAATCCCAGCATAACAAACGTGGTCAAACCTGGACTTGAAGGTTGGCACAACCTGAGGTGGACGATGGGTCGTGATTCTCAAGTTGAGAAAGTCCAGAACAAAGGAAACTAAGGTCACGTGGAGAATGCGGGCATCGATCCCGCTACCTCTCGCATGCTAAGCGAGCGCTCTACCATTTGAGCTAATTCCCCTGTGAGCAAAGCTGAAAGAGAGACAGGTGAGAGCGCGAACGCAGCCCCCCCCACCCCAACCACCAGAAATTATGCAGTCGAGATCGCCGCATTGGGCGAATTCGCTGGGGTCAGCACGGCCGAGCCTCGCCCCGGGTGAACCGCCTTCTCGAGCACGGTGTCTCCCCTGCTGGGTAAGTTTAACTTAAGGTTTTGTTTAATTTTGTTTGGTTTTTTTTCATAAAAAGTGATTTTAATTAGGCAAAATTAACAACGGAACAAAGGCAGTTAAGCAAAACTACAGGGAAAAACTAAAAGTGACCAACCAAAAACAACGGCACAGCCACGAAGTCCAAAAATACATTTTCCAAAACTCCAGAAAAAAACAAAACTAGTCCCAACTAAAATCTATGACACAGCCACGCACGAAGCCGCGAGGCAAAGAACAATGAGCAGAGGTCTAGACGGCAAAAAGCAACGATCTGACAGGGACCGGAGGAAACAGCTGGGCATAAAGAAGACCTCCCCGCTCACCATCTTAAAAACTGTAACACCTTGTCTACATGTGTTCGCCAATGTGCCCACATCCTGAACCATAAAGAAGGGTAAAGCAGAAGAGGTGCATGTTTGTTCCCGCATGGCTTGTTGCGTATTTACAGCGTCCGCATCCACAGTTTAGTTCAACTCAGTTTTGTTTATACTGCACGAAATTCCAACAGACGTTATCTGGGTGCACTTTGGATTTGAAGCAGGTCTAGACTTTGCTCTTTGTAGTATTTGCAGAAACCCGACAATTACCACCGCGAGCGAGCGCTTGGTGACAGTGGCAAAGGGAAAAAAAAAACAAAAACAGTTTTTAACAGGCAGAAACCTCGAGCAGAACCAGGCTCTGGGTGGGCGGCCATCTGCCTCGACAGGTTGGCTAGAGAGAGGCAGGGAGACGAGAGAGAGCACAGCTTCACTGTAACAAACTGTTCCTAACAAACAAGTGTAAACTTAACACTCAGAAAACCAGTTTCCCTCTGCAGCTTATATCCATCCTGCAGATTTCATCAAACTACCAAATACATAATGTCTCGCTCTCATGTTAAGAAGCTACCTGCCAGCTAATCTCGCTGATCTAAGGGCCCGGAGGTAATTAAAGAAAACTCAACAAAAGGTTTTCGGGGGATAAAACTTGTTTTCTCAGAAAGAAAATCTAAAATGTAAAACGTCTAACAGCACACTTTCAAACACGCCCACCACTGCGTGTCAACACTGATGCCGCTCCACCATCTCAGATCTCTCCCGACGTCCACGCATGTCTTGCTTTTAGTCTCGACCTGGGTCCGGCGTTTAATCCCAGGCGTCACGGTTTACCTTTGTATTGCAATGTGTGTGTAAGAGTGTGTGTGTGTGTGTGCGTGAGGAAGGGAAGGTGCAACAAAGAGGGGTAACAACGGCGATAATGACCCTCGGCTTTCATCTCCGCGCCCAAACAGATTCTCGTTGTGCAGTCCGCACACCCTGTTTGACACAAGGAGCATCAATAATGTACCGATTCACAGCCGGTCAATGGAGGTGTATCATCTCACGCCAGTGCTTTGGTTTATTTCTTCTTCTTCTTCTTCTTCTGCGGATTTTCCCAGAAACTTACCAGCTCTTATGTATGTGGGGGGAATAAAAAATAAATAAATAAATAAATAAATAAATAAATAAAAGTCACAAAGAAACTGTCCTGTCTATTATTGCTCCTGTGCCATCATCTCAGATCATTTTAAAAGTACAATAAATAAGGTTTTCTTATCGTCTCCTAACAATAAAGAGCGTGATATATGTTCGGGGGTTTCATGAGGTTCCTGATCAATACCGGTGACTCGAGAATTACAGAGCCAGCCGCCGAGATTTATGGCTTTCACAAAATGCTTTCTAGTCTGCACTCACGCCATGTCCACGCTAATGGAGGGTAAAAATGCTGTTTACATGTCCAACGGGCTTCCGTCCTGCGCCGGTGTCTTCAGGCCGTCGACGCCGGGGCGTGGAAGCAGCGGAGGGGCGGTCGGCCTCTTTTCATTCCCCTCTTTCAGTTGGCAGAATAAATGGACTTATTACAGCCATCACCTTTGTATATCAGCATAATCAAACAAACGCTAAGCTTCTTCACTGACACAGTGCTGACTGCGCAAGTATAAT
This sequence comes from Datnioides undecimradiatus, assembly GCA_008933995.1. NCBI lineage: Eukaryota > Metazoa > Chordata > Actinopteri > Lobotiformes > Datnioididae > Datnioides > Datnioides undecimradiatus. The sequence goes on from WARS01000029.1 coordinate 22,259,983, forward strand.
CCGGTGATTTATTCAGGCGCCTTTTAGCCAAGACTAATAGTATTTTCTTGGCTATTAAACTCAGACTTAGATCCCAGATTTATACTGATTGATCACAAATGACAAAAAGTGTTAGAGTTGACAAAAATGTCTCTGTAACTGCTGTTAGCGCCCGGGTCGGGTCCTTTAAAGGCTGAAACTGAGCCGAAACGTCGCATTTCTATACACATAAATAACCTTATCAGAGTGGACGCAGCCACGGCGTTCAGTGTAACAAGAACCAAGAGAGGGAACCCACTGAAAGAGCACAAACTGTGCATATCTGCTGCCATACTCAGCTGCTTAACGGCGCACAGATGCTGCAGTGAGAGCGCGACAAGTGTTCTCGGAAAATCAGAAAATCATCTTTATGTGACTTTTAAATTGTGATTTTTTCGCTGTATGCAATATTAATCTAATAGCGTTAGAACTGTTGCTTTAATGTTTAGTGACGTTTGAGATGCTCGTGTGTGAGTTTGCACACATTAACGCACACACACACATGACCACGTACGCGCAGCTCTGGTGGCCTCACAGTCGAGTACGTGCTGGAGGAGGCTGCTCGGAGCATAATTACTAATTATACAGCTTGCTGATCTCTGTTATGAAAATGTGTCAGTGTGAAGCTGCTGACACTTATTAAAGTGTCCATTAAGCCCTGTAAACACATAACGCACTGAGAGGCCCGTGGCAATCCCAAAGGGAATGAGCCGATTCGTGCTTTTTTTGGGGGGTTGAACTCGGGCGCGTTCGTTTCTGATCGGAGAACAAGGGGACACGCACGACATGGGATTGCGTTGCATTTTTAAAGACGCATCCGAATGTGTCTGGTTCTAATCTGGCTCTCACTTATGCGTGAGAGCGTGTCGTTCTCTCTCTTGATATAGCGATTAGTTTTGAAGCGCTATGCAAACTACAGTGGGCAGGATTCCCCCGGGCAACAAAGCTGTCTTTAATAGCGTGCTCAGCGCTCATTACTGATGGGGATGAATCTTTGAGACACTTACCATCTGGAAAGAATAACTTAAGATGGCAACAATAAAAAAAAAAAAAAGTACTGTACATGTGGCTGAAACGCACAACGTCGCTCGTATCCTCCGCGCCACTGGAGTCCAGCGTCGTTGCGAGCAAAGCAGAACATATTTGTATTTCAAAGCTGCACAGTATGCCTCGCAGTCGACTGCAGTCAAACAGAATTATAGCAAAAGACAATGACAAAGACGCATCTGTTGTTCCTTTAGGGTGAATTGCACGAATAAGTTTGGAATGTAATGAATAAATAAAACAAACTGTAAGTGTAGATGGTGTTCGGGGGCGCTCGCAGCCGAGGTGAGCGCCGTGCCATCACAGGATGACACCTGAACAGCTGCAGCCGACACAAAAGACTAACCAACTCTGACTGATGGAGGGATGCAGTCGCTAATGGACTCAGAAATGGACTCGCCGAGGTTAGTCCTCATTGTCAACACAGCCATCACACTTGTCAGCGACACCTGATAACGAGCGAGAGTGGTCAGAGAACCTCTGCAGTGCAGACGTGTGAAGCGCGGTGCCATAACATTGTCTGCTGACGTTCAACTCAAACACCAGGAGCTCACAGAGCGTTTAAACGCTTCTTCAGCTCCGGGCTGACCCGGAGTAATCAAGCCTGACGAGCCGTTCGTCACTGAATCGAATTAAAATTCCCAAAAAGCAAACTCGGCATCGTTGTTAACGGTTCTCCAGTGTTCACGTTACATAGTTTTCACAATTCAAGTGTTGATCCTTCCCATCAGGATCCCTCATCATGGTTGCCATGGCGCTGGAGAGTACTTGAAAGTACTTGAATGAATATTTTGCTTACACTCCAAACCAGAATTTCTCCAGATTCACAACAATTCACAACCACCAGCTTTCACATCCTTTAATACAGAGCTGGTTATGGTCAGATGTGTTTTCCAACAAACATTTAAAAAAATCAAATCAGAGCATGTTTAATGAAATTTGGGCTAATTTGCATAATTTATTTTTGGTTTTACATTAATCTGAATTAAACCTTAGATTAATTAAGGTGAGTCATCCAAGTCTTTGTATAGGACAGTGAGTGTGAACATCATCAAATTTGAGATCATTTGGCTCGAAACGCGTCGTTACTAAAGAGCGACAGCCCTGCTCATCGCAGCCCCGCATGCTTTGTGTGTGTGTGTGTTGTGTACTGATGCGGCGCCGGTTTAACAGTCAGAGCTGTATGCATTGCTGCAGTGCCCCTCTCTGGGACAACACAGTATTCACTGTTATTATGACAACACACTCAGTATCTCAGCACTGTTGCAAAGGAAGGTGAATGCAGGGACATCAAACAGCGGTGCGTGGGGCACATGCAGCTGCAGTGATGGTCGGTCATGCTGATTTTGCTTTCAAAGCAGCGCAGATTTTAGTTTTCTGTAATATTAAATGTGATGTTTCAACAATCCTCCTTCCTCTCCTCCTCATCAGCGCGGTTACACAATGCTAAATAAGCACAGATGCCGTTTATTATTTATATTCTGGCGGATATGCGGCGGAGCAACATCTGGCCACATCAACGCATATAATTCATCTGGACACTGATTAGGGGGTGTGCTAGCTAGCGTCAGCAAGCTAGCAAGCTAATTTCACCGGGAGCAAACTGCTTGACAAATTGAAACTATGTTAAACAATTAATTAACGGGGAATAAACAGGTGTTTGTTGACAAAAAAGAGATGACACGCGTCCACGCGAGCGCACGCCGCTCTCATTCTGCATGCACAGCACATCCAAGCGAGCCGGGACGCAGCCGTGCATGCACAAAAAGCACACGCACACACGCACACGCACGCACGCACGCACCGTCTATTCTGGAAGCCGAAAAGACGGTTTGCAACATGCCAGTGTCACCGCGTACACACTGCGCACAGCTTCTACTTACAACCCACACAATAATAAAAAAGACAATGACGCGACAGGCCTCACGCTGGGTCTTTGGCGGCCTACTTACAATTAGCCAACTGGCAGATCAGCAAAGCAAAGCTGTTATTTTCAGAGCCGGGCTCCTCTGTATCGCCACCAAGGACAGAGCGTGATGGCATCTGACAAAACAGCCAGCGAGACAAGCCGGGTATTTTCAAACAGTCGCTGTAATTAAAGACAAAATCTGCCATTAGCCGCGCGCTCTCTCTCTCCAAACTCCTCCTGACGTGCAAAAGGAGGCGGATAGAGGGACAGAGCTCATCTTCTGCCGCTCGTTTGCCCCGTTCTCCCTTTCCTTCCACCCCCACTTTCAACCGCTCTTGTTGCCACGGTAAAGGAGGCAACAAAACACACAGTGCAACAAACAAGCCGAGCCCTGGCACTCTTGGCTCGCCCGCGGATCTCCATCCATCTAGAGTTGACTTCACGTTGGGCCGTCCTTGAGCAGAGCATAAGGTGCAAGCGGTCCAGCCCACCGGTGTGTTTATTATTATCTTTGATATGGAATGTAATTAATGGGCGAGTGCGTTGCGACCTTCTAGGACTTTTAATAAAAGCATCCCAGCGTGGGGTCTGAGATGTGAGCGGTTTAAACAGATTTCGATGCGGCGGCGGCGGCTGCTAATGAGGGTGACGCTGGCTGCTCCATCTATTCTCATCACTAAAATGACCGCTGATCTCCTCTGTTGTCTCTCTTCAAGGCGGATCCATCTGTCGCAATTGGACGTACAACACATTTCCGGCGCCGGTTACGTCAAATCTGGAAAAGAAAGTCAAGCAGGTCGCGCGAAGAGGCCCCTGATATTTGATAAAAGTGGCAGATCTTCACCGAGCTCGTGATTAAGCGACAAGTGCTTTGGCGATTTCCACCCAGAGGGGGAAACAACAGACCTTTCAGTCTTCATCGTTTCAATCAGCATAACACTGCGTGGACGTGCAAAGGGCTGCAGGCGCTGATTGAGGGTTGTGGCACGTGGCTTCATAGTCACAAGACCCGAGAGAGAGAGAGAGACAGAGAGACGGAGAGCCCACCCTCTCAAAAGGGCTTTTGAATGTGAGCGAACTCATCTTTATTCCGCGGCCCATTATCAGAGTGGCTTCGCTGAAAAACCCGCTGCGACCCGCGCGCCCTCCACGCCTCGCATTTCAGCCGCGCGCTCCACGGTGTCACCTGCGTTTTCTCATTATGATGAATAAACAGACCCGCTGAGAGCTAACAATGTCTCCACTCGGTGCACAAGGCTCCTCGGTGCCAAAACACTGGTAAGGGGCCTCAGTGTGCTGAATGAGATACAGCGCTCACTTTGGCAGCCGTCCTGACTGTAACAAGGGTCCAACCCGCTACAGGGCACCCCTCCTTCGTGCGTTTCCTCATTTATGGTAAATATTTTACCGACTGGCTGCTGAAAGTCGTAACGAAAAGGGTTGCCTATAGTTGGTGACACGGGCGCTGCCAGAAAGCAAAGCCTCCCTCCGGTAAAAGCAGCCTGACTGCCGGGCCTGTCAGAGCCAGCAGATGACATGTCGCGGCAGGGAGAGGTGTGAGACTCGGGGCCCTGTGAGCCGGAAGATCTGGAGCCGACCCAGGTTAGACGGCTCATCCCTGCGTGGGAGGACGGTTGGTTTACATGGTGTCAGGTAGCATGACGTTGCCTGACATGTCCAAAACTAATGGGACCGTCCTAAAAAAAACAAAAGCTAAATTTGGAAAGCTCCGGGTTCAAAATGCCGTGATTCAAGGAGGAGGAAGGAAAAACAATATTTATTTTGGCCGTTTTGTCGCTCCGGGATTCACAAAGTGTGAAATAAAACAGCGATACAGTGGCATGAATTGAAGTTGCACAGGTTTGACCTACAGCAGCGGTGCTTTTGGCGGATTATCCCGCCCACAGCGCTCTGAGGAGAATGCTAAAACCAAACACTTGGCTCGGCTCAGCTCAGGATTCATGAAGCACCGAGAAAAGGTCCCGTATGACAGCGGAGCGCGGAAGGACACCTGTCAAAGTTGTACGCTATAGGGAATATACAGCTATTGATTCGCCAGCGCGCTCTGTGAAGGGGCTTTGTAGCGTGGAGGACAGTCAAAGGCACGGGCCGATACACCCGCCGCTAGCCCAGAACCCTCCTGAGGGTTGACCGGGACTGTACAGGAGGACGACACAGTGGAGTCCGTGGCCTGGCGGAGTCATGGGCTCAAGACAAAAAGAACAAGCGGGGGCTTTTATTCCAGGCTTCTGTGTTAAAAGATAAAAAAACTGAAACTGTCTGAAATCAAACAAACACCCGGTTTACTTCACGGCACGCACAAGGGCGCTGCCCCCTCCTCGTGATATCAAACTAGGTTGAGCAGACGTGTGGGAAGCTGCCGGGGGAGGGGGCACGCAGCAGTAAGAGGCGCACCCACAGGTGTTCACGCAGGTTTCTGTTCTGTAACCTACATTTTACTCTGATTTGTGATCAGTTTGACGTTCACCACGATGTTCGTCAATGCATGGTAGCAGCACAGTGTGGAATCAGTGTAATAACATTATAAAGACGTGTGCACACTGTAGAGAGAACATTCTTAATAATGAAATGTTCCGTTTACAATGATTTATTTATAATCTTTTAATGATGTGCTGTTTTCCTTACATGCTAACATATGCTAACATATAGCACGTGACCACAAGTGAGTAAGCACAAGAAAAGGTGCTTCTTTAATAGAATATTACACACACACACACACACTCACTCATCTCACTGAGCATGTGGCATCGGGTGTCATTACTCTCAGCATCTCGCGGTGCCCTCAGGTCAGCTGCAACAATCTGTTTATGTCTCTGGACTCTTGAGTGTGTGTGTGTGTGTGTGAGAGAGAGAGAGGGAGGCTGAGAGACAGTGAGTAATGGAGGGGAGGGGAGAGAGAGAGAATAATGGAAACTGTCAGTCGGCACACGGCTCTCCTGACGCCCCGTCCTGGTTCCAACACTTCTAACACTCGCAGCGGCCGTGACATTCAGGCACTCGGCAGCAAAACTTACAGAGCCCGGCACTCAAATGTCGTCTCTGACTGTTCAATCAGGCCTGTCAGTCGGTGCGTTCTCCTCCGTTTAGCAGCAAACATCGAGGCGCGTCTGCGAATCACCGTCCACCCTAGAGAGTTTATGTTCTAACATGAAAATGAAGATGCAGCGGCGTTATTAAATTAGGATTTTGTGTAATTCCTCGATGCAAAAAGTGCAGGTTTAATCATACTAATTGGTTTTATCCTTTAATTTTACTTTATGCTGGTGCATTGTTCAGGTTTAATGTGCTTCAGTGTTTGTATATATGATCACATTACTGGAGATTACTACAGATATTAAATGTTGGGCATTAGGAAATTGAATTTTTTTTTATTTTTTTATTTATTTTTTGCAAAACCGCTGCGTCATTTCACCCGGCGAGTGCAAACGTACAGTTTGGGCGTACATTAAGAAGAACCCTCAGCTCTGCAGTGGAGTTTGGTTTTGTTTGTGTGCTATTCTCTTTTGGCCTAAGGGTGGCAGTGTTGATTTACCATTCAGCCGCTTGCTGCCGAAGCCGTGCACCAATATCCCGAACGCTGTATTCCATAAATGAGAGATCACATTGACAAAGGCACAATTCAGTCACGCGCCCAGGATGGAAGAAACCATATTTTAAGGCAAATTAAAACCAAGCTTCCTTATTTTGTTTATTAATTAGAAGAATATAAAATCATTTTGTTATCACGGCAACATTAGAACCCTTATTATTTGCCTTTCTTTAAAGGTGAAGGTCATTAGAGCATCACCTAAAATAAGGTGTCGTTATACTCTTCAGGATGATTGCATGACTGTACGCAGATAGGCAGCGGCGCCCGGGCGGCAGAAGCAGCTCTTGAAGCAGCTCGAGCCAGCACACAGCAGGGGGCAAACCAGCTCCTGGAATGGACTGCAGCTCACGGGTAGAATATACTGTAGGAGAAATCAGTGTCTGCCTGTGTGTGTGTGTGTGTTAAAGCATATTATGTATACGAGCAGGCGAGGATGTGTGTGTGTGTGTCTTTGTTGAGTGACAGGGGATAACGCGCTCTCAGAGCTGTCCCACTAAACCCGGTCCAATCAGCTCTGCTTTTCCCCTGAATTAACCAGTTCCTTTAACGAGCCACTGAATTCTGATCAAACTCTCACGGCCCGGCTAAATTTACAAATCCCCCGGTCTGGTTCTGCTGAGACGCCAAACAGGAGGGAGGCCCGTGAGCGCCACTGCGTCGTTTGCACGTCAAACAGCCCCGACGTCACCTTTAGGAAGCGGGAGGTATTCTGTGTTTCCTCCCGCCCACTGAGTTTTTTTCTAATTTCGCGGCGTCACATGTGACTCCGTACTCTGCCGGTAAACGATGAATTGAATTTTGCATGAGCACGCTTATGTAAGTCGGAGCTGGGGAGCGCGCGCGTGTGTGTGTGTGTGTGTGTGTGTGTGTGTGTGTGTGAGGCGGAGGGAAAGTTAAGGGGATATTTTTCTTTAAAAAAAAAAAAAAAAAAGTCAAAATTAATTAAAAAGATACCATCTCCCTACATGCCTCAATGGAAATGCTGGAGCTAATTCAAACACCTTCCAAGTGTTGACCTTAAATTCTGCTCACAGTAACAAACTGTGAGGAGCTCCTGTGACCAAAAATATGAAACGGCACCTGCGAAGACTCGTTCTTCCTCCTGCAAAGATTAGGAGACAGCCAACGCCAAGGACTCACGCTCTTCCGCGCAATCTGCTGACCCAGCCGGCGACTCTCCTACGAGCTCATAACAAACGATCGCGTGACTTTTTTGACTTTGCCGGAGCAAAATGACCAATCTCACTTTGACTTAGCGAGACATGAATATTGCAAAGGAGCTCTCCGACAACAAGGGCGGCAAATAAAAGCCGGCGGGCCCATCTGCTGCGATGACGTACGGCGAGCCAAGCGTGAGCTCCCGCCGTTGTCTTTGTGTCTCGCTGCTCTCCTATCTTCGCCTTTTGTAATGGTAATCAAAGATTCGCTCCGCGGAGACGCTGGCAACTTTGGGCGAATTGTCTGAAAAGTGAAATTTCAAAGGACTTAGCACAGAGCAGCTGTAATGAGTCCAAAGTTGGAGATGAGTGCTGTAGAACAACGTCTTCTCCTTCTCTATCTCCTTCTCCCTTTCCCCTCTCTGTCAGGGCAACCTTCTTAATCACCCTTCAACCCGGCAGACCTGCCATTCCCTCAGCACACCTCTGCAAGCTGCCAGCCCTCACGGCCCCCACCTTCCTTTATTCGCCCCTTTGATGTATTCTCCAGAAATCGGCGTACCTTGAGTGCAGGAGAGCGCCGTGACAGAGCCTTCCCAGTCCTCCTTCACTGTCTCCTCTGTGATTAATTCACAAGTCCAAAACAGTAACTTCCTCTGACACTAATTTCCTACCTAACATGACATCTCTGTAGTTGGGCGGGGTGGGTAGGTCCAAGGATGCTTGAATGCTGAATTCTTTCCTGTAATAAATCATTAGCCATTAGGGACCTATGTGCCCTAAATGACTTAAACAAATGAACTTGTCTGCTTTAATAAGACCTTCCATTACTTTTTTATCCCCTTTGCCTTTAAACAGAACATATTCAGGTGATGTGCTGGAGAGCTATGACGTCCAGACGCGTAATATAATAAAAATAATGTTTTACAGTGTAACTAAAATGAGAAAATTGCAGCAGTGACACAACTTTTTTCAAAGCAGGATTAAGAGTTTTTAAGCATATTTGTACAAAAACAGATTTTATCTTGAAGCCTCCCCCGTCGCAGGAGCCTCCAGTGCTGGATGATACCCCCGTGGTGTGCTACAAGCTTGAGAACATCACATTATTCATCTCGTGGATGTTGAAACGACACCTTTCTCTTTCCCTTTCCTCACTTTCTTTCAGCCTCCTTGAAAAACGAAGTTGTTAGCGCGCCTCTGTCTTCGTGTGCGGCTTTGCGCGGGGGCTTTGTCGGCGCCGCTTGTTTTAGCGGTGGTGGAAGGACGTTCGCAGCAACAAGCGGCCCGATAAGCTCAGCACTCGGCGACGATGGGCTGAAATCACAGATGCGGTGGGAGAAAACACACAAAAAAATGAATTTTTAATATTGGGATTTATGCCAAACATCAAGGTTACACCACACTTATAATTAATTATTGACTGACTGACACTGGGGCTGTAAAAACAAACTTCATGTGAACATACTCCAGCTCTTTCCAGGCACCTTAACTTTGCTTTTCATTTAGCATGCCTTTATCTTTATTAATTTACAGTAATCCCACTGCGTCGTCCTAACACCAACAGCCCGACGGAGGAATGCACCGAATTAAAAAAGTCTGAAAAACAACAAGCAAAACACAGATAAAATATTCACATTATCAATTTTTGCACGATCTATTATCGCCACGCCGCTGCCGCCCTGGGTTTTCCCTCTTAAACGGTATTCCTCGCCGCCGTGTGTTTAAACAAATTTCGCCCGCTTTTAGGTTAAACTGATTTTGGGTTCGCCCCTTTGGGTGTGTGTTAGAGGGAAGCGCTGCTGCCAGAGCGGAGGGAAATGATGCTCTACAATGTAATGACATTAAATATTTAAGAACATCCAGCACGATAAGAACGCAGAGGAAAATAACCCAAACTATCGTTCGTGAGCGGCGGATTCACAACACAACAAGTCAAACTGATCCTCGGGCAGATAGTGATAAGTGTTGCCACGCTGTCACGAGTGAGGAAAAGGAGAAAACATATTGAAATAGCATGAGCTCTTGGCAGCTAATTAAATCTGAGTGTAAAGTGAAAATAAAACGCAGTCTGCTGCCAATTAACTCACCGCGTAACACTTGACTCTGTGACTCCTGACCCTCGATTCAAAAAGATGTAAGATCTAAGATGTTTTTAAGGTGCTTAAAACAGAACGACGACTCTTCTGCACTCGTTTCAGCCACGTGACTGCAGCAGTCAGGTGTACAACAGATGAGGGACACGATCATCAATTTCGATATATTTATACGAGACGGGATACGTCCCGTGCAACTGATCTCCGTTTACAATTTGTTGGCTGTGTGTCGCGCTACATTAATTGCACGCCCCGTCAAGAGCCACTCGTGTGTTTCGCGCCGTCTGAATGACAGCTACCACCAGCTCTGAAATTAAAAGCTTCCATCCTGAAAAGGGACGTGCGCCATTTGATGAAAATTAAGTTCTGAGCCTTCGTCAAAACGACCGACTTCGGCGTAAAGGCCGCCATTCAGCTTGTCTCATAACACCCAGCTGGATATATAGAGAACAGGCCGATGGATTACCACTATGGGACGGGTTTTTACGTCAACCGGCAAAGATTGCTTTGGAAGGCAAGCAGAGAAAAGTCCCAGACTACAGCTTTAAATGCCACAATAACTGCTACCTGCACTGTGTTGTGAACAAATGTGCATCTTTCAGTAACAAAGGCAGTTCAACATGCAATGGATGGCGAATTGGCGAACATACTAGTTCAGTCACAGCACAAAGCGATCATCTGGATATTGTGGTTGTACTCAGTGCCCAGACATTCTTTTATGTTCGAGCCGCTCACGATCTCTAACCAAGTTTACTTCAGCTTTGCGGAGAAACGCTTACGTGGCGGCGGCGGATTCCCCCGAGTGGGGCACGAGTGCGTGTTGAACTGCTGACGAAATGCGGCCCGTGGCTCTGATGAAATTTGCCATCCTGTGAGTTAAACCTGGGCGGCGCGTGGCTCCGCTCTGCAGCAGAATAGCAGTTAAGTCTACGCCGCTGGGTGTTTAAACCGCCGGCTTTCTTATGTTAATACATGAGCAGTCGGTGCCTGGGGAGATCAGCTGATTATCCACGGGTAAAGCAAGTGACCCAATACTCCTGCGTGACCACAGATGTTTACCCATTCCTAGATATTCAACCATCTTTATTTTAAACATTAAATGTGGATTTCCAGGAACAAAATTGTGGCCAAAATGTAAAATAAAAGCAGCATGTGTTGGGGGAAATCCCTTTAATTATTCATAATATAACCCCATTAAAGTATAAAAGGAGTAAAGAAAATAGAACAGGTCACGTTTCCCTTCAGAGCTGCTTTTAATTAACGGCCATGATTTAATGACATAATGCTATTCTGCTTTCTCACGCTTAGGGCTGACATTTGGCTTAGTGGCTTTTAAACTACATAGCCTTTTTTTTTTTTTTTTTGGACGAAATTACATAATCTCCTAAGTATCCGTGTTCCTTGTAACTATGGTGACGGCCGAGAGGAGAGCTGGTGACTTCTCTGGACAGAGTGACCTCGAAAAGTAAAGACTGTGATTGGAGAGAGAGGATGAGTAGAGGAGACGATTGCGTCTTTTATCTTAATGAGGCGAATGACAATCCAGAATTCAACACGGGGACGCTGCTGCATGACGTCAGCCCTCTGTTTACCGATTAACCCCCGGGGGTCATCGGACGTGGCGGCCGGTTGTCCCGTTGTTTCTATTAACATCACTGAAATAATACAGTGCAGGTCAGAATCTGTATATTCTTCAATACTCCTGAGACTGTGCGTGACTCTCACTGCAAGCTAAAGCTAAAGCTAGTTTGCACAGCAGGACTGATATCCTGCACATTGACTGACACTGACATTCTGCCCTCACCTCAATTTGCACATGTATTGCACATGTATATATTGTACATGTATATATATTGCACATGTACATCTATTGCACATGTATATATATTGTACTTGTATATATTGCACATGTATATATATATATATATATATATATATCGTACATACATATTGCACATGTACATCTATTGCACATGTATATATTGCACATGTATATATATTGCACATGTATATATATTGCACATGTATATATTGTACATGTATATATATTGCACACGTATATATTTTCTAAATGATGTCTAATATTTTTAATATTTACATATTTAATTTTTCAATTGTGTTTATTAATTCTTTTTATTTTACTGCAGCATCTAGTAGTGGAAGGCAGAAGCAGACGTTCATTGTGCAGGGAGCTGGTTTGTGCATATGACATACTGTATATATATGGAAGAGCAGGAAGATTGCCCCTCACCATGTGCAAGGTTGGATTCAGGGTCTGTCTACATTTTTTGGGTGAAACTAATCAATGGACACTCAGGAAATCGCAAAGCACCTACCCATCACCTCAAAACACAGCTGTTTTCATTCAGTCAGCATCAGAGAAGCTAGAAAAAGCCAAAAAATTGCTTTTGCTGCAGTTATGAGAAGCAGGAAGGATGACGGCGCTTCAAAGCCTGATGGATTAGATTCCACGGGGCACCTGGGGCCAAGTCCTGTACTTCACCTGCCCTTATGATCTGCTTTAATTCCTGAATTACATTCAACTTAAAGTTCTGCTATACAAAATGCATGAACAACCCAGGGACAGAGGATCCGTGGTACATAAACTAAATCTGCTTTTCCTGTTCCTGTGTGGGACTATAAAAACCACTGCCAAGTACCTGAGTGTGTCTGTGTGGTGGAAAGAGAATCCTGAAATTCTACATATAACTCTATACGCAAACACCCTTTGATTGATGCAATTTGCATTTGTTTTCCTGCCAGTTCACTTAGTTATTTATTTATTTATTTTGAGGTGCACCGGCGATGAGTGAGGAATATTGATGATGCTGCAAAACATGCTTTTATTTTGTTTTATTATGACTCTTGCTTCTAGGTAAAACTTGTGTCAAGCATGGCTGAGATGGAGGAGGTGGTGTTTTGGGGGGTGGGGGAGGGTTGTTACAGGATGACATGAAATGCCCCGTGGCGAGTAATCAGTCATCGGCATATTAAGACACTTCAATTACCAGAAGGAATGGATTCTGCCCATCCTGTTTTATGGAGCCCTGCAACACGTAAAGCTTATACAGCGGTACCTGCGACTCCATCGATCAGATACATCCCGCGTCATTTCACAATGTCGCGCTGAACTCTTTGAATTCATTTGAAAGCGGTATCAAAAGGGATTACTGCATGTGAGGATGTCACGGCTAATAATTGGCTCAAACCACAAATGTGAAATTCATTAAGCCAGTCCTCCACCACTCCTCTAAATGCAGATCCTTTAGATAAAGCCGCAGGGCCTGATTGCTATCAGACATAATTAAACTGATAATTGTGATTGCAAGACTCCTCTTTGGGCTGTAATTATAAAGCAGAAACATCAGGCGTTCTTGGTGGTCAATTTAGAGGCAAATTAAATTCATCTAAGTTTATTTGTACGATCTGCAGAGTAGCTGGTAAATGTTTGAGCATCCAAGCTTTTTTTTGGGGGGGGGGGGGGTCTGTACTACAGCATATTCCATGTGAAATGAAGATTTAATATTTGACATTTGAAGCCACTGGATAATGCACTGAAGCATCAGCAACGGTGCAGCAATGGTCAGTCTATAAAGCTGCTGCTGCTGCTATGTTAAAAGGGAGGGACCCAGCGTGCACCTAAAGTCGACGCACGTGAAACTTCGCGTTCACACACGCACGACCGAATTGCACAGGACGGACTTTTTCCGAAAACTTCCATGTGTCACGTTCAGTCTACAATGCTTGGTGTTCCAGCTCCAACACCGGCGCAGCACCGGCAGGAAGTTTCTTAGCTTTATAATGCTAATGCTGTTTGCGATCGGCTCGCTGCTATTGATTGTAAATGATATGCAATGATAGTGCTGCTTTCTTGATATATTTAGATAGTGGAGTCATTAGCATGTCTCTAGACATCGTCAATTTCTGGCATCTGAATTTCTGTTATTCTGCAGTCTCCGGTCTCGACAGAGAAGCTAATACATTCTTGTTTGGGGTTTTGGGAGCTTCTGTCAATCCAGTGGCGTCAAACCGCCGGTGACACTCTGACAAGCGATCACTGGGAAATGCAGTGCAACTCGCTAAAACAGTGACAGCAATATCAGTACCAGGTGCCACCAAAACAAAAGAAACCAAAATATCGTTGATCATTACCTTAAGGGGAAGATGTCCGTCTCTAAATGAGTTTGAAAGTGCTGAGGTACAGCTGTAAGCAGCAATTTTCCCATTGATTTTCTATAGCAGCTGAAAAACTTGAGGAGCGAAGACATGCGAAGCCCCAACAGACGGGAGCAGGGCTGAGAGCTGAAGTCAGGCTGTAAGGCAATGGAAACTACCACACACCTGCGCTCAAACTAAGCGGAAAACCATGATGTTAAACTCACAAATCACGCTGAGGGATAATTAATGTAACTGTAGCTGCAGCCAGTCCCACCTGACATTAGGCAGGAGGTGGCGTCCACACGTAAGAGGTCGCCGCATTAACGCGAGGCTGACACGTAGACAAACAACCACTCACGCCAACCCAGATCCCCAATTACCTGAATGTGTTTGGACCGTCATGAGGAAGCCCCAGTACCTCACGCGGGGCAACAACACACACACACACACGGACCCGACTAGCAGGTTCAAACCGAGTTTATTGGCTGTTCGTTTAAACCCACAACCGTCTCGCTGTGAGGCGATGGTGCTGTGCCGCGCCTGACTGACTGCCACCATCGCTGATGCTCAGTCTGCAATAAAAAAATAAATTAGAGCGACACCAACCACTCTCACAACAGTTTTCTCTACATTTAAGCTAAGAAAAGTCATTATCAGCTCCAATGAAGGCTTCACTTGTCAAAACGCGTCAGTGTCGTGTGCCACGCTGCAACATATCAGGGTTTCTCTCTCTCGAATTCATTACCTCACTCCCTTTGAAGTATTCAAATTAGATTTCTATTTCCAACTTAGCTTTGCCAAAATGTCAACGAGTCCTTAAAACCGGTCTCCAATAATGGAAGTCGGTACCGTGATTGCATGGAGAAAAGCCGAGTGGATAAAGTCACTTATTTCGGCGCTCATGTCTGTGAGCACTTTTACAGTATTTGCTCCGTGCTTGGAAAACGTCTAAACTTCATCCAAGCTACGCTTAAGACAGCAACTCCTGATGGAAGCAATAAGAGCCAGAAAGCAGAGAGTGAGTCCCTAAACCGTGAAGAATCTCTGTAATATCAACCGCTGTGACCAGGAAACCTACCTTATAACTGAGAATCTGTCAAGGAACAGGCTCGAACCACCTCTTGCTGGGGATTGTTTGGTTTTGACATGATATGTACTGTGAAGAGAGAAAGCGAGAAAGCAAGAGATTCAAACAGAGACAGGCAGAGAGACAGAGGGAAAATGAAGTTACCGCTGAGGCAAAAGGCTAGCGCAGGGAACGCAGAGAATAACTGAAGACGAGCAACATCCAGTCGACTGCAAGACACAAGAAGCCAAAGGGGGAGAAATGAAACTTAGACAGCATTGCTCATTGCTGTTGAATGCCCTCCAAATGCAGAGTGGTTGAATGAGTCGTTCTTTATTCTATTGATGCAGACTGCATTATGCTATGCACTTATGGACCTACACCGGGCATATTTACACTCTGGGTATGGCTCAATTGGAGAATTTTAATAAATGCAGACTCTGGCAAGGATTAAATAGATTCATATCGAAAGGGGGATTCGTGCACTTGGAGATGTGATGACAGGCATTTGAGATGATTCGCCTGACGCGTACGTTTGTCAGGAAGCGTCAAAAGGCTCAGGAGCTCGTCTCGGTGTGTGTTTTCCGCACTGAGAGAAGAAGAGGTTGAAAAATACCTTCACGACATGTTTTTTTGAGGATGGTCTGGTTTGTGTGCGGTTTGATTGCAGCGAAAACAGATGTAAATGCCATCTGTACAGTTTGGCTACGTACCTAAGGAAATAAATATATAGATACCACGAGTCGAAAGGTCACGTAAGTCGGCCTCTTCCTGCTGTCTCAAGCTGCCGAGAAAAAGAGCAACCTGAGCAAGACGTGCCCACGGAGCCAGCTATCCCTTACCTTGACCTGGGTCATGCAATGTTTCTCACTAACCCAGTTTGCATATGAAGGCTGAGCAGATCTGTGCAGATTTGAGATAAGAAGATGCAAAGGCTAGCGATTAAATGGCATCATGTAGACAACATAACAGGTTATAGATCCCACTGTAATACCCGGCGTAAATGGGGACATCTGCGCAAGCTATTAAACGCAACAGTCTGCTGTGAAATACTGTAGTCTGCTGCCTCTGTGAAACTTGATGCCGTTGATTTAACTGCATGGTCATTTTGAACTTCCCGTAGTTTATGGCGATTTGTCCAAATATGTACATTTTCAAATATTAGAACGAAAAAACATTTTAATTTAAGAAAATCGAATGCAAAACCACAAACTGTTTCGAAATGTACCGTGGAATTGAGTCAACGCGCAGACAGCTAAAGAAGCCACGGTTTATTGAATTCTGCAGAAAAGCTTCCTTTGGGGAAATACGGTGATGCGAGCAGTCCCAACAAACAGTGCATTTAAAAAGAGTAAAAAATAAAATATCCCTGCTCTGAATGTGGAGATGTCAACCTCGGACACGCATTTAAAATTCAAATTAGCGCCAAATCGGGCCGTTCTGGGTCGACATCAGATGATTGAAATATGTCGATTGAGCGGAGGCGGGCAAACAATGGCCCGAAGGCCCACAGATGACCCACTCTCTCCCTTTCTCTTTTCCACTTCACCACTAACACATCACACCAGACATCGGCAGACAAGTGGCTGTTCCCTGAGAGAATGAGTCCTGTGACCCTGGAAGAAGGGTGAACGCTCAGTCTCAATTCACCCACAGCCCGTTTCAGGCTTATTACACAGTAATCTCCAGAAGTTTCCTCCTGCTGGGAATAGCCTCGCCAGCATTTTTAGCAGCAGTCCCCTGAAAAGGAGGAGAGGAAGTTAGACTACCCTCTCTGCTGTGATTTATTACCCCCCATGCTTGAGGTTTGCTCTCGTGTTACATTTGTTTGTCTTTCTTGTATCCCTTCCTCTTTGCTTTGCTTCTTTGCCGGCTGGTAATCTTTATCCATTTGAAGTCCTGACGGGCAGCTCGCAGGTTTGTTATCAAAGGGAATCTGTTGTGATGTACTGTATAGATTATTGTTGTGCGCCCGCGTGTGTGTATAGAGAGGCAAGAGATTGAAAGCGAGAGAGTTCAAATCCTGTATACCCAAGACGGCTGCTTTCCAAGCACAGGGTGCAACGGCAGGACAATTGTTTTCTGTCAAAGGGACAAACACGGAATATGCATTTTGAATTTCTGATTATCGCTCCCTCGGCAGGAAAAAAAAATATGGATGAACTCTTCATGAATTTCAAACTGCCTCATGGTGGCCCGACTTCATGACTGGAACAGATTCTCGGCTCAAAACAGTCTGGTCAAGGTAAATTACAGAGGATATTGGAATTACGGCAGGTGCCGCGACTGTCATTATATTTTCCTCACACGCCCTGAACTCTGCTGCATGGAGATGATTAATGAGTGTTTGTTTATTAACCGGTGTGTATGCGCGGCAAAGAAAGCAGAAGAATGTCCCCTGCATTCATAAATACATTATGGATACACAGCTATCTTGATGCTCGTGGTGTTCAGCGAACTACCTACTGTAGCACCGCTATTAGCTTGTTTATGCATTCTTCTATTGGTCTTTACTATTGTTGATGGCACCCACACTGACATAATAGGAGTTTAGATTTGCTTCACAGATTGCATCTGGAGCTGCAAACGGGAAATGTATATGTCAAGTGCTAATGTACTTCCCCCTCTTTTCCCACTTTTCTTTTGGTGTATGGGTAGGTTAGTGCACCGAGCAGCTCTACCATCTGTACATATGTCAGTGATAATTACACTCTCGCTGAGGATGCTGTTGGGGAGGCTTTTCTGCTATATCTGTGGCTAGCTCTTGACTTTTCTGCTGATTATAGTCATTTCTCCATTATTATGCTGACATAATAAGTCATTTACATGTGTCCTTTGACCTCAGTGGGATGATTCATTCACCTTAAGAGCTCTAGTGCCGGCGAATAAAAGAGTTTTGATTGCAAAAGTGGTGTTTATGCATCAAAAGTACCTGGATTTTGAGCACAACTGTAAGGTCTAACGCTCCTTTCTCTCTACCCATTCATCAACGACAAGATGAAGTCAGCTGACCTTCTTCTTCAAGTGCTTCGAAGGAGACAGTTGTTTGCAGTAGAAGCAGTAATGTTACATACTGATAAAAACCTTACAAGACAGCCAAGAACTACCTTTTCGCAACCGATTATTTAATCTTATTATCATTTCACCGAAGCCAGATTTACGATGTAGCAGCTCTTCAGTAAGAGCTAATGAGTTCCTTACACCATAACAACAAGAAAAACCTGGTTCTGGCTGAAGAATGATGGTGGGAAATCAGAATTAATAGGAACAGATGTTGGCTGTTGGCGGGAGGTGTGAACTCTGCTGTCAGGTATCAGAGCCTTTGAAAAATAAAGATCACAGACCCTTGGATCATTTGTGCACCCGTCTACCATCACTTCCCTCTACCTTCTGACTTTTAAATGCAGAATGGAGACCTACTCCCTGCCTTTCTACTAAATGTAACATGAGCTGTTTAAACAAGGAACTTCTGAGCAGTTCCTTAAAGTCCTTCAGCTTCTCCTGCAGTGACGCATGGGCAATGACACAACTGGCTATGCTCCAGCTGATGTTTGGTAGAGCCACTACCTGTCAACATGACACATTTCACACATTTCTTGATAAACAGTGGGTGGACTTTGATGAATATGTGCGGTGACTCAAATATGAGTTGGCAGAGACCATGAGAAACACCCTGATTTCTACCAAAGACAAGCTGACCTCCACAGCAGACGACCGAAGGGTGCTTTAGATGTTTAGAGAGTTCGGCTGGCTTGCATTGGAGAGTGCTGGGCTAGTCAGTGGGATTTAGTGGTATCTAGACTTCAGGATGCAAACTGTCACCAATAAAATAGTGAAGAGTGTGAAGAAACTTTAAATTAGTCGTGAAAACTGTGAAATACAGAACAAACAATCACGGTTGGGTTTCTGTAGAAACGTGGTAGACTCCATGGCAGCTGGTCATTCTCTCCGTTGATATAAAGTGTATTAGTTAAGTGTCTAATCACCTGAATATCATATTTCTGAATATCATAGTCCATATTCTCTGCAAACAGATCCCCCTGATCCCCAACACACGAGACACTCACTGGATTGACAACAGCTGACAACTGGCAACTGCAGCAATCACCTCCAGACATCTTTAGAAACACGGTGGCACACACTTCACAGTTGTTTATGCGTCAGTCACTTAGCCGCCGGAGTCACCGCCGGACTGTGAAGGACATGATGTGTTATGTGGACACTTCAATTTGAAAGTGTTTGAGCACCAATCCAGACGGTCTCCTGACACGTTTCTTGACAGTGACCCGTTGACCTGATGGATGCCCGCTGCATCCTGCTGCAGTGAACTGCATCTTCGCCGTTTGTCTCTTTGCATATGCAGCAAAGCCTGATGATACCAAAGCCGTCGGTGAGATATCTCCCTCTTGTTCCCACACTGTTGTTTCTTTCCAGTGGGGGGAAACGAAGGCTGGTGAGAAGAAAGAAGAGCTGTTGGTGTACCATCAAAACCTCAAATGTGTAAGATAGCTGCTTATCAAACCGCAAGGTTCATTTTCCATTTCTATACATGTAAATTACATTTACATATTGTATAATTTACGCCACATCGCGCCTGCCTTTTCCCTCAGTTCTTGGACGCTGTGAACACCCCAGTCACATAAAAGCAAATGTCGGGAAATATTACATGAAGAGCTCAATACAGCTAACATTTCCCAGGTTGCTGTGGAGTCTTAAGAATCCTGGGGCGTGTGTAGATTTGCATTTTAATATGTTTAGCAGTTAGTCATGTAGCCACTTGGTAGTCATAATGTGATACATTCGGGCAATTACGGCTGAGGTTCATGGGACTGCACCTTAAATATTAAAGTCATTTGAAAACCTCACTTCTGCTTAGAAGTGAGACTATTTGATAAAACGTTCTTGCAGGCAGGGATACACAATGGGTGGAAAAGCCCCCAAATGATTCAGGGGGCCCACAGCTGGATTGTAGAGATCTAGTGTTTCAGGTACCCGAGTGAGCTGTTGTCAGGGGGTCTAAAATTTTCAACACCGCCATCGCTCGCGGACAGATTTTCAAACCTGAAGTGTTGAAAATGGTCTCCTGACATTTTGGCTGCAGGGCTGTCCACTTTCTCCCCACCGCCCCTCGCTTCTACCTCGCTCGCTGATTTCTCATATTTTCTAAAATGATTTTCAGAAACCCCTCAAAAGTCTTCGCCGGGCTGACCAGCAGGTTTTACTGCACGAAAAGAGCAATCCGGAAATCAGCAAGAGAGTTGCCTGTCACGAAATGAGCCATGTGTCTTACTCAGATGTCTTGTGGGTGGCACTGCATTCTGGCCTGTTGAGGCTACTTCCAGTGGAGGAAATATTTGTTTTTTTCCGCCTTATCCATGATGGATTTCTCCCCGAATGACTGCTGAACATGCAAAATGTTGAGTCCAGAGAGAAGCCATTTTACTTCAGTTCAGAGGATGCTCCAACTGTCAGACCAATTTCGCTCATCAGACCTTATTTCACCTGCTGCAGAAATATTTCAGCATTACACCGTTTCTACAGTTCTGCTTAGTCACATAAATAGGAAAATGCACTTCCAAATAACAAAATGGACTGTGAAATGCATGGTAGATTGGTCAAATCTCCCGTTTGACAGCATTATAGTGTATATAGTGTGAGTTTTCTTCTACATCTTGATGACTACAGAATATCAAGTTTCTTAGTTCAGTGTTTCCTGGCTTTGTGAGAGTTGGTGAAGCTCACTAATGTTGACTGGACTGTCAGACCAAAGGAACTTCACAGGAAATTGCAGAGATATTGCAAAACAATACCTAACAGCCACGGGGGCCTTGTGTCATGGTCACTGACTCATTCCAGTTTTTGTCAAGCCACTATTAGTCCTATGAGGCGAGCACTCTGCCCCGCTGCACTGTTTGTTGTCACTGGTACTGATGGCTCTTTATGAAGCTCCAACAGCAATGTTTCAGCTGGAAAGAGAGCCCATTGTTTCACATTTTGACTCCGGTCCCAAACAGCATGTACCACTCGAGTATGCATGGCTGATAAGGACTCTTTAACGGCTAAATGGATTATCGCGCCAAGGACACAGTAACCTCAGCAAAGGATCAGGAGGAAACTGCTGCCACTTTCTATGTACATGCAGGATCACTACACAAGTTATGCTTCAAAGGAGCTTTAATACTGTGGCTCTGCAATGCCGTCGTTGACATCCACTTGATCCTGTCAACCTGTGTGATGAGTTTGACATTAAATGCTCTCAATGACTCATATCACTTGCCATATATTTGCCCTTGGATCTTCTTTTAATTACGTTTTTTTTTTTTTTTTTTTTTTTTTTTAATGCAGCCTGGTTTTCATATCGACAAATGTACCCGTTCTTCTTCTGCTTAACTTTAACAACAAGTATGCACTAAGCAGAACTGCTGCTGGCAGGAATGTAAAGCACACAACTTCCTGCGCACAAAGAATCGTCACAGGAAAGACCTCCCAGGTTGAATCGCCGTGTTTTGACATTTTTGACACCCCCAGCAAAAATGCATTTATCAAGTCAAGCTTGTCAGAGATTTCTTGCTCTAAGATCTTTTTTTTCTAAATCCGTAACGCCTTTCATCGTACATCAAGCAAGCAGACTATATTTCAACTAAGAGAAGGAGAGGAGAGAAGAGCACATATTGTGGCTGAAAGGAATTCAAAGCAAGGAAGCTGTTCGCTGGCCTGCAATAAAGGACTGTGGAAGAACTGGACAGCTCTCAAGCGCGAGTGTTAAGTGGGGCACCCTGGTTGAAACAAAAACAAGCATCAAGAACTGTGCATGAGAAAAGCTTATATAATTCAAGTATCTCTAATGCGGTGGTGCAAACGGTCTGAAAGCCCACGAATTGTTGCTTAAAACCAAACGGACACCGGTCGGATCCTGTAAAAACGTCTTGCGTAACACGCTGGAAAGGGGACGCGCATTAATATGCAGTTATTTTGTGTTCGCCCACTAATGAGTCACAGCCATGTTGTACGTCAGGTCTAATTACAATGATTTAACAATAAACTGCTTTAATCAAGCGTGCAGCGGGCGACGTCCATCAGCAACAAGTTGTCACTCTCGCGGTTCTTTAGCGAGTGACACATTAATCTAATTAAATGCAATGAGATTTGTCAGGTATTCTGAAGAGAGCACACTGCACGTCCCCAAACTGTTGCCATTCTCCCTTCCCGCCGTGCAACACATCCCATTTGTCACATGCATACCTCTGGGTATGATGGAGAATCCATCTGTGCATACGATTAGCGCCTCTTACTGACAATGCCTGGTCATATGCATGCAATTCACAGAGGTCACCTTTCCAGCCCTCTCGGAGTTATTGCCGGGGGTCATATGGCACGCATGACTGCCTGAAAGCACGTCAACCATGAGGGCAAATTATTAAATTTATGTGGTGGGGTTAGGAAAATGACTTTAAAAAACATGGGTTTGCTTTTAGTGTAATGCCTGGAGTCAGGAACTTCGGTGCCGCGAGATGCTCGGAACAAATCAGAGAAAACCCCTGACAGCAGGAGACAGAAATGTTGCACCTGATACTTCTCACAAGAAATCAGTTTTATGCACTCTATAGTGTAATCCGCCGACAGTACCCCACTCTCATAAACCATATGGTATTTCTAAATCTCCTCTAATTAATATCTTAACAGCAGCTGAAATAGCCACGTGTAATGTGAAAGGAGTCAATCAGGAGAGCCAAGACAGTTAGCATCAACACTGGAGCTAAAATTAGCTTTTTAGCTTCTTTTATCTCATTATTTAGGTTTCAACACACACGTGCAGAGTGACATCAGTCTTCCAGATCAGCTCAATTTGCTGCAGCACCAGGCTGCAACTGTTCGCCGCAAACATCTACTGTATGCTACCTGTAGCTAGCATCCAATGTCGAACATCTAGCATCGAACAAAGCAAGATTTTGCTTTAGAGACACGAGAGACCAAAGGAAAGGAAATATCGATCTTTGTCAGGTGGCTAGAAACAGAACAACCTAAATTTAGCTGTCACTGGGGAGAATACAGTTAAAATAATCAAAACAATGTCATCGGGGTTATCTTAGCCAAAAATGCTATCGCGGACTGCCTGCATTACAAGTTGGGTATGAAATCTGACAAATGCTGGCATTTACAGCTGGTATTACAGTGGGATCTGTATCCGGATGCATCATCCGGATAATAAATGATCCGAATCTTGCTTTTGCATTTACAGCTAGTATATTTAATGCACTCGAGTTATCCTCTACGAGATTACCCTTGGGTAATTTCAGGTGGTGGCGAATCAGGCCCTGAATCCCTTAAGAGGCACAGAGTGACAGGCTGTTTACACCAGAATTTTAATCATCCCCTTCCAGTAAAATCAGCAAACTATCATATATTGCTATTCCTTTGTTTATCTAAAAACAAGTTTTTGCTGCTACTCTATTTGCAGTCTTCAACTCTGTGACTGGATAAATGATACGCTTTGTTAACAGCAAATTGGATGCACAGATGAGTGCAAACCAAACTGTCGTGCACACCGTTATTTCTTCCTGTATTCATCTCGCACCTGCACCGCTTTCATTTTTCACGCAGCTCTGTTGAGTAACGCATCTTTCGGCGCCTTCACGGCACAGAACAGACGTATTATCAGATAATAGCGGCTTGTCTCGTTCTAGCCTGGTCTTATCAAACTCCGGACGAGCAACCTGCCAATGTCCTCGCATTATTTTGCATGTCGTCACAATGCATTTTTAGCTTTTCACGCATAATTCTGCACGTCTTGCAGAAAAAAAGCCACACGTCAGGGATGAAGATTGAGAAAGTCTGCATATGGATAAACCAACACATTTTCACCTGTGAGAGTGTCCTGTGCAAAACCAAAAGTCAGCATTGACTTATTCTAACTCTGATCCACAAGTTATATCAGAGAAGTTAAATAACACATTTTTTGATTAGCCAATTTTATTCTAACTTATTTATTACTATCATGATGATGAAGGTTACCTGTCTATGATCGTGAATAGTGAAGGTCACCTGACTTTGTTATCTGCACATACCAAACTCATAAAATGCAAATAGCGTGAAATTACACTTGACATGTGAGGCTAAACATCCTCAAAAGTGGGATGCTATCTATCTACAGCGCTCTCTCTACAGCGCGTTTGGTGTTTGCACATACCTCAGATCTGAGCATGACGCAAGCTAGGCTAACCTCCAGATGCGGTTAGGCCAATCCGATCACATTCCTAACACAGTGCATTTACACGTCTCCCAACATGCCTGGATACAGATTGTACTTTAACACCAGGTGTAAATGGGGTCACAGTTTGCCCTGGTTATGTTGCATGAAAAATACTCTAATCAGCTGCATTATGAGAAGCAGAGGGACCAGCCCTTTGAACTAAAAGAGCAGCATCACACAGCGAGCGTATTTAGTGCACTATTCAGCTTAGACAGCTCTAACCTGCACAGTGTACTTTTACGGGTGGTAAAAGACAGCATTGGCTTGATGTTGCAACTGGCTAAAGTGCAAAACGGTGTCTGAGAGTAAGACGATATATCCGAGATACACATTTAAGCTGCCATCACATCTATTAAATACAGCCCATTTGAGTGTGGATCCTTCGCCCAAACCGGGCTCTGTCTCCCGTTCATCCCCGGCGGAAAAGCTGTTCCAGGTTCAGGTCTTGGCTGCCCTCTTCTACCTCTGAAAGACAGTTAATCACGCGACTGTAATTAATGAAATTATCATGCCAGTGGTAACTGGTGATGATACTCTTTAAATCTTTTACTGTTCTTTTATACATCAGGTGATCGTGATGAAGTGTAGAAAGGTTTTCATTAAAAGTCATTAAAAAAAACCCCAAAACTGCCAGGAATCTAATCAATGAGTATGCGACACACACACACACACACACACACACACAAAAGGCAACAATTTGAACACGAGGAGGTGGTGCTGGACAATTATTTTGCATTCATTAGTGAACAGGCTGTTCCAAGGCCTTCTGGGTTCTTGCTAAATTAGCGTTGAACAATGTTGAGATGGAAACATTGCAGGCAACAAAGATAAAGTGTTTAGCAGGCTTCAGGGCATTTTTATATTGTAATAATTAATGTTCTATGTCACCATAATGCAGGAGTGTCGGCAGCTTAATTTAAATCCTGCTCAATTTCTTCCTGACTTAATCTTCATTATTTTCCCATTGCTTGCAACGTGTTTACCAGTGATTAAAATGTTCCACAGCGGAGGGGGAAATCTTCAAGTAATGGTGATCGCTGCATAAGGGACTTTACCCGTGGTGTTCCTCAAATGTGGATTTCACACACGTTCATAAATTAAATGCGAGCTCGTGTTTGTGTGCACGAGGGCTAACTGTCAAGCAGTCGTTGCTTTCGATTATTCATGATTTTCCATTAGCACGCCGGCGATTTGTAATGCAGCGTGATACAGTTGAGGAGCACTATGCGGGATTAAGGAGCCGATGGCAACCGGCATCAGGCAAAATCCAAATTCTGTAATTCCTCACATTTGCGGGGAAATACGGTGAAAATGGGCGGGAGGTGCCTCCGGTTTAAGGTAATTAACAACACCATTACTAAAGCATTTCATTATTTTATGGTGAGATGGTCAGGCCTTCATTCAGGTATAGTAAAGCAGAGGTTCTCAAACTTTAGCGCACCAAAACTAACAATTGAGCCACACCGGAAATGTCTGTTGATCCGTGCACCTGAATAGAAAATTGCTCCCATGAACGCCGTCCATCCAGTAGCCGTGCCTGATTAGCTGCCTCTGTGCCAAGCACAACTTCACACATTTCCACCGCCGCTGGAAGCACAAGCTCCCGTCCAACTGAGTGCGGCGTCTCACTTTTCGCGATGCGTTGAGCCACCAAATACGAAGCCGCCTGCACTTCCTTCCTCCCCCTTTCGCTGGAACAAATCTTTTTTTCTTCCAGGTGCTTTGTGATGAGATGCAGCTTTGGCTTGGCTAGACACATGGCGCATTTCGGTCTTCCATCGTTGCTCTCAATGAAACCAAACTCGAGGTAACTGTTGTCATATTTTCTACGTTTAGCCGGTTTGGCCTTGGTGTCACTTGATGAACCGGACGGACTTAAATATGTGTCCATTGTGCTAATTAGCTAGATTAGCTGTGGGAGCTGTGACAGATTTACGTTCACAATCATATCGGGAGTTTTTAATGTCCAAATACTGACGTAAGTGAGCGTTATTGGCTCTGAATGTTTGTTTTATTGGTCTAGTGGTTCCCACTCACAGTTACGCACTTTTTAAATGATACACCATAACTTTATTCATTTATCGCAGTTTGCAGTTTGAGAATGGCGGTGGCAGAGGACTAAAAACGAGTTGATGTCGATCTGCAGCTTAAGAGCAATCGTCACCAGCGGAGCCAGCAGCTTGATTACTCATCGACTGGACAACTTGTCTTTGCATTACAACCGTCCTTCGCATTAAAACAGCACCGCTGGTGATTGATTTAAATAACATACCATTACCTTCACACATCAGTGCAGACGTACTTATTTGCCACAAAAGGAAAGGTCATGTGTGACAAGAGGAGATGTTGTCTTCCAGTGTTAATGTTTTATTTTTCAGTGACTGAATTACTTCTAATGACACCCTGGATTGGTACAAGGCACGGGATTGGTCAGGCAGACTGAAAGGCGCTGTAAGGAAATAACTTATTATGGAAACAAATAGCAGCTGTGGTAAGTAGATTCATTTTCCTGACAGTTTAAAACCGTTTATTTAATTATTTAAACATACAAATGATCCAATTTAATGAACATTTTTAACTTGGGACAGTTTTAAACTAAACTTAATTTAGTCTGACAACCACAGCTGCAGTTTGGCTGCAGATGACGAACCCAAAAAATAATTAACAAAAGGTTTATAGAATAAATGCTTTTTAACAAAAGATTTGCAATGCTTTCAAGTGCTGACACCCAACAGTGATAAAATGGTTTTAATAATGCAGTGCTTGAGCGATGAATAATATAATTTGCAACTGATCTACTAAATCCCTTCAGATAATCCCGTCTCTGCATCCCACAGTTTGCACATTATATTGTCAAATCTATCAATATTAGTACAGCAAGTTAGGACGGATGTTTTATCTGGATAACAGTTTGTATTACTAACCTCAAATCGCTGCGATGGAGATGTTGCATAAAAGCACAAAAGGAGAAGCAGCAGCTGCCTTGTCAAACTGTTCTCAACCCAGTTTTTAAACCATTAAGACCCAATAAAGTGCCACGTAAAGACGCTGAGATCTTGTCCAATAACTGTGTGTTCGTAGTGAAGTTGGTCTGTTATCAGCCCCAGTGGGAAGAAGCGTCAGGCTGGAGAGTTTCATTTGCAAGGTGACGACCTCGATAAGAGAGAGACCAGCGCTTGTATCTGGTCTCCTAAACAGTCGACACCGATGAAGGCGATCTTTGCAGAAGTTAACGAGACTTGAACCCGAGATTGGCAACACTTGTTTTTAGAAGTGCTCCGTGGAGATGGATCACTCAAGGATTCGCTTGTTTAATTAGGGCAGGAGTGGCCAAAAGGTTAGAGGGGTGAGCTCCCGAAGGTCGTGTGCTCAATCACCCGGACAGGCAGGATAAATCTGAGTGGGGAGCAGTGCTTGCCCTTCCTTCATTGCCACTGCTGAGGTGCCCTTGAGCAAGGCCTTTGACGCAGCCTGCTCTGCTGGAGCTGCTCAGTGGCCGGCAGATCAGGCTGTGGTCATACTGGACGGCTTCCAGGCGTGAATGCGACCAGGGCATTCCTGGAAAAATGAGACTTGCTGCCGGTCAGAAGTGCAAAACGCTTGAATCCTTGAACTCTGTAAAGCGATGCCTCCTTTTACTGACACAGAAAAAAAAAAAAAGAATGTTAGAGTTAGAGGAAATCAAACAAAAGAAAAACCATACTTGCAAAAACATATTTAACACACTTGACCACTTTTCCTGCTCGCAGCATGCACAGTTATTTGTAAAAACAACCTTTTTAATTGCAGCAAAGATAACAGTGTGCATGAAACAAGGAGGACGGCCGATCTTTTGACTAAAATGGAACCAGGCAACGTCTAACCTCCTGGTTTTAAACATTGTCATTCTCTGGATACCCCGTCTGCATTTTATCAGTAACCTATCCGTCATTTTCACTGCAGAAAATATTGCATCTAAATTGTGATCTCCTTCCGACATCGTGGGCTACACAGCTTGCGCACTCGAGGACCTTTTGCTCCGTGGTAACAGATAATAGTCTTTGAGGCTTTGAAGGTGACTCGTTTAACTCCTAGTCAGGGCTAATCTGTCTGGATTTTGTCAGACGTTAGAACAGCCTGTATCCTAAGATAAGGGCTAGTCAGGGCAGGAACTGACTCTAGCAGCTTGCTTTTGGAGGATTTGGAGGTTGAGCCACTGCGGTTCAGGGAAGAGTTTCACACATTTAAAGAAAAAATATATAATTCCCAAAATCAGACCCACATCTATTGCCTCCGAATGCAATCCTGTAACACGAAATGCAGTTGGACAAAACAGCACTGGGGTCTGTTTTTTTTTTTTTTCCAGGGGCTTCCATTGTGGTCTTGTGTTATAGAAGAGCCCCGGACTTTCATTCTGCTGTAATTGCACATTCGAGTTTCAAGTTGTGTCTTTTAGGGGGAGAACTCGTGTTCCGCCGTTATCAGAAAATTAGAAGCCAAGAACTGCGTGGGAGTCAAAGATAAATCCACAAAGCGCTCCCTGCTTTTCACCAGCATAATGTCAATGCCAGATGAATGTAAAACCACCCTGCATCAATAGATTAGACTTAGCAACGTTGATATAAGGGTCCACACTGGAAGCAAAGAGGCATTCAATAGAAAAAGGGAGAAAAGAGAATGCCTCTCCTTATTTAGTGTACTTTTCTGGATTTGAACTTTCTGAACGCGCTGCAAATGATGCCTCTGCCCAATAAAGCCCAACTTTGAGAATCAGGGCTTCAGCCTCCTAATCTGAACATTCATGTCGGATCACGGTCTCTAATTACTCTGTCAGAGACCGAAAAAGGGGATCCGATTGTTTTTCAGTGACAATACAGCATTATTACGCCTCGGGTTTGATGATTCGAAAACCTTTTCACCAGACGTATACGGTGTCCCCGCCAAAGAAAGTGGCGCACGGTCTTCAAAAGGATTAATCATAGATTTTTGTTTGCGGCATGAATGAAGGACTCCTATGGGAGGATACTTTGATGTGTCGCCACATAAAGGCTTTCTTTTTGCATGCGCAGACGCACACACGTGCATACCGGCCACGCCAGGTGTCTCACCGGTGCCTTGCCAACTGTGAAATCCTCTTAAGCGTTCGCCCCTTCCGAGTCAGAATAGCCCTAACGGCCAACTAATGAGCGGCGCCATCACGAGCGAGCAGCTGGCTTTGACACCTACTGTACGTGCTATGGACGCACTCGCGCACACATACTCCCACGTGGCTCAAATACACACAAGACACAAACAGAAACATGACACGGACGCTCTCCCCCTCCCTCTCTCGTAAAACACATTCACACGCGTGCGCTCACACGCCTGAAGTTTCATCTCCCATGCAACATTTATTTATTTCATTTTATTTTAATACAGGCTGTCTGCCACGGCTGACATGTGTGGGTGGAACAGTGCAGCCTGGAGGGTGTTAAATTCATTCGAGGTGCTGTCTTCCAGGCACTCTTAGTCCTCCCAAGATAGCTGTGCCGCTAAATGCGACCAATGTTATTGAAATGGAGCAAATCAAAGAAATACGTGTTGACAAACCCCTCATTAGGCATGTGTTTGCACTGGTCGAGCAAAGATTTATCTATATTATTAGTTTTATTCTATGTTCTTCTTGCCTTTTTTCATTTCTCCCTCTCTGAGCATGAAGCCTCCTCTCTCTCTCTCTCTCTCTCTCTCTCTCTCTCTCTCTCAGGCTTGGATGATGTAAAGGCCGTCTGGGAGAGCAGAGAGGGTGCATGCATGGAGTGCTAATTCCCGGGTGACAAAGCTCCTCTTCAAATGCATGAACTCATCACTGGGAGAAAGGCGAAAAAGTAGTCCCCATCTCCTTTTCAATTCCCCTTGTAATGAAAAAAATTTACACCTGGAAATGGAGGCTTTCTGCATAAGCAGGGTGAAAAGCAGCTAATGTGAATGAATGAGGTGAGAATGTGTGTTTGTGCCTGTTTGTGTGCTGTGTTCCACGCGCGCACACACACACACACACACACACACACTGCTGTTGCTCATCTTCACTCTGCATTTAAAAAGGCAAGAAGTTCTGGCAAATATAAAGGGCAATCCAAATGGCAGAGGAGTTCATGGTTGGAGTCTGATAACACTGCGATTACACAGTAAAAAGTGCCTCTGCATAACACAATTTAAACAGAAAGTTGTGCACATCTCTGTTTTGCATTTGACATTCAGGGAGGTGCATCCAGCATCTGCGATTAATGTTTTGCTGTACGATTACGTAATTACCTTCAGCCGCGAACGCATATGCTTCCTTCCTTTTATTAAAAAAAGGTATTTCGTGACGCTAAATTGGGCGCTTTTTTAAAAAGCTGGGAGTGCTGAACGAGGAAATGAAAGCCATTTTCGTAAAGGTCAGCGGAATTCATTTGCAGTTTCCAAAACAGTAAAAACCAAAGAGATCATGTTTTCTGACCTACACACCTTACACATGCTCCTTATCCATAACCGATGTGACACCATGAGACTGCACAGAGGTCATAGGTCACCCATGCTTCTCCTACCTGCGTTCAGGATTTTGACATCGGGGGAGTCGAGGTGTACGTTCCCCATCAACATCAAGTCGAGCTGGAGCTGTGAGAGGCCGCGTTAAGGTTAGAAGACGGGGTGGTCAACGCTTCCCGTCTTGCACTTCAAGTTTTCAACATTCAACGATGTTTCTGCAACCCTTGCGACGAGGTGCTCAGAGCCGCCAAAGCGATTCACGCCAATGCCATTGCCAATGCACATTTACATTTAGGGTAAACTTAATATAAAAGCGTCCTTGTTATGTTATAAAATAGATCCGGCGTAGCGTTGTATATTCTTGGGATATGTTGATTTCAGCTGCATGTTCATTTTATGCAGATGCAGGTCCCTTGCGTTAGTTAGCTCCGTCCCCGAGCGTCTGAGACGCGTTTTGTGACGAAAACAATTCAAGGTCCGTTTGGTTAAGCTTTTTTTTTTTATTATTTTTCAGCTCGTGGATTGAGTTTATTCAGTTGTAATAAAAGTTGCCATAAAATGCTCGTGAGCGGGCCTCGATCCACGGTCCATGAACTTCCCCACTTACAGAGAGGATGCTGCTTTAAGCGTGATTGTGACTGACGACCGCAAACGGGAAATCCAATCTCCTGCACTCACTGATGAGTTCAAATTGAATATTTTATAAAGTAACTAATTTGCATTCTTTACATATTTGCGCTGCAGCTCCTCCTTTCCCTCCTTTTCCTCTCATGAATATGCACGACTTGAACCCCTTTTGTATCTTAATCTGTGTGTTTAAACACTCACTTGGACCACCGCTCTCATATACAGCCGATACTGCGCGAGACTTATATGATTATGCGATTATATTACAAGTTTCCGAGCACACGCAGACAGCTCAACTGTATCAACAGAGACAGATTTCAGATTTAAAGTGACATTTTGTCATTGACGGACTGAAAAGCGCATACACTAACACTGTTGATGTAGAGCTTAGGACTCAGCTGCCTCGCTGTTATCTCTGCCGCTCCCTCTATGCTACATTTTCTTCCAGTCAGGCAAGAAGTTTCACTTTGTTCCAGACTTAAAAGGGAGAATGGAAAGAGTCCAATTACTATTTACCTGCAACGACTGCACTCACATTTCCTCCCGCTCCCCTCGGGTAGGAGAAGGCTGCATCGATTCAGACAGATAAGGCGCTTGACAAAATTGGAGAAAGACATAATTCCATTTGTCTTGGTCTAGCCCATCCCATGTGAGGTGTAAGTGTTGCTGCTGTCAGCTCTGCTCTGCTCCTGTTTGGGGGGAGATAAAATCGCATCTCCTGACAGCTGCCCTTTAATCACTTCTGCTAGTGCCAGACAGAGAAGTGTGCCAGCGGTGCACGGTAAACAGGCCGCCACGGATGTCGCCACTCCCTCATAACTTTGCTGATGGCGTCGATAAGCAGCTCAGAGTCGCGCAAGTCAGATTTACACGCACGCCGTTGTTGGGTTCCCTGCATATTCGGGCCTTCGGTATGATTCCGATCAGTTCGCCTTGACTGCACCGGCTCCTCTGAAAGTTACCTGGGCAGGTGAGGATTAGCCCAGTTTGGGTTCCTGTTGCCTGGATACTGATGCAGTCAGCACCGTGCTATATTTGGCCTCTCGAGTCTTTGGCTGATCGCCTGCTAATGGAAGACAAGAGCAACAATGCAGTTTGAGAAATATGAGGATTCAACAGTGTATGTTCAGTCATACTGTCCTCCTCGACAGACTCTATTCATATTGTAATCTTTATTTATACCTCACATTACATTAATCACTGATTCTTGAGTTGGGACAGAACATGTCCTACAGAGAAAAGTCGTCTTTATGTTAAAAATCAAGAATTTTATTAGAAATAATATGCATGGAGACTAAAATCTATAGGAACTGTGTATATACCCGTGTTGTTATTCCCAAATATATTTTGTTTCAATTCAATTTGCTAAAAAAATGTATGTTCTGTATTTAAAGAGTGCATGTTCCTGCTCCTGTCCTCTCTGAGAGACACACAGTGTCGACTGTACATAATACCTGTAATAATAATAATAACTGTACATAATACCTGTTCATTCACCATAGCCATTGACTTAGATTATACACACACACACACACACACACACATAATCTCCATGTTCTCCATTCCACTCCAGATTGTACACTTGTATATTTGTATATTATTATTATTATTATTTCCTGTAGATTGTTATTTATTTTTTATAGTTCATACTGGGAGAACGGTTCATCCTACAGACACTGTACACTTGTGCTCTGCAATGACAATAAAGACTATTATATTCTATTCTATTCTAATTTCTGCAGCTATTTCATATCAAAATACATCCTTGCTGTAACACGGCTGTGCGAGGTTTCACTGCAATCCATTCAGTTGTTAAGAAAGTTGTTCAGAAGCCTCAGAGTTGCACCAGTTGCAATTTCTGTAAATTCGTTGACTGAACCATCCAACAGACGATGAGATGTTTCACTGGATAGGTGGGGAGTTTGTCCCGCTGGTGGTGCAGAAGATGACCAGAGTCAACATTTCTATCTTTACCCAATTCCACAGCAATCCATTGCAAGCGTCTCAC
Organism: Datnioides undecimradiatus; assembly: GCA_008933995.1. NCBI lineage: Eukaryota > Metazoa > Chordata > Actinopteri > Lobotiformes > Datnioididae > Datnioides > Datnioides undecimradiatus. The sequence goes on from WARS01000029.1 coordinate 22,293,409, forward strand.
CAAAACGTAGCTTAAAGCTTAAACACGGCACCACGTTTGCCACTCGCAACGTAAATTGTCGATATGATCTGCTCCCACATTATTGCTTTGGGAAAACGGTTATTCCGCATGTCAGTTTAAAAGGTTTATTCAGATCTCTCGAACAGGCCTCGAGACAATGGGTAAAAACCTGTGAGGGATACGACGTCGATAATCTGTCCTGAGTAAGTTGTGCAAGACAACCAACATGTAGCTCACAAGACCGGAATCAGTGATTGCCATAGAAACGTAAACTTGAGCTTACGGACGTTAAGGTTAGCGGGAAATGTCCGTCTGTCTTTCTATCCGCCCGTGCATCCATCTACCCGTCCACCTGAACCTGTCACAAGGTACAGTTGGAAATTCCTGCTCGCCGCTAAACTAATTCACTTCCCCTCGGCGCGGTTTCGGGTTCATCACGTTTACTTTCGTTTGATTTATGACGGTCAGAGAGAAAACTCCCTCTCCCTCGATCGCAAAAAAAGGCGAGGCAATTTCTCAAAAGGCAGAGGGAAGGAAAATCAGCCGAGGAGCCAGATACGGCGCCAAAAACAACAACCAAAAGCTGCACCCGTGTATTTTTCACGAGTCATTACCCCTGCAGAGCAGACCCACAGCTCTGATATTTCAAATATCAAATATCAAAGCAATTATGCCATTACTCTGTCTAACAATGACAGGCTGGCCTCGGGTGGTGTTGGGAATTAGAAAGTCACATGCAACTTCAAATTCAAAATTCGCCATTCCCTCTCCAGTTTATGATAAATATAAAGCTCAGACTCTATTACCGCGGTGGTTTATTTTCACCTTTTTGGCTGCGGGCGGGAGCAGACGATAAAAAATGTGTCTCTTTGTGTTCGGGGACATTTGGTTTCCAGGTAGATTTCCGACTAACGGGCGGGATTTTTGCACCAAATTTCAGATTAAAAAACAAAAACGGTGTTAAAAATAACTCTGCTGCTGTGTGCAAATGTCTTTGCGGAGTAATTGCTTTTTGCAGCCGGTAAACGCCGTGTTCTCCCGTGCCCCCTCAATGAAATATATAAAAAAAAAAAAAAAAGAAATGTAATGTCAGTGCTTTCGTCTTACACACGAGGAGGAGGAAATAAGCACTATGAAGACCGAGATTCTTATCATTTAATTTATCTCGCTCAGTATGAAATATTCCAGTAGGAATCAGTAATTATATACAATCCACAATTCACTCTGTCTTCTGGCGGCGTTATCATATCCTGCTGAAATAAGGCCATCTCTCCAGCTCATACAGAGGAGCTGAGAATCCATTCGCGGCCCTTTCAAGTTGGAAAACTGCCTCTCGCCGATCAAACGTCGCCGAGCCGGGGGTGAATTTTTCCAATACGTTTGTTATGAAAAGGAAGCTCTGCTGCTGCTTGAATTTGTTTTAATTCCAGCAGATGACTGGAGATGATTTCTCCACAGCTGGAAATGCAACTCCCCCCCGGAAGCATTAAGCGAGAAATGACGGGACTGAGGGGGAAAGAGCGTAATTAAGCCTGCCGCGACCGGCCATCGATTGCCCCGGCCTCGTATCTAATTTATTCAAGTTTTATTATTTCTTTCCTACCTGTTATCAAATAAAAAGCTTCACATTGTGATGTTAAGGAGCGCAGCGGGAGATTAAACCGGCGATGACATTTGTTCTCGTGGTGGAACCCTCTAATGGCTTCATTTCCTCCCGCTAGATACAGTTCAAGAGGAGGAGGATGATGGTTTTGATGGATGGCTCAGTCAAATTTGCGAGCCGCGTCACACCGGGTTCAGTCATCATTCGAACTGAAGACCTGGCAAAGCACTTTAATGGGGTTTTTTTTCTTTTGAAACATCACAGTTAATGCCATCAGCCACCCAGCTGAGCCTCTCCAAAAGTAAATTCCCAGCTGCTGGAATGTCTAATACCTTCAGGATTCCTTTTAAAGTGTTCCTGACATGACGTGGCTTTCAAATTCAAAGATTCTCCCTGAGTTGCCCCCAAAAGATTTTAGCTGGATTAGCTATTCATTCGTGTTTTGCTCTAAAAGGGTCGGGGGTAGGTTGAAATACCTGTTAATGTAAACACAGCGTTCAAAAGCATGCCAGTGTGCAGGAAATCAAAGACACATTCATGCTAAAGAGCTGCTTTTGAATGTCAACGTACACGCATCACCGCACAGAGACCGTATCTCCAAACCCACAAAATCTATGGGTTTCAATAGGTCTCGCCGACTGACCAATCACAGGACGTTACCATGTCACAGTGTGCATCTCTGTACCATATATACAGTGTCCCATGCCCTTTCATTTACAGTTTCCATCCATCCGCCAGATGCTGTCAGGTTTACCGTACCCTCCGCATCCCTTCCCGCCCACTTCTTCACCTGCATCCCAGCTCGCCACGCATGGATGATTGGTCCAAAGACCTTGTTTCGACTTTTAACATGTGGTTAAAACAGTGCAGTTAATTTACGTCCAGGTGGAAATGATGTTTTGGGTTAAAACCAGTAAGTCCAGTCTTTGACTGAACTTACGTACCCAAGTAAAGTCAACGTTGAACGGGACATGAACGGAGGTCTGCTAGGTTGAAGTCTTTATACTACTTTATCTGACTTGCTTTGATAAAATATGAGGCCCAGGTGTTAAGCATGCAAAATGCATTGAAAAGTGACAATAAGGAGTCCCGACTAAGCTCTGGTTTGCAACGGTTTGGGAATTAGCTGTTTCTGCAGGCAGCCCTGCACATGCTTAATTGCCATTCCCCTATCCGCTCGCACTCTTGTCAGTTACTGTCACAAGTCAGAACATGCAGGATTGGACCCGGATGCAGACAAGCAAGGAGGCAGGACGGATGGTTTATAGATTTATCGATAGTGGGAGGCTTACAGACAGGTATCAGCACAGGTAGGTGGGCAGGAAGGTTCCGGCTAAGGTTCAGGTGACAGAAGTCAGAACCAAAACCAGAAGGCAACAAAGCAAACTGGGGCGAGGGTGAGATGAGGTGGCAGGGGGGTAAGGAGCGTGGGGAACTGGGAACATGGCTGCAGAGGACGGACAGAGATGCAGACTGAGATAGATCCAGGGCAGACAGAACGTAGACGTACAAACCATAGAAATCCCACAGCAGCTGCATCTGCAAACACACACATTACACAGACCAACATCTGGTGCACACACACGCACATTTTTCAACATTTTTCATCGTCGCCCGCCTTTTTACAGTTAGTTAGAACCATTACAGCGAGTGTTTCATTGTACTCACCTGCCTGAGTGTCTTTCTGTGGCCTCCCCAGATCCAACTTCTTTGCTTTACAACTCTCAAGCCTCAACACAACCGGCTCACTCAACCTCCACTCGACTCCAGAAGGTTCAGAGCTCGAAAGGCCTCGTGTTCCTTGGTGAAGGTCAAAGTTAAAGTAAAAGCATACGTGGACACACATCTTGTCCCGCACCGATCAGCCAAACAAACATTCACCGGGGAGAAGTGCCCTGCTAAAGTCGTTTTGCAGGCCAGATAGTTAATTAGCTGCTCTGCTGAAGCACATTAAACAGCGTGTAAATGTACTTGCAAATGTCACGTCGGTCCAGTTAGAAGCCGGTGTGGTCCTCACTCTCCAAAACCCCTGCTAACAACATGATGTCCACCCAGGACATTCAGGCTTACAGCGCTGCTCACTCCGCCTCTCATTTCTCCAAGGTGCAATACCGGCACTGTGGCTGCGTCCCGGCCGCTGCCAATCAAACAAGACGTCGGCACACTGCTGCTGCAGGCTGGAACATTTCTGATATTTCCTTAAAGACCATTAAAAATGCATTCAAAAACACATTTTGGATGCAAACGAGGATGGCAAGACGTGACTTCCATTGTATTTTAATATATCTGCGCCTCTAGGAGCTGGCCAGTCACGGTAAAATCCTAAATTAATATGCAATCAAAACAGAACAGAGTAGAGAAAAGTCAACAAACCCATGAAAGCCCAACACATGTTAGCGTAGCATCCTGTGGTGACATCGATAAGATGCCCACTGGTCTTTACAAACACTGTTCATAGGTGGACAGTTTCGAGCTATTCAAGCATCCGTTGTCAGTCTGCAAACTGCAAACGCCTGTACTGACGGTCCAAAATGGAGATTCATTCGCTACAGCAGCTGAACTGATTGATTGTTTCAGTTCTCGATCTCCATCAAATGCTAGCAAAACTGAGCCCAGCGTCACTTAGGGATCCTGGGATTAGCTCTGTTAATACTGGACAATTCCCCAACTCAATGTTTACATATGATGTCATCTTTCAGCGCCAGTACATGAAATATTATGCACATTATTGATTTGATTACTTTAATATCACGATCACAATCACACTGGCTTAGAGTTTACATGCCGGCAGCAGGTGAAATGTTGATAGTTTCATATATTTAGCAGCATTATTAGCTAATCCAAAACCTCCGATACTGCTCCCGCTGTTTCCGAACGCAGCACGGCACGGTAATGAGCGTTTGGCAGCTGCGGGGTGAAACCGTTGCTGGTTGGCCGGGTATGTTTTTTGGTCATTACGGGCACAGTCATGGAAATGTTTGATCGCGCCTCGTACTGTAGTCGCCCTCTGTGGTGATTAAAGAAGTAGCTGCTGCAGCAGGTCTCTTCGCTCGGCACAGAGCACAGATACGACCAGCTGCTTGGAAACAACGTCCTTCTTTAACTTGCCCGTTGACGCCGGTGGCCGTGCAGACCAGTTGCACAGATCACACAGACTACAATTATCCCAGAGATGAGGGTGGCCACCCTCCTCGTGTGTGTCAGTGTCTCCCAGGTCCTGCACGCCGCTGCATACAAAGAGAGAGCGATCAAGCAACAAGCACCATCTGTGTCAGTCAGCTCACCTGGTGTTGCTCTGCATCAACCCCCAGCAACAAAACTTTGTCAGTGGACATAATCTGGGGATTAGGATCGTCTAATATGGGGTTCTGTATGTGCCGAATCTGTTGTTTGCAAAAGGGTTTATTGTTTTTTTCAGCTGGTAAAAATACTTTCCATGCAATGTCACCATGCACACCAGTTCTCACCAGATATGCCATATCACTGTCAGACCGGTGCAGCTTCAAACTCACCTTCCTAATGATGGACTAACCTGCAGCTCTCATATTCTGCGCATGGGAAACCAGCATTAAGCCAAACAGTCGGCCACTCAGATTTGATGAGCGTCAGACAGCTAATATGAAGCTTTGCCAGCCGCGGCTGAATTATACCGGATCACGCTGGTTAAACATTGGAGGAAGCCGCAGCCAGGGAGGAGAGGAGGGCTTCGTCTAATACAGAATTAGTTTATTACCATGAGCCACAGAGGGGCACAAAGAGAGGAGTTAATGGCACAGATAGATTGAGGTGAGCGCTCCCATTCAAGCACTGCTGAGTCTTTGACCACATCTGGATCGATTTCGGCCGTTGATAGTTGTCACAAGACAGCTGATAGATAGTGAAGGATACACTTCATTAGCGCCGAGCGCCTCCTTGGCGACCGGCTCCTAAATCTTAGCCGCTTTTTGTGTGGCCCTGTCAATAAGTGCGCCGTCACCGGAGAACCGTGGATCGCTCGCTCCGAATTCCATTTTCACTTCATCCAACGAGGGGTAAGTCATGATACTGTAGGAGAAGGAGACGGAGAGGGGACGGAGCTGTGCAAGCCACTGAGGGGAGCTCGGTTTGGACTGTGGCTCTGCAGCTGATCCGCCAAACACGAATTTGAACGCGCTGAAAGTTGATTCTCCAATTTTCAGGCGCTCGTACAACGTAGAAGAGACTGATGTAGTTCAAGGCGTTGCATAAGTAGAAACAGAGCTACTGTCTAAATGGAGGCAGCCTTAAACGCACAAATGGAGCATTACTATACATGCTGATTGAGTTATAGGTGTCAAGGCGGTCTGAGTGATGTATGCAACATTTCGGGAGGCCTGGGGGGGTCGGGTTGTTTTATGATGGCGACCAAAATTATAAAGCTGACCTGAAAATCTCTGTGCACGTCAACCAGATTTCATTTTTGGTCACTGGGAGCTGATCAGTACAACCACATTAATGTAATTCTACTGAAGCTGTGTATTGCTCAAGGGCACCTCAGCAGCAGCTGCCGAGAGAGGGGAGGGTGTCACTCATTTACAACCCAAACCCACGTTTTTCCCAGGTTGTCCGGGGATTTCAACCTTCCGGTCACATGCACGCCCGACGCATCGACAGGAAAAGGCACACACGTGTGGCGGCGAGCATCGGAAAACCAAATCCAAGAGAAATGTGGAATGTCAACAAAACCCGTCCCGCTTGCTTTGTGTATGAAAATGAGCAAAATTTGCCCCCGGGCGTCGAACAGCAAAGGGATGGGAAATCAGTCCAGCTGTTCATTTTCTTTCACCCTGTTCCACCCCGAGAGGCAGTCTCTGCTGCTAATGGAGCACAGCAAAGGTTAGACTCACTGGCGTGCCGAACGGATCCACATGTGGTGTGACCCCTGACTCACCTCGGCAAATCCACTGCAAATGCTGCTGTCTTCTCTGTTACACTCAAATGATCCAGTGCTTTATCCGCAGCCCCGCGCATCCTTAAAGGCTAAAATATCACAGCGTAAAGCCTGCCGATGGGTCCCGGGAGACTTTCACTGATGCTACAGTATGTGCATGAACCGCTGAACTACGCAAAAAAAAAGTTCTGCTTTATGCAGGAGTTTATTCATGAAGGTGCTTAGGTACTCGCATGCCAAGTTGCACATGCATACATGGCCATGTGCCACGGTTATTTGTATTTTCATAGATTTCCATCTCGTCGCTGCCACGTTTTACCACCCTGCGTGTTTTTGCACTGACCCACCAGTTTGCCATCATGCGTTCAGGATTACAGGCAAACGACCTCAAATTAGAGGTTTGAAATGAAGCCAGCATAAAATTATTTGTTGGCAGTCGAGCATTATTTGGTTTATTTCTGTTATTCTTTTCAACTTTCATGTAGCGACGTGCTTTTCTGACAACTTCCAATGTGTTTTCCCTGCGTCTCCCAGTGCGCATTCTCCTTTTTTCAACTACTCTTTGATTTCAGCCCGTATCCTTTAATTGAGATGGAAATTACATCTGTTGACTTGTAGCGAAAGCCCCATATGAAATACACACAACAAATAAGATAATAAAAGAGTTCCAAATGTACAAATGTACCCTACAGAGGGGATTTAAAAAGCAACAAAACAAAGTCCTCTAGTCTATTTTTGCACAAGATGATACGAGCATGTCATAGTTTCGAGATTTTGCATGAAGCAGTCGCGGATAAAAGGAAAACGTATACACACACATTTTGGTGTTTAATTAACATCCAGTCATTTGTCTTGTTGATTACCCAGCAGCTTCATGTTTAAATCAAAGACGTGGATAATGTAAGCGCAGTATTTATCACGGGCCCTCATTTCATCTGCACCTCGTCCCGAGTAGCAGCTCACGACTGTGCAGCCCGTCGAATGCAATTGAAGATTTGCACAATGCTAATTACTGAAGCAAACAAAAAGAGCCATTAGCACGATTTACATCAACGGGGTTGCGAAAGTCATTACGGCGTAGATAATATGCAGTGACTGTGAAACTCGGTGTAAACTATGCACCGCACATGCAGCATCTCCAACCTATCCAGCTTCTTTTCATTTAAGACGCTCGGCCCCAAACCATTTTGGCTCGTGGCCCTCTCGCAAGCAAATCCATACCTTCCCGTGAACCCTCATCGCAACCCTCCTCCCTCTACGAGCTGTGAGCAAACAGTTACTTCAATTCAATTCACTTTTATTTGTGCAGTGCCAAATCATAACAGAAGTTAGCTCGGGGCTCTTTTTTTGTACAGAGCAGGTCTAGACTGCACTCTTTATAGTAATTACACCCCATTCACATGACGAGTAAGCTTCCTTTATCCTCTTAGGTTTACTTTAACTTTTGAAAATCTTTGCCATACCTATGCAGGATGCTTAAAACTGGCTACTCTTACACATCTCAGATTCAGCGGGGAAGCCCAACAGAATACAGTATAGTGCATTTTAACTGCCTAGGTGAACTATTTTAGGAGAAACAGTTGTTTTCCTACCCCCCCCCACTTCGGCTAATTGAGGAAACAGATGTCGTTGTTTAGAGAATTAATGTATATCCTTGAGGTAAATCTGTTTTTACAGATATATATATATATATTATAGGAGGTTGGCTTAGCAATGACAGCTTGCAATGAGCGATTTGTCCTGCTACTGTTATGGTTTGCTGCAATCAACATAGTGCAGGCTCAGCCAACCGAACTAACTTTACTGTCTTCTTCTCATTTGCCGGGATCGATTTTTACCTTCTATTTCGGGCTGTGATGAATCTCCATGAGGTAAATTGTTGATGCATCATGTTGTTCCCGATGCAAGTTAGATCAGGATAAAGTCTTTACAGGAGGACATTGCTAATAATTAATGCCCTCCTGGACGCGTAATTGATTCGTGATTCTATTTGCGGTCGTTTTGCTTGATGGCGCTCGCCGACTGCAGGTCAGAGTTCACTTAGTACACTTCATCAGTGTTACTGTAATGAAAGGCAACTGATTCAAACTAAAATCTAAAGTAGTGAACACTGTAATTCATAAATTCATCGGTTGTCAGTGAATGCATTTTTTGGTTTTCAAGGTCCTGCGGAGCCGCTTTGTGAGTCGTGTTGGCAGTATCGCGCAAAACATCGAAATCCAACCCATTTTAGACTTTGCATGATTTCGTGAGGAAGAAGAAGAAGAAGATTGCAGCAGGCTACTCCACGGCCCTCCACCCCTTCAACAGCCTCGCTAATGGAACTGCAGGGAGCCGAAGGCATTTCTCCCACTCTCTCTCTCTCTCTCTCTCTCTCTCGCTCCCCTCTCTTTTTCATGTGCAGAACAAGACCTCATTCTGCAGTGTAATAGATTTCAACACTTTACACACCAAAGAACACGCTAACGCGAACCGATCCGCACGTGCGCGGGACTTATTTTAAAAAGCGCTCAGATGTACAGCTGTGGACTGTTTTGTATTCGCTGACTGTGATCTGATTGGCTTGTTTGTTGAATTCCTTTGACAGCCGCTCATTATGTCGCCCGGATCTCTATCACTATGTCCTCTGATGAAGGGAGGGACGCCAAAGAGCTCCACAATACCTGTGGCCTTGGACGTGTTACAGCCACTGCAGCCAGCTTTGCTCCCTCTCCTGCCCTCTTTCACTTCCCCTTTCAGTGGGCAGACAATGTTTATTGACCTCAATCTGAGCATTCACAAAACCTTCAAAATGCAGAGGCCTCGCTAAGAGGTGCTCATTTAAAATCTTATTGCTTCTGCTTTGTGTCATGTGCCGCCGGGTAACCCAATCAATAATATCCCAGTCCTTGGAAGGGCTCCGCCGCCCGTCCAGGGTCTCGTATGTTTAAGTGCGTTTGTTCGCGTGCGCACAGAGCATTCAATAGCCGCTCCCACTGTGTTTGTTCTGACGCCATACCAGCTGCCATATGCAGTGGAGGAGGTTCAGCAGCGCGTACGCAGGGGATCATCAAGCATCAGACCTGTTTCAACACGAGTGCGTAAAGCAGAGTATTGTTGAACCAGAAGTGTGGCCCAGATAAACTACATACGGTCCCCTGCTGGGACTAATTTTTCCTTGATTTATGATTGATAGATGCAGAAAAGCAGCGCAACCCAGATACGGAAACATGGGACTGACTGTGAATTTAATGGCAATGACAGAATAGTGATGAATTGAATCCATTCCATAATTCATCCTTTAATTAGACCGGTCCATGTCTATCCATCACTGCTCTGGAGAGATGGATGGGATCGCTGTGGTTTATTGATGAGGAGGTAGTTCTTTTTGATTGCTCTCATATTTGACTCAAATACAGTGGCTGCAGCAGTCCGCCCTCATATTAATGGGGTGCCTCAAACTCATTTTAATAGTCCATTTTGGATGTGGAGACAACATGACTTGCAGAAACACAAATCCTCCGCATAGCCATTAAAGTGTGTGAAAGTTAATTCCATTACTCTCCCCCACTCTTTCCTTTAAACGATATCCTCAATATTACTTAACATATAAACACAACAGTCTCATCTGTAATGTAACAGCGTGCAAATCCTATAGTTGTGTGTTATGGCGACCAATACCCACCAGCCAAGGCAGCCATTGCTGTGGGGAAGAGTCAAGAGGGAGAACTGGTGTTGTAGCTAATTCAGAACGATCCTATTGCAGCTGGGAACAAACGTGGCATAAGAGTTGCTGAATTCATCCAAAAATCAGAAAGTGAGTTTCCTCAAACTTTGTTTTTTAAGTCAATCAAATCAGACACTTATCCAAAAACTTGCTAATAAGATATTTAAACCTCTAAACTTTGTACCTTTGCTCTTATTTTTTGAAGAAACCAGACATTTGCTAATGCAGTTGCCCACAATCTGCATTGATGACAGTTTACTGCCTATCCAAGCCTTCAAAGCACTCCAACTGTGTGCCAGTGGACGTAGCCCACGCAGAAAATGAACAGGACGTTCTTTCAGAAGCAGAACATCTCGAGATTCATAACAAGATGTTATGAAATCCAGCACAAAATAATGGAACAATGGCTGGATGAAGTTCACCAGATCACGGCCATGTTGTTCCATGTGTTCCACCACGTCCCAGAGACACAGATGAATGCTTTGATCGAGCATTTGAATCCAAAAGAACCAGATTCTTCAGCTCAAGAGATGGTGGAGACCAAAACAGAGTTAAAGCAGCGTCGATATCGCATTTATAATCATCAGGAGCCCAGAACTGCGATGGAAAAAGGAGAATCCACAGATGTTTGGATTTGGTTTTGACATTTGGAGTTAGATGAAGTTCCTTCCTAGCTTTTTTTTAATCGATAATTAGGCCGGGCCATATTATATTCAAAATCCATAAGTGGGTGGAGGACAATCCAGACTCAAACCCCCAAAACCCGGTGCAGCCCCTGAGTCAATACAACACGATATACATGATATACTGAGAGTGAGTGGCCGTATAGCTCCCCGCAGCATTGTGCGAAAGACACACTACATTGAGCAACATATAAAACCATATTCGCAAGGTGACACCTCATATAGCTGTTCTTTTTTAAGTATATTGCACTTGCAGTGATGCCAGAGCGGGAGACGGAGCCCACATCCTTCACTGTCGGGCGCGTAAAGCTGTTTTAAAGTTTACGGCCTTGAGTTACAGTATGTTACCAGATGTTCGACGTCCAGTCATAATTCTTTTATTTGTCTGTTAGGTAAAGTTAATAAAAGCCTTTGCTCTGTATTTTTTTTTTTTTTTGTAACATTGTGCTAGTCATTTAAAAAGTAAAAGGGCAAAGAGGAAGGGGGAAAAAACTAGAGCAGAGGCGCGATGCAAAAATACTCTGAGCCCATCAACATTCAATTGGGCTTTTAAAGACTAAGAGCATCCTCTTATCGTAAATAGAAAATCTGTTAGCAGAAAATTCATTAGAAAAGAAGAGCTTTTGACACGGGCAAAAACTGATGAGCTTGACAGAAAACGGAGCGGAGTGCAAATGAAGCAGAAAACCGTCGGAGGAACTCTCCCGGCGTGCTGAGAGACATCTCATGGTAAATTAAAAAAGGTGATTCCTTTTCAAAACGGGGAGCCGATCTGTTTTCCTCCCCATTATTTGCTTCCTTTCAGCAGTCAGCAGTGTGACGTGACACCGGCGCGCCTTGCAGGTTTCGGAAAATGCGGAGTGCAGCTTTGCTCTTATGCATCACGCGCTCGCTTTATAAAGCCACAGGCGAGTGCGCCGACGTGCGCGGCGGCGACACATTCGGCGCACGCACGCACGCAGAAATGACTCTCCATTCCTGTGCACGCCGCAGAAGTTGTTGTCATCCAACAGAGAAAAAGAAAAAAAGCATTTGAATCATATTTCCAATAACAACTTAGAGCCAGCAACATTCACATGCATTGCTTTATGACACATTATGACATAGTTGTAAGCAGCTATAAATACATTTTAAGGGTGTAGCACCAATTATGACCTCCACTATGAAAATCCATTGCACAAATGCGTTCATCATATTGTCATTCATTATCTGTTACACCAGCCTCCACTCACAGGCGCCCACAGGAGCTAGCGCTGTAAACAAATACAGAAATTAACTCTTCTGTTTGCCCAGAATTACATGAGTGTGTTATAAACTGCTACTAAATGCTTAACATGAAGACTTATGTGTTTCCACCTCGGGAGTGACTGAACGTTTAGGCTCTTTTAGCTCATTGGTGTCATGTTATGTAGCAGCTGGGGACACGAGGAGATGGACCCAAATGCAGGTGGAGACCAGGAGCAGAGGTGTTCAACGGTTTGCTGGATAATAAAGGCCTTAAACTTCCAGCTGGCAGAGGCAGGCAGGGTCAAAACCAGATTAAACACGGCAACCGGACCCAAAAGGAAACACAGGAAGTGACACGACTTAGATAAACCGGGCAGCAGCGCAGGCAAACAAGACACAGGTGAAATCATAGACAGGAAACAAGTACACGGAGACACAAGAGGGACTGACCTTTCAAAATAAAACAGGAAACCAACAGAAACAAGGAACTCACACAAAGCTAACAATGTAAATACCAAACTTGTGAATGTGCACGCATTAGCTAAGACAGTCTGGTGACAGTGTGACAGTGCAGTCTATCGACGTCTGCTTGTTTTGGGCCGTGCAGCTAACAAAGTGTGACTTCATGCCTCATCTGTTATTCAAGCTGTTAATGCTGCACAATAGGAACTTGAATTATTTAAATTCTTTATTAATCTCAACCTTCAGTGCTTGTTTTAAATTTATTTTTCTCTCTCTTGTTGTTCTGCAACAAATGCCAAGACAAATTCCTCGTGGCGATAAACCTGATTCTGATTTCGACAAAACCTTTTCATCGTGAGTGCACTTTCTAAAGTTCATCTTTTCTAAATAGCCCTCAGTTTTTGGCTAATGTGGCGTAATTTGTTTTTGTTTCTCGTGCCGTGCCTGCACGTTTCACAGCTGCGGTTTTGATGCATCTTAGGTATGGGCGTGATAAGAGCTTCTCAGCAGTGCGCCGGTGCGCGTCGCTTCCTTCCTGCCGCGGAGATTGATCTGAACTCTACTTACAGCATCTCAGGACTTGCTGACAGTTGTTAAAAGTATTGCCTGCAGGGGGGGAAAAAAAAGGAATATATTCCCACAAATTAATGCATGCACTGTTCACTTGACAATGATGGATTATAGGTCTAGATTGATGGGGTTGTCTGACAATGGAATATTCAATAAAGTTTCACAATGAAACGGATCCTATTTTACTGTTTAATCCTGCAGGAGTTTGGAAAAAAAGAAAAGTCAGAACTTGTACTAGAGAGAAAATGGTTTCAGGTAAAATACATAAATGTTTAAACATTTATGTACTGCAGGAGAAATACATCAAACAACAAAGGGAAAACTGTACATTTTTAAATTTTCCACGGGGTTTCAGAGGAGTTCTGACTTGGAAAAGTTTGCATATGGAGAATACTCCACGTCCTACTGGGAGTTTTCACCGCTTCCTCCATTTTTTTCCCAATGCAATTTGGACCGAAAGAGCAAATCTTCTGTCTCCAGAGCCGGGGTAACATGCTCACTGCTGCTTACATTTGTGTTCCCTCAGGTCTGATTTCAATAAAAAGGAAGAAGTTGAGTCAGAGATTCACATTAAGTCTCACACAGAGTTGGTGACAGTTTAGAGCCACTTGCTGGAGGGCTTTTTTTGTTTCTTCCTTTGACCAGACAGGAGTGTGTCAGCAGCAGAGTCTGCATGACCGCTATAAAGCCCCAAACCGCTCACGCCGCAGCCTCCAGGAAGATCAGACAGGATGCTCTGCCTTCCTGACTGAAGGGGAAGCAGGACTCCCCATCAAAGGGGCAAACGCCTGATTCAACGGCTGCAGGTGATCGGTCGCTGTACCTCCCAAAATGGATGAGGCCTCTGGCTACCCAGCCCTGCACTGTCCTCTCGTAGATCTGTCTGGGCAGCCCTTGGCAGGCTAATCGTGCTGGCGTCTGAAAACAGGGGTTCACATCAGCGGCCATCTTTGAACTAAGAGGAGGGAGTTTGCTAAGGACTTTTTTTTTTTTTTTTTTTTCAAATGGGAAAACTGCCATCCCAATTTTTCATATCATGCCCATTAAAATACCAAAAAGTTAAAGCCATCTGTGGTGTCAACACTGCTGGCACCCAGCAGGGAGGCTAACTAAAACTGATTTGCAATTCCAATGAGCGGCGCCTTTGGCCAGAAATATTTCTAAATCTATCTGGAATGACAGGGAAAGAAGTCATCAGCATGTATCCAGCGTTTCCCCAAATTCTCAACAACTGCTCCAAGCATTTCCGAATAAAACAGGTTACCCGCTCACAGCAGTGCAGAAATGCCGTTGTGTGTTCTTCGATCGTAATTGCAGGAATTGTTCTTCTCCGCAATGTGCTTTGTTCATTTAGGACCAGGAAGTCAGAAACCATTCACGAGCCTGTTAATTAAACTAATCATCCTCGTACATGAATCCTCATCCTTGAAGATAAACACCTTCCAGCACAACAGAACAAACAGCGCGCCGGAGAGAAGCATGCACACAGCCCACACGTGAACTCTGCAGCTGCACAGACTCACGCACAGGAGGCAATGGGAGTTTTATTTAAACGTCGAGTGAAAGGAGACTTGTAAGCCTCCGCACACAATCGCGTACGAGTGTTCGAATGCGGCTCATCTCTCCAATCGGAACGGGAAGGACTGACTGGCAGATGAAAAGGCGTCTGAATGAGGGTTTTCACGGGACCGGTGGAGCCTTAGATAAGAATGGTGAGTTACGATCTGAGGTCGCCCCGAGGTCAGGCAATCAGTTCACTACATAAAGGGCAGAGGCAGACGAAGAGGGACGCTCCTTTTCACCCGTGGAGCTTGGGCTCGTTCTTGTGGCTCTGGTGACTTCTCCGCCCTATCTGGGCCTTTCATTCACCCAGTGCATGCAGGGAAAGGCTCACGCTGGCAAATTGCCTGGCC
The DNA here is from genome assembly GCA_008933995.1 of Datnioides undecimradiatus. Classification (NCBI taxonomy): domain Eukaryota; kingdom Metazoa; phylum Chordata; class Actinopteri; order Lobotiformes; family Datnioididae; genus Datnioides; species Datnioides undecimradiatus. Next base: position 22,308,482 of record WARS01000029.1, read on the forward strand.
ATCTTCTATGGAGGATTGACTCCAGGTCCCGCTTTCAACATGACACTGACACAGAAAATGGGCAGGACATTTATGGGTCCAAAGTGCATTCAGGGCTGACCGAGGCAGACGGCACGCCAACTGCATCTGCCCAATAACAGTAACTCCACTCTTATAAAACGCTTCAACCGTGTTCACACCGTGCGTGCAGATCAGTATGAACAATGATTTAAAAATGCAGTCTCTTGAGGAGGCTTTGGAAAGGAAAGAATCAGATTGAGAGCGGAGCTGAGACTCGTCTGTCCTCTCCGGATCAAATGCGTTCGGCGTAATTATCCAAAGCGTGCATTGGTGTTTATTTTCCAATAGTGGTACGAGTGACTGACAGCTCAGAGGGACCGAACAGGAGCGGAAAGAGAACTAAAACAGAGCGTGCAACAGAGAGAGTTCTGCATAAAGCAAAAAAGGCTTGCAGGGAAGTGCATCCATGGCTCATTGATTAGGGAGCAATGAATTCACGGAATAAAATGGGTTTATAAGAGGATGCAGAGAGAGGTTTCTGTCTGTGCCTACCCACTGCTTGTCACAGTCTGACATTTTTACCTACAGAACAGCTATAGCATTCACAAAGAGAGCATTTCTCCAGGTTTACCTAAAAACGTCATTCTTTCCGCCCCTTTCCGAGGGAAGAGCTCATTCATGTTCCTCGACCTGAAGCTCCAACGTGCAAGGAGGCGGCGTGATACGTAACCGCCTGTCAGAGAACCAATCGACAACAGCTGACAGTCTTGTTCTTGCTGACCCTCGGTGGTTTTACAGCAGCAGGGATACGCGCGTCCTCCAGAGTTTGCATCTCCGCAACGACCAAACCAAAGTGTCTGCAACTACACGATCAGGTGGTGACAACTGATATCTCCACCTACGCTCAGCTGGATGCAGTGGGTGTGGCTCCAGGTACAGCCCAGCGGCAGCAGTTTGGTCTGGAGGTGTAATACGACCTCCTTCAGGGCTGTGAAATGATATTAATAATCCATAAACCTCTCCTTTCTCTGATTAAGTCGACTTTTCCGTTTGTGTAGCATCAAGAGCAAGATATTCGCTGTTGCTACTACAGTATATCAGTTTTTCTTTTATATCTATTCTGCATATTCATCTCTACCACTCGTGCTTTGGCCGCATTGTTTTTAAACCACGACCACGTGTCAATACGACTGCCGCAGGTATTGTTAGTTGAGCTGAACACTGAGCTGCAACTGAGCAACAGAACAAGGACTATTCAGTGTGCGAGGTTGATCGCTGTTCCTTTAAACTTGTTGCTTACTAATAAAGATAAATAGTAATAATTAGAAACACCAAAAAAAAACCAAAACATTTTTAAAGAAACAGATAGCCTCGCTTAGCTAATAGCAGGAAAATCACGTGGATTGCATTTATGATGTTTAGAGACTAAAAGCACACAAACAGGTTTATGAAAAATCATGATTTGTCACATAGAGTTACATATTTTATGCAAATTAAGTAAAAAAAAAAGACTTTGGCTTGGAGCGTCCGACGTTTCTTGCTCTTTATGCGTCATCATGCATCATCACAACACACTGAAACGTACAAATTAAAACTACAGACTCGTATTTTAAAGCAAAGCGCCACTGACCAAGCGTTTGCATTTGAGGCGCCCGTCTGGAGAGATGCAGAGCGTCGGATAAGACCGTTGGAGAAGTATTGGTCCGAAAAGTTTAATCGGCGTGTTGTGTAAGCGGAAATATGATTCCAACTTTATTATAATGGACACTTACCTGGTACGGCAAACTTCCCCTCGCGACTGTAATTCAAAACAGCGGCACTTTTCAGCAAACAAGCATTTAACACGGGGGCCTCTGATGAAGTAATTTTCTGCATCATTTGAGACAGAATAAATCACCGAGTGGAAGCGTCGAGTCGCTCACGAGGACTGAGTCAAAGCCGCAGCTCACCAGCTACTGTCAGTCTCTCTCCGCGGCTTTGCCAAACTCTCCGTCAGCTGTCATTGTTGCTTTAAGTGCCTCTGATAGCTCCTCATAAGCTAAGAATATTAGCTGTGTACTCCCCCACAGACTCACCCCGACTCCCATATGTTTTACGACGCTTCACTTCTTTTCGAGCGGCGTTCCTCTGCTGACGTGAAAAATAGCTGCTGAGCTCCTTTCAGAGGCAAAATGGGAGCAGATAATAAAATCTTAATGACTAAACTTTAAGCAAACAGTGAAGAATATCTGTTAGGGCTGTGTGGGTGAGCTGGTTTTCGTTATATCACAACACTGGCTGAGGCTCCCAGAGCTCTTCCCTCTACACATCGGTACAAATACAAGCTTGGTTCAGTTTATTTTTTATCTTAGTTTTCCTGGAAAACAACAGTTTTCAAAGACCTTTCAGAATTCATCTCGCAGCCCGTATAACGCACGGTCGGTATCATCTGTCTGGGTGTAAGAAGTTTTAAAATCTTAATGGGCTGCACCTTTAAAGCTTATCTACCTCAACAGACAACGAGCTTTATAATCCATCTCTCATTCAGCAACTCGCGCACTCACACGCCGACGGCATGGGAGCTTCTGCGCAAGGCGCTAGCTTGTCCATCAGGAGCAATTAGAGCTCTATGTTCTTCTTGCCCAAGGACGTTTCACCGCTGCTGCAAGGGATTCATGGACGACCCACCCTGAGTCTCAGATGTTTTGGAATGGTTTAAATAATGGAGGCGAGGCAAAAAGGCTGATGAATAAGTTACTAGTGTGCACAGTTCTTATCTTTACCGTGGTATACCTGTCCATCATTTGTTTTTCCAATCACCAGTGGTTTACATATTCCTGGTTGGGCAACTTCCCGTCGAAAAAGCATTGTAAAGCATTGTAAAAGTATTGTTTTACCAAAAAACGACCAGAGCACCGTCCTTAAAATGATGCTGAACTAATTTTAGCAGGGGAGGAAGCTGAAAGAAATCATATTCAACCTGATATCAAAAGGCATTCTCTTCATCTCCATATACAAATTAGCTGCCTGGACTCAACGGACATCTCAAAGCCCACGTCACGAGAAACAGTTCCTCTGATGTGAGCCATTGAATTCGCTCAAGTCTTTCGCAAAAGAAGACCTGCGGCTCTTCTTGGGTTGATTGATGTTCACCTCACTTGCCTCTTGCAGGTGGCTGGCCCGGGTATTACTGCCTAGAATGGCATGACCCTGTGGAGACCACATTTACACCTCACTGACATCTCACTGTCATTTCACATGTGTCATGTCTCTGTCGGCCGGATCGCTACAGCCCATCTTGGGTTTCCTCCTGTCCACCTCCTGTAATGTAGCTAAAACTGCCAAAAACCCTGGTAGAAGAAGAACTGGCAGCAACGTGGCTAATATTAGCTTGCTGACAACTACCCATAACACAAATACATAAAAAGAACTGTTTATGAACAACAAATAAGGCCAAAGTTATATCATCCTCAGGGCCTCTAACGCACCCGCACTCCCGTCTCACCCATGCAGATCAATTCTGGCTCCCACAGATCTCCCACACAGATCAGTCAGCAGTTGAACTCACATCGGGGATCAGATAACAATAAAGCAGCTCGGTGCAGTTTGCGTTTGATTGTATGCACAGGAATCACCGGAGCCCCTCGCTCTCGATGCCTTAACACAGACACAGAGAACGTGAAGTGTGACGTTATTGTCAATGCATATGCTTTTGTCAAAAAGAGAATGAGGAGACAGATCATGCATGTGTGAAGAAAATCGAAACAGGGAGTGTTTACGTCCACGCAGCGCTCACTGACAGAGTTGCACTGCGGGAGGGGTAGAGTTTATATGTGCTGCTTGGAGAGACATGCATTTTCACCTTGTCAACATCTGGCAAGAGTCGGCCTCGGGAGGAAATAGCCAGTCCCGAGGAGGTTTGAGCAGCCAGATTTCAATCAGTCTCCAGTGCTCCTCGCATGCATTCATATCAGATAGCTAGCTTTCCAATCCGCCCAGGACGCATGAAACGACTGGTGCAAATGGAGTCCAATCAGGACGGGAGCAACCTCCAGATGTGATGTGGAGGGTGTAATCTCATCCCAATCACAATGTTCATTTACACCCCGCATTAACTTTGCATTTTCGTCTCATCCCGATATGATATCCAGATATTGATCGGAAGATAATGCGAGCTGTCAATGGGATAACGGAGTTCTTCTGCAGGATAAAAGCCTCTGCGAGGGTGCATATTAATCATGTGTTATTAAGACCAGATTGGATGCGTAACCTGTATTTATACTGAGTAGGTGGGCTGAGTGTGCTCTCTTGCAGCAATGCCATGGTTACAGTCACACCAAAAAAACGGTAAATAATGAATGAAGACATTGACGCAGATTGAAACTGTAAATCCGGATGTCTTTAAATCACAGAGCACTGATAAATAACTCACAGTCTGAAAGGAGAGCCATGTTGGGGATTTCACAGGGGAAGTGATGTAATATGACACCGCATACGAGATTTTAAAACTTAACCAACTAAACTTTGTTGGTGTAATCCATTTTTTTGCTTTAGCTTTGCCTCAAACGTAAAGAGTGAAAAGCATAAATTATTCATGCACAGATGCAACTCTGTCCACACAGAAGGTTCACTTTCATATGATATCTTAATTACCTTTGCTTTGTCTAGCACTATGAGAACCCGCTATAGTGTAGCAGTCTCCACAGTGCAAAGCTAAATTGGAAAAAGAAACATTCATCGCTTCCAAATTGACAGATTGTTGGCAAGTTTCTGAGGGAAGACACGGTAGAGTATCTTGTTTAGATGCCTTGGCAACCTGAAACAAACAAACACCAGCTTCTAACAACAATGCATTTTTCTTTTTTTTTTAAAAAAGCTTTGCAATGAAGCTTAAGACCTTCACTGCGTGTCCATCTTCCCTGCTCATTCCTTGTTAACCACATATCTTTTGAATTATGGCGCAATGTGCCGAAAGGTCACAACACGCCATACAGGAGCAATAACAGTTTAATGAAGGTTAAGTAAAAGGAAACAGAGGCAGGACCCCTGAACAATAAAACACAGCTATGAGCAGCGTTTGATAAGGTCCAACAGCGCGGGACCTTCAGATCAAGTTATTTACAGCCATTTTGTTTCTTTTCTTCCTGTTGATGTTGTTTTGAAGGCTGGATTAAAGTTGTGCACCACTTTCATTTAAAGATTTCTGGAAAGGAGCTGTGTAAGAACGCGCACTTCCATTGAGATTGCTCCTGCACACCTACGGTCCATCTACGAAGGTGCCCCCACTTCACTGGCCTGATTAGACCTCCTCCTGGGCGAGTGTCATCCCCCCTTTGTGGCCCATCGCTGCTCACAGAAATACCACAGAGTGCACATGGAGAATCTGAAAGATGCATCATGTTGCTGAAATAAAAAGGTCCCACATTTTATGATTTCATGTTATACATGTGTCAATTAAGAATTATACATATCCTGCACGACACATAATGTATTAAAAAGTAATTTAAGGTGTATTGTAGGTGCTGATTCTGCATCCAATGATTTTTCATTTTGATTGGTGTTTCCTCGTGGACAGCTTTACCTGCTGCTGTCTCCTGGTAGCTGCCCAGTTAGCATGGTTAGCTGCGCGGTTAACATTAGCTGACTTTGCTCAGGGACAGAAGACGCGATTTCCTGTCGTCTTGCCAGTCCTACGCTGGTCGCAGAGGCTGTGATCGCCGATCGCGTTTGCTCGACTGGAGCCCCAAGTTGAGGAGCATCAGCCAATAGGACCAGAAGCTGCACGGTGATGCTGGTGGAGATGTTACGCTCGTGCTGCACTGCTGTCTTCTGTACACCAACCAATACATGTGACAAGTCTGTCCCTAGGGGAACCTTTTTTCCAGGAATATGCAGAAGCAAATGGCAATCTGTCTGCCCCTGCCCATGTGGAACGATTTTGCTGCAGGTCGCAGACTCTTGATCAGCACACACTCTAATTGTGGTTTGCTAGCAAGCTAACTAATTTTAACTCTGTGCCACCAAACATCAAAGACTGATTGCTGGATGGATGTCATGATGTTTTTGGTCCGCTGCTGAGCTTATGTAAAGACACGATATATTTACGAGGCTGGAAATATAGTCAGCAGACAGACAGCAAATCATATATTTTTTGGTATTTTTGCTCAAATGTTAAAAAGATGCACTATGTGGCTCAAAGGGGTTAATCTAAAATATTTCAGTTCATCTCAACTTAAAAGGCACAGCGAAGGCTGGGTGCATTTCTCCATGGGTTGAGCATTTTGATACTTTACACAGTACTAACACAGCTCCTGGACCTCCATTATAATCGAAAATGTGTCTTTTCTCCGCTGCCGGGCCTTTTTAAAAATATAGTCACATCCTCTTGAATGGCAGCTTCACATTTCATTTTGCTGACTTCTCAGAAATGCTCCTAAAAACCTGCACATGGTAATAGAATCATAATTGCTGTTATTGGGGTGAACTTATCGTCAACAACCTGGGCAGAAGCCTAATCACCCGGAATTATTGAAAACACCTGCGTGGGCGTGTAAGCCGTCTTAACAGGGGGGAGCTGCATTCACAGCTCAAGTTCACAGCCGAGTTTGTGAAAAGCATACCAACGTCTTTCTGATAACTTGTGCATAACAGTACGAGCTTCTGCACGCCAAGGTTAGATCTGCAACCTTGGATGGAGAAAATAGCCTCTTTCACAAAGTCAAACTTGCAGATGAAACCAGATTGCACAAAGCTAACAGTATTAGAGATGCCCACACAAAGTATAGATAAAGGTATGTTTTATTAAATTCAGCAGATCACAGGCTTTTTGTTTCCATACATACAGCATGTTTGCCAGTTATTGTGTCTAAGATCAGCGTGTTGTTCAAAGGTGCTGTATTCAAAGAGACTTTAGCATTGAAGCGCACATGCATACCGTCATGCACGTGCTGCTGAATTTTGATTAGACGACGGCAGGTGCGACTTTTTAATCAATAAACACGATGTTATAGATTTTGGTGTGACCTTCCACGGAAGGCACGGCACAGTGAGGTCGGTTCAGCCGTTGCGCACACGTGTCAAATGCGTCGCGCGGGCCAGCTGTTTGCAGATTCGTTTGTGATTATCTTATGATGTGTGATGATGAGGCTCAAGTTTCGGTAAAGGAAGCACAAAGAACATTTGCTGCTTCCTCTACGCTACATTTCTTTTTACTCCCGTTCATTAATTCATCCATTTACTGCTCTAGAGTATAAACACAAAGAGGCGACTCGCTCTCGGCATAACAAATCTATTAAATAAGACAAAATTGCTACTTTTTATCCACGCTGGAGCCGGTCGCTGATTGTACTCCTCATTGCACCTGCAGCACCAGGTGCAGCTGGTGACACCGCAGCCAGCATGCTACCATGAAGCTGCTGCGTGCTCCTCATACTCGATCCAGCGTGTGGCACGTTGCCGTCAGTGGCTGTGCACGGCGTGCAGCTCGGTCATTTTAACACCGAAAATTTAAAACGGGCTTCCTTGAAATGGTTTGCTTTACAACCACTCGAGAGATGGAAAGTTATACGTGAGGTCTGATGAGAGAAAGGTGATATTTTGCTTGGGGTGGCTATTAGTCAAGGTTTTATATTATAATTACGTGCGGTGGCAGTGACATTTAGATATGAACGCTGTTACTGTTGGTGGCAGTGAATCTGGTTATGGAGATGGCAGAGTAGTAAAAGAGAAAACAGTTTGTCAATCTCAGACTTGTGAAGTGGGTCATTCTCTATAATGGACTGAATGTAGGACATAAACAGGCCTATCGAGCCCAACTGTTTGGGAATACACCCAATGGTTTTTCCTTACTGGCTTTATTTCAATGGCAGTTAATTTTGCAGTTGTGCCAAGTCTTCATGTTCTAAACTTTGCCATTTCCATTTTCTTACGCTGTCATTCGCAATTCTGACATCACCATACAGGGTCTGTGATCGTTCTGCACGTGTTCCTCAAGCCGATTGATCCCTGGATGCCCTTTAAGTGTAGCGATTCTGCCCTGATAGTGCCCTACTACTCTCCACGAACGCCCTACCACCGCCATGACATTTCCACCAAGCATCTGCAGGCTTTACTTCACCACCAGCACCGGCTGGAGAGTCCTGATGATGAATTATGTTGCTAACCTTGAGTAGACACGCTCCCATTTGATCTTTTCCTATCAGTATAATAAAAAAAAAAAGGCAGCACAAAAGCTTTAAACAAGCAAAAATCCAGATATGGTCAAGGATGGTAATGAAAAGGGAGAGGAGAGTGGAGTAAAGTGACAATAACATCAGAGGGAAGCAATCAGACTCTCCTTCACACGGATTCAAATGAAAGTTAACACGTTTTCCTTTGGTCAAGTGTCCACCTACTGTTTGCAGCTGTTACGGAAAAGCAATCATACCTGGGCTTTTTGAAAATGTGCACTTAATCACTGGTTTTTCCAACCGGCTCAGTCCCACTGAAACGCCGACGATGCAGCCCGAGTCGTCCCGGAGAGCCTGCTGTTTCCCTGTGATGTAGATTAAGCGACACACCCTGCAACCTCACATGCCTCCTGCATTTCATTCCGGCTAATTTGCACAGCATCGCTGCTACACGGCGGCACTGCAGGAGGAAGCACGGCCATTATTTACATGACCTTGTGGAATTCATTTGCATATAAAAATGCTTTTATTGCGGCGGGTCGGACTGGAAATATTTGATGCAATGCAATATTTTACACAGACAATAAACGTCTTTTTAAAATTCCTTTAAAGGGAGGAGGAAAGACTTGATTCGCAAAGACTTTCTCGCAAGCAAAGCACATCAGCTGTTGTTGTTTTCCACTGATTGACTCGCCGCATCGTCGAGGAACGAGGGAGCAACTAATCGCGAAATCACCTGGTGTCGTGATTGTTTGCGAGGAAACCCTCTCGGTCCACACGGCGCGTGATTGGACTCCGCTGCGCTGTAACGATCACCGATGGAGAGCACCAAAACACTCACTAATTTATGTGGAAGTGCTGCACATTTTCAGCGTCTCGTACGGATCCGGCGTGAATTCCTTTTGTCAACAGAGCACTTATGTTACCTGCATTTGGTTAAGAAGTGCCATAATTTGTCCTTAATGAGTGTCATCAGTCATATAGGGGCTTGAGTGATTCGCTTTCAAACTGATGGAGCTCGGTTTTGAATTTACATAAAACGGGAATAGCTTTACAACAACTACAGACGTTTGATGGTAAGCACCTCCTCAACAGCCGTTGATGGGCCTACTGAGCACCAGTTGGACTTCTTCTTGGTGCATGAGTACACCGTGGCCATACGCAGCGTTGCCTCTTGAGATGCAGCTTTGAGTAGGTTTCATCCTTTGTAGTGCATTTTAAAAGCTAGCTGGGTGGGGATAGCTGTTACTGTTTACAACACACATTTGTAGCATTAGCATTTATAGAAAAATAAAAGATAAAACAGACAGACTTCCATAATAACGATGCAGAAATGTCACAGCAAATAAGATGAAAAAGGACGCGCAGAGCACATTTTCGTGCAACGCCCGTCCTATAAATGGAGAAATAATTGTATTTCCCCATTTTCTGTGTGGGATGCGTGATGTCATTGGCACTTAGAGTCAGTGTAATTAGATGGCAGAGATATATGCCTCACCTGGGGCGTCTTCGTCCTCTCCTTTTACATTGGAGGCATCGGAGTAGAAGCGGCGGCTGGCAGATTTATGCCGTTCCTCAGTCCATTAATGTCTCCTTTTTATGTGTCCATTTGGCATAGTGGCCACTCCGCTCACCTCATTTAGACCGGATGCTGTTAGGACAGCCCGAGAGTCCTGTGCTGATTCAGGTACATGAAGAGGGAGGGTGGTTTTGTTGGGAAAGCTCATTCACGCACACAGCTTTCCCTCAGCGTACATCAGCAGCACATGATCTAGTAGCTGGACGTCTTTGTTAGCCTTCCTTTCTTCAGTCATTATACACACCAGCACTGAAGGGACTTGCCTTCCTTGTGGGGCCAAATGAAACTCCCCATTGCTTAAATCACTATATTTAAGTGCAATCACTTGGTTAAAGGTATGATTTAGAGAAGGTCTCCAGGAAACTGCGAGGCACTGGGAATATGTGTGTTTGTATTTACGCGTGTATGCATTGGGAGCGGCACGGCGCGCACGCAACCCTGCGAGTGTGTGCAGCTGCTCAGAAGCCAATATATTTTGATTAATGCTGTACAAGTTAATTTCACACATGGCAGCGAGTGGAGACTTTTTAATTTTGTGGACTTAAACAGCCTGAAATCCTGTAATGTAAACAACCTGCTGAGTTATGCTAAAGCGGTCCAGGTTCCCAAAACCTTGTCCTGTCACAAGGTTTAAAAATGCACCGCCCCCGCTATCAACCCAGCGCAAGATTGGCTTTGTTGTCACGTCCTGACGTCGGACTGAAACCAGTGTCTCGACTGCACTGCATTCTTGCTCCTGCGGAAAATCAGATTCATTCACTTTTGGTTCCCTTACACATTTTATTCCCAGAGACACTCCCTCTGAAATGATGAATGCACTGCACTTTTCTACCTAAGCGGGACAAAGCACTTCACAAAGCCTCCCGTCCATACACGCACTCACACAAACTGATTAGCGGCAGCAGCGGGGAGCGAGCTGAGGGTCAGTGTTTCGCCCAAGGACACTTTAATGTTTAGGAGCCAGGATAGAAGAACCAGTGGACGACTCATTCTGCTTTCAGAGCCGCATCTGCTCCACCTCTATCCTCCATAAGGAGGCCTGCAGGACAGTTTGAGCACCAATGCGCTAAAAGGAGGCCAATAATAACAACAGGCAAACGATGTTGCATGTGTGAGTTCAGCTACCTCGAGTTCAGCTGCCATTGACGTGAAATTCGGTAATCTAGTCTCAGTCGTTATTGTTAGCGCACCCAGAACAAGACGTTTATTTGTGCAAATAGGTGAATCAACGGCAATTTGATGTAGATTTCCACCGGTCATCATAGACGGTGTTGAAATAGGTGGATTTTAACATGGCGGACCTTCCCTCCTCAGCTTTATGTTTGTCGACTCCACATCCTCATTTTATCTGATGTCGTAATGTGGCACGACGCCACGGCGCCGTTCACCACCGCTCCCCTTCCCCCCCCGCCAACATATCAAACACTCTTGTCAAGTCAACACGCCTCCTAACACACCTCCAGACAGGACGTGCCACTACCAGCTTCGCTCTGAAGACAGAGTACAAGCGTTTTTCTTTCTTTGTAAAGTGCACGCTTGCTTTTCTTTGCCTTTTTTTTCTCTCCCAGAATTCAACATTGTGCACTGTATAATTGTTATCGCCGTGCATCTCTTTGCAGCCATGCAGTAAAGCGCCATGATAAATCCACAGGTAGAGCTATAAGCAATGTCGGCATTCCTTCAAAACGCCGATCTTGCCTTCCCAACCCATCATTTGCATTTGAGTAACGACGGCGGTGCGTCTTCATATTTACCTCAGCGAGGGAGGTGTGACAAACATTATCATTATTCTGTGTAAGTGGGATCCTATGGCAGCAAACACATCGGCGGGCATGGAAGGTGCAGCACAAACAAGCGAGAAGTGTCACCGCATGGCTAATGGGTGAAGCACGAAAGCTCAAAAACAACTCAGGAGGAGCTGCGAGTGAAAAGGTAGAGCTGCCATCTACAGTATGAATATAACATCTCTGTATTCTAAAGGAGCCCTGGCGCATGGACAGTTTCATAAGAGGGAAATGATAGACATCCATAGCATAATTGCTTTTCAGAAGGGCAGTTGGCAGTGGTAGTTTGGACGGAAGGAAGGAAGGAGTACAATAATGATGAAATATCAATGAGATGATGAAAAAGTAATCATTCTGCCGCAGAAGCACAGAGCTCAAAAGATCTGAGTGCCAACACTCAGAAATCAATAAGTCTGATCCAATGTGGGACAATTTACACACGACACATCACTCATCACTCCATATTGAAAAGCCTCGCTGCCAGGTTGCGTTCGGGAGAGATCATCGCCGCTTGACAAGAATAATGCAGCAGAATGTAGAGCAGCCAAACTGAAAGTCAGATGAAATAGGAGCCAACTTTTAATACGTGAACTTCATCGTCTTCATTCAGAGTGCCAGGAGTGATGCCAGGATGTGTGTTTCATGCCTTGATTCATCCCACCAGATCCTACAACCTCCATTAATTCAGACGATCTCCTGTTTAACCCAGGTTTACTTCCCGTCCGCTCAGTCCCATTATATCATCTGAAAGTGAGGAAATGAGAGGAATACAAAGAGAAACATTAATATTCATAATGCCGAGTCATTCAGAAATGCATTTCACAATCAGTACACTTTGAAAGACATCTGCTAAATAGGTAATTTGGATGTTCCATGATGGAAATTTCTCCAAATGGAATCGAGCGAAGCCCGAGTTTGCTGCCCTCAGAAGCTGAATACTAAAGGGTCCCAACACCATGTTTGTATTATTACCAGACCTCTCGCAATCAAGACGTCCGCTTCCAAACCAGAAATGAGTAAAGCAGACATCAGTTACCTTGAGAAGAAGCGCTGCAGACGTTTTCGGCGGCGTAAACGCCCGCGGGCTCTGATCTGCTGCGAAATCTGAACACAAGGTCCACTTTTGAGTTTTATCCAGAGCTTTCAACTTGAAATGAATCTAGCAGCACCCATCAGCAGATGGAGTTTGCTCAGTTGCCATGTGAAAACTAAAAAAATAAAAAAATGTCTTGAGCTAGATTAGGGTGATGTTAATCACTGGCAAACTAAGCACTGGCAACTGTTCATTCCTTCTCCCTAGATAATTCCAGGGTCATTAAATTAATAAGTCACTTACAAAATAAGATTGCAGGCAGATGCCAGTTCCATAATTGTTTGGCTACCCCACATAAGATTATTTTAAGATAACATCCTGGATGACACGTCTAATCTTCATGCAGAGACAACCCAACAGGCGGCGGAAGAAAGAACAAAATACAAAAGTATTCAAATCATGAAAACCTCCAAATCCAACGCACCTAATTCCCTGGAAAACTTCCGATATTTGCCATGTTGTTCTTTGAACATTTTGCAGCAAAGCTTTTGTTAGTTTGTTGATCCAGGCAGAACTGTATTGAAGTACTTTGTACACATATCTGCAGTGCCAGAGTATTCCTGTGTGGATACTCAACATAGCACTTAAGCATTTTAAAAAGCCTCGTGCCAAAGACAGGCTCATCTTCAGTGAGGAACCAACAACACTGCGGCTTTCCTGCATAAACTCGAGTCGCGGGGGTACAGGGGAGCATGTGAGATATGCATTTCCTTTGGAAGGGACGCCAATTCAAGTCTATAATTTGCAACACACATCTGCACAGCAGAAGCTCCAAGAAGGTGGTCCTCCCCTGGTGACTACATGTTTTTCCTGTTTCATTGTCTGCAGCCTCCACTCCCTGACACTCAGCTCTCTCTCTCTCTCTCACACACACACACACACACACACACATACACACAAATAAGCACTCTTCCTCTGCTGAGCTCCCAAATACACCGGGAGTGTCGGGGCTAGATAGCAACGCCAGTAACCAGGCCTGACAGATATTCCTCTGTGGCCAGTTCAGAGAGTGGGCAAGGAGCCCGAAGCACCTGCTGGCAGGCTGCTACGTCACAGCAGTTGTCACCGGCAATCACATTTGCCGGCTGAAACCAAATGTATGTGGGAAGGTGTGTGCGTGTGTTTGCCTTCTTAGCAAACCTTATCTAACAAAGTTGGCTAAATAGCACGTTCCCGTGGAGGCCTGGCAGTCGCAGCACAAATTTGCCATCGATCTCAGCTGGTGCAAACATTTAGGTCATTTGCAGAGCTAGCTGCGCAACTAATGGCTGACTATACATTATATTAGCCTCGCTCGAGTGCAAGATATGCCCGAAAAACAATACTTTGGTGTGATGGAGGTTGGGTTTTGAGGTGCTTCAGATGGCGAACATCAGATGGAGCCGTCTCTGCAGCAACAGGGTCTTCTCTGATCTGCATTGCACATGTGTTTAGTCACAGTAGGAATAACAGTAAATATAATTTCAGTGCATTCTGATTTTTATTAGGCTCTGATATACTGAGGGTGTCTGCACACCTGTGGTGACATTGAGAAAATGCTTTTGAAAATGCCTTCACGCTCATGTAAACACTTTTTTCAAACACTTGCATACGAATCAGGTGTTTTCAATAGACACCATACTGTTACTACAATTGCTAGTACTACAGCTGTTGTCGTAGGTGGATGTTGCCACAGATAAAGAGAACCAAAGCTTTTGTATGCACATATTTGTATGTTGAAATGGCGGTGCGTGAATCCATGCATTTGTGTGCTAATAACAGTTTGTGCGGCCGTCATTCCACATTTTAGCTTCCTGACTAGCAATATAGCTGGAGACAGTTTGTTTATGTGCGTGCGGATGTGTGTATTCGGAGAGGCAAGCGTTGGGAGTTTGCAGAGAGGGCTGTCTCAGCAGAGTTACACATGTGGAAAACTAGATCATCTCTCCCCACAATGCATCTTTAACCACACAGCAAATAAGAGAGTAAGAGCACCGGAAAGATGCTTGAAGAATACAAGACAAGCAACATTTTCCAAAGGTTCAAGGTTCAGGGTTTTCTTATTTATCATTCCACAACACAAGGCTGTACAACAAAATGCAAGCTGTAGTCCCTTCATGCTAAACAAAATGCAAAACAAACTATTATTTATGGAGTGTAGAAGATAAATTGAGGAGCTTCTGACAGCCTGTTCTGTAGTCTGCCGGTACAGTGGCGGATACTTATGTATCGCTTGCCAGACAGCAGCAGGGTGAACTTGACTATTGCTGGGGTGGGTACTGTCCTTTAATATCTGCGTAGGCAATCACCTCATCGATATCACTGATGCTGGGTACCAATGATGTCCTGGGCGGTTTTAATCACCCGCTGCAGGGCCCTCCTGTCCTGTGGCCTTACGCAAACCAAGACGATTTGTTTCCAGTCAAGGATGCTTTCTACTGCTCATCTGGAAAAGTTAACAAGAACTTAGCACAGGAAGTGTCCTTAAAGGTGCAATATGGAGGATTTAGGGAGATATACATGTATAAATAGAACATAACATCCATAACTATGTAAATGGACCGTACTTATGTAGCACTGTTCTAGTCGTCTGACCACTCAAGTCAGCATTCACCCCAAGCGAAACAAAGGAATCTGATAACTAACCATTCATACCCCGATGGCACAGCATTGGGGGCAATTAGGGGTTAAGTGTCTTGCCCAAGGACACTTCGGCATGCAACCCAAAGGAGCCAGGGATCGAACCACCAATCCTCTGATGGGTGGACGACCCGCTCTACCACTGAGCCACAGCCGTCCCTACGCGTCTATCGGTGTGTGGTCGTCACATTATAGTGAGCCCTTTCATATCTACGTAGAAGTGACCCACCTCCAACAGGCCTGCCACGTATTTACAACAGACCACAGCGGGCAAAGCCGGCGCTTTTAAGAAATGCAGTGCATTATCAGTTATCAGTGCGTTATGTCCACGACGGGGTCTCTGTGATGCTGATTCCCAGGAACCTTAAAAAGGGTGATGTCCTGA
Source organism: Datnioides undecimradiatus (assembly GCA_008933995.1). Lineage (NCBI taxonomy): Eukaryota > Metazoa > Chordata > Actinopteri > Lobotiformes > Datnioididae > Datnioides > Datnioides undecimradiatus. The sequence goes on from WARS01000029.1 coordinate 22,324,089, forward strand.
TATCCTATCCAGACATTTGCTAATTGGATCCACTCATGCATTGTGTTTATTCCAGCACTACACCTCTTCTTATTGTGAACCTCTGGGATTCAAATGCATTATCCAGAAATATAACCGAGGGGAAATGTGTTTCTCGCTGACGGAGATAGATTGGAACGGGGCGGGGGGAGGAGTGAAACCCAAACTTCATCACCCTGAGCCAACATGTAGAGGGCTTTAAAGTGAAATGAGGAATGAAAGGACATTGGCGACACGTCACGCATTACCTTCACACACCAGGAGCTCATCACACTGGCCTGATGGCTGCTGATAGAGCCACTCTGGAGTGATGCAGAGGACCCTTCACGCAGTCTTCATATAAAAAAATTCTATATAATTTCAATGTCATTTATGTCTCGCAGGTAGAGTATTACCACCATGCTGACACCTTTGCATGTGCAATTTTCACTGATAGTCGGATCAGGGTCCATACTTATGCAAGGTGATGGTTACAGTGATATTGATTTGATACAAATCTCGATAAGGACTCAAAATGCTGTAGCCGGGATGCAGTTGGAGAGTCAATTAAATGTGATTCCACCAAGTCAATCACACAGCTGTCCCTGTTTTATCTGACAATTTGGCCGACAGTTGTCAGGGAGGGAATGTTTGGGTATAAATGAAAAAAGAATTTAAATAGAGAGGAAAAGGAAATGGAGTTTGAAAACTTACTTAGCGCTGCAGTGCTGAAAAAAAAAAACCCTTTAACAACCTAATTTGTTGATGGTGAGGGATGAAAGTCCGTCAGGAAATAGCTTTCAAAGGTTTTATTATAGCCATCCGCCCACCCTGTGCGACTTCTACGCTGCATCTGCTAATGTTGCACCACTTACAGCAAAACATCGCCGGTGAACGTGAAATGCTATTGCAAATTAGCTGCATAAAGTGTAATTAGTTGGAACAAGGCTGCTATTATATCAGCAATAGACTACACGCTTCAAGAGGGATTTAAACCGTATTTAAACCCAGTGCTAAACCTTAGGTCCGGGTTCATCTTACAGGCTTAAGGTCCTAAATTGTATCTGTATATCCCTAAAGCAGTGTGGCGTTTCAGCAGTCGAGGAGGGATTGCGTTCAGCTACCGTAGATATACTACTGTGAATGTCAAACAATGAGCCCCCCAGGTGCACGAAGGCAGCAGTGTCATCCTGAAGCCACACGAGCGAGGACCGATTCCGGCGGTGACAAGCTTTGACAGAAAGCGGATAAAAAAAAAAAAGGGTCAAAACACTCGGGACTTCTCAAATAACTCGCCGCTGCAAAAAAAAATCCGCTGCGGGAGTGGTTCGCGATTTGATTTTAAAGGAAAACGGCGTTATTTTTTGGTTTGTTTTCCCTCCAACACATAAAGTCTCTGTCAGGTAAGCAGGCATATGAGTTTGAAAACTGCTGCTCCATTTATCCGAACAGATGCAGCTACTTTTGCTTTGCCTTGAGAGCGGGGGGGTGGGGGGTGGCCCCACTTTCACGGCAACTGTGAAGGAGGGTGACAATTATGGAGATTCATCTCTGCAGTTTGTCTTCGGGGCACAACTCATCTCTGGAGAGAGGGAGAGATAATTCTGCGACGTGTCGGATGACTTGCAGATGTTATGTGTCACACGGCGCAGAGAAACAGCTTTTCAATAGACCCCTCGCTGCAGTCCCAGCGCCGTTGTAAAGGTGTGATATGTGTGTTTTCCAGGAGCAGGGAAGTTTGCGGGCTTCGTGATCCAGATGTTCAGTTTCAGCACAATGAGGTGATTTGTTCATAGTTACTGGAGACCTGCACATTGCAACACCGGTTTAGTGATTTACGGAGCATGAAGACGGGGATGAGATCTGTGCATTTCAGACGACGACTCCTGTGACAACACGTCTACTCGTAGAAGCTAAAAGGAACATCTTACGTCTTTGTCTCGCTTAAGACAATGCGGCGTTGTTTCCAGCTGTAGAAAAGTCTCCTTTTGAGGTGTTTCATGTCGACATCTGTGAGGAGAGAAAGCTCAAACCTGGAACATAATCCCTGTAATCATTTACCATGCTTGTGCTTGTTGTTGTCATATTTAACCAAGCAAAAATGCTTCAGCGGGAAGACACAAATTTAAATCAGCAAGTCGACAAATTATTTAGCTCCCTGAAAGCACTGCCCAGATGGGCCTCAAACGGTCGGAGACAGCAAACACGGGCGCCGCCGGTGCACCTATGCTGCAGAAGTTGGCCAGACGGAAGTGCAGCGTCACAATCCTACGCTCACTGGCCAGTTCAGAGACGGGGCAAGCCGTTTCTGAATCAACAGAGTAGCAGATATGGAAATTCTCTCTGGTGCAGATTAGGGGTTTTTCAATTTGGAAAAAAAAAACAAAAAAAAAAACTCTCCCCGCTGTGCTGCTTCAGAAGCTTAGAGGAACACTGAGCTGATGAGACCGTTCAATGATAAAAGACAGCCGACTGGACTCAGTGATGTGTTAAAACCTCAGCCAGAAAAAGACAAGTACATTATAAGCCCGTGGACTAATTAGAATTGAATGCTAGATTGCACAGGCGTCTCTATTGTTTGGATATAGCTTCTCTTAGAGGATGCGGCGCTCATAAGGAATTATTAACACATCGCGAGCGCGTTATAATTGTCGCAATCCGAACACGAGAACGATGCGACGCGCCGTTCCGGCTGCAATCTGCAGAACCTCCTTAAGAGAGCTGATCTTTTCCTGGAGATATCGCATAAATAACCGCACGAAATGTCACCGCGCGGTCGGATTTGTTTTAACAAGGATATGATACAAATTAAGTTCATATTGGCAGACTGGGAATGCAAGATCCTCATTTTGATTAAATGGCAAAGTTTTCACCGCGCGGCGAAAGCTCGTGTCCCGACTCGACCCGGGGTCCACTCTAGCGCTTATAATAAAGTTTAAACGGCATATCTCTCGCAGTTCAATTCAATTTTCCGCCCGCGTAATAAAACATGGTAGGTTTTATATATCTCACCGGTCTGAGCTCCTCAAACCCCACTTTGATTCCACCGTAAGCATCAAAACACAGATTAATTCAATAAAAGTATTTGATAATAACTCCCGCAGTCAATAACTCACCTGAAGCTCCATCTCGATCCATTTATATCCAATATAATCTTCAATGAGAGGCAGTGTGTGTGATTTCATGGTAGCCACCGCTTCCAATAAACTCCCACATATGACAGAATGGGATATCTGAGATCAGTAAATAAGACAGATGCTGCGGTATATTGGACTAATGTTTCAGCTGCACAGAGCTAAGCCAGTGGTTTCCATGGTGCCATTTGGAAAATCCTCAGGCCTGGAATGCACCAAATCCATTATAATCCCATAAAGTCTCATCGCTATTACGTCTCAGTACTTTTTTATAAGAGAAAACTTTCTGATTGAGCACGATCTATTTGGAAAACTCTAATTAACCATGCAACATTTAGCCGTGCAATCAAAATCTGACTATGTAATTGATGCATTTAGATTTAATTTAGGAGCATTTTAGCCATCGAGACGAGGATAATGATGACTCCTAATAGTTGGAAAGACAAATTGCCAGCTTCCTATTTCTTTTTTTTTTTTTTTCTCTTTACTTAAAGCAAAACTTCTCCCCCGACGAGGACTACCAGGAGCTGTCTGCGGCAGGTCGCTCTGACATATAACAGTACATTTTAGTAATCATTTCCTGAGCTTCAAAACATTTTCTGTGGGCAGCACACCTTGGCCCACATTCAATACGGTACTCATAATATGAAATGTACTCATTTTTGATTGAATAACTTCAAGATTGGCTGGCTCAGCTTTGAGTTCTGCTGCGCTCAGAGTCCCTGTGCACATCCTGTCCTCTTTTATAAATAACCACCGCGCACAAGGCGGCAGGCAGGCTTAGCTCTGAATCATTTTTGCCGCTCCAATCGACTGAAAATATTTAAATCTCTATTTAAATCTATTCATTAACCTCCCTCCGATGCCGGCTGCGGTGTGCTGACATATGTCATCACCTCGGTGCCTTCGCTGGCTGGAATTGCAGATGTTGCAAGGAAAATATTTCATGTACCACCTCTGTACCTCAGCGGGAGGGGCAAAATGACTGTCAGGGAACATCAGTGAGGATGGGGTGATAACCGCTGTGCTGCCGCTCCTCTCTCACCTCTTTTCCCGTCCTCCCTGGCCCAACAGCATCCGTTCTTCCTTATGTAAATGTCACTATGTTGCCTTATAGACCGCGCAACATCCATCTCCTTGTGGAAATGCCACGGCATCAGCACCGCTGCGCATCGATCCATCGCAGAGGCTGCAGCACTCCAAAAAAAAAAAAAAAAAAAAAAAGGGGGTCAAGAGCCGCGGTGCTATTCCGGGAAGACGCGTTTCTGTGTTGCACTGCTTTAAGAGAGCCGTACGCAAAACCATGTCAAATTCAAATGACCTCATAGCGGCAGAAGGAGGGGAGTGCTTGATAAGAAATAAGGTGCACAAAGAGACGGACACATAGACAAATGGGGTGGAGGGAGAAAAAAACCCCAGATATCTATTTTTCATTCTCTGTACACAGTGTGAGGGTGCCTGTCGCTCTGCACGATAAGGACTGGTCCTGGGTTTAGATTAATGGCCTGCTTAGTGTGCAGCACAAAATCAGCGCAGATGTTCTGCACGGAAAAAGATGACTTTGCTGACAAGCCGTGTGTCCTCTCTGTCAACAGGAGAGGCTCCCGGCCCCCGCCATTACCCCGACACCCCCGCCGAGCTGTATCACGCAGATGAAAATCTCACACCTCGGAATTAAATCAAGGTATTTCCAGTTACGTCTTGCTTCGGCTGGCTGTCCTCTCCCTGCCGGATTGTTTCTTCACCCCCCATCGAGCAGCACGGGATGAGTTCGTCAGCCATCTCGAAGAGATAACCTGCCATTATGAGTGGTAGTCTCGTTATTAGCTAGCATTAGTTCTCTCCACCCGGTGTGTGTGTGTGCGCATTTAGGTGGAGGAGTATTGGCAGCTCATTCACCCAAATGCCTGGATGTTCGAATCTGGGCAGTAGGCAGAGCCAGCTGCAAGCCGCTTTTGGATTAAGTGAAGGACAAATGTTGAAACTTCCCACATAATGTAACAAGTGCCTGCTGTGTACATACGGCGCTGTTGAAAGAGCGAATTTGCATTTCTTTGTGTGCGTCTTCCACTCGGCTCTCCGTCTACACCCCAGTACCACCCAGAATCTTAGAATTCTGAAATGTGTCACATCTCCCCGTATCTCCCCTCCTGTGAGGATTTGGTTTTTCACAGACGATGATAAGGGGCATGTTATTCTAACGTTTCTGACAGAGGGTGTGGTGGGAAATCTATAGACAACTAATTGGCACTTGCATTATATAAGTATTTGAATTGCATCTGGCACTGGTGCGGTTTCAGTGCTGGGTTTGATTAAATAGCTGGACCTCCTGTTAGACACAGTTGGGCTGGCACCACTTGTCTCTGCTTACTGGCGCCTCTCCTGGGCAGCCCTTCCTTCTCCCATCTGGCACCACCATCACTGCCAGTAAGCTTCTCGCGCCGCTTCGCTCTGTTCGCCTGTCTGTCTATTTCCCACTATGAGCTTTCCTACTAAGGCTTGATTCATTGTTTCACGCTGAGAGCGTGCAAAGCCTGACCCACAGCTACACACACACAGAGCTGCCGCTGCATACGGTTATTTTTTTCAAGCACTTTCCAGGTTTTCAACCTTGCATTGTGTACATTTGACCACAATCTGTGTTGATTCTCCCAACAGTCTTTAAATGTCCTAGCAGTTTCAGGTCCTCCTGGAGAGCTGGAGGTATTCTGTTCCCCAAGAAGATGAGGGTGACTCATGGACTCATGCTGAGACAGTCCGTATTTCAAAGAAGCATCAGGACTCGTGTGGAAAAGGACACCTAATAGCGCAAATTACAGTGATTTCTTCCTTTTTTTTTCCAACCGTAGGAGTTGCATCGACGTGGATGCACTGTGGTGAGGGCGGGAACAGGAGGTGCTCTGCAAAAGAGACACATAAGACTGCATGAGCAAGATAATGCACGGACATAAATAAGAGTAGCAGCGGTCCAGCTTCGTATCTCATTTGTTCCACTTGTAAATGAAGCAAGATCTATAGCTCACGAAGGTCTTCACGGTCCTCTAGCAGCACCGTTGGCAGATATATTATTATTTCATGTTCTCTGAGCTCAAATGGCTTCATCCAGACGGGAGAAATGGGCCCGCTTTCAACACCAGCACTATAATATAATGAGCCGATGCCCTTAATGAACTACTGACATGTTTTGAATAATGTCATCTGTTATTTTAAAACAACTGATGATGATCAATGAGGAAGTATTGCCCAACAGCACATAAGAACCAATTAGCGGATGCGGTTCAGAGGCAAGACCCCGCGCTAAGGGTCTGGGAAGTAGAACGTTTGCTGCTGGATATGATTCAACAAACAGTTCTTCCTTCATTGCTGATACTGTGCAATTATCGGGGCTAACTTAATGGGCTCACCCAAATTATTTTTCCTCCTTTGTCCGTAGCTGAAGCCATGCAAAAGGGTTTTAGTTGGAATTACTTTCCTCCAAAGAACTAGTCCTTGTTGAAAAGTCTTGCAAGCGAGGTCTGTGAAATATTCAAATTAAGCAAGACTTTGCAGCCGGAAAGACATATTTGAGTTTTCAAATATCTTTTTTTTTTTTTTGCATTTTGAGCAGCACAAACAAAACCCATTGCACAAGGGAGGCAGCGGAAATTAAAAAAGACAGATAGACGAAAACCTCAGCGTGTAAAACGGAATTTATTTGCATTGGCAGGCGCCACTGAGGTTGGGCGAGGAAGTCGTTTTCTTGTAACGCGGGTGAACTGACCCTTTAAGAGCACCGATGGGAGAAATTGCCGTTGTGCTGGGTTTAATCTTAGGGTCGACGTGCATTTAGCAGAAAAGTGGCGTCTGAGGGTGCAGATACAGGAGCAGATTGGCATTAGCTAGGTAACTAATGCAATGCTATTAACAGAGGATGAACTGCACGGCTCACAACAAGCTTACAGTAAGTATGTGGTATAAGCAAGAGACTCACGAGCACAGCGTCCAGCTGATCTGCCCCACAAATGGGCTCTTCCGTCTGACGTATCAGTCTCAATCACTCTCATGGTTACCGAGCGAGTGTTTCATATGATGCGATTGGTTGGCTGAACAGCAGCATCAGGGACAACGTGTTATTTTCTACCACAAGTGCTCTGAGCGGCCGCACAGAAAAGTTGGGGCGCCTTAAAAAAAGAGTTGCTCGGTGCAGCGCTCCAGACGGCCACATGGTGCTGCGTACACTCGCCCCTCGTTAGGAACAATTGAGAAACGAGGATGAGGGGCCTGAGCTGTCCAACACAGATACTGAAAAACAACAGTGTGGCACGCCGAGGTGCGGGGGAGGACCAGCTCTCTCCAGCTCTCTCTCTCAATGACCTATCAGGTCAGTTCTGTATGTGGAAGGATTGACACCGTTAACAAGATATACATTGGATCTTTGCTTGTTCACCATTATTTTTACATATATTATTCAGTATTCAGTCATTTTATTATATACCCTTTGGCCAATCAAGCCAGAGAACCCGCCCACTCCTACTCCAAATAAAAATGGCTGAAGTTGAGGCGTCCTCCCTCTTTTAACACCAGGACAAGATGGCCTGCACCCCAACAGGTTATGGCTTTGCTTACCACACATCTGCAATATAGACAATGACGCTGAGTGCATCGTTTGGATTAATGTTCAGAGCGTAAAGCAAAGAGAACACGTCTTAACCAAAGTGGTGGTTAGTGAGTGAGGGAGTTGGTGCCTCCTCACAACCAGGCTTGTTAGACGTCTGGAGGTGACTGACTTTACCAGCATATACATCTACTAAAGACATGATGAGTCAATGAGCACCCACTCAGTTCTAATCAGCATCAAACACCTGTCTCAGCTGATGTCTTTGATTGCAATGATTGTTTGGTTCTTCGCAGACCGCCTCGCATCCCTTCAAACTTTTTTTTTTCCCCTCTCTCAGCATCGGCGTTTGTTTGTTGCTGCACAAAGGCGTGCGTGCACAATAAGTGCCGCAAGCTGCTCTCGCCTCTCACGTTCTCACTGTGGCGAAGTGAGGGTGAAAAACAAAGTATGCTTGCGTCGCGAGATCCCACATGGCCGGATCCCATCGTGCGGCGACTCCTCGTCTGCGCCATTTAACGCGCCCGCCCGTACGTCGGCTGGACAAGAACCCACCGGAGAGAGGGCTGTTTAATGCGAGAGCGACAGAAAAACGGCAGTCGTGACAGCTGCGTGCATGCCCAGCTTCAGCTGCAGAGAACGACTGAAACGTGAGTGGCACCATTTTTGGTACAAAGTAACCTCCTTGATTGCCTGCCACACAGTCAGGAAGCTACGCAGTCAGACATAGGAGACAGATGTCAGAGCAGAGCGTGTGTAGATGTTGAACACGAGCGGGCGGATGTCAGGAAAGTCGGGGTTTTTAAGAATCACGGTGCTGCACGCTGCATGCTTTGGATCGTTTTATATTAAAGTGCTTTCACAGGTTTTAATTCACATTATTTCAGCCAGCCACCAAAGTGCGGTGCTGTGGCGGCAATGGGAGAAAAACAGACTTTTGCTGGTTCATTAGCTAAATATTTGCTGAGCAAACAGCAAAGCAGCTACCACTCACAGGGCCCGCCGTTACAGCTTCTCTAAATGTGCAGAAGTTTTGGAAGAGCGTGAACTACAAATGAGCAGTAAACAACGCAGCCTGGAAATGATCTTGGATTGAACTTTGCAGGGATTTTTATAGAGTTTGTACACTACACAGCAATAATGAAGTCATTCGGTTTGGGTAAAAATTAAAATGGAAGTTGGCCATCAGGAAAAAAGTAATGGGATAGCTCTGAAGTCTAGAGCAGCACAGGCAGTAATGAAGAAAGAGATGTCCCTTGATTGTTAAGTGTATGCAGTAATGGTTGAATTTCTAACTTGCGCAATTACTCATGCCCACCTTCTGGCCCGGGTTCAAATCTTGTCTCGGCCACTCATTACATGAATCTTCCTGCGCAAATTAAGTAAGTAACAACCAAATCAATTAAATTGAAATAGATGTCCTGTTGTCTTTGCATTCCTGGAGTTCTTCAGTGAGATTTCCTTTGTGCTCGGCGCTGAACCGTCTTCCGTTATGACTCAGCAATACAAGGCGTCTCCCAGGAGGAGAAGTTTTGGAGACGAGACAATGCCTGCGTTTACCGATAAAGAGGCGTCGGCTGCCGTGCCGCACCTTCGTCGTTCCGGCTGTCAGCGGAGCTTTGCCTCTGTATCGGAATCTAAGAAGTGACTCCCCCACAAAAATCTGCACACAGCACAACAATCAGAGCTTGAGATGAGTGCCAATCATGTCAGCTTTCACGTGTGCAAAGGGGATAAAAAAAAAAAAACCCTCTGCTCTAACCAACCTATCAGAACAGAGAGGCTGACAGGCAGACATAATCTCCCCAGGAGTCTGAGCTCTGCTGTGGATGACGGATAAGGGGAGGTGAGGGAGGGGGTTGATGGAGTGCTTGTGCAGGATAGATGGATGGCTGGGAGGATGGATGGATAGAGGGGAGGGGTGACAAGGGGGGAGGGTTAACACGGTGGACTGTACTCTAATGCTCTCATGCTTTTGATTGGAGATAACTAGTGTATGTGTAGTCATTTTGCAGAAACACATACACTGGGTTGGGAAAAAAAAAAAAGATACACCCACATACACACTTTCACACACTTGTCAGATAAGACAGCTTTGCATCAGGGATCACTGCTCACAAGCCTGAGACCAGTGAAATCCCGTTCGAAAATCCTGCTGCTATTGATGCCAGCAGGGAGTCCTGCGAGCGCCTCGCCACGCGCCTACACTTTGTGTGTGATAGAACAAGCGAGGACTGTCATGGTCGATAAGGAGGGGCACTTTATCTCTGGATCAAGCCTTATCCTGATGAAAACCAGTCATCTATGAGGGCACGCTGACATTTTATAGGCAGCAGTGGCTCTATACGGCACACCGTGGGACAGATGCCGTTTCACAGCGGCGTTCCGGGGTTCATTTTGCCCTTGTTGCTGATGACAGCAAATGATCCCAGGAGGGCTGTTTGATATGCACATCTCAAACAACGTGTGCTACAAGTGTTTTTGTTTTTTTTTAATCTTCTGAAGACTCCCAGGCACGCGCTGTGCACTCGAGGTTATTCGACTTCAACTCACAACCTGTCGCTAACCCCCTCACCCTCGTTGTTCCGGACTCGGCGTGTCATGCCCTCTGATAAAGCAGAAATGCCAAAGAAGTAAAACAAAGGTTGCTCAGCTTTGGATTCATTTCACAACACGATACCGACGCATACATTTTAAAATATATTCTGTGGCATTTCTGTATCATACTTTAAAAAAAGAAGGAAGATAAAGATGTCAAAGAAAGGTCACCAACCGGGCTTGAATTTGTAATACTGAACACGAGACCAGCGTTTTCCACTGTATTCCTGTTGGAAATCCTTTATTTGCATTTCCTTGTTGCGAAAGTTAGCATTTAGCTTGATCGGTCGAGTGCCTGGAGAGTAGTTACCCTAAACTGCTGCACTGTTCTTGTGAGTGCACAGGCATTGTATTTTTATGGGTGAATGCATCACACTTTATATTTATGTTTCTGCATATCCATTAATCTTATTTGCTAAAAGACGATTTACAAAACGAGCTGACGCTGTTTGTGCAACAGATGCAACGGGTGCCTGTTTTTTGACGCGTGTTTGCATTTACTGAAATGGGAGCATGTTTAAATGTCAGGTGGACACTGAAGGGGAGCAGAAACTGCACCGCCTGATAAGTTGTGCTGACACGAAAGTTAAGAACCGAGTCTGCAAACACATTCGGATAAGTAGTGCCAGTGTATTCCCTTCGGTGGTTCAATATCTTATGTCTGTGTTGACGCCTGATAGAGGCAGATCATCCGAAATCGCACTGACTTTGTACACAGGAGTGTGGTTTGCAGAGAGGGATGCTTTTGACCTGTAGCCCTCATTCCCTCGACGCGGCACCAAGCACAGCTGTGGCAGTCAGGAGAGTTTAAAAATGTAATTTCCGGAAATAATGAACCAATTAAAATTAAATGCCACCCATAAACACAGACTAATCTTCTCCTTATTTGCATTCTGTAATTTATTATTTCAAAGCACTCATCATAGCATGACTGAGTGGTTTCTGTGCTCGGTATCAGAGTCCCACATTCTGTCTATCCATCTATGAATCTGCAAAACGAAATAAATATGAAATCTAACAGTGGAGTCTTTGTGTACAGTCGGGGCTAATTCTTGGCATATCTGTGAATTTGTTAAAGTGCGATGCCCACGTTAAACCATGAATCTATGGCCGAGACCGTAAATCTGTCGAACAGCTGAGGTTCACTTAAATCTAATGACATTCACTCCGTTAGAGCATATCAATCTGTCAAATGGACTAAACAAACAGAAAATGGGATGGACGTTAAATAACCGAGTATCCTTTTAGTCCAAATCAATTAAGCAGAGCTTCATTTGAGCTAATTAGGCGGCGGCGGCCAAAGGTTGGGGAAACAGGCGGGATAAGGTCGCCGGTTCGATCCCGTGACCGGCAGGAAAGGCCAAAGTGAAAGAGCAGCGCTTGCCCACCACAGTAGCGCCCTTGAGCCAGGCCCTCAACCCCGAGCTGCTCGATGGCCAATAGATCCGGCTGTGGTTTGTGGTTGTACTGGGCGGCTTCCAAGTTTCAATCTGTGAAACTCAGTGAATATTATCAGGCTGCTCCTCAGAAACATTGCAGTGAATAAAGAAAGGCAACTTGTTCTCACTCCTATACTGTCAGATATCGATGTTTTGTCACTCAGGCATCTCATACAGAGAAACAAGTTAGCCTTTATCATCCCACGAAAGCCTGTTCACCAGTAAGCCTTGTTGATCTGTGCTTAATGGTGTAAAACAGTCAGTTTGGTCAGGTTTAGGTTTAGATTTACACCAAAACTCATATAATTTAGTTCAAGCAACATAACTACTTCATTAGGTTTAGAAAATATGACACAGCGCAGACATGAAAAGCAGTTTCCTGGGTAAAAGGCATGTGTCAAACCAGTCAAACAGACTTTGTGGGTATTAATTCATCACCTGACTTGATGTAAGTGTCTAATACAGCATCCGATGGGTTCATAGTGTTGATATTTGAAGGTCTCTCACAAGACTGGTTACAGAATACCTTGTCCTTCTGTGTGGGAATGAGAAAGGTCGATGAAGGTTAAATCGGAATTCATCTAAACAACTTAATTAATGCCTGAATGTAGCTGCTTTACGCCTGTAATGCTAGGACAACGATTTAATAATCCATGATGATGTTCTCTGATTGATAGAATCAGATTCACTTCACTGAGCCAGATCTACTGAGAACAAACGAGCTGAACTGTGCCTGAAGGCACTTTGGTTGTCGGTCGTGGCGCAGCCCATTGAAAACGCATGGAGCACCAACACCCTGACCGCCCTACTCAATGGATTTGCCGATGATGCCTTCTACCCCTTCTCCAATAGTTCAAATTGAGCTGTAGACTTAGCTTCAACACAGCGGAGGAGGTCCCGAGGTCTCGCCATACCTCCAAAACTTTGTAAGAGTGCAGGGATTGATGTATCGCTGCGCAAGGTGACTACTCTGAAGAAGATGGGCGCCACTTTTATATGAGGGACGAGACGTGCCCTTATGATTGCACCTTAGATTTATCAGTTACGACCTAAACTCTAAACCACCAATATCGACAGTGCCATTAGCTTCCTCTGGTTCTGAGCTGATATAAGAGCAGTGGTAAAATCGAAAGTGCAGACAGATTTGTATATTCGGCTGAGGAACTCGAGCTAATGAGGGATTTGAATGAAGTCAAACTGCGCTGAAGTTTCCCGCATTTGATCGGCGACTCAACACTTCCATCGTCTCGGACCATGACATTCACCCGGTGCAAAGATTGCCTTGTTTCCACGAGCCGCCTGCGCCACGCTGCAAAGTAAATCACGGCCGCTGTAGACCATTACCTCCGGTCATCTCCCAGCGTTCCTTGATACGGAGATGAAAGCCAAGAGTGCTTTCCAGGGGATTTGAATTATTAAATAGCAACATGAAATCTAATTCAGAGTGATAAATGAAATTACATTAAATTAGAGGCTGAGAATATGCGGTCCAATTGTTGCTTGGAGGGTATAGAAGTAATAGTGTGTGTGAGTGAGTGAATGTGTGTGGGGGTGTGTTTTGATGAATGTATACATCTCTATAGCTATGGCTGTAGGCCTGAGTGTGCTCCAGAACATGGCCAACTCACCGGCATTGACTACCCCTCGACAAGACAAAGGCCGGCCCTTTCACCTTTGTGCCTGTGGTATAGAGGTCTGTCGAGAAACCTATAATTGTATCCCCTCTCAAAGAACAGGCGCGCTCCTGGAAACATACAGATTCTATATTCTCTATTCACATGGGAAACAAAGCGGATTAGAGGTGCTCAGGGGTTTCTAATAATTGCAGAGATTGTTTCTTTAAACCTGAGCAAAAGCTGCCAGATCTCTTATCTGCAGACTTCTGGTTCCAACCTGCAGACTTTAGAAAAGGAAAAAAAAGACATGCCCATTAATCAAGTGTGACTCAAACTCTGCAACTTCACTGGTACCATTTATTTCTTTTTTCCTGTTCCTAGATGTGCTGTTATACCATCCTCCTGTCAAAAGAAAACGCAGACAGTCGGGGGTGGACATGCCATCTGGAGTAGCGTGAGCTTTCCCTGTGGGACAGTCAACCTGTGAGACTAGCAACAGTGATAAGATTAAAAAATAAACAAATAAATAAATCCCACGCCGTTTGATTCGGCTTTAGAGGGACCGGCCGCCTCCGTACAGGTGCGTGCGGATTCGTGTCTAAGGTGTCCATCTCTCTGTGAGAACTGTGATATCTAGCTTAGATTTAAACTCAGTCTATATTCACTGATCATTGTCAGTCATTTAGTAATTAATAATTTAATAATATTTATCACGTTTTAGTCAATGAAAAGTCCTCAATGAAACTGTTTTCTCTCTTTAAACTAATATAATAACTAATATACATAAATATTTATTAATTATTATTATTATTATCATCATCATCATCATGTATGTCTCATTTAAGTTAATGTCAGGACCTACGGTTAGCTAACTTGACTGATGGCGAACTCCATGCTATTAAAGCCACTTTGACTCTTCAGATTGGTTGTAATCATCCCACCACATTTTGCAAAATTATAAATAATACATGTTTTTGTGTAGAGGCCGTCATGCTGTCGTCATTAACTCACTGCTGGTTGTTTGGGACCGCCTGCGCTTTGAGGAATCTGCGCACATCACGTCACATTTTAGTCCCATTCCATCAATAAAAACACTAAAAGTCACAAACAAAGCTGGTTTCCTCACGTGTTTGTGGGTGTGTTTACATAAAAAAGAGTGGTGGCTACGCCAAAAAGTGTGACAGATTGGCCTAGAGCTGCACACTTCTCACATAAAACCACAATCTGCAGCAGAAATGAGTAAGGGAAACTTAAAGTCTGTAAAGTAAATTATCAGGCTTATCAAAAGCACTGCTTCATCATTAATGCCTGAGTGGATCTGATTATAATTGCATTTGTTTGTTCCATGAAACTAAAGTGTTCTGACGATCTTAGCGGTATCATTTCGGCTTTAACCCCGGCAGTGTTAAACAGTCTGGAGAGCAAATATGAAACAAAAATAAAAACAAATCAAAGCGATGAGCAGGCTCACTTTCATATCAAGTGCAAGGCTTTAGAGCTTCGATTAGTCTCTGTTGTGGGGTGATAAAATGGCCGATTCACTCACAGCCTACATGAAAGGATGCCGTGTAGTAATGCGTGGAGTCTGCAGGATGCACAACTCCGACGTGCCGCTCCTGCATCACACGGGTCCAGAGGCTGACGCAGATCAGTCAGTCCATCCGACCAGAATGTGTATCTCTCATATAAAAATCATTTTTTAGGGTTTAGAAGGTCTCTGAACACTCTCACCCTCCTAACGTACCCTCCCATGATCGGCGCGCCGAACTCCACGGGAGCTTCTACCGCCATCTGATGCCATTTTCAAAGGGGATTGATCGGTCAGTAGGCAATGATTTACACGAGTTGATCTCTTATCTGGAACATAACCTGCTCCAGAGCAGGTTGGGTGGGCAGCTACTACGAGTTACCATGGTGATCAACCCTGGTAAAAGATGTACCGTCGTCATAACCTGAAAGCCCAGCGTCTGTTTGGCGTGATTCATTTTCAGGAGCATCCTGTATGAAGAGGGCTTTTTAGATCTACACTAATATTGTTATTCATCACTTCATGTTGGTGAACATCAATATCGAAGAACGTCAAGCGCGCACGCCGGAACTGATGAAAAGGCACAAAATGAGTCCAATCAAGCAAACCGATGTGCACTGTCGAGGACACTATAGGGCCGCTGTATGGCCATTAGCAGCATGTGCTTGCAAGAGGCTGCAGTCGACATTACCCGCTTACAATACCGGGTTTGATGCGAGTAATCCCATTGATCATTCATTCCTTCTCAGCTTCAGAGAACCCCTCGGCTCGCACGGATCTCTGAGCCGCTGGAGCACGATGTGGCAAATGTGACAGTTCCTCTACAGAAGAAACAAAAGCCTCTCAGTTCTGTGAATGCGAATGATATGCGACTATAACAAGAGCAGCGGATAATAATGGAAAAAAGGCCGGTGACGCGGCCTCCTGTGTGGTTTGCGGAGACGTCCTGTGGCATGTAATATGCACCATCAGGAATGATTTCGCTCGGCGATGTCTCGCCAGCTATGGAAGCAATTTGGATCAACAAGTGAAATTGAAGAGGCAGACAGGCCTCCGTCTGTTGTGGTGTGCAATTCCCTTTTTCAGCAATCAATTTTAAATTGCAGTCGTTTCAAATTGAGCCACTGTTCTAATTTCCAGCACAACCAGTGGTTACATGTGTCTAAGCTTTCCTTTTCACAACCCGCCTGCAAAACAAATAATGACTGCACGGTTTGGCGCTCCTTCGTGAATTAGAGCCTCCATCTCATCAGCGAAGTTTTCCCCCCAATGCATGTGTGAGTGCAGAACCTTTGGACATGAAGTTACACGACATAAATGGTTGAATAGGGGTTTTTCTTTATGTCGTGTTAAAGTCCTGGTTTCTTTCCTGGAGGTTTGGTGAAGACTCTGCCACGTGCTTCTCACATCGAGGCAAAGTGGCGGGTCAGGTTCGATCAGTCAACCTCTTTGCTAACGAAGGCTCGGTTAAACCCCATTAGTAGCGTTTGCGTTAATATTTCCAGTTGGTTCGCTAGTTCTTTAATCACGATTGATGGTTCATGAGCCAAAGATGCAGATTAGTCTGTGAGCGGTACGTATGTGTTGCTTTATGTGTTGTTTCAGGAACAAGCCAGTATCGCCCGTCTCTGCACTGCCATCATAGAAGTACAGCACAAAGTAAAGTAAAGACAGCTTGTCTATGCTCCCTAACTTGCCACGGTGTAAGCGCTGTGCTTCTCATGCACCCTCTGATTTCTTACATCACATTTCTATTACACTTTGTTCAGTGTGTGTCCACGGCTTCAGCGGGAGAGCAGAATCTGTGAGATGCCTGTGATCGGCCAGTGTGGTTAAATTTTTTATGCCGTAAGGCCACTGGAGACGGTAGTGGAGTCTACACTGGAAGCTTCCGGATGTATTTCCAGCACACACACACACACACACACACACACACACACACACACACACACACTTTTGAAATTTCCTCTGAAATTAACTTCACAACATTGATCTTTTGCATTTTTATGCATCCAGCAAGCTCGCCTCTCTTCTAATTTTGTGAAAATTGACTTGAGAAACCACACGGGCTGCGGTTAATTCATCAATTAGCCACACGAGGTTGACACGCGCTGCACTCGTAACCTTCATCACATATGTACATGTTATCTTACACACAGGAAGGTCAAACCATATTGCGTTACAACCCAGTATCTCCAACCAGGCTGCAATAAAACATGACTTTAGACTTTTGAATTGCATGTTGTGTCCAAATGCATGGACAGCTGGTGTAGTATGAACAGGAAGATAAGCGATGTTTGGAGGAGGACAGGGTGGAACATCTTCTGTGACCGTTGACTTGCTCAAGAGCTTGTTCTCAACCTACACACCTGTGTATTAACGTCCACCTGTTGGCTTTTCTCAAGGTTTCAACCACTTGTCGCGTCGTCTCTCGTTAGATGGCGGTGGCTCAGCTGTCGTGGGTGTAGATTGGTTGACATCACGTGGTCTGAGAGGGGAACACGAGTGAAGTGAAAAGCAGGTGTTTGGGTGTGGGAAAATGTTCTTTGGCATCTCGAATGACCTTTCTGACCTCTGACCTCGGCCCCCTTGTTTTGCTCCGTCGTTCACAGGCAGCTGATGTCGTCTGCTCCTGAGCGTTTAGACACTTGGCCGCAGCGTTTGCCGTTTAACTGCTCTCTACGGTCGTCTGCGCGCGATGTGTGTACGCTTCATTTGCCGCTAACCTGGAAATTCGAGCCAAACATGTCAAAACATTTCCACGGCTCCATTTACCGCCCGCGAATTTACCTTCGCTTGGAAGTGGACGGCGGTGTCACATGATCGTCTGCGCGCTGCCTACTGTACATGTGCTCAGTGGGCTGTGTGTTTCCAGTTTTACCACCACACTGTGAGTCAGAAGCTGCTCCATCTGCTGTAGATCCATTAAACAAACAGACCATATTAATTGCATAGATTCGACAGCTCTTGAGAACACGCCGCGTTTGATTTCCTTTGGCGTATACCACCGGCCTAGCACGCGCATACATCCGAGCTGCTTTTGATCTGTACTACGCTTCCTAGAGGGCAGGTGAGTCATTCAGCCTACCGTCTGTACGTATGCGTATTTCTGTGTCTGGCTCCTGTGCAGTTTTTTGTTTTTTTTTTAATGCCCTTTCTCTTCAACCTTCATATGCCCACCTGAGGGAAGAGGCCTTACCACAGGGTGGGGATCAATGAACTGCTGTGTTGTGCTCAGCCAGCGTAGGATCTTATTTAGAAGCCCTCCAGGTGGGTAGGATCAGTGGCGCGCAGAGGGAGAGAGGCAAAGCCAGCATCCATTATTTATTTCCTCATTTAACACTGGCAGCAGGTTCCTCACCCACTTTTATTTGCTCAAAGACTAGTGGGGTGCGGGGTTAATTCTCCAAAGGGGTTAATATTGGGAACATAATTGGATTCCTGCACCCGGACAGATGGGAGTTGCAAAGATAAGGGATGTGTTGTAAACACACTAAGCCCTGTCGCTGATAAAAGATCTATTTGCAGTGCTTGGTCTTTTGCTATAATGTCAGTGCATGCCAGAACAGGGCGGCCCGGTGAAGCTTATTGATCTGCCATGACTTCCTCAATTAGAGGAACGAAGAATTAGTCCTTGCCAATAAAACATAACTTATTGTCTTCGCCACTGGTGCCCGACCCACCTGTCCATCCTGCCGTCCATCGCTCTTCTTCCTCTTATCTGGCCAAAACCCAGGGTCTGCTCTAATGAGAGCTTAAGAGCGAGCTGCTTTGTGCTGTTAGAGATAAAACTCCTCAGAAAGAAAAATAGGACTTCCTCAAGGTAAAATGTGGAACTTCAGTGACAGCTGCGTCTGTATCTGGGATGGTTTTATATAGAACTTTATACGCCGTGATGGTGCTTAGAGGAGGTGTTTCAGGTGAAGCACAGTAAAACTTTAGTATCTCGCCTCTATTCCCTGACATTCAAAGCGGGAGGGAATCATTTCGCCGCACTGTGAGCTGACCTCTTAAGTAACACCAAATTTCAATGTGTCATTTCACATTCTCATTAGAACAAATCCATGTAAGATAATGGACTCATTGAGCAGCTGATCAAAACATAAATGCAGCGCAATTACGGCAGCCTCTAGCATCACATTAACTGTACATTAACCTTGCAAATACCCTTAATTAACTGTGCGGAGCGGATGCGGAGTGCATCAAAATTCCACGACGGGCTTACATCTAACATTCAAAGTGGAGCAAGAAATGCCAACGCAAAACACACACCTGATCGCAGACGCTAAGCTGCAGGTAAGTCAAATTAAAATTTTAGGTATATTTGCTTTTGGAGCATTAGCGCACGCGCGCTGTTTATTTAGCGTAGCCGTCTGAGACCGTGCAAGGCTCCTGAATAACTGCTTTACAATTAAAATAGCTGCTTCCGTGTCGGGGAATTCCTCTAAACGTGCAGCTTTTGCATCGCCTAAAGGGCCGGTGCTCGACAACTCCCTTTACTGGGATCCCGCAACTAAAAATGCTAAATGATCTGTTATTAAAATACTTTGCCCATGATAATCACCACCACTGCCCCGAATGCTTGAGCAGTTGCCGTTAAACTTTTAAGCTCTAATTAAAAAATAGAAAAGAAGAAGAAGAAGGAGAAGAAATGCATTCAGCTGCTGCGCCCCCAGGGATGAAATCTGTCTTCTATTCTGTTGTAAATTGAGCACACCTAGCAGCTCACTGCAGAATAATCAGGAATTAGGGGATAAATGCAGCAACTGTGAAGAGTAATACGAGCCTGCATTGCTCTTGCACCCTGAGTTTATAAAGCCCCCCCACTCCACCCCAAGCTTGTGGCTATGCTTCTCTGTTTGAATGCCGGATTTAAAAGTCTCTGGAGAAGCACAGTGGGTGAGTAAGAAGTGTTTTTATGTCATGCTATAAGCTTCCACTCAAGATATTTTCTCCCCTTTTAGATGCCTGCCTTTTTTTTTTTTTTTTCCATCTCTGAATGCATGTGAATTGTGCTTTGAAATAGCACAGAGGGAGTGTGAAGTTCCTGATTGCCGCGTAATAAATGAGAGGGAGAAACACTTGCGGTGCCTCATGCTTTGACAAGTAATTAAGGGCAACTGTGCCACAGCAGACACCGAATGGTAGCCAAATATTACAAATAAACAAACTTGGGCACATTTTTTAAAACTATTACCATATTTGCTGCAACTGCTACTTGTTTCTTTCGGGTTCATGAATAACAATTCACAGTCTGTTTTTAAGAGGGTGCAGCATGATATACAGCATTCCCATACCGTACCCTTTGTCACTCCCGCCGCAGTGAGTATCAGCACTATTTACGGCCTTTATATTTAATCTGCGGCTTTCCAGGGCCTGTATCAGGCTCTGGTGTGAAGGTGAGGGACACGGAGGAGGCCACGGCCACCCCATCCGCCCCCTTGCATGTCCTTCAGCAGATGGCGTTAACCCCCGGTGCTGACAACAGCCGTCACAGCAGCTCTGGACGGCCTCGCTGAAAATTGAGTGTCAGGTATTTACTTGAGCGGATTAAGCAGTGGCCAGAAGATTGTACGGGTTATTTCTTTAATCCTGGCAATTCTGCTCCAGTGTTACTGTCCTTCACCGCCATGTAAACACGACCACAAGCCGTCTGGACCACACACTTTTTGTATTGCCGCTGTGTTTCCTCCCACAGCGGCGGACATGCCGTGGCAGGTAACTCTCTATTATGTTGCCTCGCTGCATTGTTGCAAAAGGTTACAGTGTAAAGAAACACATTTCGTCACTCCTGCTGCTGCAAAGTGCTATTTGCTATCAGAGTTCGCTCTAAACCTTATAATGCACCTGGATATTTACACGTGAGCCGAGACTGTTTCCAGAATTTCAATCAGACGCCGGTTATGAGTGGTTTATGAAAGACACAGCATCTAATTTATAGAGCAGCTCATTACAGTTACGCTAGACACACCACTGAAACTAACACACCTGTTCTCAGGGACAGGGATCTTCAGCAACGGGACTTAACGACTTCATCTTGCCTCCCCATTGATTTTACCCAGTAACCCAGCTGATTACCGTTATGCATCTGCGGTTACGTTGCCCACAGGAAGCGCTAAAAGGTAATGTAGCATGCTCTGTCAGCCAGATAAATAAAAAAATAAAGCTCATCGGGAGCAAACTACTGTCAAGCATGTGCATTCCCAACAGAAATAATGAGAAGGAAAAACAGAAAAATAAACTTTTTTGTTTGTTTGTTTGTTTCTTCTGCCGTACAAGCGCTTTTTTTTTTTTTGTCCATACTCTAGCTTATGTATATATAAGTACAGAGGATGACTGTTTTCATTGTTACTTGTCCACTTCTGCTACGGATGCTGCTAACCTCTAGGTTTCTGCTGAATCCTGCAGTTGTCTTAGTCATCTCATTATGAATTCTGAATGCCGGCACCGCTATCCCCACTTTTAGCAACAAGAACAATACCAGCCTCACACATTTTGCACTAAATTAATGTAATAACTCTAACTGTTTGACCGCATGTAAGCGCGGCATCCAGGCTGTGATGTTGTTCAGCTTTGTCATCGTGACCACAGGGAGGACGGCGGATTCATCCACGAGGGGGTTCTTGCTGTGGAGGCTGACGGAGCAGCGGTGCTGTTTCGTAACGTAAAAGTTGTCAGACAGCCCTGCTGACCAACGGTATGTGGGCGCAACCTCATTAATCCTTAAAAAATATATATATATGTATTACATATAGGCATTTTTCTCACATCGGCGGGTGTGATTTGCATCAGCAGCTCACGGTGCATTGGATTGGAAGTGCATGGAGCAGTGAGAAGAGTACAACCCTAAAATCTTAAATTACAATGAATGCATTTGAAAATGATTTGCAAAATCCCGCTGTCAAACAGTATATATAATGCATGTGTGTGCTTTCCTGCACATGGAGTACCATTGTCCTCTCCTGTGCTTGGTAATATGGGATTTGAGGAAGTTGAATTCCTGATGCTGCACAGATCTTTTTAAACATGAGTTTACAATGAATAGGAAGTAGCGGCGCACTCTGCATTCTATTAGAGGCGAACACACACAGATAAAAAGATGGAAAGCTCACACACATGCATATCATACATTTCTAATTTCCTTTGCTGTGTATTAGTGCAGATGCTTTGGCCCCACACATGCAAGAATGTAGTCTTAAGAGTCTGGTAAGCATTGTTTCAGGTGACCGCGGGGATGTGGTGCTCATTATCCACGCGCTCATCTCCACAGGAGTGACCCCGGGTCATCGCTGACAGGACTCTGACTCATCATCAAGCAACAAGTCCCCCTTCCAGCGGCAGTTGCATTGTGTTAGCGGTTGTTGCGAGGGCGCCACAGATCTCCTCAGCAGACGAGCGTTTCTCAGCTCGTCTCGAAGAGGCGGAGGCAGCGAGACACGCATGCAGCACGACCGCAGCGGGGGGGGGGCCCCGGCACGCAGCACGGCACTTCTCATTTCAGAAATCTCGCCGCAGTGACAAACTTCAATTCATCCCATCACCTCACAACGGGGAACAGCAAGTAAATATCGGGTGACTAACACGGCGGCGGCTCGTTCTCTGAACGCCGCTCTTATAAACAACACTTCAGCGCTGATTGTTTCAGGGAAGGCATTAAGTAAAAATAAAACATTAGGCAGCTCATAAATGTAAGCGAGGGAGCTTGTTTTGCTGTGTTGCTGCTGCTTTTTTGTAACGCGTACACACGCCGCCGAGCCCCTCGCCCGGTCTTTGGGGCATGACGAATAACTCAGAACTGTATTCACTTTCATTCCCACATTGCACATTAACAAGAGGGACGGCAGCTGATGCATTTGAAAAGAAATGTAATTGAGACTGGGTGCAGTGGACACTCAGATATTAATTTCTCAGAGGGCAGGGCCTGCTGCGGGGCATCAGATAAAATGTAATTAGGCCCACATTTCATTTGAGAGCGCCTGTACAGCAAACATAGACCTGAGGTGAAATCAGGTCGCCGCTTTGATGATAAGTAATATTGGATGCCAAACGATGTATCAATCATGCCTGCAGGCTACTTAACTAGAATTTGTAATTCTTATTCCCCACTGTGGTGAGAAGAAATGTTCTGACAGCTTACTGTACAGGGACTTCATACCTTTCTTTAAGCATCACGACAAGTGAAAGGGACTTATTGCCAGTGACTAACGGTCTCTCTTTATCCTTGTCCAAAGATAAAATCGCATAAGTTCTCCAGAGTTAAGTGAAAACGTAATCATTCAAGAGCTTTGACTGTAGGTGGCCCTTGTTCAGTTGTCTGCCCTTCCCTTCTGCACCTGAAGGACTCCTAAACCTGCCGTGTTGACCTGATGAGCTCCATTCTCGACCCCTTGAAGCTTTAAACATCTCAACTCAAGGTTTGCTCACCTATTTTTATCAAAAAAAGTCAAAATTAAGTGACAAACACCTTGTTTGTTAAGTTCTTTCTGATCTGACAACCCAGAAAAGTTAAGCTGAGGAAGGTCGTGATTTGGGTCGCACAGGTACTCGACACAGCAAGGCTAATGAGACACTGCGGTTTGCGCTGAAACGACTACTTCACTGAGGTTTGCCTAACTTCTCTGTCATGGTTACATAAAGAGTTTTCAGATCAAACACGTCTGGGGACTCCCCGAGGGACCGTCGACCGAGGAGCAACAAACCCTCGAGCGCTTCTTCTCATTTGCATCGCCAAGAGGAACGCTGCAGTGACGTAACCCAGTTGAGGTCGGTACGGCAACATAAGTTCTGCACGACACACAGCGACAAGCCTGAACTTCACTGTCGGCCCATTTGACCATGCATTATCGTTTACATGACAAACTTTCTCCATGCTTTAAAACCGTTGGTGCTGCATCAGTTCAGCTGTTTAACAAATCAAGGTTCCTCCTGTGCTGGTAGGGTACCTACCCCAGAGCAGGCTAAAAACATCCCTCACAACCTTTGATTGTTCCCAGTTCTCGGGGTGCAGGAGCGGCAGCTTGATTAAACCTGGCAAGACTTTGTGTCACGCCATCTTCATCAGCAGATGGAGTTTGTTCAGTTGTTTGGTTCACGTTGAAATGAAAATGGTTCAATTTGGAAAAACCAAAAGCGTGCATAGCAGAGCATCGTACCGTCAGAGGTCTAAAACATTTAACAGTATCAAATAGCATCGTATTCCCTTTCAATCCCTTTTAGAATAAAATAGAATAGAATAGAATAGAATAGAATACCTTTACTGTCTGTTGGACCAGTTTTGGGTAAACGTTCATCAGGCGTTTGGAGGGTCTGATTGATCATTTATTTTTAGACCAGCGTGTGAAAGCACAGTTTCATGTCTTTCATTTGATATCCTTTATCATGGGCTCTACACATCAGTCCGGGACATACAGGTATGCAAATTGAAGACGGTCTATTGAAGTGCGCACCAGAGCTCTTCCACGTTGCCAGATCCTTACCTGCACCACCTGGTCTGAGTGTGTGAAGCCCACTGTGCTTCTGAGACTTCACAGTCTAAGCCAAAGTCAATTACTTTTACCCTCAATGGCTGCGGTAAGTGTTCCACAATCATTATATTCTCAGGTTTCAGATCTGCATGCACAATCCCTTTGCTCCTCAGGAGCCGTGGAGGCTTAGCACCTCCAACTGAAATCCTGGATAGCAATATTATGAGAAGGTCAACCACACTGTAGCAGTTAACATTTCCGAATGTCTTACCAGGGGCACTGCTTGGATTTGGGTTCACGCGAGGGCAAGCTACTGACTTTCAGGTGCAACAGAAGTAAAAACACCTTGCAACGGCATGCAGTGCAATACAGTGTGATACAAGAGCCGATGCACAGGCTGTGTTACATGCACCAGCTGTAATAGTTGTGTGAAAGATTGAAGACGGCAGTCATGCAGCTCGGTAAACTTCCAGCGCTGCCATAAAGCTTTCCGGAGTTCAGGTCGTGATTTGCATCCATCACTGTGGTTGCATTGTGGCATCGTCAGATGTCAGACGCGTTTGTTACGTTCCAGTACGTCTGAGCGGAGAGGTCAGAGTTGATTAATATTGATTGATAATTAATATTCAGGGTTTAGTTTGACATTTAGTTCCCTCACCGCTCAGCGAAAAGCAAGTGTGATGTGGATTCGAATTAATTCCGCAATCATTTCATCTTTACTCTATTACTTAACTGACTGTATATTTATATTTTGTACGTACTGAATATGAACGCGGCATTTAAATAGTTTTCTAAGAATGCATTTCCCTGCTTGATTAGTGATGTCAGACGTTTATTTATTTTATAAACCTCCCTGCAAATGGCAGTTTGCTCTGTTTCACTGCTGCTGGTTGAGGCCACAAGGCACTTCCTCCCACCAGTGCGCTGGGTAATGACATTTATCATAAACAGCTGCGTGCGTGCTGCTACGTCTGAATGAGTGTCAAAGAGCTCGCCTCTGTGCTCCCTGAATTTCACACGGTAAGTAATATTTCCGCCTTCTGACAAAACAGGCAAATCACTGCTTAATTCCAAAGTCATACATACCGTATTGAATGTAATGTATCTCACATTTACGTTATAGCTTACATTGCACTTGCAGATCCAAAGGCATTTTGTAAAGCGGGCAGATGCATTAATCTAAACGCCACAACCAGCCTCCCCCATCCCCTCTCTGCACACAAAACAATCTACAATCTGTTTCCCCCGTGGTGGCTCCTCCTGACTTATGCAGAACTCAAATCTTGCCAGAGTAATTTATTACTTTCCTTCGCGTTGGGCGAGTCTCCATTCTGCAGCATAAAGAGCCGGCAGCGAGCCCGAAATGCTCGCACATCATTATGCAGTGCAGAGATAGTGTAACCTGCATGACAAGACCTGAGCATTAGCTCTACGTATAGAGCTTTATCTGTGCAGGTATAAGCTAATTCAGGTGCAATCCTACCAGGTCTTAAACAGTGTGAACAGAATGGCTCTGACCCTTGCATGGGTCACCGGATTCACACACGCTCAGTAATTCCAGAGGACTGAAATGTCATCACCTGCCTTTCATGGTGCATCACAAGGACACAGTGAGTCATGATCAGATGTGATAGCCATAACTGCGCCCGTGGAGGTAGTAAAAAACCCACAGCGAGTTGGGAACTGGCAGTTTTATATATATATATATGTGCACATATGTGAGTCATAAAACAAACCTGAATTTAAATAAGAACAGTATTTGCATATTTTTGAATGTATAGGATGTCTCTGGCTTTTATTTTGCCTTATTTATCTGTGATGAGCCATTGTTTGGGCCAATCAGTAAAAGGTTTCTGAAGCTGCAGCTTGAATTCAGTAAAAGACGAGGCGCTGAGGCGCACTCCCGTTCAGAATTGGGCAATTTTACGTTGTGTTGTCCACATTGTTTAGCTGCGCGACTATCTCTGATTGGCTTGCAGGGACACTAATGGCCAAAGTTTGAATTCGCATCATTTCCAAATCAATTGTTGTGGCCTCTTTGCTCAAGCTTTAGGGACAAACAATCAATGCAACTGAGGAAATAAAATGTGGTTTTTACCTTCCTGCAAGTGACAGCGAGGAGTTCAGGTTAGGACGCAGTGAACATCGAGTAATACATACAAATGTGGCTGCAGGCCTTCAAAAATATACTGTCTATGAAGAGTCTGGTGTTTAATCGTGATCGACCGAGTCAGTGCTATTGCAAAGATGGAACAATAAATAGAAATCAGTCACACTAAACTCAGCATCTTGGTGTCAGAAGAGTGGATGCAAATTCAGCCCAGAGGATTTGTGAGGGGCTCATCATTGTCGTCTTCCGCGCAGCGTTGTCGAACAGAAAGAAGCCGGGTTCAGCCAATCACTGCGGTCTTCGAAACAAACGAAAACCCAGTTCAAAGACTTTCACCGCAGCCCAAAGTCGAGCCAATGCCGCTGGAATATGGCAACAAGGACTTGGTTATCATCGGTGTGGCAGCTTCCCTCCAGGCGGGCACTCCACTTGACCATTCTTACCAGAATTGAATCGTCTCTAATCCTGCTAATACCTAAAACCAACAATTTGATTAACGGAGCATGCTGTACCCGCACAGCACGGTTGGATTTTATTTTATTTCTATAGATTCACTATTAGGGGTAAAACTGGTCCACAGCAGCACCAGTTAGGAGCTACAGAGAAGAAACATATGAACATATGACAAGATCCTAAATGATTCATTAGTTATTCTTTACTTTCATGTGAACATTTTACATACTAAGATCATCAGTGACTCATTTAAAACACTATAAAGTATATATATGTGCAGGTAAATCCCAGGTATTCCATCCATATGTACATCAATGCCAACAGTCGATGTGGAAAGTAAGGTGTGGAGGTTGTCTGACTTTGAAGTTTGCATCCGTAACCGCAACCATTCCCTTACACGACAGCTATGTTGCATCGGTGTGTCCATCAACATTTCATTGGTTCTCTGGGTGGGGGGTGGGGGTTGTAACATTGCCCGGTGCTAATGTACTTTTCCGGCGAAGGGCGGGATGCCATAACACTACGAGCGTGCCAAACAAATCAAAAGTCGAGATGCTGCAGACGAGTGCGTGCAGCGTTTCCACCGACCTTGAGAGTCAAAGTGCGAAATGTCAGCGCTGATTACCAGAAGCTCTCCGGGGACCGAGGAACATGTTCAGGTGCGCTTAGTGGTCATTATAACAAAAACATTATGTATAAAGCGCTTTTTAATGCAAGTTACAATTCGTTTTATATACAATTAAAAGGACAGAGAGCAATATTTCATAAAATCTGATGACATACAAACAGAGGATGTTTTGTTATAGTTATAGTTTGCTTCACTGATCTCCTTCATGGGGACATTTCATCTGTGAACGTTCATTAAGGAGCATAATCCATTCTGGCGCCTCCAGAAATGAATCCAAACAGTCGTAACGGCCTCGAAAATGGCCCCGCTCACGATTCTTCAATGGTGTCCGACGCTTAAATCGTCTCGTTTTCCAGATTTTTCAACCACGAGTCCAATACCTCGACCGATCATCAGCACAAGCTTCAATATACAAAAAAAAATAAAAAAAATTCTTAAGGTAAAATGCATTTCAAATATTTAGTGAATTTGGATTCTTTACCCGTCGGACTTGTTGGCATAGACAGGAAAATGTTCTGAAACACGCCGCGGCCCAGCTTGCTCCTGCAGACGCCCACTGCATTTGCAGTTAGATCATGGGAAAAGGGTTTTTTTTGTTGCTGCTGCAAGCCAGTGTCACACTACACACGGAGCCACCTGGATTAAAAGGTCATTCTCTCCTATTGCAATTTCACAATTCACCGCCGAGCGAAGACAGACCCGGAGGTTCATCTGCCGGTGTTTAAAGAAGCCAGCGGGGGGCCGGGAAGACGAGACGACCATCTTTCTTGTTGTCATCATTACTGATGATTGATTTTTAGAGACAGAAACAGAGAAATACAGAAAGAGAAATTACAGCAGAATACTACAGCTTTTTAATAATAGCTACACTGCAATATGGATTCTCTTGGATGAATTATTATTGGTAATATCAGGCGCAGGGGATCTGGAGAATGAGGAGTACTGATAACAATAGAGGTGGAGCGGGAGGGGGGGGCAAGGGGAAATGCCTCACGCACATTTTTTTTTTTTTAATGGAGTTTACTCAAGTTACATTTCTTCTTGCACAATAAGCAATTTCAGCCCAGTCGATAAAAGCCGCTGCGAAATTGTTTACTTCCCTCGCAGGTAAATCATTTCAAAATTGGTTTGATATTAAGGCATATCCCTGAGAGCATGTACAGTTTGGATGTGGGTGATTACAAAGCAAACCGCTGCAACCTTCCCGGACTTCATCAGGACCCCTGTACTCTTTCTAATTAGCTCTTTATCCCTCCAGGACACAAGATAATGGCCAGGTGTAAGCGAAGTTTGCAGGGGGGATTTCTGCCGCAGGTACGTATTCGATCCTTTACGTGTGTTCTTGGAATGAAACCGGCGCATTTGTCAAGCTTCAGAGTCAAGTGGGACTAGGGCATGTTAGGAAAGCATTATCTTGTGTGCCCTCGGTAGAGTCGGCCCAGGAGATCTGCCACAACTCGATGTTCGTCTTTGCAGGTTCTTCTGGATTCAAAGCTGTCTGGCTCCCTCTGTGCAGCTGCTAGAATATTACTACCGTGTGAACTTAGTGTCATGGTGACCCTGTCCACTCTCCCTCTCCTTCCTCTACACCCTTGGACACGAACACACTCAGACCGCCCCGGGCTGTCTACACATGATCACCGGCAGAATCGCTTTGCACCGGCGTGAACCACCACTCTCTCCCGCCGAGAGAGCGATAATGCTAAACTGAACTGCGGTGCTACCTCGGGTGTTAAATACCACTCAGATTTTACAAGTCGTGTTACTTTAAATGGAGCCGAGTTACCGCACAGCCGAGCAGGAAACTTAAAAATGGAGGGGGCCTCGGACTCTGCAGAGATCCCGTATGATTTAATAAGTATCAGTTTCCAACAGTTCTTGTTTATAAATCATGCGATGCCAAATCAGCGCTGGGCTGAGCTCTCAGCGCTGGCTGTGTTCGACTCACCTCGACTCAGGCTGCTAATCACTGGCCTGACCGTGAAGACGTTCATTTAAAATGTAAAGCGTGCAAGTGAGCAGCTCTGCCCGGCCACAGTAAGGCTGTCTGACCTTGCGTTGCAGCGTGCGCCTGCAGCATGTGGCTGCCACACACCCTGTAACCACAAATGTCTGCAGAGAGCTTCGGCCTTTTCGTGGGCTTCTCTTCCCTTTATTAACTGCCCACTAGTACTCACTCTAACTGACTGTCTCCTTCTCTGTGTCTCACCTAACTGGGTCAGCAGATACAGTCATCTGCCTGCCCAGATGCATCTCATCAGTAATTAATGCAGCCATGTAGAGGTTATTGCCTTCAGGTCCGACCTGTAACTTGCAGGACTTTATAATATATACTATATATATAATATATACTTTAATATATACTTGTGTTTTCGCTCAGTCCAGCGTTATCAGCCTGTTTATTCCCGACACAGCTGCGCTGCACTTGAGCTTAGCCTCCTGTGTGTGTGCCCTTCAGAGGGCTTCTTTTAGATGCTCTTCGAGAAGGAGACTCTTTGTTGCATTCATATTCTGCAATGTCCAATTTGTTACACGCACAAGTAAAAACCGATGAATGCAGAAAATGTTTTATGGCGGCCGTGCAGAGCTGCTGCCACATGTTGCTGCTTGATTTACTCCTCACCAAAGGATTCTCCGTACAGATTCTGTATTTCTCAGTAGCCCTCTGCATAACGCCGCCGCCTCTCCTCTGAAGCCTTTCACACATCTTTCTTACTAAAGGATCGGTGTTGCTAAAGGATGTTTTTCACAATAAGGCATGGTGCATTACCATAGCCAGCCCCGGTTTCCAGCCTGCAGAATAAATATTTCCCACTGTCAATAAAGCACCGTGTGAATGAGGGATGCGGGGAAGATTTAGAGAGCGAGGAGGCGCGCGGGGGAAGTCCTGATCATCGAGGTGTACGTTTTCACCCTCGCCGTGCATTCGTCTTGTTAGCTGTTCATTAATAACGAACTGGGCTCGGGAAGTAGTTTGTCAGCCCTATCGCACTGGTCTTTTCTCATACGCCATCACTCCAAAGCAGAAGTACAATGCGTGCCCTCCTCAATGACCCATAACTCCCGACTAAATCAACCTCGCGTGGAAAGAGCGGCGACGGGCATGAATCACAGCAACACGCTGGCGGGATTTATCCTCTCACGGGGGGACGTGTACAGTAAACAGCGCGGCTCAACCACATATTAATTTTGTGAATTATTAATTTGAAAGCGCGCAGACGCAAACGCACATATGAAAAACTGCAATATCTATTATGGCTTTTGAGTGCTCGGATGGATAAAGCACAGGCTCTGCCAGAATTATTGCTTCAGTGTGTTCAACACTGCAGGGAGCTCTACGAATAAATGAGCACGCAGACTGTAGGAAGTGTCGTAGGGTACTTATTAAATCAGCAATAGTATACATAGGATTATAATACTGTAGTGTTCATATATTGTGTATAATATGGTATTTATAATATAAGTCGTTTGAGGTACTTTCGGCAGATGCCGGCGTTTAATACTCGCTCCTGTGTTGTCTGGGTTAGGGATGGAGACGTGGAGAGAAGCTCCTGGTGGATGATATTCCTTGCCAGTATTCAAGTCTACTGCTTTTTGATCATTGCGATTTAGAATATGCGCGCCAAGAAGGGAGAGTTAAAGTGTTATCTGTTCCCCCGTGGCTTTTATACCTGGTGGAGGCAAAAGAGCCGGTGAAACAAGGAAATGCTTCAAAACGCTGTATTATTCAGTGGTAATCGTAATAAAAGAAGAAGAAGAAAAGGTTGGGGGAGAAGGAAACATAGACGAGGATAGCAAAGGAGGCCAAGGACAAGGGAAAAGCAGACTGGATAAAAAGGATAGAGAAGGGGAGAGGAAAGCAGTAAGTGGAGGAGAAGGACAGGGGGAAACGGGCGAGGAGGTGGCCAAGAAAGAAAGGGAAAAACTAAAGAAGAAGAAAAAGAAAACAGAAGAGGAAGGGGAGAGAAGAAACAGTATTGAGGACAAGATGAGAATTAGAGGGAGAGAACAAAAAAGGGAAAAGGAAGCTAAGGAAAGGAAAGGAGAGGAGGAACAGTAGGAGACGAAGATGGGGACAGAAGGGAGAGAGGCAAAAGCAGAAAAAGATGGAAAACACTTCAAACGTGAGCAGAAAAGGGGAAGAAAGAGGAGGAGATAAATGAGAGGTAGGCAGACAAGGTGGTGAAGCGAGAGGACGGGGAAGGAGACGAGGGGAGACGGAGACAGACGGAGGTGGAAAGCGATGCCAGGAAGAGAAGAAGAAAGAGAGGGAAGCAAAGCGTGCGGGGAGGAAGTGGAGCACAGATTCATATCACACACCGTGGACACTGGCCGATGAATTCAGAATTTAAGTATACTATAAAGGCAGGAGCACGACATGAGTCCAACCCTGTTTGTATTGTGCGCGTGTGTTTGTGAATGTCGGTGCATGTGGTGACGTAACTAGCCCTTTTTTAAAACCTCTTGTTCACGATCCTTTCATCTCCAGTAATCCTTTTCTCTTTGGAAGCGCGGATTACGTCCTCGCGCGCCGGACTAAAGTCTTCATCCGCACAGAAACACGATAACCTGTCACTCTCACCTTCAGCGTCAGTAACCGCACGGGCGCGGTTTCGCGTAGGCCCCGCGAAGAAGACAATGTTTATCGCGTTCGGCCGGTACGACGCAGACGGTGTCATTACATATGCTGCTGCTGCCATCG
This sequence comes from Datnioides undecimradiatus, assembly GCA_008933995.1. NCBI lineage: Eukaryota > Metazoa > Chordata > Actinopteri > Lobotiformes > Datnioididae > Datnioides > Datnioides undecimradiatus. The sequence goes on from WARS01000029.1 coordinate 22,356,352, forward strand.
CCGCCTGCAGCTCGCCGGCGCAGCCAAGCACCGCTGGTTTCCATGGAGGTAATCTGCAATGGCAGAGGCAGTCTAGATTATGGATAGGAGATGAGACTGCGGGCTGGCCACGGGCGTCCCCCCAAGCTTTTGTCTGTCACGCTGTTTCGCTGAAGCGCAGGGTACCTCTTTGGGGGATGAAAGGATCTATCTGTCTGTAACTGAGCTCGCAGAGAGGATGAAATGGATTTGGCTGGGGTGGGGCTGGCGAAACACTTAAACATCTCCGCTCGACTCGAGCCGCAAAGCAGATACACAGAGCACGACCGCTCGGCTCGTAACAGGTGTCCAAAGCGATCATGTAAACGCTGAGTGAAGACAACGGGCCCCGGCGCGAGCGACGCAGGAACCTCCGCGAAAGGGTGACGGCTTAGCGTGCGGCGCACAAAAGCTAAATGGATTAATGCTGTACAGCAATTTAGCATTTTCACATTCAGTCCTTTAACTGTCACTTCCTCGTATTTACGGACTTTTCACGCGGGGAACGTGTTTACCATGGAGAAGCAAATCTCTGTCGTTGAGAGTAATCGACCTCCTATACGCCTACATTTAATATCATCTGTCTGCGCCAAGGCTCTCTGCCCCTTTTGACGGAGTTTCTGCAGACGTGCCTGGGCATGAAATCCTCCAATGTTCACTGCGGCCCGCGCGTTCTGCGAAGCATGATTTGAATTTCGACTTCAAACGTTTTTATTTCCTTGACTCGCATCTCATTGAATTCACGCGCGCCCTCGAAATGTTGGAACAACCGCTTGCAAACAAACGAGGAAGTACGGCACGCGTCGCTGAGAAAAAGCCTCTTTTCCAACGAGGGCACGGATCCAACAGCGCTGCTCGTGGAAACGAAAGATGAAAAAGAAAATACGACAGGTATAAACGCTGCTGAGAGACGCTTTTATTTACTTTGGAAGTCCAAAAGTTTACAAAGTAATGACTGCGGCAAAAGACATGACACTTTGATTTCATTTAATATGAGGAGGAGTGACAGCAAAGGGAAGCACTTGAGGAAAGCCAAATAAAATGTATTGTGAGAACAATGCAATAAAAACCCAAGGAAAAAAGAAACCGCGCTCCGTCCACGACAGCGTATAATTTCATTGAATGTTCAGTAAAGAAGATTACTGTTTCATCAAGCTGCATTTCATGAGGTGTATACAGTATAATGGAAAACAGTATCTGTATTTCATAAAGCTAAGGTATCGTGCAGAAGTCGAAGAAGACGGCGCGCGCCGAGTCGGAGGACAAAGTTTGCCGACCCATCAGTTTCTGCACTCTTATTGAGGTCCAGTGCAGAATGTGTCGAACCACGGGAGGATAGTGTGTCATAGGCGGCGTGCATTAGGCGGGATCTTGCCTCTGGGGTGGAAGCATGCAAGGTCAGGAAAAGCATTTGTGTCGGAGCAACTCACGTGATGAAGTTGCCAACAACACCGCAGAGCAATACATCAAGTCTTTGGACCTTCTTGGTGTCATCTGCCTCTTGCAGACAGTCTTAATGGAGTTTTGGGGGCTTCATCCTTACCCATTAGAGACACGGGGCAGGTTACATGGTGTTGCATTGTTGCAGCAACGTTTTAGACCTTATTTCAATGGAGCCGCCTCCATCAGAAGGTTCTGGAGGGTTAGTTTGGAGATATACAATTGTGAAAAGCGGCATACCATCATGACATCTTGTTGACCTTTTCAGGGTAGAGAGAAAACGAAAACGTCCAAACTGGTGAAAGCTCTGCTGCGCCGAAGCTGTTCGACGACATCCCGCTAAGCTGTGCATTTCCTGTTTTGTGTTGTAGCCTCACGTTTCCATCACTGCCCTCATGCGTTGTCAGCCTCCTTGATGATCCACACCTGCATCTCCTTAGCCCCTGATTTAGCCTGGAGTTGACCCCCCATATATATATATATATATATATATTCATTCCTGCTTCACCAGATTGTCTTTGTTTGTCATATTCATTCTGCCTTGAATTAATGGCAGCTTCCACTTATGGGCTTGGTGTTCACTCTTATAGCCCCTGTTGCCTTGTAGTCACAGCGAACCAAAGGAGATGTGGCACAAGGTCCGTCGTATGTAGACACATGCAAGTTGCTAACGAGATACAAAGCATTTTAATTAGCCAAAGTGATATGTAACCGATGATGTTGAGAAACGTTGCTGCTTCCCACGAGTCTTCCCACATCTGGAAAATGTCACAGAAGCTCAGGTGGCAAAGGCGGCGCGTCGGCAGAGCGGAGCACTTCGCTTCTGGGTCTCCTGGTCGTAGTAATGAGTCAGAGTTTCTGGGAAACGTCTGAAAGGCTGTCTGCACAAGGTGCGCTCGGGTATAGTGCTGAGCGCGGGCCGCCCACGTCTGAGCAGTTTTGGAGTTCGGTGCAGAAGAAAAGACCCTTGAAGTGCAAAAATACACTTCTGGCGGCATTTGCACGTCTGAACGTGAGCCGTTATGCTGGAAAACTGTACTGATTGAAGTCAATCTGTCGGACGTGACAGACAAGTTGAGAACGCAGGCTCATTACTAGAAGCGGAGGGCCGATGGCTGTTTGAACGCAGCTCCTCATATTTAAGGTCAGGACAACCTCACATGTGAGCGTCATCAGGAGGAAGGAAAGCGTGGGTAGATGTTTGGATGCTGAGGTGACTTCAGAAATGAAATTGGGTTACACACCAACACTTAATACAATGATCTCTTCATGACCAAGTGTGTGTTTTGTTGCTACACCTGAACCACAAAGGTGGTGGACTTGTTGAATTGTTTACTTTCGAAGTTATTTCAGGCGTTTTGGAAGAAACACCGCTGTTTAAGAAGACTTCTGATTTGAAAATTGGGTTTTTCGTTTTTAATCTACTACGAAAAGTTTATGACGAACTAATCTTTGCTCATACTTGTGATGATCATAATTTACCCATAATAATTATTTACCACTTCGCCACCGGTATCAAGCGATAACGGCGTAGAACAAATAAATAACAGAATAAATAATGAGCGAGCTCTATTTAGAAAACAAACACAGCTCATTTTTCTCGGGGGGATTTGCGCGGTACTTATTTGATTATTTGTAGAAATGTTGAGCCCAAAAGAGCAGAACCACTTTAAAAACCCCACAAATAAGAAACATGGGGGGGTGGGGGGGGTGGTGCATTATATAGGACAGAGAAAACTGAGTAAGACAAAGAGCTCATTAAGCCTCTTCCCTCGATGGTTGTTCTTTCAATGCACTGTTGAAGCTAATGGTAAAAATACCTGAGCAAAACACGCATCAAGGTGACAAGAACAGGAGCCCATTTATTTATTGTCACAGCAAAGGGCTGTTTCCTGTTTTTGTCTCTCTCCGAGGTGCTTTACTTTTATCTTGTGAATTTAGTCGAGGTGAGGCATTGGTGCAGAGTTGGAGGTGGCAGGTGGAGCTCGGCTCAAGTCCCAAAACGTCAGCCAATCACTGACTTTGGTAGGTACTGCTTTTGTTTTTCCCATGGAGGTGCTTTCGAATGTAACATAGATTCTATTAAAGCACAAAAATAAAAGTAAAACGGTGGCGGATGGGGCGAGGGAGACTTCACGAGCCAACTGAGAGTTAAGTCCAGCCATTCCCAAAAACACATGCGGCACATTCAAGACGCGGCGGCGCACAATACTCCAATCTTCACGCCGGGCAGCTGTAATTTTCAGAGACATACGCTGTGGAAATGACTTGAGCATTATGCAGAGACTTCAGCTCCGTCCATCACTGTGAGAGCCGCGCAGTTACCCCCCCCCCCACACACACACACACACGCCCTCCACCCCGCCACTTCCCTCGCTCTCCAAGAGCCTTCAGAGGCGACAGAAGTGTTGGCACGCGGCTCGCCGGCCGGGCGGGGAGGCATCTTTTTGATGGGAATGGCGATAGAAACCTTGTGGCGCTGTTGGCTGTTAGCCTGTCGTGCTCTGCTGGACCGTCATTTTCTCACCAATTTGACATGCGTGGCATTTTGTTATCTAGCAAGGACGCCCTGTTCTGGGAGAGTAGATTATTCAGCGAATGTCAAGGAGGGATATTGTCTCTCCTCCTTTTCTTAAGGGATCCGGAGAGCTCAGTGACTCTCTCCCCCGTGATTTTTTAGCAAAATAACACTTCAAGGTAATGACATTACAGTCGGATGCAAACGTACCCGTGCAGGCAAAGCTGGATTAAAAATGAATTAGAGCAGCGGATAGGAGGTGACGGTGAAGGGGTTTAAATGAAACGTTCGTTTTCAAAGCACTACAAATAATACATAAAACAATATCTGGTGATATTAGGGTGGCCAAACACCGAGAAGGGCCAGAAGAGAGCTCCTCTGATGGTCCACGTAGTGAAGATCAAACCTTCTTCTTTGCCTTGTCTTTAAATGTAATTTGTTTCTTCTTCTTCTTTCTTCACTGAGGAAAAGCCAGCGTCGACTGTCCTGGCAAAAAATACAAACTAGCGTCATTTCAAGCATTTTAGGGTCTGTAGGTAGTGTTATTCTCCTGGTGAAGATGGCGTACTGTTTAGGGAAATCACTACAAATGTCTGTGATCTTGGCTTTAAGAGGGAGTTGAACACTATATTTTATACCAGCCTGTGTAAAAAACAGCTTCCTGTTGCATGCAAATGTGGAAAAATAGGACCTTACAGTAGAGATGCAAACTCTTTCTCAGGCTCTCCGTCCTGCAGGGTGGGTGACCCCCTCGTGGGCCTTCACCTGGAGGTCGGAAACCTTTTGGCTTTGTGTGTTAGCGCTGACAACATTGCAACAGATCCAGAGAAGCAGAAACCTTTCGCAGGCGCCGAGCCGCCGCGGCCTAACAAATGGCCTCGTAATGGCACCAGTCAGAGCTCAGGCATTCAGCACTGAAGGCGGTGACATTTCAGAGACCTTCTGGAAACCGGAGCAACAGCTTGAGTCTGGATGTAAAGCAGAATCCATTCTTCTGCCGCGAGACGACCTGATATCACAGAGGCTGTAAGCTTTAGTGGCTGTGACACGAGAGACGGCGGTTCGTTATGTCATTGCGCTGCTGTATCTGCAAATCCAGCCAATGCAAGCGTTATCAGCTTCACAGATACAGAACAGTATTTCCAGAGCTGCATTATATTTCATAAAAAAGTGCTATTTTCTGTTGCAAAGGAGCAGTTAATTATTACAAATATATTAAATAAAATAATAAATCAACAAACATTTATGGGGCTGACATGAAAATACCAATCTTTCATTCAGCTGCTATCAAACCACCAGGCCGCCGCCGCTCCGCTGTTGTCACCGCTGTTGTCACCGCTGTACTTTGCTTTTGTTCTGACTTCATTAAAACGTCCATATCTGTCAGTGGATTTCAGCATTTCTGGTTCTCAGCCACACTGAAAAGCCTCATACACTGGACTCATGTTCGTGTATGCGCGCGTTCGTGCTTGTGTGCAATCCACAAGCTTTTCGTCTCCTGGCCAGCCACCTAGCCGGCTAACTTTGCAGTCCGCTCACACCCGCACAGCCCTCTCCTTTGGACAAACACAGCAGTCTCCTCTGTGATGGATGTGCGGTCTAAGTGCCACCACTGTTTTTAGCCTTCTAAATATTTCTGCTCTCGCACAAACGCCTCCATGTGCTTGACACTGCCTTCTCTGTTTGGCCTCTTTGTGTGCAATATTTGCACCTGTTCCATCTGTCTCCCCTCGCCCAGCACGTTTCTTTTATCTTTGCCGTTTTTATTTTTTTTATTTTTCGTCCCTCCTCTGTGTGTGTCTAAGAGAAAATCCACTGGAAACTTACTGTGGGGGAGCTATGCTAATTTCCCTGACAATAGTGTGGGTGAGGAAAACATATTGCCTGTTACGGGAGACGATGTGCGTGCACACACGGCACCGCGCATACGTTTGTGTGGGCATCCATATGTTAGAGTGCGTAACTCTTCCTCCCTGTCTGTATGTAAATACGTCCTGCATTGCTTCTCCGAGATCAGCTGAGTTTGAGTTTATCATGGATAATATAATGCAGCATTACCATAGTGCCTGTGGTGCCAGACGTGGCGCTCTGAGCAGCCCCCCTTTTTTCTCTTTAGAGGACTGGGATGCACTGCAGAGGGCAAGCTGGCCGACACGCTCGCAGGCAGGAAAGGAGGGAGGCGGGTTAAAGAAATACACCAGCGTTTTTTTATGAGACGGGGGCAAAATTTAAAGCCGAATTATGAAAAACCTTAAATTACACGAAGAGCGAACAGGGAGAATTTCTGCAATAAAATTCCAACAAAATACGACGTTATTAAAAGGTTTTAAAGTAATGGCGCCGCTGCGGGTTGTATCAACAAAAAAATGAAGGTTGGGGAAAAGTGCACACTGCTAAATGTCACTGTGCGGAGGATGGATGGGCCGCCCCGTATCTGAAATAAATTCAATAGGTGTTGTGTTGATGGGAGCAGGAAGCTCCCAATCCAATCGACGATGGATGCCAGGGCCAGTCAATACATATTTTAATTGATGCTACGTTAGCTTCAAGGAGGAGGTTAGCAATCCGATGTTTGAACACACAATCCTGGTAGAACAGCTCGTGACATGAACACACTGAAACACGCCGCACTCCCTTGTGGACTCCCCGTTAATCTATGTGGGGTAAATGTCTCGCGGCGGTGAGCCACTGAGTGAATAGAACGGCACCTAAACAAGACCGAAACCCTAAAGGCTGGAACACGCTTCACATTCAGAGGCTCACGGGGTTGTTTCTTTTAACATTTCGTTTATTTATTTATTTGTTTTTCTTTATTCGTTTCGAACCTGTCTCCCGACAGGAGATGGGGGATGTTGAGATCTGAAAGGGTGAGAGCGAGTCGGCCTCTCCGCGAGCCCCTGCGACCTGCAGTTACCCATTACACCTTTCTCCATGTGCAAAAAAAAATAAATAAATAAATTTGTTCCAACCTGAAAAAGCAGATGTCGGCTTGTGGAGTTAAGATATCAACCTGACTGTGAGCACGAACCTCTCCTGACACAACACTTTAGACTGACACCCCAGACGTCTGCAGACATCCTTCTTAGTTTTTCACCACTGCACAAAAAGCGTTCGCTCAATGTTTCGTTGGGCGTAACCTGAGGCTTTAATCAGCACATGGAGTACAAATGCACAATCTGTAGTCAAGGGACAAGACGTTGGCATCCGAAGCTGGTTTGGTTTGGTTTCCATTTGTAGTCCAAACACTACTGAGCAATCGATTTGGGTTTGGGTTGAGTTGCAAGTTGACCAATATGCAGTCTAAGAACCCATGGGCTATCGTCTAACAGAGACTGAATGGTTAACTGATGCTTGATAGAGTTGTTTATTAATCGTTAGCCTCTGCAGTTGTTTAATTGCGTTTTAAACAATGATACACCTGATAGCACGGCCTGGATATCGGTTTTCATGATAATGTCATTGTTTCTACAACGTGAATACAAACCCCTACAGTAAAAGCATTGAAGGAAAGCCATGGTACGGTTACATGGCTCAGCAGTTTGAAACAGGGGGCGACAAATGTATTTTTTCCCCCCAAAATCACCATTTACAAGCAATAAAGAGCATACAAGCTAGGAGAATGACCCAAAGGCATAAAGTCCTGGGAATAAAAGCTTTTATAGTGTTATGGCAGGAGCCGTGGGGAGACAAACGGAGCTGGGACACGGCCGATGTTCACGCATTTACAATCAAACGATCCTCTAAATACTTGTGTTGCTCCTCTTTTAAGGGAGTCTCGATTTAAAACAAAAGCTTGGGGAGTCCGTTTCAGACTGCAGCGGCCACAAGCCGACCATGAAGGGAAGACATCACTGCTGAGCTGTTGCCTACCTCTTTAGGGAGGAGAGAGTAATGCTGGGAGACAGCCCGAGAGTCAGAGATGCACTGAAGGGTGTCAATATAGTACAAAATTGAATTAAAGTGTAATTAGGGAAATCATTACCTGACACTTCTGCAGACGGGGATTTGGTTAATTTACTGAACAATCCTTCAGCGAATGGACTGTGTCTTAGAAGATTTTTATGTCAAGGGTGACTGAGTGCCTGTGAATGGCTGAGGATGAATTCATAATGCGCTCCTTAATAACGGAACGCAGATTCAATCAAACCCCCTTTAAAAGTGTTTATGAGGGGGCCGCGCCATCGAAAAGCTTTTAAACAGTACTGTAAGTCTCCCAGTTCATACCTCATACCTTATTACACATCACAGACATTGTTATAACAACAGATACAAATGGCAGAAATCGACTGAAGATGGACAAAATGAATTTCAGTTGCACAAACTGGCTTCCGAAAAACTCACTGACTGAGAAACTCAGTTAGGTCAGGCCCTTCTGTACATTGGAGAAAAGGGGCGGTGGTGTTTTAAGGCGTTCTCGCCCGACTGACACTTTAAAAGAACGCAGCGTGTATTGGTTTCAGCGTATATGTCTGTGTACAGGTGAAGGGGGGACAGCCCGAGGTGAGATTTAAACCGTTTATGTATGAAAAAGCCAGTCACGGCCTCTCAGCAGTGGCACATATAAGACAAGCACACCCAGTAACAGAACGCAGTGCACAGTGGTCAACAGCATCCACACTGGGCAGGTATACTCAGAACAGATCATCCCACAGAGGTGGCAACACCAGGTGTTCTCTCGCTCATGAGAAATAAGATATTTTCAGAATAAAGAATCTGAATTGCAGCTGATTCCCGGGAAACGAGGTGTTCAGATGTGTTATGCAAGTGATGAGTCATAGTACTTTCAATAGTTTCAACAACTGGGGGAAGAGCACGGGGAGGATATATGGTAACTGGCATCCTGGATTTGTCTGCGCTGACACAGTTTTGGTTAAAAAGACCTGAATGGCATCAAGGGTAGGTTGAAGAATGGCATGTTTTATTTGCTATGTTGCACAAAGCTTATTTGCAAAAATGGAAAACTATAGTGGTCCTTGCATGGAACCCTGAGGCACGCCCCTTAATACAGTTTGAATGGAGCTGTCAAAGCAGTTTACAGCTTGCGTAGCTGAGCCAATGCTGTGGTGCATATTAACCCACGGTGGCATATTCAGCTGCATTAAAGGCCTCGGCCCCTCAAACTAACTTGTAAGCTGTAAAGTAGTCGACGCCTTTGGATATAAATCTGGAGACGATCCCGCTGACACCGCTGCACGCTGCACACTGATCATTTTCAAGCTAAACAACATGGCTACACAGGAGTTACATGACCGCAATTAGCTACAGTGGGTCCCTCCGGGGGAGAGATTTATGAGCAGGTGCATGTTTTTTGTGTGTGTGTGTGTGTGTTTGTGCGTATTTGCATGTGTGTGTTTGATCTTGAAACCGCTGCACTGCTGCAGAGCAGTACGGTGTGTGTGATGCCATTATTTTCACAGAGGAGCTTCATTTGTTGCTCCTTCTCAAGTAATTAATTTATTCATGCCAGTTAAAAATAAAACCAGGAGAGGACCCTTGTGAGGATATTAAGGCAGGGGAAGGAGCTGGAAGGGTGTCAAAACATCTGCTGGTCGCGCCGCAGAGCCGCATCCGCTAACAAGAAAACAACCGCAGAAATGTTACTTCACGGGCTCTCGGTGACGGTGTTACACTTTGTGCTGTTTGTCGGTTTATCTGGCAGCTCTACGCCCAAAAGCTTTTCCTTCCCTCCTTCAGACATTCCCATGAAAGTGGAAAAATATTCAGAAATTAGCAAAAATAAGCAGAGACATGGGCACTTTTAGGCTTCACCTCTCCCGCACGCAAGCCCCACAGGATCTTTGCAAATAAACCCTAATGCAGGGAAGGTGAGTGCGGTTAAAAACAAAATGTTCAAAGTGCTTTTTTTTTTTTTTCTTTTTCCTCTCTGCATTTTCAAACACGACTGATCACCCGGCGTGCGCTTTGTGGGTAATGATGCAGCGTAAAAGGTGTGGAAAATGTGACCTTCAGTCAGTGGGAATCACGACGTAAACAGCCGCCAGTGAGGGCAACAAAAAAAAAAAAAAAAATCAATTCTTTTAGAAAAAGCATTTGCCATTTCTCCTAAAATACCCTCTGCACTGATAATATATATGAAAATGATACAGTTTGCGATGATGAATAGTTTAAATTAACCTTAAAATTAGATTCTATCGCCCCAAAATCACTTCAGGGGCTCGCACACTCGAATGCATTTCGCAGCGTGCGAGCGTGTGTGTGGTCCAAGCCCTGAAGAAAACATTTCCCTCACATGCGGTGGCTGCGGCTCAGGTTGCAGAGCAGGTCGTCCATCAATTGCAGCGTTGCAGGTTTGATCCCGAGGTTGCATCTGGAGCAGGACTTTGCATTGGTGTGTGTGTGTGTGTGTGTGTGTGTGTGAGGGTAAACGTGAAGCTCTTTCTCCATGAAGGCTGGACAGCGCTGTGTAAACCCATTTATCGCCTCGCGCTCTCTTATCATTTTCTTTGTTTTTTGCGTCTCCCCCTGCCCGAGCTGCGACAGCTCAGGTCCGTGCAGCCTCCCCCGGTGTCAGTCATCTCCCCGCAGCACCCTCGGATCACAACATTCCATTTATACGATAAGTGTTTGTGATCACATGTAATTTGGTTTTCTCTCCACTGTCCCAGTGTTGATGGCAGCTGATGAGGTCTTAGAGAGCCAAGCCTTTTATTCTCCTGAGAGCATGTCCCAAAACAGCATCTGGCCATGCCTCACGGCCAAACACACACACACACACACACACAGTCTGTCGTACAAACTGCCACACACACGCTGAGCACACTATATTTAACCAGTTCAGTCCGTCTCACTGCTGCATTAGCTCTAACCATTTGTCCATCTGCAGTCATTCCATTAAATCTCACCGCAGTCTGTTGTCCGCTGTTTAAAATCCTACTGCTGTGTAATTTCAGCATCGCGGGGACATACGGTCTCTGATAAAATGACGATATGATATTACGTCCTCCCCATATGAGAAGCAAACAATCAAAATCAATTCGGAAACTATCGCCGGGGGAGGGGTTTATCTTTCGGAGCAGACTCGAAGCAACACGAAAAACTGCAAAATATGCAGATCTGCGCGTGATGAACACTTTGTGCGACGGGTTTGAGATGTGATTATGTATATTGCAATATTCACAACTTGAAGATGTAGTGCCGCGAAGCCCATGTCTCCGTTCTATTAGGACTCTGATACATTTCCAACCTCAGTCTCCGTATTATCTCAAATATACCCTGCAGCCAATGACGGAGCAATACCCACAATTTGTTAAGGTAATAGTCTCAGGAATTTTAAAATTGTTATTTCATTAATCTGGGGGCGACTACAGTACGGAGCGTGTGCGATCAGAGAAGAGAAGGGAAGGTTAAATTCGATGCTATCAAGGACGGTTAGTGGTTTACCCCAAAATGAAAACCCTCCTCTCCACACAGACGAAGTTTGCATGTCATTATAACGTAATGAGTTTGCCGGCGCCGCCTCTCCCCCCGAAACGCCGGTGACCCATAAACGAGGTCGCCGGAGATCCAACGTGTGCAAACAGTGACCGTAAAATTGCTGCAAACATCTTGTGCAGCACAACTGAAGAATTCAAAAGTCCAATATTTACCTCATTATCTCCGAGATTTTGCCGACTCACAATGCTCTCAAGGCTCGAGAAGTGCTGCCGCTGTCACCCCAGACCCCCTTTTTTTATGAGTTTTCCAAATTTTTAAGCTTTAAGCGCGACAGATATGATATACAGTGCTTATTAGTCAGCTCTGGAGACCGCAGTAGCTCCACTGGCACTTGTTTCGGTGGGGCACAGCTGCCCAGTGCTGCGTTGGTGAAATTAAGAGGGAAAAATTAAGAAAAAAAAACCTTAAAGTCGTTCCCAATTAATTACCGGATTTATTCTCCGGCCACTTTGAAGCAGCTGGAATAATCCGCAAACGCAACTTTAATGTACGATCTGCTTGTTAAGTCGTCGCGGCAAATGTGTCAGAAAGCTGTTTGCACGCCACAACGAGACAACGAGAGCGGCGCTGGCACTCGTTCGGTGTCGTGTTTAATGGAAGTCTGATGACTTTAAGGCCGGCTTTCACTCTCCTCCCAGCGACGTCTTGGTTTCGACCAACCCCAGAGGAAAAATGCCTGCAGCCCGGCAGCTTTTCTTTTTTTTTTTTACCCCCTCCCCGCTTAAACAGCTGCTGGCTGCAGCTGCAAACGAGGATGCAAAGGGACATACAGAGTGGGCAAAAGTTTCTACACCTTTCACATTACATGCAATTTTATTCATTGTGCACATGAAATAAGCACTCGGGGCTGCTTAAATACATGCAGTGTGTCAATTTGTTGTGCGAAAACAAATGGTTTTCTCAAAATACTACAGTCGAAGCTCCTCAAATGTAAAAAAAAAGAAACTATGATTGGCACTGATCCCCATTTTCTGACAACAATAACAAAATACGGATAATTTGCAGCCTTGGTTCAGCAGCTAAAAGTTGGATGATACGTTTCAGTGCTCGCAGTGAGCAGGTTCTGCAAACGAAGGATATAAAAGATGTAAACGCCGAGCTTTAAACACCCACAGCCCAGCTGGCAAAGTCATTTTACAGTTATTCTTGAACCTAAGATAAACCATATTCGCTGCTCAGGCAGACACGAGTCCGATGAGAAGTACCAGACATTAAGAATATGTCGTTTTGGGACGCGCTGCGCCTCGATCGGGAGAGAAGCGGGCGACAGCGTGTCTTAGACGCGCCGTCGGCTGTCACGCAGCAGACTGATTGTACGAAGCCATTTGGGCCATTTGCATAGCCTGATGACAGCTACACTCACAATGGGCGAGCAGCAGCAATCAAATCATGGATGTATACAGTATGGGCGCCGCACGGGGAGGGCTGGAGCAGAGCTCTTGGGTTTTTCAGCTGGACACCTCGAAAGACTGGAGGCTGTTGGCCGAGGTCGTTTATCAGCAGCCAGCCGCCGCAGGCAGAGGCTGGGCACTTTCTATCCCTGACCTATGTTCTCTATAAACCCAGACAATGTCCGACCAACACTGGGGTTTTTTCTGTAAAAGTCTCTCTATCACTGGTGAATTGTTTGCTTTTCTTCTCCAGAGGGAATGAATCGTCCTTGCCCCCGCCCCCACGCCCACAACACACACATACACACACACATACACACAACATGCAGACCAGCATCAGAGGTGAATCGCTGTAAAAAGGTAAAAAACAGAAGAGAGAGGGAGAAACACGACGCTAACAAGGTTTACACAATGGGTAGTGCCAGCCAAGCAATCTGCTCGGTCAGATAAGCAGTCTTAGCGTGTTTTATGAGACCCTTAACTACATTCAGCCCAGCTGGACAGGAATGAAACTGGTTGCTAAGCTAAAAAAAAACGCAAGCCACCGTGTTAGCGAGAGAGATAAGTCCTTTCTTTGTTTATTTACAGTGCGTTTAAGGGACGATCCGGCCAGTAAACGAGCGCAAATCAGCATTTAATCAGGTGAGCGTGAGTCAACAAAGTTATTGATGTGTCTTTTTCATTCTGATTGATCGTAATTTGAATGACCGCGACTGCGCCGTCCCTACATAAACCAGAAGGACCGTGAACGCGCACATTCAAACCACTGCAGATGATCCAGGGTGCAGCAGCTCGCCTGGTCTAGCCCCAGCATCACAACGTCGTCTGTGGTTTACGCACAACATTCAAGAAACTGCTTCCGAACATCTCCTCTTGCAACAAGCACTTAATTAAATAATAATAATAATTAAAAAAAAAGGAAAATAAATAAATGACGCCCTTGACATCAGCTCTACCTGTCGACACCTTGGTCCTACTGGACTCAAAACATATCTTTTGACGCGTGTCTGCGTCGCGTCCTGCCTAGATCTTTGCTTGCGTTGTGTCGCTTTGGATGAAGGCGTCTGCCAAATGACATTTTAGCACTGAAGATAAAATCGCGTGCAGCACTTGTTGTCCAGCACTTAGCAGCATCTCTCTACCCCGCTGCTGAATTACCCACCAGCAGATGAGTCAGCCGCTAGCTGCAATAAAGATTCAGTAAAGGAGGTGCGGCCAGATTCCTGCAAAGCAGCATTAGTCATCAGACTTACGTAGTTTTATGTGAAATGCATGTTTGATGACTTATTATATTACTCTAGGAAATCATTTTAGTAATTTGCTGAAAGTATTTTTGCACGTGCACGTCATAGACATCCGCTGCCTCGTTAGCGAGATGACCACGTGTCCCCTTTGTTAACCCGCCACTCCTCTACCATCACCCCTGAGGCCACTAATAGGCGGGTCTCTGTCCGGGTCTAGACCCATATCGATAACCAATGAATTACCAGGGATTATTACGGCACTGTAGCGGCGCAGGAAACCCCGCAGGCCGATTTCATGTGTTGTAGATTATCTCGCGCGATGCTTCCCAATCAGTCATATCTGTGCATTCCGATAAGCATTGCAAATTGAGTCAGCGAGGGACGGAGCGTGCAGGGGAGGAGCAGACCAGAGACGGCGGTTGGAGAAATAAGGGAATTAGACAGAGGTAATTTAACACGGCGTGCTCTAAAAAGAGAAAAGTAGGCAGCGAAACCCCGCGCTTTTAATCAAGAATGGACAGACTCTCACTTGTTCATTCTTCCCACGGGCAGTTCAAAAAACCAGTATGTCTCCTGCAGAAGACGGCGGCAATTATTAAAAAGCAGCAAACGAGAAGCGCTGCACAGAGCATCTTCTGAGCAAATTTAGCCACTCAGATCTGAACTGAGGGACGGGGGGCATTAAAGGTTTTAGTCCCCCTTGTTAAGAAATAACAAATCGCCCACTCTGTGTGATAATGATGCGTCAGCGTCAGAAGCACCAGTAATTCTCAGCTCCCCGCGCCCCGCGACATCATTTCAACAATTTGGATGATTATATCAATACCTGCTTCACTCTTATAGCCAGAATGACTGAGAACAAAGTGAGAATGCTGTATAATTGCTATAAGCACAACATCTTGAAAGCCAGACACGCTGGAGTTTGCCATCTGCTTGTTAGCCCAGTGTTTTCCCACTCAATAAAAATGAAATAATGTTTACTCTTTACTATGCAACACGTTGTACGCTGCACTTCAATCTCTGAAGTTAATGGTTTTTCAACTGGAGTGGCCTTATTTGCAAATAACAATTTTGCTCCTGCAAATGAACTCAGCTCCCCGATGAGGAGTCTACCAGCCTTAAGAGCAGGGAGCGATCTCACGGGGGCTCCTTATTATATCATATGCACACAGACACACACGTGCATGCACGAGCGCAAACAAACACACCGGCTGTCGCTGCACTCCTGGCTGAATATTTGAATGTCAGAGGCATTCAATAAGAGAGGCAGCAACAGGGAGAGGCTGGACCATCTGGGGGAAGCTGTAAGGAGAGGTATGAGCAGCTTCTCCCCGCGTGGACAGACTGACACACTTTATTATTTCTCTCTCTCTCTCACTCTCTTCAAGGATACCCCGCTTGCATGAATGGGCGGCGGCAATTGTAAAGCAAACGTATGTCGTGCGGCGTAAAGGTAAACGACAGCGTACAACACGACGAACATAAATGAATCTTATTGGCTAGGTTGGATTCAGCTTTATTGTCACTGCACAGTGCACATGCTGGTAACGGCTGTGCTAAGATATGAATAGGCTCAGACATATGCTATGTCTGTCCATATGAACGGTGTGAAATGCGATAAGAAGTATTTGCTAAGATATGAAAAGTAGGAGCGATGCGAACGTGTGCACCTGCTAGTGTGGGTGCATATATGAAATGCACTGCACGTTCCAGTATGAGCATAAAACTGAGACATTATGTGCAAAACATGTAAATAATGCAATAATAATTAATCATACAACGTATTATAATTAGTGCTGTACTGCACTGAGTTTGTATAGTAGGTAGAAAATATGCTAAATATGGGTGTTTACCTATCCTTTTTATTCAAAATGTAATTAAATAGCAAACTAATTGTTTGTTTACTTTGTAACAAAAGCAAAAATAGCATTTTTTTATTATTATTATGAATTAATTCTTCAGTTTTCATGATTATTATTAACTCAAAGCGCTTTAAGATTGGGGAAAGGTTGTTGTCTTGGGTAAATCAGCTTCCTGAAGCTACTTATTAGCCCAAACATTACAACACATGATGTGCAGGACACAAATCCCGGCCTCTGACTGCACCTGGAAGAAAAGGAGAGAAGACGTGTTTCAGTGATGAAATCGTAATCCTTTCCTGGACATATTCAGCGGGCTGAACCTGAATAAGAAAGGTGCAGGACGAGCTTTGTGCGCTCTATCCTCCACCTTCATCTCCTCTGCAGAAATGACACATCTTCCAAAACCTATTTGGTATTTTAAAGGAGACTGGGTTTCACTTTAAAAATGCACAATTAACCAAATGTTAGACGATGACACCCAGCAGGAATAAAGCCAAACTGCATCACTCACAGATGCACGTATGAATATGCTTGCAGGAGAAAAATAAGTTGTGAAAACAGTCACATTCACTTTTATTTATACAATGCACGGTGGGTTTACAGGCACCAAAACATATGTTTTCTCGGCGAGCTGATGGCAGGTGAGGATGGAATTCACACGTATCCGTGCTGCTAATGCGTTTGCAGACCTTTCACACGCAGTCTTCGCACATACCTGGATTTAGAAACGATGAAAAGTGAGCTCACTCACTCACTCACACACACACACGCAAACTTTAACCTGGAACAGTTCGTGCTTCAACACCTGCAGAGAGAAAAGAATCTGAAGAATGATAATTTAAAGGTCACCGTCCAGTTCTTAAAATATAAAAACAATCAGCGTTTAGGAATAGAAAAGGGCATGACGGACGCCGAAGAAGAAGAAGTGGTGCTCTGAAGCTACGGGCGACATTTATTGTTGAGCCCTTGCAGCTCTGATCTATCTCCTATTGACTCCTCTCTGTGTGCACAATACAACGATGTGTCTGAAACAGCCAGAGAACAACGCAAGACCTCACAGCGAACTAGACAGTTAATTAGAAACGGGGTATTTATTGTGCTCAGACAAAAAAAAAACAACAACTGAACGCTCTTACACAGAGGAAATGAAGGTGTAATGATGATACAGCCAGAGGAACGGACAACAGGCTCAGCACTTTCCTTACGCTGATTAATGGCGAGTTTGGTGACCCAAATGAGCAATAAGGAATGCAGGTTCTGATTAAAGCATTGTCAGGCTATTGGCTCCGGTAATCACCGCATTATATATGCCTCCGATCCTGCTGAGATATACTGCGGACAATATGTGGTGGATATTTTCCCACAGCTGACTGGTGGCGGGTTGTAATTCACAGAGGCGGTCAGGTGCCATCCTCAAAACCACTTAGCGCTACAACATCCACGCGGAGAGGCGACGTCCTACAAGTCAAAAGCTCATAGGTGGAGATGAGAACATCTGCATGGGGTGCAACATCTGGAAGTGTCAGGAGAACACGCATTGTTGTCGCCCACACCAATAGAAAGCGAGTAAATGCAACAGCGCTGTGACAAAGCACTGACAAAGGCTGTCAGGTTTTCGGGCTAATTAAAACCTCAGCTTCACTCTGTTCCCTGATCACTCCTCACAGAGACCCATGAGTGGCATCAATGAGCACGCTCGGGCTTAAGTGAATGTTTACCTCCCCTAATGACTATCTGTCTCAGAGCTGAGGAAATGCAACTGCCTCGGCCGTCCCCGCCGCTCAGGTTGCACGCGCGCCCGCGGAGGCGTGACCTCAGCCCGGGGTCTGCGCGCCAGCTGTTTGTCGACACAGAAACGTTTGCGGGCTGTTCTTATTTTTGCAGCGCGTGATGATTCGCCGGACAACAGCACGGCGCCGCGGTGGTGCACAGCGTTTGCTTTAACAATAAGAAGAACGGTGCTTTGAGTCCACGCCTGTTAATGTTAATGTCTCTTTACGTGCGTTCGCCCTGTGATAGACGGATGACCTGCACGGGCGGCCCTAATGCATGCTGGGATAATGAAATGAAAAATAGCTAGGTTAGCTGTGAGCGTGTTGCATTGTATTTTATATGAAGCTCTGTGGATGAAGTCCCTCATGCAGTGTTGCTATCTAACACTTTTGTGTGGTTTAAACTTTTACTTTGCATCACATTGAATTTCATATAATTGGACAAACGGATCTTTTTTAAGCCATTTCTGCATTAAAATGTTCAATGCCCTTAATGTTTCCAACAAGTTTCAGACCCACACGAATCAGAAATTTTATTCAGGGCGACAGGCCGTTTCATTGGCCCGCCCGGCAATGGCGTCATCATGTGCCACGACTTCTGAGGAGACACTGGAAACGCCACGCGATCCATCAGAGAGTGAGGAAGGAAGTAACAACTTCCTCAACCTGGGAACATTCCTGCGTTAATGGCGTCAGATATAGTTTTCATCAGCAAATGTAGTCCTTTAACAAAGAAGTCAACAACTCCCATGATCCCACTCGACTCAATATCACCATTTGTTGAGGGAAATCACACGCCGCACCACTGGCCACCTGGGGGCAGTGCAGCAAATTGCAAACATGACATTGACGTATTATTATTATTATTTTAAAAAACACTGTACCGTAAGCCCATTTACACATCCGGCAGACACGCGCGCCAACATCTGCACCGAAAACCAGCTCCCGGGGGAAATATCTGGCTCTTCAGCTGCTGAATCCTCCGCTCAGCTGCACGGTTTCGTCTTCACGGCGCTCAGACCCGGCCCAAACGGCGGCGCTGTGGGCTGTAAAACCGAAAACAAGGAGTGGAGCGACAATGAAAAGCCAGCGTTACGCAGCTATAATTGCTGCTTTAACGTGTCCAATCCAAAGTGCCCCCAAGTGGACAAATAATCAGTTATTGCACATTTAAGTTCATGTGCATTTCAGCTGCAATACAGCAAATTAAGTATTAGTATTAATGATTCAGGATATCGAGAAACATTCCTTCATTGCGCGGTCAGGCCGGAAACCTTCGCGCGCCTGAGCGCCGCTGCCGAGGATCCGCTTTTGTAGCCTTTGGTTACTGCGGCCTCAAACATCACACGGATGACTCCTTGTCATAGGTCACCACTCAGCCGCTGTAGCCTACACATGTCCGGCACCTCTCCGGAGCTATAATGAGCCCTTTTGCTGCAACGCTCTCTTTGATTTTCTTCCTTTCATTGTGCGCTGTTGTTTTTGGTCTCGCGCGGACATCGTCGAGTTCCATTGGCAATCAATTCTGCGGCCTTGCCCGTCTCTCCTATACAGAAAATAAACAAGCAGTTCGCATGTAGGCGTAGAGGACGTGTCCACCCTCGTGCACGTGAACACACACACGCAAATTGGGGAATGATTTATCTGAAACGCTAAATACGAGCTGCGGGGACTCGCGTGCACTCTGCTCCTGCGAGTTCTGGGGCTCTGAAACCTGCAAACAGTGCTCTGAAAAACAACGCGAGTCCGTGAGAGTAATGAGCCGTGACACTCTCTCCGCTAGGAAAAAAGCATCTTTTATTCAAAACTTATACAAAAAAAAATAAATAAAAATAAAGTTCAACCTGCGCTCGCTAACAAACTTTAAATGGTTGGCTACAGCGCAGCTCGACAACAGGCGAGTAGAGAAATCCTTCTCCGAGAACAACAACAGACCAAAGAGTGTCTGTTCCTATTAGGTACTCGTCCTTCTCAAGTCATCATGGCTGCGGGGCAGGGTCAGAAGTAAAAGCCACCCAATCCCAAGACGCGATGATGAAACCGTGACAAATCAGCTCATTCTTTCATTCCCGAATCTGCAAGTCGCTACGCCACGGGATTTCAGCTTCTCTTTGAGTTTGGGAACCAGTGAATCTCACGACTCAATGGTGTTCATTTCTCTAATCCAATCCCTGTATAAAACCTCCCTTTGAACGTCTGCAGAAAAGCTGAAAGGCAGCACATATCCCACCCTCCGTTCGCCCGCTCTCTGCCTCTCTGATCCGCGCTCGGTGTCCGACGCACAGGCGCGCGGATAGAGCGGGGATAGAGCAGATCTAATTAAGTTTGCTGATGGTGAAAGTGATGATTATTCTGCAGGAAGAAAGGCGAGGGAGGAAGAGGGCACAGGAGATAACGAGAATAACTGCAGGGGGCTGAATACACCCTCTCCTCCTCCTCGTGATCATCACCATCACCACCACCGCAACCATCATTAAAGTCATTATTCAAATAATTAAAACTTTTCTTTGGGATCCATTTGCACTATGTCCGTGATGACAATCTAGTAGATTGACTCTACATCTAAAGTCCTGCAATATTCATTTATTAAATCAAGTTTCATCATGATGAGCATTGACTTGGGGCTTAGTGTAACTCAGCTGCTCCCTAATGTCCTTTGAGCTTGGATTTTATTGATGACGAGGGCTGGTTTTCGGCTTTAAACGTTACTGCAAAACGTGTTTTTGTCCTTTTGAATCTGTTTTCACAAGTCACTCACTTTCACAAAGATGAGAGACTTATTGAATTTGCTTTTCATCCTGATTTTCCACTGTACCCACTTCTCTCTCCATCCTCTTGTACGTTTTTCTAAAATGAGGCATCTGACTCCAGCACATCAGCATCCTCTGACCGTGCCTCATCCAACCTGCCACCCCACACCCCCTCCCTCTGAACACCTCCTACTCTCACTTCCTCCAGTTACGTCTCAGCCAACCGGGAGTGTGCTCGCTGCTGGAATAAATTAAATTGCGGCGGTGTGGTTCAGGGGAGGGAGAGAGCGCCGCGAATGCCATTCACACATTCCGTGCGCTGGGAGTCCGGGCTCCGTCAGCGGCATCAGCAGCTCTCCGTGCGCCCTTGCATGCGCCCCGAGCGCGTCTCTCCAATAAACAGCAGAAATGAGTTAGAGGACAGCAGCGAGCGACGCTTCACACACGCGGGTGGTCAATCGGTCCCCGCGCGTTCACCGCCTCCAAAACAAACCGGTGTGTTTTAATCATGAGTCCACCTGGAAGGTTTGACCCCGCGCGCTCTTGAAGCGTCTTTTCCCGCTGCGAGTCATTCCGCTGGATTGGACCTACAGTGCCTACTGCGCATCGTCTGAGGCTCTCCGCTGGAAATATGCCACTGTGAAAAGGACGAGAGGAGCGCGCTCCGAGGAGGTTGGATGTCATCTTCTGTTTCGCTCAACTTGCGTTGCCCCTAATCGTGCGTCTGTTCGCATTTGTGGCGCTAGTCCGTTTCCAATGCCGCCCCGTCTATGCGCCGAGCCGAACCCAACTTCACGGTCCTATCAGGGGATTTTGCGGAGACTAATTCCGACCAGACACGGACCACGGTACTGAAAGAATAAGGTAAAACGCAAGCAAAAACAACGGGATTCAACGCAGTGAAGCTTTATTAGCATCCAAATTTAATTATTCAGATTATTATTAGTTTTTCATTTACTTTAAATTCCCAACAGATATTCTAAAATCTAAAAATCATGGCCCTGTATTCTAATTTCTGACCCAGTAACGCCGGATAAATGCAGCGTTTTCAGGTCATCCTCATCCCGCTCACGCCCAGACCAAAATTACAACCGTACTGTTCTCTGTGCCTGCCCTGCTCCAACTCATCTCCCTCTCCTTCCTCCTTCCAGCAGGACTCATTCACAGTGCAGGGAGAATGAAGAGTCACCGGGGCCGGGGGAAGCAGCATGAGTGGCCCGTGCATCTCCATTAGACTGACGGCCCTCATGTTTCTATGGAAGTGGTTAACACTAAGCCTGCTCCAGAGCTGGGTGTCATTAGGGGCCTGGGCGGCGGACCCTGCCGGGGCTGGCTTCAGCGGCTCCGCCGGGCCCCTGGGCTGGCTCCTGTCGGACAAAGGTCCTTTTCACCACTCGCAGGAGTTTGTTGATTTCACAGAGCGCTACCAGCAAGGATTCACCACCAAGTACAAGATATACAGGTGAGAGGCGGTGGACGGCGGGGTCGAGGATGTCTGTCTGCATGACCTGCAAAGCTGAGATGCCTGAGAGGGAGCATGTTCTGTGAAACCTTAAACCCAAGTGGCCCAGCTGCAGAGATGCTGTGCTTTATATAATTTAGACTCTGATTCTTGTGGCTTTGCTCGGAGAGAAGGAGGCATGTTTGCAGGATCTGCGGAAAAGTATAGGCGACAGATCACATAATGCTTTTCTTTAGAATATAAAAGATGCAGCTTTGGTAGGTGGCAAACTGTGGGACGAAGCATTGAGATGATTACTTAGCGGAGTTTTGCATACAAATGAAAGCTCTGCACGCTTCTTTGGGTGCGACTGTGCTGACTCCCCTGTTTGTGGGCAGCAGAGACATATGGTTTGAGTACGATACAAACCGTCAGAATGCTGCACATCAGTGGAAACTCAAAGTGGAGATACCGCAGGAGGGTTTGGGCAAAGCAGCGGGATGTAACAGATATCTGACTGAGCCAGTTGATGTGTGACAGTGGGTAGACAGGATGGCTTCAGAAGTGTGCGGTGTGAAGTATAGTGGGTGTGTGCTTAGAAGCAGCAGGGTATTGTTTGAGAGCTTGCTACAGGAGGACATTTTCCTTTACTTTTTATAGACAACAGAGTGGAATTAAGGCAAAAGCAGATACGTGTATTTCAAAATTGCAAACTCCCACGTCTGGATGCACAGGAAATTAGACGGTTGTCTTCTTCACTGTCAGTTACACCATGTAACATAAGCTGTATTTATAAAAATATGTGTAATTCTGAATCTTGCATCTTGGCGACTTTGTCATTTCACCCGTTTGACCGAAGTTCACTACCCAGACCCAGACCGAGTGAACAATTCAGGCTGTGCACAAAAAGCAAACAGTCGTGTAACAGCTGTGAACCTTCATTTGTCAGGAGTCGGCGTGCGTGCAAGTGTGGGCGTGTGCTCGTGCTCGCATTGCCCCCTGAGTTACAGACGTCTTTTGAACTGGTCGCTGAAATTCTTTCGGGCGTCGGTTCGGCACCTGCTCAAGGCGGCGCGGCCCGCACGCAGCGTAGTACGGCAGGGGTGTGGTTATGTGCGTGTGCGACCGACATATCTGATGTAAAATGTAAATGTTTGTTTCAGAGATTGCCACATTTAACGTGCCGCCTCGTTTGTATGCAGGCTGTCGTGGTCCTCGAGAGGTTAAGAGAATTACTCAGTTCTGGTGCACATCAATTCATTATGCATCTAAATAAGGCAAAAAAAACCCAATGCTGCTTTTCTAATTGTGTGAAAAGTTGACAAGCGACGGCGGCAACAATAAGCTGTTCTTCAGGGTTACGCATAAATCCCCCCTGATTAGGTGCGCACGCTTGAGTGTCTGCGTCCTGTGCCAGGTACGTGTTTTGATGGACGCTGGTGGGAGCGATGCTGTCGGCGCGTCCGCGGGCCCTGCAGTGGAGGGGCCGATGCCAGCTGAACAGAGGTTTGACTGACACTGGCATTTAGCAGCTGACAGGGGTGACAATGCCAGGCAAAGATAGGGAATGTAGCACCGTTGGCTTCCCCACATCCATCACTTCCTCCCTCGCTGGCCTCCTCTTTCTGTCTCTCAGGATGTCTCTATAAACGCCCCGTCTCCCTTTTTTAATTCTTTTTTTTTTGTTTTTTGCCTTCCTACGCCACCCTGGGCATGAAATATCTGACGGACATTTGCATACACGAGACGCACAGTCGTACAGAAACCTCACACAGGCATTGTCTGACCACTTTCATTTCCCAAACTGCAGCACAGGACCTCATTTAGCATTCTGAAAACTCCAGCTTGACTTCTACTGACCTCTATCAACAAATATCCAGAAATGCAAACTTGACAAGTCCATAACCCTCCTTTCCCCTTGAGCCCCAGTGGCCTTTTCAGTTTCCCCTGAAGAATAAAAGCAAGCCGGGCTAATTAGAGCGAAAATCCAAGAGAAACTCAAGCGAGGAAGTCGAGTTTCACCGTGTCAAAAAGCGGAATAACATCCCCGCATTGTCATTTGCTCTCCTCGTCTTGAAAAGCGAGTCTTTTTAGGCTTTAAATATCTTGTACCCGGAGCACTGTCATCCACCGCTGAGCAGTCGAGGATGCCAGTTAGCTGAGAACTGAAGAGATCAGAAGTGCCTTCGAAATCCAACCGGCTGCGCAGTTTTGCCTTTTTTTTTTTTGTTGTTTTTGCTCCAAAGCAGACTCATGAATTTTGAAAGTCGGGCAAAGTAATCTCAGAGTCATCCGTATTGATCAGCAGCCGCTGCTCTGCCGCCTGCAGGCACATTGCGGTCCTTTATGGGTCAGTAAAAGTCTTGTTATTGCCTCTTGAACCGCCGCCGCTGTGTGGTGGAATCCTAAATCTGGAGTCCGCGACCTGAACCGAGGAGCAGCCGAATTGTCCTCGGTCTGGACAGTTTTCCGCAGATTGTCGGCCCCATAGCGAGCAAAGAAAGGCAGCGGCGCTCACTATAGGTGCACCTATGCATGCACGTACACATGCAGGGATGAGTAATTGCTTTGAATTAACCACTTGATTAAAAGACATTTGGATTAAAACATAAAAGCAGCCTCTGTCTGTGCATTTATCTCCACGTGCTTCTCACATTTACTCCCCCTCAGCATCCTCCCCCCTTCTCTCTCCCCCTCCTTCCCTTGTCGAATGATCTCAAACCAATTGCTCTCCCGCGCTCATAAATATTCTCCAGAGCTCGCTTGGCCTTTCCCGTCAGGGGGCAGGGGAGAGGGAGTCGGGGACGAGGCGGAGGGCTGGAGGAGTTGGAGCACAGAGAGGAACCGGGGCTTTATCGCCCCCTGCTGGCCGGTCACTGCACCAGAACAGCTTGAAGCCATTTCTAATTGCCATAAATTTTTAAAAAATTAAAGTTTTAATGGAGTGTACGTCGGAGAAGAAGCCATGAAGTGTTACATTTTTACACTTACAACCTTTCGCCTTCTGCCCGGACTGCATTAGAAGGACGGATTTAAAAAGCTTGGAGAATTACAACTTTTCCTCGCAGTGGTGAGATGTAAAATGTGATTTTTCAAACCGCAAATCCTCTGAATGAAAGAGGTTCTCTCGTCTCAAGGTCTGATCAAATGCAGTAATGGGAGCGATGAATTAATGGATTCAGCGGACTCAAAAGCAGTGAAAAACAGCCGCAGTGGCACTTAACAATATTACTTCCACTGTGATTGTTATGTCGGGCATAATGGCGGTTTTAAAACACCTATTCATTCTTTCAGTCTCTCTCTTGCTCTGGCGAGGGACACGAATCTCATAACAGCTTTGTGCCTTTAATTTTATGGTGAGAGCCGTTAGCTGGTTGCATGTTTGCAACACCCGGGTTATTCAAATAGACACAAATAAATCAATTAGCAGCTTCTCTTGACTTCTTGCTCAGATGCACAAGATATATTTGTGCTGCTGCCGCTGGCATGTGCACATCAAGGGTGGAGGTGGGCAGGAAATGAAGAATAGCTTGTTTCGTTTAATAATTTAGAAGGTTGTGGTGTTGTGAAAGCATCTGAGTGAACGTGAGAAGCTCTCGCTCCATGATTTCTTGTGTGTAGTCGAGCCTTCTCCGCAGACAGTAGCATATTAGTCAAAATGTCAGCTCCTCCTTTCTTCTTCTTCATGGGCCATAACTTTTATATCACGCCTCATCTGCCGTGCTTTCTCCTCTCTTCTCTGCCGTCAGCCCCCCCCCCCCGGGCTTTTACATTGACTCCATTTGGTGTAAGGAGTTGTCTCTTGTAATTATGGAGTGATTAGTGTTTCAACAGTGTGCAAACATGTTTGCGGAGAGAAGCGAATGCAGAGGCATGACGTTTTAATACCTGCGCTGTGTGTTCATGTCATTTAGACGGAGGCAAGAGAGGCTATTGTTCCTCGTCTGTCTCATGTTTATGACACTGCCGCTGCTCTTCAGATGGGACTGCGCATGTAAGAACGATTATAAAGTGGGATGGATTGAATGGCTACGCAACTGAATCGAGTATCTGAAGCTATAAACAGGAGAGGCCAAAGAAACGTTAGCCTAAAGGAAGATAATATCACAATGCAATGCAAGAAAACACTGTTATGAGCTCCATCATGGATAATAAAATGGATGGTTTGATATTTACAATTCTACAAAACTCATAAAGTCTTTAATTCTGGTTTTAAAAAACATGGAAATACAAGGTAAAGCACATTGTATTTACTTAGTCTCACATGTTAAAGCACGTGTCTTTGCTGCGATGAAACCTCTCTGTTTCCTAAAAGTCAGCATTGTTTTAATGAACCTTTCACATTATCTTTACATCACCTTAACCAAGTAGTGTCTGCGCCAAAACAGCAGCTACATCCACTGACTTTGGTGGATCTATATAAGATTTTATGGAGCATTTATTTTCTGGTTGTTCCTCTGACGTCCTCCAGCTGCTTTGCCTCAACTCGCCGACATCTAGTAGCTGCTTAGCTAGGTTAGCAGTTCAGCTAGCAGCCTGCTGACTCTGCCCCTGGACCTAGAGCTCAAAGCACAGAGGTTATTGTTAGCGCTTAGCGTTAGCTCCTGACTGCTGTTGTCAGACTGTTATGGGCTGGTCCTGGACGCTGCGTTTGGTCAGCTAATCGGACCGTTAGCCGCGCAGCTAACTATTGTTGTGTTTACGTCGCGCTACGTTAATCAGCAAGGCCCAGGTCCCCAGAAACACTCCACGCAGACGACTGTAGCTTTTGCAACCTTGTCTCATTTCTGGTCTGATGAACAGTAAATTAATCAAATTCAGTGCCCTGCATCACTAGTTTGACCTGAAGTGATGAATGAGAGTAGATAGCTGTTTCTGTGCAAATCCCCTGTGGAGGTGCCTTTTGAACATTGCCTTGCGGAGATGACTCTTGCAGGGATCTGTCACTATGTCTGCAGCTCTTAAAACAAAGCAAACATTCATATTAAGTGTCGATTAACTCATATTAATCATTTTGGAAGGCATCTGCAAACAACGCGGTCCTACCATTAGGGCTGCTGGATCAATAAAACCCTTTGAAAGGCCATAATGCACAACCTATTCTGCTGTTAAGCGTGGATGACTTGTGGAGATGGTGATGATGTCTTAACGGTTTATGTCATGAGGGTACCGCAGACACTGTTACGCTGTGAGATGTTCGTTGTCATGATATCCTAAACATTTGAGGACAGGGAGACAGAAAAAAAAAATGTGAATAACAAATAATATTCGGACAGTTCTGCCTCGGTATAATTACAATAAACATTCAGATGATTGGGTACAGTTGGTTCATTTCATGCTTCATTTATTGCCGATGCTGTCTTTTTAAATCCAGAATGCATCCGAGCACTTCCTCCGAGCCTCTCCTCTTTCCTGACATACTGTACATACCGAACCAAATCAAATCTGAGGCTTGTTGTACACGGTGCAGCTGCTGGTAGAGGCTGCAGTGGTCCTGTGCCTTCATAATCAATGCATCAGTGTGGTACATTATTATTGTAATGCAGATTTTTTTTTTTTTTTTTCCCAGACACATGCCAGAGCAATCCCAGAGAGAACAGGAGTGTATACAGAGATGCAGTTTTCATCGAACTACAGTTTTCTCTCATGCACGAATGCCTGAGTGCCTTGTTCAATGAGAGCGTTGTGATGGAGACAAGTGTGTCGTCCTCCTGACAGAGGGTGAATGTGTCTCCAGGACAGGAGCAGAGCAGCCTCCTCCTCCTGATCACCAGCAGCAATGGCAGTGACGAGGACTTCACCCAGCACAGAGCTTATGGCTTTTGACAAGTGTGTGATGGGGAGTTATCAGGGCCAGAGGTCCATGGAAGCAGCTTTTATGAAACAGAGACTCTGCATGAGCGTCTGACTATATTTTGTATGGCTTGCCTGTGCTACTGTGTAATAATTAGGGTGTGTACCCGGTTCAGTAGATACCATTGCATCCCTGAAGGATCATCTCACAGGTCATAGATCTTTGCAAATAATACTATTTCACATTGTGGACAGGCCTGAAACAAACAAAATTCAGTTCAACTGCAAGTAACCTGATGTCACAAATTGTTTGCCGACTGTCTTCAAGCCCAAACTTTGGTATTTTGGCCGTTGCCGTCTAGGTTTGACCACATTCGGCCCAGAGGGTGAAGCAAGAGAGGTGATTGACCATAAGCTCATTAGAATATGTTCAATGAGGTGATAAAACACGTGAGAAGTAGGGTGATTTCTCTGTTTCGTAATCAGTGGAGTCGTACCCTTGCAGGTTTAAGGCGCGTCCACATTGGCTTCACCTTTCAGATCTGCAAGCTTCGATGTAGAGCCTGTGCTCTTGTCCCAGATCCCTGGAGTCATGAGCGGTCAGTGGCCGGAGACTGATCTTCTCATCGCTCAGGAGGTGGGAAATCAAAAAGAAATTCAAGTGAAGCAGAGCACTATCAAAACCACGGGCGAGTATCACCAGTCGCAGGCCTTCACTGCCAATTTCTGTCGCATTTGATGTCTTCACAAAGGTACAAACAAAGAGAAAATTTCATGATGTCTTGACATCAAAGTCTCTTAAATGTTCAAGAGTTCAAGCAACTGTTAACCATCGCTGTTTTGAGTCAGAGCAGTTTGAAACCGTAGCTCTGAGGGGATTTCTGCAAACCCTGATGCAATGTGTCATGATTCTGACCATCACACGTCCGTTTTTTCCCCACCCTCTCTGGACGACAAAAGAAAAAGCGTGTGTTCAAATCTGCGTTTTGTAAATTACACGTTGCAGAGCAGCATTTTTGTCCAAGCGTGTTCTGTGATTTCTGCCACCAAAGAACGACATCGTCCCGTTCACAGTAGTGATGCAACCAAACGCTTGGTAACATTGCAAAACGAATGCGCGTTCGTGGGGTTACTTGAGTGTGTGATTCAAAAATTGAGTTCTCGGTACTTCTTGGTGGAGTGCTGCAAATGTGGATCTGTATTGTGCCCGAGCAAGTACGTGGTGACGCATTATGTGCAGCCACAGCTTGTGATTACGATTTTAAGAAGCCCGTGCAGACGTGCCATCAACAGAAACCGACCGAGGAGCAGGATTTAGCGTAGCTGGTGTCTCTTCTGTCTTCTGCTCCATTTGTTTGTTTGCGTGTGTTTTGTGAGGTTGAGTGTGTATGCACGGCGCGTTTTAGCAGCATGTGCATGCCTCATTATATACACAATGTGATTCCAGGCGTTCTTCGTTTCGTGTGTGCAGAGAAGTCTCTTGTCAACAGTGTTATGACAAATTGCAGTACAAAAGGGATCAGTAGTCTTCATGTCAGCAAACCCTCCTGCAAATATCTCTCTCTCTCTCTCTCTCTCTGATTTGCTCTTGCTTTCTGTTATCAGAGGCCTAGTGATATTCATGGGACCTAGAAATCAATAATGCAATTGCTTTTTCTAACGAAACTCACCCTCCTACAACATTTTGGCTGTTTAGCTTTCACGCGGTGCAGTATTTCAGTCGCACAAAATTGGCCAGAGTTTGAATTGCCTCAGTAGGCAAAATAAGGGAGAATGGCAAAATTGCATGCTGTTGTTTTCCTCGTCCTTCAAGAGAAATATAAATGTTAAGGATTTGCTAAAAGGCAAAAGAATGAGGGAGAGAGAGAAAGACACTATTTTCTATAAACGGTGTCAAGCGGTAAAATGTTTTCGGTTGGGAAATGGGAACCAAGTTCAGTCGCAGACGTTTACTTCCCAGAAGTGACAATTTGTGGCAAATAGTGATACAGTGCTGCTGATTTGGTGGAAAAGGCTCCGCGCTTTGAGGGCGGTCTCAGGAGAAATCATCCTCGTTGCTCCGATTCTTAAACAAACGCACACAAAAACACACACACGCGCACTTCGGAGGACAAATCATTAAATAACATTAATTTCCTGTAGACTTACCTTAACCCTTACTGCAGCCTCTACTAATACTGTCCCTAATCTATATCCTCGCTCTAAACCTGATGATTTACAGTATGTGGACTCGTGGACTTACAGCACAGACGTCAAACGTCTCAGGAGGGGGTTGCGGTGCTGGCCTGGGCTGCAGCCGCACTCAGCGCCGGCAGGACTGTGTCAGCAGATTAATTAGTGGGAAGTGTCAGGTTATAAAGGCCACTGTGTACAGTTAATACAGTTAACACTGACGGGAAAGCATGAACGGAGCGGCTGATGCCAATCAGTTAATTCAGGCTGTGACGGCATCCTGGATTACCGCAGAAAGCAGACTTTTAATTTTAATTTGATTAGGATTTAAGTTAAAAAAAAAAAAAGGTGTAAAGTCAAAAAGAAGGTGCACTGCATTAAATAAGACTGTCCTCGGCAGAATAAAGACAGCAGTTTAGGAATTAGCCTAATTTTTGAGAAGCAGAGGCATGATTAGGACGTGAAAACCTCTTTGGGAGGTCAGGGTAGAGAAGACTGTGGCTTGCATCTCGTCTCCTGCAGCATCTGTTCCAGAAAACAGTTGAACATTGTGGGAAATATGTTGAAATACGTCTTTTTGCACCACGAGAAAGACGTTACACCGCGCTAAATATTGAGCCTGTGACGGCAAACTCTTAGTTCAACTTTGCATGAAGGTTGAAAGCATAGCTGGTATTTCTCTGATGCAAGATGCAGGGTTACTGGGGTTGTCTGTACCGGACTGTACCGCCACGCACCCAGGAGACGCTCCTGAATAATGAGCAATAATGAGTGACTTTTACTTTGACTTCAGTCCATCTGTTGAGTTTGTTGCGTTGTTGATTTTAAAACAGTAAAGTGTCAGCGTTCATCTTTGACACTGAAGCAGGAAAATATGAATAATGTGCTGATTTAGACTCACGCAGGTCCGGTATCTGCGTAAAGCTCATTTGAAGGCCGTTCTGCAATCCTGTGAGGTCTCTGGTTATTGGAATATACCCCCCCAACATCACCCCCACCCCAAGGCCGGGCCGAGCTGCTGTCCTTTTGCACCATTTTGCCTCCTCAGTGCAGTCCATCCAACTCCCCTGCAGGAGTCTTCGATTGTCCGTGGCACCGGTCTCAGTCTGGTAATCAGGTGTTTGATGCCGCTAAGTGTTGCTCAAGTAGATGTTTCAAAGGCATGAAAAAGCGAAACGAGCAGGAAACAGTATGTTGTCTTGTTTATAGACCCTCTCAGCAGGTTTAATAGGATTTTCACAAATTAATGGTCTGATGTTTGTTTGATGTTGGAAAAACTGTTGGTGGCAATTTCGTGAAGCGTTCACAACCAGCAGCTATTAACTACATCATTACACCCTCTTCCTGCGTCTTGATCTCCCTTTCGTTCCGTTTGTCTCTGCGGTGGGTGGATATAACTAAAAGACACGAGTCTCCCCATTTTTTTTTTTTTTTCTCCGTCCATCATACGCCCACTCTCATTTGACGCTGCAGCTCTCCTCTTGTTCAGGCCGGATCATAAGTAGCTCAATTAGCAAAGTTGATGTGCGCCGCTAAAAGGTGCCTTTCAGGAAAAAAAAAAACGCTCGCCGTGCGATCGGCATGCGTAGAATTTCTTTTGCTGTCGCTCAAACGGAAGGCCTCTTTGTTTGTAATTCTGAATTTCTAAAACCATTTCTCTGTTGCTAATAGCGCGTTCACATTGAGAAGGATCAACGTCACATCAGATTAAACCAAGACAAGAGAAGAAAGGAAACTGCGGCGCGGAGAAATTCAACATTAAAAACGGCAGAGCGTTTGCAGTTTGCTTGCAAGGTCTTCCAAATAAATGTAATTTGGTTTATCTTACTGACTGAAGCATGAAGGACTTTTCTCCCATTTTGCACAATTCTCTTTGGGGAGGTCCTTGAAATAACTTTGAGTCTACATCAACCAAGTGTTTTGCACAGCGGGTTATTTTGGTATCTGGGGTAACCCAGCTACAAAACACAACAATGTGCCCTCGCCGAGGCCTATTTGGTAATAAACAAATGTTAATCTATCAAATTAAGGTACATTTATGAATCAATATACAGCAACCGTCAAGCCTTTGCCAATAAACGCATTATTTTCTTTCACATGATGTCGTTTATTGTTGTTTTACTGTTTGTTTCTTTTCTGGTTTTCTTAGATCTAGTTTAATTCAGCCCTCCTGGGGGTCTGATTGTTTAAAACATGTATTTTTAAGGCGTTCGTCTAAATGTAGATCGTGTCCAACTCGCCCGGTCACAGCCAGTTAAACTGCAGAGTTCCAGGTCGATCACATCTGCTATAAATTACATTTGTACGTCATTCGTTTGCCCCAATCTCTGTTTTAAGAAACAGCGAAACTCAATGAGTTTTGAGAACACCTTAATTAGACGAAGATATTAAATCGCCATTGAAACTTAATTGGTGAAACTAATTAGTGAGAAGTATAAAAATATAATAGAAAGGGGGGAAAAAATAGTTTTTTAGGGCACCTTGCAGAATTCTTATGCACAATGAAAGACAAATATATAATGAAAAGACAGGCTCAGTGTTGCATGAAGTCAGATGTGAAATTAGACTTTTCGAATCAGCCCATCAAACAAAGGGAGTCATTTAATTAACCTCCTCCTCTCTATACCACTGATACGGCTCCAAATGTGCACTAATTAGTATTTGGAAAAACTGTAGAATACAATACATCCATTTATTACTTTTTTCCCCACCCAGTGTGTAAATATTGTGCAGTAAATCACAGTTTGAATGCAGAGTTCTGATGTGAAGACCAATGATCTGGACCTAACTGCTGTAAAGTCATTACGCAACATCTGAGTAAAGCAGCGAGGAAACGGGAGACGAAGGCAAACTGTCTTTAGCGGCAATCAGCTCGCTGCTGGAAACGGTGTATAAATGCAAATATTCAGAACACCTGCGAAGACGAGTCGAGCTTCCCTCGCGCTCCCTTTTCTTTTCCTTCGTCTTCTGTCTCTGTGACATTCAAATGTTCTTACGCTGAGTCGAGATGAGAATGCAGGTAGCTCGCCACATTATAATTAGCACGGTGGAAACGCGGGCAACGGAAGAATTGCGGAGCTATCCGTGCCAGACTAATTAACTGCCGATTTTAAGCATAAATTAGATGTTAAAAAACTCGTTTGAGGTGAATCTGCGTGTTGTGTCGATGCCTTTGCGCTTACAGTTCATAAAGTGGCCACAGAGCCGCTCGGCCTCGTAAGAACAAGCAACCGAATTAGCGAGCGAATCCCTCTGAAAGGGCTCCAAACCGACCACGCGTTAGCATGACCTAATTCAGTTCCTTTACCCAAAGTGTGAAAGACGTGGCGTGACCCCCGCCCCGCCCCGCCCCCGCCCCCGCCTCGTGTGGTTTCCAGTCATTCGACAGAATTATCTTGTGGGCTTTCGTATTAACCAGGGTGTCAGGGTTTCACCCTGCAGCAGGCCTTTATATAGACTCTCCCTTAGGTATTATTCACAAAGAATAATGACATTGAGTCGGATCTAAACAATAGTGTATGTGGGCCAGTGCAGCTGTGATTGTTCATATGATACAATATCAGGCATAATTTAGTTACAGTGAAACTCTCTGGCAGACCTACTTTGTGCTTGATGTGAATTGAAAACAAGAAATTAAATAAAAGAAAATAAACAAATAAAGCGGGAGTCGTTTTGTTTATTTTCTTGTTGTAATCCAAAAAACTTTTAATTAACTCACGGCTCTATTGAGCTAATAGGTAGTTTTACTTTCCAGATTATTCCTGTACAGTTGTTTTTCTTTTCTGCTGCCGAGCGCCCTCCTTTGTTTTCTGGCTGTTTCAGTTGGAATACATTTAATTTCCTTTCAGTGACGTTCCCGTTAACGTGCCTCGGATGACTCTCGCATAGCGCGCTCAGTCACATTCTGCACCGAGCTGACACAATCTGCATTGCTATGCTCGGTGGCGTGTTTCTACTGCATCAGCAGGTTATCCGCCGGGTTGATTCCCTGATTTGTTATGTTGGGCACAGAGCGGCACCCTCAGGCTGCCTGTACGCTGTCATCGATCTGAGACACCCGGGCTGTGATGGACAGGTAGCGGGGTATGACTCCCCTGGTCTGATCGTGGCCCCTGTAGCTCCTGCAGCTCCTCACCTCCTGGTGCAAAGCGCTCCGGCTAACTCAGAGGGGGGGCTGACAGGTAGATGTGCAGCGAGCCCCCTGCTGCACAGAGCTGCGGGTGAAATAAACCTGCTGCCTGTTTGTGTGTCTGTCTGTGATAGGCCATTCCAGTCACTCAGCAACTCACAGAAAACAGTTGAGGGTAAAATAAACCCGCAGTCTTCCATGAAACGCAGGATCTTTTCGAGTGTGTGTGTGTGTGTGTGTGTGTGCAAACGTTGAGGTTGGATTGAAGTGTTTGACAACAGACACGTGGATGTTTGTGTGTGTGCAGTCTGTTCTCCGGCTCGGCAGTGGCACCATTCATAAATGTCCATCAGCGAGCAGCATAGCGAGCAGCATAGCGAGGCAGCGTGTCGATCACAGTTAAGCTCTCCCTCTTTCTCTCTCGGCTGCTCCCTTCTTCAGCCGGCCCCGGTGGATGGAGAGAAACACTAATGGCCGCTCGTTATAGAGAAACACTGACATGAAACAGGTCTTAATGAGCTGTTTTCTGTTTTGTATTTTTCTCTGGGGGTCATTGTTATTGGTGGGAAATTGATTGGCAGCAGGCCCGCACCCACGGGGGCTCTGCGATATTCTGGGCGATAGCAAAGTTGTTGCAGCAAGGGCAGCTTTGTTGAGTTGTTTGCAGCTGCGGGGTGTGTGAATGCATGTGTCTTTGCATGAGGGAGTTGGTGTGTGTCTACAGGGTATTGGGGGTTGTATATCTGTTAGAGAGAGAAAGACACATCAGAACACCCGGACTGCTCCCTTGTACAGCCTTTTTCAAGCGCTGTTTGGAGGAAACAGTTTAAATTTTTGAAAGTTTGAGGGATCTTTAACAGGCATCTCAGGCTCTCAGTTGCACAAGATACAGCATCTCTTTGTGCGGTCTTGGCTCTGGGAAGCCAGCTTGTATTATATTGTATTCGCCTGCCTGTCACAAGAGCAAATTGTTTGCACAGGAATCTACCAGGAATTTGTGACACAGATGAAGCGGCGGTGACACGCTCATTTCCATTTTGCACACAGTCTCAAAACAACACTGAAAATACTCACCGATATGAGGTTTGATCAAAAGACTGCACCCGATTTAAACTTGGCTGCCACCCCCCTTTTAAGTAGTCACCTTGTGCAGTGAGATACCACCTCCAGTACTCCCGCCACGCTTGGTTGACTCTCGAAAACAGCTCATGCTGGATCTGCTGTGTCAAAACACATGTGATAGATGTGCAGCTTGAATTACACATTGGGAAAGGGGAAGAAGTCCGGGGGAGCCAAATCCAGCGAGTGGGGTGGGTGCAGCCAGTGTGTCCGAATGCAGCCAAAGAGCCACTTTCAGTTTGCTGGGAACAGGTGCGTTGGCATAATGGCGCTTACAGGTGTGTGTGTGATATTGTCTTGCCCTCCTTTCGCCCGCAACAGAAACAATCTTGAAACTTTTTGATTGCGCCTCATAAAATGACAACATTGGCGTGTTTGTTTTGGATTAATCCAGGAAACCGAATGCCTGCCCAACCTGCAACTCATTTGGACCTTCCTAGGTCAACCAGTTCACATTGTTGGCGCTATTTAATCAGTTATCAGCATGTATGGTTCAGTGTCTTGCAGCAGCAGGAAGCTTATTTCAGCGGGCTAGCTTGTTCGCTCAATGTATGCTACATGCCAACAGGCACACAAAGACAGTGACTGGCTGGTAGAAACACTGGAACATCTAGCTGCTGAAGATCTAGATGTTTTTCTCAAGAGTTGGTGCAGGCCAAACAAGAGCTGAAGGGAGAGTAGCTGTTAGGGACATTTTGTGCCCAAGTCATAAAGTAGGAAGCAGACAGATGACGGGAAATGAAAGGCAGGAGATGAGTGCATTAACAGTCGGACTCAGACCAAGGACATTGCAAATTACGGTCAGCTCTGATGCTGTTTGCTGAAGCCAAAATTTAGTTTCTAAAACATGGTGGAAGTTGTTGAGTACAACTGATATCAAAGCTGCAGAGGATGCAGACGGGCGATTGGCTGCCAGTTGGTCAAATTAGTCTTATTAGTCCTGTTGTTAGTGCATCTTGCAGATTACATCTTTACATATCCAAATCAGGAAACCTCAAAATAAAAATGGAACGTTTCTGGTTTTAATAAAACCCCAAACCGGGTATTGCATTGTTTGTTCTCATCAGTCTCTGAGGTTTGAGTCGTGGCTGTAGATCCTTTACATTGTGGGTGCTCCTTCCTTGCTGTACTGATTAAGCATTCAGGTAATTACTGTGGGTTCACTAACGGGCCCAAACAGACATTTACTGTATTCAGTTTTCAAAACCACGAGAAATCCTTTTTTGTTTGCTGACTCGAAGGACTAAAAGATGTCCGAGCGCTTCATCTGAGCAATGACGTTAGACGTATTATCAACAAGGAAGAGGTGTCTGTTGTGTTTCAGCAGCTCTTTGACAAAACACAGTGTATTTTTTATATGCAAGTCTCGGCTATTGCAGATTTACAAAGTGAAAACAGTGAAACTCACATGCATGTCACATTTTATTTGTGTTCCATTTCCCAGTAGCCAAGTCAACCACCTACCCAGCAGTGATTGAGAGGTCTTGAATTTCTCCCCTGACAAGGAACCATGTTTTTTTTTTTTTACCAGCTGTATTTGAATAGCACTAATCTATGCATCAAGCAGCAGCACTCAGTCTGCACTTGGTAGATAAAGACAGCTGGCATGCTCCAAGGCCAGGCTGAATATCAAACGAGTTTAGATGGAGCCTGTTCCCTCCGAAAGAGGCCCTGAAAGCAGCAAGACTCCATCCATGATTACAGCCCGTCCGGCTACTCAAAAAGTGACTCGAGATGAGAAAAGATTGCGCTATTATTTAAAATCGGTGGAGAAACACAATGTTTTTCGCCATGGTGCAAAGCAGTTCTCCGAGCCGGAGGTAGAAACAGCACGAGACCATTCATCTTTTAAAGAGTGGCGCACAAGAATCACTTAGAGGTCGTGCAGACATCATATTTTTTGCCTGGCAAGGAACAGATCTGAGCGTGAGCCTCCTCACGAGGGGCAAGCTGCGTTCTGTCCGCTTTAAAATCACAACAATTGGCTCTATTTTCCTTCTTTTCAAGAACAGAAAACAACTGTTCGGGGCCGACTCGGTGGATTTGGTCTTTGCATTGTGTTTCTAATGAAAACGTCTCCAAACAGCTCCCAGATCCCTGTCACTTCCTGACAATGATGGAAAGGCTCTCCGAACAGGGACATTATTGTGTGCGGGTTCAAATAACGTGTGGCGTCTGCTGGACTGGTGTCTTTTGTCAAACGTGCCTGCATGCAGCAGAATATTCATGTGTTTTGTGTCCTTCTGCTTCCGTTGAGCGTGTGTTTGTGTGACATTGCAGGGAGTTTGGCCGCTGGAAGGTGAACAGCTTGGCCCTGGAGAGACAAGAGAACAATGGCTTTTCCTTGCCGCTGGACCCCGAGTTCCTCCAGACCATTAGGCAGCTGGGCAGGAGGCCCAGTCTCGGCGCCATCACTGACAACATTATCAGAAAATACGGAACCCACTTCCTGCTCTCCGCTACACTGGGAGGTAACTAAAGTAGATGGGCTGTGCTCTTCTTTGATTCTATTGACTTACCTGTGCACCTGGGAGAAAGGAAGCATTCAGAGGTGAGGTTCTGGGCTTCCAGGTGGCCCAGCTCCAGGACGAACTCGTGGCCCTTTTCCGAAATTGGAAATCTTCTAGAAACCCTCTTGAGACCTCAGAAACTTTAACACTGTTTAAACTTTAGGAACCAGAGTCTACATTTAGCGGTGAAACAAACTATTCCGTGTTTGCTCAGTAGATCTTTAGACGTCTCCTTTCCAACATCTGCCTCAGAGCTGTGGTGAATCTGCATCAAGGAGCTACAGTTGGGTGGAAATCCAGAATACATACGTTCTCTAAATTAACCTTTGTTTCCAGTTTGAACACCTTTCTGGAACTGTTCACGTGGAAAGGACCAATGTATAAATACAACCAACGTGTCCTAAGTTGAGACCCTGCCATCCTTCATTTTGTCATTGTTACTGTTGACCATCAGGTGTCAAATGAAAAGACTAACGACGTAGACGTTAAACAACCTTCTTGTGCACACACAACTCAGTATGCAGTAAAACACGGTCTCGGCTGTGACCGAGGGGCCGTTTGTGCTCGTTTAAATCTCGTATTCTCTGATTCGACATGTAAAATCTGTTTGACTTCACCGAGCCCTCTGTTTCCATTACAACAGATGTAAGTTAGCCGTACCCGAGTACAGTAATGCGCAGCAAAGCTCCCGTGGCTATCTGCTGCACAATCTCCTCCCCGACTCCTTTGCCGGCTCGTCTTCTCTTCATTATCTCTTGTGCATAAACTCCTAAAGTCACAGCGGACGCCAGATGTATTCAGTGTAGATTAGAAAAACAGCCCTGTGCATCAAGTGTTGGAAACAAAAAGAAAGAAGTCAAACAGTTAAAGCATTGCTTAATTTAACCTAAAGTATTGGATTTAGCGGGTAGTCAGCCGTGTAAAGCTGTTTTATGTACCATGTTTAAGAATCAAACAATCTTAGAATTAATAATATTAATTATTGGGCCACCCACAGTGTAAATGCTTACAGTGGTTCCCTTATTTCAACTGTGGTATCTTAAAAAAAAGACAAAACAAAGAGGATCGCTGCAGTAGAACTGGAAAATGATGCTGTATTGTATTATACAATCACACTGCAATATTCCTGTTACATCATTTGTATTCACATTAAACAATCTCATTAAAGTTTTTTCCCCTCTCTGGTTCTTGTTAAGAGATTTTCAAGAATCACTAATGGACAAAATGACTTGTTTAAACTGAGGTGTTTTTTTTTTTTTTTTCACACCACGGTGGAGACGTGTTAACCTTTATCCATCCCCAGCGGTAATGTACTGTATCACACTGTTAGCTCTAATGTCTCTCCAAATTAAGACCGCATTCCCCATAAAACCCGATGCTGTCGGAAAGGATCCCTCCATCGATCTCTCACTCCTCCTGCCGTTCATCAATGCATTATCCTCTGAAAGCTTTGGCCCTGTTTGCGCCGAGAGACCTGCTCCATGATGCATCTCAATTTGTGCATCATGCTGCAGCTACAGACTTAGCGCCACATTTGACACAATGTTGATCACAGTGTAAAATTAGCGGAGGCATTATGTGAGTGTGCGTTCGTGGGGGGTGAGTCACTAATAAATTTTGTGTTTGTGCGTGTGTCTGTGTGTGCATTCACAGGGGAAGAGTCATTAATGATCTTTGTGGACAAGCGGAAGTTGACTCGGACGTCTGAAGTGACTGAATCCAATGGCACAGCTGTGACTCTGGAAGCTCTGCACCAGCTGGCCGCCTCCTACTTTATAGACAGGGAGAGCACTCTGCACAAGCTGCACCACATCCAGATCGCCTCCACTGCCATCAAGGTAAACGCTCGCTGCTCTCCGGGCCTTTTGTCGAACACAATGGCAAGTTAAAAAAATAATAAATAAAATAAAAATCCGATACCCGTGGAGGTTTAAATTGCCCCCATTGTTTGATTTTTTTCATGTACGATTACAGCAATTTCATGAAGACATTGTTCAAATTCGATTCTGTTACATTGGATAAATGCAATCATTGTATTTTGAAAACATGGCAAGTGGTCTTGATTAGCTCACTCATGAGAGAATTAATGAAATCATGGCCAGCGCGGCGCGTTTGAATGGAAACCCTACAATCAGCAGGTTTAGCTCATTTTAATGAGGAGACTTGTTATTGCCAGCAGGGCCGGTTCTTTTCCGCCTCGGTGGATTCAGTCTCTTTTTTACTTGCAAACATTACAAACATTGATCTGTTTCACTGCACTGACCGACACGACCCTGGAGTATACATTAATATCGTACGATGGTAACAGGATGTTATCTTTATTATGAAAAGAACAGAAAAATCCACACTGTTCGTTTTTTTAGTTTGAAGCTTTGGTCTGAGACAAACAGATATTTGTCCCATTTTCCTTTCTTTTGAACACAACATACAAAATCTATTCTGTGCAACAGCTGTTTTGCTTTTTTTTCATTATTATTATTATTTTTTTTTTTAGATATTAATGATGCATGTGCTCCCCTCTGGGGCATAAGTATTGGAACAAATTAAGACACTCTACAGTGGTCACTACTTGCCAAGTACTTACCACTTACTACCAATTACTGTGCGCAGCTTACGACCCATCAATAGGCTCTCAGTGGGATACTCTGGCCTGCTTCAGATGCAGAATATCGTTATACTGCAGATTATTAAACCATATTTTAAAGCGTGTAAAGGAAATTCAGTCCTTGGTTGACAAAATTAGAACCTCATTTGCAGACTGGACCTTCAATATGGGCTGATAAACTCAAATACTTTTACCATTTTTTTAATTAATGACCCACTCATTGAGGATGCACTTAAAGACCTCACATAATGTTCTCGCTGAAAACCCAGTGGCAGCAGTTTATGGGTTACCCCCGGTCAGGAGCAGAACTCCTCCAACTAAAACCTTAAGAGAACATTAACCAGAGAAACCTCGAAGGAACATCTCTCTCTCTCTGTTTCCACTCCTCGTGCTAAGCTAAATTAACTGGCTGCTTCGTATTTACCCAACAGATACGACGGTGGCATCAAGTATTTCATCTAATGCTCAGAAAAACAGCATATAAGCATATTTCCCAACCTCTCAAACGATTTATAATAAAAAATATTAGTCTGCTAATTAATTAAATTTGAAGGCGACGAGCAGTCGTGCTTACAGATTACACTTTTAATGTTGTCTTCAGTTTATTTTGTTATGTTGAGACAATAAGCAGCGTTTCCAAGGTAATAAACCTGCATCTGCATCACTGTAACCCAGCCAATGATAAAGTAGTGCATGCATTAGGAGTCATGCATGAAAATATGGGAGTAGTAGCATCTTTTATTGATGCAGTTTATCGATGGGTGGCAACTGGCTACTTGAGGGCTGATCTACGCCGTTACGCCTTGATTGATCTGCAGTCCGATCGATACCGGATACTCTCTGATCTGACATTTAAGCTTAAACCGGGAGCTACAGATGATCCTGATGTCCGATGAGTTGTTGCGTTTACCTTTTCATGGGGATGGTGTCTCAACGTGACATCGGTTTTCCGTGATAAGTCCCTGACATTAAAGGACAAAGTGCCTACTGCGAACCACGGCTTTAAAAGTCCACCTGCTTTTGTATCAGATGCGGCGTTTAACGCCGGTTTGGGCTCTGACACGAAAAACTAACACTGACTGTCGGTTCGGACCCCGAAAGGTCGGGGACGGAACACAAACAGCGGTCTCTTACGTTTAAACCCTATTGTTTTGTTGACCCATCCATCCGCCTCGACCTCCTCCCACTGCGGACTATGTCCTCCTTTGTTCTCAACAGCCTGATCATAATTCATGTGGTGGCTGGAGGGGTTTTGTCACTTGAATGTAAACATACAGTATGTTGTTTCGGGGCATCTCTGGCTTGCAGATGGGATTTTCTGGTGTGGTGCAGCCAGCTTCCCTCCTTGTAAGCCGAGTAGCTTTCACTGCACAGTCAGGTTTTAGTTGTTTCTGTCAGCTCAGGTACGTTCAGTTGAGGACTGAGATTTACTGAGATTTGCATTTCTTTCAGCAACAATTTAAAAGTGGCTATATGGTCAAAGGGGGCTGCTAGGGTGCTAGGTCATGCATGAAACCATCATCTAACACCCCGTCATCCCATGCACTGTAATCAAAGGGCAGCTTCAGTCTGCAAACGTCATTTACGTTACTGAGTGATGCAGTTGGCGTTCTTTATTTAGCCAGCTAATTAAAAAGACATATTCTTCCTGCCAGCCTTACGTCGCTTGCATTTTGGTGTGACAGTGGAGTGAACATGCTCGCATGCACGCTCACTGAGCGAATGAGCCTTTGACCAAGGGAAGAGATGATCCGAGCAGTATTGTTAGCTTCCCTCCCTGCTCTTTCATGTGTGTATTCACAGGCTCTTATAAGGAACAGTATGCTATGCATATCAAGATATACTTGAGATGTAAATATCACCTTGCATCCTTTACTGCTTAATGCCTTCGGGGTGTGTTCATTCATCACTCTGTCAGTTCTTATCAAGAAGAATGAATTGAACCGGCTGAGTTTGCCCTTCGCGCCGCAGACTGAATTCTCGATGCTTTCCGAGGAATCTGTCTCCTCGCGTGGCTTTAATGTGTTTACACTCTCCCGTGGTAAACAACAGATTAACGTCACGCAATGTGGGTAATATCAGCAACCTGTGAAAACACCCATCTGAGACAATGTCAGCTTCTTTTGTCTGTCCGTCACGTGCTGCGGGCTGCGATTACACCTGCCTCT
This sequence comes from Datnioides undecimradiatus, assembly GCA_008933995.1. NCBI lineage: Eukaryota > Metazoa > Chordata > Actinopteri > Lobotiformes > Datnioididae > Datnioides > Datnioides undecimradiatus. The sequence goes on from WARS01000029.1 coordinate 22,398,739, forward strand.
GCAGCGGTAGTCCTGTGACTCGGTGTACCACACCTGAACTCATCAGATCGTTACTTATTACTCTCTGCACTCATTTAGACCTTTGACAGGGCCGTTGTGCCGCTGTTTGAATGCTGTGTCTTTGTCCATGAAAGAAAGCTCGCACCTATTCAAGTACAATATGTAAAGAAACATATACTGACTGCAATCACAACATGTAACACTAAGGAGAAAGAGGCCACGGTGAATTATAAACATGCACGTTTCATCTTGAACTTGAATTTCAGTATATGACCCAAGAAAGGTCACAGGCTTTGAAAACAGATACTAAGGAACCAGTTTTGATTCAGTGCAGCCTCATTTATCTTTGTCCTGGGAAAGCTGTGCATCTCCAAAGCACCAGGGCTGTTTCTGACCATGCATTTTATCACATGAACCGGTTTTCAAGCTGCTAATTTAGCTTAAGAAACAGGATATTTGTCTCGGATAAGCCTCTGTCTATATGTCCGACATACGGGCATGTATGGTTTCAATATTAGTCAGAGCATTGTTATGTAGCACACGGGACCATAAATGTTTGTCCGTTTAATGTCGGAAACCTTTGAAAATGTCTGTAGTGTCACAGGAGCCAGGGCCAATTTATTCAAATAGCTTGTCTTCCCCGACCAACAGACCACATCACATAACGTTAAATCAGAAAAGTACAGCCTCGCGTCGCAAAAGCAGGGACCGGCATGTTCATGTATCTGTGACTGATGATTTAAAGGATGCAAATAAATGATTAATAGAGGAATTGAACTGTTTTTCACTTCGTGCATGAATTGTTTTTGCTCTAGTGTTAGCATTAGTCATGTTTTAAGGTCCACCTACCAAGGAAAGCACATGGTCGATGGGCAGCGTGAAGGATTTCTGTTTTTTTCCAAGTCTGCAAAGATTTTGGTCTTACTTGAAACACGTGTTTCTGAGGCGTCGTGAATACCGCATCGGGCCGCGCTCCGGTGAGATGTTTCGCGGGGCAGCTCCGATTTCACGCGCCCGTTTCAGATTTTCAATTTCCCAAGTCGCGAGCGGGGGTTGAAGCAGCGCGGGGGCTGCTCTCCCGCAGGTTATCCCGTGATGATCTGTGACGCAAGCTCGCAATTTCCTATTAATTCGCACGCCTAGATGGTGCTGGGTTATCGTTGGAGATGTTAGGTAGGGGGGCGTCACTCGTTATATGAGCATGAAAACCAAGATTAAGCAGTCTCTCAGACAGGACTCCTTTGGAAAAGCAGAAACGTCAGAGCCTATCTCCTTCATTCTGACTCTGTGGCTGCAGCTAAAAAACTAAACTGCCTGCCTTTTTCTGAGCCCGGGCCCATTTTTCATTGACTTGTCCTTAGCGATGCTCCACTACAGAGTCCATCAGAGATAAAACTGTACATTCTCTAAAGTGAATTGGCAAGTGGACGTCGAGCTGATTTGGCAGCCGCCACTGAACCAAAGTGCTGCTAAAAACCCCTCTGATTGAGACGAATGGAGAAAGAGACCTCGGGGGTGCATTTGTTTGTGAGGCGTTTTCAGGTGACTGATGTAAAATATTCACGGCGTCAGCAGCCTTTAATTCTGAACATGGGTTTTTACCTCACCCCGATGAAGACGGATGCCAAAACAAAGCTGCCTTTAAGAAGAGCACCGGTCCCCTGGTTTCAAGAGATAACATATTTTAAATGGTGGAAATGCCTGGCCCCCGCAGGCCTGGAGGACTGAACGCAGCGGCGCTGGAAAATAATCAAAGACGGGGAAAATGAGATAGGAGTGTGGGAAAAAATGGCTCTGCTGTTACATAGTGTGATGAATCAGCCCTTCCATTTCAGTAATTTCCTTTGAGAGCCTCCGTCATTTGTCAAACATTTTTGTGGTACGAGTTAAGGTGTCATACGCGACCGAGCCGAGGAGATGAGACGAGGACAGACGGGCCTTATTTAGCGGGCCTTTTAGCCCAGGATCAAGGTGCGGCAGGTACACAGGAAACGCTGCATCAATCAACGCGCTTACCTTTTGATTTGCGGCCCGGGCGCCTCCGCATTGAAGATTCATTAAACCAAAGTCGGGTGGAGAATATCACTGACGGGGAGGAGAAGCGATAAGGAATGTTTGACCCAATTTGCCTGCGCGGGCCTTGAGCGTTCAGTCAGTCGTGCGGCGTGACGCTTCATTTGTCGGGAGCAGAAGGAGAAACACAAGATCCGGAGCTTCAGAAATCAGATAACGGCTGCTGAGGAACGGCTGCGGAGAACACGGCTCCCTGAGTTTTGTTTTTTTTTGGGGGGGGGGGCAGTTTTGATGGCAGGATAAACAAAACAAAACCAAAAAAGAAAAAAAAAAATAAATCCCCGGTTATCACGGATGAATAATTCATCAGGGCCAGACTTTTATTTAGCATCTTCATCATGCAGAGAGGAGCACAAATGTTCTGCTTCTGCGCCTTCGACCCCTTTAACCTTTAACGAGACCCATTCCTTCCTTGATGCGCTTCAGGTGACGACCTGATGGGGGGGGCGGCTTCTGGCTTCACTCTCTTCCTGTCCGACTTCCTGTGTGAACGTTTTAAAGAATCCCACCTCCCCCAGCTCCACCTTTTTAATCCGTCGCTGGTTAAAAGAAGCGAATATATAAAAATAAATAAATACATGGAATCAAATTTGCCCCTCTTTTTCAAGTGACTGGTACTTCCTGTAAAAGAAAATAACTGTGTTTCCCTTAAAGAGACTCGGTGAACGTAATGCCACATACAGTCTCACATTTCGCTCTCTTCTGAGGTTCCTCGCTGGTCCCCCGTGGCTCGGAGACGCTTCTTTTCTTTTTGAGGGCGCGCAGTAATCTCATTCTGGTGCTATTTTCCTCCTCCACCCCCCTTTATTTTTTTGCCTTTGCTTATAGTTTATAAGCTTATCCCTCGCCGGTTGACATTAGAGTGTAAGCCAGCGCTGCAAAGTGGTCTTAAAATGTGCATTGAAATCCTCAAAGACTGAATAAACAGGCATAAACGTATCTCAGATGCAAATGTGGATCCTCGCATTCACCGCGCCGCGGTGATTAAGCGAGCGACGACTTCTTGAAGGTGCGGCGAATGAGGCAATTCTGAAATGAGAGATGATTTTCATGAAACATTAATGCTACCTTGTACTTTTTTTTTTTTCCAGAAAGCAGAAAGTGCAGCCATTTAAAGTCCATTGTTGCTCGGCGTGGCAACGCGAGCTCGCTAAGTGACGTTTTATGCTGTTTTAGTGGAATTATGCATCCGAGGGATCCGCGGCGGCGATGAATCTTCATCAGTGAAATGCTCTCACCTAACTGGGTCTTATAATAATATTAGAGCTTTACGTTTTTAAATTATGGATGTGCCCCAGAGCCGTCTCTATCAGCGGACCATGTTAACAGGCTGCCCTGCAGAGGCCCGGCACCAACAACGCGAAGCTATCATCCATCTAAATACCGCGCGAGACAAACCGTGATCTGATTTGGATACTGCAGGTGTTTTAATAGCCGACGTGCAGCATCATTTCCTTTAATCACGCTCATTTCGTTCCATTTATTAGCTCAAATGTTCAGAGTGTGGTGACATGCTGCTTAGTCAAGTCGGAGGCAGGCGGGAATAATTCATTTTATTATTTTATAGCTTATTTCACGTGTCAGATTAATGAATTTGATTATGCGCGTTCTTGTTTTTCTTTCTATAATGCATCCTCAAACACAAACACTCTCATTTCCCCGTCAAGCCACATAAATAGCATTTGAAGTTGAAAGACATTAAAGGTCGGTGTGTGTGTGCACGCATGCGTGCGCGTAAACCTCTCCAGCGGGAGGACTGGGCCCCGACAGTATCTCCCCCTCCGCTGTAGGAGCGGAGTAAAACTAGCAGCTGTGCAGCGTTCAATCCAGTTACGATGCCAAATGCTGGCTCTGCCTCTCACCTGCTCCGGAAAGTTGAAACGACATGTCCTGAACCGCGGCGCTTGTGCGCGGTGGGCCGCTGGGAGTGGAACTGTGTCAACTTTCCAAGCAGCAGCGTTTCCCTGAACGATGTGTCTGGCAGCCGGCGCAGCTACATTTTCACAGACAGAGTGTAATGCGGAGCTAAAAAGGATGCCTCCGGGGCTCACTTGGGAATGTTTGCTCGCTGCCTGCATATACAGACTGGTGACAATTAAAAGGAAGAAGCCAAATATAAATGAGAGGAGAAACATAACAAATGCAGGCGCCTCGGTGCAGGGCACGGGAGCACAGGAGGGCATTCAGTCATCAGACCTCACCTTCGGGAGCCTTAGACAGGGCTTTTTATCATTGAAACACTAAGGAATAAAACACTGAGGGTACTATTTAAACAATCTACAGTTCATTGGTTTGATGTGCAAGTGCACTTAGGGTGTGTCTATCTCCACTCCTGCTGATTAAACAGTCCATAATCTGAGCACAAAGTCGGGCAGAACAGGGTTGTCCGCTCTCTCAGGCGTGTTTTGTTTTTAACATGAGCTAAACCAATTGGAGTGGACTGGAGTGTCCCATTCCCTGTAAGAGCCAGGTGCACCCTCTACTTTGGGAGAGTTCCCGTCCATCAGCGCAATCATCAACAACATCATCTGTCTCCGTATGAGCGAACGCACCCATTTGATTGAGGAGGAGGAGGAGGAGGAGGAACACTGCTACGTGTGACTCTATATGCACGTCTTACCTTCTGAATAATGCGCCCATTAAAACAGCAGGAGAGCAGCACACCGTCGTCTTTTGAGCAGCTCTTGTCGGTCAGCGGCACAACGGCCGAGCAAGATCGACGCCAACAACGGGCCTGACCACGACTCCTTTCGAAACCCGCCTGCACAGTCGCTTCTTACACAACCTGAGCACGGGCCGTGCAAATGACAACTGCCTCGGTCACAATCCCTGTGCTTGCTGTGCCACTTCGCTCCGGCTGTGAGACAACGCCCCAAATGAGAGGACGTCTTTGACGCTCCAGAGAGATCTAGATCTAGGGAGACGGATGCCTTCCTGTGATGATCAGACACCTTCCCAAGAAACGTTGTGTTGATTTTCTCAGGAATTCGGCACCCATCTGAGATCGGCCCGCTGTAGTTTTCAGGCCTGTATGTAGATTCACACTTGTGAGGCTTATGCTAACTGAGCCTTTTTCACTTGCCAGCTTAAAAAGCTTGCTGGTTCAAGGATTCTGTGCACAATGGTGATTGGCAGAAGACAGACAGATACTGCAAGGGAGGAGGAGGAGGGGAAGAGAAAGACTTGAAAAGGGACAAAACTCGCAGGCTAATGGAAAACTGAACCACGCAGTGGCTTCTGAATGGCTGAACTTCTAATCTGAGCATCGGCTTATGAAAAACGATGATTTCGTTATTGCATAAAAAAACGTTTCCTGCTCTGCCACTGCAGACGCTCCAGCGCTTTTGCAGTTTGCGTACATTACGGCGCACTGAAAATCAGTGCGATCACTTATAATTCCACTCTGTTGCATTGTGATAAAGAACACACTCCGGTTACGACGGGGATATTTGTTTTCAGCCATATCAGTTAGCCCTGGAGACATTTAAGAAAAAAAAGATTTTAGGACTCTGCACATGGAATATGTTCAGGATTAAAGCATTCGAAAGGAGTGTTTAGACAGTAGGAAGACATCAAAAGGCGAGCCTGCGGGGCAAAGTGAAATTCATCGTGATAAGATAAACAAGTCACGTCCGCCGCATGTGTAAGCATCGCAAACTGCTTATTCTAGGAAAGCCTTTAAGTGCAATTAAATGTTCCATTAAATGCAGCTGTTAGTCATTTCCACACAGTCAGCACAATTATCTTGTAGTCAATTATGCCACATTAATAATTCCCCCACCAACAGATCCGTGTCATTTACATATCGCGTTTTTTGGACTCGCTCGTGTGTTTTCTGGCTTTCAGCAAACATCGCCCCACGAGGTCTCGACAAGAAAAAAGGTTTTTTTAATCTTTTTTTGGGGGGGTCGATTTCTAATAGAGAAGGCTGACTGTGCACACATGCTCTGCTCCGCTGGGCTCTTTTTTGCAGATGGTCTCATTGCTATGCATAGAAAAGCCATCTTTAGATTTGCATTTGGTCAATTTTCCCCCTTTAAGTTGGACATCTGTCTGCGTTGGAAATTAATCTGCGGATCCCTGCGGAGCCCGCTCCGGTTTTAATTAATTGTGTTAACACGTCAATAATAAAAAAAGAAGAACGTTAGTCGGTTGCTCTCCCTCTCTCCTGCACTCTCAACCCGACTGTCCCCGCATGAAATGATGACATCTTATTCCAAAAAGTCACTGTAAACTGAAGAGCATGGCATTTTTTAAGAAGGAGACTTTCTGCATATCCCGCACTCAGTTTTTACTCATCCTCATTTCTCTCTATTGCGTTTTCCCATTGACCTTGCAGTCGTCAAAAGTAGACGTCAAAAGAAAAACAACTTTTCCGCCCAGAGCGGCAAAAGTCTTCCTCTCCCTCGTTCCTCCTGGCTGGAAAGCACAGTCGCTGTCATTAATCTGGCGAGGAGATGTTGCTACTTTTATTGGACCTTTGGGAAAATATTAAAAGAAGACACCGTCATGGTGTTTGGCAATAATTCGCAAGTGACAGCGGAAGGAGATGGATTTCCCTTCAGGTTGGCAGTTTATCTTTGCTGCCCGTGGAGCTTGAATATACGCGTGCTCTAAATCAGGCTTTTGTCAGGGATGATTGAGCCGAGATTGTGAACAATCTAGCCACGAGCTCAAAGGGGAGCAGAGATCCCGCCGTGTTGTTTTGTGTCAGTCGGCGTATTGTCAGCACAAATCTGCCGTTACGTCTTTGAGCCTCGGATATAGCGGCGTCTTTCGAGACTCGCGGCGAAAGTTGTTAGATCTTTTTCCGCCCGTCTCAGAAGGTGATCTGTTTCGGTTCCCGCGACCAGGTTTTCACCCAACTCCCTTTTTTTGTATCGTATTCATGCAGCATGTCATTGTCTAATCTGTAAAAAATCATCTTTTATCCGAAATCGGTCAATGTTTTGCTCAATTTGGTTGAGTTGTCGCACTTGGGGCAGTTATAAGGTTTGTTAGCACGTGTCATTCCCTAAATATGTAACCTTCAAAAAGGGGAAAGTCTCTGTTTCCACGGTCTTACATGAAGTCGTATGGTATTAAGTGCACTCGTGGTCTATTGTGAGTGGGCTAGCCTGCATGAAAACCATCATGCACACCGAGTACAGTTAGAAGTAAGCTCCTCAAATGTTTAACTCTCCAACCGTGGAGTGGACACGGAGCCCGGGCTGTTCGGTTTAAGCCCGGACCACTTTACCTCTGCACGGCAGCATTTTAAAAACCGCAGGTTGGGTCTGAAACATGTCGTTCCTCAAGGTTTTGAGGTATTTTGTTGTTTTTAGGACATCTCTCTGCAGAATCCGTGTTGCAGTTTGTTGGGTTTGGCTTAAAGACACATGTTAAAACAGGGCGAAGCTGACTTGACTTGGGTTCCACGTGGGACACAAACCACGGTCCAGTGGTCATTTGAGGCATCCATCCACCACATCCTGCTCCATCAACAGACCTTCTTGCTTGTAGACATTGTCCTTGGACGTGTCTACCTTCTAAAGTTGTGTTATCGGTACGCTGATTGAAACCTGCTTGTCCCATAATGCGTTGGCTGCAGAAAATTGAAGCATCCTCCGTGGAAAGACTCGATTTCTTTGTGTTATTGTATTCAGTCGGCCCACATATTGACTCACAGCATTTAAATTTAGAATGAATGTAAATATAGAATTTGTTCTGGAGTCAAACCAGCGGAGAGCGAGCAGCGACTTTTAATAGCTCACCCAACTGGTGATAGACGACACAAACGCGTTCGCGCTCGATCCGTTATTTTCGCCCGAACCGCTTCAAGAGCCTTGTTTTGTCGCGCGGAGTCGTTTTCTTCCTCGCACACGGGACGTGCTTTTATTAAAAACACGAAGAAGAAAGGTTCATTGTGCCTTTTCATAAGTAAATTACAAGCAGGCAAAACAGGAAGCGACGACGTGGTCCTCTGCACTCTGCTGGGTTTGCTGTGATTTAGTTCTTGTTTACCTGAATGTTACATTAGCATTGGACACTTGATCCTCAAATTCAACATCTCTTCTTTCAGTTGTTTGCCGTCCACACCGGTGTTCAGAGTTATGGGTGTTTAGACTTCTGTCACAGACCGGATGAAAAGCCCAGACAACAAATCACAGCTGCCGTTTTCGTGATTTCACCGAGCAAATTGCAAAAGTTATATCACGCTTCTCTCCGGCCGCAGACGCCGGGACGCTGTGATGTTTACCGCGCAGTCTGTTTATTCAGACAACATTCACAGCAGCTTCTCGGCAGTCTTTGCACACGCAGCTCACCGCCTCGCCGTCCACAGCCACTCTCTGTGTGTGCATGTCCTTCCTCAAATAAACCCTCACTCCTCAGATATGAGTTGCGAATAGACGGAACAGAGTTGCCTGTGAATGTCTCAGCTGATGTGATTTTCCTCTTCTCCTACTCCTACATGGTTGAACCTCTTCTGAGTCAATTAACCTGACTTAGAATAGGTGTGCACAACCAAGTGCCCTCTCTCCGCCTGCAGCCGGCGCTTCCAGCACGCCCACTCGCGTCAGATCACCGACGAGCGGATCTTCCCGGCGGTGTGTTTTTTGAGGATAGAAGCTGTCTAATGTGACTTGGAGATAAGTCCTTAAACCCAGAAAAGTCACCGTTGCTAATTACGTACGCATCGATTTTGTGTGACAGATTGTCAGATGTACAAAAATGCCGCGGTGACGCATAAACGCGGCGGCCGTGTCTTCTGTAGTCTGGCTGGTAGATGACCCCCTCTCAGCGCCAAACCAGCAACTTCTGCCAACTTCTCTGGCGCCTCGTTTCGTGTCACTGAACCGTTTCCTAGATTTGTACAAGAGTTCTCCTGGGACACGAGGAACTCATGCTAACCAAATGTATTTCCTCCTCTCCAGCTACAGTAATTTAATATCGCAGCTCTCAGTTTGCATCTCCCACGCAGCCACATCAGTTTCCTCTGGGAAAAGTTTTTCTGTGTGTTGAAACCTGCTCTACACGGTTCCCCCCTGTCATCAAATTATCAGGTTGCCATTGTGCAAACCGCACTCCTATAAAGAGAAGGTGATTTGATTGGTGTTGATTTGAGGTAATCACACCTACTGACAATAATAATCCCACTGAAGTTCTGTTTGAAACCCTGCCACAGGTGCTTCGAAACAGTCGAAAACCACGTGTTACAACCTGTGTAACCTCACGTCCTGCACCTTGGGCAGAGATTTTGTGTTTTGTGCCTCGGAAATAATAAAATAAAACCAATAAAAAGTAAAAAAAAACAAAAAAAAAAACCAAAACATTGTTAGCAATTATGCTGCAGGTTCAAGTCGTCAGCGATCTCCACAAGGAAGGTAAACCCGCAACAAACCTCAAATGTACCAGAGGTTGCGAGTAACGATAGAAAACAACAGTGCTTGTTATCGTCGTGCAAGGACAATATAATTTTTGCGCCATTAAGGAATAAAAAAATGATTGCTGAGCTCCTGAGTGCAGATTTTAGCACGAGCAAGCGCGCTGTATTGTTGTGTTTCCGTCTGAAGTGACTAACACAGCTTCATCATGCGCCTGCTGGCAACTATGACGGGACGGTTGTTAATTAAGTTCTTCAGAGTCGGCCTACAACTTAAACTGGCAGAGCAATATAGCGTTTAGCTGAAACACTAATGCGGTAAGGCATATTCAAAGCTATTGATGCTTATGCTAGTTCTCGGTGAACATAAGCGTTTTATTATTATGAGTTCTTAGCCGTGCTAATAGCTACAGGCTAAGCTTCATGTTACATGCAGCCCAAACTGGAAGCTGCCTGAAATCTGCTAAATTACCTCAAGTAGACGAAGTGGTCATACCAGCGCAACTCGACTCGAGCCGCTAATTGCTATAGAGCAAAGCTCTGACCAAAGTCACACATATCACATATTTGTTCAACGCATATCAAAACACACATATCTGGTTCTGCACCATCAATTATGATGCTGTTTATGGCGAGCTGGAGGAAATTACAGAGGTGCGGTGCTGAGCTGCCGCAGCAGTCGCGTTTAAAGAATGGAGCCGGAACTGAAAGCAATTATTTTCCGGGTCTCTCGTCACATTTCAACACGCCTAGTCTCGCGGCATTGCACAGTTCATGTAAAAGTTTGCACAAAGCAATTACATAAATCCTCAGGTGCGTGTGTAATTGAACACGACATGCTTACGCTGGCGTCACGACGGATTTTAGCATGTTACCGGTGTCAGTGGGCACTGTAATGGGTAAACACAATGCAGAGGTAAATTTGACAGATGACACCAGAACTTACTCATTACGCTTTCCTCCAGGGATCCTTATCGCAACTCAATTTCCAGCCCAGTAGCTCACGAACTCATTCACCTAAATATGATTTGCACAATGGAGAGGACTAAATAATGCATAATAGATTTTGTGTTTCTCAGAAGAGGAGATAGTGAAGGGGAAAGGGTGTTGTTAATCTTATTCTGCATGACATTTAGTCATGTGCGCGCTCTCGCTTTTCCTTTTTTCTTTTTTCCCTGATCTCCCTCCCTCTCCCTCTTTCTCTGTATATTTAATGCCATTAGGGGGTTTCTTTCTCAGTATGGATTATTGTTATGAGCCTGTTTTTCTCCCTTTAGGTGACCGAAACAAGGACGGGCCCTCTCGGATGCAGTAACTATGACAACCTCGATTCTGTCAGCTCCGTTTTGGTTCAGAGCCCCGAAAACAAGATTCATTTGCAAGGTTGGCCATCCATAATTGAACTCCCCCAATTTCTGATGGAATTGTCACAGTGTCTGTTCTCTGGCAAGCTTATAACTGCAGCATGAGAGTGTCAGAACGAATTTAGCTTCAATCACTCTTTTGCTTTTTTTTTTTTTTTGTCGCCATGCATGCTTGCGGAGTTCTGAAGTGAATCCCACACACTAGTGATTCAGAACAAAAGTAGCCGAACTGCGCGGTAAAAATAAAACTTTAAGTGAATCTCAGCATGTTGCATGTGACGCAGAGCATACGTCAAGCGTGGCAAAAAAAACAGAGAAAATGAGTTCCGGCCCTCGGTGATTTACAGATCCAGCGTACAGCAGCCATCTAAACACATTTTCTGCAATAACCAAAGTGCTTACAGCTCCCTCGTCATTCATCCATGTGACATTTCAATGTGTTCTGTTCTGTTTTCGTCCTTGCTGCAGGTCTTCAGGCCATACTGCCAGAGTACCTGAGGGCCAGGTTTGTGCAGGCAGCTCTCAGCTACATCGGCTGTAATGAGGAGGGCCAGTTTGTGTGCCGGGACAATGACTGCTGGTGCCAGTGCGCCGTGGACTACCCACAGTGTAATTGCCCCGAGGTGGATCTGAGGGCTATGGAAGCCAGTTTGCTGAAAATCCGAGATTCCTGGAACATGGCCAACCAAGACTTTGAGGAGTCAGGTCGGTGTTTTTCCTTTTTGTGCACATTCAATGGCCGTGACCCTCCCACTGACAGCAAATTAGGCCCTATTGTTCGAGGAGCCGATGGGCAGAGAAAACAAGTGCATCCAGCCCAGTGTAATGAGAATTCATCATTACACAGAGGAGCAGCTCTTAAAGCGGCATCTTGCAAAATTATGCGGAAACAACAGAGGAGAGCGTCTCATTCCCATTAACCAAAATGACTTATGTGAGATGGATTCTGCGTTCGGCGTTCGGTCGTTGCCTATAAATTCTTACATAAAATCCTCGACAACAAAATGTTAAGCTGTCTCATAAATGTAAAACACTCTGGCGGATTTTTAATCTCTTGACAGCGCTCGGTTTTGCTTTGAAAAACACCACAAAGCGATCGATGGATGCGCCTCTGCTGCATCGCCGCTGCGTGTCGTTTTACACATACCAACGGTACAGATGAGCCAAATCTCTTAAATCCTTTTACAGTGTCGTTGCACGCGTGGATATTGTAAAGTTTCTGCAATGTTTGTCGGACAATCTGCTAAATTAAGGTTCATCACGTTGATGAAAAACGTCCCTTGACTCAGTTCTGCCATAAAGCAGACCTGCTTATTGATTGGCGCTCTGTCCCTCAGTGGGACACACGCAGCCAGAGATATTAAAGGCACAGCTGACTCAGTAGAAGAAGCCCTGAAATATCTCCAATAGTTGACAAATGTGTTATCCCACGGTCCCTTGTCAAAACCCTTTTCCTGATTATTCAAACAGCTCCCCTTCGCTGCCGTTTGCGCCTGTCGACGTGGCACAAATAGCACGGTGCAAATCTCACTGTCCAGGAAATGAAAGGGCAGTATTTCCAGTAATGTGACTGGGTCAACAGTGATTCAGTCTAATGAAGGTCTTTCAGTACCGCGGGAGGAGCTATCACACCCCGGAAACCCACTACAGTGGCAGTGATCTGTCAGCAGCCCATGACGTAACCCGTTATGTAATACTCTGCAGCTCAGTTGCATCGGTTAACCTTGTTGAATGTCGGCTGCAGCGCAGCAAAACCGGACGCGTCGGCCGCCGGCTAGCCACTGTGGCCGGTGGGTTGTGGAACTGGGTTGAGGAAAGCATTAGCGCACGCCTTCAAACAAGCCTCCTGCGTGGTGATGGTGCAGGTAGCCAGCCCTGCCGCTTCTTTTACTGGATAGTCCATATTTTCGTTCAACGCTCTCGCCAAGAAAACCCAAAGTCATATGCAAATAGAAAGCTAAAGGGATGCTAGCAGAGAGAGGGTTTCCACTGCTGCAGAATCAGATCAAACTGGCGCAGCACCTTGCACAACAGGGTCGCAAGACTTGGGGCTGATCTACGGCCGAGTTTCGCTCATCAAAGTGTTGCAATATTACAGACTCGTGCATTTTCTTTTTTAAAAATATGATTTATGCTCCAGTGAAAGGTGTTCAGTCGTCTCCATAGCAACCTGAAGCCCCCTGTGTTCTTTTCTTAATGGTCCGAGTCTATTTCTGTTGCGATTAGCGATAAGACATCCCCGCAGGCAGCCGTTTGAATTGCAGTCAGTCCAGCGGCATGTATGTTTTGAATTTATTAACTGTATCCGCATTGATTGAGCAATTCACTACAGGCGCATCTCCCCCACTTACTCACTAGAGTGGGCAAGGAAATAAATAACAATACATCACTAACAAAGTCCTGATTTCTTCGTGTGAGGCCAACATGAAAGCCGCTTCGATTCGGCCCGGTGAAGGCGGTTTGGTCGAACGCCGTCCTCTCAGCTCCCCAGGAGCTGCCGCAGACAGACGGCTGGCTCTGCAGCCAGAGTGGGAGTCAGACTGCCTTGAAAACTACAATCACCATGGCGACGTTATAAAACGCTGGCCTGCGCCTGAGTCTACTGATGGGGCTTATTTCATTTGGAAATAATGCAGAAGCAAGAATAACAACACCTGTTATGAATTCACAGGTGAGCTCATTCTCCGTGTGGCCTGCCCATCAGATATTATCAGGCTCCGTAAGCACAGATAATGTTCGACCTGAATTTCTCCCGCTCGTCTCGGGCACCCTCGTTCCACCGCAGCTCCGCTCCCGCGTCCCCGTCCTTATTGTGACCACAGGCTCCGAGGGCGTCTGGCTGTTTCAGTCATTTCCAGGACCCGCCTTGAGCTGTTCTTTGTGCACCTCGCTGGTGTTATTACCGACTACATGCTTCCGCGCTAAGGGCAACTTGATTAGCACACAGTTGGCAATAACTTAAGCAGCAAGGTGCCCTGGGAGCCGCGGCTGCAGTGCTGTATTAAATAAAGAAAAATAAGTAAGTTCCTTTGAAACCCCAGGGGACCCACTTGTATATTTGATCTAATAGAGAACAACTAATATCAGCGGCAGAGCAGAGGGATTAATAATCACGGCTGATTGTTAAATGAGGTTTCCACACTCAGACGATGGCAGACGTGATTTGCTCCGACCTTCGCTGAGTGTGATATGCTCTAAGTAGGGGAACTCTATATTCTGTTGCCGGCTAAGTATCTTAATTCTTCATCTTTGTACTACAGTGTATGAGTTTATTCATAATAGTGTATTGAAAGAGACAGAGGACAAAGACCCATTGACTATGAGGGTACAGTGTGTACCACAGTAGAGGGGTACAGCAGATAGTGACCCAACAGGTCTCGGCCAAAAAAGGATTTTTTGCTATTTCGCTGTAAAAAGATGATATTTGTTCAAAATTAGGTAGCCAGCTATCGTGACGCGTGATTTATTAATCGCAGCCTCATAATTTAGCAATTTAAGACAACCTGCCAGATGAGCCTCTTGACACACATCACTCCCACCACCCAGCGTCGTGCTCATGCCCAGAAAGTGTCTGTACTTGTGCTCCTCCAAATCTGACAGAGCCGTCTATTTTTAAAGCGCTCTTACCTTCCCGGGTTCAGCGGATGACAAGATAATAATGGTGGGTGGAGAGTGGGTTTCCAGGGATGAGGTATCGTCGTCCCGGTGATAAAATAATGGTGTAGTTCAGCAGCAACTTCCCCAGGAAGCTGGTGAACTCAGGTTTAGTAACAGTTGAGTGTGTTGTGTCTAATCATGTGTGTAATTGCTCACGGGGGGAACTCGTCCCCCCCCCACCCCACCCCACCCCCACTAATGTACGAAAGAGGGAAACTCGACACCGCCCAAAGAAACTGTCATCCACCCGTGCAGGTTCAAGCTCACACTTCTCCGTGCTTAATCACGTTCGCTCGAGCGGAGGCAGAATTCATTGGACTTGGCTCAGCGAGATGCCACAAAAGAGACAAAAGAAGACGCGAGCGCGAGCGTGTTTGGGCACGAATGTCACGGGCAGAAGGAGGCCCACAGACTGTTCAGGTGCCACTTTCAACCATCGGTGTCTGACTGAAAATAGACGACAGAATACACACGGGCAATTTACAGTGATTGCATATTATACATTTAACACAGCTTGAAAACCAGAGAGGCGCCCAGAGCCTCTAAAATAAAAATCCAGGCTGATGAAGCACTTTTAGTCCATTTTAGATAAACGCTGCAGTTTTTGGGACGCGGTCAGATTCAGCGATTTTCTCCTGACGACTCATTCTTCTTCTGGTTTTAATTGTAATTTTTCCCTTTTCGCATTTCGTTTTCTTTGGTTTGTTCCCTCCCTTTGCAACGTCTCATCGGGTTTTCTGCACGGAGCGACAGAGAAAGACAGATACTGTCCGTGTAGCCGCTGCTATCGGGCGAGGACAGGGATTCTGCAGCGCTTCTGAAAAGTTATCGGAGGTGTTAAGGGGTCTAGGGGAGGTAGGAAGGGTGCTTCGTCTGCTGCGACACCCTCAGCACCTTCCCTTCCCCCGGCTGCGTCCAGCAGCAGCGTGCACCTCACACGGCGTGCTCAGAGAAACTCGACATTCACGATGCCTTTTCGCACATTGCAGCGGGTGCAGCGGTTGTTAATTAGTCTGCTCAGTTTTTTGTTTTTTTTTCTTTTGCTTGAAAATTAATTTAGGGAGGTTGAGGGGTGTGTAATGGATGGGGGCACGTAATGCTGCTCCCTCGGCGACTGGCTCATTACTGAGCCTGCTCTAAAAAAAAAATGAAAGTATACAGTCATGAATTCACTTTTTCAAACATACTTACATCCCTGGCAGAAAGGGACGGGCTCGGAGCTGAGCGCCACAGACAGGCTATCACAAAATGAGTAATGCATTATGTTTTTTGACAATAGCTCCCTCACCTTTGCGGTGCAATACAAATAAATATGTCAAAAAGCAGCATCCGCACCGGACAAGAGCGATCGAATGAACAAGAATAGATGCTGCACCATGTAGGTCCTCTTCTCCTCGGGAGAATGTGCTTCATTTAAAAATATAGGCCATGCAAAGCACCCCCCCGACTACCCTTTTAATATATTTTATTACAAGCTGTTTAATCAACTTATTAATTTCACAGGAACATGTAATACACCTTGCATAATCACCAGGGAAGCCATTGACACTTAATTGGTTTTCTAATCAGATGCCGTATTATCAAGATAACGTTAACTAATTACAACCCGTGCAGTCATTTTCTCATCAGCGCCGCAGTCGCGTCGGTTTCCCGCGCAACCAGTCGCGATCGCGGCGGCGATGTTATTGCTGTCGAATGCCGTGGAAATTTCATCTGTTTTGCCGCGCGCTGCGCGTGCAGCAGGCCGCGGCTCGGGAAATATTAGCCTCTGTGTTCAACGGCCACGCTATTGTCTGTCAGACAGAGCCGGAGTGTTAGCCCTGGAGAAGCTGTTGGCTGTTCATTAATGGAAGGCAGAATAAAAAAATAAAAAGCGTACCCTAACCCGTATTTAGCTCTGCCTTCCTCCATTAGCATATGCGTCAAACAATATCACTTCCAGTTTGCCCTGCAGCTCTTGAGCCCATGCGGCCGCGGCAAAGTGATTCTCTCATTTGGTCCGGGTAAATTGAGAGTTAGTTTGGCCTCTGCTGGACGAAAATAAAGAGTTCAGCTCTCATCTCCCCGTCTCCCCCTGCCTTTTCAGATGAGTTTCAGAACTTCATCCGGAGGCTCCCCACGTTCTACGCCCTCAACACGTCCGCCATTCAGTACTTCTGGAAGATGGAGCCGACCATACACCAGCGCTACAAGCAGCTGGAGCTCAGCACCCAGCAGCTCCTGAGCAAAGCGCGGCGCATCGTCAACAAGCTCTTCACCCTCAGCAAGAGGTGTCGAACTCAGCCCAAAATTGTTATGCTGAGGGAGAGGTGAGAAGCTGATAAGTATTCCTGCTGACCTTTCTGTTGTAACGGATGTGGAACTGTGTGTGTGTGTGTGTGTGTGTTGCTGTGTGCATGTCTTTGTGCGGTTGCGTGCATGAAAATAAGCAAAAATTCCAAAGCCTGCAGCAACATCACAAGTCCTTTCAAGCTAGCTGTGAACGGCAGTGCTCATTTATTTCCTTCAGCCCACTCCGTGCGCAGCGCTTTGTTATCCCCCCAACTAGGCATTATGCTAATAATACACACAGCATATTAGCGCTTTGATATTCAACTGAGGTCTCACCGAAGTGAGCTATAGTGTCACACCTGACGACTTGGCTGCACTCCCAGCCGAGGTCTCCTTACATCCAGGGAATCAAAGCTATCCTCCTGTGAAATTAAACTTTGCAGTGTTTTAAAAGAATATGCTAAGTTTGGGAGATTTTCCTGTTGGCTAACTCGCCCGTGATGAAATCATAGACAAAAAAAAAAAAAAAAAAAGTTTCCTCCACCGGCAGATCATCATCATCATCATCATCTTCATCATCGTCCTCTATTTTTGTGTGTTTCTCCCCCAAAAATCCAGCCATATATTCTGCAGACGGTGAGCTTATGAAAAAGAAATGTGATTAAGTCAGTGCAGCTGACACAGCCAGGTTTATTTCAGGAGCTATTTTAGGTAAGAAACCAAATATTCATCTTCCGCACTGTGATTTTTTTTTTTGCTGCAGCTACATTCTTCCATCGCCCACCACCTCCACTTCCTGTTAAATTGGGGAATACACTGTAATCCCTGCTCATTCCAACAGTCCATTAGTCTTTATACCAGAATCTTACCGATCACTTTTAATATCAGACCATACATACATGCATGAGATGCACTGTTAACCGCCGAGCAGCTCCGGGTTCTAATTTCCTGCCTGTTCAACAGAAGTTTTGGCGTGCAGCACAACAGCCGGAGAAATGCAGAGCTAGCGCGCACTTTTATGGGTTGTTTACAATGGATTTACAGCCCTTGTTTAGGTGCTAAACAGACAAATTACATTCCTCCTTATTTACTTAGAGACTAAACAGAGATTTTTTTACGCACGGCTAAAATGTAGAGAAAAGCAGTACGGCTGAAAAGCGGGAGTTTGGTCTCATGCGATATGTATTTTGCTGTTTAAAGGCGTAAAATACGGGAGAAGGGATGCTAATACAAATCGCCGTTGCACCTGATTTATCATGTGAACTGACCACTGCAGAGAGAGCTGCGCCTAAAATATGAGAGAGGGAGGGACGGAAAAGATGCATCGCGAAGGTGCTTTAGCAGAGCTCGCATCACGGCAGCACAACGTTAAATAACACAACGCGGCAGCATCGTTCAGGCGACTTCACCTTTTCTTGCAGGCTCCTCCTCCCGTGCTGCCTGAGTTTGAACACAGATGTGATTGGGGAGCCACAAAGTCGTCTTTTAACCGTTTCCAGGAATAATCCAGTCGCGGGTTTTAACCGTTTTACCAGTTTTCCACATTAACGCTCCACAACTCGAACAAAAACATCAAGCAGTCTGAACCAACACTTCCTCAGACACTGTCACCGCCCAGCGTACTTAAATAATCAGCTGTTTTTCATGTTATTCATTTTCCCGAGGGCGTGTCATTGTTTGTCCTGGCACTTATATTATAAAGGCCGGTGCCTCTGTATTGAAGGAATAATGTCGGTAGGAGGCGAGAAGGCGTGCAGCGGATTGGTACAAGTGTCAGCGCAGTATTAAAGTGTCTTCAAATGAAGGGAAATGTTTTGTTTTGTTTTATTGTTTGTTGACGTGGGCACAATGAGAACCATCAGTTGCACAGTTGCACCGTCATTCAGCAGGCGATGCTGCACACATAGCCTTCCTTTTGCAGGATGCGTGTCTTCCTCATCCGATATTAAGGTCAAGTTAAGCAGCAGCTCTCCAGAGCTCGGGGCTGAAAACAGTCCCGACATCAGATCCTACTTAGCGGCATTTTATGCAATCAGGTGAACTGCGGCTTTGCTCATTTACATCTGTAGTCTTTCTTAAAGCCCTGCTAAATTAAATAAAAAAAACTGCTGTGATGCAACATGTGCAGCCCCGACAGCAATCTGCAACAGGCTTAGTTAAGATCTCCCTTTGTGTCTCTGGCCTTGTTCAGGCTGCCAGCCCTAAATCTGTATTTTGGCGTACTCAGAGTGTTTCCAGATTGATTTTGGAAAAGTCTGGACGGGGTAAAAATCAGAAAAATAACAAATGAAACGTGAGCTTTGCCAATCGGATCCAAGCTGCGGAGGTGGTTTGAAAATGCCATTTCGCTTGGATTTCTTCAGATGTTTCTCAGTGCGTACGCTCGCGCTTGCTCAAAGCGGATTTCAAAGTGTCTTTTGCATCACGCGCAACGATGACGTCAAATCCGGAGCAACGGGAGTGCATCAGAGCGGCTGAGCAGAATGCACGCCCCTCCTATTAGAGCGGCACGAGGAACAACAGTCTGCTGGAACTTCAGTGGGAGGCTTCTGCGTCCGGCAAAGCTGGGAAAGCTTGAGATGTTGGAAACGACGATCTGTCTTTAAGATCTAATCAGAAACAAATCTGATTCGCCTGCACGCTGAACCAAAGGAAGGAACTCCATCGACTTCAACATTACTCGATATACAATCCACGCCCACATGCACAGCACCATGTGCGCCAAATCTAATATTCAGCATTTCCCGACGCTTCAGCCGGACAGTATCTGGGGCAAATTTAGGGAGGGCAGTAAACGCAGTAATGAGATATACTGGGAGTGATGAAAGTAAATACTTAAACTGGATATTTTGGGTCCTGCTGTGATATAACCTGCTGCTCTCAAAACATCTAAGGAACTGTCTGTCACTTGGTATTAGCGTGGGTTGGAAGCCAGGCAGTTAGAATAATAGAGGCAGGCCCCTTTTCTCAACGGCGTTATCGCATTTCCCTCTAAATGAAAATCTTTTAATCGCGGGGTATGGTTTTTAATCGCTGTTTTTAAGTAATCTACCCGAAAAGAGATTAGTCTGACTTCGACCTCGCTGCATTTTTGTGCAATTTTCTTGCTCTTAAGTACAAAAAAATGCAAAGATTTCCCTTCTTGCACAGCGTCTTTACATCTGTCTAATGGCCTAGTTCATGGAGGATTTTTTTTTTTTTAAATAAAAGAAATATTTAATTATCTCTGAGGCCATTATTCATGCGCTGAAGAATCACAGCCTTTGTCAGATAAAGAAAAAGCCATTGTAACTTTCCAGTCGAGCCTTTTTCCAGCCTTTGAAGATAAGGACACTGTGTTATTTTCGGGTTTGAGCTGCATTGTCTGAGCACACAAGGTGTCAGAATAGCAGCGATGGAGCCGTGCAAAACAACCGATGCTGTTTTCTTAGTTCACACACCCCCCCAAAAAAAAAAAACAATATTGCTTTTAATGGAAAAAAAAAAAGTGCATCTGGTTCGGACTTTAAAAATAAAGAAGTTTTGCTCGCTAGTGGAATCTGAGTCTGCAGCAGAAGGGGAAGGTTAGTGTGTGGCGCTGATGTGTGTGAAATGAGCTGACAGACAATGAACAGATTGCAGAGTGAACACCCGGCTTCTCTTTGGCCCGTGCTGCACACTGCGCCTCCACGACAGTTTACATGTCCTGCTGACACAATGCGCTTTGTGAAGGCGGGACGGCTTCCTCTCCCTCGCTGTGCGCAGCCTCCGCTCCGGAGGTGAGATATGCACAGCTGACTCTGATGAGTTTCAGAGAAGCTGCGTACCGTTAACACTGTTAACACATTATATTGTATGTCTTTTGACAAAAAAAAAAAAAAAGTCACCAGATTTCAAATTTGATGATTTGAGAAAATGTCTTTTGCACCTTCCTTCCCTTCATGTCACACTTTGCTACCCACAATGTGTGTCGCTGTGATGCTGGAATATTGTATTAGAGCGACCTGCTGGTTCAAAGCTGTTGTGCTAAAGCTGATTTGAAATGGACAAACAGCAAGATTGAAATTTTCCATAAACTTCAGCTCTGCATGGCATTTTTTTTTTCCCATTTTCATGCTTAAGATTTAACTCCGGTGACTAAAAACAACCCGGCAACCTGTCACAGCTCCAGACTGGCTCTGTTTTTTCACTGTTTTCACGTTTAGTAGTTGTATTTTAACCTTAAGACAACAACAAATGCTTCACACATGCAGAAGAAAATAACATTCATGTTTATGTGAAGTCTGACAAGTATAAACCCACGCATGCACAAAACTCTGCCTGGTTGAATATTACTATTACCACAAACAAACCGTCACTCCCAGGCAGTCTCTATATTTAGAAGGACGATTAAACTGTATATGATTGGCCCAGTGCGCGCCAGAAATATGCAAAACACTCGTGCTGATTGCCACTTGCATGTGTGTGAGCGTCCTGTTTTTCAGCTGGGCCCCTTCTGGAGGCTCAGGGGTGTCCCAGAGGTACGTCACATGTTTGTCTTGCCTCCCCAGAGTGAGTCAAATGGCGCAGCTAATAAAACGGTAAAAAGGCTGAACCAGAGTTTATGCAACATCACTTAAGAGCCCTAATTGCATCTTAAAATGTGTCTCTTTATAATTTCTAATCTAACTATATTGCTTTTAAATACCTCAGACCAAAATAGTCTTATTATATGATTTTCTCAAACCCGGGCTTTATCTTCCCTGCACTGAATATGAGGTAGTTTTCATATGCACAGTATAAGTCGCCTTCGGTGAAAGTTTCAGCTTCTTCAGCTCACTTCAGTCCAATTTATCTGTCATCTGTTCCTCCTTTGGCGACACCGCTGCGCACAATCGCGTGCGTGCAACATTTATCACCTGTGTTTGGGAGGCGAAAGCGACCAACACACACTCTTCCTGTGCGGAAATATATTCGCTCTAAACCTGGTTTGCAAAATTGTGGAAAGAAACTTTTCATGGCTTTGATCTGATATTCGCCATTAAAGCTAAAATTCACACACACACACACACACACACATGCACTGTGCAGCCCAGTTATTGTTTAGTCAAACAACAGTTTGGTCAAATGTTATTTTTTCCCTCAAAAATATGCTTTTGAATGTAAATTACTTATACATGCGCCATTGTTTCCCCTAAATTAATTTAGCAGCTGCACGCGACGGCGAAAACAAAACTGCAAACTATGCTGGAGAACAAAGGGGGGTGTCGGTAGTGTGACAGATGTGGAACAAAGAAAGTGAAAGACTGATTTACGACATTATATTCTTGTCATGCGGTCCATCTGCTCCGCGTTTCACAAACAATCTCAGGAATTTTGATTTACCATTAGAGTTTGTGTCGTAGAATAAATGAAACATTTGGCGACTGTGACTTATAGAGTCCGAGTCACTGACTCCGAATTAACACCATGGACTGGAGTCATGTACTGAATCAGACGGTCGGCGATGACGTCTGTGATGTTAAACAGTGTCCTTCAAGGTCGAGAATACCGACTTTCTACATGAAACGCTGTGCTTTGCCCCATTTGTGTGATCGTATCGGTGGTTTAAAGTGGATGAGACTTGGAATAAATACGAACAGAATCAGAATTAAAGCTGTTTCAGCTGTCTTCTCCGCATGTTAGGGGAAACAGTCGATCACCTGGTGAAGAAAATAAGCTAAACTTAAACTTAAATCTTAATTTTAAACATGAGAAACTTTCTCCATCCCAATCTGCAGACTGGGTATATTTTCTCGAAGGATCTGATCAAAGCGTAGGCCTTCCTTAGAGGACGCGAGTCTCCGGGGATCATGGAGCGACAAAGAGCTGTGGAGGACTGCTGCCTCCCTCGCCCAAGTCCTTACAGCAGGAAGTTGACGAGGGAGATATTTGACCTCGGCCACCTTTTTCAAACGCCCAATACTGTTTAAGAACGACCCAGAAACTGTTGCTCAAGTGTGGTTTGGTTGGCCGCCCCCCCCCCCCCCCCCAAACACATTTGATAGATATATGTATAAGAGAGGGGCAGGATGAGTCATCAGAAATACTTTTATGTTTTAACAAAAGGGAAGAGAGAGGGATTTTGATATTAATACGGAAAAATTATACATTCACACTTCACGAATACAGAAGACTGAACGCGAGGATACAGGATCAAACAGAAAATGTATTCTCAGGAATCCATATGGATGTATAACTTTTTAAGAGACCATCAAACTTTGTCTCAAAACCGAGAATAGCTTCCGCGCTGCCGTTTCCCCTCACAGCAGCCATTTCTATAATCAATGTCATTCTGAGCAGGGTGGACGGTTTTGTAAATATTGGTATTTTTATGATAGAGGTGGTTTTATATCCGCTGTGAGTCTTACATCCTCTTCTGTCTCATTTGCAGACCCCTCAGCTACTGGCTGAACTACATCCTCTCCATCATTTACTGCAGTGAGAACAACCACATCGGCTCCTACCTGGAGGAAACCAGGAGCTGCTCCTGCCCTTACGAGCACCCCCCATGCCAGGGCATTATCCCCTGCACGGTGGGCGAGGGCACCTCCTGCGCCTCCTGCTCCTATGAGAACCGCTCCCGCTGTGCCACATGCAACCAGGGCTACATGCTAAGCCAGGGCGTGTGCCGCAACGAAGTGCCCGACTCCACTGACCACTACATCGGCTTCGAGACGGACCTGCAGGACCTGGAGCTGCGCTACCTTCTGCAGAAACGCGACAACCGCATCAGCATCCACGGGATATTTGTCAGCAACGACGTCAGGCTGAATAACTGGTTCGACCCATCATGGAGGAAGAGGATGCTGCTGACGCTGAAGAGTAATAAATACAAGTCAAACCATGTCCACATGCTCCTGGGGATGTCTCTACAGATCTGCCTTACCAAGAACAGCACTCTAGACCCCATGCTGTCAGTCTACATCAATCCATTCGGGGGGAGCCATTCGGAGAGTTGGATCATGCCCATAGACCAGAATAACTACCCAGACTGGGAAAGGACTAAATTAGACCTTCCCTATGACTGTTACAACTGGACTTTGACTTTGGGCAACAAGTGGAAAACATTTTTTGAGACAGTCCACTTTTACCTACGGAGTCGGATCAGAGGACCTTCAAGTAACGGGAATGGGACTGTGTATTACGAACCCTTGGAGTACCTGGAACCGGGACGAAATCTAGGCTACATGAAGATCAACAGCATCCAGGTGTATGGCTATAGTATGCACTTTGACCCGGAAGCGATCCAGGACTTGATTTTACAGCTGGACTATCCATATACTCAGGGATCGCAGGATTCGGCCCTGCTGCAGCTGCTGGAGATCCGGGATAGGGTCAACAGGCTCTCCCCGCCCGGAGCTCAGCCACTGGACCTCTTCTCCTGTCTGCTGCGGCATCGGCTCAAACTGTCCACCACGGACGTTGCCAGGATCCAGGCAGCGCTGCAGACTTTCAGTGCCAAGCAGCCCAACTCGATGGAATACGAAACAACCAAATTATGTAGCTAATAAGTGGGCAGGCGGCCAGGTGCACAGATGGCGGAGCAGTTATCACACAGGCCTGATGATGGTTAAGAGCAATTCTGGAGCCGTGCAGGGGACATTTGGGGGACATTTTCATTGTCGTCATGGATCTCAAGAGTACATTTGAGATCCTCATGTCAGCTTTTTCGTATAAATTTGTACAACATTGTAGAATTAAGGAGGATTTCACCAAACTTGCCTCATAGCCTTTTGTTTTTCCTCTCTCCTGTTAAAAATAATAACTTCTACAGTTAATAAGATCAATTTAAAACTCTACCACCACCGATATGTTGCCAATGTGCTGACGTTCGTAGGTTGCACAATTTCGAGTCACTCACATACGTAAAACAAAAGCTTTTGCCGATGCAGTATTACCCAAGCAATGTAATCATCTCGCATTTCAACACCAGCATGTGTTTTGGTTCGAACCTTTCTCATCAGATTTCCTTTACAGGTGCAAAAATAAACAAACTCTTCTTTAACTTTCATGCCGTTCCCCCTTTTAACCCGGGACGAACACGATCAGCACCTCATTGTTTTTTGCTCTCCATGCAACTCATCCCCCCCTTTTTAAACTCTACTACACATTTTTGCAAGAAAAGACAAAAACCAACCAAACAAAAACGGATAAATAGATACTGTATTACTTCAGATTTGCGGAGAAAAGAATCCCACGACACCACGATCACAATATATGTTACATGTGCTTTTATTTTTATAATGCTGTTGTTTGTGAAACAAAAGTTACAGAAACACTGTCTATAAAATGTATAATACAATTTGTTAATACACTAAATAAAATACATTTTTATGTGTGGTCTATAGATGGTGTACTTTTCATTCACGTGATACTAATGACCATTTGCTGCTAAATGGACCTTTTAAATGTAAAGAGTCCGTTAGAATTGGGTGTTACAGTGAGTCACCATCCACAATACTGAGGCCCTGGCGCTTGATTGCGTTCTTCATTAAGATTATAAATAATGGTTTGCTGTGCACAAACCCTGCACCATCTTCTTTGTTTGTTGATAAATGAGTTAGCTTCAGCTGATTGCCATGCGTTTACCACAAGACTGGAATATTCCCTTCTATAGCATGCACCCCACCATCAACAAGATGCGTTTAAACAATTTATCAGTGGAGAGCGATGCAAAGCTTGAAACTCGCCTTTAGTTTATCTGCTTTGTGAGGAAGCATTGCGTAGAAATCTGCAGCCCCATTTGATGGACCGCTCTCAAGACCCTTTGAAGACCAGGAACAAGGGGGAGTAACAAGGAGAGAGAAACAGGGTGGGAGCGAGAGGAGAGGAAGAGAGGGTTAGATGGGTATTTATAGCTTCCTGGAAGAGGCTCAACTGAGGTGTGGTCCGGCTGCTGAAGCTTGGCTAGGTACCTTCAATTAATCAAAGCTGGCTTAAAAGTTATCCACAGCTGCTGTCAGAGAACCAACTCCTCAAAAGTTCAGGCTTCCTCATTATTAGCTGCATCGTAACCAAGAATAGAAATGAGGGCTTTAGAGGTGCAAAATAACTAAATATGAATATTGAGAATGCATCTCCTTCTGTTGTATCAGCTGCAACAACAGAAACACTTAGATAAAATGCGACTGAACACCAGCGTTACAAACTGGGGTTTCCTTCCTCATAGAAGATCTTTGGCTGAGTACAGAGACCGGCTTTCTCAGAGCAAACTATTGATGTGATATTAATATTTGTATCTCTACATAAAAATCTTCCTTATCTTCCTGTAGAAGAGAAAGTTGATGTGTGCTTGTTTAAGACTGAACCAATCAATTTCAACCAATGGTATCGTGACATTTACCCATCGATCAAGCTTTAACTTTCAATAGTTAGCTCGCTGTTACCAGCATGGTATGTCTGTTTGTCTTTGGGTGTTCTCCACCTCAAACCCTGTCCAGGTGAGGAGCACCTGAACCTTGAGGTGATCATGTGACTCCAATCATTAATTAGCAAAAGCTGATCTGATGTTTGTCGTCACAAGGGGCTCAGTGCTTTATGTTTTGTGGCTTTTCTATGGATAGTGAGCATCAGTGTTTGCTTCAAAGGGACCAACTCAGACTGATCAGGACAAAACTCAGTTTACTAGAGACAGGATGGTGTTTTGATCGGCTTAGGTTTAGTATTTTACAGCTTCTTAAGGTTTGACACCACGGGTGGTGGTTTTCACTTAGCCAAAATCTCCATGACACCTGTTCCTTTTTGGGGTTTTTTATATTTAACATGCAACGTTTTAATATCAAAATATACATTTAGGCAAAAAACAGATATTCTAATTAAAAAAAGCAAATAGAAAAGCGTCAAACCGGAAAGTTTAAGTGCAAATGCAACAGTGTCGACAGCTGTATTCCAACCCATTTCATCTTCAGTGGCTGGTGAACGTCATTAAGAGCTCATTTTCAAGACTGCATACATACTTACTTAACATACTTCAGCAAACCCATTGCACAAGAAATGAAACTTTAGTATTTCTCAAGGATAGCTTGATTAGAGTTTAGTGGAGTGGTTTGGAGCGGTAGCCAGGACTTGACATATGACATTAGCTGTATCTCGACCTTAAAATGCATTATATGAGTCTGTCAGAATCTGCATTTTTGAATTACAACTGATCACATTGGGGTGGGTTTTGTTTTTAGATATGCAGCAATGCACACAGTGTTCTGTGGTAACCAGAGGATGGATTTCTGGGCTTTAGATCTCTTTTGCATTTGTGCTGATGGATGGCTGCTGGAGGCAGTGGGGAAGACACAGCATCAAAGCCCGTTATCTCAGGTGGTTTTCCCACTGGTTTGTAGTCTGTTGTAATTTGCGGGGGCTTATGTCTTACTCCAAGCCGTGAAATAAAAGCATCACCCAAGGTCCCCCAAGTGCTTTGTGCTATACACGTATTGTATGCGGCTCCGGCTGCTTCCACACACAGCCGGTCTCTCGCTCCTCTCTGATGTTGAACCATTTCATATGATGAAAGCAGTCAATGTGCAGATGCAGGTTCAGAGACTCAAATCGCCCAGAGTATTCCCCATCACTCGTTTAGACAGCAATGATGCTTTCTGTCAGAAATGTCAGAAAGATGCAAATCGCTCCTTCCTGCTAGAAATGTGAAATGAAAGTTTTCCAAGATTGCAGTTAAGTGACATTGAATTGGCATTTAAAAAAAAAAACAATAAATGCAAAATCTGCTCACAGTGGCTTTTTACACGCTCGTCATCTTAAAAGTGCTCTTGGATTTTTAGCATTTCCTGTGCAATTACATGAAAACCAGTGTGATAAATGACTAGATACATACATTTGGGATATAAAGTTGTGTCCAAATCAATGCTGGGGTATGCTGCAGCAACCACCAACCCTAAACAATTAGCAGACTATAAATACATTGACGGTTGGATGACTGGACATTGCATTTTGGTAAAAGGCTATTTAGCTAGCGCTGAAATGATGTAACATTAACGGTGGCGTGGAAAACATACATTTTCGCCGGTTAAATCAAATCTCATAAGCATCAGTGTTTCATTCATTTCTTTTCTCATATCTGAGCTGAACCGCTGTAGCATACTAATACTGTAATTGCACCCTACCAGCAGGGAATTTCCCCTTTCCAGCATTTAATGGAACGGAGCGTGAGTCCCATCATGCACCGGAGTGTCTGGTGTTTTGCTTTTGTCATTATTTTTCTGCATAGTGATTTGGTTTGAAATTATCCATGCATTACGACAATCAAAAGTGACGTCTGCGTGCAATGTTTTGCTCCGTGACTCCGTGTAACTCGGAGCAAGCCAACACTTTTAGATGGATTCACACCAAAAAATGTGATATTTTCATTAAACCGCACGTCCAAGTGGGAACAGAGAGGTAGGCTTGAATTGAAATGCTTGATGATTTGGCAGCCACCGTAAGTCATCTCTCATAAAATGGAAGAGGAATAAAGAATTCAAGACCAGTGCAGAGAACAGACTTTGAAAGTGGGACATATAGGTTGTTAATGGGGCATTAAGCTCAGCGTGGGTGGTAACTAAAGCAAAGAAATTCCCTTTAGAGTGTCTGTACAGTCATTCGTTATGAAAGCAAATGAGTTTCGTGCCACAAAGAATTCAAAAGATAAGATTTTCTTTGACTTTTTGCAGCTTTGTTCAGGAGGGCTCTCTCTGACCCCTCATACCGACCACCAGACAGGAGTTCAGCGACGGCAGCTCTGTGATATCTGGGACATGACTGTGCGATGCTGTGTTTCTGTCTGTGCCGACTGAAGTCACACCATGGCTTTGAAATGGAAACACAAGTCAGAACCATTTAGCTTTACAGCCAATACGCGTTTATCCCTGTCACTGAAATGGACAGACTTTGCTTTAAGCGCTAATACTGACTAAGACAGCTTTAATATGTGGATAGATTTTTAATTCATTGACCAATCTAGGTTTTATTAGCTATGGTGCAGGGATTTAAGACATTTTAATTTATTAATTTGTTTTTGTATCTTTCTTCTGTCTTTGTTTCCCATAAAATATACATGACACACATGTTCTTATAAAATACCAAAACAATGAATAGTCCTGTCTTCTAGAAATTACACTTATATAGAAATTATTTGCAACAGCAAATCTGTTTCAAGGAAAGTGTAATTAAAAACTTTTCTATTCAGATAAGGAAGAAATGTTGATTAATATACCTGCAAATCTGCAAAACTGATATACTGATCACTTCTAGCTTTTAACCAGAATTACTTCCCAGACTCTATCCAAAGTGGTTTTGTTTCCTAAATCTAACCACAGACAGGACATCTGGACCTGAACTCAGGATTCTGGCGTTGCAGTGTGAAGGTCCAACATCCTCCATGATGTCCTTGCAGCCCCTGCGCAGTAAACAAATGGAGAGCTTCTTTCATTCATTTGTTGTTTCTGAACAGTGTGACATCCCTAGGCTTCATCAGGGCATGCTGGTGGTTGCTTTGTTTCTGCTTTCCCTCTCCCTCTCCATAGATGCCCCGATGGCTTGGCTCCTCCCACCTCGTTGAGTACTTGGCATCACCTGTCTGCAGCCCTCTTAGTAGGGGTGATTCCCAAGATGGCTCTACTCTTCCCTTCACTCCTCTCCCCCTGCCTGCCCAGAAGGTCTCCAATCCGGTTCTCCAGCTCACCTGGTTACCGGCCTGGAAGGTTCTTCCTCTGGTTTCCAGCTGGAAAAGCTGAGCGCCTTTCTGAAGGCTACGCTTTGGTTTAGTTTTAGGTTTTGTGGTTTTAAGTGGTCTCAAATAAATCCCATTCAAATTCAAAACGAGCCAAGAGTATAACAAGTCAGGTGGGCTCGTCCGGCCACCTAATCCAGACAGCACTTGCACTTATATTTCATAATGATGAAAGTACTTTCCATTAGAAAGAGTTTCAGCGAGACTATTATTACATGCACCAGCATTTACTACATTTGAACTACATAGAAAAACAGGTAACAGTCAACAAAAGGTTATTATAACCTTTAGTAAAACTAAGATGATGTTCCCACGTGCAGCATCGCTCCAGATGATTGGGACCAAATCTCAGTTTCAAGGGGCAGAGCTGTGGTGACATTTAATGATAAATCATGTTTTAGGCTGCGGTGAACGTGTGCGTTATGTTCCCAGGCTTTCGTCTCCAGAATGCATCTGCTTCAATCATTCACAGTCACAGTTTCCCAAAGTAGAACTGAATAGACCCTCCTGTTAGCTCGATAGCACTACTAGAGGTCAAAAGCTCCACAGGGAACCTTTAAGTTGGTTTTTCTTTAATGAGCAGGTCCCGATGTTGTTTATTACACCTCCCTGCTGATGGTTTGACACTATTCCACTGATCTGCAGGGGGCTGTAATGTGCCAAGAAAGACAGAAATGCGCCGGCAAAGACCAAAGAAGAAGACTACTGCAAACTAGTAAACAATGCTGAGATGAAATGCAAGGAATCATTATGTGGATGATCAATACCCATCCACCTTTTAGCTCTGTTTTTGTTCTCCACCAGCCTCTGAGGAAGATGTCTTTAGCAGCTGTCTGCAGTTTGGTGCAGAACAGGTTGCGGACAGTGTGTTTTTCATTAACAGCTAGCCTGCTGAGTCTGGAAACAATGCCGACGTGTGCGATGAGAATGAACTTGAACGGTAAATTTGTGAGCTGCGCAGCTAAACAGTGAGCG
Organism: Datnioides undecimradiatus; assembly: GCA_008933995.1. Lineage (NCBI taxonomy): Eukaryota > Metazoa > Chordata > Actinopteri > Lobotiformes > Datnioididae > Datnioides > Datnioides undecimradiatus. The sequence continues at coordinate 22,429,160 of WARS01000029.1, forward strand.
GAAGATGCTAAAACGGGGGCGATTTGAGAGCAACACCTACGTTAGTTCACATCAGTATATTCAATAGAGCTGCACAGTATGATTCTTGCATTATATTTATCTTGCATTAATAACTTTAACAGTCGGTAAGCACAGATTATTCAGACTGTGGAGCTTGCAAGCAGAAAACAAAATCAAAGCAAATCAATACGTGGCATTTCATACTTGTGGACACAGGACTCTTCTGGTTTTCAGTCATCCATCTCACAGCTGCTGGGTCAAACTGCTGCTCACCATTAAGTTTCACGCTCTGTTGTAGCTCCCTGCACAGTACTTTTGATGTCACATCAAAGGGAGACATTAACCTCAGCACATACAGTTACACCCAGCTAACGGTTTAATACATGTACGCATAAATGCATGTATGTATTAACAAATTGGATTCATTAATTAATAATTAATGTTATTAATGTTGGTATTATTAGTCATACCTATCAACATTAAGACTGAACCCGCTTTTACTGAATTTAATGCAACAAATGTTTATGTCTACAACTCAAATAGTGGGTCATCTTTTTCTTTAAATGAGGGACTCTCACGTAACAGCAGTTCCCTCCTCAAGAGACAGACGTTCTGTGATTTGAGAGTCAAAATATTTCCACAATCAGCGCGTGGCTGCTTTGCTTTTATTGTTCAGCACCGTGTTGTTTCTCCTCAGCCCAGTCCTAGCTGCAGTTCCCCACAGAGCAATCTGTGCGGCTCTTTGAAAATGTACTTCATAGTTCACCACACAAGCTGCAATCAGACACAATTCCCAAAGTGACCCGGAGAGTCACAGCCCTTTCTCCAGCAGAAAGAAAACACTCATGCAAACTCATAATGCCTTAATAGTGGCACTAAAACATAATGTTAAAGGATGAAAGTGAAAGAGCGCCGTCTGAACAGAATGTGGTGGGTGAAGGTGACAATATTGTCATCGTCTCCATGCCAGATCCTCGGAGGAAACATTCGCTAAGAACCTTAAAGTAGGCGGTGAGACATGTCCTAGCCTGGCAGAGGCAGACCGTGACTTTTAGAAGAGCTCCAACGAGAGAGTAATTCAGCTCATATCACAATAAACGTCTGAAACATGAAGGAGCTTTGAAGGTTATTGACATTCATGTGGCCTACCTACAGTGCACTTGAGATGAATATTTTGAGAACAAATGTTTAGGGGTATAAGTTATTTTTATGCACATTATGCTTCCCTGCCAGAGGGGCTAAGTGAATCTAATTTAGCAGCAATAAAACTAAATTAATGGACTACAAGCATCGGAGCACATAAAGAACTAATTCCATCTGAAAGTAACATTAACACAGAGAATATGTAATTGCGTAAGGGGTCTATAAAAATAGTGATTTGGTCGGCCAAATGCAAATGTGTCCCTCAATCAACTCTGCCAAGTTCTGTTCAGGCGTGACGTGCAAACTGGATACGAGGCGAGGTTTTTCCCTCAAATCATCAGATTTCAGGACAGCCCTGAAGTGAATTAGATACCTGGGATAATGGAGTAGAAAGATCGAAATCCCTCAGTCTAACTGTGGACCCTGTAGTTACGGCTATGTTGTGGTTACCTTGTCCCGTAAGTTGCCTTCAGAGCTGCTCTGAGGGGAGAAACGTTGCTCTCAGTGATGGATGCAAATAGTTTTCAACTCTACTGAGCTTTTAAGCCTATTTTAGCTCATTGTTTTGCTTTAAATGCCTGCCTGTAACCTCATTTTCATGTTTCAGCTAGCAGGAAAACCACCCAGACGGCGGCTAAATTTGGCTAGCAGCTGCTCAAGCTGCCTTTATAAGCTAACACAACAAACTGAACCAAACTTAATAAAGCAGTTATAAAAAACACTGTGCAACTGTTTTGCTAAACGGTTGAATGTACTCCCAATTGGCACCGAGTTTAATGCAGCACCTGGATGTAAATCGTTAGCATTCAGCGTGTAGCATAATTAGGCGATCCAGCCAGGAGGGACTGCTGGAATAATAGGGTCCCTTCTCATGAAAGTTTGCTTTCTGTAAAATGTGTTATGACTTATGACACACACAGCGGCCAGTTTATACTTAATATGAACCCAGTCAAATGAGATTTAGACCCACAGGCTAACTCCTACCTTTAGCTAGCAGCTAGCAGTTGCCGGTGAAGTTTTGTCAAGGGCGGGGACTGAATGTTTGCATATCAGTTGGCAAGTTTACAAAAACTTCTTTTCATTTGCAAGCTCCACACGTGGCGTGATGATTTGCCTCTCTCTTCCCGCCTCCGGTGAGCCAGGTGTGGGTGAAAGTGTCGCTCTCCGGAGACGCCGCGCTCGCTATCGCGCCCACATTTGAGCAATCAAGTCGAATTTTGGAACAATTTGATCAAATCCCATGCGGAATCACAGTCACATTTTCTGTCTCTGAAATTTGTCACATTAGGCAAAGTTTCGCTGCATCTTCAAATATTAAGCTGCATATGCAACTGAAAAACAATGCAGCCCCTTGTGTTATTATAGCGTTTTGGATTAAAGAAAGGCGATAACACACTTGTCTAGAGTAACATTTATCAAACTTTTAAAAGAGGTTTAGAGCCTCTGATGTGAAAATTGAGCTATTTCTGCTCAGGGCTTTCAAAGCTCTGTCAGCGGCAGCAGGATGCTCCATGCAGTCCTCACAGTTCTTATTAGGACTCAGAGCCCATTTCTCTGATCTCTTTTCATTCTTTAAAGAACAGGAAAAGGAAATGTGCAGCTTAAAAGCAAAAAAAAAAAAAAAAAAAAAATTACAGTAACAAAAATATGCTAACCTCATTTCTTTAGAAAATAAAACACATGTCTCTTTTTGTTCCTGCTCTCTTATCCACCCCTCTTTGAACATCACAGCTTGCCCTCTTGCCCAACCTACTTATGCATGCCAGGAAAAAAAGTATTTTGTGTCCATTTCTATTCCAATTGCTTATGATAGCAGGAGCGCCATGGTTTCCTCTGGGGCCGAGAAATGCTCATTTGAAAAATCGCCCAGACGTGCATGGAGGTTGCCAACCTCAATTTTTGATGCAGTAGCTCATTTTGTGTGTCTTCCTCAGGAGTCACAGCCCAGCCCCACCGGAGGCCTGGACACACTTGCCAGCCAATTATCAGGGCCTTTTCCTGCACCTGCCCACTGCCGCCCTGCGTGTTGGTCTGCAGCCCTACTCCAGGCCAGGGAGCCATCAAAGCTGATGCCCCACTACAGCTCAACTCTGAGAGGCTAACAGAGCTGTGGTGGCATTTAATGAGAAAAGTTCGAGTGTTTTATCCTGTAGTGAAAGCATGTATTGTAATCTGAGGTTCTGGTCTTTGGGATTTTGCATCATAAGAGCAACGAATGCAGCTTTTTAAAGAAATAATATCAGTCCAGCCACTTCTGCATAAAAGATTAAAAGATGAGCAGGAGAATTAGCTCAATAGGAATGAAAATGAAGCTTCATAGACATTGTAAAACACTTTCTCGAATCAGGAGTGTTTGAATTTTTAAATTTAATTTGGCTCTCTTTATATCCAGAAAATAAAAACCTTTCCAAAATGAATTAACAAGCCTGACTTGCTCAAAGTGTATTGAATTTCCTACAATTTAAATGCAAATGTAAGTTGTTGATTGCAGGCTCTACCGTGCTCAACTAAGCTGGATTTAATTTCACTCCAAAATGTTTTAAAAAACAGTTTCATATTTATATTGAAATGTATTAAAACTGTGGAAAATCGGGTTTAGATGTCTGACGTCCGGGCATTAAAAAAAAAAAAAGCTACATGAACATCTTACAGTTTTTGGATTTCACCATCTGCACTAACCAGAACGTCAAAATATAGTGGAAGCAATTTCCGCCCCCAGTGAGCCCTAATCAGTAATTACTCCTCTCCCAAAAGATTTATTTCCCGTTTCCTCTCAGCCCCACACTGCCCTTCCCCATCTCCATCATTTACTGTTACTAAACACTTGTATTTTTGTCTATAACATTTGGAAAAGTCTACGTTTCTTTCAGCCTGACTGCAGCTAATGGAGTGAGTAATGTGGCGGATGCTGCCTGACTTGCAATTGCATTATGGGGCATCTGCTCGTGGGATGGAGCGGTCTTGGAGCAAGAGAGAGCACGGACAATGTGACTTTCCAAAAAGCTGCTCATCGCTCTAGGTAAAAATCACACAACCAGCGCGCTCTGCTTGCAAACACAGACCCACACAGTGTCAGGGCAGCAAATGAGGGCTTCAGTTAATATTAGAGTGTATCAGCCACTCTCTAAAGCCAAGAAAACTATTCGCATTATGTTTCAATTTCACTGAAAACCACTTTTGGGAGATGCATTCCTTCTGCAAATCGCAATAATCCAGCACGGCGATCAAAACAAGCTAACTGACGAGTGCTGTCCTGGAGCTCCAGCCACATGAGACACTGGAGATTGAGTGTCGACGAGATAAGAGGAGCAAGTTGTCAGCGTGAGGAGCGGCTGGGAGATAAACTGATTGGAGCCTAGATTGGCTGTAAAAACGGTCTGCATAAGTAGTTACTGTCATTCCCAATCAATCCGACACGAACCGAAGCCCAAACATACATTGTGTGGCGACGTTCCAGTCTTTTAATCACGCTCTTTGTGTGACATGTGCCCGTTTTTCAGCCAAGTCTGCTGGATCTGGCGCCCATGAGATCTCTATCAGCCATAGTGGAGGGCCGCTGGTCTCGGTTTGTGAAGCATATGTGATATCATCACCTCTGTTTTTTTTCATTTTTGTAATTCATTTTGTTCTATGTTCAGGTGTAACTGTCATTAATCCTGACTATTGATGTCTTATCTACGGTACAGCAGCGCGTTGGCTTCCATCAGTGAACAAATAGCACGACTTAGGCCGTTCAAACGGTGCACGGTGCATACACCAAAGTCCAGTTTTGCATGAAAGTGAAACGCCGATCCTTTGCATTAACTTCTGTATCAGGTAAACTTGTAAAACATGTAAGAAAGTCAAAATATGGAGGAGTGTGTGGTGGATGGATGAGTCAAACAAACACAAACTAACTCACTAAAGCTGTTTCTATACCATGTGAACCCAAAGGTCAACGCTGCCTTGTTTTAACAGTTATTAGATCCTAGGGACAACTAAGGAAATTTTCCAGAGGATATTCATTTTTAAAAAACTGTAGAATCGTTGTCTCACTTCCTTAAATTAGCCTAAAGTGGCTAAGCTACACAAAAACCAACGCGTTTGACCCTAACGACAGAAATCGTCCAATTGAAAACCATTGAAAGTGATCCCACATGTATCTTCACATGAACTAATGCACTCCTTTATGTTTCCTTTTGGACTATATTGATCCACCAGACAGTGCTACTTTTTCCAATTCAAAGCATGCAGCAAGGTTTCCCACCTTTTACCTTTAAGTGTGTGTCACTGTTGATGTTGGATTCAATGCTGCTGCCAATCACTGACCCATCTCAGGGCCTTGAAATGTATTTTAAGGAGGTTTCTGGTTTTTTCGCTAAAAGAAAACTGTGGAGTTGTGTAAACATACCGGCCTTTAAAGGGTTAAAAAACCCAAAATATAATTAATATGCGATATGTATGTTTCAGGCTGAAGTACTTTTAAAAGACTGACTCGTTTAAAGTGGAAAAAAGTATTAATATATATTATTTTTACAGCAGTTTTTGGAAAGGTGACATTTTTTGTCATTAGGGACAAATGTGTTAGGATATTATTATTGGATACTGGATATTAAAGGACCTCTTAAGGGTTAAAATGATCAATATGTCCACAAAGATAACATATTCACGTATGTGACGTAACATACTTATTTTAAAAAACGTCCAAAAACAAGGTCCAACACGTCTGGAGACATAGCTTAACTTGTGTCACATACCTGCTGCAGCCTAATGTATTCGTATTTTAACCCAACGTGACCTTTACCTCAACTTAACCAAGGTGTTTGGTTGCCTAAACCTACCCAAACTGCACCTCTGTCACTTCTGACTATGCAAAAGTGACGTAAAACCAACACGTTTGAGCTTGATGCATGCACTGAGTGAGTGTAAAGTCATGTTAATTGTACGCAAACTGAAAAGTCCAGGTTGTGTTGATGTATTTAATAATACATAAGCTTGTTTTCAAGCCATACCTACACGGAAAACAGAGATTTTAAGGCTTGCAGCTGTTTCTGATTACAAAGAGAGACAATCTGATATTGTACTTGATTATCAGGATTGAAAACCTATTGACGGAAGGTAATCCAGCGTTCACGTTTTCCAGTCATGCTGCAAAAATGTAGCCTACATCATCGCCAAACGACGGGCAGATAAATCACTTTTAGAAAGTGCTCTCGTGCACCTGAGCCCACCCGTGCACTGAATTAAAGATCTGACCGGGGCTCCTTCATTTGTCGGCGCTGCTGCTGAGTCAGAGCTCACCGGCGCTCGCTTTAAACAATGTACAGCGGGATGGCGTCGGCGTGAAAGGCTTGACACAAGTTTCCCACCCATGTTGAGAATTAAAGCAACGTCAGACTTGTGTTCTAATCCAAAATGCTTCCTGGGGGCTTTCGAGTAATAACCTCTTGTGCCTCGCTGGCAGTTTTTCTATTTATTTGAAAACCTAAAAGTACAAAAAAGAGGGTCTATAGCTCAGATGAGTTTCACCCCTCTCAGCCAGAAGGGAGAAGAACATCAAACTCTGCTGTATTGACATGCAGGAGACTTTAATTTATATGCAATTCTGCTTAGTCAGGCGCGTATTTTAAAGTCTGCTTGAATTTGGTGCACAAGGCAGACTCGTGATAAATCCTCCGAGTCGCAGATGGACGCCGCTCGTTCGGCCTCCGTATTTATCAAAAGACGAGCCGCGTGACATACCGTGTTGACAGTGGAGAAGTGTAATGAGTCGCAATATACTGTGATGCTCCGAAATGGAAAACAATATCCAGTCAATACCTGCGCGCTAGTGCCCGGGCCAGATTTCACATTGATGTGATCTCATCCGTTTGATGGATGCATTTGTAACAGGAATCGGTCTGTGCAGCCGATGACACTCTGAAATTCGGAGATAATTATTCATGGTGTGAAGTTGTTAAATGCCTTCACATAGATTTGTAGATGAAGTGGCTGGCCGGCGACGCTGTGCTATTCTCATTAAGAAAACAGATTTATAAACAGAGAAGAGAAAGGCGCAAAAAACCCCCTCACTCTAGCGCGAGCTGTGCTCCGTTGGCTTGTCCTCTGAATGCCCTGTGCCTGCGGTCTCACTGCAGCATTAGAGCATACGTAAAAACATTATTAACCCTATAAAATAAAAATAAAACCGGCATGTTATAAGAACTCGTAACAAGCCAAGTTTTTGCGTTAACTTAATTAGTCCGCTTAATTAGACAGTCAATCTTTTGGCCTGAAACTGTCTTTAATAATCATTCAGGCGACGACCACGTTGTTTTATTTTTCATATGTTGGTGCATATCGCCCACGATCAAGGGAAAGGGGCGTTACAGGTAGGCTAAGCTGGTGCAGCTACGCCCCGGGCTGCAGAGCTGACGATGACGATGATGAACTGAAACTCAGGAAAACGTATTTTATTGTGAATTCGGGAGATGCAGTCCGGACGACGACCTGAACGCTCGGCGTCTTGATTGCCGCTGAACTCTTATCTGCGCCGCCCTGGGAGCTGCAACGACAACAGAACAGAACAGAGTACAGAAATATTAATAAACAGGAGATGGTGATGACATGCTTGCTCCCACAGGTTTCACTACTAATTTGCCAAATTAATTGTTTCATTTCACACTCTTATACAATATTTAAAACAATATTCCCCTACTTTCATGGTTTGGTTAGTAGACACACACTGCTGTCTGTCGTTTGCGTATTGAGTTGTGGAATAACAACATGAATTTTGCAGTAAAGGTAGTGCATAAACAACTCTACCCATCCCGTGTGTCATTCGGCGCTGCTCAATGCTGATGTACAGCGCCAGCTTTAATATTGTAGCAGGACGTCCTTAAAAATGCCCTTTCAGACCAAACTTTCTCTCTTGTTCTCTGCAGAGCAACCAGAGGTGGAGCGATGCCACAGCACTGTGAAAGTCCTGCACTCAGAGTTTTACTTAAGTAAAAAAGTATATAAGTATTAGCATAGAAATATAAGTTAACTGGCAAAACTTAAAGTATGCCGCTTTCTAAAACAACATATTTTTAATGCAATAAGCCATTCATTCCTTCCTTTTCTTCTTTTCTTGATGAAAAATACAGAATAATTTCTTATATTTTGTATTTTAATCTGAATCTGAAGGCACTTAAAGTAAAAAGCACCATATGTGCCTCTGGGTGCGTGCGGCGCTGCAGGAAACTGCACAACTCAAAGCGCATTAACTTCACTCATGTCGCTGCAGAGTAGTATCTAAATAAATGTACTCGGTTACTTTCCTCAGGACTGTCTGCGGCTGAGTGTGATGAATGTTTGCGAGCGCTTGCTCCGTATTATGCATTTTGTTACATGGGGTTGTACAATCTTATGATTATGTTTGTGGCACTAGAGGAAGATGCTGTCACCGCCTCCAAACGATATGAATGCGTGCTGTTTGTCACTCGAGCCCGGGCCATTTCTCAGGGGTATTTTCCCATTTATGACAGGATTTATTCTCTCTCCCTCTCTCTCTTCTCTCCTCTCTCTCCCGCTCTTTCTATTTCTTTAATATATGTCCTGACTTGCGGGCACTTCCTCATTATTCCTATCTTGATATCTGCCACTGTTAATGAGTGGAGGGACTCGAGTTGCAGAGTTTGAGCATTTGGATTAATGTGGGCTCTGCAGCGGGGGAAGTTTGGGAATAGTGCGTGCTCTCTCAGTTCATTACTGTGGATATATGACATTTTAAGGCTGTGAGACGCCAGGCTAATGATGCTCCCCGGTAAACACTGGAGACCGCCAGCCACTGCACCTGAGAATGTTCTTCTAATAGCAGGGATGTCAACATGGTGACAAGTCCACTTCCTCTGCATCCGCTGAGCCGCTGCATTTCCTTTTTTTCACGGGTAGTGAGTCTTTTTTCTGTTAGACTGATAATAGACGTTTTTTTAGAGTGCGTGGGGTGAACGATAGCAGGAGAACCTTTGTTGCGTAACAACTTAACATATAAATATGAATATAAATCAAATCTGTGTTAAATTTTGAGAATAGCTCACGGTTTCATGCAGGACGTCACCTCTAAATACCCTTAACGCGGTAACTTTTGCCGAACAGCGCCCACTGCGGCCGCTAGAGGCAGTGACAGCGTGATGCCACATTGACATTCTGTGTGTCTCCCAAGATTCTCTTGAGTCAGCTGCTTTAGAGACGTCAGCATTAGGTCACCCGACTGACAGTGCATGGAAAGGGGACCACAACATGAATGTATAAAGGCATTATGTTCCGAGATGACACCGCATTCATTCCAATGACAGTTCTCCGCTGGGCCCCGGCTGCTGAAAAGGTTCTTCAGGCATCAGTGCTTTGGGACCCATAGAGCATGGAAATAAGAATCCGTCCTCGCCCGACTCCACTGAATTGCATAAAAATAATAAACTGATATGGCTCTTTGATTACCGCTTTCGCTTTTATTGGACCTTACTGGATCTATGACTCTCATATTGTGTCTGTGTTTACATTTTTTTTGTGTGACCCTATGTATATGCCAGATAAACACCTGCTTACTCATAAATTATGCAAATTAAGGTGATGCAGTGTTTGTAGCTCCCCTTAAATGAGTTCACGAAGACAATCAAAGTGGTCGGTTTGGTGTGTTTTGAGGCCAGCTGCGATTGTGGCAGCTGCAACAAAAGTCACCGCGGCCACGCTCATGGCCGCCAGACCCCAAAAGTCGTCATCAAAATGTCGTTTTGCATCAATCGCAACGTGGCACACGGCGAAGACATCAAATCCAGAGTGCTGCGCTGAGCAGATTCTCCGTGCAGCACGCTGGACGACGCAGAGAACCACAGTCCGTCGACAGTAAATCGCCTGCCAGCGCTTTTGGGGGAAGGCCTCCATGCAGGCAAAGCTCAGAAAGTCTATCCCACCTTGCACCTGAATTTACCATGTTATTACCATAGCAACCGATGCAGATATGCTGGTGGTATCTGTAATATGGACAGCCTGTCTTACACGAGGAACAAACCAGAGCTGCCTGCAGCCTGAACAAAGCCTATGACTCATCAAACTGACTCAGCAACATCGGCTACACAGCACTATCTGACGTTTGCAACCGTTAGCCGCCACAAGCTGCTGGCTGTACAACGCACAAAGAAAGGGTGTGAAGGTGGGGGGGTTGCATCAGAACTGGTTCAGTGACGGAGCCGTGAGTTTAAACGAGGGGCCAAGTGGTTTGTAATAGTTTATAGTATTACTACTTTATTTTGCGGTGCACATGAGGAAATTTCATTATTTCTGCATTAAAAAACACTTTTGTAGTCAATGCATCTCACTCCAGGTGTTGGAGAAGAATGGATCCACGAGGAGCTGCTGCATGGACCATAGCTCGTCGGATAAAAAGTATCGTCAGTCACCTCTTTTCATTTGCCTGTTAGGTATGAATTTTTTATTCATACTAGTATTGATTTGGCCATGCAAACACGAAATGGGCAATGAGGGATTTGTTGAAAAGCATTGATCACCGCAGAGGCCTGACAGCAACCTTTTTTTTTTTTTATTATTTGAAGTAATGTCATTGTGCAAATGGAGGTCATATTTCAACTTTATCGAGTCCTGCCCCATCGGCGCGGCAGCAACATGGAGTCAGCATAAAAAACACCTTCGGGTAGCAAACCCGACCTCTCTTTTGGGGATAAAATATGCCATCTGAACACAAGAAGTATTTATCAAGCCTCAAATTGATAATGTCAACAGCCTGGCCCCGGCATCGCCAGCAGCACAAGCCAAACTGCTTCACATTTGTGGCTGACCCAGTATAACTCCAGCCCGTTTCACAGAAAGCCTTTGCTTGAGCCGGAGACAAATTATCTTTTGATTTGAAATGGACCATTTCCTTAAATACCTGTATTCCTAATGAGTCCACCCCGCCCCCGCTCTTCCCTGTTCTCGCTCGCTGCTTGTCTTGCTATTAGTGTCCAGGGAACTAGCAGCGAGCTGCCCGACTGCCTGGCTGCCTGAGTGATTAACTAAGGCTTGGGGCTGACAGGCTAGCTACCCCTGATAGAAGCAGGAGGGGGATAATGTGGGGCTCTGTTTAGCAAGGCGGAGAGGACAGGAGAAAATAGTGGATGAGTTCGAAAAGGAGCAGAGAGGAGGAGGCAGAGATGATAGAGAGGAGAACAAATGGACAGAGTGAATGCGGGGTGAGAGGAGGAGAAGGAGGAGTGAACAGAGGGGTGGAAAGCCGGTGGAGAAGTGAGGATGAAAATAAGGGGAAATCACAGCTGAGGATGCTAAAAGGGAGGAGGGCTTCTTAAAAGGGGATGTAGGCTGTGAAGTAAAGGATGATGGGACATCACAGAGCGGAGGAGGCACGAGGGAGGGAAGTGATGCACAGGACTGCAGGTGGAAGTCCCCTGTGAGAGAGCAGTTAAGTCTATGTAGTGATAGGGACTCAAGCAAAACTAATGATCTCGTCCAATTGAGAATAGGCCATCTGAGACTAGCATATAGCTAATGGATGGTGCAGCGAGGCTGTGCAGGTGTTTCAGATAGCCTTTAGAGGAGTTCTCCCTTAAGTCTCCCTATGTATAGCACGTCTGTCGGCATCGCCTTCCTCCGGATCGGACGCTCATCTGCCGCGTTTTTGTTTTCTGTGCCAAGCCGCTGACTGCTGTGAATCAAACCGACAGCCGCGGGTTGAAGTCCACGACGCGCTGACGGAGGGGGGGGGGGGGCGCAGCTTTAGAAATGATTCAGTGATGAGCCGCGAGTGAAAACAGGTTCATTAGCACGACGGAGCAGCTCGTGACGAGAGACCAAAATAAATAAATAAATAAATAAATAAAATAAATCGGCGACTTCTACCCGTTGGCCCGCACGTGTCAGTTTTGTTCCGATGAACACTTCTCAAAACAGCCGAGTCCCTCAGGGCCTCTTAATTGACACCAGCTATCAAGATGTAGCAATTAAAAATTTCCATTTATAACTCGGGCTTTAACACTGGCTGGGAGAATTCAGGCTTTGAAGCCGCGTTTTACCCATTTGTTATGACATGTTTGTATGTTTACGTCAGCCATATGAATTTCATTTTCATTCACAATGAGAGCGTCTGGATTATTTGTTTACGCGGGGCTATTCTGCAGCAGTCGGCGCCCGGCTTCCCGTACAGCCGAGCATCCTAATTCTCCATCATTTTCCCCCCGAAATGAACGACTGCACAAAGCCATCGGTCAAGAAAAGATGAATGTTACAGTGCCAGCGTTTTTCTCAATCATTATGCATTAGCTGTAAATAGAGAGTATATCACACCCACTTTCTTTTTCCCCTCTCTCCTCCTAAAAAGCCGGGGGAAGTCCAACAAGTTTGGTGGCGGCGACTATTGAAAAATTCTGAGGGGACAGATAAGATTCAGGACTGGAGTAGCCCGGCACATTAATTTTCTTTTCTATATGAAATCATGGTGGCAGCATTTTCCCCCCCTAGAAAATGCTTGCCTCTGTATTTTGTCACCTTATTAGTGTCTTCCTGTCCCGCTGCTGCTGCGGGTACTTTCCATATATGACAATCTGACAAGCTGTGGAAAGCCACTGGGCACTTTTAGGTGAGAGAGTGTCATCGAGGAGGGATGGGAACGATGTTGAAAAATAATAAAAGTCTGCACTGGGTGCAGCCTATGGGGCCACATCTTCATTTATGCTTCGGTACCCCTGGTTACTGTAATTTGCGTCGGTGGATATTAAAGACAGTATTCGCTGACAATTTGCCAGGAAGAAGAACGCTGGTTAAATTCATATTTCAAGTTGCTGCAACAGGAAAAAGGAAACTTACACTTCTGAAAACTAATGCGAGCCCTCCAATGCATTTGTCTCTTGTCTCCATTACCAGAAGCCTGTGCAGAGCGTACACACGCGGCCTCGCACTCGTGCACTTCCTGCTCTGGTTTTATTAAAATCGTTATCAGCCGTTCTCCCACTTTTCTCCCCTAAAGTGAGAACCAGCATGGGGGCGGGAAACGACTTCAGAGGAAGTGTATAATGAAAACTCTGCAAAGGGTGATTCACCAGCTGGGATCAAAATACTGCAACCTGTCATTTTCCATCTCAGCTCCTCTTCTGCCATTGTCCTTTGAAGTCCTCTCACAGGCATTAAATCACGGTTAATTAACAGAAACAGAAACATTAATGGCAGCGGTGCAAATCACGGCATTGAGAAGCCATTAGGGGGCACGTGCGCAAACCGGGGCGGCCATTGATTAAAACTAAAAGTTGTCAACTTTGAATAAGTACAAAAGGAGGCCTTTGATTGTGGACTTTCATTACGGGATATTTACTGCACACGCGCCAACATCTAAACAGAGGCAGCGTTGAAAGATGCACAATTCATAGGCGCTATCACATCCATGGCTGCACCGAGGAAGACTGACGTGTATGCCTTTGCACAGTGCAGCCAATTATTTCCCTTCTGCAAGCGAGCACTGCTGTGCTGACTCTCAAACGCTGACACATTCGGCGCCGGCGTTTGAAGAATATTTCCCCCTCCTTCACCTTCACACTCTCTAAGAAAACAAAAAAGCTGCTTCGAGTGCGCGCCTTTGGAATCAACTCATTTCAATCAGGCTCGCAGGGAGATCTCTGGAGCTTTCATTACAAATACCTTTAAAAGTTGCAATTATTATATTTATCCTTTCGCCTGTGTTGTCGCTGAGACCCTGAGGAGAAGCGCGAGGTGGAGGCTGCACGCAGGCAGGGTTCAGACCGCAGAGATGATGACAAAACGGAATCGAGCCCGGGGCCCAATCCTCCTGCATCACATGCGAAAAATAGGGTTCACATTAACGTCGCTGGAGCATGAATCCATACCCACATCAAATCAACCTTTAGCTCTCCTCATTGTAAACAATTTAAAACACTGCCTGATGGGAAAAGGCAGGCAGGCATCTGTCACCGCAGCGCCTCGCTCCCTCTCAAGCATATTCAAAGACCTTCTAAATCTGCCTGACTAATCATCAGAACGATGACAGTTTCTTAAAAGCCGATGATCATACGCCGGCTTCGCCTGCGTAGATGTTTTTTGCCTGTTTCGCCCGAGGGGGAGCCGGAAAGATCTGAGAATCCCTATCTCTGTACCCCATCCACTTCTTAAAGCTTTTTTTGTTCCTTGTTAATAATAATAATCATAAAACCTGCCCACATCACGACGCTGACATATACAAACAACGCATGTGGGTCAGGGAGCACGTCACGGCGTACATATACGTTTTAATGTTGGATCGCTCCTTTAAAAGCATAACGGTGGCTTTTAGTGGAGACACTTTCTTCTGAGGCGTTTGTAACATCAGCACACCTCAGAATCACTTCTTTCTTTTGCCCATTTAGGGACTTTGAACAGCTTTCCACTGACGTCAATTGATTTGCAGAGCTACATCCGCGGCACTGCTTCACCTCCATGAAAAACAAAAGCAAGGCCGAGCAAGAGACGCCTATTCTACATATCAGTCAGCAAACCACAATTAGGGAGGGAAAAAAACAATGACAAGCTGTCGCTGCGCTGCCTTCGCCCCCCTACCACAACGCACAGCGTGATCCGCTGGCTGGCTGGCTGCTTTCGTCTGACTAAATGCTGAATTTATGAGTCTTTAAATGAACGCTGTACGGAGGGAGGATTTACATCCTGCTGTGGTGACTTAAAGTGTTTTTGTTTAGCATTTGCTCAGACAAGATGACAAGTTGAATATTTATGATTTGTCTTAATTTGCAGAGGGAAACTTTACAAAAGACCTCAGTATATTAGCTTGTCCAAACGCCCGTCTGTACTTGCTAACTATGCAAACCAGCTTGTCCGTTGACTGAGATTGTAATGATGGACGCTAGCTTTTTAAAATTAATTTTATTTTATTTCATTGTATTTTATTTATTTATTGCTTTTGCTATTTTTTTATTTATTTAAAAGGCCATCGGCAGCTGCAGGAAGTAGTGCGCCCTTTATTTAGTGCCCTAGTACAGATAGGAGGCTTTGCATTGCAGCGTGTCAATAACAGGACAACAAAGAGCACACGCTTTAATGATATATATATATATATACATACTGGTATATATATATAAAAAATGTGATTAGCCACAACATATGTTGGATGGATTAAAATCACACAAATGTCGATGGCAGCAGATCAAGGCGAGGACAGGAAGTCGAGCCGCAGAGAAGAAGCATTTCTACGGAAGCTGGGCAGGTTTTTGTCTGGGATGCCGTTGCGTCGATGCTGGACGTCGGGCGTCTATTTTGACATCTGCCGTTCAGCAGCTGTGTATTTAGAGCTGAAGACTGTGGAGGTTGTGGGCGACGCGGCACATCGGACCTCTGAGGTGTTCTTTAACGCACACTTGAAACAACATAACTACACAAGTGTTGCTCGTACCTTAACAAGCGTGTTAGTTTGCTTGACAGACATGCTACAACAGGATATAACCAGCGATTGTTGGGTCTGAACGTCTAATGGACCATTTTTAGTTGACGCTGTTGTTGACCTCCTCCGTCACAAGGTCCAACTAACATTTCTGCAGTGTCTTCCAGACTGTCAGAATCTAGATTTTAAAAATACTGCTTCTTATTAATCCCAAAAAGACTACAAAAGATCAGCCATCACTGCATGGTGGGCGTTAATTAAATCCAAATATAGTGAAACTGCTCTTGGCTACAGTTCTGCGCAGACGTGAACCAACAGGACACAATATCTTAAATTAAATGGTTTTTAAATTAAGCCGTTGTGCTTAATGACACTTGAAGCAGCATTTTGTTTTTTTGTTTAATTCTCTTGTTCTATTGTTAATGTCTTATTTTATGTTGTATGTAGCTTAAGCTGCCTCTCCTTCTTTGATTTAACCTAAGGACTCGATATTTCGATTCATGAGACCTGGAGGCCTTTTCTGCATGTGTGAATACAGCTAGCGATCAAAAGAAACACTTTTACAGTCTAACCTGTCAGAGTCACAGCCCGCTTACATTAAAGTCTTGACGTTTCAAGTGTTCGTCGGCGCCTCCACCTGCTGATGCACACCAAGGACAGCATGGGGAACAGGGTTAATAGGGTTCAGGTGCCGTTCATACCTGCAAACGTCAAGCTGATTGCCCCGTGGTCAATGAACTTCCCGAGTTGCTATGAGAACAAACATCTCAAGAGCATGACAGCAGGACAGTTAAGTACAGTAAGCCATGCAGGTGTTCAGTCTAGCGGGTGCAAGCTTTGTCCATAAGGGTATCTAGTAAGATGCATTCTACTGTGTTTGTGGTCTAGTTACATCAAGGTTTACAGAAGGGCCTCTTTGCTACTTGTTACCACAAATTCAAAGAATCAGAAGCACACCAGTGACCTGTGGGTGGGTCACAAATTTACCCAGGATTATAAGAGAAAGCCCCGCTCACTCGGGAACTCCTCCCTGGGAACACTGGCAGTCTTCGTTTAGTCAATGCAGACTGGTCCCAATTATCCCAGTTTGCCACAGCTTTGGTGTTTGAGTCCCACGACTCGCTCGCAGGCCCAGGAGGTAGGATGGGATGCAGTGCAAAACAACAAGAAAGCATCCTGCAACGTTCAGCCACCAGAAATCAACCAGGGGGACTTTTAAACAGGGTTTGAACAAACCTTGCAGACCAATTCCAAAGCTTATTGTACCTATTTGTAACTTAGACACCTAAACATGAAACGATAGGGCCCAAATGGCTTTAGAAGCACCACAAGTAGCCTCCCAAGGTCCATCAATCCATCATCCTTGAGCTTGTATCATTGAGTTTGTACTGTGAGCAACCCACAGTTGACGACAAAGTCCCACAGAGTTCTATGCACACATGGTTTTGCAGTCATATTTCCATTAAAAAGAAATAATCCCGTGGCTCCTGACGCTCTCAGATGTTTGAGTAGATGCAGACGTTGGTGTTTGTGTTACAGGTGTCGGCCTTGACTCTACCTGGCTTTATCTGAGGGTGCGCCAAACGAGTGGCAAGGTGGGGGTCTGTGCAAATGATGCAGCAAGTCACAAAGGAAAAGGCTGGACTGCTAATGAGGCGATTCAGGCAGTTCAGGAGAACATGAGTTTTCTGTGGGTGGAAACACTTTTCGGTGTGGACTTGAAGCTGTTTACATACATTGAATGTCACATGGAAAATTAAGGTTTTGTCATCCAGTAACTAAAAAACTAATTATAAATAGTTGCAATTAAACATTTTTTTCATTTGGTTATTAAAACGTGTAATGCCTACACAAAAAGCAAATGCAGATAATGTATACAGAATAGAATAGAATAGAATAGAATAGAGTAGAATAGAAGTACTTTATTAATCCCCAGAGGGAAATTGTGTTGTTACAGCAGCAAAAGAAGGAAACAAAAACTAATAATAACATATAAATAAAACAAAATAAGATAAAATATTGAAAATATAAATAAAATATAGAACTAAAATATGTACATTAATAAGTGTACAGTGTGTTGCGCAAAGGTGAACGATGTAAATTATTGTATATTTCTAAACCTGTTTTAATTAAGGCATTTAATATCTTCCATGCCCAATGACCTAAACATTAGAGATACATAGTTACACACACACACACACACACACACACACACATAAATACCTGGACTCAAAGGAAACTGAATAAATAGCCTTCAGGTTGCAGAAGTCTTTGAACGTCATTATCAGTGTTGCAACAAGAAAAAAAGGTTAATTTACTGTTTCGCTTCAAAATACTGAAAGGAGGAGGGTTAAACATTATGCATGCATAGGTCTGTGCATGCAATGAATACCAGGTTATTCATTTTAAAGCACCATTGAAGTCACCACTGGCACGAATATAAGTTGCGTATTACTTCACACGAGACTTAATTAAATGTTAAATATTAAAATGTGATTGTGAGACACTGAAATGTTCAATATGCATATAAAAAAACCCCATAAAAATCTAAACTGAATCGGCCCTGATTCCAGCATCAGCCCTGATAAATCCATTCATTCGGTAATGCCGCAGCAGTACAGATAACCATTTCGTTACAAATGATCTGTTCTTTCTGTTTAAGTCCAGGCAGAACGCACCTAAATGCATTTGTCTTACTTGCACTAAATGAGATTTTAGAATAATATCGTTCCCTCTAAGTGACCTATTTCACAGCTTTTCCCACCTCTTCCTGCTGCTACAGTACAAGCACAGCCTCTCTCGCCTTTTGATACTAATTCACATTAGAGCACAGTTGTCTTGGGAGGCAATCATTCACGACGGCGCTGCGGTGACCCATTCCCCGGCAAGGAGAACGACTTGAAGAGCAGCGGAGATGATTTCATGACTGCACAGTCCACCCACCTTAACTAATGACTTGGAAGTAACGGCCTCCCACAATTTTTGTATTTTTCATTGACAGTCCACGTTACAGCCAGCAGCGTTGCAGAGAAACTAGACTGTGATAAAGGCAGAGACAGATCGAGAGGGAGAAGGAGGGGAGTTCGGATATTAAATTGGTTCCCGACATTGCTTGCCTTTGTCTTTGAGTATTTATCATGCACCCGATGAGCGATTTCAACCAATTACATTCAATTGCAGCTAATTTGCTAAATTAATTTATTTTGGAGAAGACACAGAGATTACATTTTTATCTCCATAATAGGGAAACATTTATTACTGTCATTTACTATTAACATCAGCTTGTTTTCTCTATAACATGGGAGCCTGCTGCTTGCAACTTAAGCCAAGGTATAGTTTCTGTGATTATGTCATGCAGCAGAGTCGCTAAGTGGTTGCCACTGTTGCCCTTTAGGCTCGAGCCCTGACTGGGACAGGCTCACATCCTCATGTTTGCTACGCTACACGCAAGCTAACTAGCGCTGCTTGTGTGTCTGCGAGTGTTTGGAGTGGCTGTGTGTGTCCAGTCTGACTGATCTCAGAGCTAAACAGCAACTGTTGTTGTTTTTCTCGTTTTCGTCCAGTCTCCCTCATATTAGGCTTTGTTTATAAAGAGGACTCATAAAACCTCCAATCAATGCGACTTTCTCACTCAAACTGACACATTTGGAAATTGTTGTGGACGCGTCTTCACCTCCCTCCGCGCTGCCTGGAGCAACTTTGCATCTGTTCGCACCCGTTGGTAACTCTCCATTGATTTTGCATGCAATTACACACACCTAAAAAGTGCCTCATAGGGCGGGTGGGAATAAAGCATTGCAAACTGACCTGATTGCAACGGCAAGTCAGCATTGTTTGCCTTTAACCAACCTTAACCAAGTAATTCCAGTTGCCTGAAAAAACAAAATGAATTAAACTTCATTATAATGTCATTAATTTGGGGGATGAATGGGTTCTTGTGGGGACACGATCCCCGATGCTTGCAAAATAACCAAACTGCATTCCCCTTGTTAACCCGCCATCCCTTTTGGTCTCCCCTGAGATCACTAATAGGCAGACCATGGTCTGGATCCGGACTCCTTTCTAGCCTTTCCATTTTATTACCACACATTAGATGTATATATAAAAGGCAATTTCACTGTTTGTTTGTTGTTGTTTTTTTTAATTTGGGCATTGAAAGTCTTCCCCACACACGCCTCAAACATCAGAGGAAACGGGATGAACAGACGTTGGCACCACGCTGCAAAAGCACTCATTCGGTCCTTGAACGTCATTATCGGTGCTGCAAGAATGAAAGGGGAGAACAATTAAGTCACCGACATGCTTAACATTACTGCAGTCGAGGGGGGGGGTTAGACATAAAACAGATACTACTTCACATCAATAAGCACTTCTGTGTGCTCCACAGTGTGGTCCTGACCATGGATGCTTGTTGTTGAATATCAGGTTTTCTTCTTTTTAAACAATGAAGAGAAATTATTCTTCTGCTTCTTCACCTTCGTCACAAATTACAGGGTATTTATCAGTTTGTTAAATATGAAACTGTGACTGTGAAACACCGTGTTAACAAAACAAATCGAGCATTAGGTTGGGAACACTTTATTTGGTGTATTACACACAAGTATTTAACCAGGATAATGATCCTCACCTAACCATGACCACATGATTTAGCAGTCCACACCTGAAAACAAGTTGGATGCAGGACACGAAGCGCACTCTTCTGTGTTAAAGACGGAGTGCCACTCGCCCTGACCTCTTCTCTACAGCTCCTCGGCAGCGTAGGGATGTCACACTTGGAAAAGCTTGTCGATATAGCAAGTGTGCTTCTTGTAAAACATTCAGCAGCAAAGGGAGTTGCATACAGGAGATGGGGTTGGTAATTTGGTGTCCATTACCAGAGCAATGCTTTTGGGTGATGGCCAGCCACCGAGGTAAACATCAATTTAGAATTATTTCAAGAAACTTCAGCGTCTCGCCTCAGTCGAGATCTTACGCCAGTAAATTAACATTACTGGCATCATCACCAAGCTGGAGGGTATGAACTTGTTTTGTCTACAGTATGGACTTTTTCTGCAGCATTACATTGAGCAAATGTGGTATACCGTATGAATAAAACATGCTCACTATTTCTTAACACATTCATGCAGAGCCACAGTTCAGTACAGTGCTCTGGTACCTCTGCCTCAGGAATATAAACATGCTATTTGAATGCATTTCTCCCTTAAACGTACTTCACAGATATTCTGCTCAGATCCTCGCCCCACCTTTTTATTCCTGCTACGCTCCACATACTTTTTTTTTTGGGACTCTGTGCAAAGAATCTAAGTTGCATGTTTCTTGCAATTAATTTGCTTCGTTTCTGTCTGCATTGTGTTCGCCGAAGGTGTCTACCCTTAAGGTTTTATAAATATTCAGACACAAGGTCAGAGTTTCAGGGCTGGAGACTTTTCATCAGAGGATGTCTTAACTTAAAAAGACAAAGTAAATGCTCAGCTGCAGTCCTAAATTCAAAATTGTTACTCAAAGCTGCACTAATACATATTTTTATTTCAGCGGGTGTTTAGTTAACTGTGAAATATGTGTTATAGTGATGAACCCACTGAGAATTATCAATGGTTTTGAGGCTCACAGCTTTATTGTTTCAGTTGAGTGTCACTGCTCATATGTAGGCAGTTGTATTCAGTGGCAGTCTGGTAGCTCCTAAGGGTTGAGCTGTGCTTTAAAAAAAACCCCACTGTCCTTTGTTTGTCTCGTTCTTTGGTGTGGTAGTCGGGGGACGAAAGTTACAGTGCAGCGAGGGACGGCTCACACACAGAACAATAAAGGAATTCAGACAAGAGCCTGGATTTTAAATTTTTCCATTTGATGCGTGGCACGGCTGTACAGACTGTGGAAAATGTGAAAGTAAAATGCACAGAGTGCAAAAGTGCAAATGTTATTGAGTCCATATTGGCCTTTCTTCAGCGTGAACTGAGTCACCCTATATGTAGGTTACTCTGCAGCTGCACCTAGTTAAAGACCTACAACTGGAGCCAGTGAGTTGAGTCATTACAAACACATGGGATTGACGCATTCTCATATACACTCTAATGTAAATACATCCAAATGTTAGCTCGCACACAGGGAGTAAAACCCACTACTGTGGAAATACTATAGCAGGAAACAGGTCATATTTAATTCATCATTACAGCCTCTCTGGGGGTATAGCATTTTAAGGTACAAAATACAGTATATCCGTATTAGCACTGGAATAAAATGTGATAGCTTTGTCTAGCAGCTAGGCAAAGTTAGCATGTTTCCGTGGATACATTAAAACACAATGCAGCGTATAGTGATTTCCTATGGGAGGTGGTGGTGACCAACCACACTGTACTTTACTTTTCAACCACACCGTTTGCTTCTAAGAATAAAGCAGACCATGTATGTATAGAAACAGGAAGTGTAATACATATTTAATCACTCTTAATGGCAGGCTCTGAACACTATTTACCATTTTCATTATGATTTACCTTGCACGAGAAGATTAAGGAGCCCTCTCAGTAACCTCAGAATTGGTCCTGTGGGGTCTAATTATTGTACAGATTGTACTGTTTTGAAATGTGCCATTTCACTTTCCTTTGTGAACGCCTGTTTGGGGAATGTTTAGCGCACGGGTAGCATTCCTTTTCATTTTCTAATTTGCAGTTCTCGTTCTTGCATTATTTACAGGATCTATATGAATCCCCATCTGATTGCTTCTTTTATTTATAAGCCGGAGTAATAGATCTGTTACGTTTAACTGGGGCAGAGGAGAACACTTCTAACGCCACCGTGTTTTATCTCCTGCTTTACAGCAAGTGTTTTATGTGTTAAACACTGAATAGGAAAACGGGGTGCGAGCTCAACTTAAAAAAAAAAAAAATCTTAATTGCTTTTTAGTTAGTGTTTGCGAACAATAAGTCAATTTCTCATTTCAAACGAGAGGATAAACTTAGAGGACCCATTATTTAGAAGACGGATGAGAAGGTGCCTTAACGCATGGCAGTGAAGCAAGCACACGAAAAATTGCATTATCACTATTTTACTTGTTTGTCTTGGGTATGGCAGCTGCTAAAAAAAAAGGTGTAGAGCTCGCTGTTGCTCATGTACAGCCGCTTACAATGATGAATGAAAGATTATGGCCGCCATGCGTTAGAAGATGTTAGCTTGACTCGGGTTTAACAGCAATCTTTCACCCACACTAGTCGGTACTGCAGTAAGCTTTTATTAAACATGTAAATGATGTTTAATAAAAGCAGCGAAACCAATGTAAACATACTTCATTGCACGTGAAAGCACTGCACTCTTACTTGACTAATTAGTGCGAATATCTGATTAACTGACTGAACATAATGTCAGAGGAGTTGCTTCCAGGGACAAACAATCTGTTTCCCTCGGCTCTTTTAGTGTCTTTTAGCTTGTTTTGGTTTTATGGCCCTCAGCTTTTCATTTTTTCCATTCACTCTCATTACGGTCACTGTTTTCCGTCATAAACACACATTTCGCTACCTCTCCAACACCAGAAGGCAGGCAAACACAGTTGGTGTTTAGCTGATGAACAAAGTGGAACATTTAGCGAGTAAGGAACCAGACTTTTCTCCTAGGAGTTCAGACCACAGCGCGGAGGAAGAGTGAAAATATGGATTATATTCATCATGTGACCAGAAACACACCTCAGAAGTGATGGCATGAGTTTTATCATATGTCAGTCATACGGGCATGTAGCCACCATGATGCTGCTCACTGAACCCTGAAGTTTGTCATTTTGTCTTTCGCTCTTTTGTTTCTTAAGTTGTCAAGTTTGCTTCTTCCATTCAGTCCCTCACAACCTTCAAGACGCTGCTTGAGACCTTAATGCTTTCAGAACACCTCCTCACGCAATTGTGCACTATTACTTATCAATTAAAAAACAAAACGATGCACTTGACATCAGCACTACCTGTCGACATCTTGGTCCTGGGCTCAAAACATTTCTTAGTTCTTATTTCTCTGTTGCTTCTCCTGCCTAGATCTTTGCTTGTGTTGTACTAGAATTAAGAGGATTTCTGTCCTCGAGCCCTAAAACGTACCCTCTTATTGTCTAGTTCGCTCTAAATGGAACCAGAACGAGCAAAACATTTCTAATGCTCTATCAAAGATGATTAAAACTAGCAAAATGTTGACTGAGGTACTAAATCAAGTGAGGTGAAGGTAAACTTTAGTAGACTTCTGTACATCTTTTAGCATTTATTCACCCCCAAGTGACTAAAATAATAATTTGTATTCAATGAATACTGTTTTAGATGTTAGAAGTATTAATAACGCAGAACGCCGCCTTTGAGAGTGTTTGCAACCGACATGCCTGTGAGTGACAAAGGTTAACAGCGGGTTGTAACTGCACGTTTAGTTGTGTTTCGGCGAAGGTATGATTGTTTGAAACAAGCTGACTGACAGGCAGTCAGCCGCTTTGAGAGGTGAAGCCAGGACGCCAGTGAAATCCATTGTAGCTGCAGTGAATCCCGACTATAAAGATATAAACTTTCAGACCCACAGTTTAAACTTACAGGTCGCTGCGATGCTGCAGTAGGTCTAGCTGTCAAAGAAATGTAGCATAGTAAAAGATAACACATTTCCCTACGAGATTATGTCGAGTAAAGTACGACTACCTCACAATTACACGTTTGCACCACCACTTTTGCAGCAACCACTTGGAAAACTTAAGCATTCCAGTCCAACGCAAGAGCAGCCGTCCACCATGCAGCCAAATTTAAACTGACTGTGACATACAATGCTGGGCTTGGCCGTCACAGTGGTATTACACTCTATTTTCTCATATCACAACTAATAGGCTAAAGCAACCAAGGCACGTGGAGGCACATTTGTTAACTCACTGAGCAACATAAATTCATCTGCGCCCTCATCTAAATGACTAAAAAAGTCATTTATTGCTGCGGATCCTCCTGAGCTCCCTGCAGGGGATCGGAGATGACAAGAAAATGAAAGCCCTGACAGCATGTCTGCGCTTATTTGCTATGTTGTTGTGCATCTTATGATGAAAAAATCCTGGAAAGGGCCTAAATTGAAGAAAAGTAATTCATTTTGCTTTTCTAGTTGATGAAGCATCATACTTCATCAGGGTCATCCACTTCACGGCAGATGAAATTGATCTGAAGGCAATAACATTTTAGCTTCTGACGAGAAACAAGTCACTCAAAATAAAGCTGGCGCAGTATGCAAATAGAAGACGGTAGTTAGATGGTAATTCAAGTCTGTCGCGGAGCAGAGGCAGGAAATGTCAACAGCTGCATTAAAGTAAAAATGATATCTTCATTGTTTAAACATATTAGTTAGTGGTGTGTTTGCACGCTATTTAGGACTTCTCCTTTTAGCATTATTGAATGCACATCAGCTACGCTACACAGGCATCCTGATAGAAAGGGCCAACTTTGCATAATTAGCAACCGGGGTGGAAGTTGTGAAAGATCAAGCAGAATAAAAGAGCAGTGGTGCATGCGTCTGTGTAATGCTCACCTCTGACCACCGCGCTGCACTCACAGTAAATTAGTCGAGATGCTTTCACAGATCACTAATCCACTGCATTCCAGGGAAATTAAGAAAAAGGAAAAAGAAAAAACAATAAGCCGGCTGAAAAGAGTTGAGAGTCTATAAAACATTTCTCAGACGTCTTAACCTTGTAACCACTTGAGCCTCTGGAGCAAGAGAAATTCGGTTTTCCCTCCTAATTCGCAAAATGCAACGTGATGGTGTTTTTATACAAATCCTGAGAGGTAGCCTGTTAGCTTGGCTGACCCTCTAACCTCAAAGCCACACATACCTGTAGCTACGCTGAGCTAGCTAACTACAGTCGCTGAATGTCAAATGCTCTCGAATAGCATCTATCAACCAGAATGAAGTGACTTTCATTTTACTGTTACTGTGCCTTGGTCCTTTTATCTAGGCAATCAAAAGCAAGTTAAAGGCTAGACCAGAGCTAACAATGCATTATCACATCGCCTCACTGTGTCTGCGTCTGCTGGAGACACATGTGAAAAAGCAGTTTGCAAATCAGTAGCTTAAAGTTTAAAAAGAGCCCGGTTCATAAATCAGGCAAGCGCTGCAGTTTGCAACACATTAAACTGAAGTACGTGGTGGAGTTGTCAGGAAGCTGATGTCAGTGGTGGGTTAATCCATATATGGTGCCATTGTGACTATTTCCAGCAGCAGGACATGCAGTAAACCGTTCTCAGTGATGAAGAAACACGTCACCTAGAACAAGAGCGTCAACAATGGAGGTCTAGCCTGCTAAGGCTTTGGCTACACGGACAATGCCAGTTAGCATGTTCAAATCATTGCTGGTTGTGATCTTCTTATGGGATTTCTTGATGATAAGAAGGATATTGTATATCACCAGATTTTGTTCTTTAAGGGCAAAATCTTTGAATGTTTGCTACGAACCATACAAACTCTGTACCGCACTCTTAACTTTTAAGGTTTACTCAGCAACGAGGCAGCTTCTGTCACTCGTGATCTTAGTGGTAACGTGATTGCTGATGATACGTGAAGCATCAAAGATGTGTTGGACATCACAGGGCGGGTTTGTACGGTTTTAGCCAAACAGCGGGCTGAAACGCCTTACGGAGAGTTTAAGGAGACTGAGGGAAACCACACAGTGTGCTCTCTGCCTGCAAGTGAACCTGAATTACTGCAAATGTAATATTTTCTGAAAGGTTGTTTCAACAGTCCAGTAGCCCTTTAAGCTGAAACTCAGTCAGAAAGAGAGCGGTAGCATAAAAACAGCATTGGACTAAGCAACCCTTCAGCACGTAAAGAGCACTCAGCTGTGTATTCGGCCCCTACTCACAGCTTGGTTTCTTTCCATTAATCTCTCTCTTCTTGGTCCAAACCATGAAAAGGATTTCCGTATTTACTGCTCAGCCTGCACTGATGTGATCGAGACGTATTTTGCGCTGGATTTGCTGTACTGGCGTTGCGTGTCTCTGCAGGACACAGAGGAACCAAATGCAGCATTTTGCGCTCATGCAGTATCAAATATGTGTTATTGAAACTCACTAAGACGCCTCTTTCACAGCAAAATCTGTACATTTAATCCTATTTTGACTGACAGCGCAATGTTCGTGTGCAACCACGTACTCTCAAAGTCGTTACTTGTTGTTGGAACCCGGGATGTTTTGCGCGGCGTCGGCCATTTCTCCGAATGCCTACATCCTGTATGAAAACAAGGGAAGAAGAAAGACATGTCAAAGTGATTTGTGTCTGTTTGAGAGTCCCTGGAGGCTAAAGCTGTTCTGTTGTAAAGCCTGTAAAACACCTCCCAGCTAGAGCGCTCTGTCTCTGGAGGATAGACATGCAAAAACCCTGTCAGCATGTGAGCTTAGAAGAAAGCGAAAGCCATCCTTACCCTAAAACTTTTTTATTTTTAAGAGAATGGCTGAACACAGAACAAAGGAAAATGCTGACAAAGGTGAAGCGCTGAAATGTATTTGCTCCTGTCTTGCGCCGCGTATTAAAAGGCAGGAGAATTTATGAGTGAGTGCAGACATTCGTTCTGTGTTCTTTTCCCCACTCGAGTGTTTGAGTGGGCTCATCTTCGAGCCCATTAGACATATTCACGACGAAAACTGAAGCATGAAACTAATATGCAGCATGTTTCCTCTTGTGTTTGAGCGCTCTTGATGCAAATCAGTGCTAATGATACACAGTGGGCTCTCTGAAGACCATTATCAGGGTTGAGAGTTTCTCTAAAGTATCACTTGCAAGTATTTCAAATAAACACGGAGCCAAGGGTGCATGTGCTTGAATTTGCTGATTGCAATCTTCCTTATGCACAAGTGGAAAGTTGATTGTCAATATATGGTTTCTTTAAAGAGCATTTTACTGATGCGGTAAAGACCTTTTTCATGCAAGGCATTGGAGTTTGGGTGGTGCAGCTTCAGGGTACATTTAATGAATGCCTGCTCACTGGCATGGATTACCGGGACACTTATCATGTTATCAGTTACACCTGTGTCTTTCAAAACGTCTGCAAGGAATATTTCAAAATGAACAATTAAAATGACAATAAATACATCAGGTCTTGCTTTTTTATTTCCTCTGGTTTCATGATGCTTTAGGGAGACATTTAATATATAAAGAGAGGGAGTAAAATACAGGCCCAGGTCAGGAGGTGATGATGAAGTATATAGCAAATAGTATTTATGTCATGTATGTCCATATTAACAATAATCAAAATGAGGAAAAATGGGTTCCCCGCTTATCATATATAATACCGAATGATAAATAATACTTATATTAGTATGCATTATGACAATTCTTGGTTGAGAATTAAGGAAAATGCAGTTTGGGCAAACAGCGACGCACTAATCTTAATACACAATTGGTGAGAAGATGAATGGGAGGAGCCTGAAAATACGAAAAGGCACAATTCATCAGTGCAAACCTTAAAACAACTGAATGGCTGCAATTCCCTGGACTCGCTGGAGCTGCTTGATGTGCAAAATACAATAGAAATGACATAGAAGGATGTTGTGCCCAAGTCTTCTAAGTTCAGGTCTCAGGTCATGGTTTATTCACCACTTGTAATGAAAATCTGCTTGTGGAGGACTAACTTGTGGACCCAGGATACCTCAACTTAAAGTCTTTAAACTGAAGCAAATTACCCAGCATCAGAATTCACAATACCCTTCAGTATGTAATAGGTTTTTCAGTATGTGACCTTTTCAGCCGCTATAAAAGGGACCTCTGCATTCACATGTATGGCCGCCAAGGTGTCAGCTACATGTAACAAGCCCACGCCAGATCATCTCAGCATGATGGATTGTGGACTTCAGGGAATGAGGTGGTGGCACTACTAACAGAATGATGGAATTGTATATATTTCATTCACCATGTCAGTCACAGTAATTACCAACCATTTCTGAGTTGTTAAGGAAAAGGTCAGAGCACCATTAGACAGGGAGCAGGAGATGGCCACAGTTGCACCCTGTAATTTAGATTTCATTTCAGAGGGAGCGGCTATTTCTTCACAAAATGATTGCATTTCCACCCTAAATGAATGAATAGAATTCAAATAGCGTGGCACGTTGTGGTGGGTTGTCTGACGTGTTGTTGTTGTTGTTGTTGCATGAGGTATCTGGGTGTTGATTGTCGAGAACCGCTAATTAACAGGGCTAACGCAGATTTGTGGGTCACGTGGACATTTCTTTTTTTATTTTATCTGCAAATAGGGAATTTCAACCAGTCCTCAGTCAACTGTATATATTACAAAAAATTAACTTTTACCAATGCATTCAACTGGATAATACAGAATTTTATGGAAATATCAAAATAATCAAATATATATATATATATATATATATATTTTAAACATAGTTAAATGGTTATTTGATTCTAATACATTATGTGTTGACATTTAAAGATTCTTGCCATTATTGAGTGACCACTCAGTACTAACATGCAAGGATAATGGCGGAAGCCATCAGTCATCGTTGCCTGAGGTGCCGATCCTCGCATTGGACTATTGACATGACAAGGAAAATGCTGTTTCCTCAAAAACATGTAGCACTTTGTGCATTTTGCACAAATTCAACAGTAAAGTTTTAATTAATTAAAGCGCAGACTTATGAGTGCTACGTCCTACTTTTTGTACAAAGTTGTCACAGACACCAGACTCGAGTGATGAGCGTAATTTTCCCATCAGGGATCTTTCGTTTGACAGACAGCGGACTGACATCCAGGTTTATTCAGGCAAATGCAAGTGAGCTCACAGGAATGAACATCAATACATCAATACATCTACATCGGCTGTGAAGCTGCATCAGCTTATAATTAGCTGTTCCAGTCGCGCTCAAAATGGCTTACATCAGGTGAAAAGAAGTCAGATGCAGGTGAGTAACAAAACAGCTCCTGCATCTGTGCTGAAGACTTCAACATAATGGATGACAACAACAGCAGTAATGAAAAAAAAAAAATCATTTGCTGTAGATGCTTGCTGTATAAAGCTTGTGGATCCTTCATATGAAACATAATGACGTTTCAGCAATCACCAAAGCATGAATATATAATTGTTAATGCATGCAATAGCAGAAACTACCTTGACAGAGTGATTAATAGTTTTCTAAGAATGGAAAGTTACCACGAGGTTCCAATGCCAAAGATATCTCACCGGCGACTGACATCCTTTAAGTGCCTATTTATCAAATTATGTCAACATGGAATATTTCTATTGTAAATACAAGGCAAAAGTAAACACCCTGTCCCCCTGCAAATCATGCACTCCATTAGTGACAATATGTCTTGCTGTATTGACGTGTAATTTAAGCATCTCCTGTAGATGGTCAGTTTGCAAGTGGCCAAATGCACCATTTCAAATACAAGCAGCTGTTGGAATATAAGTGTATGGCGCACTAATGTATGTACGGAGCAGGATATTGGACTGCCAGCGCTGCAATGGAAATGTGTAAAGCTGAATAAATTAAGAAATGCTTGGCAACCTGCCCCAGCTATCAGGAAGGTTAGCTTTAGGTAAAACAGTAAAATGTCACATGCTAATGATGATTAACCACCCCAGACGTCACTTCCTGACTGCCTATCGTGTTTCACTCAAAAACACACCATGATGCAGAAGCTACATGCGTTTAACATCTTGACTTTAACCTGGATGATAGTAACTGAGCTGATAAATGTTAGCAACTAATGCTATTAACCATTTGAGGTATGTAGCATCAAAATCTACAGTGGGTATCACAGAAATCTGCCGCTCCCCTCACTTTTATGGAAGTTCTTGGGTTCAGCTCATTGTTCAGTCCCCAAATTCGCTGCTTTGTTTCACTGTCACTCTTCCCGCGGTGTTGCTTACAGCCCCAGCAGGCACCTGTTTCCAGCTGAAAAGCCACCATTCGCAACCTGCCCAGCACCAAACCGGAGGCGCGCAGTTTGCCAGAAGATGTAGTGCTGAGCAGCTTAAGAGCCACGCGGTCCCTTAGGGAGACCAAAAACAGGCATAGGAGAGAATGAATACTGGACGTAGTTCCACCAAAAACACAATGCAAAATGATAAAAAAAGATGATTCTCCATAACTTCTGGATGTGACCTGAGAAAACCTGCTTGCTATATCAAATTAGAAGGTGATCATGTGTCAGTGTTTCCACACCTTGGCTCAAATGGCCAACAGAATCAGTTATTAATCAAGGTTAAAGATTAGGTATTATAGCTACAGATACAAGTTAGCATAACTTTGTTAGCGCCAATAGCCACCGCAGGCAGGTACATACTCCCTGTGCCTTTGTGACTCTGCACCAGGACCAGTTTTTCTTAAATGAATGGTGTAAAATGTGCTCTGGGCTTGAATGAACGAGTACATTTGTGAATTTGCAGCATAAAAATTAGCCGTGAGCCTCCGCTGAACCCCATCCCTTATTTTTCTGTGCGTTGTGTGTACACCATGGTGCCTTCGGGTAGTCATCAAGTACAACAGACGCAGCACACTACACATGGCAGCTTCATTATATTTCGCCCACAGCTCCAGAAAACCAAGCGGCACTTGTGTATTGAAGTATCACTGCCCGCAGGTCGGCTGTGTGTAAATTACTTTGTGGTAATTTGATTCAACGCAAATTTATTTCGTTAGTTGCGCGTCACCACGGTGTGAACTCACTCAAGTTGCCCCTCTAGACTGTAATGATGCTGCTGTAACCTTAAGGCCACCTTTGGGTTTTAAAAGTGGATGTTTCAAACAGGTAATCGCATCACCGCAAAACAAGTGAGAACCAGTAAACCTGTGGCTTTTGGTTTGTGGCTCCACAAAGGTTCCCCACTCTCCCATGTCGAGAATTTAGCCTGAGGTCCAAAGTCTAAATGTTAATGTTATTGCTTTCAAAAGATTGCCATTATATTAATCTTTAGTGGCTTAATGGAGCTTTTAACAGGTTAAATATTTAGAAATTCTCTAATTTATGAGCATCTTCCACTGGAGGGTCATGGCAGTGGGAATATACAGTTGGTTTTGTGTAAGGACAGGCAGGCGAACGTTGGGTTCAATGCCATCACCTGGTGGTTTCAATTCGATTGATGCCTCCGAGCTATTCAGAGTCTCGAGTTGAAGACGAAGGGTACAGCATGCAAATACTACAAAGAGAGGCACAAGAGTCCAGGTCCATCTCGCCGTGAGGTGACAGTGCCTCCGTGCCTCCTTTTCATAATTGAGTTACATACAGTACCACGGCTGCAGCTCTGCTGATGCAATTGTCAAGGATGACAGAAAAGCGAGTCTACGACAGAGTCTTGAAATTACATCAAGTCGAACTTAATTTCTTTGGCACATTTCATAGGCAGGGATCATTGGGGTCGTCACATGCAGTGTCTCGGTGGGTTTATGGACGCCGACAACCTGACCCAACCTGAGCTCTAAATACCTTTTATTATTCTAAATGTGATATTTCTGCAGAAACAGAGATGTGAGGAAAAACCTGCCTGTGTTTTTCTTTTTTTATGTCACGTCACAGTTAAACTTTGGAAATAATCAGACTATTTCACAAGTTGTTTAAAAGCTAATTAATAGGGGTTTTTTTCCAGGCCTTCATGTGGAAATTAAATGCATGTCCAATTAATTTCCTGACAACTCTTATTATGTCTTCTAGACACTTCACCACGTACCAACGTCAAACGGCGTGCTGCAGTACAGATAAAGTGTCTAGATTTAGAAGCAGCAGTCTGAAAAGGAAGGGAAATACCTCAGGTCGTTTACTTTCCTGCAAAATGTGCGTGTCTATGCCAAATTTGTATGAAACTGACTATTTATCCTGCTCCCCTTCTGCGAAATACGGCCATGAAGATTCTCCTGTTTTAAAGTGAACCTCTTAAAGAGGAGCAGACTGTATGAGCTGCAGTGGATGAAGATAAACAACAAATAAGACACAGGCGAGGGTGAACCAAGGACCCTTGATGTATGTAAAGGACTGAAAATGCTGACGTAGTGTCGTACAGAAAGCAGCTTTTCTTCTCAAACAGAAACTCTTGTCCTGGAAGTTGAGGCAGTCGCTCGTGATACGCACACAAATCACGCAGATATTGTGTTTGATGACGCCAGCTGTACACGGTTCGAACAGTGGGAACGTGAGGATCGTATCTGTCTCTGACAAATGATGATTAAAAACAAGATGCGAACGCTAATGCGCTACAGAGAAAGACAAATCAGGCAGACGAGCAACTCGCTGAAGTTGTTGTCATGTCAACAGATTTTTACAGAAGGGGGTGGGGAGGTGGGGATGTTGCTAATTTATTATCTGACACATCTGTGGTGATATTTGGTCCTATTCTTGGAGAACCTTTGGCCAGTCAACCGGATGACACTTTGATGC
This sequence comes from Datnioides undecimradiatus, assembly GCA_008933995.1. Taxonomy (NCBI): domain Eukaryota; kingdom Metazoa; phylum Chordata; class Actinopteri; order Lobotiformes; family Datnioididae; genus Datnioides; species Datnioides undecimradiatus. Next base: position 22,462,041 of record WARS01000029.1, read on the forward strand.
ATTAACCGAAGCCGCAGTTTGACGATTCTGAGCTAATTATCACATCAGTCAACTTCGACCAACGTAGCACTCATTACTTGAGACGCAGCATCTGGAGGTGATGAAGCTAACGGCACAACTTCTTAAAATGATGCATGTATCACCATAGGACTTCACAGGTTCAGGCTTCCGGATGATTAGCCGATTCAAGGATTCATCACTGCTCAGACAGCCTCAGATGGTGTGTGTAGACATGCGTACGGTGCCGCGAGGACAGAGTTTATTAAGCAGACAAGGATGAACCTCTTGATCCTGAGGTGCACATTTTAATGCAATTTACTTTTTAGCGTTAAAGAAGAGGAAAAACAACATTTCAGGTGTCTTCAGATTGCTAATTTAATCGCTCTGGCCTTCACTGAGGTGTCAATACGAACCTCTCCTAATTAAACAAATGCATAATGGCCCCTCTGGAGATGACAAATCCCTTCAAGGATTACCAACCAAGAATTATTGTTTCATTCTGTATCAACAACAAACTGGTTCGCACTGCTTGTACTCTGGACAAGCTGAGAATCACATCACAGTTGTAATGCAGGTTGACACGTGTACACATCTAATGAGTTTAAAGGCCGCTACCTTGTGTTCTGTTGGGTGTTCGTTTAGCCCGACGAGCTTTTAAACTTCAGCTTCTGGATTTAGTGTTTTGCTGCTTTCAGAAAGTTAATCTTTATATTAAGAAAAATAACTATTTTAAAAACCTTGCATGCTTTTCTCCTCTTCACTTATCCTGTTTAAGAAGTTCAAGTCGCCAGCAGAGTTAAATCAAGGAAAACCAGCCGGCTTTGCAAATGATACAGATGAGGAGCATATGGACCACTTTGTCTTGACGTGGCTGGTTGGATAGGTGCTGTTGTTTGAGAACATGTTCCCTTTGTCTATTTGGCGCTATCTGTGACTGGGAATTACTGTAAAGAGGTAACTGTAGAAGTAATTTGGGGGTGAAGCAGAGTGGATGAGTGAGGATGCCACCTGCAGAGGGAGTGCAGGGGCAGAGCAGTAGTTTAGCTGGAGAGGTTGATCTAGTCTGTGCAACCCATCGATCCTTTATCTGACTGGGGTTTGCACTGACCCTGGCTCTGAAATATAAGTAGCCTGAATGAGCGGCATATTGATAAATCTATGGTGCCGAATTAAAAGACGGATTTGTAATTGGGCCTTTTTCCCTTAGCCCCGCCCTCCTGTCAGCTTCATCTTGGATCTATAGTCTCGGTAACAGAAATACCCAGGTCTTCACCGTGTTTTAGGATCATAGAGGCACACTGCTGCTTTCTGTAATATTCTCGCGTGACCCCAGCTTTTTGTAGGGTAAGGGCGACCCAGTCCACGCTGAAAATGAACCCGTTATCGACTCGGGCTGAAGCATAAATCTAGAACTTAAACCTCAGACCATCAAAGCAATAAAAAATCTTTGCCTCGGCGGTTCTTACAGCCATTACGAGGAGCACGTAATTCATTCACAACTGAATAAATCAACATCTTTTTATTTCTTATTCATAGCTGCTTTCTATTATGCTTCAACCACAGAACGGCCCGTTCTTTTCCCAGTTAGCGAGTCTTTTCAAGGCCGCGTCGGTTTAATACTCTCTAGCCTCACTCAGTCTTGGGATAATGAAAACTCAGAGATGGGTTTTGGTCAGAAAGGTGAATGTGCTGGGCTCAAATAAATTCAATAAATTAGGAAAACTCTGATGAAATGATTAAAATCCCATCAGAGTACTAAGTCAAATCATCACATTTTGTGTGTTAAATGCTATTCCCTCTCCAATTTATAAGTCCCCCTGAATGTGATACCTGAAAGAGTCCAATATACTGCTCTCGCTGAACCACACCGGTCACCACCCCGCTCTATTTCCCAAACTGCCAATGCCCCGTTGTCTTTTTGTTTAAACAGGCCTAAGTGCCGGGCTCTCAGACCTGCAGGGGCTACCCGAAAGAATTACAGGAACTATATGGCTCCAGAACAAATGGGGGAACTCAACCTGTGACACCCATGAAAGATGATACTTACAGCAGCATATTTCTTCCAGACATTATAAGGGCGATGATGAATGAAAGGGGACACTGGACAGGGAGCATTTTCAAGGTATAGATGCCTGAACCTGATAGCCTTCAGGGCCAACGGGGACACGAGGGAGTCCAATTCTTCTATTCGCTGAAGATAGAGAGACACTCACCTCTCACTAACCTCTGGTGTCAAGGCCCCGTGAAGAAGTGGGAGCTCACCCCGAGGGAAAGAGTTTATGATTTTGATGAAATGCCTCCAAACGGCTGCTCTTTTCCAGTAGGGCTGCCATTATTATGTTTTGAGGGCACAAATGGCTGGGTAGTTGTTTGAGATTCGCCAAATTCGCTGCACCTTTAATGGACTTGTTTCATCAAAATAAAAATAAAAAAGACCCCTGAATCATCCACATCCTCATTTTAACATTATATTGTGACATCTAACGTACAGCTGTGTGACCTCACATCTCTGAAAGGCCACTTACTAGACCACAATGCCAAAATAATGCAGAGAACGACTCATTGTCTGAACGTTGAAGTGTTTGGTTTTTTTTTTATTTTACGGTTAATTGCCAAATTTAAAGGGCTCCTTTTTACGGTTTCATTAAAAAGCCATTAAAGCGGACATAGAAAGCACAACATTGGCGTTGAGGTTAATTTCCATGGGGATTTTAAAGACAATCTCCCTCTCCGCACCAGAAGTCATTCAGTCGGCGCTGTAATGCAAGTTGGTAAAGGTCGATGTAGAAAGACCCGGGGACCCCAGCGCCGGGGAAAGAAAGATTAAGATCCAGGGTATTGATAAACTATCACCGACAGTACAAACAACCCTCTGGGAGCTTGTGACATGCTTTCACTGACTGAAGTCTCTTTCACCATCCACCGGGGATGCTGGAGTTTAATTATAGCAAACAATGTGATAGTTGTGTGTCATGGATTTATCTACACTCCTCTATCCTTTTCTTTTTCTTCCCACCCTTCCCTGGTAAAATACTTTCCAACATGCGGCGCTGTGGGAGGGTAAGAGAGTCGTCCGTGTTTCCATTCTCTCCTCCTAATCAGCATGTAACAGATACGCCGCATTGTCAGTTATTTTTGATCTTTGTAAACCCTGAAGGATAAAATGACTACAAGTAGCAGAGTGTGTTCCTCAAGTAAGGATCACATTTCCCATAAGCCTTGATTCCTGACGCAAAGCCGTGTTTTGTTTTCCAGCCCAGCAAGATGAAAACAGTTTGGGGTGTAGCGATACATCCAGCTCGCAGGCTGATTTTTGATTCACTGTGCAATATTTAAAAAAAAAAGAAAAACAGTGTTTTCTCGGTGATTTTGGTTAAATCTTCAACATTTAAAGGTCAACCCCATAAATTTTTCACATAATGGTCAGTTACCAGTCAGGGCTGGTGTAATATCCTCTGTGGCTCCTCTCTGAAGTGGGAGAAAATAGCCCTTGATGATGTCATCGGGCGGCGAGGCGGGGGGGGGGGTTATCTCGCCTTGGGCTTGGAGACCACACATCATAACAGAGAGCCCGTGTTACAAACTAGGAGCCTGCAGTTTGAAAGAAGATGATGTTTCCCAGAGCAGAGGGTCTTACTAACAGAGGCTGCAGCCGGCGTTACGGTAGAGCAACTCCTCATTGCATGGAGTGCCCACTGAAGTGTCCACATATAGTTTTTAATTAGCAGGCTGCACCTATAATACCTATAAAGCATTCTGCCAACACCTTTTTCTAAAGGTTTAGCACCTTTTTTCCAAGTTAAAGCCAACAAGAACCACACTGCAACGTCTGTTTCATCCATATAGCCTTAAGCTAGGATATACCACCTGAAGACCCTCAGGTCGGATGAGGAAACAACCCCTAAACATCAACAAAGAGTGGGAGCAAGCTGCAATATGTATGGTTAAAAACAAGGTATGACTGTGGCCACACAACCGCTTTAAGGAAGCTATTCACACAGAGGGAGAGGAGGCATGAGGGAAAGATGAAGATCCAGATTTATGACATCTCTAATGAGGCACCGGCAGCCAACGGGATGGAGAGGGGGTCCCAGAACAGCCGATGGTCCAGGGCTGTAATCCCTTGATGCTGAGAAGATAGAGCGGATGAGGAGAAACGAGAAGGTGTTGTCATTTTGTTTATTTATTTGCTATAAAAACACTTTCTATACATCTTAAACCTACATGTATTTGTAGATAACACCAGCCTTCACTCTCCTCTTAGGTTTTAGGATTGTGATTGTTCTTTATCGTGCGATTACACTTCTGTTAAGTAGTGTGTGCGGTGTGGCATCCATGGAGCGGTGTCTATAATAGGCGATGCTGACACTGATGAAGGTTAAGAGAGTCGTGGCAGCTGTGAATCTGACTTCTTGTCATTGAGCTCAACCTTTGAGCAGATGTCCTCCTGAAATGCGATCGCGCTCTCCCTCGCTCTCTCTCTCCCGGTCCTCCTCGGTCCTCTCCCGCAGCATCCTTTGGCCCCTCGGAGCCGAAAACATGCGTTTGCAAGAACAACTTCATTACGCCCCTGTTAGCGTGACAACACATAAATCACGGTGAAGTTGGGCTATCATCCCCAACACAAAGACACAGACACACACCACCGCTACCGTACAACAACCGTGTTGGTGGCTGGTGCAGGGAGGGGGCTTCGCCTCTAAAGCTGGCTTGGCTCTAATAGAGAGGGAGAATAAAAATCCTTGGGTCAGCTCTTTATGTCTTTGGGGACAATCAGGAGAGCAAAAAAGCAGATTGCTGCAGACAATTTGATCACCCGCTCCTGGGCATGGGCTCTCCATTACCTGACTGAAATAGGCTTCTCCCAGGAGGCCTCAGGCCTCATTGAACAGGAGAGGTGGGGACGGTAATTATATCTTGGGCCAACCCCAAATCGCTTCCCATTAGTCTGTTTCCAACACGTAGCCGCAGTATCCTCGATATGTCGCTCGCAGCCCCCGCCCCCGGGCTATGTTGACACGCTGTTGCTGTTAACTGTGTCCTCATTTATTAAGGCCTTAATTGTGTGCTGCCATGTTGGTTTTGGCCCGTGCTCACTCAAACATCAGCCCGTCCCGTTGTGTGCTCAGACAGAGGGATGGTGCTGTGGGGATTCTTCTGTCTGTCTGTCCTCGGCGGCTCCATCCAAAGACGCTTCTATCACTCTGCTGCAGGTTTACACTCGTCTCTCAGACCTCGTCCACATTCGTCTCGCTCCTTTGCTTGCACAGAGCGAATATTCCTCCGTGACAGGAAATTAAGCATGAAAATAAAAACTGGAAGCAGATTGCGGGAGCCAAAGGCCTCCCTACAACTCTTTTTGTAAAAAAACAAAAAAAACAAAAACACCGACAATGCAGGGCAGACTGGCCAATCAGAGAGGCTGCAGCGCAAATGAGGTCGAGGGAGCCTGGTTCCAGGTGTCGCACAAATTCCCGAGTTGTGTTCCCAACGCCCTCCTGGGGGTGGTAGCATGCAAATACACATGCACGGCCTCACACATTTACATGCACACACACACACACACATGCACATGTTTTCTCTGTCACACACACACACTCTCGCATAGTGTTACTCCCCGCTGAAAGAGAGACACCTGCCTTCCCGGGGCAGTTGACCTGCAGGAGAACACAGTGTCGCTCTGAAACTCATCAGCTCAGCCAACCACAAACACCGTCCTCTTAGGGCAGCAGTGCATGGCCAGACCTCTGCACCTTTGGTGGATTGGCTTTATTCATTTATTCAATTGGTTACCTTGCAGCCTCAGCATAGGATGAAACTGAATGCGGAGAATGCAAGTGAGTGGTCCGAGACCCGGCCACAATGAGCCAGGTTGGTTTCTGCTTCTGTTTTCTTTAAAGGAATAATTTGGCATTTTGGGAATTTCCCTAAGCTTTTTAATGCCATTTAGCTTAGCTTAGCATGAAGACTGGAAACAAGGTGAAAACAGCTCCTCCGACGCTCACTAAATAATGTGATATGTGGCATGAAATTAATCCATCTGACACTAAATTGTGCAGAAATGATAAGTTGTGGTGGCACTTGGCGTCGATGCCAAGCTAAGTTAAACAGGGAGAATAGGAGAATATTGTATTTCAGCAAATATGAAAGTGTTTTGTCTGTTTATTAATTATTTGGTTAATTTTATTTTGTTTTTATTGTTTTGTTGTGTTTATTGCCAACCCCCGTGAAAGTCAGTAAGGCCTGAGCTCTCCCTTCCTCTGCGGCGACACCGACATTGAGTTAATGGCAGAACGGAGAAACACAGGTGAGGCGGCGAGCTGAGTGTCCCCGGTCTGTTGGCAGCAGAAGCGCGTTCAAGTTCAGACTGACAGCACCGGCATCACAGAGAGATAAAACTCATCCAGTATTGATGAGCCGGGCTCGGTGAAGGATGCCAGAACGCTGAAGTGAAGAAATATGCAAAAGTGGCACGCGGCGTGTTTCTACTCTGCGTCCGCTCTACTCTCTCTTTCCCACCTAGCCTTCGGTTTCTCCGCTCCCCTCTCTGCCTCTGTTTCCAACCTTGAAATATCAGCATCCTCCCAAGAAACTGGTAGTAGGAAGCAGCTTTTTCACGTTCCCTTCTCACCGAAGCCTCCTCTCATGTAATTGCTTTCAAATTGTCAGCACAGAAAGCATGAAGAACCCTGCCTCCCTCCACTCTCCCAACCTTTGCTTTGAGCCCGACAACCATCTGATGACTGCTCGACAGCGAAACTTATCAATAATTGAGGCCGTGATCGCTTTGGGGATGTTGTTTTTTGCAGCTGAGATGACATGATTTTTTTTTTTTTTTTCCCTTTTCGCCAGCTCGAATCGAAATGAGTAAAATAAGTAAAATATGGATAGTACCGAGGGTCTGTTCTGATCAAATAAACTCCGCTCGCTCCCTGTACCAGCTCCCTCTCATGAGAACGGCAGGCGGTTTTAGAGTAGTGTGGGTTCTATATGAATACCGAATGAAGGATCTTACTCATCTGTGTTCATATAAATTCAGCCGGAGAAAAGAGATGAAGGGATAAGATTCTGCCCCCCCCCCCGTCCGACTGAAAAGTGATTCACAATTTTGCCTCCCAACTCCAATTAAGAGTATTTATTTTGGCTCAGCCGGTCTGAGTTTGTGTGTGTTGGCGTGCACGGACTTTCGTTACGCCGGTTTTTAAGGTGCATTTGTGCGTGCATGTCTTTTGTGTGTGTGTGTGTGTGTGTGTTTTGTGCATGCGATGCTGCAGATGCACAGGCTACAGCAGGTGTCCTTGTGGTCTGAGTGCATTACTCAGGCTCCGTGGGCAGGTGCAGCCTCTGACACCATCTCTCAGGACTCTCATTTTTCAGCACCAGCTGCACTTTAACAACACTGATGGTCTTGAAAAAAAAAAACAGAAAATCAAAAACCCGGCTTTTCGACGTAGTGCTCGGCAATGCTGCTCTCCTTTTTCCCCGCTTTTTCCTTTTGTCACGCGTCTTCGCTCTGCAAGCACGGGGGGAATTTTGCAAAAACAGTCCCAGAAAAATAGCAGCCAAAATGAGCCGCGGAGTAAGTGAGCCGGGTAAGCGATTAGTTTCGATTTTAAAGGTACAATAAATGTCTAACAGATACACTCCCACACTCAGTGAAAACAACACCCTCAACTTCTTTAAAGTCTGCTTAAACTGTTGCTAAGATACCAAAATTTCTATTGGCCCTGGCTCCGTCAATAACGTGATCACACAGTAATGTCTGTTGTGTCTTTCGTGTGCGTTACCATGGCAACTATGGCAAACTGGAGCCCAGGAGTAAGGCAGGTGAATGACAGGTAGTAAGTGCGCAGACGGCATGCAGTGTGTGCGTGTGCGTTGGTCCGTGCGTGCGTGTGTGTCTGCAGGTGCGAATGCGTTTTGGGATCCGCTTGCAAAAGCGGAGCAACAGAGGAAGGCTTTTACTGAGCCGGCCTCGGTGGAGGGCAGATTTGCACGTACACTTTAGTTTTAAAACCACGGTAAATGAAAGTAATTTAATCATTTCCCCTGAAAGAATTTATAATTGCGTCGGGCTCGGCTAAGGCATCGCGGCTTTGTTAAAAATCTCTAAGTGTGAATTCTATGAATTCTTATACCTCCAGAGATGAGAGGCAGATATCATTTGTTCTTGGCTAAGACGAGCGCACAGGGGCTCAACAGGCTTTTTAAATGATAATATTGTCATGCATCAGTGCCATAAGATTGCTGCGGTTTTGGATCATTATAGGGTTGTTAAGGTGCAGTGGTGCCCCGATCACTCTATGTTTGAGGAGGTATGCAATCAGAGAATGAATACTTTATTTCATGCTGGATTTAAGCAGGTTGTTCGGCTCGTTTTTAAAAACAGTCTGCATCTTTTTTTTTTTTTTTATGTTGGTGTGTGTGTGTGTGTGTGTGCTTTTAATTTGTAAGATCCACCACCGCTCAGTCAGTCAAAAAGCAATCATGCATATTCAGAGCCAACAAACAGGCCTAAGCAGGGGGACATCAGCAGACATTATTACTTTCAGCGCTGAGTTTATTTCCCATAGCACCCAACAATGCATTGCACGAAGCTGCTTTGATATAGATTATCACAGATATTCTCTGTAGCGGATTTTTTGAAAGTGACTTCCAGAAATAACCCAGCTACGCAACGCAATAAATAAGGCTGTCAGAGACCGTTACCTTCAGAGAAGTACATTAAAGGGAAGGGTGCCCAAGAGGTGCTGGCGATAGAGAATGAATGTTCATTATCATAATGATGCTCTACACAAAATGTCACCATTCTGTGACAACCCAAACCTCCCGCTTTTTGATAGAGCGTCTCTTCACGCTGTTCTGTTCAGTTCTGACACCGCCGTGGAGGAGGGCGGCGCGGGAGCTTTCGGCGGGCGCGTTTTTGACGTGAAAATTTTCCATCTCATTTGTCACTCCGACGGAAAAGCGACACATCGAAATTGAGTATAGCACACGCATGAGATAAACTCAGCTCATAAGATAAATATGCTCATTTCATTCCACACGGGATGTCAGTGGTGGCAGGTGTGTTTAGAAGTGTGCATCTCATTTTGAATCCTACAGTGCTGTGCAGTGAGAGGGAGAGCGGGGAGGGATACGCTGTGTGTTTGGGAGTCATGCGGTGCTTTGGGCTGTGACATGAGACATGAGAAGTCCAGCGTACTGGAGCAATGAGCTTAAGCCGTGTAGCTGAATGTGATCTGGAGTGGGCGACCTTTAAACCTGTCCAGAGGGGGGGGTCGGGGAGCGGAGAGCGGTGCTGACACGTTACTATCACGCCACCAGGGAGATGACGGTGAATTTACTCAGACGCTTCAGAAACCTGCGGATCCTCCACAAGGAGGGTTTGCAAACAAGTGCGAAAGGAGCATGACAACACAGAAACAAAGAGCGTGTTGTCCACGCTGTGGCTCGCTCTCTGAATTTTGCAACGTATGCTAATATTAAACTCACCCCTTTAAGGCAGAAAATAATTGCCGGTGTTACTTTTTTTAGCTGGTTTCCTGAACCTCATTGGACCTTGCTGATGTCTCCAAATGGTGCATTTCGTCTAATTAACAGTTTTAACACCATACCTGCAAACGTTTGGAAAGGATAGTTGTGATATTTTGATAGCAAGCAGCTCCTCGGTAGGCTGCCGTCGCATAATTGTTTGCTTGTTATTAAGTAACCTGTCACAGTAGTGCGAGTACTTTTTGTGTTAAAAGTAGTGGAAAGCTCTTTGCTTTGAAATCAAGTCAGTTTTCACTGCAGACTGGTGTGCATGCACGCAGAGGAGACTATCCCAGCTCATATTAGCTTGACAAAGGGGCTGTAGGTTGGGTAGCTAAGCTAACCTCTGCCAGAAGTGCAAGATCATGCCCTGCAGTCCCAACAGGGCTATTTCACATTATTTACATACACATTTACATATTGTGATTCCTTAGCTGACTTGCCAACATTACTCACTGTTGAGTCTGCAGGGGTTTGTTTGGCGTTGGCAGAGGGTTTGCAGCACTGCATACAGTCGCTAAGCTAAGTCAACGATGGTCAGTAGATCTGTTGTTGTTAAGGGTATTGAGAAATGTAAAGGCTGAGTGCAATGTTACTGATGAGTGTTTCAGTCTGCAGAACAGGTCACTCTGAAGAGTCGCAGCTTATATTTCAATGAAAAGTTCAACGTTTTCATCGACTCTCCTTTAAACAGAGAAACCTATTCTTCTGATTTGTGAAGCCTTTGCCAAACTAGCAGGAAAAGAGCAATTATTACACTTGGTAATCCGTTTAAAACTCAGCAGCAACGTTCTTGCGGTTGTCAGTCCAATTTGGTGCAGCGCCACATGATTTCAGAGCTTCAAATGCTTTTGAGTGATAGAAAAGATGATGCAATGTTCTTGTTTTTCTGCTCGGTGTCACCCGGTGGCATCCTCACAAAGCACATTTTGGAATCCATCACTCCATCAGCGCTATCCACTCTGATGGAAAGCGAGTGCCAGAAAGGATAAGGTCACACTTCTAGACAAATTGTCTCACTCCATCAACATAAGAAAACAACTTCCAAGTGTACAGCTGTGCACGCGGGGAGCTCCTAATCCTCCTCACCCACAGGGAGTGGGTTCTGGGCTGCTGCGCTCCCACACCAAGGGATAAAGAGATGAAATTTATCGGGGGAGGGTGGATATTCCAGACTGTGCAGAGTCAGGATATCATCCTGTTACAGCAGCAAGCACAATAACTTTATGCTGACAAAAACTATCACCTCTTCCACTCATAAAACCCCTCACAAGGTCAGGAAAGGCTCACTCCTGCTATCTCCATGACTGCTTTGACCAATGCCACAGCTCCTTATGAAACGCTTTTCTCTTTGAGGCTCAAGTCATCATGGCATTGTCAGCTTAATAAGTATTATGGCCTGTCAAAGTGACATTGCAGTGGTTTGAAGTGATGGGGAATTTGCCCTTACATTTTGGTCTTGAGTGGCTTTTAGGTTTTGTTAGCCCGTGCTCTTTCTAATCTGCACGAGACACTTGTGGTACTGCAAAAAGGCAATAGCATTAAATTCCCACAGCAAATAACAAATGTCAGACTGTGAAACATTTCCAAAGAATTCAGCGGGACGGGCTGGTTGAAGGCAGCCCAGGGCTTGTGTGAGACGCGATGAAGTCAGCAGCTAAATGCAACGAAATAACCTTTGCTGTTGCTCTAGTGCTCTGCCGACCTTGGGAAGTGTGCGCTGCCAATCTGAGTTGAAGTTACCGCCGGGGTCACTGTCTTTCCCCGGGTTACGCCACAACCGCCTTCTCGGCTGTCACAGAAGATCGAGGTTCCAAGTCACTTTAGGTCATTATGAATCATGCATTAAGATGTTAGTTATCTCATTAGTGATCGCTTGTCTTCTTTGGCAAAACGTTAACGCGATGGGTGTTTACACATGTAAGGTTTTACATATGGGTCTGGTGGGTGGAGCTTCTGAGGTCGTAGCGGTACACCTTTCACAGGCAAACGTGCTTGAATTTGATTTGACTGCAGCGTCTTTTGCAAAAGTGCAGCAGCTGAACATGAAAAAAAGAAGATATTTAAAATATATATATATCCCAAATATTGGTTAAAAGTTTTAAATTCTAATGGGAGGCTGAAGCTCTAAAATCACTTGTATTTTATTCCATTTATATGGTGGAAAGTACTTTCTTAAATGAATTATTTACTCACTTTGGAAATGTATTCTTTTGAAATGTATTATTTATCCATATGAGTTGTAGATTCGGACGATCTCGAGATTCGGCTTCAAAAACCAGGAGAAACATAACATATTGACAAAGTTTGGAGAGGAGCTCCCTTCATTTGCCAAGACTCAGTCGGTTTAAGACGGGTTATCATCTGCCACATGACGGGCCAGGGTCACATCTCCTGGCTAGGTAGAGCGTGTTTACGTCTTATTTTAGCATCGAGGTGTTTATCAGCAGCGAATCTACTTTTGATTCAGCCCCGTCTTGGAGAAGTTACATTCGTATACACAACTAATTTGCAGCAGCAAACACGTTCTTTCTATTCAAACGATGGCAAAATGGTCTTAATTAACCGAAATGTTGATACTGATCACTGACAACATATTTCATTTGCTTTCCATCAACACAGGCAATCCCCCAGTACACCATCCACTCTGTGACTATATCATCATTCATCTATTATGTTATGTTTATGCACTTGGTTAAAGTAATTATGGTCTGTTTTAATACAAAAACATCAGGTTTTTATTTCTTATTTAAACGAAATCCCGTTATTTTACTCACCTTTGTTTCGAGGAGCACAGCCAGGAGTCCGGACGTCAACCCTGGATTCTGGCGTCACAGTCGTGCACTTTGCACGTTCGCCATCCACCTTCATGCAACTCCAGCGCAGTGCATAAATATAGTGTTTCATTCACTCAAAGACACATATTCTCCAAACATAATCCAAGCAGCAATAACACTGAGCGCATCAGCGCGCCTCTGCGTCTCCGTACGACGCTTTAACTTAAGCTGCTTTACCAGACAAATGCCTCGGTTGTGCGGCGGATACAAAGAGTCGACAAACCCTCGTGAAATTGCAGGTTTTTGCAGCGTCAGGACTGAAACAACAACAATGTAGATGTCAAAAATAAAAATATATATATTCAAAATCCAGAGGAAAGTTAGAGTCGCATATTCTTTATAATTAACTTTTTATTAACTCTGAATATCTTTAAAGAAGAAGCGTTTACTGTATGAATCACAGAGAGGAGAGTACTGCAAATTTCTTTTTTTTTGATAAATAAAATAACGCCGTATTTAAATTATTATCAATACGCCGGTTTAAGAACAAACTCTGTGATGTCTGAACATTAAAAGGAGACGGTAGGACATCACTTGAGCAGAGTCGGAGCAGAGTTAGGCAGAGTTAGATAAGAGGTAATATGTTTTCTGCTTTTGAACAAGCTGCACTTACATATTCATAGCTGCTGTGGTTCTCTGTCCATCTCCGGACTGCAAAATGCCCGCGTTACATTAAGAAAGTTTTAACAACAAGCTCAGCCCCCCGTCAGTGTGTAGCGCGTCTTTAATCGACGTTACAATCTGAGTGAATCCACTAGTTTGCTGCTACTTTGAGCCAAAAGCATCTCCCAATGGCTTTTCATCAGAAATGCACCGGGTACTGAACCATCTGTCAAGCCGCAGCATTAGAGGTAAAAAGACATGTCGTGTTGAGGAGCGAGAGAGAAAAAGAGCCCGACAAGAGAGCGCGTGATAAACAGGTGTGGGATTTACGTTATGCCTTAATGGAAGTGTTTCAAGTTTCACTGCGGCAGGAAAAAAAAAAGTCTGAGAGTATCACAGGGGAAACTGTTCTCTTATGTCGGGCTATATGGTGTTATTATGTCAGCCGCGTGCAGCCATCAACACTTAATGTCTGCAAAATGAAACAAAAGGGCTTCCTGAAATTGAATTTACCAATTGAATTGTATGAAATTCCCTTTGCGCCGCCGAGCTCAGAGCTTTATGACAATAATGACAATGCGCCACGATTCTAGCTCCGCTGTTTGCCCTAGATTATCGAAATATGTCATGCAAACCATCTCGCCAGTTGCGTAATTCATTGCAACACCCAAAGTAACACTCTCAGTCAAGCTATGTTGACTAAGCTACATATGTTAGCCAGGCGAATAGCTAGCTAGCTAGCCGGTGAGCTGTTTAGCTGTAGCTAAAGTTGCATAAAACCTGAAACAGCAACTTATAAAGTAACCCAGTTAAATCTTTATGGGTGATTCGTGGCAACATGTTGTCAAGTTTATTGATGAATTCTTATTTGTCACAAAACATTGTTTACAAGACATCAACAATCGATCTGTCAGTTCAGACTTTTTGCAATGCACCTTGCAAACCTGACAAAGTTTCCACAGTCACGCCACAGGGAAATAAAACATCCTGAATGTAGCGTTGAATCCTGCGGTACTCCTATATTCATGACAAAGAGGCACCACAGATACGGTTTGTGTTCTGTCGGACCAGTCCGCACCGAACCAGCTCTCAGCAGGACCATCCAGTCGCTGGCCGCGAACTGTTGAGTAAACTCAACGGCGGGCCCCGCTGTAACACACAAAACGTTTTTTTAAAAGTTCGTTTCCAGTGCTCGGAACATAATTTTCTTTTATCCAGTTCCCCTTGCAGCCATTTGTGTGTCAGCCTCTACGTTTTTCTCCCTTTTCCCTATCCCTGCATGGGTCCCATCCCTCCTCACAGCTACTCAGAGCAGTGCACTAATGGCTTTTTGGAAGAGTGAAAAAGGACATTGTCCCTGCTACCTCTCTCTGCAGTTTTGCTCGGTACTAATAAATCCCCTGGCAGGGGTTGTTTATAATGTCCCTCTGATGCAACTTTCATAATGGGGCAATTTTACAGTGCGTGTGTTCTCGATCTCACCGCTCGGCTGGTCTGCAATCCTGATTTCTCCTCGGTGCTAATTTACCGGACTAAAATCTAATGGAGTATGCCAGTGAGGTAAATCAAGCAATGTTATTTTTATCTTGCTGCCATTACACTGTGGCAGATGTATAATGATCCATTATGAAGATAAGTTCTGTGTTTTCATTACAGCGAGGCACCATCAGCGCAGCAGCGTCTGCAGGACTGCATGCGTCTGAGATATAACAATAAGCTTTTGTGGAACCGCAGGAAAAGACAAAAGAACAACTCCCATAAACAACGATGGCGGCTTCTCCGCACAATGCTGTGCTCTTGGTGTCTTTGTCGCCGGCCATTTATTGTCGTGTCACTGGTGAGGAAATCAATGATAACAATGTGACCCCGTGAAGTCCTCTCCTTATGCAGTGATTGAGGCGCTGCGATGACAGCCGTTGGAAATAATGATGGAAATAAACTTTAAAGTCCTTCTGGAAATAGCTTCGGGTCGACTCGCCCAAAAACACAAAGCCCTCCTGCACGCCCCGCGCACACTTCCGCGTCTTCATCCATATGCACGGCAGGGTGTGATATCCAGCTGATGGCTCTGTTGTTCACGAGTAACTTCAGCGATCCGTCTCTGCGTCTGATATGATAATCTGTTCTTTAATCCGCATGTAAATCACCGTCACCGCTGAAAGAGCGCTGAGAGAAATGCCCTGGGAACACCTCGCCGGACGCGACTGAAACGCGCGCAGTCTATCAGGTAGGCTACAAGCAAATTAAGGGCATTAATCACAGAGGACAAAAGGACACCTGGTCATTTACGCAGTGTCACCCAATCACAGGCAACACAGGAGAACCTGCTGGTTTTTATCTCCAAGGTCATCCCCCCTCGGGCCGACATTGGTCATTTTGTGTTTTCTGCGGGGCTATGAAAGGTGGTAAACTGGCGTTCTCCACAAATCTAACTAAATAGCATCGCAAAGGAGACGTCTCTGTGTTTGTGTGTCTTCTAACTGTGTGTGTGTGTGTGGGGGGGGAACAGAAAAGATTCTGTTGTCATTCGACGAGACGCTTCTACGATCTCTACCCTTTGGCAACGTGGCAGATTTATTAAAATGGCGCTGCCTGCTTTTATGACATCCATTATCAAAGCTAATCCAATCGTGTTCCTGTCTGAAATTTTGAATATTTTACAGCCAGCCATTGAGAGACAGATCCGCGCGTTATCGATAGCCAGCACAACTGCTCGGCAACTTCAGCCGGCATAAATATATTTTAGGTTTGATTTATATTTGTTTTCTGCCTCTGAATGCGGCAGGCACGCTGTTGGTGAGATATTCAAGGGCATCTGATTGTCATTACAGCACCATCAAACTCTGAGTCATAGCACAACACCTAATGGCTTATTACAGGAGCGTATGCTAAATTAAACATTACTGCATCAATAAATGTTGCATGACATTAACCTGACAGTGCTTCATAAATATTGTGCATTTTCCTCTCCAACCCTCCACCCGCCTCACCCCCCGACTTCCTCTGTTACCGTCACTCCTACGTGCGCGACGGCACCAAATAATACCCGCGCGGCGTGTTCTCATCCTGTTTTTCCTAATGCGCCGGAATTACATAAATGAGCATTAAATAATTTTCAATTCCACAAATTATCTTTCAAGTATTTTAATTAGCAAGCACTTTTGCAGCATTGCTCACCGTCAGCAGACGGGTGCTCGTGTCAGCCAATTTAAGCAACGAGCAATTAGACACTGCACATTAGCATTCCTGTTCTCATCACCCAAAACCCTTCATTCCTCCACTCAAACCCTCACTCACTGGAATTTATTTTTTTTTTTTTCCCACATTTATCCCACCGAGGATCTGACTTACAGGTGGTGAAGGGCTTACCGAGGATGTGGAGCCAATTTCCGAGCTAAAGTGGCTCTCCTTGAAAGGTTAAAACATCAAAGGGATATTCCCCAAACAGACTGAACGCTTGACATTATTTCAGCAGCTACCAAATGTTTCGGAACGACAGCTCGACCACACAACAATCAGTATTAATTAGACCACAACGTAGAATAGCATTTACCACGTGGACTTAACCGCCGTATGTAAATTACCTTGGGGATTACAGTCGACACTAATTGGATTTCTACGTGCTTAGTCATTATTTCATTGTTGCTGGGATCAAATGTGACAAGCATCCCCTTCTCAAGAATCGGCGACTTCCGCTTGTTTGCCGTCTCTTCCGCTTGCAGTGAAGTAATGCAGGCAAATCTCTTATTTCCCTTTGCGTTATTTATGTATCAGTCCTATGTATTAATGCTGCTTTGCACTACAATGTATGTCCAGTACCAGTTCTTAATGTGCACTTGGGAGTCACCACGACTGTTGTGTAGCAAGGCAAACAGGAGCTTGAGGATGTTGGATTGGGGAAAAGTGGATTTGGACTCTCATGCAGATCAAATGTAATTAGCAAATCATTAAAACGTGGGTGGTGAAATTCATAAATAAAGCCACATTTATGTGTTAAACACTAGAATTCACACTACTTTCCAAAATACTATGTAGCCAACATGGTACCTGATCAAACCATTGCATTTATTTGCCTTAAAGGGGCCTAAAACCAATCAGGCATCAAACAGGCTCTTACAATGAATTCTTTCAGTGACCTTGGAGGAAATACAGGCAGCTATGGGCGTAGTTCAGATCTGACTAGCGCAACAAGTGAAAGCAACAGTGGTGGTGGAGGAGGAAGCTAGCGTGAGGCTTCTGTAACATCTCCAGCGGCACTGCGGAGTATTCCTTCACTGAGGGAAGATCTAAGAGTGGCACTGAAGGCTTTTCTCAATGGAAGAGATGTTTCTGTGCTTCTGAATGGCTTCAGCCTGTGCTCTCCCGCTGTGCTGCATGGTTAGCTGATCTGATCGGTTGCAGTTTGCCTTAAGTAGACAGTGATAGACAGATGGTGCATCCCATCACCTGCCAAGCCTTTTTCATACAGTGCCAGAAGTGCATTATCCAAGGACGACGTCTCAAATAGTCGCGCGTAGGGAACCATTCGTCGGGTTAGAGTGGCTGGGGATCAGGTGGAAGAGAGTGATGTTGCATCAATATGCATGAATCAATATTTAGCAGCGTTTGTTTCTGAAATCTGAAATATTTATGAAATAGTCAGTGGCATAATGCTAAAGATTGTTGCCTATGCACTTAGGAACTTGTGAAGTTGTTGAGTAATCATTGAGTAATACATTTAATCAGTCTGATCACCTGAACACTGCAGTGCCATGGTTTAACCGGTCTGCTCCTCCTCGCCTGCCTCCAGTGGCTCTGTATACTCTGCCTTCCCCAGCTATTCCCCGCAGGCCTGCCATTCCTCACCTGTCCACCAGTTGCTCTCAGTGTGCTCAGCTCATTAACCGACTCTCCTCCTGCCTGAACACCTGCCCCTCACTCCCTCATTAGGAACAGCCCCCTTAGCGCTGCCCTTTGCCAGATTATCTCTGCAAGGCGATACATTTCTCCTCCCCTCTGTTGGTTTTTCAGTCCTGCAAATGCATTTGGCACTTACTGCGCTTTAAGCCTGAGCAAACACTCACGCTGTTTCCCCTTATCTACCTTTGTCTGCTCAGTCTGTCTATAGCTTCACTTAGTAGGTTATCTTTTTATTATTGTTCTTTTTAAGATATTATTTTACTTGTGTACTGTACATCTTTATTTAAGAGACGTGGCCAGGAAAATAAGCAATCCCGCGCTCTAATGAAGTCAGTAACGCTGACAGAAATCAAACCTGAGTTTAAACAAGAACTTGTATGTCCTCTCTTCCCTTCTGCGGAAAAAGCTGTCAAACGCGTGGAGTCGTGACAGCTGCTCAGGCATTCATCCAGTACCCTGAAGCCCTGTCACCACTCTAACTGACTTTTGTGCCCAGGCCAGTAACATTCACCAGCCGAGAGACAAGCAGCCCACCAGTGCTCATTATGTGGAGATACTGTGTGCTTGGGTGGCCATGACAGCCCCAGCACCCCAGCTCCCGCCCCGCGGTCTGTGTGCGCTCAGGTCATGACTGTGAATTAGGCGGCAGTGCTGTCCTGCGAGCTATGACTCCACCGCAGTCATCAGTGTCAACATACTGTCCGCGCAGATCTGTCAGACCCTTATTGACCAGCCGGGGTCGGCCTGCGACAGGTATTTCTCCACTTAATTGCTCCATCAAGCAAAGCATGTAAAGGCAAACTGACAGAGACAGTGTCACTTCTCGGGGATTGTGAGACTGTAATAATGAAAGGCTTGAGAACGAGGTCTGAAAGGTTGGGAGAGTTGTAGAGGGCTGAATTATAGTTTCACTAAGTTTTATTTCTGCGCTGACATCCTAGGATGAAATCCAGCTTTTAGCAAATGATATAATATAGCAATAGCACCCGAGAGGCAGTCCGCTACAAGATGATGGGCATGCCGGCGATGCAGTAGGTATGAGGTACAGCTGAGCAGTGTCAGCAGCACTGAAGTGCCCATAATCACAGCAAAGAACATCCTCAAGTGTATTGCCGGCTTTCATGTAAGAGCTATAAATAAATGTGAGCTGACTCAAAAGTCTTAGCATACAGACATAAGAATGAGTGCCTAATGAGAAAATGATACAGATTACTACCGAGCAGCCCAGTTAGCATTACGGCTAATGAAAAATAACCGGTTATTCTTAAATTGAGTGCGACTTCTGCTGCAGCCAGAGCCAGATTTACCAGCAGGTCAGTATCGTCGGGCATTAATAGAGCCACATTTATGCACGATTAGTATTTATCATGTAAATACCTTTAGGCAGACTAAATGCCACACGCATTAACAAACAGTTCGCTGTCAGAATTGTGTTTTCTCTCTAGATTAGTTTCTTCATTGCAGCTGCAGCATGATTAACGTATTCATGGTTATGTTTTCGGCAAACGAAGAAAAAAAAAAATTACATATTTATTTTGGGGGTTCGTTAAATATTGAAAGCAGGGTGGGAACCACAGGGCGGCCAGGGAGAGCTTGGCTTCACTTAATAAAGCATGAGCTTCCCTGAAAACATGATTTGCAAGTTGTTATTTTGGGGGGGGGGGGGGGCGCTCTAAAATACTGACAATATGTTATTGTTGCATTTCTATTATTCTGTATCTTCATCATCGTGGATCATGCGCTAAATCGGGCCGTTATTGATGTATGATTCATGCATGAGGGTGATTTATCACTAATTCATTTTAATAAATATACCAGCATGCGTGCTATTCATGCTATCACCATCGCAGCGTGGCGGTCAGATCAGAATTAAACCAAAGTCATTTGCGCCTGCGATTAACGAAACGCTCGCCACTCTGCAGAGGACACAGCGCTCTGCTTTAGCCGGCTGCGTTGTGTCGCCCTGTGACGTTTGATTCTGGTACCCGCGCGGACGTTGGATGTGTTCTTTAATGTGCTGAATGCAAATTAGTTGCGAGATGCATATGAATGTACTTCAGACAAGACAGGGCTGATATATGTTACATGTACGGAAACTAAAGCAGACACACTTGCATCAGTGATGTGGACATATATGACAAACCGCGCCTTAACTTTAGCGAGTGTTAGATCTTAGTTTAATGAACAAGTGGCGACAGTTGCCAGGTCATAAACAGCCGAGCTGTAAACCTGCACGAGCACGACTGGGTGCTGCTTGTCAGCTGGCAGCCAAACAGCTGATGATGAGCAAGCGATCGGCAGCTGATGCCAATCAGCTAATTCAAGCGTAGCTTCACGCCCTGCCTGAACTAACGTGATTCTTCCGTTTTAGGCCTTGTTTTTCTTTTTTTTTCAGGTTTTATGTTTTTATATTTGTCTTTTTGTTCATAGTTATGATTCAGAATAGCTACTGTTTAATTAATGAAATCCCATTCTGGTTTGTCTTTATTTAGATCATGTCTTTTTCACTTACATACCTGCTTTGCTGACATTACCCTCACCTTGATGATTAGGTTATCAGGAAGTCGGTCGATCGCTGCTGATCTTTGTCGCCAGGTGATGCTGCGACATTGTCTCTTGTCATTGACAGATGTTCCAGATCAGCCTTATCAGCTAAATATGTCATACTGTATGGAAAAGCTCTAATCTCCCCAGATCTTAATCCAATTTACCTGTGCTCAAAACACGGCTCAAGGGAAGTTAAACATACATCGATGAAGATGACAGATGGCTTGATCGGCAGAGCATCTTTCTGCTGTATCTGTTTCGATGCGATGCTGAAGGATAAATAAATAAAAACTGCAACTCGATGTCGTCAGTGTTTGACTGTAAATGACGCCATCTCAGCATTTTAAACGCAGCCTTCCCTGTCGTGCTTTAGGGGGAAGTCAGGAGCGAATTCGGGAGTCATTTGTTCGTGATTTACCCGACGAATACGTAACGTTTTGTTCTGCGACGTTTCAAGATGTCATGCATGCTGTGTATCTCCGATAGTTATAGCTGTTTATAGGACAGGCGCAAGTGCTCCAGTGAACTACAGCGCCTGTCAAGACTCATTAATATCAATACGGCCACGGACCGAGCGCCACTCCCCGACCGCAACCCCTCCTTACAGTACTCTCCCATCAAATATTAAGTTTAACCTACAGCTGTGTGTTAGCATGCATATTTATTCATTTGAGAACCCGCAGCCGTCCTTCCAAAGAAAGGCCAGACCTCCACCCCTGCAGGTCGGGAAAGCAGGAGAGTATCTCCGCATCTTCCCGAGGCCTTGCTTAAAGCCGCAGAGAGCTCCTTTTCTCGTCCGGCGTTTGTGCCCTCTGCATCTCCCTCCCTTTTATGTGCTCATTTGTTGATTCCTATCAAGGACAAGATGAAGAGATAGAAGCGTTTTTTCTTCCCTTCACTGATAACGTTCTTTCTGCAGAGCTTGTCTCACCCAGTTTATTCTATGTTGCGAGTCTGCGGTCTGATACAAAGAAACGCGGTGCTTCTTTACCAGGCAGTAATGGGAAACATGTTTAGAGAAAACGACAGAGCCATTGTGGTTTGACGTCCCAATACCATTTTTTTTTTTTTGGTTAGGTATAAATAGATCCGTATGCATCCTTTTAGATACATCTGCGATGCATAAGGTGTGATTGCAGAAGAGAACTGATATGTACTGTGTCTTCATGGAACCCACTGCTTCTTGCTTGTAAAAGAGGAGCGGGGGAAGCAATTACTCACAATGCCCTTGCCCACAGTTGTCTTCAAATACTTGGGAGTCATTTTTATAGTCAATGGCAGGAAATAGTCTTATTAGCATCCCATGTGGGAATGGCAATTCTGCGTGTGATGTTGGGGCTGTGATGATGTGCATCAATTGCCGGCTCTCGCTCCATTTTAAAACTAGGAACCAGAGAGTTGGATTTTGCATAATTGCTTGAAAGTAGAGTTACTAGACTGTTATTTTCAACTAGACACTGACTATATTGCTTTGCCCTCTGTCTGTTTTCAGGTCAGCGCAGTAGCACGGGAGGCGGGCGGCAAAGCCAAGAAGCGACAGAAGACTTTGGAGACCCAGACGGTGCTCGAGCGACTCCACGGAGAGATGCGTCCAGAGGCACCGGGTTGATTGGCGTTGTTTGTTTAGCGCTGGCTTTGACTGAGACCCTGGTGTGCTGTGCCAGCCAGCTGTGCAGCCACAACCTCCGCCTCGGTAAAATATGCAATCATCAGCCACATCCCTGCCCCCTCCCCCCACCACCACCACCACCCCGCCCCGAGCCCTCATTTGATGGTCGGCTTTTTAATGAGGAACAAGCCAAACGACTTACACCCGTTGCGTCCTTGCCGCTAACCTTTATGCAGAATAGATGCACTTATGACATGACTGAAGGGGGGGGCAAAAGACACAAGGCAATGTGGGAGGTGTACTCCCTCGTGGGGAGTGCGAAAAACAGCAAAGGGGTTTGTTCTCACATGGACAGAAGGCATAGCAGGTGGAGGAAGCAAACCTTTTGACCAGTCAGCACCCCTGTCGTCCTCCCTTCATCCCTCTCAACCTTTGTCTCCCTTTCAGAGCCTTTTTCTGTCGGTCTCCTCTGCATTTCTTCATCTCTCCTCCCTCACACGTCGCTGCAAAAGTCTCATTTGGCATACACCGAAGCTCTGCAGATAGGCTTGAACACATTGAGTGACAAGGACAGATTGCCACCTATTGGTAACAAGTGGTCATTGGTGGCACAACGGTAAATATTAAAAAAAGAAAAAAAGGTGACACAGTACCCAACAAACATGATGTGACTTGCATCTGCAGAGGTGTGCGTGCGTCTGTGCACAGAGTTTAGTAAAAGCAGATTTGTTTTAGGCCACTTGCTGTCTCACTTTCTAATTTAGCAAACCTATCTCAGCTGAGACCACACGAAACCCAAATTAGCATAACAAATCATTTCTCTCCAAATTGATCTTTTTGTTTGCGCGAAAAAGGCAGACGGTCGTCATCGCTCACAACTCGCCGAAATGTCATTAAATTTCTATATTAGGATTCTCCCCCTACTGCAGCAGCTCTCCCTTCTCATCTTACACTTTCAGAAAGTATAGAAATTAAAAACTTAACGGCTCTCCATTTAGCCGCGCTATTCCTCATGGGGCCCTTGAACTAATCTGAAGCCTGGGTGGATTTTTCTACCCTGAAGGAGTGTGTCATTGGACTCTCATTTGAATAATATTACAGTGGATAAAGAAGTGCCATTATGAGCAAAGAGAGACTTAATAGCACACCACAATCAAATCACAACATTGCAGGAGGCCACAGTTGGCACCGCGGTGCCTGGACTCATTTAGCGGGCCTTTTAACTTGGCTCCTCTCCAACGGGCCCGATGTAACCTGCTAAGCCGGTCCATCCCGAAAATCCTCACTTCCACGCGTACTTGTGTTTCGCTGTATTACCATTTCAGTCGGCGTACTCTAAACACGTTGTCATCTAGTCCCGCCCCGGTTCCATTTTGACTTTTAATCCGGTCTCACCAAACCGTCCAGTACAAACCGCTGAAGAGCACCATCTCCTGCTGTACGTGTGACTAAGTTGGCTGTGAACTGCCAAAACCTTCCTTGTGTTACAGACAGTGGTGAAAAGCACAAATTCACAGCACTGAAGCACAGGTGACAACGATCGTGAAGTTCATGTAATAGGCTTAAAAGCTCCAGAACAGTGCCTAAAGGGACTTTGTTGCCTCCGTCGCCGGCTCCGAGCTCAAGATTCGCCTTCGAACCACAGCTTTTATGTCGACATGGAAGAAAAAGTGAAAGTTAAAACGTTCGGGATCAATCCAAATGTTCTTTATTCTTGCTTCAAAGGTCAAGAATGAACTTTAACATTGCTGTTTTTGTGTTGTTTGAATTCCCAGTTAGTCTCTTGAGCAGTGTGCTAAACCTTAAGTTGCTCCAGATGTGCGTCAGGAGCAACTGTAAGTCGCGCAATTCGACGTTATGTAAAGGAAACTGAGTATTTTTCCATCATCACAAGATAGCTAATACAGGAAATGTGCATCAGCCGCCCTCTTCTAAATATCCTCACATCTGACATGATGTTAAATTGCTGGAAAATGATCCCCGGAGTGCTGTCACACTTTCAGAAATATAGTCCGGACGAATGAAAGAGAGACAGACGGAGAGAGAGTGAAAATGTCAAGGATACGTGCAGCACACCGTCCAAACAATCAAGTCGCGGGAGGCGAGTGTGCAGGGCAGAGAGAGGGGCGCCGGCATTAACGGCTCGAGCCTCTCGTGTTCCCCACCTTCACATCAGACCCCGGCAGATTTACAGTGCCAGAGATATGAAGTTAGAAAACGAAAGAACAGAGGAGGAGGCTCTCCGTTGACGCTCTGGCGACAGTATCGGAGGACCTTTCACTTGTAGCACCAAACTTGAAATGTTGAACGCTGAAACTTTATTCTGTGTTGTGATTTAAGTGGCATTACGTTATCGCATAGACGCAAAGCTACAGAGGTATTGATTGAGCCATGCCTCCTGAAATGTCAGACTGTTCCTTTAAGAATTGATTATA
The DNA here is from genome assembly GCA_008933995.1 of Datnioides undecimradiatus. Lineage (NCBI taxonomy): Eukaryota > Metazoa > Chordata > Actinopteri > Lobotiformes > Datnioididae > Datnioides > Datnioides undecimradiatus. The sequence goes on from WARS01000029.1 coordinate 22,486,505, forward strand.
AATTGATCACAGCCTTCACTTTAGCTGAACTTTAGCTTATTATAAGAAACAAGGAGTACAATAATGCGTCACTGTGGATGGTCATTGGCCTCTGCCTGATCCCATAACCTCCAACGACAGGTATGTGCACCTGTAACATTCATATAGAGCCGAATATACCGGCAGACTGCGCGCTTGTTATGCTGACTGTCTTACTCCTGTCTCATTTTGAGCCATGCTAGCAGCATCGCTGGTGGCGAGCTGGGCCGCTCACTACTTCAGCGCAGACTCGAGGATCCCAAACTACTGCACGGGGTGTCGTGACACTCTGTGCAGACGTTAATGGATCCCAGAGGACGGATTCCACTGACCCTGGGGTTCCCCTGAGTTTTCCACATGTCCACGTTGACAGTATTTAGTGGCATGTCTTGACAGCAGTATTTGATGGGTGCTCTAATGCTATCACACCTTATGTTAGGTGCTAGCTGTCGAATTTTACCATGCTAACTCCATAGACTAAGATGCATGTGGCTATGTGACCCTGTTAGCATTTCCGCTGTGTGCACGTTTTGTTTGCAAACCCTACGGCCCCGTCACAGACCTGTTGCAAAGTGCATCCATTGTCATTGCCAGCATCCAACAGAGGTAGCTGGCATTTTCAGCCCCAGCGCTTATGTATGCGCAAGTGGCAAATGTACTTGCATCGATTCGTACACCCGTGGTCTTAAAATAAGCTGTGGTCAGGTGCGTTGTCGGTGCATTGCTATCTTGAGGCTAAGGAGTCGCACGTGCCCTACATGCACTTAAACCGGGCCCTTCAGAACATTTGCTATGGATCTTTTAAATAGGGGCCTTCAGTCTTGTTATATCTTTGCCGTTATTCTACAGAGCTCCTATATGGTTGATGGCACAAGCTGTGGTTGCTAGGAGATGTGTGCTAAAACTGTGGAGCCTCTATAACTATTACAAGTGGGGGGAGGGTGTGAGAGGTTGGGGGCGGCAGGGGCTGAAAGGAATCCATCCTTCATTAACGTCTCTCGCATGCTCGCTCGCCAGACGCACGTCTCTTTGGTATTTAAAAGTAAATAGAGGGGGAAAAAAAAGAAAAGACGTGCGGGTTGGCCTGTGGGAAATTGGTGTCACTCCCTCAAATTAGCCGGTGCTTTGTGAATATGAATAGAATAATTTGTGGTTGATCACTTCTGCCAGCAGGTTTGTTCCTTGCATAATTTCCTCCCATCTTAGGACACCACGCCGGAGTCGTTTGACATTTCTGGGTCACGTCGTGCTGCCGAGGCATTTTTTTTTTTTTAGGGTTCAGCGGTAAATTGATACATGAAGACGGCATGTTTCTATTTGCTCCGTAATAGGTCCGCGGTTCCCCGGCTGGAATGAAGGAGCAGTGTTTTGAATTCAGCATCACATCGCGGAGGTAATACGAAGACTGCCCCGGGGCAGTGTCACCTCTCTCCTGCTCTTTCTTCGTCTCTTTGTCTTTGTCTAATTTTTTTTTTTTTTCTCTCCTCCTCCTCTAAAACACACACCACGCGCACCAAACGCCGCCGTCCAGCCTGCATCGCCTTTGCTTTATTAAAAATGCAGACAGGACTTTGTCTCCAAGCCTTCCTACCAGTCAAGGGTATCCACTGTAAATCCCATTCAGGGACACCGAGGCATCCACGCAGATACACAAACCTACACGGCGCTTTTCCTTTCTGTTATGTGCAGGCTGCGAGGGGTTTATGGTCAAATTCTCTCAGTGTTTGCAAGGAACTTGGGGTGCAGAGCGAAATGGTTGAGATGCAGCAGCCGGGTAAGGCAGAGCAAGTGGTTCTAGATAGAAGAGGAAAGGTCAACCTGTCTCCAAATTGCTCTTTTTTCCCACAGCGGCAGGTAATCAAACTGCCATTGAAATATTTCATCGGAAGGAAAGAAACAAGTACAGTAAAAGCCTTTTTTCTTCTGAGGGTTAGGAGCGATATAACGCCGAGACCTTTACTCAACAAGCTGCTGTGTATATAATATAAAACCAGAGTTGTGTGAGTTGGCCATGTGGTCTGGTAAAAGTGGACTTTCCCTTTTTCTTCAGTACAGAGCACTTCAAAGCAACACATTACCATTTCAGACAAACTGGGCCAGCAGTAGCCCAAAGGTTACACCAAGTGCGCTTGTGACCACGAGACTGTCATTTCAATTCCCAAGATCGGCTGGTGAAAAGTCTGGGCTTTTCAGGAACCGCTGCCGTTTTATACCGGAGCTGTGAGCTGAGGAGAACGTGGAAAACATAATTCATCCAGCTTTTTATGTTTTAAATATGTTAGTCAAACGTCAGTGTGGACATATTTATCTGGTTCTATCTGGAGTCTTTTCAGTTTCAGTTCAATGCTCCGAATTGCAACGAAGGTTATCTCAGGGCGCTTCAGAGCAGGTCTGGACCAAACTCTTTATTTTATGTTATGTCAGTGAATAAAAATACCAATTTTAAGGTTATGATCTCACAGAAATTGTGTGAATATAATAGCAAAAACAATTTTTTTAAAGGAAATAATCTTATAATACTGCACCCCAAGCATGCAGGGACATGCACAGTCATTCGGACTACGTGGCTAGAAATGTTTGAGGCTGTCAGAAGAAGGCAGCTCACTTGAGACTATGGCTGCTGCACTAAACCAGGTATTAAAATATATAAGCCATTAATAAATATTATTAATAATTATGTTTTGATTGGCATTTAATCAACAGAAAATAAGAATCATTCTGCTGAGTTAAGTCACGATGAGTCCATTTATATTCACACAGAAGTGACCTGCTTGAAGCCCGACATCCTTCTACAGTAGCCCAGAATGGACAAACCAAATACTGGCACGAGAGAGAGGCTTTTACGTTTTCTTTGTGGTAAATCTGGTTTAAACTTGACCAACAGCCAATCCACAATAAAAAACAAGTATAAAAAAGTATAAAAGAGTAGTCAAACACAAACCGTCACGTCGCTAATATTCAAAATGAAACCACTGTAAACATACAGCTGATAAATATAGCGCCATCACAGTGCGACGACGGTTCATCAGGGATTCCTGGAGCTGTGCAGAGCCTGAATAAATCAAATCAAATTAAAAAGCAGTGAGTAAACTGTGACGTTATGCCGCCGTGGTGCAGTGTTTTCATCTGTTTAACTGCTTGCAGAGGCACGTGCACTGCACTGTTTAGGCCTGAAGCACATCCAGGTGAAGCTAAACAGTTCATTCCTCGCAGCTTCTATATGTTCTGTCAAAAGGCTGACCTGTCAACACGGATGATGATGAGAGAAGCAAAACGAATAAACTCACAGATTGAGTTTTCCTCTGTGCGTGCGTGTTTGCAGGACGCTCGTGGGCGGAGTCTGGTCGTCGAGTCGATTGTTGTCACCTGATTATCCGCTACGTGAGGCGGCGACAGGCCGTCAGTCTCCATTTGGCTGTTCCCTGTTTGTTTGATTATGTTTGTCTCTGTTCCCGCAGGAAGAAAAACACTGTTCAACCTCATCATAATTCATTTTCTGTTTATTTTATCGGAATTTATTCTGCGTTGAACTTTCTTTTCTGTCCTAGCTTGAGAAAGTTTTACGTACAACTTTTTACAGCACGCCCGATTTAAACTGCAGAGTTCTTCCAAATATCCCAAATCAGCTTGAATCCGGTTTCAAGCGCTGAACAACTTTTGCTTGCAAGGAAACTGTGTTAAGGAGGAGCCGTTTGTTCAATTGCATGAAAGAAAACAAAGAATTTCATCATCTTTGCTCCTAAATCTTCAAAATAAGTTTCAAAACAAATGTAAAACTTGCCGTACTTATCAGAATCCTTACCCCTGACCTGAGATCGCCGATATATATTTCACATTTCGAATAACGCTAACCATTTTCTTAGACAAACAGATTTAAATGCTCATCCAAATCGCGTCCGTCGCTTGATAATGACTTAATGGCTTAACGTTTCTGCCGCCGTCCGTCCATTTATTATTATTTTATTCATTTATTTCACACCATCTGGCCACTGTTCATTTGGACAATGCGGGGCGGCCATCAACACAATTTTGTATTAAAACATTAATATGTGTAAATTACTCTAATTTACATGAGCACATCTCACCCAAAGTGAAATTTAATGTCTGTGTTGGAGTGTGAATGATCAGCATTTTAATTTGATGGCTTTTGAAAGTCTGGAATTTTAAATCATCTGAATATTAACTTCATGAAAAGAACTCAATTTGGGCGATTATGACTCACCAAACTTGCTTATTCACATTCACATCTGACTTCAGATTAGTGTCCATTATTGAACAGAAGTATTATTGTATTTTTCATCCCCCGCGTTTCCTCTCAAGAGCCCAGTTTTCTGTATTTCTACAAAATACTTTTTTTTAAAAGTTTAATTTATTTCCGCTCCCCTCTCACAACGCAAAGCCAAAATGAAATTACATTGCTTAAGTCCAAGGGAAGCATCTGTGGTACCCGTGCATCCGTCTGATGCAAGTCAAAGGAAACCATCTACAGTGCACTTTCTGAAAGTACTCTCGGCTCTCTCTCCGTGTGTGTTCTGCACAGAGCGGGTGGACAAAAACAATGAGACTTGAGGTAGTTTCAGGAAGAATCCACTCCCTTTTATTACAGGGGTCTCCGCGGGGGTCTCCAGCAGCCAGGTGTACTTTAGAAAATGGTCAGCAGTGATGTGAGGATAAACAAGCTAAGTGAAAGTAGGAAGGCTGCTCTGCTCTCACATGCATTTACGAGCTCAGTGTCAGGGGTGCACATCAACACGGGTTCACAGCACGGTTCTGGTTTTTGTGTATATACCGCCAAACGCTTGCTCTGCTGAGGCTGAATAAAAGCTATGGATTACTTTTGGTTTACGCTGCTATCTGAGGGGGAAATGCAGCCTATGTAAAAGCTACTGCATTATTTAGATCGACGACCCGTGACTCGAATTCAGTCAACAGGTAGAAGACATTTTCTGTGGCTCTGTCAAATTCACTTGATCGCTGTGAGACACTAATGCAAAGTTGTGACAAGAGCAGCAAAGAAGCTGCCACCAAGTTCACTTCGTTATGTTGTGCTCCTGGCTCGACTGAAATAAAATATTTATTTTTCATATTTGCCTCCATAAACGCTATGTTTTGTTTCATTTTAATGCAACATAAAAGAAAGAGGAAACCTAGTGATTCAAGCAGGCATCAACATCATTCAACATCAAGTCACTATTGTCTCAAAATGAGTTCATGTTATTTCATTCTTTGCCATTTCTTGCACGAAATTGATCAGAATAGCTTTATTCAATAATTCCCAGGAAAAAAAACAACTGTACTGCTGTCTACATTTTAGGGGCAACAGTGAAATGGACGCTGACACGATGCATAATCAATCCATCCATCCTTTTTCTGCAACCGCTTTATCCCTTTTGGGGTCGTGGGTTGCTGGAGGCAATCACAGCAGTCACTGGGCGGAAGGCAGGGTACACCCAGGACAGGTTGCCAAAGTGAGGCTGGGCTGCATAATCAATAAAGATGCATAATCAAAACATTTTTTTTTTATTTTTTGAGGCTAAGAAACAAGTAAACATTCTTCTCTTTGGAACTGGCTAACATTAGAGCTGGAGAAACACCCAAACAGGCATATTCAGGGGTGAAGGGCTTCTCTTCATAAGGGTCAGGAAATGAAAGTCCTCCTTCAGCAAAACCTGGGAGCAGAGAGACTTAACTCAAGTGAGCAAACTTTCCTCAAACATCACAAATGCACAATTCATAAATGTGAGAGTGAGAGGAACGCACACCTTCCCCTCGGCATACCAACGCCGACCCAAGGAAAGTGTATACTGGTCGGCTCAACGACAGCATGAGACAGTTACTTTGGTTAGACGCCGGTTCCACATGCCGATTTGCAAAGAAGTTGATTTTCCGAGGAATTCTACCTTGGTAGATTTGCTGCAGTTAATACCAAGAAGACAAACTGTCCATTCTCTGTAGCTTCAGCTCTTCCCTTAAAGGTGCTTTCACACTTTCCTCAGTTGGCCACGATGTAAAACGTTCCTCAAACCAAACTGCCGGAACTTGGTACGACCCAAAGAGGTTTTGTCAGTCCAGTTCGTTTTTCAGACTGTTTGGACTTTCAGACAAAGTACTGGAAGATCTGTCGGGACTTCATCCAAACCAAACCAGCCAGCCAACCTAACCAGTGGCAAGGAGGGCCCGAACTGATTGTTGATCGGTTGCAGCTCATGTAGGTGGCAGCGGCAGGACTTAGGTGGTTCTTGTATTGTTCTTAAGGTTGCCTGAGTCATTGCAATGTGAAACCAAAACTAACCAGATCAAACCTGTAGAGTTTAATGAAAATAAAACCTTGGGTTGGACCTTTCAGGTCTGAAAGCGTCCCAAAGTACAGTATGGGTTACGCTAGCTTAGAGACACTATTCACTGGGTGCACAACCTCTGTCTATCTACAATTAAATAAGATAGAGACACATGAGTGCAATGAAACTCCCAAGAACATTTTAAAAACATTACTAAGATTTTACCTTCCTGCAAAATAAACCATTATTATTGTTCTTCTTTGTATTTTGCTTTCTTTGAGGCAAAGTTCCCAGTAGTTTTTCATGTAATTCATCAGTTTCCAGTTTAAGTAATGGACGATTTGGTTAACTGCATTTTTAGAGCTTCTCTTACGCTGGTGTGTTTGACTCTGTGTGTGTGCCAAAAGCTACTGAAACTACTACATTTTCCCTTTGACTGCTGCCTGGATGGAGGCAGTTCTATCTAAGAACCACAAAGTGGGTTGAATTGAGATATTAAAAGAGCTCCAACCCTCAGGAGGCGCGAGTTCAAACAGGAAGCTGGGCCACGCTGGACCCATGTCTAATACAGTGGCAAAATAAAAGTGCTGCCGAGCGTCCTTTCAAATCTACTTCCTCTGTGCGTCTTTATCAGGTGAATCGACCGGGGCAGCGCTGCTTATACTTCACACAAATGTGGCGCTGGCCTTTAAGTGCTTGTTAAGAATTATTGCAACTCGTGCAGCTCTATCTCTGTCAGATCTATAAATAGTATCTCCTGACAAATTGAGGTTGCTCTTATCAGAAAATTGAGATTTCACAGCTTTGAGGGTGAGATGTGAAGTGACACATCAAAGGGCTTTTTGGGGCTGGGTTGAGCCGGGCGGGGGGGCTGGTGGCAAAAGGGGAAACTCATCACGCCTCGAAAAAGAGAGAGCCAGATGAATATGGAGCTCACGAGGCAGTGCTCGGCTTCAGCTGGTGACATGTGATGATAGAAGAAATGTGAGAAGTTGTCAAGAGGGTGTGGCAGGAGAGGGAACGACTCATTTAAGAGCATAAATTATAATACATTAATGGTGCCAGATGGTGTCCAAGTCAGATGTTTTATCAGCTACCAATGTGGTTATAAATTATAAATGAGCCTGTGGATATAACCTCCCCTGTAAGACTGAGCATACACAGTACTGTATCACCTGTTTCACAGCAGGATTACTCAGTTAGCTAAAACTCTTTTTATCTGCTAGGTCCAGGTGAGGTCGATAACTCAAAGACTGATTGCATGCGTCAGCTCTCGGGTAGGTTTTGTTGCCAGTTCTGACCCGCGCACTCTTGTCGTCGTGTGAATTGTAACTCTCTAACGAGGTGTCAAAGACTCCAATCAGATGTAGGACGTTCACAGTGCTTTACAGAAACAACCCCAACCTCTAGCCCCTTACCTTCAGAAGAAGCAAACCTTTGAGTAAAATTACACAACCAGGCCGAGATATGATCAAAAGTGTTGACAAATGATATAAAACCACAAGTCCTGGATGTTTAAAAGGCGAAAGCTGCAAGACTCAGATCAATTTATATCGAACTAGTGTGGCTGGACAAGTTGAAGCACTCACCACCTTGACAGGTTGTCGGGTTTTGTTTTTCTAGTCCAGGTAGTGAACTGAATGAGCTGACAGGTCGATTATCTCAACGGAAAGGTCCTCTGTGGTCAATAAAGATGCATAACTATGCATTATCCATAGAGTTTCAGCTGGGTTTTGTGTGGCGCGGTTTCGAAATGTATGTATTTTCATCGACTACAGAACAGCTGGCGAGTGGGGAAGCTGCTAAGCTGATATAGATGTATTGTCGTCCATATTTAACCAGAGTGAAAGAATTACTTTGAATTTACTTTGCTATAGTCGTAAAACAATCTGGGAGTCATGTCTTGATTCTGCAGGGTATACAACAGATGTCCAACCAGGGCACATATTCAATACTGTCAGCGTTATTGTCGTCAAACTCCTGGCCAGAGGTGCTGGGCAAAATCAACAAAAAGACTCATTCAATACAAGTCTTGTGGGACATATATCCCCATATTCTGCACCTGTCAGGACGCCCAATTGTTTGGAGATGTTGTATTTTCACAAACAGATTGTTCTATCAACCTTTTCGATGAGGATTTGAGACAGATGTGCGATACAAATGGCACGTTTAGTCTGGGAAAAAGAGATCTCGGTCATTATCATCGGGCTTTTACAGTCTGCCCAGTATGAGTCCAACCCGTCCGTCCTTCAGTTCACAGTTGGATGAGGGGAAAAACTCATGAGAGTGGGCGAATGCGAGAGCCGTCTGAAGACCCGCAGCCTCGAGTTATTAGCTCTGAATGCCAGGAAAAAGATCTGTTTTCTGACCAGTACAAGTGAAAACCTGCACAACTGAACGACTAAACGCGTTATTTTTGAGAATTTCTGCAGTCCCATCCAAAGGTTGAGTGACCGCTCGTTGCTCTCCTACAGCCATGCACTTGCCGAGGTGAATAATACTGCTGGACTCATATTTTGCATATTTTGTCTTGGTGATGCATGCGTAGAACAATGTGTCTACAGATGTCTTTTGCAATATGCATAATATCCGTTATCTTCCGCTGCATTCAGACTGGCAACAGCCGGACGTCTACACCTGTGTCAACAGAGGTCCGGTATATCTCTGCTCTACTCTATTCACAGTGGCCGGTGGCTATAGCCTCTCTGCTGATAGCGGAACAATCTTCAGCCTTCATCTCCCTCCGACTCTGTTGGCCAATCTACCCACTGTATTAAAAACTGTTGAAGCACAATATCAACCAAGGGAGCAAGTGGTCAGTAGCTTTGAGCATCCGAGATGTGTGTTTGTACCAGAATGTGCTGCGCGCATATCTGGAAAGTTTGTGTTCCACAGAGTGAAGATCAAAATGTATCTTATATGTTCTTTAAATTATGCATAAAGGAGGGCAGGCTATACGGTACCGCAGCCACTAACATGCATGCACAGAGGTACTTCCAAGGCTGTGTCATGCAGCTAATAACTTTAAATGAGCTTGGTTAGCTAACTAGCACTTTATATATCTTTTAATATAATGAAATCCCTGTGGTTGGTGTACTCCTACCCACTAATGAGAACATACAGCTAAGGACAAGATACTTTTTTCTGAACTCTGATTACTCTACATGGGTTTGCAATCAAAGGCATGTACCCTTAAAAGACTCCTCTGCTCTCCTCTCTGCTGTATAATGCGCCTATAGTCTCAATCTACAGCACCGCGGAAGGTGCACATCCTCATTTTAACTCAGCGAGATAGTAGGTCATCTAAAAATACTCCTGTTGGACCATTCTGCTAAATCTTGGATTTCATTCCCTGTCAATATTCATTTCCTGGAATATCCACACAGGGATATTGTTATATGGTGCATTTTTATTGCTTATTGTCAGTAACCTGATTTGGACTTTCAATCTTCATTTTGCACTCCCTCATAAAGTGCGCAGTCTTAATAGTGAATCTCATCACCATAAAATGTCAAAACTACAAGATGTGGCTTGGTGCACTGGGCCGCTGAAACACAGGCTGCGGTTTGGTCTACAAAAGCAGTATTTTCACTTATAATAGTTTTTGCTGTTCAATAACACTACCAAATTATTATTGATTACATCAGCAACAGGCACTTTGGATAGTTCCATTCAATTGAGGCGGGAAAATTAAGTTTCTGATTTCCTGATTACCAAAACCATGTTTACATGACATTTAGGAAATTGGGTTTATTTGAAAAGCAGACTGTAACCTGATTACTGATGAGTGCATGTAAACAGTGGCTCTTTCAGGCCTTTGCTCGTTAGGTCCTTGCATATATTGATCTAATAATGCACCTTGTGCATAAGGCCTAATGAATCCGAGTGTTGCTATGCTGTGGACTCTTTTTTTTTTTTTTTGAATCCACGCCTTGAGGAATGTGGAGTGGCGCTGGAGGCGAAAGTGCGTGGGTGTCAAAATGCCTACCTCTGTTTAGGCCATTTTCCCACATTTTTGCTGTTTTTCTTGCTGTTTCCAGTCATTAACCTCTCCTGTCATCTCAGAAACCTGCCATTCCTCAGCCGCGCTGCACAGTAAATGCCCTCGGTGTGTTTCCGCCATTCCCAGTCACCTGTTCCCCATTCCCTCATTAGCTCCTCTGCATGAACACCAGCCTTCTCTCTCCAGTCATTTGGCTGATCATCTAATTTACATTTCACTCTCAGAGTTCCTGCATGCACGGTTCACCCCTCCTGACCCTTGCCTGCGCTAACTGTTTACATGTTGCCACTTTTGACCAAGCAAACGATGGACTGCTGCCTCTGAGTCCAGCTCTGTGTGCAGAACCGTGAACACATCCCACTCAGATCCGGCTGATGCACCCAATGACACAGACTACAGATCAAACCCGAGAGCTCGGAGCATCAGACAGGCTGTCACATGTACCCCCACTTTTGTGTTGTGTCATTACCGCCGCTCACAGTCACTTCCTAAATGCTGCAGTGTCAGGATCTTCTGCAATTCAGACATTAAAATGCATGGAGCCACCGAATGATCAGCATCATTGGCGGGGTGGATAATGTGCTGCGGAGTCATTGGTGCTCAGCGGCAATCAAAGCGACATGGACTCAAGCCAGACAGACGGGCGGGCAGCTCACGCTGGTCAGAATCTGCTTAGACCTCGTTGAAATGGACAGATTAATAATTGCAGCGCAGAATGGACCGGCACTGCTCCATAAAAGAACTGAATATTAAAGCAGAGGTAGCAAAACATCCCCTCTCTCTGCTCGACTACAAACTAGTGTCTCCCTCATAACTGGCCTCATTAGCAGCTGGTGAGCAGCAACATTAGTGTTGCCCCTTCCCTCCAACACTAATAAATGTTCGCCACGTCTGGATTAACGCTTCTCTCCCTGCCCTTCTCATCATCTTACGGTATTTTACATCGTTTTTCCGACGCCTCAAACGGGGTCACGCTGTCTGGTCCCCGTGAATGGCCATTTCACGCCCACCTCACATTACCAGAAACAGTGGCGTTGCCATAAACCGACGGCCGTATTCATCATAGTTATGATTCTGTGACAGGGTCGTCTCCCCTGCCTGAGATGCAGGGCTTGTAAAGACTGCCTCGCTGCCAGCAGGCCTCCTGTTATGGAGCCTGTAATTGGCTGATTGGCGGTGAGGAGAATGCGCCGCTGTCTTGTGAATGGATGACCAATAAGACGCGAGTGTGGTCCCCAGGGCACGCAGGTACCTATTAAGGGCTCCTTTCCAACTCGACGCCTCATTGTCATTGTTATACACATCGAACCTTTACACACTATCCTTTCTTCCCCCCTCCCGGTGCTTTTGCCTCAGCCACAGACTGGTAAACTATAACTTCTAAATTGTCTGTTGTTCAAAGAAAGTACATCCTGGCCCAGTTTTCTCTGCTGTGGGATGTCTGATTGCCCGACTCGGCTGTATCTCTTTTCCTGTGAGTAGTTAGACAATGGTCCTGGAAATTGCCCGTGTCCTTAAAAACGTCAGTGTCGAACGGCGATAATTAAATTCAAAACTCGCTCCGCGGTGGATAATTCACCTCGCCATTCATTTCCGTCCGCGCGCGTCATCTCTCGCCGCACAGACTGTACTTGGCAGCAGATGTTTGGCTTTCTGAGGCGCAATTGCTCAAAGACCATTAAACAGAACTGTATGTAATATTTACAAAGGTTGGTATTTTCAATCAGTCTTTATACACCGCGAGAGCTTTTCCCTCCATTACCATGCAGAATGGTGCACAGAGGTAGAGGGTAAGGAGGGTAAATACTCTGTCTTCATGTCAAGATTATCTATGCACCTTTTAGGCAGTGCTGGAAGCTGCTTTTGTTTAATAAAGGGCTGATTAATGAATGGAGCAACGGAGGGAGATAGAAAGATAGAGACGGAGAGGAAGAAAGAGAAACACTCAGAGGCTCAGCTCTCTCAGCCCCATGCATTCACATGGATATATATAAGGTCCCTGTCTGCCTTTGTCTGAATTAAAGCCTGTTTTTCCCCATCTGTTTTCCCTGACAGGAGCAGGAGCGGCTCAGCGTTGCATCATTCAGCCACACCTGTTTTATTTCTTTATTTTATTTTCCAAAAACCATCAAAGGAACCCCGAGCTTTGAGGTGGGCTTTTTAATCAGAGCAAACTGTGTATGGAGGAGTTGCTGCTGCGTCTGGGGCCAGTCATCTGAATCCATTCAATATGTTTTAAACCCGTCAGATCAAAGAAGAGTACTTACTGCAAGACAAAGGCTTTTTTTCTCAGACAAGTCCTCGAGATGCGGAGTTTCTTAAAACTCACTAATTAATAACACGCTAACCGCCAACATCAGTGCGTTCTGAGGAGCATGTGAGAATCGCAGGACTGCTCTCCAAGAATAACGTGCAACTTTACAGCCCTTGTGTTCACAGCAGGGAGCTATATTAATCCCAACTTCCTAATCAGATTTTGTTATTCATTCGCTGCGGTTTTAAATCCCCAAATCCCCTTCCTTACACACCGGTAATACATTCAGCATGTTTTGTTTTTTTTTTTTGTTCCTGTGCCAATATACTTACCATTGATCCAGGGTGAATAACTGCAGTGCCACTGAAATAAGTGGATTCGGCTGAATCCCGATTAAAAATAGACCCTCAGAAATGACAGATAGCGGTGCCCAGCTTTCGTCCACTTCGCAGTTTAACAGCCCATAATTTCACACGCTGTCTTCTGCTGCCAGCTAATTAGCCTGTAATTATGAAAACATGAGATCTGTGATTAAAATGCTTACCAACATATCATACACTGATGGCACTGTGAGTCCAGACTGAGTAGGCCTTTCGGAAAAACTCACAGTCGTTACCACAAAAACAATGTTGAGCAGATAAAAAACAAGGCAGTTGAAAGGAAATACATCTTATGATGTACACGCAGGGGGTTGTGGGTACTGTATGTTCCATGTGTTTATGCCATATGTGTACGTGTGCAGGTGAAAAGACAGTCTAAGTTCAACAATTAGAGGCTGTCCATGAGGAGGCTGCATCTACAGAGAGAGAGGTCAGGGCAAATTAGACAGCATTATCACAGACTGTGTGTGTGTGTGTGTGCGTGTGCCTGAGAAAGAGAGCGGTGCTTTACCGGTTGTCCTGGCAACCTCTTCCTTCCCTCACCCCACAGCCAGGAATCAATTATTCATTACATTGTGTTATTGCATATAATCTGACTCCTGTCTGCCCTTTGCATATACACCACGAAAGCATGGCTAAATGTTCATGAGTTAAATCTGCATCGCTATGGAAACTCTTCGTGGATTTTCAGCGGTCAGGCTCACACAATGTGTTATTCAATACGATAATGAAAAACGTACACATTGTGCTGGTCAGTGAGACTTTATGGGGTAGTAAAAGTGGCTCAGAGGGCTTATTAGAAGAGCCAGTGGATGATTTATAAATGAGATATATACGAATGTGATATTAATGATTTACTATGTTCATGTTTGTTCCCCGTGTTTGCATGTGTTGCATTCTGCGTGTGAGAGAGCACATGCATGAGGAATTAAGCGGAACAAAGAGAGTTTGACACAGAGACTCACCGTGGGACTGTGCCACACTGTGTGTTAACACGTAAACACGTGTGTGCACCGGTGCAGTCGGTGTGTATGTCTGTCTGTCATGTGTGAGTACACAAATCATTTTAACATGCACGACCTTTGCTGTGCACATGGCCACGTGTCAGTAAAAACTCAACAGCATCCACGTCTGCGCTGATGGAAATCCACATGCCCTCCCACCTTTTCCATCAGAACAACAAAATCAATTAAGATAACACAACACATGCGCCCGAACAAGTAACTGTTTGATTCCTCAGAGAGCGGGATCATGCCCTCTCCCGATCAGACACTTTGCAGCCTTGCAGCACCGTAAAGAGTAATTAATTTATTTACAAAAAATGGCCCAAGTGTTTCTCACGGTTTGTTTTCTTCAGCTGTGCAGCTGAGATAAAGGGATAAGAAGCAGAGAATACCTCTCTCTCAAGTCGGCTTGCATGAAGATCCATTGACTGCTGGACAGCTATTATTTATAAGGTCTCCCGCATTCATAAACTCACTGGATGCAGGCTCTTAGTCTTGGTAGTCCACTAGATTACTGAATCTTTTATACCTGTCTAGAGCTGGTGCAGTCCTGTGTAAGGTGCGCAGTGACTACATCTACAACGATCCCAGCTATACGGGAGTCCTGGAGTACCTCTTTTAAATTAAATAAAAGTCAGCACAAGAAGCTGCACGTTTAAAACCCATGCCATTATTTCTCTAAAATGAATTAAAACATTTATCGAATTGTTCATAACTGTTTGTTTAGAGAAAAACTATTTATATATATAATGAATAGCTGCACCAGAACGACACCTGGATCTCAGATTTGCATTTATTCCTCAGCACCTTCACAGACTTTCTTGATTCCCTGATTTGCTTAGACGCTAAGGTTCAAGGTTCACGCTTTAAGTTGCAAACGGCAATTGACAAAACAATTGTCTTGCATAACAAGTGGCTAGACATAAGAAATTATATATAAATGGGGATAAAACAATTAAAAGAGTATTTGGACAGAGGCATCTACAAACTTTTGTGTACTTAAGCCCCATAGGTCCAATTAAGGAAAGTCTTGTTTCCAACTTTGTGGCACGAGTTTTGGGAAAACCTCTTTGTAACAGGACCTCAACCAGACCCCCGGCAGGGACAAACGCTCATGAGGCTGAATAGGAGCGTATCCCTGCAAGCCAGGTTCCAACGTGAGGAGTGCTTTCCCAGAAGAGTGGTGACGGTTATAGCAGCAGATCAATGCCTGTGGTTTTGGAGAGAAACGTCACCTTTGGGTAAAACAAAGTTTGTGTATCCACATAGCTGCACGAGGCGTTCATCGGAAGGTTGGAAGTTTGATCCCGGTTCCAGTCTGCGCTCAGACAACACCAAACTGCTCGTGCGATCGGTATATGAGCTTGGGCGAATGAGAACTAGCTCCTTCTGATGAGCCCCTGACACCCTGCACAGTAGCCTCTGCCTCTGTCAGTGTGTGAGTGTGTGTGTGTGTGTGTGTGATTGGGCGAACGCTGACATGTGTGACATGCAGACCGAGGCATAGAAAGGCGATTTGTAGGACGACCGGCCACTTACCACCGCTGTGCATCATTATAAACAAGACAGCAACGTGTTTGCAGATAAATTATATTATTGTACTGAATGAGCATGTGCATATTTTTGCTGATATCAGCTCTTTATGATTACATGATTAATCAATTTCGTTTTCCCCATTAGGACTTTTATTCACAGCGTAGGCGCATTAAGGAGCATACATACATCTAAAACAAATTAAAAATGCTAATTACCAACACAGGATGCAGCCAACATGTGATGAATACCACTGGAACATCACCAGGAACAATGTGGCGATGAATAATGGATTCATTGGGAAAGTTAAGAGATAACAGAATAGAGACTCCACCGCGCCTTAATACCTGGCCAGGCTCCTCAACAATCATCGTTATACACTAGACGGCATGCTCTTAACAATTTAGCCCTCGGGACATTGTGTCTGAACTTAAAGTAACGCCAGGTTCCCTGACCCTGTGATCCTCCGGTAGCGAACAGGACCTGGGGGGAATCTGAGTGCAGCTCGACTTGCTGAGCTAACTCGCAGCCTGTGGCCAGTCGGGCTCCGAGGAGGGTTGAGGGAAGGTCACGTACACCATCGAGAGCCGACAAGACAACAACGTTCGACCCAGCCCCGTCGGTGTTTGACTTGAGTAAACAACAGCAGATGAACATAAACAAGATGGATGTCAACACGATCCCGACTGCGCTGGAGAGGTACGTCCACGGGTCAACCAAGACTAAACTAAACAAACCCAAACGCAGGGTTTCAGGTTTTATCAGCGGCTTCTCTGTGGCCTCATGTTTAATTTGTTGACCAGCGCCTCCCCACTGCTGCCTCCCCACTGCTGCCTCACCCCCCGGCCTCCTCCTATTTGCTTGCTGGGTTTGCTGCCCACTGTGCCATCAGGATGTCGCTCATAGAGAGAGACAGAACAATTCCAGGGTGACGGGTGTGAAAATAGGGAGTTTAACCAGAGGGGGTTGGAGAAAATGGCTTGTTCTGTCCTGTCTCGTTTGCTCTGGCCGAGGCGGGCGCTCGGCCACACTTGGCCTCTCTGGCCTGACCGATCACATAAATACACACACAAAGAGCTTGTCGTTGCTGGTGAGTAGAACTGCTGCCTGTTATCATTCTCTGGTAGAGTCAATTGCTGCCCGTGGACGGTCACACATCACGATGCAACTGAAAGTGAGGGGCTGTTTGTGTGTCATAGAGACAGAAAGAAAAACAGCCCAGTGCACATTTCAGTGATGCACCGAGCAGGAGGCAGTGAAGTCTAACATCAGCCTAGAGAAAGCAAAATATTAGTCACACTTTGATGTTAGGACACACTACAAAACATTTAAGACACTACTAATAAGACTACTTGGCTTCCTGGTGACCAGCCTGCAGCACTAGATTTAATCATAAAATGGAAAGAAAAACAAAATCACAACAAATTTAGTCCATGTTATGTTGTCTCGCCAAAGCTGGAGTCACGCCTCTGTGGAGATACACTGAAACATCTCAGTGAAACAGAGAAGGATATGACGGGTAACCACATTCAAAGGTCAACCACCCATTGCGCAAACCTGCACATCAAGAGGAGCACAGTCTGGGTTTGGTTCAAGTTTGGAATCAAGTAACATTTCCCTTCTTAGCTGACTTCAGATCTGAATGAGTCCTCACTTTGTAGGTTGACATCCCATCTCAATATGCTGTTCGGGGAGGATTTAAGGAGGTAAGGAGCCTGTTTTCTGAGGGTTGTCAATAGTGATGGATCAGCTGCACCTGTTGGAACCTGATGTTTGTGCTGGGATTGGTGTATGCATGTGTGAGTGTTAAAACAAGAGCCTATAACAAACATCTGCCTTTGATAGTCATTACCAAGGTGCCCACACATGTGCCATCAAGTACAACATTGAAGATGAAACTATGGTAACAACGTTTGCGTGAAGAGGAAACACAAATTCAGACCTTCACCTTATAATAACTGTCATTTAGGCCATGAAATACATATCGGCAGCAGTCTTTTCTCTTGTCTTAACTGCACAGGACTCGTTTTAGGCTTCTCGCGCTGGCTTGTCATGGCCTAGCTCTGAGATATATTTCCATACTATTCATGACTTAAATATAAGTCTGAGGTCCTCAATTAGAGGTTTTCTAGGCCCTCCAAAGAGTCCCGAGTGTCACGGCTGGGTTACAGGAGAGAGCAGGACCCAAATGCAGGCAGGGACAAGGACGCAAAAGATCTTTTACAGTTTATTTCAGGGCACAGGCTTACAGATGGTCAAGGCAGGCAGGGTCAAAATCCAGGTAGTCCGTCCAAACATGACACGAAAAGTAAAAATCCAAGAACCAGAAAACCAAAAACCAGAAAACCAAAATCAAAGTACACACACGGAAACAGCAGGAATCAAGGCAGGAAACGTGGAATCAAACATAACAAATGAACCAACGCCGAAACAAAGGCAATGACGCAACTTAAATAGACTTGGAGTGCAGGCAAGCGAGACACAGGTGAACCCAATGAACTAATCACAGACATGAAACAAGTACACAGAAACATACAAGGGACAAACTCTTCAAAATAAAACAGGAAACAACAAAACAAACTCAACTCAAAACCATGACACCGAGACTCTAGGTGTCTCATGCAGACCCCTGGCTTTTGCATGAGAGCCTTTCTGCAAGAAAGCCTTTTAAACACATGCTTGACTTTGTCATGATCACGGTTTGGTAGGTCTAGGCAACAAATCGTCCTGGTCCTGGTCCTGGGTAGAAATCCCGTGTTTGACCAATCAGCCCAAAGCTCCACACCTTATAATGCATCAGCTGACTTGCTCTAAGCATCTGACATTGCTGCAAATGGGATTATATTGGATATGTAGCTGAAAGCCTAGTCGCAAAGTGTTTAACACACCTGGGCTGGAAACAGGCTGGAAATATTAATGATTCAGGGAGTAAAGGAAATGCAGTTTGCACCAGCTCAATTTTCACTTTAATGCAAAGTTTTTCACTGGTTTACAACGCTGCTGCGGGTTGATGCACCATGTTTGCAACAAGGAACGTGAGAAGTAAGGGAGACAGTTGGTGAAATGCCCCGCAACAGTTTTGGCTACGAGGGACTGGAAGGTGAAGGAAAGCCAGAGAGTTCAGAGACTGCAAAGTTAGTTAACTGGCAGACGGAAAAGATGGCACGGATATGAAGGTTGGAAGCCTGAGGGTGCACGATGTCAAAAGGGGGAAGCAGAAACCTTCTGAGCACCGAGGGCCGTTAGACACTCAGATTTAATCAGAGCATCTGTCTTGCAGTCTATAAAACTTTATGCAAGCACTTCTAATTTCAGGGATGCATTCATTAATACAGGAACCGGAGAGGGTATGCTCTGCAGAGAAAAGGTGTGCCAATGGAGATAAATGCACGGGAGTGAGAGGAAGCAATGATTCTGAACCACTGAAGTTCAACAATTACAGTATTTAACTTTCAGTGTCTTCGCTCCACAGTTATTAATCATACACATACACAAGGTAGGTACAGAATTGTCACTATAGCATCAAGTCTAGGGCCTTATATGGATGATAAATTCAAAATTTAATCCTTTTCAATCAATAAATGTTGTTAGTAAAAAGATTTGTACCGCTGACTAAACAATGTTTATTTTTTGCTAAGCTAGCTAAGCATCAGTGAAATGCACATCATCGCTACTAGCTAGGACTTTGAGGTGCTGCTCCTGATTATCTTGGCTCTTATAATCCCATTTGCAGCAATGTCAGACGCTTAGAGCAAGTCAGTCGATGCATTATAAAGTGTGACAAAGACACGTCACGAGGAGCTTTGGGTCGATTGGCCAAAACATGGGATTTCTACCCAGGAGGCCACTGTTTCCAAAAGTCACTGTTGACTTATTGACACACATATGCCTCATAGGTAGACTACTGCATTCATTGCAAAGATCTGTTAATTAATATATTAAAAACCTGTGCAGGAGAAGCAAACAGCAGCTGACTGCGTGCGCCAAGAATCACTCAGCGCAAATGTTAGGTGTACTGCCGTAGTGGGTTTGGGACGGTTACATAACGAATATGATAACCAGATGATCACGAGATCATATAATTTATAACCGTTGTGCTCAAATGTTCGGCAGCGAATCACACTGATGGGAGAGACACGTCGCATAACAAAAGGTCCCAATCAGTGGGAATTACAGCACCCCGGCTGACTAAGATCCACACCAGGCAATTGTAGCCTCATGAGTTTGAAAGTAATTTAGTTAGTTCGGTCTGGTGCAATTTCCTACTCTTTTATAGCGTACCGCCTCTCTCACACACACACACACACACACACTCAGTCCTAACTTATCTCCACATTCCAATGAGCACACACTAATTCACTTAAGGCTGACAGATCTTACAGCAGCACAAACAGTCAGCTCGGCTCAGCTCCTCCGACCACTGCTGCGTCACCCCCCCCCTCCTCCACAAGTTCATCAGTTCACCACTCCGAGGGGACCAAACCTCCCCCGTGCATTATGTATGCCCTCATAGACCTAATTGAAACTGAAAATGTTATGTTCCACTCCGGTGCTCTCCTAATAGACTGGCTCTCAGTAACCAGGCTTGTGAGGCAATTACAAACCAAAGCCATGAGTCTAGATGAATCTTAAAGTGGGGGGGTGGGCGCAGTGGGTGTGAGCGACTGTGTGTTTATACTGGGGGTCTTGGCCAGCTGAGAGCGATGCTGTGGAGAGGTGAAGCCTAACTGACTCGCTAATTATAGATGTCTTTTTTGGCTTTGCCTTTATGTTTCACACTGTTCTGCCTGGATGAGGGAACAGAGCCCTGGCAGATCAAACGAGACGCTCCGCTTCGTTGGCTCAGCTCGAAGGCCTCCAATCAGAAACAACTGGGCGCCAAGTGAGAGCAGCCAAGGTGGCATCCTTTTCCAACAGTTTAAGGGGATGAAATTTAGGGCGCTTTCAGGCTGGCAGTCTCATCTGAATCGGGGGGGAGGTTTGCCTAAATATCAACGCTCTTTTGGAACAAGGTGGCACCAGATCCGTTCCAGACGAGCTGCCGTACGCTACATCCATCCTCCCGCAGGACATGAAGTCTTGTCTGCGTTTCGTAAACAAAACTAAAAAGTACCCACACACTGCTACCTTCTTCTCAATTCAGCTTCGATTCTTCACAGACTTGACGGCGTTTGAAGCGATCTTTCTCGCGTAAAGGCGAAAGGAGGGTGTGAAGAGCTTTGCATAGGCTTTGCATAGACAACTGTGATGACACATCGCGTGCTATTTGCCAATTAGACAATTAGCGCAACACAAAGTGAACGATTCTTCCTCTACCATGTCAAATCCACATTTCATTACCAGTACATGACTAGAACATAGACTATTTGGCATCTAATTAGACTTTGGATATGAAGTGCTAACAAAAAAAAAATGTCTAGGACGCATTTTCTCAGCCAAAAGTCCAAGACTCAAGCTGTTGTGCACACATTTACCAAACGTGTGTTTTAATATTCAATATTCAAGCGGCGGTTCTCAAGAAATAGGGCGATATAAAAGCCAAACTCGATGCCGCACTCCTCCTCTTTTACGTCCTAATGTGCCAGCTTCATCAGACATTTGGACAACAGAGCGTGCAGACATCAAGACGCCACGATATACATTACGTTACAAGAGTCTGACGTTAATTGCTTGAAGCATAATGAGGCCTTTAATCACATCAAACTAATCTACAAAGTGCAAAGTGTCAAACGGCGCCTGGGCGCTCCTCCCGCCACACCTCTCAGATATCTAGCTTTCTGTCTTTTTTCATTCTTCACACGACTACTTCTGTCAGCTTCTGTTTGAACAAACAAAGACAGTCGCCGTCCTGATTCCTATGATTATCACATCCAGCCCCTCTCTGTTATGTCAAGCGTTTCGGCACACCTTCAAGGGTGGTCGTTCTGAACGCACTTGCTTCAGCTGCGGTTCGACAATGCTTTGTACAAACTAGCTCCTTTGAAACGCACCGTGGCCTTCGTTGGGGTTCTGGGTTTGCGGGAGAAGTCTTTTTATATCGGCTATTCTCTTCTGGTTATGGCTCCACTTGCCAAAATGGGCACTTGTCTAATTTCTTTGCAACCGTGGCAGACAGCTGCCCTTTATTGACAATAGGAGCCAAGCATGCCACCAGTTCAGAGCAAAAGTAAAGAAGTCAGAAAACAGACCGGCAGGGTTAAAGGTAGGGGTGACAATCGATCACTGGATTCCGACCTACTGTGAAAATGGCCTCACAGTGAGCTGCAGACTTCCCATGCTGTCCTCCATCCCCGTGACCTGGGACAGTTCTTTTTGTATAGGCGAACATCTATTACTGTCTCCTGTAGCTAGAAACAAGAGAGCAGAGTTGGTTTGGCCCCCGCAGGTGTGAAGCTCCGCAGAGAATTAATTAGAAAAGATGGAGAAGGTGGCTGTGGAGGAGCACAGGCTACAGGTCTGCAGCATTCTGGTTCAGAGCTGTTAGCGCCGCTGTAAGTGGTGCACAAGTTCAAACCAACATTTTACAAGTTCACAAAGTTCATACCTACTTCCTGTCTCTGCCAAAGGAGCCCCTCCGTGTCGACAGCAGTGCAAATGCACAGGTTCACAAGTCAGAAAAATCCCAAGGACGTGGTGCAAATGTGGGATGTGAGTTTGTTCAGTGGAGCAGTGAAGGAATGTAAACATTAAACTGCGCCTTAGTAACGTAACTATGTCTTAAATAACTTAGCTGTAATAAGAATTAAAGGTGAGATGTGAGAGGCGGCGAAGCTGGGAGTTTAACTCCTGTGCACTACTGACTGGAGCAAATCATAATCCTGCAAATTACAAATATCTTACAAACTTTATACGTCTCCTTTCCTCATTTTCAACAGTCTCGTATCCATCATCCTGCCTGTCAGTGGTTTAAATAACACTGTCTGTCCCTGAGCAGCATTGAACATGTCAGAGGATCCATTCCATGGCTGATTTAGCCTAGCTTGCTAACATTACGCTAACATAGCTAACATCCCAAGCAGGCGTTGTTGTGTTTCTCTCACATCATATGAAGAAACAGGCTTGCTGGCATCATCTGCCATTGTTTTAACGGTGGAGTTGTGCTGAAAGCTATTGAAACTCACTAACACAAGAACATTACAAACTATTTTCACTTTGCTTTAACACCTGAGCCTGTCCTGTCAGTGCTTTTGCCCATTTTTTCCTGGATCTTTAATACCTGGCAGTTATTTACTGTTATAGCTGCATGTTAGAAGAGTGTGATGACAGCTGAAAAACACAAAAACAGAGTTGGATTTTAGAGTTTTAGTGAACAAACAGCACTGCAGTTACAGATGAATAGCTGATTTTGCATGTTATGTTTGAAATTTGAAAAGTATAAAACTATTTCCTGTAAAATTCGAGAGTCTGTGTCTCATAATGTGTGAAAACAGGAGATAAAAAGGAAACTTTCCCCACCGCTGTGTGTGCAGCGGGAACGAAGCGGCTGCTTCAGCTGGCTTCCGGGACATTCGCAAGTGAAATTACCGTAATAACACCATTTTGGCTGTAAAGCGCAACGTCTCAGCTTTCAGAAAGCGTGACTTAATTACCGTAATCCAAACTGCGCTTACGGAGTTATGGGGTTAAATTAACAGTGGATCTATAGACTTTGCAGAATGAAACCAAATGTTCAACAGTGAGAGGAATACTAGTGTAGGGAACACCACCACTGCAGAAAAACATGGGTCATGTACACCATTGACCCTAATCAACCATCAAATAATTATTCTGCGTTAATTAGCTAATAGTTCAACGTACATTAGACCTAGCTAAAAAGCCAAAAACTCAAGTAACACGTACTTGGTGTGTGTTTTTCTTAGTTTGGCTCATTGTTTCTAACTTACACTGCAGGCGGCCACCAGGAGCAAGTCAAGTGGTTTAGGTTGTACGTTGCAGGAGCTGACATGTCATCTATCTTTAATTACAGTCTGTGATATGAGCTCCACAGAAGTGCACAAATCAGAAAGTACTGGGGGTATGCAGTTTACGAGCAGTTTTCCTGAATAATACAGGTTGGTTTTTTTGTTAGCTCAAGTCTGAAATGGAGCCTGAACTCACTCTCACGAAATGCAATTGGCGGAGAATCAATTGACTGTTTGCTATTTTCAGCCAAAAATACATTCAAATTCATAATCAGGCAATCTCATTAGGAGACGGCACCAATGTCAGGGCATCCCGATTCGGCAAGGTCATTAAAAAGTAGCACTTGGCCCAACACCTCGCTCGGATGGACGTATTAATAACCCCACAGTGTGGCTTCCAATATCAAACATATCTGCAGGTAGCGGGGTTTGACCTTAGAGTGGATTTCTTGCTTTCATTAGAATAATTAATGCCTAAATCAAGCGCAGTTGATTATCTTCCCTTGACTTTTCTTTCTCTCTCTTCTTTAATGTTTCCCATTAACATATAAGGCTTAATGGGAATGGCTGCAAATTGCCGCCGATTAATAGAAAAGACACAAAGCTGCACATTTACCAGGAACGCTGCCCAGAGGTTGGAATTAACAATCTGTGTTTCCACAGAGATCCGGTGTTATTAAGATCTGTTTAGTCTTGACATGGTTGAAAAGGTCATAAACCGATTGCCTGGCCTTGCCCTCGTCAGCCTTACTATCTATCTATCTATCTATTTTCTGGCAGGAGGGAGGTCAAGTGCCCTAAATCTTTGCTTTTAGAACCAATTATGTCAATTATTACTGGGATCCAAATCCTTCCTGAGCTTTTCCGGCTCTCAGATCTCAGCCCAAATGACGAGAACTAAGCACTGTTTCCTGTTCGGATGTGAGCCAAAAATAGAGGGTCTCACAAAGCAGCACTGTAAAGAACATGATTAGCTGATTGCGGAAGGAAGCACCCTGAAGGATCTGGATGAGAGCTGTCAAACGCCAGGCTGAGTGGCGCTCGGAACCAAAAAAGCAGCCCACCAAATAACTGTTAGGCTAATCTCCTCCTCCTCCTCCTCCTCCTCCTTCTTATGCTCCTCTTCCTCCTTCTCCTCCTCGCGCTCTGCCACAATCACCCCCACAATTCGGGATGTATTACAGTGAGCAAGATGCAGGGAGAATAAAATGGAGGAGTTAAGACCCGAAGAGGGTAGAAAGACACAACCAGGGAGAGCAGTGCTATAAAGAAGCAGGTACCGGTGAAGGAAAGTATAAAATATTGCATCCACACACATTCACGCGTGCTTGCACACCCGAGCTAATGAAAGGCAGTCTCTTTACAGCTAGCCCGAGCAGCCGATAGGAAGAACTAGACAGGGAAAGAAAGAGGGAAAGAAAAGGAGAACAAGAGGTTCTGGATATTAGTTTGGGGCAAAAGAGGACAACTCTGACAAGATGTGGAGAGGGTGCTGATATGTCAGCTTTTATTTCCTTCCTCCTCCTGCAGCTCTCTCTGTCAGAACAGGACTCGTCTGGGAGGAGGGGAGCCCAGTGAGGGGAACATAAGCCCTCCAGCGCTCACCAGAAGCCGCTGACACTCATCAGTCTAAGAGCCCTCCAGCGATGGCATGGCATCATCTTAGCAATGACCTTGATTGATTGGTGCCAAAGACCTCCCATCCTTCCCAAACGAGCCCTAATGAGTTTTAATGCATGGCTTCTAATAGATATGTTCTAACTGGCGTGAATATTGCCATATTGAGTGGGTTTTTTCAATTCATTTATCTGTTTAAGGCTTGTTAAAGTGGTATTAAGTCATCGGTGACCTCTGCAGGACCAGTAGAAATTGTTCCCTCACAAGTCTCCACCCGTCTTAACGCTCTCATCCTGGCCGAGTGAGATAGATGAACAACCCGGCGACACTGCAACAAGCAAAGGCCGTTATTTCCACTGAACCCTCCTTCCCTTTTCCACCAGATTTTGCAGCCAAACCTTAAACTAAAGGGAGCTCTGACCAACAAACGCGCTGAGGCCCAAAGAGACGCTGGCATTGACGAGACATGGAGGTTACACTGTCAATTTCACTGTAGAGGAGAACGGAGGAAGTTGATTTTATGTCTCTTTGAGTTCCCAGAGTTAGAGTCCGAACTTTCCAGGTACCAGGGTAGAGACTCTTGCATGACACAACATATCACACATCGGGAATGAGGACTCCCGGTTAAAAATAAAGACTTCTAGGTTTCTGCGGTAGCTGTGTTGCACAGCTGACCGGTCGGCTTAGGATGATAAGTCTTTGTGTTATTATTATGGATCCGAGGTGTTTTGTGCATTTAAGTGGCACAATTGGCCAGTTGTCTAAGCACCAGGATCCACGGTAAGGTGGCGAGAAAGGCATGGTTTGTTTTCACATAACATTAAGACAGGACTTTTACATTTACACTCAGCCTTCCTGTTGTCCTGAAATGAAAAATCGCGAATTTAATCAGACAATTTTTAACCATTTTGTGTTTTTTTTCTCCCTAAATTGAATGAAATATACTTCAGTGGCAGCACCAAGATAAACTTCTTTCTTTATCTGCCGGTAGCTCCTCTCCTTATCAGCGAAGGGCCTTTATAGGTAGTAGAGGCTGCTGGTAACTCTTGGCAGACAAGCCCGACAGCAAAACCGTGAGCTTCAGCATTGCCCGACACTGCGGAAATACAAATCCAAGCAAGTTACTTGCAATGCGTTAGCATAGCATTAGCATAGCCATTCCTAACCCCACAGCTGCACGTGGTGGCTCAGGACAGCCCATGGGATCTATAGTAACCCCCACTAGTGCCACTATGAGGCTGACGTTTTTGTTTTCTGCAAAATAGCTTGTTGACTTATTATTATTTTGATATTATTATTATTAAATCTAGTGCTTTTATTTGTTGAATAATAAAATAATACAGTCTGGTTGGCAACAACAGATGTTAGCACGCTAACACACTAAATACAGAGTTTTAGAGTTAAGTTTAACACGCTTGGTGAACAAACATTAACATTTTTAGCACTGTTATTGCAAGCATGTTAGCGTGTTTCACATGAAGGTTAGCTGCACTGATGGTGGGTGATTACCCAGCAAATAAAACGCATGTGCAGACACTTTCCGTCGAAAGCAAAGTAACAAGTACAGCAGAAAGAGTTCTGAATGCCAAATATTCTAGTGACTGCTATCTTCCCAGAGACACACACCTCCACCTGGAGATATTACTGTCACTTTGCGCTGTGGGGCAGTGAAAATGTTCCTTGTTTCCCTTTTTAAATGTCACAGGGTTGGGTTCAGCGCTGACAGCCATAGGTCCACTTGGCTCAAATGTGAAGTGTTGATCGGAAGCAGCTCCTTGAGAGCTCTCCACTGCCTTTGACGTATTGATATTCAGTGACATTTGAATTCCACGAGTTTCTTTTTTTTCCTTTTTTTATCATATTCATTGAGGCTGATTCCTGCAGGCGCCGTGACGTAATGTTACTACATCCCTTGATGTATTTGGCTGTCCGCTGAAAATAATTAGCCAGAGCCATCGGTACGGCGGCGTTTTCAGCGGAAGCCGAGCTCACCTTTTTATGCATGCCAGAGGAAAATATTTATGTTATTCAGCAGGGCTGCCAAAGACAGTGCCATACCAGAATGCATGATGAAAACAGTTATTTTTCATTTTTCATCTGATTGACAGTGAAAAACAGGAACTTGCCCCTGTGACAAATTGGTACTCCTGTATGAATCATATCTTTTCTGGTATTGATCATAACAGCGATGTCCAGACGTCCAGAGGTGTCCATCATATTATAGATTCTGGTCACTGTTGGGAGGATAAGGAATGTTTTTTTTCCCCCACATTACTGCAGGTGAATACGACATCCTGTGAAATCCTTTATCTTTACAATATTTCTCGGTGTCAGGAAATGTTACCCCATGGTTGAGTGAACAAAATGTCAGAGGAGCTTAGCTGTAAGCCAACAACGCAGCTCTTTATATGATTCTGTGGACCGAGTTGTATCTTCACCACGAGCATGTCAATAGATCACAGCTGTTGTCAGCTACAGCGATGATCTATTGACTGCTTGCACTGCCGGTGCTATTACTAATTCTGCTACATCTATTGCTCCAATGTAGAAACACTCAAAAAAAAAAAAGTCTTAAGATAATTTAAAACATATGGGGACAAAATATTTAGCAATCAAGCCCGGATTCCAATCAAAGCACTTATCATCCAATTAAACGGGAAGCGGCAGATGGCCGAGCGGCGAGGACAGCTGGTTTTGAGGTTTTCACTGTTTCTCTGTCCATCAGCGTGTCAATCATGTGCTGCTCTTCCCGCGGCTCTCGCAAGTTTGAGGCTGAGACTGTCAGAATTGTCAGGAGCGTGTCATGAGCGCCCTGCATCACAGAGATGAAGGCCGACGCCACGGGTTTGTGGCGAAGCAAGAGCTCCATCTAGTGTTGCTGGGTCGCTGACCGGCTCCCCTTGAAGACATCTGCTGGAGGATTGCAGCAAGATGTTTCAACACTCTCTTCTTATCTTACCACACGACTGCAATCATTTCAACATTCAATCCGACATACTGAAATGAAACGCACTCTTGAATAAGGGCTTTCTAAGACGGCCCAGTGCTGGTACACTTACAATATCATGGCTGCAGTTTGTATCTAAGAGTTTTGTTTGGTAGCATAAAGGATGCAAATATATTCAGTATTTGACCTCAATTTAAATATTGTGCAATTTAGTTCAGACTTACTTATTTTAGAATTACATAGAAAAAGGCTGAATTATGAGCTAGACAACTTTAATAACTGTCCAAGGGCGCCATACTCCTCAGGGCTGCAGAAACCCAAGGTTCATAGTGTATCACTGGGCCTTTGGTGTTGCAAATTCACTGAATAATCATCAGTTACCAAAGTACAATATAAACTAAGTCTAATCCTGTATTGTTGCTTAATCCAAACTTTGCATTTTATATCTGTATTTGTTTTTTTTAACACGCCTACTTGCTGGATATACATCAATAAAACCGTGTGGAGACACTGTACAGGTCCAGGAGCAGCACGTTTACCCTACAGCACCCCAAAAGATCATTCAAACACTTTGGTGAGTGCTGCTGACAACTATATTAACATGGCACTGTCCAAATGAAGTGGTACCATATGTGAATTCTAAGTATTTTAAAGAGGGAAAGCTGAGTATGTAAGAGGGTTTTCATTATATTGTTGGTTTTAATTGTCAGAAACTTGCCTCAGGCGCGTCATTGTAAGTACAGCTCATTGTCCAGTGAAATCAACAGGAGCCATAATGGTGGGATAAAGAAAAAACACATCAAACTTTAACGTCTTATCAGCTCAACACAGCGGGAGTTCTGTTTTGCAGCCAAACCACTGCACACATATGCTTATCGGAGCCTCACAAACACACACACAGACACACACACACACACACACACACACACCTCCCCTCCTTCGACACACACTCACTGTTTGTTTCAAAGTCAGGCTCCTGACTGCAGCAGCCTCGTATGATTTGCCAGCGAAGGCAGCAAAGAAAGGGAGATTGTGGGAAGGAGGGTTCGGTCTATGAAGCATCAGAAATCAATGCATCTGGGTTGCCTTTGAAAACACACTGTGTCAGATGCAGCAATTCAGAGATGAAGAGGAAGAAGGGATGAATAGGTTAATTGAAATATTAAGCAAGGGCATGGACGGGGAACTGAATAACCCGAGTGCAATGCTGTTGCGAACAAATACTTGGTGGAAAATTTCCCTTTACAAGAAAAGCTTTTTTAAAAAGCTCACCTCTGCACGCGCCGCCTCTCACGCTCTATCTCTGCCGCGCTGCTACGGTGAGGTTTTTGTAGAAAGGGTCGTTCGTTGAGGCCAAACACTGAACAAACTCCTCGTTCGCAGCGGGGTCGACCGTGGCATTTCACAGCTTACTCAACAAAGTGTCAATCTCAGCCCAAGTTCACCCCGAAATCAAATTCCACACAGTTTCCTCAAAGTTTTTGGGGTTTTTTTTTTTGCAGCTCTGGTGCAGGTGACACGTAGCAATACGGCGCCACAAGCCTTTTAGATGTCCTTCACCATGCTGAGCTCCATTTGGCCCCACTGAGCGCAGCGGGCAATTTCAGACATTTACCTGCCATTGCCTCCCACCGTCCCCACTCTGTGCTAGCAATCATAAGACTGTCTATCTTTACAGTATCTTCATCCGCGAACTTACAGATGGGAAAGGCAGGGAAATGGAAGATGGATACTTCTGATCATCGCTCCTGTCTCGGCGCAGGCTGGAGAATATTGCGGAGAAAAAAGAAAATGAGGTGGACTGGCTCCTCAAAAATGAGAACCAGGGTCTCTGTCTGCCGCAAATTAATAGGAATAAGACTGCAGGTCAGAGATGATTAAGAGCGTAATGAGTTCAGAGAGAGGGATGAGGGTCTAAGATCTGGTGATCTTGGCGCGGCGTATTGCAGTCATGTTGTGTTAATGTCATTTTTATGACTGGAGTGGTTTTGTGATAATATATTAAGCTTATACTGCACAAGCCGGTGTCTATACGTCCATCCCCATATTAAAATAAAACATATAACAGTTCTCTGTCCTGTTGCTTAAAGTATCTGGAAACCTAATCCTCCAACTACACTGGCTTTGTTTTTTAAATCATGGGAAACACAGCGACTCAACAGCTGTACTGATGTCTTTACAGGTTTGTCTAAAAAGTCAATCAGACCGCTGTAGTTAATTCAGATCGATGCTCAGTCGTCACAGAGACGAGGAGAGTTGATCTTTACACTCACTTCCTGTCTGTCAGAGAACTGGTTTCCAACTAGCTGGCACTAAATGGTTTATTTCTGATCCGCTGCCATAGCTACGAACCATCCAGACCTCTCAGATCATCTGGAACGGCTCTGTATTTGGGTTCCTATGGAGAGGCGGCGTTCATTGTTTCCGGGAGCAACTCTCTGAAACCTGCAGGTCTGCTGCATCTCTCAGTTCTTTCAGATCAAGGCTGAAGACTTTTACCTAACATCTGACACTGCACCGCAGCTTATTCTCATATTGAATCTGCCATTCGTTATTTTCTATTTAACCGCTATTTTTAATTTGTTACAATTCAATTGCATTTTGTCCTGATTCCTTTATGTACGTATTCTTTTATGTGAAGCCTTTTGAATTTACCTCGCTATCCTCGGGTGAGGGACAAATCAGCGGTATGTAATCACAGTCTCTGGGACACAGGGTTGCCTATGTTGTGACCCGGTGCCATCATTATTAGCGCTGAGATGATCACCAACATCGAGCACGTGAATGTAAAGGTACGCAGGTGCCTCGTAGATGAAAGGGATGACCATCTGACCTTTTCTATTACAGACTGTACAACAGGCGCTGATAATCCCTCAACAGAGCAGAGAAACACGGTACGAACACAATGCTGTAATCTTACTTGTGACAGTGTAAAGGTCAAACCGAGTGTTTCTGTATCTCCTCCCTCCAGCCACGGTCGCTGAACATCAGTCACTGTAAATCTGACAACATTAAACTCCAAATGCCAAATATATGAATGTGAATAATATTTTCTTTGCCCGTGACCTTGATGTGGAGAATTAAGTCACAGGCTGACAGTCTGAGCTGAGGCAGAGCTTTCTGTTGACACCCCGCTGGTGAGTCATAATTCGCCGTTGGATATTTTAAATTACAGACTACAGTAATTCTCATCTCGGGAATGATTGCCTTGCTTATTTCTTTCCCTAAGTATTAAGAATTGGCTGCCGAGCCACCCTGCAAACTCCAAAAAAACGGACTCTGACTCTGTGAACTTGTTATTTATGACGGTCACAAAGACAAAGCGCTGAACCTTAAGATGATCTGATCAGATGAGCTACTCCGGAAAACTGATTTGAAGAGCCGGGCTCAATTCAGAGCTGGGTGATGTTTGCATGCGTGTCCGAGTTCCTGCAGCCTTATTTATTACTCCGCAGCCTGATGTAGATGCATAATGCATCTTGTAAGATAGTAGTTTAATTTTATCATTCATTGAAATATTTATTAAAACAATATATGCATTACTTGCATTGTTTGGGACTCCTCTGGATAACGGTTGCAGAAGCTAAGCAGGCGCGCAGTATGCTCACACGGTGTGTGGGGGGCAGCACGGTGGTGTGTACACCTGCACTTGGACACACACTAATACATATTCCCCAGCTTGACTTCCACCCCTTCCTCAATATCTGCAGGAATGAGGGTGTTTTGTATAAAGACAGAGGAGGAGACAGTATTTATTAGAGCCTGCAGGAGCCCCAGGGGCTCGCCACCTCATATTTCATCTTAATGTATCTTCACTCACAGCCTCGCATTTTCTCCCGCCTCACCGTGGCCAGGAAAACTTCAGAGGAGGGAAACAACAATGGGGAAGCAGGTGACTTGGTGTTCACAGTCAGTCTCACCTTGGCCTTATCTGAGGCTTCCATATCTCAACAGATTAAACTGCCTAAATTAGACCGCTCTCTCTCGCCGGACGCAGCGAGACGTCCCCGGGGACCCGGAGAGGAACGATGGGCTTTTGCTGGAGAGGGGAGTGTGGCGACGGGCCTTGCTGGGCAGGCCATTATGTGCCCCGCTGTGCTGGTTGGGTGGGCCCCACCGTGCTGCTCTGCATCTATGGTTTCTGCTCCATGATGAGGCCCATAGAGCCCTTCATGACAGAGTTTCTCACTGGAACGTACAAGAATCTCACCACAGAACAGGTGAGTTACTGAGCTATGAAATGAGATATGTGGCTGCAGCGGTGACGGCAGCCTGGGGTTATTAGATTTACTCACTTTTTTGTTTTAATACATAACATGAATAAGTTATGTTAATATGAATATAAAGTATGTCTTGTGTGGATGTGCAGATTGAAGGTACAGTCGAAAGTTACACATGTATATATTTGTTCACGTATACTCAAAACCACAGGAACTACTTGCTTTAATATAGTAAGTGTACAGTGACCACCTACTGGTTAGTACAATATTATTAAAGTTGAATATCATTATTTATGCCATAATGCCCACTTAATACTCTAAACAAAGGCTTGAAGCATGCATCAGCTCCTCTGTGAGCCTGTGTGACCAGTAATTACCCATAACATGCTTTAGATAAACCCAGCTGAAGTGTTTACATGCACCTTTGGAGAAGCTCTGAGAGCCACGTTCTCCGTCTCACTAGTAGAAGGGTTGAAAGTGTGAATTTTGCATTGCCATGTATTTCCAAGACCTTCTTTTTTTTTATGATGGAGCACCAAACTTCACAGGCTGGGTCATTTATGCCATCCCTCCCTCAGAGGCCTCAGTATGGTGCAGCAGAATGAATGTTGAAGAACATGATGAGCACGCTCTTGGTTGAGCTTCTGACCTGAGAGGCTTTCTCCTGTCGAGAAGGCTGCAGGCTCTTTCACCGCAAAGACGGCTGTTTGGTCTCTGGGTTGTGGAATAGCTCTCATGATTCTTGCGATGAAGCTATCGACCGAATATGATCCTTGCAACCTGCTCATGTCTGAGGTCCACCTTAAAGTCGTGATGCATGTCTGCAAACACCTGTAACACAGGTTCCATTGTTGATTGCATGACATAATCCTAAATACAGAGTCCCTAAATGTAGTTTACAATGCCGCATCTCCGTGAAACAAAGCGGTCACATGTTGTTTTAATCACTCAATGTTTCGTCTCGGAGGAAGGACACATGTTGTAATGTTCAAAACATCCTCTCTTCATTCATTTTCTCCCCATGCATGAAGGAATAATGTGCAGATAGAGCAAAGTGACGCCGGCATGAAATCGACAAATATCAGCAGAGAAGCCTTGTTCACACGATGCTGGAGTAAAGTTTGGTGCAGACTGAGCAGAACAGGAGAGCCTCTACAGTACGGTGGCGTTACAAAGAAACTAAACAGGGTCCTTCACACCTCTGCAATGACAATCACTTTGCGATGCACAAAGCAGGATGGCGGCCGCTTTGTTCACACATATTATGGCAGGCGCTCTCAAGGTGTACTCACTGGATGCTCCGCCATGTACGATGCAAATTACCTTTTCAACTCGTGGTCCTGAGTGGCTTTCGAGATTCTATATTAACTAAGTTTGTGAACAAAGTACAGATCCCACAAGCTCATTCACTGCTCCGAGCATATCAACAACTTGATGCTGGAGCTATTGAAAATATACCTGACTGTATTTGTTGCAGAGATTTCAGGGATGACTACTGCCAACCTGATATTCCCCTCAAGGTGCATCTCAGTCGAACAGTTACCAGTTTGCACAGAATGACTGCTGGAGTGTTGATGCAATCCATGTTTATTCACCACAAATGGGCAAAGTCTTCACTGTGTGCTTGCTGTTTGCATCGCTGGAAAACAAATTTATGTGGAAATCCATCTCTTCCTTCAATTAAGGGAGATCTCATTTAAGCCTATCTTCTATTAACTGCTACAGCAGCTTCAGCGAAAATGATATCACTGATTGTTGAGGACAAAACCGAACAATAACCCCTGCAAACCCTGCAAGAGGAACGTTGGCCCTCATATTGGCACAAAGGAAGCTCAGGGAGGCAAAAACCAGTATCGAAAGTTGTAGATTATGAGTCATGGTTGGAGATACTTATGGTAACCATGGTAACAGCTGTGAAATACCGCATCTGAAAACAAGTTCTCATTCGTACAGAAGTCACAGTCATGCTGCACACGCTCACGTAGCGTTCCAAACAGGTAGGTCGCAGAGGTGACCTTTCTTCGGAGCCGGAGGAGCGCAACCCGTTGAGCATGTTGTTCCTTTGATCGATAGAAAAAGATTAAAATGACCCGGCTGATGAAAAATGCCAAAAATGGCCACTATCTTGTTTCGGAGATACATTTTGATGAAAGCTCACCAAACCACCAACGCCACGGACAAATGCATTTAGTTTCTGAAAATCCTGAGTTTGCAGTAGCGGTTACATACTCAGTTCTGATGTAAAGGATGCAAACAGGAAACAGTCGGACTGATAATGATCGGATAAAACTGCACAGGATTGCAGGCAGGCGTTGTTTTGTGCATGTGTTTATAGTGTTTAGAATGTGGAAATTACCAGTATTAGACAACTGTAAGAGTCTATAATGAGGTTAGGTATTGTGATAACCTTAGGGATCATGCATTTAAGTTTAAACCAGCAGCATCAACAGCTGACTTCACTGTCATACACATGTTGTTGCTTTCACTGAAGCAGAATCGGACGGAAATCTTAAAATCCTGTTTTAAATATAATTTTCATCAAGGCCAAAGTGGAGCAAACAAAAGAATTAATAAGAGCAACAGCTCAGCAGCCATATTTTGAATACAGGGGCCCGGCTTTCACGCTGCAGCCATTGTTTTCATTTGCATAAATTTAAAATGTGTCAGCCTGTCACATTACGAGCCTCGTTCGTGACGCTTCCCGTCCCATCACAAACGCGCAAGGAGTCATTCTTCAATGACAGTAAACAGCGGTGGAACTGCATCTGGTGCCTCGCTGTCACCGCATACCCCTCGCATTAAATCAGCAGTCGGGGATCATCTTTGAGGATATAATTAGGTCTCTGTTTGCCTTCCTCCATCTCCAGGTGACTAGACAGGTGTATCCTGTGTGGACCTACTCCAGCCTGCTTCTCCTCGCCCCGGTCCTCCTGGTGACAGACTTCCTCAGGTACAAGCCTGTAATCATCCTCCAGGGGCTCACCTATGTCACGGCGTTCCTGCTGGTACTGTTGGGCTCGGGGGTCCGCTCGGCTCAGTTGGCCTTCTTCTGCTACAGCATCGCCACGGCAGCGGATGTGGCCTATTTCTCCTACATTTACAGCATGGTTCAGCCCAGCTATTATCAGAGAGTGACCAGTTACATCCGAGGGGCCATACTGCTGGGCTACGCTGTGGGTGCCCTGCTGGCTCAGCTGCTTGTGTCTGTGGGCGGGGTGTCCTTGTATTTCTTAGCATTGCTAACGCTCATATTTGTCTCCATAGCACTGATAACCTCCTTTTTCCTGCCAATGCCCAAGACTAGTTTATATTATAAGGGAACATATTCTGCACAGCAGGGGAACTCAGGTGAGGACTCTCAAAGCTCTGAAGGCCTGGGCCTTTTCAGCCTAACAGCTGCCAAGCACGTTTGGAGGGTGTTCACGGGACTCATGCTGGACTGCAAGACATGCTTTTCTTCTGTGGCCGTGGTCTTCTTCTGCATATGGGCAGCTATGGGGACGTGCGGCTTTTACCAGGTTACGAGCTACATCCAGCTCCTCTGGGAGAACATGCAGCCCCGTAACTTTACAGCCTACAACGGAGGGGTGGACGCCATCAGCACGTTGTCAGGTAACCAGTGCACCCCTGAGTTGTTTTGCTGATTTATATCTTTTTTTACCAAGCAATAAAAAGTAACTCTGCACTTTTAAATCTGCAAATATTTCCCAAAATGTTCATCTAAATACTTCCTGCTTTCTCTAATTGTCCTTGATTTAGTATAATGGTGAATGAACCACACTTGAATGCCCAAAACCTTTTACAACTGGCTTTGCATGCACTCACACAGCACATGAGCTACCCTGCATGGGGGCTGGCCTGCGTATCAGCAGCAGCTTAGGGTTCAGCGTTGTGGTCAGGTCAGGTCAAGGTCAGGTCAACAGGTGGAGCCAGAGATTGAACCCAGAGATTAATGGATGACCCGCTCTACCCTCTGAACTCTCCCATAAAAAGATATGGAAAAACTCTGCTGCCTCCCACGTCTCACATGCCCGATAGTTTGATTTAAACCCAAGAGGAACAATCTGCAAACTGAATCACCCTGAATGCGCAGCCGCTGCATATCCGTCTTAGGAGAACCGGCTTGTGGTTCTTGCAGAAACTAGTTCAAACACTTTCATTACAGCTCTCGGGTGTTACACGCAATCCGCTACAAAATATAATTGAATAAATAGACAGACAGAAAACACAATCCCTTTCTACTATCAGTATTTCACAAACCCCCAAAGCACAGCAGACAATAGGAGCAGCATTAATTAGACTATTTAATTGCCTGCTCTCATCCCCAGATGGGTATAGCAGCTGCCGCCATCCAGCCAGTGCACTTTTATTGATTATGGTACTGATACATTCCTGTATTCCCCAGAAACCGAAGGCAATTACTCTGTGTAAACCACATCCAGCTGTATGCCTTTCACTTGTAAATGGTTCTGCCCAACATGCAGTCAAGCTGTAGGGCCCATGTCGGATATTTCCCCAAAGATTCCTGTTGTATTTTCTCTGTTCCACACTTAGAAAACATCCCTGAGGTAAAAAAAAACCAAAAAAAAAACCTGGTAGAAACCGATAGGGGGAAAAATATGCATATTTATTGCTAATGTGGAAAAATATGGCAGAAATGCAAAACGTAATTTACTATTTTCTTATTCAGCATATTAATAACTGCATGTCCCGGGGCCTGAAAACAACATTTTTTTTAGTTGCTCATTAATATTAAGATAAAACCAAATGTGTGTGCAGAACAACCTTAGTTATAGCTCAGTTATAGTTATGTTTTCAAGGAGAGGGAGTTACCGAGCATCTCACTACTCATCCGTGGTTCAAAGCAGTGATTACAAGTCATTTACATTTCAAACATATATTGAAATCAATGGATAATGTATTCAGAACACAGGCGCAGTCAGGACAATGTTCCCTGGTCAGGGATGTCCAAGGTTGTCCATTTAATTTAGCCTTTAGCTGCACACTGGATATATTCTACATTCCAACAGAGGCCACACGCTGGAATTCAAAGTGTGCAAATTCAGATTTTTACTCCCCCACACACAGCAACACGCATACAGTATGATGCTGTCTAATCAGCGGCAGCAACCAAACACAGCGTGAGGTCAGTGCAAAATGATTCGATGTGACCAGCGTGCAGCTTCTGTCTGGGGGCTTCATGACTACGATCACAGTGGAACTGATGGTGTCCCCGTGAAATTGACGAGATTAGCAGAGTTAATTCGATTTGGGTTTGAGGACTGCAAATGTATGTCAGGCAGTCTGTGATGCACACTGAGGGCACGGGGTTTGAAAGACAGGGGCAAATATGGGAGGGCTTCCCAAAGAAGCTACTGAAATATATAGAGTTTGAGAAGATCTGGAGTTCTCCGAGAACAAAAGTTTATATTTAGCTGCGTTCGGGTGCTGCTGCATTGATTTCAAACCTTTAGCCACGCTAGCAGCACGGCTCTGTGGGTGATTATATCAGTCAGTCTGCTCACTTCTTGGATCCAGAGATATTTGTGTTATATTTAGATGGATTAGCATTATATTTGGTCCACATATTAATGTTCCCCCTAAAATGATTCCTTTAACTAAATACAACCATTGCCAATAGAGCATTTCCATTGCCCAATACTTTTATTTGTCTCAGCTCTACTTTTTGTTTAATACCGATTGGCAACCGTTAGCACGCGTGCTGATTTTAGCATTTAGCTCCAAGCGCTAAGTTAAACCCAGCCTCACAGACAGCTGGTGTGGCTGCAGACTGTGGGTCTTGTTAATCCATCCCTCACCAGCATCACAACTTTGTACAAGCTCAAAACAAATCGATAAAGTGCCACTTCATCCCAAAAAACCAGAGGCGCAGCAACAACAACAGATACTGAACACACGCCTGATACAATATGAGTTAATGCAAATGCAAACTTGCACTACTGATGCGTTTCACTTGTGGCAACTCAAAGCACTTTGAGGTCCAACACAGAGACTGCAGAATCCATGTTGGGCGATTTGGCAGCTCGCGGTTTCCATCCAACGCCAGTGTGCGGTGCCAGTTCAGGAAGTCTTGTGTGCTTTTTGTAGTGAGATGGAAATTAAACCAATTAAACCAGCTAAAACCACGATATTTCCCCAACAACACCATAAGTAAAAAGTCATCTGCCGTGACCTCGTTCTTTTCCAGAACGATACTAACAATACTTGCTTTGCACAAGCGAGAAATCTGAAAACCACTGGCTTTAATCAGAGGTTTCTGCAGAATCACTGAATATATCAATGTTCTTGCCCGCCAATAGGGTTGTAAGGTTAGTCAAAGACTGTTCTCTTGGCTTCATACTCACGAAGTCAACAGCGTCTTTACTCATTCAGCATTCAAACCACACCGCCATCTTTCCCCAATCTTCGCCAGACCATGATCTTTCTACAAACTTGACCTTAAAGTGTTTTTGTGGCCTAAATCCAGAGGACGGAGGGCAGGAAGTCTGGTCCCTGGTGTCAAAGCCCAGCGCTTCCTCCTCCAACAATCTGCCCCGATCACTTACATACAACTGAAACAGTTCTTGGACTGGAGTTACCTTTATTCAAAAACACACTTTGCATTTAATTTAGTGACATATAAATGTCATTTTCATGCTACAACGCCTCCTTCATATTGATGGAAGATAGAAAACGGGTCAAAGTATTGAATAAATACAAACACATATCCAATTAAATTCCAATACGACCACCAATTACCAATCTCCTGCTGTTTAAACATACTGCAGACCCCGGCTGTAGTATCGATCCCTCTCTATGAAGCCGTGCAGCTAGCTCCTGCTGACCCCGCTAAGCCTCCAATTGACTCTCAGCTGTGGAAGCTGCTCTAATTATTCAGTCTCCACTCGACCCCTCCTCTGCTAATCGGAGTCCTGGGGACTGATTGAGAACATGTTAAATACACGTTCTGGCCCGGGTGGTGTCCATGTTGGACTATTAGCACGTATTGACCACGAATGGGGCGAGGAAATCAAAGGAAATGCACACATTTAAATGAGTGAAGCAATTATACTCTCTTTGTATTCTAGTGGATAAAACGCTCCACAGGAGTGGGTCCGTGTCTCCCGGGGCCGGGAGGTCATGGATGTCCCTATTTACACTCGCCTCATTGAATGAGATGAGGTTTGTGTTTTGTTTAACCTTCAGCAATTACAGGAAACCTTTGACAACATATGCGATGCAGATGTAGCATCAGAGGCGTGGGTCCGACAGGGTGAGGGGACAGGATGTGTCCAGGGGGTGACACTGAAATATAATTGGCCATCCCGCCTGATTATCCTAAAATATGATTGGCTATCTGCCTTAAAAGGGATGATATGACACTGAAACATAATGTATACCCGTATGTACTTCAACACGCAGTTGGGCCACCGTCAAGGTCTGACAATGCCACTGGAGGAGATGGGGGAAGAGAGGTGGTGGGAAAAGGGGCGGTGGCACTGGAAGGGTGGTAAATGTGGCACATGTTTACGGATAATCACTGTGTCAGAAAGTGGAAAAGACCCAGAAAGAGCCAAAAGGTTCGCATCAAGCCTTATACGAGGCCTTCAAACGGTGGGGAGACCTACCAGGCTGCACAGTGCTGCTGTGTTTCACAGATCCAACAGGTCAGTGTTGTTTTAGTTAACATGTATTTTGTGCGTCAGGCAACATTAATTACTTGCTGAACTTGCCTCCAGCTTGACCTGCAGTTGTCTTGGTGCTGGTGCTGTCACTTCGCCTCGTTGCTTTGACATCCCAACTCTGAAGAGGGATAAGAGAGGAAGAGATGGTTAGTGAGGGGAATACTAGTGAGATATGGTTGATCTGGAGTCCCCGTCCACAGGGCTGAAGGCCTCTTAACTCCCCTCACATGTGGTTCATCAGGGCTGCACTGTGCCACCATGTGGCTGAAGTGAGAAACACCACTTTCTACACTGATGTTGATTCTGATCAGAGTGCAACTTTAGGAGATTTTCATATTGGATATTATTGTATGCAAGTAATTTGATCCGTTTAATGTCTTCATGTTATAAAAGACTGTCAGTTTCACATTTTTATTAATATTTGAAAGATTTTGTGAGGAATGGATGGAGAAACACCATCAAAATCACATGAATTTAAATTAAGAATGAATTGGTTTTGCATTTTTTTTAAGAAATGAATCAAAAGAGGTATAGAAATAGATTAATAGAGATGTAGACATGTTAATAATGATTACACGTGATGCATGTAATCCTCTAATGGCCATATGTTTGTGTACAAAGGGCAATTATCTGCTTTCACCTTGAGTCAACTCTTTACATTCATGTGTCCATACACAGTGATGTTTTAGGCCTTCCCTTTGCAAAATTGTGATTATTGTGATAAAATTAGATGGAAACTAATGAAAAGATAAGAAACAACAAGGAGATATGTTATTTTAAATATGTCTTAGATTAGTTTAAAGTGATTAAACAGTGTTGTTTAATGTTTAATGTTTCGTTCTCTGCTGTCTCTCTTTTGATTGCGTGCTCATTCAGGAGCTGCAGCCTCTGTCGCTGTGGGACACGTGCCTCTGGAGTGGTCTGTGTGGGGGGAACTAGTCCTGGGGGGTTTCACATTCGTGATCGCTGGGGCTGTATTCCTCATGGATCTGACTGACAACATCTGGATCAGCTACACGTGCTTCTGCCTCTTCAAAGTAGTTTACCTGCAGCTCTCCACCATCTGCACGTAAGAATTGCAGAGTTTCGATGTGTGAGGACGTAAATGCACCGTCATGAGTAAATGTGTGTTTTAAGATCAGATTTATCAACACTGTTCCTTATCAAGTGAAGTAATGTGATTGGTTTGACACCAGATTTAGTTCAAACAGTCATGGATCATTTGATCTTGTGTCACCATGAGGTTGAAATCAGCTGTTTCTGAGTGAAATCAGGTGCAGACATTCATGTCCACCTCAGGATGAATTGCTGATAGAGTTTGTTGATACCCTGAAGCTTCACTTGCATCATCCCCATCACCATCATCAGGCCAGAAATAGTATTTTTCAAATGTTCTTGTCTGTGACCTGCAAAACTAGATACTTTCCCATCTGCCTCAGCTGTTTAATGCTAATTAGCAAAGGTTAGCATGCAAATGCTCTAAGCTAAAACAGTGGTAACCCTGGTAAACTGGGGGATCTGGTCAGCTGAGCCTCAGTACAGTGTAAATGAGCTGCTGCGTACGTTTCAGGTTTCAGATCGCCAAGACACTGAGCAGGAGGCGCTACGCGTTGGTATTCGGCGTGAACAGTTTTGTTGGCACAGTCCTCCAGAGCGTCCTCACCGCCATCGTCATCAACACCAAGTCTCTGCAGCTCACCATCACCTCACAGGTGCTGCAGTACACACATATCATGCATATGAGACAAACAGCTGATGAATGAGTTTGTTCTTCATCCACGGACCAAGTAATCCCAACTTTTCTTTTCAGTTTCTTGTCTACGCCTCGTACTTCGGCGCCATTTCCCTGCTGTTCACAGTCAGAGGTGTGTTTACTGTGCTCCACATGAAACGTCCGGCTGGAGGTAACCACGCAGAGAGAGCCACCAACCTGCCAGAGGATTCGCACCCTTGAGGACTCTCCGGGAAACAGAGGAACGTGAGGATTTTAATCATCAGTGTCGTCAGTTATTGCAGCCGCAGCAGCAACGGGGAAATCATCTGGAGACACTGCACATCCATGTTCATCAAGATACTCAATCCATCAACGCCTGACATCAGCAGGATTCAACTAATCGATCCCACGGTCGTGCTGTGTCTCGAGCAGTAAAACTGCAATCCCTGCCTGCTGCCACTAGAGGACACTACCTGCACAATGAAAATCAGGTGTGACGCCACACAACCGGCGGCGGTTCCGTCACAGGCTCTCATTCTCTATGTATGTTTTAATAGATAACACATACTATAACAAGAATAGTTACACTATTATAGTTTCTGGGCGTTTTCCAAGCGTTTGAAGCCTTTTCAGCTGAGCTTTAATTTTGTTTCTGCAGCAGTTTTATGTCATAAGCTGTCAAAACAATCACGTGATCACGCGGACAAACAGACTCACAAACTGTGCTTTGGATGAGTTCTTCAGGCGCATATCTTAACCCTCCTGTTACCCTCAAATTTACTAACATCTTTTATCTTTGGGGTCAGTTTGACCGCAGCAGTTTTATATCTCCAAAAAATGATCATAATTACAGTTGTTACCAAAGTTTACGTGCCAGGTACTTTATGTTTGTTTGTTTGTTGACTACCTAAATAGCCCTTCAAATAAAACAATCCCCACCCCCCCTTATACATCCAGAATAGCTACATCCAGATTACGCGACTACGGAGAAATATGCAAATCACCATAAAATCTCAGTGATTGACCTAAAATTGACCTAAAAGGGGCATCTTTTTGGTGTTTTAATGGCTTTATATTATTTCTAAATAAATATTTTGTTATCTATAACATTTAGAATGAAAAACAATTTCTGTTATCAAGAACAGTAACACGTATTATGATCAGGGTCATAATAATTTGTAATAAATGATCACATGTAATGTTAGGAGCATTCAGCCCTTCAGCCATGTCAGGTACCACCGTCAGGGGATTTACCAGTGTACACCTGCATGTTCCAGGTGTAGCTGGACTGTGCGTCACATGCTGCCCATATTTGGCCGGTTTACTCGACATGTATTGTCTGAAGGGACAGCGGCCACAAAATGCAGCCAGACATTCATCCACAGCCACGTGGGGGCCTGGATCGTAAAGAAAGGGTCACTGCTGAACCCAGTTGTCCCGAACGTCCCGTTTTGCTGCGAGTTTGTCACGCTCTCGTTGGCGCTGCCATGTTTCTCTGTCATCAAAGCGTGTGACGCAGTAGTAAACCTGGAATGTGTTTAGAGACATGGTGGCTGGAAATATTGCCCTTCCAGTGTCAGACGTTTGCTGTTGCTTCACCTTTTGACTTGTACACTCCTGCCAAAGTGAGCAACCCAATGTAGACTGGTGAGTGGGTCACAACCAAGTCTTTCCAACTGTCCCCATACACACGCCCCTCCCTCTAAATTTGTCATCTTAAGTACATCCTTATCTATCTATGGTGTCATGAAGAGCTCAAATGCTGATTGTATGTCTTGGACATGGCTGACAGCGTATCTGGGGCCTGGAACCATTTTTATGACATTAGCAGCACTAAGTCTACCCTGTTGTTCAGGTGGTGAGACAGACCAAGGTAGGAAGGTAGTGTGTTTGCTGGTGGTGGAGAGACAACAGGAGGGTCACCACTGAGGGTCTCAGTGTCCCCACAGCATG
Organism: Datnioides undecimradiatus; assembly: GCA_008933995.1. Taxonomy (NCBI): domain Eukaryota; kingdom Metazoa; phylum Chordata; class Actinopteri; order Lobotiformes; family Datnioididae; genus Datnioides; species Datnioides undecimradiatus. The sequence goes on from WARS01000029.1 coordinate 22,530,012, forward strand.
GGAAATATCAAAGTTCTCGCTAGAACGATGTTTTCCCCTCCTCCATGTCACGTGAACCATCGGTGGTTCTCACACTACTACAGTTATGGTTATGTCAGGTTAGGGCCCTAAGGCTTTTTGCAGATTATGAAATTCCATGTTATAGTGAGCTCAGTATCATCCAAAACAACCACGACAAATGTGTGTAAACTGCTGGCATGTCTAATATGTTTACATACAGCTGAACCAGCCTGGGGTCAGATTGACCCCAAAGAACACCAGCGCGTAAAACATGTGTACAGGACCTTGAAAACATATGAAACATATGTTAATTTTATGTTCACCCAATTGTCCCCATTAAATTAGGAAAAGTCATCAAATATGAAGCAAAAAAAAAACTGTCAATCATTTTTTTAGAGATGTTAAACATCGAACGGGGTCAAATTGACCCCAAAGGTAATAGGAGGGTTAAACTATCATTGCAAGTCATGTATGAGCAATGGTATGCAACACAAGCCTTAAACGTAGCAAACGTAGCTGCAGTAGCAAAAATGCACAATAAATAAAAATAGTTTTTAGACAGGCGCGTTATAGTTCATAGCTTTTATAATTCAAATATATAAAAAAATAATAATGTTGATATGTACTGATCATGTGCTTCAATGATGCTGTTGTTTTGTTTCATTTAGTGATTAAAACTTGTTTATTGCAAGTCTGCAAACTGCGACAAACTATGAGCCTGCAAACACAGCTGGTGCTCTTCATTCAGACTCAGATTCATTCCTGGTCTTTCTAGAAAACCCTCCCTCTCCTGCGGCCTTAATAGACACTTCCTGGTTTTGTTGTAGCAACCCCAAACCTCTCTAAATGCCCCTCGGGGCTGGCTGCTGATGTTTTGGCACTCAGTCAGCAACAAGCTGGAAGGTAAACGTGGTGAGTGAGGGGCACGGTTAGCTGCAGGAACAAAGTGAGGGAGCGTATCTTTAAGCAACACGTCGTTGCCAGGTAACAGGCTGGTTTGGTTTTTTTTATTGGCTTGTGCAAAAAGGTCTGATTCTCTCAGCTGCAGCTACTGATGTGTGTGCGACCAACGCTCATCAAATGTACATTTCCAAGAAGTAAATCCAAAGAAGCGGCGCCGCACACGCACTGCGATCACCGCCCTCCTCGCTAAAAGCAGCTCGGCGCCGCGTTTGTCGGCAGGTGGTGTGAAAACATGACGCTCTGAATCTGCATGTTTGTATCTCCCCATTAGCCAACTCTGCCCTCATTCATAAACACTGAAGAACAGTCGGGCAGACAGAGGAAAAAAAAATAGAAGTGGCCCTCCATAAGTGGTCAGATGATGCATGTGTAGTCACGTCTGACCTATAATTCGTAATTACAACAGTAAGATAATTAAGGCCCCAAGATGGAAAACAGGGGCAGCTATTAGCTGGAATGAGCTGGCATATTGTATGCGTCGCACATGCTAATTGATCGTATCTTGATGATGACATGTCCCGCGGTTTTGTCTGGCGTTGTCATTAAGGCTCTGATTAAACGTATAGTGGGGCGGCTGCTTTCTGGCTTCTCAGAACAAGGGCGGGGAAATTAAAGATGTTTAATCACAGTTTCCTCTGCGTTTATCAGGTTAACCCGAGCGTTAAAACCAGCAGAATCAGCCTGCGGTCAGTTACGCAGTCAGTTAATATGTCGGTTAACGAAACGAGTGAAGGCAGGCGAGCGCCAGGTTGAAGGAGGCGTCGGTGTGCTCCGGAGTGGATGGCGCCGAGTATTAGGACGATTCATTTGTGCATGTGAACCACTGCTTTTGTTAAGCATCACCAATTAAAAATTGTTTACCCTCGTATTTAAGAGCTACATACCGTTAGCTGTGAGCGCTAAGATGTAGTTTATTCGGTGAAAATGGCCCATTTAGACAGTTTATATTCACAAAGGAGGCAGCAAGCGCTTTGACCTCTCATAGTGGGAGAAGCTCAGGTGTTAGTCGTAACATTAACGATGCCACTGTTCTAAATAAGTGTCCCGGTGAGCCGTGTCAGTGTGACAGGGAGCCAGTGTCCCCAGACTTGAGGCAGCTAAGGGAAATTCAAAGATGATTAATTTCATTATTCACCTGCCCTGTGACATGTCAAAATGACTTCTGTGAAAAAGGCCAAGTGAGCTGCAATGTGCCAAAAAATCCCCAAAACCCAATGTGATCTGTTGCAGCTGTCAGACTGGGGGGGGGCAGGATGAGACCGGAGAAGTCTTTAGTCTGCGCTCTTCGAGGTGCAACCTTTATCCTTTCGAGGAAACTGTTAAATCTTCCCTGAGGAGCATTTCAGGGAACAGATGCTGATTTGTCCAAGTTTCCATGTAAACCCGCACTCAGTCTTTCTGCTGGAGGGAGACAATGAATACACCTTATTGTCAGATGAAACAAGGAAGTGGGCTCACGCCGTTATCGGCGCAGTATCACGCCGTCAGCTGCTCTGCAAATAAACAGAGCCTCTGCACTTTATTGCAGTTTGCTTAGGTCACGCAGTCATCGTTCTCACTCCTCTGAGAGAAAAGAAAACGACCCGCCACTCACTTGGGATGGATTTATTGAAGGAGAGGCAGAGAAAATAAAGATAGATGCAATTAATGACCTTCGCTTCTTAATACTTTGGCTGACGCATGGCTTTTCACGCCCTCAAACTATTATTATCCGGCGTATAACCTGCACGCTGCATGAGGATTTTATCTCAGCTCTGTTATTAATGAAAACATCGTTTCTTTCGTTATGTTTCGTAGATCACAATGTCAGGAGATCACAGTGACTCATGTCGCGCAGCGGACTGCGGCGTGCGCGCTCGTACGCAGAGATTTCTCATTTTTATTTTGCAGAGCAGAAACAAACAAGATGTCATTGGTGAGAAAACACATAAAGAATGTGAATTTGTATATATTAAAATACATAAAATGAATAAAACCTGTAAAGAACTGTAATAATAGGCATTTAGATATAACATTTTACTAATTACCAGGGAACAAAGGAGGAAGTAACTGTTACCATTAAGTCAATAAGTAACTAGTAGTTGATAGAGGAGATAATGATTAGTTAATGATTAGATCAAACACGAATGAACACGAAATGAATCAGCAGCAACCTGATAATCAAGCGCACACTAATAAATAACATTTGTTGTGTTGCAAATGGTAAAAAAAAATCAAATCTGCACCCTGATCAGTTTCAATTTAGCTGTTGCTAAGTTGCCTCCACTGAAACACTACAATGAGGGACTGCAGGCGAACGTCAAACAAGCATCCGAGTTTGGTCTTATGTGAGCGCCAGTCTCTTACCGTCCGCCATCACCCTTTTTCCTTCTGGAGAAATCAGTTGGTCCAATTTTTCCATCGTACATCCCACACAACACTGATCTCCAGCCAGCACTTTTTTATTTTTTGTGGCGAGTTGGCCGCAGAGGTTGGAGCTGCACAGATCTTCTGTACACGCTGAGCACCATTACATTTTATTGTTATTTACCATTGGAAATAACAATTAAACAATAACTGCGTTCTTTATGTAGCTGAAGCAATGTGGGGGTATCACTTTGTTTTTTAAATGCAACTTCCTTTTCTTTCACCTCAGTTACATTTACAGTCGGTTATGACAGTCAGGGCATTTCCCTTAATAAATACATTAGTCAACACTCCTGTAATCCTGCAGGCCTGCTCTTTATTGTTTATGATTTTATTGTTGCACCGTGTGAAGGGAAAACATTACATCAGCCACTGGGAAGTTTTGTATCCGGTTGTCTTCGCTGAATCTGGTTTTCTTTTCTCGGTAAGGCCTGTGCTGTTCGGGATCCTGGGAGAGATTTTCACTTTTGTGTCATCAGCTATTTCTGTTTTTGATTTGGTCTTCATTGAGTTAACAAGCCCAGACACATAAGGACAAACACCTGGTACCCGATGAGTAATATACGGACAGCCTGCTGGAGCTGTAAGGGGGAAGCCTTCAGTCATCTAATCCGTTGATCAAACACCATGTAGACACTTGCCTTACTCAAGTGCCTCTCCACGCATCACTTTGACACGGGGTTCTTCCGTCTTCTCACCATATAATGTCACGACATGACAGCGTGCCCCTACTAACACAGAACGCCCTCAGTCTGGGGTTTGCTGGAAGCCTGCAACCTTGCACGGCAGGCCGGAGTGATCGGGGAGGTTATCCGTCAATATCACGTGGCACGAATGATTCACCAGAATGTGAGAACAGAAGAGGGAAGGGCGCAATGACACTTCATGTGTTCATGCTAAACATATGATCCATCTGCCCGAGTCCTGCGTCCAAAAGGTTCACAGATATGGCAGGAACTGCACCGCTTAGCTACTGGGCCTCTCCTCCTTTCACCCTCGAATGTCACCTCCGCCTATACTCTCTGGAGGAGGTCATGGATGGTGTCCGTCCCATCTGGTTCATCATATACTGTGTGTAGCCTACATCTCTTCAAACCTTATGTATCAGCGGAGACATTACGAAAGAGGAGACCGACCTGTCGCTTTCCTCAAAAGCAGCCAGTCACCTTCCTTTTAACAGCCGAACTCTCAAACTTATCCATCGTGCTGTTGCATTGACAGAGATTCACTTCAGATGATTTGGTTGCTGGGTGCACACCGACTCCACAGAGTAAAGTTCGTAAAGTAAAGTACTATATGTGCCGCTGACCCATGAAAATGGAGTTATAGCTCTCTCCACATTCATTTAGATACAGATAGATGGTTCAGATAGATGGTCTGGTCTTGAGGGCCCAAAACACCTGCCAAGATGGCTGCTTCGTGAGAATCTGTTGTGAAAATGGTCCTGCAGAGACACGAAACGCTCTTGAAACATCAATTCATCACAAAAGTCTAATTTCAGCTGCGATATAGTTGCCGCTGTGCACATTTTGTCATATGCTAGAAAGAGGCAGTACGCTCCTTTATCATTACAAAAATCATTATTGTGTTCATTCATCATGTACTGTACAGTCTGGTCTCCCCTGCACTCAAAATGATAACATGCAGCTGCAGTGAGAGCAGCCACAAGTTTCAGAAGCGCACGTCGGCTAACTAGCTAGCTTTCTAGCGCTCGAGCATAGCCCTGACTAGCTACCTATTGAGCTAATTAGCAAAAGTAAACCAGTTAGCATGCTAGCTAGTTCGTTAGCTTGCAGATTCCTCTCGTTACTCAAGTTAAGTCAAGTGAAACCTGCTCCTGGGTCATACCATTTTAGTAGCAGCTAGATTAGCGAGAGACAGAGTGTGTCTGGATGTCATTTGTCAAAAGCTTTGTTACACTTACTGAGTCAGAGGTCTTTCTCTTTTATTGGTATCATGCTGGTGAAGGTCAAAAAGCAGTGTAAGGACGGTGTGGGTGAAGGTCAACCGCTTTTAAGCGCTGCAGTCAAACTGGAAAGATCTGGAAAGATCTGTTCGAGCAAAACAGAACATGCAGAAGAGAGGGATTTAAATACAGCACACGTACGAAATCCTCAAGCCGCATTAACACATCTGTACAACAGTGATGCCCTCAGCTTTTAAATTCAAGCTAAACGGTCCACAGTTTGTTGATCGTCTGGTATTCTCCTCGACGATTCGTGAGCAAAATGCTTCTCTGATCAGCTGACTGTTAATCAGATATCATCAAACCAGGAAGCAGATGTCCAAATGTGATGCAAGTGTGATGCCAGGAATATGTAATAATTACTATTTACATCACAATTTATAGACTTGGGTGCACTGTGTTAGAAACTGGAGTATTCTAAACAATGTTGTGCACAAAATGGGTTGAAAATAAGGCCACCTGTGCAAAAAAAAAACGATGTGAGTGAAATGGACAAAGATTAACATAGAAGCCGTAAAATTAAATCTGATAGCCTGAGATAATCACAGAGGCAGACACAACAACAGTGACTAACAGGGTGAATAGATTTAGACCAGGGGACAATCATTTTGGAATATACAGGTGCACCAGGGGTATTATTACATCCCCGAACCTGTTTGAGCGGTTCCCTAAGCCTCCTCCTTGTGTAGGCCATAATGGCTTTCCTCATTGTGTAAGCCACAATAATGAAGATGAAGGTCATAAACGCCGAAGGGGAAGCGATGGGACATAGATGCAGGGGATTTGGCATCAAAATTAGCATCCAGACAGTCCTGTGTGTGTGTGTGTGTGAGTGAAATGAAAAGTTAAGTTAGAGGCAATCATATAGTTTTGGAAGCCATGGCGGTCCAGCAGGTTCTTGTTTTTATATGCATATAAATTAAAGACGCTGCGGTCAAACAGCGTGACGGTTTCATATCATGCAAGGTTTGCACATGAAAACGTGGGACAGTTACATAACACTGATGTTAACTGATGTTGGCTGTTGAGTTATATTAAGTAAAACAGAGTTGCCTCCATTTGAGATTTATAATTTAGCAAATGCATTAAATTTCAAATTCCTTCTGTTGACAGGGGCCATCACTATTATTATTATTATTATTATTACAATAAGAAATCAAGTTCTGTAAATTAACACTTCAAAATCTTTTCTTGAATAGCCAGAAGATTTAATTACATTATGTTGTCTGTAATGCATTTCTTTAAATGTGTTGTTGTAACTATAACGGACGTAACGCCTGCAACTCTGTGAGTCTATGCAAATTGGTTCTTTGAGCTAAATGCTAATGTCAGAGTGCTAATGTGTACGCAATGACATGGTTAACAGCTGAAGGTCGTACAAGTTTGGGAGGTATAATGTTTACCAAGCTCATCCTATTTGTTTTTACTGCTACTTAGCTTATTTCATTAGCAAGCTAACATTGCTGAGGCTAATGAGAATGACGTTAGTTTTGTATATTTAGTCAGCTGTAAATTCAAACTTTGACCTGATGATGGAGCTAAATGAGATGTCAGCTGATCGCCAACATGTATTTATAAGTCAGGAGATGACTGACATCTTTATGATGCCTCCCCTGAAAATAAAACCCATAACTGTTATGAAATAAAACAGAATTTAACTCACAGCAACTTCCATTAGGACGTTCATCTTTTAGATCCAGGCTTTAGATCTTCACAAGTGGCATCTGAAATATGTAAAAATGCCAAACAGAGCTGGGAGACTTTGTGTGTCAGACAATGCGAAAGACAAATTAGCTGATAAAGTGAGGACGTGTAAAATTCTTGCTTCCGGGAGAGGATTTCCGATTAGTCACCCAGAAACGCAGAGCGAGGCAAAGACGACGCCTGACTGGGAAAAACCTACGATACAAGCAGCTCTCCAGCTGCAGCGTCATGAAGGTCATACGTCCGTGGTCAACCGCGTGGGCGAGCGTGTTTCATCACTCTGCCTTTGTGGCCCGCTTCCTCGCGTTTGAAAAGGGCTTTGAATTACGCATAGTTTGAGTTTCTGCTCGCTGTGCTGTCAGCCACCGCTGGGTGACATTAGCAGAAGGAGGAACAAGAAAAGAGTTATGCATAATTTCAGGAGCACGGCTTCCTTTCTCAGCTGTGAAGGTTCATGATCAAAGACGTTTGCTTTTTGTGTGTTTCTCCTTTTTTACGCTGCATAGCGGATGATTCACAGGATGCATTTGTCATAATTCCCACGGCTGCAGCTGGAAAGTAGAAACTTAATTAAAAACCCTTACTTTCCAACCGCAGTGTCCCTCCTGACCGGAAGTCTACCAACATTTTTAATTTTTTTCTCTCTGTTTTTTGGAAAGTATTTGCTTTCATTAACTGTTTGCCAAAAAACTACTCTTTCTTATTACGTATCAAGTACATTGGGTAGTTTTTCTAGGCTGGATTTAATCTAAATGTTAAAACTAGGGGTGGGACTTTAACGCATTAATTACAATTAATTAATTACAAAAAAATTAACACATTAAAAAAATGTACGCATTTAATTGCAGTTTGCATTCCAAACAACGCAGAACGTTTGACAGTGCACGATTTCCGAGTACACCGATTACACTGATGCACACGTCAGAGCTCGGCTAACGGCTACCAAAAAGGAGGAATCTGATGAGAGCGCATTGCTAGGACTGATGCACTTCAACCCTGCGGTACCGTCTAAATGCAAAGCGTGTTGCAGTGAGCACAGAAACCGCCGGAGCTGTTAGCACCAGCTGTTAGCACCAGTCGTCCACTAAAATCCATTTAAATTAAAAAATGTTGCTTTTTGGGGCAAATATTGTTATGCGATTAAAATGCGATTAATCGAGATTAATTAATTACAAAGCCTCTTATTAATTAGATTAATTTTTTTAATCGAGTCCCACCCCTAGTTAAAACACACAGACGCTGTAAAGTAAAATCAACTGTTCTGTTTGTTCTTGTTTTAACATTTAAATTGACTCCTTTCTAACTGAAAATGTGGTCTTTTTGTTCGTGTTTTTAGCATTTTTCATTCAAGTACTGTATTTTACATGAAAACTGACCCGACTGCAGCACCTGCAGTTTTTTTTTTTTAATAAACTGTCCCAAAGTGTGCGCCGTTATCGACTTTTGCATATAATCGAAGCAGGAGCGCTCCAAAAACGTGGAAAAGACACAAATTATTGAGGACAGCTTGCAATGTAGGTTAATTTGAGGGTGTGATGGCAGGTTCTTGGACAACAACTCACTAACCCCTCACCCAAAAACAGGTGATGGGAGCGTGCACCAACTGATGTCAAGCTTGCATAGTTTTATTCAGACATCTCTGGCAGTAAAATCACTTCAAATATCATTTGGTTTGAAACAAGAAAGACTGTGAAAGGGGCAAAATCCCCACTGGTTCAGTACCATGGACAGGGCAAACAGTCACTGAGGCACAGTCTGCCTGTTGGCCGAGCAGTGATGAAACAGAAGTTTGCTTTTAGCATAACAGGCTATCAGAAAAACAGTCTATTTAGGTTTTGCACTTTCAGATCTGCAGTAATAGAGAATAATAGTATGTGCTTGCAAACTGCGATGCAGGGCTGATATAACCTGAGTATCAAGGAATCCAAGTTTCCAGACATGGAGTGATTGTGTGCAGCTGTAAGTGCATGCTAAGGTAAAATGAGCTGTCAGGTAAATCTTGCACGAGTGAACTGACATTACCATGCCTGCATATGCACATATAAGCATGCAAATGTACAGCCACTGTAGGGACTGCAGTGCACATACAAAGATAATTAAATATTAAAAGCCTGGTTGCATTTAGAGTCCATCTTTAACTATTTAATTACCTCAGATTTTCTTTTTCTTTTGATTAGATTGACGTTCCCAGCAGAATAATGGTGTAAATCATTTCACCAACCCACCTTTCAAACGTGTGTGCGCGCATCTGAAACTGAGGAGGAGCGAGATAGAAGGACGGAGACTTAGAACATGCGTGTGTAGGCAGGGCTTTTGCATAGCTCCTTGTGTGTGTGTGTGTGTGTGTGTGTGTGTGTGTGAGTGAGTGATTTTATGTAACACTTGGTTGTCTATTCAGTGGCAGGAATTATCTGTCCTCTGCCAGGCCGCCTCCTCCACACTCCTTGCAGATCATATCTTCCTCTTCAGATTGAAATAAGATAAATACTCCCCACTCTCTCTTTGTGCTTCGTGGTTAAACCAATGCTCGTCACATACCACCGTCCATATGTTTTCGGATACAAAACAAATATGTGTGCAAATGCAAATTACTGCGTGCTTTATCTTTTGCGCATGCTGAATATTTACTACATCACACAACATTAAGACACTCTGTTACTGGACAATGCACATCCTGTGTTGCATAACATCTTTTTGTGCACATATGTGCAAAAGTCTTTACATTTTTAAATTGCACTGATCGAATGAAGACTGCAGTTCACAGAAAAATGGCATTCCTGCATGCAGTTTGCAGCAAAACTTCAATTTATTATGTAAAATAATTTACTAGAGTGCATGTTTGCATTAGGCGTTAAAGCAATGTCTGCCACATGTTCAGACTTACATAATCTAAGACATCAAATAACATGTAAATTCATTTTTAATCAATAGTTTAAGTTATAAAAGGTCACAAAACAGGTTAAAATTAGTTTTGTGCATGTAAAGATTGAAAATCCCCAAATATTTTAAGTTATAATGAGGCTCATTTTTGTAAAGCAAATAGCTGATGATGATGGATGACCGGTAAAAGTGGCGAAAATGTCAATCAGTGATTCAACTAGTTGTTTCAGCACTAAATAAAATGTGTTACCACCCTATTTTCCTGCCTCATTGCAGACCTGTGCACCAACCCTCCGCTCCTCTCCTGCACTGCACATTTGCGTTTCCATCTCTTCGACCACAAACATCATTGAACGGCGCTTCTCTACTTCACAGATGTGCTCAGGTTGTCCTTGGAGGGTTCCCTGTGCAAACAAAGCCCTCTTCCCCCTCCGTCTCTCTCTGATTCCACCCCCTTCTGCCTCTCCCTCTATCCATCTCGGCTGCTCTCTCCCCCCACGTTTTCACACCACTGAGCATGCCGCGTGTAGCTCCCACTCGCTGGCATCAGAAACACTAGATATCTTCAGTCCTGAGCCGTGCAGATTCATACTAATACACACCAGCATTGGCTAGACGGAGGCTGCGTTCTGCCAAATAGGGGATAGGCATTGATAAAAGAGAAGGGGAGACAGAGTCCAGCAGCTGTCGCGCACACCGGACTCAAGGTAAAGGATCCATATTCCTTTATTGAATGACAAAGTGTTATGTAATTCTGCTGTGGACATAGAGCTCTAGGCATTATGTGGGTCTTTGTCATTCATAATGCTTCATTGGGCTGATTAATATCTGCCGCTTTGAACGGAGGCTTATTGTCAAATCGGGGAAAGCACCGCTGATGAAGTGATGTGGCTGCTTCTGCAAACAGTAAACAAACTAATGCAGCAGAGAAACACAATAACCCTGCTGTCGTGTTACCTATTATCCGGCTAGTTTTATGGGTGTGTGTGCACAGTTTGTGGGGCTGCATGTCCAGATTCCTACCTAAGTGATTGCTCATTCACGCATGCTTTCAGTCCCATTTCCTGTGAGCACTATTGAAAATCAGTTCACGCCCTCCCACCTTCCCTCCCTTGGTGCTGAAAGCTCTGAGGGCTTTTCAGTCCAGTAAATGTCACTCATCAGGGCTATCAAAGATGGAGTAGGTCTTTGAAGCCCACACAAGTGCCACCTCAGGGTGAGGTGTATCCAAACCCCTCCAGAACCCTTCTGCTCCTACTTGCCCTGTTTTGCACGCCACCGACCTTGTTGCTCATCACATGTCGACTGTTAACGAGTGAGCGTTAGAAGTAGTGGTAGGAGGCTAATATTACCTTTTCACGGGACCGGGCTAACTGTTTCCTGCCTCTGCTTCCTGTTTTTGTGCTAAGCTAGGCGGCTAGTGGCGCTCACCTTTTGCGCACCACAGGCATGACAGCAGAGTTATTGATCTTCTCACCAATGATTAAATGATTATATCAAATATATAATTGCTAACCTTGCACAAGTTACTAGTAGCAAGTTATCTCATCATGTTTATGCACGCAGAGGCGTTGCTGTGTTCTCAGGTGCACGTCATATGTGGATTAGATTGACTTTGAAATTTGCAGAATTTCTAATATTATACAGTGGCGTTACACTGGCCAAAAAAAATATTTTGGCAATACATACGAGCTGTATATGTATTTAATATTTAGGAAACTTGGCTGGCCCAAGATTTCAGATGCAGCGAATACAATGATGCTAAATGCTATTGCTAATGCTAACATATAAACAGAGCGAGATTGATCAGGAATGAAAAAAATAGAATTTTGCATGTTGTAAAAATAACCATGATGACTTTCTTTCATGTTTTATACATTTAAGTTGATAATATGAAACCAAGGAATTGAAAAAAATAATAAAATCAATGATTTTTATTCTTTTTCCATTGAGATCTTTTGTTTGATAGAGAGTAGATTCAAAGAAAACTGTTAGCAGCTCTGTGGATTATTGAGAACACTGATTCTGCACAGACAAGAGCCTATATTTTTTTAATTAAGTGCTTTTAATTCTGGGAATTAAAATTCAATTCACTGCAGTTACATTCAGGTGGCAGCAGAAATCTAAAATATTCAAGATAATAAAACCAACACTATCTGCATGTAAGGTACCGCGGTCTTTGACAAACAGCGCATGTGGCGTATACAAACTGCGTTGCAACCTGTTTAAGGGATAATTGATTCTACGAGGTGTAACGTCACAGTCGGCAGCAGCATTGTCACCTCGTGTGGTGTTTTCAAGCAAGCGAGCGAGTGCCCCACTGCGGCTCATCGCCACAAGCCAGCGTGTTCTTCCCGAATGCATATGACAACACAGCTTCAAATCCGACTCCGAGGCAATGCTTTTAGTCGGCAGAGCCAGGGGCCTGGGATTTATTCTGCAACACAGAATAAATCCCTGGAACAAACTGATTACATAAATGGCTAAAGGCTGGATGAGCGATAAGAGACATGCGCTCTGTTTGTAGCACTGAGGGGAACAAAAGCGCGGGCCCAGAGTCCCGTACACCTGCGGCACAGAGTGCGTTACACATGAAGGTGAGGGTGCGTGGATTAACACATCCGACCGGGGTGTTTACAAACACGTGGCGGCCATTTTGCTTCTCTTCAGTCAGCCACAGATGTGATAAGTTACCTCCAGCCTTCCTGTAATTTAATATTACTCAGCTAGTCTTTAATCAAGCTTTATAATCTGCATTTACATGTATATTTCACCTTCAGCACACAAAACATTTGTCTGCGGTTCATTCCTACGCTGGTTATCCCAGCGCTACCCCAAGAAATCCAGCGGGACCATACAAAAGCCCATTCAGTCCGGTCACATCCCATCATGTGCGGATATAGCCTACAGTAGTTGACGAGCTCTAATTTTATCACCAAAGCAAAATGTTCTCCAGAAGCTTAATGCGAGTCAGTGGTGTGCCCTTATCATCCTGAGCACCCCTGGCACGCCGGGGCTTTTAATAGCCCCGTCCAGCCAGTGACAGGCAGATTTACTTGAGTGTAATCTGACATAGCTCTGAGTCAAATACTTGGGCCGAGAGATTGGGAAGCCGTGTTCGCCCTCCCTTTTGCCCCAAAGGAGAGTGGGAGGGAGGGGTGAGGGCTTCAAGCACAGACAGTTTTGAGATTCATCTGAGGTGAAAGTGAAGACGAACGACAGGTTTGTGTAGAACTGAGTCTGTGAAGAGCTGAGTGGGTTTCTGTAGAGGCTGTGCTGTGATGAAAGCTCATTTTGCCATTGACTAGGGTGGATTTTAGCTCTTTAAGTCACGTTAAAGCAGATCTGATCACTGTTTATTGTCTTTAAGCACATGTACTGCACTGTAGAACTCACTTCACCAGCTTTCCAGCAGCACCAGGCGCTGACAGAGGTGATAAAGTGTTTGCTACGCAGCAACAAACAGATGAAAGACGAAGTTAGTGAGTTACTGTAGTGGATCCAAATGAAGCTGAAAAGAGTGATTATCAGACTTAGATCTGCAGAACTCCTCCTAATTAATGCCAGTGTCGCTATGTGCTGTTAATTGCTAACTCACTTGCTCTGTGAGTCCATAACCTACCCACAGGAGGCTAAAACAAAAGTGTGCCGCTGCTTTGACTGTTGTCTTCCAATGACACGACCTCCCAGTTGCTAATGTGCCCTGACTGACTGACTGACTGACTGACTGGGTGTCAAGTTCCAGATGAATTAGCCGTCGGACAGGTTAGCACACTAGCACTAACTGCGCTGCATGATTCCAGAGCAGATAAGGTTTTACTTGTCTTCATCTAAATGAAGCTCAGAGAAACACCTGCTTTAACAAGTAGCTGAACTGTAATTTAAAATGAAAAAGTGCTGTCAAACATGCTAACTGACTCTCTTAGATGCAATTTGCAAACACTGCATGATGTCATGGCTCGGCTTGGCTTATCACAGTCGCGCACGCTAGAGCGATGGCAGCTGTTAACGAGCGAGAGCTCAGTCCGTCTTCATTAGCAGAAAGCAGCCATTTGTTTGTCGCGGACGATTAATTAATAATGTGTCCCGAGTCGCCTGAAATTCACTCGCTGTTCCCAAACCAGCTGCTTACATACTGCATAGAGGCAGACTGTCAGAACTGAGCCCGAAGGACTGGACATCTTACTTTTCTTGCACAGATCTAAAGGTAAAGACAAAAGTAAATTAAAAGTACATTAATTATATTTATAACTACACTGTATTCTATCTGGTCGGCTAATACTTCCATTCTTTGCAGTCTTTATCATTTGTGCTGATGTTTTCAGGCTGCATCAATGCTTTTGCCTGATCCGAGCTACACTAGCGTGATATTAGATAAATAGGTGTATTTAGTCTGATAATGTGTCATATTAGGTGAATTACAATACTGAGGATGCCGTAGCGTTAATAAAGGCTTTTAAATGCTTTCACGTGTTTGTCTAAAACAAAATCCTGCAAGCACGACACCCGCAGGCAGGAGAGGCACATAAATACAATACAGTTATGAACATAGGAGCCTTTGTAGAGCAGATGGGCAGTCCTTTTCAGGTTACCGAACCAGCTGCAGGGATAGATAATGTACAATGTCCCCGTAAGGCTTGTGCAGTGCTTTTCTATTCTTTTGGAGATTAAATTATAAGCCGCTGGAGCTCGCGAACTACACCCAGATTAAGTTGGTACAAAATAAATAGACAGAGGAGGGCCGGCGCTGCAGGGAAGTGACATTAACCTAACCGTACGGGGGTGCACCAATCTGACCAGAAAGAAGATGAAAATAGGATCACCGGGGTGTTATGTGCTGGAAAAGCCCCTGGGTAGATCTGTCCCAGGGTGACCTATCAGACTGTTGAAGTGAGCAATGTGCTCAGGTGTCATCAGAGGAGCGAGGGACCTCGGAGTTAAGAACATGATGTCTGAGAAGAAACATGATTCACCGGTGGAAGGTTTTAAGTCTCATTACTCACACTGAAATGTTTTCTAACACTGTAATCTGAGGTGTCCATAATATGAGACTGACTAAATGCATCCATAACAACAGCTTCAAATAGCTTGTAAAATGAATCATGATCATTATTAATATTGCATCTAAAGAGGCTTACACAAACACCGAACAATTCCTTCATTTGCGGGAAACTCACAAGTAATCAAAGATGAACATGCAACACACAGACTGCAATAAACCGACAAGTTGTTTACCCCAAAATTAAAATGTTAGTTATAAGTAAATGTGTGCGGATGCAGATTTGCTCTTAATCATCTGTTTCCAAATCAGGCTGTGTACGGAACCGGTTTACAGTAGTACCTGCAAACCTTTATCGGTTTGTAGCGCTGTTATCAAAACAGACTTTGCAGACTGCGTCAGGGGACAAAACAGGAAAAACAATGACATAATGAAATTTAGATCGTGCTGCATCAGAAAACTGATAATTAAAAGTACAGTTTATAAATGAGCCACTAACTTTACAAGTTGTTCTATAGACTGCACAAAAACCCCATAGGTTAACATTAGAAATATCAGTTTGTGTGAGGCAGCAGCACGTATTAATGCGCCTCTGCAACATTTATACATCTGACCACAGGTCTTTTGTGATTTCTCATAGTTTTTCTCAGCGCCGTGTCTTCCTGGAAGCATTTCCTGAGCTGGCCTTGACACAACAGGACTGTGTTTACTGTAAACAGCGGTGACTAGCGTCATCCAGCATGGGGAAATACACGTGGGAATACGAAATGATCAGTCCGGGAAGGCTCATCCTTTTCACTTTGATCAAACTTGTCATCTTTATACTGAGTTCTGTGCCTTATCTGGCGAGATAACAGGACGTGGGCTTAATGAGAGGAGTCAGAGAGACACGGTGGTGTTTGTAGCTGCAGGCTCTTCTGGATCAGAGTAGCAGCTAGCAGCTCCTCAGGGCAGAGATGTTGTGGATAGCGCCGTCCTGGAAGCTACCTGAGCCAGCCGAGCACAGCAGACGTCTGCAAGGGCAGAAATACTCCCCCTTCTGTTTGTTCCTTGTAGTGGCAACACATCAGATGGTCTGACACATACTTCTGTGGGCAGTCGGGCTTCCGCTCTCTGGGGCAGGGTACACAAAAATACACACATGCTAGCACACAAGTGCAAGACCACAGTTGTGCACTTGTGACTCAGGACCCAAATCTGACAACTTGGCTGCAGAGAGGAAAGGGACAAGTCTGGACTCGCCAAAGCTGACTTGCTGTTCAGGAACCCTGGACATCTTGTGATCTGAGTCACGGAGCATCTTAATTAGCCTGAAACTGCTAAAACTGGGTCTGGGAATGAATGGAGAGCGAGAGCTACACAGTGAATGTGATCACATGTCAAGACAATTGATAACACAGAGATCGCGTCGACTTCCAGAACTTTGGTACGGTCTCAGCTCCTCAGCTGTTCTCTCCTTCAGCATTTCATGTCCAAATCCTTTTGTCCCAGTAGATATTCAAGCAACTTAACTATAAAGGTTTTTGTGTTATGTCTAATAATACATTTATTTGTAAAATAATGCATTTATTTCATATAGCGTTTTTCTACATGCTCGAAGACACTTTACGGTTTACACAAAGACAACAGCAAGAACAGCGCTAAGGTTCGATGCGGGGTAAATGAGAGATGGAGGCGCAGGCAAGGTTGAAGGGGTGGGTTTTGAAAGCCCACTTGAAGGCTGCAAGGGTGTTTGATTGTCCATGTCACACCAAGTGCAGAGCTTGGTCCTGGTAGTCTTAAGTGAGTTTGCATCCTCGAGCCTGAGGTGACAGGAGAAGGTGGGATGGACAAGAAGGTTGGAGAGATATGGAGGGGCTCGGTTGCTGATGGGGGCTTTGCAGTTGAGCAGAAGAAGATGCTGGAAGAAATGCAGAATACATATCAGCCCCTTTAATGCATGCATATGTATGCACGTTCTGTGATTTTCTGCATTTCAAAAATGGCTGCTATTAACCCCGAGGAACCTGATGACTCATGTGGGAGCGTTCGGCTGATCACTCTTTTAAGCTGAGAAACAAATCAGCGCAACGAGGCCACACAGTGTCACCAAAGCAAAACACCCGATGCAGCTCTGCAGGCGGTTCTGCAGAGATGAGACGAGCGAATGAAAGAGTGTGTGTGTGTGTGTGTGTGTGGGGTTGGGTGGGCGGAGAGGCTGACAGTGAGTGAGTGAATTAATTAACAAGTTCATGAATTGAAATTAATCAATGGATATGTGAGAGATGACTTCTGATAAACCAGGCTCGTATTAAAGTCCAGAGATGTTGTAAAGGACTGGCGTGGACATATGAGATAGAAAATTCATCATGAAACCTCCAGGAACCGTTTGATATTTTGGGAAACTGATCTATTTTCTGTCTTGCTAAGAGTCAAATGAGAAGACTCAAGGCAACTCACATGTCTGCATATGATAAATATGAAGCTGGAGCCAGGATACAGTTAAGGATCCCGCTCTTTCTTGTCGAGTATGGCCCCACATAGCATTCAAGTGCTGGAATTAGCCAGCCATGAATGCAATGCAGACTTAAAAAGTAAAATGTGTTATTCATGTAATAAAAGATTTGTGTTGGATAATATCAGCAGCCTGCTATATTAACCCTTTGACCCCAAAATCCAGAAAATGTGTTAACAGTTTACAGGGCTAAATGAGTGAAATATGCTGCACGTTGGGAGATTGCCCCAGATTTCAGGATGAAAACGTGATCTGCTGGACGGGGCGCAACTCAAACTGTCCACAAATTCAATCTGACAACTGGCTATTTTTACTTGCACTCAGCAGGAGCGAGAGCCGGGGGTTTGACCTGGACTTGGGATGTTCTTTTAACTTGACAGAGGACGTGACACACATGGTCTCTGTCTGTTTGCCTTTAACGTCAACGGTAACGTCACTGCAGACGTGCACCTGAGCATCCATGCACATGTAATCGTGCAATGTGCTGTACAGTACAATATAAATCTAGTAATCAATACTGTCATCCTATTGGCACACAATATGCATAATTAACTGTGGAAAAGGACTAAAAATACAACCTAAAATGCATTTTTAAAGCAGAAAGTCACCCACTGTACATCAGTCTAATCTATTAATTATTATACAAATCCTGTTTCATAATCACTTCGCAGCGTGTAATTCTACGTACAGCTATAGAAACTGCGGGGTGTCTCCTGTCAGCATCCAGAAATGAGGACATGGAGGGGAAATCTGAAAACCTGCATTGCACCAAGTTAGGTAACATCAAAGAAAACGTTACATACACACAGACACATCTTCCATGATCTAGATTTCTACTTCTTAATCCAGCAACCCCATGGGGCATCGCGGATCCTGGAGGTCTAGCGGATGTTTCCTGTACTTTTAGATTCATGAGGCGAACTTGTGTATATCTGAGACATTAGAGTGCTGTTGCTGTTTTTAGCCTCTTTCCTCCAGGAGCCGACCTTGCTGCATGGCTGAATAGAACATGCACTGCTTCCTCCTGACTACATGGATTTGTCAGGGGTTTTTATAAATAGCTCAGCGGCAGCACGTGTCTGCGCCATACTGCAGACGAAGAATGCAGCTAGAGACAGCCAGAGAGATACAGATTTGTCAAAAGAGAGGAGGAGAGGCGAGGACAGGAGGCATAACAGGCGGAGGGAGAGGTCTGTTATGTTATTGACAGTTTGGCACACAGACCTATCAATATGCCCATGTCGCTCCTCGTCAACTTCACTTGATGACCTTTGTCTGCTGAAAAAAGCACATGCTGACACACTTATTTAGTTGTGGTTGATGCATGAAATCTGCTGGGAAACGCACCCAGATGTCATATTTTCATTTCCTTGTGTGCACGCCACATAAGAATTTAAGGTCAGACGTGTTTACATCAAGCAAGATGAAACACAAGAGCAGCGCAAGATATGAATGAATAGCCCCAAAGTGAATGAACCGAACTCAGTCAACAAGGATTTGACACCAGTGTTTTGTGATGATTCATAAACTAATGTGCAATATCAGTAACTAAGCAATGAAACGAGATTTATGTGTATGCATAGTCCGTTTGTCAACCCATTTGCTCTCTGTCTGATGGTGATTCAGCCTCAGGGGGACGACAGATAACATTCGGGGGAGTGTAACCAGCACATATCTGATAAATGAGTTAGTGTTCATGTTTTCGGTCCAATAACGTTTCAACAATCTTCCTCCACAGAATGAGGTGCCCAGTTTTGGTTGTTGAGGAACAGTAAAAGGTCCTGGCAACGAGGGCAACAGTTGATGAGATGATCTTCTGATGGGCTTGTCGTTACCGCCTGGTGAAGACCCAGTGTTGCTATCAAAAGCTCCAGAGCAGCTACTAAATGGACCTTGTGGTGAAATGGTTTTGTCGGCCCCTGTTTCCAGTGACTTTGAGGAATCAGTGTCCGTGTTGGGCGTTGCCAGTTTAGAAGCTTTTGGCATAAAAGCGGACCAATCGCCATGAAATCATGTTCTCCAGAGGCTGTATCTAATTAATTTCACTCAGCCTTGTTCTGTAGCACCAAAGTCAGACCAGGATTTCACTTGTACACCTTCTTATGTGTGTCACGGCAGTGTCAAGAAGCACAGTCATGCTCCTCAGAGGAAGAACCTACTGTAGTCATTCTGTAAACAGTAGACCTCAGTGTTGATTGCCATTAGTGTTAGTGGTGTCGACATCATCCTGCGAGCAAGTCATCCTAACAACAGTCTTTTATAACCTTCCACAGCTCACGCAGAGATGTGATGACGTAAAACTTGACCCTCACTTGAGAACTTTGGTAAATTCACAGTCTGTACATTCTCTGCTATACTTAAAATATCTCTGCCCATTATTTTTGCAAACCCCTCTGAAAATAACTCTTCATTAGCAAACGAAGTGCACCTTGAGATTATGACTCACAGAGATGACAAACTACCCTTCCAGACCAGTGCAGCGGTTTTATACATAACATCTGATGCACATCTTGGGTGTTTCTGTGGGAGGAAGCATCATTTCTGCATCGCATCCGAAGAGAGCTGCATACACGTCGGCATTGCGCTTCCTCATATTTATTCTTGATTGATTACAAAAGCTTCTGTGAGTGCATGCAAACCAATAACCGTCCACTAAAAACCCCAAGCAAATGCTCTTCACTGAGGAGAGTGACGTGATGTTTTCATGTGCATGAAGAACTCTTATATTTACCTCTCTGACACTAATGCTTGGCGGCAAAGCAAACATGCCATTCAACTTTCCTTTAATGTCAATTTGATGGCAAATCAGAAGCCTTATATACAGGTCCAAGCCAAGCCGGAGCAAATGAACACACACATATATTATGCCTCAAACAACCTGCCAGAGGTAAGTGCAGGACACAACTCTTTGAAGACCATTAATTCCAGCAAATGGCTTTCGGTCGGCTAATGAACAGAACATTTTGAGCAATGTTCCCAATTCCAGGTCCAAGCATCAAAACAATCCACCGCACCAGCTCCACTACTGCACCAATAACAGCCAAGAGACAGGAAATGAAAAATAACTCGTGAAATAGTGGCTTTTTAAGGTGAATGGACAAGTGCTATGAATGGAGGGATGGATGGTGCTGTTTCAAAACTGCAAATATCTATTAGATCACTGCAGAGATGTTCATGTAACACTTCAGCCATAAAGCTAAAGAGAGAACAGATCTCAGGACTGTTTAACTGTTGTTACACCGTGGGAAAAATACCAAACTTGGCGAGACTTTGCACGATTTTGCATCTGAGAAGAAACTGAGTTTATGCATTAATTCACTTCATGGTTCTTCTTTTTTGTCTCGTAACACATTCAAATGTGAATTGGAGGATTTCACCTGCAGGTGTTGAGACTGTTCGCCCATCCATCAATTCCCCTTGTGAAACAGACCCACTTTTGCAGAAATGTGTGGCCTTTGATGGAGCCTCTTTACGACCATGCCCCATCTGGAGTGGCTCATGTGTCCCGAAGGCAGAACACTGACAAACAGTACATGACAGCAGCAGTGTACAAATGAGATGGGACAGCTTGTGATGAGCGATGGGGATGTGGGTCGTTTCAGTGCGTTCCAGTCTTCATTTTAGGGAAGTGGAGGTTTTCTTTTAATTATAATCACAAATTAAAATAATGTGAGTCAATGCAAGCTGTTAGCGAAATGATGCCTCTGCATCTCAGGCTCGGTGGAACTGATTTGCATGTGAAGATTCTTAAATTGTGTGAGCTCCACTTAAACAATAAAACAGTAAATGTGAATTTCGGCATCGTGGATGTTTGAAGCCGCCTTCTGAATGAAGCAGAGGCATACTGAATCAGCTGTTTGCATATGGAGGTGCACCTGTTGTCTGCATCCAGCTGAGTCCCCGTCCAGTCGGTTTGGCCTTATCTCTCTGCATCTTGTTTCTTCCAGTCAGTTTATTCAACAGGTCTCCCAACAACGTTTAAGAACGTATGCATAGTCTAAATACCTAGAGGGGCAGCCCAGCTTCACGAAGCTAAAACATACGATTAGCCTCCGTAGCAACAGCTAAAATATGAGTTAAATGCATTTTTAGGGTGTCCATGATTTATCTACAAATGCAGTCACTGAAAAAAGTGAAGATCATCAATTTAACCTGCAATAATCCAGGGAAACTGAAACCTCCAACCGACTGGTCACGGCCTTTCTTCACAGTCAAACATATCCATGCACCCACACGTGGACTGCGAGCTTAAGTGCTGTGCTGTGTCTTTCCAGCAGGATCAGCACCATGAAGACCAGACTCGGCTGCCTGTCCAACAAGTCTGACTCCTACAGTGACTTCTCCGAGTTCCTGCCTCCTGCCCACGAAACCACCGCCAGGTGTCTGAAGTGAGTTTGCCAAAAAAAACAAAAAAACTCTTTGTCTTCTTCTTCTTCTGGGAGAAAACTCAAACTTCTGTTGTGTTAAATAACTCTCCGGATGCCACGCTTCGCCTTCAGAGTTTCAACATTGTACAAATTCAATTAAACTCAAAGATTTAACACAAAGCTGCTCAGTAAAGACTTTTTATCAGTTTTTACTGTTTGACTGGAGCCTGTTAACGTCCTGTATAGCTCTCTTGTCAGCCGGCATGTCAGCAACACAGATAATCATCATACCAAATCTGCGTGACACAGTTTTACTCTGTTGCTGTCTGACATGGTTGTGACTCTTGCTGCAGACAGCCTTGAGTCTGAACAAGGCCAGTTCAAATGTTTGTCGATAGAGAAGCATTTCTCTCTGTGCAACCGAAAAGGATCGAGTCAGAGGTAAAAACACACCCGTTTCTGCAAATGAGGTCAAGCATTTCCAAGTCATATGCACAACATATAGGTGGTAAATCAAAGTTTCAGTAATGTGTTTTCCCTCCATTAGTGAATCAGTGCAAAGCGATCCTGCGAGGTGCTTGAGCACACCATGATATTATCGTCATGGCAGAGGAAACTCGCTGCAAAGGTTTCACATTTGCATTGTTTCAGAGCTTTTATGTGTTTTACATTTCCTTTAATCTCTGTGATGAAGTCATGTCATGTTTTCATCAAAGAGCATTGAAATGGGACCAAATATCAGCTTTTCTTCTTGTTTTATCCGGTCTCCCTCTCCCCTGTCATTATTCCGCAAATGCGACAAGACATTACAATTACCTTAAGGCCTTGAGCGGAAGAACAGCTGCGAGCATGGAATAAATCATACATTAAACTGCGCTGGCCTTCAATAATGCATACAGTACCATTTTGTGTTAAAAATGCATGAAAGCGCAGTTGTTGGTTTGCGTCTCACTCTCCCTCCATCTCTCCCCCCTCTCTCTCTCCATCAGGCTGTCGACGGATGAGGTCGTCCGATGGTCGGAATCGTTCGATCACCTCCTCTCTCACAAATGTAAGTGGACATTTTCGATGGTTCAGGGCGAACTGTCCCGTGACCGTCGTGCCGTGTGCAGCCAGGATGGGGAAAATTAAAGCCGCCTTAATGCAGCGGTAAAAATTGTCATTTCCTGTTTGCTAAATAGTTTCTATTTTTCGCCCAGCACAAGCAAAGTCCATTTTCTCCCCTCCAAGCCCGTCTTATGTAACGGGCTCATTTCTGCGTTGTGAGGACTCCTTAGCGCATAATGAGTCACGTACTTGTCTGTGACCTTCCCTTTGGACGAAGCGCACGCTGGCACAGGCTTCTCTCCATCTGCACAAACAGGTCATGCGTTTATTTTCTAACCGCTAACAAAGCCGCGTGACGTAGCATCGGCGGCATCAAACTCACTGAACTGACAGATTAACGAGAGCACAAAGTGGACACAGAGCCAACCCACCTTGAGAGATCTCACCAACACTGAGCACACACCCGTATCAACATTTGCCTGATATCGCAACTGCTCTCTGACTTTTGAGATGCCTGTGTTTTGCAGAGCCTCAGGGGGGGTCTCATGTTAAAACAATGACATGGAAACCTGCAACACGTGGGCTCAGCTTCCTAATCTGTTCTTCTGCATTTAGTTAATTAGCATTTGCAGGAGGAAAACGCTTACTCTGACGCAAAGCGATCAAGATGCGTTCCTCTTGTGGTGATCTCAGGTATGATTGATATATGTCTTCACTTTGCTTGCCGTAATCAGGAAAATAAGTGTTGAGTTTGCATCAGCAGTGGCAGAAACCAGAGTTCAACAGGTGCCATGAGACACGAATCAAACTGTAGATGGTTTTAAGGCCAGTTTTAAAGTTTTTAGGCCAGTTTACCTTCCCTGTCATTCTCTCTGGTCCACGGGTTTTTGTAACATCACAGAATTACCAGCAAAGCTCCGCCCAACTCAACAGAGCCAGAGTTGAGTAAGCAAGGCGTGCACGGCAGAGTGCTGCAGCCATGGCCTACTAGAATCAAAGAGACGCACCAAAACATTAAACTAATGTGCAACAAGTCTGTTGTAAAGTGGCAACGGTGCTTTTGATAAACATCAGACAAAGTCACTTTGCGTAAGCTTTAAAAGATTTACTGTAAAGCGTGTTTGTCTTTCACTCTGTTAGTATTTAAATGCATCAGGCACACAGATGACATATGCAAATCAGCAAAGGCTGGTTGCAAAGGGTGTTGATTCAAACGTGCCTTCACTGTTTAATGAATGACAACTGGTTGGGGTAATGTGGCAAAAGAGAGAGCAAGAACCACATTTAGCTGGGACTCGGTGTATGGAATTGATCGTGATATCATAATTATGTCTATAAGATGTCAGAAAAATGCCCAGTTTGCTTTCCCAGCGCACAGAAATAAGTCTTAAAATGTCCAAAACTCAGAAAGATTAAATGTACAATCATAGAAACCGATGCAGCTAAAGGTCGCGTTGGAGAAGCTTTCAATACTGTGGATCTTTGGCATGACCGATGCTTTAATTGATACATTTTCCTGTTGAAATAGCTAACAGTTCAATTTTCTTTTATTCAAATCAACAAGAATCAATAAATAAAAACTGTACGAGGTTCTTTCTGCAGGATTTGAATCAATAATCTTGCGAGCATGTTTGAGTTTCGTAGGTGAAAGAGAGCTAATCATCGTCGCTGGAAGACAACTGTAAACATTCTGTACTTGCATCAACATTATCTTGTTTTGTTCGGATAAAGGTTGTGACATAACACCTCGGTCTGACACGTAAACCATTAGAGGGCTAATGCCATTCCCGAAAAACATAAAGTTTGTTATTGAGCCAAGAATAGGGACTTCCTCAGGTGCGGGGAGTGCGATACACCTGCGTATCCTGTTTCAATTGACCAGGCATTAGAGAGGTGAGCTATAACATGAACACACACACACACACACATTACATAATGTCAATGCAATAGGAGCACAGTACTGAATGTTCCCTTGACAGAATATTGCATTCGCCTCGGCTTAATTTCATTTAAAAGGAGGGACAGTGCATTACACTTAGCCCTGACTGCATTCTACAGCCATTCCTCAGTTTGTTAAACCGATTGTGCGTGTTGTGGTGGCCTGACCTGCGCGCGCTGTCAGCTGTTACATGTCTTGTTAGCGCGGGAACATTCTGTGAGACTGACGAGCAGCGGCGTTGTGCTTATGTCGGGGTTACAGTTTACGTTTTGGCCCGCGCTGCGAGCGGACACGCGGACGAATTTCACTTCAAGAGCTCAACAAGGCAGCGGCGTTTTAAGCTTGGACCCGGTACGTACTTTAAAACGATACATTAGCCGGTCCCGGTGCGCCACATGATCGCTCCTGAGTCTCCAGCGATCGTCTCAGCCTCAGCTGCCGTGCATTGTCCTTATTACTCCCAGCTGCACCTAATTGCTCTGATGTATTTAAGCTTGAGTCCCTGGACAGTCAGCTCATTAGGTTCCCTCGCTGCACTGACTTGCTCGGCTAAATTTCATACTAAATTCACATTAACCTGCTCTGAATTCTCCCCTCAGCTCAGGCTTCAACTGCACTTCTTTCTCAGTGCGTCTCTCTTCTTCTGTCTCCCTCGTCAGTCATCCTTGCTCCCAGCAAACACTTTCAAACAGCCTCGGTCTGGCTCCCTCAACCACCTACCAAGCTACAGACCTTTAGCTCATCTCCTTTCTCACTGAACTATGATTAAAGCCTCAGCACTTCACAAGCCTTCCCTGCATCCTCTTTTGGTTCTACTCTGCTACTTCCGGTTGAATGATGCAGTTGAAGCTAGTTTCGACTGCATGTTTTTAACCAAGCAGCAGCCCCTGGCATTCTTTAAACGATCAACACTGTAGAGCAGAGTCATGTTTGTAGTGTGCGGCACGAGAATGCGGGCGCATGATTCACTTCCTGCTGTCGGTTTCCTGCCAGTCCACCTGTCGGCCATCGGTGGCAGTGTTGTGCCAACACAATAGCGACGCACCAGCAGAGGCAGTGAAGAAGAAAACTGTTTATTCCAATGCCCCATGCTTTTACTGCAGTATTTAGCATTAGCATGCCCCACGGCCGGGGGAACGTTTTGCAGCTAAAGTGAATTTAGCCTTTGAAAACTCTTAAATATGAGTTTTAATAATACATAGCGCGAGATACATAATTTAATTCATTGTTACAATAATTGAGACTATGAACAGAAACTGGTTTGATGTTTTTCAGTGTCATGGTTAAACTTCTCACAAATAACTGAACTTCAAAGAAACATGACAATCTGTAATTGCCCGTCTTTCTACAATGCAATGAATTTACTCTTCAGTCCATGACTAAAGTTTGCATTCTCAGCACAGGTCTGCGCTCCCTGAAGTGTGGCGGACCACTGCTTTCAGCTTGCGTTAGCACAGCCATGCGGGGACTTCACCACATTCAAACAGCAGCAATGTGTGCGCGCTCATTAGGCCGTGTGTATTCCTGTATGACTAACGTTGCTGCGTATGCACAGATGGACCAGCCCCTCTGCTTTCCCCAGCTTTTTTAGGTAAACAGCAGAAACAAGAGGGGTGAAAATAAGATGTCAACGTGACATGCGCCTGTAGAAAAACACGACCTTCCTCTGTGTTATCATCCCGGGGGAGCACGTTAATTGATCACTTATCTTGACTGATGAAGTCAGGGGGGAAAAAGGATCTCTTTGTGGGAGGATTTTGTTAATCACAAGAGCCGGGTTCTGGGAACAAGAGTGTGTACGCACGGGAAAAATGTCAACATAGGACGCAGGGTATTATCACATGATCAAGCTACAAGCTAAAAAAAACATCCCTAGGAGAGCGAGTTCTCAGCTGCTGCACAGAAATAGGTGCAACGCCGAGGCATCAATCACGTTTTTAAGTGTTTTTGGGGGTTTGTTTTTAACCTCCTCCCTCACCGCCTGATTCATTTGTTCTTTCCAGATGGCCTGGCTGCCTTCCGGACATTTCTCAAGACCGAGTTCAGTGACGAGAATATCGAGTTTTGGATGGCCTGCGAGGAGTACAAAAAAATCAAGAGCTCAACCAAGCTCGTGTCAAAGGCAAACAAGATCTTTAAGGAGTTCATTGATATCCAGGCACCAAGAGAGGTGTGTGTATAAGTTTGAGACCACATTTCATAAACAATGCTTTTCTCTCATTTTTTGCATATGAGCTGTTTTCTGATTTTCATAGATCGGTCATAGCGGGCACTCTCTCCTCACTCTCCACAAGTTCATCAGCAAGCCAGGTGATCTAGTACAAAGAGCAGCATAGCCCATGTAGTTTTACTGATATTCAGAATAACGAGATGACTGATTGTTTTCTAAGAAAGAAACTCCCTTCAGATACGTGCATGACCTTTTCCTGAACTTCACCAAGGGTAGGACCGTTGGATCTCTGGCCAATACAAAATATGGTGTTCATGGAGAGCTGATAATTAAATATAGCTATGCAGTTATTGTTGTAACTAAACTGATCCAATGCAGAAGTTAATGTCCTTCAGCTGAACTGGCATTTGCCAAAAACCTTGAGGTCCACCAAAAATGGCTTCTAAGCTGTAGGAGGGCCTACCTGATGGATCGCAACAGACCAACAGTGACGTATATGTGTCTTCAGTCTCATCTGGATTTTATCTGAACACAAAAAATGAAGTGTAGCCAGTGAATATGAGTGATGTTCTCATTTTGAAATGCGTATTTGCTCTCCCCGTCCTCCCAGGTTAACATCGACTACCGAACCAGAGAGAAGACCAAGCAGAGCCTGGAGGATCCGTCCCCAACCAGCCTCAACGAAGTCCAAGCTAAAGTCTACAGCCTCATGGAGAAAGACTCCTACCCACGATTCCTCAGGTCCAAGATGTACCAGGACATGGTCAACCGGGCGCATGCACAAGGCCAGCGGAGGTCTGTTTGACCCATTGAATCTGATGAAGACCACAGAGGACATAAAACTGGACCTGTACTGTAAATCCCTCATTAGCCCTTTGACATCATCTCTGAATACTGTGAATCTGGATGGGGCGACATGCTTGACTGTTTCCTTTGTCTACACCAGCTCCATGCATGCAATCTCTCTTAAAAAGACATGTCTTGGTGGACTGCACTGTACAGTACAGAGAAAC
Organism: Datnioides undecimradiatus; assembly: GCA_008933995.1. Lineage (NCBI taxonomy): Eukaryota > Metazoa > Chordata > Actinopteri > Lobotiformes > Datnioididae > Datnioides > Datnioides undecimradiatus. The sequence continues at coordinate 22,557,960 of WARS01000029.1, forward strand.
AGACCGGATGAGGCTGAGCTAATCGTTTTACCTCGACTTGGTGCTGGGCGATATGTCTGACGATATCAGCACAATGAAAATCACCATGCCATAACTAGTAATTAAACTATTTAAATAGAATTAATGTGATTATAAATCTTTATTTCTGAGTTACAGCTGCTGACACCATGAGAAGCAGCTAAGGTTTAAACTATTTCAAAGCTCAAAAATGAAGTTTCTCCTTTGAGTTTAGGATCATTTTCAGTCAATATTCACTATAGAACAGTAAACAGTCACAATTCAGAAAATAGGAGGAACAGTTCAGTTAACTCTGTGAACCTCCTTTCGCTTGTTTGGACTTGCCGTCATTTCACACTTTGCCATACCACACTTTGCGTCCTTTGGAAGTGCAACTGGCTGGCGGAGATAAACATCTGTTAAACTAATAAACACCCCCAGCGCACGGCCTAAAGCACTAAATTAATTTTACTCCATCGTAAAGAAAGACGACTTGTCTTGAGATAAAGATCATTATCCTCTTATCGCCCAGCACTGCCTGTACTTATCTTCTGTTCTTTGTGAAATAGACACTGTCGTACGCAGGTGACTAGACCTGTTGTGGTAGTTTGTGTGTTTACAACGAACAACAAAGTGAGTGAACACTTGATATCTGAAACTGTGCCAAACTAGATAGCTATATAATCCTGTGTAGTGTCAACTCTTGCAGGTATCCTATGTGATATATTAAATGTGGAGTATAATGAAGGGGTTGGGTTCGTGTTTTCGCTTTCAGTTCATGCAGTTCAGGACTCGGTAATGTGTCATGATTCCCTATTCGACTCCAATCTGCACATCCTGTCATTAATGGCTGGGCCGAATTATGTAATAATTTCAGAATTGTTAATATCTTTATTAAAGCCCTGTCATTAAACTATCAGTTGCATCATTAAGTATAATCAGTTTCTTTGGACAGTTTGACAGAATGACTCATTTGCATGAAGTTTGGAAGTGCTGTCTAAAAAGTAATTGAGATATCTTACTAAAATGGAAATTGCACTTGGTTACGTAACTAATTTGCTTATTATCAGCAGTCGGCGATTCATTAAGCTCGACATTACAAAATGGTCCTGCAGATCCTGCAAGTGGTGAACTGAAAGCAAGCCCAACCCCCATATAACCTGTTCTGAGTTGGGAAAAAATAGTGCTGTGCAAGTTTCCTAAATAATTTTTCAGCATGATGCAATGCTCAGAATAACTGTTTAGACATCATTTTACCTGTGCGTGTTGAAAGTGACGACTTCAGTCTTGAATATGTCAGTGAGGTGACAGATGTGTTTGAACTGTGCTCCCTCGGCGTTTGCACCATTTTTAAAAATGAGATGACTGAAAAGATTCTTTAAGAGGAGACAGAATATTTTCTGTATTGCATGTGTGCTGTATAGGCCAAACTGTTGGAGATACAACACGACTGGCTGAACAACATATCGCCCTATATTGTCCGTCACTGTGCTCCACATGAATGTAACCGCCCCCGCTCCCTATATTTTGAGATTAAAAATGAATCTGCATCTATATTTTTGTGCACTGCGTGACTTCGTTCTCATAATACCAACAGGGTATTAGAGGCTATGAAAACGCATTCATCCACTCATCAGACGGTCGGATTGACCTCAATTCCAATGCCATTTCATAACCGCGATGAAGCCAGACAAAAAAAAACCCTTAATAAATGAAACCCGGGCCTGAATCTGGGGTGATTCATCGCGCCATTTCAAAAATCATTTATTGGACGAGAGATTTAGGATTGTAATGTGTTATTTATTTATAACTGGCAGGCAACGAATGTAATGAGGATTAAAATAACTGGCTGGTCAAAGTCGGTCGACTGCGCCGCAAAAGGCCCGAGAACTTCGCTCAGCACCTGAAACTTCACATTTAGTCACTTCCTGGGTCGGATGTTTGCAAGCTGCTTTTGACGGGCGGTGAGTCACGCAGAGTAAAGAGAGATGAAAAGCTAAAAACAGAATGACAATCAAACATTCATGGCACTATTTCTGTTTTAGCAGCAGCAGCAGCAGCAGCGCTGTGGTCGAATACTCGGTAGACAGTTACGTCTTTATGTCTTAGACACTTTCTCTCGACCTCAAGGGAAAATGTCACGAGGCCAAGAAAAGATGTGAAAGAGACTTCACAAGGACTTAGTAAAAGACAATCGAGGTGCTTATTAATATGAATCTGTGGTGCTCTGCTTGAAAGGAGTTGCAGGGCGGCATTAGCTCCTTTGTTTTTATAAAGTGTGGTCCAGTTTGTCCTCTGCTAAGAGAGATAATAAAGGAAGCACTGAAGCAGCTCGCCTTAAAATCTAAAGAAGTCAACATGCTCTTATCGTGGCTACCACTTCCAGGTCATTTCACTCAGCTCAGGACCTTCTAAGCCAAAAAGGAAAAAAGGCAATTCGACCGCAGCCCCCGCATGTGGGGCACTGGTGGGACGGACTCGCCCACTGTGACATTACACATCCATTAACTTTGCTGCTGTTGTCAATGTGTTAGTCACGCAGAGAATGAGGGGCGGGGTGAATGTGGGACAGCACACCCGCTCGGCAGACACAACACAAGCCTATCTGGGCCAGCAGACTGCGAACACAGCCAGGCCGGCAACATCTTGTCGGGGGGGAAGCGATTACAAGGCCGAGCATCGACTCAGCGGGCAATGATGAGCGGTACGACCTGTGGCTACGAAGGCGTGAATTACAGTGAGCAAACCGCGTGTAGGTGTCGCGGTTGGTGCTCATGCTGTCGTGGAGCTCCGCTGTTGGGGTCAGCGCAGCCAAAAGGCATGCACTGCTTTGTAAACAGCACCAGGGCCACTGACTCACAGTTGAGTTTAACCACAGCAAACGTTCAACCTCCCTCATTTTACCCGACTCTACTGAAGAGGAATGAAAAAGTTTGGATTGAAGTGTTAATTAATGTGAAAACTGTGAGAATCAAATAATCAGTTTCCCTCAGTTTCTTTATCAGTCCATCGCTTTGTTTCTCTCCCTCTGTCTCTCTTCTCGCTGTAACTCTCCCTCCATCTCTCTGGTCCCTTTATCAATAGTAAACACAATACCCGTGGTGCAGCGCTGCCATGACTATGGATCATTGAGAGGATGAGAGGGACAGTTGATTACGCCTCCTGTTCGGCTCGGAGACAAACAACAGAACCACCGCGAGGGGAAAAACAACAGAACAAATTCGATTGTCCATGTCAAAACAATGACCAGAATCAAAAAAACAGGCATTTTATCAGAAGTTGCGCCAGTCTCACATGACTGCGGTGACGTGAGATGCAAATATAACACCGTATTTGTCAGAATACTGAATTATACGGCCGTGTAAGGTACGAGGGCTTGTTTGCAGTGATAAACACACACACAGAGTTATTGACCAGCTCTGCAGCTCTCTGGAGAACCGTAGCCATGTTCACTGTTTTGATTTTACAACATTTTCACTTTATGGTTCAGTCTCAGGTTCCGTTATCAATAAAGCCTCATAAACCCACTGTGCACGAGCTGCCCAGCAACAAACAGCAGCCAAAGCCAAACCAAGGTCACAGGGAGACACTGAAGCAGCTGAAGAATCAACTTTACCCAGGAGCTGGTGGAGACCAAAACTAGAGTTCAAAAAGACATTGACTATTTGATTGAGGCAAGACTTCAACTGAATGCTAATGTGTCGGTTAGCATCTGACTGCTAACACATGTTAATAAGGCTCTAACTGTCTGCACGTCACTCCGTTTGGAGGACGACTGTAGCGCTGTTTGTTTCATGCTTTCTGTTCATCCAACAGTGAAATAGATATCATCATATCATTTTAATTGGACTAAAACAGATCTGGAATCAGCCAGAAAGTAAACCGCCACTGTCATCATCACTGAAATATAACTGCTTGATAAACTACAAACTTAATATTGTGATACAGACTGTTTACAATCTACAAAACATGTTCACAATGGGCTTAGAAGCAATGCAGCGCTACTCCCTGTTGGTTAGCATGTCATTATATAGTTTTAAGATACTGGACATCATGCTCCTGCTAAGTTCCTCTGGTTCACACGACTGGATTTCACGGTCTTGGGGAAAATCAATAAATAAACTTAAGGTGGAGTACGTAGGTGGAGTAGAACTATGCATTGAAATGAAAATATTATCATTTAGTCTAACTTTACACATGTCATGCCCATCGGACATGAAATAAAACATGTTAAAGAGCAGCATTTATATAAAAGCACCATCACAACATATTATTTCCATATATTGCTCTTTGTACTGTACCTGTATTCCCAGAGGAGTGGGCTGTCCACTCTTATTTTTGGTCACAAACAACAGTCTCTGGGAATAACAGTACCTGCCGCTCCCTGGTATTGACATTACTAAATGTTTGTTATGATCTCCAAGGCAGCAGGTACATTTCATAGTGTGTGTTTGTGATGTTGACAAGAGTCAGATATCAGTCCTGTTGTTGTCTGGGCCTGGCGTTTCGCAAACCCCACCACCGGGGTGCAGCAGGAAAGGGAAAAAGGAAAAAGAAGCCATTCACGTCAAGTTAATCATTATCGGTGATTTCTCCGGGGCAAGCTCTGCTGGTAAAGGACCACCTACAAGCCGCACTCATTTAACTGCTGGAGGTGCTTTTGTTCCGGAGAGCATCACGTTCATATATTATTCATGGCTGTGAAATCTGTTTCTGCAAAGCCCGGCCGCTCGGCTCCTCTCTCATTACAGCCCACCTATCTCCAACACACGCTTCAAACACACACACTTTTAGAAAGTTTATTATTTCACTGAGAATTATTATTATAATGAATCCACGAGGCTTCAAGGATGTTTCGGGGCTAAATGAAGAGCACACGTATCGGAGCAGGCACGCCACACAACTTAAGTCAGCACACATTATTTCCAATGCAGTGTGACAGGTTCTGTTCCCCACAACATTCCTCTCTCCAGCACGTAGAGCAACAATCAGAACAAAAATGCTCTTTCTACATTGAAATAAGCCACTTGCGCCTCTTCTAATGACATAACCAAAACACTCGGAGCTCTCGACGTTCGCAGGCAGGGCATGTGACGTGGCACGTGTGCGACTTCACATTCAATGAACCGTGATTGCTGCTTTTTCAAACTGCCACTTAGATAAAATATGAAGCCCTCTTAGCTACCAGTGTTGGTGGCAGGCTCCACCAAATACTCTGTGTAAATATGAACACATGAATGGGAAATGGGAAATGATGAGTGCACACCCGTCATAGCTTTTAAAAAGAGGAGGCGGCGAGAGCCCAAGAAGCCAGATCGCAGACAGCCTGCAGACGAGGCAGCAGCGTGTTGCTAAGACAAAATAAAGTACCACTGGGTTCTCTGTTACAGATAAAACATTCATGAACTTAGAGAAAACGGTTTTATGTCTGTCAAGATAATACAAGGCCACTCGCAAGGAACTCTGCGATCTGTATGATGCAAATGTTCTCTGCAGCAGATTACCAGAGTTAATCATAGAGGCCAAATCCACCAAAACAACTTTAGGATTAGCACATAAGCACTTTGGCTGCACAGAGTTGATGAGTGTTTTGCAGTAGGTTATAAGAGCAGGGGGAGTGTCTCATATTGCTATTTTTATTAGCAAAATGCATCTGGACAATTGATCAAGAATTATGATTATTTATTTTCGTTAACCGGTGCATTTCTACCCTTCCCAGCAAAAGTCAGCCCGCAGAACTGACCGGTTTCATGGGCTGTGAATCATCTCACATGACGCTACTCAGCTGATCAAATCTGTCTGTAAAGATAAGCAATGCAAATCAAGTTAGTGGGAGCCATAAGTGCACACACATATGCATAATGTGCATTCAGCTCAGTAATCTATGCATATAAACCTCCACATGTCAAAGTTTGTACAGACATTTGAGTATTGTGTCCAAATGTGCACTAACTGTGCTGTTTTTGCATTTAGTTTGTATGTTGCTGTATATTCTAAGGCAATTCTATAATTCGTGCGTGCTTGGACGTCAAAGTCAGAGTCAAAGTGATGCTTTGAAATGCCGCTTGTAGGAAAGAGAGCTTAATGTCAATACGGCACTTGAAGCTGTTGTAAGCATATAGCTCAAAGCACTGTAAGGTCAAGCAGAGCTGCTAACTTGGCTGCTGACTATAAAGGCTCTATTTAAATGATCTATGAGCATGTGGTCTGAGGTGCTTGCGAGTTGAACGGCACAAGGTTTGGCAAAATACTGTACCTTTGATGTTAGACCAGGTTAAGATCAACACACCTATGGGCACGCAGATGGGTGCAATTGCATTTGCCTCGTGCACAACGTGGGTGTCTGGCATGAAGAAGACAACTGTGCAAGTCGGAAACTAGTCGCTCTGTGCTGTGCACCACTTTGCACCGGGTGTCAGATAGCACTTTTAGCCTTGTTGCAAATTCAGAGACGCCACCTGGTACTGGCTGTGCAGTGACCAGCTGACTAACGCTTGCGCAACTTCGGATATATTGCCTGAAGTATTGCACACATGGCACTGGTGGTGCTGACTGCACTACTTCCATTCACAGATTAATTCTTAAAACTTGAACATTCAGACACCTCGAAGCAGAAAAAGCAAAGTAGGTGGTGTGACCATACGCATCTTGCATAACTAGACAGACAAGGAAATGTGTGCAAACTCCAACAGAAACACAAGATACAATGAACAAGTTCTTATATAAAATTGTGTACCAGCAATGAAAAACACAGATTAATTATTATTTTACATATTATAACTTTAAATGTTAGGACACTTTGCATATTGTAGGCTTGGCTGACCTCTGTCTGAATAGCCCCCCGGGAGTAGTTACGGATCAGAGTGTCGCTGAGGGGGGGAGCACACTCCAGTGGTTATTGTTTAACAGCCACAGCGAGCATCTGGCGAGGCCTGCGGCGGGGCGCTCTTCCCCTCCCCAGAGGAGGATCAGACAGATGAGCAACCTGAGGCTCCTCCGTGCACACTGCCAGACGCACTCCCACAGAGACCCAACAGGACCACTTCACAAATGTTGAGAGGCTTGAGGGAAAAAAAAAAGCAAAAAACAAAACAGGACAACTGTCCGAGCACAAATCCTAGCACTTCTCATTCAGTTTGTGAATGTAAGTTACTATGTGGGAGTTTCACAGTTTTAAAATAATTGAATAGTTGGAACTCCAACCCAAACTGGCACTCTTTGAATCTTTTCTAACATTTTAACCCAAAAGCTTTCGTTAAACTTGGTCAATGTTTTATCCAAGAACATTAAGTGGCTGAGACCCAAATTTAATTTAGTTTTTAAAGAATCTTTAATTCTTGTCCAAGATCAGGAAGCCTCCTCCGCTCACATATCCAGACTGTTAACAGTTTTAATGAAATATCAGCAAAACCCTTGATATTCATCCTTTTTACTTTTCTGCCGTGGTTGATCGTTATAGAGATAAACCCCTCTGAAGACGTTCTTCGTGTCTTCACGGTGCAAATATATGCATGGATGTGCAATCCAGGCATGGATTTGGCCTCATTTAAAGGTGTTGCTGTATTTTGACATGTCACGTCCTTGACACCAACTAAATAATGCAAATAATTCGCCTTCTGTGGTTTCTAAAACAGCCTGTTTATGGAACTGCATGGCCTATTTCTCAAATTAAAGGAATAGTTTGAGAGTAAGATGATATGATTGATGCCTCAGTGTAGATGATAGACAGATTTTGACAAGTTTCGAGTCATTTCTTCTAAATTAGGACAACACAAATTCTCTCTATATTGAAAAATGTTGGTAAAGACCAAAGTTGGCTCGGCGAGATGGGAGTTTTTCCAATCAGGGAGAGATTATACATACGTCTTAAGGGATAGTTTGGGTTTTTTAAAGTGGGGTTGTATAAGGTGTTTAACCATTTTCAGTGTATTACTTACAGGAAGTGGCGGTCATGTGAACAGACGCCATATGGGACACATTTTATTTGCTTTACTTTGCTGTGAGACAGCCTTTTCAACAGGAAACTGAAGCATCATACCAACCAGACTCAAGACACATGTCTCACATGGAGGTTGTTGATCTACCGTTGCCTCAGTCTGTGGGTATCTTATTGTGTGACTTTAATGACCCTGAAGTAATCATTTGAAAAAAACAGAAATACCAAATTACCATGAAACATTCGTGAAATCGACTTTCCACCAGCTTGACAATGCCACCACTCTTGTAACGTTCAAGGTCACGAACAGACAGTTTAAACAAGTTTAAAATGTTAAAACCGTGTAATTCTCTCTAGATATACGGATACATTAGTATAACAACGCATTTCATTATTCAAGAGGGAGGAAGTTCTATTTTATTTTAGTAAATGGATAAATGTCTGACATTAGATCATGAACTCATAATGCTCAACCACAAAATCAATAAACTCTACACAAAAACCGGAACCAAAATAGGCTAAACTAATTATCTGTCCTGTTTGTTGGAACGTTTCTCGTATTGTGCAGATTCACGGGCAAAAATTCCCCAGCGGTCCATTTCCCTTTGAATGTTTTCATTCACTTATTCGTTTAAACGGGCTTTCAGCTGCCCCCTTCCGCTCTTTACTGAGTCACCACTCCGACGGACCTTCAGAAGAAAAAACAAACAAACAAGCCGATGTCATGCCGGGAAACATTACAGACACTTCCTGTGGCATTGACCTGAGACTAGGAGGCTGGAGTTTTTTTCTGGTTCACCTTCTTTCCTCCGACAAATACGGACCGTGAACACAAACAAGCCGCAGACACACAGCGGTTCTCTGAAAAATGATTGCTTCTGCTGTGTTTTCATCACTTCCTCGGGCATAGAGTCTGCGGGGGAGACTGTCCACATTTGTCTCTATTTAGTTTTATTGACTGCACAGTGATGTCGCGCACATGCATCAGCAGCCTGGCAGTACACTGGAAGTTCGCACATAAGGCATCTTGTTCAGTTATCTTCGAGTGTGTCATCAGAGCAGCTGCTCGTGGTGTTTGTTCTGCAGCCTAATGTGTACGTTCTGTTTTGTCGACGTGATTTGCGATCGGCATCACAAAGCAAAGCAAATTTAACAGCTGGTTAATGCTTCGTGTGGAAACAAAAGAGCGAGGCCTCCTTGTTGGGGCATGTGGAGAGCTGAATTGTCCTCAAGAGCACAATAGTGTTTTTAGCTGTGTAGTCATCATCAATATGAACTGCGGGGAGCAAGATGTTCATACTGTTTATAACTATGTGTTCAGCAGCAAACATGCTGTGATTTTGAAGCTGAATCAGTGTTCCAGTTTTATCCATTTAGAGAGTTACTATTTTATAAAAATATCAAGATTTTAAAAAAGACATTGAATCTAATAATAACAGCCCTGCATGTATCAGATATAATTAAGAAATATAGAGATTTAAGCTTTTTTGGGGGGGGATATTTATTTTTGGAGCTCTTGACTTGTTTTACATTGATTTTTAGTCTTTTTTTCTTTTCTTTTCAAAATGCTACAAAAATATATGACAGCAGTTTAAGCCAAGTGAATTTAATATACACAGTCACAACCTGTATGCTTGAATAGTGGTTCCAACAGGTCTTTTTACTGAGCTAGCTTACGAACGAGACCCAATTTTTGCTGTTGAAAACCAAAACCACCCAGTCCAAACACATGCTCATCTCAAAAACTCAATGCTAACTTTTTTTTTTGCCAGATAAGGCTAAATGTACATCAGTAGCTAGCACTGTTAGCATTTATTAGCATTAAAAAAACTTAAACTGATATCCAAGTTAGCTGCAAACATGCCGTTAGCTGTTAGCTATCAAGAGCCTGACACTGTCCACTGCGTTAGCCACTTTTAGCTAACATGAATAGCTAAGACTCTGACCACAGAGGGATCATAAAAGCTGGAGGAACTCTGTAATCTGTATGACACATCAATGCCGCAGTAACATAATAGGCCAAACAGAAGAATATGATTACGTCTACCGTTAGCGTCTAGTGGCAGAAACTTAAACTAATAACCAAGCTGGCTGCTAACATGCTGTTAGCTGTTAGCCATCAAGAGCCTGACTGACACTGTCAATCAGGTTAGCCACTTTTAGCTAACATGGCTAAGACAGGCGTTCTAATCTGTATGACACATCAATGCTGCAATAACATAATAGGCCAACCAGTCTTCAGGAAAATGCAACACATTTCTTTTGAATAATCCTATTTTCCATCTGACAGAGGCGTAAAACTAATGGGGTCAGATTCTAATTCTGGTTCCAAAACTGCTGCGGTAATCATTTAGTACACAGAAGAGGACTCTCAGCTCCTTGGCCTACTTTCTATGTTAATGGAAAGGCTGGCTAATAACAGATTGCCATCAGGGTGTAATTTACCATCAAATAACTTGCTATTACTGCCTGTTGGTGGTCTTTTTGTTTCGGGCCGCTCAGGTAAACGGCGCAGGGGTGAGAATGAGGTACCTCACGTCTCATCTGATATATTTCTAATTTTCCCTTTGGTGACAATACTTAGCCAAGGGTGGCATAACAGCATCCCCTGAGGAGAGGATGATCCCAGTCCTGCTTTCTCATCTCCGGAGCAGACCCCAGATGGAGGTGAGCTGTGAAAGGAGCACGCTGAGCTGTGGATGAGCTTTCTGTCCGTCCCAGCTGAGCACAAATGAAACTGAAAGGTCTTCTCGAGATGGACGGCCTTAGATGAAACATTTCAGGTAGCTTCAGGTAAAAGAGCTTAAAGTCCAAAATGCAAATATATGAACAGAATTGCGGGTCCAGGTAATGTCGGGTCCTGGAGCAAGTGTCCTAAAGTGGCCTCTGCCTCTATTCTGTCTCAAAGGTGATGTAGCAAGCTTGAGTGAGATGTGACCTTTTAAGTGAAACCAGATACAGATAAATGTCACTTCTGGTTTATCAGGATTGCCTGGTGATGCACTTCATTTGGTTCGATTCTATATTCAGACGCGACACATTTTAAGATAAATTGAGTTTTGTTTTGTTTTAGTTTTTCCTCACCAAAATCAGAACAAATGGAGTTTCTAAAAAGGATCAACAATCGAAGACCTTCCCTTTCTAAGAAGCAATTAGTCTCAGAATGGCCACAGACAGATTTGTTTGATTGCCGAGCTCCACAACCCTACATTTGCATCACTGTCGTGTGATTCTGACACAAAGACATGAGTCCCTGAGGCCGTTTTATTTAGCAGGTTTTACAAGACAGTCACAGCCATGGCAACAAAGCCCTCATTTAATACTAGCTTCGAAGAAATGAGGCCTGGTGATCCAGATTGGGTTGTTATGGGTAGGAAAAGTGTAAGTTCATCTCCTAGAATTTACGTTTGTGTATTACTGAATCATTTTCATAATCGTGACAGAATTTGATTCACTGCCATCTCCTTAGAGTGAACAAAGACATATTTGTATACCGTGCTGGTTGAATGCAGATGGTCAGGGTCCAGGAATTCTGGACTTGTGACACCAGAATCCAAGGGTGGACATGTGGCTGCACTTTTTATGAGTAAAATTAGATGGTCAGATCTTTAAAAAAGCATTTCCACGTCTTTGCTCCCCTCAAAGTCTAGCAACACATCAACAAGAACACAGGACACTCTGCGTTTGTTCTACAATATTCATAAGGAAACAATCACCTCTTCAGAAACAAGAGACAGGAAAGAAGCTTGTTCACTGAAAAAGTAAAATGTACTTGTCATTTTATTTTATTTTACTGGTGTAAAAGTTGGTGTCAAGGTAAAGGTGTCAAGGTACAAGGGAACATTACAAGGAAAAAATAGTTTATTCATTCATTTAGCCTATAATGGAGACGTGACAGCAAGAGGACATTTTCCCATGAGATCATTACTGCAGGCGGACTCGTAGTTAACCAGTATAAACGCAGATGGTGCCAGTATTCTACAGCCATTACATTGTGCAATCAACATTTAATTCATAATGTGAAAATAAGCAACCTACTTGGCTACGGCATGTTCAAGCTAAAATATGTAAAATAAGCAAATGTGAAAAATAACTCACCAGCTGTAGAAGAAGAGCGTTACATGTGTTAACGGGTTAGACTGCGTCCAGTGTTCCTCTTATATCATAGCAAAGCCCCTTAATCCATCATATCCTTTTGTGTGTATGTTCTATGCTGCATATGTGTTATATATGATGTATATTTTGACTTTATTTGGGCGACATTAAAAGTCAAACTGATGTAGGTGTTACTTCCAGTTTGATTGAGCTGATGCGTGTGTGTCTGTTGCATCAGAAAGCTTCAAGGACAGTGAATCCCCGGCTTCTAGAGAAGCCCTTTGCTCAACAATACACACCTTCGCTCTGTTATTCTCTGGTTTCCGGTTGTCCTTTCAGCACCGGGACTGACAGCAGCACAGGAGTGCGCTGACATCACAGAGCCAGCGTATGAGTCGGCGAGTGGGTGGCCAGGTTCCCCCAGGCCTCTCAGGCAAACCTTTGTTCTTTCCCGGCAAATAAATGGTGCAATTAAATCCTCCCCAGCACAATGAATGTGAACAGGATAGGTAATCCCTGTGCAGTTGTGTATCCTCCCAACCAGAGCCATCCACTCTGCATTAGCTGACTCAACCTAATCAGCTGCTGTGTTGTCTTGGTACACTGTGAGCTCTTGGTAAACACTTGCGTATCACAGGCAATGTGCCCTTTGCACTGCTTCCTTTTTAGCCCAGGGATATCCTCAGTCTGCACTAAACTGTTTAGGGTTAATTTGTCTTTCTGTGCCTTTAAAACAAAACAAAGCTAGTTTGAATTTGGTTAAGTTCTGGGTAAGTCGTGCAAACTTGTCCAAAGGTTAGAAGCTTATGATGATTAAAGGAAAAAAGATTATTCTTTTCTAACAAGGTTAGTCTATGTCACCGTTGCATCTAAAAGGTCACAGTAATCATTCATTTAACCATAAAAGGTCAAAAAAGAGGAATCAGACCAAAATCCATTTTTTTGTAAGGTAATTGAGCACCACCTTCGATTTAAAGAGTTTTCTCACTGTTCACAAATTACACGACAAGCCGAAAAGAAACAAGTGGATTCTACGAACATCTACTCTTTACCCCATGTCCCATATATCTTCATCTTTGAGAACCAATGGGCTTCTGGCTGTGAGCCACCGACACAACAAGACAGTCAAAGCAAGACAAAGACTGACCCAGCGTTGGTTTCAGTCAACCCGAGAACCGGACACATCTGCTCAGCTCATGTTTTATTTCACTCAGACATATCGATGCACCTCGGAAATCGAAAATAGTCTGAGAGGTCTCAGGCTAACACACATTTAAGTTAATCTGACAGCGCCAGGCGAGGTTTTGCTAATTGTTGATGGCGGTTCACTCGTTAATCTTGGTAAAACTAGCTGAACCCTTCTCCTCGAGATCAATCTGCTCCATATAAACATCAGAGCTCGTTTGTGTCTTACTGTAGTTTACATTTAACACCATTTCACTGATACTCTACACTAACCAAACACGTAACTAGAAAATGTATCGTGTAGCGTGAGAAGAAGGCATAGTGGGCATAGTGTGAAATCAAAGGAAGCTGGTTTTTGGTGCCGGTTCAAGATTAAAATACTCAATAAACGTTCTCTCGACCTGTCAATCAAAGACATATTTATTCCTTGTAAACATGTTCTTGGCATTGTAAACATTTACTAATGTCTCTAGCTGACGATCAATGGCTCCTCGGTGAAGCTGCTTCTTAGGGAGTCTTAAGAAATGATTGTGATATAAACGTGTTACCTAATAAAACCCGCTGACACGAGACAACAAATGTTTGTTTTATTGTTATTATTAGAGGAGAGAAAAGTTGCCATTAACCGATCTGATCTCATCTTTCACACAGCCCTGTTCGGACTCAATTCCTCGAAACGCCCATGGCTATAGGCTTACGCAACAGGGGCAATACAGTGTTTCCACTGTTGTTTGGGAAATCGTGGTTGGAGGTCCTTCCCTGCTCTAATTCCCGTATTGGCTCCGGTTGCTTCGGGTCGTGTTGTAGCTCCAGAAAAACAAGAACTCCAAATACACAAGAACAGCTGATCAAAGACGAGACGTAACAGACATCATCCATAATCATATCTGTATTTTGGAAATATGCCAGCTCAAGGCCACATTGGAGCATTGCAAGTAATGTGTTAGTCATTATTACCGCTCTTCGTTCAGGTATTCCCTTAGATTTTCTGATGTGCCTTTTAATCTGAATTATAGATTATTATAGAACCTGCAGCTCGGCATATGGGAAACGCTCCCGTTTGAGCTTTATTGTGTTGTGCAGTTGGTTGTATAATTATATTACTGTTAAGGACACTGGATGTACAGAGTGTCTCGCTGCCAGAAAGGTCCTTTATCAACCTGCCTCCTCCTTCGATTATTCTTTTCCTCCACAGAGCAGAAACAAAGGAGTGGAGGAGCTGCCGAGAAGTGATTTGCCAACACAGGATGTGAATAATAGCTCCGCTCGTTGGGTTACATCCTGCATATAATGACTGAAAACTGTGAGAAACCTACACCTGTGTCAAGTTTTAGACTGCATTTCCATTTTATTTCAATTTAACTATAAAAACACAGTATTCTCGCTTCCACATGCCGGATGGAGGTTTGTTTTCCTGACGCTGTTTTGAAAGAGATGGGTCAAAACAAAACAGCTACAGATTCACTGTGGTTTGTTTTCAGGGACAGGGCATCAGTGGCTTTTATCGTTTTACAGTAAGTTCCCAGCCTCGTCCTTGCATATCATTCCCTGGTTTTTTCTCCTCCTCTCTCTCCCTCCCTCCCTCACTCTCTCTCTCTATGCTTCTCTGTGATTGGCTGAGAGGGCTGATGACACGTCAGGGGCAGGGGGAGGTAGGACTATAAAGCCTCTGCTCCAGCGCCGCTCAGACACCGAGACAATCTCACTCCCTCCTGAGCTTCACTAAACGGATATTTAACTAACACCCGACCGAGACACCACCCCGACCAGCTCCAACCTGCTGCTATGTGTAAAGGACTAGCATCACTGCCTACCTGCTGCTTGGAAAGGTACATGAAGCTTCATGCAAATGCTCACATGGCTGATGTTTGGAGATTTGGATTACAGGATGTGGAAGACAGCTCCGATGTTTTGTATTTGTGCATCTGTTAGTGAGCATCTGAGAAGCTAATGTCGGTTTAGACTCAGACTATTTAGACCCTCAGTGTGGCTCCGGACTGTGGATTGCGCTGCTCAGCGGTGCTTAACAGTATGCAATCAAGGTCTTTGTTGAGCAAAATGTATTTAGTGTTTTGTTTTTATTCTCACAGGGCCAAGGAGCTGAAAGCAAGGCTGGGAAGCATTTTGCAAAGACCAAACTGGAATCTATCCGGCTGCAAATTAGGGCAAAACAAGTAAGCATCGCCCATACTGCACTAATCTAATACAACAGATTCGTCTTACATTCATTGTCACTGTGTGTTTGATTGAGAAG
This sequence comes from Datnioides undecimradiatus, assembly GCA_008933995.1. NCBI lineage: Eukaryota > Metazoa > Chordata > Actinopteri > Lobotiformes > Datnioididae > Datnioides > Datnioides undecimradiatus. Next base: position 22,573,427 of record WARS01000029.1, read on the forward strand.
TTAAAACTAATCTTGCTTTATCTATTTTCAGGCCAACCCTGGAGGAATGCCTCAGGTGGAAACAGTCCTTTGAAAAACTCCTGTCCAGCAAATGTAAGTTAAACCTTTGTTTTTGCATTCATGCCAGTAAGCCTGCACTATAAACACACTTACAGACACACGCAGCCCTGCAGGACTATAATGGACCGTAAGTAATCAAATTTCCTCTATTTCCTCAGACGGACTGTGTGCCTTCACAGCCTTTCTGGTATCCGAGTTCAGCGAGGAGAACATTGCGTTCTACTTTGCCTGTGAGGATTACAGAAGTACCAAGTCTCCTGCCAAACTACAAGCCAAAGCCCAAAAGATCTATGATGAATTCATCGGCAGCGATGCTCCCCGGGAGGTAAGGAAACAGTAAAACATAGGATTTAAATCTGATTCCTAAAAGTTAGGTAATGAGGCCCCAAAAAACACACTTTCATGCTAACTGCAGACTTTTCACCCATGCTACAAATTCACTTTTACACTAAAATGCTGAATTACATTTATACATCCAGTTGTACATAGTGCTTTTTAGCCACTAACTCTTCATAAAACTCAAACTAATCAGGTTTTGCCTCTTTGTCCCTTTTCTCCAGATTAACATCGACCATGAAACTCGTGACATCACCAAAGCCAACATGCTGGCGCTGTCACCCACCTGCTTCGACCTGGCCCAGCACAAGATCTACATGCTCATGGCCAAAGACTGCTACCCCCGGTTCCTCCGCTCTCCAGCCTACAGGGATCTAGTGTGCCAAGCCAAACCGAGCACCAAGGCCACCAAGAAGGAGAAGAAGGCGTGAAGTCTCCCCCGTGAACCTGCGGAGAATTGTTAGTGGTCACCTTTAGGGTTGAGAAGGCAAGAGAGGCTTGGTGTGAGGTGCTGCTTCATGAAGCTGGACGCGGCTGTAAACGCAGCGATCATCATGAGCAGCAGCGGTGGTGGACGGGTGTGTTCTGCAGACGCCGCCTATTCAAAGGAACGGATGGACTGAGGAGAAGAGGAAAACAGAGGAAAAGCTGATGCCTTAAGTGGACTGCTGTGTGAATACAGATGAGGTGTGGACGGCAAAGTCTTTGTGAGAGTGTAACACACTGAGTGACAATCAAACAGGAGGGCAGGAGGAGGGGGAGAAGCACTTTTTGTTGCCGCCGGGCAAACTTTTGTGGTTGTGATGTGTTTTCTCCCTCTGTCAAAGTCTTGCACTGCTTGTGAACAAGCATGCAGGCTACTTTACAACTTTGTATTTATTTGCCTGTAATTTATTTGTTGCATTTTTACCAAACTATGATGGAAAAAATTGTGCAATTTAATTTATATTGTAATATTTATATCACTGTTGTGGTTTTTTTCTACATACCAGCAAATAAACTAAGTTATTTGAAAAATAAAGTGTAAAAAAAACTAAAAGATGTTGTGTTGTCCTCATTACATGCTATTATTTTGATCTTTGACATATAAAGTCAGCAGAGCCACACACTTAGATATAACACAATCGTACTAAGAAAACAAAAATTTAGTTAGAATGACGCTTTTGGCTTCCATTAAGTTATTTTAAGCATCTCATTTACCCCGGTGACATAGATAAAACATCAAATGTAAACATGCAGCCAGCTGAAGTTTGCACAGAGGTGTGCAAATACCCAGATTCTGCATGTTTAATCATTCACATTACCTGATATAACGAGATGACAATGATATATTTGCTCTCTGTTATGAGGCACTCTGCAGCACGATGTTGTGCAGGACTGTTATTCACCAAGGAAACTGCCCCGCTCTGCGCCATAAAGAGCTCAGACAATGACAGCATCCGTCTGCTCTCAGCTATTGTCCCGTATTGTGTGAATTGAGAAAGCTCTTTCTAGCAAACAGGAAGCACAGAGACATGATGTGACGGCATTAACGTAATAGGCAGGGCAATAAAACTTATTATGACCTTAGCAACTGTTTGCACAGGCCATCAACTTGAGGTAATAAATGACAGCAAAGCTGCTACCAGGCTGGAGCTGGGCTACTGCTGTCTGCAAAGCAAGTGTGTAGAAAAGACATAACACTGAGATGATACAAAACCCTGCAAAGCCTTGTAGTTAGGTAATAAAGATACTGATTGCAGTGATAATGCCAGTTATCTAATTTGTTCTCATTAAAATGTTAACGATTATCATTATGATTGCCTCAGTTAAGTGCATTTCAGCAGCAGACGGAGCACAAAGTGTAGCTGAATGCCTGCTTTGGTTATTCAGATGTCATCAGCATAGAGTGGAGCCCGTGTCAGGTGGACAACAGCTGGTCCAAAGGCCTGATGCATATCTCATAACGCTGCCTCCTTCTCCATAGTAACCCTTTGATATTTTTATCTAGATCTAAGCATAGTAATGACCATCTGCAATGCTGGCTTTACTGTATAACTTTACTGTATGTTGTGAACAGCACGGGACGCCCAAGAGATGTCTGCAATTTAGCTGAAAGAACTATAAATGTATTAAATGCTTGTGTAACATCTCAAGTTTTTTGGTTTCATAGCCCAAACATTTAATTGATAGTTCATATTTTAGCAAAATGACTGATGAGCACACTTTCCTCCTCTTCTCCGGCACCAAACTGCGGTCAGTCGGTGTTTGCCGGTGAGCACTTAAAAGCTTTAAAACCAAGCTCAAGACCAAACTGGAGCCTTAAGTCAGAGTTAAAACTGAACTAATAAAACTAATGTTGCTGAAATATTAGCCTTACCCTCTATTATGTTACTGTATGTGATGGCTGTGCATCTGTCATCCTGTTTATTAACTGATTCGCCCCCTAATGGCCACTAATTTAATTACGCAGCTTTAAAATTCATGTTTGTTTTCATTTTCAAATAGGTGGTAACTTGATGTCAATCTTGCATCCAAGAGAGCTTCTGCACTCAGTTCTTTGGCTGAAAAGGTTCCAGTTGAATTTGAAATATAACATTGCACCAATGTGAATAAACATCAGTGTGACAAAACAGACATCACCTTTTCATAAAAGTTAATTTAATGTATATCTCCTAACACAGAGAGGGGTTAATGACATGTACCACAGCCAGCCACCAGGGGGCGGATAAGGTGTTTGGGCCTGACTTTACATCAACAGGTGGGATTTTCAGACTGTGTGGCTGCTTTTAAGATCAAACACGTCTCTGAATGTTAAAGAACAACCACGCCTGGTTGATTTCAGTGAACTAGTTTTGGGGATTAAAAGAGAAAAGCCAACATTACACGTCCAGCATTAGCTGTCGGTGGTAGATGAGATATGAACTAAAGGCCTACAGCTTGTTACTCACTCGACCAGAGGAGTCACAACGTGGACGTCATATGATTTAAGTGCTGCTTAAATCTGGAGTTTGGAGAAAGGCTGCAGCGACACTTCTACTATCAGTTCAGTGGAAGTGAACTGAACCTCCTTTGTGGTGTCACAGCATTCAGCAGCAATGCTCCCTTCCAGAAGCATTAAACCACAAACCAAACACACACCCCACTGTGAGCAGCTTCCACTGGAAATACTGAAGATATTGTTCCGATGGGACTACATGGTGAGAAATGCCTTCCCCGGGGAGGAGAAACAGGCCTCAAGGGCTCTGCCAGCTTCAATGGGTTCAGCTCGGTCTGATAAACAGTTTAACTAATACTGAAGTGTGATTTAAACACACACACACACACACACTGTACGAGCGGTAAGTTGATGTTCTCTAACAAGGCAGATATTGTGAGAAGTTCCTGCAGTTTCATCCACATGCCGTCCGTGCCAAAAGCAGTGAAAAGGACAGTAATGCCATTGTGCCGTTTTTAGCTCCATGCCCATAAATAGCGCTTAGCGAGCTCCAAGCTAACACCCAGCTGCCCACTACTCCGCAGGGTAGGATGCTCCAAAAGTCAAATATTACACCAGGGCACAAAACTGAACTTTTAACACATGCATTTTCTCTTTCTTTGAACATTAGAGACAGAAATAAGGTTAAATAAGATGCATGTGTTTCATGTTTCATACCATGGGGCCTTTTACTAAGACTTTTAGGATGTAATGATGCACTGAACGTTAATGTTTATGACATTTTATAAGTATTGTTATTTAATTTAAGGTGCTCAGACTTTTCTGAGTTAGACACGTCTCTGTGTCTTTTTGTCTGTCCCTCATACTGAACAGTATGAGGAACTTAGTGGAACTGTTGGGTGTAATCAATAGTAATGAGTGTGGTCTAGACCCGCTCTGTTCGTAAAGTGCCCTGGGCTGACTTTGGTGTTGAATTGGTGCTATATAAATTAAACTGAATTGAATTGAACATGAGCAGTTCTTCCTCTAACATCAGTGTGGTTGACTCATAAAGTGACGCTGACATCTGTTGGTTGGATCTGAAATAACAACAACTAGAAACTACATTTAATCATTTTGATTGCTGTTTGGCCGCAAAACGCAGAAACGCCAACCTTTGATTCCCAAACTGGGCGTCGGACTTCAAGATTAAAGTAAAGATGGAGACAAAATGAGAGCAAAGAAAGAACATTCACACCAAGGCCATAACCCCTAATGAAAACTCAATAAATATCATTTATATTATTATTCTATAAATATTACTTCAGAAAAGAAAAATTAATTCACAATGAAAACAGCTTTAACCTGGAAAGACTGTCATATACATTATACCTGGTTCTATAAATACAAAACAAAAGTCTTATTATTGTTGTTGTTGTTGTTGTTGTTCGATAGTACAGTATTAATTATTATAGTATTATTATTATTATATAGACATTAAGATGTGATGACCATACAAATGAAATCACTTAGCACTTGATGATGCAGTTAAATTACAAATACAAAGTTGTTTATGTGACGGCCTGGTATATTTATATTTTAATGTTACATTTGCATTTTCCAATAGTTTTTTGTAATATATATGTTATTATATAGATTTTTTTTTAATTTTGATTATTTTTTATCAGTGTTATTAATAAAAGAAAGCCCTGATGAGGTGAATGTGGGTCTGTTTTACACCACCAGGGGGCAGTGAAAGGCCGTGAATACGCCTCAACATTATTTTTCTCACTTGTGATCTCTAAAGGCACCTCAAACATGATCTTGTGCAGCAGACGGAATGAGAGTGTGAGGAGCTGATGGCGGAGGTTTAGTGGAGCTAAACTGAACGATGTTCTTCTTTTATGCATTTTTAAAGATCTTATCTTTGAGAAGATGTTCCTAATTGTGAACTGTAGACAGATAAGACCCACTGAGGACATGTGCTCCATGTCCTAAATGTCACTTCCATCCTGAATGTTGACAGAGCGAATGTACTCGAGGGAGGACATACTGTATGTTCATCATAACTAAGGCTGAACCCGTCAGAGTCCTGAACGCCATCATCACATATGGCTGCGGTGAACGCCGTGACCTCGAGTTTAAAATAGGTGCCGAGAACACGCATTGTTCTGCGTGCTTCCTTAAGGATGAGGCGCGACCCCCTTGGTGGCCGTTAAGTCGAGAGCAGAGCTGGAGCAGATGACACGATGTGCACATTCCTCCGTGTCTCCCCCAGGACGGGACATGTGCTGTGCATCTCGCCGACGCAGACCCACCTCACTGTGGCCTGGACCTCTTTTCTTCTCACATCCTCTAATGCAAGTTTCTTTATGTTATTCCAACAGAGGAGAAATCAAGGGGCGGGATGTGAAAAGATGAGAAGATGCAAAGGCAGAGGACTCACGATAATCATGTTAGACGAATGGGCAAGAGCACAGAGAGAGGCAGCAGCGTGTTACACTCCAAGCGTGGGAAATCTCCTGGTGTGGGTCCCTTGTGAAAAAGGAAAACTGCGCTACAGTCACTCGGAGTTCCTCAGGGTTCACATCCTCTGTCCTCTCAGGATCAGAGTCAGGCCTGGAAAAAAAAAAAAAAAAAAGGCTTCACAGACTGATTATCTGATGCATCTTCTCATCAGCGTGTTTGATTTCAGTAAGAAGTGCGAGTTTTAGTTTCTGAGTGTAAATCCTCAGAACACTTTCCCGGATTCTGGTGAATGGTTATTCGTCTTTTTTGCATCTATTTATGGCGTAAATCACTTTCTTTATGTAAAGAAAAAAGCTTTTTTTGAGAAAAGTTGATGCGTCATTGCTTCTTCTTCTTCTTCTACTTCCTTCTGTTTGATTGCAACCATAGCTTCAGTCTCTGAGTCATGATCTTCCTCCCCTACTTTCATGCTTTCATGGGAAGAACACATTCAAATCTATGCCTGTGGTGTAAATGACGTGTTCCTGGAGCAAAGGCTGTGGAAAGTTTCGGGAATGATCAAGAATCCCACTTTATGCATCTTTTATATTCCATTTTCCAACTCCCTGAGAGTGAAGCCTGGAATATTCCTAATAACCAGCGACATAAACTGTGAATAGATGTGAAATTATCTGACATTTCACTGAAAAATCCATAGAACGAATCCAAAAGCGTGCAGCAGACGCTTGCTTTCCATCATTTCTGCGTCATTATTCACCTCAGGACTCATCAGTTCATCTTAAACCCTTCGGAGGAGACGCGACCTGCAGTTTCACACTGCTGAATTTATACTTTTTTAGTCAAATGAGTGCAATCCAAGTATAAATACATGTACAGAATACAATTACAACAAGTCCGGATCACATTTTGCACATATCGAGGCAGTAACTTCAAATATACACTGATAGATAAATGAACAGAAGACATATTTGGATAATAAGAGTAAAGATAATTGAGGGGCGAATGATTAAAGAAGTAAAAATTGCTCCTCACACACTCTTGTTTTAAAATGTCATGTAGCAATCCGCTGTATCAACAAGAGCTAATAGAGCTTACTTTGGACCGAACCGCATCAGAGTGTTGCAGCGCATAAATCCACCCCGAGCACATACAGGTTTGGATTTCGCGTCGGCCATTGTTTTTGTATTTTTCACCCGGGCCGACCTGAACGCTTTGTCTAAATGCTTCCCCGTCGTACTTTGTGTGTAGTCTGTCGATTTTGTGTTTGTGTGTGCGCTTGTTAACCGCCGTCGCTTTGAACTCTTCGACAATCTCGAGCGCACATCTGCCAGATCTAATCGCTCGTGTTTTACCAGAATGCCAGTGTTGACATATTTCTGTTGTGGACGCTTCGATAATTAAGACCAGATGTCTGCGCAATAACAAAACTGTTCTTGCAACACATCTCTTGATTCAGAGATGTTTCAAATCAGAAGAAAAAAGGCCTCCTCACTCCCGAACTGACACAGAATCACAAAGTGTTTGTTCTTTCTTTTTAATTCACTGCTGGCTGCCTTATTCCCTTCATTCTCTCTGGATCAAAAGCCAACTATTGTAATTAAAATTTGAACCAGGCCGGACAGTCACCGCTTACAAATGTGGATTTTCAGAGCGGGATTAGAGAGCACTTACCCTGACAAGAGTTCATGCGAGGCTAAACCCTTAATTGCAATGAATTTATCTTTTGTAAAGTCTCGAAAAGTGCAACGTTATGTAATGTGGTAGAGGTCAGCACGCTGGGAAAACAAAATGGCAGCAACTAACACGTAATCAGAGAAGAGGTACGGCGGTTAAAGCTCACTGGCAGAGGCAGACCAAAGAGAGTAACTACAGTTGGATTAGTCTCGTGTGTTAAACTTGGGATTTGTGTTGCTATGTGCATCCTTTAACGTTGCTGGTCTTCATCTTTTTCATTTACGCTTGCAGCATTCACCTGCGACTGCAGATAAAAACAAGTAACCTGGCCACGTCTGGCCCATCTATAGAGGCTTTTGATCAGATCAGATTATAGTTTGCAAATTGCACTAAACTGATTGAATCGTCAAAAAGCCTCAGATTGCTGCTTTAATTCTACACTTCGAAACATTTGGACACTTCATTTCCCATATTTTTGTGCAAGTCCGCTTTTCAGATCCTTGTAATTCCAATTAAGTGGGATCTTGAAGCTTAAACCATCATATACATCAACCAGATCAGTCTGATAATAACGTGCTTCCAGCTTAACGAACTATCTGTAGGAATGCAAATGCACAGATTAGGTGTACTGGACAAACAAGTGGTTAACAATGTCAAGCGATCAAAGTTTGGTTGAGTTAAAGCACCAGAGCCACCTGGTAAGGTTTCAGAATACTCTTTGGGTTAAGATGAGATGTTTTTAACTGTGAGAAACCGACTGCAAAGGTGGTGAAGACAGCAACTCCAATGATCCCACGCTGCTACTACTGTTCATTCAGCATCCTCTTGTGTTTGATGTCTCCATCCACCTCGACCGCCTTCCTACGTGCGCTTTGCCACTCTTTATTCTACATCACCCGATTTAATCCGTTGCTCTGTTATGGTTAGAATAGCCGCTAAAGGTCACAGCACAACAATAAACCTAATAACGGGTCGTAAAAAGCTCCTTGCACAACCTATACTGACTTTGAACTTTCTGAGCAATACAGGAAGGGCGGAGATGTTTGTTTGGTGGATGGGCACGTCTGGATTGCGTGCGAGAAAGGTTTTGCAGAATCTTAGAGTTGCCCAACTTTGTGGCATCACAAAACCGACTCTACAAGGAAGCTTGTTGAGAGAACTTGAGGTGCCTGCACAGTTCCTGGCCTCCAACCCATCCAACACCTTTGGTATGAGCTGAAAAACCAACTGCAGGTCAGGCCTGACCTTCAATAATGCTCTTGCAGCAAAAGTAGAGGGGATGGCTCAGACTTCAGGGCGTCTATATCTATTGCAATGACATATTGCATGTTCAAGTGTCATAGTGTGGAGGAAACGGGGACCTGCTCAGACGTATGATTGAACCTCTTTCCCACTAGATAAGCAGCATACTTTCCACTGTAACATACATAACACAGGCCTACATCATATAACTCAAAGGGCTGAGACGGTCACCAGATCAAACTTCCCCTTGAAGTGCTCCTCAGTGCATTAACCCCTCCTCCATAAGTGCATTAAACCCTCCTCAATGGGAACATGACAAACACAATGTACGCAAGCTCCATAGGCAACAGGCGGTCAAGGCTTTCCACCATGTGACCAAACACTCAACTGGCTGCACACAGAGCAACACCAGCCAAACAATCACCTCAAGCTGTTGCTATTTTCCATATCTCAGCATAATTTCACTGTAATGTTTGGTTTGGCTTTTCGTTATATTGCCAAATGTGAGGCTGTTTGGTCTGATTTGTGTCCAGATCTCTGAAAACCAAACACCGTTAGTGATTATCACAAAGCCATTTAATTCAGCCCTGTGGTCTGTTGTTCTAAAGTTGAAGGTTATCTGATCTGATGTGGAAGTTTCTTAGCTGTCAAAATACACAAGAATAACTTCTGGGGGCTGGACGCAGGGTTTCTCATGCGTTTCTGTCCTGCTCGCGTCTTTTCGGGTGTGTCCTGCAGCAGTAAGTCTTCAACAGTCGCCTTAAACTGTCGGCGAGAGCTGGAATAAAAACCAAACTGTTAAGTTATGAAATTACACGTGGTGTAAAACGGAGTACTGGGTATGCCGTGATAGACTAAGTCGTATTTTCTCTTTGCTTAGCTGGTGTAAGCTGTGTTACATAAAAAGCAGCTCAGCAATAGATCCATTGTTAGCATTTAGCGGTGACCTCTCCAATGGAAAATCCATTTTATCATTTTCATTTATTTCTCCAAGGCAGGAATGATAACGAATACATCATTATTTATCCTCAGATAGTCCCGCCCCCCCCCCCTTCTCTGGGCTCAGGCCACGATTCTGTAACGGACGAACCCGTCGTAATTCAAGAGAAAACAGTCTTTGTAGCTCTTCTCTGCCCCCCTGCCGTAAGCTCCAGGTTCCCCGGAAAAGCCTCTGCAAATAAACAACTTAACGAAAACAATTAATGGTGCTGTGGGAAAAGCGATTTAATTTCCTCTCGCGGGCCCGCGGACAGAGCACTGAGAAACTGGACACCTCCTTAATCACCCTGCCTCAAGCCCGAGGCTCAGCACGGCCGCCTCAGCCAGAGAGCGAGAACCGGGGGGCTCGTAGCGGAGCTGAAACTTCCTCCCAATTTGGATTCAATCTGGCACCGACTAAGTGAAAAGTCTGCAGCCGATGATGTTAAAACATCTCCTCTCTCCTTTTTAAACTCCCGAATGTGTCACCGCTCTAATTCAATCTGTCAGCGCTGACCTCCGCGAGCTCCTTCCCTCTGCGAGCTCCTTCCCGCCCTCTCTGTCATCATACAGGCATGTTTGCTATAGAAGCGCAGACGAGTACCATAGTTATCAGGAACACGGGGTAGTTATGTCATATCCTGTGAATTGGGAAATTAACTGGAGCACTCAATGTTCTTTTTAATCAGCCCCCTAACATCTTTCACAACAGCAGTTTCTGTTATTGTACTTGAATGCACCATATTCCAAGATGCTATTCCGTCCACCATGTGCGTAGCAAAGATACCAAAGACACGATATAAAATCGCTGCAGAGCATTTCAATGCCACTCCAAAAGACTGTAAACATGATACGTTTCAGTTTGGTCGAATTCAACCATATCTGATTTTCCTGTTCCTGGTCCTGGAGGGCTGCAAAATATCCCAGCATGCATTGGGTGAGATGCAGAATCATTGTTTTGGTTTCTCCTGCAAGCACAAAAACTCAATGTACCCACTACCTGCCTATTAAGTGTCTGCTATCCAGGACTGTCTCTAAATGAAATGAATTATTATAAAGACCTAAAAGAAGTTGATAGTTTGAGGATCTTGAGCTTTACAGGAAGAAGACATGACTGACTTTCCAACTGTGTGTCCCGTTACGATTGCTTTTACAGTCTTAATAGCAAAAAATGCTGTACTGTGCCTCGTCTGCGTCATGTAGCCTTGAACAATGACACCCTGAAATGTGTACGGTGCACTTAAGTAGCAGGCTGCTGGTCTTATGATGCCTTGTTTTCAATGTTAATACCCTAAAGTTTGACTCAGACATTAGATTTTACATTCATCTGCTGAAATTTGAGTTTCAGGGGCCTGCAAACACAATTTGTGACGTCGCAACAAGTTTGGAAGTCAGTTTATGGTCCGATATTCAACGTACACACAAGGGTGATGTGGAAACTCGAAGCCCTCAGTGCACATATACAGAGAGTGGACTTCTCAGTGAACTTAAACTTGCAAAATAACAAAACTTGCAAGCTTATAATTTAATGTAATTTTCACCTACTATTCACGCCATTAAAACGAACTTGCAGCGCTCATAATTCTACATCAGGGCTCTTCAGACTTCTCGGTCTTTCCGAAGCCTGCAGTGATGCAACACATGCATTGCACAACAGCGAATGCAACTCATTATCACCAAGATTCTGTGCGCTCAATGTGTTTCGCCGACAGGAACTTATAAGGAAGGCATTACCTCTGTGGTAGTGTGCTGGCCAAACCTCCTGGCCCCGAGCATCGGGTGTTCTCAAGATTTAGGAATCGTAGGACCGGTCCGGGTTCAGCAAAGGAAATGCCCTATCCTGTATTAACGGCTGAACCTCTGCCGCTGACATCATCGTCCACGAGACTCCTTCCCCACCCCCCCCACCCCCCCGACTCACACACGTTCTCCTGCATAGCACCCTTGCTATTATCTCAGAGCTTGCGTCGTTGACCTTTAACCAGTGGGAGGTGAGTGAAATGTCAGGAGAGCTGTCTGCAATCTCTACAATCTGAGCCAAGAAGTCACAACAATACTCAATGATTGGTCCAGGATCGGCACTCGCTGGTATTTCTGGAATAATGTCAGGCAGAGATTACACTTCCCTTCCTGTTTGGCAAGAAAAAAAAAAAAACATCTGGCCTTATTTTCTCCCTGGAAGACAGCAATTACTGCAAATACCTGATGAAAATTGAAGACGAACATAGAAACGTAAAGACTGTGATGCAAATTACGTAAAAATGAAGTGACTCATCTGAGATCAAAGGCCTGATTGTTGCCAATAATGGTTAATGTCAGTCAAATGAAAACATCTGCGTCCGTGCGCATCCCTCAGCAGCCAGAGTCGCATGCATGTGCTCGTATTCAGGCTGGTCCGGCTGCACAGCATCTGCTCTGGCTCTGAATATTAAAGCAGTCCATGCGAGCGTTTGTATTCGTCAAGAACAGCTCCTATACGTGCACTTTCATCAAGTCCCATAATTACAATGTTCAGGTTCAGTGGCTGTGAAAGTGAAAGCAGCAGAAAAACCTGCAAGCTCAGTGCAGCTGCTAAAAATACCGCACAACTGATGCTTGATGCGCGTTTGTTAAGTTGTTAATCCGCTATCAGTTGTTTGTTTGCTTTTCAAAGGTAATGGTAACCAAATGGCAGTGTGTATTGTGCTGGTTCCTGAGCTTTCAGATTGCCATTACGTCCATAAATCGAGCGTGGAGCTTCTGTCAGCGTGGTAAACAAAGCACCTGGATGCCAACTGGTGCCGGTTTATTTGAACAGCGGTGCGGCTAGCGCCGTTGGCCAAAGTACACACCTACTCAAAGGGAACTTGGGCTTCCAGGAAATTCTGTAATGAAAGCAAACCTCCTATGTTGCTTTGTGTGCCTGCCTTGTCTGTGCAGACGTCGCCGGAGCTGCACAGCATAGTTTAGAGCCTCCAGGTCGTATAAAGTCACATATTTCTTCTGCCGGCTCCAAACAAACATGGAGACATGTCGAAGGAGCCTTTGAGACGTCTGTCATCCACTCTGCCGTCACAATTTAGCTTCTCTAATTCATTTTTTCTTCACCTTTCATGGAGTCAGCGATTATTCAGACACGGTCAATGTCACTGAGGAGTTGGGGGGAATGTCACAGCAAATATCTGAGTTTTCAAGGTTTCTGGTTAAAGAAGAAACGTCCATAAAAACAAGAAAATGTAAGCGAACATGACTCCGGAGCAGGTTTTATTATCAGCCCCGGAATAAAAACACTGACACAAAGGCGGCCAATTAAAGTCAAGTCAATCTCAATAAGTGCTGCACTTATGTAACTGTCAGGCCTCTATTGTCTGGCTGCAGCAAGGGCGATAATAACATGGCCCTGAAACCTGTGTTTCTCTGAATACATTGCTGCGCCAACAAAGTGATCCCTTTTAATAGCTACTGGCTGCAAAGCACGGCCCCGGAGCGCGCCTCAGGCTCGCAGGAGCTCACGTCTCTCTTTTCATCGGTCTGAATGTCCTTTGGAACACGGGCTGTTTATTTATTTGTCAGTAGCCTTAAACTGTGTGAAACTGAAATTTTCCAGGGCTGTCCTGGCTCATGCATCTGGATATTCATCTCACAGGCAGATATTGAGGACTGTTTACTTTCAATGTTCTGTTCTCGTTTTGCACACTGTGCACGAATCGGTTACCCGAGTGAAACGGGTCCGCTCAAGTTACTCAGCACATTATGTTTCGAAAAGTAATATAGAGACACTGTTTTACTGTAAGTTGTACCTTATTTTTAAAGTTTGTCTGCATAAAATTATACTTTTGGACATTAAGATTGTATTTGAAGTGTGAATATAAGCCGTGATATGCATTTGTGTTTGTCATAGTTGTGTAATTAGTAGAAAATGCATTGAAATATGACAAATAACCAAGAACTTGTGTAACAAAGGAGCGTTCCCTTCAGGTTCTTTAGCTTTTAAACCTGCAGAGAGGAACATTTGTCCAACCTTGGGCTGTGAGAGTAAACACAAAAACATTGCTGACACTTTGTCATGGCTGCAGATATACATGTTCTTTAGACCACCGGCTGCAATGATAACATAATATTTTACATACATGTCCGTGTACTACATGTGTTACTAGAGGATGCCACAAGGAGGCGCTGGACAGAGATCTGTTGCCATGTTTATTGTTAATGTCAGTCCAACTCCAGAAGTTTTACACGTTCATTCGATTACAATGTCGCTGTTTTGTTGAGGAGAAGCAGATGATGCAGTCAAGTAAACACATTGTGACGATGGTGGGTATGTTTCTCTCATTCTGTGAGAAGCAACAGGCATCTGCCAGCATCCTCATACTGCCCCTACACTGCTCCTACTGCTCATATGCATTTTGCATCTTGCAGCAAGCACCTAGTTAACTGAACCTTTTCTGGCTAACATTAAATACATTGCTAGCACTGAGCTGGAGCAGGAATGTCGCCACAGACACCAAAACTATGAAAACTGTAAAACACAGAGGGATTTATTTGGCAGTGACTAACTCAACCGGATTGGGAATGGCTGGAATGTAGCGGATGTTCATTATATATGTAAAGGTCCAGCTTTACAACAAACAGGCTGCGTGAGCTGTTGTAATTGTTTCCTGTGACAATATTTTGCTGATTGTTGCAGCCAACCTCAAGCTTTCCACCTTCTGAAGCTGGGCAGCGTATACAGCATGGACACAGGCTGCAGGGCTGCAGGTTTGTTTTGCTGCCACCTGACTCACCTGTGGTCCCACTCTGACAACAAAAGTGCTCTATCTTCATTTGTGCAGCCGTTTTTCTTAAATACAAACAGAGAGGATTAATGTGGCTGAGCTTAATAAAGTGGACGCAAGAGCTTTCTCATGGATTTTAAAACGCGATACCCCAGAATTGCTTTCTAACAACTTTCGGAGTTTTGATCGCCATAGAAACCGGGGGTAAATTTCCCGTTTTTATCTTTGTTATGACTCGGTCGAGTAATGACAGTTATCCAGCCAGTATTAAGCCGCCAAGCAACGGGCTGAACGCAAAACCTGAGCGCTCCTGATGAAAAGTTTGCTTTTTTTATTTGATTAACTGTCACATAACGTGAGTCAGCACAACATTAAGCCCATATGCTTCGGCATTAGTCAAACTAAATCTGTCTCCGCACTAAATAAAGTAGTTTCTTAAAGGTGAAATTCAATATACATAGTCTAGATTATAAATACGGGCTTCAGAGAGAGCTGGCAAGCTACGCCGTGAGCTGTCTGCCTCGTGTGAGTATAAAGATATCATATAAGTGAGACAGCATCGAGCTCAGAGTAACAACAAATCAATCCTCGTCCTTCTTCAGCAACACCTCAGGTTTTTCAGCAGCATCATTTGCAGCAGAGCCATCACAGCACGTGTCCTCTCCGGGATTCTTCCTTGAGACCGGGCTGAATGACTGAAAACAATGCGATTCACAGAGTCTCTTTCAGGAATAAAGGCCCTTGTGTGTTCGAAGCCTGACGGTCATTGCTGTAATAAATGGACGAAAGCTCGAGGACGTGTGATGTTTTATTCAGCGTGAGGCCTAATAATGTCTGAAAAGACACCTGCAACACAGATAGAGTCATTCACTGACGGTAATAAAGAGGCTATGTTAATTCAGTTCTTCCAAACGTGCAAGTAAAATGTCAAAAAACAAGGTGCAGAACCAAAATGAAATACATCTGTATCAGAAGATAGTGTTCTGACAACGTGAGATTGGACGTTTAAGTGGCTTCTGGCTCAGGGTCATCTTATGTCCTGGGGGCTTGGTTGACCACAACCCACTAGCTCCCTGGTTTAAGTTCACCAGGAGACGTTTGTTGCCCATCTTTCTCCCCTCACTTCCTGTCATCTTCCAACTATCACAGTCTCTGATAAATATATTTTAAAAAACCCAAAAATAGACGTATTGCTCTGCAGTTTTGCTGTTTCAGCAGTTCGACAGCTTGTTTCCCACGTTCGCGCGGCTGAAAGATCTGTTATAAACAGTGAAGAGCTTCTGTTGAGATTACTGAGATTACAGCTGTGTCTCCTGTAGTCTGTGCTGCGACCATGAATAAAAGCAGACTTGGGGCTTAAAAAGGGAGTAGATGAAAACTACAAGATTAGCTTAACTCAATTCTGCAACCACGAAGAGCCGCTTGTGTCCCCAACTGACAGACTACAATGATTGCTTCTGATCTTCTGTAGGAGGCAAATATTGTATTGAACTGAGTTTTTGTGACTTTCAAAATGCCGAAAGCAGGGATCAGCTGGGGTCACGTTCAGGATCTTATTTGTTTAATTTAATTTGAGCGCCGCTGTCTTAAATCATCAAAAGGTTGAAATCTGCAGAAGTTCTTGCAGGGGACCATTTAACATTTGAGAAATTTGACGATAGTTTTGTAAAAATCATTCGTTTTATTTATCTTAATGCAAAGTTGCATCAGCAGTTTATCACTTCAGGTGTAAAATAAACACTGTCATCATCTGCATCCTGTTGGTTGGTTTGCTGGTTGGACTGAAACCTCAAAGCAAAGCAGCCACTCACATCTGAAAACCCGCCCTTCCTCAGCCACGCTTGCCCCTGCTCTACACATTCCAGTCTGATTGGCTTAGCTGTTGGCCCAAAGCCCAAAGGACGTCTGTATAAAACTCCCCATGCGTCGAAAGCCAGAGTCAGAAAGCAAAGGGAACTCTGAGACTCTCGGTGGGCTAACGCGACAGACTGATTTCACTCTTGAGCACTGCTGTACCGACTGAAAGCGCTGGAAAATGTGTAAAGGATTAGCCGCCTTACCCCAAACCTGCCTCGAAAGGTGAGACCTGCATCATTAATTACCTCATGTTTAAACACCGCGCTCCTCTGAGGCGCTTTAGATCCTGGACAGCTTGACTCTACTCTGAAGCTCTCACTGTACGAGCGGCTCTGGTTATACTGTAAAAGACAGATAGATAAGAAAAACAAGAAATGTAAATCCACTTTGACGTCAGTCTCATGTCGAGACTTTCCACCTGAAAGAGCTTAAAGGCTTAAACTTCACCTCCGTGAACTTTTTACAGTCCTAGATGAATTTCTGTCTCCTTCTTTTGACCCGAAGAGCAGTTTCCTCTGTGATAACCCATTTTTATGTGATAACCCGAACGTATTTTTGGTTTATTGCTGACTTTAGAGTTTACACAGGTCAAAAACGGTTTCACCATTCGGTCAGTACTGCTCTTAAAATGTGATGCTGTGGGTTTTTGCTCAGTCTCAAATACAAAACACAGACAGATTAAATGTATAACTTAATAATTATGTTGCACTAACTCTGAGAAGCTCAAACTAATATACAGGTTTTGTTTTATAGCTTTAATTGGACCTTTTTCCTTTATTTTGCCCGTTTTATTCGAAACAAGATGACGTTTCTTTAGTTTCTTTTGCAGGTTTTGTTGCAAACCAAGTAGCTAAACTTTTAAATTTGATTAATCAACCATAATGCTGATCAATTTGGTGTTTTTGTCTTATATAAATGCAATGGACAAGAGGTCGTAGGGATGACGTTATGGAGCTCAGATAAACATCGTGATTAGGTGATTATAGCTCTGTGTGTCTGAGAAGTTATAACAAAAGACTTTGTCACACACAAGCCGCCCTCTGCTTCCCATCACCCAGGGCCAAGGAGATCAAGTCGAAATTGGGAGTGTTACTGCAGAAGCCGGAAAATGCCATCGACCTCATCATCCCCTACCCCGAGAAGACTGAGAAGAAGCCGGAGAAGCTGCAAAAGTGAGTCTCTCCCTCTCTCTCTCTCTCTCTCTCTCTCTCTGTCTCTCTGCTCCGGTCTCAGACACATGAATCTCTGTAGAGGTACAGAACAGCGTTAACCAGATCACCGACGCTAAAGTGGCAGAGCAGAGCCCCGAGCAGGTTGGAGATGTGGACATCAAAGGACATTAAACCTCTCCAGACACCGACTGGTGCTCAGACGCCGGTGTTGCTGATGATTCTTCCATTTGATCAGAAGCACTGTGTTACAGATTAATTCAGTCTCTTTTTCCTTATTCTTCAAACTCTTTTATCGCCGACTCGTACGAAAACACAGTTTTTCATTTTGTCCTGCTTTGGTTTTTCATTTTAAAGCTGAAAAGAACTGATTGATTCAATGAAATCAAGCCATTGATGCTTTAGTTGGGGCTTGATTGTGTTTGGCTGTATTCTTGCATTGTGGTTCCATATTAACAGTGTATGTTTCACTTTTTAAAACCCTCCTGCAGCTTTGATTCATATTTAATTTAGCATATTTTTCATATTTACATAGTAGAACAATGTTTGTTTGACTTAATTGACAACTACTATGGATAAGCTCTACACTCTTAAGCTGGGACATACACTAAATGATAGATGGCACCTGATTGGGTGATCGCACCACTTACTGGCCTGTCATTGGTGCTTCTGTCTTATTAACATAAAAGCAAAATAAAATTTAAAAAAAGGTCACAGCTGCTTGGGAAACATCGTCCTCAGTGTCAGTCCGATGTCTGATGGCTGTCCGTGATTGGTCCGAGGTTCAGTCTGTTCTCAGCAGATGTTTCCCAGACTGCAACCTTGCAGCGGAAACTGGGATCAAAGGATGCAGCCCGGCTCTGTGACACCAGAGACATACATCAAATGTGCACGGGAACAGTTAAAGTCTAAAGTGGTTTGAAGCGTTTCAGTGACACACAGCCCTCACCCTGCACAGTTTATACCAGTTTCATGATGTTTGCTTACACTGACAAAATGATATGTTTTATAAATGATAAAGAGTCAATCATGGCTGATTTAAAACATTTAATTGACATATTAATCTGCATTTCGGGGGACAATGTGTCATCACAAACACTTAAATTATTATTATTTTATATCTTGTGTGTGTATTTGTGGGTGAGGTGCTCATCCACAGTTGGTGCATTACCTACAGTAGACGGCATTTAGCAGCAAAACCGATCAAAACCTAAATCGCTTAATGTTGCCGTCAGACAGGAAGTTAAAGCTGTGATGTTCTCAGTTTCAAAACAGCAATTTTACATTGTGGAGTAATGGTGTTGCTGGTCTACCGCTGCCTTTGTCAGTTTCCTTGTTTGTGTGGATCTAAGCTGACTCTTTAAAGCACACAAGTCTCTCAGCAACACAAGCAAACTAACTGGCAGAGGCCACGATGAGCCACAAACTCCCACTTTCCTCAAAGTTAAATTACTGTTTTTGTCAGTGGAGCGTGGTGGATTGGATAAGAGCAACATAACAGCTTCAGTTTCCATCAGAATGGTTGAAAATGGGGAAATACAAAGTGCCATCTACTGTAGGCGATACGCCGACTGTGGATAAGTACCCTTCAAGCTGCCGGCTTCACATTACATCCCCGTCATGTGCATTTGGGATTCTGATTTCAGCCGGTTCTTGTGACGCTTCCTGTCTGAACTGTGGTGTTTTGTGTGCAGGCCCACTCCTGACGAGGCTGCTCAGTGGCGTGAGGGTCTGGACCGAGTCCTGAACAACAGCTGTAGGTGTCTCCCACACACACAAACACAAGTTCACGTCACTTGCTGTAGGCGACGCTGCATTAAGGAGGGTTTTTATGAACTTAAACGATCTGGCTTAACCCAAGAAGTCTTAACCGCAACATTTAGTGATATACGTGCCTGGTGGATTAACAGCTTTTTGTCCCGGTATGGATTCTGTGTCCCCATAATGCAGCTGAAGAGATTGTTGTCCCCACAACATGTGTTTGTGTAACAATATTTAACAATTTCAACACATTTCCTTTATATATTCTTTGGGAAATTACTCTAAAAACCTTTTTAAACCTACTCAAAATACAAGAAACCTCCTTTTCCAAATCCAAAGAGCACATTTCACACGTCCAGGTGGCCCATTCCTTCGACTCAGCAGCGTCTCCTCCCTTTCCTCCTCACGAAACGAACCCTGAGCGTCACTGCTGCCTCCCAAAGCCGCGGCCTCCGCTGTGCATGAGCTGGCGCTTTTCAGTTTATCTTTTAATCATCGCAGAAGGAGAAAACATGCCCTCCCCGAGGTCCGGGCTCCATGTTGTACACTATTTAAGTGGGGTACAGTCAAAGGAGTGGGCTTCGGTTTCCATGACAACAGTATTATTTCTTTTTCATATTAGAGAGTCAGTGTTTTTAAGTTTTACACATTTCCTCATGCATTTGAATACTGTTACTAATACGGACACCACAAACAGCCAAGAATCTTCATACTAACACATCCAAAGCATCAACTATACCAATCAAGATGGCTTAAAAACATGCAAATCACGCTCCTCTGTAGCTTACAAACACATACACAATACATAGTTTAAGAAAAGTTAGTTTCATGCACAGTTAGCTTTGCCAGACTTTAGTTAAATTACTTGGATTCTTAATAAAAAACTACATTTGCATTAGGAGCTGTGCAGATAGCTGCAGTGGGATCTCCCGCAACCATCTCGATCCGAAACATGGTGAACTGATCCGCGACCACCTTCCTCCCTTTTGCTAAAATTAAGCTGCTGCATAATCATACCGTGCAGGGGAACGTTAAGACAGTTTCAACCCTAGGTGCAGACTGAGAGAAATGTAAACATTGCTCGCAGAGAGAGAAAAACACTTTTACAAAAACCGTACATGCCGGACACCAACCTCCAACCTCCGGCTCCACTGTTTACCTCACAGAGTGCACAGAAAGCCTGAGAGACGGCAAGACCGATGATTAACTCTAATGGGTGACGGTATTTAGCTGTACTTGTAAACTCTCCTGCTAATAAGTCACTTAAGTTGCTCCCGTGTATCAAAACAGAGACAGTGCAGATGTTACCGACTGGCCGATGTGAACGGGGAAGCATTTTCTCTGCAGAGCTCGGTAGGTGGTAAAAGACCTTTCTAAGTGGCTCCTTCAGCACAGTCTAAGGCAGGGTGATTTACGTCTCTCCTGTGTTTGCATGCCTGCATGAATGTGTGTATGCATCTGCGTGCGTGACGGCCCGCGGAGGTTTACGGGTGTTATGGTAACATCTCCGGGGAGAAGTCCAAATGATTCCACCGGCGTTGATTTATTGCGCGGTTGCTGCAAACTGCTGCGCCGCGATTATTTACTTTCATGAGATTTTACATTAACATTATTCTTTATGGCTTCTCCCTTGTTAATTCCCATGGGAATCTCTGTGACTTATTACCCCTCGGATGTAGCACGACACCCCCTCCTTCGCCTGAAAGTTAAAAATTGCACAATGCGACGTATATTATGCGACAGTAAATAAATAATGTGTGATCGGATCAAAAGATTTCACATATAGGAAGCAATAATTTCATTTTCAAGCGGCCGACTTGATGCAATTTCCGGTTGGATTCTGCAGACATGGAGGCAAATCAACATAAAATCATACACGCACGACAAACAAACAGGCCCGAGGCACCGTTCGCTGCAGCTCTGAAACGCTAACAGCTTGACATCAGTGCGTGTGTGCTTCTCCTTTTGTGTGTCCTTGTACCGAAGGTCTTTCAGAGCTGCAGCTTGATTGAGACTCGGAGCTATTTTGAAACCAAACTAGCCGTCTAGATTGCAGATAAAAGCCCGCGGCCACAACAGAGCGCTTATCATCTGCAGCACATGCTCGTTCAGACAATGGGACCTTTTTCAGGCATTATGTTAAATCACAATGGTCTTTGCTGAAAACGGCTTCACGGAGCCTCATTTAGGATCCAGACGCTTTTATATTTGTCCAAGTAAAAGTTATTTATTTTGACAGTTCCGAGAAATTAGCTGTCTATTATTTTATTATTTAATATAATAAGGAATAAAACCATAATACATGTCAATCAGTCTCATGACTCAATCTAACAAACCTCCAGAATTTGTTTTTTTTTGCTTTTTTATGATGTTTTTCTTTTATTTTCCTTTAACTTTCCACTACTTCACCTCCGAAAATCCATCTGTTAAGACAATTGGGCCGAATTGTCTGTTATATAAATGTTCCATAATGGTTTTATTCAAATATGACAGGAAATAGCCACGACGTTAATGCGATGTTCGTCATGCGGCGCGAGAGAGGCGTTGAAGTTGGAAAACAGGTGTAACTCGGAAAACACTGATATTGAGGAGGAAGACTGCTCTCGGTCGGCTCACAGGCTGCAGCGCTGACGGATTTTACAACTTTATGAACATTTCCATCATTTATCACATTTAGAATAGAAAGGGGAGCATATAAGAGAAACTTTCTAACTTAAAATTCAATTATGTTTAGAAATCCTCTCTAAATAACTCACTCCAACTCTGTTCATCGATTTCTTATGTCTGTTACCTAGCAACCAAAGCTATTTTACTCGTGGCAAGATGGCAACAACTTTGTCGCAATCGTGGCACTTTTTTTTTTTTTTTTGATTGAAATGTGCTGCGAAATACATTGAAACATACAAAAACGTGGGGTGAAAACCAGGGACAGACACTCGTCGGACGAGCTGGAGGCGTTGGAAGCGTCTGCAGAGAAAGTTAAAGATGTTATTTCCGGGGAAATTTGCAGACGGTAACTGTGGAGATGAAAGAGAGAGAGCGCGCTGAGGTAGCGGACACAGTCTCCGGTGGAATGAGCTCTTCCTGTTGGTATTTCATCGGTTGTGTAAAAGCAATAAAAGCAATAACGGATGAGACTACCTGGTGGGAAACTGACAGTTAAAGCATTTTAATGGATTTCAGGATGGTTGAATCCTTCTGTAATACACCTTTCAAATCCTTTTGTAAGTTAGGATGGGAGTATTAATTAAGGAACTGCTCATCTGTAAAGGATGTCTTCCTAAATTAGGTCCTAATTACCATGGTTACCAGAGAGTTAGGACACGATCTGCAGGTTAGGGAGCTTCTGTAATTTGGCTCCCGGTGCTTATTTTACACAGTCCAACGGTGACCAACCAGAAACAGAAATAGCAAAACATCAGGCCGCGACTCACATTTAATCCGTTTTTGTTGTCGTGCTGCACGTGAAGCATTTTGCTAACAACTGTAGCAGTTGGCTCGGATGAAAGCTGTTAATCTAGGAAGGGGGACAGATGGCCTAATGAACGCTGTGGCTCTCTGAGGGTCACTTTCCTTTTTATACCTCACTACAGGCGAGAGGAAATGCATGAAATCCCATTTTAATAACATTTTGACAGCTCAAAGATTGACTCATCCTCAGTATTTTGGGATTTATTATTGATAATCGCGCCGGAAATGACAAACCTGTCACCATGCTGTTCTATTTTGAACCTTTGCATTGATGCAACGCTGTTCAGTTGCACCAAATTAGAGGTGCAGCAATGCGAAGTGGCAACTTTAATGAAGACGTGATTTGTAGGTTTATTACCAGTCACCAGCATATTTACTTGAAAATGCATCAATCTGTTATACGCCCTGTCAGCGCTTCCACCGTCTCTAACGCTTGCCCCCTCCTCCGTCCTCTCTCCATCAGATGGTCTGAATGCTTTCCGCAGCTTCCTGCAGTCCGAGTTCAGCGATGAGAATATTGAGTTCTGGACTTCCTGCGAGGAGTTCAAGAAGACCAAGAACCCTGTGAAGATGGCCGCCAAGGCCAAGAAGATCTACGAAGACTTCATCCAGTCTGAGGGACCCAGAGAGGTCAGGGACTCATGAGACTTACCCATTTATATGAGCTCATCCCCACAATCTGCTATTTAATATAGTGCACATGCACATTCAGGCCACTCATTTCTGTGCAAAAATATAGTTTTAAGTATTCAAAGACATGAGTTTTAATTTATTAAGGTCAAATCTGTTTCTCAGTGTACACCCTGTGTGCTAAATCCTCATTGCTTGGAGCTTTTATAGCTTTTTTAAATAGAAGAGACTGAATCTGTCGGCGGCAAAAGGTGCCCGTGCTAACGACGTGCATACATTTGAAGGAGTGAGAGTCTTTGTCTAATCAGCGAACGAGTGAGGAGGAACGCTGGAGTGTTAGAGTGTAAACAGATGAGGTTACAGACAGAGAATGCACAGCCAGGGAACACACACACACACACACACAGGTAATACATACACACACATGTTGATCAGGCTTTCTTTAGCAGCTGCGTCTTCACTCCATGTGCAGCAGGGTAGTGCAGGTTTTACTGCATTACATGTACGGTTATAATTGGTGAGGCAGATTAAAGGAACAGTTCGGCATTTCTGGAAAGACAAAGAGATGTGAAGCAACCACCTGCACCTGCAACCGGTTAGCTTAGCTTAGCATAATGGCTGGAAGCAAAGGTAAACTGCTAGCCAGGCTCTGTCTAGAGGTAACAGACTACGTCTACCAACTTTTTTACTGTTTGAGCAACACATACACACACACAGTGGTCACGAAGATGTTTATTTAGAGTAAATGCACAATTTTTGTGTAGATATGTCGAAACTCTACATAAGTGCCATCGTCTGCAATGTCAGTGGGTTTAGGTCAAGCTCGGATCATGTCGTTCGCCGTCTCTCCACCCTTGTTTCTGTCATCTTGTTGGATATTAGCAGTCTGTCTTTCAATTGGCCAATTTTCCATCTGAGTCATTATTTAATAGTCCAAATTTACGACCACTGAGGATTTGCTCTCCTCTACAATCTGTCTCTGACTGGTTTAAACCAGATATTGTAAACATCAGGTCTCGGTCACGTCTTTTCTTTGGAACAATCCTCTTCCACGCAGGACTTGATGTGGTTTATGTTTAGATTTCATTTGGAATAAACAAGTGGCCTGGTTAAAATAAGCAGCAAATGAATAAATAGCACAATAGCGTCTTACCTAAAATGGCATCATTTTCCACTGCGTTTCCCTGAGTCCTCCCCCGCAGCGGAAATCATCAGCTTCCACATTCACCGTCATTCACCTCCTCACTCGTGTCATTTCCTGCCCTGTTGCCTCGCACCACAGGTGAACATCGACCACTTCACCAAGGATGTGACCCTGAGGAACCTGGTGGATCTCTCCCCTTCGACCTTCGACCTGGCCCAGAAGAGGATCTACGCCCTGATGGAGAAAGACTCCTTCGGCCGTTTCCTCCGGTCTGAGCAGTACCAGGAGCTCCTGGTCAACTAAGCCTGAGGAGGAGTGTGGGGAGCTGGGGTTGGTGGGTGGGGGGGTGGCAGGGAGGTTTCAAACCGCAGTTAGTTAACGCGAAAATAAAGGAAAACAACTTTTTTATATATATACATATATATAAACTAAACATTTCTAATAAACTAACGTTGTGTACGACAACTCGAGAAACCGAAGGCTTTTATTTTGCGAAATATCCAAAACATCACGGGGAAAATTCAAACGTAGCTGAAAGGGAAATACTGCCTTTTGAAATAACCCCACCTCCCCACCCAGCACACACACACACACACACACACACACTCACACACGTTCCTGAACTTCTACTACTAGTGAGGACCTTTGATTGACAGCCATCATTCCCCTTCCTGCGGCAGTGACGGTCTCACTTGTCAAAACTGTCCCGTTAAACCTGAGTGGTTCTCACGCAAAGGTAGAAGAACAGGAACACACACACACACACACAAACACACTGACTCAAAATCCACATCCAAACAGACACCAGGGTGTTTCTATGGCGAACAGGCCACAAAGCTAATTCGACACAGTTTGGATGCGCATGTTAAATCTGCGGCGAATGCTCTTGAAATCCCCCCCAAAAGACAAAGAAACAATGAAAACCAACACCTGTGTGTCGCAGCCTGACACCACTCATAACAAACAGTATCTGGTCTGATATATCCACCAGTCAACCAACCCGCCAACCAATCACAGTTTGTTCTGCAGTGCCTGAATCTTTCTTGCGTGCACTGCAGCATACACAGACACACTATGGAGACACTTTTACTGTAGGTAACACTTCGACACGCAGGTATGAATTAGCTTTAGCACATTGTAGCTCGGTGACCTGAGCCACTGGCGCCCCTTTTCATTTATAATATGTTACGACAGCTGTATTCATTATTGACTTTATGTAGCTTTACTCAGCTCCTGGTCTGTGTCTCGCCATCAACAACGTATGCCACAATCTAGCTCACGGTGGCCGATCATGCCTTAGTGTTAAACTGGCGTAAATGGCAGATAGTTTACAATAGAAAGCGGTAGCAATGTAAATCAAATCAGAATTAAGCAAATTACTGTAGGGCAAACTGAAAAGGTTTTGCCAAACAAATAGCCTGAGTTCACCCTCCACCTGGAAATGTTTAACAAATGCGGGCCAGACTATTGGTCCTCCGTCTGTTGGTGCAGACAGAAAAGTCTAATTCGAGCAGGCTTCAGACTGCTTTGTGGTTTTCCCATGAACACTCAAAGTGCAATTTTGAGTGGCTGGAAATTTTATGACCTATAACATTGGGGAACCTTTGGGAAAACTCCAAATAGAGTGACAGTTGCAGAGAAAAAAAAAAAATCGATGGATTCACTGAATCATTTCCAGCGAGGTCCAAATATTTTGTCATTTCAATAAAATAACTTGTAACAGAGCAGAACTTCTCGTATCTATGCGTGACTAATGATTATTATGTAACTCTTTGTGTCTCTTCCACTGTCTCACACTCACACAGACAGTAAGTTTGGATTTTCACCAACCTCCCCCCCCAACCCCCTGTTTTGGTTGCGATGAATCCTGTGAGAGCCATCCTTGAGAACAGTGCTGGCTGGTTGGCTAAGTGGTCGAGCTCCTTGGCTACCACTAAACTGCAAGTTGCTAAGATGGGAAACTCGAGTGGGAGGGGATCTCAGAAAAAAGAAGCGAACAGAGCCGTGATTTTTAACAGAGAAGGGTCTGTTTCCCGTGTGATAACGCCAAAGTCCTATGTATGATGCATGCAGAGTCACTTAAATGGTCCAGACCTGGTTTCGCTAATGGTAGCGCTAATAGAAAGAAATACGGTGGGGGGGGGGGCAGAACTTGCAGGGATGCAGCTCTAGACAAGGTCAATACTGGTTATTGAGAATTATCAGCACATCAGGTCAGAGTCTAAAGTCATGAAGGACAATTAAGGAATTAGGGCATTGTAATCACTCACATTTAAAACAGTCACAGCTGATAAAACTGATATTACATGTACTTTTCACTTATCTTATGTAGTTGTTACTTTCCAGGTAAACACGGTTTATTATTCACTCCCACACACAGTCACAAAACACTGGTATTTACCTAACCTACAGGAGGCAGGAACAGAGGTGGAGGTGGCGGTGGATATGGTGTCGGTGTGCAATGTTTAAGTGTCCTAAATATTCACATTTAGTTGAATGTAGCAATCATATAGTGTGGTTATATTTACTCTTCAGTGCTGTTTTTATATTAAACAAAAAGCATTTATGTCTTAACCAACACAAGAATATTGTTATCTAGAGATTCAGCATTTTATGAGTCCTTATTGTTGCTTAAAACCACACAAATTGGAAAAAAAAGATGAAAACACGATCGATCAGATGATCAGGAGAAACATATTTTGGCAACTTTTAACTGAATTTTGAATGTGCAACATTGGCATAACCAAAAAAAAATACAAATCTGAGAGATGTATTTCAATTTCTAAGCAGCACTTATGAGGGTTTGTTGTGGCACAGATTGACCAGTCTGGTGTCATGTGCATGTGTCAAGTGCAAGTCAAACAATCACGCCACAGACGAAATCAATAAGGGCTTTAACAGTGCTGAGTGTGCATTATTTCATGTAGCTTTTGCATGTACGTTTTGGAGTCGACCACATAAAAATATATATATGCATACGATTCCTGAAGATGTATTTATTTTACGTGTAAATATTGACTATTTACAAGCAAATGTGTCTAAGTTATTCTTCCGTACAACAAGTGAACCCGTGATTCTTTGAATGGAGAGCTGGCAAGGACTCTTCCCAGTCTTTTTACTGTTATAAAGAGAAGAAACGCATGACTTTCTATTGTCGCTTTGTTTTTCTTCATCGGATTCCTATTTCAGATGCGTGTGTGCGTAAAAAGGGGCGTCGTGATTGAGCCTTGAAGACTGCAAATAAAAATGAATTCACACTGGGGAAAACAGGTGCCGCTGCAGACACAACAAAAATGATTTAAATGGGAGTTTTAACGTTAACAAAAGTTTTTCCAAGGAACCCTATGGATGCACCACAAACTCCATCTTTGAAGTAGTTTTAATGCAACATCATTTACAACCGAGCTAGCTTGCGGGGTGTCTTCTTCCCCCTCTTGCTAGCTGGTGTATTGCAGCACATCTCGGCCTGTTGCTGCCACCTGTGCATCAGCGGAAAAGTTAGCCACACCACAAGTCGGACCGTGTATCACATCTCCTTCCGTGCATGTGCGCAATGCAAAACAAAATTTGTACCTACTCATTAAAAAACTGCTTCGTAGCACTTCTAAAATGTCAAAGTCAGCAAGTGTTAGCATGCTAAACTCAGTTGGTATACGTTGTTTACCTTTGTACCTTTGTTAGCATGCTGCACGAAGCATTGCTATGTATTAGTGCAGCCTCACAGATCTGTTAGCATGGCTGTAGTTGCACAGGTTTGTTAATATACAAGGAAAACTATGTTTCTTTCATCAAGGTGCTTCCAATTTGCATTCCCTGGTCATTGTGGTCTTTGACACAAAACCTTTAACTACCTCTGTTGTATCTCCAGATAGAAAATCTGCACAAAAAAAAAAAAATCTATTATTAAGTAGTTCAACAAAACGTAAGTAAATCCCTCAAACAGCTTTATACAAACAGATTATTAGATGAACCAGTTCCTTGTTTTTGTAATTCTACCTCACAGTAACGTAATCGCTTTAAAGAACAGAGGAAGCATGCGATGTGTACGTCAGCGATGAGTGAAAAACAGTGGAAACAGATGCGGCTAAGGAGCTGGCTGCCAACACAAACACTGTCAGGGGCTTGCGTGAATGCATCCATTACTACCGTACTTCCTAGAAATAGATGGAAAGGGTCAGATGCCTTTGGTCCCCGAGGGAGGATAGTGACATTTGCGACAAATGTTTTGTTTGGGTTTAAGTCGCTGCTTTTACGTGTGAGATGCACTGTCACGTTTACAGAAAGACCCCTAAATACACGGTCATACAGACATGTTGCCATCTAGTCTTGGGAAGGTGGAGCAGGTTTGTACTCTAAAGCAGTTGGTGTGGAGGGATTAGGACCATTAAACTTTACAGTGCTGCTTTTGTTTGCTCAAGCGTTGTTAAACGGGAAAGGACGTTGGTGCTGCAGGACCGTTGAGCGCACACGGGCAGCTGATTCCTCGCTCATGTTCCCCATTGAAGGCAGCGAAGGGGCTGTGAGGACTCTGCGGCAGAGAGTTCTCATGACTTTCGGGGCTTTTTATACACTTTTGAGAAAAAGGAATGATCCGTTTTCACGTGTGAGAAAATAAAAGAACATTCGGTCATTCCCCCGGTGAAACCCGCGGCTGGCAGCGAGAGCCGCCGCTGACAAAGCCACATCCCGCAGGGTTTCTCTGTCAAGGTCTGAGCTGTCAACTGAACTGACAGCACATGCACTGCTTACTTAGAAGTGAAGGTAGGATCACTACCTTATAAAGCTGCCAACATCAGAGTTATTCTGCCCTCAGGGGATGGTGTTTCTCTGACATGTGGAGTACAAATTGCACTTGGCATCCAGCTTTAAGTTGTGGGAACACTGTTGCTAGGTGACCGCCAGCGAAAGTGGACTTTGATTTGCTCCGTGTTCAAAAATGAAATATTATTTTGAGCATGTGTGTGAGAACAGAGATGTTTAGGAACGAGAGAGGAGTTAACAAACTATCAACGCAATGAAAAAAATGACTTGCAAGCTTGTTTTTCTCATAATATCAAAAAGAAAAAGATTAGCGCCGAACAATTAGAAGTTCAAGCCCGACATGAGTAAATACTTAATAACCATCATAAGGCCTCCTCTGTGAAGTGAGGACAGCTTGGCATGACGCAAGACGTGTGTAAGTGAAGGCTACACCTAATCCTCTGAGAGCAACTGCACGAAGACAAAAGGCCACAAAATCGCAAAGACGCCATAAGAAGCCAGTCAGGATCCAGAGGTTTGGATGGGAAGTATCACTGTTTTTAGAAACCCTTTCTTCCTGTATAAGATTTTATTAGTTACATTTGATAATTACACCAGAAATGGAAAACAGAAATACAGCTGTGCGCTGAATCTTGGGGGGCTGGCATCAGTTTTCACAGCCGCACCATCAAATGTGCTGTGTTAGTGGAGAGGGAGGTAGCAGGTGAGGACGCTGAGGCACGGGCTACAACAAGCTGGAGGGTTGCCAGAAGCCAGAAGATCCCCTCCCACGCAGTCGGATGCGCAGTCACGGTAATTGTCTGCACCGCATGAACTCGTCCACTGTATATACAGAAGTAATCGCAGGCACTGGTGGGGCGGCAGCACTGGCACCTCTGGACACCTGCGCTCCCTTCAGTTACTGCACGCCACCCTGTGTGCAAAGAGGCAATAAAACTAAAATAGACTCTCATCGGTGTGTTCTTTTGGGATAATTTCCTGTTCGGTACACGGCCAGTTTCATAATCCGGTTGTTAGATTATTTTATAATGCGTCACAAATGATGCAGTATAATTTATCTCTGCTGCTTTTATGTCCTGCACCTGCAAAAGACAGTGACAGCGTGCTGCTGCGGGCTGTGTCATGACCCGCTCCCGGGCTGCAGTAAATAATCAGAGGGACACAAAAGGACAGGTTTTAATGAAGCATGTTTTTTAAAAATACCGACAGAAATGAGATGCGACGTGCAGGTGAAAGGAAAAAATAACAAATGCAACTCTTACGGTTGCTGCGGCGCCATGTGTTTTGCACGAGAGGGCAACAATGTCAGCCGCGTCTGTGCAGCTGCAGGAAACTGAAGTACCAACCAGGCTTGTTGCAGCTTGAGCTCATCCCTGGCACATATATTAAGCCTGCCATGTTTTATTTATGTTTGAGGACCCAGATCTGCAGATGTCACATTTTCCCTTTCATGGTGACATTTCGGTGAATACTATATTGCCGGTTCTTGCATTTCAACCACATTAAAAAGTAGGAATTCGTGTATGTTTGTTGTACTGGCCTAGAAATGGTTCATTGTTTCTCTACCTAATGATGGTCCTCAAACAAGTGTGCCCTACAAATACATACAGCCACACCCTTGAGAATTCGTTTGTTTTAGGGGTTTTGCATGGGACGCCCATGGTTTTAACCACTTTAAATGCATTTTCACACCAAATAGGATAAAAAAAATGACTAACGAATGATTAGCCTTTTGACTCCTCGGCTGCTATGCAGGGTGAAAGTGAGGATGACGACCTGACATCCTCACCCTGCGGGATCTGCGTTCGTGCAGGACTCGCCACGTTAACCCAAACCAGATGACCCAAACCGTCCAGCAGCAAGTGTGCCAATCCACCCCAAATCTAATCAAGTGCCACTGACAGGAAGCACTTGTGCAAGAGAATATGGCACATGCTAATTTTGTTCTTTGCAATTTGTGGAGCGACCCTCTGTCGGGAAGAGGGAAGGTCTCTAGCACGTTTTCCAGAGTGAGTCATTTCTCGCCTGCCGCCATCTGCCCTCGTTTGTCTCTCTGGCCTTCACACCTGCTCCTTATCAGCTAATCTTCCTGCTGACCTGCTGCCCGCCTGTTCAGCTGTGCCTCATCTTCTAATCAGGCTTCCCGTATATATACAGCACACCTTCAAACAGACTTATGTAAGAGCTGGCTTTGTTAGCTCGCCGGTCTGTCTTGCAGCGATCGGCTCACCAACAATATTTTGAGACTCTGACCCACTTTGACAAGCGGTGCATGGTTTTCTGTTTCAT
This sequence comes from Datnioides undecimradiatus, assembly GCA_008933995.1. Taxonomy (NCBI): domain Eukaryota; kingdom Metazoa; phylum Chordata; class Actinopteri; order Lobotiformes; family Datnioididae; genus Datnioides; species Datnioides undecimradiatus. Next base: position 22,604,918 of record WARS01000029.1, read on the forward strand.
GGGGAAGATGCTGGGCGCTTCTCTTCCTTCGAACGTCCCATTATTGTTTGAACAAACAGCACTTGCAGAGGTAGCGCGGATTATGTAATTTGAGTTGTCGTGGATTGCCTCAGCTCTCTCACTCCCTGCCAGAATTAACAATCAGCTTGGAAAGACACTGTATGAGTACACCAGCGAATGAAGACGGAGGGAGAGTAGATTAGGTAACAGCTGAGGAGTCTGAGGCTTTAGGTTATACGAGGACTGACAGGAAAAGGCTGAGTTTTCTTAAGTCAGGACCAGGGTTTGTGTTCTTTGGCGTTCACCTCTGTTTGCCCTCAACAGGGCAGGTAAGATAAGACAGAAACTCCTGCCTGCATCTCAGGTCGGAGAAGACAAACAAGAATAAGTATTCATTGTCAGGACTGCACTTAATGTTCCACAGAGCCTCTCTCAGTACTCAATGCGCTGCATAATGCGATTTCCAGAGTAATGTGACAGTTTTTTATAAAAAGGGACCAAAGGGAAAATGATTTGCTCAAGATAAGCTGTAACTCGGGATGTTTGTCCTTTTATTTTCCTGCAAAGTTCTCTCGTAAAAATGTTTTCATGTCTCTGCCAGTTAAACGATTGTGACATTAGAAATGACCCGCAATCCCAAAAACCACAAACCGTCTGTTTCTCTCTTAATATGGCAGGGATCAGTAGATCTGTAGCTCTGTAAATGGCAAAGAGAGCTATTTTTAAAGTTCACATTTCATATTTCCTTTTTATTTTATTGGTGATTTCAATTATTTCAACCAACTTGCGTCATTTTTCTGCTTTTATGATATTTGATGATTTATCTGTGCCATGGACAAAAATGTAAAAAAACCAATTGGTGTCACATTTAGTTTTTCAGTCTGTCATTATTTTTTCCATTTATGCAGCCGTTTTACTTTAATCATGTAATAAAAGGACACTGGGTTGCTGCTTTTAGTCTTTTTCATTGACAAAATCAACAGTGCACTGTCTCCAGTCCTTTACAATATGCTAATGCCAGTGTAGTCAGTACCTATGTCTCATTATCACTACAGAAATATACTCAAATACAACAATCGGCATCAGTAAATCAAATGTTTGTATCATCTTCAAAGACTGCAGTATCACTCACCCGTAAACCAGATCCTTTATTGAGTACATCCGCTCATGATAAGGGCACTTATGAGACAATAACCTCAGACATTACAGAGCGTCCAGAGACTCCTCAATCAAGTTAGAGTGTAGGGATCCTGTGAGACTTTCTGCGGAGTTACACTCATTTGCAGGATGCTGTTCTTTATCTTAACAAGTACTGTTGGGGAAGCATTATTGCTGAAACTCTCCTCCAGCACCTGGAGAGCGGTTTGATTCAGGGGCTCAGTTTGAAACCTCTGCTGCACAACTGCGTCAAATAGCATTGGGATTTCATGGTCTGCAAGGCTAGTACACAGCAGATCACTCTCCAGAGCTGAAAGGACTGTCATACTGATGCTTGACTCGCTCCACAGGGACCGGGTAGTGTATGATATTTTGCTTGCCGGCTGTGCACGGTGACCTGGCTCCTCTGGGACCTCACTGATGCCTGCAGGTAAGCTCACTATCTGGGCTTGGTTCAGGGTCCCTAAGGAAAACAATGGGAAAAGTTTATTTTCAGTAGTCCCATCAGTCAGCACCAGGATGTATGTAGTACCTCTGTGCACTGGAACCTGGGGGGAGACGCAAGCAAGCCCGAGGGGGAGGGGATCGTGGTTAGCAAGAGGTTCAGATAGAGTAGCAAGAGAGAAGCATGTTGCACAAAGACTTCTGCATATTATTCATGCGTCATGTTCAGGGGGGGAACTTGTAGGTGTTTCCGTCATCAGCAAGGCCGAGGGAGACGCATGAATAATCAACAGTAAGCAAAATCAAACACAACAAACTAACAAGGAAAAGTAACCAAAGGTAGATCACCTGGATAATCAGACTAATTGAAGTAGTGGCAACAGAGCTAATGCTAAACTGGTAGAAGATGACAATATGTGCAACTTACCATACTTACAAAAAAGCCAGAATACGCCAACTAGGCAATTTTGCTATGCTAACTTTGCTAAATACAAAAGAAAAGACAAAGTATAACCAATAATATGGAACCAAACTCCAATTTAAAACCCATCAAAGTGGCATATTTGAGTCACAAGAGGTGGTTAAACACGGTTGATCATCTGGCGCGCACACACAGCACTCTGTTGGCCTTACTCTAGTGTTAAAACGGGGTAAAGGGGGAAATCTAATACTACCTCCAGCAAACTCGGACACAAGCGGCATCTACAAGGAGCAAAATAAAAGGGAGGAAGTAAATAAATGTCACTTGTCTGTGTTTAGAGTGATTATAAAGTGGAGCAACTCTTACAGATGGGGACCTATGGTGGTGGTGTTAACTTGCATGTGAAGTGCAAATTCGCCAGAACAGGCCTGGGTGTTATTATGACACTTTGCACAAACACATTCATTCGACAATCCAGTGATTAAAGTGTTGCATCTACGTCGATGCAGAGAGCGTACATTGCATGCATAGTCTTACAATATGCAAACAAGGAACGACATTGTCAGAAGTGTCCCATTACACAAGATCAGAGTGGAGCATCAATAGCCTCAGTGCGACATGGAGAAGACGACAATATACCATTATCAACTACACGTAATGGCTTTTATTCTGAAAACCTGTACAGCGTCCCATAAATGCTTGATGAAGGTATTATAACTGCACACAATCAAATGTCAAAACATGTCACAAACCCGCGGCCTCAGCCTTGCACACATGTTAGCACCAGCATGAAACATAAATGCAGCAGAAGAGAAAAGGCAGACCTGACAGTGTCGCTTTACCCCTGCAGTGTTTATTATTCAGACTACTCTACACAATAAACCAGAGATCCAGACATGCAGCCCCAGGGATGTATGTAAGCGTGTGCTCGTGCCATGGAGATAAGTGGCTCTGCACGTGCACGCGCCTGCGCATACGTGCTTCCTTGCATGCATGATCACATTAGGGCACCAGATCATCCTGTCAGGTTTTAATTAGCAGGCCTCACAGCTGCTTGCCATTTGGAAGGCAGGAGGGAACATCCAGCAGTAAGCAGGTTAGCGCTGAATGAAGCTGCGATCAGGCCTAAAAGCCTGGGCCTGAACGGACTCTGGCTAGTATTATAGCTGCAGGCCAAGAAACACACAAAATACAAGCCTCGTATAACATAACTCCTACATGAGACGCTGCAGATACGCTTATCTTTTCATATATTAAATGTAATGCTGCGTGTGGTCGAATCCCACAGTACAGGGGAGCTGGTGAGTTGAAACTTAAGTGGTATCATTCTGTTATGTCGCGTCATCTCAAACCCATTGGAATGGGCTACAGTGAAAATGCTGACAGACATTCATGGTTCTCAGAGGATGAACCCTAAATGACTCCATGGATTCAAAGCTGCACATGTTCATGTTCCCCTCAGGACGGACTGCAGACGCTTTCACGATCATCTGACTTTTCATTGTCCAGCATCTGACAAATACTAAAGACATTCAGCCTCAACTGTATTTTGCATTAAGTGCTAATTACCACATGCATTAGCATACTAATTTAAGGTGGTGAACGTGGTAACTGTATCACACCAGCCTGCCAGCATCGCCACTGCCAGCCTAATGTTCAGTATCAGCATTACTGTGCCTGAGCATGTCCTCACAGTGCTGCTGGCATGGCTATAGTCTCTTAGTGTTGTTTTTCCTGTAGGTAACAGTAATACCGACAGGCTGACACTTCTTTTTAGTTTATTTCACCATGTGGGATCATGGCCACCCCGAATGATGAGGAGGGCGCACTAATAGGACTACAGAGCGACTACCACCGACTAGGTCTATGCTGAAGCTAGTCTAGATACTTTACATGGCAGCAGCAGTGAATGAGAAGGTGGATGTGGGTTATATCCAATTATTCCGGTCTGAAGTTTGAAGTGATGTTTGTGGACCAACTTCCTGTGAAACAAACTCTGAAAAGTAGTTTGATCGTCTTTTCTGAGCGATTGTAACTTCCTTGTATTTGTCCCCGTCAGCAGAGGAATAACTTTCAGAGACAGAAGGAAAATGGTCTTTATTTAAACACTGATTCAACTGATGCATCCCTCATTAATTCAGACTTGACAAAACATCATGCGTGACGTTCGTCGCGTGACCGCATTTGTTCGACGGAGCTGCGTGGGCTGGATGTTCAGCTCAGGAGCAGAAGGACGGGGCCTCTTCGGGCTCAAGTGTCTCTGTAAGAACAGCCGTTGAAGTAGGTGCTTGAGACTTGTTTTGCAATGATGATTATAGTAATTATGACTGTACGTTTCTCCCTGTGAGCCTGAGGCCTGGTCTCGATATGAAGGAGCGCGCTCGATGTCTAGGTTCAGACACCTGTCAAGAAGAGTGAAGCAAAAGAAAAACTTTAATGACTGACCAATTAATTTATTCAGGAACTAATTGCTTTTTACATATATTAATATTTATTTCTGCTCTCACATAAATTAATGCACGTAAGCGTATATGACCAGTCTTAGTTCTTGTTTGTAAGGATACTTCTATCTCCCTGTAAATTGTTCTTTAAGGACATTGGAGGCGACTTAAAAAACAAGTTTTGTTGGCACATTGGCTCCAAACGTGATCACTTAAATATGTAGATTTAGCTTTTTCTGTGATTTAACTTCTGTGGAAGTTGAAAAACTACGTGAACAGTTGTGAGTTTTAGCCGCCCCCTGGCAGAAACAGAGGACTCCCTTCGTGTGCAGTGAAATGATATCCTGCAGACCCTGTGCGCTGTCTGTCTGGATGAGAAGCAGACGAGCTTCACTGCTCACCGGAGTTCATTTAACCCGACGAGAGAAGAACAGATCTGGTTACCAAAGCACAAAAATGAAAACGTCTGAGACATCTGAAAAAACATGCACCACTGCACTGCAGCACTTTGTTGGTCACCTCTGCTTAGAGCTGTGTTTAAAGCTTCAAGTTCAAAGGTGGATGCAGCAGATGTGCACGCTGCCCCGCCATCAGCTGACAAAGTTTTCAACTAGCTAAGGAAAGTTGAGTGTTTTCCAGTTAAAGACCCAGATATCTCCCCTGATGAGTTGGAAATCGTCGGACGTCTGGATCTGAAGTCATCAGAGAAACAAGCTGAGCAAACGTTAGCAGCAGCTCGGCTCGCCGCCCCTCCAGGACGTCCCGTGTGCGGCCGACAGCGTGGGAGAAACAGTGGTTTTTAAGGTGGAACTGCTTTATTCAGTGTTTCTCTGGGTTTGAATCAGCGGCTCTGTTTGTTTTGGAGAGGAGGAGACCTCTGTGGAGAATTCAGCTCCCAGTAAAAACCTCCTGAACCATCAACACTGAAGGAATCCCAGCTGACAGGAAGACAACAACTCCCAGCATCCCACGCTGCTTCACATGTTACTATATCTTCTGTGGTTGTTTTAATAGAAAGATCCCCGGAGGCAGAAAATTACATATCGTTTATTTTTAAGATACCGAGTTCCAGAAACATGTCTTCAGATCAAAGCTGATGCTGCTCTGTAGTTGCTGGATGTGCAAATAGCAACAACTTAACATGTTGCCGTTGTCCCCAAGGGACCAATAAATAGTAATTGCTGCTTTAACCAACTACCGTTAATGATGCGACCTGACGGCAGCGGCAAATCAGCAAGCTGCTCACTGGTCATTAGCGATTACACTGAAAAAACCAATTCAGTCTGGTTTGAACAGTGATTGTTTCTAGTGTTTTACGCATTAGCTGCTCAGAGGCAGAACAGACAATATCAAAGGGATCATGCTTGGATTTCTAAGATGTGAGTGTATCTGCAGCTGATACGACGAAGATAAAGAGTTTATTTAAATAAACACTTAGAGGAAGTCTAAGAACTGAAACCAGATAATCCTGCATTAATAAGCTGACTGATGGTTTAATCATTCTTGGTTTTATTGGAGAATTTGTGCCACTTATATATAATAATAGATGCATATCACTACAAAAATATTGCCCATTCGTAGCTCAAGTCCAAAATGTGAAGGTTTTGCTCCAAGTTCCAGTTTATGGCGAGCTCTCCTCGCTACTCCTACACCCTCATTCATTTTAGATGACAGATAGGAATTCACACAAGCGCTCCGGCGCCATGTGAATTTCACTTTCTTGCAGACCCCTGTTGTTTTAGCTGCAGAATCCAGGCGTGCTGAGGAGATACACAGAGCAGTATATCACACAGAAACGAGAACGCCCATCTGTGCATGCGCGTGTGTGCGCGTGTGTGTATATTCCCTCCTTTTATGTATGCATGGCTCTTCCTCAGAAGGAATTCTGCTAAAAATGGCGCAGCTGTCAGTGCAATCGCCGGCTCAAAGTAGAAATTAATCAGCGGCATGGGACGAATAGCAGCATCGGCTCCGTGTGGTCAGAATGCTTTCAGAGACCGATCCGTCTTAGGCCTGGGTGGAAAAACTCCTTGAGTACTAATCCACTTTGAAGCGCCTGCACAAAGGTGAATTATTGAATTATTAACCCAAGCACTTTTACAGATTTTCCTCTAAAAACTATTTAGGCATCTTTCATTCTATTTTTGTGCCTTACTAAGCAGCAGAGCAGGCAGACGGAATTAACAGAAAGTAAATATTTAGCGATGTTTGCCCTCTTCCCGTCCACTCGAGTTAGATGTGCTGAAGATTAAATTTAAAGCAAGCTTACTTACTGAATAGTGCGTCACGGCCCCAAAATGCGCTGCCCTTAAATAGGCATGCAAGTTAGGCTGTGAGTGTGAATGCGGCAGCAGTAAACAAGCCATTACCTGAACAAGTCTCACAGAGGAGGCCGAAACAATGAGGGCTAATCACCATCGCTGCTGATTAATAAAGTAGGTATGAAAGAGTGGAGGTCAAGTGCTGAGAGTTAACTGTGGTTTCAGAAGTAGGTCTTAAATGTCGTTATAATGTAATATAATATAATATAATACTGTTTCTGAACGTAGAAGCATTAAAATCAAAGGTTTTCATTGTGATTTCACATTTAAGCTTTACACACTGGGATGTCTTAGTCTTCATCAGGGACGTACGGATGAAAATGTGCTTCTGCATGTGTTTCGGTTCGATCGTTGGTCATCTGAAGAAGTTCCTCTCAGCAGAAGCGGTGCAGCCGTAGGAGGTTTGGGGTTCTGATTAGGTTTCACCTTCTTTCTCGGGTCCAGTTTTAGAAAACGGATTCTCGAGATCAGCAGACGTTAAACGTTAATGGACGGAGACGGCAGAGGCCACATCATGTTTGCTGATTAGAGATGATTAGTTTGTGATTGCGAAGGGACAGTCTGAGTTACAGCACAATGATTTGTTTTTTTTACACAAATCTCTTTCAGGAAAAAAACAATAAGTCTCCGTCGTTTGTCTAATGGTCTTGGCATAACAAGCGAATATAATTATCTTGTAATCAAGAGAGGTAGAGCTCTCCATTTCATGTCTGTACCGCAGTACAGATCAGACATACGGGTAACAACTGAGCCTGTCCCGTCAGTGCTTAATACCTGGATCTTTAATACCTGGCAGTTATTTACTGTTAGCTGCATGTTAGAGTGTGATGACGGCTGAAAAACACAAAAACAGAATTGGATTTTAGAGTTTTGGTGAACAAACAACACTGCAGTTATACAAGATTGGCAGATTTTGCACGTTCGTAAGTGAAATTACCGTAATAACACCATTTAAAGCGCAGCGTCTCAGCTTTCCGACACCGTGACGTAATTACTGATATCTAAAGTGCACTTGCGCAAACATGTCACTGGCGACACATTCAGAGTTATAGGGTTAAATAACTTTTGGTCAACATGTGAAGGTTGCTGTTTCACTTCAAGCATCTCGCAGTGAACGGTGACCTTCCCCTGTGATGACGTGTACAAACCAGCTGTATGGATTTGTTTTAAACTAAACCTAAGTGGCCACGTTTGGGCAACACAGTATTACACAAAATTCAATAAATGCCCCATAGTGGTACAACAGTTTTACACACATATGTACTTTTCACATGCTGGCAGTGGGAAACAATGGCATGCAATCATCTACAGGTTCAGTCCACTGCTTTGGTTTCTACAGATTTTTGGAGCTCACCACTGGATGAACCCTATTGATCCATTTTCATTTCCTCTTCATCTTTATGTGAAATGTCTGAGAAGCTGTCAGAGGGATTGGCTTGAAATTTGGTGCAGGTATTCATGGTCCCCATGGGATATCGCTATATGAGTTTGGTGAGCCCCTGACCTTTCATCTAGCACCAATATCTGGTCAAAATGTTCAATTACCTGTTTGTTTGTCAACGCTGTTATCCTCTTGGTAGAAGTATATTTATGGGCTGAGTTCATCCATGACCTTTGACCTAAAGCAGCAACAAAAGACCTCAAACTGTGCAAAAACCCATCAATCCCTCCATTTTCTGTTCCCGCTTTAGCCCTTTTGGGGTCATGGGGGTGGGAGCCTATCCCAGCAGTCATTGGGCAGGAGGCATGTACACCCAGGACAGGTTGCCACTCCTATGCTCATTTTAGAGTTCCCAGTTCATCTATAATGGTTGGAATCCATGCAGACACGGAGTGAACGTGCAAACTCAACACAGAAAGGACCAGAAAGAACGTCAGACCTTCTTGCTGTGAGGCGAGGTGCTAACCACGAAGCCGCCGTGCACACAAAGAAACCAAACTGTAAAGCTAAAATAACATTACCCAGCGTCGCCTCGAAACAAGACTAATCACACAACAGGTTCTGGTTATTCAGCACATCTTTTTATTTGTGAAGAGTCACAGATATAAATACAATGACACGTCATTTAATAAATAGCTACATACAGTTTCTAGTTTGCTATCCGTCACAGTACACATTCTGGTTAAAGCATTTCAGTATGCAAGGCCACCGAAAATACATTCAGCACACTATGAATTACCCTGCACTAATGACAGCAATGAGCACCTGGACGGCACAGTTAGACTTACAGGGGGAATTCTTCAAAAACAAATCAGAATGAGTCACAATTTGACAGTTTCTCTGCAACATGCAACAGAAAAAAAAATCACTGTAATATTAAAGCATGCTTTAAATTCTCTGTGGAGTAGACAAAGCCAACATTCGCAGGGTGCAGAGGTGGTGTTTGTACAGCACAGCCAGCTGTTACCATGGTTAAGCTTTGAGATATACGTTAGGTTACGTGCACGGACATCAATACCATCCATCTGTTGTAACAACTGGGGAAGTAATATTAGATTGTATGCTCCCATGTCAGTACGATGCAGAATAACCACACTGGGTCGAATGAAGGGTCGTTAAGAGCCCAAACGAGCTGCACGGATGACAAAATTATACTTATTTAACATATTTCAAGACATAAACAATGCAATATCTCGTGTACTGGGTTAACAGTCACTATCATGATTAAACTTGGATGTTTTTAATACTGATTGGTTCTCCGTTGTTACTGTTATAACAGTTTTACCACTACTTATCAACTACGGCTATGTTTTGCCATTGTTATAAAAAGCTTGATACATAACCTTGACAGGTATAACAACTTTACATTGTCAGCACTCAGTAAAACAAACCTGCCAGACTTTTCCATTGACAACGTGCTCCACTGGCAGAAGGGTTGTTTGAAGGCGTGTCTGTTGGCTGGAGGTAGCTAGGGACTGTTTTCTGTTGTCACTGTCAATATAACCCAGCCGTGAGTTATGGTCTGGTTACATTATAGTTGTGTTTTGCGGTGAAACCAGAAGCAAACGTCCTATTGCAAACACTCAAACGGTCTCTATTCATCGGACATAGTCTTTACAGCGATTGGTTACTAAAAGCCTGTGTGACTTAGAAAAATAAACAGTTGATCGTGAATAAAGAACAGGGAAATATTAAAATCTTCTTTTTTCTGGGATATACACGAGTGGACATGCAGCAGCCACTTCAACCCATTAAATGACGACCGACGACTTCAAGGACTTAACAACAAGTAAAAAAAAAATCAAACAGTAATGGCAAATAGTCCCCACCACATGTCAGATTGACCTCTAAATCACCTTCTGAACCTTCACTTTAGTGTCTACCTCCTCATACATGTTCAGTCTTTGGCACCTTCTTCTAGTCTTCCCTGTTCGCTCGCTGCTTAGGCGCCACCAGTTAACGCCTGCCTGCTCTCGTCGCAGTCACAGCTTCTCTTCTCCTGGGCGTCGGCGGTGGTCTGCGACTGACACAGACTCTGGATCAGCTTGGAGTTGAGGAAGCGCCTGTAGGAGTCTTTCTCCATCAAGTTGTAGATCATCTTCTGAGCTTCGCTGAAACACGACGGACAGGCGTTCAAGACGTTCTGCCTCGTTTCCTCTCTGGTCGCCGCGTCTAAGTTCACCTGAAATGACGTGAAATAGGAGAAAATAATGGGTTAAGGGACCAAAACAACATCAATTTGGACTTTTAATTTGACATAATTGTAAATAAAGAATTATGAAACTATTGGAGCTGTCGTCGGGCCACAGAGACACTGTTTGGGTAAAGCTTGTGCAGCCAAATTTAAAACCCTCTGTTTATTTCGATTTTATTCTCTACAGAGTAAACACAGAGGGCTGAACTGAGCGGTGCCTCTGGTTCCGTTCAGACAAGCATCCAGCCTCCCTGAGTAATTACCAAGCCATCGACTTTTAGCCTTTAATCAAGAGAACGACTGAATGGTCGTTAGAACGGCGGTGTTATGCACCTCCATTATTCAGAGCTTTGTAGTCACAATCAGCCTCAAGCACTTACTTGAATGGAGGAGAATGTGCAGTTGCATTAATAAACTTTACCCTGATGTTTGGAAAAGAAAAAAATCCTTTTTCTTTTTCTAATTTTGGCTTGTTTTGTCCTTCACTTTTAGAGAAATGCGCCGTTAATAAGCTGATTAACTGTGACATTTTGAGGAACCATCAGCGAATCACTCAATCCAATCATGCAGGGTGCAGTCACAGTTGCAGTCTTGTTTTCTGACGGTGGTATGAAAGACTGAGCCAGCGACAGGTTGAATATCATCACAAACACCACAACCACTAACTGATCTGTGCATAGTTTAAGGACAGGTCCACTAATACCACCTGGCCCTGCTGCCTTCTTGGTCTTTACAGAGTTAGGAACCTTCCTGCTGTCATGCTTAGATGGGATGATAGTTGCGGCAGGTGCACTCACCCATCCACTGACCATTGCTGCAGCTGTCTCTGCTTGCTGGTTGCCATCGGCCTCAAATTGAGCGTACAAGTTATCTAGCTTACTTGCAAGAGACCTCCTGCAGTATTTAAGTAGATCCCGACTTGTCAGGTAATTACCCCAGGAGAGCAATGGGTGCAGGTAGTAGGTGCTGAGGTAGCTGTTGCACCAGTGTAAATCAGAGCAGGGGAATGATGGCTGCTTGGTCTTTTTTCCCAAATGTGAATCACTATTTCACTCTGCAGCCATCGTTGAATGGTGTAAAGCAGTGATCCAGAGTGTTTATTCCTTCTATTCGCCTGCAGAAGGCTGTGATAAAGACTGATGTATGCTCCCTCGATAAGTCTGGTCTACATTGGATTGATACTAACTCAAGATCAGGTGAGCAGGACCAGGATATCTCACAGTCACACTAATCTTTATTCACCAGAAACCACATCCCTCCTCCTTTTAGGTTCACCAGACTCAGATCGGTATAACAGCAAGTAGATACAGTGATGAGTTTCAGATATAAGTCTCTACCTCATTAGGAGCATCCACCTCAACGTACTGCTGATAGATCTGCTTGGCTCTGGTCGCCATCTTGGAAGGCGCAGTCTTCTTGTATTCCTCGCAGGCGACCCAGAAGTCCATGTTCTCCTCGCTGAACTCTGACCTCAGGAAGCTGGTGAAGACGGTGCGACCCGCTGACACAGACAAAAAAAAAAAAAAGTTTTTTGTTTTTAATATCCAGCAGCTTAGAGACACACGACTGCAGTAGTTTGTGATAACAAAGGCTTTTTCATGCTGAACTGGTGAAATGAATGTTGCAATGTATTGATTTTACTCAATAAAAAAGAAAAAACAGCCTTTTGTTCCTCGGTTCGTGCATTAAGCTCCATTTTCGTCTCTATGTCCCGGGGCCAGATTTGATTGGACAGTTTTAAAGCACAGGACAGAAATACACAGTTGTTCTTCCCTCACAAATAGAGCAAAATCTCTGCAAATTGAGTGTCTGCCAGTGGAAAATTGTTAAAATGGAAGAAAAACTCATTCTGTATTTGTTCTTCCTCAGAGTAAGAACGAACAGTGTAACTATACAGAGTTATTACATCTTGCCAAATAAAAACCCCAAAAAGCCAGCAGCGATAATTGCATCCTGTCTTTTAAGTTACACAACACAAGTGTTCTCCTCCAGTCATCGAACCAGTCAATGAATGAGTCTCTGTGCGAGTCAAAACCCATCAAGTGGACTATCTTCTGCAGCAGAACTGCTCCAAAACCCTTCATGACTAAGAGGACAGATGGAGGAGACCACTGGGGCCACGCTAAGATAAACAAGAGAAGATGGGACCGATGAGAGCTGACAGACGGAGCCGGGAAGGAAGGAGGAAGACATGTTGGAGGTCAGAGGATGAGATCATGGAACGGAGCAGGTCAGAACTCAGCTGGTTCCCCTCAAGGCCATTGCTCCCCCTTTTGAGTCCTCACACTCACACTGTGCAGCTCCCAGAGGGCTTTTGCACACACACACACACACACACACACAGAGACACATTTACACTCTGCGCTGGTCGGCGTGCCCCGAGGGGTCGACGAGCAGTGCCTCGAGACACGTAGCAGAACACCAGAGCATGAGAACAGACTTTCCTTAAGCATCGTCGACGCAGCGCTGATGTGTCAGGTGGGAGCAAGGTGATGCTGCTTCATCAGCTCATGTCAACACGTCCTGTGTTCTACAGTTGTTAGTTTTATAATTTAGTGTCTTATGAAGAGTGAAAAACCGAACTGAGGATCGCTTTTAAGATCGCCAAGACCTTCCTGGCAACCATTAGCAAGGAATGTGAAGGTCAAGGCCCTGTCTGATAATATTCCCATGATTACAGGACCATCGTGTCACATGAGAATGGTCAATGTTTAAGTTTTATATAAACCCTAAGAGAGATCCTTCTGGCTAAGTAATGAGTCAAGCATCCGCCCGCCTGTCGGTGCCAGTATTATTAGCAGCAGACGTGGTTTTCGCGGTCCGAGCACAGGCTCATTAGTGGCCTTCTGGTTCAGGCTGAACTTGTCGAGGTGTGAAACAATAATGCAGCACTCACTTTCACTGCTCATCATGTGGCTGAAGGACTCCTTCCATTTCTCCACCTCAGCCGCAGCAGGCACCCTAAAACACAGGCAGAGACGGGCTTTTACAGAGACTGTAGTTGACTGTAACAGGAATTGTGTATAAAACCATTTCCATTGTGTATATAAAAAAGGTTTAATAAGGTAACTTCCTCCATGGAACAGATAGAGAAACTACCTTTGTGGCTTCCCGTCATACACAAAAACTATATTGCTGTATATTATTGTCCCATCACAATAAAAGAGCTTTTGCTTTTGCACCAAAGGAGCACATCTCGCCCAGATCCCTGCTGCACCAAATCACTGATCAATAATGGCAGCAAATCTAATCACACCAGCGTGCGTCATCTGGCATTTGCACTGCGAAAACCGACTCTACAATAATGCCCCCTTAACGATTTCATCACCGCGGAAACGAGGTCGCTAACAAAAATAAGGAGCAGCCACCCAAAAGACCAATGCACAGTATGCTCATATACATCGGCTGAATGAATGTGCATCATAGAGACTCTGTGGGATGCGGCATGTCTTTGTGTTGTGAATGCAATAAGAAGTACTTCTGAACAATCAGGGAAACTGGGTATTGATTATCTGTAGCTGTGCTGGGTTACACGTGTCTGACAGGGAAAGGTCAGGGTGAATGCGATTGTTGTTAACATTCACATAAAGGAGAGTGAGAGGCTTCCTGAGGGCAGGTCACTAAGGCCAGAATGAGAACACAACAATGCATTTCCAAACGCGCACATTATTCCAATTAAATCAAATTTCAACAAAATGCATCAGTGCAATCTCAGTTCGACATCAACCCCTGCATCTGCATCTCATCTAATCGATTCCTCACAGTTATGGCTGACCCTCCTGAACATGCGGAACATACTCATAAAGGAGCACGGTTAACTGCATCCTCCTAAAACAAACACATCATGCGGCCAAAGTGTCTCCCTGCACGGTGCTCATCCAGATGGGGATGCGATTAATGAATTCCTCTTGGTGCAACAATGTGCAGAACTTGACTGCAGAGTGTTTATTTAATCAAATCCTTGTGAAAGGAGTCACAGTCTGTCTCTGAGCTCCCGGAAGTGAAGACTAAACAAACCAGAGATATATATATTTTTTTATAAGCATCCACAAATTTGAACTGACAGAGATTAGATCCTCTGACCTCTTAGCAGCAGCTGCAGCGGCAGTAGTCTTCTCTTTCATCTGCTTCTGATCTGCTGCCTGGGGTTCGGGCTTCTGGAGTAAGAAGCTTATTTTGTGCTTGATGTCTTTGGCGCTGTGGAGAGGAAGATGAGAGGGCAGTGAGTGGAAATGCATTTTGGAAGATTTCAGTTTGTTTGCAGTCATAACATCTGCACAAAGCCCTGCTTGTAACGCAACTTGCCTTGTATAAACAAGTGGTTGGCGAGTGTTTCCTGTTTTTCTATATTTAACTGTTATTTTTAGGTCATTTTCTGGTTTGAAATGAAAATCTTTTTCAAATTTAAAATAGATGAACGCCACAAAAAAGAGGATGCCCGCAGTTTCGGATCCTCGCAATCAAACAACACTTTTATCCACGTTAAAAGTAAATTTCTCCTACCTTTTCAGGCATGTTGCAGGAAGTGTCGCAAGTCCTTTACACATGTTGGGATTTTAAAGATCCAAAACCAGTCCTCTTGTTGCGAATGTCGACTGTGAAGCAACAGTGTGAGAGTTTTTACAGCAGTGTTCTCCGGTATTAGACAGCAGGCTGTGGGTGTCTCCACCCCCAGCAGTGGTTTTATAGCTCCAGAGTGCACAATGACAGAAAACTGACCAATCACACCAGACGGGGGGAGAGAGGGGGAGAGGGAAAACAGACGGGGGAGGGAGAGAAATTGGGGAGGAAATTTACAGCAGATGGAAATGTATGTAACCAAAACAAAAGGTGTTTTCCACTGAGGCAGGCGTCGGGAGCACTTGAGGAATTGCTGAAGTCACTCCCGTGTGGAAAAAGAAGATCCAGGCATGGGAACAGGGGCAATTTGTGGGACAGTGTTATAAATATTTGTGACACTAAACTTGTACTAAATGACGTAATATTAATATAAGGACATACAGCAACATGTATGTGACTTTTGAATGACACGGCAGGTAAAACTTCATCAGAAGGAAATGAAACACCGTCTTTTTGCAAATATTAAACCTTTATTTGCTGTTTCTGCCTCAGTGTTCTCAACACATGAGCAATAAAGCTCATAGGTAATTCTTGCAGCCGCTGTAATAACAAAACTAATGCGTTCGCCATACTGTGCAAACAGAAAGTGAGTCAGCGCATTGGCCGATAGATCAGCCTGTGACCGTGGAAAGTCGCTGCCAATAAACCTCACAGAGGTTTTTCCAAAATGTTTGATACTTTCCTGTTTTCTGGCATTTTCTTGGACCCGACCACCAGCCTCAACATGCTGGACCTCAAACTACGCGCTTAATTGTTTTAAAACGAGCCTCAAATGACGCAGAACGTGCGATTAGACACAACAGATCCTTGTTTTGTCCTCCTGGGGCTCCCTTACCACCATCTGCAGTTTATTTGACGTTTGCAGCTGTGAGTAGCTGCGTGGCGTTACATTAGTTTGTTGTACAGTAATGGGACGCAGCTCATATGCTGCAGCAGCCGTGCAATGTCGTGCAACGTGCATGTACAGTACGTACAGTACATGTTCTGATCTAATCAGGCTGAATAACGATAATGAACTTGGTCAAACAAAGATGGATTCTGCAGTAAAATGAACAGACTGAGGCACAGAAGTCTTTTTTTAGTTGCTGCTGAGCAACAGTTAGAGGCAATCCAAATGTCCAGAGCCACAGATCCACAAAGTCCAGCCATCTGGAAGAAGTCTGAAGGGTCCTCTGGCAGAATCTCCTCCTACTCTTTCTCAAAACATCACAGCGTGATTGAAACCTGTTCTGACCTCAGCGGCTTAAACCAGGATTGTCGTCCGTCCTCAGGCCAGCTCAACAACACGGCGAGACCTCTCTCAGGGCTCGTCTTGTGATTCTTGAGGTGGCATCAGTTTGTTTTGCATCTCGACAGGACTGCCCAACATAAGACTAGCTGAATGATCAAGGGCATTAACACAGCGAGGTCTGTGTTTAAGAATCAGGCTTTGGGGCAACGCATATAAATCAAGTAGAACTATGTGGGCTGTAGTCCTGAAGGTCTAACAAATGTCCAGTGCTTAGCCCTCCTCCATGAAACGTTTGTTTCCAAAGCTGTGTGAGGAAACAATCAAAAGTACTTTGGAAATTAGAAAGAAGACAGAAGCATGTTAGAGTGTTATTGCCCTACTTACTCATTTAAACATGATACTAAAGGGGTACCCAGTGCACTGAAAGTGGATAACAAGGGTTCCTCAGAAAGCATCCTTTGCGATGCTTTGCAATGTTAATGTCACCTGCAAATTTGCTACTGGGGCTAAAATCGTGGGGAACCTTTGGGTCTTGGATCTAAACTTTCACATGAATTCAAGGTTTAAAATGATGCATCTTTGCCCCATTAGACGTATATATACACAGGAGACTTTAATATGCATGTTAGATGGTGACATGCTGTCATGGGTGAAGTCGGGGTGGATGGTCAGCTGCGCAAACTGTGTGACGTTTACACTCGAGAATGCTGTCCACATCCTGTCGCCCACCAACAGTCAAAACTGGGCCCTTTTAACCATTTCCTGTTCGCCGCCATGGTGGCAGATCAGGAAATGCACCCAATTATGAATTAATGCACGATGAAAGTACCATTAAACATTAAAATCACACTGCTCTCACTGTCTATAACGCACATACTGTGTAGTTGCATCCTTGTCTGTGATGCATTCACTTCCACAGCAGCTCAGCAACACTGTCAGGAGAATGACTAACCTGCATGCTGGAGAAGTCTTTTTGGGTTTGGTTCTTTGTTTTCAGCAAGAATGAAATATTGAACAGATAACTGAAACCTAACACCACATTATTGTTTTCATCAGACAGCACCTGAGGTGTGTACCGAGTTCATAATCCCCTGTCTCTTCTTTAGAAAGAGTGGAGCGAGTGTGAAGCCTCTCGGAGACAAGGCGTGCTGATTGCTTTGATCTGCTCCCTCATCTCGCGCTGATTCAACATCCACAGCCTCACTCCTGGGTAACAAACACACTAGATCAAGCTGTGGACGACTAGATGCAGGTTCAAACTCTTGAGGATATCTGTCCGATAAATGCGTGCGTGAAAATAAGCGGCGCGACCTCTTCTTCTTCTCTCCGTCTCCACGTTTTAGACATGACCTCATATCTAAATCCGCAGCCCTGCACTGTTTTTTCCTTTATCTGATGCCTAAAAGCCTGCATTCTTTTCTCGAAGTGATCTGAGAGCAGCTGAAGCAGAAACGTACCTGTATCTGCATCTGATTTGTAGCAAACATATGCAGGCATTTAAAGCGTGGAGGGCCGCCAAAGGTTTCCCTTTTAAAGAAAGAAGGAATTCAAGCAGCGTGGCCCTGTTATCTACTGACAAGTGTTTTTACACCGTTTGTGATGCACTGTTATATAAAAAAAAATAACTCTGCATGCAAAATAGAACTAAGACCACCCTGAATTATAATAATAATTATAACTTTATCTGTAGAGAGTTCAAAGTGCTGCACAAAGAAGAGTAACTAGCATACAGCTAATTAAGAATAGGACGAAGATAAAATAATAAGAGTATGAAATAAACAAAATGGCATCGGTTAAAGACCAATAAAATAAGTAGGCAGCTCAAAAGCAGACTCTGAATCAGACAGCCTGATTTCTTCTGGCAAGTTGTTGCAGCGCCTCGGAGCTCTGACCACAAAGGCTCCATCCCCTTTGGTTTTCAGCCTGGACCCTGGCACAGACAGAAGACTGCTGCCCGAGGATCTCAGACTGCGCACGGGCTCATTGAAAGTTCTGCAGTGCTTTAAAAGTCAGCAGTGATATCTTAAAATCAACCGTGAAACACACAGGGAGCCATTGCAAAGAAGCCAAAAGAGGTGTTAAATGCTCAGCCTTCTTAGTTTAGGTTTAAATCCGAGCAGCTAAGTTCTGTAGAAACATGAAGAAACATCCAACAACTCATTTAACAACTCAACATGAATGCTTCTTCGAATGTCGTTGACATCATTTTAACTGGACGGTTCTGTAAATGCATCTAGAAAGTAAGATGGTTCAGACACAGTGCAGAAGGAAAACATGAACATCATGAACAGGAGCACGAACAGTTTCCTCTCTGGTCTCCTGCGTGGCCTCTTCACGCGACGCTCATCCTTGCTACTTTCAAAGTCGTGCTGAGTGCCATGTGCACATGAATATAGATGAATCTAGCATAAATTCGATTTTGTGACCGTTTCACGAAGTGCTGCGATAACCGATCTGGACCATCTGCTCTGCCTAACGTACGCTGATGTTTCTGCTTTGTGCAAGATTTGATCGGCTAACTGTGGAAACAATAATAGTCGTAATATTCAAATGATTGGAAATCAAATTAATGAAAGACTAGGAGCAATCATGAAGCAAACAAACATCAATTTCTCAAAGAGAACACGGGACAGGTGATTTGCAGGGCAGACATGTGCGCTGCAGCAGACTGAAGTTGGACTTCAAAGGTTTAATAGCTCTATTTGTTTCCTGCCAACGAGGGGTTGATTATGAATTTGAACTTGTAATCTCCTGTTGCTCCCCGACAGCTCGTCCAGACAGCAGGATGTGATTAAAGCACCAGAGGCCGGACTTGCACAGCAGCAAGGTGATGATGGCTCCGTGTGCTCCTCGAGGCACACGCACACATTGAGCCTGAGCAACCGGCCCCGTCTCTCAACGGGGCTTTTCAGACCAGACAGCATCTCAGCAGGTGCTGCAGCAGCTGCGCCCAGATCAGATCCAAGTGCCGGGTTAAACCTGTTGATGGACGGAGACAAACGCATATAAAAACACCACAAACTGGGCAGAACCAAGATTTTCCAGATTAAAGTGAAACTACAGGAGCACGTTTTACCCCCAGTAGCATTATGTTTTGAAGCCTCTAACACACCAGATCAGCTGCTGTGGCTTTAGTTCTTGCAGTGTGTCCAGCGCCGTCTGCACCAGTCGGACCCCCGACCTTTTGATTGATTGTGCATGTTGAATCTGCAGTCGAGGCCGTCAAAGAGATCACTCTGATTGGCTGCGCAGCTGAGGAGTTCAGGAAAGCCCCTCGAGCCTGTTGCAGTAGCATCCATCATTTCCCCCATTTAGAGCACTTATTCTTCACCTATTTCTTCTGGAACCAAAACCGAGGGACGAGAACATGGTGAGCACACACTCCTTTGTTAAGAATTTGTGTATCCACAGTCCTGGTTCCAGTTTCCCTTTTGCTACCTCAGCCTGCTTGTAAGGAGAGTTATTTCCTCTCACACAGGCACAAAATGAGCATGCTAGCTGCCCGCGGCTGCAGTCTCTGCCACTTTTCTTCTAAAACTCAATGCACAAAGTACAGGATTAGCATAATTAAAAGCATGAAGGTGTTAGCCGATGTGGGCGGTGATGCATTTCCCCTAGTCAACACAAATTAAGCATGTTCAGTGTCTGAGGAGACTCCGCGTCTACGGGAGGAGGAGTCAAAGTCTGAGCTTACAGAGAAATGTTTGTCCACACTTCTCAACACACCCTCAGGGCTGCTGATCTCAACAAAGTGGAATTTCATGGCGCGACACTCCTTCGGTGCCCCTAGGTGAAAAAGGACACACTGACCCAAAAAGTCCTCAATCTTAAACGACGAAATAGGTCAGTTGCCTCCAAAATTACCCACATGAATGCCCCCAAAACTGATTAATGTCTCAATCTGTCAACCCAATAATCAAGTTGTAGTTACATTAAACCATTTGATTAAGGTTGTGGAGAGACTTTTTAAAAGAAACCAACGTAGAGGTCACTTGATGGGAGAATGAAGGTCATTTTAGCCTTTGATTGTTGCAGGCAACAGTGTTAATCACTCCAACTAATCTCTCTGTCAATTAGTTTTTCTGTTTCACAGTCCTAGATTTGTTGTTATTGCGCTGCCCGTGGGTTGATCTCGTGAACGTCCTTGTCGGTGGGTCATGAGAATTAGCCCCCTGTGTTGACGGTGTCCATACATACCGCAGATTCAGGGCAGAAATCTCTCTTTTCCGTTTTGCACATGACGTTTTCAGGACGTCATGTTGCCAAAGCAAAACGTTTCAGCCTTCCCTGTGAGCTTTGTTTTGACCAAAACAAGACAGCGGAGTGAGATTAGCAGCCCCGCGAATTATTTCAGGCAACCTGCGATCATCAGAGTGTAAACGCGCGTGGGTGTGGCTCACATTACATTTACAATTTCAGTGATGGCTCCAAAGGTCGGCGGGAGCGGAGGCGGCACCGGAGCGGTGCATATGGAGCCTCATAAACCACCTGAAGTGACAGGGAATGGCCTCCATAAAGTGGCTTCGGCTCTGTAAATTATCCCACTCACGCCTGATCTCACAGATCCTCAGACGAGGGGCAGCAGAGCCCTCCATAAGCCGACCTCCCTCCCATGACCTAGGTGGAGGACGGTTAACGAAGGATAATTGCGTATTTCGTACGGTCAAGAGCTGCATCTGTCATCACGAGAGACGCTCGGCGCGGCGGGTA
Source organism: Datnioides undecimradiatus (assembly GCA_008933995.1). NCBI lineage: Eukaryota > Metazoa > Chordata > Actinopteri > Lobotiformes > Datnioididae > Datnioides > Datnioides undecimradiatus. Next base: position 22,625,899 of record WARS01000029.1, read on the forward strand.
AACCTGGATGTGGAAATGAAAGGGGTCTGACGCTCTGACATCACTGCGACTTGGTCCGCTCCTTTTACAATAGGCTCCTTGCAGCGTATTCCAGTTCACACACGGGTCCGTATTACAGTTTTCATAGCAACACTGAATATATTATTACAGAAATAATAAAATTTGGGATATGAGACTCTATCTGAACAGCGTATGTAGAGGACACGACCTTAAACTTGCAGTTGCAGAGCGGGACACACTTCGTCATCCCCCTCACTGCCTCGGGATGATACCTTATCAATGACAGCATGGTCAGAGGACGATGTGGGGGAGAGAAATAAGGGCTGAGGCGCAACGATTCTTATTTTCAGGTGATTGTACACCAATGACATCATGAATATCATCATCATCATAAACATTAGATTCCATTTCGACCTCTGACTGATGTCACTATCGCACTTGGTTGAACCCAAAACCATGATCTTACCCAAAACCCAACCAATCCGCTACCATTTCGCAAAGCTGACCACATGTTTATCACCGTCACCGTGACAACAAAGTCACCCTGCCACGTCATTTCCTGCATGTCTGAATTCTCCAGATAGAGTGTGTATTTTTGGAACAAAGGGCCGTCAAGGCTGTGGGCGTTTGTTCTCGGGATAACAGGCTTTGAGGCTATTGGGGTTTCTCAATGATAGACCACTGGAATAAATGGCAGTCCTCCTTTTCCTCTGCTTCCTCTGATCCATCTGTTCTTGTTTTCTAACACCGTATGGTTTTGTATAAAGTTGCTCAGTCTCTGAAACTGAAGGCGGACTTCTGACGTATTCACCCTCGCACCACGCCGCCTCCTTCAGCCCAAACCTTACACGTATAAGACCGAACTAGAAGCGGTTGTTTTATGAAAAATGCCACAGCTGGTAACTTCGAGGAGGCCCGTCTGGCATGACGCTTCAAACACCGGCTGGCTCCAATAATAAATAGTCGCTCAGGGATTACTGTAAAGGCAGCTTTCATTATGCGCCCTCAGCCGTGGCAATTAGCATAACGAACCCAAACAAAGACTTTTTCAAGCTTCACTTAAATGACCCTTAGCAGGGAACTTGTTGTGCTAGTGCAGGAGGAGGAGGAGACGGAGTAACTGTTGTGATTGTTTAAGTGTCGTCTGTAAACCAGTCATGACGGGCCATAATGAGCTGTGATGGGGCTACGTGAGGAACAGCATGCAGGTCACGATACCTATCAGTTGTTAAGCTGTTGTTAAGTGGTAGTGTTCACAGCTTTGATCTGACACGCGGAAGCAACGCGACGATGGATGTATCGTCGAGTGATGTGTGTGCTTGCGCATGCTTAAATCAGTGTTTCTGTCTATGCGCATGCTGCGGTGTCAGTTTGGAGCAGGACTGGCTGCGTGAAACCTGTACGAGCCCTGTTTTGTGTGTATTTACGCGTCTGTGCAGGGACACTAAGTGCTCTCCCCAGTGTTTCGTCTGCTTGTCTACAAGTCATGCACACCTGGCTTAATGGGAGCAACCCGGACAAACGACGTGACGCTGACAGATCAACGCACACTTGTTGTGGCTTGATGCTTAAATTAAAGTGTCAACGTCAGCCCCGGTAAGGCTGTCAGAGTTACAACAAACCAGGTAGCTGATCAGATGTTGTCACCACCTTCCACTAAAATAGGTAAATTAAAAATAAAAGATTTGTGTGACTGAACCCGCGCTTTACATATATCATGATAAAGTCATAACCACCATAACCATTAGTATCGTGCAACATTTACTGTATTGCACAAATGTAAACTGCCTGTAGAATAAACCCCGACCTGCCAGTTGCAGTTTACTGGTTCATAAAGCAGACACACACACAACATGTCTATAAATATCATTACGTCTGTGGTTATGGTCATATAAACACTGTTACTGTTACAATCTGAGTCAGCTCGACCACAGTCCCCTCTAGAGACGATCTTTAAAACTGCAAGTCTGCAGGCGGCCTGTGTGTGTGTGTGTGTGTGTGTGTGTGAACGGCGGCTCGTCTGGCCATAGCCACAGCTGTTGTCCTGGACAATGGTCTGTGTAATAACAAACATCTGAGTCTCTCATATGACGGGGAGAAATGGGGAACCTCTGCTCATTGTGATAATGTCAGAGTGCATATGGTTTATTACACATCCGACATGTTTTTAATATCAGTAGACAGCCTGACAGACCTTGTATTTCTGCTTTTCAGTGTAATCTATCAGCAGTAAATATCACCAGGGTTCCTGGAAGACTGATGGTGCACTACGGCTGTGTTGTTGTTGTTGTTGTTTGCAGTGTGGTTTTTCATCAAGCTAACCCGGTGATACACATATTAGCGTTTAGTGAAAGTTCTGTGTGTTTGCACGTCTTAAATAATCAACATTTATTCTCTTTAATGTGCATTTTTCTGTAAAATGGCAACAGCATAACTCCCAAAGACAGTATGAAGGAGAGGAATTTTAAGATATTAATGATGCACAAATAGAAATAAAGGTGGTACAGATCAATTACTCTGTGCTCTGTGCTGCCACGTTGCTGCAGGAATATTAGCCCAGATAGCCACTTTAGCTGAGACGAGCTTGATGTTTACATGATGCTGATGTACCTCTGTCTGGTTCCTGGCTACATTTCATTTAAAATTGAAGTTTTTCAGTTAACAGAAACCAGGCACACACAAGTCAGTCAGTAAGGCCAGCTAACACCAGGAAGTGAAGCTGCAGTTTGTCAAAGGCTAAAAGGACTAGCCACACGACAGCTAGCACTTGTTAGCTTGATCACTATGTTAAGTCAAGATATACCTTCTTATTTATACTTATTCGCCTGCTTCTCTTGCCTCTTTGGTAAAACCAGTCATATTTATTTTATTCTGTGTTATTTATTGATTGTTTTAGCAGAAGCAGCGAACATTTATTAACATTTCAAGGGTTTGCACATCAGTGTAAATGTGCTGGGGTTGGCTAATGAGCTAATGTTTATCTGTATCCCCTGGGGTATTCAAAAGTGGTTGGTTGCAGCATTGCAAATGTGCATTGAATAATAAGTGGGAATTAGAGATTTGCACAGAATCACCGCGTGATACTGTAAACACAGGAAATGTGCAAGCAAAGTCAGAGAGGCCTACTGGCTACCAGCCTCGACTCACGCTGCGATCACAGAGCCCTGATTGGGCTGCATTTACTCATTCATTCAAGTGAAAATCCTTTAAATACAAATGGTTTATAATCAGACAGTTGTTTCCTGTTAATTATCTTTACTCAGATAGTGATTGTTAATGGACTGACCCACTTAAAAAGATCCATTTCAACAACATAATATGTTCTGTGTATCCTGCTCAAAACTAATTTCTGTCATTCATCATTTTGGCATTGAAAAGCTGTAAAATGTGTTTGCTAATGTGTTAACCGTCCTGTGTGTGTGCATGTGCACGCATCAGGGCGTGTGTCCATTAGCCAGTCACGAGGTGTGTAATTTGGGGCATTAGGGTGCAGCCAGTGATGCTGTCTCCTTTAGTCTGTCATGGAAAATTGTAATGCAGGCCATTTGCCTCTAAACTGTTGTTCAACCTCACACTCAAACAGCAGTGCGGGATTAATTTGGGACATAAAACACCCCAAACAAAGTTGAGCCACAAAATGAAAACTGTTTCTGTCCTGCATAAATCAGCCCACGTTTCTTGTTTTGATTGCTATGTTTCTTAAAAACACTGTGTTTAAGACCCTCTCTGCAGAAAATGGCTTTTTTTTTTTGCATTTAAATGTCTGCTTTCTACATAATAATTCGATGTCAGCATGCAATTTCAAAATGCATTTTCTTCCATGTGCACACCTAATCCAAACAAGAGTGGCTCAGTGGTGTAATTCAACTGTTTTAAGTCAACAAGTGAATTTTGCCATCCCCCATGAATTATTCAGGCCCTCCCTGGCAGACCCGTAACAGCATGTACTGTTCTCTCCCTTCAGGGTTCATTAAAATCAGGCCAGCGTTGTAGCAGCTACATCCTTTAAAGGTAATTCAATAGAGAACCGTGTGGCAGGAACCTGCAGCCGCTCTGCTTTTTATGGGTTGAAATGTCCGGCGGTGAAAGAAGCACTCGAATCAAGCCTTGATTAAAAGTACCTCCATGAGAGCTGAAACAACACGCTCCAGAGCAAGACACTGCCCTACATTTAAATATACAGGTATCTGTCATAACATGCACTTAAGTGGCTAAGATATAAGTATATAATATGAGTAATGGCTTCTGTCAGAGATCACTGTTAACATGTTAAAGGTGCATTGTTCAATGCTTGTCCACTAGGGGGCAAACCGACTCCACAACAAGCCTGGAGATGCACAGCTGCAACATCACGAAGTCTTGTTGTGGTTTGGGGGGATTCAGTTAGTTGTTTCCTGTTTTCTTCTTCTTCTTCTTCTTCTTCTTCACGTTTCCCCGTTTACTTCACTTCCTGTCCTTGTGTTTTCCCTCCATTTGTGATCTTGCCTGCTCATCCTGATTGGTTTCACCTTTGTCTCCTTCCCTCTGTCAGTCCATTATTGTGAGGAGTGCTTTTGCCCACCTCCTCATGTTTCCACAGGTTTTCTTGCATTTTTGTTTTTATTTTCTCTTTTCTTTCCTGTTTTCCATGTTTTTTTTTTCTTTTTATATGCTCACTTATGTACACATTTGCCTTTTTGACTACCTTGCATGGAGCAACGTGACCATGCCGTGAGGTTTGTGTTGTATATTGTTTCATTAAATCATCGCTGCAGTGCACCTGCTCTGCCTCCAGTGTCTGCTCCTGGGCTCCACCTCGCCCTCTTGTTTCCTTTTTGGCACAAACTCTGATAAATATGTTTGGAAATAGTTGCTTTATTACATTCAGCAGACACAGAACAACATTAGCATTCAGTCTAGTATTTACTTTTAGCTTTGGTCTGACTCAAACAGCTGCACGCTGGTTGATGAGACTTCAACTTTACAGTCAAACCAAACAAAAAACCTAAAACGTTTTTCATGGTTCTTGAAGCAGTTTCAAGTCTTTTAAACCAATTGCAGCTATTTTAATGAACATCTATTGTTGATTATACGGTGTTAATAAGCCTGTATTGATATTAAACCATGACATAAATGCAATATGTTCCTTTGCCCCTTCAAGCACATCTGGCCGTACTTCAACCAGCAGAACGTTGCTGATTGGTAAGTTGACATTATCATATTAATCCTCCACCAAAACAATCAAAGAAGAACATCTTATGTAATACCCATAAGAGTTTTGTGTGTGTGTGTGTGTGTGTGTCGGGGATGGTCCTGACATAGTGTATAGAGCAGTCAGTGAACTGTGCTGCATCTCCTTGAGGGAGAACCAGCCCACCAGCGCAGTGAACACTTGATCCCAGAGGGTCAGCACAGAGCGGCGATGGGAAACAGCAGCAAATGCAGATTAATGTACAGCTCAGTTTAACAAAATAAACCCCGCGGCATCCATTCCTTCTCTCTGCACTGTTAAACATAAGCATTGGGGGGAAACCTCCTCTTGATGTACAGGTGTCTGCTCAAAACGCAGCGTTGCCATAGCAACAGCAGAGATGCTCACACTTCTCTGGTTTAGCTTGGGTTGAACTGCGTGCAAATGAGACATAACCTCACTATTTCTAGATATTTATATATATATATATAATTTAAATGTTACAGTATACCTCTCAGAGTCCTGATATAGAAATAATAGTTGTTCTTTACTTTATCACCTTGTCCAGTATTGCCTCTAAAAAGGTCACGTCATCTTCAGGAGGAGTGGACACAGCTGATTTGTAGACTGCAGCGTGTCTGATCACACGTAGATTTAACTGAAATGCTACAATATGACTCCAAATTATGATTATTTGAGAAGGATCCAGCCCTGTCTTCCTTTACCAGATTACGACAATGCACACAGCGTATCAGGATCTGTGTGGTCTTTGTCATTTGTGGTGCTGATTTCATCGGTTTGTTTCATGATGTACAGTCGAAGGAACTTTCAAAGGAAAGAGTTCAAACACTTCTGGGCAGTCGGCCCAGAGGACGTGATGACAGGCCGAAGTATTCATCTTCTCAGTTCTGCACCACACTCTTTTGGTTTTTACATACTCCCCCACAGCGGGACCTGAAAGTCAGATGAGAAACCGTCTCTGAGTCACGACCCTCTGGCCAGAGCAGCAATTGTTCATCGCCCCCCCCCCGGTAACTCTTTCCTTGTTCTCTCGCGCTGGTTCCTGCCCTCTGATATGAATCACTCCGTAAATCAACCGATCGGTGACGTCAGAGATCTGTCTCCGCTCTGCTGTGGATGTTCTGAATGCGCGAGGTGACGACCCGTGGTCACTGATGCATGTACAGAGGAATGATGTCATATTTGGTCATGATTGTCTGTATAACTGTACATATGCATATACTGTGCACATATATATATATATTTGACATGTATATTCTGTGTTTCTCCTGACGTTTTCAGTTTAAATAGCTGTTTTCTTACATGCACCAACACAATGATGAATTCTGAAATTACCATTTGCAGCTCAATGGAGCCTCATTAGCTTCCCCCGCACACTTGTAAGCAGCTCTAAGTGTGAGTTGAAGTGTCAGTTGATGGACCACCATTGCAAAATACTGCAGCACCACCTTGTGTCTGTTATGAGACAGTTCTCAGGGGTTTACTCTGAGTGCACACGCACCATATTTCCAGGAACTAATGTTCAGCCTTATCTTTACGTCCTTGTTTGACATCAGTATTATATGCATGTTCGTAAACAGGATCTCCTCCGGATGATGCATGCACAGGCCACACAGTATGTCTTCTTTTATTCTCACTTCATTTCTTTGTCTGGAAAAGATAAAACAGCAAAAAGGAACAGAGGCGGTTGCTGTTGTACCTCCGAGCGCCTAAGTGCTCTTTGCCCTTTTACAGCCTGGAAAATGTCACATCAGGCGTGCAGTTGGACATCTTGAACGTCCTCTCCGCTCTGTCTCATCACCAGAGAGAAGAACACTGTTGATGGATGACAAACGAGCAACTTGCTGTTCTTGGGTTTTAATGCTTTGGGAGGAAAAACTGGGAATGTTGCCTAAATCAAGAGATTGTGCAGACGTAACATGTCGGTCTCACCTCAGATGTCAATGTCGTAATGTTATCATGTTAATGTTAGCACAGGTGCCCAACGTCCTTATTAGCTTAAATGTCTGGATCCCACATATAGAAAAGCACCCTGTGTGCACCATATGCAATGTAATGACACTAAACAACTGTATTTACAGGCCAAAAAGCACATTAGCGTCGGGTGGAATGCACCTTTAGCATCCTAATGCTAGCATGATAGCTAACGCTAAGAGAACAAGAACTCCAGCAGTATCCTCTCATGTGCACGAGGGAATTTCTAGCCTTTTGGAAACTAAAATACAAATATCGGAAAACTACAAGCTGAGCAGGATCGTCTGGGGCGCCATGAACGTCTGTAACATTCAGAGTATGGTACGCTTTATACTACTGGATGAAATATTTTGCCTTTGGACTAATGGACCAAACTGTTAAACCAACAGATCGACCATCAAACACTAGCATGACTCAAAATGAACCCTAATCCCTCACGTAAACCTCATCTGTGCAGGGTGGAGGTGCCCCGTTTGCGTTTTCACCCCTGACCTATAAAAGGCTGTGTGTTCAGCCTGCGTGCTCTGCGTCAGAGGCAACTAACACGTCATATTAATAAAATTCTTGAATTTGAGTTTTTGCTTCATTAAAGCCACAAAGTCATAAACATTTTTGGAGTTTTTCCACCATTAGATGAGAAACTTTAACGCCCTTTTCGGTGAAAACACGGAGTTTGTTCTCAGGTTTCAACCTTTGTGGCTGTGGATTCAGATGCTCGTGGCTTGAAAAAGATGGGAACTCTGATCCACTTTAAACTGAATTAGTAAAATTTGATTTGGGGCACGCTTGGCACACAATATATCCTTGCAAAACTCAAATATTTATAGTCCTCTTTCCTCTTGCAGCTTGAATTAGAACAGTGTCATGTTTGTTTTTGTCTGATACAAAACAGCATCTCGGACCAACAGCTCAAATAAAGGTCAGCCTGTACATTTCATTCAGTCTGTGATCTTCTTCTGTAATCTTTTGCATCAGAGCTAATGTTTGGAACATATAATTTGCATGCATCCGCCATCAGACGCTCCAGTCTCCATTATAATCCCTGCCAGACCTGCTGCATCTGTGCTTTCTCATCAATTTCAAGCACTTAATGCAGTTTGGTATGTATGAGCGTCCATGTCCCAGTGATTCTGTGTCTTACGTAAGTGTACCTGATTGAATTGCAACACGCGCAGCTGCACACAAGTATCGATTTTTAGCCTGGTGAGTCCATGGTGTGTTTGTTTTGTGATGACAAAGGTCACATGTTTCACTGTCTCTGCAGCAACTGCAAGTGCAGCAAGTTTTCGGGCCTCACGTCTCCCTGTGAGGACCGAAAACTATGGAAGAGGTCTGGGGTCAAAGTTCAGGAATGCGCTGAAGGCCCATTCGGCTTTTATCCACTCCGTTTGATCCCCACGGCCTCTGATAAACACCAGCAGACTGGAGCTTTGATCAACTCATTTGCGAAACAGACTGTTGACACAAACCCTGGTTACCATTCAGTGGTGTCACTGTTCTTCTTCCAGAATCTGTTCTTGGCTGCAAAATCAGCACTGATGGGTAGTTACAGTTACAAAGTGTGTGGTTAATGCAGGGAAACACTGTGGTCACGGTGAACGTCTCATCACCTGTCGCCCAGTCAGGCCCCACATGACATACAGGCAGGACATACAGCGAGCACCTGGTGACCTGTGAGGGCGTGCAAGCTCATTTTTGCCAGTATAATCAAACAAAACAAACAAAAACGCCATTTTTAAAGTGAAACATCTAACTTGATCTATGATTTAATTAGGATGCCAAAGGTGCATCGGTCTTCTGCCCTGTGATAACTCTTCTGTGGGCAGGTTTCTTCAGTGGCTAACGAGTTTTTAAGTGACATGCTGATTAACTCACTTGGCGGTAGCAGCCTGCTAACCTCAGTTAGCTACTACAGATATTGTTCTTGTTCAGAGCATCAGTGCTATCATCAGTGCATGGATGCGTCATATGCTGGCAAATTATTTGGAGGTGATTGTTTATGTTCATATTCAGTCATGACTCATTTCCCCCTGATAGTAAATAAGCCGCTTCGCTGAGAAAACTCATTAGCAAATCGCGGCGCTGCCCTTGAAGAAACCCGCCCACGTGAGAGGTTCGGGCCAGGGGCGCAAACAGAAAGCCGGGCATCGCATACGAGAAAGTTGGCAGCGCAGCAGCAGAGCCGAGAGTGGGCGCGCAGGACCGACGGTTTGCACAGTTCCAGGGTTGATCTGTTTGCACGTTTTTACTTTTGAGATGACATCCGGTGAGTTTTATTTGAGAGATGCACAACGTATCGTAACCTTCATTCATCCGGTCAGTGGAAAGTCTGCTGTCTGCTGTGCTGTGATGTAATCAAGGCCCAGATGGGACAATCAATGCTGACCTGCTTTAGTTGGCTGGAGCAGTAGCTAGCTGCAGCGTGAGCAGGTTACGCCTAAACTTTAGGATTTAGACTGCAAGGATTAAAATTCACAACTGTGGGTAGATCAGGTGACCTCCAGCCCTCCGAGCCCAGAGAGGAGACTCATTATTTGCTGACTGATGAACATTATGCAAGTGCGTACAGTAGCTGATTGGTTGGCAGAAAGATCAACTGATGCAGCATTCCTAGACACGAGCGTGTGTTTTCAGAGGGGCTGGGGGTCAATGGTTATGTTTACCTGCGATGACAGGAGCAGCAGTAGTTTGTTAGTGTATGTGTGTGTGTGTGTGTGTGTGTGTGAGAGTCAGAGTGAGTGGGTGTGCCCACAGTAAACAGCAGTATATAAAAGGCCACCCTATCCCTCTCTGGGCACCTCTCCTGCCAGCCTGTGTGTGAGTGAGTGTGTGAGACAGACAGACAGACAGACAGACAGACAGAGTCAACCCGGGCGTTCACCATGAAGCACTGTGTGCTGCTGTCGCTGCTGTTGGCGTTGGGGTGCGTCCGCGGCGCACCCGTGGAGCCTGCTGGCATGGAGCAGGGGTCCTGTGACGACCCACTGGCGATGGGCGCCGCAGAAGTGGCTCTCACCAAGATCAACGAGGACCGGCAGGAGGGCTACATCTTCACGCTGCAACGCCTGGCCAACGTCCACAAGATGAAGCATGTGAGTCACATGACAAGCAGCTAATTAAATATTATTATTTCCTTATAGCATAAGTGACATTTATTCATTTGTTGACACATTAAGACAATTATTTATCAGAGAAATGTCCATTTTCCACAAACTGGGTGGGAAAAGTGCAAAACGTAGTAGGTTAAAGTTGAGCAAAGTGTAATTTAACAAGCAAATAACGTTTCCACCTACGAGTGAGGGCTTTAGATTAAAGAGGACGTGCTGAAATCCTGTCATACATTTCTTTATATATATATAAGTTACTCAAATATGAAAAAAGACAGGTTTGTCTTTAAACTTGAGCTAACACATCCACACCAGCTGTGTGAACCTGTGCAGTTTGCATTAAACTAGAGTTTAACGGGCAGGTTAAATCCGAGGTTTTGCAGCTTTAGGGGCGGTCTGACCCTGCAAAGCACCCGCAAAGAAAGCAAGAAGCTAATGATCAGTGCATCAGAAAGCAAAGACGAGGACAGTTCATTCATAAGATTGGATTAACAGAAAGTACAATAGCGGAAGGATCTGTAGCGACTGTGGGTACAAAGGATTAATGATAGTGTATCAGTTGTCATGGAAACGTCAGAGACTGATAGTGAAACCGACTTTTTAGGCCGTTTGTCATGTGAATCATCACACAATCAGATGCAGCGATCATTTCCGTCAGGGATGTCAGTGAGTGTAATTGCAGCTAATGGGTGTGTGTGTGTGTGTGTGTGTGTGTGTGTGTGTGTGTGTGTGTGCGTGTGTGTGTGTCCGTCTCTCACAGGGAGCCACCGGCATCGTTTTCTATCTGACTCTGGACGTTGTCGAGACCAACTGCAGCGTTGTGAGCAAGAAGGACTGGAAGACCTGCAAGGCTCGCCCCACCTTCAACACACCGGTCAGACCACGCACGCATGCACGCTCCTGCACGTTTATGCACATGCATGCGCACGGTGTCGCACTAAGTCTTGCATTTTCTCATAATTACACAGTATATTTAATTACAGTACATTTAAAATGTAAAGCAACGTGTCCCACTGCAGTAATATGATGAGTATTAAGCTCTTAAATTACGAGATAACTATCAGAAAGACACGTTTGTTGACAGTAATATAATTAAAATGTAAATATAAATAAAGTCCTCTTTGTTTGTGTGTGTGATGTGAACTAAACCCTTTGCCTCTTGTTAATGCATTGATCTTTGCAGGTGTATGGACAGTGCAAAGTTGCCTTATACAGCAATACGGTGCACAGAGTGATGCGTCTCTACAAATACGACTGCGTTATCAGACCAGGTAAAAACAGATAAATAAATAAATAACAACAAACACCGATGATACAGTAAATACAAGAACTGTTGATTTTTGATACGAAAGCCGCCTTTCTCCTCTCCGCTCAGCTCCTGCAGCGAAGGTGGCCGCGCTCTGCCCCGACTGTCCGAGCCACATCGCCCTGGACAACGCTGAGGTTCAGAAGGCCGTGTCCCTCTCGCTGGCGAAGTTCAACGCGGACAGCGGACTGGCCAATCGTTTTGCTCTGGTCAAAGTCACCCGCGCTACCGCCGGGGTACGTCTACCACATGCGCAAAACAGTAACAGCGATGCAGAGAATGTGGCGACTGATGCAGAATTTATATGTAACGGCAATGTAACGGATTAAAAGCATAAGTTAGATTACAAGCAAACAGACAAACAGTAATTAAAGGTACAGAGAATAAAAACAATAAAACTAATTAATATGATTGAACTGAAAAATGAATTAAAGGCAGTGGTAAACAGGTAGGTCTTCAGCTTGAGCTTTGACAGTATAGTCTCCGCTGTCTCCAGTCTTCTGGCTCTCCGGGCAGTTTGCTCCACATTCAACCTGCCCAGAAACTAGAGGCTGAGCTGGTGCGTCTGTAAGATTCGTAGTGAGTCAGGAGAGCTTCTAAACGTATTTTGGGCCCAAACTGTTCAGTGATTTTCAGAAAAGCAACAGAATTCAAACTTTATTCTGCAAGAAACTGGTAAAAATGCCCTTGTATGCCGAGCTCACTGGCTACTTGACAAACTCTTGATCGAAGTTTTCATCTACTTTGTCATTTGTACTCCGTTATCAATCATTTCCGTCTCTCCATGTGCGTCTCCAGATGGCCATGGCCATGTATTACAATGCAGACTACACCATCCAGGAGACCACCTGCCCCAAGGCCACAGAGGCAGCGACGGCTGACAAGTGCCCCCTCATGGACTGCGAGTTTGCGGTGAGTCCAGTCAAATTATTGTTTCGCTGTAGTTTTTAATGGTTTATCTTGATGTTGCATTAAGCCAGAGGTAGAAAAAACAACAAATGAACATGTTTATTTGTGCAAATACCGAATGCATGGACTGAAATAATCCAAAAATGACAGCCTGTTGTCAAAAACGACAATGTTCGCAAAGAAGGAACGACTGCACGGCCGATGTTATTGCGTGCTCTTGTGTAAAAGCATATGGTGGAGGTATTAAGTGTGCATGGTGGTGTCCCTGAGCCCCTGAGCCCTTGCTACACCCTCGCACCAAGTTTAATGAACACCATAATCCTGCAGACAAACAGACAAACAAACCAAACTGAGCCGTTTAACCAAAGTCCTCCCAAAGCATCCTCCTTGCTCTGGATCAGCGTGTTCTGGGTTCACACCAGTAAGCAAGTGTATTACAGCAAAGGATTACTCTGAAATTCAGTTTGTTTAAATATTAAACTCCAGTAAAGCCACGGGCGCAGCCACCCCTCCGCCCGCTCCTCTCTAACCCCCCGGTTCTCGTTCTCTCCTCAGCACAAAGGCTTCTGTAAGGCTTCCCTCTTCTACTCTCCCACTGGTGACGCCCAGACCAGTGTAGAGTGTGAGATCTACGAGCCCGAGGTAAGACTCACTCTGCCGAGATAAAACCCAAAGTGTCGCATTGATTTACTCGTTTTATTCTGTTTGTTGCAGTAAAAGGCAAAGGCACAAATGAATTGATCATTGTTTTAAATATACAAGAGTTTAGCGCATAAGAATCAACCTGTAGGCTAAAGCAGCTCTGTGCCACATTGATTTACGCATTTAAGGCCCCGGTGGAGTGTGACTCAGCTTCACAGCTCGTTCTGAAAGACTCAAACACTTACAGATTGATCTTGTTATGCAGCTGATGCCATTACTTTATGGTCTGGAATCAGCAGAAGTAACACGTTTCATAACTTTTACCCAGATAACCACATTTTTCTGTACCACACGTCGTGTGTTTTGTGACCTCCAGGCTGCTGAGAGAGAGAAGAAGCTGCACCTGCTGGGAGGAGAGACCGACCACAGCCACAACGACACGCTCACACACACCCACGACCACGACCACGCCCACGCTGTCGACCAGACACACACGCACGACCACGTGCACGACCACACCAAGAGCCACGCTCACCACGACAAAATGCTGACGCACGCCAACGACAGCGACCACCACCACACGCACGACCACCACGCCGGCAGCAGCCACAGGCACGCTCACGACCACTCCCACGACCACGGCCACGGGCACGACCACGTGCACGCTCACCACGCCAAGGCGCACAACCACAGCGGCGACTCGGCCAACCACCACCACGACTACAAGCATGCCGACGGCGCGCACACCCACGAGCACGACCACGAGCTGGCCCTGGACCACGACCACAAGCACGCTCACCTGCACGAGCACGAGCACCACCACCATCATCACGATCACGACCACGAGACCACAGCCCACGACGACCCGGAGGGCGCGGTGAGGATGCTGCCCGCCATGGATCAGCCCATGACGCTGCCTTCCTTCCCTGATGTCCCCGCCGGTGGCCCCGAGGTGGGAGTCGTTCTGCCCCTGAAGCCGGACCCCGAGATCCCCGGAGAGATGGAACCCACCATTGAGGCCTTCCCCACCTCAGTCTCGGCCGAATGCAAACCCCCAGTGGCAGGAACCTCCCTGGTGGAGCAGCTCTTCGCTGAGGATCCCTTGTTCCTACCTGCTCTTGCTGCGGCGGCTCGTTGAACTCTGTCGGGAGCTGAACAGATTTTAAAGAACTCACTCAAAGACACGGAGTGAAGTTTGGTGACAACAGGAACGCTGTGACACCCCGTCTGCTCCCCTGGGTCACTCCTCTGCACAATCCTGGTTCATCAACAGCACATAACACGTTATCTTATATTCCTGACCCTCACTTCAGCCACGTAATGACGGCTTAGAGTATCAAAAAACACATTTTCACCTGGAGGAACCATATTTAACGATAAAGATCTTCATATTCAGTTACTGTACCATCAAGCCAGCAAGCAAGAAACTTTTCTATGTTTGTAAATCGACTGTTGTTTTGGCTGTACAAAATAATAAACAATGCCACAAATACTCATCCAGCATCCTCCGTATTGTTTCAAACCCACCGTGGTGTGTTCACACGCTGCGGCCCTCCAACCAGCTCCCCCCGTGTTTCCTGTCACTCATCTGCTGCCGTCAAGCAAAAAGCCACGAAAATGATGTTTAAAGCTTGTGTTTGTGTGACGAGCAGGAGACAGATCACCCAAACAAGACACTATCATTAAAGAAGTGGCTCTTTTATTCATTTGACACCAGTTTCTGATGCACAAAATACATGACTCAATCTATTTTAACGACCTTTTCCTGATTAGATTAGATTAGACTTTATTCATTCCACAGTAAGAACAAAGAAAAATACTCAAGCACTTACACATGCAACATAAACACAAGGGAAGAAAAGTATAAATAAAAAATAAATAAAAAGTTTGTGATATGCAAATAGATAAATAAATAAATAAATAAATAAACAAATGCACATTCCCTTAAAACAGAAATAGCACTGCACATTAGAGAAAAAGATCCGGGTGGCAAACTGCAAATATGCACAAAGCATGCATATAATACAGATACTAATATATACATGTCTATATAGGTACACCTACATATATATGTTTATACGTATATATATACACATACATATACAGTCCTATTTGCGGTGCCTGTGTGACTGAGGTTTATAGATTATATCCATGTAGCAGTACGCAATGTTAATGCTGCATTTAAATCAGTTCACTGTGATCTTTATGTGTTGTGTCCAAGCATCGTTCTTGTGTCCGTGTACAGACTACAAAAGAAAATATGGCTATAGATGTAGAAATATAGAAAACGTTTGTAGATCTGCGACTGTGTGACAATTTGCATTCAGATTCAGATGATGCAAGGCAATTATGCCGATATTTAGACAGACATATATATATATATATATATTTTCAAAGTGCAGGAACCTTTAAAAGACATTGTGCAAGTGACTGGATGAAAGAGATTTGTTTGATTCCAGTCGAAGCTGGTCGGGTGTGACCTCTCTCTTTGCAGCTTTCGCACTGCAGACGCACAAACAGCAGCTGTAAACTAACTCGCCCACTCTGTGCACATTATCTGTGTGGACATTCATCGCTCACCTAAACTTTACACACTCAGCAAACATCTCTTATCTGCACTCAGCAGCCCCCGCGAACGGAAACTGCATTCCTGGTTAAACGCAACAGCGAAGAAAATAACATGTTTTTCACAAAAACGACTCGTCGTCTCATTTCCTGTTGCTGCTAAGTCAGTGTATGTGTAGGTAAACAGCTAACTGCGCTAGCACCAACAGGAAGCTGCGTTTTGAGTTATATTTCTGGACTCCTAATAATTTAACAAAGTGGATAATTGGAGCTGAGCTAATTGGAGGAAGCTAAACGAGGCTCTGTGGAATTTCTGGCCTCATTTTCATCGATGTCAGAGTCACATCGAAGAACTTAAACTCGATGTAATGTATGTGTGTATTTACCTTGATTGATTTTCCGCCTGGTCCCCTCCCCGTCCTGCACTCTGACCCTTCAGTCTGTCTGAGTCAGCCATTGGCCTGCAGAGCAGCAGATAGCAGCTGTTTGCTCATCCTTTGGGAAAGAGGGGAAAGTCCAGCGTCGGCCTCATGTGCCTCTGTCCAGACTGGGATTACACATCAACAAAGAACATTAACAGACCAGAGCCTGTGTTAGTCTAAATGTTGCATTATCTACCAGGAGAAGCTTTAGCAATCAGGAATAACTAGGGTTTTCATTTGGCCCAATCTGTGCGTGTGTTTGTTGGAGGATGAGTGTGTACCTGCTGGTCCTGTGCCTGGCTTTGCTGCAGCAGGAGGGACGAGCCAAGCCGGAGCCTCCAGGCTGCAACGACCCCGAGGCAGTGAAGGTGGCGGAGGAGGCTCTGGAGCAGATCAACCAGGACCGGACAAACGGATACATCCTGAGCCTCAACAGACTGTACGATGTCTCTCACACTCCTGAAAGGGTAAAGGGGGAACACACACACGCATGCATGCACATACACGTATGCAACAGTGTATTGCAGCATCTTGGATCCTGAAAGATGCAACAACATTTGCAGAAAGAGGAACGAGTGAATGGATCTGCAGTCTCCTTTGCAGAGAAATAAGCAGAAGAGGAAGCAAACTAACTGTGTGTGTGTGTGTGTGTGTGTGTGTGCATGTGTGTGTGTGTGTGTGTGTGTGTCCAGGAGAAAGGTGGGTCACTCTACAAACTGACCATTGATGTCTTGGAGACCAAATGCCACATCACCAGCAGGAAACCATGGAAACAATGTGCAGTGAGGAGTATTGGTGATGTTCCAGTGAGTACCACACGGGGGCGTATCGTCACTCCTCTACATCAGCTCACTGAGTGCTCCTCATCGTAACCTGAACACATTTTTTTTGGTTTACCTCTTTGTTTTTGTTGTTGTTGACCTGTTTTATCAGTTTGGTCATATGTCTACATCCCTCAGGTGTACGGAGAGTGCGAGGTGTCTGCCCACGTCGACTCTCAGGTCAAACTTCGGAGCTACTCCTGCGCGATTCGTGAAGGTAGACGGGCTCATTTCACAAAGCCTCGGCTGCAGAAACGGTCAACGCGAGTCTGTTCTGTTGGCTCGTCGCCGCTTTGATTTCCTAACTGTTAGTGAGGTGTGAAATTAAAGGCGCTGCCAAACAGTGAATTCTCTCTCTGCATACAGCATGTGTCCCAAAATGTCTGCCCGAAGGCGGATAAACACGTCATCCGCGAGTGACTGTGCAGAGCTGCAGCTGGAAGTTAGATCGAACGTGTTGCTCGCTCTTCAAAGCCGCCAGACTTCTTTGAGAAAAACAGGATAAAAGCCTCATGCAGCCCAACCATCCCCTGAGCTTTGACCCTGTTTATTCTCCTGTTCAGTTCCCGCCACTGTGGTGGTGAACGGGTGTCCGGACTGTCCCACGGCGGACAACCTGAACGAGCCCATCGTCAAGGAGACGGCCAATCTGTCCCTGCAGAGGTTCAACGAAGAGAGCCGCCTGGGCAACTACTTCACCCTGGAGAACATTACGAGAGCCAGTTCACAGGTTAAACAAATAAAAAAAGCTAAATAACCAAGTATTAAACAACAATAATAACATTTATTTGTACATGTGTGCACACGCATTACGTCTTTGCACATTACGTCTTTCTCAGTGGGTTTTTGGTCCGTCCTACTTTGTGGAGTTCACCATCGTGGAGACGGTGTGTTCAAAGAAAACAAACGTCAGTGAACTGAGCAGCTGCCCACCGATGGACTGTCAGTTTGCTGTGAGTCACACACACACACACACACACACACAAATATTGGAGAGCGTTTTGTTTTCTGTGCTTAGTCATCACTGCTTGTTCAAACTAAAGCAGTTTAAAGGTGTTTGTCTGATGTGAAACTGTCCCAAATTTCAGTTTTCCTTGTTTCTTTTAACTAAAATGGACTTAAATGGAATTAATCTCCTCCCCTGCAGCATCGAGGCTTCTGTCTGGGCACCCACAGCGCCCACGAGGACCAGTTTGAGATCAGACTCCCTGCCGGAAAGAAGGACAGCGCGCTTAAGAATCAGAAGCCTGTGGAGGTGAAGTGTGAGATCTACGAACCTCAGGTGCCTGCTTCAGCTGCACTGATGCCCCCACCACCATGCTTACTCATCTGATCTGTGCAAACGGCGAATGAACTCCTCTAATCCATGAGCTAATCTGTTAATTGCATCTCTGACATCCCGATATCTGAAATGATATCGTTTATTTTAAGCATTTGGAATGAAATACTGTGTAAAGTGGTGAGAAACACCACTCAGGCTCATGTTCAGCACATTTTCCTCAGTATGAAGCTGAAACGGTTCTTTCTGTTTCCCCGTAGGCCGCTGCCGTGGAGGAGCAGGCCCACGCCACCGCAGACGGCGGGCATGCCGAGCACCAGCACGACAACCACACACACCTGCACCCCCATGAGCACACGCACTCAGTCACGCCCAGCTCAGACCGCGCTGCCTCCCAGCCACGGGGCTCCCTCGGGACTGTGGTGGGTCTGCCCGCTCCTGTCAGACTCTCCCCGGCAGCCGGCTCCTGCCCCGGCCCGCACAGACACCACCTGGGTTTGAGCAAGCTCAAGCTCTGATTGGCTGGACCGGAACAGCTGAACAGCAGTTTCTCTGCATGTTGTGATACATTAAAAAACACAAAAAGACATAAAGGCTCTTTCAGCATACTGTTAATCAGCATCATACTCCCTGTTTACGTCTCCAAAGGATTATAGGAACCATACTGTGGCTCCAGAATCATTATAAGTCTTCAATCTTAATCATTAATGTAATATTTACTCAATAACTATTGAATATTGTCTGAGTAAAATGAGGCTGGCAAACGTCTCGGTGTGCCCTGTGGTTTGTTCCAGTTGTTTGTTATTGTGTGTTATTGTCCAGAGGTGGCAGATATGTAAAGCACCAGCTTACATCAGAGGCATTCCTGTGCGCAGTGTGTTCAGCGCAGCTCTGTCAATGATGCTGACCTGTCAGGTTTTACGTCTCAGAGTCACGTGATGCTGATTTAACATTATTCATTCTTCAATACCACAGTCCACTCGTGAGGTATGTTCCCCTCTAGTGTTGGTGCTGTGAACTGAAGAGGACCGGTAACTGCTCTGGGTGACGCGGCCGAGGCCCGTTGGTGCAGAGCTGCACGCGCTCGCGAAACTGAGCTTTAAGTAATCATATGACGTCACAATACCGGTTAGTTTAGAGTCTTTGCGTCGCTGCAACGCTGCTGGTGACGCTGCTGGTGACGCTGCTTCTGAACTGTTCACGTGCGCATTTTACTACTTTTGTAGCAGGAGTTGCAAAAACACAATATTATCTTTGAATTAGTTGTTAAAATGAGATATATTTGATGTTGGGTCGTGCATTTGATGACATGAATAAATAAATGAGTCTGACTCGTTAAAAAAAATGTCTAAACATATAAAAATATGTTCCAGCAAACAGATCGTTTAATTAAAATACTGCAACTGGGCGACTGTGTTCAGGTCGATGTAAAATAAAATGATGAATACACTGGGGAAAGGCCGGGTCTCTGACGCCACTCTGCTGTCGATCAGGAGGTGCTCCTGCAGCCACCGTCCCCGGTTAGCTCGCCGTGATCGTATAGTGGTTAGTACTCTGCGTTGTGGCCGCAGCAACCCCGGTTCGAATCCGGGTCACGGCAGACTTTTTGAGGTCCTCCGCGGCTCCCGTACGGCGTTATTTAGGAAGGTTTGGCTTCACAAGCGATATGTATTGAAGAAACGGCTGATAAAAGCAACAAGTGTGTTAAATCTGTGAGTTATCAACCATTAATATTCAAAAGTATCGATGCTCAGCAGCATTACAGTATATTAATGCATTAAATAAAGGAAGTCGGTGTTAATACTGATGCTACTTTTAGATAAATAAACCATTTTTCTGCATCACGCTGCGAGGCACAGTATTATTATTAATGCATAATGCATGGACTGATGTGTCACACCTGCAGGCATATTTAATAATTGAAAGATTAGTCAAAACAATTAGTGTTACATCTACTCAGACATCTAATTGTAGTGAAAGGTGACCAGTAATCACAACTTTACCGTGGTAATGTGGGTGGAGGACATGACGAGCTGCCAAGAGCTTTATTAAACAAAACAGAGGAAAAATTAATTTTTAGATCATAATTTTTAATCAGAAATTCTGTGGGAAGAAGCTGGAACAAGTTACGCAGTTACGTTGAGTCAAACAGAGACAGCCGAAGTGCGTCTTCGATTTGGAGGCAATTATGAGCAAACAAAGCGAAAATAAAGACAAACAAATGAATAAATCAGGCGGTTCAAGGACTCCAAGGAAATGCAAACAGGGCCCGAGCACTTTGAGGCCTCAGCACGGCAAAGAGCGTTTGGAAATGCACGGCTGGCACAAGCCGTCCAGCTTCCTCACTTAAAATTCACAAGATGTCCAGTTTTCCACTTGTCTGTCATACTCCTGCTGAATGCATAACAAAAGTAAACAACAGCAACAAGTTCCAGCGCTCCGGTCCAACTTTAAATGCATGCTGGAGCTGGAGCTGGTGTGTGTGTGTGTGTGTGTATCTCAATCACTCTCGGTGCGCGTGTGTGTGCGTGCAGACATATCTCATCAAGACTTTTCTTCTTGGCCGTTATATCAGACTGAGAATGAATCACACCTCTTGCCCTTGATGGGTTTACTGCGGCGCGTTACGCACCGGACTGAGTCGGGAGGCCCACAACAGAGGAGCATTGCCGTGATTTGTGGCGACAGCTTCATGGGCTTGTTAAGGCCGGAGCACACAATGTGCTTGGTGGACCTGAGAGACTGTGAAGCAGTTCAGGGGAAGAACAAACCTATTGGACCTCGGTCTCCAAGGGAAGCTGGCTGAATACAAATTCACTGACTCATTTATAAAAGAGTCGTCCGGCTGCCAGGCTGCAAAGCAACACATTTTTACTGTTGCACAGCACAAAAAGCAAAGAAAGGCCACTCATAAAGTAGCAGGAGCTGCTCGTATAGCACGTCTTGGATAGTTGAGCAGTGCTCTTGACATTTGCCTCTAAATGTGCTTAATTAAAAGAAGTGCAAAAGAGAGGTGGCCGCCTTTATCTCCTTCTAATCTGCAAATAAATGCTTTTTTTCCCCACAAATGATGTTTTAATTAAGCAATAAAATAAATATATAACATGCAATGTTAACAAGAAAGAGGCTGAATAATGAAAAATTGCAATTTCATTAAAATAACATAGTAATGTTATAGCTTTTGTCCAGTTTTCCTTGACTTTAGGGGTCGTTTGCGCTAAAAAACACGACTCAGAGCTCTAAATGTGCACTAGATGTTTCTTTATTAAGCGTCATTTCTCAGGTTATTTTGGTCTGAGAGGTGTTCTGCACTTCACAGTCTGTCCACACGGTGTCACCCTCAATTCTGTTTTCACCTCACATCTAAACAGCAGCAGAGAGTCATGGAGTAATTACAGTGATGTATGATTTTTTTAGGTTTTACCTCTGTCTGACGTGTATTAGGTCAAAATAGGAAAGACTGAGAGTCAAACATGAAACAGGCTGAAAGTGTGACTGATTTTGGTTCTTTGAGGGATCACCAGAGACATTTTCCATCTAAAATAATGTGTTTTTCACAGAATACTTCACCTCTTAACGCTTGTAAAAATGGTTTACATTAAATAATAATGGCAACCTCACATGGTCAGGTCACCATTTCAGTCTAGAGTGAAATATCCCAGCACCTGGTTGGTCGGTGCACTGAAGTTAAATCACACTGACTTTAGCGATCCCCTGAGGTTTCTTCATGGGTGGTTTTAGCTGAAACGTCCCGGCGACTGCTTGATGGGTTGCCATTGAATTTTGTAGAGACGTTCACGTGCCCCTCAGGATGAACTGCAGTGAATCTGGTGATCCCCCGACATCAAGCGAGCCTCAGCTGTGCTTTCTATTCAGTGCAAGTGAGCAAATGTTAGCATGCTAAACTAAGAACAATGACAAATACTGCCTAAAAGTCAACATATTAGCAATGTTATCATGAGAAAGTACAAGCAGGCTGACAACCACCTATCTGGCGCCTATCTGCAGGGCTGTGCAGAGGTGTGGTCGTGTCCCTGCATGGCTCAGTTTCAATCCAGAGGGTGGCGATAATGCACCTAAAAGCTGTTTCCCCAACTACCATTAAACAAGAAAAGAAGAAGAACTTGTCTTCTGTTTCCGGCCAACTTCTGGCCTGAGCCTGCAGAACGTCTCCTGAGGCTGATGTCTCGGTCAGGGCTCCTCAGTAAACATGGCGCTCGGATGCTGACAGACTGTGTCATCCCTCATGTTGGGAGATGTCGGCTTCCCGTGGATGTTGGGAATCAGGGAAGTGAAGCTTTGACATGAACTTCTATGACCTCTTGGGGCTCTGCTGCCACTTCTTCTCTCCTTCTCATCAACGCAGTCCTTCCCTCTGGTCTCAGCTGTTCAGAGTGATCCAGTAAGTCTCTGATGGATGTTTGCTTTGTCTCTTAAACAGCTCTTGAGTTGAATGCCCTGAAAAACTTTCAGGTTCAGGTTTCAGGAAGGTCTTGGTTGCGCTGTGACATCTAGAA
The DNA here is from genome assembly GCA_008933995.1 of Datnioides undecimradiatus. Classification (NCBI taxonomy): domain Eukaryota; kingdom Metazoa; phylum Chordata; class Actinopteri; order Lobotiformes; family Datnioididae; genus Datnioides; species Datnioides undecimradiatus. Next base: position 22,648,632 of record WARS01000029.1, read on the forward strand.
GGTCATCGCTGAGCCCTCTGGTGTCACCGTGATTCAACCAAACATCTACTAAATCTGATCCAGACCATCTAATCACTTGTTAAACACCTCAACGCAGTGTTAATTAGACTAACAACTGGGAGTCATTCAACAGAGCGCTAGGCTGAATGTGTTCCACTTTGAATGTATACTCTGCTTTCTATTTGCTGCCTCGACAAACAAGAGTCATTTAACTGCAGTCCAGGCGCAGCGCTTAATTAACGCCGCGTTGTAAGAGCCTTGTTCGCGCGCGAATAATGGATTTTTGTTTGCTTTGCTTGTGTATCAGAGGCAGATTATATCTGTGCTAATCTACCCTCCAGTGTGAGCTGCAGTTTCCCTGTTCCCTTGTTGTTAACACAGCTCCAGGCGCGATTAGAAATGTGTTGCTGTCATCGTTTGTCTCCCCGCCTCCTTCATTGTCTGTCCCCCTCGCTGAAAGTCTCCAAGGAGAAGTGGATCTGCTCCTCGAGTTGTGTGCCCCACATTCTGCGAAAATCGCCATTATTAATTCAGCTTAAGAGGCCCTCAAGATGTGTAAGGCTCTGTGTGTGTGTGTGTGTGTGTGCATTGACGCATGCATGTGTGTGCTTGCTGAGATAGATGTCAGAGAGAGAGTATCTGAGCCTCGGGGATCCTGCTGACACACTGACCTCTCTCTGAATGCGGCTGGCACCAGAAGAAGACCAAAGCTGTGTTTCCCACTGAAACACGAGGCCGGTGTGTTCGCATTAATCCGCTCCACAGAGCATTTTTCAGGTTTGGGATGTGAAGAGTACCGGCTGAGCGCGGGCAGAGGGAGACAGTTTTCAGGAATGTCTGGATTAGCATGAAAACGGTCTCAGCCTGTGTCTGAAATCACTGCTTATTCACAATTTGCTGCATTATATTTAACTTTGCATGATAAGTGTCTGAATCCTGAGTGTGTGCATGCATTCACCATATAATACCTGCAACAATCCCACAATGCAATGTGCTACACTTTAGAGATACAACGATTACAGCTGTGCAACTCTTTATGCAGAGACCGGTGCATGTGTGAACAATCGTGTGAGTGTTTTCAGACTCTGAACTCTTTCCTGTCCTGGTTTTCCATCAAGTTTTAACCCCCCCATGTGAAATCCTTCCTGTAAACAAACGTTATTATTATGTTTACATTCAGTTCAAACCAGAACCACTTGCGTGCATCGTCAGGGACTTCCAATCCAGCATCTCTGCAGCTAGTTTCCATTGTCGGCTCTTTAAGGCTTGGATTCACCCGGCAGACCCCTACTTTAAGGCCGCACGCTGCTGCTGCTGCACTCGACATGTTTCCACCTCCACCTGTCAATAAGATGAATTTGCATCCTGCTGCTCATGCGTCATGCGTGGCAAGAAGCTCCACGTGGGACCTTTAACTTGTCAAAAGTATATTCTGTGGTATTGCACCCCTGAATTACAGATTACAAATGTTTGGATTATTACAAATCTGATTTAATATCTTATGTGTTGGCATTTTGAGCCCCTTCAGGATTTCTTCGAGGTTTTATATGAAAAGGACTGTCACTTGAACAGATCCAACCCAGAACGTACAAGCATGACCCTGTTACTTAAGTGCACGCGCCGTAAATAAACTGGGTGAATGGGCTGAGAACAACGCATGGACTGCACTGAATATGTCTTCTCCGTGTGCGTGCGTCCTCAGAATCCCTGAACAGATGCTACATCCTGTTACGAACAACGACAAATGTTTGCAGACGACATCGCACCCATCGGCGCCTGTGAAGATCAGCTTTAAAGCTGCAACCATCCATTTATTGTCTAAACTACTTGTTCAGTTCAGTCCACGTCCCAGCATGCATCAGGTAAGAGGCGGTGCACGGCACTCGGACAAATAACCGATGTTAAACTTAACACAGTTCGCCTCAGACAGCTACGATTCGACCTGAGAGAGCAAACGCATCATTACATCTGACTCGTCTGATGCGAGTAACCCCGGCTGCCTTATGTGGGATTACTGGGCGTTGTGTAGAACCAAAGGCCTCCTTCGCCTCTGTGACGCACCTGCATGACTGAGGTGTGTCCGCATTGTAAAAAAAAGCATTTGCGGTGCAGCTCGCTCACTCACTCTGCAGCCTTTTTTGTTTTTTCTTTTTCCTTTTAGCCTTACATGTTGCCTTTTGGCTTTGAAGTGGAACCACGCTGTTGTTGTGCACTGATCTCCAAAACCCACTTCATGCGGGGAGCATATGCTTTTAAAAGCCAAAGCCCTAATCAACAGATCAACATGTATTTGAAGACCTGGCAGGGATTAGGTTGCTCTCTATCCTTTTTAAAGAGCCTTAAGAGCCACATGAAGGGAGCTAGTTGTGTTTGGGAATAATTCCTCATGCAGGGACGGCAGCTGCTCTTGTCTGAAGTCTAGTTGTTTTGCTGCCATGAGAGCAAGTTGGTTTTAAAGAAAAACAGCACTATCCCTTAAAAGACTTCATATAGATTAAAAAGGGGGTGATGTCCTTTTAGCTTTGTAGGCTTTGGTGTCATTACGTGCTTTAAAAACTAGTATCTGTGTCTATTTTCTCCTGTTTAAAGATGGAGCACCTCCAAAAACGATATCAACGATGATGGCGCTGGTATTGGACCGACTGCAGTGACGCAGGAGGGGAGGCCGAATGGACAGGATTTGGCAGCAGATGCCATGTTTGAACCCGTAACACCCAGGGTGAATCACATGCAGCATCATCCCGCCACCGCATAAGCCCTGAGGACACCATTAGCAGTTAGCAGCAGCAGCAGCAGCAGCAGCGGTGCTTCATATATTTCCAAAGAGGTGGTGAGAATGAGAGTTACTGCCGCCCCACTTCCCCTCGCCTCACCCGCCTGGGACCACCTTTGGGGGAAAGGCTGCGTATTTACTCCCAGGATGACACAGATGGTGTGTGCATTATGCAACGTGACAACTGCATCAAACAGGAACGCGGCTCTGCTGTGACGGCTGACCGCATATCGCAGTGGTTTATGGATGCCCCCTCTCTCTCTTACCCCAGATGCTGGAGCAGAATGTGTGGGCGATGCATTATATTTTTCTAAATCATCAATAACACCAGCATGTTCTCATTGTGCCTGCCCTGAATTAGCAACATAAGATGAGACACCCCTTTATTTAAACTCTGCCATCACAGCAACAAACAGGAAAAACAAGTAAACGCATAAAGAGTCTGAATAAATGAAGTGTGCAAAAGCATTTAGACACAAAAATGCAAAATCACTTCACGACATCAACCGTATGTTTTCAGCAGACTGTGCTCAGGCTCATATCACAGCTGAGACTTGAAACTAAAGCGACGGTTTGCAGCATTGTTCACATCTTAAACACGCCCTGACCCCTACTGATGCAATTATGAATCATTCATTATGAAGTGTTGCCGGACCCGCAGGTGGCTAAACGCACCTCTCTCCTGTTAATCTATGCGATCTTTGTGGAAAGCTGCAACTGCTGTTTCGCGTCGCTGTACAGTAATGAATGGAAAGCCTTGATGGTTAAACTTTGAGAATAAAGGTTTTAAACCATTAAAAGTGAAGCTTCAGATGTTATGTTCCTGGCCTCGGGTGCAGCAGCCCTTGTAATGAGATTTAAGAAACTAATTTTATTCAACTTTATGTAAATTGCATATTTATATTAAGGTGTTTATGTAGATAATGTAATAAAAAATAGAGAAAATAATACTTTGGCTTTAAAATCACTTGCAAACATTGAGATTCAGGTTTTGCCTTCTTATTTCTTTATGTTATGAGCGATGAGTCATTTAGAAATAAACAATATTTATATTTTTTATTCGGTTCAGTGGTTTTAATTTTATATTTATGAGCCAGAGAAAGAAAGAAAAAAACAAAAATCAGAAATTATTTCTGTATAACCATGTTTCGGTATCTCCATGGGTGGAAGCAGATGCGACCACTAGTTGGTAGCATCGCCCTTTTTATGTCATTGACGGGCAGGAGTTTGTGGTTACAACGCATCAGCTTCATCTGTAAGAACCGTGTTAACGCTCCTTGTTCCCGTCGGAACTGATTGGATCAGAGTTTAATTCTTTCCCTCCTGCGTTTCAAAGCAGGTGGTTTAGATTTCCTAATGTGCGTAAAAAGCCTTTGCAAGTAAACGCATCACCTCGGTTAATGACAAAGCCTTTGACAACGTAACTGTGGAAGCGCAGGAGGCGATACCACTCCTTAGTTTGTGAGTGTCAGTCAGGTTGTGTGTGTGTGGAGGGCAGGAGGGGGGAGAGAGGGGGCAGGTACCAGACTTTGAGCCCCTCCTCCACTGAGCCACGGTGCGCCTCTGTTCCAATGGAAACAGGTGGGATCCCCGGACTCCTCCAATCACACCCTCTCTCTGCGCGGGAGGGGGGTGGGAGTCCGGGGCAGGGAGGCAGGACCCGACCAACTTCCACACTCACCACGGGAAAAGTCGGGAAAACACATCTGTCCCCGCGTGTCGCCTTCTCCGGTGGCCTGCGCGTGTTTTTAAAGCAGTCCCGGTGAATATACGCAGCGCAGCGGTGCGCCGGAGCGCTGCTGAAGTAGTTGCCGCCACTTGTCCGCTGTTGAAGGCGGTGTAGGAGCGTTGCGACGCCGGGACGCTTCGCTGCGATGGAGAACATGAACTAACCGGATTTGGGATTGTGTTTTTCTTCCCTTCTTGGATTACTTTGCGCGTTAAACCGACCCGGTTCGTCTCCCGCTGACAGTCCTTCGCTTCCTCCGGTTGCGTGGAGCAGTAAACACTTTGGAACAATGCCCGCAAAAACCAAGTATAACCTCGTTGATGATGGGCATGATTTGAGGATCCCGTTGCACAACGAGGAAGCGTTCCAGCATGGGATCAACTTCGAGGCAAAGGTAAATTCACAAGGAACTGTACAGTGTCTCATTCTGCACCCAGCGCAGAGTTAATCATTACCTCAAGTGGACACTCGAACTGTTTTAGTGAATGCAAATCAAGTGTTGCTAAACTATTGTTTGATTCATGTGCTGTGCCTGTCACATTTCATGTTTCACCTTCCTGACCACAGTACATCGGCAGCCTGGATGTGGCGCGGCCGAGCAGCCGAGTGGAGATTGTGGCTGCGATGAGAAGAATACGGGTGAGTGGAACCTGGACCGAACTCCGTTTAAAATACTGCCAATTTTAACTTCCTCGCTTTTCAGTTAAATAACCTTACAAGTTAGAACACAACATGAGGTGGTTTCAGATTCGCCATGGTCCCGTGCCGGATTCGGCACATGTTTGCTCGACTGAATGTCAAGTTACACGAGGGAAGTGTAAACTTTCTGGTTTGGTTTAAGCCCCCTGCTGAAGCCTATTTTGATGGAAGACTGTGGGAAGATGAGATGACTTGTTTATGTGAAGTGAGACATTACTGAAGTGCTTATTTCTAAAACATAACTGTTTGGGAGTTTGCTCTCCAGCCACGATGGAGGAAAATCGCCCAGTTAGACTGTGAAATACATAAATACACAGGCCACTGTTATGTCCTTAACGCATGAACTGATTGTTTATGTAATGGTTGGAAGAAGCCACAGCGAAAGCCACGACAAATCATCCAAAACAGGCGTAAAGTAATGTGAAACAGATGATTTGACAGCGGGCAGACAGTGAGAACGTGGGTCGTGAAAGCGCCGTGGAGTTTCAGCGTGCGGACTTTGTGTTGTCTCAGCCTCGGCTCTCCTGGCAGGAGGTTTTGGTCTCTCGTGTCCTCTATCACCGCTCTGAAGTTTCCTTTAAAGCAGTGCACTGGAGTGTGAGCGCCTCCCCCCTGCCCTCTCTCCCCCTCCCCCCTCCTCTCTCTGCTGTGTAAAGCTAAGATTTACAGCTTTTTCAGCCCCAGAAAGTAGACTTAATCTAAATCAGTGTGTCTGCCAGCTTGGCAGCAGTTGGCTTAGTAACCTAATATAGGTTGTGCCAGTGGTGTAGAGAGGTATTTGAGGATTATGGTGATGAACTGGTAGGTGTGCTGGGATTAATCGATGATTCCTTCGAAAGTACACACACGCGGCTGCGCGGGGCAACACAAATACACACTTTTTATGTGTTGTATAACCTCATTTGAGTTGCGGCGCTTACATTAAACAGCAGGGCGGGAGTGAAGGCAGCATAAGTTCACCTTTCCTGACAGCTTTATATAAAATAACTTGTATTTTCTATTAAATTACCTGCAGGTTAGCATTGCAGTCGGCAGCTGGAGCGTCGCCTCGGTCTGCATGTTGTTGCGTGGAGGTTCGTCCCAGCAGGACGCCCGCTCTCCTGTGCTTGTGCGCACAAACAGTTGGGCGTAAGGTGCAAAGTGTTCTTATTGCTCTTTTTCATAGAGGCGACCTGCTCCTGTAAAGCGGACCTCCCAGCGTGCTGCCATGGCAGCTGTTGTTGCTGCTGGCAGGAGAACAGGCTTTGGTTTGGCTCCGTCGGTGTGAAAGCGGTTTGACGCTGGTTCGACAACGACACAATGGAGGGAAACCGCAGGTACCTCGACCTGGGAGGGAGGGAGGTCGCGCCAAAGGCAGCTGTTTTACTCGGGCAGCAAATGAGCCAAAGGGAGCTCATCTGAAGGTGGCTTTAGGACAAAAATGGAGAAAATCCAACTTAAAAAAGTGGAAAAACTTAATGATCACTTTACCAATAAGAGTAGCAGCTGTTAAACACCAGTTTTCATATTGATTAATACGTTATTACACCAGCCACAGACTTTGGACCGACGAGCTGGGAATCAGATTCTCACGGGTTCCACTTTTTTTAATTGAAACCATCTCGAGTAAGAAGAGAAAACATACTCGAAGCAGGTCCGCCTTATTATATTTGTGTCGTCGCTCATATGTTGTTTATTTTTGACCAAAAAAATCAACAAAAAAACCACCAGAAATATGTCAAATACGCAGTTTAACTGCTCACCGGCTCCGTCTGCAGTGTCATGACAGTGCTTATCCTGCAGCGCTCGCTCCCGTCCGCGCTCGGTGTTCGCCATTCAGACGGGACTGAAGCTACAATAAAAGGCGCTCTGGTTGGATAAATTATTGTTTTCGGTCTGTGACCCGCTGGATGTGTTCTGCAGTGGAGCAGATGCAGAAAGTGCTGGGGAAGTGTTTGTTGACAAAGGCACGGATCAGACGCTTCCACTCTGTCCGATGAATGAGCGGGAACATGCAGGTACGTGGAAACAATGACAGCGCGGGCCGCGGCGCGCTCAGGAACACCTGACAGCTTTGCCACGCGCGGGTTGTTTACGTTATTTCAATCCGTGATGGCGAACAGGAGAGCTGCTGCACCTGAAGATGTTCAGTTCAGAAGATGCAGTCGCCCAAAGTTTGATTTAACTTCAAAACGCCAACCGTGACGCTGTTTGCGGCTACATCCTGTACAGTCACCGCTCGCCGTCGTCTACAGTCCTCCAGGGCCGACTGAACAAGGACAAACTCTAGTTCCTGCTTTGTGCTTTCATGCAGCTCGTGGAGCTTCCCAAAGCTTTGGTGAAGCGACGCTCCCCGCAGCCTCTGCCTCTGCTCTCAAGATTTCCCATCAGCCGCTCAGTCCGCGCTGTTAAGTCAGAGCTGCCGGTTGCCGGGCAACCGGTTGATGTATGGTGTCATTGTTCATTGTGTGCATGAGTCACCTGTAAGCCGGTAGCTGATAACAAACTAATGACGCGGCAAAGCGGGAAGTAGCCGCCCACAGCGGAGCGTTACGCGCAGGGCTGCAGGATCGGGTGTGCTCTGTCGGTCCCGTGTGTACAAACACACACACACACACACACACACACACACAGAAACAGAAACACACACACACACACAGAAACACACACTTTACGCCGCGCGCGTTGTTCTTGAGTGATTAACGACTCCTCGCTGAAATAAAGCGGGAAGCGGAGTTTATCACAGATGGAAAAACAATCCCGGCTTCACTCGGTGGAGCTCCCCGCGCTGCGTTAAAAGTTTGTTAATTAGCTCATCAAGCGCGTCTGAGCCCCTTTTTCTGCGTTAACGCAGCGACTTGGGATTATTTCCAGTATTGATTAGTCTTTGTTTGAGTTTCTCTGTGATTATTTGATGAGTCAGTGAATAGCTGAGCTTATGCAATAATGAAATATGCGATGCAAACCAGATTTTTGGAGGAGTCGTTGAAGCTGAACCGACGCGTGGCAAGACTGGAAAGACGATCCGATAAACGAAACTACCGATTCACGCTCTGTCTGTAAAATAATCGATTCATCATTTCAGGCCTCTGCCGTCTTCTGGCGTGGATCGAACGAGCTTTAAAAAGAGAGAACGACCATCATAAAGCCCTCGTCATGCTTTTCTCCGGCCATCAGACGGAGAGCCCGCGCTGAGATGAACACGCCACGTGATGTGAAGAGCCCCTATAAATTACATTTATTGTTATCATCATCTGGCAAAGTCTGGTAGCAGCTTATCTGGTTAAAAGGAGAGGAGACCTTTACAGTGAATTAGAGGGATTAATTTCTCATTAATCTGTCTTTGCTGGGTTAACTGACCGTAGGAAGATTGAGCAGCATGGGATGAGAAGATTAGACGCGTCTGTGGAGACGTCTGAGGAGCGCAGTGCTGCTGCCGGAGCGGGGAAGGAGACAGAAACAGACGTGCACCGTGGACCGGGACCTTTTGTGCGTTCGCCTGGCGGCTAACGAGCGTCGCCTATTAACTAGTGTGGAGAAAACACAGAGGAAGTTTATTAATCTGGGTTTCAGCGCGCGCTGAAGTGCCCCGTGATGTTTGTCATGAGTTGCAGAAACAGGCAGGAGGCGGCGCATTAGCATTTTAAAGACGCGCCGCTGGAGAGGCTGTTTGGGAGTCACGTCGTGTGCGGTGTCGACCTGCGTCTGGTTGCGTGGCGCTCCTGGGAGGCCTCTGTTGTCTCACCCACGCAACACTGGTACAGCTGACTCTGTTATAAGGACAAAGTGTCGGGATCACGTTCATGTTTACAGCTCACTGCACAGTTTCAGCTCTAACCACAGTGATATATTCCATAACACAGTAACTGATCAAACTGTTGTTAGAGTTATTGTTACGTCTGACAAACCAATGACACAATCTGATAAATTCAGATTTACGTGTCTGTAAAACTCTGCAGCTCCACACAGATCAACAGAAACTGCTAAATGTGATTATGTTTTGAAGCAATTTTACAAAAATGACTGATTTTTAGATTTGAAAAGCATAAAAAACCTGTCCTTCAATTTAAAAAAAAGGCCAAAAACATGTTTTTTTAATCAAAACGGCTGCACTAATTAATCAGTTTTTTATCAATTACACCTAATTTTCCTTCATTTAATTGTTTCCGCAGTATTTGTTGTGGGATATTAAAGCAAAAATCCCCACAGAGGATTTTTCATCATTCCTGTATATTAATTAAAAAAAAAATAAAAATCTGCAATTTCAAATAATTGAACACAAGCAACTTCATTCATCCATGTTGCCGAACTGTGTCCGCGGGGATCAATGCAGTGTCACGATAACAGGAGCAGGCTGTAATCACCTGTCGAGCAGAGTGACTCAGCGGAGTAATCACACGGCTGTTCGTGCTTTTTACTTTGCGTTGTATGCTCTCTTCACCACGTGCATAAGAAAACACACACACACACACACACACACACGTAGAGTATTTACACTGCTGGCTGTGCAGTGGCGTTATTTACCAAAGGACCGCCTCGTCATGTTTCCCATCGCTCCTCTGTCGAGACTCCAACTGCAGCTTTTAATGGGAATCCTTGGTTATAGGCCCTAACAAGTGTGTTTTAATATAGAACCAGCAGACGGTGCCTGGGAATGAGAGGAATGGAGAATAAATAAACGATTTAGAAAGTTGATAATGATTATGATTATGACATTTTCTCTTTCATCAGCACACGGCTCTGTCATACTCCACAGCCTTGTATAATGATTCACCAGAGCAAGGACATGCAGTAAATGAAAACTTTTTTTTTTTTTTGTAAATAATGGAAACCAGTTTATTTGCTTTATTTCCAAAAGTAGGTGGCATGTGGAAAGTTGCGCACTAGCTAATTCGCTCCTAAACTCCTGAACTGAAAAGTGGCATCTTTCATTTTAAAAACGTTCCAGCAAGGGAAAAAAACATGTGTGAATAACCGACACTTACTGTGAAATATACCCACAGCCACAACTCAAACAGCCCAAAACCAAACGGGAACTCGGCCAAAGCCGGTTTAATAAAACCTCGGCAAACTTGGCAGCCGCTCTGCGTACACGCCTGCGTACGGCCCTCGGTCGCCGCAGCAACGGTGGAGAAGCTGCTCTGTCTGTCGGACACGTCTCTGAGGAATAACGCCGCTGTTACGCTGTCATGTCGGGTCACGGTCTTGGTCCGGCTCCAGGTGAACTCTGGAGCTGTTTGTTTGTGGTGTGAACGTGACCTAACCACGATCGGATCGAACTACCAGGCCTGATCTGCATGTCGGAGCGACACAGCTAAAGCCAGGTGTGCTCACAGCATCACATTCCTCTGCCTGAGTCTCCAGTAACGAAATTGCTTTTTCAGTTCAACACTGTTCTTGACTAATGCAGCGCTCTGCCGTTTCCCTTTTTGAGTGGACGGTACTTTGAATGAAGGTGCCCTTCACTCAGAACTGGAGAGGTTATGCAGTCCCTGGTTTACCTCCTGTTCACTGACCCTGCCCAGCAGTGACTTCCTGTGTCATCCGGTGCCTAAAGTTGCTCCCAACAGACGGGTCTCATTTGAGCGGTAATTGTTTTCTCTCATAAAATCATAAATGCTTAACAGATCCGACCTTCCAGCACAAGGTATTTATATATGTATAACGCTCAGCAAGGAGGGTTTGAGCTGATTTGAGCTGCAGACTGAAGTCCAGCTTGAACTTTACATGCATCCCAACTGGTTGCAGACTGTAAGTAGAGCGTCCTGATTGTGTCTGACTCAACCATTTGTTCTATATTTCCTAAAGTATAAGAGACGGTTTGGTTTATTCCCTGTTGTACTGTATTATCTGCCTAATTGTTTTTCAGTTAATCACTGTAAAACTCCAAAAAGGCTCCACGGTCAGTAAATGTGGGACTTTAACTGTACGATGTCGAGCTTCTGCTAGTTTCCCCCATAACTAGATAGCATTAACTGACAATGTGATGTGCCTCTTCTGTAATATCCCCTGGGATGGGACTGTCATTAATTCAAAACACAAATGTCCCTTTGGACCAAAAGCCCTTTAGTCCGACACCTTGTTATCCCAAAAAACAAGAGCCCAGTGCTCTGAAAACACAACCTTTACCTGGAGGTTGAGCCTGTAATATCTCAGTAAGATCTATTTAACATGGACTTGAAGGTAAGAGCAGAGTCAGAGGACCTTTGGCATCGTGGGAACAATAATAAAAGTAAACTTGTTCCATGGTTGCAGACTGATCGGGTTTAGGCATCGACACGACTTGGTCTAGTTCTGGAAAACATCCTGGTTTTGGTAAAAACAAGTAATTTAGTTGCATCGGTTAAGTTACATTTGTCAGTCGATGACCCTGGAGTGTGTTTTTTCGGTAAAATGGCCTTCGGAGCACTGGGCTGTTAGAGAAATGAGCTTTTGGCTTTGTGGGACATTTTCCAGATTAATGGCGTTTACTTGAACATCACGTGACGCCCCCTTTGGAAACCTGGCGAGGCCTAATGTTGACATTCATCGAGAACAAAGTGTAAGCTTCTGCAAAATGATGCAGCCTGTCAGGATCCTGGACAAGCTGCGATCAATCAGACAAAAAGCTTTGCAACCGTAAAACCATTTTCAGAGCTTGTTGTGCTCTTTGTGTGGACTGTGACAGACACTGCGAACAGAAGGCCATTAACTGAGACACAGACAATGGAGGGAAAAGGCGGAGAAAGGGTCACCTTGGCTGGCGCTGTGTGTTTTAGAGCCTCAAATCTTAAAAAACAAAAAAAACAAAAACACTTTCTAAGCCACGTTTGACTCCAGTGGAAACCAGGCAAAATGAATCCTGCCAAAAACAGGAGACTTTAAAGCTAAATAAATAATTTGTAAAAAGGTTCTTGTTCTTCGAGCCTCTTTTCATCCAAAGTTAACGGCTCCTCCTCTCCCGACAGGTAGCCGCCTCCTTCGATGGCAGGTGGGATGCGTTCACTGCCCTCTGTTCTGACTTTGTGAGGCATCCTCAGCTAAAACAAAATAAGGACTGTCTTGCGATGCACCTCGCAGCAGGAACCAGAAAGCAGGAGCATAACTCAGAAAGGTTACCGCTGCCTTAACTCCACATGGACAGAACCATTTTGAAGCTTGAACCCAGGAGGTGATGGTGGAGGGGGTTTGTCTGGGGGAGGCGCTCTCAGATTTGACTTCTTGAAGAACATTTTCTGTCAGTCCTCCTCCCTTCCCCTTTTCTCCCTGCATGAATATCTTTTTTTGAAGAGCGTTTTAAAGCATCTCTTTGTCTTCTTCAAGCCCTTTCTCTTCTCTGCCTTGAGCTCAGAGATATTCTTCAGAGGCCTCTCTCGCACTCGAGGTCACAGTTGAAAGGTCAAAAACTGAGCTAATGATGACCCACGCGCGGTTCATTACCCTCCTGCTTCTCCTCAGCTTCTGGTTTTCTGCAGTGGATGGGATTGGATTGGTGGATCAATTGAGCACGACGGGTATTTGTGTAGATCATGTTAATCTGGTCCTCAGCACTTGCTCATTGTCATGTTTATCTATATCTGCTGCCTCCTCCCACGCTGCCTTGCCGTCCGTGAAGTGCTTATGAGGCGGGCCGTAAATCCCACATGAGCCGAGTGTATTTAAAAAGTGGCTAATGCTTAACTAGCTTTATTGTTCACCCCGTGGTAAATGGGATGATGAGCTACTGGCTGTTCACAGATAGCATGTGTACAGCGAGTCAAAGTAGAAGCTCTCAACAGTGAACAGTGTCTTTAGTGATAAGCGACTTCCAGAATCCTGATGCAGGCGTGCGGGGCCGGCTTCAGAAAGGGTAAAGTAATGATTTATTCAGCTGCTTGCTGCGGGAGGCAACCTTGCTCACCAGCGGGTCTGGAAAAACAGCGTGAGGTCAATTTAAAAGCCGGCACAACATTAGTAAAATGCGCACAACACGCTTAAGCAAAATCAGATGTCACCTCAAAGTCACCCACATGCAGAGGTGGTCGAAGATGCACGTTTGTAATGAAGGTTACCTGCTCTCAGGGTCCTGGCGCTCTGCCTTTTGGTCCCTTGCGTCTGTGATGGCATCCTTTAGTCACCGTAGAAGTAACGTAAATCTGACCGGTCAGTTTGGAGCTTCACCTCCAGGCTCAGTGCCTTCATCACCATAATAACGTCGTGCATGCTGGCAACGTACGCCGGCTCACGCAGCTTCAGGGTCAACGCAGAATTACTCCGAAAACTGCCGCCCCAGCAAAAACGTCCGCGGGAAACGGTGAGGAGAAACAAAGCGGCGGGTCGGTTTGAATAGCAGGCTGCTCTCATCGTGTTTCAAGGATTTGTGTGTGTGTGAGACACCGATGCACACATGATATTATTGTATACACACACACACACACACCGCCTGGTTTCCACAGTGAAGCTCAGGACTGTAAATCGGGCATCAATAAACCGCCCCGTCCCTCTCTCTCCACCACAGTTTGATGTTTTGTCCCGCAGATTCCCTTCATCTCGCCCTCTACCTCGCTTCTCTCCAGTCCCACCATTTCTCCCCCCACTCTCCATCACCTTTTTATATCTGCAGCGTCTGTCAGTGCCCCCCGTCTCCATCCCCCCACGCTGTCCTTTTCCTCGAACAATCCCGTAAGCCCTTCACGTCGTCCTGCCCTTCATCAGAGACCCGGGTGAAACATTGGCCGTTTCTCAGGTTCTTTTTCTCAGGAACCGCGGGCGAACTCTGTCAGGCCCCCGCTGTAACTAATGGAGACACCGAATTAATTTGATCCGTCCCTTCTCGTAATTAACGCCCGCCGTGCCACCGAAATATATCTCATCCTGCAGGAGTTTTATTAACATTTTAATTTCGAGAACATTAAATAACCCTGAGATCTGTTCCCACGAACCAGGTCGTCACGTTTGCTCCTGGTCGCAGGAGGAGGGATCGTCCCGCTGATACGACAGGAAATCACCTAATAAGTTAGAATAAAATAAGGAGGTAGATGTTTTAATTTTTATTTTTATTTTCATTTCTTCCACCCTTCTGAGGATATACAACCGATAAACGACAGCGAGTCTCGTAAACTTCGGGACCTTTTACCGTTTTACGGCAGCGTTTCACAGTGGATCTTGTGTCTCTGCGTGGATATACAGTGTATTTGCTTCTGGTTTAGTCAGGCAATTAATCCTGATCCAGTGAGTTCGACTGTTTGTGCGCGATGAAGATATCCTCCTGTTTGATGGGGAACACACACACACACGCATGCACACACACACGCCACCCTCCTAAGCCTCGGAGCTGGCGATGACAAACTAGGCAAACAGCCTCAAACCGAGTTGTCAGCAGTATTAACTGCACTCCAATTACATCTTTTACCTCCTCTGATCCCTCCCTCCATCTTTTCAGTTTTGCATGCATTCGTCAAACGTACCAATGCTGCTGTTCAGAACCCTCTGCCTCCCCTCCTCTGCTTCCTCTTGACAAGATAATGTAATGTAATAGCACACAGATGCTGCAGGATTCCCTCCCGGCGTTTCATTTAGAATATGTTTCCCTCCCCACGCAGACACGCCACGCGCCGCCCCACGCGCCGCCTGACTCTCCACGCACCTCCTGTGAAATATCAGCAGTAAGCTGCGGGAACGAGTCTGGGTTGTGCCCCTGGGCCGAGTGGTGAGGCGGCCGTGATCTAGCAGATCTGGAGTTCACGTCGAGTCAGTTGCAACTTCGACACGGTTGCCCCGCAGCATCAACAGGGGGAGGGTTGCGGTGGAAAAGATGCTGCGCCAGGCAGAGAGGAGAGTTCTCAGAAGTGGAGGAAAGGTCAACTTCAGGAGAACATCACCGCAGTTTCCATCAGATGTTAGAAAACACCTGCTTTCATATCACCGATATGAGCTCATGGTTCGATTTATTGCTCGGCGCCTTTCCACACGGACAAGTTACTCAGAAATGCTTTGCTGCAACTTTCCTGCAACTTTTCTGCCAAGGAGAAGTTCCAAGGTTGTGTTTTTGGAATAAATTGCGAGTCGTGCAACTTCTGCAGAGATTCAGGTCATCTGTCAGACTCCAGCAAACAAGTGAATGATTGATTTGCATCGCTGTGGTCGAACAAAACAGCGAGACCTAAAAACACGGTGGATGAACAAACCGTCTGTTTATTAAGTTACATATTGATTTTAACAAATTTCATTGATTAC
The DNA here is from genome assembly GCA_008933995.1 of Datnioides undecimradiatus. NCBI lineage: Eukaryota > Metazoa > Chordata > Actinopteri > Lobotiformes > Datnioididae > Datnioides > Datnioides undecimradiatus. Next base: position 22,664,006 of record WARS01000029.1, read on the forward strand.
CTTCATTTTGCACAAACTACGTCAATGCAGATAGGTGGAACAGAACTTGCGGGCGGACAGAAAAGGTGTAGGAGTTATTTTATTCTCTTTCCAGCTTCTTTTTCAAGAAATAAACCGAACCTTAATGAATATTCACCGCACCTCGTGCTCCACAGCCTGAACAGGATGTTACAGAACAGTGGAGAAGCAGGTTCCTGCCCCTTCGTCTGTTTTGCTTGACATTTTGTCAGTCGTCGCGATCGTGGGAAGATGTGGGCAGTTAGTAAATATATTGAAACCTTCCTGCGTTCGGCCCCAGCTCGCCTCTGACAGCTCTTTTCCTGTCTTTCCTTTTCCTGCTGATTCATTGGTGAAGATAACTTGGCTCACCCGCCAAACCTCTGTGGAGAGTCTGATCTGTCAGTAACGATGGCGGTGGGATGAATTGCTGTGAGTCAGTGTGTGAGTCTGTCTGGCAGACCAGAGGAGCCTGAGGTCTCCCCCCGCCGAGGTGTGAGGGTGCAGACGTTTGGTGGCTGGTGTTTAACTGCTGTCTGGATATCTGTGTGGCCGTCTGCCATGTGTGTGTCTGTGTGTGTGTGTGTGTGGGGGGGTGTCACTCTCGCGCTCGTCTGACGCCTCGCCCCTTTGATTTTCTGTCTTCCCTGACACTTCGTCCGCCATGTGGATCCCAGCGTTGGCGGGATGACCTCCAACCTGATTCCTGGGTGGGAATTAAGTGCTGCAGACTCCGGCCCCTCCTCGACCCACGGCCCCAGGTTCCTGCGCCAAAGCGTCGCTGGTGCTAAGACGGAAAGGTTGAAGCAAAACAAGCGGTCGGGCAGTTTACAATGTGGTCTTGGCACCCCCAGCAGCAGTTCCACAGGATTACAAACCGCTCACCGACAAACCACACACACTCGATTGCACCGACAGCCAGCTTTTCAGTCTCGGTGCTCCTCTCCCCTCCGAGGCCTGCCCCCCTTTGATTTCATTGGCCTCTTTATTATCTGCACAGCATCCACTTTACAGTTGAAAGTGGACTATTTATGAACGGCTTCAGGAGCGGGTGGAGAATCAAGACATCCAGGGATGTGCAGGAACAAAGTTCTCCCTCTGGCTGCTTTTTCTGCTCTACCTCCTCCTCTTTAGCTCCTTCTCATCCTTTCTTCTTATCTTTTCTCCCCTCCTTACCTCTCTAGGTATCTCTTCTCAGATCTCTCTTCCTCATCCACAGCTTTTAGCGTTCCCTCTCCTCCTTCACTCCCTTTACTTTATCTTTCCTACCTCCTCTTTCCACCCTAATCCCTTCCTGCCCTCCCTCTTCTGTCTTTTTCTTCTTAGTTATCATCACCCAAAGTTTCCCTTCCCCCTTTACTCCTCCCCTTTGTATTCTCCTGCCCCTCTCCACTTCATTCCTCCCCCTCCATATCTTCATCTCGCCCCCTTCCTTTTCTCCTCATTATGCTCCTCTCCTCCCCTCGTCCCTCCCCCGGCCTGCCGTCCCTGCATACCACCTGCATACTTAGCATTGTTTTCATAGCTGAGCTCTCAGTGAGAGTGTCTCTTTCCCTTTGTACACACAGAGCATGTGCTCATTTCCCTGTTGATTTAAGACGCGCTAATTAGACGGCTAATTGACATTTTAAAGCAATGATTGGACCAAGTTTTTACATCATAATAAATTAGGTATGTATGGCTGAACTTGCTTCGCCTGAGGTGACGTTTGTCTGTCAGTCCAAAACCCAAAGGTGTTACTGTGTTAGCTTCAGCTGTTGTACTAGTTGTATAGTAACTTACAGATACTAAGAACGGAGCCGTCTAACTTTAGAGAAGTTGGGGTATTTTGTTCCAAGTTTCAAGGCTGCTTGCTTGCTTGCTTGCTTCTTTTGTCCAAACCGCTGCCCAAAACCCAAAGACTCTTTGTTTGCTGTCGTAAATGACAAAGATCCGTCCCTTTAAGAAGCTGGAACTTGCAAATATTTGACATTTTTGCTTGAGAAACTGAAAATTTACGGGTATTTTCTTCACACTCCTGTGTCAAAGAAGACGTAGTCATTTTATTAACTACATTCAGAGGCTGGAGCTGCTGCAGAAACTCTTTCTGCACCCTTAATCATAATCAGCTCAATCTGATCTCACTGGTGAACGCTGTATTGCCAATGTGAAGATGTTTCTGTTCCCTCCGACGAAGGTTATCCACTTATTGTTAATCCATCCATGTATGAATGAGAACGCATTAACTTTAACAAGTTAGCCGGCCAAGAATTGGTTCTTTAGAAACCTGGGAAAGACCTAAAAACGACCCTGAATCTGGTCCAAACAGCTCCAGATATTCCAGATGTACCACATTATCTCTTCCATTTTCCAAAAGCTCAGGCTTATGAAGAGCACATCAAGGCTTGCACTGAATTGCTGAAGGGAAAAGGAGGACATAATGTAATTAGATAAACACTGGACTTCTTCCCAAAGTGCGTTTGTTTGGCATCGGGACACTTGGATCATGCCTCGTGATGCGTTTTGGAGTCATTTCACGGTCGGACTTTTGGTCTCTTTGGAACTGCTTTCCGTTAATTTTGGGTTACCGTTCCTTTAAAAGCGACCTCCTACGCGACAAACAACGCGCATCCTTCCCCATGCAGTTGTTACTGACCTGCACACGGACACATGTAAGCACACACCCGCTGGCACAGTGCTGAGTGATAATGTTATGCATTCATGTGCCGCTCCCAGGCTGACCTTGGAGCTGCCCTCATCTATCAGCTCCGGGCTTCGGCGTTATCGCGCCACTGCAACCATCCCTCCTAGTATCTCCTCTCTGCGGCTGCGTCTCAATCCTGCAGTCGGCCCTCCTGTCCTTATCTGCTTCCCTTTGCTGTATCTTAATGCTGCCGGCGGCCTATCCAAACACCTCTCCTAACCTTGGTTGTGTTTTTGCGCTCCCAGTCCTCATCCCCTCACACACACACACACACACACACACACACACCTCCTGTCCTCAGTTAAATCTCAATGCACCAGCTAACCTCCTCTTCCCTTTCACATTTCCTCAAGTCATATTCAAGTCTGCCACGTAATGATCCCCACTTCCATTAATCCGTTTTAAAATGTCACAGGCGTTTTGCAGCCAGACGTCCCTTTTGCTACGGGAAGTTTAGGAAATAACGGCGTTTGACAGCAAACTTAATAACGGTGTTGAAACCATCATCTCCCGCACATCCACGGCACAATGCTAATATGAAATGCAACACAGCTGTCTCGTATTCGTCGCTCGTCTGTTCCTGGGAAGGTTTCCTCCGGCTGTAGCCGCCGCCGCCGCCGCCGCCGCGCGGGCTGTCATGTTTTTTTATGCACAAAAAAAAAAAATTGGACAAGCCGCGGAGAGTATCAGAGCACATCCGCCTAGCATCGCTTCAAATGATTCCCCTGCCTTTTAGATCGGCACAGATGAAAGAGAGTCAAGGGAATGGGATGATAGGGAGGTTACAGAGATTGTTAGCTCTCCAGACTGTGTGTGTGTGTGTGTGTGTGTTGGGCTGTTTAGGACTGTGTGTGTGTGTGTGTTTGTGGGGGCTGGAAGGATGAAATGATGTTGCCCTCCAATATGGTTTTAATGAAACCCTTTCCCCTCCACAGACACTTTCATTAAAGCTGCAGGCTGCTGCTGTCAGCCCTCCTTTGCCCACAGACACTGTGGACAAACTCCTCCACACAAACCCACAGACCTCCTTCCCTCCACGATCATTTCGTTCTGCCTTTTGTCTTACTTGTTCTCCTCTCTCTCTCTTTAACTCCGTAGCTTGTTTCTGACTGCCTCTCCTTCTCCATCCTCCGACGTCCTCCCGCCCCCCGTGACTCTTTGATTCTTTCACTTTCAAACCGTTAATTGGCAGAACAGTTTATCAGTGACGGCGCGAACCAAAAGAAGCCGCTGTTATCAGAAACAACAGCATGATTATACATCTTGGAAACATCTAATGCGGAGTAGTGCAAAGCAGTTTCATTTACGATCAAAGCTGTAATCAGATTGAATTTATAATGATGAACGCCGGCACTTAGAGGTAATTATGCAATCAACTGCTTTTGCATTTTGAGTGTTAGTTTCCAAAACAATGTTTTTGTCATTCACGCAGCATCCTTGAAGAAAAGACCCTCTCACAGTCTGCAAGTTACTATTGTTTGTGTTATATCGATTAATACAGTCATGAAAATCGTAGGTCGGCGTGTGAAACTCATTTTAGGTCAGACTTGATCTGTACATGTACACTATTTATAAAACTAAACAGCTATATCGTATTTTATTATTTAGATTCCTTCTGCATTAACACACCAGCTCAGCACACCGGCTTCTCATTAACCTCCAACAGGAACTGGTCGTTCTCGGGGAAAGCCCCGACACGCTCCGTCCCCTGTTTCCACCAACAGCCGCCTACGCTCGACAGCGTTGTGTCACATGGCCTGTATGTAAGCATGTGGGGTATTGTGTAGCGTAACCAGCCTATGGCGTGCTACCTTGACTTGGAGAGTCATCGCGTGGGACAGACTGGACCCTTTCTTGGGCCTGTTCTGGCCCACAGACCCTATGTTTAAACCATGAATTGTTTATCAGATTGTTTTTTGATTAATCAACCAATAGTTTTAACTCATTGATGAAACTAAAATGCCCAAACGTTGCTGATTCAGGAGCACAGAACGGTAAAATGCCAATATAAATGGACTTTTTTCCATATTTTGCATGATCTGACTTTTGATCCTGGAAAAGTTTGATTGGCCTTTTATAGTATTTGACATTTTATAGCTTATTTATTAACCAGTCAACCAGAAAAACAAAAGAGAGGAAAGAAACCTTCAGATTAACCGATAAAACATAAGTTTCCCTCGCAACCCCATCTCCTTTTCACTGATGGATGCCAGCGACTGCATCCATGGTGTGATATGAATCTTGGTTTCGGCCCCAAACGCGGTCCCGCTCACTCATCTCGGTAACGCTGTGATCCCGCTGCCGGCTCTCGGCTGTGGTTTTTCATCCCGCCTGACGTCATTTTCCCTGCCATACCCGGTGTCAGAGGGCGAAACGTGGAGAAGATGATCTATATCGTGCTGATTGTCTCGTTCACAGCTCGGAGGCGAGGGAGCACAGAGCTTAATTGATTCTAGTTGAGTTGGGGGAGGCCATCCATCACTGTCATCGTCATCCATCACCTGGTGCTGGAGGTAGAAATGATTAAAAACACGAGTCGAGGCTCAAAGCTAAGAGGTGAGACACACTAACCATCGTCTCTTTCCTCTTGCTCTTTTATTCTTTAAGGCCCTGCTGGGTAAATAGGTGTTTGACTGACACTGCATGTTATGTTACCCTACGGCACATCGATGTTCCACATATATCTAAATAACGATGTTGTAAATTGGAGTCTTTTGGCTCGAGTTTGGGAGATACCTCCGTGTTGGGCAGTAAAGTTGATTTACTCCTGCAGCCAACTAGCCATGGCTGATTGTGTTTTCGCCTCTAATGGGGGATTATAGCATGCAAACAGGTTCTGAAAGGTCTCTAAACATTTTTATGTTATGCAGTCGCAAAATGGGCATTGAATCTCGTTTTAATGGGCATTGAATCATCTGAAACTTGCTGACGCCCTTACCCTTTGCCTGTTTCCACCCTCTCGGCTGTACGTCTGTGTAACAGAGCAATTAGCAAGCAGTGAATTCACATTGCTGTCGCCCGGTGTTCAGTAGCTTTTAGTTGTTTGCGCGGCGTTTGCTGAAGTGGCCGGGCTGCTGTAGATGTTTGGGTCGAGCCCAGTTACTCCGCATGTCCAGACCCCAGAGATGCCTGCAGCTCCCACCACTCGCCTTCATCCAGCACTACCCCTCTCAGTTTTTCTGCAGCGGTCAGGAGATGTATCGTGCAGTTTTAAGGATCCTGAAAGTCCAATTATAACTTTCTCCTCGCCACGGTGGTTTATCCAGCTGTACCCAAGCTTCTCCTGCTCTCGTTTCTCTTTAAATTTGTTGTTTGTTTTTTTTTGCTGTAAATGTCTGAATCGTTTGCATTTTTCGAGGTCAGCCCTCCTGCTTCACTTGGTCTGTTGGAGAATCACCCACAGGGATAGTTTGAGAGATTTGAGTGACACATGGAGGATGAGTTGGGCAGAAGCCAGGGGCTCGCAGCAGAATTACATTATTAGAGCAACTGCTTTCCTGATTTGACTCAACATCTTTTCGCTAAGGGATACTTTTAGGGCGATAGAAGAGATTTGCAGACAACTAGTTCTGTAAATTGCATAAGGAACCCTTTGGCCTGGTGCATTATCACAAATATTAATGTGCGCATGCAGAGTTGACCAAGCCAATTACGCTGAAGCACTTTTTATTTAGCATCACCAACACTTTAACGCAATGTAGTGCAGCTGTGGTTGCTTGTTAAATCAAATGCACACAGTTTTCACTGGAACCGGTTAAATGTGTCAATACTGTGTGTTAGCATTGTTCTGTTTGAGCCCTGAACAAGGCTATCTACGCTAACCTGAGCTATCACAGTGGAAGACAACAGTCAGTTTGGAGACTTGAAGTCTGAAGGATTTCAGTGAGTAACAGAAGAAGAAGGAGCTGTTAGATGAGGAGCTGCAGGCGACGGGCTGCACACCTCCGACTTCGGCGCGGTATGTCCTGCTGCGACCTGCTGTTCGCAAATCATGTTGGTGTGCAGCACAAAGTCGCAGAAAGACGGGAAAAGGCCAATTATCGCCTGAGTTCTTCATTAAAACGACTATTTTGGCATGGAAACCCCGGTTTGTGTGCCAGGTACTGAAAAAGAAAAGCAATGTCCCGGAAAAGGACTTTTAAAAATATAGCTTTATGTCGTTTGACCTTCACTTAGCTGTCGGGTTTCTCAAATATTTTCATGTCACAGGGGAAGTGGCTTTTATGAGGCTATCTATTAGTAACGATTAAACCCTATACGCTCCCATGTTGGAGGCCCTGGTGTTGCAGAAATGATTAGTTTCCCCAGACTTTGCTTTTCATGGCCGAACAGTTTGCTGAATATTGTTTTACCCAGAATGGGTCGATTTGGCACTTTGAGTGAAGTTCAAGCCGGTCACTGTACTCTGTCTTGGCCGGCTCCCAGCGTTTTTATTTCTTATTTTGTTGAAATATCTCAGATTGATGCACAAACTGGTTGGCAAAGTTCTGTTTTCGAGCTCAATGGAACAACGTTTCTGTATGATAATAAAATTATGGGTTAATATACTCGGAGAGGAACCCCAGAATGGCGTCGCGGCTTCCACGCTGATAATTGAATTGAAGGTTTCCTGAAAAATGAAACCTGTTACTGGAAAGCGTTGACCTCCCCAACGCAAGATCCATAAAACGAAACAATCTCATTCTTACCGTTGAACCTGAGCCGCAAGCGACTATCCAGGGTCATCATTTTTCACAACTCTCATTCATTTGAAACGGCCGATTAACATTCTTTTATCCTTTCTTTGACTTTTGAGTCTCCACTCGTACGCCTCAATATCCCTTGGACACTGAGAGCCTTCAGTCGGTCGTCACGGAGCTCAGGGGGTCAGGGTCTCGCGTTGATACTCACATGACTCAAACAGATCGATAGTAACAAAACTCCTCCTGCACGGTGCAACCGACTTTTTAAATATTTAATTTGGAAACCCAGATTTCATCCATATCCAGGACTCCTGTGTTTGAAACTCAGCGGAGTGCACAGCGATAATTATTCAGTTATTCTTATTAGGCTCAAAACAAACACATATAATGAATTCAGGAAATGAAGTATTCAATATTCCAAACAGCAGCGGTCTCCAGGCATTTGAGTCACCAGACATGATGCAGAGGAAAGACAGACATCCACAGAGTGAATCCACGGCGTTTGGTTTCACTTTGAGACTCTTCAATGCGCGATAAGTTATGAAAGTTTCAGGCACAGACCCTGCTCCCACAGGTTTATCGAAAAACAACCTCGTCTGAGTAGAAATAATTTTACGGGTCCGCTGTGACTCTCCCAACTCCGGCTTGTCGCGCAAATTGCCCTTTGCAAAGCAGGATGATGAAATTTCGTCAGGGTTTCTCTCCCCGCCCTGCATTCTGCCACCGAGTCAGAATAACTTCGGGGGCAGCTTCAGACCCAGGCTGCACTCGCTTAACCTCGCCGAAGTTTCCAAAATTGAGTCTAATGAATCAAGTTGTGCTGTGGATTTTGAGTCATCAGAGGCCGGCTGCTGTGTTGATACGGCGGCATCAGAGAGCAGGCAGCGCGGCGCCCGTGCACACAAGGAACACGCCTGATCAATCATTTAACAGATGCGCGGCTGCTGTGTTTGTGTGTCCTTCGGCCGATCAAGGCGGCTTGTTTCAGTGATGTGGGGTTTTCTTCTTTTTTTTTTTTAGCCCATTAGCTGTTTGTGTGAAATCGAGCTGGTTAGGGGGCAGATCATGACTTCACGGCCGGCACCGAGGGAAAGAAAACCCACAGCGGAGAATAAGCCTGAAAGAAGACAAGAGAGGAGGGGGATCTGTACAGTCGAAGAGAGAAAGCACTGAAGAGAGGCGAACATCTGAACCTACGAGGAAGAACACTGTCTTCTGCTGTTAAGGATCTGATTGAAAGCCATTGCTTGAACCAGTTTTCAGAAATACTCTGGTGGGAAGAACAGAGTCTTGTAGATTAACAATACTGAATACCGAAGCAGGATCCAGACCCTGCTCAGGCTTAGTTTTGATGCATTTCACAGATTTCGCTTTTCAAAACTGTGGTTTGAATCTTCGTTGAGATCGAATGAACTGGTTTCAGCCCCATTTTTGTAAGTAAATTTGTGATTTTGGATGACCTCTTACCTGAAACAAAGGAGAAATGAAACAGTAAACCAAACTCCAAACAAAAATCTCGCTTTTTAGTTGTAATGAGTCATTTATACCCCCATAATTCAGTATATACTGTATGGGAAACCCTTGGCTGAGTCCTGTGAGGTGTTATGTAACCACTTGCGTCACTCATGCTGCTCATTTGCTTTAAATAACATACATGTTGTGCACGGGGCAACTCCCAGGGGCCTGCAGCCACATGCTGCATGTACAAGGTAGCTCTCAGGTAGTAGTGAATTCATGGCACAGCCTCATTAGACAGGGAGAAACACCGCAATTATTCCGTCCGCCTCCGGAAAATTAAGACTACCCTCTCACACCTTTGCACCTTTTTTAAAGCCTTTTCTGCAACATTAATGGAGAATTAAGCCGTGGAGAGGTTAACAAGGCCTGTGTGTGCCGTATCCCGCTCTTCTAATTTGGTGCTACCTCGCTTATGAACCGCGGTCTCAGCGATGAACAGAAGTAACGAGGCATTGTTCGGCTTCTGGTGGTGTCGTGTTTACCCGGGGACGAGTCCCGTATTAACAGATGGAAAACAAAACATGCTGAAAGTGAGCCAGCATAACAACATGTCAGCGTATTACCATAAATCAACACAGATCAGTGGACCTATGTTATGCTGTACTTTATGCTGCATGCATAAAACAAGATGTTGAAAAGATGTACTCGCGAGGGACGCTTGGCAAACACCAGCACACGTCAGGGCATACTGTACCCATAACAAAATGCTGTGGGAATGCGTGTTTGGGGGAGGGGGGATCTGTTGTGGATACAGCAGGGTAGGTAGACTTGTTTTTGTAATGCTTAGGATGTGTGTAATGTCAACATTTCCATTCGCCCTCCTCCCTCACTCTGGTGCATTGTGGGTTAGCTCTAATACAGCTGGCTTGTGGTTTAGTGTGGGTGTGTGTGTCTGCATGTGTGTGTACTGGAAGTATATGTTGGTTTCAGGAAGCACATGTTATGGAGAGGAAATGGGAGAACAATACCTTTGGCCTCAGAGCAGCACGGTCTGGTCAGTGGGGCAGTGAGCTGCATGAACGCGCTGCAAGAAATGAGGCGCTAAGCAGCAAAAGTTCCTGCGTTCAGACTTTCAGAGCAACGCTTTGACGTCTGTTGTGGGTCCACAGCAAAGCGTGTGTAATGTATGAGTAAAGTCCAAATGAAGTGGCATCAGTAGGCGGGACATAACATTTGGAGGAAGTTGATTGGACCATTGGTCCGCATGGTGTGTTACATCAAGTAGTCCTGTAACCACGATAGTCTGGGGCAACCAACAGCTACCTTTAACGCTGCTAAACGTTAAAGAGTGATTGGTCGGCTCGTGCTGATGTCGGCACTCGTCATATTTTGTTTTACAGGAAGAAGGAATGATTGGATTTTTATATAAGCTACATAAATGCGGTGTTTTGCCTATATTCATGCATGGTGTAACCCAGGATGTGACCTCAAAGGCCTGAAGAGACATTTTTCCTTACATCTCGACTTGAGGCTGCGCGAGGAGCGAGTAGTCGATAAAATAGATTTTTCAAAAAATTGCGAACCATCCCCAACCGAGAGAGAGGGGTCCTTGAGCATGCAGTAGGAAATGGGCACAAAAAATATGATGGGTCCAGCGGTTTGAGAGGTCGGCTGCAGCCCGAAACACACACACACACACACACACACACACACTGTGAAATGCACGATTCCCTCCGTGCTCGGTAGAGATAATGACTTGGTTTAAGAAAAGTGTATAAACGGGTGCATTTGACCTTAAGGTAGCGTTTAAAGGTCATCCAGAAGGGAATGTGTCTATTAAGTGAATGTACTGAGTCGACGTCTTTAGGAATCTGCCCATTAGAGGAGCTTTTTGACTGCAGAGCTGGTTAAAAAGGTCAGACAGGTCACCAAAACCCTGGGTTTCAATAAACACTTACAGGTTTCATAGAAATGTAGCCAGTAGTTGTGATAACTCCGCCTGCACCGAGTTCTCGCCTCAGGCTTTAACGTTTGACGGGCAAACGGTCAGTTTTCGTATGGATCTGAATCAAAAAGAGGTAAATTTGGGAACTTCAGAGCTCCATTTAACAGTTTTCTAAGGTAACAAGGCAAGGGCGAGTCCTTTATTCAGAAAAGTTAAACTTTTCGTGTGCCTGCTTTGATGTTTTGACGTAATGTTCTTTGGGCAGATGTTGAGGGACACCTCAACACGAGGACCGCAGGTTGTTGGGTATTGAACCATTAATCCTTTGATTAATGGCCCACTCCTTTACCCACAGGAGCTACAGCTGCCTGCTACAACACAACATTTTGTTTCAGAGATGTGTACGTTTTAGTCAGTGTCACAAAAGCCTCTAGCAACACTGATGTCAGTGAACCACCCATTCTTTAAACAGGTGCAGAGTAACAGTGGCGGGTAAAATACCGTGAAGACCTTGCCTTTCTTTCTTTTTTTGCAGCGCTCAAATCCCTCTCCTTCTAATTTAAGAAAGGAACACAACAAGTGATGGACCCTGAAAGAAGGAAGAAGGAGAGGAAGCCGGGGAGGAAGTAGAGGAAGAGCTCTGAGACCAAACATAACTGACAGTTAGCGGAGCCACAAGCAGGACGGCCGACGCTGTAGTCTCTTTGAACAATTAAGTCGCACTCGTTTCTTGAACGTGGTTGAAGGTCCGTCCGTACTTCAGGCCTCCTCAGGGAGTGTTTTCTCTCCTTACAGTCCTCTGAAACAAAACTTTACACTTCCCACGGTGCAGAGCTGTCGCAGAAATGAGCCGCTGGAATGTCAGCGCTCCTCGGAGTTGGTGTAATTCGCCGTCTCACCAGAGACTCAGGATAATTAGTCCCAATGAGGGATTACCTTCCGGCCGCTGCACATTTCAGATCAGCCAGACAAAATGGCCTCCTCGTGTGACCCCCCCCCCCCAACTGGCTGGTTGCTCGACCGCATTTCGTTTGATTAAGCAGATTTGTACAACGATTGCTCGGGATTGCGGCTGAGAGTGCTGCTCATCAGTGAAGGCCCTGATCGTGGAATTAATCTCCTCCTGGTTGTGTTCTGATGCATGTTGTGGATTAGATCATATCCTCTTGTGTGGACATAGTTAAAACTAAAAACAATGTGCAGCTGTACCTTTGATCAAACGGTTTGGATTGATGTTGCATTGCTGCCTAATCACTTTCATCCTGTGGCTTCCTTTTAGATCTTTACACAATTAACAACACCTTAATTGACTCGTAGATAAAGTGTTCTGACCAATGAGGGAGCCTAATTTTTGAAATTGTAAACTAACAATTGGACGTGGGACTGATTAGCCAGCCTGCTGAGTTATTGGTTAAATGTCACTGGCAATGTGGAGAGCCGACTTTTAGATTGTTGGAGGGATGGGGAAGCTGCTGACTGACTGATATCTGCCGATCTCAGGGTTACTCGGTGCACCTCTAATCCAGAAGATGCTTATGGAAGCCCGGAAGCTCTTTCGCTTGGACACGCTAACTGCACATTTCCAAAGCGGAAATTAGCAGCTAATGAGATATTGTCCACAAACAGCTGCCAACTGCAGGATTATTGATGTATTTACATTCTTTGTGTACATTTATAATAAACCATTACTCGATATGCTTAGAGAGGCGAATGATGGCTTCGGGTCCTGTTTTATGCTGACGGCGCTTTTTCCTCAGGTACTCTAGCAACAGCGTCAGCAAAAAAAACATGTGCGGCGTAAAAAATGATCTTGTTTGGAAATTTCTAATCAAGGCTTTTCCTTGTCTAATCAGAATATTTAGTATAGGAAACCATTAATAACTTTGAATATGACAAATATCTTATAATATAAAACCAGCTGACTGCGGTGGTTTACAGCCAATAAGTTGGAGCTCTTTTTGTTTTGATTGTTGGAATATCTGCATATATGAGATATTTCTCCGATTCGAACAAAAGGTGCACTCTAAAATTATTTGTTTATGAGCTGCTCTGAATAATAAATCCTGTTTTATGGGGACAAATGTTTCATTCCAGCCTCTCGTGGTCATTGAACGCTCGTCCTTGTTGTGCCTCTCTTTAATCTCCTCCCACTGCAGCCGTCCAGCTGTGACTCCTGATGTGGACCATTAAATTACGATTGCTTTACGGTCAGCTAATAATTTCAGCGCCGGGTGACTCAATGGACAGATGGATGTACGATGATTGATCTCTGCACATTGTGAACGCCGGGGTTAATAACCGTAACAATCTAGCCATGATTGTGTCGTGCAGCTATGTTGTAATGGCAACTGAATGTCAATGAAAACACAGAACGGTTCAAGCTCCTGTTATCTTCTAAGTGCTTTCAAGCATCCCTCGTAATGGATAATTCCTTTTTCTTCTGCTAGAAGAAAGAGTTTACCTAAATCATCCAAACTGAAAAGCCATGACATCTCACAGTCGGTGCTTTTAGTTCTATTAGTCACATTTAATGGCTTGACTTGCACCACGCCGTCACTGGTAATTTGGCTGCAGTGTGTTCATCAGGGGCTCCCACTGGCTGTACAGTTCTGAAGTTTGATAGCACGTCCTCAGAGCTTAACACTGTAACCTGTTACTAAAATATTCATGAGCCCCTCGTATCAGAGGGCTTTGAAGTGTGCCGGCACCTGTGGCAGAATTTCCGATGAAGAAAGAGCGGCTGCTGTTTAAAAACACGCCGCCTGTGCTGTTTCCCGTCTGAAACCTGACAGCGGCGTTTATAGTCCTTGAATCTTACTGGAAAAACGTTGAGGAGGGGTGGGGGGTGGAACTGAGCTCCCCAGCTGATGTCACCATACTCCCAAGGGACAAATCTGATGTGTGGCAGAAGCTCTGAACAAAGGAGGTCGACCAGGTGGAGTTGCTGTGGCAGAGATCCAGAGCATATGCAACTTTCTGCATAATAAAAGTGGACTTAGCCCGCTGTCTGGTCCACATCTACATCTCCGACTCTTCAATCCTCTGAGAATTTGTTCAGTCTGCAGCATAATCCCCCTCCTGCTGCACCGGAAGAGGGACTTAGCCGGTCTCTAGAAACAGTGGTGTGATGCTGACACGCCCTCGAAACCACATTTTCAGTTCAATGCACAAGTCCTTCAGGAGGCATCCAGTCGTTTTGGTCAGGCATGGTTGCTAATGGGTTGTCCCAGCCTCTTTCTCCACAAGCAGTGGTGAATTATAGTAATAATTAATTTATAATGACACAGGCAGACTTAGCTCATGGTGCATGCCTTTCTCCTGCATGCTATGGTTCCTCTTTAGCCATGCTATCCAGCATCGATCGTGTGCTAATAAGTGGGGGATGGGATGCGGTCCAGCAGCCCCCCAAAGATGATAAATTGCCCGACGCAGCGAGCCGTGATAGCTTGGTTTATTCGCATAATTAATCACCACAGCTCACCTGCATCCTGCTGCTCATTAATGACAACCCAAGACTGGAAATATAAATTGGGATCAACTGGTTTCAGTCGGGGTCGTGCAGCAGAGCCCACTCGAATGTCAGCCGCGGCGTGGCTGGAGTGGTTGTTAATTTTCTCCATCTACAGGTCATTTGCTTTTCAAACCACGGCTCTCTGCGCTCGGCCGATAAACAACACGGAATGAATCCGAGGTTTTCATCACGCAGAGCCGCTTTGAAATGAGCGATGAAGCCCAGTGCCATACAAGAGCAGGTAGCAGCGCATTCAGAGCTGCAGGTTCAAGGTGCTCCCTGCATCGGTTATGAGGGGAGTGGGGCGACACAGACCTAGCTTTGATTCACATTTCTCTCTTTTTATTCCTGTACCCAAACAAAACCTGCAGCAGGATTAAAAAAGGACCACCTGTTGTGAGAATCCGAATAAGGTCTTGAAAGCACGAAAGCTAAACTTGTGTGGCTTTTAAATAATCTGAGAAACTGCGACTGAAAAAGCCGCAGCGCCTATAATCACAGCCTTTGGTGAGGGCTATTGCAAATAACAGTTCTGCTAATGCTGCTGTGAATTGGGCTAATGCTCTGGACCACTGTTGCACTCATTTGAACAACCCTGCAATTAAGCTTCCTGCTGATGAGCCGGATCATTTCTGACGTTTGGCATGCCGAGCACGCGCCTCACAGGTTTCAGTTTTTTTTCCATATTATAAATCAGAATGCTGGAAATTGCACATAAATCCCGTTTTTTTTTTTTTAAATACAACAGAGCGTACCGTGTTAGCATTCACACGGTGCACAGCCGAGGTGTGAAGCTGTATAACAATCGTGTCATGCATGCGTGAGGCGGCCTCGTGGGGTCGATTCTCATGCAGGGTCTGCACGCTTCCATTGTGCTTTTAATAATGGACTTCAGAGCGTTTCCATCAGAATGATCAAAATAATTACAAAACCCTTGTAATGAATGGATTATGAAGTTAATTTCGGTGCGGGACGGAAAATGATAATCCAAAGAACACAGGGATAATTACAGCTCGTGAAGTGTCAGAGGGGCCCGCGAACGAGCAGCTCTGATGTAACACAACTCCACAGCGCTGCACATGAATGAGTGAGCGATCTTTGCCTCACCACAGCAACAAACTGCTGCTTTTTAGACGCTTTTTATTGTTTTTATCGCTGAAATCTGTCAAATTTCCAGCTCTTCGCAGCAGAGAGTCACTTTGAATCCGCTCATTTGGGTCTTTTCTCTTTAGAAACGAGCCCTGCCACAACAGCGACGGTCTTGAGCCATACCAATGAGCTACGAGACCAAAGCCCAGACGTAATTAAAGCCGTAAAATATATCACTCGCTGCATTAAATATGCAAGTAGTTATACAGCTGTAACTGCGTGAGCGGGCTGTAGTTTGGAAAGATGTCTGAGCGCAGCTGGAGAAGCGGCGAGCCAGCCTAAGCCGAGGTGTTAATATTTTCATATTTAGAAGTTGCTCAGGTCGCAGGGCCGTGTTTCCGGCGTGTCTGGGCCGAATGCACAGCGCTGTGGTTTCGCAAAAATCATTTGTCGCTGTTGTGTTGCGTTCCTCTTTCCGAACTAACAAGGGAAGTGGTATTGATTAACTCCTTCAGCCTGGAAGGGAAGTTTGTGTGCTTTCTTCTTCTTTTGTCACTGGTCTGGCAGGTCCCGCTGTCACGCTCGCAGACACAATTAAATTCAGCCAGCTGAGGACTTGTTTTCCACTCGACTGGACAGAAAAAAACATTTTGTATGGGCCGGGTGTGTTTGCAAGTCTGGAAAAGGGCTAAAACCTGATTCATTCTGACCGCAGGGCAAAATCCCAATGTGCACAGCAAAATGCAGGTGATTACACAAACATTTGGTCGTGTCCGATGTTTAATATATTAAATATAGGACGTTTTGTGAAATTATAATAATGCATTTGTTTATCCAGCAAATTTCTGTCATTTTAAAGGTCACTGAATCAGAAAATGCGTAACACGGTATATGACATTTGAGGAACGACACTCAGATTTTTAACATCTTTATGTTGGTTTTTTTTGTAATTTACCACTCATTGACACATTCAGTGATGAATCTGATTTGATTACTCCTGTCTGACGGAGCCTGACCTCCGCTCATTCCAGCTCGGTAATATCACGACATGGGGCTAAATGACATCCAACCCGGGTTTCCTGCGGTGCTGATCGACTGCGGGACGCTAGCAGCCTCTTGAGCACATGAACACTTCATTAAGACGGATCAGTCTAGCCTCTCCAGTATTGATGACGATGACGCAGGCCGCTTGTCTGAGCCTCAAGGCCAGGTGTATAACATCTACCCCTGGATGAAGGCTTTTCATTTTAGAGACATGGAGGGCCAACCCAGTTAAGTGGCTTGTAAACGCTTTGTAAGATAATAATTATACTTGGCACCACTTCAGTCTAACTCTCAGGGCCCATTCAGCTCCATGAAAACGATCTCTAATATTCTCGTTTTCCTTGATTCTCCCCCCTCTCTTTGTTTCTCTCCTTCTCTCTCTACATTTTGTACTTAAAGATAGCCCACGTAAAGTCGAAATGAGAAAATTGTTTCAATCTTTGCCAGAAGAGACGTCATTTGCGCTCCCTCCTCCTCCCCGAGTGCTTGATACAGCTCCTGATCATGCTAATTAAAGTAGATATCACCACTGATGCTGAAAGAATTAAGAGGTTTTGAAATTAAACCCTTTTTTTTTTTCTTCCTCTTCTCTCGAATCCGTTTCGTCTCTTGTGTTTATCGCAGCACGGTTGATAGATGGAGGACGTGGATCTATTTGCATTGCTAATTCTGTTAGGAGAAAACGTTAACTGTGCCTATAGGCCCAGGCAGAACTGTAGCAGGAAACTGGGAAAAAGAGCCGGGCCTCGTGCGAGCGGTGATAATTGGAAGCCCACAGCTCGGTGATGGGTTATTGGTTCACATCCCTTGGGAAACTGAGATCTCTGTGGGGAAACTGAGATGAGCAATGCTCCTTTTTCAGAAGAAGACCTTCTTGATTCATCGATTGAAATTTAGATCTTATGTATCTGCTCCAACTCCCCAACGGCCGGCTCTGAGCAGCTCAGGTCTGGGTGTTTGTAACAGACCGTGTGAAGCCGTGTTTTGTGGCAAAGCAACCATTCAGACTTGCCGGAGCATTCCTGAGCAAATCAAAGCGAACATTTTATCTGTTTGTACTTGAGGTGGAATTTGTTTCGAAATGCTATCGAGCCCTCATGCAACTCGAGGAGCGAGCTCTCTGTTCGAGTGTGTGTGTGTGTGTGTGTGCAGCTGTGCTCATTAAATACTGTAGGATTGTTGGGGGGGATGTGTTTAACCAGCGAGGCAAGCGCTGTTCCTGCGTTAGTGGGTTTATCTTTCCTCAGTCCAATTTTCTCCGCGGAGCGATACGAAATCAAGTGGATCTTCATTGTGCGCTCACGTGGAAACTTGGGTTTGTCTTCACACAGAGCAAACACTGAAAAACTTCCTCTGTCATGTTCAAATACACGAGATAAAGACAATAAATACATGGATCTGTAATAATAGGCAGGTTCCCTCCAATAGAACAGGATAGTGGCCCTGCCTCCCTGAAAGCGTTGTGGTAATATGACGTGAGTCAGGTAGATATATCTTTATCTCATATACTAGAATAGAATAGAATAGAATGCCTTTAGTGTCACTGCACGCATGTACAATGTACACTATATACATGCACAATGAGATGAGAGCCACTCGCTCTACAGTGCAGACATACTCATATCTAGTCAGTATATAAATTAAATAGAAGAACGAGGACGAATCTTGGTGCTACACAGCTAAATCGGTTTCTAATTCTGAAAAGAAACATTGTTTACAGTCCTGATAGATACACATCCTGAATAGAAGTCATTGTAATTATTATTGCAACATCTCATTAAGTCATTTGTTTCGCAAGGTGAAGATGGAATAAGAGCTTTCTCATTGCGTTGTGAACCCTGGACACCTGAACAATGATGCAGCTTGACTGTGGGTGAAAGGTCCTGACCTATTGTTGCTGCTTTCCTCGCGGTTCGTGTGGTTTCCAGCTCCAGCAGCTGTCTCTGCGGGGCTGCGTGTAATCTAAATGGCTGTGTTTACCATTTTTTAAATCAAAAGATATTATGACTACAGATGAGAATGAAGTAGGCAAGAGGCAATTTCAATGCAATACTCACACATTGCACTGCCCTTGCTTTATGTCTGAGCACACCACGAGAAGGTGGTTCCCAAATTGCAGAAGGTAGAGCGTTTGAGCTGCGTCAGGGTTTTTACAGCTGATACAGCCCTTGAAAAAATGGTTGACTCAGCCAGGATCCAGATCCTGCAGTTCATTCAGCTCATTGCATCCCTCATTTAAAGTTAAAGCGGTTTTGAAAAACCCCTTTTGGCCTTTAAGTTGTGTACCTAAATTGTGAAATGCTACTCCTCCCGCTGCGTGATGGACTCTTTCCTGTCAGAGTCAAACGCTGGCCGACAGCACCTCTCTCCAATTAACGCCGCAAAGCCTGATTGAAAACCACTTGGACTCTTATTAACACCCGTTTATGACTAACGAGTCCCTCTCTGTCACGCCGCTTAGAGCTCATTTGTTCTGAACTCTACTTTGAACTGTTACCTAATGGCAAAGTTGTCCACAGCTAATGCAATTCCCCGCCCTCCTCTGTCTTACTGCCAAAACTTTCAGGAGAACCCGAATCCATCGATCAGAACCAGCCTCATCGGGGCAAGCCAGGCAGTCGTATCAGAAATAATGTGCTCTTCATAACACGATGGCCATAATGTTCTTCACAGGCTGGGGGTATTAACTGAGTTCATACATCACCCACACTGCAGGAACTGAAAGCTAGGTTGACACAGAAGCACCTCTGGGACGATAGGGCGGTACTCTGCATACCATAGGTAGCTAATGTGATCAAGATAACTGCAGCAAACTAATGGGAAAAGTGAGGTGAGTGAGGGATTTCCTCATGGGTGTTAATTAGAGGTCAGGTTATTTCAAAGTTTTTCCTCACAGATACTTAAAATGTACAGGACGGTGTTTATGCATGAGGGAGAGCAGCCGCGGAGAGACTGCATGGGAAAGCTGTAGCGATGAGTAAATGAGGTTAAATGTCGAAGGCAAGGAAAACAAAAGAAGAAAGAACATGGAAATGGACGGATACGATAGGTCGGTATCAAACATGGAGGAAGGAAGTTGACCTCCTGCCCCGAGAAGTGTTCCTTGCTGGGTTGGGAAGGCCCCTAGAACAACATTTGAGGGGCTTCATTTCAAAAACAAGATATCTAGTATCTCAAGTTTGTTTTTTGTTTTTTTACATGCCAGAAGTAAAAAGAAAACGTTACCATACAGCACAAATAAAGATGTCAGCTGCTCCTGTAGTTGAAAGCCGGGATAATTACCAAATGATAAAGAAAGATGGACCTCGGCGTCTTCAGAGATTGTTTGATGTGTAGCAGATGGTACCTGTCAAATATCCTTGTAGCACCAAAAGTAGCACACAGACCACCGTCTTTTAGAAGAAAGAAACAAAAACATGGGTAAAGTCCACTAAACATAGGTGACTGAGTCCTTTCACATGGCCAGTAGGTGTGTTTAGACTAGACCTTTTCAGGTATGTCATGTTCAGTATCATGCACACACAGGAAGTTACAGTGGAAAGCAAAACAGACTGTAAAAAGATGATAATTATCTTTTCCACCCAGGTTTGTTTACATCCCTGCAGATCAGAGCAAAAGATGGCGAATTCCCAAGAATGAACGCCGACTGTTCCCTTTTACACTGAAAACCAAAGTCAGAAGTCTGTGAATCGACTGTGAATCCAGCTCGGTGTCGGCGCTGACGTCTGTTTCTTCGGTGTGACGGAAAGCCTTGAAAACTAACAGCTGAATTAACATTAAGTGGTCAGTCACTGCTCCAGACGACATTCAGACACGAAGCCTGAGTCTCCTTGACATTTCCTGTATCGCTGCCTGTAGGTCGGCCTAAATGTGGAGATGAGCCTAGTATCTCATAAACAAGTAGCTCCACATTAGACTTCGTGCAGAGGCGACGTGCTGCTACATGACCTCTAAGCTGAAAGCTACAAATCTGAACTTTGCGAGAGATCGGTGAGATCGCGTTCAGTCCGCTGAACTTGTGAACACCTCTGGCTTTGAAAGTAGAGTTGCACTGTAATACACTGCACAGTACACTAGTGACTCTTCCCCTAAAGCCACCTCTAACAACTGTCTGATCCACAGAGCTAAGTAAAAAGGTACTGGCTGGTCTGCAGTCCTTTGAATGCTTCTTTATACCCATGTCCCTGTTGTTTATTTCCAAATGTTTTCTTACTTTTGTCAGTTTTTGCTTTTATTATCGTTGTGAAGTCAGTTTTAAGGTTTCACTGAACAGGTTGTTCTGGTACCTGCAGAAAACTCTGCAGCAGCAGCAGCAGCAGCAGCACCACAGCGTTGTGCGTGCTGCTGAGTTTCCAGCCCTCCTTTTTCTTGTCCAGCAGCACTGGTAATGTGCAGTAACACCTGCTGGGTGCTGGGTGACCTCATACCGGCAGTTGCACAGAGATATATGCCAAGAAAGAAGGTTTAGGACAAGAAATGAATGGATGAAACCACAGTGAAACAGCATATATTCCTACCCCAAAGATATCATCATTTAAAATCCACCTATTAGCAGATCAGCAGTGAACCAAACAGATTTCGGACTCAGATGATGTTGATTCATGTAAAATAACACTAAATTTGACTGTCACAAACAGTGCACTGCTTTAGAGTTGACTTCATTACGCTTGCATTAGAATAAAAAGCCATTTATTAACAGTATGTGTAGGATCAGGCGTGAGGCCCACTCACGTCTGCTGAGTGCTGTATATAGACCAGCATGCCAAGCATTTCCTCGTGTAATCCCAGTTGTCTGCTAGGTATCACGCGTGATAAATCATTGGCTCCAAGGGGAGATTTGCGAAGACTGTTTTAGTCTAAATTGTTTCCTTGCCACAATTAGTGTGCATACATTCAGAGTTCCCCCTAGGAGATGTTTCAGCAACCTTCCCGGGCCCTTTCTTGCAAAAGCAATATCACGATGGGGGTGCCTGATTGAATGAAGGACAAATGTAAAAACAAATGCACCTTGGGCCATGCGGCGTCACCTCTCCAATCTTAGCCCCGAGATTGGAAACAGAGCACTTGGTGTACATTGTTCCTTACAAGCTCAACTATTCCCTTTTGGCTCTGGCTGCCAATAACAGCGCCCTGGGAGACAGCGAAGCGTGACGCTGGAAGTGGTGAGGGAAAACTTCTGTAGGTCATCTGGGGCAAACACATGCAGGCAGGCAGTCACACCTAGAAGAGAAAGAGATGGGGGGGGAAAGGTATATCTGTCAGTGCTGGTAGTCAGGAGGAGAACTCCTGGGAGCAAACAAGACAAGCTCACATGCAGAGACACATGCACGCGTTCTCACCTTTTTCCGGTGACAGTGTTTCTGTTTTCTTTCAATTACCGAGCTTCACATCTGCCGATCATTTTCCAGTCGAGCATGAAAACGCAGCCCGCTCCACGTCAACGGCGTTCTTCACATTATGCAAATCAAGGTTGGGATCAGAAGATTGGGAGAGGTCGCGCAATCTCGACATCGACTGCGGAGGCAATGATGATATGAATGCGAGCGATGACACGAACTCCATCTCCAGTTTGGTGCTATGCGTTACCATAGCTACATAGCAAAATTGCTTAAGGGTAACAGCTGGAGCTGTAGGAGTGGGTCATTGAAGAGAGGGAACAAGATGGTGCAGCTGAGTGGGAGATGGAAACAGATGTTGAGAGGCACGTATAGCGAAAAATACACCCACTCGACAAAGTGTTAAGATTAACAGTAAATAAATACAGTAATGCCCTGCTGGATCACTGATGATAAGTGAGTGTCAGACTACCTCTGTTGGTCAGGCAGGTGTTCTGGAGCCTGGTGAGAAGATGAGGTTGAGAACTTGCCAGGAGGCCTTGCAACAACAGAACGCTGCACATACTTTGAGACTTTATAAGCATTTTAAGAGAGTTGTGAGGTTAACAGCAGTTAACTCATTCACACAAGTCTTTACCAGGAACTTGCACTGGCATGTCTTTGATTATATGTTAGCTGATGACTTTGCAGCAGAAGTTGAGACCAACAGACTTCCCATATTGAACCAAATGCAGTTGTTGACGCAGTAGTCCATAGCCCCCAGATTTACCTTTTAGGGGCTAAAGAACCCCACCCTTACCCTTCACCAAGACGTGAAGAACGTGAACGACCTCATGCACGCCTTTTTTTCGCAAATGCAGTGAATTCCTGAACTTGTTCAGCTCATTAAGTCACATTAGCAGTCCTGTCATGTGGTGACCAACCAGAGGTTTGGCCCCCTGCCCCTGTTAGGGCTCAGCCCCAAACTTTCCAGAGCGCTGCTTCAGATAATGAGGACCAGTCAGTAATGAAGTAGGGTCGTTTGTTTGTCCGTCCGTGCGTTAATATTACTTTCAGTCTTAGGTTAAGCCTAATGTTGCTTTCATGTTACTTTAAATTTACATGTAATTGGACTTAATGCCTGTTTTCCATTACATTCAGCTGCCAGGCTTGAGTGCACTAATCTATGAGCCTCATCTGGGCTCAGCTGAAAGTGAGAAGTTTTCCTTCAGAAGTCTTTCAAAGCCAGAAGTCGTTTAGAACTTAAAGCAAGTCATCACAAGAATAAATATCTATCGTGGAAGGATATATCGCACTAAATCAGTATTCTGCTATATATTTAAGCTCATTTTTCATGTGCTATCGAATGCACGCACCTGTACCGCCGGGGTATTTCAGCTGTTTATCATGAACGAGTCTGCTTCTTTGACAAACTGAGTCTAGCTGGCTACTCACTTTAACTTCAAATGATGCTGGAGGTAAAGAAAAAAAAATGATTACAGTGTTCAGCGCAGCTCTGAAGTGAGAGTTGGTGGTTGCGTAGCCGAGAGCGGAGCAGCGGCCTGTGAGCTCGGCAAAGAGAAATCTAGCAAATGCTGTCAGCTTTGATACCATTCTTCCTGCAGAAGCTGAGGCTTTGAAAGGCACTCCAATTACAGTAACTTCACCCTGCAAAGCAAAGCCTGTATCACTGCGTAAGCCTGCCAGCGTGCCCGGTTTTAGACTCCATATAAGTCCACGAGAGCTGTCTGAGCATGGTTCTACCTGCGTGAGTGTATGCATGAGTGAAAACGTGTGCGAGCGGGGCCCAGTCTAACTTTGGCGGCGTGTCAGAGGGTTTGCTGATTGAGAGGAAGCGCTGTGGGGGGGATATCAGCACGCAGAGTGGATGGATGGAAGAGGAAGGAGGTGGCGTGGATCAAGACAGGTTCAGGTTTAAATTCCCTTTTTTACACATTTGCGCGATAGAGACCTCTTCTTAAAGTCTGTCTTACTGTTTGTGAAGCTCCGGGATGCCTCTGCTACAACGGATATCTGTTTAAAATTGCCACTACGTACATGAACACACCTGCATCCCTGAAATAACAATAATCAATTCATTGATTACTCGACGGCCATTGTAATAAAGTCAGCTACGTGTATCATTTGCAGGACTCACGAGTTGGAAGACATGTTGGACATTTGTCTTTGTTGCTGCCTTTTAGTGTCTTAATGTGCAAGAAGAGGAGGCGCAAGGTCACAACAGGTGCAGCAGCAGTGGATGTCTCTGTGATATCCGAAGGGCCACCTCCAGCTGTTGACGGAACTGAAGAGGGAGCGACTGCAGAATCAATAAGTGTTGGTGTTTGGCGTCCTTGCCCTTCCTTCCTCTCGGACTCTCGTGCCTGCAGTGTTTTCCTGCTCCGCTCTGCTGAGGTGCCCGGGTCTTTGCAGTTCTCCACACTTTTCTTCCCCAAAACAAATATCAGGAGCGAAGCAGGCTGCCAGTCAACCCCCGGCTTCAGCTTCCCTCTGCTGCTTTTTCCGCGGTCTGCTGAGCATGCACAAGTCCGGGTCGGCTCCACATCACGGGGTCTAAAACTGCCATTGTAAGACTGGTAGCATTTGCAGCTGGTCGGACTGTACAGGGACTGAACAAAGGGCCGGAGTGTCGCTTTTATTTTTATTCTTAAACGTTAACTTTTAAAAGTCCCTCCCTCCTGGACATGAGCACAAAAAGTCCTCGGCACATGTTTTTGCAGGGAGCGTGCAACAAACCGTGGTCGTGGTGCAGAGAATGATTGCATGGAATTAAATGTGTTGTTTGCTGGGCAATCAACCATTTGATGAGATGAACACGATACCTGGATTCAAACCTGCAGACTTCCACGAGCCAGCTGCTCCACCACAGGCTGACTTCACACCCCAAACCCAACCGCGTCGGCGTCTGTCTGTTCGCTGGCGTCGCCGCGATGTGAGAGAATTCATTTCAGTCCCTGTGATGAAACGGGAGACAAGGGGAGACGTTTTAAACCCTGAAACCCTTTGGAATAACTGAAAATGAGATTACTCCACTCTCTGCGGAGCAGTTGAATAATAATGTTGCAGCTTTAAAGGAATTTTTAATTTGCACAAAAGCGCTTTGACACAACTCCCTTAATCATTGCCTTTTTTTATATCCGGAGGAACATCGATGGGGGAAATTAACGATGCCCTTTGCTAATGGAAACGCCTCAATGGAATATTCAGTGTTTGCTTGCGTGGTAAATGATAACCAAGCTGGGTTATTGGGGAATAATCCGAGGAGAACATGGTAGAATTACATCAGAATCTGCTTTTAACATGGAGAATGCTCCTTTTTTTTATTTTGCACAGGCGATGTCTCTTCATCTAAAAAGGGTTTAACTTCCATTTTCCTTATATTGTTTGGATCCTGTTAAGAAAGCCCTATCTAGAGCTGCCTTCTGCTCTAATGGAGGGGATCACTGAGGATTACTATCGTTAATGCACTATCCTCTATTCCATATCTAATATTACCTGTCTGTGGAGGAGAAAAGGGCTGACGAGGAGAGAGATAGCTGCCTCTTTCTTCCTTGTCGGGCCTGTAACGACTCTTTTCAGGAGGCTGTTCTCAGCCTCCCGCCACATCAAGCTCAAAGCTTTTTGCTTTGTAGACACAAAACACGCCGTGCTGAATTTAAGTTTCACAGTCTCTTCCTCTCTTTCTATTTCTGCCAATTACCAACCCAGCATCGTCTGATTGAGGCGGCCAAGAATCTCCCTTACTTCCCTATCAGCATCACGCTCTCTATTCAGGAATCTCTCTGCAGAGTGCCGGACTTTTCATATTCAATCATGTGCAAAACAGCTCGCCTTACCTTTCTCGCTCCCCCTTTTCCAGCAGCCTCGTAATTTTATTTAGACAAAGGACCCCCCAACCCGCCCCCCACCCTCCTCCATGTCCATTTGAATTCACCAGCAAGTGCTGTAAGGGAAATCCAATTTTGGCCTGCAATGTTGGGCGTGGAGGAACAAAGGGGGGCATCTGCATGAAGTGCAGGGGAAATGGTGCGTTGTGTGGCGGATGAGGCCGAGAATTCCCCTGATTGCTTTACTGATCAGTATATTGAATAGGTGCCGTGGTGGAATGTAAATGAAGCGCTCACAGAAATTGCTCTGAAAGGAGAAATTGGCTAAATAAACCAATAGAAGGTAAGAAAGGGCAGCGTAATTGAATGGCGATGAAGGCGAGGAAGGAACCTGAGCGTGATTTAACATAAACGATAAGGTTGTTTCTTTATATAAAGCTTTCAGTCCGGTAAAATCCTGCTTCCTGGATCGAGATGAACGCAAATGAAGAGAATTGTGAGTGTAGGTCAGGTCTGAAAGCAAAGAGAAAACTATTTCTAGTTCTCCTAATATGAACTGAGAAATTATATGAGCTTAACGAAGACTCCTCTGGCTGAGGAGAAGTGAGTGTAAGTGGCTGCAGTCAGTTTTCTTGTTCATTCAAGTCCTTTGAATGAGGAAATACTCACTTTAGTCATACAGGTCAGTGGTGTCATCGGCCTGTGGGGGTGGGTGTAAGGTGTTCACCTCATGACTAAACTGTAGCAGTGTAACTTGAATAAACACTGGCTACGAGAAGTTGAGTAAGGAAGTGACAAAACAGTTTTGCTGTCAGCTCTGGTGAGCGGGCAGCATAAGTCAGATCACAGCAGCGTCTCCTCCCACAAAGCCCCTTTAACCCAGCTGAGCTTACGGAAGAATCGTCAACTCCTTCTGAAAGATAATTTATGATTTCCTACGACTCACAAGCAGACACTAACTTATTCAGAGAGCATTTAGCAGTATTCATCGTTTTAGGCACAAGTGAAGGGATTAAAGATGAGTTTTGCCTTAAGGACAGAGCGCTGCTGAGTGAAGCCCGATTCATCAGGCGAAACATACATAATTCATTTCTGATAACCAGCTGGCATTCATTGTTAGAAGAAGTAAAGTTAGCTTAGATGACTAAACACAAGGTATGTGTACTTTTAATTAGTAGTTTTACAGCCTGCAGGAGAAACATCCTTCAGAAAATTAAAATGCAGTGTCATGGTTCAGAAAATTACGACTAAAACTCAAATTAAACCTAAATTAATACTGAATTCTGCACTGAAGCACAACAAAAAGGCTGAAATGTGAAATGCGATTTCAAGGAAGCGCTAAAAGTAATTTCAGCGTGCATTCAGAACATCTCTCTGGACATACAGTGAGGCCAATAAGTATTTGATCACCCTGTGATTTTGCATGTTCTCCCACTTAGAAATCATGGAGGGGTCTAAAATTTCCATTGTAGGTGCATTTCCACTGTGAGAGACAGAATCTAAAAAAAAAAATCCGGAAATCACATTGTATGATTTTTTTTAACAATATTTTTGTATGTTACTGTGTCAAATAAGTATTTGATCACTTGCTTATCATCCAGATTTCTGACCCTAAAAGACCTGTTATTCTGCTTTTAAATAGTCCAACTACACTCTGCTCATGATTCTAATTTAGTAGCACCTGTTTGAGGTCGTTAGCTTTCATAAAGACACCTGTGCACCCCACAATCAGTCAAAAGTCTAACTACCAACATGGGCAAAACCAAAGAGCTGTCAGAAGACACCAGAGACAAAATTGTAGACCTTCACAAAGCTGGAAAGGGCTACAGGGCAATTGCCAAGCAGCTTGGTGAAAAAAGAACAACTGTTGGAGCAATTGTCAGAAAATGGAAGAGGCTAATGATGACTGTCAATGTCCCTCGGACTGGGGCTCCACGCAAGATCTCACCTCGTGGGGTATCAATGATGCTGAGAAAGGTGAGGAATCAGCCCAGAACTACACGGGAGGAGCTGGTCAATGACCTGAAGAGAGCTGGGACCACCGTTTCCAAGGCTACTATCAGTAATACACTAAGACGTCATGGTTTAAAATCATGCATCGCACGGAAGGTTCCCCTGCTTAAGTCAGCCCATGTCCAGGCCCGTCTGAAGTTTGCCAATGACCATCTGGATGATCCAGAGGAGTCATGGGAGAAAGTCATGTGGTCAGATGAGACCAAAATAGAACTTTTTGGTCTTAACTCCATTCGCCGTGTTTGGAGGAAGAAGGAGGATGAGTATCATCCCAATAAAACCATACCTACAATGAAGCATGGGGGTGGAAGCATCATGCTCTGGGGGTGTTTTTCTGCACAGGGGACAGGACGACTGCACTGTATTAAGGAGAGGATGAACGGGGCCATGTATTGTGAGATTTTGGGCAAAAACCTCCTTCCCTCAGTCAGAGCATTGAAGATGGGTCGTGGCTGGGTCTCCCAACATGACAATGACCCGAAGCACACAGCCAGGAAAACCAAGGAGTGGCTCCATAAGAAGCATATCAAGGTTCTGGAGTGGCCTAGCCAGTCTCCAGGCCTAAATCCAATAGAAAATCTTTGGAGGGAGCTGAAACTCCGTGTTGCTCAGCGACAGCCCCGAAACCTGACAGATCTAGAGAAGATCTGTATGAAGGAGTGGGCCAAAATCCCTGCTGCAGTGTGTGCAAACCTGGTGAAGAACTACAGGAACCGTTTGACCTCTGTAATTGTTAACGAAGGCTTCTGTACCAAATATTAAAGTTGTTTGACTCAAGTGATCAAATACTTATTTGACACAGTAATATTCAAAAATATTGTTAAAAAAATCATACAATGTGATTTCCGGATTTTTTTTTTAGATTCTGTCTCTCACAGTGGAAATGCACCTATGATGGAAATTTTAGACCCCTCCATGATTTCTAAGTGGGAGAACATGCAAAATCACAGGGTGATCAAATACTTATTGGCCTCACTGTATGGGG
Source organism: Datnioides undecimradiatus (assembly GCA_008933995.1). Classification (NCBI taxonomy): domain Eukaryota; kingdom Metazoa; phylum Chordata; class Actinopteri; order Lobotiformes; family Datnioididae; genus Datnioides; species Datnioides undecimradiatus. Next base: position 22,692,576 of record WARS01000029.1, read on the forward strand.
TTGCGGTTCAGCTGACCACAAGAAGGGTGTGGCCGCACTCGATTAACAGGCTGACTGATTGCGCTGGGACGTCCCACCCTGGATCACTATCAGCTGCAGCTTAATTGTATGCTGTGTGACTCAGCTGTAGAGCTGTGGGAAATAAACAGAGCATAAGACAGTTCAGCTGGTGTCTGATACCCACTGATTTGTCTAGATGGAGTAGACTCAGACTAAATGAAATGAAAGTATTCATCTGCTGCACGAGTACCTGGGAAAAACAGTGGAACGGTAGAAGTTAAGCGCTCACAGCTTGTGCTGGAGACACAGAGGAAGGACTGGGTGTGCCGTCAAACAAAACTCACAAATAAGAAGTTTTGTGCTGAAAATCAAATTAATACTAGCTAACTAGCTTTAGGCATGATAACGAACTTATAAATCAAATTACACATCTGGAAACAAGGTTGAAGAGAGTGGTGAGACTAAACCAAAGCAGTTAAGTTGTGGTGCAACCAAAACAATGAGCTGAAAGACGCTAAAAACCATAGGGCTAAAGCGATCCTTGCTAATCTCGAAATGCCTGTTAGTGCAGCTTTAAGTTGCGTTTGCGTTTGTTCTTTCTCTTCTAAAGTAAATCTTGGCTTGCACTCTGCAGGTCAGACAAGTACAAGTACACTGAAGGTGTCGGAGTTCTGAGAAGTGATGAAAAAACAATGAGCTGATGAGTCAATAGTGAAGATAATCATCAGACGCAGCGCTAATTCAGATTTTGTTTGTTTTCCTTTCTGCCTCCCTTCTCCGGAGCTCGCTCTCGTCTCTTTTACCCCCGCTGGGAACGCAGCGGTGCAGCTGATAAGATTGTCGAACACGGCGCCTCTGGCCATAGCTCACCACAGCTCCGGTATTCTCACAGATCCTCCTCGCTGGCTGTGCAGATGAAGGCGAGTACAGGCTGTTGGTGCTTCTTATAACAGCAATACCATGAGATAAGATAGCAGAGCAGAACAGAGGCGCTCTCCTGCCTCTAGTGTCTTGAATATCAGCAATGGTGCAAAGGAGACGCCGAGTTGGTACAGTACATACGCTGTGTGTGTGTGTGTGTCTGTGTGTGTGTGTTTGTATGACAGCTCCCTCTGGCTCTCTGTGAGGTTCCTCCCTTGTCAGGTTATTTTAGGCTTTGTTTGGCTTTCGGGCGGAATAATCTCAATGGAAGAGGAACAACTGCTGGGAAAAGTGTATCCGGGAGCATCCCTCCACTTTTTTGTGCACGTGTGTGTGCGTGCGTGTTTTTGTTTTCTGCGAGCAGTGACATTTGTCTGTGAAAATCCTTTCTCTTCCTGGTAGCGAGTGCGCATTTGTTGCCCGTGTGTGTGTCTGTCTCCTTTAATGTATCCGTGGCCGTGTCTGTACATGTGCCAGAGTTGGTCTCTTTCTGCTGCAGGGGTGTGTGTCTCCGTCCGATAAGTGAGCTTGTGGCAGCAGTGGCAGTCCAAGACAATAAAAAAGACCATTTCCTTGACTCTGCAGGGAGCAGGAGTGCTGCGGTCATCAGTCTGATGCCCACATTACTGTGCGCCTTTTAACAGGAGCCTTTATAGACGGAGCAGAAGTACTGACCCCTGTGGTCCCGCTGCTGCTGTCTTTGTTAGGGCAAGAAAGAAAAAGCTCTTTTCCTGCAGGACAAGGGACGTTTTCAGGAGAGGAGGGTCTCCTATAGAGGTTCACGCTTTGGTCTCTTATAGTCACTTGGTGAAGGCTCTTATCCAGTGTGCCTTAGTGTACATTGGACTGATTGAGTAACAAAAATGGCCGCAGTGGGAGTGAAACTCTGAACCCTGAAAGCACCAGCGCCCCGCCACCACAGCGCTGCCGGTGAATCACCTCAAAGCCGTCCGACACGCTAGCGGTGAGGGACAATGATAGCCAGTTACACAACAGACATTCTCACATTTTCAGACTTGGGGCCTGGAGGTAAATAATAGCCAGTGTCACATCCAAACAACAGTAATGGCCGATAATGAGCAACCGGTCTTTGCCAGGACAAACAATGGATGATTCTGCTCTATTTTCCCTTCCTGTCCTGTTTCCTCAGCAGGCTGAGCGTAACAAGGGGCGCAAACACAACTTCCTTTGTTGCACACATGTATCCGGAGGAAGTGCATGCTTCGTTTTGCTGAATATACCAGAGAATATCCAGATCAGTCCATTGCAAGATATGAAATCTGCAAACCAATTTGGCTCTGACGTTTACTGACGCATTATTGTTGGATTCTGATTAGTTGGACTCGCCTGCAGTGGTGTGCTGCGAGCAAGAAGCCGACGAGGAAGCACATTTCTGATTATTTGCTCTCTGTGATGTTCACTCGGAGCCGTCGCATTCATTTGCTGCCCCTGCTGTTGTTGTTGTGGTGGTGGTGTTAAGCTGATGAACAAATATGTCATTAACCTTGACACTAAGCACAAAATCTGACTGGGTTTTACCTGCGTTTCAAAAACAAGCCACTTAGTTTCTGTTGTGCTGTTTCTAATGCACCACAGAGGGAAAATATAGTAATAGAGTAACATAATAAAATAAATGAGGCCTCCAAAGGTTCTGTCTTTGAAGGTGCAAGCAGCAATGCAAAGTATGCATCTGAGCTTAACATGATAGCGCCCCACATGCCCCTTTGCAGTTTAATCAGTTTAACTTGTACTGATCTGCAAAACATGTTAGCCTTAAATGTCTGTACAGGAGGAGGATGGTGATGTTCTTAAGAAATGTCAAAACCAAAGAGCTGGATATACTTGCAAAATGAGAAAGTACGGGACTCAGACCTGTGTGCACGTCTTGAGCGGACGTGGGCCGATGAAAAAGAAATTATAGTTCGAGCCAAATATGGAGCCTACCGGATTATTCAAGCAGCAGTGGCTTTTAGGGGTTTTTTGGTAATGATGAATGAAACCAGGCAGATTCCTGAGAGCTAGTGAACTTTTACATCACACTATGTTACATTCATTTGACACGTTTGTCGACTTTGAATAAGGACATTCAGACCACGTAGTCGAAGGAATTAGGTATCATCTGAAACTGGGAGTGTATCTCTTCTCAATAAATAACTAAAAGCATGCTGGTTGGTACAGCACAAGCTCCTGGAGATGATACTTTTTAGTTTAAATTGCAGCAGTAATTTAGTCTGCCTGCACAGGATTATGATGACCCTCACCATGCATCAGCGCTGGAATTGCCTTCACACGTCCACCAGGAGCGGCGCGCAAGTGTGGGGGTTGAACTTGAATCCCCCTGAAACTGTGTGTAATGACTAGAAGATATCAGCTCACAGACGCTCACAGCTTGAGCAAATCCCCAAGTAGGAATGTGCGAAAATCCCCAAATCCAGATGCGCCAAGCTGATGCAGACACGTCCCAACGGGTGCAGGAAGCTGTAAACATGCACTACCTGAAAACACTGCCTCACATCAAACACCTTTTACATAAAAATACAGCTACAACATCCTCATTTTCAGTACTTTAAATAAAGATGGTAATTAAAAATCAGGCTGCAGCTTAACACAATGCAGAAAAGGTGTTTGACTACCTTAAGGCAAGGTATCTTCTTAATGGAGAATAGTGATTATAGAGTCATGTGCTGAAATCTCTGTTCAGGTTTGAAAGCTTTATTTACCCAAGGCCTGACGGACTATTACAGTGTATAATCTTCTCATTAAGCTGCCGTGAATCTGCCTCCGGGTTCTCTTCAAACCTCCCTTGTTGGCAGGTGCCACGGTTTCTAATCCCCAACTAACACTCCCCTTGTAATACTTGATACCGCCACGTATATTTTAGCGTTTTGTCAGCAAAAACCCAAGCAGACTCTTCCTCAAAAGCAACGGCAGTCCCCTAATCCAATCCTAATTGCCCATGTAAAACATCTTCCCGCTGCTCATATTGTAGAAAAGGTACATGGCACATTTTATATGATCCACTTTGAGTGATTCATTAAACGTGAACTCCGCTAATGATACCCTTTGCAGTCCCCCGCGTCGAACTAATATTTCACCCCGAGGTGTGTTTGATGTGTACAAACAGGCTGTCCGCCTTCAGTGCCTGTCAGATACATTGTGGGCGACTTCATTAAACTGCCAATTAAAGCTGTAAGAGCTGATAATCCTTTACTGTGTCTTCTGAAGGGCCTTATCATGACAGCCAGTGACGGCTCGGCCCACGCTGTAATTTAATTCCGGCCAAGACCACCTTGTCAACAGCGGAGGGTCTTCTCTGTAATTGGTTGTCTGCCGGTGCTTTTTTTTTGCCAACTGTTTGCAATTGTGTGCCTCTACATGTGTGCGTCTGACTGAGGTGAGGAGATTAAAGCTGCAGCGGGAGCCTTGGGAACACAAAGATTGTTGGCGAGTGTCGTCTCGCGTGTAGCTTTGGGCATTGTTCTCTCGTCTTCTGGAGTTGTGGAAATGGTCCAGCTCTTGGCCGGCCTTTTGTCGTGGTTTCCAGTCCAATGTGTGGTGCGGTGCTGTGATATGGAGGAATGTTCGCAACAGGGGGATGTGGGGCCCCGACAACTTGGCTCGGGCGACGGTGTCCACACAGGATGCCGTGAGTTTCTGAATCAATAACCCAAGTGTAGATACACTCTGCCAGGTTCTAAAGCATTTGTTTGCCTTGAGATTGGCCTCATTACAGAAACATGACCGCAGTCTTTCCTTAAAGGGGGAACTTTAAGCCTTGACCCGGTTTTCCAATGTTTAGTGGAGACATCTTTTTTTTTTTTTTTTTTTTTTTTTTAAATTGGACCAGTATTGAGTGAGCAGTTATCCAGGAAACAGGCTATAAGGTAACCTTAGGGCGATTGTGCCGCATCAGTGAAGGACCACTGAAAGTGCTTTTTCCCACCGATACACTCCAGTAGCAATATGAAACAGGCAAACTGAAAGATGACTCGGATAACATCCAGTATATACAGGAAAATAAGACTTCTATCTAGATCTGAAAGTGGTTTGTCTGGTTGTTTCTTCACCGCGTCGGGTAATTGGATCCAGGAACGACCCTTTAACTGAAGATGTTTGAAGACGTCTTTCAGTAAATGCTACTAACAGAGCAATGATAGACTGTCGACGAAACAATGATCAGAAAGAGTTTTTTGAGACATCGTTTCTGCTGCAGGTCATCTAAAGAAATACGGGAACAAAGTAAAAGTAAAGATGGAGGTATAAACACCTTCTGACTAGAGACAGTGATGGACTTTTACAGAGCAACGAAGCCTTACGAAGAACGATTTGAGAACCTTTTCCTCACCATAACCAGGTAGTTTTAGTTGACCTGTCTTTGAAGGCACCGACAAATGATCTCAACCAGCCTAAAACAATGGACAGGCAATGGAGTATCTCCTTTCCTACATTAGATTTACCAGAAACCCTTAGATTAATTGATTCCATGTATTGAATTAACATATGTGACCTTTGTTAATAACAGCCCCAACTCCCTGCCCACTGCTTGTTTATCACTGCCTATTCTCCAGCTAACGGCAGTACAGAGGTGCGATGTATCTCAGAGGCTAAAACTTTTAGCACAAGTGCAACAAATAATAAAAGAAAGCGCAGGAGTCTTTTTTTAGACCTGTCTCAGTCTGCTTCCTCTTTTGTCTTTGCTATTTCCATCTCGTGTTGCTCTCTCCGTGATCTCTCCTTCTCTCTCTCTCTCCCCCCTTTTTTTTTTTTTTTTTGCTTTGTCTGCCTTTTTGATTTATTCAAACCACAGGCAGCGCCTCGAGTCCGTCACTTTGAGTAATAAATGGGCCTGATGCTGAAATAAAAGGCTTTTATTAGAGGCATGGTGAAAGAATCAAACCTCCTTGCCGTACTGCAGACGTGAATGAATGAACACCGAGCGTCCACAGAGAGCAGCGGCCACCCCACATTAAAGCTATATGAACACACACACACACACACACACACTCACACGGTGTGATTTGGTGTTTGTCACTGAGGAATTTAGAGTATGACTGACTGGCAGCTTTTGACATGCTAATGAAGGTGTCTTTCATTGGACCAGACGCTCACTGATAGGGAATCTCTGCACAGGAAAGGTTGGTTTAGATAAAGAGACAGTTTAAATCACTACCATCGGACCTAATTGCAGCCTATACTCACACACATTTGGCTCAGCGCTGTCACTCATTATACCAAAAAATGAATAATACCACTTTCAAACCAGCTGTCTGGTTTACATACATCGGCTCGGGTATTTGAAATTACAAGCTGCCTCTTCAGCGGCGATAAAATGAGCGATCTTGTCTTGGCTTCGTCTTTCTCATAACTTTTTGAAGTTGCTGTTGGAGTTCGGTATCGTTCCTGGCCCCAAACAAACTCCGTAGGCCTTTAAACCATTTACTGTCAAAGCTTTGTTTTTGTTGGGAGTCGTCCATCAGAGAAGTACAAAGAGATTAAAGAGGCGGTGTTGATTTAGGACTTGACATATTTATGAGCTGAAAAAGCACAGATAATGAAGGAAACGCATGAAGAATGTGTCTTTCATCCCTCTTGATATCGCTGCTTGTGTGAGTCAAACTACTGGAGGAAGGAGAGAAAACAGATTTGTAACCTACTTTCTGGTCCTTCAGGCTTTTCATCCTGCTGTGCTCACTCAACAGGCTGCCTTGACACTGATGTGGGTACTGACGAGCGCCACCTCATTCTCCAATTAATGTCTTTGCTTTGTGAGGCAACAAAATAAAGTAAGCCTTTCAACGTAACTAATATTTTAAATACAGCTCTCATTTCGACTCTTCTTGACTTCACGGTTTACCCTGAAATTTGACTCATTTACTTTGTGAATCTAACAGTAATGTCACCCGGATCTAGACCTTTTGAATCCGCCCGGCCCGTTGGAAACAGGACCATTGTAGAGCCATTGTAAAGCTGTGCAGCAGAGCCAAGAAGAGGCTCAGACAACAGTGGCAACTCACTATAGACAGGATAGATAAAGCTACCGAGGCTGTCCTAAATCGATTAAAAGTACGGATTACTTTGAAATCCAAACAACGCTCTGTATGTTGACATAGCAACACCCCAGTCTCGTCTTCTGTCTGACAGTAGGTAAGGAGAAACTGGGGTGTAGTTCCTGATCCAGTTAGATTGCATGCACACGTTGCATGATTATGTAACTATACTGTTTCATGAATACAGGTATGCACAGCAGTAGCAAAGGCTAGGTGACCCTTCAATTGGCGAAGGTTCAACTTGCTGTGATTATAGATGAATTTTAATATAAATGGTCTCCAATTAAACAAATATAGTGTTTCTAGTCTGGTGCGCCCCTGTCATGAATGGCAGCGCACTGAAAATGATGGGCTGGTGTTTACATAATTAGCGGTTCCGCTTTCATCTGACTCGTTCATCATCGAGTAAAGTATATTTTGAATGGAAAACGCTGTAATTGCTCCAACCAATGAGAGCCATTAGCCACTTTAGCTCTTATACAGCAGGGCCCTGAAAATGAAGGCGTGCTGGAAGTGATTTGTCGATGCACAAACTGCCTCGAAATTGAGTTTGTCTCTCTATCCTTTTGGGAAAGAGAGGGATTTCTCCTCTGACATAGTTCAATAAGAGCAAAGAAAAGCCTCTGTAACTCATCTCCTCCCTCCTTTGGCTCTCCTGAGCGTAGGTGGAGGAAAACTGATAGAAAGGTAGAGGCTGATGAGAAAGACTGATTGAAAGGCGGCAGCTTAGCAGCTTACGTTCATCGAGGCCTTTGAGAGTAAATCCATTCTCTGGAATCTATCGTCATATCATACATTTGTCTGGAAGATGTTAGATCTTCAGCTCGGCTTCCCATAAACAAGCAGCGCATTGATCAATTTCAGCCGAACAGCGCTGCACCCATTGTAACAAAGGTGAAAGACAGGCCGACAAAAGAGCTTTCTAATGGAAGAATGTGATATATGATCAGCAAGCGCTTCAGGCGGTAAGTCAGACAGGTATTGATCGGGCTGACAGGAACCTCTCCCGCTCACAAGTGAGACGGAGTAAGATATCTGTCATTCTTTAGATGTCCTGATAAGCATCTGTTGTCTTTGAAGCTTATTCATCTCTATGAGTGAATCTATCCAACGTGGGTAAAGATGTATGACCACGGAGGGAACAGATGGAGAGAAAGAAAAGGGATCAGACAGACGGGAGGCCGAAAACTTGGAGTGTAAGAGCCGGGATGGGGAGACAGTGACAAAGCGTCAGAGGAGAAAGTCTTTAACTATGCATTAACGCTGTGACAGTCGACAGAAAAATAGATTTCTCTTGTTTCCTATAGGACACACAGGAAACCGTGCCAGCAGTCTCGGAAAGTCTCATTTATCAGGCCCGAAGACAAAACTTCACAAGTTGAATTTTTCACACTAGAGACAGTCCAGATGTTGAAACGTCTCCTTAAATGGATGCAATCCCAAATGTTGCCTTTTATGCATTACTGATGCACGCTGGACCAAACGAGAATCTCTACTTGGCAGAAGAGAAAACTGTTTGTTTGTGGTCGACTGCCAGTCTTTATGAGGGGTTTTTTGTGCGATAAATGCGCTCATGGATTCAGTGAAAACGTGTCGGTGCAGAGTGCAGCAACTGGCAACACACTGCAGTAAACTACCACTGGCAGACTCGTTACTGACTGACTTGGATTGGAGAAGCCTACGGAAACAGCTCTCTGTTCACATAACCAGCTATTTGCATCGCATCCCTAAAGGCATAAAATGAAGCCATTTGTTCTTTTCATCGCTCTTTCTTCCCAACTATGCTGTTGGCTTCGCACACTCTGTGGCCTAAAGTGTACGGACAACAGGAAAAAGTGCACAGAAACCTTAATGATGGGATATTTTGTTCCAAAGCTATGGGCATTAATCTGCTGGTGTTATAGCCTCCACTCTTGTGCAATGACTCTACACCAGATTTTGGACCCTGACTGCAAAATATTTCTCCCATTCAGCCACAAAAGCATTAGTGGTCAAAAGGCCTGACTTAGAGTTCTGGTCCTTCCTGAAGTTGTTGGATGCAGCAGATACTTTTTTTTTTTTTACTTTTTTAGGAAGACCAGTCAAGGTTTTCAACCCCAAAACTACGTAATCCATTGCTTTCCTGGCTTTGTGCATGGTGACGTTGTCCTCTTAAAACAGTATGGGGTGCATTATCGCCCCTTTAGATCATTTACAGGGAGCTATAATGCCTGACTGACCGCAATTGAGACTAATCAGGGATAATTAAAAGGCAACCTTAAGCTTAAGTGGCAGATAACTAGATAAAACCTCTTTAAAACTACAAACCTGGACAAAAATCATATAAAGATGTGATTGTTAAGCGGAAAACAGTACCTCGGAGTAAGACACAGGAAGTTAGTTAGCTCGGAAGTGGCTAAATCTGAGGTTTTAGGGCTTCTCAATAGCTCCTCTTGAGCTTTGGATCATATCAAGGTGTCTTCCAAAAGCAGAAGGAGCAGCCTAGTTGTTGGGGAGTTGTTGAGATTTGTAGATCTCCAGATTTCCAGCAAGTTGAGGTTGGAGGTTCATTCTTGGTACAATTGAACCAACATGAAGAAGAAGCCTTAACAACAAACAGCCGCAATTCCATTACAGCCGAGCAGCTCCATCTGCTGAAGATCATTTGATATAGTTGAGAGCTCCGGAGCAGCCACTGAATGGCCCTTGTGCTGGGATTGGTTTGCAGTGTAAATCCACTGTAGCACGGTCACACCATACATCTCAGTTTTAACTATTTAGCTCTTTCAAAGCTCCTTGCATGGGAGGACCTCCTCTTTGACATCAGGATAATGGGATTTTAAATTGGCTTTCCTGGGAAGTTTCATAATGTCTTGCTTTTTCTTGTTAGAAGCTCAACTTACAGGCTGATTTGTAGCGCTGCGCGTGCTCGTGTGTGTCGCATTACTGCACATATAAACATATCCAACTGCAAAGTTTGGCTTTGATTCAAAGACACTGCTGCGTCGCTGAGATTGATGAAACACGATGGACCCTGTAGCATCTTTACACAAATGGTTTTGGAAAATGAAATGCCTTTTCATAAACAACATTGCTCGAGATTGAATCAGCCACCGGTCTGTGGAGAAAAGGGGAGGCGGGGGAAGGGGGGGCGTTTGGGGGTGATATGGAAAGAAAATATAACAGCGGGGCGGAGAGCAGGAACAAGTGAGTGTAAAAGAGAGAAAATATGATAAAGCGAAAGAGGGTGGCACACAAGGGACCTGATGCTCAATCAATATGGCCGCGGGAATGACAGAGTAGTGAGAGAGAAGGAAATGAACATACACAGATCCACAAGACTGACCAGCAGTAACAAGAATAAGATTAAGACGGGTGGTTAGAAGGAAAAAGAAAAAAGGGGGGGAGGGGTGAAGAGGAGAGAGAAAGTGACGAGAGCTGCGCGGTTGGCAGCTGTACGTGGTGGTGTAAGAAGCCGACAGTCTCTGGGGAGTTGACTCGGGAACTGTGGTCTAATCAGAAGATGCAGCAGAAGCTCTTCACAGACGAGTGGATACACAACGCTGGCTGTTGCTGCTGTGGTGTCCTAGAAAACCCCTGTAATTCCAGTGAATACTGTTATTTCTCCCTGTTCTTCCAAATGGAATATGTGAGCTTCATGACCCTCAGATCTGCTGTTACCGATCACGAGTTTGAACGTTGTAGAATCATCCTGCATTTAACTTAATTTGATGAGGTTACATCCATGTTCTTCAGGTGCTTACTGAGAGATCATCCATCGTTTCGAATGTGAACATGATGATTGCAGTCATGCAGAGGTGGACTGCAATAGTAAGGAGAGAGGATTCCCACCCGGATTGAGCATGTTTCAACTTGTTCGACCATGAAAACCGTACTATAGCTCTGCTTTCTCTCTGGTGTAATTAGAGACAAGTGTCAAGAAACACATTGGTAAACAAGAAATATATAACTTCACACCTTCTGAATCACGCTTCTGTCTTTAACTGAAACAAGACTAGCTTAACTGACTCATCTAAAAACCCACCGACTGTGATTTGGTCACCGTTAAAGGTGTCTGATGCTACAGGACACACACTTTTCCTTAAACATTGCGCCCTGCATGTTGTTATTTTCCAATTATTCTTTTAACTTGTCTTAAATTTTGGCCTGTTCTGCTGCACATACATACAGTACAGCACACACACGTCCCCTGACGGTGCTGATTGTTGGTTTTCTTATTTTTTTGTGTCTGGCAGCCCCTCCGGCTCTTCCTTGGTGGTTATTGTCTGCTTCCTTTTCCTGAGCGAATTAAAGTTGCACTGATTGGCTCATGGTTTTAATCTTAGTCTACAGTCGGTCAAAGGGCCCAGTGACTCAGAGATCTGACCGGCGTTTGGTGTATTTCAGTCATACTCCCACTCTGGGTTTCTGTCAACAAGTCCTCCTATGAGCAGTGCAAGTGTACAGACAGTACGAGAGCTCTGAATAATACACTTTTCTGATCTGCCACCTCTGTGGTAACAGATCCAGTAAATTCACAGAAACCTGATACAGCTTGAGTTTGACCTTGCGCACAGTCGGCAGTACAAGGTTGGGACTCTTCTGCTTGAGATGGACAAGAGACGTTTGTATAAACTGTGTTTAAACTGTGATGTCTTTAATATTCTGGTGGTCAGTCCGAGCACAGAGTGAAGGTGATGCACCAGCTGGGAGCTTAGAGTAGCTTTTTAAAACTCCAGCTTGCATGGTTGTCCCAGTCGTTGCAAAATGATGTTTGAATGAAAGAATAAAGTAAAATGAGGAGGTATATTTATATATAAACCCCTCAGACACACCGTGAACTGTTTGGGCTACGCCATAACTTAGCGACAGACCATTAGCTCTTTCGGAGATCCTGCTGGTGTACACCTAATGTTGTAAAGTGACTAAACTAACGATGGGGAGACCAACGATCTGAGAACGTAAGCTCCACTGGCCGGACGATTGATTTCGCAGCCGGCCTGTAGAGTGAAGAGCAAAGGAAAGATCTCGCGGTGGATATGAGCAGCAACTTCAGGTGCTTTCTGAAGGTTAAAGCCACAGGCATCTCACTCCATCAGGCACCTAATGACAACACGACAGTTTGCACATTTAAGAGACCTTGACTTTCAGTTTTGTAATTATGAGCCTAATGATCTGAGCTTTTAATTAAACTTCATATTCTCACTATATCACTGCCTCCCCCTCCCTCACCTCCATCTATCTCCCCGTGTGTCCTCCTCGCTCTTTCTCCTTTGCCTCTCTTCGCTATTCTTTACCGCCCTCTTTATCCTTTTTCATCTCTCGGGAGTCGACGTGTCATTGAGATGGATCTGCGCTCACGATTGGCCGGGGAGAGAACCCGCTGCTCAGAAGGCACCGGTTTGGAACAAATTGGCGTGTTGGAAAGTGGAGTTTCTTGGCCAGTCGCGTTCATCCGACAGAGGAGGCCCGGCTTTTGGCAGGGCTGGACACCACCCCAGCAGAAATTGTGTCTCACGTATAAAATATGGACCAGAAGCTGGACGACAACGAGACCATAATCATCTCCGAAAGGCCTTTGTCAGAGAGCTAAATGAATAGCTTGTCCAACAGCATACCAGGCGCCCTTTACTTCAGCAAACACTCTCTGCTGCCCCGCTGAGATCATTGAACACTCGCATTGACTGCCGTTAGTTGACCTCATTGGTGCACTGTGTGTGTGTGTGGCGGCATGTGTCTGCATGTGTATTTGAATCTTTTATTTCTCCACCCCGAACATTCAGTCTACCTCAACAAACTGTGGTCGTCAACAGAAAGGCAGGCTTTTATGGCGCTCTCCTGACTCGGGGCTGATATTTCTGTGAGTGAAAACAGCACCTCTGGCTGAGGACGCCATTGTGCCGGCGCGCTGGTGCCTTTGTTCGCCAAAAATGATGGATTATGCTGGAAACAGGAGGAAAGGACCTTTCGGAAATGACGAGCGGTTTATCGGGAAACAGTGGCTGCAAATGTTACTGACTTATTTGCATGATGGATGAACCTATTCTTGGACTCGGAGTATTCATTTCAGTTCAGTTTTGTTTACATGTACGATATCCTGTCACCGCTTGGCATACTGAAGCAGTCCGTCTCCAAGCTGCTGCACGTAAGCAAATCCTGTTTACTGTAAGCCAGAGCGGCCAAACACAGGAACAAATACGTGTTCGCACGACTCCAGTTTTACCTGGGACACCTGTGTGCATTGCGAAATAATAAAAAATACAAACTATATAAACCTCAGCACCTCACCACGTCATGACCTGAGTATAAAATGAGCTTTCCCTCTCAGTTCTGCCATTTTTAAGAGTTTATGGTGCACATTTTTAACTTTAAACCGGCAGATGTTTGGCACTTTTCACTTAATTAAGCACTGAAGTGATCATTAAAACTGATTTGGTTTATTGTGCAGTTGAGTGATCAGTTAAACGGCCTCACCATATTTCACGAGGGATTTCCCCCACGCGTGGCGGCTATTTAATATCGTTAAGGTGTTTGCGCATCAAGTGTAACCTTCTTCAAAAGTTCAGTTTTAAGCAGTCCGCAGAAATTACTGGTGATTGACTGCGCCGATAGATCTCAAAGTGAATCAGCATGGAGCTGCTGATCTGCTCTCTGACGTTGGGAGGCAGCCCAGTTTGTTGAATTAGAAATAGGAACAACTCATTAAAAGATAGGTAATGTAAAAGACAAGGCTGGGTAAGGGCAAGGGCCACATGATGCATGGGTCACGGTTATGTTATGATACATTATTATTATAATACATTTTAAGATGTGCATCACGTTGTATTGATTGAGTGAATTAAAAATGAATCTAAATTATTAAATGTATATTTTATTGGGTTTTAATTTGTTTATATTAAACATCACGTGCATAAAGTGGAAACTTCAATCCACATTTTCAATATATTGATCTGAAGAGGCTGCAAAATTGATACAGTATTGCAATAATTGGCTTTATTTATTTATTTATTTATTTATTTTTGCACAGCCCTAATTATGAATAATGAAATAATACTAATTTATTAGTTCTTGAGTAAAAACACTGGAAGTTCACCATTAAGTTCACCTCTCTGGAGCTTTTAATTGGGTACAAAATGCAGAAGACTGAGCCCGTTCTGACACTGTTTACGATGATCACTGAACATAATGAACTTTACATTGTATTTATTTTAATAATTAACATATAAATATTTCCCACTGCTTTCTGTTTTGCTCTCGTGTCAAAAACAATTGAGGCTGCAGTTGAAATAACGAATTAAATAGTTTTTTAGGCGCTAATTCACGAGGCTCATCTAGCAGAGACATCAGGGATTATCCTAAATGACCTAAACTGTGTTGCGAGCTGTTATCTGTGCTCATTAAAACACCCTCGCCGCCTCGTCTGCTGGAGAGGTGCTGCAGTCGGGGAAAAGTCAGACTGAATAAATTGCCAGGCGCGCAGAATGAATGCGAATCCTCAAGTGCAGCAGTTTCTGTGGTACAAGTGTTATAATTACCTGCATTCATATTCTCGTATTATACTGATAGATGCTGCGGTGATATTATAAATCATATCGCTGGAAGCCGAAGGGAGCAGGGAGAGCGCGGGCTGTGTGCTGGTTGATGCGGGTCCACATGGCTGTATCGGGCAGGAATAGGCAAGCTTATTAGAGTTAAGTGCTTTCTGTCATATTATGCTGCATACACTTAGCCCGTCAAACCCCGCGTGAAATCTGTTAAATTGCCGCTGTAATCATCTCCGTGGAGGTCAATCACGCGATCCATCAGGCTTACCGTCGTTTAAATCCTGCACGTGCAGCACAACATTACAGCAGATTACAACCCACACCCGTAAAAACCGCCCATAAAGCTGTGATCCTCATACGTTCATGCACTTTGAAACCCGAGGATACCGGTTGAAGTGCTTCAGGTTTCTCAGTAATGCTGTATGTAGAAGTTCAGTATGCAAGGAACTGACATTTCATGTCCCTTGTTGTAAGTATCAACAGGTTGTCGGGCAGCACAGTGGTCATTCGCTGTCCGTTTGCAGCGCATACTTCTCTGCTGATTGTGCCCCGGGTGCTACTTACATGGAGTTTTCATTATATTGAAACACAGCAGTCACATTTTAGTCAGTTTGATCCTTCAGCCTGTCTGGATTTAGCCAGCCAACACCAGTTAGTCCAAGTGTTTTCTCTCTTTATGCTGATTCTCTTAGACTAATGCAGGTATCGGAAGTTGCAGTCAAGGTGACCTCATCAAGTGTTGCAATGTGTGCGAGTCCTGTCTGTTGTCCCCACAACCACTAAAATAGATCAGGTTGACTCGAACTCCTGGAGGAACTCGGGGAAATACACACATTCACTGGATTAACCCCTCTGCAGGGGCAGGTTTCAGAGTTGCAGGTTACGTTGTAATGTTTTCTATATTGCATCGCTAATATAGGGTTGTCACATCATGGCACTGCACTAACTGGCCTGTCTGATTGGTAACCACTGGACCAGACACATCCATTTCATCATTATTATCAAACTTCTGCTTTTAGCTCACGAACATCTCGTCATGGACGAAAGGTGGTTATCAAACATGTTGCAGGAATAACCCATGTACAGTCACTGTGTCTTGCTTGTCCTTACCTTTCCGTGTCTCCGTGTTAACGTTCCCTAAGGAATTGCATTAAACACGCATGTATCCCACCAGGTTCAGGAGAAGATTCTTCTGAAATAAGGCAAAGAATGGCCTTCCCAGCTTCCGTAGTTGCAGCACTTGTCTGAACAGGGCCTTCTTGTTCATTTTCTACCTGATACAACATCTGTAAAGGTTTCTTGAAAACGTTTAAAACCCATATTGTTTGCACTGGTTCATGTTCAATGCGAGGACCTTGAGTCTGCAGCGCCGCTGCTCCGACTGGTACCTTGAAGTTCGAAGGAATTTGTCTTAATATACACACCAACACACATTCTAACACACACACACAAATCCATGTAAGTCTGTTCTGGGGAGGGCTCCTCATTGATTGCATTCCTTCTGTTTTCCCTAACGTCAGCACAAACCTCGTCATGTACTGCGGTCCAGATGATGGCGATGACAGTAATAATAATAATAATAACAACAAGCGTTTTGTGGGGCAGTTTTCCACAGCCAAGTGTACGAGGCTCATTAAAACGAGGGCACATATTAACCAGCAGCAGCAGAAACAAGCTTACACAAGGAAATGATGACTATTCTACTGTGTGGGGGTTTACCATCCATCCACTGTAACTTTAACCCATTGAACAGGGTCAGGACGAGCATCGTTTACCTTTTTAATTGAAGGTTTTGTTGTTTTTTTTGCATAATTGTTATAGTTTAATATAAAAACTGGTTGAAATTAGAGAAAATCACCAAAACTTGTCTTCCAGTTGCTTATTTTGTCTCAACAACAGTTAAGAACCAAACGAGATGATACGATTAATCGTGACTGGAGAAGAGCTGTGAATCCTCTAATTAGAAGAAGCTGGAGCCCAAAATCACTGTGACATTTCAGATTTAACTAATTCTCATTAAACGTGACGTGGATTCGTTGTCAGCTGAAGACCTAATCAATTGATCGGCTCAGCAGTCATCCACAAAGCCAGCCTGGAGCTGCTGAGACATGCAAAGCTGCGGAGCCCTCGGAGGACCCTCGCCAAACCAGCAAACAAACACACTGGCTGCGGGGACTGTTCCCGTCAGCACGGTGCGTAACCCGGAGTCGTGGAGCTGATTGGGCTTCTGCTCAGCTTTGTTAAAGCTCTTGACTTGATGTGTCACAGAGCGACGCTGACGAGGCCCTGAGTTCTGCGCTCTGCCGTCCTCTATTATACCGCCGCCATTCACCTAGGTGCTCCGTCAGCACGAAGGCAGACGCCTTTCAAATGGCTTTGTTTGTATTTGACTCTGCGTCCTGATGTGAGTCAACAGCACAGTCGACAATTTACTGTAGGTGTTGAATATACGCTGGTAGAATGACCTTCTCTACTAAAAATGAATTTGAAATGCAAGGACTGATGTGCAGAGGCAGCCACAGGTTCTGCTCCCATACAGGGAGTTCCTTTATTTAGCCTCCACCTCTCAAAAACTGTCAAAATGTATGTATATATACTTTGGTAGGTCGGTACTTATAGAACTTAAATATACACCTGAGTAACAGTATTTACATTAATTAATTTTTAAAATGTTCAAAAGAGTCTGTGGTTTAATGAATGCATGGAGTCCAAATGAAGCTTAATTCTGTGAGTGCCTGGCCTCTGCACTAAGTGAAATATGGTCAGCAGGTGGGTCGTAACATTCAGAGGAATTCGGTTTGAATGCTGAAAAGTGGGTGAGTCATAAAGCGGTTCAGAGTCGGGGGGGTTGCCTCAAATCGCGCCGCCGTTAGAGAGCCGACTAATGAATCTCAGCTTGATCGATGGGCGGATGACCTGATATTAGGGGTGGAACTTGGTTGGTTTGTGCAAGAACACGTCACAGTGGTTTTACAGGAAGACAACGTGATTGGATTCTGATAGCAAACACAACGACATTGTCTTTTTTGTGTGTTTTGGCACATATTGTTAAATTGGTGCCAAATATAAGACTCAAGGACGTCATTTAAAGAAGCTTTAAAAGACATTTTTCATACCTTCTTGACTTTACGACCTCATTGGTGCCGGATATTATACGTTTAACGAGTTTGGAGTTTGACGCACGCACAAAAGACACTTAAGAGTCTTTTGCTTTCTCTTCATCTCATGGTTACGACTGAAGAGCAGCACTTCTTTTATTCCATGTCTGAATTCTGCTGTAAACCTTAAGGCAGTGTGGTGCCTCACCTCTCATTTGACCCAGACTCCTTAGTCTTTGTCTTCCAACGGAAAAGCAACTAGAATTAGAGAAAGCCGAAGTCAATAGTAAGTGAGTCCAGAGAGACGCTACGGGCAGCGGAGCAAAGGACGGCCCCTCTGACAGAGGGTGTGACTGGCAGCCACAGTAGCAGGAATATTGACAGATTGTGTGGTAGAAAGTGCCGGCGAGCGGTCGGGAGAACATGGCAGATAAAGATCGAAAACAGCATCCGTGTTCAGATTTGATTCGGAGGCGATTGAACGCAAACGCGGTGAGCGATAAACACAATCAGGCTTTTATGTATAC
Organism: Datnioides undecimradiatus; assembly: GCA_008933995.1. Taxonomy (NCBI): domain Eukaryota; kingdom Metazoa; phylum Chordata; class Actinopteri; order Lobotiformes; family Datnioididae; genus Datnioides; species Datnioides undecimradiatus. The sequence goes on from WARS01000029.1 coordinate 22,710,692, forward strand.
ACAGCAGCAGTGTTTGACTTGACTTTGCAGATCTAATGCAACCAGGAAGTTTGGACTCTGGCAGCTCGGAAGGTCACTTTTCAACCAAATGTTCCTTCAGTGTCGACTCGTCGGCTTGTTTGGACGGTGTAACCGCCGTTGCCTGTTTTCTCGCCGTCTCGTGTTTCGATTTCTCACTTCCTTGCACTGAGCAGATTTCCCTCGAGCATCAGTACCGGAGACCAGATTTTAATTTGAGCAAACAGGGTGAATCCTGCAGCATCTCGGGGTTGGAAGGCTTTATGACTCGGGCTCGCTCCCCTCGCATTAAATTGCTCGCTAGTGCAGCATTAATCAGCATCAACTTTGAGAAGCACGGTAATGTATCGCCCAGCAAGACGCAGGGGCTAGCCAGCTCTCCCAGACTGCTGATGGGCAGAAATAGACGTACAGCCGGTAGTTGGAGCTGATGTCTCTCCAGGCTGCTGTGACAGGTGGCTCTATACGACTCACTTCCATCCCATTCAGACTCCCTGCAGCTCGCAGAGGATTGTGCAAGAGGGAGGCGTGGAGTCTCCTGGCTGCACTACTGTTTGCATATGCCCTCGCACTCAAACACGAACCCATCATTCCTACAGTAACATGAAGCCACTTGATCCTCTTTATACACCTACCTCATGTTTGATATGCAAACGTCGTGTTTCCATATTGAGTCAGCTGCGGCCGCCTGCTGCAGCGCCGCTGTTTGATACTCGTCACAGCTCCATTACAGGCAGAGCAGACGACGGAGGCTGCCTCAGTCTGATCTATGGTGTGTAAATGGACTGTGACAGAGGTCTCCTGACCACGTTATGTTCATTCAGCGGGGCTGTTTGTCACCTTCTCTGACAACTCTGCTCATCGTTAGGCTGGAGGAGAACGATCCACGATCCTTATTACAGTGCGCACGGTGTGAAAGAGGTTCTCCACGGTGTGAAGGAGTCTCTGTGTGTAATTCCCACAGTGCAGTCGGCCCGTTGTCCCACCAGGACCTGACCACTCCAGTCACAAAGCCGGCCACGAAGCAGCTCCTCTCAAGCACTTGTTCAGGGTTAAGTGGCCTTCTCAAATGAATTTTATGGTTATTCAGTTTCTCCAGCAAACTTTCAATAACACTCTTGGAGCTAGATGTTGCACTTACGGCTGGAATAAAAGTGTATAATGGCAGGTTTTAGGACCTGCCGCTGCAGACAGAGTAAATGATTTTAGGTTTTATTCATAGCCACAGAAAGCTATGCACAGCTTGCATCTGTGCATCCCCAGATATACCCAATCCATGCAGAGAGCGCTGTATACAAACATATGACAGCGTCTGCAGCAAAATGTGTAAATGAAAAAGAAAAACCCTTTTAAACCTCCTACCTTTCTGTCTTGAGGCAAAGTTAGTAAATGAACATCAAAATGAAACAACCCTTACTGTTTCAGAGCATTTCAGGGTTTTGACACTGTCATAAATAAAATGTTAAATGCTGAATCTGGTTCCTTAAATAACGTAAACTCACCCTTTAAGACACTTCCTGGTTTGATTCCAATATTGTAGTTCTTCATTGGCCGTTTGCATTAAGACGACATTAAACCTGTTCTGAAGAAATGTCAGGCAAACACGCCAACATCACGTCCTGCTGCAGAGCGACAAAGCAAACACACTCACAGCGCGGCAAACAGAAGAACGCTGTACATCCAGGCCTCTAGGGGGAGCTGTGAGTGGAACAGCCCGACCTTCAACCGCAGAGGAGTGCTTTTGAACTTGCACCGTTTGTGAAGATGCAGCACGTTTCTCCCGATTTGTAATATCTAAATGTTTTGCTCCTGTGCACTGTACTGCTGGAGGAAAGGTAATATAATGACCTGCATGAATATGTAGGTGACTCACAATAAGCCTGCACACATGGGAAGCGACTCTTCTGGATGCACTGTACTTTACTGTAACGGTGGCATTGCGTGATGAGGACTTTCTCTTCGTGTTTCACCTGGAAACCAGATTTTTCAGATTAGTTCTTTAGTAACCACCTCCACCCGTGTCGCTGAAGGTCATCGATGCTTTTATGTTTTCAGTCTCAGCCTCCAGCAGCTGTGCACAGTAGCCCTGACTCGGGAACAGCTCGGCCTCTGTCTCGGGTGTTTCAAACACTGTAACTGTGTTTAAACAGCGAACAAATGTGTGTAAATGTCATTTTGTCATTCTCCGACACTGTTTCCTCCAGACATCCCTCGACCTGATCCGTCCTCAAACATTCGAGCGGCTGCGTCACCGTCCCTGTCTACCTTAATCCCCCACCAAATATTAATACGTCTCTGTCTGTCTCCTCTCCGCAGTATGAGTTCAAGGTGAAAAACATCAAGAAGAAGAAAGTCAACATCGTGGTGTCTGTCGACGGCGTGAAAGTCAACTTAAGGAAAAAGAAAAAAGTGAGTGACCTTTGAATTTATTTAGACTTTATTTCCTCCTTGAAAAACAAGGATCTGCTCACTGCATTTTGGTGCCATTTCGCCTCAAAACCACAAGATTTTGATCTCAAAGCTGCCAAATAGTAGCTGTATCTGTCTTATTACAAGGACATGTGAAAGCCTCTTTTGTGTAATGACATGTAATGACAAAACTAAATAAAAATGAGCGCTTAAAAGTCATAAATGTAAGAAAAATATAAGCTTTGCATGGCAGTATTAAGTAAATCTGTGACTCTGTCTCGGGGAAAGCAAAGATATTAGGCTGTTAAGGCTGGAGGAATCGTCGGATGAATACAGTTGATTGCTTAACGTATGAGATGTTAACATTAAAGAGGGTAAGAAATGAAAAAGATGCACAGAACAGCTTATGTGTGACCAAGAGGTGTTGTCATGACTTCAGTGGAGAGAGGCGGCAGACAGAACAGAGCGACTCTGCTCATCTGAGGATCTCCCTTTGTGTCGGTTGATGAGATATTGTCTGGAAATTACAAGAGATGAAGCCATTGTGGTCTGGCGAACAGGGTATGGGTCCTTCTTTGTCCGGTGTGCGCTCTCATCAGCTGCCTGCAGATATCAGACATCATCCTTCATGTCAAGTAGCGCAAACAGCAGCAGATGAATCAGTTGAGAAATGCACAACAGCAGTGGCTTCAGAGCCCATCGGCCTGCAGATCTTACTGGCGCGATAATGTATTTGCCTATCACTGACATATCGGTACATGCACGGTACAAGTATTTGGATAATGCACTAGCTTCACTGCAGAGGTGTGTAAAGCATCTGCAGTTATTTGTTTAGAAAACCTTCCTTCTGAGTACCTTTGCATGAACGTACGACAGCTAAAATGCTGCACAGTCGTAGAAAAATGTCTGTTTCCATTGCAGCTCGGAAATTCACCATATCAGCTGTCGTATCTGGACTCGAATAACGATTAATCCCCTCTAAAATCGGCGTTGGCTTCAGAACCCCCGCATGTGTCGGGCTCTGGAAGGCCTATAAATACGGAGTTAAATTGCCTGATGTTCAGTCAGTCAGTGTAAGGAGCCAGGCCACATCCATTTCCTGTATCCAGTACGTGGCGGGAGGCGGTGATCGATCGGCGTCTTAATGAGATGGCAGACAGAGGTGAGAATGGAGACCGTGCAACGGAGGACAAAGGGCCTGAGAGGAGTGGAAAGTCTGCGGGAAGGTGTTTCAGAGTGGTGAGGAGGGAGACAAAGGAAGAGAGGAGCGTGAAGAAAAAAGTTGAAGAAACTGCAAACGGAGGGGCGGGAGGGCTGCCGAAGACCGGATCTGTGTTTCCAGGTGTGTTGAGGCTGACAGCTGTAATCCGCAGAGACAGACTGGAGTCGACTTCGCCCGCCGAGAATCACAGAGAGTCTGACAGGTGGGAAACCAGTGAAGAGGAACAAAGGGAAGTTAATTTAGTAGCGCCGTCCACTTTCCTCCAGCTTTTCATCTCAATTCATTTATCCAGTCAGAAACACTGCCCGCTCCTCCAGGTTCCTCCGCTGCACAGCTGGAGTCCTCGGAAATGTATTCAATATTTAATACGACAGAAGTAACCGTCAGCCACGGTTTGGACCGTGGCTCCGGTTAGAGACGGCATGTGTTAACACTATGTGCACGGGCCGGAGACCGCTGGCTGTTGGCGCCAGACGGTTGTGAAAAGGTCAGAGTGGCCCGACTTCCTCTGCATTTTTCCTTTTTTGCCGTCCACACAGAAGCAGAAATGGATCTGGTTTCCGAGCACAGTGGGAAATAAATGCACTTTCAATGATTTGCTAAGGTTTTTGTGTCGAGCGTGGGGACGAGATGCAGAGAGCAGTCCCTAGAAGAGCTCAGGTTTCTGCTGAAAATGCTGAATATAATGAATTTAAATGAATCAAATGAATCAATATTAGAACTGGTAGTCTAAATAATTGTAACTTTAGTGCTGCAGCCTAAAAAAACGACGCTTAGCAAAACAGCTAATTTACACATGCCAAAAAAAGGCAAACGTGCATGTGTAGTTCATGGTTGCACGCATGGAACCAATGGGGATGCGCTGACCTTGACTTGCTGTTACAGGCAGATGCGTGTTGCAGATTTACATGAGCGTCTCATTAAACGGCGGCTCAATCGAGTCGTCTTAATGGTTCTCTAAGGAACAGCCTATTTATTGCACTGATATAAATGCTCAGTTATGCAAGCGTGTGTCTGGATGCTCATGTTCTTCAGTGTGTGGATGGCACACGCTGCTGGGAGGGGCTGTTTTGGGTGATGCGGTTTCCAGATAGGGAGAAGCACGGTACAGTTCGAGGTGACTCACAGTTTGAGAACGTCTGTGGCTCTGATTTGCATGAAACTCTTCCAGCTGATTCACTGGTACGTCATTGTAAACAGTGTCTTATAACGAAAGGTTAACGATGACGCCTAGGTTAGGGCTGCACACTCTGAGCACCGGTAGTGTAACTGCACAGAAGGACGTGCCTCTAAATCCAATCGGCAGAGAGAGGCGCCAGCGCAGAGTGCAGCTTCTGATGACCACACCAGCTATGGCCCCACTCTTTGTTTTCAAGAGCAGCAACACAGCGTCTGAATTGAGCCGTCTTGTGCACCAGCACCTGGTTTCTTCTGCAGCAGCTCAGGCTTTTGGGTGCTGCAGTTTCGGCCATTTGCCATGTTTTACTAATTAAAACTTGCAGTAATTACATGGAGATGACATCCTATGTTGAGAGTCGTTGAAGGCATCACAGGGGTCGTTAAGGAACCGGTGATGTGTCCTCAGGTCTACTGAGATCAGTCTGACTCTCCACAGGTGGGCCGGTCTGAAAACAAACCCAAAGAGAAAAGACATGATGGAGGTGATTTGAATAAACATGTTGGGTTGAACACTGAGGCCATCAGAGAAAGGCGCAGTGTCAGATTAATTAGCCGCCTGCGGTGGACGGCCGGTCGATAGAGGGATGTTTTCGCCTCCGCCTGTTTTCGTGTCTCGTTTGGCTCCCTCGGCCCGGAAAGCCGAAATGTCAAGTGTGACGGTCAGCGATCTATTTACATCTCTGAGTACGTCGGAGCCAATGAAACAGCGGCGATGGGACTGATTGAATGATTGAGTCAACAAAGGCCTGCGGAGATGGAAATCAATATGAATAATCTCTGTGTGCTCGTGTGTTGACATTTTGTTTGTGACATTAAAGGTGGAGGTTGATTTTACTCAAACAGACAAAAGGATGAGCAGAGGTGTGAACACAGAACTGGAGGATGCAGATGCAGTGGGAGCAGATCAGACTTTTTGTGGTTAAACTGTGCCGTCCAGCATTAAAAAGCTTCAACCTTGTGTGTTTTTGTTTTCTTCCACAGAAGAAGGAGTGGACGTGGGATGAGAGCAAGATGCTGGTGATGCAGGATCCCATTTACCGGTGAGCTGGCCACAAGCTTTGTTTTGATGCAGAACATTTCATTTCTCCAACCCGAAATGCTAATTTATTTAGTTTTTAATTCTTACTGAAACAACTTCAGTCCTTCTGGCTCATTGGGTCTTTTTCCCGACCGAATTTTAATCCAAACTTGATTAAATACAATGCGGTGGCTCAGGAAATGAGAATCTTTTGTCTCTGTCACTGCAGGCGTTGACATTTTGGAGGAAGAGGGATATCGTAGCTTGTTGATGATAACTTTTACCGACTCCGGGACAGAGCAGCACAAAGGACTCAGAAAAACAGATGAGTTATTAGGAAGTGTTGCTGCATAAATACAATATATCAGAGAGGATAACGTGGAATACAGAGCTGCGACGGCGAAATGTGGGGAGCCACGGCTGAACAATGCATTCGGGTCTTTTTAATATCGCGTTTTGAGAAAAGGCAATTTAGCAGAAGATGCAATGGAGGACTAAAAGGGAGGAAAGCACGTCCCGCAATGTAAAACTGTTAACCGTGAACTCATCAGTGATGTTTGTACCAACAAAGCCCCCGCGGTGATGTTTTCATCGTGTTAGCTTGAGCTGAGGCTCCTCATTCATCCCAAATGGTTTTGATCAAAGCGCCGTAACCCCACCCTTCCTCCTCCTCTGTGGTTGTTGGGCGGAGGGGGCATCGTTGGCCACATGAAGGCCTCGGTCTGGTGAGCAGTTAAGATCTGGGTCCGTCCCGCTTTAGGTGGCTTTGTTTCTTCTGCGTATCTTTAAAATCGGAAAGTGTGTTTTTGTTACGGTTTGAAGTCACTGACGGGCGTCTTTGTGTCGCCTGGCCATTCCCGGATAAACACGGGACATGAACTACGGATATTTTTCAGGCATTTACACTGCTCAGTTGTTGGATTTGCACTCTAACATAATATTAATAAGAAAGATGTATTTTTATATGTATGTCACTTATTTTAAAGGACACAAACCACACCTCTGAAACTATTAAACCCAAAGTCACAACTGACAAACTGCAAAATAGGTTTTATTTTTAGAGCTTTTTGAGGTTTTGATGCTGTTTTCATGCTAAGCTAGGCTAACGAGGTCTAGCGCTGTACTTATTATGCATTATCTTGTCTTATCAGGGGAATAAGTGCGAAAATGGGCTAATTTTACAAAAATGTTGAACTGTTCCTTCAAATTGCCAGTTTAGAGAGGCGAGCTGATCTTTCTGTAATGCTGAACATGCTAATAAAGTTAGCTTGGCTTTGTGATATTAACTAGTTAACTAAATAAGCTACTCAGCTAGATGCAGTAAAGAAGTTAGCTAACTTGGCTAGCTGGCAGCAGCACCGAGAAAACACGTGCTTTACAGGTTGAACGCAATTAACAGAATCAGTCCTCGTGGGCATAGAGTTACAAGGATTTCACTGTGTGTGTGTGTGTGTGTGTGTGTGTGTGTGTGTGTGTGAGAGAGAGAGTGAGATGACATGTTGTCATTCTCTTCCACCTGTGAGGACTGTGACCAGAAGGTCCAGCTCATTCGGTCCATTTGCTGCAGGCGTATAATCCCTTGATTTGAACTCACACCAAAGCCTGTTGTCGTCAGTGCATGCTACACACACACACACACACACACACACACACAGTTACACAGTGCCGAGAGGCAGCTTGTGTGAATTGCTGGCTCGCACAGAGCAGCAGAGAAATGAGAACAATACTTTAAGACGTCTGCGCCATTAAACTCACACACACACACACTCATACGTGCAGTCGTATAGACGTGAAGGATGCACCACTTAACTATTGGAGAATGCTCATATTCTGTCGAGCTACACACACACATACACACACACACGGTGTTGAATGACTCATATTTGATCCTCTCTTACACACACACACACATGGACAGCCTCACTCCCAGGCGGGCGCAGCTCAGAAGTGCATCCAGGAGCCCAGTTGGGGCTTCGGGCTTTGGAAATGATTCTGTCAGAAAGATGGATTCTGCCCGGCTGTTTGTGTAAGCGTCCCCGAGCTCGGAAACTCGCAGAGATCTTGTTTGCTCGGAGATGCGTCGGCTTGTGCCGCTCATCTGAGCCTGGCGCGTGGTTTTATGATATCACGGTCACAAAGTCCCCCCCCCTCCCCCTGCAGGAGGAGGGACGACGTAAAGCAGAGAGCGATGGCGGAGCCTCATCGATCAGCCGCTGTCATCTGCTGAGCTCGGTCTGACAGATCCTGAGGACATGTTGTCTTTGCTGCTCAGCTTAGCCACAGAGTGGAGGCTCAGGCGGTAGCCTCACTCATTAACGACGCGGCCTTCAAACAGCACCTGTGCTCTCTCCTGCTGAGCTTTATAGTTTGTTCATGAAACTGCTTGAATTCAGATTTCTGAAAACTTTGGCTTGGGTGCTGTTTATATTCTAACAAACTGAGGCTTTGCTCATTACAGCAGCAAATAAAACGTCAGAATGTAAAACGTGTTTAAAGCTATTTTTGGAGGATCCAGGCTAAAAGAACTGAGCGCACTCGTCCCATCTGCTTTGTGTTGAGCTGTAGCCTTGCAGAGGGCACCGAGGGCAGAGGCTTTGACTTACTGCATTAAACCAGATTATGATCTGCTTTATATACACAAACCTGTCATGTCGTGCAGTCTGAGGTAAACCAGAGAAACTTAGTGAGTAGCTGCAAAACCACCAGCAGGTTAGCAGGCTAGTTAGCTTGGTGGCTAACTTATATCCTGAATAGAACATTCACTTCCACTCCAGCGTGTCTTCACTTCCTCCTGTTGTTCAAAATAAAACCACAGTACCCTGGATGTTGGTGGTACCGTCCTACACTGATGACACCATTAGGATCAAGAGTTAAAGTCATGCTGTCTATGGGAAGGTCTCTCTTAGCACACCACGCACACGCCGTATGTCATGTTTACTGAAGGTGTTGTGAGCTGCGGTTGCAGACATTGTTTCCTCGCTGAGCCGCAGCAGGGGGACACGTCCTTGCTGTCATGTGTACGTTCTCTGTTGTAGACGCGACTGCCAGGACTGATCTGTCAGCCGCGGCTCACAGAGGCAACGGCGTCAGCGGAAACACGACGGGAAGTGAAAACACCCCTCACTCTCTGAACACGCTGTACATCCGTGTGCGATTGTTGCGTCACTGTAAGGTAAACTCAGCAAAACCTCAACGTGTGCATTGCCTCTTGGAAAGCTTACATGTCCCACTTTGGAAATGTCGGAACCGATACAGATCAGGATCTCGATCCCCAAACCCACCGGGAGCAGGTGTGCGTTCATTGGAAGTGGCCCGCCGTGTGAAAGAGCCTGAGTCATACCAGGGGACAGGAGCAGCCTCTTGACCTTGTCCTGTTATCAGCCTGCGAATCCTCTGGCGGCCCCGACTGATTAAACTGAATTAATAATGTGCTGCGTTCTTGTATGAATACATGTTACGTGTCAGCTCTGGGCTTCCCACGGGTCAGCTCGTAACCAAACAGTCGGGACGTTGCGGTGGTGTCTGCGTCCTTGGCTCAAAGTTGTGATACGATGGAAAGTTCATTTGTTATCAATATGCACGGAGCGCAGTTTCGCATCTCTCGGCTTGTGTCTGAATTTTATTTGAAAAGCGACCCCATGCGGTGCGTCTGAAGGAGAAGGAGAGATCAGTGATGTAAATGTAAATGCGGGGCAGATCCAGCACGTGTGTCGCCCTCGTATCATGTGTAAATTAGAAGGCCAACAGGAAATCCCCGGTTTGATTATAACCTTTTTTGTGGCGAGACGTTTGAATCAATGCGCTCCATGAGCTCGAGCGATGCATATTCGAGTGTAGTTTTTGCAGAAGCGGGGAGCAAAATGCACATCAAAGACCCCTCGGCTGTTTTAAACGCTCCTCTGTGTGTGTGTGTGTGTTTTTCCAGATTCGCCGCGGCCGGACGCCGCCGCGTGTCTAAATCATTTGGGGGGATTTAGCCGAGCGCTTTGCATCTCTTCTGTGCATTCCTTTTCATCTTCAGCTGCTCTCCCGCCGGAGCTGCTGGCTCAATCCCACTCGAGGCCGTCCACCACCTCGCGTGCGACATGTCGGCAACCGCTCGCGTTCACACATTTACTTGTAAACATCGAAAACCAAATTCCAGCCGCACGTCTGATGTAGATCTGTGACGCAGAGACAGTCATCGAAACACCTTCACTCTGAGGGTCTAAAGCCGTGTTTCTGAGGACAGAAACAGAGATTACATGTAAAAATATTCAAATATGCACCGGACTACACGAGACATGCTTCTCAGAAACAGACACAAACTCATACATATGCATTCACGCAGTCACACTGTTCAAAGAAACCATCCACATGGACATAGAGAAGCAAACTAGAGGACGGTTGACAACTTGCTGCTCTGCGGCTGCAAAAACTGCCGCCGCCGCCTGCACGGGCAACATTTAATCGCTGCTGGGACGACATCCACTTCTTCTGATGCAGATGATCACATTTTTTATTATTTGAATTCGACCTCGGGTTGAATGTGGAGTTGAAATTGGGCTTCGTCCCACACAGTATGCTGAAGCTGCGGCAGCTCCATGAAGTCACGTTACAGACAAGCGTGTTCCCGCCGAGTGACAAACACTCCTCGGTTGGGAAGGGTTCGACGATGACCACGAGAAGAGAAGTGAAGAGCTTCACCGTTGTTTACAACTCAATACACAACTGAGTGCCTTTGTCCGCACGTTGGTCCATTGTCTGCTTTGTTCCTGCGCTGCGCTCCAGCGCCGACGAGTGTTTGATTCACTCATACGATGACGCCTCTGAAGAGTCTGAACAGTTGTTGGCGAATGTGTTGCCGAGGGTCCTCTGCTAATTTTCAGCTGTTTTGCAAAGTGCGCTGACGAGTGATCATCTCAGGCAGGATGCAGGATGTTCAGCCTGCGCAACGGCATGGTAATACTACACGAGTCCCCCCCTAAAGCAGTGGTTGTCACCTTGTGGCACCCTTAAAATGATGCAATGGGTCCTCACAAGTAGACATTGCATCACAGGTTACTGCTGGCTTGAGATGTGTGAAGTCCAACCAGCAAGTGAATCTGAAATTAAAGGAACAAACACATAAAAATAATCTGCTCTGACTGCTGTAACACGTCCGCAGTCTTCGCAGGGCTCTTTTCTAACATCTACGCCATCACATTCTGGCCTGTTCTCCGCCGCCGTCAGAGTTTATCACGGTTCCGCTCTTTCAACTCACAGCCGCGGCTCACCGTGCGATTCTGCTGGCGCCTGAGTTCCTTGAACGGCGCACGTCCTCACCTGCGGCGATCACGCAGATCGGTGATGAGGTAATTATACCAGCGCAACATCAGCTGCAATGCCTCAGACCAAAAACAATATTATTAATACTAGTTAGCAAAATAATTGTATGCTGCTGCTGCATTTCCTCAATTTTAAACCAAGGTCTTCTCTACTTAGCTCCGAGATGAGATTAGAGTTTAATAGGTGCACAAGCTGGTAGGACCAGAGGTGTCTGAAAGCACCTTAAGTGATTTCAGCAATGGTCGGGGAAGATGCAACACTGCTGCACGTTTCAGCTCTTGCACTGTTGCTGTCAGTGATGCCCACAGGTGATTGTTCAACTGGAGCAGGGCTTTGTTTGAAAGAACGGATAGATCATGTGATGTGACGTGACCTCCCCCTCCATCCCCCTTCATACAAATTACAGCAGAATCAAGCACTGTTCTCCTGAAGAAACACCGATAATTGTGGAAAATAGCCACAATGTCCAAAGAACATTTGTTTACCCGTCATTCAGAGAACTATTTTAAGATGTTCATTGCACTTAACAGGTCTCTGCTAATGCAGTAAGAGGGGATTTGATTCTTGTTTGTTTTGCATCCGGTTGGTTTGGAGAGACTTTTTCCTACCTGTGTGTATGCGTGCGTGTCCGAGGCGTGCATGTACGAATCTCACCCATGTCTTGGATTCTGGCCGGCCGCCGCGATGCGCTAACTCTACGGGTCGGCTTTTTTTCCTGCTATTGGACGACCACAAAAGAAACAAATTACCCTCCGTGTCACTGCAAATATCCTGGAAAAGGATTTTTTTCTGAATAGAGTTGGAGCCTGACTCACACTTGGTGAGTGGCTCGCCGCCCCGGATGATGGAGCACACCGCCGCCACCACGCACTGATCTCCTTTGTGCGTTTTCCATTAGGGGGAGCAGAGTGAGCCGCAACAACTAAAGACCAGATCTGCCACGGAGAAAGGTTTATGCTGCCATAATTTGCACCAGGGATGAGTTTCAATTATACATCAGAGGAAATGTCTCCTTGACTCCTCGGCTGCACACGCCATCTGCTTCTTATTCACCCGCACGGCTGCAGAAACACTCGCCGCGTGGTCACGAGTCATCGGATGCTCGAGCGTTTGAATCGAACCCCCGACGTCTCTTTGTTTTTCTTTCATTACACATAATGAATATTGCACGATGAGAAGCCATTTGCGCGGTCATGTTGAAACTTCCTGTAAAACCCGCCTCGTTTTTGAAGCGACCGCGCCGGATGATCTTTGCAGGGGCTGTGAGCCGTTTCGTCCGTGAACCACTGATGCTGCTCTTTAGAGGCAAGCGAGCCAGTATGAGGGACTGGGTAGACCAAGCTGGAAACGGCCCCAGGCGGAGGGGGGGAGGGGCTGTGATTAACTGAGCCACAGTTTCACCCAATTACAATGTCCCCCAGTGGAGACGTTCTAGTGTCCTTGCCGAGCAGGAACTTGTACTGTCTCACATGAACAACTCTGTCTGGACAGAGACTGTTCCTTAACATCCCCTTACACATCGTGTTTTAGTCGCCACAGGAAGAAGTTGAGGACCTGAGGTTCCCACAGTATTTCTGTTTCCCTCAGCCTGCGCCCACTTATCCACGTTTCAAAGCAGACACGGCGTCGCCGCCAGTTAACGAGCTCACAGTGACTAAACCCGACTGTCTGCACTGCACGCCTGCAGCCAGCAGAGGAGAGACACAAGTCAGACAATGCATGGCAGCGAAGCGCATTAGCGACGATGTTAATTGATGTAATTTACCTAATTAAGTGCACTCGTCTCATTTCGAACCAGTGATCTGTTGATCTTTGCAAAGACTGGATGGTCTCACGATGGCTGAGCCCTCAGTGCTGGGGAAAAAGGTGCAACCTGTAGTTTATCATGAACATTCCTGCAGCTTAATGCATTAAGTATCTTTTAAACATGCATTATTGTAAAATTATGAACGCAGATTCAAGGGGGACGGGGTCGACTCTCGGTTCTTTCACCGAGCAGGTTCTGCCTAATGATGCATCTCCTCCTGCCTGCCACCAGTCCAGTGACACGCGTATGTATTTACTGCGTTAATATTAATAAATGAATGCTTCAAAGTTATATATGGACAGGTTTCATATGTCTGCATATGGACAGTTAATGCAGTGATTCACTTGTCTGTGACAGCAAACAAAGTATGCAAACAAAACACTGGCTGCTGCAGGAGCTATTCCTGTAAACTCTGGCGCTGTACAGTACAACAGCAGCAGAGGACACTCATTTATAGTGTGTGTGTGTGTGTGTGTGTGTGTGTGTGTGTGTTTGGATTTTACATTCCACCTGCCACAGAGCTGCAGCCTCGGGGCAAACCCAGCAGACGAACTCAGTCAGGAGTGTTTCAGTCCCCCTGGATGGAGCGCGTACACCCACCCACACACACACACACACACACACACACACACACACACACACATGCATCAGACCAATGGCCCGAGCGTCTCTTTTTAGCTGTGCTCACAAACTTGGAGGCAAACACACAAGGAAGTCATCCAATTTAAAATAAATAAATAAATAAATAAATAAATAAGGCACACACTAAATCTTTATTTGTCTCCGAAGCATGCACACACACACACGCACGTGTGCACACACACACATGCACAGTATGACTTGAGGCCGACCACCACCAGTGTAGAGCTGGAGCTGCAGGGCTGGGTGCAAAGACCTTGGAGGGGAGAATCAGGACCAAAGTCACGTCCAGAGTACAAAATAACTTAACGCTGCATAATTCATAAACTTCACAAGCTGTTTCATTTTGGACTGTATCTCAAAAATCATTCTTCCTGCAAATAAGTGCAGGAAAAGCTGGAAGCACCGAGACAAATTTGTTATTCTCTCCAGAAGTAATGGGCTTATTATTCTGCCTGGTCCCATGCTGTTGGCTTGTTGACTTAGAGTAATACTGGCATAGAACAGATTCATAAAAAGACCCTAAAATATAGTCATTTCATCCGCAGCGAATGACAATCTACACAGTGGCGGTATGTTGGTTTTTGGTTGAAGGCAGGAGATTAGGGGGGTGAGAGTACCCCAGGTGATGAGTCTCGGTTTTGGCTTTGATATCGGAGAATGAGTCCACATGTGGAAACCAAATGTGCACATTCGCTCCTTCTGTTTGATGCCTGCTTTGTAAAGAAAGGTCCACATCTGGGCTCGCACCTGTTTGCCAAGTGTAAAGGTTATAAACTCAGGAATGCACATATTGTCAGTCTTTATGGTTCGATCGAAGTGGGGATACATGAGCTGCACTATATCGACACGTTTTACCTGTGTAAGCTCTTCCTGATGTGAGACTGAAGCTGCGGTCTTTAAATCCACCAGACTCCTTTGATAAAAACAGTCATTTTACTCCAGGGAGCACAGAAGTCGCTGGTCTGCAGATGCCTCAGTCGGTTAGCACGCTCGTGTTATTGTGTGACTTCCGGGTTTGAAAGGGTCAGATCAGCCTCACCGAAGTCACAGAGAGACACAAACTGACAAACTGACCAGCAGCACCCAGTGCTCTGCAGGCTTAAATTACTGTTTTTGTCAAGAGACTCTGGTGGCTTTGAAGAGAGCATAACAACTTCAGTTTCCCGTTGGGAAGTGCCGTCAGACGTCATAGACAAGCAGTGAAAATCTGCGAAGCTATCCCTCCGCTCTCTTAGTCCCACGATGAGCAGATGGCACATGCAAGCAGCTGCTAATCATTGTGGGAGATGATGAAGGAAGCTTGTTAGAAGGTCTGGAAGACGACTCGCAGATACACCTGGATTATCATCATCGCCTGATAATACACCTGCGCAAACTGATACAACTGACGGATTTAAGCTGCTTCATGGACCCAAACTTGGTCAAATTTGGGGAAAATTGAGTTTTTGAAAAATCTATTCGCTCACTTGTAATTGCTCTTTACTCTTTATACCTGTATTTGCATTCAAATCATCAACTATAGTTTTATATTTGGTGATAAAAACCTTTAAAAGGCTCTTATTTAAACTGTGCTGATACATCTGCAGATGCATCCTGTTTGTGTTGCTTAGGTGTGTTGATGACTCCTGACACTTGTCAGGGCTACAAAATCCAGCAGAGAGCATACAATGGCCACAATAAATAATAATAATCATGGTATTTAAGCAAATTTAATGGATCAATACCAAAAATATTTGTTTATGTAAAGCAGTAATGTAAAAAAAGATTATTGCCAGATGTTGCTGCTCTCAAGATGCTATGCTATGCTATGCTATGCTATGCTATGCTGTGTTATGATATGTTTTGCTGCAATATGACATGTCACATGACTGCACCGTGCATTTTCACGTCACTTGAACGCCACAATGGAACACTGTGTTGTTTTGCGTGTCCCCGACAGTCACAGGAAACATGTCAGAGTGTGTGTGTGTTGTGTACATGTGTGTAGCCTTGCTCAGGTTGTGACTCCTCTGGACTTAACTGTGATGGTTGCTGTCATCCTGTGAGAAGCAGCCCGCCCCCGCTGTCTCGCAGCCAACAGTCAGTATCAGAAGTGTTTGGCTCTGCCCCTTCATTCTCACTTCAAGCCCCTGCAGTAAGACGTTCACACCCACCCAATTAAAGTCAATCTTCTGTTTGTGTGTCCCAGAAACACCCTGATTATGTGATACGCAAAACAAGCTCTGATGTGGAGCCCGCACACACATTCTCCACACATTCTGCTTTGATATTTCAGTGGATGCATGCAGCGCTGATAACACACACACACACACACAGACATGCACATGAAAGCCCATAAAGTTCCTCACAACCTCATTCAGTCCCGTACAATCTCTGTCTCAGCGGCGTCCCGCTCCTCTGCGCTCTGAGCTAATGGACTGTCCAGTCAGATTTGATCGTGCGCTCGCTGCCCCGGAGGGGAAGAGCTCAGAAATGAAGAAATGAAATGGGAAGAACCGCTTCCCTCGGACAGGACGTCTTCCCGGAAACATGGCTGGTGACTTTTAAAGGGTCAGTTCACTCAAATCAAGAAAGGAGTGGTTGTGCATCTTTATGCCTGCACACGGGCAAAGTTTCATGTATCATATCTCCTCGGGCTGTGCATCTCTCCCTTATAAGACGATACGACACATATCTAGATGCATGGACAGATATTTCAAATAGATATTTCAGATCATATTCGGTTACAGACAGTTAGATTAGAGTTTGAAGCCGCTTTCCTGAAGTAGCAGCAGAGCAGCTTCACTCAACTGACTCATGACTTTAACTTTCGACCAGAGGATCGATCTGCGTATCTATATATCGATACACCCAGAGGGACGTGCACTAGTTTAACACATTTTGTAGGTCAAAGGTCACAGTGATGCAATGTTTTAAGAGTTCATACATCAGTTATCCTATAACAAGTGCGTGTTATAGGATAAAATGGGATAACCAGTTGGTGACGCTGGTCCTCCTTGACACAGCTGATTGAATAGATCTTCTGAGCTGCGGGGGTTCACCGTGTGCACGTTTGAAGCATCTTCATCCATCTGCAGCTCACTGGTTGCTCAACTTTTAGTTTTTAAGAGGGAGATTATGTTGTTCTGGACAGTTTTATGTCAAGTTTGTCATTCCTGCACATTTACCAGATTTTTAAAATGACATGTCAGAGGAGGAGGCTGTGAGTAGCTGCTCGTGAGCTAATGAAGCCAAACCTGCCCGCTGTAGATGTTGGGGTGACGAGCGATGGTGACAACTGACTCCCTCATTAATTCATTTACTAACGCTGTATAATACAATAGTTTGGGTTATAATTAGGTGTAAATTTAAAGTTTTGACACTAACGATCCGCCTTCTTTCTGCAGGAAGTACACACCGGTTATTTTAGCTTCTCCGCTGCATCCACGTTGTGGGATTGTTTGCAGAAAGTAGTCCGCATGCTGTGGATGATTTCGGTTACAACGGAGAAACTTGAGGTCATTCAGATGCTTATTATCTGGCATTTTGCTCCGAGTGAAAGCAGGGTTTCATCCCTTTATTACTCCTCTGTAATCTTGGTCTTCGGCCTGGATTCATGAAACCAGTTGTAAGCTCTTAATAGTCGCTGCGATGTCCAGGAAAATAAAGTTTTGAGCAGCCAGTCGTGTCTCTTCCCACACCCAGATCAGAGTGACCCCGTGGTTCTCTGCATTATTACGGTGCTGGGCGCCGTCCAAATACTGGGGAAAACAACATGAGCCAGACTTAATCATTGACAGTCTCGGCGCATAACGGTGTCCCCCCACAGCTCGGCCCAGCCTCCTTCTCCTCCCGGTGTGATTCATAAAGAAGTTAAAAAGAAGCACCCCTTAAATGAAGCATCTGCACGGTACCTGGTTGCTCCTCTGAAGCTGATTTGGGGTCCTGTGTTTTACCTCCAGCTCCTGCTTTGAAGGACGTTTTTCATTTTGTTCCAAGAGCTGGTGAAACACCTGACAGGGCCACCGCTCGTCATTTCTGTCCCCAGGAAGCAGATGTCACCGGAGACCTGTTGCTTTCATTTCCATGATAATGAAGGGATTTTTTACATAATTAAAGGGACAAGACCCCCTCTCCTGTGGCAGGTTTGGACCGCATACAGTTATGTCTGGTGTGTTTTGCTGGGCTATGTTTGAGTTTCTGAACTTTCGTAAGTCGTTAAGTTCCCTTTTCCTTCAAAAACTCCCAGAATGCCTGCAAAGCAGCTGTCACGTGTGACAGTGCAAACTTGGATTGCTCCCTGGAAGTCGCCTTCTGTAAGTGAGTAAAGCATCGTCTGTGGTCTCTTCTGCTTCGTCAAAATGGCAAACCTCCAGCTTGGATTTTAATTTGGGGAGAACAGGAAGTTGCAAATCCAGCAAGGTGGTGGTGCCAGGATAGTGCCCGTTCATTGCATCATTTGCACCATGAATGGCCTCCCTGTGAAGGTGCTGCAGAGCTCTGCGTTCACAGTGTCACCCTGGGGGATGAATTCATGATGCACAACCGGGCAAATGTCAGACAAAGTGATGAGCGTGGTCTTGGTTGAACACTTGACCTGACGAGCCTCCTTAAGTCTTGTGAGGCTCTCACTGCTGTTTGGTCTCTGTGCTCGGCCGCTGCTGCGTCACGTTTTAGATTTGTTCTCCCGAAGTCTGCAGATGGCCTGAAAATAACGAAACGCATGAAGAGAGATGTCACAGATCACGCTGAGATGGAAGTGTAACACCGGATCAGCCGTTCGGAAGGTGGCTCAAAATGTCAGCCCATTAGTCCTACGGGCCTGTAATTGTGTCTGAAATGACCTTTAACTGTCAACCGCTGCAGCGCTAACTGGAGAAAACGGCAGTGCATCTGCAGAGATCACTGGATCTACGGCGCTCTCTAATCCAAACAACACAAACACGTCTGCAGAGGTGTTTCAGGTCTTAATGTGCGTTTTAATTTCACTCTCTTTAGGATTTAATTTGTCATTTTGCAGCTTTCCTCGTGCACGGGAGCGACCCAACGTGTTTTGGACTGGATTCGATATATCGATCATCTCAGTCCTCAGCTGGATTAAAAGGCCTCAGGGGGAATAGCGGTGTGTTATTACCATTACTAACACTTAAAGAGATTGCATTTCCGGAGAATGTAAGTGCTTCGGTTTGTGTGTCTGCATTTATTTATTTCCTCCACGCTGATCCGAACCCTCTGCAGCTGCTGCTGTGAACCTCTCTCAATTGAATGTAAATGAAGATGAAGACGGTTCAGTTCTTGTTTTGCTTCCCTCTGCCCACTCATGACTTTCCACTGCCTCTAGGCATCGTGTGTGTGTGTGTGTGTGGGTGGGCGTGTGTGTATCAGTATGTGTTAGGAATGTGACCTTGGTTTGTATGTTTATGTGTGCATGTTTGTGTGTGAGAAGACAGACCGCATTCTCCTGGGTAGATCTGGGCGTGGCGGCTGGCTGTGACGCACACACACACACACGCACACACACACACACACACACACACACCGATCAGTATACAGAACAGGAAAAGGTGATTTGTCTCTGGGGTGTTAGGGCTTGTTGTGGTGCTGAGTCAATTCTGCCCCTTTGTCATCTTTACACAATAATTCTCCATCGTATCGACGCGGCTGTATTTCAGCCGCACTCGAGGCTCGCTGCTTTCATCTTTACACAGTTTCTCACAAGAAGAAAAACACCTTTTTAAAAATCATTTGGTCAAGTTAAACCAATTTTTCACCGATCCACTTCTCTCTCTGACCCGAGTAGATGTTCCTCTACCTTCTGAAAGATTTATTCCTGCTCCATTATTGATTCCTCTCGTCCAGCTGCACCTCCCCGATTAGAGCTTTGAGTGTTTTCATGTTGCTGTGCTGATTTTCAGGGGTCACACTTCTGAATTAGACAACACGGTGCTCTGTTTCTCCCGTTGCACGTCCAGATAAAGCACTTTTACACTGCAGTGCATTGTTTCCTAGATGGCTTGCAGTAGGACCGCTTGCTGTGCCGTGTGTGTGTGTGTGTGTGTGTGTGCATTCTCACACACCGTATGCTTACATAAGGCGTGTGTGCTGCCTCAGACTCTGCCTCCCGCTCAGCTGACTGATTAGCTTCCATTACAACCTTAAGAGCTGCACGCGCTCATTCATATTCATTCCCAGATGGACGCTGCGGAATAGATGTTAAAGTCAATCCGAGAACCGACTTGACGCGTTTAACATGTTGCTCCCTGAAGTTCATTCATATTGAATGGGAGACTGCATTGCGTATGCGCACTAGGTTGGTTGTACACATTTACTGGTTTGTCAGATAAAGTTAAAGGCTCTGCTCGCGCGGGACTTTGAGCTGAAAGATGTTTTTCGCACGGCGTTGTGGAGGTCAAGAATGCACTTTCATTCTCAAGTCAGAAGTGTTTGAGATAAGATTTCAGATCTCCAAACCATAAATCCTAGTTTGGCAGGTTTTATCACGTCATAACCGGGGCTGTTTTTTCAGAGCCGTGTCTTTGTACACAGAGCGGCGCAGGGGCGACAGCTTGGCGGGCTGTAAACTTTACGAACCGGGTCCCGGAATGACCACAAACCTGTCTGTTTGATGGCCCCGCTCCTGCGCTGACTGTCATCGAGGTCGGCTTAAGCACTCCTGAGGCACGGGGTGGTAAAACCATCCTCTGCTGCCGTCCTGTGGTTGTATCTTTACCCTGAGACTCCTACAGGTAACACATCAGGCTCACGCTGGTTGACAGCAAAGGAACTGACGGTCTTATTGTCAATGCAAAGACCTAAAACAAGTCCGGTGTAGGTGGTATAGAGTTTCTAGCAGTCTTTAACCGTCTACTTGGGAATGCAGCTCATAAGACACCTGCACAGCTTCACTGGCTGTAGGCTAAACCGGTCCAGCTTAGCATCCTCAAAGCAAAGAGTAGGCCTTTGTTTTAGGTCCACTGTGCCTGAGGGAAGGTGGCTGAGGTCAGGTGTGGAACATAAAGGCAGAAGTTAACTAAACTGTCTCCAGACGCACACAGAGAGTTGATTTTAACTCCTCCCGACACTTAGATGACTTCACGCCGCCGACGAGCTCACGAGCTCTCCTCTGTAGCTGATCCGGAGCTTTCGATCGCACCCCACCATCTTCCTCGTTGAGTTGAGTTCGCTCAGTCGTCCTCGGGTCGCGCATGGTCAAATTAACGTTGCTCTGAGCGTGTTGGGGATGCCTTGTTCATGCTGTTGTTCAAGTTAAGTTTGCATGGTTGTTCTTTAGAAACAGCAGCTGGCAGTTTAATCTCGCCACATGGTTCATTTGTAGCTCATCTGGAGCCTCCAGCGGCGTCGCACGAACGTACGCCGAATCTCCGGTTGCGCTTTCTAATTTCTAAGCCAGCGTAGGCACCCGAGCAACGCACGTTAAGAAACTGATTAAAAATGAGTGGGAGGGTGGAGGACGATTGGAAAAGTGCACGGAGGAGCTGTTGGGCTCTTTTTGGTTTGGCAGAAAAGTGAAGGAGGGAGGATGATGAGAGGGCGAAGCTGATGAGAAAACCCTGAAAGTCGGCTTTTCAGATGCGTTTCCTTTGCAGGAGCAATAAAAAGCCAACACGGACCTCCTGAAAAGAATCCCGCCGTCTCCCTCGCTCTCTGATGTGTCTGAGTTTTGAATTTATTGCGGTGTAAATAGCAGCCGTATCCACTCCTGCATCGCTCCGTCTCATCCGGCCTCAGCAAGGTGTCGTCCTAGACGGATGACAGACGTCTCGGCGTTGGCTGATTACTGAAGACATCAGATAAGTTTCACTTTCAGGCGCACAGTTGCACACCTCCATACCCATATCCAGGCTGTAGAGTCCAGACCTGAACTTTAAATGTGTGCAGACATGCAGGTTTTTGCCGGTCTGATCTCAGTCTTGCTGTCGGTTTTGTAAGAAGATCAGAACAGGAACACGTTCAGCAGGAGTCAACATGTTTTACACGTCTCCGTCTCTCCCTCTGCCTGTAATCTTGTATGTATGAGCCGTGCGTCTCCCTTTTCTTCTTTTTCCTTTCACTTTCATCCCCGGCAGTTCAGATGTTTTATTAGTTTGGTTCTCCCTCACCGCTCTCATCCCTTTCCCTCTTCCCATAGCTCTCCTGAAACTCAAAAGCAGCTCCCATTCGATTCGTTCAGCGACCTCGCAACATGCGTTTGATGCATAATGCGCCGTATTCTTGTTTCAGCGTTGCAGATTGTGTGCACATGTGTCTGTGCATCCTCTCTCACTTGTTCGCAGTAAAAGTGAATATTTGGTTTTTGCAGCAACGACGACAAACGGCTCAGGCGTCTGCAGGGAGCAGAGTGGAATGAAGCTAAACAAGTACTGAGAGATAAAAGATACTTTCAGTCTTATAAGAGGTTTTATTTTCACAGCAGGATGTTGAACAAAATTTATTGTAAATTATAAACAATCTGCACGTTCCTGTCGGGCTGAATACCCGCCCGGGTAAGCTCACAGCTTGCAAGGAAGAACTGGTGCCAGCGAATATCTGTGGAAGCCCCAAAGCCCCAGAAGGCATCATAGGTGCCTGCAGCTAAAGCCGAAACGTAAAACTGATCTAATTTTAGAAAAGTGCTTTACTTTTAAAACTCACGCATTGTCTTTTTGTCCTTTAAGCACCTGGGTTTGGGTTTTTTGATTGTGTCTGTTGGGTCGGCATCAATCTTTGAGCGCTCTGCTGTTCCTCGGGTTGTCACAGTACCGTAATTTCAGACTTTGACACAACACTAGGAGCACAGACACGGTAACACATGCATATTTTTAATAATCTGCACACATCCGGTGCAGGAAAAGTCACTGAACACCTCCCGGGGCATTTATATGACGGTAATAATCGATACCTTCACTTCCAGAGACTCTTATTGTGAAATTGAAACCTTTATTTTGAAATTGTAAGTTTCCATTTGCACATTGCTCTGATCATCTGTTTTGTTTCTATCATCCCTCTCGGTACATTATTATTATTAATATTATTACATCATTAATTCATGACAGAGGTCCAGTTCCCAACGTGATGAGCTTAATATTATATTACTGTAGCCTTTGGTTGAAAAATCTGATTGTACTTGGGTTTTTTTTTGTATTTTTACAGATTATTTTGCACAGTTTTAACGGTTTTACCCACTGCAGCACCTGTGCACACATATCCACACATGCTATACACATCAACGTGTGCATATGACCCAAAAACCCTGAGGCGGAATACCAGAAGCATATATATATATATATATATATATATATATCTCACCATCTGTTTTGACTCTTGCATTGACCTGTGAGAAAGCGTGAGTTTCAGTCAGTTTATTGCGGGGCGCGACGTATTGATCTAGTGACCTTCATTTCTCATGAAAGACCTCAAAATGTGGTCATATGCATGCACAGACTGGTGGAGAGGTGGGGGCTTTATTTTTTTAATAAACGGTGCATCTAAGATTAAAATCGAGACCGAGCGGCGAACCTCTCACCTTGAAGTTAACAAGTGCGGCAGGAAATTGCCTCTCCGCCCGATCATTAGGTCTGTTTTGTTGTGATAGCCTCAGAATTGCCAAGTCCGCGCCGTAAAGTTTTCTTTATGCGGACACAAAGGGGGCTCGAGCTGACACAACAGCTTTGCTGATAATGAACCTGTGCCGTCTCACCCTGCCTTTTACAGTCACTTTTAATCAACATAATGCCTGATCAGTATGCTGTGTAATTAAGCCTGGTTTATGTCGGCGGTGCCAAATTCAGGCCGTTCTGGAAAACGTTTTGGTCCGAGGCTGTCGCAGAAACCTGCCCGGGTGATAAAGTGTGCAGGACAAAGACGTCTTTAGTGCGACGCGGTCAAACAAGCTTTATTTAACCTCCCTTTGGATGCCACTCTACTGTAAATCTGCAGCTGACGGCTGCAGCTGTAACCCAGGACAAACTGAACTGAGGAGCCTCAGGAAGGAACTGTCAAAACCACTGCATCTGAGTCACCGGTGATTAGTGTTAAAGAGCAAAAAAAAGGCAGTATATACGGTAGTATACGGTATAAATGAGCCCAGAGAGAGTCACTTTCTGTGATTTTACTGGTTTAAGATCTGTGGGACAGACCAAAAGACCAGTTTAAACCTACAAAATCTGGACGGTTGACTTCCACCATCATTTATCTTCACCGTCACACGTTTCTGCGCTAACACATCCATCACAGAGTGTTTACGTCGTCAGTTTTCTATGGCACTCCATGTAAAAGAGCTGGGAAAAGCGAAATTTGGATGAGACGTTGAGCGGAGAGACGGCGGCAAGGCAGACTGTTGACTCTGCAGATAAAACTAAAAGAGAGAGGAGGGGGTGAACCTCCGGTGAACTGCGGCTCCGTCCTGAAACCTGACGAGAGCCTTTTACAGAACGTTAGCTTGCAGGAGCACGCATGAACATCAGAGGTGCAGGACGTCCGATTGAGAGCAGACGGTGGTTGTAGCATCGTGGCGTTGATTCGCTTTGCCAGCTCAGGAAGACAAGTGGAAAGTTAAGACTTGCCTCTGAGCGTAGACCCCGGTTTAAAAAGTTAAGACAGACCTGGACCTGTGTCCTCGTGTTGCAACGTACACCAATCAGCCTAATGGACAGAAAGTGCTGTAATTGCTGCTTTATATCTGAGAGGCTTTGACTTTTACATCGTGCAGCTGATTGACACTGAAACCATCACTCAAAACCGGCCGTACTTACAAACGGCCCTAATTAGCCTTATGAGGTCCGTCTAATTAACGATTAGAGGTTTAACGCACCATAAATATAAGCGACACTTCAAAATAAAGACGGAAAATAAACCTTATCGATCCCCGTGTGGAAACTGAGCACGACGACGGAAACAACTAAGGGAAATAAATAAAAGTGATGCATGAAGCCAAAATAATACAGAATATAGACTAGAAAAAAAGCATTTAGAGAGTGAATTACAACGAAAAGCAGCAGAGCCGGCGAGTCTGTGTGAACCCCAGTGAAATATATGCTGCTGTTAGGCAATGCAGCCTTGTTTTCATCTGTATTCATACACTTATGTAGTGAAAATACAATATACCATTCACTCTAAAGCAAATTCATATCACATTAATATGTTATGGTACAATATTGTGCATAATAATAGCAAAATATACATTATAATAGTAGATATAGGCATATAATGTGAAGTATAGTGATGCATTTAAACATAGTGTAGTGCAGCTATATAACATATGGTAGTAAATAGTGTAACATATTATATATTATGCATATACCTTTCCTTTCACGATGCGCCTGATCTGATGATTAACTGCAAATGGTGCGTTTAAGGACCCTTTTAAAAAGTATGCACAAAACCAAGAGACTAAGACCGAAAGCTGCAGAGTCAGCGGGGCGTTTTCACGGACCTGCACAGCTGATCCGGCGACTCGATGCTTCCAGGGTGACACTCCGCGCTGTCCCGTCCATGTTTCATGTTGCTGGAGATGATAACGGAGCCGCTATTGATTTCCAATATGCTGGAAATGGTTTTAATAGAAATGCATTTAGCTTTTATTCCTGGACATGATGCTGTCGCTTAAAACAGCACGCACACAAAAGATCCAGTGTAGGTACGTTATTGTATTGATTCCTTGTAACGGTGCGTTTGTCTAGGCCGTGTGTGTGCGTGTGCGTGTGTGTGTGCGCGCACACCCCCTTTTTAGCCTTTGATTTATAACGGCTGCGTTTCACAGGCGGCGATTTATCAAAGGAGAAATGACCGAGCGCTTCTGAAACAAGCCCACTTCATTACTCAAACATCACACCACAGCCCCCTGCGTGGTGGACTTATTAGCAAGGTTAGCGGAGTGTGTGTGTGTGTGTGCGTGCGTGTGTGTGTGTGTGCGTGCGTGCCAGCAGCGTGGTTTTGTGAATGTGTGTTGGTGCACATGCGAGCGTGCAGCGGACGGTTGCTCTGTGCGGGACGAGGCTGCGGCGGGTTGCGTTTGCAGGAGCGAGAGGCTTCTTTCCCTGTTCTGTCAAACTCTTAATGCACCGCTGAACTTTAACTGACCGCGTGAGTCATGAGTCCGCCGCTTTGCTCAGCTGTCTCGATCTCTTTTCAGCTCCTTATTCACGCACAATCGCCGACTCACCCCTGTTCTCTCCCCCTCTCCTCCGAGCCATTCACTTCGTAATCCCCCGCTCTCGCTGCCTCTCTCCATCCCCTCATTTACTCTGAGTGTCCATTTCTCTATTTCACCCACACTCTCCGGGCTTTCAATCCCAGCCTGTCTGCCTCTGCCTCACGCATTAAACTCTGCAGTCTTCTCAATCCTCCATCACTCATCAACACACTGAGATATATCAAGGTGCCGGCTGATGGCAGGATTGCTATTGTCTGCTGCTTCACTTTAAGGCAGCTCTCCTTTTAAGAAAAACGATTAAAAGTATTTTTAAATTAAAAACAAGAACTAACTTTAATGACTTTCACCGAAACGTTCTGTGAGATAAAATGAAATTAAATCATAAATGAATTAAAAACCTTATTTCTGGACGAGCTTGACCGACATGTGAGGCGAGCTGCAACGACGCGGGACGTTTTTGGCAAAGATCCCGATAATCGGACAGCTGAGGAGCAGCGACAGATGTGTTGTGAGATGCTTTTATCGCTCGATGATAAAGTTTACGACCGCGGCTGACATTAGCAGTCACTTAAAGTCAAGTGAAGCTTTATTTATACGGCCCAGAATCACAAATAACGATGTGTCCCGGGTACAGTATGCAACGTTAGACTAAAACAAGGGTGAGAGACCTCAGAGAGAACCGCAGGAGAAGGATCCCTGTCAGATAAATGTGAACTTAACTAATTATATGATTATTGATTCCAAAGGTGCACGATCCCCGGGCTCCTCCAGTTCTGGGTTAACACAGAGTACCGCCACCTGCTGGTATGGAGAGCTACTTCCTTTCATGCAGACGTAGAACGTGCTCGCCATTTGGCCGTCGGTTGCAGTCTTAGTGGTGCGTTCAGGTGCCCCCGACAGACTCGTTACCCGTCGTTTGTTTCCCTTGTCGCCGTCAGTTCTTTGGTGTCAGTGTGAATTTGGCTTTAGAAGTACTGGAATCAGCCCAGTAAGTGTTATCTCCCCCCCGTCGTCCTTCTTCCCGCCCGATTGTTAAACGTCGAGTCGAAAGAGAGAGCGAGAGACGCGCGCTCTCCGATCCGAGGCGCTGATGTAAAATCATTCGCCGGTGACGTTTCCAAATGATGAAAAAGTAGATTTTTAATTAAATTCTTATCTCGTTTTCAGATTTCTCGTCTGTTTGCCCTCTCCGATTATCTACGACCTAAAATTAAAATGGATTAATATTGATCACCGGCGCTGCAGAGTGCGTAAATATAAATACATGTTTTTCATTTGGCAGAAAGGCTTCCTTTATATTCGACTCCTGTGCTGTTACTCTACGCTATCTGCTCTGGGATCAGCCTGCCTGCTGTGCCGTCGCTCACTGCTCTCTTTCAGCCTGCAGATGTAACGATTGCCGGTCCGTGTGTTCGCCGGCTTTGAGGGACCGACAACGGTGAAATCCTTAAACTCCTTCGTTTGCAGAAGCACTGCTAATTTGCTCTGCTACTGTATCGATTCTCCCCCGCGACCGAGACCGGAGAGGCGACATTCATTCGCTCACTGTAACTTTAAACAGGAAATGGAAGTTTTCTTCCGTTGGCAGTCTGATTCATTTCGCCGTTAACCACCTCTGACGGCCCTCGCGTCGAGCCCTGCCTCCCTGACTCCGAGATCTGATCCGTCTGGTGCATCTTCACCTGGATGTTTGGCAGCTGCTCCTGTTAGAGACGCTTGATAGAGACGTATCCGAGCACTCATCTCCGCGTCGCTCTGGGATTTGTCAGCTAAGCCAGTCAGCTAAGCTCACTTTTACTCACTCTTGGCGGAGCTTCGCTCGTCTGGCAGCCTGTAATGTTTCTTTTTTATCGCTGCCTGCAGTTTTTCTTTCTTTTTCGAGTAAGATTCAGTCCTCTGCAGGTGACAGTTGGAAGAACACAAGACCTTTTCCCCCTGCTTTAGATTTCAAACGAAGAAAATCACTCGGGACATTGATTTTTGTCACGGTGACTCCGGGCTGTTGCTGCAGGAGGGGGTGAAGGGAGGGCAGAGACAAAGTTGAAAGAGGAGACACATAAAATGCTCCTGCAGCCGGATGGGAGCGGTCAGCTGTCTTCCAGCAGATAACGGCTTAATAAGAAACGCTGTTTGCCGACGCAGACGTGTGCAGAAACGTTTCCCCCGCCCTCATTAAGCAGCAGCCGCTGACCTCACCTGAGTTTTCTCTGCCGCTGTGATCCCCCCGGTGCACGACGCTGCTTTACTTCCCCGTGAGCTGCGTGGTCACAGCGGGATCTGCATCTTCTGCAGCTCCGGGCTGCTCGTTGTGCTCAAACAGGTTGTGCGAACAAACAACCTGTCATGTGGACGGTGAGAGTTACTGCAGAACTGACAAAACACACGTTGGTACAGCGTCGAATGGGCGAAATACACTACTCTGGTGATAACGCTCCACTCTGGTGGAGTGTTATCATCCATGAACAGAAAGTTGGGGGTGTGCTGGTGGAATTGGGGGATGATGATGGGTTCTATGATGTCTCTGAGGTAAGAACGTGCAGTGACTGAGCCATCTACAATAACCAGATCTGTTCTGCACTGACTGGTGATGCCTGCCCAGACTGTTGCACCTCCTCCACCAAAGCGAACCCTGGGGACCACGTTGACCTCGGCGTATCGCTCACCTCGCCTTCTCCAGCAACGCTGACGACCATCATTTCTGTGCAAGGTGACCCGACACTCATCAGTGAACAGGACGGTAGACCACTGCTGCATTGTCCAGGTCACATGGTCTTGTGCCCACTGCGAACGTTCACGGCGGCGTCTTGGTGTCAGCGGAGTCACCTGCAACGGTCGTCTGGCATTCTAGCCAGTGACGTCGTGTGTTCATGGCTGTTTGAATGATGAACTTGGAATGACTTACTGACAGTACCAGCTTCTTATACCCACAGAATGTTGAAATTGATGCCACATTGAAAAGGGTTGTCCTTTTTTTTTGGTATTGGGCCCAATATGTAAGGCACACTGTACACAGTGAGACCATTACGTGGAAAACACAAAATGAGGTGTGTCTATCACCCCAATACAATTGCCTCCCTATCCCAAAAATCTCTGAAGTGAAACAAACACAGTAGTGCAGATGTTAGAGCAGCCTGCAGATCTTTGAACAAAGCAGCATTAATATAGAAAATGCAGTACAGATGGAAAACAGTCTGAGAAATGGATGATGTGTTGGCATCAGTCACAGATTGCAAAGAGACCTCCTGGTTCAGGCTGAACATAACGTGCTTAGCATCGCAGCCGTGCTCCCCTCTGTGTTTTACTTCTATATAACAGATCATCTATGTAAATGTTGTTTACAACCCGCCTGATCCTTCCTGCAACTGTTGGGATTAAACAGTCATCATTAACACAGTTGTAACATAAAGTCTAAAGCAGCAGAACTGATGACGTCTAGTTTCCGCCGCATCGTCTGAGTAACGCTCTCGGCGGCGTGATTCGTGCGTCCTTCGCTCGTTTGCCTCGTGAAACAACATTAAAATCTTCACCTGCCGTCAAACCATCGCCATGTTGTTTTGAAATCTGGTTCTGCAGCTGCCGAATTCTCGCACGTCTCGTTTGAAGCCGAGGGCTGGCGTTGTGTTTGGGGACGCGGGCGGCGAATATCTCGGGTAATTGGCAGGAAGACAAACCTCTGCTAATGCGCCGCGAGATGCTGTAACGTCGCTTTAAGGATCTCTGGGAACTGAAACCTAATTTAATTCATCCCTAATAAGTTGACTTCTTGAACCCTAGATTTCTGCAGCAGTGCACTGGATCAGAAACCAGGCTCAAGCTCTCCAGTCCAATCCTGTGCATGCATGTGTGTGTGTGTGTGTGTGTCGGTATGACTCACCGCAGATAGCTGTGGCTGGTATTTTGACAGTCTGCTAAGCAGAGTTGACAAAGACACCATCCATACCACAAGACCTCAGCTAGTCTGGCTCCCGGAGAAAAGGCCAGAGCAAATACCAAATAAATGTCACCGAGTGTATAGATGAGACCCCCGATTTCTAAGACACAACGCATAAACACAAACATGCTCGCGCACACAAAACCAAACACGCCCGGAAACACACACCCAGACACACATTTGAGCAGAGGCGCCGGGGTCGTTTGCATAATCTTCGCCTAATTTCTCGCCCCTGCCTGGTTTTCTGTTGTCGTACTGTGATGAATTACCCCACATGCACCACCCGGCCGCTTAATTGTGGCACTAATTGCCCAATTAGGGCGCCGTTCTGCTTTAGCTTTCTGGTACTTCCCAGCAACCAGTCGATGTTTCAGATTTGCTGCGTTAAAGCGACAGCGGCGACTCCCGAGTGGGCATCCGTTCATTTGATGCTCGTTCTGCGGCTGCCTTTCTGATTTGCTGCGTGGGTTTTAGGTGGTAGAGCTCGCGTCGGTTCGTTTTGTTGGCCTGAGATTTAATCACGACACGTTTTATGCAAAGCGCTGATGCAGTCACCCACAGAGGGTTTGCACTGTGAAGACGCGCGAGCCTTAATTTACAACTAACATGCAGCGATGAGCTCACTCACTGTGCCTCCAGAAGCTTCTCAGGTCACAGCTGGTACATATTAGTATGGATCACACACACACACACACACACACACACACACACACGCATGCTGATTAAACTTTATTGCAATACTCATTGTGAAGGAGTCTGCAGTCACTCACTGGACTTGGTGACCTTGACATCACCCGTCGGCTTGAGGGCTACTGTTCTGTGGTAGTTTGGCATTTTGGTCAGAAGGTCGACAAGAAGGTGGAGCTGGAGAGGAGCCCGCAGTCTGTGGTTAATACATAGAATCATGTCAGCTAACGCTAGTGCTAGCTTGCTAGCTAGCTGCATCCATTATATGTTCACTTTGAGGTTAATGGGGATGCTATTTTTGACTTGTGACCAGCAGTACGAGAGCATCATTCGCCAAATGCTTACAACACGATTAAATGCGGGGGACGGGGCTGAGGTTTCTTCCAAACCACTGTATAAATCCTGTCTCCTGCACTTTAGATCACTGACAGTTCTGATTTGTTGCGTAAACCCATTATTTCAGAAACCAAGACCACCCTCCCCGCCTCAGACTCCGAACTAGACACCGTGTGGTCGTCTGCAGCGCCTCTCCGCACCTCTGCTCTCGTCCTCAGTTGGATTTGCTGCACAGCTTAACTCGTGTAATGTTCTCCCTCCTGCAGGTTATTGTGTATTATCACTTTTGCTCTCCCCTCTGCTCCCAAAACTTATCCCTTCCTCTTTACCTGCTCTGCGGGATATTGTGTATCTCTTCACTGTTGGTTGCACACAGTCTCTCCCCACCAGGAGAACTCTATTATCGTCTCAGACTCGGCTCCCCCTGCATCCTCTTTCACACAGGATATTTTTAGTTGTAATAGTATTACCTCCCCTGTCTCCTCTTCACACTGGATTCTATCACTGCTCTCACTTTGGCTATAGTTTTTATTTTGGGGTTTTTTTTTCTACTTTGAATTAAAGTTTACCTGGGTAGCTCTCAACTTCCTGTTTCAGAGTCCCACAGCCTGCAACTGGCAGTCAACCCCCCCAAATCTAGTCGCGACTTATTTTACCCCCCCTTTTTAGTTTGAGAGTTTTAATTTGGTCTCTTGCCTTTGGATTAAAAACAGGCTTAAAATAGTGTTGCACGCTGAAAGCCCGGAGAAACAGGCTGAGTGCCTATTTTGCGTCTTAAGATACATTTAGAAACGCTGCCAGGCGCTGATTACGTTTTGCATCATATTCAGCTTTTTTTCCTGCAGTCTCTGACCTATTTTATCGTATGTTTCAGGATATTCTACGTGTCTCACGACTCCCAGGATCTGAAGATTTTCAGCTACATCGCCAGAGATGGACAGAGCAACGTCTTCCGCTGCAACGTCTTCAAGTCCAAGAAGAAGGTGAGAAGCACAGATGCTGAATACTGAATGAATCTTCCATAAAGCGTTATGGTATTTGATTTTTATATATCAGGAACTTTGTCAGTACCATCGAGATTAAAGTTTGAGCTGAGGCAACACTTCGTAAGTCATGCCGATCCATTAGCCGTTAGCTCAGTTAGCTCAGTTAGCTCAGTTAGCTCAGTTAGCTCAGTTAGCCAAACGCTGCAGGGAAACGTCATTTTTTTCTTTCTCCTAATTATAAATAGACTGATAGTTACCACTGTGGTCAGGCCCGAGCCGCGCGGTATCACGCTAATGCAGGTTCTTTGTGGAAATGGCAGGAGTTGGATTTCACACGATTTGTAAGTAAAATCAAAACACAATGGCCGCCTGGGCTAAATTAGATTTTACTGCAAACGTACCCATGCACAGAAGATAAAGGACGAAGAGGTGCGAGAAGGAAAAACACTTGGCTTCTGTTTGATTTGATTTCGTTCTGTATCAGTGGACGGGTTCTCTGCCGTGCATCAGCTGCAACAACAGACTCATCAAACTTTGTTTCCGTGTAATGGCAAGGTGGAAGACGGCGGCCGCTAAGTGTTTCATTTCCACTGTTTTCACAGTCTGTTAGTCGCCGGGTGTTTAAAGCGACTCCGCCGCCTCTCTTAAATCATGTCGCTGTCTGAGACACATCCTGACAACCTCCAATAAAGAGACACGCGGCTGCCGGGCGGCGGTAGCTCCTCCTGGCACTACAGGCGAGTCATTGTTGAGGTCTCGGGAGCGAGATGGGAGCCCATTGAGGGTGGACGCGTCGCCGCAGAAAGAGAGACGCGCTCCCAGCTTTCCACTCCGCCTGCCAGCGCGCAGGACTTGACGGCGGAGTCCAGGCGTTAGCCGAGGGAAGCGCACACTGCCTCATTATCTCTTCCAGACAGACCCACATTGACACATGAGCGCGCACACACACACACACACAATGACACACACACTCTGTTCGGAAGACAAAATGGAAAGTGATGCATACCAAAATTCTCTGGGGCAACTATGGCCCCGAGGCCATTAAGCTGGGAAAGTGTGTGTGTGTGTGTGTGTGTGTGTGTGTTGACATGCAGTGTTTTCATGCAGTGTTTTCAGCGGTGATGGAGAGAGACTGTGGCAAAACTCGTTCCTTCACCCGAGAACATCATTATGTTTTACAGTTACAACTCATTTATTGCTGTTTCTGCCTGGGTCATACATTAAAACATCAACGAGTTCATCTCAGTTGTTTAAAATCAAACGCTTTCTCCATTCGGCCCGTCTTTAAAGCGCCCGCCGCGGCTGTTAGCAGCGATAACACAAAGGCAGTTTGTGGATGTCTGGTGATTGACAGGAGGCAGAGTCGTACAGGTAAACCAAACCAGAGTTAACAACGCAAACAAAAGTTTATATATTTAGTTATTTATGATTCTTTTTGACCGTTTCGGGGGATATTTCAACAAAGTTGTACAAGTATTGAAACCGCAGAAGAAGAAAAGAGAAGGAGAAGAAGTAGAAATCAGAGTTTAAGACAACACACGTGCAGAAAGACACATCAAACATGCGATGAGCCTGCGCAGCGCAGTGTTTTGTGCGAGTGTGTTTTGACGTGTGGAAGGTTGCGAGTGTGAGATTAAGGAGGAGATTAAGCAGACTTTATTTCCCTCTTAACTACCTGCAATGAACGAATGGCTCGGCTTTAAATCACAGTGGCATAAAAAGGCTTTAGTGGCCTATCGGTTCCAACATTGAGACAGGCGCTGTCTCTCTCTCTCTCTCTCTCCCTCCCTCCCATTGTGACTCACACTCTCTCGCTCGTCCCTCCTCTTCTTGCGATCGGCAGTTTAAGGGAGGCTAATGAATGACCTGGCCTCTATTATGTAGAACTGAAGTGAGTGTGATGGATTAGAGACCAGCGAGTGTTCATCAGAATACTGAATGCTGCTTTGGCTGAGAGGTCAGTGTGTGTGTGTGTGTGTGTGTGTGTGTGTGTGTGTGTGTGTGTGTGTGTGTGTAAGTCTGTAAAATGACTGTATTGTGGTCTGTTGTGTCTGATTGGAGGCAGTTTAAGGTGGGAAATAAGCATCTGAGTGAAGGCTCGCTGCAGACCCAACATGCCCAACAGGTCACGACGTCAACACATTTGGGTTTTAATGACACTATGAAACCACATACAGCGGAGTGCATTAAATTAATTTTTCAGGCTTTAATTAGTCTCAAAGTCTGCAAACATTCAGCAATGTGCATTTTCCGGACATTGGATTTTTGCACACTCTGACTTGGAAATGTGACATATTCTGGGCTGTTCGGTGCTAAAATAGCAATCATGGTGAATGTCACACCTGCTAAATACCAGCGTGTAAGCATTGCCTTTGTGGGCGTGCTAGCATTTAGCCTCACAGCCTCACAGAACAGTTGTGTTGGAGGTTTGATTGGTTCACAGTGTGTCGGGTTTCAAAACCCTGACTTGATGCAGGTTTAAGCTTGTGGACTCATTAAATAAAACATTTTGAGAGCAAACTGTCGTGAAAACACAAGGTCCATTCAGGAGCTGTTCTGAAATCACACAGTGTGTGATCCTCGGCGGAAGGTTTTGAGGCCTGGTCAGATCTGGTTTAGCTTTAAGGACCCAGACCTTCCCTTTGGCATCGTCCAGCAGGTAAAACCTACAGGTGCATTCACGCCCCACAAAGGATGAGTTTGCAGTCGTACGTCATACTTTGCAGGCTGAACCCAGCCCTGCTCTTGACTATATCATGAGTCGGTATCATTACAGCCCCCGTCCAGTCTTTATCCCGTCGCTTCGCCAATGAGGCAGCAACACATTAACAAGCCAAGCGTGAAGAGGGGCACGTGACGATAATAAAGACGATGCATAAAACCTGGCGATGGTCTTTTAAACCCGATAATGGACCACGGCACAACACATCCCATCAGTGCTGCTGAATGGAAACCTTGCAGCTGGCAGCTGTGTGCTGTTGTTGTTAGTGTTATACTGACAGGCCACATGATTCCCTTTTCTCAGTAAGGGGAGTTATGCAAATGCACTTAATACCCACTGGAATAAAAACATAAAAACAACAAATAATGGACCTCAGTGGGCTTAAAAAACACTTTTTGGACCACGTTTATTTATTTGTTTCATGTTTATGGAGGAGACAGAGTTCTCTGCTGCCCACAGCTGGTTGACAAGATGGAGAAAGAGTTGTGGTTACTGTGTCAAGTGTTAATTGAGTTCTCTCTCTCTGCGAATAGACGCCCTCCGGCCATATGCTGTCATTAAGCGTCGGCTAATGGCTTCATCTCGTTCAAGCCTTGAACGAGGACGAATTGAATCCTCTGCCTTCGAGGATGATTGAAAAGCCCAAATAATAATGAAATGCATCGTGGAAAAAAGTCTTCCCTGGCCCTTCGGAAAGCACCGAGCGAGTCGCCGCGTGAATAAAACCAGTTTCAAGTAGCGCACCGCGGTCTGAGGCGATGTTTTAAGCGCGAGAAGTTTGGATTTATGTCCTGATTTGGGCGCTGTTTAAATAACGGGTGTGGGTGAAGCACCGGATAATGACCGAGGATCAATGGCTTCATCAGTGCCATTGAGGAGGACTGATATAAAATGACATGCGGCTATTTCCAGACACACGGACGATAAGGGCTCGCGTCAGTCCCGACACAGCTTGGTTAAGATAATTGGATTTAATAGCCTCTCAGCACTTTCTATTGAATATCCATATCTCAGTGAAATGATCCTCCTGTCTCGAGCCTTTTGTGTCTCACTCGCCCCCTTTTTTCTTTCGCTCTCGATCTAATTTAATTCGTCTTTTCACCTCCCCGTCGAGGCTGCGCTGCCTGTACTATACACGCTGTGGTGTGTGTGTGTGTGTGTGTGTGTGTGTGTGTGTGTGTGTGTTTGGTTCGGATTGCAGCTTTCCAGACGCCACAGATCAGCGGTGTGATGTATCGATCGTGAGATTTAAACACAGGGCGGGAGTCAATAATGCTGCTGTTTAATAGGTCAGCGTGAAACAAGAGAAAGGTTCGTTTCTACAGCCAGCACACTCCACGTCTCGTCTGTCTCTTGCTGTATCTGTATTTACAGCTCCTACTGTAAACGGTGTTTTCGTGTAACTTGACCACCTTCGCACTCGGTTCCTACCTTAGGTCGGTCGTTTGAAGGCCAATAACCGCGTGGCTTTGCTCATAGTGAGTCTACAGTCTGGCGTTCGGGGGGCCATGGCAGGACACGCCTTTGTCGAACGAGTCCTGAAGTGGGACGCAACTTAGCTCAACCTGCTGT
The DNA here is from genome assembly GCA_008933995.1 of Datnioides undecimradiatus. NCBI lineage: Eukaryota > Metazoa > Chordata > Actinopteri > Lobotiformes > Datnioididae > Datnioides > Datnioides undecimradiatus. The sequence continues at coordinate 22,746,658 of WARS01000029.1, forward strand.
CTGCTCGTTCGTCTGTGAAGCTACACCTGAGCCCTGTCTGTGACAACGAGCCGATAACCGCCGTCGTCTACCGCGCTTGTGCAGGGTACAGTTTGGACGGGCCACCAGCCTGTGATAGGACCAACAGACGTGCAGCTCTACACTCATACGTCCAGTTTCTATAGTAGGAAACCGAAGCATCCAGACGAAAGCTAAGCAACCGAGGCAGAAACATGCAGCCGATAGATTAACCGTTCACCAGGACCCTCTCGTATTGAGTCGACAATAGAGGAAAAGGAATTGATTTAACGTTGGCTTGGCATTTTATTTTGACAGGGAGCGATTGTGCGAATGAAAGTCTTACGTTTTAGTAAAATTCAAGTTTGCTGAAGGTGACACCGTGACTTATTTCATATTTTCTTCCATACCACCTCCCAGAAACGTCTATGAGCTTCGCCGAACGGGTCAATAAAACTGAGTCACTACTCTCTTTCCAACCAGGGCTGGGTAAGCATCAGATGCTGTCCGGCTGCCAGGTGAGGAAATTGATTAAATGATATTGAAGTTGAAGTGCCATTTAAAGTAATCCAGGAAAGGTGAAGGCAGACGGGTGCAAATGGAGAAGAAGTAACAGAAACTTTTTTTATTCGTTAGCGATAGCAGTTTCTGTGATTTTGTTTGTTCAAGTGTTTATTCTCTCTGCTGAGTTTTATTTTAATTGAAAAGTGGGCGTAAAGTCACAGTAGACCACTCGTTGGTTCTGGGGATTGAGTTGGGCGGGTGTAGGGGCTGGATCTCGATCTAGACTGGCGGCATTTTTATACAGTTGGAAGAAGCGGTGACGTGTCGGCCATCTTTATATACAGTCAGCGGAGCCGTGGAGTCAGAGGAAGCAAAATAAACAGGTGACACTCAGTCCTCAAGGCTCATTTCCCACAGTACATGGAGGTTTGATGCTTGGTTCTGTCGCGGTGCGAGCGTGTTTGTTTTCGTGACGGTTCCTCGCTTTGCGCTCTGGCCGGAAACCGAGCTAATGGTTCAGAAGAGTCAGCGAGGCGTCATGACTTCGTTTCATCACACTCCACTTACTTACATGGCCCTCGCACTCAGAACGCGCTCACACACAGTCCTGTTCGCTGATTAGTACTCATTTTGGCCTGATAATGTTTGCCTGCAGTGCGCTCACACACTCTGCTGCTGGCTGTCCTACTTATTTCCTCAAGGCAATCAGGGTGTTTGATGAACATCAGGCTGGGTTGTGGCCTAATGATTAGAGTAGTTATCTGGCGGTCACTGGCGCACCTCTTCACTTCTACACTACAGACACCTTGCGTGGGCTGAGAAATGCATGCGGCCGGAGTGTAAATACAGGCTGAAGAGTGAATGAGCTCATCAACAGTGGAGAACGCAGCAAAGGCTTTAATACGAGGCGACTCCCCTGCTGTGCTCTCATTGTGCACCCTGCACCTTTCCCAGATTGCAATTCAGTCCCTGTTGTCTCTCATCTTTGCTTGTGCCAAGACTGACAAAGAGGACAGTGAAAGCGCCGTCGATCCTCTGTAGGTAATCTTGGATAAATAATGTATCATGCTTTCGACTATGCCCTATCCTATAGCCCCTATGAGAAAATATTCTGCTGCAGGGATCCAGCTCGCCGGCAGCCTGACATACTATAGAGAAGTCAGAGATAGAGAGGCACAGATACAGAGAAGGTGCATTTATTCAGTTGCATTGACGGAGAGGAAAAGCTAGACAGGGACGGTGACAGATGTCCAAGTTGAGAACTGTTTCATGTCTTTGCAGCAGCATATATACAGGCTTTGCATGTGAGTGACAAATCTCTCAGCGGTTCCTGTCAGCCGCCAAAATTGGAGATCCATCGGGGATTTGGCTCGGGGCGTAAAATGTCTAGATACAGGACAACTGTCCTGATAAAGAGTGACTCGGCTGATAAAGAATAGTGTGTTTGAAAGGGCCGTCCATTCGACAAAGGTACAAAAAAGACCGAAGACTCTGACCGGGCACCTTTATTAAGGATTGATGGGAACAGCATTTGTTGCTCAAATGCCCGAACGGCTCCAAAAATGACTTTTAATGAGTATTTTGGTTGAGTTTCGGCAACTAAAACCACACGGATACTGTTAAAGGACGTCAGCTTGGTTTAAAAGAGACTTGACTCTTTGTACAATCATCATCATCTTTGCAAGGTAAGCAGCTGAAACTTGTAATTAGAGACTAATCCAACAGCAAAGTGCCCTTAGGCGTATTTCACCGGCAGCGCTTGCAAACGTCAGTCGTCCCATTCGAATGAGTGAGGAGGCTGCATTTTTCCACGCAGTGCAATTATCGGCGTGAGAGCAGCCTCAAAGGTTTTGGGGACAGTAAAACAAAGTCATTCCACTTCAGCTTTTGCCGTTTAGAGAGGACAGTAATCACTCTCAAGGCTACATGAGGTCAAAAGCACCGGGACAGTGCAAACATCGGTCTTATTAAGGGTTTGAGCAAACGCACAATGATGTTGTTTGACTTGCGAAGACAGTTTCACGATTGCCCTTCTTGGTTGTAGCTTAACTGACCTGAACCGTGAAAGTTGAACGTAGTCCAGCTTTAGTTCAAACAGGACATAACTGAAGACCTAATTATTGATCCAATAGAACAAATGAAGGTTTTTATCAACGACCCTGATCGACCTTTCCACGTAAGGAGACGAACCAAAGTGTCCTTCTGCAGTTTAAAGACCAGTTTCTTCTCAAACAGCTGCTGGAGTCAGAGTTCAAAAGCATTTACTGGAAACACACACACACACACACACATCACGCACACCCACAGTGTCAACGAGAAATGGCCGTGCATGCAAGTCAAATTCAAAACAAGATCATTTGCATAGCTTTTATCAGTGACACATGTATAAAAACCATGTGTGCATGATCTAGTCTCTTGTCTTCCCTCTCTCTCTTCATTTGCTACATCATTGAGTGTGATTGGTTAAATGCACACTGCTTGCACACCATTAGCTTAACTGTCTACATCACATTACAGCAGAATGAAGGTATAGTATTAGTAGTAGTAGTAGTAGTATACGCATCAGACACACCTACGGCTCTCAGTCGGCTGAATATGTGCACAGCTCTGCGTACGTGTATGAGCCGCAGCCCGTTGCGCTGTTAATTCGTCTGTAAATATTAGCTGCTGGTGCGGTTTGAAAGCCAAACTCCTGCTGCAGCTGCAGCCGCAGCCGTTCTGCCGCCTCGAGGCGTGGTCGGATAAGGGAGCGCCGGCAGACCTCGGACCAGTTCAGCACCTGCCTGTTATGAGGATGTGCATGAATGCGTCAAATAATAAATAAATAAAAATAGTGCAATGAATTTAATGCGTATTTGCAACCTTGCAGACATGATTAAAGATGATTTTCTGCTTTGAGGTCATTTGAAAGGTACATGTTGGACTTTTGTTGGTGTTGAATCAAACGTTCAAAGCGAGAAACCGAGAACAAGAATCAGGTTCGCATAAAGGGAAAGGAAGCAAAGACTGCGCGAGCAGCTGCGGTGCATTTGATTGTGTTTTCCAATCAGTCACCGTGTGAGTCAGGGGAGCTCGAGCCCTTTGGTGTGTTCGCTGTGTGCAACGACGCCAGCGTCTGCACAACTGCCTCTGGACATGCCTTCAAAGGAAAAACACATGTGTTTACTGTCTGGCTGTGTGGGGTGAAAAGACATGAATAGATGGTCCACAGTGGAGGAGGAGGGGGCAGGGGAGGTGAGTGATGGATGGTGGAGGACATGGAGATGGAGAGAACGGCACAGTGCTGAAAACTGGAAAGAGGAGGATGAGAGTAAAGCATCGACCTGAGATACCTGCAGAGGTATGAGCCGTGTATTTCCGTGCGAGTAGCCTCGTCCAATCTCACCTCCTCTAGTGCACAGTAAAGATTACCCAGGATACACAGCAACCCGAATTCACTCGAGGCGTTCCATGAAGGTGTGTTTGATGTATTTTCTTTATTGACTTGTTGTCCTGATGTGTCCTGCCGTCAGATGAACCATTCGCTTTCAACAGCGGCCCGCTCCGAGGCAGTCCTCTCTTCAAGTGACAATCGTTTATCTTATCTTCTGTCGATGCTGGTAGAGCACGCCGTCTTATCTGTGTCAGGATATTAATACTCGTGGCCAGAGAATTAAAGAAGAAGAAAGTTTCCGAGGGTTAAAGCTAAAAACTGGTTTGGGATGCAGTCTGTACCTGTGTGGTTTAAGTCATGATTTCAGTCTGCATGAACCCAGCAACTCATGTTTACAGTTGAAACAATTAGTCTACCAATCAATTAGTTGATTGACAGTCAAATAATTCGATAATAACTGTATTTACTGCTTTTCTGTGGTATATTATTGTATAAAACTAAGTATCTTGGCGGTTTGGACTGGATTTCTGACGTGTAAAGGCATCTTGAAGATACACCGATGAGGCGTCAACTTGTGATTGGCTGCGTGTTTGAACTATTGTTCCTTATCCTAGACATATCACTTTCGTTGCCAAGGTAACAATGACAGACACATGGTCCCTTTTAGATTTTAGATCTTCCATGCAGCCACTTATCTATTTGGGGTAGTCCAGTGACAATACTTTTGGATGTTTGACCATAAAGGCCTGGATTTCTGGATTTCTTCCATGCATTTGAACCTCATGCACCCATGAAAACGTTTCTAAAGTGGCAGCATGCTGCCTGGGACTTCTAGTGAGGTGACTAAAACACAACGGAGTTCAAGTGGAAGCCACAGAAGCGGCTTAGTCACCGTTTGTACAGTGATTACTGTTGCCGTGAGTGTTTTAAAGGGTCAGGAGGACATGTTTCAGATCAGGACATGAATTCGGCAGCTGCCTGTAGCTCACCTCAGCACTAAATGAAAGTGAAGCAGCATGTTTTAATGACAAAACAACATAATAACAGTAAATTTCACTGTGAGGGGACTAAGACTGCAGCCAAACCTCCAAACCAAACAAACAGGATTATGAGTGAAGCTCTCCTGACTGTGAGAAGCTCTGCTGACTGAAGTCCACACCTGGCATCTCTGAATAGAACAGAATAATACAACCAGATGTATGAGATAAATGATATTTAAGCCTGGGGTCAGATGATGCGCTGGTATAGATCTGGACTGAACTCTTTGTGGCACAAGGCTTCAGCTTGGCCCAGAGTTGATAACAGGAGCTGGGAAGGTCTCCGTCCTCTACCAGAGTCTTGATTCCCTTCTGGCTTTGTGGCCACGCCGCATCTGTTCTGCTCATTCAGCTGAGGATGAGCAGTGTTTGGAGGCTAGGCCTCAGCGCTTTAAAATGAAATCTTTTCTGCCTCCGCGCCTCTCCGCTGTGACAGGACAGACAAGAGGGGGCTGATAGCAGACAGAAGTCACCTAAGTTGGTTTCACTTGACCTGCCTTTTCAGAGTGTGGCGGAAAAAAGAGTAGAAGAGGAGATAAGCACACACGTCCAGCTCTCTGCACCTGAGGACAAAGGAGGACTCCGGAAAAAATAGAAATTAAATTGTGACATTTCATCCGGACGGTAAACACCAACAAGCTCCTGTTGAGACATGTTCTTTCTACACTGCACGGAACAGTACAGCAATGAGCATTAGGCAGCTGTTAGCACTAACAGTTATGAGTCATTATACCGAGTTACATCGTCCGATCACCAGCGGGACCGGAGCTCCGGGCCATTCTTTGACCACCTGCACTGGTGCATTGGTGATCCTGCACATGCACTGACTTTGAACCTAAATAGATGGAAATCCCACAGGTTTGTGGTCTGCATACTGCAAAATGTGACCTGGCGCTGTGAACTGGGGCGTAATAAAGCTTTTTTCGCCATACTCGACTGTATGGTAGTGTACTAAAATGCACTTTATTGTGTCATATTATCAGGTGACTGTTGGCAAACGTGTCACTGAATTTGTAACTCACTCTGTGACCCACAAAGGTCATTGTAAACCGCCTTTCCTACCTAATGTTTGCCCCGCTGTGCAAAATACACACGTTTCTGGGGCAAATCTGCGTCCAATCTGCACCCGACATCAGCGGAAAAAGGCATGTGAACAATATCGTCCGGCACGTAGGAAGTGATTTTAGCTTTCTGGTTTGTTTGGAGTAGTTAGAAAAGAACTACGCTGCAGGGGAAGTAAAGAAAAGATAACCACCACCAGGAGCTCGAGAGAGAATCCGAAGAAAGAGAGGTCACAGCGCTGAAAGAAAGCGTTTGAACCGCGGTTCAGAAAGACTGCAGACAATCCAGAGCTCTGAGCCAAGTGGCAGCGCAAAAGTGGTATGAATCGAGCTCCGACAATAACTGCTTTTCTGTCTTCTCCTCTCTCTCTCCACACCCACCCAGAGCCAGGCCATGCGAATCGTCCGGACAGTCGGCCAGGCGTTCGAGGTTTGTCACAAACTGAGTCTGCAGCACACGCAGCAGAACGCGGATGGACAGGAGGACTGCCACAGCGACAAGAACGGCAACGACTCGTCCGTCGCAGGTACACAAACAGCCGGCGTCCCGTTCTTTGCGCCGTGCATTGTGGGTAAATGTTGAACACTGCTGTTCTAGTGTTGTAGAAAACCCAGATGTTTGTTTGCTCGCCTCTCATCAGGACACGTATCGATCTGCGCTCAGTGCCTCTTCACTTCTGCTTCATAACTCCAAAGGATCAGGAGGCGACATTAGATAGAGGAGCTGCAGAGTGTGGGAGTGTTGCATTTTAATCAGAGCTGTTGAAAAGGAAAATAGTATCTGGTGCAAGCTCCTTGAAGCTCCTTGAAGGTTGAGGATTTGAAGTCAGTGACAAATGGAAAGATTGAAGCTGTGAAGTCTCCCTTGGAGGAGATAGTCGTTCTGCGTCGATGTGCGTTTCAGATAGGGAAGGTCAACGAATACTTCTGCAGCCAAGGCCAGAAGAAATCACCAGCAGGTGATTCATGCTTTATGTGCTTAAAAAACACAACAATAGAGAAAACAGGCAGACAGACGCGTGGGTGGAGCTCATGTAGCGGCTCAGGGTTCAGTGCGCCGGAGCGGTGAGCGCGCTGATGGAAGAGACGGGGGTCTGGCCGCGGCTGTGAAAATGCCGCGAACGTGTCACAGTAACGACTGTTTTGTTGTGCAAACCAGGGCTCACGTGGCTGGCAGGGGCGGCCGTGCTTCCGATGGCAGCTGCCTTATCAGGACGGAACCCGAGATTCACACTCGACCTCGTGTTCCAGTGGTGCAGCCATCTGGAGCAATTTCCTACAATTTCTCCATCGCATGACTTACTAAGTGTGTCTGCTGGTGTCAGAGTGTGCACGAACACGACAGTTTGGACACGTGCACGAAAAGAGAAAAATCTTTTTTTGCACTTTTGTGCCACAGCATCGTGCTTAGCAAGTTTTGCAAGCTGACGGCCTCTCAGGGAAAACATTTCCTGTTCAGGACGTATTTCTATATATATATATATATTTACTGTTCTTGATGACCGAGAGCAGACATGTTGACTGTAAATACGCCGTTATTTCAATAAATAACATGGAATTAGTTGTTGTTCAGTGTGTGGACAAAGCCGTGGACTTCCTGTGCTGGTACCTCTCAAGTGTTACCGTAATCACTGATCATTCTGCGGAGTCGTGACTGGCGAAGTGGATAATACTCATTTTACGTAATTATTGTCAAGTCCTTCTCATGTCCGTCGAGCAGCAGCTTTTAAATTCTAACAAAAATGCACAAAAAATAAAAAAATGTTTTAGTTTTATAGAAAATCATTTAAAATTCTAAAATTATAGCTGTTTTTTTTCCAGTAAAAGTGAAAACGTGTGAGTGAAACATGTCTGCTATGATATCTTATATTACCTTTAAAGGATTTAAAGGAGGGATGACTTTGCCCCCAGCGTGGAAAGGTTTCACTTTAGATAAACAAACCAGAAAGACTGTTTTTATAAAGCTGCATGAATATCAAACCGGATCATCAAGGCCTGTGTTGAATTTCAATATAAAGCCCAAAAATATTGCAGAGTCTTGGCAGCACATTTCCCAGTGCACACAAACACCCACCCACTTCTCACAGTCATATGTCCTCGGATAGCTCAAACAGATTGTACTGTACTCACACACACACACACGCACACACACACCGACACACATACACATTCCTGTCTGCATTGTGCCCAAGTTGGCACGCAGGAGAGGGCGATGCTGGAGTGAATGTCACGGATGAGTCAACCCAAAGAAAGAAGGCACCGCACAACAACACTGGTGGGCTGAGCTACTTTTATCCGTCGCCTCGTGCCTGGACGGGACGGGCTGCGCTGCAGTCTGGGGACACGTGGCTCCGAGTGGGGTCCCAGAGGACAGACACGGGGGAGTCAGCAATAAGAAGAGTCCTCGCATTGAGCTCTTTCACGCCATCGTTCCAGTCATTACGGCAGCCGGCGCCGGTCACCCTTCAAACCCCGATTTGGAGAGCACCGGGCCGGGGTGCGTTATCTCCACATCCGCCTTCCGGCCCTCCAGAGACGAGCTCCCTTTCACATGCTGATGAGCCCAGAGATCACCCACGCTCTGTAACTGTACATCCACACAGTGCAGGGACCCCACACGCATACAAACTCAGGCCTGCACACACACGCGCGCTCGCACACTGGCTATCACGGTGCGTTAGGGAGCACAAGAGCCGTCACGCACAGCCAATGAGCTTATCTGGAGAACTAATTATCATGGCAGTGAAAGGAGAAGGGATGGAAAAGTGGGAGACAGCGGATTAGAGGAGCTGGAAGAAGGCACGGAGAGGAAGAAGAGATGGATATTAGTGGAAAAAGGATCTGGGGATCGCGGAGGACGAGAGGGGGGAAGAAAAGATGAAATGTAGATGTGAAACAGAGAGGAGGAGAGATGAGAACTGGGCCGAGCAGCAGGGAGCGGAGACTAAAGAGGAAGTAATGACCTGTTCTCAGAAGATGCAGCATCTCAGGGACAACTGTGCAGAATAGCTCAATGTAGAAACGAGCAGTATAATCTGATTAGCAAACAAATAAATAGGTAGGAAACGGCTCGCATGGAAAGTAAAGCCACGGTGCAACAGTAATAATATCATTCCAGTTCACATGAACGTGAGACGTAACAGTACTGCAGGCACTCAGCAGCTGTACACTGAGTGAAAGCCTGCAGGACAGACGCTGGGGACTCCTGCTGACTAAAGATTACACTGTTTTTAGACTTTCAACACAAACGATATCTAAAGTTGTTTTTGTCTTGCTTAAGTCATTTTTTAAGTGATTTAAAGGTTTAAAGTTACAAACACAAGTCGTATATACTGCAACAGGACCACACTGCACGTTTAATATAAAATGATTTAATGCTAAAACAGATTTCAGCAGCCCATCTAGCTTGTTCATTGCATTGCATTGCAGATCTACCTCTGTTGCATGTCTGTCTCCTCTCTCTTCCTGTTTCCTGTTTTGACTCATAACCATTAAAAAAAGGTGGGGGGGGGGGACAAAAACTCTACCATGAAAAACCTTAAACAAGAACATCAGCACAGAAAATATAAATAATGCCTAAATGTTAAAAATATAATATCATAATCATAAACCCATGAATTGTTTCAAATTACTTTATTTGTTTAGTGCTTAAAACCAGCAATTAAATAAATGAGCCTGCATTATTAAAATCAAAAATGGTTCAGCAGTTTGCAAAATACTTATTTAACATAATTTACATTCATTCTTTTATTCAGAAAATCATATTTGTATGTGGCATGCAGCAAATGGAGAGCAGGAGGAAGGGCAGCACAGCCCTGACAGCTGGGTACAAAGGAGGAGGAAGAGGAGCAGGAGTGGAGAGAGAGAGGGAGGTGAGGGCGGTGCTGGCAGCGGGTTATCAGCGTGAGATTTGTTAAAAGGGGGGAGGGAGCAGAGCGCCAGTTGGGGGTGATGTTGAAGCGGGGGAGGCGGCGCTAATAGCCGGTCGCACAGGAGGAAAGAGGGGAGAAGCAAAGGAGGATGAAGGCGGGGGTGGGATGGACAGTCGAAGGAGATGCCGCAGCGGGAAGCGGCGGCGAAGATGAAAGAGGAAACATGAAGGAGACGTGGATAGCTGCTCAGGAATGCACGACGAGCACCCGATCAGGTCTGAACAAATCTGAAATGAAGGCCGTTAAAACGCGTGACAAAGTAAATCCAGCGTTTCAACGTCTTCCCTAATTTTCCGTTTCCCCTTCTCGCGGGGGGAGCTACAGCGAGATACGGTCGTGTTTCTGACTGTTCCCAGTCCAAAATCAGATTTCCAGCTGTGACTTTGCAGCTAAACTAAGTAATGTTCGGCCGAGGGTGGAGAGGAAGGAAGATAAAGAGCAGGGAACCTCCTTGAATGTACCCTACCTACCTGAGCCGCCTCGCTCATATCGCTTTTGACCCCACATAAACCAATAACAAAGACTTCCCAAGTTGGGAATTGGTCTGGGAACACCGCCTACATGTTTATAGGCGTAATCTCAAAGTAGTCGAGTTTTCTTGGGGCCGCTTCTTGCACGGTGTCTTGACCGTCGTCAAGCCCGAGCTAGCTTGGTCGTTCACAGCGCCGCAGGTCTGCTTTTAAATGATCGGATTCATAAATGGCACGTAAACAATACCCCATCCCATCTGTGGCCTCGGGTGCGTCAGCTGCTTCTCACCAAACCTTCCTGTTACGGTTAAAGCTAATAGAAATAAAGTTTTCCATCATTGTGTCGGTGTGTATTCATAGTAACGCTGCGGTAATGAGGCCAAACAGGAAAGCACATCATTTCCTGCTGTCACCCGCATCCAGCAAAACAACGCGACGCTCCTGCACAGCTCAGGTCTCCAGACGCGCTTTTTAAAGAAAAACCATCTTTTCTTTTTAATGAAATTTGACATTTTGAGACCAGAACATTGTTAAAAACAAATCAAACCAACACAAAGTCATCTGTCATCACAGTGTCTCCCCGTGGACGTCGTCATACAGCAGATCAGCTGACGTCTCCCAACCCTACCCCAATGTGTGCGTTTCAGGGTTAATACCAGTCACCCACTTCCTCCTCATCTCTCCTTACTACACCCATCCGTCATTGATCTATCAGTTTTAAGATATCTCACCGCTCACTGCTCCTCCCGTGAATCTTTTATACACATTTGAGATTTAAGGTTTTTATGGATTTACAGTTTGTCGCGTTAGGAATCGTGCTAATTGACCCAAGCGTTTTAGCATAGCTGCTGCGCAGAGGTGCAGGGCCTGTGGATGTGGATGAAGATGGGATTTGTCACCTTCTAACACCACAAACTTCACATTTCTAATAAATGGCACATGGTGAACAATCTTTAATCTGTATGCTAAGCTACGCTAACCATATCCCGAACACGGCTGTTTTCTCAATGTGCAGACGCGAGGTTGGTGTTGATCTTCCTGCATAACTCTCAGAAACAAAAAACAAGTGAACACGTTTCCTCTAATGTTGAACTATTCTACGTGCACAAGCCACTCAGCAGTTGTGAAGCTGTGCAGTGAGCAGGGACTGTTTTAAAGAATGCAGGACGTTTGCAGCCAAGCCCGACATAACTTATTCAGGGTAAGAAGACGTACCTCTAGTTAATTTACCGTTTGAATAAATGATTGCATCCCCCCGTTAGCGTATAACGTGAGCGATGACACTCGCTAAGATCATTTCTTCTGCTGAGCAGTTTTCATCTTCCTAAAAGTGATTGCTTTTTTAACCAAACGTGATCTACGATGGCTGTTTGAGAGGCAGCCTTGAGGAAAAAATTAGCAACTGCCGCCTGTTTCTGGGTGGAAATACATCTGCCGCCATGTATTTTTAGTGCGGTCACGTTGCCTGAGAGCAAATGCAATTCCTTCTGCAGGGCAGTTGTCAAGAAAAACTCTGCTTGAACAAGAAAATAAATCACTCGCAAGTAAAACATTAACGACACTGGTACCTACATCTCCTCTGTTGTACATATTTGACTTGGGTGAGGTTACGTTGCACAGCCAGACCACTGCTTTAGAAATGCTCCAGCAGATGTGACAAGAAGTGTTAAAGTTGTGTTCTTCTGAGGCCTGTTGAGGCAAATAAAATCCATCTGAAACAGTGAAATATTCAACATATTCGGATATTCGCCCAAGGCAAAGGCAGTCTCCTGTTTTCCGAGAAGGCTTTCGACTCCAATTTAGTAAAGTCGCCCTTTTGCTAGAAATTTGGCCCTTTTGTGTCGACTTCATCAGAATATTTTAAAATTGCGGGATAATTGGACTCTTACTCAAACGCTTCGGTGCGTAGATCAGGTCGCAGCAGCTCTCGACAGTTTGTTTAAACCCGACCAAACTGGATCGGGCCTTCACCAAGTAAAAAGAGAAGATGTCTCAATCAGAGTTTGACAACAAACGACAAAAGAAACCCAGTTGCTCATTGATCAGGTGATGGCGGGGCATAAGTACTGTGTTGCGGTCTGCATTGATTTACATATGTGGGTCATATTGTAGCTCTCCATTGTTAATGTTAGCTGCTTCGCTGAGAATGCAGCCTGTATCCAATTTGGCCCAATTAGGCGCGTTAAACATGTATTAACAGTAATGAGGAAGTTGCTCAAAGTACTGAAAACTCCTGCGCCGGCATCATTGTATTATAATAACTTTTGCATTTATTGTGGATGTCTGTGTGAAACTTCTGTAGCAATGATTAGCTGGAACATATATTCAGCTGACACACCTATTCATGCATGTAATGATGCAAACAGCGTGCTGTGTTTCTACGGATAATGATTCTTACTGGGGTGCATCTTTTTTATGTGTGTCCGCCCATGTGTGCGTGTGTACATGCTCATGCCCACATGTGTGTATGCAGGCGTGCGTGCTTATCCACCTGTATGTGTGTGTACTTTCCTCGGCTCAGCTCGGGAGCTGACGGGCGCGGAGAAGACGGCGTCCGTCACCGAGGAGACGGATATCGACGCGGAGGAGGTGAGCCAGGTGGCGGCGGTGGCGGCGGCGGAGGAGCCGAACCTCAATAGAGGAGTGACCGATCTGGACGCCACAGCCAAGACAGCTGACCTGAACCACTCAGAGAGCAAGGTAAATCACCCGGCGCTTGTATACTTTTGTGTTGTCGTACCTCTGAGCTGCAGAGGCTGATGTCAAATCCTCCGGTGAGCTTTCTTCATGTGTGGCGCCGGCATGGACAGATAGTATCTTCACCGACTTCCTCTCGCTTCAGTAAGTCACTGACATTTGATATTATGGGCCCCGGGCTTCAATCCGCGATTATATATGCGTTTATTATATCAAATGCACAGAAACTGCAATCACGAGGCAAAGTTGAAAGCATCATTTGGATTTTATGCATTTGGATTCAAAAACAGGTTTGTTGGGGAGATGCCACCAATCATCAGGGGTAATCATCAGCAGCATGCTAGCTAACGTTTGAGCTAGACTGTAGCATCTGTGCACAGCTTGTTTCTAAAGTTGCTGCCGTGGACAATCACCTAAACATCAAACATGCTTGGAATAATCTGGACTGTCCCGATGAGCGTGCGTGGAGTGCAGGAGGTTTAAGGTTGGACCTGTGGACGCCTAACATGACCAGAGAAGATCAGATCTTGGCTGAACCTCGGCGCCGACCACCATCCAGATCAGATTTCTGTTTTGATTCTCCTGAGGGGTGAATCAGGGTACATGTGGCCGGAAACTCCTGACGTCGATGCAGGGCGCCAACAAGCAACAAGTGGTGTCACTGTTGTGAGCAGGAAGAGCATGTAATGACAATAAATCTGGGATCTGATGAGGAGGAGTTATGGTGTCATGGTGGCTTGTTGGTTAGCACTTTGCTTCAGAGCCAGAAGGTCCCGGGTTTGATTCCTGACCGAGTCCTTCCTGAGTTGAGTTTGCATGTTGTTTCCGTGGCCGTGTGGGTTCCCTCCGGGTGCTCCAGCTTCCTCACACCACCCGAAAACATGCTCGACAGGTGAATTGGTAACTTCAAATTGACTGGAGCGTAAGGTTGTCAGCCCAGCGACCTCTCCTGGGTGTACCCTGCCTCACGTCCGATGACTGTGGGGATGGGCTCCAGCACCCCTACAAGTGTTTACAGGGTGGATAGACGGTCATTTAATCCCTCACTGTGGTTTCAGAGTGTAGTTCTTGTCACTGCAGGGTTGCACACATCCAGAATGACCATGAATCTAATCTAGTTTAATTTTTGTCCTCGTCGCCTGTTTTCGTGATGAGACCCAAGGCTGTGGTGTCTTTTTCAATGTATTGAGTTTACTGGCAGCCAGAAGCTTCTCAGGCACGGAGCTAAACAGTGTCCTTTCAATGTGCAGCGTTTAATTGGTCGTGATCCAGGCTCCTTTATTAGCATCTATAGGCATTCTTGTTGAAAGGGAGCGTTTGCGTTCATGTACTTACATTCGAAAGAGAAGGTCGATGCTCAACTGAAAAGATGCACTAATGTTTCTCCGGTCGGGAACTTGACTTTACTGGGAATGGCTGCTTTTATAGTGTCGCGTTTCCTGCAGCACATTGTCCATTCAGCGTCATGGAACGGGGGGTAGAAAGAGCTCCCTGTGGCCTTGAGGTTATTGCGCCGGCTATGAATTCCGACATGCCTCGTTTCTTTACCATCCGATCGTTAACAAAGGCGTAAAACGCACAAAAACAGAATAAATCTTGTGTAACGTTTGTGTAAGACCTGGAGGTCGTTTCAAGGGCAGCCATTAAAAAAGCATGTCTGCATCAACATCTGGGGTCAGTCCAGGTTCAGGTTGACCCATGAGTGTAACAGTGGATATCCACAGGCTTCAGAGTTGGTGGTTTTAAGTCCTTTGTTTTCATTTTGATTTGAGTATTCATGCCTGCATCAACCACCAATAAAATCAAGTCAACGCCAGCTCTGTGTTTATGTGTCGCAGGGGTATAGAAATAGCGCCCGCTGCCTTTACTTTCATCAGTATGTCGGCAGCTGAGCTCTGAGACGACCACGCTAGTCGTGCTCCTCGTGCGTTCGTGTTTGTGGGACCTCATAGTGTTAGAGATTTGATACAGCTCCGTCAGACCAACTGCTCTCTGACCTGTTGAAACCCTCCACCAGCGCTCTGTGTATAGCCAAAGCAGTGCCCCGTGGCCTGTGTGGAGGTGTGTGAGCACGACAGTCTGGCTCAGCAGCTGTTGTTTACTGGGATTTACAGTAGTATGCAGGGGTGTAATTGTGTTTTTGAGCGAGGCAGCAGTGGGAGGACGACGCAGCGTGATGAGAGCATGGCGGGGGTGCAGGGCAGTGTTTATTGCACTACTCTCTGGCTTGAGACCTTGGGCCCTGCATCAAGTTGGCAACAATGGTGTATCATAATCATTTTATTCAGTTTTTATTTATTTTTTTGTTGTTTCCCACCGCCGCGGCTTGCTGAGCGAGGCCTGGACTGGCTCCATGTGCCGCTCTGTGCCCAGCAAAACATTGTCATTCAGTACTTCACTTTATGGTCAAATATGTTTTTATGTCAGTTTAGTGCTTCGCTGTCTTCCAAATGCACAGTCCATTTGCTTTTTGTAGCTTCATGACACAACCATGTCTCCTTAAAGTGTGCAAACACAATATAATAGAAGAGTATTGGCTCCACACTGCCAAATGCAAAATGTTAATACTGAATATGATGCAAAATATGCACTCTTGATGCGTTTCACTTGTTTTTCCAACAGTATCCACTCCTTTCAACTGAGGCTTGATAATATTCTCATGTTGAGAAAGATGATATGCAATCCCTCCCTGTTTTCGTAGCCTAACAGCCTTTGCATGCCTCAAACAAGTGTTTATTGGATCGTCTAGCGATGTCTCCAACAACCAAATCAACAGAAGCTTTACCCCCTTATGAAATAGTCAGTCCCGACCGCGCTGCCAGCTTTGCTCAGGCGTTCATCAGCTGGGTCCAAAAGGAAGCAGGGCTTGAGCTTCATCTCTCTGTTTGTTTGGTTAATTTGGTTTTGCAGCCGCCTCCGGGCAACCAGGTGTCACATAAGTATGGAAATGCATCGCTGACATGTTTGGCCACCTAGCTCCTCTGATGCCAAATGCTTTAGACCCAGCAACAAGTGTTCTTTATACAGCAGTTACACATCTCGCAGAGTGCATACAGTAGTAAGATAACATGTTGTTGGAGTTAGAACAGGGGATGAGATGACATCATGCAGTGTTTGCAAACATACGCCACATCCCGTGCCATTTCCAGACCTTCTGCAGAAGTTTTGTTGGCTGTGATTTCATTTTAGTCCAGAATATTAGTGCTCTGCTGTCTAAATGAATAGATCATAAATATAAATAAACCGGTTATGACTGGAGGGTTTGCACGGCCAGTCTGCTCTCTTGCAAACAAAAAATAGCTGCATCAAGACTCATCGCTGCGCAAAAAACAGAAGCTGCAGCCTGAAAAGTTGCCAACTTTTGGCACAAAGTTGCAGGATTAGCCAGACTTGTGTTATCTAAGCAATTATCTCAGCGGGCATATCTGCCAACACAAGCAACCCTGCATTATTTATGCTCCTCTGTGGTCAGATGGTCGCAGGCACCCAAGCTAATTCAAAGGAAAGTTGTTTGTTTTGTTGTTTTCCTCTTCAGTTTCATTGTCTTTTTCACCTTGCCCCGCCAAAGTGTCAAAAATTCCCCTTTTGCAGGAAAAGCCCTGATCTGCAGTTAATTCCGGGTAATTAGGTGGCTCCTCGGGCAGTCTCAATTAATGGTAAATAATTAAACCGACAAGCTGTCGGGCAACACTCCAGGCCTGAGTTTATGCAACTTTTCATCAGGACCCAAATGAGAGCGCTCGGCTCCAACGTGCCTGGTAACTCACCACGCGGAGACTCATCGGAGAGAGACTTCGAGGCCCATTTCGGGTCCTGACTAAGAGTTACAAAACCAAGCCGTTCGTCTGTTTAACAGTCCTTGGGTCCCATTAACGTTAGAGTTATGAGACCTTTCATTACAGCCCCTGATTGAAAGCAACACAGCGTGAAATCACTGAAACAACGGGCTCCCGGCTATGACCTCCACTCTCAGGTCATTGCAGGAAGTGTGTGTAACTCTTTGTGTAGCCGCTTCTGCATGCCCGTGCACTGGGTGTATTCTTTTCCATTGTTTCTGTATTTCTCCGACACATTTGTAACTCTTAACAGCTTGACAGATTAAATGGGAACATGCGGGGACAAGTCAGGGAAGGTAACATTGAATAAGATGTGCGTGCGTGTGCGTGCTTTCGCGTTAGTGCCCACGTATATGCATTTTTATCACCCAGCCCTGTGTGTCTTTTCCCGAGCAGAGGGATTTGATTCACTACAGGGTTTCTCTGCAAGCTCATGAAAGGGAAAGCAGCCTGTGAGTGTTAAAGTTCATTCTCTTCCTGTCAGCTCCCGTTAGACTGACAAATCCCTCGGCGCCCCGCGTTCAAACGTTCCCGGAGGACTCGGGGAGCACGCATCAATCCTACCTCGGGCTTTCTGTCCACGAGGTTGAGTCGGGACGTCTACTTTTAAAGGGCTTTCCCCAGGAAGAGTATTACTACAGGACAAATTGGAAAGACAAAAGTCACAGCTTAGAGTTAACAGCGTTTTACACATTTCAGTAGGCCACACTCGTGTTTTTTCTGGCAGAGACATGCTCACCGGCGGTTTCGATAAAAAGGCGAGCGCTCTGCAGAACAAAAGGGAAAAAAAAAAAAAAAAAAAAAAGCAGCGCGAGAAACAAAATGTCAAGATGATTTCAAAGCCGTAAAACCGAATCCCTCTCTCACATCAATCTTATGTTTACAAGCTCCCGTTCAGAGATGTGAGATCAGCGCCGTATTTTATGTGCAAGCTGTTGTTTTCTTTGTGTGTCAATTATACATAGAGAGAGGGAGAGGGAGCGTGTGCGTGCCTTCACGTGTGCATGTGTGCTTTAAAGTGAGGCTCTACAACAAATGCTTTGATAGAGGTTTTGCCTCTGGCCCACTTTCAGATGCTGTCAGGCAGGTGTAAACACTCTGATCCATGAGTGCAGCCCCGCAGGCAGCGCTCCGTTGAAAGCGCCGCTCCCCTCGTTTTTCATCTCGTCCCGTCATTAGTGCGCCTCAATTGTTTTAAACTTGAAGTATTGTGCATGACCTGTCATGGACCGTGCAGGCCCACAGGGGGCCCCATCCTGACCCCTGGGGCCCCTGAGGGCTCCAGACCTTCAGTGACATTTCTTTTTGTGCACTGTCTGCCACTCTAACCTAGAGAGAGGTTTAGTCAGTTCACTGCAGGTCAGCCGAACATGCTAAAATATGAACTTTGCCTTCATTCTTATATAATTACAGCACGCTGCCCTGTTTTGGATGTTTGATTGCAGGAAACCACAGTGTCATTAAAATGCAATAAACCAAGTAAAGCAATGTAAATCAGAATCGCAGACTGTCTCTGCTTGAAAATGACTTTCTTTTAATGGGTCTCCTCCGGTATTTTGTATAATTTGTTGTATTATTTAGTCTAATATCTGTGCAGAGGAGAGTTTCTGTGGATCCGCTGCAGCTGAAGCTTTATGAATGTTTTCATTCGCCTGTAAAACGTCGCAGAAAGACGAGTTTCGGGGCTTTTGCACCAATTTACATTCCTTTATATGTCGGTGCCATTGTGTCACAATCCATCTATGTGTATTTAGTCCAACCAACACCATGATCAAGTATGAAATTCACACTTCTCCTCGTACCATTGAGAAAAGTTTATTATTTATTCAGTCGTATTAACATGACGTGTATTTGATCAATCGAGCATGCAAAGAGAGGAGGCTGACAGTTATATTCTCGGGATGCGTTGCATCACTATCAAACACAAACACGGTGCAGAGCAGAGTGCTGGTCTAAAAATATGAATGTGTGTTCCTTCCTCTCTGCTGAATGCAGCTTTCACACATGTGATTACTCACCTGGCCTCAGGACAACTGTGTGATGAGGACGGGAAGGCTTGTGCAGGAGAGGAGGTAGGAGGTGTGACGAGGAAGTCGAGTGAAACGTGAAATGGTAGAAATCACAGTTTGCCCGTTAGTGTGACACGGAGATGCACGTGTTGATGCGAACATGCGGCGGCGCCAGAAGGAGTTTAGACAGGGGTCACGAGAAAGAATGCCAAACACATATTCACAAACGCATGGTGAGGGCATAAAATATTAACGGGAGACATTTAAAACAAACATTATTACAAGTTCACAAGCAAAATATATGCAGAAAACTCCCTGTTTGACTCTTATCTTAGCTATTATTCCCCTGAAATGATAATGTGCGTTAAACATATTGAGTTTTTATCTAAACTTTGACTCTCTGGTTGATTTTGGGACTCATGAAAGTCAAACATCGCTTAAAATGAAATAGAATACTTAGTCTAACATTGTATGAGTAAAGTAAAATCTGCATATAATGATATTACTTTACATATTAGACACAATCATGGAAGCAGAAGGGGCTCAACTGCAGAAGCAAGTCGAGCAGACAAGACACAGATTGTCTGATTACCGGTTGTTTGTTCCCGCTGTCATTATGCAAAACAGGAAGTAGGATGTTTTTAAGCCTTAATGCGCCTAATCTTTAAAAATAATATTGTTTTTTGTGTGTCAAAGAGAGACGTGGTTATTATGTCCTCATCAAAAACCTGGGATTCATTCATTTGCGCAGCTTTTTAGTCAAAACAAAATAAAACCACTGTGTATGGCGGCAAAACATTTTGTGCATAAACACCTTGTTAATGGGTTAGCGTGGGACGTTGCACACGCTAATTAATAACGTCTGCGTTGGTCCGTCGCTGTTTAAATCTGCACAGAGGAGGGAATCTCAATCACTAGCCTGTGACCCGTTACCATGACGCAGGGATGTTGCCCAGCAGCCCCAGACCAGCTGACTAAATGTTTGTCTGTCTGCGATCAAAATGTGTTTTTCTTACTCTTCAGCACCGGCGTGTTTGAGCCTCAGTGTGTAAAAGCACTTGAGTTTGCTCAGCGTTGGCTTTCAGCTTCATCATGGTTTCTAATATAGAAGAACACTGTGGAAAGTGTTGTTGAAGATGTTCTTCAGTGCAGTTTGTTCTTACGTGTTCTCAGCCTGGTCACAGCCCCTCGCCCACAGCTCCTGGTCCACAGTCTCCCTCCGCTCTCCATCCTTTTATCCACAGCTAACAACAACATCCGCTTCCCCTCAGACTCAACTCCCAAGCCTCTTCGCCTCAGGGACGCACACACGAACACACACACACACTCACATTCGGCCCTGTTCTCTGTTTGTTTCCAGAGCAGCGTCTCCACGACAGAGACTTATCTTTCAATACACACACACACACACACACGCAGGTAATAAAAAGGCCGCCTCTCGACTTTTCACTCACTGTAAACTCGAAGGTTTGGTGAGAGAATATTGCCTGACCCACTTATATTGGAGAGACGAGGTCCAGGTTTCACCCTGCTGGGGTTGCTTATCTTGCGGTTTGATGATTTGGCTTCGAGGTGTGTGTGTGTGTGTGTGTGTTTTGTGTTTTGTGTATATATGTGCGGGCTTGTAAAGTTGTGATACAACTGCAGGCGACCAATCTGCAGAGGAGGCACAGGGGCAGCAGCCAAAGTCCTGTCATCGCGCAGGCGTTAGCGTTTTAGCATTCCTCATTCTTGCCCTTTTCTACCACGGGTTGTAAATAAACATGGCCGACACATCTCCACCCCTCAGATACAGGTGCCGTCATCTTTTGCTGGGGCGGGGCTTATGACTCCCACTGCAGCTAACCATTAGAGGCCAATCCAGATGTTCTGGCTTAACTTTGTCCTCCATCTTTGTGCAGAGTCTGTCCACATCTGTTTCCCTACATGCATAGGCCTGGTTTCATCCCATGCAGGAGGCAGTTCACACAGGATTGCAAACCACAGGGAGTGTATCCCTATGAGAAGTGTAAGGCGTTGACCTTGTGACCCAGGGTGGAGCTGATTCAGCCCAGGGCTAATGAGGATATCTGCAGGTTTAAATCAGCCTGAACTTTGTCTGGTTGAAAGGATTACGAATGATCACACACACACACACACACACACACACACACTTTGCTTCCACACACTGGTTCAGTTGCTGCCTTCTCTCTTTCCCTCTCCACACCTCCATCACTTTGCTTTCCACTCCATTAGCCTGCATTTTGTGCTGACATTCAATATCTTTCTCCCCAACTCGACCGTGCTCAGCAGCGCTGGAGTGTTCGGCGCAGGACTCTCCCGTAGAAAGATTTAGACAATCATGCGCCACTCTATTTCTCCACTGAAACCCAGAGTTATGATCATCTTTTAGGCTTTGACCCACCAAATCTGTTCAGCCGCTCAACTTTTGGTGCAGGAAAACCTCTGCAGACACTGCTAAATGGGCGGTTTAACACCTTTGAAAACAGGAAGTGACATTTAACCACTTTGACATTTGATTGACGCCTTGAGGTTGATCCACCGTGCTAAAAAAGAAAGATACATACTCAAACTGGTCCGTTTATAGTTTCAGGGTTGGTTACTCATCTCTAAACTAAATGTTGCCTGATCCAGGACCAGACACTCATTAATCAGTGTTAATTATGAAGTGTTCATTCGCAGATCCACTTATATGTTGATATGTGAAGAACTCACAGGCTACTGCTTTGTAGCGTCTGGCACCACTGAATGCTTCTCTGCAGAGCATTGCTCATAGCAAACAGGGTTCGTATTGACTTTAAAGGAAAGTTGACACTGTGTGTTTCCCAGTTGCTTCAGTCAGAAGAAACTTTCATTTAAGTGCATCGGTAACTGAAATGTCCAGGATATATGCATACGTGGTACGTAGTATATTCTTCTGGGTCAGTGCTAATTAAACCTGCAACTACTCAATTACCCTGATTTGAGCTGGAGTGCAGAGCAGCTATCCCCGGGCCAGACACTGATTAGACACCTAGAATCAAAAACCAGCAGGGCTCCGTGTGCCGAGGACGGCCACAAAGAGCCGCAGCTTTGATTACACAGACGTACAAAAGCAATGCCAGCAACAGTGTGATCCATGGCATCATTAAAAATTAACGAGGCAACCATTAGCTCGGGAAACAAGAGTGGCATTTAGAGTAACTCGGACAATGATAGCTGTGGGGAAAGAGCAACAAAGGTTGCTCGGACAACACACGGGTGCAGAAACCCTTAAACTCGTCACGCAGGTGTCGATAACGAGATCTGTGAGTCAGCCCTGAAGAAAAAAACCCAAACCACCTCATGTTGGTGTTTAAAATTGAAAAATGGCCAATTGAAACCGCAGAAGGACCGGAGAGCCTTATCTGAAAGGCAACAGGACCGCGTCACGTGATCAGCGGCGGGTTCTTGGTGACTGTGGCCTGGTGTGTTGATGTGCTGGACCTGTTCACTCTGGGATCTCCGAAGCCAAAGAGATGCTTCGCTTTTCTGCAAAATAAAATGTAGTTTTTTACATTATTGAAGGTGATATTCTGTTTTTTTTTAATTATAAAATGTTTAAAAATGGGTTATAATAGCTCCAGAATGCGGTGCAGGGACACGATGGTCCAACAGCTCCATGAAACCTGCAGATTCGGGCAGGTTGTTTGAGCGCGTCTCAAGAAAAAACTGGACTTTGAATTAAGTAGTAACTACTAATTCGTAGTTAGTAACTGTAGCTCCCTGGATGTAGTGCACTGGTTAGCTTACCAAGCACGCCATGAGGCCCAGTCATGTGTGCTGCAGAGAACTGATTGGTCAAACAGTTTTGGGCCTTGTTGGAAAGAGATGGCGGACTTGCTTGCAAGCTGTTGCCATTTGAAGTTGTGCAACTGTCTGAAAGTATATTAATTACTTGAGGGAAATATAATATAATGTCTTTAGCTGCTAAATGCCCCACAAGCTAGTCGCTAACTGCCTGTCTGTTGATTTCTGCTAGGTCGATATCGTACAGAGCTGCCTCCTGCAGCCAGGTGTACTCATGTACAGTTACCATCTGATCTCTTAATGTAGGGTTTTTAGTTTAATTTCCAGGCATCTAATCGTCCTGTCTCAGTCCGAATACTAAATAAATGTTTCGATTAAAGAGTCTATTCATCAAAGCTTAATGTGGACACTTGAACGAGACCCTCTCTGCTGCTTTAACCGCCAGATAATGACCATTACGGTTGATGGCGTGATCTGATATCACAGCCGATGCCACAGTCAGGTGACCTCCCAGGCTTTTCCTTCCTTAAGAGCCCTCGATAAAGTTGTAAATCAGGCGCTGAGGCTGTCGGCGGTGAAGGAAGCCAGACCCCGTCCAGCCTCGCGGCGTTTTATGGCCTCTGCGTTCCTGTGTGTCTGGATGCGTGGGAGGGGGCGGCCTGTTTGACAGCCAGAGAGCAGCCAGTGTAATCACAGCTGGAGGAAGGGAAATAAAGACTTCCTTCATCCCGAGTCTATCTTCAGTTTCCTTCCGTCTCACTTTCCCCCCTCGTTTTCTTTTTCCCCAAACCCTCCTTTTCTTCCCGGGCTTTCCTGCTCACCCCTCTCTCTCCCTCAGTGAGTATAATGAAAGGCTAAAAGATAAAGGAAGACTCCAGCTGCCTGCTAACAACCTGTATTAGCGTATGTATGTGTGGGAATTAGATGGTAATAGCAGAACTCCCCTCCGGCGTGCCAGACTCAAGCAGTTATCATGAGGAATTTCAGCGGTGGGCCATTTCTCTCCATCTTCTTTAACTCCCCCGCTCAGTTTGAATATCCCACTCTGCTGTCTTGTGTAATTGCCTTTGACTGTGGTAAACACGTTTAGGAGTCAGTTTATAGGGACGGAGCTTTATTTACTTATTTATTTATTTCTCATTCTGTACAGTAAACAAAGTACAGAGGGGCTCAGATGGTGTTTGAATATGCAAGCCTCCGCTCGGCAAACAGTCGGAAAGTGCGTTCCCGCGTGCGGGAGGGGAGAGTGTTTCGCCCGCGCGTGTACACAGGCAGGCATATTGGATTCAGTGCTTGTCTTCAGGTGTTGTTTCACAAAAATGAAAATTGATCAGCGTGGATCATTTCCATCCCGACATCCATCATCCGGGCGCATTTGCTCAGTCGTGCACGCTGCATAAAAACCTCCGAGTTAAACAACTCAGGGTTGCGAAGGTGTGAAACCTCCAGTAAACAGGTAACATCATTGTTTTAAGGTATCACGGTGCATGAGATTGTGTAATTAATGTTATTATGAAGGACTTTAACTCTTAAAGGGATGAAAAACAGAACAGGTTATGTTTTGGCTTTGGTTGGCAGTGGGATTATGGGAAATGCAGTTAAAGGTGTTTAGATATTCAGGACGAATGGCGAACATCTTGGTACATGACAGTAATGAATGCATCCCATGAATCCTGCTGGGTGCAGCCACACTTTTGACATAATTGTAATAATTCTAGGAATATATCCAAATATTAAATATATAGTGGTTGCCTTTGGCCTTGTTGGAGGTCCGTGCTGTCCGAGTGTCCTTTTAGTTTACAAATGGACTTTTTATTCCCCGATATTAATCTGGACGCCGCAAACACACGCGCCGTTAGAAATCCCTCCTGACATTCGGTTCCTACCCTTTCTAGCTCGGTCATCGGTTTTTGAGGAGGCGCTCCGGGCATCGCGCGGGCTCCTGGGGAATAATTTGCCGTCTGATCTTCGTTTCTGTCCGGGGCAGTTTTTTTGGAATTACAGCGGTCGCCTCAGGGGGATGCTGTAATTGCGGGTCGAAACAAGGTGACATGTCTCAGTCATGTTTGGGCCGGAGGCGGGAAAGCGTTCACCGCTACTCTGCTGTGTCATTGGCTCTTTGTATATTTGGGCTGCCGTCAAAGCTACATGACTAAATTTGTGACCACCGGCAGGCAGAAGCGCTCCTCATGTAATTGCAATCATGCTCTTAGCCCCCTAGCCTCCTCGTCCTAAACTGCTGCTGCACAGAGCTTACATCATCTTCCCAATGAACAGCAGGGAAGGTGCACAGATGAATATACATGCTTTCATACAGGTATTGGGTAAACTAGCATTGTTTTATGGGAGGTAATGGTAAAGTGTTTTCATCAGCTAATGTTGGAGATTACTTCTCCATCTGTGTTTTGTCTTATTCAGCCTCTGCCGACGGTCGGTTTATATCCGTCTCTCCGTTCAGTTCCTCTGTAATTGAGAAGCCGTGTCCGGAGTACCTGAAAGCCAAACACGTCGCCATTTCTCCTCTCTGTTAGTTTTGACTGCTGAATCGTTTTATTCGCTCTTCCAGTTACTGAACCTCCCCCCGTCTGCCCGACGAGACTCACCGTTTTCAAAGCCAAAGTGGCGAGCTCGTTTCTCATTTCGGGCGTCTACGAGCTGCTTCTGTGAAAATGAATGAT
This sequence comes from Datnioides undecimradiatus, assembly GCA_008933995.1. NCBI lineage: Eukaryota > Metazoa > Chordata > Actinopteri > Lobotiformes > Datnioididae > Datnioides > Datnioides undecimradiatus. The sequence goes on from WARS01000029.1 coordinate 22,772,020, forward strand.
TGGTCTCTTTCAAAGACGCACTTCAAGAGAAAGTGAGCTCGTTTTGTGTGGTCTTACATCTTTCTGAAGAGTCTTTGCCAATAAGGTTGAGTAATACACGCACACACACTCTTAAACACAGCTACTAGAGACTTCTGCCTTGCTATTCATTACAGGATGGCACCAAACAACTTGTCGACTTGGATAATTTCCTCTCATTAACCTAAAAGATCCAGTTCAGACAGGCCATCAGTCATATATCCCTCTAATGGAGCGTGTGTGTGTGTGTGTGTGCGCGCGCTCGTGTATCATTGTCTGCGCGTCACCAGAAGGTGCTTAAGGAGAGACAGATGGTGAGATGTTTTGGCAGAGACTCCTTAAGGCGGGTTCAGGTTCAATTTAATCAGGTGTCAACTCGTTCGCCGACCCCAGCCGGCGTCGCGACTCCAGTCGCTTTGAAGCACCTTGCGTGTCCTGTTGGTGATCTGACGCTTTGGGCGGTTTAGATTCAGTCAGCCAACCTTAATTGTTCAGACTTGGCTGCCTCGAAACTGCTCACGAAGGTGTTTCAATGAGATTCAACAGGAAGTAGCGCCGACACCACCGTAAACCAGTAACGCCGTGGCTCAGGCAATGCGTCATTTACCTTTTGCGTCAGTTTTCTTGGAGAATATCTGTGTTTTTATGAACTATTGTGCAGCAAAAGCTTGCTAGCAAGCCAACATTAGCACTTCCAGCTGCGGCTCAAAGGTAGAGCAGGTCGTCCACCCATCGGAAGATCGGCTGTTTGATCCCCGGCTCCTCCAGGCGGCGTGCCGAACAGCCCGTGGGCAAGATACCGAGCCTTTAGTATCCTTAGTGTCCGGTCCATTTACCATTAAAAATAAACATTATTTCAGACATATGGCTAAACAACGTTCAATTTCACTGCTTCCTTACACAAACAGTGTCTGAAGCACACAACAGACAGGCTTACTGAGGATTCAGACCCACGATTTAACGTTTTGTTGGACTGAGGAAACTCAATTGTTACTCACTTCATGTCCAGTCCAGTGCAAATGTGCAAATGCATCCGTCTCTCCAAGAAGCTTGTGCAATCTTTACTCTTCCCAAATAACTGTGTCCACATTTAATTTAGATGTGGGACGCGTGAAGGATCATTTGCAAACTTCTCCCTAAATCCTTTTCTTGAATTGCACACTCAAGGGAATATTAGTCCAACTTTGCTCAGGGTTGTTTCGATAAAACTGCTTTTAACTTTAACTTAATTGTGTTTTCTTTAATTGTGCAGGTAAAGTCAATCAAACATGTGGTTCATTACTTATAAGAATTGCTTTCTATCTGTTTTAAGTGTCCACGCACCTTCATGATCCATCACACCTGTGGATCTTCTTCTTCATGCTTCAGATCAGTCACTTGTTGGATTCTGCAGGATCATGACGTGCACCAGATGCTTTACTTTATCCGTGGTGTGAGCAAGGCAACATATCTGCATACGGGGGAAAAAAACATTTTCGACTGGTTGAGTGATGGAGAGGGCAGAATGTGTGACTGGTTAGCAGAGCCTTGAAACAATTAGGATGCCTGATAGCGTTCGATGAAGGAGAACCGAGTCCCAGAGCTCATTATTGTTGGAGTGGAGCGGTTCAGTGCTGCTGATCTGCATTCTCTCTCCACACTGGTGCAACTAATCAGCAACTCTGCATTTCAGATTCAGATACTTGTTTTGATGATGACTTGTTCTCCAAGGCATGTTATTGATGCCGTTGCTTGTCCCGATTATTGTTGTTTATTCATTAGTCTTTTTTTCCTGTATCTCCAACCCTGTAACGAAGTTTTCTGGTAGTTTTAGTTGTTGTTGGACAAAACCTAGTTAAAACCAGGCCGATATCAGGACTTCATCTCTCCTCTCTCTCTCTCTGCCTTCAGGCTTCAGAGGAGGCCTCTCTGCTGATGTCCAGCCCCAGGATGCTGCTCCCTGCATCGGGCACGCTGCCACCAGGCGCCCCCCTGTCTGTCCACCACCAGATCCAGCTGCTCCAACAGCAGCTCCAGCAGCAACAGCAGCAGACACAAGTGGCTGTGGCCCAGGTGAGTCTCTTCCTCGCTGACACAAATGCCCCTGTAAACAATGTGCGACTTTGTGCGGCCCCGGAGGGAAGATGACCGAGGTCGGAAGACACGTCAATATCTGGGCTCTTAAACAGGGAGTGAGGGTCAAAGGCCAAAAACAGCCTGGGACAAACAGACACTTAGCCTGTTCATCTCACAACGTGGCTACAGCTGCAACTCACCAACCTAATAACCAACCATGGCAGTGCAACATGAAATGACCCGCTGGTGCAAACCTCAAAGCAAACAGAGGTAAAACGTGCACAGTGAAACGTTTCCCGCACACAACTGGGGAACAAACCGGACTCGAGTCTTGCGTAGCTTCACTGTTTATTACCATCGTGATGCACAATGATGACATTTAGCTGTTGCATATTGACTTTGCGTTGCGTTCCTACGATTCTGTAGGTGTTCATCTTTCAGTCGACATACATCAAACGTGATATTTACCGTACCCATGTCGCTAAATGAGACTTGCAGTAAACTTGAAATCTCAGTTAGTTTGCGCCGTTAGAAACGGGTGGATGTTAAATGTAGGAACCAAAGTCTGATTTGCCATTTAAAAGATGTATTACCAATATTTATACTGTACGAACAATCGTCACGTAACAGCGAACAGTTTAGGTCTAACAACACCTGCACATAACGCGTTGGTTGAATGGTTCATGGACCCAGAGTGCGTGTTGCTGTGGCAGCTGCCACTTACATCTGAAGTCAGTAGAACAGTGGCAGCATCTCTGCTGACTTTTTCACGCGTGCTCGGCTTCTTTGGCACCTGAGGTCCGCCGTGGCAGCAGTTGTTGGCAACATCTGGAGCCAATTTTAAAACACATAAAAGAAGCTGACGCACTCGGGGGAAAAAATGAAATAATTGGATTTATCCTCATTTTCTAGCTTAGTGATTGAATAACAGTAGGATTAGTTGGACAACGTATACGCTGAGGGTGTTGGTGACAAATATTTAATATGCCAAAACAGATCATCGGCCTTCGTCACAGTGCTCATCAGCGACAAACTGACCTGACTAAACATTTCAGCCCTCAGTTGTAACTTTGGACTGGGAAATAAATGAAGGAATGGCTCCTTTGGTTCCACCTAAATGTCCCATTAACGCCTGATGTACCAGTTGCATCCTTGTGAATTCCTAGTGAGGTGGAGGACGCAGCAGATAAGTGCATCGTACATTTCCCTCTTAATGAAATGATAATGAAAATAGCAACAGTCCACCTGAACATATGGATGGGTTCACACTTTCCTTAGTGTAAATCGTAGCACATGCTAGAAATAATAGTAAATAAAAAGCAAATATGCCTTCATACGTGGGCAGACAAAATCCAAATGCATGCACTCAAGAGGATTTTAGGGATAAAAAGCCTTTAATTAGTGCAGAACCGGCCAATAAATAATGAAAATATACCCACATGTAGAGAGTTTAAGTGGTTTAGTTCCACAAACATGTTAATCTTTATCCCCATCCGTTCATCCTTCACATAACCTGCAGGTCAACAAGCTATCCCACCGTACATCTCTACATCGTCTTTGTATTAAATGGGCAAATTAGCCAAAAAAAAGGAAACATGTGACCAATTGGAAACGATCAAGGATGATTGACAGGTCAACAACCGCCTTCAATCCAACCTGGATTTGAAAAAAAAGAAGTTAATACCGAGTGCAGCCAGCATCAGACATCAATCAGGCAGCTTGAGTGGCTGCAGTGGGAGGAGTGACAAGCAGTGGCTTTGGGCTTATGAGCTGCACACACACACACACACACACACACACACACACACACACACACAGACACACACACAGACACACACAGTTTGTCAACCTGCTCGGAAAAGGCCGCGAGACTTGAAGCTTCAGTTTCATAACTCAACACGCCCTGTTCCCCGTGCACGCCGGCACACACTCCTGACCCAGAAGTGTCCCAGACAGTTAAATACTGCAGCTTCATGTCTTCCAGAGACAGATACAGCACAGCTGATGAAACCGCCTGTACACACTGAACCTCTCTGCTCTTGTCTCGACCCCGAACGACTTCAGACAGACGCCCGCTCCAGCTGACAGCTCGCACATTCGGATCGAGCGTGGCCAGACACAAATGCCATTAATTACACCTTGATGAAGCCGGAGGTCAGTGCCAGCCGGCAGAGATGCTGCTGTAGATTTTAAAACTGCTTTGGCACATGAAGGAAGTGTTTTATCTAACGTGCACTGTGTCGAATGAGTGCGTGCTACCCCGGGGTGGTTCTGTCTGACCTTGGCTCTTTTGCCATTTAGCAAGGTTTCCCCAGTGGTGCTGACATGTCTGGGTTGTTGTAACAGTTAGTTTCCACACAGCATCTAAATTAGTCTCCTCTGGCTCTTCAGCTTGTTTCTCTTAAGACTTGTTTGTCTAGTGAGTCCTACTCTGTGCTTCCATTGTCTGTCAACAAGGCCTGAGACGCAGGTACAAGTTCCTCAGTTAGTTGATCAACAGAAACATCATCTCATTAATTGAAGATCCCCTCCAGACATCCATCAAAAGCCTTTATAACCCTTATAACCCTGGTCACACAATGCACCTATTCAGCAATACATCCAATAATATTACAAAAAATCTATTTATTTGTCCTCTTATGTCAAAATCCAATATGTTTTCTACCTGTAAAACAAAATATGACCTGAACCAACCGTGCTGTAACCCTCAAACAATGCAGAACTGAAGACCTACACACTTTTTGTATAAACAAAAACTTTAATATTAGAAGCCTTAAAATGGGATCTTCTCCTTTTTTGTCATCAAAATTCAAGAATCAGCGATTGTTTCTTAGGTTTTCCAGCTGATTTCTCCGACTTCATTGTAAAGTCTCCGCTCAGATTCCGGCTTCACACCTTTATTAGTTACAAACAGGACCAGGCGTGACTCACAGACTGGTTGGGATTATGCTCATGTGGGCCCTGCCACTTAGAAAAACACCTTCTAGTGTCTCGTTCTGCAGATAAATCATTCCGCAGGGTTGAAACTCAAATGTCCAACTGCAGGAACGTGAAGAAAAGCATTCAGTGAAGTCTTTGGCTCCCGACCTGAGGGTCAGAACCTAAAGGAGGATCCAATACAATTAAAAAAAAGTCAAATTATGTGATAGAAAAGAAGGATTAAACTACAAAAACACGTTTTCCTGACTTAAATCTGCTGTTTTCTCATGAAACGTCGGGCCGCTCCTCTCTTTTCATCTAGTGAAAATGCCGACAGCTCATGGGCGCTTTTAAAAAGTGAGGCCCTGCTGAACCTTCCTGATGCGTACGATTATAAGTGAGCTATATTTTGGTGTTGACTGAACTAAACAAGATATCTGAGGACTTTTGAACAACTCTCCAACACTTTCTTGGCTAAATGTTTCATCAAAACAACAGGAAGCGTTTGGAAGCAACCCTTTTTCTCTCGGCTCTGATGTGAAGGAGTTTCTGAGGTGTTTACTTTCTTACGTGTCTCAAATCAAGTCAAACTTAAATTGCTTTGACTTAATTAAAGCCGATTTATTTAATGAGTCCATTTGAGGGCGGCTGCAGTTTGGCCCCAGACCCTTTTTCACTTCTCCCTGTGCGGTCTGCACAAGCTCTTGAACGTCCGAGCGCTCGTGAACATTCAGGCTCATTAAAACAGAATAAAATGTTTATCTGTCCACACGCACACAGAGTTTAAATGTTTCTAGGCAAGTGGATCTCAACACGACGCCCCTGTAGTTAAAGGCCAAGTGTTTATATGAATATGAAAGAAGCTGATTTTTTGTTATGTGCATATAAAAAGCCAGAAACTCCCCTTCTCTCTCGCACAAGACCAAAGTTGCCCGCGGCTTCTTCTAATCAGCTGTAATGAGGCCGGAGAGCGGACTCTGCCACTGAAGGTCAAACCGTACGAAGTATCAAGCTGATTCGTTCTGCCCAGATAATGCGCTTTGTGGTTGAAGACATGCAGCAAGAGGCGGCTCACGTGGCTGATGTGTGTGTTCGTGTGTGTGTGTGGCTTTATTTTATCTGTGTGTGTGCTCCAAACTCTCCCCGGTTTCGTCGCCTGCGTTCGCGTCTGTCACACGTCGTCACGCCGAAGGCAGATACTTCTCTTATTCATGATTCGTCTGTCTCAGACAGCAGTGTTACATCACTTGCAGATCTTTATTATTAGCTGCAACCCAACGTGATGATGCAGTATGGCGTCCTATCCTTACCCTCGTCCTCCCAGCTTATTGCAGCTGAAACGTAGCAGGGGTAGTCCGAGTGTCTCCCATCCCTGCTGTGTCAAAGTGCCTGTGACTTTGTGATCCAGCAACTTGGGAGAACGTTCCCGATGCAGCGTAAACCCTGCTGCAGAGCCCGAGCGGAGGTCACAGCAAATGGAGGTAAATTGGCGAGTTGGCCGACGCTAATCGGTGCTCACTCGGGGACGAGTGGAAGTGGAGATGTTTAATGAAGTCGGGGAAGTGGGGGAGTTCGTCGGCGATCAGTCTCAGGATGAAGTCCGCTCTGCAGATGCTGCTCTGTCACCTCTTAATGAAGTTTGACCTCTGTCCATGTCTCTCTCCTCCTGGCCTGGTTACTCTTATCTCCTTCAGTCCTTCCCTAGTCCATTTCCTTCCTTTCAGTCCTTCCTTCTTGTCTCCTTTCCTGTTTGCTTCCTTTGCTCAAACACATGTTCCCTACATCCTCCTTTGTTGCCTCTGTGTGTTTTTACTAGAGCTGGGCTGAAATATTGGCAGATATGCATGTTTCATGGTCGTTGATATCAGATATCTATTTTCCGGACGTGCACCAATATCTTTTTCCAGTATATAATGCAGATAATTGGTCGTGGCCTTCTGAACACCTTAACAAGGTCATACTGGGGCCAAATTGACGCACAATCAACATAGAAAACCTAAATAAATGTCTGTTGGTCTTAAAAATCCTATTTCATTCTGCTTCTGTTGTTGCTCCCGCCTTCTCTTCCACACGTTGCTTCTGCTTTTCCGGTTCTTGTCCTCTTCATCCAGCACTTTCTCGCCATCTTACGCCCGCGACAAGGCTAAGTGCATTTCTAATGGCCTCCTTATCTTTGCACCAGCGAAATGATCACCCTCCCCTCCCTCAGTTTATGAGATAAAAACACGAGAGGAACCAGTGTTGGACGGCTTTCAAACACTTCCACATCAAAGCGACCCTGGCGTGGGCCGGGAATGCGATGATGGTAATCCTGTGTGAAGAGTACATCCTCAGCAACCAACCCTGTGGAGTCACAACACGCCACCAACAGTCCTAATCCCTTTGCTCTACCAGTGGGAGAGTCACTGTGCTCCAGTCTTTCATGAAAGGGAAGTGGCATCATTTAAACGGCCTTATCTTCCAGTTTCTAGGATTTCTGCGTTTTTACAAGATTAGGTGGTAATCCACAAGGTCTTGATTGTTTTGTTTTACGCTCTCATTTTCCCTCTGAATGTAGTGCCAAGTGCTCGCTGCCGCCGCGGTTTTGCAGAGCACTTTCCAGCCATAACAGATCATCTCTGCATTCGCTCTGTAATCTAAAAACGAGGGCGCAGTTGCGTCACTTCAGAGCGATGATGGATGTACAGTAAAAGCTTGCATGCATGCACTGCGTATAGGTTGATTTGCTGCCTTTTAGGGAAGGGTAGGAAGCAAAACAGAGACGTATGAAGTGTTTGAAGCCATGTTGTTGAACTGAAGGAAACCTGAGAAGCAAAAACGTCAAAACTGTTGTGAGAGAAGCAGTTGGGAAGAGGGAAATGTCCTGAGGCACGGTTCTTGTTCTGGGGCACAGTTTTGAACAAAGAAAGCAATAAAACAGAGGAGAGAGACGCTGCTGCCTAATTAGAGCTTTAAGGAGTCGTTTGAGTTGTTGAAGCTCCTTCAATTTCACGACAGTCAGATAAGAGGGCGGAAAACATTGGGTAGCAGCAGGTTTTCCACCGAGGGACCACCGCAGCGAAACACAAGTGGAGCACCTTTTTAATTGGTTCTTTGTCTGGGCTCCACTTTTAGTAAGAGGCTTTAAGATCTTCTCGTTTCGAGTTTTAAAAGGAATATCGACGTTATTGTTCCTAAAATAGTGAGTTGTCTTCTGCAGGTCGATGTGTCCGTCCTTCCTTTTTGTGCATTTGTATTGTCCTTCTGCACAATCCTTAGACCTGCAGCTGTACTCAACACATTCGACTCCCGACCAGTTACATTTGGGCTCTTGGTCAGAACCCATCTTCCTCTTCTTTTACTCTGATCAGCCTTAAAACTAAGTTTCATGGCACTAAAACTACTTGGTCAGGGCCGGGGAAAGATCATGGGTCTGGTTCAGGTTCTGGTTATGTTAGGGTGACACCTACATGACGTGAGCTACCTTGCGTACATCAGTCTGTTTTCACACAGGACAAGAACTCCTGGGTGAAAGTCTTGTCTTCCTTTGGCCCATTAACCAACGCTCTCCTACTTCAATGTCTTGCTTTTTTGGAAAACAGCACCAAAGAGGGCCCTCAGTGCACTAAAAACCTGATGACAAGGCCTCCAGACCAAGGGTAGACCTATTAACTAGTCCTTACCTTAAACCAGTTGCAGAGAGAGAAGGTCTCCTGCAGACAGAGCTGAACTGGGGCCAGTCTCTCTCTTTTCTTTGCAGCATCTGCATTTTTGCAAAGATTAAACCAGTTTTCTGTTTATCCTTTATTTTGCCACCTGATTGCATTGTAATTACAGGAATAGGCATTGTGCACGACGGAGGAATGTTTGTCTGGATACCGGCTCCGATGTTTTGAAAATGAAAATTAGATAATGTGGATAATGGCGCTGTAACGGCATCAAAGGGCTGCATTTCAACATGCAAATCAACTTCCTCACTCGAGACGCCGTAGTCGCCTTATTAATATATCTTCTCTTGCAATATGTTTTTCAAAACCCTCAGACCTGTACCTCTTCTGTACCACCGCGCAGGATATTTCCTCCTTTTTTCCAGCAGCTCAGACGGTTTCTGTCCCAGTTTACGGCTCAGACTCACAGGCGGCGGGTACGTTTTTCTGTTTAGGCGCAGATGATGATGCATAATGGATGGTTGTCTCGAAACAAACAAGTATCACAGAATCACCTGGGCTGTGATGCCATCATTATCGTCTGCATTTGTGTCACAGTAGTTCAGTTTTCTCTTTAAGTGGAGGGTTGCACGAGGTACTTCCCAACAAATCTTACCTGCAGGAGACGGAGGTCTGCACGTCCCCAGTTTGGAGAAGCTGCAGGAGTCTCGCTGTAGGAAGCTAAGTTATGGATTGCAGTCGGCGAGGTCAGCAGCAAAATGAATATCCGCCACCCACAAAAGCAATATCAGTTTAACACTATATTTAGAATATACTTATGGCTCCACCTGCCATGTGTCTTCATCTTGAGACTCCTGTGACAAACAGTAATTTTAGCTCACACGACACGGGACTTGTTTATCTGCTGCCACCTCGATCTGTTGGTTAATCCCAGTTTTAAGTTACTAAAGTCGCACAATCAGCCATAAAACACTGCTTCAGCAAAAAAACTGCAAACTGCCCCTTTAATAACATTTAACAAGAAGCACTTAATGAAGATAAATGATAAAAAAATATTAAAAATAATAATGAACAAGGTAAAAATGAGTTAGACTGAACAGCTTTTCAAGGCCAGTGTCTTTTGCACTGAGCAACACAATGAGACCAAAGGATTTACATTCGTGTGAAAAGCCCCAGTTAGCAGCCGCAGTTACTATGATTACAGTAGTGTCACTCGGTAATCATGACTACAAAAGCCCCCTGACCTTAATATTCAGGTCAAAGGCCTCCTACCGGCAACCAGAAATTCATTAAACCCATTCGATCTTTTTTTAATGTAATAATCATATTTTTGTGAGTTTAGTGACGTTCCAGTTGGGGTGGAGCAGTAAATAGAAGATGAGACGAGGCCAGATAAACAGACGCACAGGTGGAGAAGAGGAAGCCGCCGCAGAGATCCAGCTGTAATTATTTAGGGCTTATCAACACTCCCCTTATCAATTTTTCATCCTGTTTTTTTAATATTTTATCCGCAGGGCCGGCCTCTGTTTCCACAGAAACTGTGTCTGGTCATCTGCAGAATAAATCCAGATTCAAGCTCGCGCGTGTGCGCCGGAGCGAGACGTTGTTCTCTTTTTGATCAGATACCCAGACGACGAAGCCGAGGTCTGCGCGGGATCGTTCAGCGTTTTGTTTTTAACCAGCCGCTGCAGCTCAGTGAGACATTTACCACGGGCGGCGGCGGGACAAATGTGACACTCGCTCCCAAGGTCTCGGTATAAACCACGCCGGAGCGGCTGATGCGTTATTAGACTTGTCAGCTGGGCGGCATATGTCGAAGTCGAGCTCCACTCTGCCGTAGCTCGGGACAGGAACCTGTCAGCTGTAAATTACACCACCAAAGTCATCATCAGGGTGTCAGTCTTTACAAATGAGGCCTGCAGGAGCGGCCGGGCCCCGAACACAATCTGGAATCACCTCTATTTGTTGCTAAGTGCAAGGATAATGGAGGTAGATGACCGTCTTCCTGGATGTGGGAGAGGAGGAGGCCGAGGCGAGGCGGGGGGTAGAGGCCTTGGGATGAATTTTGACTTCATCACGCCTCGCTCCGCCGCACTGGGCGGGGACTGATGAGGGTTTCATCTCAGGAAACCATCCGTATGTGCAAGACAGAAGAGCGGGGAAGGAGGAGGCAGCGAAGGAGGAGACGTGAAGGAAGCTTAAAACAACATCAGAGAGTTTTAAAGACGAAAGCATGAAAAGTCCATCACCAGTTACCGTTTCCTCATATCGGATTCTGCCAACACTGATGTATACTTGGAGTTTAGATCATAAGCATTCATACATTTAACAGTGTGGAGGCTAAAATTAGGTAATTAATTGATTAACCCACTTCAAGTGAATAGATAACAGTTTGATTTGTGTTTTATGAAGTAAAAATGTCAGATATTTGCTAGTTTTCAGGCGCAAAATAGAGAACGAAAGGAAGATCGATCAACGAAATAATAAAACCTTTCGTTAAATAATTACTCGCTACTTTAATTTTAATGCAGAGTGATTTCAGTTGAGCAGAGATAATGTGCATCCACAAACGTTGCTGCGAATGTGTCGCCGTTAGCCAGGATGCTAGTTTTCAGCATGCAGAGCGATAATAAGACTAGGATGTTAAAGTCGGGTACGCATTGAAACATGCAGCACAGAAGCGCATGTGATGCACAAATGGCTGCACGTAGCATATTATTAGACGTGTGCAGTAAACAAAGCAGCTCTGTGCTGCATTATAAGACCTGGCGAGTGAAACGCCGAAGGACGTGCGAGAGTTTTTTCCTGCAGAGGCACGCTGCAGTGTTTCAGACTGCCGAAGCGGCCTTGGTGTATTGTTCACAGACCAGTTACAGTTTGTTTTGTGGTTTGTCCTTTTTGATACGTGTCACCATTGACGTCAAGAGCCGAGAGCCTCCGCGCTGCCACGGTAACGAGTTCTGTGTTACCACATCAAGCTGAAATGAGAAACCTGGAGGTCATTACTAGTTTCAATGGCTTGTTTCTCCACGCGAGGCCTCGTGATTCACGGCGCTCTGAAAATACACCGCCGCACTCGTCGGTCCTTCACACCAGCTGCCTTTCTAGAAATGTTATGGCGAGTAGCGGGGAGTCACCGCCAATTAAGCTGCTCGTATGTGCAAAACAGAAGACGGTAAAGAGCGCCTCTGGATTGTCGCCGTTTAACATTACAATGCTCTTCGATTAAAAGCGCGTCGCACGCCCTCTCCTTCGGCGCCTCTTTGTCGATTAGAAAGCTGACATTTGAAGTCCTGCTGGACCGCGTTCAAACTCCAGGGTTAAGCTTCATCAAGCTGCCGAGAGCGGCGACGCGTCTCCTGTCAGAAAATCGTTAGCGAGCGGGCTCCTTCAGCACGCGGGGCCTCTTCTGAACCGCTCTTGTGATTTGAAACCTTGAGAATATCCCCTTTTGAGATTGTTGAAAGCAATTATGTGCTCGGGGTGGGCGATGGCTGAACAGGGTGGGAGGTGGGAGCACTAACATTTGATTTGGAGAGTACTTTGAAGTCAAAACGGGGACGGTGTGTGTCTGTGTGTGTCTCTGTGTGTGTATTTGGACGTGTGCGCTGAGTGAACGGTGTCTTTCTCCCCTCTTACATAAATGATTCACACTGTAATAGAAGTTTCATCCTTTCAGTCTTAAATTGAAATGGAGTGTCTGCTTTAATCTTGCAGACCACAGCAGACTGTGGCGTTAAGGTTACATGAGGATCAGAGGAGCCGCTGGAGCGCCGCATGAAGCCACTGTAATCTGAGTGTCTGTCACTGCATTGGTCACTTTCTGAATTCATTGACTAACTATTTGGTTTATAAAACATCTGATAAATAGTTGAAAACCCATTTTTCAGGAGCCCCAGGTTGAAAACTCAGCATGCAGATTGGTTTTCTCCAACGGTCAAGATCCAAATAATTTACAATGAGTCAAAACAAAATGAATAAAACACAGGAAGTAGTTAAAAGTGGCCGAAACAACAAAGTTCAAGGTCTGCACGAACAGAATCACTGCATTTAGAAATGTCAGACACGTTTCAAAAGACGCTTGAGTAATTAAGAATACGCACTTCCAAATAAACCAACAGCTCAACAGTTAGGTTTAAACCTGAGTCTAAATGTGTTTCTCAGCTGATATTATTAGTTTTAGTCAAATGGTTTGTTATCAGAGGTTTGATTTGATTCGATGCGGCTGCTCCGTGCGTCGTCAGGCCGCAGCGTGCACACATCGTGCACCGGTCAAGCGTCTGCAGCAAGCCAACAGCCAGCCAGCGACCAGCCAGCAGAGCACAAAGCAACAGTACAGCAAGCGTCGCGTGTTCTACGAATTATCTATTAGCTATTGATTATCAGCTCCTCTGACAGCGCGGGGAGTGGTCTCCTCACACGTCTTCGCCGGTTGGTGGGGCGGGGTCACCGATTGATCCGTCTCCCTCCAACTTAAAGGAAACAACTCCTGTACGACTTCGTTGACGCTGCCCTGATTAATTACCGCGCAGCAGAAATACAGTGGGACTGATCAATCACCGCCACCTGCTGAGCTGAGTCAGCCCGATCCGAGAGCCCCTCAGCTCCTGATTCATGTAGTTTTTAGGTAAAGTTATTGCTGCGTTCGTTCAATAAATAGCCTTTTTTACAAACTGCGCAGAAGCACTTTTGCCCATTTTCCTGGAAAGGAAACGTTTTATTTAATAAGGGCGCACTAATGCACCGCACAAAGAAGCAACGTTAAGCCTGAGCTCTTTCCTCTGTGCTAAAACTCTTTGATATTGTCTGCAGAGTCATTACCTCTGATCCAGAACCGGATTCTTTATTTGTCCTCCTCCTGCTCGCCTGAATCGAACCCAGGCCCACAAACCTTTCTTATCTTATTAGCACATCACAGCAAACTAATAAATCCTTACATGTTGACAGGAAACTGAAAGAAACGTGATTAAAACGTCTGTTTTTAATGTATTAACGAACCATATAGGTAGAGATTTAACAGTTTTACAGCACCACACAAATGTGTAATAAGGTGAGTGGGTGGGGTGATCCATGATAACTGGGTGGATTAGGATCACCTCCTGGGATTAGCTACACTCTTTGTTGCTGCTTTCTTTATTTTTATTTTGTATTTATTCCTGTTTTTTGTATTTCTCATCCTGAGTGAAGTGGATAATGGATTTGACAACATTTTGGGGCTCTATCGTTGTTAAACTGACTCGTACGTGTCCGTTTATGAGCCGAAGTTGCTTAATTCAGAATACGTTTAATAATTTTAGTGAGGTAAAGTCAAGATGAAATGAAAAATGCCATTTTAATCCACATCTCAGCTCATGTTGTGCATCTTTTTAATAATACAGGCCCAAAAATAAAAATAAATATTGTATTCTCATATCAAAAGTGCATAATCTCTGTATTTCTGGGGGAAATGTTTGTATCCGCTGCAGTGATCACCGTTCTCCCCCTGTCCCTGCTTGTTTCCTCCTCCTCCACCTGCAGGTGCACCTGTTGAAGGACCAGCTGAGCGCGGAGGCCACGGCTCGGCTGGAGGCCCAGGCTCGGGTCCACCAGCTGCTGCTGCAGAACAAAGACCTGCTGCAGCACATCTCCCTGCTGGTTAAACAGATCCAGGATCTGGAGACCAAGATGTCTGGACCAAACTCCAGTGAGTGGATCACACACACGCACACACACGCACACACACTGCATGCTTAAGTTTATATACATGAAAACACACTTTCTTACAGATAAAAGTACATGTTCGTGTGCACAGCTGCACAGAAATATTGATGTTTTTATAGAACGTGATGATTTAGTCATTTGTGGCTTCTTCTCCTGAGCTCATTGCTTCAATTTTATGCAAAAAAGCAAAGAAACAGAGACGCAGTCCTAATCGCACGCTAACAAATGTTCAAAAGCCCATCAGTCATTCATTTAAAATATTAGGTAATGAAAGAAAATTCACTCGACTGAAAGGCAGAAGAGCCTTTGTACCCATTCTAACAGGCAAATATTGGATTTTTCATTCATGTAAGTGCACCAGATCATGCAAAAGCAAGAATTATTATTCTTATATTTAACAGAGTCCAGGAAGTGCACCTCAGACTACCCTCTGGTCCCACTTCTCAGCTAATTTCCATTAATTCAACAATTCATTTCCATTACCAGCGTATCTGTTGCTCACTGTAATGAACATATTTATGCATAAAACCAAGTTTCATTCAAATCTGCTCACAGGTTTTTATATATTCCTGCAAACAAACAAACAATGTAACAGGAAACAACCACATCCTTGGCAGAAGTAATGAACAAAAGACAACAAACACATTAAGACACACAGTGTGCGACCTTGTTTACCTGGCACCACCAAACCAATCAGGTGTGAGCGTGATTCACAGAAAGGTCAAAGATGGCCGCCACCTCCAGGTCAACACACGCGACCACCGTCAGGTGCAAACATCGGGCCACACACACACACATGCACACACACACACAGCCTGCGGACTGACATGCAGTGTGTATACTCAACACAACATTAAAGCACCTGCATACCGGTCTGAGACTGGATGCTGCTGCTGTATCAACCAATCACAGCTGTTTATCATGCACCGGGTGCGTTGTCTCGCCGTTCCTTCGTCCGTGACCCTCGCCTCTCCTCTCAGTCACTCTCCCAATAGCTTATTGTGTCGTTAAGCCTGTTCATCAGCTATTCAGACGCACAATCTTCCCTGCGCTATCGCGGTCCGGCCTGCCCTCCAATCGTCACCGTGCGAGAAACGATCTTTTATCTTATCAGGCAACACAGAATTCAAGGGTGTGCTCTGTGCACACACTTCAGGCCAAAATCTACCTCAAATGGAGCAAACAACAGTTTTTCTACAGTGCACTGAAATGACAGTTCTTGCAGGCACGTGACTAATGACACCAGCATGTCATGTTTAGTGGTTGGCCGTGCGTGCTGGCTCGCTACCGTGGCTTATTGACCCACCCAAATGGAAAGGAGGCATCATTAAATTTATTAGCCACGCCCATCGTTCTCCTGCTGCCACAATCGAAAGTGTCCACCGTGGAAAAAGGTCTATTTCACAGCGTTTTTACCACATTCAGTCACATTTCACAGTGTAAAACATGTTCTGGCTGTCGTTGAGAAGAAGGTGGGGGGAACCGTGCAGCAGGTTTTCAGCCCAATTCACCATTCAATCACTAGAAAGCCTCTTAAGGAAATACTAGTATCTAGTGCTCGACAAAAATACCTCCTGCAGGCTCGAAAGGTGACTCTGAAACATTTCTTGTGTTGGGTAAGATCAAAGCTCGAGTTGAATTAGAGCGGTTTTCAAAGATGACCCGGAGTTGCAACAAAAAACGTTGTCAAAGCTACGAAAGTGTTCACAGAAAACCTGTTAAACCACTCTGCCAGTGAGGAGTGTGTTCATTAAAGTAAGTAAGTTTGCATTATTTTATTTCTATCTTTACATTTCAAAAAGCCTGCAGTTTTTCATAACGGTGCATAGAATTCATCCACCGTGCAGTCAGTGTTCATGAAAGCGCTGCAGCAGCCTTGATCCCGAGCTATCGGGACACAATACCGCGGCGCAGAACGAGCGGGTCGAGTTGTTTTCGGCTAAAGTATGGTAGATATCTTCTAAGCCGCTCACGAAACGTTGTATCAGCACAATTTTTCAATTTAGTCCGGTATTTGGTGAATGGATTCAATTTATATAGTGCTTTTATCCAAAGCTCTTTTTACTCTTTGGCTCACATTCATCAACGCACACGCACACTCATCAGTGGTGGCAGGCTTTCAAAGTACAGGCCTGACCAATTGGGAGCTATTTGGGGTTCGGCGTTGAAGATGTGCGCAGGAGGAGCTGGAGATATAACCATCAACCCCACGATGAGGGGACGACCCGCTCTACCCCCCCCCGAGCCACAGCAGAGTCGTCTCAGTAGCGTTTACCAAGACTCAACATGTAAATGAGTCCAGCTGCAGTTCATCCTTTTCACGTTAAGTGCTGCTAAATGAGACCTGACGCCGGGCTGTTTAGATGCATGATGCGCAGGCAAAGAAAGAGTATTCTGCTGCTGGGATGCATCCATCCTGCAAAGGGGAGATCCTCTGTAGGAAAATCATCCATCCATCTTCAGCAAGGACACTCCTCGCCCCAGCTGCTTCCACCAGCTCCTCCAGAAGGATACCGAGGTGTTCCCATGCCAGCTGAGAAACATATTCACTCCAGCGTGTCCTAGGTTTGCCCCTGGGTCTCCTTCTGGATAGACATTCCCAGAACACCTCCCCAAGGAGATGTCCAGGAGGCATCCTATCCAGATGCCCGAACCACCTCAGCTGGCTCCGCTCGAGGCAGAGGAGCTCCTTACCCTGTCTCTAAGAGAAAACTCATTTCAGCTGCTCGTATTCGCGATCTTACTCTTTCGGTCTCTAACCACAGCTCGTGACCAAAGGTGAGGGTTGGAACGTAGATCGACTAGCTTTGCCTTACGGTTCACTGTCAATCTCCCGCTCCAACTTGCCCTCACTCCGAAAAATAACATATCTCCCCAAATAAATCAGTGAATAAACAGCTGAGAATACCTACAACTCAAAGAAAAACCTTAAAAATCAGGTCTGAGGCTCAGGACTTTGTCTTGTATTTCAGTTTTTCAGGCTCCATGACAACAGCCTCAAAGATCAATAACAGCATCTGTAATCACAGCCTCAAAAGCATTTGACAAACTCTTTAACGCACTCCTGCAGTAAGATCTGCTTCCTCTCTGCCCTGCGTCAAATTTCAAGTCCGGAAAAAGCTTCAAAAGTGTAAACACAGTTCCTGCTGCGATCTCAAACTTCATCTTTCATTGCATCCTTTGCATTGATCCTGAAAAGACAGGGTCGGTTCTGGTCGGTCCGCTGTGCCCGTAAAGAAGAAAGCAGGCCATCTAATTTAAAAAGCACATTGATTTATTAACTGAGTGATTGATCATGTTTGAATTTCCTTGGAGCACCAAACTAAAACCCATTTCAGTAATATCAACATTGCATATGTTATTCTCCTGCCGTGATCCAGCAGTTTGGATGAGAGCAGATGTATTTAAATCGGCCGGCCATAAGGTTCCTCCGAGTACCATTTCTCAACTTAAACAATACAACAGGTGTTTGCTTTTGGCCTGTGGTCCACCATTAAGTTACAGTTTTGTTGCTCTAAGTCTGATTTAAATGAAGATAGAGTTGACTGTGGTGTAAAACACTTGATCCTGTCCCTTGTTCCTTGTTTGTCCCTCTGCTCATTCATCACTGTCTTCCTCCCTCCTTCCTCCAGTGGGATCTCAGGACAGTTTGTTGGAGATCACCTTCCGGTCTACAGTACCGTCTGTGATCTGCGACCCCACAACGCCTAAACCTGAGGTGTCCGCCATCAACCTGCCTGCGCTGGGCACCACTGACGGGACGAACGCCTTCTCATCTTCAAATGGGATCATGGGAAGCCCGCTAGGTAGGGACCAGTGTCTTCTCAAACTGGAGTGTTTCCGTTTCCTCCCGGGTCCTCCGCCTCCTCGACTCCCCTCGCCTCCCCCGCTGCTCAAAGCTAACACGCCAGAGAACAAAGGTCAAGAGGCGTCAGAGGCAAAGTTGTTGTCCCATGACGTCAAATCTCTGGGCTGCCTTGACTTCGCCAGGTTTCGCGAGTCGGGCATCGCCTCAGAGTACGAGTCGAACACAGACGACAGCGATGAGAATGAGGATGAGGGGGAGGACGATGAGGAGGAGGAGATGGAGATCTTTGGCTGGGGGACGGACGAGGAGACGCTGAGGCTCCTTAATGTCCTCAACAAACAGGGAACCCCCGACTGTCTGGGAGATGAAATAGCAGTCTAACGCACTAACCTTCCCCGAAGAGCTGAAACACAACAGCCCCGACCTGTTCTTGTCCACTCACTTCAAACTACTCTGTAGGAATAACCATGTAGAGAACTAACCTCCTGTCAGACGTGCACAATTACACCCATTATACTATATTGCAGTTGCGTTTAAGAGAAAGGAAAGACTCAAGGAGCAAAGGCGAAGACGACCCGAGTAGCCCAGATCTGGTCAAAGCCACATGTCACGGTCTTGGCTGGTTCATCAGTCGTTAAACGTGTTAATGTGTTGTAATTCGCATCCAGACTTCTCCTGGATCAGTTCCTCTCGATCCTCAATCTGTAGAGATCTGTGAATGGCTTTAAAACAAGCCCAAGCCCGAGTGGTCAGTTTGACTCGGGTCATGCGGTCGGCTACGGCGAGCATCACGTTCGTCGACTTACCTGCAGTCAAATCCACGTGAGTTCATGTGCATTTCATTCAGTATGAACACGCTTAAAGACTATTAGTTTCCCCTGTTGGTCACGCCTGCAACACATGGCTCAAGAGACAACTGAGTCAATCTAATCTCTGATCTATATGCCAGCTCATGCATATGCCCTTACTGCTTCTTTCCTTCCTTTTCTTTTGCCTCTGTTCCTGATTACGCCCTTACACACCTCTTATCCATACGCCGCACGCACCCAGAACCTCCTCCCAGCTCTCTGTTGCTGTATTCCAGGAGCTCCTAAAGAAAATCAGGTAGTTTACCCCAAAAGTCTTTCGTCCTTTTCAGCAGATTGCAATTGGAGGTTAGCCTGTTTGCACCACGAAGATGTCAGGATGTAACGTGAAGTCAAACCAAAAGTTGAGGTCAGTTCAGGGGCAAGCTTTCAGTTTATCACGACTGGGAGCATAGCTGTCAGTCACGCTGGCAGGAAGAAGCCGACGGAGTTTGGGACTGGAGAGACTGATGAGCTCTTGTCCTTGCTGGAGTGAAAAGTGACTCCTCTGCTGAGCAAAGATGAACACTTCAGCCGAACCCCGGGAGGAACTTTGTCACTGTCTCTGTGTTTGGAGAGGGGAATTCCTTCTCTTGCTCAGCTCATAATCAATCAAAGGCTATTTTTTGACAAATCTGTATCTGTATGTACAAACTTCTGTTTTCTACGTCATCCCGCAGAACTGTTGAACTGCTCCGTCCTTGACTTCTGCAGGCAACCCTCCTCTTTGTCTCCTAACAGTTTGTTGACTTGGTAGTCGGAGCATGTTTGCGCTCTTCTCACTTGTCCACACATTTCCCGGCTTTTTAATTTATGTAAAGCCCGGATTAGTTGGACCTCGAGGAACGCTGTTTGTTTCTTTTATTCATCCCGTAAACAAAAACTCTTCCCTCGTGCCAGAACAGCGGCTCGCAGATGACAGCCAAAAGTGGTCTCGTTTGTTCAAACCCAGCTCTGTGTATGGCCTCCAAGCACAATGCAGTATTAAAGTGTTCATTTTGTTTCACGAGGAAAGCCACAGAGTTTTCTTTCTGCGCATCCTAACCCCAGTTTATCAGGGCGCTCCTGTCAAATCGCTGCAGATGGGCACGGACGTGTTTGGCAAAGGTAGATGCTGCACAGATTTAAAGGGGAATTAGGCCAGTTCTCAATGTGCTCACTATCTTTTGTAAAGAGCTTAAGCTTGATAGCATCAACCAATCTAGTGAGAGTCCAGTAAACCAGCTCCCAGTTAGCCACTCGCTTTCTGAGGGTGTTTGCATTAAAAAGATAACAAAGATTCAGTTTGAGATGTTTTTCTGTAAAAGTCTGTTTGGGACCAAACTTTGTTAAATCAGTCTCTGTAAAGTCGGCCTGAATCTGAGCACTTCAGGACCATTTAGTGCCGGACCAAAGTTTGCACCTGGTCTGAAATAAACCTTGGAAAACCAAAAACAAGAGACGGGATCTGAAGTTAACCTGAACCTGAACCTGAACCGAGCCTCTGATGATGCACCATCCGATCATGTGGGAGCAAGTCAGACAAGTTGTCACACAGACCTGAGAACTGCGATTAAAAGAAACTCGCCCTTGGGCCGAAACGATCTCTCATCCCAGCTACCTAAACAGGAGGATGTTACATGTCGATATGAGGTTAAAGATCCATTCTGATTATGGCCTTTATTACAGTAATCAGAGAAAATGAGGGGAGAGACAGACGGATAGGCAACGAAGATCCCTAGCCGACCTAAACTGCAGACGCTGTGGCTCAGGATTGGTGCTCCATAATTACTTTCGCCACCTGGGATGTATTCTTTTTATTAAAATTGAAACTGAGCTAAACATTTACCAGAAATGATCTCATGCACGCTGAAAAATTCCCCAAGGCCACATCGGCAGCCACCGAGCTCTCTGCTTTCTCTTCCTCTCTGCTGCCATCGCTAAGAGTTTGTTAGATTTGCTTTTCTTCGAACGTGAACACGAACACAGAAATCAGACGCGCGTGTCGAACTGGGAGCAGGATGAAGGACGTCCTTTTCTGTCCGACAGCCTTTTCTTCACAGCCTCTCCTCCCGCCTCTTCATCTACCTTTTTACTTCTTTTCCTAACATGACACTTACACACACAGGACAGAAGATAAGAAAGGAACACGCTCCTACTAATAAACAGACGTTTCATCTCTGACTTAGTTTCAGAAACAGATGCAATCAGCGTCAGACAGCGCGATCGTTTAAAATGCATTGCATCTTCAAACCGGCTGCAGCGAACTGTCGTTGAAACACGTCCCCACACCGATATTGGAATTGTTTGAAAAGGTGACCTCTGTCTCGTGATTCAATAATAACTTTCAATCAGAGAACGTATTAAATCATCAGGTGAGAAACTACTTTAATATCAGGCTCAGTCGCATTTTTGATTTATGTAGAGAGGTGTTACCTGGAGGCCTGGGGACAAGGGCGTGTCTGGAGAACAGGCATTATGAAAGCGATAATAGTTTTATCAGTAGGTTATTTTATTTTCGATCACTCATGCCCTCCCTCTACTGCCCTGGACCCACAAAATGTGAACGTTTGAAACGCAGCGCTCGGTCGAATGAGTGGCCACTTCTCCTGAGGTTGAGGATTTTACAATTTTCTGTTATTTTATTGTTGAAAATGTGTTAAACCAACTAAAACTGACCCCGGGATCAACCTACCATGTCCATTTTGGTATTTACCATTATATACGTTTGAATCCTAACCTAAATGTGCCGCCTGTTGGTGAAAGTCACAATCCCTGTGTAACCTTCCCACGATTTGGTCAACCTAACCCAGGTCCTTTGTTCTCTGCATATCTGCAACTTCCCCTTGTTTTATAACCAATGTCACATCTTAACTTGTTTCTTTATTCCAGACCTTCTCTCTTTTCTGTCCCCAGGCTGCTCTTGACACTGCTCTCTGTTCTAGCCTCTGGGGTTAATACTCCTGCCTGTGTCTCTTCTTCTTTCCTTTCACATCATCTATATTTCTCTCACATGTGTGCGACCTTAACCTTATTCCTTTGTCATCATGGACCCAGCTCTTCCTCTTTGACCTCTCCAAAATGCCAGGCATACTGTATGTCTAAACGGTCTCCTGTTGCTGATTTATCTGTCAACGATTCAATGTTGTGTGCTCGCAAAATAAGCCCGTCGTCCCGGCCTTTAACCTTGACAGGAGGTCAGCAATCCCCCTGCGAAGGTCCTGTGGTGGAGAAAGAGTTGGCTAACATTAACCGTCTGTCGAGAAGCAAAGAGGAGTTTCATTTCTTTCGTGCATCGTGTGTAACTGTGTTGCAGGTGCAGCAAAGTTTGAACTTTCTTAACTTGCTATTGATTCAGCCTCTAACGAATTTAAGGGATACAGTCGAATTCTGGCAAGAAGGAGGATTGTGTGTGTGCTTGCGGTCGCTGGTGTGCAGATGTGAGGTCAGTCATCATCTACCAAACTTCATAGTCAGCAGACAGCTTGGGCAACTGACTGACACCATAATAGGCTGCTAGCGTCAATAGCAGCCGAGCTGAAAGACGTCCTCAGATCTTTTACTTTAGTAAAATAAGCAATACCACAGTGTAGCAAGTGAAAGTCAGAAAGTTGTTACGGTGCAGAAAGTGAAAGTATTCATTACACAGGTAGATATAATGCAGCCACTGTGATGGCACCTACTAGTGTCTGAAGACCAACTGTGAAGGTCAGTGTGTGGTGGATCTGGATGTCGCCGTCTCGGTAGTGTCTCACATCGCCCAGCTCCTGGCTAATCCAAAGAGGTTGCACGTTGGTGGCCGTGAATCTGGCGAATGACGCATAGTTGCTCAGTCACAACTTAAATTATGCATAAGTGTACGTCTTAATTAGATAAAATTGCAGTCTATGGGGATTGACTTGCTTTTTGGAGCCTCGGGTGGCCGTTCAAGGAGCTGCAGGTTTATACACTTCATCTGTTGGGTTGTTTCTACCTGGAGATCAATAAAGTTTTGGTTATATCTGTCGTACGGCATCGTAACCTCAACGTTTATCACATTTTAAAATATTATTAGCCTAAATCTTCTAAATAACTTTCAAAAACTCCAACATTTGCCTCTGAAATAGTGAAATATAAGTATAAAGTTGCCGAAAATGGAAATGCTTAAGTACGAGACAAGTAAAGGCCCCAAAGTCATGCCTGGCTTTCATTCAGTCTGCTTTCACCCACTAACATTGTGAACAATGAGCATTATTGGACTCGGCCCTACGTTGTCAATAATGACAAACAAGAAGAAAATAAGCAAAAACAGGTCTGTTGCTGGAGGACATCAGGGCGCGGATCGAATGCTAATCTGTAATCTGAAATTGCCCAAAAATCGATCTTTGAGCAAACATTTAAAGTGTTATGACTCTTTGTTTTTCTGTTAAATCCAAGTCCCTTTAATCATCCCTGCAGAGAGGAACCAGAAACAAACCCCAGTACAAAGATGGCGCGCTCCAGAAAATAGCTGGACGCTCTTCTTTTGTCTTTAAAATGCATTTCTGTGTTTTTTGATGGCATCGGTTGATAGAACGCGACACGACTCATGCCTGTTGCATTTCATTTGGCTCGTATCAACAAATCAGCGCCACTCCAAAGAGCCAAAGTGTGTTACTTGTTGACTGATCGTACCTTTAAAGGGCCCTTTAAACAATTAAATTTCACACTCTGCAGAGTGACACAGACACTCTGCTTTAAGCTGCTGAGTGTAGCCTGATCCCAAACCCTTATCGCTGTCTCGGTCTCACACAGTCAGTGCCTTCCTTTCCCCTCACAGCGTTAATTAATTGTGTGACGGGGCTTGTCGTCGCCGTCTTAGGGCCACGTTACCAACCAGTCGTACCAAGAGGAGCACGCGTTGGTGACTCCGGTATCGATTTCCCTGTCACAGGCGTGTGTTGTTTGAAACAGGGGTTAACTACTGGGACAGCAAGGGAGCAGCAGCAATCAATACACTCCTTTACAAGCAGAGTCCGTCCCCTGCAGGGACACACTTAAAGACGCGCAAAAGCACACAGATACCGAGTTTAGATGGAACCTACCACTGTCTGCTACACCTACAAGGACTCTTTCCATTAACATGCACAGGTTCAGTCTTCAAAGAGAAGAGCAGTGACACTTTTATTCATTACTAGCATCTTTGATTTGAGCTTTGCAATGAGCTCAACATGCTCGCTTTTATCTTTTAAAGCTCTTTTTATGATGATATGATGTCAAATACGACCCTGTGGGTCAAACTGAGACGTCTGTGCACCCCTGGGATGGAGACAGATGACCTTCAGTGTTGTTAGCATTGTGCATGCTTTGGGTAGCTTCAGGAAAAGATCATGATTCAGGTCACACAAGTTGCATATCATAGGTTGAAAAGAAGTTTTGGTTTCATACGTGCAAACAACCAGAAGTCCTCAGGGTGAAAGTCCCATCCAACCATCCTGGCCTCACCCGTACCCTGACTTTCTCACTAGATCTCCTGATTCCAAGGGTAGATCAACACACCACAGTAGAGGCTACCTTCAGAGATGATGCTTGAGGGAGATTCTAAACGTAGCATGCAGAAGACGACATTGTGGGTGTTTAGGGACAAAGAGACTTGTTTTTCAGTAAGTCACTTGACCGCCATCCAAAAGCTCTTGAGTTTCACTCCTGAAGACCAGATTGAGGATCTAAAGAAGACTGAAAAAACTAAAATAAGCTTCAGCACAGGCAGAAAACCCACAATTTTGAAAGTTAGCAGTAAATAAGATCTGATGCCTGGCTGTTGAATGGCGTGTCACAAACGTCTTAAAGGCACTAAAAGCCTTTCCAAGGCATTAAAGTTTAGATCCCTTCTAAACAGAAACGCAATGCATTAACCCAAACACACATATTTGATCTCTATTATCCAATATTGCCTTGGCACAAGCTCAGAGCATCCCATAAATATGTATGGACAAACTTAAAAAGCGAATAGCTCTGCTGTAAATCTTAAATCTTGGACATCCTTGCCTCTGTTTCAACTACAAGAACAAACATGTGACTGAAATCCCTGTAGACCAGGAGGTCTGCTGGAAACCAGATGAACAAATCACAGATGTTCAGCTGATGTTCAGATGTCACCATGTTGTACGTTTGTCTACATGAACGTTAAAGACACACACACACACACACACAGCTGCAGAGTTTTAATTAAGTGTGGCCCGTGCATGTGGGGAGGTTGTTTTGTTAATGTGAAGCGGTGCTGACGGAGACATGAGGGGTTAGTGGGTCACGTACAAACAAACACTCGCAGCAGACCGTCACCGTGTAGCCACGTCGGCACCGGAAGAGCGGGGGGAAATAAAGAACGTTAAAAGCCGAGCAATTAATCCTCTGAGCGTTAACGATCAGAGCCAACCAGGACAGATTCGCACCGAGCAGGCTCTTCAGGCTGTCTGGACTGTGACACCGGGGTCATATTAGTGTAAATATGTGTTATCATGTGTAACTTATAACTCAGAATACTTTAGGGCTACCCTGATTGGATAATTAATCAACAATACAGTGAAAATGGGCTATTTTTATTGTTATATATGGAGCAAAATGCCAAATATTTGCTGTTTTTGCATCTTAGCTGCAGCCTGTTCCTCTCATGTTTGTCCAGTGTAAGCATAGTCTGCCATACTTCACACTACTGCTTGCCGCCCTCTGCTGCATCACATTCGCGATCCCTGGCCACGTTTTCCCGTCAGCTCACTGGATTTGAACTGGCGACCTTCCACTCACATCTCAAACCTCTTGGCTGCCACTGCGAAATCAGCTTAGACGTCCCGGCGGAGGCGCTTTTCCTGCGTTCGCCTCAACGTTCGCAGGAATGCGCAAACACGTTTAGAGGCAGCGGGGACTTGAGCGGGGCTGAGCTCGTGTTCCGACTGGATTTCGGCTTCTTGTCAACATCTGGATGGCGGTGGTGAGTTGCTTTGATGTTCCCATGATGCAGAGCTACAGGCGGCGGCCTGGCATGGGGCGTAATCTGCAACATGTGGAGCTCCGGATGTAAACGGATAAAAGAGCAAACCGATGGCCTGTCTCAGCCTCTGTCTGTCTGTCAGCCCGTCTGTCTTGTCCCATTTCCTTTTTAAACGCAGCCTCCTTTGTGTGTCTTCACATAGATGCTGACAAAAGTGAGCTGACAAATGTAACACACACACACACACACACACACACACACACACACACACACTGAATTCAAAATGGAGACGAATGTCGGCTTCATCCTTAAAGAGAGTCCCGCTGAGGAAAGCAGGAGCTGAAGGGAAAAGAAAAGAGACACCTTTGATCGTTTTTAGCTTTTAGTCAGTAATATTTAACTTTTTGCAGCGTTTGATGTGTCATAATAAGACTCCAGATAAGACGCACTCAGACACGTACAAGCTCCCCCCGGTTTGCTCTGTCTAGTTAAGAGCAAACTCACAACGCCACACGCAGACACAGTTTGTCTGTCGCTCGGGAGACCCCTTTTGTGTTTGTCCCCTTCCTGTGTCAGCGTGACAGCAGCATCCCCGTGCACAAAGCAAGCTCCATTAAAAGGAAATGGATCTCCAAGCTTTGGAAGAACCTGACTGGGCCTGGATATCAACCCAGTCCAACGCCTCAGGGATGAACCGGAACCTTGAGCACAAGCCGGACCCTTATCACCGGGCATCAGAGGCCAATCTCGCTATTGTTCTCGTGGCTGAGTGGTGGCAAATCCCTGCAGCCAGGTGCCAAAACCTTGTAGAAAGCCTGAAACTAAAAGAGATGAAGCTGTTGTAGCAGCAAATTAATGCCCTCGGCTTTCACGAGACATGTTCGGCAATCACATATCACAGACTCTTGAACATGTAGTGCACCAGTTCGTTGTGTATGTTGTCCCTGAACCCATATCGTGAACCCAATCCTTGCTCAATTAAATTTGAGTTCTTATCCAGAAAATACGGTTCTGTTGGGAAAATCACCTCGCTGGGCAAATAATGACGCTTTTCACAAAAACCCTTTGAGAGATTGACGAGTGAAGATCGAAAAAGACCAAAAAACACACACACAAAGAGAATCACAAAGAGAGAGAGGCTGAGAGTAACCCAAAGCCCCGACCGGCAGACTTGTTATCTTGCCGCTGCCTCGTTTCCCTCGCTGCTTCATTCGTGGCTACACGAATCAGACGCTCACTCCAGGGAGCCCGGGGGGTCAGACAGACAGTGATGTGGCAAATGGCTGAATGAATTATTGATCTGATGACTTTGATACGGATGGGTCTGAAAGCACCCAAACATGTCTGGCTACAACCTGCGCTCTGTTATCCCTGAGCGCGGTTTCACGATTTCATTTCAGCCTCCCTGTCACCGTATGCTTTGGTATCAGAACGTCTGAAACATCCTGCAGCTCGGTTGTGATTTTCACGGGATCTCGAGGTTTGTTTTTCGGATGCAGTTTTGTAATTTACTGCCTCGGCTGCATCTAGTTTGGTCAGTGAATTCCCAGAATGTTTATGAACGAGCGCCAGCGAGCGGAGTGAACTCGTTCCATGCGGCCGTGGGGTTTTTTTTTTTACACGCATATTACCATAATGGTGCACTAAGTTAAAGAGCGCGAGGTTTCCCAGCTGAGGAGAAGCTGACATTTGCTCCCTTTAATTTGAACTCAGCATGTGCCGTGGCTGAGATGCATTGCGGTCCGTGGAGGCCCACAGTAAGGAGAGAGGTTGGAGCAGCGTCTCTGCGTGTTTTACGGCGGGTTTCTCCCCGTGCGTCACTCATTTTGAAATGCAGTGCGACGCAGCGGGTTTGAAAAGAATGTCAATAAAAACGAGGTTTACTGTCGATGTTTCTGCACCGAGACTTCCTGCACTGGAAATGAAGCCAGCATGAGCCAGGAAAATGCAACGCTGCATAACGCAGCTTAATGGCAGGGTTGGTCGGTCAGTCACTCTACCGCTTTGGTCCAGAGTGACATACCTCAGCAACTATTGGATGGATTAGTTTAGATGGATTTTGGCACATATGTTCATGATGTCTGCTGAGTGGACCCCCTGACTTTAGGGGCCCCAGGCTTTCCATCTGGCGCCACCAGCAGGTCAATTTTTAACTTATCCTGGGAATTATTAATCAGCGTGCTAACATGCTAACTAACATCTAGTATCGTGCCTGTAAAGATGGCCGACGCGGCTGTCGCTGTGCAGCAATGAAGGCAAGAAATAACTTGGATGCAGAGGCCGCCATCTTGTGCTGGTGACATCATTTTGAGTCATCACTGATTGGGGCGTGGAGCCAGGGTGTAAAGGTCCCGCCCACACACCTTCCCAAATCAACTGCACACGAGCTGTCAGTCATGATTGATTAACACATTTAAACCAAACTTATTAGAAAAATGAAGACTGCGACCTAAATTGGCAAAAACTATCCTGCCGACATGGAGGGGGCGGAGCTTATGAGCTACCCTGCCACTGGGGGGCGATACAGATGCTTAGGCTCTTGTTGTCATCTTTATTTACAATGCATAGAGCTGATATTAGCATTAAACTTAAAGCACTGTACGACCTCACACTACCCTCTTGTATATTAATATGTGACCTTGTAGACGTCTCTGGCTGCACTGACGGCTGTTTTGTGGTCAGACGGTGATGGGCGGCTGGTGTCACAGCCTGCTCTTAAATTCAACAATGCAGGATGCTCAGTTTCTAAACAGGCCCGAGTTAAATCTGTTCAGCTGGACTTCCTCCCAGACGTCCCATATGTCCAGTAATAAATGCATGCGGCCTGCATGTTTTAACTATTTTTTAAGGCATAACAAAGTTTGCGATGGTGGGGTCTATAAAGTGTGTTTGCATATTCAAATGAGGAACGCTGCCTCCAGTCTTTCCTGCTGACCTGGTAGAAACTCTCTGGTTTTCTCTGCTTCAGGCAAATTTAAACTTAAGCACAAGTTTCCGTCCACACCCACCACTCAGGCTGCTCTTCTCTCTCCTGTCTTTTCTCCTTTCCCACGTTCCTCTCCATGTGCGATCGGCTCACCTTCTACTTTTTCACCCAGGAAAAGTAGAGGACGCGCTGATCCACGCCACTGTCCGTGTTTGTGTCATTGAGAGATACTCTAGCCTGGTACAAGGATACTCTGGCTTCTCTTTCAGAGGTTGTGCAGAATAACATCATAATTGAAACAGAGGCGGTGCGGCTCAGATATCTAATGGTGTCTGCAAGGTCACAGCAGGATGAGAGGCGTACTGTTTGCACGGCAGCAGGAGAAATACTTCATATTTAACCAACGCCATCAGACAGAGACATTGGACAGCTGTAATGCTGAAGTGAGCAAGGCAGCGGAACGATTGAGCCAAGTTAAATGTTTTTCAAGCTGCTTTAAGGAGGTGGATAAGGTAACTGAAACGAGGGTTATAAAAGAAGGATGCACATCATAAACTCTGTGCATCATAGTGCAAAGTTGGTTTTTCACTCCTGTTTAACCCCATGCACACAAAAGTAGTCCAATACCATCCCAATCCCGGGATAATGACTCCTGCCCCATCTCGTTTCCAGGTTGCGGGATCCGTTTAACAGCTCTCCCTGCAGGAATTCCTCATTAGTTCACAGTTGTCCTCATTGGTCCTCGTTGAAAAATGACTTGCAGCCGACTTTTAAGAGCGGACGGCCGTTTTGTTGTTTGTTACGCTGCAGCTCGATCGAGGCTAGTGTGCATAGCAGGGTGCCAGCAGAGGCGAGCAGGATGTAAATATGCATGTAGGTCATTTTGTTTCTGCAAAATCGTCCTTACATTCATGATGAAAGGAACATCACGGTGCTCACAGTGTCGTACTGCAGCTGATCTGATTAGACAAAGGTTTGCTGCTGTATCTGCTCCGTTACTGAGCAGCCAGGGCAGGTCTTCACCTTGTTTACCACAACTGTAATATGTATTGAATCCAGTGGAGATTACAGGGGATTATTATTCATTGTGTGGTCTAAATTCTGTTGCAGAGCATCATTAGTTTTAGTTTTGCACATCCAGAGGCTTGTTTTAGAGTTTCACTGCCTACATGCTTCCTGATAGTAACACCCAGGGGGGGAAACAAAGGCATGGGGTGAAAGAAGAAAGAAGAAGAATAGGAGGAGGAGGAGAGGACGGGTCAGGTTTGTTAATGATGCTTCTGTTTTCCTCTGAGAGCGGGAGGATCAGCCTGTCATGATAAGACAGAGGCTGACTGATGTTTTCGGGGGATTTGAGATTCAAAGTTTGCCGCCCTGCTCTTTTTACGATTAGGTGTAGGCCTTGTTTAAGAAGAGGAGGGCAGGTCAGCCGTGACACGAGCAGATGAGAGATGGGCTTTGTAGACAGAGCCCCGATCCTCTGCAGACTCCACAGTTTACTGCTGTGCTGTCGGTTCCTCCCCGTGCACAACTGAGCGCACTGGAAAAAGCATATTTGACTAATTAGATTAGATAAAACTCAAATGATGTCCTAGGGGGAAATTAGGCTGGAGAATAGGCTGTATATATAAATGGAGACAGGGAGTACTGGAGATAATTCAGCTAATTAAAAGAACTGAACATTGCCAATCATGCAGGAAATGGATATATTAAAACATGACATCTTAATTTCAAGATTCTGCTGTTTTTTAATTACTGTTTAATTGATTTTTACCTTTTTTACAATCCAAGCAAGCAAAAAAACATATATTAATGCAGGCTCAGTTTGCATTTGAGACTATTACAGTTACGCCACACAGTTTTAGTCCAGACGTAGCGTGATGTTCGCTGTCAAAGCTCTGTGCTCCTCATCAGGTGATTGGTTGGACACCAAACCCACCGTCTCTCACCATTAATACTGGTTTCTTTAAATCATGAGTACAGTTTTAGTCAAACCTGTCACTAAAAATCATATCTTATATTAAAAAGACCTCAGGCGTTATCGGTCTTGGTTAGTAGTGAACTATGTTCCATTAAAATGGTAGTTTAACTACAGCTTGCAGTAATTTACTGCATATTTGCACACTGATTCAAGTAATTAATCTAGTTTCTGTCGTGCTGGGTGCGGTTAACTCATGAACGTACACAGAATTTTGGGCCATTGAAGGGCAAAACTTTAATATGGTATCAGGTAATCAAAATAAGACTATTTGATCTGTTGTATTGGGGCATGGTGTTGAAGCTAAAACTGATGGTGGTCTAGTTTAGCTGAGGCTAAACTAGGCAGGTCCACGCTGGCTGCAGGGGACTGACAAGCAAGCACAGCTACAGGGGTCTTTCAATGGTGCAGAGCCATGCCTCTACTTCCTGTAGCCTTGCCTCTAAAGTTTATTACTAGGGGAGGGACTCGATTTAAAAAAAAATTAATCTAATTAATAAGAGGCTTTGTAATTAATTAATCTCGATTAATCGCATTTTAATCGCATAACAATATTTGCCCCAAAAAGCAACATTTTTTAATTTAAATGGATTTTAGTGGACGACTGATTTCAATAATAGACACAGACATGAACATTGTAAACTCGAGCTCTTTGAATGTCTGGAAAAATGCATTTAATTGCATTTCAATTCCAAACAGTAGAAAAAGAAATAGAAAATATCCCTGGGCAAAACTGAACAGACCTAAAGTTAAGGTGCCATTTTAAGTACTTTTTCAGAACAGTATTGAGTTTAAATAGTTAAAACAAACAAACAACAACAACATAAAGTGCAATTTCTACTTTCTTCTTCTGGTAAAACAACTTATAAAACAACAATATAAATGGTCATTTGACAGGCTTAAATCTCCTTTAAACTCCATGTACCCTTAGCACAAATGATTTTGTACATTAGGCTGTAACACTTACTGATTTTGGTCCTGAAGCCAGTCATTTGATCGAGTTTGGGCTGCCAACACCTCTTGTTCACCGGGACTGCTGGTGCTAACAGCTCCGGCGGTTTCTGTGCTCGCTGCAACACGCTTTGCATTTAGACGGTACCGCAGGGTTGAAGTGCATCAGTCCTAGCAACGCGCTCTCATCAGATTCCTCCTTTTTGGTAGCCGTTAGCCGAGCTCTGACGTGTGCATCAGTGTAATCGGTGTACTCGGAAATCGTGCACTGACAAACGTTCTGCGTTGTTTGGAATGCAAACTGCAATTAAATGCGTACATTTTTTTAATGTGTTAATTTTTTTGTAATTAATTAATTGTAATTAATGCGTTAAAGTCCTACCCCTATTTATTACACATAACATTATTGCTAAAGGAGGCTGAGGAGTAGCTGTACATCTCACACACAGAGCAAAAGAGAGAAGGAAAGGCAGGAGGAGAGAGAAGCCAATGCTAACAGTTAGCTAGCTAACCAGGATTAAGACTGTAGGAATGGATGTGGAGTGAAATACCCAAGAAGCCGTGTGAAAACAGGTGTTTAACAAAGGTGTATGTACATATACTTATGCCACAATTCGCAAATCAACCACAGTGAGCCAAAGTTTTCCTAACACTTGGCAACACTACAGCACACTACGGTACACCACATCTGCCAGCGTGTCACACGATAATCTGTTATTATTTAATATTAGATGCACGCTGTCAGTCTTATTATTCTTTACAAGGCAGTTTGAACAACGTTGTCTGAGGAGCTTTAACTAGACTGAATGTCTTTCCAGTGTGAAGTCACTGGCTGCTTACAGAGCGTCAAAGTACCTTCCTCAACACAATCTTTTAGTTTGGTTGATATTACAAATCAGTCAATATTGATTGTTGGAATTTGTCATTTACCACTGCTGCTTTTAAATCAGCGAATGCAGCAAAAACATATAATTTAACCTGGTGGTTTTGTTCATTTCAGTAGTTTGTCGCAGTAAACCTTAGTTTAGTAGAATGTCAGACCCAAATTAAACTTTATTTTCTCATTTTGATTTTTTTGGGGATTTTTTGATTTTAATTTGGAATGTTCAATTGTAGGTGATTGTCTTATGATGTAACTGTGGGAGGAAACCGGAGCTCCCGGAGTAAACCCACACCAACACTGGGATGATGGAGAGTGCGCACAGCAACGATTGAGGCTAATTTGACCCCAACCCTTGCTGTGAGCCACAGTGTTGGATGCTGAGCTGTCACAGCAGACATGTTGACCTGTCATGTTCCATTTAGATGTTGCTTACTGAAACATGTACATGGAACACGTCCACGATTGTTCTAGGTCAAAGTGTCTGCTCTGAAAAGGTCCAGTGATGGCATTCATCTTGAAGGAGGAAGTAACAGTGAAGCCCCTTCAGAATGAACGCAGTCTGCTTCCAGATGTCCAGAAGGTGGAGTCGGCCTTTTAGTCGCTGCTGCTGCTGCTCTTCACGCACCACCTAAAAGGTTTGGTGACAGTTCTTCCCACAGCAGAAAAGAACCTGGCAACTGCGGACTTCTGTGGTGGTGCCGAGACGGTGTTCAGGTGGAACTTCAGGTGCTTAACAAGGGCATCATCGAAAGATGGATCGTCGGATGCCAAAGCTGCCTTCATTGTGTCTTTTACTGAACCAAACTCCCGGCATAGGTCCTTAACAACGGCTTTGTAGATTTTATTTGTGCTGATGTTGACGCCTCTGAGCTCAGACGCTAAGATGTGTTTCTCATTCAGCACCTTGACTGACACACGGCTGATAATGGCATAGATGTCTTCTGTCTTCAGGGACTTTCTGGTTCTGCAAGAGGCCTTGAAGAAGATCTTTAAAACCAGAAAACTGATCATGTAATGGGTTGCCCCCGGTGATATAGGAGATAATTGCTCAGCTGTCACTGCTGAGGGTCCCCCTTCTTCCTGCTCAGAGAGAGGCAACTGACTGTGGTGAGTCTCCTGAACAGTCTCAGAGGTTACTTCAGGTTTCACACTGATTCCTGAAGTCCCCATCATGTTGTCTTGACTGAAGATCCCATTGTCAGTATGTGACGTGCAATTCAAGCCGTCATCTCTGTGCATGGATTCAGACAGGGGAACACAGTCGTCAGGTTTCACCTGATGTGAATCAGGAGGAGTGGCAGTCTCTGTGACTGCGTCAGGCCCAAAGGTGTTTTCCTGTGGTAGGGGCAGTATGGTCCGTGAATCAGGAGGAGTGGCAGTCTCTGTGACTGCGTCAGGCCCAAAGGTGTTTTCCTGTGGTAGGGGTATGGTGCTAATGAGCCCTTCAATGTCGGCGAGTGCACCAGTAATTGTCTGCTCCCCCATCCAGAGTTGGACCTCCTGCACGAACCTTCTCACTGCGTCCTCTGTTATCATGTACAGGTCGGAGTCAGAGAGACGTTTTTCCACCGTTGTCGAGGGAATTTGGTAAGACTTGCTCACCATCAGATGACCATATATTTTATCAGTCAGTTCCTTAGAGAACTTCCTGATTTCGTCACTGTACATGATCTTTTCCAGTATCTCCTGGGCATGTGAGTCTGTCTCAGAGATTGGCTTTGGAGACTCTGGGACAGGTCCTGGCAAAAGCTCCTCAACAGTCAGGTTCTTAGATTTAACCTGAGAGGACCCTGAACCCTCTTTGAGACTCACAAGGAAGTCCGTGTCGCACGTCTTGGAGCATCTCTCCAGATCTGCCATGAGTTTTTTAAACCGTGTCTCAACAAACCTGAACAACTTGCATCTTTCAGTTCTTTGGTCGACGTTGCCAGTGTCTGCAGACTCTTCGGACTGTGAAGTAATAAATTCACTTTTCTCAGTGTGTGGCAGAGAGGTGCTCACAGACACGACAGAGACCTCCAGCCATGTCATAGCATGACAGACTATTTTGTGAAGAGGGGCCGAGTGCAATATTGAACCTTTCACCAAGGTGGCGGGGTCATCGGGCCATACAGCTTTTCTCATGGCCACAGATAAGACAATATTGACCTTTTTGGAAATTTCAGCCTCCATCATTTCCGTCAGTTCCTCTGCATTCTTACAGTTTTCCTGCGACATGTGAAGTGCAGTGGCAAAGCTCGCAGGGATTGAGTCTCCCAGCTGTGCTTTGCAACTCTCCAAGGCGTTGTTGATTTCAGCCTTAGATGGATTAACGCACCCCCGAATCATGGGACACACTATCTTCATGATGGCTTTAGAGAATTTCACGATGATTTCGGTGAACAAATCCAACAGTATGGCCGCTATGTCCGCGTCCCACATCACTTTCATGCCGCTCCACTGAGCTTCAGTGATTCTGCCAAGGTGTTTGTTCACTATAGGCAGAAGAGTCTCTGTTGTGCAAAGCATGTCCATGTTGAATTCGGATTGGTCCATTGGTGCAGTTTGTTTTTCACAACTGTGGTTTTGTTCAGTCTCTGCAGCAACTGACACTGGCTTCAGCCATGTCATAGCATGACAGGCCATTTTGTGAAGAGGGGCCAAGTCCGGGTTTAAGTATCTCACCAAGACGGCAGGTTCCTTGGGCCATACAGCATGGCTGATGACCACAGATAAGGTAGAACTGACATTCTTGGAAATTTCAGCCTCCATCATTTCCGTCAGTTCCTCTGCATTCCCACAGTTTTCCTGTGACATGTGAAGTGCAGTGGCAAAGCTCGCAGGGATTGAGTCTCCCAGCTGTGCTTTGCAACTCTCCAAGGCGTTGTTGATTTCAGCCTCAGATGGATTAACGCACCCCCGAATCATGGGACACACTTTCTTCATGACAGCTGTAGAGACTGTCTGGTCGATTTCGTAGAACAAATCCCACAGTATGGCCACTACTTCCACGTCCCACATCCCTGTTATGCGGCTCCATTGAGCTTCGGTGATTCTGCCAAGGTGTTCGTTCACTATAGGCAGAAGAGTCTCTGTTGTGCAAACGACGTTGTCCGTGTTGAATTCGGATTGATCCATTGGTCCAGTTTGTGTTTCACAACTGTGCTTTGTTTGGAAATTACTGTGAGTGATTCAGTAATCTGTTGATTGTCACTGTGGTTTCTGACCGAGGTCTGGAAATCACCTGTTAAGAGAACTAAAAGTCGGTCACAGTCGTATTTATAGATTTATGACACGTGACATCACATGGCATCATTGACATCACAGAACGTGTCGCATAGAATGTCTTTATCTTTGATGTACACACACACACACACACACACACACACACACCCCTTTGGAATGTCTTAAATGTACACACACACACACACACACACACACCCCTTTGGAATGTCTTAAATGTACATACACACACACACACACACGCACACGCACACACCCCTTTGGAATGTCTTAAATGTACATACACACACACACACGCACACGCACACACCCCTTTGGAATGTCTTAAATGTACATACACACACACACACGCACACACACACACCCCTTTGGAATGTCTTAAATGTACACACACACACACACGCACACACCCCTTTGGAATGTCTTAAATGTACATACACACACACACACGCGCGCACACACCCCTCTGGAATGTCTTAAATGTACATACACACACATATATAAACAACTAAAGTCAAGCTGAAGCTGTACTTTAGCTTTGACTCATTCGTTCACAAATGACATTTGTCAGCATCAAACCTGCACCTGACCTGGACCTGAAGCTGTGCCAGACAACAACTGACCTGTTGTCCTCACCCTCTGTGCTCAGGATGGCTGTTCAGGAGGTCAAGTGCACGACCAAAGCATATCAGGAGAAGGATACGCACTGAACCTCTTGGACAGTTTATATCATTTTTCTTTTAATGAAGAAGTTGGTTTATTCTTATTAGATGCTGCCTGGGTTATGTTTCATGCTACTCCTTTCTGGCACCTGTTCATAAATTTGGAAATGTATTTAATTCACCACTACTACTACAGTGCTGTAACATGTTTCTGTCGTGCTGGGTGCGGTTAGCTCATGAACGTACACAGAATTTTGGGCCATTGAAGGGCAAAACTTTAATATGGTATCAGGTAATCAAAATAAGACTATTTGATCTGTTGCATTGGGGCATGGTGTTGAAGCTAAAACTGATGGTGGGTGTGTCGCTGAGTGTGGAAATCTGAAATGCGGGTCGTTGCTTTGGGCTACGATTCTGTCGGACAGAATTTTGTGCCTTATTTAGAGGCTATAGCACAATAAATCCCTATATAAAGTATAATTAAAACTTTGGGTTTGCTATGATGACAATCTTTGGGACTTTAGCCATAAAAGTGACGGTTATTAATCGATAATAATAGTTGTATATAATACATAATAGTTCCATTATGACAGCAATAAGAGCCACAAGAGCGACTAAAAGCAGACGTGCGGCGGTGATGTGAAAGGCGGCGTGTCAGTCAGATGGATCGCAGAGTTCTTCCATTAATCCGGCGCTGCACACGGTCCCCACCAGAACCCACCCACTTTAATCATTCATGTTATAATGAACCCAGGTGAAAAATGGATGAGCGTCTGTACGTCTGGTCTGTGTGTGTGTGTGTGTGTCTGTGTGTGTCCTTTCAAACCTCAGACATGATTGGCCTCACTTACGCTAATACTTTTCCCTCTTTCACACACACACACACACACATGCAGGCGTCAGGACACACATGCATATCTTAATGCAGCCAAGTGAGGAGCTCTAATTTAATACATCAGCGATAACGACCCTGTCTGGCCTGAGGATTAGTGTGTTTTCGTCTTCGGCTGAGTGTGTTTCAGGTCACTCATCCTCTGAGCCCGACGCGCGTCTCTCACATGCTCTGCCCTCGCGGCGGCATCTCGCTCTGATGCGAGGCAGCTCCGCTCTGATCGGTCGCACCAGAACATCATCACACCCTGGTCTCAATCAATTTGGTGTTAAAAAAAAAAAAAAAAAAGAAACAGGTGAAACTTTGATTAAAAAGCTGAGATTAATACTGCAGAAATGTAATTATCACCGTGATAAATCGAAAGAAACCTCATATTTTAGTTTTTTCACTTTTTTAATTACTTTAACAGAAAAACAACAAAAGCACTTCATCATGTCTTCAGACTTCAGGGTAGAGCATTCTGTCTATAGCCGCCGCTCCTGTTCATGCAACCAAACACAGATGTTCTCCGATGTGCTCCCATAACAAGCAAAAACCTAAATTGCACACAGTAGTCACCTTGTGCAGCTGATTCCAGCACATGCTCGGATCACTTCCTGTTACGTAGCTGTGTAAAGTCTCA
The DNA here is from genome assembly GCA_008933995.1 of Datnioides undecimradiatus. Taxonomy (NCBI): domain Eukaryota; kingdom Metazoa; phylum Chordata; class Actinopteri; order Lobotiformes; family Datnioididae; genus Datnioides; species Datnioides undecimradiatus. The sequence goes on from WARS01000029.1 coordinate 22,810,073, forward strand.
CCTGCGATGTGTCAAAGTGGTGACACCCCCCGGGGCGGGTGGGGTGCCGCCATAAAAACTTCAGTCTTCTGAATTTCCTCGCCGTGACGCTTCAGGCCAGTGCAGCTCACTGATGACAGCCTGACCCCGCAAACTCACAGCGTACCACCCCGTAGATGTTGGAGAAACCAACCCGCATGTCCGCCTGACCTGACGCACTGACTTCCTGCGGGCCTTTCTGCTTCTCAGACTAATGCTTGGCCTTTGGGTCGCAGCCGGTCATGGTCCTCCACTCGAGCTCGGCTTTGATGTTCGGTCTCTGATGACGTTTGGTCTCCGTGGTAACAAGACGCACACACACACACACAGAAACAGTCCTGCTGGGGATCGTGCGTCGTCAACAGATGTCGCTATCAGCTGCTGCTTGCGTTACGTGTAAGAGCAGGAAGGAGAAGCTGCTTATTTTCAAAAATACAAATAAGTTAATGACTCAAAAAATTATGTCTGTGACAAAAAACAGAAAAATCACACACACACACAGAACTGTGCGTGTGTGTGTGTTTGTGCGCCGCGTCTCCGTGACAGAAGTGGGTTACCCTCAGCGAAGAACAAAGCTGAGAGTTTGGCACTTTGATCGGCGATGCCAAAGCCGAACACAGCTAATTACAACCTCACGCTGGCTGCCTGAGCTGAAGTCGCAGAGACGCTCCCCGAGGGGCCGCTGAGAGCTGATTCGGCCAATTACAACCCCCACAGGATGAAAACCATAATCGTAATTACATCGTGACTCATAATTATTAAGGGAAACTTTGCATCATTGCCGTGCAAAAATTTAGCAATTAATGCTTTGATTAAACAACCGATTCCTTTCAGATTTAAGACCGAAATAGCACATTTCTGTTCTCAGAGACGTTATTCCTGTCCTGGGGTCAGCGGCAGCTCTGCTAACTCACCTGTTACACAGAGGGAAATCCTGTAAAACCAAGAATGAACCAAGAAGAAACTGGAGTTTACTGCAATATTGATTAAACCATTTATTTTCTAATCATGTAGCTGCAGTTTAAATAATGTCTGAGGGAGTCATAAAAGGAGCCAGATTGATTGACAGATTGTTGACGCTGGGCGCGGGGTCGGGCAGAGACGGAGAGCGTAATAACGCCAGGGCGGAGAGAGACGATCCGGTTCGGGACGGGAGAAAGGCGTTAAATCAGAGGAGAAGCAGCCGCTGCGTCTGCGGCTGCAGGAGGTCAGAGCTCCAGAGGCCGCCACGTTCAAAGAGCAGGCGCTCTGCGTTTATCTGCATATTAATGTCTCATCTCACCAGTCTGATTTATTCATATAGCACCGAATCATAAGAGCCATCTACCCGGCGGTCGGCTTATCTTTGTTTCAGAGCGAAAAGCTGATTTTGCAGCACTGCAGGAGAGGAGACAGCGAAGTTTCAGGGGCTACTTTGCTTTTTTAAACACACTGAAGGTCAGCCTTTGTTTCCAGCACCTACCTTTTGAATAAAATGTGGTTATTCACGGCGGAGGGATGATGAGGGTCAAGGAAAACAACAAAAACAGCTCTCACGCACACAAACAAACACAACCTCGTACAGAAACTGCGTCTGGAGTCGTGGCGCCGTGTTGCTTCCTCTGTTTGACCAAAAACCCACAGAAATTCACTTGACGGTGAAACAAAATGTGGAGAAGCACTAAAACCTCAGGTCTGAGAAGCTGAAATCAGAAGAATGAGTTTTTTTGTTTGATAAGCTCAGGTCCTGGATGTCATTCAGCTGTTATTCTGTTCGTTTCATTAGATCGCTCTGACTTAAAGCCCAAACTAACCAGACAAGCCTCATTCTAAAGCGCAGGTTCATCAGCTAAACTACGATTATTCTGTTGAATTAACGAGAAATTTCCTCTCGGGGCAGATTCTTCGCTTTCGTTAGCGTTGCAGGAGATTGCGTTATCATGCGAGTCAACTCAGCCTGGCCTCCCGCTGCTGCTGCTGCTGCTGCCACAGGAGTGGGAGTCAGAGCTCCGAGTTTTGTTGACCGCGTTCGTTCGCTGCCAAATAAATAAATGTCTCATTTTACTGTTTCTGCAGAAGAAGACCGATCACATGTGATGCAATTAGTGAAATTTAAAAAGATACCACCTGAGACTGTGGGATTATACTGGGTTACAGCCACCTAACCTCTGCCTCTTTGCTCGTTTCTAATCTGTCTGTTTAGATAATGGAGCTCCTGCAGAAAGACAGAAAAGAAAGAAATGCTCATTTTATCGAATGATAATTATTACAGATGGACTCCTTCAGGCGTGTTAATTAAAAAACAACAAAGCATGCACGCACAGTAAAACACACAGTAAACAGTCCTCCAGAAGTAAACACAGTGCAGGAGTGGGGGTGTCTGTAGCTGATATGTTCACTGTGATTAAAGGAAAGAGGGAGGTGACGGGGCGGCGGGACACAACACGGACGCGTGCGTGCTGCTGCTCAGAAACAGGAAGAGTAGTGATTACAGTTTGACCCACCGATCAACACGGTCAACTGCTGAAGCTGCAGCGGGGTCTGACTCACAGCTCACGGACGCAGCAAAGGCGCTGAAGCCGCTTCTTCTCTGGGTTCTCTCGTGACGCACACGTTCCTTTAACATTCAGTCTGACTTACACCCTATCTGATTTAACTCGTGGATTAAGGTGCATGAACCTGCTTAAAAGAGGAAAAGTTAAACGAGGAATCTCCAGAACTTGTGTGAGAGTCCGAGGTATCAAAGTAATCCAGTAATAGTTGTCTATGCAGCCGAGGGTAGAGTGCACCCTGGATCTGCCAACAGCTGTATATTTTAATGCACCCACTTCATGCATTTTACTGCATGTAGCAGAAATAACAGGTTGTGCAATGACCTTTCCACCTGACCTTGTTTTGTAGTTTTTATTAGCCTTGAGTTGCTGCTGTCAGTCATTGTGCAGCCGTCGTCTTTGAGCACCACATGCAGAAACTGTTAACCTGCATGATGTTGTTTTTTTTAAGTGTGGTTCATGTTTTATCGCAGCAGACCGCAGGAGCACGGTGACAGAGTGCTGCTTTAGTGCACGTTTAAACCTTTCACCGGGTTTAAACGTAATTTTTTGCCAAGTTTGAAACTGAATCGTAGACGGCCCAAGTGAAACATGCACCCAACTGTTTGATTTAGACCATTTCTTACTGAAACATCACCTCTGCTGAAGTCGCAGTGAAGCGTGACTTAACAATTACTCCTGTAATTGTAAAGCCACAATAAGCAGGATGTAGAAAAAAAGGAATCCACCTGTTTCGTCAGCTGAATCGCGATGGGGCTGCAGCGCTGAGAACCGTCCCGTCTCCGCTAATTGGGAGGACATAGATTAACTGTTCTCCCAAATGAAAACTCTCAGCTGTGAGGTACAGAGGCTGCTGGGAAATCTCAGCGCAGGAAGTGACAAATCGAACAAAGCGTGCGTTAAACGGCGGCGAATGAGCGCCTGTCGAGAGGAAAAGGGACTCAATAACATCAGATCTTTTAATTTGTGAGTATTGAAATAACATTATCTCCAGAGAGAGAGAGAGGAGTGGCAGTGGCTTTATTCATGACTCAACACAGTGAGAGAGACAAAGCAGGGCGTTCACCAGCCGCTGTGAGTTGCACACGCCGCCTCCCCGTCAGACATTTCCCTGAGTGCTGCCTCATGGTCGCGTTCAATTTGGAAAGTTAGAGAGAAAGGGAGAGTGAGCGACGTGGGGGAGGAAGAAATTAATTTAAAAAGAGCTCGACTCAGAGGAGGAGAGCTGACGGTGGGAATAAAGTTTAAATTTACAACTTCTCTAAACCAATTTGGCCCGACCGTGACCAAAGAAACGCGCCCGGACATCGGCCGGGGCCGTCCCTGCAGGGTTGTTGGTGCTTTTCACGTGTAGGCCTCAGCAGCAGATTGCAAGCGCAGGCTGCATCGTTACCCAGGCTGCATGTTCGTATCGTTTGTTGATAACCTTTTAATGATTTAAATGGCAGATCTCATTCTGCATCTCCTCAACAAGATCATATCACGCACCCAAAAACCTGCTTTAGAGAGGATATCATTCTCAGCATCATTCTCAAATGCACTTCAGTATGCTTGTTGTTTGTTAATAGTACTTCTGCGGCACTAATGCAGTGGATGATTGACGGGGAAAGGTTCGTATTTACTGGAAGCCGTCCCTTGTTCTGGAAGACAATCAGATCATCTTGGCAGTTGTATAAACTACTTACATTCATGGTATCTGCTCAAATCATCGTTGTTTTGTTATGTGTCTGTAAAAACTGGTACAACAGGACATGCACCATCCCCAGACTGGCTCCGGCAGGGGTTCGTTCACACGTTACCCCTCTCTCTCTCTTCCTCTCTCTGTATTTACCCTTGATTTCATGTCTGCATTAACTTTCAGGTGAACGACGTTAACCTGCAGCACGGCCTTGTCTAAACCTTCATCGTCCTCCTCTACTATTCGCTGTAGCCTCAATATCACCTGTGTTGTCGGTGGTTAAATATCACTAATGGCTCATTTCCAACTTTATCTCAGTCCCTGTAACTCTAACACTGTAATTCGCTTCGGTGAGGACAAACTGACCCGTGGTCAGTGTGGGTACGCTGGCGTTTCGACGCACCACTTTATGTGACAGCCTTTGAGAAATCGCCAAATCTGCACTCATTTAGAGTTTACAGGAGCTGTAAGAGCAAAGAGTGTGCGAGCTTGGCTCAGGGACGGTCCAGCAGAGAAATGGTCATAAAGAGCGATGATAGATCGCATCTGTGTGTAAATGAGCCAGAGTGAGACACCTGGGCTCATTTCCAAACACCGGGTTTCACCTTTTCAGCAGCACGAGTTTCTGAAAGACAGGTTGAGTGAAAAACTGCAAAACACTGGATATTTTGAATTATACATACATTTCCCAGAGCGCGTTGTTAGGCGTGTTGCGCAGTCCCTTTCTAGCGTCCTTCACAGAGACCTCCAAGGGGCTTACTACATTACAAAGTCCATCCATTACCTCTCCATTAGGAGTTAAAGTGGGAGGAATATGTGACCTCGTTGTGTGGTGGGATCGATAAGGATGTTTTATAGCCTGTGCAAAGTGTCACTTTCGATCCTGAGATCACTCGATGACCTTGATGTACAGTCAGCACACCCCAAACGACCTTGGATGACATCGAACAAAGGTTTAAAGCATGTAAATGAAGTGCTCTTTGTGTCGAAGCGGCAAATGGGCAAGAAGGTATCCACGTAGAATTCATGGTGTCCTCTCAAAGAGCTCTGTTAGCTAATTAGCCAACATCCTCCCACGTTTCATCTCTGTGCAACTGCAAGGAAAGCAAAACAGACGAGTTAAACCAGTGCAGCCTGCAGGGACACATGCAAAATGCCAACTTTCACCAAAAGAAACTGCAAACAATGCTAATATCCAGCCAAAGGCTACGTTTGCGTTATGTTAACATAACTTCACAATCAAAACTGTAAGAAGCCCAATCACAGAGTCAAACATTGTGTTTGTTGCACAGCTTAATGCATTCGTGCAACTCTGCAAAATGTGCAGTTTTAGCTGCAGCGAAGCAAGGGACTATTTGCAGAATGAGTTGGTTAACCGCTAACATGCTAGCAAGGGTGAGCACGCTAGCAAGTTAGTCACAATAATTCCTCTTTCTGGCTTTTTGTTCTCAGAATCATACATCAAATAAAGAGTTGTGGAAGCCGACCAAGCTACGTTGCTAACTGACAATTTGCTGTTTCATTGCAAATAACTTCCATGCAGTGTTCTGGGATCTCTGTGTCGTCTCTGGCCTCACATCGACACCAATCCAGTCCTTTGTTTTTAAATGCAGTGGCAGGTTTACAGCAGCCTAACTGGCCCTAAATCCATGCACACTTATGTCAGTGTTGTGAGAAGAGACACACAATTTAAAATAGTTTCAACCCAGCTCGACTTTTACCACAATTTAATGCAGTTTTGCGTTTTTCTAACACCATGTTGTACACGGGCTGACGCTGCAGCGGTGAAGTGTGCAAATATCGGTCCATTATAAAACACAGCTGCTCCAACAGAGAGCAGCGCAGGCCAGAGTGTGGCTACCTGCACACACAATCTGCCATATAATTACGTTGATTGCAAGATGGTCTGTGGTTTCACCTTGCACCTCTCTGCTGCGGTAATTGATTTCCAGTTTGATGGCTATGAATAAGTGTCTGCTTGCTGTAATATAAATGTACGTCTTCCTCTCTGTTCTTGTTATATCTCCCCATCTGAGCTGCATCTCCTTGAAGTTACTCCAGATGTCCTCTGTAGCATGTTGATTCATAATATTGGATAACATTTCCTGCGGCCTCTGGCTAATGTGCTCCTGTAGATCTCTCTTGATTGGCTGAGTAAGTGAAACGCTTTTGTGAGCAAAGGGAAGTCAAGGTTACCGATTTTGATGCTTCAACTGATTCCAAATGGTGATACTTTCTCTCCATTTATCTGCCCGAGACACTGTACCTCTCGGATATGTGTATACACTCCCTACCCATCACCTCCTCTCACCTCCTCCCACTCTTGTAAAGCAGCAGAACTTTTCTTTTTCTTGTCTAAGCATGAAACGCTCAATAATCTGCATCTTTAGAGGTAAAAGGCGCTAAAATCTGATGCCTCTATGTCTCATTAAATGCTTTCCGAGAAACATTTCTCTCCACGAGGTAAGATCTTTCTCTGTCTCAAGTGGACCGATCACCACCTGAGCTCCCCTTTAATGTTTTGCTGTTTCTGATCCTGCATTTTGGTCCATTTCCGCTTCATTTCCATCAGTGTTTTTGCTCTTTATGTGCATGCGTTGTATGCATTAGTATGTGATCAGTGCACACAGCGTTACAGCACTGCCATCTGGCCCTCATGTTCATTGCATTCGCATGAAGCACCTTTGAATATTGCTGTGATGACGCAACGTCGGTTTGTTTTGTGCAAAGCTGCAGAGAGAAACATGAAGCATGTGAAGTAAAGGAGTACTCCACCAAATAACGCTACCAGTCAGAGCAGTGTTATTCGTAACACGACCTGCAAAAACACAGTTTGTGCATCTCATTCTCAAAGCGCGCAGCCCATTAGTTTTGCTTGATGCTTAAAGCGTCTGCAGCTTTGCAACATGTGCAGTTAAAAGCAGATACCCGCCTTAAGTTAAAGTTCCTCCTCCTGTCTTATATCTTTTTTTTTTCCCAGTTGATCAAAGTATGTTTGAGAACTCCATCGCCCAGCAGCAGAGTCCTCAGACCTCCAGGTTGGGCCAGGCTTCGGCCCGACGCTCCCCGGCATCGGGTAATCCTAACCTGGGGTCCAGCTCTGTCGACTCTCCATCCTCTGGGGGCCAGCAGAGGCTTAAAAATGCCATTAATCTGGGCAAAGCAGTCGGTGCAAAGGTGAGCACAATCCGAGTTTCAAGTCCTGCGAACCCACGTCAAGGATTCCTTCCGTTCTAAATGTTTCTTTCCTCCCTTCGTTCAGGTCAACGACTTGTTAAGACGGAAGGAGACCAGCCACCTCGGGGACATTGGGGTCACAGAGGTCAACAAGAATGTCGGTGCAGTGTGGAGCTGTATGGACCAACTCAACCAGACCGCTGCGAACAGGTACACGCTCACACACCTGTATTACCTGGAGCATTTGTGTCGTGAGGAAGCATTTTACTCTGCAAATTACATTTTTTTTTAATTGCTTTTGTTCTGTATTCATTTGTTTTTTTGTGAGGAGTCTGTGAAAATCCCAAATCGTTCCAGGACCACCCATTCCACTCAGCGATAAAACGACTGAAACGATCCTATTGTAGTTAAAAATATCAACTTCCCTGACCCGAGAGGAGCGTCGTATCAGTGTGAATTATGCACCGGGTCAGAGAAGGTGAATGATTTAAGGTTTCTCCTGCGAAATGCGGTTTTAAATTAATAATGACACATCAAAGGCGCCTGTGAGACGTCTGAACCTGAATAAGTCTGAACCTCTCAGCTTCCTTTAAAGTCGGAGTCTCAACAGCCGCCTGCGCGCGCACACGCTCCAGCCGGGGTCTCTCTGCGTTCGGGGGCGGGGGGTTTGTTCCAGAAACATCGATCTGTTGTCCGTCCGAACTGAAGATCAGCCGAGCAGAAGTCATTTTTCAGCAGCTCTGCTCCCATTTGTCTCCATTTACTGGACTGTGAACTCGTTTAGTTTAATTTACCAGCAATGATGTGTACAGTCTTTGTCGGACCTCCTACTGATCCGGAAGGGTAGAGGTGAAAGCCGGAGGTTGGACTGTCTGACTCCCCGTTGTTGAAACTCAGATGCATGAGATTAGACATGCAGTGAACCTCAGAAACATCTCTTTGTTTTGGATTTCTTTTATATATTCCAGTATTTGCTTTGTTCAAAACAAAATTTAAAGTATAGATGTTTAAAACCTTCAGGAAGCCCGAGACAAAAACAATAATAATAAGTCTGCGTGGATACAAAACTGCAGATCTGAGATCACAAACCGAGAATCCGTTCGTGCTTGTGTCCGAACCGTAGCAGTTTGGACCAATCAGCATCCAGCGAGCAACTAACGGCAGTAATAACCGTCTCTGTCTTATTTCCATTTGATGCAGTTACCATGGTAATGTGCTGTCATTGTACAGTGCGGCAGGAGAACCCAGTATGTTTTCGTGAACGCTCGCGGTGCCAGCTAATGAGGCGTGAGCCATTAGAGTCGCTGTAGCTCTCCCACCTTCTTCCACACACACACACACACACACACACACACACACAGTACGTGTTGGTGGACATCCTGCAGAGTTGGTGCCATTTCTTTGAGTCCAGCCAATCAGCTTGCTTCATAAACCGGATGAGGTTAGTAGACGTTGTCTGCGGGGAAACATCATTTCGGTTTAACCCAACTTCAAATCACAACTTGATCAATTGACTTTACCAAATGTCACCTCATGTGGTTTATCTGGCCACGGCTGCACACATCCTTTTGTGCAGGTCAGTGCATTTATCAGTCCTCTCATCTCACTTTGTGCAAAGATATGAGTACATGCACTTCCTAAAACGTCAGCCGCTTCCTGTTTCTGATGCTTTCACCGCACAGAGCACAGCGAAGTCGCACAAACCGAGCAAGAGCTGAAAAGAAATGATTGAAACGGTGGTGAAGCTGTTTGAGACGCTTTGAGGGCAGACTCGCAAACGTGCGCTAATCGTCTTTGCCTTTTTCAGTTTAGTTCCTGAATGAAATAAAGGGAAGGAGAAGACACGGTTGTGAGCTTCATGAATGTTCTGAAACAGGTTCTCCAGCCTCTCGAGTACGATCCAGCAGGTTATCGATGTTCTTCTGGTTTCCTACAAGACTCTGAGTCGTTCTATCAATAAGTTTAAGAGGATCTGAAGGCAGCGTGTGAACCAGTCCCAAAACCTACGATGGTACTTTAAACCTGTGATGGTCACTAATGGTTTTCTGTTTGCCTCCACGTTCCTTCCTTTCTCTTCTAGTCACATCTCCTCCTTCGACTCCTTCCCACGACTTGACCCGCCACCCCCATCAGGGAAGAAGCGCCTCCCCAGGGCTCTGAAGACCACCCAGGACATGATGATCTCGTCTGACCCTGTGGTCTCCTCTCCAGAAGCTGCTGACTCATCCTCCTTCCTCTCCTCTCCTGAGAAGACGCCCCTCATCGCCAAAGAGGAGCTGAGGAACGGTGATGAGCAGCAGCAGCAGCAGCAGCAGGGCGAGAAGCAGGAGGAGTGGTCGGAGGAGATCACGTCGCCGCTGGAGCCGGCGGAGGAGAAAGATGCTGCAGATTGGGAGACGACAGGAAGCAAAGTTGATGGAGTGATAGAAGGAGGAGGTGATGGTGTGGAGAACGGGAGCGTTGGAGGAGGTGAGGAGGATCATCAGCCCCAGCTTCAGCTCTCTGTGCCAGACCTCATCAACAAAGATCCCCCCCAGGTGGAGCTCAGAGCTAAGCCCTGCGACGTCTGGCAGAAGATGTCGGGGCCGGAGTCCCGGCTGGCCTCCACCCCCTGCTCGGGGAAGACTCCCTGCCGCATCAGCCTGGGTGAGGAGGTCCAGCTGGGGAACGGCGCCCCCTGCAGCAAAGGGACCGGAGTTTGCCCCGAAGACCCGGAGCCGCACCCGGACCTGCTGTCCTTCGAGTAACAAACACAGCCAGAGATTTGAGTTCGGCTCGTGTGTATCCGCTTAATTTCAGCTCCAGAGACTCGGTGTGATTCGAACAGACAGCGATAAATCCCACAGATCAAATATTCACTGAAACATATAACTGTGCTCCGGGGTGCGCTCCAGGAAAAGGAAACCAGTGCTTCCAGGTGTCGGGGCAGCGGCCCGAGGTGATGCTTTCTAACTTTTTAGCCCATTTTTAAAGTTTGGGTCGGGCCCTCCAACATGGCCGACCTAATGTCAGCCCCGCGCTGACGGCTCCTCCCTAATGGCGTGAACGCTGAGCTGACCGGCACTGCACGATGAATCAGAAGCAAGAGAAAGGTGTCAGGGTTCGTTACGGTTTGGAAAATGGAAGTTTTAACATTTCAACACATAAATATTAGATAATATAATCTATAACTGTAATAAGCATGTATCAGCTCTTACAGCAGGTTTATAACATATAATTTAATGATGAATGTAATCAAATGGATGAAACGTCCCTTTAAATGGGATGAAACGCTGAAAACGAAACACATCATTACTTCATGTCTTTAGCAGACAGCGTGTGAGTTAATATATTATTAATTTCAATTTCCTCCTTTGACATTTTTAAAATCCATTTAAAGGGACGTTTGTTTCGCGGTGTTCACGCTTGTTATACGGAAGCTGCTAGATCACACGCTGCAGCTCATGCACGCAAAGTCACACAGCAATGTAATTTCCACTCGAAGCCTCAGCAGAGCCTTTTGTGGGTGTAACCGTATGTAAGGCGTGGAAACTGGACGCAGACTCGGGAGGCGGTGGAGGAAACGAGAGATGAAGAGGACGAACGAACGCGGACGTGTTAGAGATGGAAAGGGTTTTTCAGAGGGGAGGTGGAGGAGGTGGTGGAGGGCGGAGTTCACCTTCAGTTCAGTCGGGACAAAGTGTCGAGCGGCAGTCTGTGCCCAGGTTTGATCAGGACGGGAGGCCCTTCAGCCCTCAGCCTCATCCATATTAAACCATCTCCGACGCACCGGCCCGCGCTGGCGCTCGCTTTGGCTCGACCGCGGCGCCGAACGCGGGGTTTTTAACACTGAAGCAAGGATTTAGGTCAGAATCCCGATCAACAGGTCGCTTTTCATCAGATTCTACTTCAGATTTCGGGGTCGTATGTTTTGAATACATTAAATTAGATGAAAAGATGATTTTAAAAAATGGGGAAAAACCCAGTGGAAACCAGACTAAAGCGATTTATTTGGTATGTCGTGGGACTTGCAGCACTTCCTCTACTCTGTCTGCAGGAAGCTGAACTGTTTCAGTCCAAAGTTAAACAAGTTCAGAGTGAAAACAGGGAATTTAATGAACTAATTTAGTTTAATTATAGAATAAATAAGGTGCTATATGATTCCCTGTGACCCCGCACATAGCACAGTAGCTCATATCCTGAGATCTCCTTGAATTAACTGCAAATATATATCATATATGAGTTGATTTAGATGAATTAATCAAAATGCATGTAATTAATTCAATATGTTTTTGTTTAAATGCCCGACAGGCGTTGTAGTTATGTATCATAAACCCCAAATTATGAAATTTTAATATGCAAAGGCCGACAGAAACAAATCTCGTGCATTGTAAGGGCCCAGGTTACTCGCCTGAGCGTGACTCCGGTGCAGAGGGCGAATGGCTTCCTGGCTGCTGAGCTGAAAGTGGATTCTTATAAAATCACACCGCCCTCCTCCCAAAAAGAAAACCTGACAGCGAGTCGCGGCGGATGGATGGGCGGCGTGCGGAGGGCGGTCTGGTTGAGAAGTTGTTTTTGAGCGAGCGAGAGGCGAGATAATGAGCTGTCAGCAGAGAGAGATGAAAGAGGTGTGTTTAATTCAAGCAGATCATTAAGTGACAGACCAAAGACACAAATTAGCGGCTCAGCCAGACAGGTCGGCTTTGTCATGTTGTGCAATGGCTCTGAAAGTTCGTCTGCGCTGAATTTCAGATTTCAGCGAGCTGTCTGCGTGAGAGGGGGACGTTAATTCACATTCAGATGTTTGTGTTTTCGCCTTTATTTCCACCTCAGCTGCTCGTGAGAAAGTGAAAACCAAAGTCAAAGTATCTTTTAACATTCACATCTTTGTTTTAACCCTCACCGGAGAGAGAGGCAGCTTCAACCACATCGAAGCTGTAACGCATGTTTTATCACCACCGGAGTTTAAATCCGTATTTTATGACGCTATTATCTTAAATTCTGCTGGATTTAGACGCACATGGAAAGCAAAGCAGGCAGACGTCGACTAAAAATGACCTGTTTTGTTCCCCCGTGAGGTCGTGAAGCGGCCTCTGAGTGACCGCTGCGTCCCGGCAGGGATTTCCTAAACCTCAAAAAAACAAAAAACAAAACAGAATTCCCAGAAGCCGGAGAGACGGACACAGAGCTCCAGCTGTAGTTCGCAGTCAGGTCGTGCCCGGCAGAATGAGAGGAATGCGGAGCCGGACTCTGTCAGAGAAAGGAAGCTTTGTCTCTCTCTGTCGTGGATTGTCCTGAGAGATCCCAGCAACAGCTGATGTTCCCCACAAACCGGACCAGAACAGTGTGGTTCCACCTCTGATCTGCAGACCTGACTGTCTCTGCTGAGCTGCACAAACAAAAGTTATCTCCGCTGTGTTGGCGAAGCAGGTTTGCATTAAAATGTTTGGACTTTTGGGCGGAATGGCCCTTTAAGATCAGGCTGCAAAAGTGGGCAAATGGCATTAAAATAAAAGAGCGCGGCGCAGTTTGAACAATGCAAATATCACTCTATCAGATATTGACATAAGCTTGTACATAAAACCTTTTTTTTACTGATTCAGTGATTTTTAATGATCTTTTAAGCATTTCTCGTTCGATTGAAGCACCAGTGACTAAAATCAAAGTTTGAAATGAACTGAAATGAACAGGAGCTGAAGGCTCTGGTCCACCTTAAAGGATATCTCTCTTTGCAAAATAACCAAGATTGATTTCACATAACACAAAACGAGTTCTCGTGTCGCACCCCGTCATCTGTCCGGCTCCTGAAGCGACACTTGTCTTAGGATCCCTGTGAAAAGCCGGCGTGTCACTCAGCGCGGAGGTAATTGCTGCACACCTGGATGAACCAGGTATCCGAAGAACACACACACACACAGCTGCTTGTATTCAGCGAGCGGGTAAAAGAGCAGAGCAGCTTCAGTCAGTCCGAACCACTGACTGATCTTCTCTGTCCTGATGAAGGAGCGTCGGTGTGTATTTAATGGAAATATTATATCGCTCTTTTGACAATATCTGTGAATATGCAAATTGGTTCTAACAAATGAAGGAAAAGTGATTTATTTTGATATCCAGTCATAGAGAGTGTCATTTAGCCTCCGAATGAACCCGTGCTTCCTCTCTTTATTATTATTATTTCTTATCTTATTGAATCTTGTTCTGTTTGTGTCGTGGCGAAGCCGGCCGGCGTCATTTCAGCGACTCCGATGAATGAAGGAAGCTAAATGCTGCACACGAGTGGATCGGTTTTATGTCTGAAAGCAAATGAAATGAAATCGTTCCTGTTTTTATTCGATGGAAATATTCTACAAAAATCAAAAATGAATGATTTTGCATTTTTTTGTTTTATTTTCCTGATGTATCTTTTTTTTTTTTTTAAATGCAGATGTAATAACTCCTGTAATCTGGAAATAGACCCAATCATGACCTTCTTATTTTGTGTCGTGTGACTTCTTTTATTTTGGGCACTTCCTGTCCTTTATGTCTCCCAGCATGCCGCTCCCCGCCGCCAGCTGACTTCCTGTTTTGACGGAGCCGATGTCTCAGTCAGCTTTAGCAGCGTTCTTTCTTTCTGTGTGTGTGTCGCCCTTCGTTATAGACGGGCTTTGTGTGTTTGTGTGATAGATTGTCTTGTTTTCAGAGGCGGCGGTGGCAGGGATTCAGGAGTCGGAGCTGCTCTGATGTTTAATTCATCTTTGTTTGTCCTGATTCATGGAAATCTTCCTCCCGGCGTCTCAGAGCGTCGCCGGCCTCGTGTTCGCTGCGGCGTCGGGAGTCGAGTCGAAGCCCCGTCAGGAATACGACGGAGGACGGATCCAAGAACGGATACGACTTATTTACCCAACTTCCACGTCAGTGGTGTAAACAGCCAATCAGCTGAGACGCACAGGTCATGTCGCTGTTTAATAATTCAAACGCGATGCATTTATTCATTCTCCACAGAGGAATCCAGGCCTCCATGCATAATGGATCATCAAGTGTTGGGGACAGTTAGCGGTCTATAAAGCCTAAACAAGTTTCCTTACTGCATGTCCCAGAATGAGTTCCTCAGATCAGCATAATAACAACAATAATCCCCAGAAACGCGGCAATCTGATGCGAATGTTTCCCACAAAAACAGTTTGAATTAACGCCCGAGTGTCAGAACAACCACCCGAACACAACAAACTGGTGTGAGGTGTATAGTCTTTGCAACACGTGAGGATAAAAGTTAATTAAGATATCTGATCATGTGATCATTTGCAACTTCTAATGCAGAGGAGCACCAGGTCCTCTCAGGCAGGACGCAGGATGTCCTGGGTTCTGGTCCAAAGCGTGGGTCAGTCTCCTAAAACACTGGATCCTTTGTTTCCCATAATGCAGCTTGATTGTGTTTTTATTTCTTTAGACCTTAACTTGTGAGGAAATGTCATTTTTGATTGACACGATTTAAATTTGGCCCACGTCACCGCTCCCAGTGTTTCTGCTCCACGTGGATCACTGGGAGCCCCATGAAGTAACCTTATGAAGCACGGGGCTGCCTGCATGGTCCACCTATCAGAAGATTGGTGGTTCAATATCCGGTTCCTCCAAACTGCGTGCAAAACACTGGACCCCAACTTGCTTCCAGTGGTTATTCCACGGGTTTGTGAATGAGTGAAGTGTCCTTTCTGCAGCTGCGCGGGGTGTGAACGGGTGCCGGCTGAGTTGTGGTCAGTAGCAGGTTCATTTTGGCGAAGAGGAAGAAGTCGCCCCGGCCAAGACCAGCAGGTAGGACCGGTGGAGAGCAACGATGTTCTCCACGATGGGGCGGCTGCATGCAGTTTAGCTAGCGCAGAAGACCTCTCCACTTTGGGATTCATTCATGCAGACACCAAGAACGTCCAGGTGAAGAACTGATCTGATGCACCAACTTCCACTTTTCCACTGCTCAGACTGCTGTCACCTCTCTGGGTGATTGTCGGTGATGATCCTCTCCACGAAGTTTAGCTTCGACCCACATGTTGAAGTTTGAGCTCCACGTTGACAACGTGCAGATGCACATGGGTCGGACAAAAGTCTAAGTGCTCACATAAGAGCCTGTGTCTCCTCATACCTTGAAAATCTCATTCCAGGTTGTCCCGGGTTGAAGTTGCTCTTAAAAGCCCAAAACCAACCACTCCGCCCGGCCCCGTGTGACTCTTTGGGAGGCGTGAGTGCATTCTTATCAGCGCTCCACAATATTATGTGACAGTGTTATTTATACCGAGCAGAGAGAGACCTGAGAGGAAAATTAGCACAGCAATCAGAGCGACTGCCTTCAAAGAGCGAACGAAGCCGCCGTAAATTAGCCCTTCCACTCGTTTTCGGAGCTGAGTGCAAATGAATAATTAGACGTTCTTTGTGATTGCAACACAAAATAGGCCCCATACCGAGCGTGAGGCAGTTTCTGTGCCTCTAATATCTATGCAATGTATATTTAATATATTCTATTATTTGATGAGGCGGCCGGCATCGCGACACTGCGCCGCCCAGACGAGGAGTGGAGGATTATTAAAGTCTGCTCGCCGAGGTGGAACGCCGCGATTCACCAGATGAGGAGGTGAATGTCAAAACTGATGAAAAGATGGCAGCGGGCGCATCGTGATTATGGCCAGCTACTCGTCCTAAATGTCAGCCCTGTGTGTGGCGTGTCAGGTGTACACGTGTACGACTGGAAACACGGGCGAGGAAGTCAAGTAAGAGACGGACAAATGTCAAAAGAAGAAGGAACTGGCGGATTAAACTCACTGTGACCTTCTCCGTGGGCGATGACCTTTCTCAGTTTAGCTTTGCCGTGTAGCCTGTTAGCTTCCTACTTGTGCAACTCCGGCTCGGGTTGCACAGCTATTCGCAACTTCATGTGAAAAGTCCTTTTGAAGTTCAGACTCTGGTAATTCCCCAATTTTGGTTGCACCACTCAAGCATAAGGAAGTCTTAGCAGAGACTTGTTTTGACTGTTGTTCAGTTCAGTTTGCAATCAAATAGTGACAAAGCAGAAACTTGAGTAGCTCGGGCTGCACGCTGGTTGTTCAGAGGGGTCAACAGTTCAGGCGTACGCTCTGCAGCCAGGCCCTGAAGGGTTTTAAAAGTAATAACCAAGGTCCTAAAATCAATCCTGCAGTGCTGCATTTGGTATAATTTAGAGTCTGTTAATTGATTCCCGATTTGAAAGACCATCACTAAAGTGACATGCAAATCTCCACACTGCCCACAGTAATGAGCTCGGAAACAGCTGGTGCAGCTGGCTCCTGAAGACCAGATGCTTTTAAAAGCATTTATAGAGTTCGCTCGGTCTTATTGAAGCTGGATACCCCAGTGCTGTAAATTACAGGTCTTGATGCTGAAGGGATTTAAAGGTAATCAGGAAAATCTTCAGTTCACTCTGAGAAGAAGTGTTCAGCCAGTGTGAGGTCATTAAAACTGCTTAAATGTGACTCTCTCTGCTGCATTTTGCACAATTTGGAGTCTGTTAATTGACTCCTGGTGTGTTCAGTGACGTGGAATCTCCAAATCGTTGACATTTCGTTATGTCGGCTCTGGTTGAACTTGGAAGCGACTGAATTTTGACAGATGCCATTTGCTGGCGAGAGCACATATTAAAGCAGGAGGCTCTGTTGCAAATTACAGGTCTGGATGCTGCTTCTGGGGCTTCAAAGCCAACATGCGTTCTACACGTGGTATCTCAGCCGTCGTAGTAGTGTTTCATGCAAACTACCTAATGTGAGCTTCAGCTGTGACAGTTTGAGGCTGAAGAAGTCATGAAGGTGTATGAAGGAGGTATTTTATGACAAATAAAAGCTGTGGACTCACCTGACTACAGGTGCCACCATCACCAACCACTACACACATGGTTTGTCAACCTTTCTCTCTCCTATCTTGTACTCAGGCACTCTCGACCCTCTGGAGTCTGCCGGAGCATTAGTCACTGCCAGCTGACAGGACGGACCTCTTATCAGGTGTATTGATCAGCGTGGGGAAAGATTACAGCCTTTGTTTGTGTGTGTGTGTGTGTGTGTGTGTGAAAGGTGTAAGAGAGAGAGAAACAACCTGAGAGGACTCTATCGCCTCAAAGCTTCACAGCAGCTCCATCCGCACCGTAAAACCAAAATCTAATCACTGACGCTGCTGCTGCCAGCTGACAGTCTGTACAAACCCTTCACAACAAATTAAATTCTGCCAAGGCTTTCAGGAGCTCCTGCTAATGACAGATTATTGATGGATGGACTGATTAAAATATTACTTCCAGCCTGCTCATCTAACCTGCAGGAGATTCATCTCCTCTGTGGAAAAGGGAAGCCGCTGCCTTTATTGGGCTGCGTTGTAATTCAGTGGAGCTCGCCAGGCAAAAAGCAACCTGGCTAGCAAATCAGTGCTTCTCACACTAAATCAATTCAGTTTGTGTCGGCCATTAACAAAATTAGAGTTGAGAGAGGAAACGGGAACACGGACTCCTGACTGTTCTTATTAGCACGGTGAAGCGTTAATCACTAGCGTCAGCTCCGTCATGATGAAAAATACCTGTTTTGCGATTGGCTGTCGAGTGTTCATCAAAAGCGTGTGTAAGCGGTTCCAAATCAGTGCACAGAGGAATATTGAAGTGATGTGGCAGCCATGGCAACAGCTGCTTGATCTTGACGCTATGGGATTGTGATCCCCCGACTTCATGAATTGTCGGAAATGAAAACTTCAAACCAACCCGTGATGTGAGCGCATCCTTCTAGTTCTGCAGATTCTATCCATGTGACATACGTACACGCACACATGTACCCGTGGCACAGGAAAACTGCAGAGTAGCTCGTTTATTTAAGTAAAAATGCAAATTTTGCATCTACATACCTGTGCTTTGGGAAGAAAACACACACCAAGCAGGATAACAACACAATGCAATGTGCAATAATAAATTATATTACTGTTCATATTAATATTATATAGTATTATATTTATATTTATTTATATTATAATATTATATTATAATTAATTAAAAAAAGATTAAAATAATGTTAATAATAAAAAAATATGAAGTGTTTGGTCAAAAATATTGTGATGTTTGATTTTGTCCACATCGCCGGCCGAGCTAAAAATATAATACAGGTGAAAAGTAGATATAATAGTAAGATGTAAAGAGGTTTTGTGTTATTATATGTCTAATATATACTTTTGTTTGAGCAATTGCATTAAACAGCGTCTTATTTAAAGTGGTTTCAAGTCTTAATTCTAATAAATTAACCACAGTTGTTTGCTTTAACTTCATCATTTTGACTTTAATGCTGATTGCACGTGGTCGTGGATGCAGAATAACGACACCACCAGTGTTCGGATTCCCTAAAAGCTGCACTCTGACTTCTGTATGATCCCCTCCTCGAGCTCTCACGTCTCAAGCACAGATTAAAAAATGAATAAAACGCTTTGTCCGAATATTTCCAGGCTGTTTGCACCAAACATGTTTTCACTCTGCACAGTTTCTGTCGGTCGTCGCCTGAGTCTTGAGGAAAGCTGAAAGCGATCCGGTTGTCTCTGAGTCAGCGGCACCATCAAGAACGTCGCTCTGGAAACGCTGGAGGCGCAAACTTGTCTGTTTCTTTTTAAAAAAAAAAAAAAAAAAAGCGTAAAGCATCCGAGGGGAGAAGCTTAGATTTTAGGTGACTAACTCTTTGAGTTTTGCTGCAGGAACATGTGCAGTGACAGTTTGGTGAGACTCTCCTCTGAGGGCCGCTGTGCATGTTTTGAAGGAGACGATCCCTCTGAAGAGGTGAGCGGCGCGGTTACACAGGATGTGCTTTCATATGAATCATTTAAAACAAAGGAAAGTTGCAGAATTTGAGAGAAAATGCAGTTTTGTTTCTGTGATGCCACTTTTGTTTCCTCAGGAAGTGTCAGGGATCCTTTGGGTTTCACTTCCTTCTCCTTCACTCTTCCTTTTCCTGCTCCTCTCCTTCCATCTACCTCTCTCTGCCTGCGCCGGCGACGTCTCAGACAGTAATTGTTCCCGTCTCTCGCTGTCTCTTCCTGCCTCGCTTTCACTCATGACTGACCAAAAGACAGAAAAGACGATCTTCAACCGAGTTGGCTGTGTACATCGAATTTACAGCCTCCTCCGTCCTTACCTCCACCCATCCATCCATCTGTCATCCAGGGAGCTATTGCGGCCTCCTTTATGAGAGAGGGCTGTCAAAAGAGAGCCTTCTGAAAACAGGATGGGAGTGGCAGGAAGCGCAGACAGACAATCAGACAGACGGGCTGTTAAGGGAGGTGAGTCTGTCTGCAGTGAAACAGGCCACGGGGGGGGGGCTTTACTGCAAAAGCGGTTATTTTAACAAGCCAATAAATGCGACGCCGAGTCTTCAAAGCTTATTTTCT
Organism: Datnioides undecimradiatus; assembly: GCA_008933995.1. NCBI lineage: Eukaryota > Metazoa > Chordata > Actinopteri > Lobotiformes > Datnioididae > Datnioides > Datnioides undecimradiatus. The sequence goes on from WARS01000029.1 coordinate 22,829,852, forward strand.
TCAGGGGACGGAGACAGAAAGCTGTCAGTGACACGTAATTGTTTCATTTGTTTTCAGTAAAAGTCAGGCTCCCGCTGGGGGAAAGCGACTTTTTGAGTTGCTATTTTTAAAAAAAGTGAGGCTTGGTACGACGCCTGCATTAGCATGGCGCTATTTCCTTCATCTCCATTAGACCGAGTTCCCCCAGGAGCTGTGCAGGAATAATCAAGGGGCTCACAGAAAAAGCGGCAGCGGAGTGAGTTAATGCATTCACACACCTGCGGGGCAGCTCTCAGGGAGCAGGGCGCGCGTTTTGTTTCTCAACGTGAAGGAAATCAGATAATAAATGCAGCGGGACACACAGCTGACCTGGTCGTCTGCGGCTCGCACCGGGCTGCACTCAGCTGCCAATGAATCCACAGTAACACGCTGATGCACGCTGCAACTGGTTGCCTGCCAGAATCCAGAGTACCTGCACCTCCTGATGTAAAACCACATACGTCTAACTGTAACTGATCTACTGAAGAAGCAGTCAAATGCTATTTTTTGATATAATTATGCACCTTTTTGGTTTTAATATTTTGTGGTTTGTTTTAAACTTTGTGTCATTAGTTTCAGTCCCATCTATCAATTAATGCTCCCCAGAGGATGAACCACGCTCGTTGTGTGGAGCTCCTGGATTAGCGTGGATCCCAACCTGATGATATTCCTTTGAGTTTCAGCTTTACTTAACGTTTAGTTGCAAATGTTAACATGCTAACTCATTTGGTGGCTATTGCAACCACATTCTTATGGTCACTGCAAGCACTGCGATGTTAGCATTTAGCTCAAGCGCCGCTGTGCGACCTCAGGGCGTCTGCAGCGAGGCTGTGCGGATGTTTTGCAGTGCTGCTGCTTCTTCTGCCTCCTCATTTCTCCTCTCAAACACTTTTTAATCACTGTTTTAAAACGTTCTATATAAAGTTAATTACCCGCTGAATAACATGTACCAGTGTATCTCAGAATATACGTTCCAAAATGAGGCGTTTCATAGTAGACTGGACTTCAAACGGCGTCCTAAATGTAACTTCCATACGGTCAGCGTAGCGTGAAATGCTGGTCCGGGGCCACAGTCTGAGGTCAGACGAGTGAACGGGGCCCAAAAGGATGAACAGCCGCAGTGAAATACGGTTTTCCTTTTCATCCGGACGGTGACATGGTTTTTGACGTTTCCTGAGGGTTGTCTGGAGAAAGTGCTGTTCAGTTGCCGCTGTGCCTTATTTATTACAGTGTGCGCCACTTCCTGTAGTGATTAAGCATAAAAAGCGTGGGTCCTGTCTGTATCACTTGAATACTTCACCTTTGTTCCCTTGAACAGTTTGGATGCCTTCAGGACGCGCTGCCCAGCCTGGTAGGTCATACTCGGCTAAACAGCCCCATCCAGTGGACACTTGCAGCAATTACACCTTTAAAGAAGCGACCCATTGACCCAGAATGATGCTCATTTTGAGCTCTGTTGCGGTAAATAACGATATATTATCATTGAAATGTAATTGAATGAACGTCTTTCTCCTCAGCTGCTGCTCCTCAAGTCAAGACTGAGCCTTGTTATAAGTCATGGTGCTTTTAGGTGCTCAGAAAAAATAAACAAAAACATGTTTAAAACGTGAACATGCGCAATGTCCAGTGACAGCTGCTGCTGAAGGTCGCCTTGAGCTGAGACGCTCGACACCAGCGGGACATGTTCGTGCGGAGCCGGGTGAAGAGACGGGATCATCTCCGTCTCCTTTAACACACGCTGTCACATCAAACACCCGCTTTCCACAGGATCCATACGTCTCCATAACGTGAGAGGAGCTGTGCGCAACTGACGCACGCGGCACAGCGGCGATCACGTCATTGATCGTGATGTATTAGCTCCTGATGTGGCGTTGTGATCTCACGGGAGCTTTAGTGACCTCTATGATTCCCTTTACAGCAAACAGGCGTGAAAACACGAGTTTGTTGAAGTGAAATCAGCGAGAACGGCGTCATCCAAATAAAGACTTCGTGTCGTGTCGGGTGGATTATTACAGTTCTGCTTCTTACATGCAATGATATCTACTGTAGATGCATCGTGGCAAGCACGGAAATCAACTAAACTAAGACGTTATGGTAACACGAGTGTATTGTACAACGATGTCTCGGTGCAAAGGCGTGTGTTCGACGCACGGACAAGAACTTAAATGTGTCGTGAACAACAATTTTAAAAAGTCTGGTTTAATGTTGTTTTCATGTTTTTATAAGTTAGATGCAATTGGAGTTGAGCTTGTGGTACATTGCAAAGATAATGTTTTTTGCGCAAACCCGTGGTTTCCCAGACCACAGTGCCTGAAGTGTTTGGAACTACTTCCCTCTGAAGAAATAGTCCCTAATGAAGCTTTGCGCCCTGCTCCAAAGTCTCGTCCTGTGTTTAACCAGCAGGCGGGAGTCAAACTCAAAATGAGCTCTTCTCTTTGCGCGGTTCCTGTTGCGCACACTTGTGTCCAGTCCGCCAGGTGCGTCAAACTGCGGAATAAGCGCTCGATTTGAGTCCGCAGCGCAGCGCTCCAGTTAGTTTAATGCAGTCGTCCACATGGCTGCAGCGTAAATATACTGTTTACTGCACGAGGTGTCTTTTTAATTAAATCAGGTGATTGGTTTTTACTCCACCGTCATGAATTGCTGTTATGTGATCAATTGTATGTGTCAGAGTCAGAATCTCTTTATTGGCCAAATGTACACAGGAATTGTACCTGGTGTAACAGCGTCCCTTAACGTTAAATAAAAGTTAAATTACCAAGAAATTAAACAATATATAGGTAGTGATATGTAGTGAGAAATGCGCGCGCATGAAGTAGTTTCATATAATACTTGATTGCAACTTACTACCCAACAGAGAGCAGATGTTTGAGTTAAAGCCATGGTGGAAATTGCTGTTATGCTCCATTCTCGCTATAGAAGGGTATAAAAGTGTTAATAATTAATTAAATGTGTGGAAATCAATGAATCTTTTAGGAATAAAATCAAATACCAATGAGAATATTTGTTTTATCACCACCTATCAAATGATTTATCGATCCGTCAATCAATTTTGTCTTCAGCGCTCATCCAGTGAGTGCATCCTCTTTAGCCTGCTGCCATGGCAACAAGGTGCAGGTGATGCTGCGTCCCTCCACTCAGGGGTAGTTGCTACCTGCTCCGGCAGGAACCGACGGAGCATCTGAGCATGTGGAGGCGTCTAGTTGGAGGTTAAAACATTAAAAAGAAACTAACCATCAAATTTAATTATAGTTATGTTTCCTCCAGTTCTGAATTTAATACTTTATTAAATGCATTTCTGTCTAGTTTCATATTAATCTTAAATATATAAATAGTATTATCTATAGACTAAAGCCTTAAAACCAGCCAGGATCTTGCCTCCTAACACTTTGATGCCCGGCTTCAGGAACTTTAGGCCAGTTTAACACTGTGCACTCACACTGTGTGCACCATGTGTGAGTGAGCGAGCAGGACAGGTCAGATATGACTGGTCAGAGTTCAGCATGTGGTCTGATGTGATTTGGTTTAATCACAGGAGACATTCGGAGCCCTGGAAACCGCCGATCGCTTCGACCGCACCGTCACTTTGTCTGGTTTCAGGTGAATTGATCAGACTGAAGCCACCGGGGGCGATTTCATCCAGACTGAGGGAAACCAATCTCCGTGCGTCTGCATCCACGCAAACTGTTTTGGTTTCATTTGCGCAGGGTCTGAGATTTCTGCCTGCGCCCCAGCACCACAGAGGTTAATTAGATTTTGTTTGTGCTGCTGCAAACACAACAATCACAGCATCCCCGCTTTAAACAAACAGTTTGAATCCACGGGACAACGGCTTCAGTGCAAGAGTTGATTTTTATTATCGTTATTAACCGTTGACACAATCAGCAGGGAAACAAGGCGTGACGGACAGACAGAGACACACACTGCAGTCAGATCTTGTTGAAGGCTGCTACGTCGACGCTCTGGACCTGGAACAGAGCAGAAGAGAGGGAACTTAATGAGTTTACAGGCTGTTTCATTAGCAGCAGCACGCTCATTCTATAAAACTGTCAGGTTATTACATGAACTTGACCACATGGTGACAGCAAAGTGCTGACAGTGACTGGGAGGCACGGTCACTGATGTGCCCCGCTTTATTGGGCACGTCCAGCTGAAGGTGACACAGTCGAACAGCGCTCCTGCGATAAATCCCCGCACGCAGCTCGTAATGTTCGGCTCTCACTGCGGAGGTGTTCAGCTTTATGGAGGCTGCAGCTGATGGTGCTGCTGAGTTACACTGATTCATATTAAGGCGTGGACAAGGCAGTTTAACAGCAGCACAAACTACAAACACCAGTTTAATGAACGTCTATAAAACAGTGTTAAACCTCCACATCATAGCCTTCTTTACTGCGCAGAGCCAGGTGAATACGAGGGTTCAGGCTTTGTTGAGGCAGCTAACAGGAAGAAGTCCCGGTTATGTGGAAGCTGCTTCACTGTGCCGCTCTGTGACCTTTGCGGGCGGCGCGGTACTTACGTAGTCTTCGAACTTGGTGATTTCTTCCTCCAACATGTCCGTTCCCACCTTGTCGTCCTCGACCACGCACGCGATCTGGAGCTTCTTGATGCCGTACCCCACGGGGACCAGTTTGGACGTGCCCCACAACAGGCCGTCAGCCTGCACCGAGCGCACGCACTCCTCCAGCTTCGCCATGTCGGTTTCATCGTCCCACTGAGAGAGGCGGGACAGGAGGCGGTGAAATAACCCATTTTATCTGCAGGCTTCAAAGGAGATCAGACAATGCAGACTTACAGGCTTGACATCCAACAGGATGGAAGACTTGGCGATGACGCCGGGCTTCTTCGCCTTCCTCTCTGCGTACTCCTTTAACCTCTGCTCTTTGAGTTTCTCCGCCTCTTCGTCTTCGTCACTACCGAACAGGTCGATGTCGTCGTCATTGTCATCGTCTTCCTCCTCTTTAACCGGGACGCTGCTCTTCTGCTGGACGGTCGTACCCTGAACACAGTTTAAATGACAGCGTGCTCACACAGGGTCTGGGGTCATTAACTGGAGATAGAGACGTTCTGATAACGTTTGTACGATCTCACGTTTGTGTAGTGAACTGATGGAGCGGGAGCCGGAGCCGGAGCTGCAGGAGCTGTCTCCAGAACTGATACCCGACACTCCAGTTTGGAAAGCGCAGCCCTCAGGTCATCCACGACTGAAGGAGACGGGAGCAGAGTCAGAGTCATTTGCACATGTAACGCAGACGTAATGCTTCAGGTAAAAGTGGTGAAAAGTGGTGAAAACGTCCTAAATACAGCACAAATCTACATCGATTTGGTGTTTAAATCCATTTTGCTGCTGATCCTGTAATATAGAGAAGTAACTTTGCTTCAGAAAACTGAAACTTTCCATGTAATTATCCAAATATTTGATTCACCAAGTTGATCTGCAGGTACACTGACCCTTCACATTCATTTATTAAGTTAAATCGCTTCATTTACTATTTTATTGGTTTTACTGGTTTTAATTCTTTTATGTCTCTACTCAAACGTCACGTTCTAAGTTTAAATGCTCTTATCCTCGTTCTTTATGTTTTAGCACTTGTAGCTCCATGCCATGTATCATTCATGCTATTTAAACATGGTTTAACTGATCCTGATCATCTTTTGCTTGTGGTTTGTTTTTACTTTTGGTTCTGTTTAACGTCTTTAACACTGCGCCTCAGTTTTCTGACCAACAACTTTAAAGAAATGTTTATATCATAGGAGAGAAAACCGCCATCTTTGGTTAATATATGAATATGAATTTGCTGTTGGCGGCTCCAATAATATCCAGACAGAGCTTGAGGCCACAGAATAAAAGTCATAGAAGAAGAAAAATGTATTATATTTGATCGAAGTGGACACAAACCAACCTTTGTGTAAGCTCTGGTTCTCCAGCTCCAGGCTCTTAATGCGCGACACGAGTTCTCCCTGATCGGCTGCACTGCTGCTGCTCTGCACAGACGCAAAGACAGGACGTTAACTCCCAGAGCAGCGTCTCAAGTCCAGACCAGAGCCTCAGTCCTCTCCTCAAACCCAGGACTGTCAGACAGACCCCATATGTGAGCACACGACACACAGCCCTGTGTCCATCTCAGCAGCATCTCCAGCCAGACTGTGGCCGCAGAGTTAAGGAGCTGTAGATGGAGACTGAGAGGCAGAAAGCAGCTACTTGGTTTGCGACACTCCACACAGAAACATCTAAAAGCTAAAAGGCTAAAGTCTAATTAACTCGAGTGGGATGTCAGCGGGGCGCTCCCAGGGACACACACGGCTTTGGCGGCACTTACAAGCTGCGACTGCCGGCTCGGGGAAGGTTGAGCAGACCCTCTGTTACACAGTGTAGTCTTCAGCTGTTGGTGGGGAAGGAGGAGGGGAGTTCAAGCATGACAAAGGGAGGGAAGGAGGAACAGAGCTGAATGAAGTGCACGCTGAAGGAACGCGACTCAGGGAGTTTATACTGGACAGCATCTAACGGGACACTGCAGAGGCTGCTGTCTGTCCACACAACGCCCTGCAGAGGGAGGTTGGTACAGACGCAGCCGAGCACCTTCTAGCAAATATAAAGTCATGTACTATCACTGAAAAAGGCTTGGATCATGTGCAGGTTACATGCTCAACATACCAAAGGTGCTCTGTAATCATCAGCTACACAAATGCTCTTATCAGCAGCTGTGAAAGGTCAAGGTTCACACAGCAGCAGGGGAGCAAGAACAACGCAGAGCAATGATATTAGGAAAAGAGATGTGACCTTAAAGAGGCCAAAACATGATCTGAAGCTGATTCAGTGATGTTATTCTGTGGCGAGGGGGATCACACACCACCCGTGACGTGTTACACACTTGGCTTTTGTTGATTCAACAGAAAAAACGCTGTAAGATGTGCCTTTGCTGAAGGTTTCTACCGCGCGTCAGGCCAAATAACAGGTCTGTAAGGGATTTTCAAATGAAGCTGGAGGTGTGGGCGTGGAGCGGAGGCAGATTAAATGTTTTTATGGTCAAAAACACAAATACACAGTGACCCCGTCTCATCCGGGGCTGCGGTTTGCTAACGGAGGGAAGCGAAAGCACGGCGGACCAATCAAAACGTCGCTTCCATACATGGAAATAAGAAAACCATAACTTCTCATTATCCTGGACAGTTTAAAGCAACATGGCTCAAGTGGGACCTTGATTGCTCAGGCTACACACACACACACACACACACACACACACACACACACACACACACACACACACACACGCTGTACTTGGGTTCAAGTGGAAAATGTGAGATAGGAGGCAGATACGGTGCACGGCGTGGACTTACTCCTGCTAGAGACTTCTGGATGTTCTCTCGGGCCCGAGCGATGTCTTGAAGAATGGTGTTGGCTCCAACATCCTGCAAGAAAGGACGTTTGAGCAGGACGGTTGAATGCGACCAGATACCCTGATGTCGATATTCATTTCAGCGTGATGATTTCTCCTTCAGATTGGACGGATGACCGCTTCAAGACAGTGCAGCTCACCTGCGTCGGTTGCGAGCAGCCGTTCACGCGCTCGTAGAAGCGTCTTTCTGCCTCGTCGTAGCGAGGTTTGTCAAACCAGATCTTCTCCTGGGCCAGAAAGTCCACTGAAGTCATGGTGCTACAGAGGAGAGAGCGAGGAAGGACAACAGAGGGATGTATGAACACAGGACACAGGAGGTCAGGGAAAAGGAAAAACAAATAAATCTGTATTACTACTAATAATTCTGCTTAAAATCAGATGATATGAGATAAATATTCACAACTTTAGCTTCATTAACTGTGAATTAGAAGCATACATTCCCCAACAAACACGCCACCCCAACACAACTGAGCAACAGAAACCTTAAATGGACCAAAACAAAAAAAAAAGCAATGATGGTTCGAACAAACAGTCACTCGGGAAAATTTAAAAAGCAGATCTGTGGAAATAAAGAATAAATGAACAAAAACGAATTTTAAAACAAGATGGACGAGGAAAAATAAAGATGGGGATGCATTTAATAAAGGGAAGCACGAGCACACAAAGAAGGACAATGAAAGATGACACTGGAAGCGGCTCCATTCTCCCGGTTTGGCCATACTTGTCCCTCAGTGGGGCGGCGGAGGCAGCTGATGCTGCTTCTGGCCTCCGACCCTTCTTCGCCACCACTACAGCTTCGCTCCCACTGTAACCATGGAAACGGCTTTCTGCAGCATCATACCGCCACTTGTCCAGCCACACCCGCTCGCTGTCTGGGTGAGCGAAGTAGCAGACCCCGGCCGCCGGCGCCTCCTCCGTCTCCGGGACCTCAGCTGGCTCCTCTTCCTCCTGGATCGGGAGCAGAGCGTGGAAGACTTCTGCTTTGCCCTGAGGGACCACCCGTTTCTCCTCCACCGCCACCTCCTCATCTTCTTCTTCCTCCTCCTCCTCCTCCTCTTCCACAAGGCTTTGAGGGTGGTCGCTACTTCTGGCAGTGGAGGCGCAGCTCGAACGCTTGGAGGCATTGTTGCCGTACAGATTCTGGTAGAAGGCTGCTTCAGCGCGGTCGTACAGCGGTTTCTCCAGCCACACATCTCTGAGCAGCTCCACCGGGATGCGGGGCAGTCCGTTAATAGACTGTCGATTGGTTGGTGTGACAGCTGCCTGCTGGATTGTTGGGGTCGCAGGAGTCGGGGGTAGGGACTGATAACCTTCATCGGGCGTTCTGGGTGCGATGGAGCGGTTCGGCTGAGATGGCAGGTCCAGAGAGTTTGGAATGGACGGCGTGGATTCTTCAACGAAGCGACGTTCTGCTTGGTCAAACGCCGTCTTGTTCACCCACACGGCCTGGACGACGTGATGGCAGGCCACCTGATCGCCATGGTGGCACACCAGTCCTGAGGGAGATGGAGCCACAGGGGATGGAGACTTTGAGTGTTTCCCTGGGGCTGAGGGTGGTCGGTTTGTCTGGGTGGTCCCATTAGAGGAGCTCGCCAGCCAGCACTGGTAGAGGCTCTCGGCTCGCTCGTAGACGCTGCGTTCAAACCACACGTTAGCACACTCAGACTGCAGGCCAATTAGTCCGGCGTGAGGATCGGGTGGCGGGCTGGTCCTTTTGTCTGGCTTCTCTTCAGTCTTGGTCTTAGCGTCGACCTTTCCCTCAGGGCGACTCTCCGGATTGGACGAGCGTTTCTTGCGACGGCGGCTCTTCCCGCTGCGCTTTGCATCTCCATTCAGGCTGCCGCTCTCCGGGGACGACGATGCCGTCTCTCCGTTTCTTTGACTCGATTCAGCCTTGTTCCTACACCCCAGTGCTGCGTTCGCAGACCGGTCCACCTGACAATTATTGGGAGGGTGCTCATGCTCCGACTGATCCACTGCAGAGCACTGGGGGATCTTCTTAGACATCATCTTTGATCCGTTGCAAGGGGGAAAAAAGAGATAACAGGTACAGGCTTTTGGATTAGTTAGAGAGATGCAGGAAGAGACACAACGGGGTTGATCTATTAGACTCAGTGCTACAAAATGATCGGTGTCCAACACTGCACGTACGATGGTGTACTACAAAAGAGTCCATAACGCAGTCCCAGGGAAACGCAAGAAGCATGCAGGAAAGTAGGAGAAACCCATGCAGATGAACTGAAATGTTCAGTGAATGGAGTCTACTTGTTTGTGATCCGTCAAGAGTCAGCGTCGAGCATTAGGTATTAGGAGAGCACTAAGCTCAGATGGTATAAACCCAATAATATGATTAGGTAAAGGAAACATAACACTCTCATGCTTTTGAGTCTAAATGCAAGTTAACTGACATTTAGAGACAAACCCCAGTAAAATCCATTCAAGGGTGAAGAACATTTTTATTATGCAACTTATTCTCTATGTGACTACGTGAAGCAACATCAGTGCCATCATAAACCTACATCGGCCTGTTTTCATGCTCATCCTGCAAAGGCATTTAACCAATGTACATTCACTAGATATCTGTGTGTAGTAATGCAGACAGCTTTATCTGTTTAATTCAATTTCATATGATATATATACCTCAATATTAACGACACAGACTCAGTAATAAAGGGCGATCCTGGTATTTTTGAACTTGTGCCATTTATTTACATGTTTCGTTGCCTAATTAACTTACAGGTACAAAGTTTGGGAGTTTTTCCCGGTGGATTGCCTCAGCTGGCAGCCGAAAAACGAGCTAGAATGGCTGCAGTGGTGTTAGCAAATTAGTCTGGATCACAATGAACACGTTAATGCCCCAAATTCACACGATACAAACAACTTTACCACAGATGTAGACCAGCTACTCGTGTTCTGTGAGGCCAGTTTACCGTTTCGGTCTGTGTGGCCTGGTGGCTTTGAAGAGAGCGGTACAATCGCTGTTTCTGGTGGAACAAGGGAGGATCTTACTCCCTGTCAAGCATCTTTGTAGGAATCATTTCCATTATGTTGTCTGACACCGATCTGAGCCCGTCAGTGGCAAAACCCAGCACTTTTAGTGAAGGTACTTTGATGGATACAGGTCCCAGGACAGTTACGTTGCAGCCTGTTTCCAGACAGCAGCCAGAGGCAATCTACTGGAGCACTTCCAAAACTCCTTATATGTAGCTGTCATTTATAGCACAAAGCTGTTAAAATAGGGCTCAAGCTCAAATAAACCCTTAACTCTGAGCTATTTTCCAGAACTTTTCAGTAAAGTTTAAACAGTATTCCACAGTTTTAATCCTGAACTTTATGAAGCTGAGGCACAAGACGTGACACGGTTTGACGCAATGATACGAGGACATGCAAAAAAAAGGAAAGGGGGAGACAAATTTAATGAAAACATTACAAATATATTGTGATCTGTGAACTAAAAGAAAGAGAATCACAGGCCGACACTGATGGATCTGTGCTCAACATGCTCGTGCAGGCAAACTGATTCATTCAAGAACTTTTGCACTGTTAACAAATCACACAAAGTGCAAGCCATGCCTTTTCTATGAGGTTACACTGTTACTGTTGCAACACAGGAAATGCATTCCCTTAATGTCTCACCATGTGCATGTTAGCAATACTGAGGAACACTAAAATACCCGTGAATCCCCTGATACAGGGAGGAGTTTCAGGAAGGCATTTCCTGCTTGATGTTCATTAGAAAACCTTATTCAAGCTCTTGACTCACCTTCCTTGGGAAAGGTGTTGAGCTTAAACTAGTAACAAAGTCAAACGCTCAACACGTTCTTTTCGTCCAGTTAACCGCAAGACATTGAAAAAGAAATTTGACAATCACCACCTCGCAAAACAACGGAACTGATACAAAAGGGCGTCACCATGGACGAAAGGTGAGGAAACTCAAACACGAGGTAAACGTCAGCGTCATAAGGGATACTCACTTGTCAGGTTCTGAATGCAGGGTGAGGGAAAAGAAGCTACGTGTTAAAGGTTTGTCTAAAACCTCAGCATGAAACTCTGACTCTCATATTAGGCAAGAACTGAGAGCTGCAACTTGGATGCATCCCAGAGCGTTTTCCCTCCTCTCTTCCAATAAAAAGGTACTGAGGACAGCTTAATTCAACTAAAATGAACGTTTGCTGTTTGAGCCGTCCTGTCAAAATCCTTCAGTCCAATTATGCAACTTCATGATGTTGTTACGACTTAGAAAACAGCATGCGTGCATGCATGAATGCCGTGCATTCATGGGCTGGATTTGTCTGCTGTATTTGATTATTTGTGTAATCTTTAAAGGAAGCTTTTAGGATGCACTCCTTCCAATGCAGCTCTACTAACAGCCGTTAAACCTTAAAAACCATTTATTTAAAACAAACATGTTCCATAATTTTCTTACTGAAAACACCAAAATCAACAACGTGGTTGCACTCAAACCCATTTGTTCATACGGATGTTGCTTTGAATAAAGGCTAACTAATGTCCTGCGACAGCCGGGCGCTGCAGTTTTTAGTGAACACAACTTAAACACGAGCAAACAGCGGGCTATTTTTAGTATCACACGAACACATCTGGTGTTTCGCTGAGTATTTCTGGCAACAGGACAGTGACTGCGTGAAAGACTAAAAATAAACTACAGTGCCCATGTTGAAAGTAATGAAGGGATATGCCACAGACTGCTATGGTGCGCCTAGTGATGTGTTTTTAATAGAACTGGCAACAATGAAGGTCTGTATCTCAATATAAAACAGGACGCATACATAAGTTCACTGTGCCCATCAGCCAACGTCCACATAATGTCATGACGGAGGGGAAATCACCTCAAATAGCCTCTGCCAAGTGCCCACAATCTTATTTCCTGTTTGGAGTGACGCTACTTTTGAATACTGCTGGCTGATGCAATCAAATACCATTGACTTTACTCATACCATTACGTCCAATTTAGTGCATTTACGTGATTTACAGTATCCTGTTTTTGCTCACGTCTGGGATACGGCGATAACAGGGACAGTAAAAACCTGGTTGTATGTGTCCCTGTGTGTGCGATCATAGCAGGATCCCAGTTTGATCTGTCAACATCTCGGCCGCTTTGTACCGAATCTTCTGAAACCAAGGACGAAGCGTGGTCATTTCAAAGCCCCCTGATTTCTCAAATCCGGGTCCGGTTCCTACCCGGGATTCTGAGACCAAGATATGACATTTGCACAAACTATAACCAAAAACCAGATCATGATCAGGATACTGCAGCACATGTAAACGCACTCTTTGATGTCTGCATGTTACCTGCCACACATGGAGCCCACCCCTGCAGGGTCACATGCAGGGTGGAGTAACACTGATTTGCTCAAGGACACATCAGCCTTACCGGCCACTGATATGCAACTTTATCTTATTTCAACTTCAACTTATTTAAAAAACACAGTCACTTAACAAGACTCGTACATCTTTAAAACCCAGATATGCATCTGATACGTTCAAGTGAGACAACAACAGCCTGTTTAAAAGGACTCTGCACGTGGAGACACGTTAAATCAAGGTGGTGTCGTGAAGAAAAAAACCTGTCGTGCAGTAAAAGGAAGTCAGTGACAGAGCTGTCATTACTAAAAAGGTGTGCCCTGCTAACCTTAATATGAACAGTTAGCCATCTTTCATCTTGAGGTGGCTGCTAGCTTGGATGCAATATTAGTACGCGGTTAGCATTTAATGTGACACCACAATAAAGCCGATTGATTTAAAAACGTGACGCTTAAATATTATATTTTTCCTCATTTTCTTTTTATTTCTTATTCGTATAAAATGTCAATGAGTGAGAGCGGCCATTGAAGCCGGTGTCCAGCCGGCGTGACAGGCGCGTTTGCGCTAGCATGCTACCCCCCCTCTTTTAGCTAGCCGTTAGCTAGCATCGGCTAACATTAGCCGAGTCCCCGCTGCCTGTAACCCACTGAATGTTCACCCACTCCTCAAAATGCGTCTTTAAAACAACCCCCACGGCTGTCAGTCAGCGCTAACGTCACTTACTGCTGTGGTTCCGTGTGTCTTGTCGGTGTGGGAGCAGGCCGGTGGATGAAACGCGTGCTTCTCCGGCAGAGAGTGACAACGGGGAGGAGGAGGAGGAGGAGGAGGAGGGAGGAAGCAAGGAGGCAAGGAAGGAGCAGCGGTGATTGAGTGACCTTAGAGGATGGGGGAGGGGGAGTTATGAATTATTAATGCTGCCTGATGCCCCAGGTTACAGCTAATGTCGTGTTGACACTCTGTGATGTGATGAAATCTGATAAAGTGTGCAGCAGTTTAATTAAATTTAATTTAAAGCACCACTTTATGTAATTTCAGCATTTATGCAAGTGTGAGCTTTTATTAAGTTTTGGTCTAAAACTCCTGGTCTTGAATTGTTTTAGTCTCTGGGAATAAAAATTATTATTCCCCCTCTGTTTTGGATTATATTTTATTATTGATCACACCTGCATAATAATCACAAGAGACTTCTTTAAACATAACACATAAAAGCCAGTGAAACTATATTTGATTTGGATTTCAATCATATCTCATGGTCTTCACCAGCAGGAGTTCCCAACTGACTCCTATGGAGCTGGTTCTGCTCCACAAGCTAAGTTTAAGATCCAAACTGGTTACTAAATGGATCTTGTAGTGAGATTTTCTGAGATATATTAAACAGAAATTCAATATATATTAAATGTTTGGTCAATAAAATGAATAAAAAGACATCTTGTAATAGCTTTTTCAGGCTGACCAACAGTCTAAAGCCTTAAAATATATAATTTATACTTGTATAAAATAGAGACAAGCAAAAAATCCAAACACTTGAGAAGCAACAACTCCCAAATGTTTGGCTTTTTGCTTGAAAAATGACTTAATTCGGTTAAAATGACTGCACATCCTTCACACGCGTCTGCAGTTTAATGCTGTCATTTAGTGTAAATTCACTCCTGACTGGTTCCACTGTATTTTTACAGTTAATCTGCTTTTCCACCTGATTTGCGCATCTTCATGTTGCCTCTACTCATTTACAATTTGAGCTTCCAAGTGAAGTTACTGCTCGATGTCAGGACCTCAAATAAACTCAAGATGACAAATCAAAGCGCTGCACAACAGGAGCCGGTTCACATGACGCTTTATGAAAACTCATTCTACACACCGTGTGGATCATGAGTTGTGTCGTACACAAAGCCAGCGACTACACCTGACACAGAAACTATCAGCAGCTGCACGACCACGATCGCTCTTCCCGCTCTGAACTGATCCCAGGTTTAACTTTTACGCTCCATTTGGCCAAAATATTAAATAATATAATTTAATACGATTAAATACATTCACACAATTCACTTCCAGTCTGTGCTCCACGTTACATGCACATAATAACCAAATCACGGCTGGTAAGGCAAATTTGTATTCTGTACATGATGCTGTCTGGACTGACTGATGCTACAGAGTACAGACTGGTTGAGGTGTCCGTCTCCAGGTTACTCTGTGGCATCAGTGTTTCCTTCTGTATTCAAGCTTGCAGGCTAACGCGGCCTTCAGTGAAAGTGACCGAAACAGAGGTGCTGTGCATCTTCATGTGATTACCGTGTGATTTCTTGTGATAAATCAGGAACAACCGGAGTATTTGATGTGCATGTAAAAGCAGCCACTCTCTCGAATCGATCACAGGGTCAGCGTCAAATAATTTACTGGTCAGCGTCAGGATTAAACCACTGTTTCCTCTTCGCTCGCGACAAATCCCTCTGGTTAAAGACATGAAAAGGAAGAAGTTATGAACTGCACTTGTTCGATGGAAAATAAAAGGAGAAACTGAAATTAAAAAAAAGGAGAAAAAGTCCTTTTTTGTCTTTGCTCCGCAGTGATTGGTTGAGCCAAAAAGTCAGTTTGTTGTTCGGCTTGAATAAGGTCCACTGAGGTTACTAAGAAGGCAAATGGGCGTCATTTCCTGGATCCTGCTGCTGACTTTCGGCCGAGCTCCCTGGCTCTCTCGGTGGCAGACTCCACGGCGCTCATGGTCGACGCCCTCACGCCGCCCTGTTCCAGGGTGTGCAGCCCGTAGATGGTCGTCCCACCCGGGGTGCAGACCTCAGAGCGGAGCTGAGCTGGATGCTTCCCAGACTCGCGTAACAACCTCCCGGCACCCTGCAGCAGACGGAATAGACACTAAATTAATGATGGTGGGTTCAAACATTGTGCTGGCGTACGGAAAACGTTTCAGCATTACTGAAATTGCTGATGTTGCATGAAACGGTGAAACAGAAGCGCGCGCACACACACACACACACACACACACACAGTAAAACTGACCAGAACAGTCTGAGACGCGATGCTGTGTGCCAGAGCGCTTGGCATTCCCATTTTAACGGCTCCTTCTGCTAACGCTTCGGCAAACAGATACACCTGCACAGAGGGGGCACGTGCATCACAATCAGAAGGTGCACGAGGTCCACACGGTGAGTTAGCGACTTTATATTCCTGCAAAACAAACTGTTTCAGCAGAATCATATCATAATTTCAAACATTTCACTGTGATGTCCTTCACACAGAGACTTTGTTTGCTGGGGCAAACTGAATATAGATTTGTTTAGATTTGATGTGGACCAATATCCACTGCAGACTTCTCGCGTCTAATTGACTATTAAGTTATATAATTTACATATTCTGGCTTCTTTCTGACATTGTTTTGGATTTTGTCTTTAGCTGAGCCGTACAATCCTCGGACACTCACAAAGGCGACACCGCTCCCACTCAGCCCTGTGTGGATGTCAATCCAGGTCTCAGGTCCCTCCTCCACCAAACCACAGCGATGCAGCAAGGAGCGAAGCAGAGCTCCATCTTCCTGCTTTGCGTGAGATCCCCGTGCAAACAGGAGAGCCCCTTCCTGAACTAAACATGGGAGATTTGGCATCAGCCGGATGGCAACGGAATTCTCCGGCAGGAGCTTGGGATGGAAAGAGGGAAACAGATCGACGTTATTCATGTTCAGACTGGGTTTAAAGAGCACTGCACATGTGTCGGACGCTCACCTCTTCCACCGTCGACAGGGTCACTCCAGCTGCGACGGACACAATAATGTGTCGGTCGGTGACGTGCTGCGAGATCTCGTTGAGGACGAGCGGAACCAGGTGAGGTTTGACTGCTACAAAAACCACATCTGACCCGCAGACCACCTCTACGTTGGAGTGAGTCACGGGGATCCCGAGCTCCTGAAAGGCAACGAGGAGGGATGTGACTGACCCGAGTGTTCACCTGCGTGTGGAGACGCTCACACAGAAATCAATCCACGCCCACAGGTGAAGAACAAACAGCGCAGAGTGTTTTATACAGCGTATACAGCCTACAGAGAGGCAGCTGTCAGGCTGCACAGACTGTCCTTACATTGACTTTAATTCATGCCCTGCAGCATAAATTAACGTGCAGTTGATGTCTAACACTTGTTCACATCATGTTAGCATCAAGTCATCATTACAGCAGGCCTCACCAGCAGGCTGGTAAGTCTGTTTACCATACAGACAGTACACAGTTAGGATCTGAGCAGCATCTGGGTTTAACCTGAAATGATTAGCTGATTAATGATTGGCTGAAAATGAATTGGAAATGACTCTGATCTAATCTTAATCAACACTTTCAGCAAAAACACTGAACATTCTCTGATTCTGTCGTCACGTCCGCGAGGATTTGCTGCAGTGACTCTGTTTTATATCTCGGATTACAGACTGCTGGTGAGATAAAACCAGCAATTTGAATATGTGCCTTTCAGCTGCAGGAAACAGGGATGGACTCTGATGACTGTGAGCTGAATATCTAGTTTGAATAAAACAACCTCACCTTTGAAATAATAAATCATAAAAATACTCAGCAGATCAAACGGTGAAGAATCAGTTGCAGCTTTCATTTGTTTTCTGGACTAAAACACATATTTTGGTTTTGCCAACTAGACACAATGCTGCATTAACTTAACATAAAATCCTAAAGATTTAATAACTTATTTTTACCCTAAAACTCCTAAATCACGTGCACACATTTCTAAAAACACTTGCAGGACTTCACAGGCACAGAATGGATCAGTTTACAGATAAACCAGCACCAACCAGGAGGAACCTGATCTTACAAACGGTAACAACGTCCTGCAACCCGAGCTGTCCCTCTGAGGACTGACGCGGCAGTGAAGACAAATGAGAGTACCTGAAAGCGTCCCAGGTTCCTGGAAGACGGAGCGCTCACTTTGATGTTCACAGGAAGAACGTTTCCTTTGGTGGAGACACAAGAGACAGTTAACGCCTCTTCACTTAAAACCTCGCTGCTCTGTTTCGGCAACTGTCTCCCGACTCACCGGACAAGATGCCCTTTACGATGCCGAAGGCCATGTTCCCCGCGCCGATAAAACCAATCTTCAGCTGCGAGTCCATCTCAGGGTCCATTTTGATCTGAAAGGACACGAGGAAACAGATCTGAGCGGAAAACATTTAACGAAAGCGATCACATCATGAACCTTTCCCTCAGTAACGCCAGTATCACACATCTACAGAACAATTCTCAGGATAATCCTGCATGATTGTTGAAGCCGCATCGACACGACACCTAATTTATTAGAAAGTTACTGAGCGTTAAGCATCATTAGCAGCAGTCGATTAGTCGTTTTTCAAGCAAAATTCACTGCTTCCTCCTTCTGAAATGTCTTTTTATGCTTTTTTAAAATCGGATACGACAGAAAACCAAAGATCTTTGGATTTCGGACTGAATAACAGAAATCTGTTTTTAATTTGTACTATTTTCTGACATTTTACAGACAAAACTATTCTATCTGCAGTAAGGACAAATAGTTATCAGTTGTGCAAACAGCTTTTAAACTGAAGCAAATTAAAACAGCATCTGGATGGGTTGGGTTTTGTGTAATTCATTAAAGCACAATACACACAGAGTATGTGCCACTGATGTCCTGAGAAACATCTCCAGACTGTCTGTAGCACAGGAGACACGTGCCTGCAGTTTACAGAGACATGCTAACAGAACACATCACAACACTTCACTACGTGTTGTGATTCAGCATTGCAGCTCTGTAGCATCTCTAGTAAAACAGCAGGGGACAGTTGGTGGCAATGCATCAACACCATACAGCAACAGAGAGATGCATTGTGACTGCTGGCTGTGTCTACATGCACACAGGAAACCTGATTACCGTGAGAAACCAGGTTAAGGCAAGAAATCAGATAACTTGCTGAATCCTGGCTGACAGTCGGTCGCTAATCAGATTTCTCCCCCTTCCCCGCCAAAGTGTGGTTCCCCCATCCCCGGTCTTTTTGTCATGTGACCACGGCCTTAACCCAGTTTAAGGGTTAAGAGTTTTAGGGGGGCACAAGGAAGCTGGTTCCTGCAGCAGAGAGACCAGCAAGTCTGCAGAGAAACCAGATTCCTCCCTACGCCCCACAACCTGATGATGTCTCACAGAGCACGCTGCTAAAAGCTGCGAGTAATCAGATCTACCGTGCACAGGGAGAACGCATTAATCTTGTTTTTCTGTTTTATATGAGAGCAGATCGAATATCTTCAGGGGTCTGACTTGTTGGTTGGCAAAGCGAGTATCTTGAAGATGCTACTTTAAGCTTTGAGAACTCCAGAGGGACATTTTGACCCTTTTCCCCACGTTCTATGCAAAGAAAGTGATCAACCAACAAAATGAAAACAGCAACGAACCGACGGATACGACGCGGATTCATTTCCACACCCCGTCTTGAGAACAGCTACCTGCAAGTTTATTAGCGCCGAGGTTAAACTAATGCCACTGAATACAGCTGCTCCTGAATGAACCATGCCTTCATGAACGGTGTGAGAGCCACTTTTTGCAGAAACAGCAACAGTTTAGGATCATTTCAGAGGCTGTAGCCTATAATGCTGCTGAACTCTTTCAATTCTTTTAAAGATTTTATTCCAATATTATCAATACATATGGTTTTCTTTGGTGGAGCCAATGCACTTTGTACAAGAACAGTGTGTATTGCGAATTTATGAGTTTGTCAACACACAAACTAAACTGTTTTCTTGTGCACATGAAATATAGTGTGTTATAATAGCGTTTCTAATATTAATCTAGATTCTGTGATGTAGACTGAGTGGACAGATTAGCAATATAAGGTGATGTATCACCACACACTCCTGTAAAACACTATAACCGTCCTGAAGGTGGGGTTTATCGCAGGGCTGTTCTATCAGCCTGCATTACGTTTAGTGATGTGTGTCAAAACAACCCGGGGACATGTTCACAATAAGCACACAGCTGGGTGATGAATGCATGCATCTGGACATCAACACATGAAGGGAATGAAATCATGACCCAAGGACACATCGCACCCACGGTGTCACCCCTACAATTAAATCCAGGTTCTGAGTGGAACTGTCCGTGCAGGGCTGCGGCCAGTGCAGCATTGACGCGTCTCCGTCCGAGTCCTCTGTCACCTCATCGGTCCTGTCAGAGTTGACCCCAGCTCCGACCAGGGGGTGTCTGGACTCCATGATAGCTACCATCGTCTTCTCGTACCGCCACCAGCCCTGTATCTTGGTCGGCGCCGGGGAGTCGGGCTCCCTCTTGCACTTGTAATACGCACTTTTGAGAAGTTTCCAGCGAAACTTTAACTGGTCCACAGATCTGTGATAACCGGCCGCCGTCATCCTCCTGTGCGCCACCTTAAACAGCTTGTTATTCCTCACTTTCCTACCGTCCAAGCATTTCTTCATGTCCAGCTCCTTCAGGATTTCCAGAAACAACTCCGTCTCCTTCACGTCCCAGTTCTGCTTCTTGATGCCCGAGTCGTCCATTGTTGTGGCAACGTTAGCCTCGTTAGCTCGACGGCTAGCAAGCGTTAGCCCAACGGTCGAATGTTCATGCGGCTAGGATGCTAATTAGATGCTAGCATGTCTAGTGTGCCGGGGGCAGAGCTGTGCTGCTGCTAGCTTAACTTTAAGCCAATTAAATGTCAAAATCCCGTTTTTATAAAACCACGTTAGCAGAAAACTAGCCCTGCTGCTGCACCTAGCTAGGGATAGCTAGAAAATAATCCCGGACAGATTAGATTAGAAATACAATGCACGTGTTTCTTGTTGACTGGACAACCATAAAATAACACGGAGTGACATAAACACGCTGTCAAACGGTGCTGCGAATAACACCGGCTAACGTCGGTGGGAGGACGTTTATTCACCTGCTCTTTTTCAGATTTGCTGACGTCCAACGTTTTGAAAAAGCTCTGAGTGTAGTTTAGTTTCATCTAAAAGTCGGATACACCCGGAGCATCCGCAAACCAGCCAGCTGGTTTCCCGTGAACTATCGGTGGGTTCGTTTTGTACACGTTTATCCCCTCGCCGGGTGGGCGGCGCCTTCAGCACCTTCGGACACTCACATTCCAAACGTGATCCCGCGCCTATCACCTTTCCGTTTGAGCCGTGATTTAAATCAAACACACCCACGTGTGGGTCCGCTGAAAAATGCGAGTAATCCCATTGGCTGCGTCCTCGACGTATAGGGCGGAGAGGAGGTGGACGCAGAATTTAGCTGTCATTCCGATCAGCTGTGCGTGGGACCCCGCACCGAGGACTCTTCCTGCAAGTGTTAAGCAACAGGTACAAGATTTTAAAATATGTCAATCCCGGTGTGCATTATATGAAAGTCTGATCCAGTTTAGTTTCTTTACTTGCATATACTGCTGCAGAATTAGTGTTTTGCGTGTGTATTTTTAGTTTTAACGGCCTTGTTTCTCATTCTCTGTCGCGCAGTTTAGAAGGATTGGGTGATGCTCATGTGCATTTTGCTCCAGGGTGCATAAAACAGCAAAGGAAACTAGATCTAAAAGAGTCTTATTGTAGATTGTAACATGTCTGTTTCTCTTTAAACCTTACTTTCTTGCATCTAGTACATTTTTTAAAAAAAGGTAAAACTCAGTATTAGAACAGTGCGTAACTGATGCTGTATGGCTTCACAGTTGGTCCTGTGTTGGGGCGACTGTGCAGCAGAGCAGACATGCCTGGGCAAGCCTCGGTGTGTTCTTCATTCAAACATATGAATGAATGCACGTTTATTAATATTGTTATTGTATCGTGCATACGCTTATCTGCATCCCGCATGGGCTGACAATGCACCATCAATTCATATAGGTGAAATCCAGAAATGCTGCATGTACGTTTTAATCAATTAAACACATATGCTCTGTTGGTGTCGCCATCTAGCGACAGCCCGGATATTACAGCTTCTCCTGCAAACTAAAGGTGAATTGTAGAAGTGGATGGAAGGTTTATTTAGAGAGTGACCTGCAACACATGTGGAAGATCACACCGCCACACATCCAGCAAATCAGAGCCAAGGAGGGAATACTTCTAATAGATCTGATGTTCTGTTTCAGACATGGGCCCCCTCCCGATCCACCGCCTGCATTTCCTGCTGATCTGCACGCTGGCCTGTCAGTGTCCCGCAGTCAGCGGCCTGTTCGAGTGGCTGAGGCAGCCCCGGGCACCCCCTGCAGCAGCACCAGCGCCTCCAACAGCCGCGGCAGCCGAAGTCCCAGCACTTCTCGCAAAGGATGCTCGGTTTGAGATGGCTACTGCAGATGAGAGGTTTTTGGCTGAGGCAAAGCACGTGGAGATCAGCCCGTTGGACAGCTGTCATTACAGGGTAAACCTAGGCCTCTGGGTGGTAAAATAAAGAGTCAGCAGGGTCAAATCAAGATGTATTTGTTAATATTCGTTTATCTGCAAGGCTGCTATAAACAGTTGCATCCTTTTCAATCAGTTAGCCAGTAAAAGAAACATTGCAGATATATGGTAATGATTTAAAAAGCGAGAAAAGCAGATTTCAAACGATCGAAGCAGCTTGTGTTTGGGATTTTTGTCTTTGCCCAAAGCCCGCACAGCAGCTTTTGTTAACTCTTGGCCTGCTGGTTTGTCTTGCACATCTGAATAAGGCACTGTGCTCTGTAGGTGGTTGCACGGCTGAAGGCGAGCTGTGAAAGCCTCTCCGAGGAGCAGCTCGCAAAGCTTGGAGTCATTCTGTTCAACTGCCAGGCCGAGAGTGAGGGGCGCCAGACCTATCCGTGCACAGAGGAAATGGTAAAATACAAAGTGTTATTTCATCGGATTTGTGCAATCGGTCTCTGTGGAGCCAGTTTTTCATTTGATTTTGACGTTTCAGTCTATTAAAGAGTGTACAGCGAACATGGATTCAGACACGTGGAACGCCTACCACATAGTGAGCAACAGGGCGCGCTCCGTCTGCTACGCGACCCGCCAGCAGCTCTTCCGACGCAGAGCTGAGCACACCGTCAACGCTCTCATCTCCACTGCCACAAGCCAACTGGATGCAATGAAGGACCTGAAGGTAGGAGAGGTTGTTGGGTTGTTAATCTTCACATGCACAGTGTGCAGCAGCAGATCAAACCCCGGTTGGTTCCTTTTGCTCCGATCAACAGGAGGGCCAGCTGGAGCTGAAGGAACTGACTGCAGCCTCCCTGGACAAGCTGTTGGACGGACACAGTGCTCTGCAGGCCCAACAGGGGAAACTGCACGAGGGTCAGGAGCAGCTGGAGGGTTCACTGAGGGACAACCTGAAGCGTCTGGGCCAGGAGAAAGCCCTCATCGCCTCTGGACAGGAACTGGTAGCCCAGCTCATTCAGGGCATCACAAAGAGAATCGGTGAGAGTGTTGCAGTTGTTGTCATGCACCCACTGGCTTTGACAAGCTAGTCCACCCTGACCTGCAGGATGCATAAAATGCTTATTTAAGGAATCGGCACCTTTTGATTGGACGTGCCGTCTTTTTTTATTTACGGTGCACGTGGATGCACAGCTCTGCAGCAAATAAACACACTTCCAGCACATTCGACAAGACTCTGACAGTTTTAGATAATAAATTCAATAATAGGGTTTACAAATCAAAATGAGATTTGCACCCAAAGATATATACAAAATACATTACTACAGTAACGTTAGAAGAAAAGTAGTGTAGTGTATAGTAATTAATCTAGCATGTAGGGTTGTAACAGCTAGTGTGAATTAATTATAATTATTGGATAGATGTATAACCATTCGTCCTTTTTTAGAGAATGTGAGCGAGCATCTGCAGATCCAAGATTCGGAGGTGCAGGACGGACACAAAGCGATAGTGAAAGACCTGGCTGATGTCAGACACCAAGCTGAGGACATCTACCAAAAAATAGGTAATCGAAACGTGGAATTACAACAGATTCACCGCGCAGATTTAAAAGTTGTTCTTCAAGTCGGTTTTTTGTTGTCTTCAGACAGCAGCATGTCTGAGTTTCTGCAGTATCAGGACCAGACCTCGCAGTACTACACCGACCTGATGAACAAGCTGGAGCGCATGAACAGCACCCTGGGCTTCATGCTGCACTACCTTGATAACATGCAGAGCCGCATTGAGGAAAGGCTTCACATGATCCAGGGCTACCTTGGCTGGGCAGGTGAGACCGCAGACCCACAGTGCAGTTCTCTGTTTCTGCTGTAAAATGATAAAACAAAACCAGTTTCCCATAATGATCAATGTTTAATTACAATGAATGAATTAAAATCCAGATTTTTATTTGATACAGAGCTGACACAAATGAACCAACAGGAGATTAACCAGCAACCATTTTATCATTTTATCGCTTCAGTTTCTTTTTCATATTATAATAATAATAATAATAATGAACTAAACCAAATGTGTCCAAATTACTCCAGCATTAAAGGCATCTGGACGGACTAGGATTTGTATAATAATTTCTGCCTTAATTAGTATTAATGTTATTTAAAATTTGGCATTTTTCTGTTTGATCACTTCCTGAAATCTGTTTATTGCATTTTCTGTGTCTGACGTGCTTCTTTTTTTTTTTGGTTTTCTCTCTGTACCTGCACCTCTGCTGTATCGTCTAGTCATTCCTGAACATGACACTGTGGTTTTGAAAGGCAAATGGTGCAAAGATATTAGCTCTGCATGCACATAAACAACTCCAAACTGAAACTGAATTGCTAACCTTAAGAATGATTAAATCAGCCAAATATCATCAGTAAATCTACTTAAATTAGGCTGCGATTATGTTTTCTTTGTTAATATAATAGATTGATGTCTTACAGGTCTGAGCCTGACAGCCATGTGGACCTGCATTGCACACGCAGGCTACTTCGTGCTGTGCGCCGTCCTGCTGACATTCCTGCATTGTCCAGGCTTCTCCCGAGCCATGCTGCTGCTCTGCGTGCCTCTAAACGCAGTGGCAGAGGTCAACCAGCAGCCGGCGCTGGATCTCACCGGCCTCACCCTGCTGCTGCTCACTCTCTCCCTGGGTACAAGTCTGAAGCTGCTTTCAAAGTCAAAGTCAAAATACAACATCGCCTTGTGTTTGTCACAGTCTTTTGTTTCTCATACCCACAGGTCACTGGTTTGTTAATCAGCTGTGGGCCGCCTGCTTCCAGATCAGAGGAAACCCGGCCGCCCCGCAGCCGCTGGCCCCATGTGACATTGTGCAGCCGCAGAAGCAGCCGGTTTCATCCCGCTATCCACCGTCATCTACACCGCAGAGGTGGGTCTGCAGAGAACTAACTGTCCGTACTGCATCAGGACTGCACCTAATGACTGTTTTTACCGATTAAACCTGAAAAGGCCTTTCTCTACGTATCAGCTTCCTAAGAAATACTAAAAACCTGGAGGATCTGATGCAGGGTTTCGTTCTGTTTCTCCTCAGAGATGAAAAGGACGACTTCACGGAGCAAGACGTCCTGCTGAATCAGCACAGCTTTGTATCAGGTCTGAAACGCCTCAACAGTTAATTACTTTGCAGTGATACTTCACCAGATTCACTGATTCAAGATCTGCTCCCGTTATGTCTTTTTGCACAGGTGCCTTGGGTTTATCGGCGGTGTCCTCACCTCACAGGAAGTCGATGCCAGAGCCCAGGTTCACGCCAGATATCGTCACACCCAGTCACTCCACCCCCAGGCTCGTGCAACAACCTGTTCAGTCAGCGGTGAATAGATGTCATATGGACAAAATGCACATTTTCATTTATGAATTATTCACGCGTGCTGACACTCACCCTGCGGTTTCATTATTAAGGCTCTGGTTGACGACATCCGACCAAGGAACCTTGGAGGTGTGTTTGATGCCGTGAACGAGTCACGCGATTTAGGGACCGACTCACGCAGTGCGAGTCCCACGCCGTCACATGCCAGTAACATGTCAGTGTTTAAGACTTTCTGACTACATCCAAGTGTTTTAAACATGACTTTGGATATAATTAATGGCTTAAGTTTTCCTCTCTAGTCATTAACTGTTCTTTCCTCTCTCTGTTTCTGTGTTGCAGCTCTCTGTCAGGCCGTCAGCTGTGCAACGGCATCACAAAAACGGGGAAGGCGTGTAAGAAGAGGGCCACGCCAGGACAGGAGTTCTGCAGAGTCCATGAAGGGGGCCTCACCTCCTACGTTTACTCCTGAAAGTGCTCTAATTTCACCCCCTCCTCCCGCCTTTGCTTGATTTTCTTTAGTGGAGGGTCTTCTCCACAAAAAACTGTAATCAACTGTTGTTTTATTGTTGTTTTAAGTTCAAGCCTTTTTTAAAAATTTACTTTTATGTTTATCGCCTTGTTTTTAACTGTTTACATTTAAGTTAATAAATTATTTCTCTATCTGTGAGACTACATGTGTTCGAACTGAGCGGCAGCAGTGTCAAAACCTGAATCCAATCATAAAGTTTAATTTCCTGTGAAACATAACAAAAGAATTTCAGTCTTTCACCTTAAAGATTCAAGCAAGACAATTAAGAAATATTAAAGATATAAAACATTTATTTTGCTCAGTGGCAATATCCAGAGTAAAAAACAAACCAAGCCACCAGTTAAACAACATGTACCATAACCCCATTTTTGTTCATCAGATAAAGTGAATCCAGCCCAGGTCATTGTAACCGAAGAATGAAGAATGAAGACAATTCAGTCTTACAACTAAAGTTTACACACCAGATAAACGCTGGGATTCTTACTCTGTGCCAGCACCTAGATTCAGAGATTACAGCCATGAAGTAACAATTCAAATGATTTAGATAGTGGACACAATGCCTACAGTTACATCAGATTGTTTATTACACCTTGAGAGGAATAAACCCAGCAACATTTATAGTATACTACGATGAGGTGAGGTGAGATGAGGTGAAACTTCGTCCGGTAACGTCCTGGTTTTCTTGCAGCCCTCTCAAACTTCTCACCTTCTTCCAAAAGAACGAGTTGTTTGTGGATCAACAGACTTTGGACCAACGTGCTTCACTTGCGGGCTAAGTCATAATTGGCAACAAACCACTCGCAGGTTTCCTTTAGAGCTGCAATCGAGAGTGAAAAGAATCAGAGAAAGGCCAGACATTGTTTATACATTAACACGTAGTAGCACATGCAAACACGCTGGTCCCACCTTGTTTGAAGGGTGTGAAGGTGAAGTCCGGCAGGTATTTCCGCAGCTTTGCATTGCTGGCTGTCTTTTTGAACTGGCCGTCTGCTTTACTCACGTCAAACTACAGGTCAGCGGTAAAGGAAACTGTGTGGACTTTTACAGGTGATTAGAAATGTTTTCTCTCCAACACTCAAGATCATCCCACAAAATAAACACACTACAGCATTTGCTTGCCTGCAGTTTCATCCACAAAACAGGTTTATCTAGTTGTTCAAATAACACTGGGGAGCGAAACCTGCAGTCACTTGAATCTGGAACATGAACAATTATAAAGTTTTCAGGTTTCACACCCATTCATTGAATTTAGCCTGGTTAAAAGGATACCACCACTTGTCCTTTAAAGTCCAGGGATTCCACAACTGCTTCTGCTGCTTCTCTGATGGACACTTCGTCTTCCTCTCCCACTGGAAGCAGTGAACACGATACATGTGTTAATATAAATTTAATTCAGCCTTGGATATCAGTATGCTGCATATGAGGACTCACCAGAGAGAATGATTGGATCGACCTCTTGATAATCTCTCAACACCCAGAGGAAGAGACGAGCCAGGTCCAAAGAGTAAATGAACTGTCTCCTGGGAGTTCCAGAGCCCCAGACCACCAGGGGCTTGTCCTCCTCTGATCACACACACACACATGAATACATAATTCAGGTGTTATATTAGAGGCAAACATTGGATTCGTGCATCTCTGCAACTTCTCATAAACAACGGTTCAATAAGGCATTTCTACCATTTACAATAACACTTTACAACAGCTCACCACTGTGTGACAGATGAGGCACTCTTTGTCTGTTCTTCTTACACTTATTCTACGCACAATGAGACTTACTTTGAGCAATGTAAGCTTTGTGTATGAGGCCTGGTAGTACGTGTCCGTCCTCAATGCTGAAGTTGTCATGGGGTCCAAACACGTTTGTGGGAATCACAGCTGTATACAAACGCCCATGCTGCTGAAAATACGCCCTGTGAAACATGCACGCAGTTTTATAGACGGCTCTTATTCCATAGCATGGCGTTACTAAACCCACAACAACCAACAACTGTGTTCCTACCTGTTGTAAACGTCAATCATTCTCTTTGCATAGGCATAGCCAAAGTTTGACTCATGAGGTGGACCGTTGTGGATCTGGTGCATAAAGTTAAACATTAGTTACCATTTAAAAGTCAACGGATACACACACACACACACACGCGCGCACACGCACGCACACACGCACGCACGCAGGGGCCTTTTACCATGGTTTCATCAATAGGGTAGGTGGTCTCATCAGGAAAGATGCACGTGGATAGGCAGGAAACAACCTTCAGCACGTCAACTTCATGTGCTGCCTGCAGCACGTTATCGTTGATGTAGATATTGTTTCTCTGAAAGGATATAGACACATTGCTTGAAACAAACACAAATATTAAAGTAAATGTTAGAGAACAACAGAAACAAAAACACTTTAGAAGCCAACATAGTCAACAAGTGTCCAACAGGCTTTTAAAGCATCTGTGCTGGTGTATTTGTAGTGAGAACAAAGTGCAACGTCCTCCTACCCAAAAGTCCAGGTTGTACTTCATGTTTTTGAAAAGCCCCCCAACCATTGCAGCCAGGTGAATGACGTGGGTTGGCCGATGTTTTTCAAACACCGCCCGTGTCTCCTCCATGTTCCTGACAAGAGAACACAATAACACTACGTAAGGAAAGTGTAGGGACAGTGTCTGAATTGCCTTTATTTTAGTAAAATACATGCAAACATTTGTTTGCATATTAGCAGTAGCTAGCAGGAGTGTGTGCTCACATGAGGTTGGCATCTTTGGAGGAGAGGAATATCCAGTCTTCTCCCTCCTTAGCTCCTCCCTCCTCTTTGACCAGATGCTGGATGGCTCTGCCCACCAGACCAGAACCACCTGTCACCAACACCCTAAATGGGCCGGTGTGATCACCCTGACAGCTCATCTAGAAAAAGAAAGAACAGGAACGTGGGAAGCATGGGAGCTGAGGTGGCTGCAGCACTCCCTAAAACCATGCATTTACAACTGACTGTTTAAACTGCTACAATGCCCCTCTCTTACTGGCATATAGGCAACTTAGATGTGTATATATATATATATATATATTTATATTTATGTACACAAGTGTAGATGTGACACAAAAACATTTGTCTTGTCTTTATCTTTAAGACTCCTCTTCCACAATTTAAGTGTATGTACTAGATTACGGTCTCTGTCTTATATAAACAGGTCCAAACACGGTTGATTCGTATCCCTAGTTCCAGATTATATGCACTCATATGATATATGAAACGACTGTATCCTCACTGTCCTGGATTTCCATAGTAAGTTAGTATGATGCCATATCACATTTCCCAGCTGCCTCCAGGATGTGTACTTTTGCATGATCGAGTTCCGTATTAATATTGTGTAACTTCGTTGACACGTAAAAAGGTTTCAAAGTTTTGTGTAAACTGGTCCCGGTAACCTAACTGATATAAATGATCCTGGCTATTCAAATTAATACCACAAATGTCCGCACAGCATTTAGTATCACAAGGCATTAAAAAGACTTACCTTGATTCTGCAACCACAACTGTGACTGACGTCCGGTGTCCCTGATTTAAACACAGCAACTTAATGATCGCAGTCCAAACAGTGGTGAAGTTTGATTTCGTCATACAAAGAGGCTATTAAGGACATCTCACTAACAATGACAGGTGGGCGTGACGCAGGGCTCAGGTAAATGCCACGTCATTCAGAGGTTTATTTCAGTGAATATATATATATAAATATATGTGGATATATTAGTTTAAATGCTCAAGAGATTTTGTTACTAAATTTAACAAACACACAGCAGTCGTTGTAAAGAACATGGGACAGAAAAGTAAATATATCAAGCCAAACTCTAACAATATTCAACTAAACCAAACGTAATCTATTGCAGAGCCCTCCTATATACACAGACTCTGTGGCATCACGCTTTCAGAAGCTAACATAGTTAGCCTTACCTCTATTTCGGTTAACGTAACGTATAAGAACGGTATCCAAGGTAGCACTTGTTCGTTGTCAAGGCTACTCGCTTACTCGAGACCTGTGCTGTGCGCGTGCAAAGCCAGCCACAGAAGCTAATGTTATTAGCCAAAGTTGCCGTAAGCTAGCAGGTAACCGCCGTCACATTCATTCCTTTCAGCTGGTGTTAAATATATTTGCGTAACAGAATGAAACACCGCTGAATGTGGAAACTATGTCGCAAATATTACATATACCCATATAAAGCTGCTATGTTTCCGTTTACCGCGAGTGCCGCGCCGGTGCAGTGAAACAACTTCGCGTTAAAGATATGATTGAGTGGTAGTTTCTCACCCGTTAGCTTGTAGACTGCACAGACAGGAAGAGAGGAGCCGGTGTTAAGGGAATGTAAATCTCAGCTTCCGGTTACGACCTTCAAAATAAAGTTTTATCGACAAACAAATGGGTATTTTAAATTTGTCAAATAGACACCCTGGACTGTTTTGCTCATAAGAAAAACTCAAATAGGTGAATCCAAACTTCCATTGAGTAATTTTTTGTCTCACAATATTTTGAGACTATTACTAACTTTTATTGTTAGATCTATAACAACATTGGCGTGAATTGAGTTTTTTATGCAGCCAATCTGTAAAACCACCTCTGTTGGAGGAATATTTATAATATTACTGTATGCATTGTATATTGTGTCAAATAAGTGTCTCAGAAACAGATTATTGTTAGTTGTTCTAGTCCATGAGTGGATAGAAAGGGAGTGTTTCCACATTTCACCTAACCTCAGCGGTGCTCACAGGGGTCACCTGGGGCCTTGACCTCTTACCCTAATCACCTTGACCTCTTACGCTAATAACAACTTAGTGCTCACCTGGTTGATATAAATTTTGGAATGTTTTGAAATGTGTCTGAGATTTGGTTTGGTTCCATCCCTATCCATCTGCAGTGAAAGGATTTTTTTTTAGAAATGTCTTCTGCTTCGAAAATGACATGACAAACGATTGTCAACTAGCTGTCAATCAAGCATTTGCGCTGTGCTGCTGTCAGTCACTGGAGCGGGGCGGGGGGTCAGGCTGACCAGGTGCCAGGCAGTTAGCGGGCTAGCCTAGCAACAGTGACAGCAGCAGAGTTCAGTCAAACAGCCCTTAACTGATGGCGGGATCATTAAAGAGGCTGTGAATCATTATTCATACAAACTTAAAACAGAGAGTCTGTCTCAGTCTGTCCAGCTTGGTGCGAACACTGTGCCGCGGAGGGCGTGTGCGCTGTCTGCGGATGGGGTCAGACAGCTGGAGTCGGACCTGAACGGGCGCTTCTGGTTTTCACTCCAGTGTGTGTGATGAGTCTGGTGTATGTTATTTGGTTTTTTTGATACAGTATTCTATTTCATAATTTTTGAAATAGAACATAGAAGTAGAATACAACATGCACATGCTTATGAATTGAAGTTATTATACAATATGTGTTCTGTATTAACATTTTTGAACGTGTTATATGCAAAACAAGTATATTCACTTGTTCTATATGGAAATTAGCGAACCCCTGCCCTAGATAATCCACAGTCTACTGAAGAAACAGTCAGATGAACTTTGGTTATAGTCTTTTCAATAGTTTAATTGTTATACAGCCTGTTGCTTTGTTGTCACTGTTGTGGTAATTTCTCATCCTCTGGTGAAGAATGAAACAGAGACTTCTGCCGGCCGACAAGGTTTTTATTTTCTTTGCAAAGAAAAGGTCAATCAACACGCGAGCGGTGAGAGTGAAGAAAGACCCCGAGCATGGGGAGACCTGAACATTTATACCTTGAGGAACACCCCCCTAAAATGTGTTTCACACCCTTCCATCTGCTGCCGGTGTTGGCACTGACTTCCTAGGGTGTGTCTCACACCTGGGGTATCCTGCAGGGTTTTGTGTCCAGATGGGAAGTTTATTAGGAGGTCTAGACATCACGAATTAAAAGACAAAAGGACTTGGTGTCTGGGTGAGAGAGTAGGAAGTGGGGTGTCTCAAGTGGTTGAACACAAAGAAACTGAAATTACAATTACATCACATACAGAGACTGATCAGCTGAGTTAATGTCTGTAACACATTAGTATAACCAAAAACACTCATTCATTAGTTGTTTAAAGAGCTACACCTACGGTCTCAGTGAAAAGGCAGACAAAAAATACAGTTTTTGAATTTGCATCAAAGAAAATGCAGCCTTGTTTGCATATTTCTTTATTTGAATGGTCCAAAGTCTTCCCCTGCTGGTTCTGTCTACACAGGAGACGAGAACCTGCCGAGGAAGAGGATGGACCTGGTCTTATTGTGCCTGATGAAGAAGAGGAAAGGGTGGTCCGCTGTGAAGTGCTCCTCCCTCAACATGCAGAATGATATTATGCCTGCCGTGGCTGCTGCCGCCTCCGTCCCCTCCTCGTTCACCTCCACGAAGGCCTTGTGGGCCACCGTGGACAGGAAGAGTCCCGCTTCGCCGTTCATGCCGGACAAATCGGCCTTCGCAGCGCAGAACACGTCTCTCATGCCCAGTTTGGCCAGAGGCTCGTTCAGCTGGTAGTCTTCCTCCAGCTTGAACTTGGGCAGATGAACGAGGACCTCTGAGTGGACGTCCATGTTTTCCCTGTTGGTCCATTCATCCAGCCTCTCCCGTGTTAGCTCATTCTCCAGCTGGAACAAAGCACATACGCTGGATTGCATCTACTGTTTGGATTTATGTTAAACAGATTGTAAGACTCATCTTTCATACAATAGAGATATTTGCATGTGGTTCCCTTTAGACAAAGCAGAATTCAAATGTTGGAAATATGATAAAACATGTAACCTCAGCGTCATTATCCTGCATGTTAGCAGTTACCTAGATACTACATGTTTTCCAGAAGTATAATAGTTCTGCATTACAGCTGCTATTACAACTGTTGCAAGCCTAGTTTGCCTTAAGATGGAGCTGGTTATAGGCCCATTACAAGCTAATGCTTAACAAGCAGTCGCTCTGCAACTCCAGCTTTAGGCGCTGGAAACTATAAAACTAAAGATAAGTTTTGTGTGTTCACAAAAAAAACTAAACTCTACCCCTTTAAGAAACAAACTAACTTAGTTTTTGTACCATCAGCAGAGGGTCAGAGCCGTCCGTGGACTCCTCAGGCAGCAGGATGAACATGCTCAGCTCCTCGTCCACGTACGGCAGCTCCAGGATCTGCAGACTGAGCTCAGGGATGTAGTTGAAGGGCAGCTTCTTCATCTGGTACATCATCTGGACCGGCTTTCTTTCATTCTGACGCGCAAGAAACACAGAAAATGCCGGTGATCGAGTCACGTCTGTTGGCGTGTGTTCAGCTTCAGTTGCACATCTTGGCTCAGCTAAACCATTTACTCTATCAACTTAGTGCTCACCTGGTTGACCTTGAAAGGCATCTCTTTGGTGTTTGCTTCATTGAAACGGTTCTTCCAGTTTCCCTTGAAGTAGATGGCATTTACCAGAGCTAACCTCGTCATAGTGCTGACAGTTCCTGGCTTCAGAAGATCTTTAATCTTATCTGAAAGGAAATGCACAGTCGAAGCAGCCGCTGAGCACTGATGCACAGAGGACGCTTTCGCACGATGGCTACACAAGTTGATAAGTCTGTGGGTGACTGGGATGATGAAATTCTTACTTTCTGTCTGCTGCTCGACCCAGCTGTTGATGTCCCCTCTGCAAGCCTCTGGAGCCCCGATGAAGTCAACAGCCTTCAGGTCTGCCTGGTAGTACTTCTGCGTGGCTTCGAGGAATTGCTGCAAAGGCCCGAAAACATCACTTCAGTCATACAAGGCCACGGGTTCAAGCAAAGTATCCCCGTCTTCTGTTACAACCGTGCGCTGAAAACTCACCGGGAGGAAGTTGGCAGTGGCTTCTCCATAGAGACGGTTGGCTAGTTTCAGGATGTACGTTGCAGATGGCGAGTTGATATCTGCGTTCAGTGTCTGAAAGTCTGCGTGGACGCCTTCACCAGGGCTGAATGAGAGGGCCTGTGTGAAGGTCGGGAGCAACAGACTTTATTCTGGGACCCAAACATTGTGTTGCAGATA
Source organism: Datnioides undecimradiatus (assembly GCA_008933995.1). Classification (NCBI taxonomy): domain Eukaryota; kingdom Metazoa; phylum Chordata; class Actinopteri; order Lobotiformes; family Datnioididae; genus Datnioides; species Datnioides undecimradiatus. Next base: position 22,863,824 of record WARS01000029.1, read on the forward strand.
GTGAAAATAAACTTTGGTAAAATCCGTTTCTTGGATATTGCAGCATGATATTCAAAAACAACCTGCAAATGAATGTTATTTGTCAGTTTCCAGCTTCTTAAATGTTGCTTTCCTTGGTTGCCGTGCTGCAGATGAGCTATATATGCCAACTCCTTTCTCCATGACTTTTAAATGCAAGTAATTGTTACGTTAAGTTGCGTCTCTGATCTGATCTTTCCGCAGCTTTAAACCGTTATGTTCTGCACAGTATTATTCTCCCACCTTTGTGTCAACTGTTTTGGGGAGGGCTCTGTGCTGCTTGTGGCCCCGTGCACAAAGCCAGGTCAATAAAGAAACAGCTTGCACAGAGCCCTGACCTCAACCCCGTCCAGCACCTTTGTCACAAAACTGGAACGCCGACCGCGAGCCAGGCCCTCATCAGCGCTGGACCTCTCACATGCTGCTGTGGCTGAATAGGACCAAATCCCTGCAGCCAGGTTTCAAAATCAGGTGGAAAGCCTTCCCAGAAGAGCTGGAGACTGTTATAGCAACAGATTGACAGCCATGGACAAAAACAACCACATATGGATGAGAGTGTACACACCTCCTCATCCTTTTGGACATTACGCTTCTTTATGCGTGCTGTATTGAATTCATTTATGATCACCCTGCAGTTAAAGCACTCTGCAGTTAACTCAATGAACACAAAAGTCATGAGGAACTAAGCTCTGAGGGTTTACTGCAGCCTTTCAAACTGGTTTCTGAAGCGGCCAGTTCTTCTGCTTCCAGGTATACAAGGTGCTGCCCTGTTTCAGTGGAAATTCCTGGGATAACACAAGTATCACTGGACTTTGCCCATTTGAAACCACACCTTTCAGGCAATATCTGGATACACACCTGGACCTATAGCTCCACAGCTCAGGCTGTTTTATGGCAGCAGGAGTCATGAGACCATGCAGGTTTCTGCGTAAATGAACATCTGATGTGTCCGATTACGACAGACAGACCGCCTTTCACAATGTACGTTGCTTTTTATGACTGTGCTACAAGTTCAGCAGGGACGTCCGGTATCGGAGGAGGTGCATGAGATAAACAGAGAGACTGTGCTGACCTGCGCCATCTGGTCGGCGGTGTCTCCTTTGGCTCCCAGGTAAACCATAGCCAGGGCTGAGCTGATGCTCAGCGGGGACACAAAGATGTTCCCAGTGGGATTTGCTTGGCTCAGGGTGCGGAACAGGGCCAAGGCAAATTCAGTGTTGGAGCTGCTGATGGCGGCCATGACTGACGATGAACAGGTTTCCTGTAATAAGCAAACGGGCTTTAAATTTGACATGTAGTTTATTTATCTTATATTGCAAAATACATCTCAGGTAGGTTATAACTGTAGAATAATAGTGTTATAGATGTGACTGTCAGCAATCCTAACAATTACATCTGCATATGTAGTTAGCCCCTGTAACATCCAACACACACTAACACTACTTTTTGCGCAGTCTGAGCAAAAGTATTAGCATTTTCCTTTATTATGCATGTAAACGTTAATTAAAAATCAATACTGCATTTTCAGAATCAATATCAAAGAGCAATAATATTGCAAAAGAGTCTGCTCAGCTTCTGCTCACCACTTGTGCACAATCGCACCATATGAAAAGGAAAAACTCCCCTTCAGAGGACAAATTATTGAATAACTCTATTGCATAAAGCTCTTCCCCCACTTTTGCTTATGCATTGATTAACGTGCACCTATAGTGTGGTGCAGAAATATAAGTTTAATCATCTGTTTGCACCCGCAGAACATTGGCACTGCTTTCACCTTGATCCTCAGCCAGGACCCAGTGGCGGCAGATCAGCAGCTTCACTCAGTTTGCACTGGGTGGTGTCTGCAAGGACGGAGCCATTTTTGCATATTTCCAACACTTTGCATATGAATTCAAAACATCTGAACGTATTTATAATGAAAGATTGCTTGAATTTATGTGTTTTCAACAGATGAAGCTGCGTTCACAAACCCGGAAATAAACCCGCACCCGTCGAGCTTTCGGTTGCGCACTTAGAGCTGAAAACACGCACATCACCATGCGTGTCAGAAAAGCTACATGACACAGTGCGTGTGCTCTGCGGGTGGTATTCACGGGCCTTTCGGCAACAGTGTTAGATTTACCTGATGTTCCTCCCACAACGACTGAGTCCCGCACTGCTCGCACACGCCCAACGCGTAAAGGAGTGAAACCAAGGCGTACAGGGAAGTAAACGTCCTTAAAACCCTGCTGGGAAAAAGGAGAAATCGCAAAGGTCGGCGGCAGCGTTTGCGGGTGAACACAGGCACCCACCGCTGCTCATTTATACGGAGCACAAAGTGCAGATGTCACCGCGCGTCCCTCCTGTGGGTGGGACGCGTGATTGGGCAATAAGTCACCTACTGGCAACAAATACTACCCAATATACTGAGGAAGAAAAAAACCAGGCTGCGGCTCAGTTTGCGCACTCCCGCTATAACCTTTAATACCGATAATAATGGATGTTTAATTGTTGTTATCGGATGACTGCACACGGATGGAAGCACGGCCGTAACCACACCCACCTCAGACCACTCTGTCTGGAAACTCTGATATTAAAATCACAAAATATCCCAGTCTTTATGCATTTAACTCTTCATTATATTTTATATTTTCAGACATTATGGAGAGATACTGCTGGTCTTTGCCCCAGAAACAGTCAGATTAGTTTTAAAATGTATTGCATGCATGAGTTTGTCAGGCGACCTGTCCTGGGTGCACCCTGCCTTCCGCCCCACGACTGCTGGGACAGGCCCCAGCACCGCCGTGACTCCGAAAGGGATAAAGCAGTTATAGAAAACGGATGGTTGGATGATGTGTTGTATGTAATCATGCAATATTATTGCATTTGATATCAGGAATGTAACTAAATACATTTACTCAGGTACTTGTCCTCTACTTCCATTTCACATTACTTTACACCACATTTCAGGGAGAGACATTGTGCTTTACTGCTACATTTATTTATTTGACCGCTTACTTTGCACAATCAAAACACAAATTCAGATATTTAATTATAGATTTAGCGATTAAAGTAATTAAAATTAGCTCCAAGGTTCGATCTGCAGCTTTAAATGGACGCGTGCTCATCAGTAATCTGTAATGGTTTTGAATTTGCATTGGTTATGTCCTGACTGCCATAATTACAATCTAATTATATATTATTATGAAACAGGCCTGTCTGCATAGTGAGTACTTTTACTTTTGAGCCTTTAAGTACTGCAAATACTTGTATCTGCTGTTCATCCTACTATTCAAGTTGCAGCAACATGATTAGGCCTTTTGGAGTCAAGAGGAAGCCAAAAAATGAGATTTCCCTCAGGCCTCAGTGGATTTTAGAGTTTGGGAAGATCGAAAACATGGAGCTGGTGCGGAAAGTGAGGTTTACTTTGGGCTCTTCAGGTTTCACAAACAAAATGTGCCTGTGTTGCTATAAATACACCGGCTATCAATCTCCCAGGGTGCTAAGCGAATGTTAATCTGCAGGCATCTAAAGAAAATCTCAAAAGATTGACAAATGCAGCCTAATCAGATCATTAAAAACAGATCCCTCAGAGAACTGAACCAGAGAATCTGTGCAGAAGCCTTTATGCTTTGTTTTCAGTCTTTCCTGGAGTCGCAGGTGTCTCATCTTACCCAATACTCATTCGACCTGCTGTATGGGTGCCTTATTCCCCTGTGACTCAGCGTAGAAATGTGTGTAAAATCAGATTTCACGCAGCAGATAAGCCGCCGGAGCTTTTTGGGCCGCGGCCGAGAAAACAGCACAGGTTGTTCTTTTTAAAACAGGTCGTGTGTGGGAAGGTGTGTCCGTGTGATTTACTGTGGGGAGATTATACCGTGTCTCCACTCGTCACGGAGGCTTACAGCATAGCCTTAGCAACCAGTGACACACGATAAACATGTCTGATTCATGGCGACCTGTGGCCCCCAGATCCCTCTGTTACATAACCACCTTCCTATATAGACAGGCCCATTATAGAACCACTCCTTCATCCCTACATCTAAGTTTTTACTATATGCAAATCTGATACCTGAGAGTTGGTATCAAAGCAAAACTCCTTGTCACATCTCGTATCACCCCTTTTTATCAATTAGCTTACCATCCTGCTCAGTGCGTCTGGGTTAAATAAATCATTTTGCACGACACTCAGGAAACATCTAATCAGAGAATAAGTCGCTCAGAACAAGCCTCAGAACGGAGGATTTAATGCCAGCCTTCGATTCTCGCCGACTCTTGGTGCTGAACGTCTTAAACACGTGGTCGCTCAGAAAGTGCTGAGCAGCGTTTAGCAGCCCTGCTCGTCTGTGCCGTCTAAAAAAAGGAGACACGTTTACTTAAAGAGCATTTCTGGGAGTTGTTTGAAGATAAAAGCTGGTGGCTGGATTTACATGAGGGCACCTCCTGCCCTCCTGCGCGAGGCCTCAAATGCAAACAGAGGGCATGCAATTTAAGTTTCTACAATGCAGTTATTTAATAAAGACACCATCAAAATTTACTTAAATATACAAATTCACTGGTTACGGGAGTGAAACATGGTCAGAAGTATCTGCAGGGAGGTTCTTGACATTCAAGAAAACAGGAAAGCCTTAGTTTGCTGAAGGTGTGCATCCTGAACATGTGTGCAATAGACTTTATTTCCATAAAGAGGGATTGTTCACTGGTGGTGGACCTGTGTCTGTTACAGGATAATCAAGCTACAGTTACAGGATGGAGAAATGTCCACAAAGCCAGGATCTGTAGGCATATGAGGGGAAAAATACATTATTAAAGGAAAACTGGAAGTTTTCATAAATATCTGAGAGAAATTAAATGAAGTTATTGAAATGAAATGTTGGTAATGATCAATAAAGCCAAAAGCTGGGACAGGACAACAGCAAATAAGATTATAAAGTGGAGTACCCCACCTGATCTTCAACATCTCTACACTGTATTTTACTATAATATCTGTATATTTAAAGTCCAATGTTTTTATTTTCTTACATATTAATTTGTTGCTGTATTGTATTCGCTGCCAAAACTGTTACTAATCAGTTATTTATATGTACCGTTTGATATTTTGGAGGAAAACAGTTCAAATCTCAGAAGAATCTCATTGCATTTGGTCAGGACTAGTGTTGTCATGATACGTTTTGGTATCGATACCGGTACCAACATGTATTTTGATACTTTTCGATACTTTTCCAAATAAAAAGAGAACACAAAAAATGTCATTATTGACTTTATTTTAATAGAAAATCTTAGAACTATAACTATGCATCAGTAAATAAAATAAAATACCACAAAGACAGGCTTTTCTAATGCACAGACAACACAATTTTAAAATAAATAAAAAATAAAATAAAATACGATTCAAAACACTAACGTTTTCTTATTGCAATGTCTTTAATGGTATGTTACTATGCTGTAGTCTTTATAACATATTAAATGGCTAAATGTGTATGTAAAAGTTTGTTACTTCATAAAGATCACGCATGTGTGCATTTACAGCTCTGGGAAAAAAAAAAATTAAGGGACCACTTCAAATTTATTGTAAATCAGCATGTCTACATGTATGGCAAAAAGTTTAAAAATCACTGTGAGAATATAATATAATATAATATAATAATATAAAATAAAATAATATAAATAGGCTATTTAAACCAGAGAAAGTGGTAGCTACCTGCAATGCAGCTTTAATTTGTTTCCAGAGTGAAGGGGGCTGGCGCTGCTTGCTTTAGCACTGAACGTGGCTTTTTTCATGGGTATAGAAGTTATCACCCGTCATTCTCTGAACTCCTTATGCAGGTCCGGGTGCTTGTCCTTCAACTGTTTTGCCAAGTTGTACCGGTACCGGTCTCATCCAAGCGCAGTATAGTGCAGTTTTAAATGCCTCAGTACCCATTTAGTACCGGTATATGGAACAAGCCTAGTCAGGACACTTTCTCGCAGCAAGAGGATGATGAACGGTTAAAAATGAAAATAACCGAAAAGCAAAACAGAGGAAGTAAAAGGAATTAAAGCCTAATATTTGGTTAAGAAGTAGATGCAAAGGTGAGTGTCACCGAAATGAAGGCAGAGACCACCCAAACACACATGCAAACAGACAGGAAGTCACACTGTCTTCCACTTGAGGGAGCCAGAGGGATGTGCTGTCACGAGGACGTCTTGTTTTGGGCTGTCTGCTCTTCAGTAAACACTTTGCACACGCAAACAAACAAAATAATTATTGTTTACTCAGATGAATCAGCTGCAGATGCGCTCGTATGTGTGTGCACATAACAACGAGGTATCATGATGTATGTTATTTTCCTTTCTGTAGCATCTTAAGCTCTCCTCTGTCCCCACAGCTTGTCCTCCCACTGAGCTCTCTGACTGAGTGGGAAACTCACATGTCAGTCCCAGTCCCTCCCGCCCGGAGGTGTTCTGTTCTTGCGGTCGGCGTTGGCATTTCCATTAGCAGCAGCATCTTTCTGGTCCTGTCAACATGGTCTGTCATCACAAGGCCCCGATCCGTTCACAGCCGTGTCACTCATGAGGCGAAGCCGAACGTGGAAGCGGGGTCAGCCTCGAGGCAGCTGGAGACAATGGCACGTGAGAAAGTGCAAGTGCCGCTGATGCAGCAGTGGTAGGAGAGCGACTCGGTTACACCGTTAGTTGTTGCACAGATACCAAATATTTTTGTCCTGTAGCTGGAGGGTCCGGACCTTACTGCACTTCAACTAACACGAAGCCAGAAGCACGACTCTAAATGAAGTTATCTGTTTAAGAACGCAGCCTTTACGTCCACAATCAACATAGAAAGGGGTTAAAAAGGGTTCATGCGCTAACATACAGACTTAGAAGATGTTAACCTTTCTGCACGGCTTGTTTTTACTGCAGGTTCACAGTTGGGTAATAAATTCATGCCCGTTATTACTTAAGAGGCGTCTCTTCAGTAATTCTCTCAGATGCACCTAAATAGCTACAGAAGCTATTTAAACAACTGGTTTTACGAGCTATGTTGGGACTAGTAAATTGACTTTGACACATGAAACCAGTGGGATGCGCCTTTAAATGGATAGTTTGCATTTTGTGCATTTCTCAACCAGTTCTAACGGACAATCAACGCAGAATCATACATTTTGAATCCACGGACTGCACCTTTAACTGACCTAGATGTCTCAGTTCGATATGACAGAAAGAGAGACAGGGCTTGCTGGCAGCGGACCTGACCCTTCATAGATCTCATCGTTGTTATTCTGACTTATTTACGAGTGTGAGATGAAAGCGCCACCAGTGGCGGAGACGGAGGCCTGGGGGGCAGAGGGGGTATTTCACATTGTTTAACTTACTTTACCTTTGTCCTTCAGCAGGCACATGAAGGAAACTCTAATGCCCCTGACCCACAGCTAAAGCATTACAAACTATCAGGGACTGTGGCTTACAATTACAAAGCAAACAGAGGCCTGTATCCCCTTAAAGCCAGCTCGCCGGGCTGCAAGAGCCGCGACACGGGACGCCTCAGCTGGGAAAACACACGCCCCGGAAAGTGATGCTGGAGGAAAAAAATGCAGGAGAGACAATAAACAGATGCGATGAGTTGTTTGTTCCACAACAACGCGGGTTGTCAGCGTAAAGCCAAGGTCTATCAGCTTACCTGTACTGGACGTGAATTTATGGGACATCAAATATAACTCGATCCCAACCCTGAGCTGTCCTCAGTGGACCGAGTTCTTGGACGAAGCCAAGGGTTGCAGAGTTTGACTGGTCGCTCACTGTGGCCTCGATTTACCTTTAAAACTCTAAAAAATGCCATTTTAACCCTTTTAGGTCACATCCCTGGTCACATTCTGCACCTGTAAGACAATATGTCCCCAAAAAGAACCTGAAAAATCAAATTCTTTGCATTTTTATATAAAAATTCTTGAACCAACCAAGCAGCACTGAGCTAAGTTCATTAGTTAGCTAGCTAGCGATAGCATGGCACATCAGTGGGTGTTCTGGAGTTCGCCGCCTTAAACCCTGTTGAGGTGAGTTCCTCCAAACCTCCACCTTGGAAACGTTGCACCGTATGGAAGCTTTGTGCTCTCAAAACGTCTTTTCATTTGGACTCGAGAACTAAATAAATGTGTTTCAAAGTGTTAAGAAAGGCGCTAATTTGGTTTCTTTTCATGAGACGAAGGAGTGAGAAGATCGGCGTTGACCTCATGAACAAGAAACAACATGGAGGAACTACTGAAGAGCTAAAGATGAGTTACTGAAGATCAGGTGGAGGGATCCTAGCTCCCATACAGTCCTCTATTAGGAACTATTAGGGAAGTACTTATCAATGGATCATCAATTATCAAGTCACTCCTGATTTGTTCTTTATTCATTTCTTAATTAACTTATCATTAGCTGATCATTAGCGACTCTAGTTCCTCATTTCTACATTTCTGTTTGCGTCAGATTCAGTATGCAACTTAGAACACAGCCAGGCTAGTTGTTTACCCTACATCTAGTTGTTATGCTAAGCTAGGCTAACCTTGTGCTGACTCAATCTGCAACACCTTATATGCATTTTCCAGTATGGTGATGCATTCTTGCAAACACCTCTACACGTTTGTCAAACAAAGACCAAACTCGTCATTCATCTGGAGTCCACCTGATGAATGCAGTCAGGCTTTCCACTTCCCTATTATCTCTACTTTGGTTTCCACCCACTCCTCCTCTTCACTGCCGGCCTCTTGCTTCATCCGGCCGCTGTTTTGGTGCTGGCAGGTTGGTGTGCAGCGGGCTTATCAGAGCTTCCCTGCTATAAAAACAACAACTGCTCGCTGCTTCTGGAAACGGAGCGCCGAAACTGAACCGTGCCGTAAAAGTAGAGCTGCAGAGTCGCGCGCTAATTCTCTGTTGTTTCATCACCCGGTCACGTTACAGGGGAGTCATTTGATTCACTCTTAGTGTGAAAAAACATAATTAAGTGGAGCTTGAATTTAAATTTGCGCAGTGAAGGTTCACGGGTGCAGGTCCGTATCTGCATGTACGAAATGTGCGCGGGCGCGTCTGTATGTGACCGAATGCATGCTGAACACATGGTACCACGGGGCATAGTTCATGACATGTCACCAGAGACCGCCTGAGCTGCATAGCCACAATACTGACCCCGTCCTAATGCATGACTTTGGAGTTAATGCTGCCCTTAGATGCAATTAAATAAGGTGTTACGTATTTGATACAGATTGTGGAGCTGCACGGTCTGAACCAACGGAGGGTGAACACTGTGTACCGGCTCTTTTGCCGTTTGCTCAGATTTCTCCGTCTGTTTGGCGACAGCACTTACGCGTAAGCCAGAGAGCTTGTTTGTAATTACATGCTCCGATTTTGCAGAATCACTGTCGCTGCTATACTGAACGTATACCCTAAATGGCATCTGGTGCCATCAGCAGTCGGTCAGCGGTGCCAACACGGTATAGTTATATGTAACATCCACAGGGGATTACTCAGCAAAGCACACTGGGCAAAGAACATACCGAACCCTCCTGTGTGTGTGTGTGTGTGTGTGTGTGCAGTCACGGTGTGTATTATAAGTATGCATGGAGTAAAGTGTCCCATTATACGAGTTAAAGGCCTCTTCACGCCTACATTGTTTGGTGTGGACTTTTCAGTTTGATCCCGACTGAAGTTACCTCGGTTCAGCTGACAGAGGTGCTCTGGCCCGGTGTGTCTGTTCAATGAAAACATGCTCTTTTGGACGGTTAGGGTTCGACCAATTGCAGGAAGCTCTGTCAGTTACAAGTGCAAAAAGGAAAAACGGCCCAGACTTAAAGAAACTCAGTGTCTCTTTGCAGTTGATTTGTCTGTCTTTGTGATCTCTTTGTGGTAGTTCTGTGGTACTTTAGCCAGTTTTGCGGTTGTTTTGTGCACCTGTGTTGTAAATTGACTGTGGCTCACAAGTAAAAACATATAGAGCACATACAGCAAATTCATGCTGGGTAAAGGAAAACTGTCAGCGTCACAGTCTATGGGTCGCTTTGCACGATGTCGCACGAGTTTATCAATCTTGATTGGTTTCAGTTAAGCAGCAACTTGCAAACCCTTTTCCAACATGGAGGACCGTGTGTCTCTCTAGGAAACTCAGTTTAAGTCGCTGGTCACCACGTGAGCTTCCTGGTTTACCGCTCCGTCATCACTGGACTGTCACTAGGCAGCACAACCATAAACGTGCTGCAGATCTCCAGACATGAGATCACGTCAGCGTGCTGTACCGACCATCGACCACCGCCTCAGGTCAAGGCAAACACGGGTGCCCTCGATTCTGCCCGCTGATTGAAGCGGCCTCTGCAGCCACCCGCCGTGCTCAGCTGGCATGCCGGCCTCATCGCGCGCCCGCGCAGCTGTGACCTTCTCCGGGATCACCAAGGAATCCGCCTTCCTGATTGACATTCCAGGTAAGATTAAACGCGGCCCCTGGAAATCTGTGTCAAGTGCACAGCGTGTCACCCGTCAGCCTCCGAAGTGTGTGCGCCCTTTGTTTTGCAGCTCGCGTGCAGTCAGCGCCTGAAAGATTTACACCTCGCGCCGCGTCAGTCGCCCTGGCAAACACCGTGATATGATACATCTTTAAAAACTCTGCCGCAACCATACCAGACGGTTTACGAGGCATATAAGGCCGAAAATACCTCGCGGTAAACGCAGCCCTCAGCTCTGACCTGCCTGCAGGCCGCATGTCTGCCTCACGACTTCCTGTCTGGGAAACTGTTACATGGCAACATACGACTTGCATGTCTGATGTATTTTTTCTAATTAAAGACTTATTATCATCCCGCAAACGTCCTCTATTTTCATTTAATTCCACATACGAATGCTTTTCTCTCTAGTTAGTCTCAAAGATAGTCTACTTGCAGCTTTAACGCCTAGATTTCAACTTAATTTAGCGACTTCCACGGCAACAAATTCAGTTTTAGATGTAATAGATTACTGATGATCGGCCGTGTCACCTGTGAAACTTGTTGTTTGCTATGTTGTGCTATTTTACTGTATGTATAAATAAACAACAGATGTTTTGTGGCTGCGTGGGAAGAGCAGACATGCTGGTTCTTGAAAGACCCAGACTGAAGGGGGGAGACAGGCAGGTGGCAGGTGTTGGGGGGTGGTGGTGGCGATGATGGTGGTCTTTGTGACTGTCTCATCATCCCATTGGCTTTTTATTTTATTGATCTAACCCAGATGATGGCGCTCATGTTGTCTTTTAGCCAGACTGTCTGGCGCAGCTAATCTTATCTGCTCCTGTGGCTGCAGCTCACCTTCTTGGCATTTCTATGCACAAAAAAGGACAAGACGCTGCCGCGTTTCCTGTGGCAAACGCTACCATTGTCCCAAGATAATCTAATTGAGCGAGAGCTAAAAAAAGCCCAAGTGGAACACGAACATTTGGCCCCGGGGCGACACTCTTGGACTGATGCAAAGCGGCGTTAAACCCTGCAGCAACAGGCACCGGTGTAACCAATTAGCACAGAGAGAGAGAGAGAGAGAGAGAGGGACAAGGTAGAGGGCCGGGAGGGCGACAGAGGGGTGAGGGAGGAGTCGGTGTCAGGACCGAGGGCTAAAGACTGAGCTCACTAATGGGAAGGTCAGAACAACAACAGATGATGGTGATAAATACAACAGATGATAATGAGCCAATGCCGTGACCGGCGGGCGGAGCAAACCTTTGTTCGCGCTTCGTGCTGATGTGCTGTTTACCGACGCTAATCCAGATATATAATACAGATATATAATACAGATTATAACAGATTATATAATACAGATTCTAAGTGATTTACTGAGCATTAAAATCACTCAGGGTGTAAGTTTTTAAAATAATATATTGTTTTTAATTAGTTTCATGCAAGAATTTGCTTCTTAAATTCATTTTTCCTACAATTCTGAGTGAACAGACACTGACAGCCTATATAAAACAATATGAACATGCTTATGCCTCTGTAATCTGTTGAGAGAAACACAGATTACAGCTGCTATAATCAGTACTTGCATGTGGAAAGCTGTTGCTCGTAGTGCAAACCAACAGATAGCTAGCTAGTTAGCACCCAGCGATCACCTCTGCAGAGCGTTTTAGCATCTTTCAGCTCAGCTTCACTGTTTTAGTTTAAACATAAATTCAACAAAGAGGAGTTTTTAAAACCCCTCAGTCTGTATCTTTGCCCCCCCGCCTCCCCCACGCTGTATCTCTCCCCCTCTCAGTCTATCATCCCTCCTCTCGCAGCAACACATGGCGCTCCGGCATGCCACTCATTCCATTATAACAAGCCACATTCCCTGGAACACTTCCTCTGCTCTGTCCCTGTTTGTGGTTCATGGGCCTCGGAGCAGACACCCCCCACCCACCCCCTTCACTCCCCTTCCTCAACCTCCACCTCCCGCACACCCTCTCTTTCCCTCACCCCCCCCTCCTGGTGCTTATCCCTGGGCGTCTGTGGCTCCCACTGCAGAGAGCCACAAGCAGCCGGAGCCTCTCATTGAGCCGTCGCTCCTGATCTCGTCTGTCTGCCAGTCACACTGGATCAATTTGTCCTGCTCTGTGTCGGGAGGAGGTGAGCATCCAGACCCAGGACCTGAAAACATAAACCATACGGAGGAGGGAGACCTGGGGAGACGGACCCCATCACGCCCATGAGAGACATGGGAGGAAAGGAGAAGAAGGTGTTTGTGATTGCAAATGTGCCCAGCTACAAAGGGTGAGTGCTCGGCCCCGCTGTGACGGCTCTGTGCTAATTAGACAGTTAAACCGACATATTTGCCCCCTCCTCGGTGACTCTTTGTGTTATTCTCCTGAAATGCAAAGCAACCCTAAACCTGCGTAATGACCGTGTTTTGAATTCTAACACCTCTTTTCCTGTGGTGTCAGTTACACCCTGTGCAAGGTGTCACTTGTCAAGTTACCCGGCACACTGATTTATCCTGCAGATGTTAAATATGGGCTTTATTTTAGATAAAAACACCCGACAAAAGTCTTTTAATAATAATAAATCTGAGACTTTTCACTCGAGAGCTCCGATATCGAACCGCTGGAGCTCAACAAACAATACTTTAGCTTTCACGACTACAAAGTAAGGAGGGTTATTTGACGTTTGGCGTCACCGAGCTGCTGGATCGAGGGAGATTCGCGGCCGATTTTGGTGCAAAGCAGAGCGCAACCCTGCGGACTAAAATAAGAGCTTTGTTCTTGGCGAAATGGAAAAGTACATTGGGTGGAAGTTCTACGGTTACGCTCTTCTACAGAGGCTGCTGAGTTGTTGTCGACGTGAAGGATTGGACGGGGCATCGAATACGTCTTTTACGGCACAAATGAGACGCAAATACCCGTGCGTGCTGCGCAGCCCGTGTGTGTGTGTACATCCATCTGAGAAGCCCGTATAGAGTTTCTGCGCACGTATGTAGAGTTGCGCATGTGCTTGTGTGTGTATTGTATGTGGCACTTACAGCAGAATTTCAGGGTCGCCCGGGTTTGTTGGCAATTTGGCCCCGTCCTGAGAGAACACCCTCAGTCCAACTATTCGCATTGGACACTCCAGAGAGCAGTGGTGATGATACGTACGATCAGGACTTGGCTCTGACGCGGCGGCGAGCTGGCAGGCAGCAGAGCAGAGAATCCCGAGTTTAGATGGAGAAAAATAAACCTGTTGATCACTTGATCTTATCGTGTCGGGCAGTCAACGCGTTTACTCTGAGGCCTATTAATTTGAAAAGTGGTTGCGGTCACTTGAGGATCATCTGTGCGAGCTGGGAAATCTGTTTTCCTGGTGAGCGAGCCTGCAGTCGAACACTTCTGCACCCGAGGCCCCTTAATTAGCCTTTTGACCTCATGCGCGCCGCGTCTGTTTACCCTGTTTTAAGTTTTGGACGTTCGAACTTTGACCTTTGCTGACTTCGCCCGCGATGAGACCGAAGACAGACTTGGTTGGATGATGATGTTCTGGACTATTCTCCTCGCCGCACACTCAGACACCTCCCCCACATTCCTACGGTTTATAGGCTTTGATGGCTGTTTCCATGCGACTACTAAACCAGGACAGCAGAGGCCCCCTGAGAGTGAGATAGCACCCCAGGGTGAAGACTGTCCATTCGATGGCCGCCCCTCCTACTCAGGCCGCCTGGGACTAGACCCTCTGTCCTGGCCTGATACTTAAAAACGCCCCTAATCTGCCCCGCTGCTGTTCCCGTACCGTGCTCACATGTAACAAGCGAACCCCAGCAGAGCCCGGCTCTGGATTACTTACACACTCACACGCGGATGCACTCACACGTGTGCGCGACGCAAGCAAACATGCACCCAGCAGACTCTGCGGCTCCCCTGCCCACTTCATTTTATCTCTGCTGTGCGTGTTTGGGTAGCAGCGGGTACACAAACCACGGGCCGAGGTGAGCTCGAGCTAAACTTCAGAACGAGCGATGTCGTCCCAACTCATCGCGCAGTATTAAAGCCCTGCAGCTTTAAACATCGACACGTTTTACCTTTTAAAGCTGAAAAGCTGGTTACTTACACAAACAAGAGTCGTCTGGGTTCATTTAAGTGTTTGGAAAAAGTAGAATACACAGGAAACAATCTGCACACAAATAAACACAGGACTTGTCTAAAGGCAGCGTCCGTGATTTAAGGCTAGCAGTTTCCCTTTGTTTCCAGTCTTTTAGCTAAGCTAGGCTAATCGCTAACCCATCTTTGTGCTGGATGCGCGGAGTTGAAACCGAAATGCATCTTGTTACTGCCTTTTTTGTGGCTGGGGGCACATTTTTACTTACTCAGAGAATAACGTGTGTTTTCCCGATGAGCTCCGGTGACTAAGGCTCATTTGCAGCAGCGACTTAACGACACCAGCGACACACAGAGGCGCGCTGCATTGTCACCTGTTGCCACCGCTTTTCATCGTGTCTCTGTTTATACAACCCCCCCCCCACCTTGTACCTCGCACAATTAGCCTGTTACAATAAACCCACAGCTATGAGCAGACTCCGATGCGGCGTTTGGCCTCAGTCCTGAACATGCAGAAGTAATTTCACGATACCAAAAACATCCTGACGGTGTCTCCTCCAATTAGCATTATTGTCATAATCAGCACTTTCTTACTTTAACCCCCATTTGGGAGCCAGTATAAATAGATCTGGGGACATTCAGTGCCCGTGGGCAGGTTTTAACTCTGATGTTTTGCTCCTGTGGTGCATTTGGCATTTTGGGGTGGGGGTGGTGGGGTCTGATCGACCCTGTTCCTAAAATCCTATTCTTCGCTCATCTAAACATACACCGGTGGACTCACGCTGTCCTCGGGGGTCCTCATGATTCACTGCTACTTAAAGAGGTATGACACACATGCGCCTCTTCCTATCAGTTACAGGGAAGGATTATGATGGAGAAGACAGATAGGAACCCCCCCGCCGCTTTATAGAGGGGGATTACCGAGGGCCGCCAAGCAAAGCAAACATACACAAACTACAGCATCGCTCGGACAGTGACACACCGGCTGCTAGCGCATAAAACACAGCCACATACCATACACAATACCCTTATGTAAGGGACGGTTAAAGCAACAACTGCGATGAGTCAACGTGGCCGCAGTGGAAAGCTTTAATTCCCGTCTGCCCGGCGACGCAGCGCCGGCCTCCTAACGGTTTTTCACCCACGGTGGGTTTCCATTTCTGGTGATGGCGTGCCCCTTGACCCCCGCCTTGTACTAGGAAGCACCCAAAATAAAGCCCTTTAAAGTGAGTGACCCGGGGTCACCCAGCCTCCCAGGTGCACCGGTGGGTCCCCCAGGGCTGGGGGCCACCTCTGCTCCAGACGACACCCTCACAACAGGCACGCCGGTTCTTTAAAGGCCCCGCCTTAAAAAACAGCAAATTTAAAGAAACAGGCAGGTCGGACAGCTGTTGCGTCTCACAGTGTGTTACTTACATGTAATTTGAATTTGAAATCATTCTTTTAAACTTTAAACATGAAATACCGGTGAAATATATTTAAATATTATAGCAAATGCGATGACAGCGAGCCTGCAACATGCACCAGTAATGAAAAATGCAGGGATTTCACGACAAACACAGATTTCCTGGTCTCACTCGCTCTTAAATTCAGTGTGAATTCAGCCTGCTGCAGTTTTCAGTCACACGCAGAGGAGCAAAAAAGTGCTTCTGCTGGCAGTAAACTAATTTATGGCATTTACAGACACACAGTTTGTCAATAATTGCATAAATAAAGGTATGCAAATGTGTATTATTGATCAATTTTAATAGTTTCTTGAGTCTGGACACTGATAAATCTGATAAATCCCAGTTAATTATGAAAAGTGTGGAATTTAATTATTGAGAGAGCTTTGTTACGAGGTGTGATCATTACACTAACAAATCTGCCCAGAGATGAGTTTACACATACATTCGTGTTATGTTATGTTCCTTGTTTTACCATTATTGCAAAATCCTGCAGGGATCAAATGACTTTCCTCCAAAACATTTCGACATTTTTAGATATATCCAGACATTTCACACAGAACATATCATAAAAATATAATAAACGTGATAATTAAGATCATTTTAAACCCAATCAACAGTTTATAATCCTTTAATTTCTATAATAAATTAATGACTTGTGTCGATGTATCTGCACATTTGACGCATCTGCAACTTAAACCCGTTCCTTCCTGCTCATGTGAATTTTTAAAAAACAATTATAGATTTTGAAATTGTGACAACTGGAAATGAATCATCAATTGTAAACAGTCCAACATAAGGAGCAGTGACAGGTGCGCTCTTTCAGTTTTAGCACTGGAGCTGAAATCCTACCCTCAGAAAGCCCCTGATGCTGAAGAACAGCCCTGGCTGCGGCACACAGTGGGCTCACACACCGCGCTGAAACTGCAGCCACTCTCTGACCTCTGTAATTGTCAAGCAAAGGAGGGACATTTACACTCCGGGGTTATAAATACACCCGGTGATCTTCCATGACTCCCCCAGAGGCTCAACAGGTAGAGCGCAGCAGAAAGCCAGCTGTCGCCAGCAGGCGTCAGGGTGGATTTCTCCACCACATCATCAGTCATCCAATTTGGATCTGAGCTACTGCCGCCACGCCTGGATCAAAGCATATAGAGCGTTCAGCTATTTCAACGGTGTAGATGAGGGCCGGGCATTAGATTTGGCAAGAGACTGCGCTATATGACGCTTTTACCGGCGCAGCGATCCTTTTAATTTCACCAGCGAGTGAGAGTAATGTTGCAAACGCGCGAACAGGGACGCTTCGCCGCAGAGTCGGAGTCAGAGCGCTCCACGGGTGGTTGAGTCACGGACCTTCAGAGGATTTACAATAAAAAAACTTTACTGATACTGTGATTTGCACTGTAACTACAGATCATATATAAATATATAAATAATGCATTACTCTGCAGGTAACTAACCATGTGGTCTGGCTGTGTAACACATATTGCAGGAATGATCGATAATCATCAGCAAAGTTTAAGTTCATAGAGTCGCATCGTCACTTTACTGTAATGACACCTTCAAAACCAGGAAAACACAAACACTTATGTCATATCAAAACTCAAAATCCAAGAAGATGTCCTGTTTTAAGTCCAGTCAATGGGCCAAAACACAAATATATTAAGTATTGTCACATCAGACGAGGCAAAATGAGGTGGAACACGACAATGTTTGACATTTTATGTTGTTTCAGCTCAAATTACAGTAAATTTATCACAGAAAACATTTGTTTCTCTCAATGTTTCATGTCCGTAATTAATATTCTCAAAGTTTAGGGTAAAAATGTGGGAAAATATTGCGAAATTACAATTTATTACAAGCCCAAAGTGCAAGATGATGGTTTAAATTGTGATAAAACCCTCAAAACTAAAAAAAAATGCATTACATTTACAAAGAAGAGCATCTGAGAGGCAGGGTTTGTGTCATAAAAGACATAAATAACACATTTTCTGACTACGAACTGCTTTTACTAATCATGCAAATGTGATTAATTCAGATTTTAAAGGGCAGAGGTCAGTGAAACGCTCGCTGTTGTTTCAGGTCAGACAAGAAGACTCTGTGCAACGAGTCTGTCTCTGGCAAGAAGAATGCAAAACTCCCATCATCTGCCGTGCCACCGCCCATACCCATGTCCCCCATCGTGGAGAAGATGGAGGGGCTGAAGGCGATCCGCAACCGCAGCAACAGCCTCCGCCTGGGCCGCCTGGCCTTCTACCGGCACCTGGAGAAGGTGGAGACCATGCGCTGCTTCTGGGAGCTCAAACACGTGGAGCTGGAGGGAGGAAGCCGGCAGGTAAGCGAATCTGTCTCATCAAAAACAGTTTGACATCACTTCCTGCCTCCTTTTGACCCGATGAGCGGCTGAATTCAGGTTCAAAGCGCAGCTGAAGTCTTTATTTATGGGAGCGAGGTTGGATGAGAACGACCCTGTGTTTGCGCCGGCGTTGTGCCCCCTGATGGAAACGCTGCCAACTGTTCAATCTGAGCCACAATCAGCACAACTGAAATAACCGGCAGCTCATCACTATTCTGGTTCACGGCACCTGTTGGCGGACCCAACAAGGCCAAACAGGTGGACCAGAGGACCCGCGTCCACCAGAGGGAGCTGCGGGTCTTTCAGTGTCCTGTTCTCTGTTGTCTGTTTGAACCTCCTCACCTCACACACACACACACACACACACACACACACAGTCAACTGCAGACTGCATGTTCGGCACGTCAACACACACCAGTTGCCACAAGATGGCGACCCCGGGTCGGTGTGCTGCGCTCGCGCAGTGAGAACGAACACAGAGGTCAGTGAAATGAGCTCACTAACGAGGTGCTGGTTTCAGAAACATGAAACACAGTGAAACAGGAAACACTGCGACCAGGAAGCTCTGACGAGATTAACTCTAAAAAAGTGATTTTACACTTAAAATTTAAATATATGGTCACTTCTGAGCTGCGAGGAGCCAACGACACAGCTGAATTACATTATCAAACTGATGTCGGAGGCCCCAGGTGTAATCTAAGATCCTCGGCCAATCACAGCGCCGGGCGGACAACCCTCTGACCTCTGCCGCCTCCTTCCTGTCCTCCGATCCCCTCTGCTACTCTTCTCTGTCCACTTTAACTGACGCCGTCTCTCCAGCGCGGCTCTCTGCGGAGGTTCTCCTCAGATTCCCACTCGGGAATATTTTCCCACCCGGGGGTTCCTGCTCTGTCGCCCCTTTGACCCCTCCACGCCTCAGAGTTGCTGCTGCTTGTTAAATCAACCCTGCTTTACACTGCTTTGTCCTTTTAATGTGGATTTTGCAGCGATATGTCTACACAGGTGCACTCAGACTTTAGTAAAGAATAGCTTTCACCTCAATATTCTTTATATTACTTTGTTGTGACACCAGTAAATCACTAAAAACACCTTTTTCTGCACAATATACCACCGATTTAGAAACTACAACCGACAAAATTCCTCATAAACTGCAAAAAACTGGCTGCTTGAACAAACTTTGTCTTGTTATTTGACATATAGTACATAAATATGTACGTTTCAGCAGAGTTATGCTGTGGTGCCTCCCTCTACAGTAGGACATTGGGTAAAAATATACAAATTGAATTCATATTTATATTAATATTTGGGCAGAAAACAGTTTAATTCTGAAATATAAACAAAAACAGGATGGTGCACATGTTTCTACGTCTCCTACAGAAGTGACCAAAGGCACCAAGGTTAAAAGTCCTTCATACCGTAATCCGGCAGGTTCAGCGGGCCGCGAGCAGAGATCCGATCCGCTCCACTGCAGTCGTCACATTTCATTATCCAGTATAAATCATCAGCCCCATCCACACGGACAGATAGCTGTCACACACACACACACACACACACACGCACAGAGACCTTGAGTCCAAAAAGGAAACCCTGCTGCTGCTGCTGACACTATCACCGTGGATCTGTACGTGTCTATAGGTGGATGAATGCACGCTCTTTAAGAGCTCTGTCTCAGCTTAAAGTCAGAGTGTTGCAGATATTCACACCACGGCTGCACAATGAAGCCCCCCCCCAGTCTCACGCACGCAGCACGGAGACAGTGGCGCTTGTCTTGTTTTCGCCGGCGTGGCCACAGAAAGGATAAACTTAGCACCGCGCAGATGCAGGTGTTTGCTTAAATGCGCGCGTGACATGCCGCCCCGTTTGCCGCTGGATGCATCTGCAGCCAGGCACGCACACGATTGTGCCCCTTTGTGAGGTTTCAGAGGGGCAAAAGCGACTGCCGGGCAGATATACTTAGGCGTACGCATGCGTGCGTGCATGCGTGAAGTGCTGTGTCTGAAGTTAAAGGATACCGCGGGGGTCTCACTAACATACCAGCAGCAGCAGCAGGCATCTGATTCTGCGTACAGCAACGACACCCTGAACCCTACACCACCTGTCCCGTTCTCGTCTCAGAGACAGCGTGTTCTCTCCTTTTAGGTCCTGGGGTGGGAGGCAGGGAAGGAGCCGGGTCGAGGGTGAATGGTTGGCTGGGTGGGCAGGTGACTCCACAGCACAGAGCCCCTGTTCTTGTCTGAGACTGTAGTAAGCGAGAGGTTCAATGCACAGCTACAGAAGGCCGACTGTTCCATAATCGACGCCCGCTGACTCGCCCCATGACAACAGCCTGCTGCCCACCACCTGAGACTCCTTCGCCACCGGCGGCAGAGAGGCGGAGATAAGACAGACGGCCTGCGCAGGCGGACAGCAGGGACAGGAAGGGTTCCACCATGGAGAACTTCCTGAGGGATAAAGATGTTTGGATACTGGGGAGTGTGTGTCTGGTGGCCACGTTCCTGTGGAGACAGTGGTGGAAGTTATTCTCCGTTAAGAAGCGAGGAAAGGCCGCGCCGTCCGCAGACGCACAGGTGGGTCCGGGACACCTGTGCAGCATGTTATCGGCTGGTTTTTGGGGACGCGCTGGTGGTTTTCCAGCTGAACGGTTACAAATAATGTAAGAAATCCACAAATCCCTGTTTATTGTGCTCAGCTGTCCCGCTGCGAGCTGTGGCGGAGGCTGACAATCCTCAGGTCTGCGTGAACCGGAAGTAATGGATGTTATCACATTATCACCCCATGCTGATTCTGTCTTAATGCCAAAATGATGCAGACTATATACTTTTATTCACTCGTATGACACAGATTTGACCAAAGCTGTTATTGGTGTTTGTTGCCGTGGCTAAAGTCTGTTTTCCCGTTCGTTTCTCTGTCCGGTGGCGGCAAATCTGACAAACCTCTGAATGAAATTCAGTAGAATGTAAAGCTGTAGACCGAAGAACGAGCGATCATGTCCTGCTTTAGTGTTTTAAAGTATTTCTTTTCTTTATTACAATCCTTTTTTTAACATTTTTGCTATTTTTTCATAAGATACTACACTAAAAACCCGTGCTGGTTCACCGCAGCGTGCAGATTCGATGCACATCTGTATCCTGAGGCTCTGACGTGCTCAGGTGCTCCTCGGGCTTTGACAGCTTTTCACTCATTTGGACTTGAAATGAACCCAAAGGCAGAAACCACCCACTAAAAGCATTTCTCTTGGTAATAAATGAACAGATTTAGAGGTTTGTGCAGCTGTTCTCTAAATCTTTGTTATATCTGCAGCGTTCAGGCCTTCAAAGCTGCAGCTGGAGCAGAGAAGTAGCCGCAGACGTCGACTGTAGACCCTGATATATCTCTGCCCAGCTATGCTGCTGTTATCCGTGGGTGGCCTAGTTTCTGCTTTCACTCTGAGAGCGGGAGTTGTGTTTGTGTTGATGTGAACAGGTCTGCTCCTCCCCGGGATAAAGTCCAGTATTACTGATAAATCAGAGCCGTGTGTGGTCGCAGTACTTCCTCCTAATCAGCCCAGGTATCGCCGGCACCTGCGACGCTGTCCCAAACGTGTTGCTGCCACAAAACAACACAACAACAATAGCGTTTGGCGGGCAGCAGTCCATCGCCCCGGCTGCCAGCGCGCCAGCAGTGGAAACCATCACATCATCCTTTCTGCGTCACGCGCTTGTCACCGGCGCTGACATCTAAACTCTGTCCAACGGCGCTCAGCTCCATCCTGTGCACTCCACGCTACGCGCACCATGTCCGGCACAAACCAGTTTACTGTGTTAACATAATCCAGCGGGAAGCAAATGTAACTGACTCCTCATAAAGCATCAGAGCTGTGGTGCTTTAAAGCCTGTCACTGTCAGCTCAATCTTTTTATTGGTCTACTTGTCTCAGCTGACAGCGGGCGCATTGCCGCCAGATTTATAACTCTATTAATCAGCTGGACGACCCCGGGCGGTCGGCTCATCTGAGGGGGATCCAGAGTGAAGCTCCAACTTTGAGTTTAAAGCGTGAAATGTGGCTGCAGAGCAGGTTTAATCCTGTCCGAGTGTGCGGAAACAAGCCGGTTCCTCAGCTGACCTTCTTAACTTTCCTCACTTTAAGCTCTATTTCTGTAACAAGGCCTCATCTGTGCCAAAGACCACTGACCTGAATTCATGCGGGAGCTTCTTCAGCTGAAGGTGCTGCAGGTTCACACACCGATCACCAGCCTGCAGTGTCCTGGAAATGATACGGCAGCACGAAGAACAAATGTTTGCTTTGCTGTTTCCCGCTAATCAATAGACAACAATAGACATATGCTACAACTTTTATGTCATTTCATTCATTTTATGAGATCACCTGTTTGTTATGTTAACGTATTCCAGCAGGAAGCAGGTGTAATTCACTGAAAAACATGATTTTTTAAAAAGTCTGTCTTATTTTAAAAGATGTTTGAACTGCATTTGTGAATTTTCGAGTTCAGCCGTGACTGAAAGAGTCAACAGACTGTTTTAAAACCAAAAACACAGATGACTGTGTCGTCCTTTAAGTCAGCCCGCGTCTTCGACACGCTGAGCGCGCGAACAGGCGCATTTCCTGCGAGGCTTGTCCAGGGTAAACTGTAGCTCGTGCTAATGCTAATGCGAGCACGGCTAATGTGAGAGGCCTCAGATCCATACTCTCGCAGAGCTCGGATGAAATTAGCACGGGGGTGGGGGGGGTTTCATGGGACTGAGGTCTGTAGAGAGACAAAGGAGGACATCTTGGATTGAATGTGTGCGTTTGTGCGATGTTTCTTTGCGGATCCGACACTTTAAACTAAGGCATTTTGATTAATTAAGCATTTTTCCGCTGAAACCGGACGCCCAGGCAGGCAGTTTAAGGTTTATTGTGTAAAGTGAACACGCAATTAGTGATTCCCAGGGGTTTTTTTTTGCTTTATGGTACTATATTCATATTTTCCACACTGTTATTGATGTGAAATATTTAAATAGTTAATGTTCATTAGTCACAACAGGACAGTTTTAAGGTATCTGTTCACTGTGCTGTCTTTACGCTGCTGAGAGCTGCTGCAACCATAAACGTGTCATGCATTAACATTCAGATTAACTACGTGGCTGTTGTTACACACATCGAAGCGGGGCTTATATTTCACTTAGAGCTCCAGTCCTCTCTCCTGCTGGCTCCCTGTTTCCTCCTCTGTCTCTCTCTGGTATGAGGGACCCCGGAGGAATGTGCTGTTTTCGCCTGGACTCAACCGGCCCCCCGGCTGGTGTCCCCTTTCAGCCGTTTGCATAACTCATTACCAGCACAGCGCTGATACGTAGCCGTGCGGCCTAATGCACACACTCCCACACAGACATCACAAGCGAGCGCGAGTTGTCTCTGGCCATTGCCCTGTCTCACTTTGTGTGGGGTAATGATTTATCATCCCTGAACTGCCTCCGAGGGTCTTCGCTCAATCCGGACACTTGCCAGCAGCAAACTGACAGGAAGAGACGAACAGCTGAGTTTTAATCGTGAGGTTACATTTACTTCCTGTGGGAGAAGTCAGCATCATATCTGCATCTGATCAATACATCATTATCAGCGTCCGTGTTCCTGATAGGGGCAGATATGTGAACAGTTCTGCTCTGGTGCATGATGCAGAAAAACACCCGCGGCAACATGTTGGTGTCAGCGCTAATGTTTAAATGTTTACATATTCTTTTATTATGTTGTGTTCAAGAGCAGCTTTGCATAGCCCAGATATTCTCATAGATTCATCAGTAATAATCCCATATCAGTCACCTGACAGCTCAAAGCCCAGTACTTCTGAGTTGCCAGATGTTGAAAATGCTCATGTCGACTGGTGGTTCCTTGATTTCCCTGCAGATATTTACAGATTTACATCCACAGTGGAGCTGACAAGAAAACACACAGGCTAATTAACCTCAGAGCTGAGTGCAGATATAAGTATCATATCCCACCGCAGCAGCAAGTGATATTATAATGGACGAGTCCAAAAATAAGCATAAGTAATTAATCTGACCGTGCACCGATGCAAATAAGCAGCTGTATAGGAGCGGGACGCTACCTAGTGTTGTGTTCTGGACCGTTAGAAGCAGGGAAACATCAGCTGGATGGACCCAAGAGCAGACGCAGGACTCAGGACTAAAAGGTTTAATGCAGAAAACACAAAACTCATCAGGAAACACCAGGAAATACGGGAAACACAGGGAGTGGCGAGCATTACATAGATGCATGGACACACACAGGCGAAGCTAATGATCACAAAGACAGACGAGGGACAAACAGTCTCCAAAACAAAACAGGAAGTAGCCGATAAGACATAAAAAGTCAAGCCCAAACCACAGAGAGACAGCTGTGGCCAGAGTCACTTTACTTTTGGCAACGCTTTGCTGTAATTAGACGTCAGACTCACAGTTAAATGCAACGACACACCTGTCAGCAGCTGTCCAACAGAGTGTGACAGCAGGAAAGTGTTTTCTCCCGTTAGATAACTCGAGATATATGCTGCTTTGTTAGAAATAGACATTTTATCATCTTTGCGGTCTTTAACACATTTCACAGTGAGGGAGAACAGACGCTCAGGATGTTGGTTTGACTGATGTTATGTAAAAGCGTGGGAGTGCCGTCTGCTGGCTGTTTAAAGAGCTGCTGAGCTAACACCAGACACAGAGGTGCAGGGAAAGATGAGAGGGCTCAACCGTAGTTTGCAAGATGAACAGCAACAAAACCAAAAGTTTATTAATACCAATAATAATAAATGGATAGTAGAAATCAACAGAGAGGGACTAAAATGAGCTGCTTCTGTTGGAAAAGTGACGTGCGACTCATAGAAAACACTGTGTTTGCATCACGTTGGCACATAGTTACAGACATAGCAACAGAAATGTTTAATAAGAAGCGCTCAGATGGTTTACTGACATAAAATCAACAATACAGCAGCACAGAAATACAATTATAAATCCTGTATTTGAAACTTTACTGAAGTATTAACATCAAAATATACTGAAAGTACCAAAAACATGCAGAATTAAAATTACACTTATGATGCATTAATGTTGCAGTTGGTAGTTTAATCTTTATTAATAATACACTTTTAGCAATTTGCTCGTTATATTTTGGATTAATAACCACAATCTGCAAACTAAATGGAGTGAAAGGTATGTGAAACTACATAAACATGAAAGATAATGTTAATCTGGAACGTTTAGCTGCATATTTAAGTATAACTGAGGTATGTGGTGCAGCGTGTCGTGTGTGCAGATGAATCACTTTCACCTGTGTTTGGATTTAATGACGTTCAAACAGGTACGTCCTGTCAGGTGCATACGATTAGACAAACTGTGGTGGACGCAGAGCACAAAGAGCAGGTGTCAGGTTCAGGTGTGGCCCTGATACAGACCCGGGGGGTGTAGATGTGGAGTTTCAGCACAGCCTCTCAGTGCACAACCAGACATCTAAGCTCATTCAGCTTCTTCTCAACATCTGCACACCTTTGTTTCCCATAACCCGAGCAGCCGGAGTGACGCTTTGTGTAGGACGTCAATCAGATCTGGGCAGAAACGCAGTCGGTGTTCGCTTTTGTCCTGTTTCCCAACATTAGGTTTCAGTTTTGGCCCTTTGAGAGAGACCTTTTGGGCTCTCCTGGTAGTTTCAGTGTTGAGGAGTAACAGGAAGTGAAGCTGAGAGCCAGCACAAAGCCACAGCTGTGGTGTTTGTGATCCGTCAACATGTATTGTGGATCCTGCTCTGCAAACGCTGACTGTTTGGATTGGTGTGGATGTGGGGGGGTGGGGGGTGGCGGTGTAACCGGAGAACGTCTGGGTGTTACCCTCTGCTCTGAAGCGCTGTCCTCCTGCTTCAGATTCAGTGGAGAGAGGGGGAGCTGTGGGTCTGCGGGCTTCCTCTGCCATCCAGTGGTTGAAAGGC
The DNA here is from genome assembly GCA_008933995.1 of Datnioides undecimradiatus. Classification (NCBI taxonomy): domain Eukaryota; kingdom Metazoa; phylum Chordata; class Actinopteri; order Lobotiformes; family Datnioididae; genus Datnioides; species Datnioides undecimradiatus. The sequence continues at coordinate 22,890,072 of WARS01000029.1, forward strand.
ACAACTGCACCTTCCTCATAACCACATGTAACCTGTTGATGATGTGCACCTGTGCGTGATTCATCTGGTGTGCGCAGTTTACACACACATAACACATGACTCACAACAAACCAACTGAGCTGTTTGTTTGTGTGTTTGCAACCTGGCCTGTCCATTTAAAGAGACATCATGTTGTCTTATGATTGTCAGAGCTTTATTATTATGTGCAGTACAGCGCATTTAGAGGGTGCAACGTGCAACTTCAGAATGATCAGAATGAAAATCAGAAGGAAAAATATTATAATAACATAAAATTATTTGTATTTATTTATTTTATTTTATTTAAATTAGGAATACAAACACTAAACAACACAACAGTAAATAAGACGACATGACGCTTCTCGTGCTCCAGGGTAGTCAGGGTTAGTGCCTTGGTCCTTCAAACCACCAGATGGTTGAAGTCATGTTAATCACTTTCCTATTAATTCATTTATTTAAAGTGACAGTAATCATTTTATTCAGTTACACTCATCAAGCTGCGAGTTTACACCCCCGGTTTGTGCAGACACTGTGACACCGAGACATGAGATCGTGTTCTTGAATTCCCCGCTGCGTGTGTGTGTGTGTGTGTGTGTTTGGGGTGCTGGGACTGACACTCACTGCACAGGGTCAAAGGTCACCATTTATCCTGAATCCATCTCTCAAGTTGTCTTCATGTTACGTAACACTAACAGCAGGAGCAGCAAAACCCGCAGCAACCCAGGAAAGTATGTCTGCGCACACGCACTGAGGAGTCTGCGCACACGCACTGGGGAGTCTGCGCACACGCACTGGGGAGTCTGCGCACACGCACTGGGGAGTCTGCACACGTCTGCGTGTAGCTTATGCAACATGTTTACGGGCGTGGCCAACTTATTCTCCACAGCACCAACACAAACACACACTCTTTGCTGACGTCACGCAGCACGTCGTTTCCATGAAAGGAATCTTTCTCTGCGTCTGCCCGACAGAGTGAACCAGTGTTATCGCAGCAGCTGAACTGTGAAAGTACACGCTGTCATCGGCCGGCGGTGACACAAGTAGGTTTGTCAGATAGAAAAGAAGCAGGTGGAGCTGCCGAGATAATGCGCAGCCTTCTTTTCCATTGTCGTGCACTCGCCAGACGTCTGTCCTCTGCACAGGAATTACACGCCATAAAAAGAGAAATTTGGCTTCAGCCCTGCAAAACCTCCCAGTGATCTCCACCACTGCGCGCTGCAGTGCTGGAGCGCCGCTCAGGCAAACGTAACTTTATTTGAATTCTAGTCACGACGCGGAGGTTTCCAGACGCCAAAGCTGTCAGGGTGAATTATGGGGAAAAGTGCAAAAATAGACACGTTAAATATTGTTTTGTTTTTTTTTCCATGTGTATTTTTGTTCAGTTCCTATAAGACAGACCAGCAGGTAGAACGTCCTGCAGGACAATAACTCACTGAAGTATGTTCCTAAAGACGACAAACCAGGACCTGATCCTTTATAAGTCGTCCAACGGGAGCCTGAGAGAAAGCAAGAGTCTCTGCAAACACAGATTATTAGACGCTACAATGGGTTTAAGGTGTTTTCATGGCTGCAGCAGGACTTCCTGTGCAGACATGAGGCCATGGGGATTAAACAGACTCTTCCTTGAAGAGAAGGCTACAGCTAGCAATGTCAACCTGCTATTTGGCATTGCTAGCTGTAGCCTAGGTGTTAATGCTCTCTTTGCCAAAAGGTGGAGACAAAAGTCCCGCACTAGGCGCTAACCTCAACTTCAGGTCTTATGTCTCTTCTGCAGACACTAATGATCATAAATCAGAGCTGTAATGAGCTGCTTGTTGTTAAAGACATAAAGCATCGTGACATTAAAAACGCAGTAGAGGAATATCTGCAGTATCTTTGTTGGCCCTTTAAGTGAAACCAGCCGGTGGTAAACTTACAAGGAGCCTCTCAATCGAGTTATTTGAATGCGATTATTTTGGGTGTCAGCGAGGCTGCGTGTGTCGGGTGAGTCACGGTGGTGATGGTGCGGTCAGGGATGCCATTTAGGGGGGGAAACCCTGGATGTTTCAGGGGCCCCAGGGCTGGATCGCGGCCCAGGCAGAGATCAGAGAGCTGTCACTGAGCTGCTGTCGGGTGCACCCAAATTTCCAGTCTGTTGCTGGGCACCGCTTGCAATCTGTCTCGTTTCAGGTGGAGGTGCAGGAGCAGCCCATGAACGCGCAGCCCTCCTGCTTAAAGGGTAGAATCGACTGCATTTCATCTCAATATTCAGCAGTTTGAGAATATTTGCTGATTGAAATGAAGCTGGTTTCTGCAGAAAACATGAGCGATGCACACACTTTAATTAAGCTCGTGAGAAAATTCAGTGCAGCGATGAAAAATGTGCAGTTATTCGAGTTAAAGTAGCTGGTGAGCAGCAGCCGTTAGCCTGAGGCACACGTTTGCTGCATGTCACACAGTCTATTATTGTGTCTCTGGCCTAAAGCTGGTTGCATTCATGTTGTCCAGGCCATTGTGCCGCAGCGATACGGGATTACTGGACAGTCTGTGGCACTAGAATAAGCATTATGTATTGTCTGTGTCTTCCTGCTGAGTAACTCTATACGCGGCGGGAGCGGCGGGGCTGCGTCAGTCTCATTCCCAAACAGCGGCCGGGTCTGTACCACGCCGGCTCTCGTCTTACCGTGTAACCTTTTCTGAGTGGGGATTTCTGGGATTGTCCAACAGGGAACAGTTAAACCTCCCACTGCCAGCAACACCTTGACCCAGACACAAAACATCTAATCACTTTAATTTAGTCTCAACTAAAAAAAACCTTTAAATGACCAGGTCTAGGGACAAAGGTACGACCACTGCACACCTGTTTAACAGACAAACAGGCTCCCTGTTAGTCTTAGGATTGATTTTAACATCATAATGATGGCTTTATTTTATTTTATGTCATATTTCCAAGCTGAAAACTAAGGGGGACTGTCTAAAAGCTGGACTTTTACGTGAAAGCGTGTCCTAATTTCATCTGAACTTAGTGTTTATATCATTGCTTTTCAAGTGGTAGCATGATAAACATGTAAGAGGTATGAGGTTGCAGTGAAGAACATGCGTCTGTTGTTGCATTGCCTAAATGAGTGTATTTCGACTCTTGCAGCAGGAATGAGCAAATAGCATTTTAGCATCTTTCAGCTCATTGTTTTGGTTTTACAGTCTTCACCGATTTGACTCACCCCGGCTGCTCTCCTTGCAGCGGCCGTTTGTCTCCAGTGTGAACGTTTTAAACCCGACCTGCTGACAGCTACAAAGCTGCGTAAAACAAAACGTAGCGATGACCTGGTCAACGTGGTGCAGCGTTAAGTTAATAATGGATTTACATGACTCTTAGTGAGTGTAGGAGTGCATCCTTTCCACTAGACCTGTGAATAGGAACGTGCTCACCAACATGTTTCGCATCATTATGTCTTCTTCTACTTCGCCAAAGTGGCCGAAACCTCGGGCGATGTCACTTCAGAGTGGCACGCTCACATGTTTGCAGCGCTCAGTGTGATTTCCTTTGGTGTAAAGCCAGAAACAGTTGGTTCCTGCTCTCGTTATCAGTAATTGGCCCTTTAAATCCCTGGATATCGATTGTTCGTAGAAGTGGCAGTGTTGTATGTCGAGCCCTGACAAACAAAGACTTTGTGTTCGTGTTTACACACCGGGTCAGTGTGATAGCTCTGTTCCTGATCAGCGACCTCCTTTGTCCGTTCGGTGAGCAGGCGTGTTGTTTCCACAGTGTGTGCCGTGCTCTGTCTGCACTTGCCCCGTGTCCTCTTACATTCTCACCTTCGCTGGTGGATCGGCACTGGGGGATACGAGCGTTAAACCTGACAGCTGACGAGCTGCCTGTATCGGGAGCAGGGCAGGGGACAGAGTACAGCGGTAGGTCAGGTTTTTCCGGTGCTGACAGATGGGTGCCAGCATATAGGCGCCGTCGCTTTGTCACCCTGCCTACTCCAGATACAGCTGAGCCGAGACGTGGAAAGGTCTGCGGTCAGCGTGCACAGTCGGACACGTCTCAATAAGTGTCAATCGCTCACCAATACGAACTTGTGTGTCCATGCGTGTTTCAGCGTCAGTTCGACCGCCTTAAATCCCAGCAGCGACACATGTGCAGCGAGTTTCCTCTCCCACAATCCTCCTCTCCTGTGTGGCAACAGTTCTTAGGTGTCAGTGGTGTCACCTGTTTCCTGTTTTTCCTCCGTTGTCTTGTCCCCTCTGTCAACACTGTGACAAAGGCAGAATAATGACTGTGCAACAAAACGTAAAGATGTGCTGCAGAACGCAATTTTAAATAAGCAACAATATCAATAAATGACAGATAAATACCAGTGTGTGCATACCTTATTGTTTACTTTAGAGCAATGTTTAGTATTTAATCATAAACATAATAAAATATTCATTGGTAGCATTGCTCTACATTTAAACCCTTTAAATAATATAAAATAATCTTAATTATACCTCATTATAATTAATTACGTCTTTTAATTTAGGGAAATGTGGATTTTAAAGGTTTATAATAAACAAAAATCTTTTATTTAAAGCTGTGATTAGAAATTTTACATTAGCATTAAATCATTTTTCATTTCAGTTATGTTAAATATCCCAAAACCATTTCCCCACATCAGAATGAAAACCCTCTCTGTTTCTCGTGAGAACGTCTCGACCCCTGGGAATTTGTGACAATTACGCAACGCTGTGCTGATGCATCCTCCGGGCAGAAAACAAATCAGTTATGTGGCATTTGTCGAGGCCCCAGAATACCCACAATGCTTGTGTCGTTAACAGAGGACGGAGCGGTTAATAAAGTTTTTTGGGGCCTTGCACACGCTCGCACCTGTCACCCCTCTTCCTGTTATGGAACAACGTGGAAACCGTGCGCTTCCTGACTGAATCTGAAAATAACCAAATAATCCATGTGGTGCAAAATGCACCGTGCGCTTGTGCTGAAGCACCTCCTGAGACTTTGCACGAGCTCTCGACCGTCTTATTTGCCGCTCCCGTGTTTCTTGTTCATCGGACGCACATTTTATTTGTTTGTCTTGCTTTTTACGGCGTCATATTTCAGTCCCGGATTCTCGGGATTCTGACACCTGCCTGAGGGCTTTTGAAGTGTCTCGAATGTCACATAGCAACCCTCTCCAGCATCTCGCCCCCTAACCCGCATCAATCCCCAACCGCACACCCGAGCCCCCAGCTCTTATCACTGGCCACTCAACCCCTGACGTCCACAGGGGGCTGCACTTTAATTTGGACGGCGGCCATTTGCTATTCTTAAAACTCATCTCTGTGGTGCAGCGTTGAGGGAGAGGTCTCTGTTCTCCCTGTGCCTGTTTTCTCCTGCCTGCAGCTTTGTCTTGGTAACATGCTTCTTGTTGTTGTTTCCGCTGAGCCTGCGTGAAAGTGATTGGACTTAATTAGTGAGCGAGAAGTAGTTTTTGCTTTTTTGGAGGACGTCTGCTCTGAATCAGTCATGAGCTCCAGCCTTGTCAACTCTTTGGCCAAAGTCTATGACCCAAACCCGCTTCATGGTCAGAAGCCTGGTGGAAGGAAGCTCTCTCTCAACGGATCAGACAAATCCCAAGCTTCTTCACCTTCATCGTCCTCTTCTCATGATGCCGCCCTGCGCTGCGTGGAGAGCAGGATGGACTCCCTGAGCTCTCAGATGGAGCGCTTGCTCAACATGCAGCAGACCGTCTTGACCCGGCTCGATGGCTTGTCCCAGGACGTCCGGGGTATGGGTCGCGATCTGGTCTCTATGCGTGAAGAGGGTCAAGGGGGGAGACGCGGGTCAGGGTTTGAGGTGTGCAGGGAGCTGCGCGGGGCCGTCGAGAGGGCCAGCGAGCGGATGGAGAGTCAGGGGCGCAGGCTGGAAGGGGTGGAGAAGCTGGTGGAGGGCACCCAGCAGGTGATCAGCTTCATCGGGGAGGTGGTGAAGAGCTCCAGGCTGGTGGAGCTGCTCTTTAAACAGCCTGCAAACAAGGCCAACAAGAAGGTGAGCGGTTTAACAACACTGCGAGCGGCGCCTCCTGCAGCAAAATCAGACGTTTTTCTATCGAGCCACCGGCTTTTTCAGAGTATTTTGAGGACGGTGCACCGAAATGTTCCCATGGCGGTTCTATTAGTGTGTCCCGGTGTCGTTAATGGCAGCATAGTGAGAGGTCTAACTGCATTGCGAGCATTGTGGCAGATGCACTAAGTGCCGTCTGAGTGGCTGCAAATGGCATCCTCTTGATGGAATATGTGACCTGTTGGCAGCGGCGCTGTAAACAGCTGCAGGTACAATACAAACTGTACGTCTTCCACTGGCTCCTGAATTACTTATTGGCCCATCGAGCTGCAACTCATTCTGCTACTAGTTCCAATATGGCTCCCGGCAAAACTGTGGTTATCTCTGCTGTGCTTCGACATGTCACCCTCTGTAATGTTAAGTAATTTTCCCCAGTGCAGTGATTGTCATTCGTCTCGGAGGTGTGAGTGATTACAGTCAGACTGGTTATCTTATCCAAACCATACCTTTAGCAGCAGTGGGTGAGACCGCAGCTGCACAGCGTCAGCTCAGCGCTCGTCTGGCCTGTTCTGTCCGGGTGACATTGCTGCATTGATTGATTAGATAGTCTGGTGTCCTTGGGTGAAGCCGCACATAGCCTGCATCACATTGTGCGTGCTTGTTATTCTCAATGCCTGGTGCATTGTGAAGTGGAACGCTGTTAGCATAGCTTACACCGCCCTGCCTTTTCAGGATGCCCACATATCTTACATACCCGAATTCTGCTGATTCAGAGTCTGTTTTTAGGAATCGGTTTGCTTTATTTACAACAGGGAAACCGTAGCTACCATACATTGCAAAATCTTTTATTGGTTTTTTGGATTTATGTTCTTTAATCTCGCTTGGCCCTGTTGTATATGAGGGAACTTCCTGTGCTGCAGAGCGTGTCGTTTGCCGCAGATGATATGTGACCTTTCCTCTGTCTCCTGGAGGAGGCATCCGTCCCCCAGAACATCATATATTTGAGTCTCGGGGGCAACCATAGAAACACTACCAAACACTCTCCCCGCTGTGCGACGATCACACGGGTGGAAACGCACAGAAACACAACAGAAATCAGACGCCTGCCTCCGCGGCGATTCGTTACTTTTGGCACTTTTGACATATGAGAAAGAATTGCTCAAATTAATATGAGACCTCATGCCGGAGTTTGGACTTTTAAACCCGGTTCAGGTTCTGCGCATGGGTGCCGCTGAGTGGATCCGTTCGTTTCGTGCTTTAATGTCTGGTTTCTTCTCTCTGCAATAAGGCAAAGGATGACAAGGACAGAGCCAAACTGAGCCTGAAGGGCTTGAAGGCCCAGAAGAAGAGGAGACCTCAGGACACGTCAGGTAGGCTCAAACTGTTTATGTGTAGACGGGCTTTGGTTTGGACTACATCTGATCAATACTGGGCTGTTTGAGCTCATATAGTCATTAAAACATAAACTACACTGAATATAGAAATAGTTTTTGCTTTAACCTATTGATACAAATCTACTGTTGGTTGCACAGTCTCAGTTAAACACTAGTTTGCACGAAGCAATACTCTATCTTATTACTGCATATAAAAACCGGACAGTTTCACGTTCACTCAGCAGTAAACACTTCTTCTGTCTGTCTTTCTCTCCAAAGTGGTGCCGGTCATGTCTTCACAGAACGATATGTCTGTGCCTGTGTTGTGATCTGGTTTTCTTTGCACCATGCACACCAACAATGACACTACATGCAAAAGCTAGACCAGGGAAAACAGATGAGAGGTTGTCTTGATCACCTTGCTCACATGCTAAGCAAAGCATGTTAGCGTTTAGCAGGCGCTGAAGTGAATCCAGGCCTTCAGGCATGCGGCGGTGCGGTGGTGTTGAACTGCGATGTGTTACACTGAGAGGCGTTCCTGATGTTTTTCCATTCATTTATGAACACGAGAGGGTCACAGTGTTGGAAACACCTCGCAACCAAGTGCAGCACCACCCGGTATAACCTCAGTCTTTGGGATTCATCCTCTGGGCACCAAGAATATATCAAATCTGGGTTAAATCAAAGCAGAGGACAAAGTGACCGACTGGCATCACTGGTGGGGTTAAAATAATGCATAAAACATGCACAAGTATTTAAAATTAGGGATCTTATTCCATGTTATGCATTTAAAACATTTGGATATTTGCATGAAACAGCGATAAACCTCCATACAGAGCGACCCTCATCCCTTCGTCTGCTGTGTTTTTCCCACATTTTCAGACACGTCCTCGCTGACTGAGCCTGTGCTGCAGGAGCAGGTGGAAAAGCTCAACAGGCAGAACACTGAGCATTCCCATGGAAAGGCTGAGGCCGACAGCCTGAGGGGGGAGGACAGGGGAAGTGTGGGAAGAAGACAGGAACCGGCAGAGCTGATCCTGGACGGACCACACAGCTCTGACGCCCAGTTGGAGGACAGGAAGAGGGCAACCCAGGAGAAAGAGGAGGAGGAGGACGAGGAGGAGGAGGCGGATGTCTTTGAGGACTCTGAGGAAGAGGAAAAAGCAGAAGATGCTGGTCCCAAACAGGCCGGAAAAACGGAGGATGATGGGAAGAAAAAGCATAAAGGAGAGGCGGGAGAGGAAGCAGCCCAGAGTGTCATCGCAGACATCTGCAAGACCTCTGTCCTACACAAGGAAAGGTACTTCAAGCTAATCACACATGTCTGTCTGTGTTTTTGCAAGTCACAGATGTCCCCTGAGAGCAAATTCACTGTGGTAAAGAGAATAAAAACACCGGATAAAGTCAAATATTCAAGTGTCCAAATGTTTTATGCTTGCACGTGCAGCTCCGAGGAGGTCGCCGACGTGGCCACCTGCAGCAAGCGCCGCGTCACAGAAGAAGAGCCGCTGAAGGACGACCTCAAGAAGAGCAGAGTGGACGAAGCGGAAGACGCCGTTGTAAAGGCAACGGAGGGGGGCGAGCCGCAGGCCACCACATCTGAGGACGTCAAGCCAGAGGCGGAGGCGCAGGTGGGGGAGGAAGAGTCGGGAGCGAAGGAATTCGTGATAGGTGAGATGTTCTTATCGCACGAGAAACACTCAACTGTAGCTTCACTGAGGTCATGTTCTTGGTTTTCCAGGAGTTGTTGCAACTTGTCGTCATGTGTTGCCAAAAAATGAAACACAAAACGATTATTTTAGTTTTTATTTTGATATTTGATGTTTCTAAATCATATTTTTTACCTTTTTTTGGTGTGATTTAAAGTAAAAAACTCATATTTGCTTAAGAAAATTAAATGAACATCCAATTTGTCTTGAATAATCTGTTTTCTTTGCTTCCCTGCATTAGTGTTCCATCAACATAGAAGATCTTTAGTCACAAAGTCTCATTTCTTCAGCCCAAAACTCTCTTGAAATGATCAAATAGTATAACTTCCAGCCCGCAGTTCAGGCAAAACAATGATTATATCCTTAAAGACGCACGCAGGACTCCAGACATCAGTGTCGGTGTCGACTCCCCGTGCGGCAGGCTCTCCGTTTACACCCAGCTTGGTTGTTAGTTGGTTGACATTTGACTTTTTGTTCCTCAGACTTTGAAACAGATCCAGTGTCATAACACTATGCCTGTTCGAGCGTCACTAACATGTCAGTCCACACAGCTGGCGGGGCAGATAATGAGACGCTGGCATGCTGCTATTTTGATCTACTTTGTTTCTGGGGGCCGAGGCCTCTTCCTCCGTCTCTGCCTGCCCTTTTTTAATTTTCCACGTTTCTCTCTTTTTGGTTTCTTCAGACTCAAGCCCGCCTCCGTTAGCACCTTTCGACCACCGCATCGTGACGCCCAAACCGCATCAGATAGCCACGTATTACACCATCAACAGAGACGAGGTCCTGGGAGGGTGAGTAGGAAGAAGCACCGAACAAACCAGTGTTTATTTTTATTTCGCTTAGTTACAGCCAAAGTCTCTTCATCACATCGGCCTTCTCTGATGAATTAACAGAGGACCTCACACCCTGCGAGGGGACGCCTAATGGTTTTTTCCAAGGCCCTTTTATTGCCCCCTGAAGGGCAGATGATTGGGATCCTCAGGGGGCACTTGCGAAATAGCGGGCCGCTCTGATGTAATAGGCGAGGGCTAAATCCTGCCTCTCAAACTGGAGATTACCCCCAAACACGCAAGCACATTTCTCAGATCGCTGACATAATAGCGCAGTAATTACCGTGTGACTGAAGGAGCTAATTATGATGCTGTGTGTACGCTAGGACTGTGGGTATTGGTTATTTTCGTTATCAATGAATTTGAGTTATTTGGGCAGTTATTCGACCGTTGTGTGAGCTAGAAAATCATGAACAAAGGCAAAAATCACATCGTAGTTAAGTTAAGAGTTTAATCGGTCCAAAACAACAGCTACAACACAAAAGGGAGGAAAGAAGACAATTCTCAGTCTGAGTAACAACATTTATTTGGAAATCGATGATCATATTGTTCTGTGCTCATGCTCTGTTAGAATAAATGAATGTTTCATACGTCCAGTATCTCAGTTCCTGCAGGACACGTCTTCCGCTCCGCCTCCAGTGTCCGTGTTTGACTCATCTGTGCGGTTTTTCTTGTTTTTCTTTCATTAGTGGACGGTTTGGACAAGTTCACAAGTGCATGGAGAACTCGTCTGGTTTGACGCTGGCTGCCAAGATCATCAAAGCCCGGAGCCAGAAAGAGAAGGTGCGGTGACGATTGGCCGATGAACGCGAAACGATGAATACGAAACGGCGTTGGGATGCCTGTTTGCCCAGACAATCTAATGGACGGTTACTTTTATCATCGCTAAGCACCATCGAGGATTATATTTTTTAAAATAGACGCAGCTCAACAGCCCAGAGGGCGTGGGCATGTGGCAATTTGTCAGCCTCGCTGTGTCGCTCGTTCTCTGGGTCGTCCGAAAGCGATGTGGTCAGATGTCCGAGCATAGCTCTGTGGTTACATTATCATCTGAGACATCCAGAGAGCTCAGGGCCCACAGAGAGCCCACCAAACACACGGCCAAATCCTCAGCTGGCTCATGTTGCTGTCTGTGATCGACCGTGACCAAACTGACTTTGTTGGCAGATCCGGCCTGTCTGCCTGTCTGTCTGTGTTTTATGTCAATTTACATATAGTTGACACCACAGTGTGCAATAATTAGAGGCTGGTCGGGCCGAAAGACACACTGCAGGTCTCTGCCGCGTCCTGTTTTTCACTGAAACCAAAGATGTGTTCCTAAAAAAAAGGGGCAATAATGACTGAATTGGGTCTAATATAGCTGATTATCACACATCATAATTGAAATAATCACCTCTTGGTCTCTGGAAACTATTTATTGTAGAGCATCTGCAAGAACTCAAGTCTGTGTGAACAGGAGCTCACACAATAAAGGACATTAGAGCAGGTCTGATCTGATCACAGAGCAGAGGAGATCAGAAAACAGCGAGACGTCAATCTCTCGCCAAATAGGCATTTTGGCAGCATTAAGCCAGGTGCAGAGTAAAGAGAGCAGGTTGACAAACGCCAACGGACTTCTGTACATCCTCCCAGTTTACCAATCTCAAAGTCTTAGAAACCCAAAATCTGTCTGTCTCTCAGGAGGTGGTGAGGAATGAGATCCAGGTGATGAACCAGCTGAACCACGCCAACCTCATCCAGCTGTACGCCGCCTTCGAGTCGCGCCATGACATCATCCTGGTCATGGAATAGTAAGTCCGGGGCGCCTGCGTCCCTGCAGTTGCACAGTACATATGTTCTCATATGTCAGTGCACCAACGTGACGCATTTTGTGTGTGTGTGTTTGCCCCTTTTGCGCCGCAGCGTGGAGGGAGGGGAGCTGTTTGACCGCATCATTGATGAGAACTACAACCTGACCGAGCTGGACACGGTGCTGTTCATACGCCAGATCTGTGAAGGGCTGCAGTACATGCATAAGATGTACATCCTGCATCTTGACCTCAAGGTAAACCTGCTTTAACTTAGGATGTCGTACTCCTACAGCCAGTGAAATCCCCCTCATCTCCTCATTTTGCAGTCGTACTGATTTAGGTGCCAGGTGTTTTGGTTGCTCTCCTCCCCATCTTTAGGTTTACCTTGTAGTTATGTTAAAATTAATATAAGTAGGAGCTTCGTAAGAGGATAAAGCACAATGTAACAAGCATTAAGGCATTCAAAATCCATTTTTAGGACTTTCTCCTGGCTGTATGCACAACAGACAGCATGAAAACCAGCAAAGTATTTGTTTCTTCTCCTGTAATCCTTCTCTTCTGTTTCGTTCTCAGCCGGAGAACATTCTTTGTGTCAGCAGAGCTACTAACAAGATTAAAATCATTGACTTTGGCCTGGCCAGGAGGTAAAATCTGTCATCTCTCTACAGTTTAAAGCTTTTTTCTTTCGCTCTGCTTTCATTACTCAGCTCCAGATTGAGAATAGGTCTGATGTTTCTGCTCTCGTGTGTCTCTGGCAGGTATAAACCCAGGGAGAAGCTGAGGGTCAACTTTGGAACGCCTGAATTTCTGGCCCCTGAAGTCATCAACTACGAGTTTGTTTCATTCCCCACGGACATGTGGAGCCTCGGCGTCATCACTTACATGCTGTGAGTTGCAGATGCTCATTTACACACACACACACGCATGAACAGAAAGACACGCAGTAGCAGGCCTGACCTGTGGTCTCCTCTTGGTCCAGGCTCAGCGGCTTGTCTCCGTTTCTGGGAGACGACGACAACGAGACGCTGAACAACATCCTGGCCTGTCAGTGGAACTTTGAGGAGGAGGAGTTCACCGACATCTCTGACGAGGCCAAAGACTTCATCACCCGCCTGCTGGTGAAGAGCAAGAGCTGGAGGATGAGCGCAGCAGAGTCCCTCAGACACCCCTGGCTGTCAGACCGGAGTCTGCACTATCGGCTAAATCTGAAGGTAAACACCACCATAATGCATCATAACACACGTGACTAATGCTGCCTCCTCCTCCCCAAAGCAGCAGCCAGTCGCACCATGCAGAACACAACAGCTCCTCTGCAGGTTGTAGCGTTTTAGGGCTTTCTCGAGTCCAGACAGGTGATTATCAGATGGATTATTTGCAAATTGCATCATTAAAATCACAAAATAAATTCATAAACCCATAATCAATTTATTAATTTAGAGACATTTTTGACTTTAGATGGGTGGATTAGCGTTGAAATGACAGGTAGTTAGCGACAAGAGAGAGATACAGTCACTTAAGATAAGATACTGCAAGGAAATAAGTAAGAAAACATAATATTAAAACAGCTACATCATGCAAAGCAGCTGCAAAGATATAAAAAATAAAGAAATCATAAAAGGGGGCAGGTCAAATAGCAAAAAAAAAAGATTTTATCTAACTTGATAAACATTACAAACCGCGACGGTGTGCCAACTTCAACTGTAACAGTAGTACACAGTGCTGATAAGAAGACAGAGCACACAACTCAGTGCTGCTGCAGCGATAATACAGATTTACTCAAACACTGCGGCTCACGTGTGTTTACAGGGTAGCAGCTACAGGCGGGGAGGTGATGGTGCTAAAGCCTCGGCAGAATAAATGAAAATTGTTTACATAGCTAAGACATACAATTTATAAATGAATCTAGAAAACTAGTCGATCTGGCAACACTGGTCCCGGGGAGGGTGGGAACAAACTGCAGCCTCCTGGTGCAGGGTGATAGGTGGCTGCCAGACCACCCAGCCCTGGGGGGTCAGACCTGGTCAAACCTGCTGAAAACCAGGTTCAGCTTGTTTGCAGGGTGAGGGAGGGTAGGAGAGATACATGTGAACCAGTTTTGGGATGCACAGTCAGTATCAGAGACGCCAGGGGCACTAAGATGCCCCCCAAACTGTCTTTTTGGGCATAATTTAGATAAAATTTCAGAATTGTTTCTAATGTGTTGGGATTGAAAACTACTAGAGTTATCCCAGATACCCCATAACTGCTGCATTAGTGCAGACTTTGAAGTTCACTCCCGACCTGCAGAACAATATGTGCTGCAAACACAATCACAGTTGTGGTTAATAATAATTCGGTGTCTCTTCTCTCATTGCAGAAAAACAAGTGCCACTCCACACACGCCCCCTCTCCGGCGAGCTAGACAGGTAAGATGAACGTGGCATTTGATTCATTTCTCCATCTACAGCATCGTTTCTCCACCTTCTGGCTCCTTAAACACTTCAAACCTGAAATCCCCCTTTTTCTGTTTCCCCTGTAGAGACACTGTGAGGCCCTCAGCATGCCTTTTGACAATGTAGGGCCCTGGAGCCCAACACTGGACCAATGCTGCTGTACCTGTATATAGCTACTGGCTAACTACTCTCAGCTTCGCATCCCTGTGTTAGCTTAGCTCCACCGTTTGTAGTTCGTGATAGAGAGGCCTGCAGACTCTTTTAACGTTGCCTTCAAGGTTCAACACCTCAGACTGAACCGGTGAGGACCCTCTATGTTTATGGTGAGTTACTGTAGTTGCATACGTCAAAGGACCTCCTGCATCACAATGGGGAATCCAAAATATTGAAGACTCAAAGCCTGATTTACTTGTCACTTCTACAACTTCCACGTGTGTCGCTGCAGATCAGCAGTTTGGCATCAGACAGACACTGCTACCCTCCCTCTGCCAGTGATCCGTTTGTCATGTCGTCCCGGTTTGTTGCATGCTTTGCACTCTTTTGGCCTACTTCTTCAACTGTAAACAACATATAGACTGAATGCTATTATTTAAATGATATATTTTTGTGAATACAGATTTTTCTTTCTTTCTTTCGATTTACAAGTCTTATGAAAATGTTATTCTTTATCAAACGTGAGGTAAAAACACACGCAGAGCTCGGTTGAAGTTGAAGTCACGCCGCGTTAATTTATTTTGTATATAACACGACACCGCATACTCTCATTCCCCTGAAAAGTGAGTGTATCTCAATGACTGAATACGTCCCTGTTCGTGCCGCATCCACCACACACCTCTGGTGCATTTTCACCGTAGACCGGATTGCCTCCTGTACGCGTTCATGCCACTAGCTCGCCTTCGCTTCGGCAGTTTGGAGTAGCCCTCTCACCTTCCATGAAGGCATAACGAACAACAGAATACTACCTATGAATGACTCATGTTTATGACTGAAGTGGTTTCTTATGTTCATTTATTTACTGGTTCAACACCAGACTGTACTTGAAGTGCAAAGCTTTTATTCAAGATGGGATTATTTTCAGGGGGAAACAAACACGACTTCACTTAGTTATGCACATGCTGTGTGAGTGCACAGCTCAGTGTCACGGAGAGCCAACAGCACAGTCCGTGCTCTACAGTCCCGTCCTTCATTATGAGATGGCGGGAAGTCGGATGAATGTCGGTCACCCAGGTTGTTGGCTGTTTCTTTGGAAATGGAAAAGCTTTGTGATTATGAATACTTGTTTATTTGAATTTATGATACCTTTTTTTTCAAGTTTTCTTGTGAAATGATGATGAATAAATAAATAAATAAATGTAGACTATAAATAAGCAAATAAATAAAGCACACTGGAAAACATTTGTTTCTTACAGTGAATTTCTTTGGAGATGGAAGAACAGGACGCTTTGGGGAACTCTTTCAACAAAAGTTGTGTGGTGTGAAGGTGTGAAAAAAGCAAATATATATAGACCTAGGCACATATAGAAGTGTACATTAGTTGTAGTATATTACTGGTTCCTGAATTCCTTTGGGATTAATCTAGCTGGCTAGTTAGCTAGATAGCTAGCTAGCTTAGACTTCCAAACAACTACCACACTAAATAATAACTACATAAAACAGTCACAAAATCCCATAAAGCCCCAAGTCAAAACCCTCTCTCTCTTTCAAGAGCTTCAGTCCCAGGACAGGTGCAGCTCATTAGCAATGGGCTGTAGCACAGCTGGGCTAGCAACTTCATAAGCAACTATCCTGAAGACCTCAGCAGCTGATGTAACACTTTTGTGCACTTTTAAAGAGATAAGAGGAGCAGGCTAGCATCACATGCTAACAAAGACTTCTAACAAACACAAAGCAACTAAAAGGAAATGGAAATTACACTGTTGTTGCAGCAGAACCTAAAGTAAATATTGATGAAGAGGTCATTCTGCTCTGCTGATGGTGCATGCCGCCATACTGATGTGAGGGCAGGTTTATGTTGAACACTTTGACGCTTTGCCTTGAATTTATGACTTCAATGACAATTCGATTGCTTCTTCCTTGACCAAGGTACCATTACCAACAGGTTGTGCTGTTTTTACAAGTTGCAAGTACAATGGGTTT
Organism: Datnioides undecimradiatus; assembly: GCA_008933995.1. NCBI lineage: Eukaryota > Metazoa > Chordata > Actinopteri > Lobotiformes > Datnioididae > Datnioides > Datnioides undecimradiatus. The sequence goes on from WARS01000029.1 coordinate 22,906,379, forward strand.
CAGCAGAAAAGCCCAACTCTTAACTCCGACCCATGTTTCTGCCAACATGGAGGACGGTGGGGTTTATGAGCTACACCACCGTCAGCCACCAGGAGGCGATCCAGAGGCTGTGGTTTCACTTTTGGGGAGCTGCCATGTCGGCCATCTCTTCATCCAGCCTGTGACCTCTGCTCAATAATTAGATTTCTAGTACGACTGGCATAGTCCAATCTGTATTGATGTCCATGTCCAGTGACTCATGCAACACTGATGGAGCGGCAGCGGCTGCATAGTTCGTCTTTACTTCACACAACGTCGGCTGCTGACAGTCCAAACCTCGCTGAACGACTGAGAGCCAACTGCGCTCCCATCAGCAGCATTCACCTAGAAAAACAAACACCTGTCTGTGCACGCCGAGGGACGTTTGCCAGACCAAGAACAGGAGGAACGAAAAGACAGATAATGTGGGTCATCAGCAGATAATTCCAGTTTGTCTCCCAACAGAGGAGTACAACGTCTTCTCTTTTCACTTAAACACACAACAAATCAGAATATTATTCTGGGTTTAGCTGCCATTGTACACTGGCATCACAATTTAAACAAAAACAACTGACGGAAACACACAAATACCTGCAAGACAACATCTCAAAGTCCCGTCATGGAGTCACCCTGTTTAGAGCTGCTATGGCTGCAGTTACTAGGCATTTATGTAAGCAAGCCCTTCTGCACCTCAGGGAGCTGACTGGGTGTGAGGAGACCTATTATCTTGGCAGCAGTGTTGGTGGTTATGAGTTTGACACAGCTGGCAACAGACACCATATTGGAGAAACAGGTGGAGCAGCTGAGCGGGAGGTGTTGAGCAATAGCGGCGGTCACATGGATACGTTTATCATCCTGACTGAAATCTTTCCAACTGAAGAATCCAGATCAGCTTTTTACTTGTAATCTGGGAAATGCATCAAACATTCATCTATAACGCCAACCTTCCAGCATCAAGCAGCAACATCTCTGTTTGATCAGGTCCTGAAGATGGATACGTATTGTCTGCAAACCAGTTTTATTTTGCTTTTAATCGAGCAGCGGCATTTCAAATAAGTGAGTTTTCCCATTTTTTCCCCAGTTTTCCAGAAGTCGGTGTTGGGTGCACTTGGTGCTCTTTGCATTGGTTGTGTAGGTTGCTGACGTTGTTGTGCCTACATGAAGCTTGTTATCTGCTGTTTGGGATGTTCTACAGGAGATTGCTCCAATCACAGGGAGTCTGGAGTTGTTGTACATTTACACTGTTTACATAAGGCCTCTCCATCACATGTATTGTATTTTTTGTCATATTTGTTTTTGTCATCTACATTGAGGAACTTTGCACATCCATCAAAATATCAGGGCCTAATTCATTGGAGCAAATCAAACCTTTGAAGCCAATGAGCAGCTCTGGGAACAGGAAGAGAAGAGGGAAATCCAGCTCCGACCCCAAATTCAATTAGTCAACATAAATAATTTCACAACCTCATCTCAATTAAATCTCTAAGATCTGTTTATTTCTGTCTGAAGTTTTGGTAAAATCCACAGAGGCACTGTGGAGAGATGCTCTCTGTTCAGCTGTAATGGAACAAGACAGCCCAGCGTGGGACACAAAGATCTGGTGACTTACATCATTTTAATACTTAACAGGACATTCACTGGGTGTCCTGTGCACCGGCAGGGCTCGTCACCATGAAAAAGGCCACTCCTATGGGAATAGAAATATTTCATAAACTTACTCAGATCTCTGTGAAAGCATCTGCTGAAATCCATGTATGTCCAGATGTGCTGCAGAGTTAAGTGTGTTCCTTTGCAGGTGGAGATCAAACATAAACAGCTACACTTGTAAAATACAACGTGCACATTAATTCAGATGGATTATTTGTTAAAAACATTTATATTTTACTGCAAAAGGAACACTTTTACACTTTTAATTCTAATAAATTTAACTTCTACTTATGTTTCTACCTAAGTATTGGTACTTTTGGTTACGTGAAGGATTTGAATATGTCTTCCATCAGAGTTCAAGACAATGAAAAGCAGCAGGCTTAAAATGGAAAATCAGTGGAGCTGATTGTGTGTCAGTGTCTGTGAGAAAACAAGTTTTTCTTTGTGTCTCTGCTTCATTTGGGAAACTTCCTTTTCCACAGTTTGTTTGTGGATTCAGTTTGGCTCACGTGCTCTTCAGAAAGGCCGAGATGGACGTCAGCATGGTTCTTGCTGAAGAACAAAAATGTTCGAAGATGAGTGTGACCCGCCATGTCTTATTCTCTCAGCTGAACTTAACCCTGCACGAGTGTTCCCACACACACACAACCCGTGTGTGAAGGATGAAGGCTTCTGCACAGCAGTGGACACACAGTGAGAGTCAAATACCTCGAAAGACACAGCGAGACACCTGCCGTCCAAACAAGAGAAAAGAAGAAGAAGAGCCTGGAGCTGTAATGGAGCTGTGTGTTGTTCTTGTTTGATCGGGCGGGGGTGGATGAGCAGACTGCTGTGCTTCTCAGGAACCCGGGAGCTTGTTTCTCTCCCTCTTTGTCTCTCACTCTCTTTCTCTTTCTCTTCATACGCTGATGTTTTCTTAAGGCTGTAATGAAATCGCACCTCCCATCACGCTGTGCACTCTGGGAAGTCGAGCAGTGAGGGAGTGCTTTCACGGGGCTACTGACACAGCTGGAGCAGATGTTACGATACACACTCAAATGTGCAAGAATAATAAGAGATTAGGAGCTGCTCTGAGTGTTTGATCGCTCCTGTTAAGATAGCGTCTCAGGCGATGTGAAATGATTCCTCAGTCAGGGCCGATATATTAAGCTCTGCTGCTTAACTCCTGTTGATGTTGGCACACTGTCAGGTCAATTCTATAATAAAAATGTAACACGGCTCCTGCTCTTAAATTTACATTAGCAAAACACCTTTTCCCACACTTTGTGGTAGTAATATATATATACTTTTAATACTAATAAACATATAATCTAATCATCAAAATGTTGATTAGACCTGTTAAATGTTTTGTCATCTCACATAATCCTAAATGTTTACAAAGTTTCAAACCCAGAGAAAACAATAAATTTAATCAGGATATATCAGGATATCGCTGGTCGATGGCGTCACCGTCTCCTCTCTGTGCATGTGTCAGTGTTTGCATGTCAGCAGCTTGATAAACTGACTCTGGATCAGCTGTAAGACACATTTCTGTGCTCCTCTTTTCAGCCGCTGCTTGTTTTTAACTCTGTATCTGAAGCAGATGAAGGATTTCAGTCGTCGGACGTCTGGATCTGAAGTTATCAGAGAAACAAGCTGAGCAAACGTTAGCAGCAGCTCGGCTCGCCGCCCCTCCAGGACGTCCCGTGTGCGGCCGACAGCGTGGGAGAAACAGTGGTTTTTAAGGTGGAACTGCTTTATTCAGTGTTTCTCTGGGTTTGAATCAGCGGCTCTGTTTGTTTTGGAGAGGAGGAGACCTCTGTGGAGAATTCAGCTCCCAGTAAAAACCTCCTGAACCATCAACACTGAAGGAATCCCAGCTGACAGGAAGACAACAACTCCCAGCATCCCACGCTGCTGCAGGAGGTCACCAGACTTTTGTCACTGGTATTGACAGTTGCAACCCTATTCTACTTCATCATACACAAAAATGTCTATGTTTCTTTGGGTTTGGACAGTACATTGCCAAACGTGCAACAACAGGATGCTTCTATTGTTCATTCAGCAGTGATAGTCTTTGCAATGGGGTCATTCATTTCATTTGTTGTCCGATTGTAAAACCAATAGTTCCTCCTGTGTGTTTGACCAGGATGTTTACTGAACTGCATGTACAACAATCTGCTAGCATGGCAAATATGTTTTACAGATAGGCACACACACCTGAAGACAAACACATGCACAGAAGTATCCTCTCAGGACACGTCACAATCGTTGCCCCTGGAGATCATGCTCTCACTGCTGACCCTTGTTTTGAAGCCTTGCAGCGAGTGCATCAAACCTCAGAGTACGGCTGTGTGTGTGAGTGGTGTCGCCTTGCATGTAGTAGCTGTGGGACTGCTGAGAAACATTGTGGTGGACAATTAATGCATGAATGTCATAGATTTACTGCACGAGTCAGAGCTGAGAATATGTTCCCAGAACTAACTGTATTAGTGTTTAAAGATGTGGTTTTACCCTGATGGTAAAAGATACTTATGTTGGACAGTAATTCTTCGGTTTAGTGAAACATTTGGGATCTCTGTCACTCCTCTGCACTGTTTTGGTTCCCGTATAACCTCACACACCATTAAATGCACAGTCCAGTGGAAGTTATAAGTGTTCTTGCTTCATCAAGAGCCAGAGGAGACTCACATTTCACTGCTGCTGTGGGTTTGAAAAGTGATTATTTTCTTTGAAAACAAAAATCCCTATTTAGCTTGTGAATCCTCTGGAATATGCCTGAGAGCTTCACTCTGATCCACAACAACATTAATGTGATGTTCCTTAAATGTTATTTTGTTGCTAACAAGACGTATTATGATCAAAAATTATTTTTTTCTAGTTCATGTATAGATTGTTGGTTGAACACACCACCTGTCATCTGAATACTGTCAGTAATGTCCTCGGTATTTGTCAACATGCTGCAGAAATTGGCAAAAAGTGTTAGAGAATTATTCATTACTTTGCATATGATAATGGCTGTAATGACTCATCAAATGCATAGAGATGTTGGATTACTTTAAGATGGGCACAGGGAGCCATGTATATGCACTTATTCAGATGAAAATCAGCTCATTTAGACCGCAGGGACACCAAGGCACATGAGCTGCTTTGCTCAGTTTGTTTGGATTGAAGACTTTGCAATGAAAAGTGGTATCGTGAAATAAAAAAAATGGTTATGGAGAAAAACGAAACATTAAAATAAAAAACCGAATGGTGACAAAGGTGAGTCAGTTGAAAGTGCTTTTCACATAAAATAATAGTAATAAGAATATAAAAATAGGTACAAAAGCTACTGTTTCAAAAAGAGTATGACTCAGGAAATTAAAAAAAAAAGAAGGAAAAAACGTGGATTATTTTGATAAGTGTATGAAATATGAGTAAAAAGAATAATGCAGTGTATACAAACAGCCAGACACAACCTAACCTGGCAGAAATTAAAAACGCGAGCTGCCATTCACCCTCCCGCCTCCAGGTGGCGCTGCAGGCACCGCCCTCCAGCGCTGGCAGCCACTCCGCCCTCTTTAACGCAGCCTCCTCGGCTGCTCTCACATGCTCTTCTGCCATTGGCTGATCTCACCCGCCGCTTCCTCGTACGTCACGCACTTTGCAGCGGTGTGTAGCTTGGTTTACGGATGCTGAGGAGACTCTCCGGTACTCACACCGTAAACACACGGACAGTTCTTGTTTCGTAGCAGCTTGTGAACACACACACACCCAGTCCGAGATGGCCCAGTGCTCCCAGTCTGCTAACGTTAGCTCCCCCGTGAACGGAGAGCCGAAGAAGGAAAGGAAGGTGGCCGTTATCACCGGGATCACCGGACAGGTAACGTTACTTATTCATAACACAGCATCTAGGTACACTGTAGGAGTGAATGAACGGAAGCTTAGAGGCGAAGTCACCAACTGTCGCCTTTCTCCGGCGACTTTATTCAACTTTCGCTTTTAACGACATCTTAACGCCTCCTACATCGAGACTTCCGCTTGCCGGGGACGTTTGTTTGTAGTTGCCGGTGTCGTCAACACCTGTGGCAGGTGCTGAAACCTCAGCGTGTCACCAGTAAATCTCCCTTTGCTCCCCCTCGTGACTTTGCATCTGGCGTTTGAGCTATGCTAGCCCCGTTTATCCTAACTGAAGTTAAGCTAAGTGACACTGACGCTGTTGCATTTAGCTTTAGCCTTAATTTAACTTTAATTATTTCCGTTTTATGTAAGAAAAGAATATAAACGTCTGTTTTCCATGACGGAATCCTATCACCCCCTATCACCTCCTGGCCTGGTTGCACATTAGCCACCTTTTATTGTCTGGAGACCGCGCAGGGATGTTTCCCATTCACATTCCCACCTGGAGCAGCTCACAGACGCCAATATGTTTTTTGATTCTGGGCATAATCAGCGGGTTAAATGTCGGTTTTGGAGAAAGGTCAAATCTCTGTAATTCATATCATCAGTTTCACAGACAGGTTCGTAGGAGGAAGTAGCCATAGACAAAAAAAAAAGAAAGCACTCCCGCACGCTCTCATTTTACTTGCAAAGGTACAGGTATAACCTGTTTTACCTGGCGAACGTCTGAGGATAACCGAAACGTCATGTTTCCGATAGAGTTTATTGCAGGACTCCCTTATCCTGCCCATGAAGAGCCGAGGCCATAATTAATATGAAGAAGCAGCTGTGGGAGCGTGAAGAGTTGGAAATGGTCCGATGGGATAAAACTAAAATTAGATGGAGGATGTGAAACACGTTAAAGTTTGAATGGAGTTTCTTGCCTACGCCTTTGTTACACCCCCCCGCCGTGCCTCCTCCTCATCCTGTTTGACTTCTTATGTCCCAGTCTTCATTGTATGTTGTGCATGCCATTACACCAGCGCTGTTATAGGCTTTAACCACAGTTTGCTGATCAAATGGCATCTCGTTGTCTGCTTTCTTCAGAAGGTTATTGACTTTTTTGAGTAATCTTTTGCATTATTTGGTAGTTGGGCAGTACAGTTGAAATCCTCATATTGTTATACGCATACATACAGTAAAATAGCACAATATAATAATAGAAAATCAAGAAAAAAGTGGGATCCTAGTCCTGGTTTTAAACAGCGCTGGAGCATGCAGTTGAATCCCTATCAGTGATCTCTATTGTAATGGTGTCAGCTTGCATTGTGCTCAGGTTTATAAATCGATGACGGGAGTGGAATAGTGACGCAATAAGAGTCTTTGTGGCCTCGCAGAAGAGTAAAATAACTAACTAACCAATTCAAACTAGAAACACAGCTTAACTCTTATAATAATTCCAACTGGAAGTTGAGATGACGAGCTGTGTGTGAGCCACCTGCCTACTTCCTATAAGTCCTCAAATAAGCGATAAAGGCACAATAGATGACTTATTACTTATCACACAGTCTCTGTCTTACAGCGCGGACGCACACAGTACAAAGTACAGTTGATATTGCTCGGGGAACACTTCTGTGTAAGTTGTGGACTTAAGGAAGGGTGTTGCATTATTTAATTGCTTTTGTCCTGTGTAATCTGACACAGTGGGCACACCTTTCGTTGATGCGTAACTCTGCACATCTGCATCTGCTTTTTGCTTTATTTTGTGGTTGATCATTCCTCCACTGTTTACACCAGCTGGTCACTAACTGTCTGTCCTGAAAGAGTCCGGCCGACACCTCTCATCATGAAGCATCTCAATCCATCATTTGACCAGTCGGTTGGTAGAGATTCTTGTGCTGGCTCCATAGTTTGTTTTACGCCGTCCGACCAAAATGACTGGATGTATGGGTCAAAACGAGTGAATGTAATCATCTGTAGCAGCGTGACAGTGTACGTCCGGGTGTTTAGTGTCCACTGAAATGGAGAAATGTTACAATACAAAGCTTATTTATTTACGTTTTTGTTCCACTGTCAGCCTGTAAATCTTATTTTTACACAAAAACTCGGGTTTGACTTGATAATTTGTGATGTTTTGTGCCGGGGACACAATCCTCTTGCTCTTAAATGGTATTAAGGAAGAATTGAATGCCGTACAGGATGTTTAGGGACGTGGGCACCAGCCTGACTCCGCTTAGTTACTGTTTAACCACACACGGCGTACCAGTCAGTACCAGTGTGCTTTACCTTAGGATTAACCTGAATCAAATGTCAAGTGAGTGCACAGAGAGGAGGCTAAACTGGCTTTACTGGTATTCCTGAACAACGGGATCGACGTCAGCAGGAGCCAGTGGTGAAACATGCGCTATCGCGTTCCCCGCACGGCTTTGTCTGCTGCAGCTTCTCCGCCTCGAGGTTTGGAAGTTGTTTCGTTATCACCGTGGCTTTGGGAGAAGACAATGGAAAACTCAGGCCCGTTCAGTACAATGAAGGGTGCTGCGGCGTCCTGGTTTCAGAATCCTGGATGAGGCCTATCCCAGTTTTGAGAAACCTGAATATGCAACCTGATTACTCACATTACTCTGACAGAAACCAGGATACTGTAGCATGTGACCGCTTTAAGCTGAGTGTCTGAGATGGTGAGAGATGCAGACACACCTGCAGGCAGACAGTCACTAACCTGGACTGTTATAGTCATGGAAGCATTTATGTGAATACCCAGGATTGTTATGTTCTGATGTAAATGCCATAACTGGAATAAGATGCATAACAGGATGCATATGCATACGTAGACACTTGTTCATTTATATTTATTATATTAATATTTAGTCAGAAAACTGTTGGACATTGTCTTTAAATGAAGATATTCAGTTTAATATGATATAAAACAGAGAGAATCTCCATATTCCAGAGGCTGAAAACAGCCTTTTCTCTCATTTTGCACGAAAAATTACTTACTAATTTTAATTGTTTATAAACTATTTGATTAGGCGACGAATTGTTGCAGCTCTGTTGAACTCTTTGTGGCATGTGGCATCAAGAAAAGCGCTGTCGGTTTCAGGATATTAATTTTCATCAGAGCAAATAATTTTCAGGGAATAAACAGAAACTTGGGGAATGTTTCATCGCGAGAGGTGCGAGCTTTCAGTCAACCGTTCCTGGATCACAGGCGAGGAAAGACGGCCACCGGAGGTCTTGGAAAGTCGTTTTCATTCCTGCGCGAGGCCTCACTTTCCAAAGCGTCTTCTCCTCTCGTCCTCGTTAACAGAAAACAAAGAATAACAGCGTTAATTCATTTTTATTCCCGCGGTCTCGTCGATACCGTTGAACCCTGGGAGCCCGCGCAGGAGGCAGGCAGGCAGGCATCTGGTTAGACCATCTCAGAAGTCACTAGCCAGGGTGTCAGGGTCACAGTGATGCCATAAATCGCCTGGATAACTACTGTTCATAAATCCTGCGGCAGCATGCTGCTCAGCCTGAATACTTTTGACCGGTGTCTCGGTGTGAAGTGTTGGGGTGGGAGGGCGTGAGTTATGGGAGACCACCTGAGCGCCAAGGCGAGCGCTGCAGAGCCGGGCAGGGGCTCTGGCTGATAGCGCTGTTTTACGATCCGGGGTTATGGAGAGGACAGGTTCGGCCTCTCTGTTCGACTGTAAAGCTTTATTTTGGCTGCGAGGTTTAAACTCCTCTCCTCAACCCCTCTGGTTGGGAAAACAACGCTTCACTGCGACGCGACCCCTCGAACCGTTTGATGCTCGTGCTGCGAGCCTCTCCTCTTCATCCTTCGTTGGCGTTTGATACACTTTCCTCGCCTCCTTCCACCGACTCCACTGTGAGCAGCGCAGCATAGGATCCGAGCCGGGGGCCAGCAATAATAATCATAAAGCTAAGAATCTGCGCTCGCGTCTCCTCTGCTGCTCATAACGGCTGCCGATGGCTCCTGCAAGGCAGTGGTGGAATGTAACAAAGTACATTTACTCAAGTACTTTTGAACCGATCTTGAACTTTACTTTACTGCTTTCGTCTTCAGCTGCTTCTCAGGCTGCAGATAACCTGAGGATCTCAGAGTGTAAAGCATTAACATGGATTATAAACTGGACAAAGTGTTTGAAATGAGCTCAACCCTGATACACAGCGTGCACAGTAATGGCCCCATTGCAAACATCTGATTAATAGATTAGATCATTTATCAGACAGTAGCCGGCTCTGCGGTGGGTGTGTGCGTCTCTCACGCCGTGGCAGAGCAGCGCACTTCCTGTGTGCACCAGAGGCCTCTTGATTGACTCGTCTCGCTCCCAGGGATCTCTGCTCATTTGTCTCAGCGACGCGCTTTAGCTGGTCTCACTGCAGGCCAGCGGCGTGCTCTGCAGGTTCTCCTCACGGTCTAACAAAAGCACATCGAAGTGATTCATTTGTAGTGTAAGCACAACGACAAACCATAATCTCTGTGTTTGCTTAAATACTTTCACAGCGCCTGAACTACGACATGTGCACAGACTTGACTTCCATTTGGTATCTTCCCCTGAATTTACGGCAGGTGATCTCGTCCTGATTAGTTACTGAGTGTCTGTAGTGATGCTGTTGTCAAACTCCTCAAGAATGGAGTCAGTGCTCCACCAGCAGGGGGTGCCAAACTCACAGGCCTGGGGTTTGTGTTTGCAGGGCGTCAGCGGCTGTGTGAGCTGTTTCAAAGCTTGATGCTTCTTAAATGCGAATGTTTGCCTTTGTTTTGATTTCAGTGATGGAAAACTGAACATATTTGTGTTTAAAAGTGCGTTTTTTATAGATCAGGTGCTCAACTCAGGCGAACAGACGATGCAGCACTGCACACACACACACACACACACAATATAAACACTGGGGTCAGTAAGAACGACCCCTCATGGCAACGATGCAGCCTCGTCTGTAAGAATTCTTTTTTGATTTCCTTTCGCTGCTGCGTGCTACCTGATGAGTCTGCACCGGGTTTCATTTTCTGAACAGTTACTGTGAAACCTGAGCGTGCTGCTGAGCTGCCAGCTGGCCTGCCTGTGTGCCCTGTCTTGCAGATAGTTGTTCCTTTTCGTTGCTACGCTAACTCGCTGTCAAGTTATTTTGGGGCACGGCCAAGGATTTGGTGTACGGCCTCGCTGCTTTGGGTACGTTTGATGTTACCCACAATGCATTAGTTGCATGTAATGACTGTTAAGTAACAAAACTTTGAATTAAACGCCCGCTCGGATTTCAAACCTTGTTTATTTTGATCAGACAGTTCCTGATTTTAGTCATAACTGTGACAGAGTTTGGCAGAAACACATGTTTATACCTCTGAAAGTAGGAGCAGAGTCATTGTGTCATACTGACGCTGTGGTGTTACAACGGCACCGCCACTGACAGATATTTGCACAAGTCCTTAGTGGTGATGAGCCAAATGTGTCAGAGTGTTATGATTGTGTTACTATTTGACAAGTGCACACACACACACACACACACACACACACACACAGTGCCACCTCCTGATATTGCTGCGTATCCATCCTCTTAATCAAACTGCACAATGATGATGTGATAATGATGATGATGATGGGAATGTTGATTGGAGCTAATGATGGTGCGTGTGTGTGTGTGTGCGTGCAGGTCTGCTGAGCGAACATTGTTAACATTTTTCCGACACATGGGCTGATTTAGCCTCAGATCAGCATCAGATATCGTTTTTTTTGTTGATCTGTTTCTTTAATTTCATCTTGTTTTTCTTTTAATAAACTTTGTTTCTCCACATTTCTGAAAATCTAGGATTAAAACCTGAAATGTATTCACACACACGACATAATCATCTTTTACCGATGTTAATACAATTAAGTTTCGCCCTCCGTCAGCTGAACCAGGCCTTTGGCTGATATTCAGTGTAGCTGCAGAGTGAAGAGATCATGTTGTGTCAAAGGCTGAAAATGAGTCCTTAAGGAGTTTGTGGTGTGACGTGGATCTGGCAGGTGAACGTTGGAGTTGGTGTGTGTGTGTGTTTGTGTTTGTGTGTGTGTGTGTGTGTGTGTGTGTGTGTGTGTGTGTGTGTGTGTGTGTGTGTCCAACCCCCTGCTCCCACCAAGCGCCCAGCTCCCTCCCCATAACAGGAAACAGCGAGGTGAGGCCAGGGTTTATGGGCTAATACGGCCTCAAAGGAGCCTCTTGTTTTGAAACAGAGCTGCAGCTCTTCATGCTTGTTTTCCATATTGGTCTGGCGTGGAACGCTTTGACCCTGGCACAGGGGCAGGAAAACATGACACCGGCTGGAGCTTTGAACGCCGTGGGGACGGGCGAGGGGCTGCCAAGGCCCGTGCCCATCTCCCCCTCTGAGTTAGGCAGAAACAGGTTGGGCATCAGCGCCGCTCAGAGTAGTGCTAAATTCACTGACGTGACTCTACGAGCTGTGTAGCATTTAAAGCTAAAGTTTTAGGGCAGCAGCCATGACTGCAGCGAGACGAGCGTGCGTCCAAATTAAAAGCAGTTATTCAGCGAGGGGTGAAAAAACGCTTTCATGCTTTATTTCAGCTTCTTCTGTGAGTTCAAGCTGCGGCCGTGATGTCCACAGAGCAGCATCATCAAGAAACGCCTTGAGATTTCATTAAAAGCCTCCGTAAGCCTTCATCACTGGATGGGTTGTCATGGAGACTGCAGCCAGCAGGACACGTTGGCGTGTCACAGTAAGAGAAGCACAGGTGTAATGTTGAGTTTTAGCGTCACGGTCATGGGAGAACTCTGCTGTGATGGTCACGATGAGCCCGTGGAAGTGAAATCCACGCTGTGACACCTTTTCAGACCTCGGCATGCTTCAGATTAGGAAGGGTGGCGGAGGTGAGGCCTTGACAACTTGAACCATCAAGTGTTTCCGGTTCCTGTGCACGTCTAAAAGCTTCAGGACGCTGAAACATAAGGAAGCCAGCCAATCAGAACCATATCCTGTTCAGCCTTACAGATCATTGGCATTATGGTTGAGCCTCAAGGTCTCATCAGCTGTTTTCAGCGACCAAGCAACGTGACAGTCAGCACTGCATCGGAGCTGTGCTGCTGTCGGCTTGTTCTGTCTTCTCCTCGGCAGCCTAGTGGCCTTAAATCAGCTAAAGCTGCTTTAATAACCTGAGAGTCCTGAGGGGCAGAGTCTCTGCTGTTTCGTCTTTAATCAGCGACCTGAGTTTAAACTCTTTGTCATCTGTTTGGCGCTGTAGAGCGTCCACAGACAAATCACTTTGTCCGTTGCTCTGTGGGAGACTCGGCCCACCTGTGCAGCCTCTCCACATGCAGCGTGCACTCTGCACCATCCTGCACGGCGCAGGCCAGCCCCCCCCCCCCCTCCTTAAATCCTTCCTCCTGCTCTGCTCCTTGCCCTCGACTGTTACCCCCAGACCTGGAGAGGACGTGGGGCTGGCACACTGGCAGCGTGCGAGTGTGTGCGCGCATGTATGTGAGGGGGGATTGAGGGATGAATGCCATGACTAGTTCGGAATGTTCCAGAATGTGCGGTCGGAAAGTCTGAGCTGGGAAAAGAGACGAGGAGTAACATGGGTGAGGGGAACAAGACCTTATTGACAGGGCTCGCTCTGTAAAACACACCAAGACACACACAAACGCCGTGCACGCTCTCAGACGTGCACACGTTTGGCTCGGTGTCAGCCCCGAAGCTCCTGATTCACGTGGATGTTACACCTAATGATCCCAGCGCTCAGCTGCAGCGTGGAGACGTTTCAGCAGCAGCATTAAAGACGGTTACACAGGTTTGCCTTCTAACACATGACTGCAGCGCCCAGCTCCACTGTGAAGCTTTGCACCTGAAGAACATTTAGAGGTTTCCTAGTGAGCAACGCCACACCCGGAAGTTTATCGTTAAAGCGTCCAATACGGAGGTGCAGTGGAAGTCTGTTGGCATTTAACACCTCCCTGCACACACTTACAATAATAAGATATTGTAAGTGTACTGTTCCCCACAGTGGGAGGTTGGGTTTGCACTTTATGTTTTAATAAATGATTTATTTTAACTCTGTAAAACATATTTAATCTTGATCCTCTTCATTATTTAAAATCTCTTCATATATATTAGTGTTTTTGGTATGAATGTGTTTTTCCCCCTGTGCCCTAATGGATTACTTGGTGGCCCTGAAATGGGAAATAATAATAAAATTGATATTGCATTGGTCGAACACTTAATTCAAACACTGATGTGACTACGTTATCTGACCAAACATGCATTACACTGCAGTAACAGACAATTTATAACCGTAAATGGCGTATTTTCACCTAATTGTATTGAAGAAATGCATTAAAAAAATGGAATTTAAGCTTGTTCTGCCACATTAAAATCAGTTTTAAATGATCTGTTTATTCTACTATCAGTTATTTCCATGCACAGATTTAACAGCCTGTTTATTTTATATTATCTTTAATAGGAAACATGTCGTTTATTTTCTCTGGGCCTTTCGGAAACGCTGCTCACCTCTCTCCTGTTTCCAAGATGGCAGCTATTGCAGCGTTTGGCACAGTCCTGCCTGAGTGTTTGTCTGCATAGTATGTCTGAGTCGTACACTTGTGTGTTTTGTGGGTTTTAATGGCGGCTGTGTTCTGTCTTTGCAGGATGGCTCCTACCTGGCTGAGTTCCTGCTCGCCAAAGGCTACGAGGTGAGCGAGGCGTCCAGCCTGCAGACTTGACAGTGCCTTGAACTTGTCCTCTGAAAGCTCAGACGCACACACGCAGAGAAGTGAACGCAGACCCACACGAATGCCAACAAGCACACGCACACACACACACACAGGGCGACATTCAGACTGACGTTCCCTTGATAAGCTGTGTCCAGCCGTGCGTGGGAGCTCCCGTGGAATCGTGACTAAACTCTGTACGCCGCCTGACTCACACCTCACCCCGATATGACCCTCAGTGTTGCTCTGAGCCTGTTCACCCCTCACCTTTCCACCCCCGGGTCAGACCATTAACGGGGAAGTGGTTGTTGTTGTTATACCGTCATAGGAGTGAGGCTGCACGCTTTCACCTGCTGTGATCAGGTCAGCAGCCTGCGGATGGATGCAGAGGTTAACAAGCTGTTTCTGACCGACTGAAGCTGCGTAGGGCTTCACACCCGTGAAACGTCACTACACATGCAACACATGTGCAAACATACATACATGTTGCACCAGAGCTCTTTGTGTTTTCCTAACAGTAGCCGCGTGACTTCATTTCCCCTCAGATGTGTAGCCGCACAAACACACACACACACACACACACACCTCCATTCCAGTCTGCCTGGTCAGCGTCAACATCTGCTGCCTGCCTCAGAGGCAGCAGAGAGGAAGTGGGCTGAATCCAGCCTGGGGATGCTACATGAGGAGGGGGGTGGCATTAAAGAGGAGCGCACAGGCAGGCAGGAAGTGCACAGTGAATTAAGGAAGTGAGGTCAGGGCACAGCGTCCTCCCACTAATGGACTCCCCTTGGATCAGGTTCTGTTATCTTCCCCGAGCAGAGCTTCCTCACACATTCCTCTCAGAACAAGAAGTACAGATCACAGATCACAGGCAGCATTAAAAACACATTGTTACATCCATGTTGCGCCACAGAGCACTGCACGGTCCCAAAGAGCTGTCACACAGTTAATCAGAGCAGGCCGCTGCATCATATTTCACACCTTTTTACATGTGCGGCTGCAGGAACTCACAGCAGAGCGGTGATGGTGTTAATTATACACGTTTAAGTATTGCAAAAGTGACATCATCACATAAATCACATCATAATTGATACAGTTCAGTAGGAGCTGTTGATCTAAACTCTGGTAACACATTCACTACAGATCCAACATTAATCAGTATCTGTGGCGTTTGCGTACCATAGTAGTCAATCCCTGCTGATTACATGCATAGAATACATCTTTTTTAATGTTCTGTAAGCATGTGCATTGATTTGATTGTTAAAGACTTGCGTCCTGTTGCATCTCCAGTCCAGAAGTGTCAATGCACGGGTAACTCTGCTATCTCCTGCAGCTGTTTGACAGTAAAAGCTACGATCAGCAGCTCCCACTGTGCAGGTTAAAAACAAAGGACGCTCTGAAACTTGTGTAATCGGGCCGGGTCTGGTGTCGAACTTCGCTCCAGGTGTGTCTGTTGAAAGACGGACGCGTACGAGTCTCCTTTCCAGACTGAGGCCGAGCAGCAGCACAGAGCAACGGCGTGGGGGTTGGTGTGCGTGATCCAGCCAAGGGAAACGAATAACACGTTTCAAACTATGACGCACAATGGACAAACTTAATGCACTCACTAATGCAAACTCGGAGCTGCCTGTGACGCGGAACAAAGGCATTCAGGGAGCTACTACCATCTAATCAACCGCGACATGCATTCCCAGCTAGCTTTGAACTCTGATCACCAGCTTAATTAACCTTTTGTTAAGAGAATTATCAACTAACGCGAATTAAATGAACTGATAACTTTAATGATTCATCTTTCAGGTGTCAGTGACGCACCCGCACGACTGTTACTGATTAATTAGTCTCTGAGCTGTCGCCGCCGGTCTCCTCTCTCTGCAAAGTTTGCATTCACTACATTAAGATATTATTGTTTCAGGACAATATAAAAACAGTTCATATGACGGTTTGGGTTTTTTTAAAGAGGGGTCATGTGAGGTCACATCCACCGATGCTGTCTTCGAATCCACCGGACTCCTTTGTTAGTTTTGCAAATACAAGCGTTCCTGGTCTGCTGCTGCTGCTGCTGTGAGTAGTGGTGCTGATGAAGATTTCAAACTTGACACGAACAAATCTCCAAGACGCATCTTCTGCCCTGTTCTGTCGCAGGTCCATGGCATCTTGCGTCGTTCCAGCTCCTTCAACACAGGCCGCATTGAGCATCTCTACAAGAACCCGCAGACACACACTGAAGGCAGTAAGTGTCCCCTGCACGCCTCCTCGTTATGCCTGTTAAATATTAAGCGCTGTTCTGCGAGAGCATCGACTGTCCTCCTCTTTGTCAGACATGAAGCTGCACTACGGCGATCTGACCGACAGCACGTGTCTGGTGAAGATCATCAACCAGGTGAAGCCGACAGAGATCTACAACCTGGGCGCTCAGAGCCACGTCAAGGTACAGTTATCTCACGCACGCACACACACACGCACCTTCAGCACTGTCATGGATCTCTGTGCTCCTCCATGTGGAAACCACCTTTCTCATTCATCCTTTCCGATAAACGCTGCAGACTTACTTCCTGTTCCCTGGAATCACTGCGCATGGTTTTTCTTTTGAAGAGCCAAACAAAGGGAAAGGGCCGATAACGCTGGGTATGACTTCCAAGAACAACCTGTAACTGTAGTGAATCTGAAACCATGCAGTCAGGCAAGATAGAGTGAATTAAAACAAATTAAAGCCGGTTTCTGTTTAATGCCGTTTGCCCATGTCACAATAAACACGTTTCCTTCAGGTTTCCAGTCAAACCTGATGACTCACCGTGTAAGAAGAGCTTCTGGTGGAGGTTTCCAGCCTTTTTAGTTGATGGTCTATTTGTTTATTTATTAGTCCATGTAAGCAGGAGCTGTGATGATTTCTCCATGCTGATCCATTTTATATTTAGAAAAGTTGCATATTCCTATATAAACCACAGGAATATAGGGCTCTGGAAGAAAAGAGTCTGTAAGGACAGCACTGTCACCTCCTGAAATTCAAAGAAAAGAGCCCGAGTCATCAGTTTTGTCCACTAGGAGGCAGAACAACTAAAATAAAACAAGTTTTTTGTGTGTCAGCAACTTTAATATCCACCGCTGCTGTTGTGTTTCTGCCCATCCAGTGAACCTAAGAGCTGCTTCTTGTCGCTGTGGTTTGGTCTCCACCAACTCTGACTCTTTATCTGCGAGATGTTCGTCTTTCTTCAGCGACTCTCCTGCTTTGTCCAGCTCGTGTTTGCAGAAAGCGTTCAGTGGGCTTATTGGAACTTCCCTTTCCTTGAAACAGCTGCTTGCTGCGTCGGTGTCGGGAAACCAAACTACAGATGAAGCATAAAAGTTGCAACGAGCTGTAGGTTCGTCTCCATGGGTGACCCGTTTTACTTTGCATGGGGTTTTTTTTTTTTTAGCTGAGTTTACTTTTCCAACCATTTCTCATAGAATTACTTTGCATTAGTGATAACAGCTTCCAGAGCATGTTGGTGGTGGTGAAGTGTGTGCTCTTTGCTGCTTTGGACGTAGCCCCAAAGATTTACTATTGTCTCTAACTGCCATTTTCACTATTACATTCAGTAAATCTTTATTTGTGCCGTTAGCTGGCGTCGGCATGTGGTCAGCGTTGACTGCTTCTGTGAGCGTTTAACAGCAGATGATGTTAAAAAGGGACTTTCAGTTCTGGGAAGTGAGCAGCTCATGTGCGGAGGATGCTGGAGCTGATGGGACAGGAAGTAATGTTTTCTTGGATGGGTCAGTCTGTGCCACAATGTCCCTTTTGTCTCGGAGCTCCGCGGTGATCCCAGGAGATCCCTCGGCGCCGCAGCCCCCCTCTCTCCTCCTTCTCCTGCCCCTCCACGCTGGGATCTGACACACAGTCTCCAGGCAGCACTGATCCTCCGTCACCATGGTGGTTTGGATGTGCTACGGAGCCAGGAGCTTAGTCAGATCACAGATAATAAGCTCATTTGTTATGTGAACGTGAGACGCTGCGCACTTTCAAAAAGACTCTGGTATCGTTTTGTTGCTCAGTTCTGCGTGGTTTAATTCTAGTCTCTGAATCCCTGATGGATTAGGAAATGATTGAGCTTGAATATCAAATAAATTAAAGATTATTATTATGAAAAATGATCAAACGTTTCCTGGTTTCAGTTTCAGAAAATCTAAAACTAGTTAGTTTGACTTTAATCACACTTTTGGCCCGTTTGGCATAAGTGGGAACCAAACTGACTGTGTTTGTGTGGCTGAAGTCTTCGCAATGAGGCACATAAAGCAGAGAAGGAGTGACATCACCATTTATCTGGAGTCCTGTGCAAAATGTGTTGAACGAATTGAATGAATCTTTGGGTTTTGGACTGGCCCAAATGGTTTATCTAATGAGAGTAATGTATCACTAGATATAGAGAATAGTCTACAGCTACAGAGCTCATGTGTTTTGTCTTAATATTGAAGATTTTAGCTTTACAGCAACTTTGGTCTCACTTCTTGTCGAGGGTGCACATCACTGTTTTTAATGATTTAATGATTTATTTCATAGCGTATCCCCAAAAGGTGGGAGTAAGAAACAGGAGGAAATGAATGAAAACGAGAGTGAAGGAAGACAGAATCAGAAAGAGAGTGGGAGAGTGAGTTAAGGAGAATGATGACTCCTCTGTCTCCACATCCTCTGTGGTCAGAGGCCATGACTCTGCTCCCACCTCCCACATGGAAGATCATCCTCAGGCCACACACACACACACACACACACACACACTCAGAGTGACAGAAAGTCCCCGTACCTGTGCGAGGCTCCCCTGTGTTTATTTGTTTCCACACCAATAAACCCGGCCCTGGGAGCTCCTCACCACATGCTGCACCGCTCCAAACAGCTGAGCCGCTGGATTACTGGCAGCGGCGGTGTGGAGCAATTTCCAGTCTGTCCCACCACAGAGGAAAAGATCACTCACGCCGGCTACTCAGCATCTCTCTCTACCTTCCCATCAGCCGTCTCCACGCTGCCGCCGGTCTAACAGGGAATCCCTTTCGAGTCCTGCTTGTTCATCAGACTCGCTCGGGGAGTTTGAGCTGCAGTGCTGATCCAAGATGGGGTGTCTGCGTGTGTGGGTGCCGGTTTCCGTTGTAGAGAGTCATCGCTGAGAACAGACTGGAGGTTATTTTCTAATGCTGCAGGGGCGGAGGTGGACAGGGAATAGCTGAGGGACGCTGGAGGGCCAGAAAGGCGGCCAGCTGCACTATCAAAAGATCAGCACGCAAACAAAACAGAAGGCATATTATGTCTTTTTTCATGGACCGCCACACGATAACGGCAATCAGTTACTCACAGTTAAGTCGGACAAAAGACTGTAAAAAGCAATGTTCAAGACTTTCTGCAGGATTGTTTATCACAGTGCTGCAGACTAACTCTGCTATTATGGGAAAGCATCAAAGCCCAACAGTGTAAACTGAAAAGCAGTCGCGTTTGGACATGTTTAAAATGCCTCTTGATTATTTGTACTGCAGCCGCTTCGATCATGTGATGTTACGTTGCATTGCATATCATACTGTTTGCAATTGTTTCTGCGCTGGGATTACCAAGATTACAACGTCTGTAGCCAGAGTAAGGTCTAAATCAGCTGGGTCAGAGCAGCTCTACAGTTATTTGGGTTCACTGGGCATCACGGAGATCCGTAGTTCAGATTCGAGTCTGTCTGGATGAGTCCACTTAAAACCAAACCTTTCAGTCTTGTTGTGATAGAGGCGGGCCAGGAAACTTTCACCGCAATCAGTCCAGTCCATCTGTACCAAAGTGTTGGTTTGGTTGATCGCCCGGCGTGTTGCCAACAGGGCTAACATCAATCTGCAAACACTCTTGACCAGCGCTTAAACCAAGGCTACAATCACTCAAACTAACTTCTCCTTAAACCATTTGGTTCAGGGGTGCTACGTGATGGGAAGCCTGAAACTGACCCAACAGACAACTGCGAACTTTGCCGGTTCCAGTCCGCCCTGCGAACTGCACGAACCGGCATGTTTTCACAGCCACGGCTTCATCCAGAGCTTCTGCTGTGTCCTGCTGCTCTTTTCTGGTCAGAGACCTTCAGGAATGCGCGTTTGAGTGACGGCTTTGGAGTCAGCTGGGACTCGTGTGCGAGTAATGTGTGCTTTCTGTGTGCCTCAGCGACCAAAAGAGACTAAGCTGGTGAAAACCCTCATTTTGCGTGTGTGCGTGTGTGGTCTCCAAATTGGAAAATGACCCACGTTTTGCACGCTCTAGTTTAGCACCAAAAGCACATGGATGGGTTTGATGTTTGCAGCATTAATCCATGAATTATGCATCTTTCTGACAATAACTAGAATTGAATATTTTGGAACCCGCGCTCCTGAAATATGCATGAACAACGACTCCGAATGGGGAAGTGCTCACGGGCTGCTCGCAGCAATCTGCTCTGCATCTGAGGGTCCAACACGACCCCATTGTGTTCTGCCACCGAAGCGCCTCACAGGAAAGCGGCGAACAAAACCGCTCGCTGTCGTTCTCTCCGTGCGAGTTCTCCCACCTGCAGCTGTCACGGCAGACGCACAAGCAGACGGGCTGAATTATTAACGCGCCTCGCTCCTGACGGGGAAAATGACATGATGGGAAAGATTGGGGGGGGGGCAGAGGGAAGGTGGAAAGTCCGGGGAGGTGAGAAGGTGTATGCAATGAAGCAACGCTGGGTTTCCACTTCATTGTTTCTGACGGCTTTTGAAGACAAAAGTGCGGATTGAGCTCAGGAGACAGACTTCCGTCATCTATATCCTTCATTATCCATATCCGAATTCCTCCTCAGAAGGACTTATCACCATCCTATTATCTTCTTACAGCTCGCTATCTCTCTGCTACCCTTTGGTCCCCCCCCCCCCTCATCCGGGTTTGCAGAGTCTCCCACGCCGGAGACACACACAGGATTTAACACCACACAGCTCTGCGCTGTTTGCACGGCGTGTTGATGCGTTTATAGGTCGATTGTGCAGCCTGCCAGCAGTTTACTCTCGTACACAAGCAGTAACACCGCTACTCGCTGCCGTCTGTGGCCGCGTTATGCAATCCTCGTAACTCCTCGGTAATGCGATTCGGTTGTTTTGACTCCCTGTGTGTCATCCAGCTGCGTGTGATGTGTGGGTAGTGTGTTTAGGCACACAGTAGCCTGCCTTATTGGGCCTCTAACTGCTGAAGATGCGTTTCACTACACTTTGACATTTCTACTCACCCAAAAAAAGCACAACTTTGCTTTCCAGTGAAAAACCATGTGCTTCCAAATTTGGTGAGTTGTGTTTTGACGTGAACCGAAGCGTTGGATGCTCCTTTATGGGGTTGAGACGATTCATGCGGGGCTAATAAAATACTAATTTAAAAACCCATCGTGGATTATGTCATGAATGCGCAGAGGCTTAAAATAAACTGTTTACACAAATTCATGAAAATGTTGATATTTTATTAGAAACATGTTTTCCACAGTCAGTAACAGTAAATCCCAGGACTTTGCTGCTTCCTTAGCCTTTAAACAGCCTCTTCAGTTATCTCTAAAATGGTGTGTCACAAGACTTAAAGGGGACATGTTAGGGAAACACATGTTTTCTTGCCTCTACATATTTAAACTAGTCCCCCCTCAGCTGAACCAGCTCAGAGAGTGAGGAAGGCAGACAGGTCCTGCATCGTCTCTGCAGCCCACCCTCTGGTAACATGGGGCTCCTACAGGCCGTTCAGATCCAGCTCCTGTCGTTACGTAACCACAGGAGTGATTCACAGAGGCCGTCCTCCTCTGAGTGAAACCGCTGAGAGGGGGCGTTCATCCCGCTAGGTGAAGCTCTCAGTTTCCGGCGGTAAGCTAGCGGTGTGTGGCGATGTCGTCGGTCAGAGCCGGACATGCAGACTGCTCTGTTGTTGGTTGTAAACACCAACACAGATGCCGATATTCTGTCCCAGCCCCAGAAGACCAGAGGAGACCGTGGCTGCGTTTGATTCTTTCCAACCGTTTCCTCCGCTGCTCGCCGTCAGACTCTGGGTCGTAGCTGTAGCGTACAGCTGCGGGCTGTTCGTCGGGAGTGGCGGCCATGTTGGATACCGGTCCTGCACCGCTCTGCACCCTCCCCCTCCATACGCCATTCAGGCAGCCAATCAGAGCAGCCCCTCATTATCATAGCCTCCCCGCCCACTCAGAGCTCCGCATAGATAATGAAGGTAGAGAGTGGGAGACTGCAGACATCCAGGACCTGTTTAAAATGGGTTTCAGCTGCCACAGTATGTCCCATTTATTCTTAAAGCACGACTTGAATAAGTTAATATAGGGGAAATGTAGTTTTCACAGGATGCAAGCATGATTGCACAAACACCGCTCTTCCGAAAAACCTTAAAAACCTCACCAGTTTACCACAAAGATCCATTTTCTGGAAACTTGAATCACGATATTGCTGTAAGCTGACCTAATGAAGAATCACGGCTTCCACAGCGCAGCGCCAGAAATTCAGGAAACGCCACGCTCCCTCCTCCCTGAGCTGAAGAAACCTTTAAAACCCTGAAGAATATTCCCAAAAATGCCTTCTCACAGAGCCCAAAATAAGGCTGCTTCATGTTGCCTCGTGAAAAGACGACATTTTCGAACAATGAGGTTTATGCAGGACAGTGAGGATAATTGTGTAAGCACCAAATTATCTACTCCTACGACAAAGAGCTTTTTCAAAACCTCACAAACCCCTCGAGCCACGATCAAGCCAAACACAACATGCTGTTTTCATTTTGGGTTCATTAAAAGTTTCTGCATTAGTCAAAAGGGGCTTACGCTGTCAATTAAATCATCTCAAAATGCCACATGTCATCAAGTGTAAACCCGTTTTTCCAAGGTAATCAAGTGAATAACTAACTATCATTCCTAATTAAATCATAGTTTTGAGCATCAGAGTTCTTAACGGTGAGAAGAGCTGGTTAAAATCGGGAAAACCGAACCCGATGAAGCGGAGAGCTGTGGAAAGAGCGAGGAAGCCCTGTTTGCAAGATCCATTGTAAGTCTGGAAATGCCATTTGTCCCGTTTCTTAGGCTTAAAACACTCGATTCAACATGATTTCATCACAGATGTAGTGTTGCTTCGTGACGCAGGAGCGCATCTTCACGAAGCTCAGAAGAAGACTGCTTCCTCTTACCTAAAGAAAAGCTGAACCGTCGTTTTGGAAACGTCGGATCTCGGTTCTTCCGGCTGCTTGGACTAAAAATGTGTTGCGTCATCTCAAAAATTCAAACGTGCAAACGAGACTTTTACTTTAGTTCACACGGATTTTAAGAGAAACCTGGTTTTCACCAACACTTCGTGAACGCCTCGGTGAATGATGAGCGCTCTCGTCTCTGTAACAGCCCATTGGCCGGGTTTACTCACTCTCTGATTGGTGTTTACGTTATTCTCGTCCAATCAGCCCTCAGTGGCACGCTTTGCAGCAGCAGCGGCGTGTGTGTGTGTGTGTGTGTGTGTGTGTGTGTGTGTGTGTGTGCATCTCGCTGGGATAAAGACTTTGCCCGGGACCAAATTAGCGCATTCCCCGCTGAAGTATGTGTTTTGTGTCTCTCAGGACTCATTAGCTGCATGCGTGTGGTTGGTGTGTATTTAAGGTGCCATGTTTTCCATTGTTTTACTCAGAATTCAGATTCTTGGCGGTTTTGGCCCCGCGGAGACGCAGCGCAATCTCCGTGCCCACATTTTCTCATGCGTGCCGCCTATTGAATGAGCAGAAACAGGGCCGCGTCGCGTTGGTGGCCTGGTAGTCAGCGGTCAGAATAGCTCCCCGAGCAGGCCGGTGCCTGTTTTGAAAGGTTAGGCCTTCGTACAAGCCCGGCCTGGGCCGAAAGTGAACTTTAGCTTAAGAATAGACTCCCGAGTGCCAAAAGAAACAAGTCTGCACTTTCCTCGTTCAGAGTCAGGGAATGTTTTGTGGCTGTGTGCGCTTTGTGGGTCAGATCTGTTGCTCCACTCATGAGTCAGTTCTTTTTCTGTTTTCCAGCAAGGTTGTAACACATGGAAACATGCAGTTTGGGAAAGGAGGAGTGAAGGGGCGGTGGGGGGACTTTTTGAGGTTTGTTAAGTAAATACACTGAGTCAATAAATAGTATCACAAAGCTAAATATGATTGCATCAAAGTCTGAATCTTAAATCAAACCCCAAATATTCCAGATTGACTGTCTTGTTCGAGTGGCACACGCAGGCCAAGACCAACTGTGCGGGCGCAGTTTCACCTGTGAGTTATAGATGGCAGCAGTGAGCTGCAGGAGTCCCCAGACAGTTGGAGTCAGTAGCCTGGTCCCAGCCAGGGAGCAGACTGCATCAGATGGGCTTTACAGGATCCAGCTTATTATAAATAATCACTTTTTATTATAAAACATGACAATAACATCGTCAATAATAATAGTATTTTCAAGGTAATTAGGATTTGTCGATCAGCAGAGGAGTAACTTTGAATGTATCAGTGTATCAGGGTAATTCTCTCTGTTTCATGTAGTTTAATGCTCAGAAGATGCCGCTGCATCACATGTAATTAATTAATTAATTTTAAATTTTGTTTGTTGTATAATTTTTAATAATTAACTACAAGACTAATAAGACTTAAAATCACTTCATGAGTATAAAATAAACACAAGTAACCACAAATTTGTTCATTGTTAATTGTCAATTAATTACTCATTGTTTAAAAAGACCCAGTTTTTGCTTATTTCAGGGAGGACCAGAGTATCGTCTGCGTTTTGACATCACTTACAATAAGAATTCATTGTTTTCTGATGTTTAATAGACAAAACTAGAACTGAATTATTTTACAAGTAACTGTAAATTATTATTATTATTATTATTATTATTATTATTAATAATAATTGATCAGTTGATTGGCAGAAAATGCACGTACAGTTCCCCACTGTTTATTTTTCCATTAAATGATCTAAGACGTGGAGTTTAATGCTTTCCCTCTGTCACATAGTAAACATACTTTCCTTGTTTTTGTTTACGCAAATAATCAACAATAATGAAAATATCAATTAAGCCACATATAGAAAATTAAGCAAAACTAAAGTTGAATTTAAACCCTGGTTTATTGTCACCGTGGTTTTAGTTTTAGCCAGACGTTTAGTGACGCGTCTGTCTGAACGAGACCCCCTGCAGGTCGGGATGCCACAGTGCGGCTCCTCTGCAGGTCGGTGGGTGAGCGGTGGAGATGTGGCTCCGTGTGACAGCGTTTTACTTCAGTGGGCGCTTTTAAGCTTTTTTCTGTCAAATTAGCATAAAGTGGAGGGGAGTTGGGAGAAGGCAGAGGAAGGGAAGGTTGGAAACGCAGACAGGAAGCGGCTCAGATGTGGGATGAAGGTGCCAGCGAGGAAACTATTTTAGTTATTCTCACTGTTTCTTCATCTGCTGCGTCACCTCCCCCTCTCTCTCTCCCCCTCTCTCCCCCCTCTCTCACATTCTTCCTCCCTTTTTGACTCCTGTCATTTACTCCTTTTTTTTTTTTTTTTTTTTTTTTTTAAACCACGGCGAGTGATTGACAGTAGCCCGTAGCGTGTTTGTTGGTACGACACTTACCACAACAAACATGCAAAGCTGGGATCGAGCGCTTAATGAGCTCGGTGTCGTTGGGTCGAGGGAAGAGCTGAGGTGAGAAGACGGTAACCAGGGATTACGCTAAATATTTATGAAACTCATCAATCTTCCTGTTGCTATGTCCTCCAGGGAGACATTTGGCAATAATAATCAGCTTCATATCTTCTTACTGGATGTTCTGTAATGATTTATCTGGAGCTCTGCTGGTTGTGTGATCGCCTGAACAAGGCATGTCACGGCCAAAGCGAGTCCTCATCGGCTTATTCCAAGTCTGCCTTCGTGTTAAAGTGCTGATGAAAAGATTTGTTTTTCCTGATGATTAGACCCAACCTGCAATTAGAGTCTGAGTGTGTCACTGAGCTCGTTATTATACCTATAAATATCTCTATAGGTAAATAAATACTCGTGGAGGAGCCGAACAAGAGGAAACATGATTGCAAGTCTTGCAAAGATGAATGATGAGTAAAGTCAGTGTTAATCTAACTGCTCTCTCGCGGTTAATGGCAAAATTAAATTGTGTTTTTAAAAGTCTGTGTTTAAAATTGTGCACATATCACATTATATTATATTATAATATCTGTAATATGGGGTCATAGATTCTCTTTTTATTGACACTGCTGCATCAGGAGAGGTATATTTATGTGTAGGGAGATATAAATCATCAATGTTGTGTCGAATACACTTAATTACATTTAAAATAAAATAAAAAATTCCAATAATGCCAGTTTTTTGAGGTTTTGTAGTGGCTTTTCAGGCGATTCTCGCCGCTAAAATCCGGTTTTCCGATGTTGTCTGTGATATTAAAATGAGACCGGACGTTCAAAGATGTTTTCCCGCGGTGTTTCGGTTTATTTGTGCCGTCGGGATGATTCAGATATTCACTGCGGCTGCAACATCGAGGCGGCTGCACCCAGCAGTAACATGTCTGCAGACTGTGTTGCTGTGTCCTGTTCATTGTCCGTTAGCATCAGCTGTCAGTTAGCATCGCTGTCACATCCAGTAAAGGGAGGGCAAACTGCACCTGTGACATATGAGTGGATCCAACAAGATGCACAGTTGAAATTAGTTTACACAGTGAACAGACGCACGCACACACACACACACACACACTTCAGCTGATACAGAGATTTGTCACTCTTGGTATTTTTAAGTGTGCACACTCGCTGGTGTTTACACAGATATTATGTCAGTGTACAAAGGGATTTTTGTGTGCACAGTCACCGACTGTAAACATACCCACGAGCAGAAAGGCTTAGTGAGGACGCAGGCACAGATCTGCGCGGTTGTCGGCTCCGCGTTCGCTCGCTTTGGCTGTTAAACTGCGCCCAGACTTAATTTTTATTATTTCACGAGTGAAATCAGTCATAATATCTCCTTCTCCTGTCATCGGCGCGGCCTCTTAATTACACTCCAACGCCAAAAACACCCACACCGCCTGAGAAGATGCAGCCTCACTCAATCCTTCCATAACTGACATAAGCTCATTACTCATAGTAAATATTGTTGCTAATCTGTGAGCGCAAGCCCGGGCTGCTGCTGCCCACTCTCCGGCGTTCGTTCACACCCTCATAGATACAACCTCGCTAATGGCATGTTTGTGTTATTCGGCCGTTTGTTTGGGGTTTTCCATCAGAGCGCGGCCTGCAGTCGGATCCCGCGCGCGCACGGCCGTTGTCTCTGTTTCACGAGGGAAACGATGATGTTAAACTCCCGTCAGGGTTCAAAAGGCAGGGCCTCCGAATCGGCCGTTGTAATTGTTATTTCACAATCTGTAAATTCCCTTTTTAAGAGCGTCACAATGTGTATTCGTTCCAAAAGGCACCGTTCCCTTTTATTATTCTGCAGCCCGCGTGGATGTACTCCATGTTCTCCACGTACGTCGGCGCGTCCGTTGCGTAATCCGAGGATTGCGACGTATTTACGAAAGCCCGCCGTAATGAGCAGTGATCTCACTTGTTTGGATCACATCACGGAATGATGATCGGCGAACAAAAACAAGAGGAGGAGAGGCAGAGTCTGAATGGAGGGCAGAGCCGCGGTGAGAAGTGGGCGAGAGGTGGATGAGTTACGACGTTAGATGCTTATCTTTACGGCTGTAATTGTTTTAGCCTTGCGTTGGCTTAATGAAGCTGTTATTGTACCGAGTGGAATTCTTTTTCACTCTTATTCATCTGTAGCTGCTTTGTGTGTGCAGGCTGCTGCCCTGAGCCTCGCTGTTTTTTTTTTTTAATTGAAGCTTTAAATCAGGCTGTCATACCTGTATGCAGGGCTGGGCCGCTCTTACCTTGTCTCCTGTCAGTCGAACAATCAGGCCTTTATGCTCGGAGACGGAGCAGGATGTTTCAGGACAATGAACGGTGAGCAAACAGTGAGCCATCACCGAGATCTGATGTTTCTATTTTTGGGGTCATGTGACTTTTTTTTTTTCCAGCTGATTGAATCACGGTGTCAGCTTTAAACGTGAAAACAAACACCATTTCTCTAAATATCAACCTGACGTATTTCCCACTGAGTCAGGCTGCAGGCTTGGATCTTTTGGTTGTGACCTCTGGCACAATTTTCCCTCCCAACGCCCCAACATCTGCATTTTTACTCCTTAAAACTCTTCATGGGACCAAAAATAAATCAGATGATAGCACATAAACGCACGTTAAATCCACCGCATGGCCAAAAGTATGCAGACACCCAAACAAACATGTCCGTTTCACATCCACGACCTCTGACCTGCTGCTATAACAGACGACCCTCCTCCGGTTTCAGGCTTTCCGCCAAACGTCAGCACCTGGCTGCGTGGGTTTACTCTCATTTAGCCACATTAGCATGAGTGACTGCGACCACAGGTGTTGGCTCTTGACTGTGACATGTTCATGTCATGTGTGAGGAAAGGATGAAGTGGGAAAGAGTCCCGCGTTAACACCCTGCACGCTCCCACGCCATCATGTGACGCCCGCGGTAGGAACGATGTAGTCCAAGTCCAAAAGCTGAATCACGGGTTCGTGACAAAACCCAAACAGTGTGCGCTGACAGGTCAACACCATATCCACTGGAATTCAGTTTAATAACACAGAACCATGCACTTTGGTTGACTTTAGAAGACCATGTTTAGTGGTTAGCTGTGCCACGCCGGTTACATCAAGCTTAAAGGAAAGACTTTGACGTTGACTCTGATAAGATATTCAGCGTAAGGTCCGGCCCTGAGCTGTCGGGTCAGGGCTCAGGTCCAGGCCAGTCATCTTGACGTGGGCTTTGATTTGGGCACGAGGGCATCGTCGTGTTGAAACAGGAAAGGGCCCAAAACATGGAAAAACAACCCCGTTGGCAAAGAGACATCACCCGTGTCTGCGTACGTTTGACCACGCCGTGCTCACAGGCTTTGAACGTCAAAGACAAATAAGTGTTAGAATGGAAATGTTGCTCACGCGGACAGCAGGGCCTTCTGTGCAGCTGTTTGGTGCTGCCAGATGTGTGAGTGGCAAGCCATCGTTAATCAAAGCCTCAGCACTCGCCCGTCGTCTCTCTCTGCTCTCCGGCCTCGGCCGCTCGGCCTCTCACTTTTTCCATCGTAGCCACGGTGGAAAATTAGGATTTTCTGTGTTTGAACGGACTTTTTAAGTGTCCCAGGACGTTTTAAACGGTCGGAGAAAGTGTCGCTCCTCGCCCTCGGGCTGCTGTAGGGTTGTAGTTAAAGTGATTACACCTTATTATCATCATTAGTCCCGGTATCAACAGCGGTGATGAGAAATGTCTCCGGCAGTGTGAGAAGCTGGTAGCAAAGGTGTGATGAATGGCTCTGTTATTTGCGAACGTTGATTCTGTCGCCGGGAAGAGCGGTTTCCAGTTTTCCACGGCGCCATCAATCACCGGCGCTGGCGTCTGGTGGGACAGGTTAGGCGGACGGACAGGCGGGGCGAGGCTGACGGACGGACGAGCGCCGAGCTGTCAAGAGGCCGCCGACTTCCAGCTGTTGACTCAAAGCTTGTAACCTCTCGGCCTCCCTGAGCTCATCCTGCAGACAGATTCCTGTATTTGTTTTTGTTTGAACCCGAACCTGGTTTCATCATCATGATGGCATAAATCAGCCGGCGGTGGTGTAATCATTTAACATAAAGGGAGGTAACCTGTGGGGCTGCACTTAATGATTATTCTAATACTAGACTTTAGAGACCAGTATTATTTTAATGTGCGATATATATTTATTTTGGCCAATAAAAGAAGCACTTTGAATGCCTTCAATTTTAAATGAAAAAGGCCATTTTAATCCTCTTAGATCACATCCGTGGTCATATCTTGCAACTTTATTTATCAATAGATGCCACAAAATCAATGTTCTTGCATCCTTATATAATTTCTGATCATGTTTTCTTCCTGTAAAACAAAACGAAACATGACGTGTGCTTATGTGAGCTTGAACCCACCAGTTTCACACTACAGTATCATGACATCCAGGCCTCAGTCGGTCTTCAGCTGAGGTTTATTAGTCGGCTAGCTGAAGACTGATACTTAAATAGGAGGAAGTGGAGACAGGAACTGTTGCATATCAAAGTATTTTCAATTTCTGATTATGAAACAGCAGATTCTCACATTTGAGTCATGAATGATTCTAATAATCAGTTGATAACCTGATTAATCAACCAATGGCTCCAGACAGATATCTGTGAACCGTGATGCTGAGTCGGTCCGGGATGAGCTGAGAATGTATATAAACCGTTTTGAAGTTTGAAACATCTCCAGGTTGTTATCTTTAGGATGAAACCGTGGCGGGCCCCCTCTCAGGCGTGCAAATCACCTTTCAGAGTGCCCTCTTAGCGGCTGCCACGTCGCAGACATGCTTAAGCTGCAGTAAGTGACCCTGAGATGTGACTGATACTTGTGCGTGTTTTGCTAAATGTGTCTGCGACTGCGCGCATGAGCGTCTGCTTGCGTCCCAACGTGCGGCGGCGGTGGCGGCGGCGAAGGTGAAGATGGTGACGGGGGGAGGCGAGGCGGGTGAGTGGGCGATGATAAGCGCCATCTCCAAGAGAACAGAACACGATTAGTCAGGAGATAATCTCTGCTCCCCTGTCTGTGTGTGCGGCGTGGGCAAACTCCAAAGAAAACACTGCACTGTTTTCTTTACTTCTTTCTGCTATGCACACACACACACACACACACACACACGCAAACATAATGATTACAGAGCATTAAGCAAGAAATGACACACAGAAGAGTGGGTGTTGTGGGTTGAGCGTGCATGGCGTGTGTGTCTGTGCACGGCGTGTGTGTCTGTGCACGGCGTGTGTGTCTGTGCACGGCTTCGTCTCTGCACCTCGTGTCGGGGTTTCTCTGCTTTCGTCTCTGCTGTAGGTGAACTCGTCATAACTGGGGTGTCGGGGGTGCAGCCGTAGCTCAGCGGCGAAGCTTGAGGGTCCCCTGACGTTCCCGACAGTTCCCCCAAGCATTCCTTCCCCAAATTATGAACATAATGACGGGGGAGAAAAAAGCCATAGATACACAAACGCCGGCCAGGGCCGCGTTCACACTTTCCCCTGACCGGCCAGTCATTTTGACAGTGACGACCATTACACGCAAACACACGCACACGCAGACACACACCTGGGATTTTGATCTCCCCATGCTAAATCTTTCCTACGTCTCCGTGCCACTGGTATGGTAATATCTGCCCTGGCGACGAGCGGGTTCGGTAATCTAAGCTCGCTGTGTTTATACATGTGTGGCCAGCGCAGGCCACCGCCGCAGCTAAACGTTTACAATAATAGTCTCCAAGTGATGCCTGTTGTAATAAAAGTCAAGCGTCTCGCCCCGGCGCAGAGAAACCAATCTGTCGTGCTGATCTTATTATAGTTAAATTAAACTGTCGTGCCCCAGGCAAGCGAGGCTGTAAACTGTGGAACTTGAACGAAAACACGGCCCTGCTCGCCAGAAGCTCCGCCGCCGTCGCACACAGGTGTGAGGGTGTCTGCTCGCTGGATGCGCGGCCAGTTCAGCGCGTGGTGGGAACATACTGAAGCTGTTTGAAGCACCCAACTCCTCGTGTGTGCTGCACGTCCTGAAATAAGAAGCGTTATAGGCGCTCTGACACTGGATGATGCAGACGTAGTTTGGCTGGCACCACAGAAGGGCTGAGGTTCAGTACCCAGTGCTTTAAAGTGCATTGATATCAAACATTCATAATGTGAATATCTCTCCTAACATGATCTCACTCTGTGCAGTTAAACTCTAAAAAGTCTTTACTTTAAAAACATTAAACATAGAATTTAAAAAAAATTACCTAATGAAAATAATTTTTCTGTTACAGCCAAAGAAAAATGTTACTTTTCTCAATTTCAGCTAATTGAAATGTGCAATAAACAGTTTGCATCTAACCAATGTGTTATCGATTATGAGCTGAAATACTAAACAAGTGTTTTAATTTGTACTCATTCTGGCTGTGAATTGAATCTGTCATGTAACAAAGTGTACAAGTATTTCTTATGCTCTTCGTCTTATTAGCATCATTAAATTCACATGCTACAGCTTTTAAATGACTGCGGACTGGAATCAGTGCCTCTGACAGTTCTTATTTGAAGTAAGACAAAAACCTGAGCAAACATTTATTAAATTAATTAAGTAGCAATCATGCAGTTATTTAAAAACAGTAACCTTGTAGCTAGGTTAGTATACCAATGTTAGTAGGGTGCAGCGTGAGCCTGCAGAGCTGGTGATACCTGCACTGCTGGTGCAGACTCTGCTGCAGACCCTGGTGCAGATCTGCTGCAGACTCTGCTGCAGACCCTGGTGCAGATCTGCTGCAGATCTGCTGCAGAGTCTTTCACGGCCCTGGATTTTGTCTTAACTTGCATCGTTTTGGCAGCTGAGGCCTCGGGAGAGCGAGCGAGAGATCGTCTCAGAGCCAGACGTCGCTCTCTCTCTCTCAGTGACGGGTGTCCATCGAGTGTGTGTGTGTGTGTGTGTGTGTGTGTGTGTGTGGGGACCCCGCTCAGGTTCAAGAGACAAAGTCATTACCAGAGTGTCAGTCAGCACCTCACTGCCCCGGGGAGGGACGCAACAAGACACACACACACACACACACACACACACAGTATTACAGCTTTAGCCATGGGTAACTGTATTGTTGCAGGTCTGTTTTATGGTAACAGTTGGTTCTTTTCTCATTTATTGGCTTTGACTTGTGGGTTGAGTAAGAAAATATGGCCCATCATAACCACATGTGCAGCCTCAACGCTACTGTTCCTTATTTCTGCCGATTTACGGATCACGCTCTGGATGTTCCTGCAGTTACTGTAATTTTAAAAAGCGCTCTGTGTTAAAACCTTGTTATTCTCAAATGAATGAACATGACACTGATTCTGTTTTTATGCTGCACTTAGAAACATGAAGGCCTGGATTTGCTGTAAATGATGAGTCCATGTGACTCTCTGAACGCAGAACCATGAGCCGATCACTCACAAATGGCACGGTAATAAAAACAAAAACAGAAAAACATTATTTTATTATTGTTTTTACATTTTTTTAAAAGTAAATGGAGGTTGGTGTTTCAGGGTAAGATCTCATTTTATGTGAAGTCACACAAATAATAGCCAGATATTTAATTTATGGTGTTCGATACTTAATAAAAGAGAAATAAAATGTATAAATCATTAAAGTTACGTTAGTTTTGTTGAAACTGTTTGGAGAAAAAAGCTTTGAATGCAATTTAAATATAGATTTATTTTTAATTATCCAACTAAAGCAGTTATATGAGGGAAAGCTTTAAATTAAAGGTAGGAACACGTTCTAGATAACAGCTTTTCTTCTGCTCATGCTAATTGTCAGTACCATACAA
Source organism: Datnioides undecimradiatus (assembly GCA_008933995.1). Taxonomy (NCBI): domain Eukaryota; kingdom Metazoa; phylum Chordata; class Actinopteri; order Lobotiformes; family Datnioididae; genus Datnioides; species Datnioides undecimradiatus. The sequence goes on from WARS01000029.1 coordinate 22,939,992, forward strand.
TACCATTGTAAACCTGAGCTCTGTGCTGAGTGAGCACAAGCTTCGAGTCAACGCCAGTGTAAAATAATAATAATACTGATATATTACGGCTTGTTTGTCAGTGAGAGTTTGTGTGCGAAGGCCTGAAGGTTTTCATAAATGCTGGGACGGACCTCAGAAAGCCCCTCGTTTAGTGGACTTGAAGGAATAAAAACCGACAAAACAATGGAGACGGAAAAAAAACACACTCGCACACAAAAACCAGAAACCTTCAGCTGACCGGCACTCGGAGAAAAGGCGTTTTCTCTTTCTGGAATAATGGAAGTCTGGACTCCAACCGGGAAACAGTTGCATCTGCAGTTCATTCTCTTAAAATGCAGCAATGGTGCAACCACGTTAACAAATTAAAAAAGTAATTCAAGTCACTCCTCAAGTAAGTCAGAAGCCCAGCCTGAAGCCAGGTCTCTTTTAAACCGCGCTGCATTTCTTATCAGCTGGTTTAATAGCTGTTATATATAATTATATACTATATATAACAGTATGCAACACACAAGCAGCGCCGTCCTCTCCCCCTCCAGTGATCTGTTCGGAGCCCAGCTCTCAAGGTGTAATCGTTTTGCGTGCCAAGACATTTAAAGAATCCAGAACCTCGCCGTATGTCAGCCAGTCGCCCCATGGGAACGAACATGAGCGGAAGAGCTGCTGGCACCGACGGCGACGCATGACGGCTTCTTGAGCGCGGCGAGAATGCGGCCAATTACTGCGTCAATCCGCATCCGAGCCGCTGCGGACGTTTTCCACAAACAGCAGCCGAGAGCTCTCTGAAAGAAAACCATCAGCCTCAATGAGCCGGTGATTAGGTGAGAGCAGCGGCTGCCAGCTCCGGCTTGGCGGAGCACCAGGAGTGTCATTGTGGTATGTTGTTGTTTGCTTACAAGTGTAACCGCACTGGGAGATTGTCACACAATAGCAGCTCTCATTTTTCCATGTGTGTGTCTGTTGACACTTGCTGTCGGATTGAGAGGTGATCCGTGACGACTGTGTGATGGGCAGGTCTCAGCAGAATTCCTCAGATGGCAGTTACAGTTGCAGTATTTTGCTTTCCATAACAAAATGGAAAGCAGTAATATCTGAGGGGAGCAGACTGACGATTTGGCTCGCTGTGTTGGCGTACTTGTTTCGATTGTCATAACTTTTCATACAGTTTCAGTTCCTTCCAAGATATTTGTCTTATTCTTGATTCCCGCCTTGTCTGAGGAGCTTTGCGCGAGATGTTTTGCTGCTCCTCGGCCGGTTTCCAGGATCCGATCACAAAAACCCTTTTGAAAGCTAATAAAAACACACCGCCGTTGTCTGTGCCCGGTTTTGCCTCTATCTCGCACAGACAGGAAGTGACCGCCGGGTCCTGAATATGTGAATATGCAGATGAAGTGTAGGGTATCACTGCAGAGGAAGAGATTTCATATGCAAGGCTTTGAATGGGTCTCTGTGAGCCCGTGGCTGTATCCGCTCCCACGCCGTAAACGGGTAAGGCGACCCGGGCTGGACGGGGTTGTGGTCAGCCTCGCCGGGAAGGCGGAGGTCTGGGAGGAGAGAGCTGTGTTGCTCCGGCTGCTGTGGTGGAGGGGAGGAGGGAGAGGTGAGGACAGAGACACCAGATATGAGTGTGGGCTCGTGTTGGTGCCACTTATTGATTGGTCCAAAATGAATTAACTGCACGATAAAGCTGCGGTCCTCGTGGTTCATGGTCCACCATGATCCAAGCGAGGTGCCGCGAAATGTAACTTTTGCAAACCTTTCAAAAGAAGCTAATAAGTCTCAGGTTTGCAGAGTCTTCCTTTGTGCATTGTTCAAGTAGTTGACGTGTGACGAATAGTTTGGATCGGCCCATCTGGAAGCGCTGACGTTATCGTGATGAGACGCGAGACAGGAGGAGGAACGCTTGGAACCAAGATCAGGTTCTGCATAAGAACTTGACGCGCTCTCGACAGATCTGTTTCCACATCTCCTTTCATCTTGTATGCGTTGAATTGTTGGGTGATTATCGTCACGTGCTTTGTTTGACACTTCCACTGCGGGCAGTGAAGTAGGAAAAGAACTTGTGCTACCTGTAAATGAAGTGTTCTCGCAGCCCAGATCTCCAGCTCACCGACAGCTGCTTGAAATGTGGCATTAACGCGGTGATGACGACGTTCCCGGACTTTATTATGACAGAGCACATTTTGGGGCCTCAGCCTGAGCCAGTTTCAAACTCCCGGCTGGTCTGTCTCTGTGTAAGCTTGTGTGAATATAGCCATATTTTCTGGAGCAAACAGCTGGACAGCCGGAGGTTGCGCTTGTGGTTAAGCCAGGTTGCCGTTGGATCGTGGGATAGTTCGGGTCAGCTGAGTTTGTCCTGCATGTTCGCTGCTCATCTCAGCCACTGGACTGCGTCTCTGTTCACAGTCGACACTTTCAGGTTTTAGTGTAATAACTTCTGCAGTTTTAACTCGATGCACAAAGTTTCACCACTTAGTTTGAATCGTGTTCCTCTTCAGGGATCGGATTGCGGTTGTTTAGGATGTCCTTTCCTGGAAATATTCCTGTTACATGTTTCTTTGACTCTGTCTTTCCGCTGCGGTGGGGTAAGTGGAGGAAGATAAAGGAGACCAGCTCTGCTGCCCTGCGTGGCAGAGAGAAAGTCTTTCCATTGATATCCAAAACTTCCAGCAGAGCACTTCCCCTTCCCGAAAACCCTTCCCTGCCACAGGCCTCCTTCAAAGACCGGCCACTCCGCCACAGTCCGACCCCGGCATGCCGACCCCTGCTCCGACGCTCCCGCCCTGGTGAGAGAGGCGGGCGGAGCCGGGCCGGACTTGAACCCAGGCAATTGTTTTCTGCTAACCTTTCTGCATGTGTGTGTCCACGTGGGTCTGTGTAAGAAGTGTGAATGTGCTGATGATATGTTGCTGGTATTTAAGGTCATGTGACACAGACAGTAACGATGATCTAAACGCCGAGGGCCACACGGCCAGAGACCGTCATCGGAGATGAGTAATACTGTGGGCAGTGACTTTGGAAAAGATTATGTTCAGCTCGGATGAGTTTCTGCAAAAAAGAGGAAATGAGTTGAATGTGACACTTTGGTTTTTAAAGTAGTGGTTATTTATTTCTTTATTTATTTATTTGTTGTAACATTTAATAATAAACTTGCAACCAGTTTGCAGCTGCAGAGGCGACTTAGTTTGCAAAAAAGCCACAAATATCACATGTTGCAGATAAAATATGACGGGCCGTATATCACACAGCTCCTCCGTGCACAGTAAGGCCCTCTGAGCATCGTTTGATCGTAATAAGAGAGAAAATAATGCATAAAATAAGAAAATAAATCAGGAAATTAGAGATTCTCTCCATCTTCTTCGTCTGAAGTGGCAGCCATAGTGGCTGTTTCCGGTTCGTGCTCTTGTTGTGTACCTAGTTAGCTCGTCGGCTACGTCAAGCGCATGAAGTAGCTAACAAGCATGCTGTGAATTGTGCATTAGACCAGTAATTGTTCCTTAATTACATCTTGGCAGTCGTTGCTTTCCGGCCAGTAGGGGGCGGGAGAACTTCAAGGCTAGCTGCCCACAGCGCTGAGCTGTTAACGCTTACACGGCTAACTTGTTCGCACGCTGATGCCCACGGCACGCTCGGCAGTTATGGTGCAACATTAGCATTCGGCACCTGGTATTTACTCTCGTGCTAGCACTGGTTTGTTTCCAGTGAATGCTCAGAAACCTCCTCGCCTCTTTAGTTTTACAGGTCTTGACGTTGGTCTTGCAGGGAGCGCACAGTAAAAGTACTGAACCGTACAGAAACAGTGAGTCAGGGACTTAATTCACTTTCAGCTTGTAACATAGAAGCTAAGAAACAGTGTTGTTTACTCTCTGCTCATATTCAGCAAATATTCAGCATGACGCAGATGTCATCGAGCAGGGCGGTCATGGTTTGATTCACAGTGTGTCCGTTAAGTTGACGGGAGCTGCTCATAATCATTGCTGCAGGTGATTGTCCTCTGCATTGTGACGCTTGGATCCAGCAGCAGTGTAACCTCATCAGGCCAAAGTCAGGCCCGTCTGCTGTCTGGAGCCACGTTAATAGAGATAGATGACGGAGATTGAGTTCCCATCACGGCACCGGCTCTGCAACACGTACTCCCATTAAACACGCCGCGATATCTCTTCCCAATAAGGGAAAGCTGACGTGCCATCACCTCAAGATTGATGACCGGTATTAATGTGGATTACCGGATGTGTGGATGTGTGTTTCTCTGTAAGTGCTCGGTTAATTTTAGCACCCCGGTGATATCCGTAAGCCTCCTGCACATTCCGCCGACGACGCACACAAACACGGCGAGGTTTACACGCTGCAGCAGGGTCACACGCATCATCTGTGTGTGCGTGCGCGCATGCATCTGTGCACGCCCTGGTGTCGGGGTTATGATTGATCAGCTTCTCTTCCCTTAACTGTGCTGCATACTTTGTGTGTTCAAACAGAGCAGAGTGGACTTGGCTGGCGCTCATATGAAAATATGAGCCTGTGCGCTGATTTATGGACTTGAATGGGAGCCAGATATTTCTTAATAGTAATACAAGTGTAATAGTTTAACAACAGACTGTGGCAGAGTCGTTTTGTTGTCCAGGATGTTCATTGTCAACTCCTTTAGTAGCTTTTAGAGTGTTTCAGGAATGCATAGGTGCAGAGGTGGAGGAATTAAGAGGGTGAGGGGCCGGCGTGGGAGGCTGAGGGCAGGAAGAGGGGGAGACGGTGAAAGACGCGGAGGAAGGCGTTGAGATAAGAAAGTGCTAATGTCTCTAATCCGCTCCAGATGAAAGCTGTTGGTGTGACGGGGTTGGGAAAGGATGGGGATAGGTTGGCCACACCTACATCACACCATCTCCACATGCTGTCGTGCGAGCCATCACCATAGAAATAGAGAGAGCAACACACACGCACACACGCACACAAACATGCATCTAACTGACTGCGGGGTGAAGGTGATTGGCCGGTTTGGTTGTCTTTGTTTTAGCAGAGTGCCAACGGCGGGTGGCTCTGCAGGTTTCTGAGTAATCACCGCGCTGTCTCCTCATCACTTACTGCATTTAGGTCGCAGCACCAAGTTTAATGGTCTACAGCAGGCGAATGGAAACACACTCTGTCTGCACCGCAGACTGAATATAAAGATGGCCGACGCTTCTACGCTACGTGCTATACAGACTCTGCGCAGTGGCGATGGTAGACGTAGAGCTGCAGTGTCAAGATCCCGCCCACACCCTTCCCTGGGCTGACTCAATCATGAGCACAAACAAGCTGTCAATCATAACGTCACGCCTGTTTTTCCTTTTTTTTTAAGTCTGGCCCATCTGTCGGCAAACACGGAGTGGGTTTATGGCCGATGAGCTGATCCAGATGGTTTGGCTCCGCCGCCGGAGCTGTCATGTCGTCCATACTTCACATACATACTTTACGTGATCTGAACCCTTCAGGAATCGCTCTTGTGGCAAAGAGTGCATGAAGACGTCAATCAGCGGGTCAACAAGCCACGTGTTCAAGTCCCACCACACCTACCAGACCCAAGGAATCGTCTCCATTCAGGAGAAACTGGATTTCTGGGTTTCATGTAACCCGAGGTCCACAATAACCTGTTTATAAACTCACTGTTTGTTTCCAGCCTCCCTCTGCTCCGTTCCCTGCTCTGCCGTGCTACGGTGCTCACATCCAGATCACTCCTGTTTTATTTTCCCTTTCTTCTTCTCTGTCAACCAAATAACCTTAGAGGCTCGCAGCCAGGACAGCACACGGCCCATAAACATCCCTAAAGGGACACTTTCAGAGACTCTGCAGGACAGACGAGAAGGTATTTATAACTAAACGGGCACCGTGTAACTGCCCGGTTATAACCTGGATCCTGCTCCTTTCCCTACGACACACACACGCATGCAGCTGTTATGCCGCCTCAGTCCAGGGGGTCCTGGGTGGGCCGGGATCGGCTGACTGGGGTTTGAGGTGGGGCCGGGCTGCAGAGGGAGAGAGGGGAGGTTGTGTAAATCAGGCATAATGTTGGATCAGAGTCTGGGCTCCGTTTTGGTCACATGGCTCCGTGACAGCGACCAGGGCAGCCGGAGTGTGTGTTGGTATGCGTTATTGTGGCTGACTGTGGTCTGCGTGTGTATTTATGGGAGTGTGTTCCTGTGGCGGTGTATGCATATGAGTCCGTATTTCTGTGTGTGCGCGTGAGTGTGTGTAACCGAAGAGAGGTAGCACCTGCAGGGGCGGTGGTCTCCAAACTTCACTTCTATTTAAGGATCATGAAAAGGGGGTGGTGTGTGTGTGCGCGTGCGTGTGTGTGTGTGTGTGTGTGTGTGTGTGTGTCTAGGGGGGCGGGTGGTGCGTTGGTGGCTTCCTCTGCTCACAAGGACAGCATTCATCAAGCAAGCGGTGCAGGGTGGGTGGAGGGGTTCGACAGGGGTGCTGCCAGATTTAAGTGGGGTCTGTGGGTGTGTGAGAGGGGAAAGGAGGATTGAGGAGGATGGGGAAGAAGGGGAGTGGGTGGGGAAGAATGTGCCAATTTGTCCATTCTTACCTCCCACCGCCCCCCCGCTGGCTGGCCGCTGATCACAGCCAAATGGCGCAGGGGCAGGGGCAGCAGCTGGAGCGGTGGGGAGGGGATTTAAGGTGAGCAGGGAAAGGCGGGGGGCGGAGGTGTAAAGGGGATCAGTTTGGTCTCGGCAGGGGGTCTCAGATGTGGGAGGTCCTTCCTCACCTCTCCTCTGAGCGCTCGCTTTGAAGTCATCTGGTCCCGGTCAGCTGATAAAAATAAAAGCGTGGTGAAAAGCGAGGGAGAGGGAGAGGGAGAGCTGTTATCTCCTGCTCAGGACGCTGCCGTGGTCCTGTGGCGTTCGCTTGTCTTCCTGTGTGTCGCGAAGGAGGCTGCAGCGTTTCCTCGACTGCAGCGCTGAATGCAAGGTGACGGGGCGACGGTTTGAGCAGAAAATAAATAAATACTGTAAATAAATAAAGCTGTTTGGGGTTAAAGTGCTGAAATTAAGTTTAGTTAGGCTGTTTGTGTTGAAATGTTAGATTCAGGGTAAATGGTTCACTGTTTTAAATGTGCAGCAGTCAGATCAGATCCTTAAACCCCCAAACAAAATAAAATAAATGTGTGTGATGTGATTCAGTTTTAACATTCAGCAGACCTCAGCTCTTATTCTGCATGTACACAACAAACCATCACAAACATATCAAAGCAGCTTTACACGCAAATCATTTTAATTTTCCAATTAAAAATAGAAAAACATTTAAAATATATTTAAAATATAATATATCGTTAGTCAGACGTTCTCACTGGGATCTCAGAATCTAAATTAATTCAGTTGATTTAAAATAAATCACAAATTAAACCGTCTCAGTTGATTTGACTTAACTCCGTTGTGTTTGACAGTACAGACGTCAGGCCGCGTGTTTAAAATCTAAATCCAACGCTTTTCAGCCTGAAATACAAAGGTTTAAGGTCATTAATGCTCGTTAATGGCGTCTTTAATCACATTTGTCCCGCTCCTTTGCCACATCCACAGCGATGCCTCAGCAGTCCCTTAACAAACATGCTCATTCCCATGAGTGGGTGAACCTGAAACTGCTGGCCTCTCATAGCTTGGATCTGAATTACGACGCTTTGCTGAAACAACGACGTTGCGTGCACAGACTTGGTGCAGCGTATGCGGCTTCGTAGCGTGCAGCCAGTTTCCAGTCGTCTCTCTCTCTCTCTCCCTCTCTCTCTCTCTCTCTCTCTCTCTCTCTCTCTCCCTCTCTCTGACATCACCTGCGCGCCGTCTTCAGCCGGACGAGGCCTTAAAACTCCCACACTCTGCCACAGATGAAGTCACTGATGACAAAGCTCTTTGTACCTGTGTATTCGTGTGTGTCAGAGTGTGCACATGTGCGATTGCTTCACACCCCCCGGGCGTGACCGCAGCCCACTGCAGTGAGACCTGTTGCCATGTTTACGCGTGTGTTTATATTTGCGAGGTCGGGGTGATTGATCGGCGGTGAATGTCTGCAGGGTAGATCACGCCATCGAGGAAAGGCAGGAATGAAGGGGTTCTTCTTCTCTTGATTGACTTTTCCAGGGAGTTCCCATTCCAGGCACTGGATTATCCAACGCTGAAGGAATGAGGTGCACGATGGCACCTCTGCTCTCCTCATTAACACTCTTTCTCCTTATTTACTATCAGATTTCCTCCCGTCTGTCACTGTCCCTCGCTGCCACCACTAGTTCATTTCAGGTAAACAAGCTGTTGCTACTAGCAACTGCTGCCGTTTTCTGTAGGGGTTGCGCGCTAATTTCCCATAAAGACTCTGAATATGACATTATAGCTCATTTAGCTTAGGTCATGCAGAGGGCACGTTCAGCTTTAATACTCCACTCTGCATGGTGCATTTTCCAATTTAAACATATGGGACATGTCGTTAGGCCTGTTCAGTCTTAGCCCTCCAACAAAGATGCACGTGCAAAAGAAAAGGCATTTCTTGTCTTAGGGAAAGACAAACAGCTATAAACTTGTGAAAGGCTTAAATAAAGTAAATTAATTGATAAAACTAATAAGTTTACCCTGTTAAAGTAACTGATTTGACTCCTTTGACTGCTTTCAATGCCTTTTTCTGATCTGCAGTCGTTAACATTGACTCCTCAGTTTTCTGCAGTGTAAACCTTTATCAGAGGCATGATTGACCTGCTGCAAAGTGAGACACCGAGGAGGTGCTTATCATCTTATCCTGAAGGGAAATAAGCGACTCTGAAGCAGCTAAACGCTCCACCATGCTCCCCGCCTGGTCTCCAGCGGTCTCTGCCTGCTGTCTGGTGCTGAGCAGGAAGTGTCCAGCGGGCTTTCAGTGCTTTTCCACTGCAGCCGCTGCCCAAAACAAGACATGCAGATTCAGGTGATACCTCTCCCATTTCACGCTGTCCCACATCATGCGTTGGATTGCATTGGCTGACGGTGTTTTCACATCATCCTTCAAAGCATTGTCATTGTGGAAATATTGATTATACCCACCTAAAGTCATTTTAATAAGAAAATAAACCATCAACCAAACCAGCCGTTCTCTGGTTGCAGCTAATGTGATGACTTGCTGCTTTTCTCTGTTTTGTGTCATTATAAGTGGATTATCTTTTGGTTTTGGACTGGCGGTTGGACAAAATGACAAAATTTGTATTTTCACATATTTTGATCAAACAACCAAAATCTGGTCAAGATGTTTGCATTGGTTTGGACGCGCGTCTGGCAGCGGGACCTGGAAAACCTATCAGAATAAAATGTTTTGGACCGCAGACTGATGACTTTGGCTCAGGCGCTCGACAAATTTCCTTCACTTCGGTGCCCCGAGAGGTGGAGCCGGCGCTGTAATGGCGGAGAGATCGGCCACCACCTGTTCACGTCAATGCCATCAAGAGAAAGCGATGCAGAGAAAAGGAGAAAGACGGAGTGAAAGAGGTAGAGCCGAGCGCCGGGAGGCAGACAGGGACTTTCCAGACTCGACTGCATAAATCCTGAGTTTGACAGCTAATCTCCAACTCTCGGTCTACCTGCCCCGACATACGCTCTCACAGCAGGTATTTCTCCACACGTGCGCTACCCACCCTCTCCCGTCTCCGTCTGTCTCTCTCAGATCCACCTGATCTGTTTGACTTGTATTTGTCCATTGCCATAGCTGCAGCAGCCTCCACACTAACCGAGCCGAACACGCCTGTAATTAGACACAAAAACGCAGCGATGGAGAGATGATTGTAAAGATGAGTGAACATCAGCGGCGGGGTGTGGGGGTGCATGCCATGCCATGTACAGATCCCTGATTTAAAAAATAAAAAAAGCCTTTTCTTGGTCCTACATTTGCCCTGAAGACGCCTGAGTTTATTTTTCTTGTTTAAGCTCTTTAAGAAGATCAACATCTCAGCTGCTTCGTACAGAAAAGAGCCACAATAAAAGAAACACCTGAGTAAATGAAGGAGAAAATCTGCTTTGAAAGCGCGCTGGTACATTTCATTCTCTCTGTGAAAGGCGTTTGCCAAGAAACACAAAGTCACTTCAGTGATTCAGTGATCATTTACATCCAGTTAAAGGAACCAAACCTGCTCTTTTAAGGGACGGAGGCATCTTTTCACCTCACGCACTCTTTCCTCTTTCCTCTGAGACAGGAACGTTTAGTCGCTTGGGCAAGTCCCTGCATCAAGTCTTCACCTTCATCACATCTCTGAATTTAAAGGGCAAACTGCTGCGGCTCCAGCTTGATTCCCAAAGCGCTGCGTGCAGCTAATCAACAAAAGGATGAGACATTGAAACGGCTCGGATCATTTGTTGATGTAGAAACAAGGAGTTCAAGGAGTCTAAATAGCAAGATGGAGAGATAGACGGGGTGTGCAAACAGCAGAGTTTAACAAGAGACGGTCAAAAATGTCTTTTCATTGCGGGTATGTACCAAAGCAGAAATGAAAATACCCCAAAAGTTCGAACACGGCCGTGAATTTTACGCTTCACGGACACTTGCAGGCGCTGGCAGGTGGTGGGACTGATGTCACGCAGGCCTTCGCGGCTGTGCACGCACGGAAAGTTTGATTCCAGTGTTTGTATCAGTAAATGTTTTGCTCTCCGGGCCTTTTACTTTCAAGGACGTGCATCTTTCTTTAATTATACCCTATAAACTAATATCCTTCATCAACCCAACTGCAGGACGCAACAGCTCGTGTAAACCATGAGAACTATGTAAACCTGTTATGCTTTGCTGGGAGCTCATGTGAAACAGACGCTCTATTAATAACTCTCTGGGTTTCCTTCAGGTGCACTCTGTAATTAAAGCTCGATAGAGGCTTGTATTGTTTCTGCTTGTCACTGTATCTATATTTAATCCTCCGCTGCTGGACACGGAGCGCTTTAGCTACATTCTTGGCGAGACGCAGGCGCAAATGTGTGCGTGTGTTGTTTGTACTGCGTTGTGTGGGAATTCGTGAAATGTTCGGAGTCCCTGCTTTTACCGGTAAGGGTTCACATGCCAGATAAACACACCTGCAGCCGTACCTGCCGGCGCGCAGGCCAGGGAGTCCTTTTGTTACCGAGGTCTGTTTTAAAGAACACTCGGTTCCCATCGAGAGAATACCCAATCAGAGAGCCAACGCGGCGTTCCAGCGGGATGATGCAATGTCACCCGTCCACGCCCCTGTCTCGCCGTCGCTCACTGTTCACCGCGCACACCTCTCAACCCTCCTACGCTACTGTCAGTTGTATTGTGTCTGCGTCTCAGGGAAAAGCAAACTGGCACACTTCAAGGGAAAAAAAACAGCACTTTGTTTTCCTAGCAGGTGTGTGTGTGTGTGTGTGTGTGTGTGTGTGCGTGTGTGTTTGTTCGCCGACGAGCTCGAGTGACACAATTTTCAACAAGACCGAACTGGAGGCGGCGAGATCCCCCCCCTCCCCTCCATCCTCGCTCCGCGTTTCATCACAACACGGCAACACATCGTGATGATGATGATGATGATGATGATGATGATGGAGATGCGGCTCTGTTTGCAGAGCGGGCTGTTAGCGTGGGCCGGCGTGCAGCAACAGTAGCTTAGGCTACAGCGCGACTGCTTGGGAAAACAAGTCATTCAGAATCATGTCGGCCCGCAAACACAGTCTGAATTACAGAGTGGCTTCATGTTCGTGTGGTCGCCTCCGTGATTTATGCTCATTTGATTCGTTTCAGGCTGTTTCTGTAACACACTTTACAGTAATGCTTCGCCTCTGAGCCGCTTTTTATTGGCCATTAAAATCATTACATTGAACACAAAGACACACAGTCAGCCACTGTACAAACAAAAGATGGATGATAAATCAGTTAATGGTCGTTGCAGTGGAACCGAAGCAGTAAACTAAACATCTTTGGGTTTTTGGATTGTTGTTTAGACAAAACATGACATCAACTTTGGCTCTAAGAAGGAGTAAAAGTCATTTTTAGAGACTAAATGATTAAACCACAATTAAGAATGATCGTTAGTTGCAGCTCCAGTCTGGAATTAACCGCAGATGAGCTAGTTTGCATTGTTCTTTTACAATACATCTGCATAAATGCCAGAATTTGGCCCTGTTCACACCGGACTAATCGCTCCACATCTGCTTCATCGTTTCCTGACAATCGGCCTCTCGCGGGTTCAGCTGGGTTTGTGGGGCTGCAAAGCTGCATATGTGTGCACGCACAGTCATTGTTGGTTCCTTTTAAACCATGACGGCGTCTAAACTAAACAGCCAAATGTGTAAAACGAGAGAGATCTGATGTGAAGTGGAGGTTTTTGCATCGTAACAGGTACAGATACGGACTCCTCCTTTAACCTGCTGCAGAATAATCCACCTGCAGCTGTTGTAAAAGTAAAGTTAAAGCTTTATTATGACAAAAACAACAGCCTTTAACAGTGCATCACACAGATATTACCGTTCTGATGCAAAGTAAAAACATTGTTCTCCAAACGGCGAGAGGAGCAGCGCCGCGCTAAGGCCCCGTGCTAACAGGAGGAAGCGGGGTCTCTATCTTGGCTCCATAAAGCGGATGAGTGACACTGCAGTCGAGTCGATGAAAGCGGAGTAATTGATCTGTCTGGCGGTGCGTGGGTTTGCCAGGTCGGGTCTGAACCGCTCTCTCTCCTGGAGGGAATTCAGCCTGTTTGTCTTTGCCCTGTTAACACACGACTGCTCTAATTTCAGTTGGCCTGTAATGTGATGAGTAAAGGTGTAATTGACTGTGGTTTCTCTCCACAAAACCCCCACCCATGCTCGTGCACACACACACACACACACACACACACACACACACATGCACACACACACTTTCTCTCCCTCTTCTGTCTGTCTGTGTTGTTTCTTCTCCTCCATACCTCCCTCCCTCCCCTCAGTCGTCTCCACCTTCGGGGCGTCTTAGTGATTTCTTTATTTGGGTGTTTGCGGTTGGCAGGAATGCGCCGCAGTTCCAGTGTTTGACAGCGTAGTCCGCAAATAACGAGAAAGTGGCGCTCTTGGAGGCGCAAGTCCAGCCGCCTCTCGCTGGCTTCCTCCGTCATTTCCCTGGAATCTCAGGTATGACGACGGTTTACCGCAGAGGTCACCGATCTGCAGCATCACTGGATGATGCACGGCAGTGGACCGGGGCGCAGACTGGTGTCATGGAGGCTTTGTTTTAGTTAAAAGGAAAAAACAATCAGTTAATATTGGAAAACGAGTCAATAACTTGGATTTTAACGAGAATATGGTGAAAAAACATAAACATATGAAAATGTGCGACCTCATAGGTCGTCGAGTAATGTGTTTAATCCCTTTTCTAATCAAGCAGAGATTAAAAATGGACACAAAAGCCTTATAATTTACAGGAGAGTTATATATTATTAGAAAACAAACAACAGAAAATTTTATAATTTTACCCCACACACCAAAAACTTAAAAGACCAGATCACAATTCAGTTTTTTCAACATGTTTGTACAGTTTTCAAGTAATTATTCATCGTTTTAGTCGCAGGAAGAGGACGATATGTTATTTCTATTATTATGGTGATTAATATATAAAAGTTTTTTATATAAAACAGACACTAGCAAATAAAGTAAATTAATTTCTTATACGTTCTTGTTATATATTCATTGTTAAATTATTTTTAATCTTGCACATTTACAAACAGATGATTTTAAACAAGATAAAGCTGCACAAATCTAAAATAATCCTGATCCTGTAAAGGTCTGACCTGCTTATGTTTTGTACTATATCATTAATTATTAAAATTACAACGGGTCAAACAGACTCTGAATATAACCAACACATAAATCTGATCATCACTGACCCTCACCGTGTTCTCGATTGACTGGCTTTTATTCTTCTGCCTCCGTGTACATGCACGACCTAAAGCCTCCATATGATCCTGCGTGGACGGCCATGCAGGTATGCAGAGGGAAGCCACGGCTGAATAAACGCAGCTCATGTTTATACATCTGTCAAGACACACGCGCACCAACGCCGCGGTGGATGTGAGCGTGCACGCACATGCGTATGCACATGCACGCTCATGCATGTGCGGAGCGGCATTCCCCGGTTTCAAGCATGCATTTCAACAGGCCGTGTGTGAGCAGGAAAGGAATGAAACCACTAACTGCAGCACGTACATCCTGAACATTTAGAGACTTTATAAACCCATTGCCTCTTTTTTTCCTGGGGTCGGCGGCGGACCCCCAATGCTGACAGAGGCTGGCCGACTTCCCAGAACAGAACAATATCTGCCAGGTCGACCGAGGGGCCCAGCAGCCAGCCCCCAGACACACACACACGCACACACACACACAGCGGTGCACACAAACGTCTGGCCTTTAAACCGTCAGCGCTCAGGCCCTGCCTTACATAATGACAGAGAATGGAGGCATTAAGGCAATTTGTTTGATTTAAGTTGTCAAGGCGTCCTGGACCCTGCCCCTCTCAGCTGGTTTTGATACCTGGAGTCTGTGTGTGTGCGTCTGTGTGTGTGTGTGTGTGTGTGTGTGTGTGTGTGTGTGTGTGTCGCAGGCCTCTTCAGTGTTGGAAAAACAAGGGGAATGGAGGGACTCACACTCAGACAGCAGGGCAGAGAGAGAGTGGGAGGGCGGGTGGTATCGGTGAGGGAGGTACTGTAGTAGAGTAAAATGAGGTTCCTGAGGTCCAGAGAGAGAGAGCAGTGATGGAGGAGAACTGTGTGAGGAAGGAAGAGGTGGGGGAGGAGGGGGAGGAGGGGGAGGAACGCCACGGTGACGGAGGAAGAGCTGAAGGTGGACCTGAGAGAGTCGGGGTTACATTATGACATTATGTCTGTGTTTGGAGAGGGAGCGTGTGTGTGTGTGTGTGTGTGTGTGTGCGCGCGCGTGTGTGCGCGTGTGTGTGTGTGTGTGTGTCCGTCAGTCCCCTCCCCTTCTCTGAACATGAAGGCAGGTATTGTCTGTTTGAGGCTCAGGCTTCATCAGCAGACAGTGAGTCCCAGCGCCGGCTGCAGCAGCTCAGCACGACACATTTGTCCATTTATATTTCAGTCAGAACCTGCGTTTAACATGTCAGAGCAAAACACGACTTTTACATTTAATTAGCTTTCTACAGGAAATTAGATTTTACCTTAACTTTATATACATTTATTATCTCAATTTATCAAATCTGTCAAAACACAAGTCGAATGCAAAGATTTCCTGAATGAAATGGTCTAAAATGACCAAAATTTTGATTTTAATGGTCTGATCCTACAATAAGTTAAGGATATTACAAATGGGACCTGATGTTTGGTGCTAACTTTAGTTATTTTTGCAAGGACCAAGACCTGCCCTGAACGAAGAGGTTGCAACCTTCTACACTTTAGTGCATCAAGCAAACAGAAGTTTAGACAGTTTGAGGTTTGTCTGGTGCTCTTTAACATCGTTTCGTTGCACCATCTTCCTCTGCTGGTGATAGCGGTTCCTCCCTGCAGAGTTCACACCTTCTGTTTGTCTCCTTGGGCTCTGTTTGTACGCAAAATCTTGACTTCATGTATGTAGAAAGTCTTTGAAGAGTAGCAGAACCTGCACATCGGCCACAGTTTAGATTCCTTTTAACCTCTGATTGTGCACCTGTGTGTCTGTCAGGCATATTTTAATCTTTTGATCATTGTGGTTTTTAGTCCATTACTGTGCCCACCTCCCGCGTTTGCCGCGCGGCCGCCGCAGCTAACGTCACAGTGTGACGTCCGGGACACGCCGCTGTGCACAGCGTCCCCTCACCTTCTCCTGTGCATGATGTAAATGTAAATGAAAATGCCAGCATGCAAAGCAAACGCGTGAGTGGAGAGTCACAGGTAATTACACCGGGCAGCGGAGTGTAATTGAACCTGATCAAACCTGCTCACTGTGTGTGTGTGTGTGTGTGTCAGTGAATGTGTGTGTGTGGACTCTGAGTGGAATAGAGGCCCAGTGTTCTTTGGTCCCAGCTTTAAATAAGGGGTCTTTATCTGCCCCTGTGTACAGCGCTGGTGTGGAGGCACTAAAGGGCCAAAGCGTTTCCTCCGCACAGACGTGGCTCATGCCGCTCGCCCCAGGTGTGGTGACCACTAACCAGCACGGCTTTTAACCGTCACGCCTGATTTGGAGCCCGAGGCCAACCTGGCGCTCACACAGGCGCACACAGTGTTACACACACTCGCACCGTCGCGCACGCACACATCCATTTCTGATTTAGACTCAATTTCCCCCCCAAGTGTTCGTTAAGTCCCCCCTCTTGGCTCTTGGAAGTGGAAACAGGCATTCTGGGAGTTTGAGTGTTTAGCTTGGGGTGTGAGCTCCCTGACTGTTCCCCGGTCACCGCCTCCGTCGTTGTCGCCGCTTCGTCTTCTTCCAGTGAGGATTTTGGTGACTTTGCGTGAAACGTCATCTGCAATTAGATGCAATTTGCATCAAAATACACAGAAATGCATTTGTTGCACGTCTGTAACTGGGTTATTTTGAAAGATCCCGGGACCGGCTCATGTCTGAAATCAGTCAGATCATATTTTCAGAACCACTTTGCTCTCTTTCTGAAGCGACACCGCTCATAAACACGAGACATCCAACATTTTATTATATTTCTGTAGCTAAGGGAGTACAGTTTGTGCACGGGCCCTCTAAGCAACTGTGCAAACTGTGTGGCAATGCAAATTATAGTTCAACTGGATTTTCACTGTGCTGCTTTTACATTTTGAGTAGTTTCAAGTCTCAGATGTTCTCGTCTCACTTGGTGAGCAGCGACAGAAGATCTTTTCCTCTTTTATAACTCCTCCTGGGTTTTTTTTTTTCTGACCTCCTTTTCAGGTCTCCTTTGATTTGGCCGAGTACACTGCCAACGTGGACGGTGTGGGCACGCTTCGCCTCTTGGACGCCATAAAGACGTGCGGTCTGACCAACAGCGTGAAGTTCTACCAGGCCTCCACCAGCGAGCTGTACGGCAAAGTTCAGGAGATCCCTCAGAAGGAAACCACGCCCTTCTACCCTCGCTCACCTTACGGTAATACACACATATGCACTATGCTGTGGATTCATGTGGAAACACACACACACACACACACACACACACACACACACACACACACACAGATTACCTAATATTTTCTACCTTGCACCATTTGTCAAATGATTGCGTATGGCCATGTAAGGAAATGCAAACTGAGATTTCTTGATACCTCTGCAGCAGTTTTCCGTGTGTGTGTGTGTGTGTGGATAAGGAGGTGGGGCGGTGGGGCCTTCAGCGCTCAGGCAGCGTTTGAGCCCTCCACACACCCCGAGGCCAAACGTCTGACTGAAGACTGGAGTGGCTCTCGCTTTAACAAAGACACCTTTATATCCACAGCACTCAGCACTCACTTTCAGCAGACACACACACACACACACACACAGGCTGTACACGTGTGGGAGCGATCAGGTTTCATGTTCTCTGTTGTCTAAATGCTCTCCTCACTGACACTTTCCCCATCTGTCAGCGCTCAATCTGAGGCTGCATGGGAGGCGCATACCATCACGAGGAGGGCTGCTCCTCTATTAATTAGACCTGGGAGGCGGGGAGGGGGTTGCCATGGCGACCTCCCTTAACCTCCAGCACACATCCTGACCTACGGCTTAATCAACGGGCACCTCCCTTCGCTCGCTCTGGTTTTCCCCTCATCACAGGAGGAGGAGGAGGAGGAGGATGGCGAGAGGTAAAGAGGGGAGAACTTTCTGTACAGGCCTGCTCTCGGTCAGTCAGCAGGAGTCTGCGGCTCACGTTCCTGACGGTGAAATACGATCTGCGGTACCGCTGCGTTCAGCGATGACATGAGGTGTGGCTACAAACGCAGAATCTGTCTCTTCACTGGTGTTTCTGCAGCTCTGAGACGAGAGAGTCACCGTTTCTCTCTCTGCTGAAAGTGTCAGACTGAACAGAAAGTGAATAAAAGCATCGTGTGACGGCGAAGAGCTCTGCTGTGAACTGTGTAAAGACTGCTGTGTTCTGCATTTCTCGCCTTTCTCTGTGGACGCTTGGCGCTAATGCGTGTCCTTCGCCTTGTTCCCTCTGCTCCCGTCTGTCTCCACCTCTGCTCTCAGGTGCTGCGAAGCTCTACGCCTACTGGATCGTGGTGAACTTTCGAGAGGCCTACAACTTGTTCGCTGTCAACGGGATCCTCTTTAACCACGAGAGCCCGAGGAGAGGTGAGCTCACGGCACGACACCTGTCCCGCGGCTCCGTGTCACCGCAGAGTCACTGTTGCTTGTTGTCCTATGGAGTCTACACTACTTAGAGAGCCACATTAAGAGATGATATTAAAAGCAGGCACCCCACAGCTTGCATGTTAACATCAGAGATGCACTGATTTACACTAATTAACTGTTTACAACAAATCACTTTATATTTAAGGAAATACCAAAGAAAAGGACGCGACCTCAAATCCTACCCTGAGGCAACACAATCCAGAGCCTTCCTGGAAAAGTTTCTGTGCACGGTTAAAACACAAAAACACAGTTAAACGCACCGCCCAGAGCAGAACCATGGCGAGAACAGGAACCTTTTCACAATTCACAAGAAGAACGGTTCCTCGTCCTGGGAATGGCTGTAGCTCTGAATCTTTTATCTGTGTAACATGATAATAAATGTGAGTAATTACCAAGGTAACCTGCTGGTTAACTATTTGTCCATTAGGGAAGATTATATGATGTGATACATCATCAGTTTTTTGTCAAGTTACAGTTGCATCGTTAAAATACCTTGACTTCTCGTCTCTCCGGCTAAACCCGCGATAAATCAGTGAATCAGAGGGTAAACCATCGTCGGATTGTGTAAAAGTATTCAATTACATGCTCTATAAAAAGTCATTCATTCACCAGTGGAGCCAGGTTTCTCATAACTACTTGACACATACTCACACACATTCTGACACGTAGCGAGTGGGCTGTGGTCACATTTTTAATATGTGCTCTGAGCCCCGAGGGTCGCAGGCGCTGGTTTAACCCGATTTACACGCCACCGCGACCCAAAATGAATACCACATGACTGTAGCGCGGCGCTGCACCCAGGTCAGCCGCTCAGGTGTTTATGATTTATCCCCTAATGAAGGCCCCGGCCGCGACCCCGGCCGAGGTCAGGGGTCAGCCAGTAAACCCTAATGGGTTACCACAGATAGATAGGTGTGGGAACTGGTTCAGTTTACAGCCCGTGCAGCAAACGGCGGTGCGGTCAGCATCGAGGTCTCGTAATGGAGAATTAGCTGACACGGTCGACCCGGGAATGGCGGGAGGAGTGACGGAGATAAGTACTGTTGAAACAATTTGTCAGCCAACAGAATGTAAAACAGTTGTAATAATTGGTTAATTGCTCGGGTCATTCATCAAGCGAACGTTGCCAGACACGCTCCCAGTTCCAGTTTCTCCGCTCTGCCCATTCGCTGCCATCCTCAAACCGTACATCTCTGGGCTTTTGTCAGCAGAAACAACAAAATTATGAATGAAGAGCAGTTATTGATCAAGAAGATAATAGCTGCAGCCTCAGAGGTAAACACACGGGCTGATTTAGTGGCTGTGAAACTGAAATCAGAGATGCTTGTGTCCATTTTTCCACACGTACGTTCGCACGATGGCCTTATAAGGACAAAGCTCGCTGCCTGCACGATAACACGTCTTTAGCCTTTTGGTCCTCGGTCAGTGTGTTCTCATCTCTTTCTTCCTGCTTCTATATCTCCATTCTTGCCCCACACACACACACACACACACACACACACACACACACTCTCCTCTCCTCCTTCTCCCTCTCTCTTGCTTCATCCCATGCCTTGCTGCTCTTTTCTCCGCAGTCAGCATTTCTGCAGCGGGCCACTGGGTTTACTCCTGCCACTTCTATTCTCAGAGTTACGGCTGTTGTTGCTCATAAAGCAGGAACGCTGCGCTGTGATGTGGCCAGATGTCCCACGGCTGCCTTGCACAACCCAGTGTGGCGCTTGTGTTGGCTGGATTGGCCAGTGTTTACCCAGGCCCCCGGGGGCCCGCTGTGACCCTGCCGCTGCCGCATTGAGGGGGCGTTTGGCCGTGTACTCCATCACCCACAGGAGGCCAGGAGCGGGGAGGAGCTGGTGCTTTGAGCTGTAAAACCCCCCATGGCACATTTTTTTATTGTTGGGAATGTGGTGTACTGTAAATTACACAGTAACATACATAACTACTGCAGTGACACGTGTTACTGTACAGAGGGAACACTGGTCCAACACTGGGTTTATAGATGTTTTCACAAACCGTCACTTTAACCTCAGCTCTTAAATAGAATCTGCTGAGTCCTGTAAACTGATTTCACTTTACAATAGTGCAGGACAGAGTAGCACAAATACACGCCAACGTGCATACGCATTTTTAAAGAGGAATATTGCATATTTTCTTAGTTATGCTGCATTTAGATGGTTTGAATGTACAATTTCACAATTATACAGTTGATAACGGCGATAGTAACGTTAATTCCAATTTTGGAGATTGAACTCCAGAGAAAATCCAGTTATAATGCTTCAATAACCTTTACAGAGGTGTTAAATAGCTTTTTTTTATATACTAGTACATTATCACAGTTCATAATTCTGTCATTGTGACAACCTCACTGTGAGGGAGGGACTCCACTGACAGTTCGCCTTGTTATCTGAAGTTGTTGCTATTGTCCCCTCATTAACAGTAGAAACATTACTACAGTATTGTGCCAAATACACTATATTCTTGATAATGTTAGTGCCTAGTGTTGCACAAAGAACAATATAGACTGAATTATAGTTAGTGAATAAATACAGGAAGTCAGCACTTGTGACAATGAAAGACAATTACAATTAACTACTTAGTTTAAAACTTAAACCTTCACAAAAGTAAAATCTACACTGATAACGTAAAAATAATATCATGTCTATACCGACTGTTGTGGCATGGCATGAATGAACAGTGACTGAAGAAGCTCTGTCTGAGTGTCCGCCCGTCCTCTGTTCCCAGCCACACCCTGAACATCTCCGCTCTGTGGTTTCCCTACGTGTGATCGCTCACGTGTGTGCGCGGCCCCTCCTGTCCTTTTATGCGCCACTTGTATCTCTGGATTATTAGTCACTGTACCAGTCCATGAAGTCAGTTTCAGTGGCTCTGACATCACCTCCATCCTCCCTCCCACCCACAGGAAAACCTGTGATGTCATTATCTCAGGGTGCCAGTGGCTGTGAGTGCGTCTCTGTTGGGGAAACAAATAGATGTTTGCCTTTCTGAGGGATATTTTCCCTTTAACAACAAACTCAGAGACTTTCCCTAATGGCGTCTGCTAAAGTCACCCACCACTGGCCAATCATCGCCTTAGCTTAGTGTGGCGCGGCGTGGCGTGTCACATTGGATGGTCCGGTGGCTGCTGGGAATGGATGGAGAGGGAGGAATTAAGCGGAACCCTCAGACCTACTGTCCCTCTGTAGGATTCAACAAGGAGCTCTGTCTCTTCCAGTGCCCAGGATGACTTAATCCCAGCAGGAATGTGCTTCTGGTTTCTCTTACAGTTCTCATAAACACCTGACCGCTCCACCAATAAACAGCCGAATCTCCATTGTTCTGCGGCGAAAGGTCGGAATCGGACGGTCGGGGAGAAAACATATCCCCTTGGAAATCCAGCGTGAAGCAAAGCAAACAGAAGCCCGCATCTGCCGGCCGGTTCACACCGCGGCTAGCTCCTCTCTGGTTAGCTTAGCTGTTAGCCATAACAAACAGCCCTCACACTGGCTCTGAAGAGGGGGATTAGCGTTAGTGGGGGTGCTAAATCGACTCCACATTGCTGTGACATGTGAGACAGCGCAGTACTCCGCGGCCTCTTGGCGAGCGTGATCAGTGGCGAAACCTGTGCAAATAACCAGTCCGTGTATTTATTTGGTCATCGTATTCGGCAAACACGCGGTACCTCAAAGTACCCCCGGATCTGACAATAACAGACAAAACTCTAATCTGCAGTTATTAACAGTCTGTTGATGCACGGCTCTGCAGTAAATCTGCGCGGCCGTATGTTTTGTGTGTGTATCTGTTGCTACCACTGACCAGCTCCAGTTGTAGGCTAATCCCCTGGTTTATTTGGGGAAGTCCCATCCATCTCCCCGCCCCGAGAGCTCTGTGGTTCACGCTTGGCAGTATAGAATAATATACTGTTATGTTAGGAGAGAAGACCGGTTAGCATTGGGGAAGTTAGAATAGCACTGCCAAAGTCAATGCTGCCCCCTCAAATACTCACACATACAGCTGCTGAGCCTCTACATGCCTTGGCTTCAACTTTCTGCTTTCGTTGAGGTTGAGCCCAAAAGGTCAGATCGCATGATAGATTTGTAAGAGGATATGTTTTCCGTTTATCGGAGAGGTTATTTTCAAAGGAAACCTACGGATAGGAACGACTCGGTCAGGGGGCGTCGAGGGGATTTGGCAGTTATCTCGTAAGACGAACTGGACGGAGTGGGCACTTTTTGTTTTTCGGTCTTTCGTTTCATCGGATGTTGATGAGAAGTGGCTGAGTGAGAGCCGTCTAAACACCATCTGAACTGTGGCCAGGTGAAGAGCGCAGCCCGATGCCTCCGAACAGGGCTGATGACAGAGTCCTCACCTTCTTCCACGCCTTCCAACACCTTGTGTCACGTAGCCACGAAAGGTGCTTCCCTCCGCCTCAGCCCAGCTTGGCTTCAAACGCGTCACGTGGTTGTTGAGGTTTCTTCCTTCACTCATCCCCACTGCCGCCCTAAGAAAATCTGTGTTTGTTGTCCCGGATCACCATGGCAACCAAGAATCTTGTTGACAGAGTGCTCGCTTCGAGCGGCGCTAATTGCACCGCGAGTTCAGGGCACCCCGTCGCCTCTTCTCAACCTTTGCCGAGTCTTCCCAGGAAGACGGGCCGAACCCCGAAAATGCTGCTTTACCGCCGCGCGATTTAGTCGAAGCACGGGACGCTGCCAGACACAATTACGTCTTTGTTTTCGAAACTCGGGTGAAACGCTTTTTCATTTGCTCCGCAGAGGTGGTGCTGTCAGTGTTCGAGCTCAAGAAAAACAAGTATCATCTACTCCCCGCTATTTCTCCACACCCTCCCTCTCTTTCCCCACACCTTTGCACACCCTGTGCTCTGCGTCCATTTTGTTGCATCACACCCAACTTAAAAGAAAAAAAAAAAAAGGCGGCTTTATCTGTCTTTGTCTTCGCAACCCCGTAGCCCCGTCCCAGCCCTCCTCACATCACATTTCCTTCTCTCTGCACCCTCCCTGTCAGTTGAGTCAGCCCCAGAACGAGGGCAGCAGTCTGTCAGGTGTGAATAGACGCTGTGTAGGCTGAGCGGAGCGCATGACCTCTCTTGGATGTAACGCAAATATTCTCCCTTCGTCGAGGCTCCAGAGATCAGTCAGAAATGTGAATTGTGCAATAACGGCGATGGCAGACACTGACAGGTCTTTGGCCTGGGTGGAACTTGGCCAACCCTTCCACTCAGGGTAGATCCCTCCTGCAGAATCACTCAGTATCCCTGCGAGTCAGGTAGGTTTTTGTCCGAAACAAAGAAGATGTGTACGATACGAGGACGCGCTCGTTCTGGTACCCACAAGGCTGCAGAGTCGACCCAAATCCTGAAACACGTGGGAGTGGAGATCGAAATTAAGGGTTGCATTTTTCACTTCAAATCTACCACAAAGCCTTTCACTCCCCTAGGCCATTGCTCAAAGACAGAGTGGGATTATGGGATTTGCAGTTCTGGTTGAATTCCAAAACAGGTGTGTAAACCCTGTGTTGAGGTAACCTAAGGGTTTCTATTACAACCGTGGCAATCAAAATGAAGCCTGGGCTATTTTTTCCTTTTACCAGCTTTAGAACGTGGCCAGTTCAGACAAGCTCACGACAGAAATGACTCAACCGTAAAATATCTGGAAAATACGTGGAATGAGTCTTTGTGTTGAACAGTAGGCCACCTGACGACCTATTTCTGGGTCATTTAAGCAGTCTGGGTTACCAAGCCGCTCCACGTTTTTATTGAGAAACGGGAGAGTTTAGTAACATCCTGCAAATCACCTCGAAAACAGATCGATGCGGTGATGAAAAACATACGCCAGGTCTGAAGCTGGAAGAGGAGACTTTGGCTCAGGAAGGAAGTGGATCTTCTACCTGTGCAAATACAACATTAGAGATCAGCTTGATAAATGTTTGACGTGATTCAAGGTTTGAAATTTTTTATTTTTATTTTTTGGAGCCGCGACCGCACATTACGTCTTCAAAACAAACGTCGACTATCGCGCTGCGGGTGAGTCTCAGTTAGCAGATGGACATAAATACGCAGCAGTATGAGCGATTGTTAGTCAGACATCTTGAGGTTAAGCTCTGGGCCGTCACGCAGTTTGAAGACAGACCTCATAAGTCACCTTTCTTTAGCAGCGTGGTTCTAACAACACAATCTGTTGAGTAACCGAGGCCAGTAAAGCCAAAACCCCTCAAACCCACAGTCCCCCTCCCTGACTCCCCCACACCCGAGCCCCCAGCTGACAGCTCCCGTCCCCATCCTGTCTGGGCCCACATGGCCTGGCTCTGGATGGGAGACATCTCTGCACATTTCTCCTCCCCCTCCCTCTCCTCACCCTCCTCCCCTCTTCTCTCCATGCCTCAGCCCAGCTGTGCCAACGAAGCCCGTGTGTTACGTTTTTCCTGTCGCCTTCCTGGCCAAAAACTGAAAAAGGAATGATGGGAAAAAAAAGAGAAAAGAGACGGTTAAGTGAGAATGAGAGGGAGAGAGAGGGAGAGAGAGATTGAGTGTCCGTTTCTGGCATGGTTTTTGCTGTCTGCTCAGTTTTCACGGCCCGTGGTTTTATTAGACTTTCCGCCGGGCCGCGGGCAAGGTTAAACGGCCACCGCTGCCCCGCTTGGGCTCGAAACCTCCTGTCAGCCCCCCTCGCCCGCCTCCGCCCCCTCCTCCTGGCTGTCCTGTGGTGCCGCTGCCAGTAAAGGAAACACATTAACACCCGGGCCAGTAACAGAGCAGGCTTTGTCCGCAGCCAGGCGGGCCGGTCCATTAGGCCCACGCTCTGGTCCACACCGCACCAATTAGAGCAGGCAGGGAGCAGAGCCACTCCAAACAGAGGTGTGAGCTTTACAAGGAGACTACAGGTGTGCTTGGGGGGAAATAATGGACTTTATTACTGATTGGGTGTACTGCGCCGCACTGTATCCCTCTGCCACCTTTTTGAGAGCCAACTCGGCTCGGCAGAGTTTTCACAACCTGTGTTTAACCTGCAAACTTGAGTTTCCCTTGGATGTTGGACCACATCAGACCTCTGCCTTCCAGCTCACTGTAGTTACCAACCTGGACTCTTGTTACACAGGTCCTAATGTACAATAAAAAGAGCTGCAACTTATCTGACTTATTAGATTGTTTGATAGCAGTTTTAATCTCTAACTGTTAAAACCAATACTGCAAATCCAATAGCACAACCCAGAGTGGTATTGCACAATTGTGTTTTTTTTTCAGGTCGGCAAACCACAAACCCCAAATATTGACAATGATTGTACAATGATACGAAATAAAGACGCACATGGGAAAACAAAAGAGAGAAGGTTCTAGCAAAAAAGGGAAAAGCATAATGCATAATGCAAAACTTTATACACTGCAGTTCTGCGGACTTTAAAGCAACAGAAGAAGACATTTGAGACAGTTATGGAACATCCCTTTGACTCTTCTGCTTGTTTAACGTCTCAGTGAGTTAATTGATTATTTCAGGATCGTTCAAGAGCAACAGCTTTTGTTACCAGACACTGGTGTCACACATAAGAAGCAAATTTAAGCAAAGAAGAGTCAAAGAAACTTGCAACCACAGACGAACCGCTCCCTGTTTCCCCCCATGACACATTTTTATTAGAGCCTCTGTCTTTAAAACTCACAGGCGCCATTAAAAAGCCTAAAGCTGTTTAGATCCACAGAAAACATCATACAACTGTTTTCCCTGCAACTAACTGACATGTTCATGTGTGTTCAGGTGTAAAATCGGTTTCTGTCCATTGTCTAATCGCCTCGCTGTTTGAACCCTGGCTGTGCGACGCATGAATGTAGCGCGTTCGCACGTGCGCAGCTGCGTGGTAAATAACCTGCGCCCTCTCCAGCTGATGTGGACGGGAGCAAGGCTGACAGTCGTGGCCGTGTCGGGGGCAGATGAATAGCTGTTGCCTAACGTTCGACTGCAGTTAGCAGGAGCAGCGGTGCCTGCCAGAACAGATGACCTGCCAGGTTAGAGAAGGGCCCCGGGGGCCCGATGAGACGATCCTGCAAAGTCAGGACAGGTCTGACATCGGAGGGGGTTTCCATCGACTATTAATCTGCACTCAGCAGACACATGCTATGCCCTAATACACATCTGAATAGCATCAATTCACAGAATTATGAAATCAGTCCTTTAAAATAAGGCTTTTTAGTTTGAGGTAGCACCAGAGAACGGCTGCACAAAGCCTCATTTTAACTCTGTTGAGCCCCAGCGTAGCATGGCGACAAAGCAGCGTTGACATGGAGGCCATGTGACCCTGCTACCAACACACAACATGCTGTATTTTCTCAAATAAGCGTGTCTAACCTTCCCTGGTCTGTTTTTGCTCAGCCTGCCCAGGGCTGTCGCTTTCCTATGAAATAATTACTACAAATTTGGTGCATTCGCATGATTGGGTTCATGGGATTTTCCTGCGTCTAGATGGAGGATCTGCTCCATGTCAGGGCGGCGGTGATACAGTGTCGAGACAGAGCCGCTGCAGCACGGCCGCGATGGGCGCAGAGCTAAAAGGCAACATTCATCTCAGGCATGATGAGTCTGAGGAACTGCATGTAGGAGCTCTTAAGAGGTCTCGGAGAGGTTCAAGCAAGGTTGTGGGAGATTTATGAAACGGCAGAGATGTTGTGTCGGCTAAAAATAGCCGGCTCTTTGAAGCGGGCTTCAAGCTTTCCTTTGAAATGATATTTTCACATATACACACATATCTGCCATTTTGGCTTTTGAGCACGAGACGGAGGAGGCCAGCCAGAGCGAAACCCCTGAAGCTCTAATAAGCCGTTTCAGCTAAGATGGTGGCATTATTAGACGTGACACCCTGATATTTAGTGTTGATTTCCATCAGTATAATGCCGTGTTTGGGTTGGAGGTCTGGGGCATTTATTCGCAGGCTCCCAGCGGCATCTTTCCCCCCACAGCAGGAGCGGAGAACACGACACCGGCCCTCAGTGTCCCGCCAAAGCGCCCAAAACGTTCTCCAACCCTTCCAGTGGCACAGAAATAGTCATTAGGAGCTCATTTGTTTCGCCGCAGATAATATCGCCACGTGTGTCGGCTCGGGAGTGAGGAGCACCGCTGGGCGCGCTGGCAGACGGCTCTGCTGTCGATGTGGTGATCCTGGACTGGACACCGCTCCGGCAGAACCGGGGTGGTCCATGTTTAGTCCTCCTTTTTTTTTTTTTTTTTTTTGTGGAAGTTCCCTGTTGCTGTTTTTTTTGGGCATTGACAAGACTGATGCCCTGAGATTTGTCTTGGCCTCGGGCCCAGATTTGACACTGAAACATTGAATTAGAGACGAAAATGAGAGAGAAGGAATCTAAAAGGATCTGGTGGTTGTAATGTGAGGTGGTAACGAATTATTTGACTCAGGGTGGCTTTTTGCTGGAGTTTTTGCTTTGGCTGTGGAGGTCTTGGAGCAGCGGTGGAGGTTTGGAAGTGTCTGTGTGTGTGTGTGTGTGTGTGTGTGTGTGTGTGTGTGTGTGTGGTGCTATGGAGAAGGCCTGAACTCCATCTTGAATGAGGAGGCCTCGATTTCACATATCTGCTCTTGGTTTCTCTGTTTTCCGACTGTGTTTGCGTGTTTCTCTGTGATATTTATGTCCTGTGTAAACCGTGACTGAATTCAGAAGATGCCAACGAAGCTTTTTTTAATGCGCGTGTTTCAGGTTCAAACTTTGTGACGCGTAAGATCAGCCGCTCCGTGGCAAAGATTCACCTTGGCCAGCAGGAGAGCTTCAGCCTGGGCAACCTGGACTCCAAGAGGGACTGGGGCCACGCCAACGACTATGTGGAGGTAAAACACACACAACCATAATCACACAGCAGCCGGGGGAAACAGACGCAAACCGTGCGTGCACTGGAGAGTTGAACGGGGTTCAGATGTGCACATAGCATTAAACAGGGCATGTTTTCCCAGATCATTTGAGGCCGCAATATGCGATCTGCATGAAGCCTCCTATGATTCTCTGCCAAAAGAGAAACAGAGATAGAGAAAGAGAGAGGGAGCGGGAGGAGAGAGAGAGGGCCGCATGCTGTGAGGCCACAGACTGCACTCTGGTTTCCCACAACTCACCCATGTCCCAGATCCCTTCAGGCCCCCATCGCCATTCCCCGAACACCCGCAGAAGAAAGAGAGATATTAAGGGAAGGCTGTGTCCTGGGGACGATGACAGAAATATGGTGTTTGTGTTAACGTGATGGTGCCAGCAGCAAGCAGAGAAAGGAGTGGGGAGATGAAACGAACAGAGGGTTCGCCACGTCCAGGAGCAGACGCAGCTCAGTGTTTCTGAATGTGTGTGTTTCTGCGTGTGCAAGCGCACATTCCTGTGTGTGCGTGTGTGTGTGTGCGTCAAAGCGTGGAATAGGGTTGAAACACGTGTGTGTGTGTGGCTATTGAGATGAAAGACACGACGGGTTGCCATGTCTGACAGCAGCCCCCTTGCTGCGGACCGTGTTATTATTAGGAGGTGATGGTGGCGGAGGTGGCGGGGTGCGCTCTTTGAGATGGGAGTGGGGGTGAGGAGGTTACGAAGGGGATTGCCGTCAGTTCCACTGCAGATCAGAGCGTGGGCGTCGCCGCGTCAGGGAAGAAGCGGCTCACGCTGCGGGGCAAGGAGGCGTCGATGGCGTCATCGGCGCATCGGTCACGGCCGGATACGGGAAGACTCTTCGTCAGACATATCTGATGGTAACCGCTGAATAAGATTTGCCACTGTGGTGGGAAGTCTGACTAGAACTGGGATGGTTCAGCAGACGCACAGAGAGTTTGTTGTTTCTGAAAAAGAATCTGTTTGTTGGAATAAAATAAGATTTTGGAAGTCTGGTTCTTTATCTCAGACAGGAAGGTGAGGCGCTCGCAGGCTGACTGGACTGAACACAAGGTGAGTTTCAGCTGCAGCGCAGTGACTCAGACTCATGAACTGTGAAGGTTTCCTGCGTGAGGCAGGATCAGCAGCCGGGATCTGGTGTCTGGGGGAATGTGATTAAACATTAAAAACTGGGCAGAGTCAGAACAAACACTGAGAGTAACAGTAATACAAAGTTGGGTGTTAGCTGTTCGCTAGCTAGCTAACTCAGCTCTGTACTGCTTGCAGGTGAAGCTTGATTGATGGGCTGACGTCAGGATACTGTAGGTTGGTTTAAGTTCATGTGAGCACACCTACAGGAAGGACACAGGATCTGATTTGTATTATTTTGATATGAGAATACAAAAAAATCATTTTTTCATTTTTCTGTTCAGATGTAACGCGTTAGGATGTGATTTTAAGGTTTTTAGATGGAGTTTTTCATTTATCGTGGCCTGAATGCCCAAGTGAGTTGACGGCATTGACGATGTGAGCGTGCGGTTCAGACAACAGCGACTCCCTGACAACGCCAGCAGCTGAAAATGCTGCATCACTTGGCTGAAGTTTGTCCTCTTCATCCCATCAGCCACTGAGGCTCATGGGAGTTGTAGTATTTATGCAGTTTAAGGCACAAAAACACGAGTTCGTATAAACAAAGTTACAATATTTTTCCCCACTAACATAAACTACTGCGTTATTAAATTACCCAAGTGACCTTAAGGCTGCTATTTTGAGAAATAATGACATTAAAAGCTAAATTTAAAACGTAACTTCCCAGTGAAGAGAAACAACACGACTGGTTCTCATTCCTGTGAGTAAAACTCTGGTTGTCCGGTCGCATTCAGCAGGTTCCCTCGTCTTGTTATGTGAGTCTGACCGACCTGTTGTGTTGTACGTGCAGCCCTGTGTTTGCCGGATTTGTGTGTGCGTGTGTGTGTGCATGCTTCCCTGTCCAGGGCACCCTGCCTTGAGATGCTCCAGGTTTCCTGTGGGAACGGCCGACATTCCAGTTCTGGTGAATCAGGCACCTCCTCGCTGTGCGTCTCCAGTTTCGGAAAGGCGGGTTTCGGGAAGCCAAACAGAAGCCCGAGGTGCTGAGGTGGAGGAAGGGGGGAGGCAGATGAAGGCAGGAGGGGAACAGACGTGCGTTTGTGGGGCGACAATATGCACAAATGAAGCATCTCTGCTGCTGAAAGCTCCCCCCGCCCTGCAGACCATCAAAGCGCGCGACTGTCACCGCGACCCCCGCTCCCGGTCTCACTCTGAAACATCCGACCAGCCAGCAGCCGTCAGCACCGCGTTACCATGGCGAAGCCAAACAACTGGCAATTTGTAAACAGAACCATGTGTGTCTGCTTTAGGCTGACAACTGCTTTTCCTCCCTCCCTCTCTCTCCCTCCCCTCACCCCACCCAGGACAGGGAAATTGCTTGTAATTGGCTGTGGATGGATTGCGGGTGGCAGGAGGGGCGTGCTGTGTGTCTGCTCTAACGACGTCTGAAGGCGTGCGGCTGGCTGGGCATCGTCTCAGCCGGGTATCGGGTGTCTGTCCCAGGCAGGCAGACCGACCTGGAGCTGCCCAGCTACTCTCAATGGAGTCCTTTTATTATTATTATCATGGTTTTATGGACTAGATGCCGGCAGCTGAACGCTTTACTGTGAAATCAACAGATAAAATGATTTAAATCCTCTTGATCTCATTTTCCTTAAAGGGGGGGGGTGATCTTTGGACTTCTCTGTTTTTGTGATGCCGTTTGAAAAATCACTTTTCTTTTATTTGGAGTGTGGTTTTCTGGGATTTGGCGATAGAGGACGGGTTTCTGAGTCGCAGCGTGCCAAAGAGAGAAGGAAAGCCGCAGCGGCCGCTCACTGAAGACTCTATCTGAGCAGATAAAGATGTCGGCCTTGCCCTCCTCCCTTCTCCTGCTTCTCCTCTCAGCCTGTGCCCCCACCCTCAGTTGGCTCATGGTGGGTACAGCTGTTTGGAGCCCCCCTCCCCAACGTACACCTCCTCCCCTTCTGGCTGCAGAGCGCCATTTCCTGTGCAGAGGAGAGGGCTGGCTGGGAGGGAGCAGGAGCAGGAGCAGGAGCAGGAGCAGGAGCAGGAGTCAGCCCGGCGGTTTTGGCCCTCTCTCTCCCCTCGGGCTCCATCCCGCCTCACTCTCTCTGTCTTTTTGTCTGTTTCCTCTCCTGCCTTGTGTTTTTTTTATTCCTCACGTCCCACCCGCCACTTAACCTTTTACTTTTTGGTGCTTTGTACTCCCGAAAAGCTGCGTCACTAGACAATGACTCCCTCTGGTCCGACTCTCGTTTTGGCGAGCGGTTACCACCCAGTTACCAGATATTTCCCTCCTATTTTTCCCCTGCTCGTAGCCACCGCCGCCGCTCGGTGCTGTAGCAGAAACTGTTGCCAGATGAGATGTGGCTGACCCGCTGACACACAGCCCCTCCTCCCCCCCGCTCTTGTCTTGTTCGCATATTTATTTTGAAAATATAATTACCTGTGAAACTCGGCGTTTCCCTGCAGCCGTCAGGTGCGTGCACTCGTGCGTGTGCGCGGTTGTCCATGTGTGGCGGTAGCTGTCTGATTCCCGGCATTGTGCGGAGGCGGCGAGGTGACAGGACGGCGCTGACGGTGTCATTTTTCACCTCCTTTATTTTCCTTATCCTTTTTTTTTCGGCGCTGCCGCAGCTGCCTCTCCGTGCTGTAATGGTTACAGATGAGGCTAATTAGCCAATCACAGCGCAGATCAGGGCCAATCACAGATGATTGATGAGAGCGCAGGGCCATTCATCACATGTTTTTGGCCGCGGAGGTGACAGCGGGGGCAGGCTTGGGAACCGGGTACAGTAAGCTTGACGTTGACGTCTGTATTTGAACCTCTGGCGGAGGCGTTTATCCGCAGAGACCCGGCGCAGGAACGGGCCTCATTATCTCTAAAAGACGTTTTGACGGCTTTTCAAACTGTTGAATGTTTGTCTGAGGAGACCCGACGTGAGATGTGTCAGTTTTAAGGCTGTACATCTCTTTTTTTAAAGTATTGACGTTCATCAGAACTTAACAAATCCAGGTTTTCTACCAGTTTATGCAGGTTGTACACACAGCCGATGTGTAGCAGCTACTGGCTGCACAGCTATATTCATTATCGATTGTTCTGCTCAATCTCGGGTCCACAGGACGTCTTTAAATGTCTGTTTATTTCAGTTTAACAGGCCCAAACACCAGAATATCCAGTTTCTAATTGTAAAAGACTGTTTCGAAGCACTTTGTCTTGCTCGTCTGTGAGTTTCAGCACCTCTTAGTTTGAAATCCAGCCCGTCGTCTGAGGATCGCACTGTAACGTCGCTGTTGTTCACTCCTCTCTCAGCCTGCGACACGCCATCACATTAACGGCGTCATGGGAGCTCATCAGTGCAGGTGAACAGGTGGTCAGCACGTGGCATTGACACTTAAAGGCTCACCAGCGTTCAGCCGTGTTGTAGAGGGCGCCGTCGTCCTGTGTGTGTGTGTGCGTGTGTGTGTGCGTGTGTGTGTGCGTGTGTGTGTGTGTGTTCCTGCATCTTTACAGCAGTGTTTCAGGGAGCTGATAAATACCTCCGTCCGCTCTGTGAGGTTTTAATAAACACAGCTGGGGCAGTAAAGGGCTAAATTGGAAGCTAATAGGGCAGAGGAGAGGGAGCGTTAGGTTTCATCACCAGAGCGTCCCGACTACACCTCCCGGACCCTTCAGCTCCTCGCCGTGGCATCATCGTAATGTCATCCGCTCTGAGATTTGTGTGTGTGTGTGTGTGTACACCCACGCTCCATGGGGGGCAGGTTGGACCGAGCGTAGATCATTTAGTCAGACTGTGACAGAGGCAACTGTCATGTTGACCTGGCATCCCACACAGGCAGGATGAGTAAACGACAGCAGCTGCGTGTGTGTGTGTGTGTGTGTGTGAGCGCCGGTTTCGTGGCGTTAATTGCAGGTGAAATGTGACCCATGGCCCCAGCAGCAGCTCCATAAACTGGGGTTTTGCCCCCCTGTGGCTTGGGGCAATAAAACCTCGGTGAACCTCCGTCAACCTCATGCACACACACACACACACACACACACACACACACACACATTTAAAGAGCACCTGAACACAACAAAAACATATTATGCTCTTTAATCCCCTGATAAACGATATCTGATCCCAGGTCTGCAGAGTTTCATTGGTGCATGGAGCCTCTTTAAATATGTGTTGCTGCTTGTTTTCTAAGGATTCAGAACTTACATTGATTGCAGGTTAATCGGTGACACTTCATCTCTTGTTTAACGCCACGAACGTAATAAAATCCTGCCGGTGCTCGGTTTCTTTACTGGCGAAGTGCCGGATTATTAAAACACAGCAGATTAGCTCAAACTGCGTGCTGCACGGATATGATCTTCTCCCACTCCCAGAGGTTGTCGGACCACAGTGACCTCTGTAGTTTACATAAGAGGTTATTTTGCAATGAGCACAATGGTTGAATTGCATGAAATCAAGTGAAAGAGTACAAACAAAACAAAAATGTTGTTATTTTGCTCCAGTTTCCATCAAAAAAACCTAAAAACTTGCACTCAGAGTCATAATATCTTGTGTTTAAATCCTCTGTTTTCTTATAAAAGACACATTTTATTTCAGTTTTAAGCTTTTAGTTTATTTTTATCAATGCAGGTTGTTTGTTTGTTAGTTCTGAGCTCTTTACACTTTTATTTAATTAGAAAATGCATCACATTAAATGCTTTTCACGCAAAGCTTAAACACACGACCTGGGCTGAAGCTTTGCACTGAAACTCAGCTGAGCTCAGTAACCGGGACAGACGCAGGTGGACAGGAGAGAGTTTCACTTGGGTAATCACGCAGGAGGGAGGAGCGGGAGGTGAGACGTGAGGATGAGAGTAATGAATTGGGTGAGAGACTCAAAAATAGATCTCCAGGGAGGCAGCCTCGCTCCATCTGAGTCCAAAACCTAAATCATCAAACATATGATGAGTGTTTACTGTGGCCACGGACCAGAGAGGCAGAGGAACGCAGAAGAGTTGTGTAACACCGATTCCTTCTTCCTGCTCTAACAACAGAAGAGAAGATACCTGACAGATCCATGGCTGCTTTAATGAGGGGGCCATGATGAGGTTACGTCTGTGTGTGTGTGTCTCTGCATGCATGTGCACAAGAACCGACCCGGGGGGTGTCCTCAGTTTCAGGGTGAGATTCAGTTCCCGTTCCCGTTCATATGTCTCTCACCCGTCTGTATTTGGCAGCGCGGCTCCCGTTGATTGGCTGGAAGAGTTGGCTCGAAGCTGTGATTGGCTGGTTTACAGCTGGTAGAGGGAATGACAGAGGAACTAGAGGAGGTTGGGAGTCCCTTTGTGCTTCTTTGTGCGTTCCTTCTGGCGATACGGCCGATTCGCAGTCAGAACCCATCACGGTTTTTGTCCCAGACATGTCCGACGTCCCACATCGTGACGTTTTTGCACTTCCTGGTTTGCAGCTCGATGGGTGTCGGGTTACCGTGTGCAACACCTTTAACTCCTGCTAGAGTCTGAGTCGTGCATTTACAAAAAACAGCAGATTTACACAGAGAGGTGAAAACAGACAGAGTTCAAGATGAAGTTCGTTAGTGCAGAAGTTCATTTTGTGGCTGCAGCATCAGCACTAACGCCAAGCTGCTTCAGAGAGCTCTGTCCGTCTCCATACGCTCCTGACATTGAGAGAAAGAACCGTTTCCATTTCCGTTGCTGCTTTTTCAGACGAAACGCACCAGAAAGTCGAAGCACAGTCAGCTGTTGCCTCACTGCTTCGTGCCGAAGCGTCACACAGTTGCTCACTTTCATCACATCTTGCAACCTCCAGTCCTCGTTTATGCAGTGACGAGACCGGATCAGTGATTCAAACATTGTGCGCACTCTGAATATTTCATTTTATGACTTTTTTCCCCTTTTTTCATTGAAACGAATGTGAACAAAACTTCATTTTCAGTTTGTCCCGAACATTTGGGCGAACACGGCTTCCCTCCTCGTTCCTTGTCAGCTCTGCACGCTCATCCACTTGCTGCTCCGCGTTTTAGTTCAGCCTCTTAAAACCAATTTGAATCACGCGTCCGACAGAATCAGCCTCTTACTGCTCAGTGTTTGCGATCTCTTTGGCTCGCCGGCCCTGCAGAACGAAGCGACCGGCACTCATTATCCCGTTACAGCAGGAGCCGGCGGTGAAGATGATTAGATTCGACGCGAATAACGACTTTATTTTCCTGTTTCAAGGCTGTTTCACCCAATAAAACATTGGACGTCAAGCACCTACATAAATACTGCACCAAAGTCATCCTCCTGCCCCGGTTTGAGAATGGCTTTTGGAAGTTGTAATGCAAATTCATGTCAGATTTAATAAGGTTTTATTGCGGTATTGATTGTGAGTGCAAATCATTTTTAAATTATTGGAACCAAAGATTCATAATAAATTCGTAGTGGGCACACCAACGACTTTTTCCGCCTGAAGGAGTCGAAAACACCCAAGTGGTGCTTGTCTTTGCCTTTTAGTACGAACCAGAGAGGGTCTGTCCAGCTGGACGGCTCTGATGGCTCTGGTGAGAGGACGGCCTCTCTGTGGGTCTTTTTAAAGTGGAGCAGAAGTTAAAAGTCGTTCATGTTGAGAGGACGGTTTTGAAGACGTTAGGACGTTTACTTTGAGCTGTTCCCTCCGTATTTATAGCTTAAATCCTGAGAATATATCACTGTAATGGTGAAAACAAGAGGAATGATCTGGCCGCTGGGCTTTCATGGTAGTCCAGAATCATCAGTAAGTTTGCAGAGTGTGTTTGTGAGTGTGTGCGCGTGTGTGTGCCGCAGCAGCTGGCCTTCTCTCGCAGATTGACAGGCCTGAGCTCTCCCCTGCTGGGTTGAGGATGAAAGCAGATGCTCCCCTTCTCCTTCTTCTTCTCCCGATCTGTTTTTCCTCTGCTCTCTCTCCTCGCCGCCATGTGTAACCAGAATCCTCAGCTTTCACATGAAGCCTGCAGGATGGTTTGCACCCCGGAGTCCTGTGGAAAAGCAAAGACACACATACGAACGGAGACAAGGCTGCAGTTAGCAAGACAGGAGGACGTGCAGGGCAGCAGGAGCATGCACGTTACTCGTAAAAGGAAGAAACACAGGAGTCCCCTTAAACATCTCCTCGTTGTAAATGCAAACATTTAACTACATGTGAATATATATGTAATAAAACAAAAGCATTTCCTTCAGCCTGCAGCTTTTAAAGTCGATTCACGTCATAACTGACTCTACATTTCCCATAAACCCTGCTGTTTTCACGTCATCAAGAGTTTTGATAACTAAGAAGAGGAACGTGAGCCGATCACAGTTCAGTTTCAGAGAGTATGCAATCAGTACGTTAAGTATTCTGTATTCTCAGGGTCGCATGCTCTCTGAACACATTTCACGTCTTAAATTAGCAGAAATTCTGATTTGAATCAGGAAATATCAGATCAAACGAGGTGAAAGTTTAATGTTTTCAGTGTTTGCCTTCTCTGCAGTTTGCAGTCAGGAGGTGTTTTCACCCTTCGGCGTCCACAGCGAGGCTGCCAGTGTCTCTAAACAGATGATTTATTGTCGCCGGCACGCTACGCCGACTTTACTGCGCTGATTTAAAGCAGGAAACAAAGGCCGCGGAGTCTGTTTTCCAGCGTGTCGTCCTGCAGCTCAGTTCAGGGGCCGTGTGTGACGACGGGTGTGTATGTGTGGGGCGGGGACCCCCCCATGGAGAGGAGAGTCATACCTCCCACCTGGATAGATGGAGCAGGGCAGGAGAGGGGGAAGGAGCAGGGGGAATGGATGGGCTGACGTCTCCGGAGGGGGTAGGTGGTAGGAAGGCTCGGCACCCTGCGGGGGTTTAACAGGTCGGGGCAGGAGGGAGGGTGTCAGCTGGAGCGTGAGAGAGGAGGAGCTGCTGTGTTTAAAGTGTCAGAGCAGAAGCTGAAAACAACTTTTCGAATACATGAATGATTTCCTGATTAAGATTATGACCTAAACCGGGATCTGTCGGATCAAAGAACAGGATCACGAGTCCGACCGGAAGATTCATGCCAGCGTTGGTGTTTGGCGGCTGATCGGGGGAAAGCATCTGAGGAAAGCATCGATTCGACACCCCGGCCTCAGCGATGCCAGCAAACCTTTCTGGACGGGGGTTGAATTGCACAGAAGAGCAGCAGTAGGTAGAGAGTCCACAGCTGGCCCCTGAAGCTCAGACACTCCCTGATTGGGAAGCACAAGTGTGAGGGGCGCCCTAATGCAATAATCCCTCTCATTCCTCTGTGTGTGTGTGTGTGTGTGTGTGTGTGTGTGTGTGTGTGTGTGTGTTTTGTCATGCAGAAAGGGCTGAGTCTCATTTAGTGACATTTTAGGGAGTATCAGTGTGCGTCAGGGAGGGAAGCGAGGCCTTCAGTGGTCGAGCAAACAGGACTGATGGAGTATGGCGATGTTTCGAGAGGTGGGTGGGCGGGGGGAGGAAGAGGGGAGGAAGAGGGGGGGTGTCATCTTGTTTTAATTGTCTGAGGAGTCTGGCCGACTCTTTGGGACTGGAATGTGCGTGACCTCCTCTCCCGCTCCTTCGCACTCCCTCGCTCGCTCCCCGCGCCTCTCTGCGCCATCAGACGGTCGAGCGGCTCGTGGGAAGATTCCCCGTCCAGACTGCCGAGTGTCGAAAGTCGAGCCAAATATCACAAGCGCTCAGTCACAGTCTCGGCTCTTCTCTCTCTCTCACAGCGCTCCCCCTCTCCCTCGATTACATTCTTGTCTGACTGAGTGACCCCTTTGACACTCGGCTCTCTGCGCACACGCACGTGCACCAGCGCTGCGTGCGCGTGCATCAGTATCACTCTGTCCATAAGAATAAGTGACTCCCACCGTGCACATCTGAAAAGTGTTTTAACTTCAGGTTGAATACATACTGTTGTGCTCCTGCTGCTTCTTTGCTTCTCCAGTGTTTCTCTGTGTTTCCCCTTCGTCGGGTCACCATAACCACCATAACTACATATACAAACGAAACCTCTGTTGTGCGTTGACTGAATAAAATGAGCACAACTGGACAAAAATGCTTTCATATGCATTGTTCACTCCCTCCATCAGCTCAGTTTACACGGTGTGTTTGGTCTTGATGTTGATTTGGCCACAATACACTTACAGAGGGTGGCACAGGCACTTTTAGCTTATCCGTGCCATCCGTTGTCAGCAATGCGGTGCTGATGAAATTGAATGAAACACTGTGTAAAAACCCAGGAATTCACTTTGAATACGACGTGTGTGTGTTTAAAGAGCTGAAGTCGTGGTTCGGGGTCGCACATGCACACGGATCAGAATTCAGCTTGTGCAGTGTTAATCAGCACAGCTTCACTCTGCTCATTCGATTATAAACTATGCATGTTTGTATTTTTATATTTATCTTAATATATTCTTAAAATCACTTCCTACTTTATTCAGCCTGTATTTAGTCCAGCACTGCATAGCTGTAATTATATCCTTAATATTATTTTTTCACTGTTATTCACAGAAACACCCACAGGATGTCTGCATGTGTGGGAGCTCCCCGTGGAGAGAAATCTATTCACTTGTGTGTGACTGCATGAACTCTAGATGCAAGGTTTCAGCCACAAGTTGCAGCAGCTTCGCAGGCTTAAATCTATAATTAAGTGTATTTGGTTCCACCGAGAGATCCCTGCTTATGCAGAACTGCCCCATTTAAGAGGCTAATTGTGTTTTTTTAAGAGCTGAGCACACCTCCAGGTACAGCGAGGGACCAACTCCGATCCAGGCTGCGTTTTCATTTTCCCGCCAGGCCCGCTGAGAGCCGAGGGCTGCAGCTCTGGTCTATTGAGCGTGGCAGAGACGGCATCCCAACCAGTCCACTTCAAACGGGCCTGATGGCTTTAATGGAATGGAAACATTTGTTGGGTCACAGCACTGAAAGCCTGTCTTCCCTCATCCTTTAACGCCAAATGGCTTCCTCATGGTGTCTGTTTTTGATTACACTTACAGTAGATCCACGTTCACACGGGCTTATGATATTAAACCGGGCGTACGTCCCTGTACAACACACACACACACACACACTTGCAAACATACTGGCATGCACAGATACACATGTTTGCAATATAAAGGCAATCTGAGGAACAAGGTCACGGTAATAAACCATACATTGTTACTCGTGTTAATGTTCAGACACACATGCGTGCTGCATATTAGCGACCGTAGGCTTTATGTGCAGCGCTCTTGGGGACGTGACCGGCGAGATCGGAGACCTGCGCGTAATTGGTGAGGAAATGCTGCGCCGAGGTGTCGGCCTGATGGATGAGGAGAGAGCCGACGCGGCGCTCCGAGCCTCTCTCTCGCCACCACAATGAGGCTTTCACTCGCCGGCGCTCATATTGAACTCTATCCTTGTTAAAACAGCCGCGACGGCGAGCTGCGTATTTGCTTTTAGAAGGTGGGACTTTCTGAGGGAGCGCCAGGGATCTCTCTTTTAATTAAGTGGCCTGAGCAATGTGAGAGTGTGGTGTGTGTGTGTGTGTGTGTGTGTGTGTGTGTGTGTGTGTGTGTGTGTGTGTGTAACCTGAGGGGGAGGCCCTGTCTGTGACCTGCAGTGATAGCGGCGGTTTGTTTTCATTCTAAACTTGCAGCAGAGTTACTGGTTTTGCACCTTATTTGACCCGAGCTCGACCCGGCCGTCACCCCTCGCTGACCCTCCGCTCAGTGCCAGCGCTTTCTTCTTTTTTTTTTTCCCAGTGACACCTCTCTGTTTGCCCCCCCCCTCACGTCCTTTCCTTCCTTTCCATCTCTCGTGGCCTTTCTCTCACTCCCTACATCTCTCTTTGGCACCACCTCACAATCCCCTCAGTCAGCTTCCCGTCACACGTGCACGGGGCCGCCTCGCGCACGCACTCGCGCGCACACTCACTCAATCAAAGTGAATGATTGCACATTTCTCTTGACAGTTGCTATAAAAAGAGCCGCCCACTAAACACTGCAGTCCTCTCATTATATCATTACAGACCCACAGCAGGCAGGCCGCTCTCTGACTCCTGTCTCCCTCTTTCTTTCTCTTTTCAACTCTTCCTCTTCCTCTCTGTTTCTTATTTATCTGCCCATTCTGAGAACAGTGAAGGATAAAGGAGTGATGTGAGACAGGGTGAGAGTAAAGACCGGGGTGGCGCTGTGGAGAGCGAGGTGGGGACGTGCGCCGTGGCGAAGGGGGAATCCCTGGCTCTGCGTTGTGGAGCGGAGGCTTCATGGCTCCAGGGGGCAGGCCAGCTGAAGTGTTTGTTTACGTCTGTGGGCCAGAGGGGAGATTCGGTGGCCATGTTCAGCAGCTACATGAAAGGCCCCGGACGCCCTAATGAGACGTAATTACCATGCGTGTGTGTTTACGAGATTGCGAGGGAGCGGGGAGGAAAGAGAATGAATAAGCACGTTTCACCCTGCCTGTGTTTACTCCCCGTCTTCACAAATCTTACGTTTTTCACGGCGCAGCAGCTTGCCTCGTTGCTCTCCAAACCAGCGCAACCTCAAAGTATAGACCTCGCAGATTGGCGACTGTCACGGCCTGTCATGCTTGTTTTATTCCTCGAGATGTCGAGCTGCAGACTGGTGTGACAAGCCGTGAGGTGGGCAGCGTAGTCTCTGATGTGCTGGCCACGTGGCCGGGAGGATTCAGAAATACACCCCGTGTAAATTTAGAAATTCAGAGTAGAATAGATGCGACGGTGGGAAAGGTGCTGCGAAACTGGTGAAAATGAGCCTTTTTGAGTTGAGCTGAGTTTTCCTGCGGCGCTGCACTCAGTGAAATATCTCAATCAGGAGGCTGGTCTTGTCTTTTTTAATGTAAAACAATGTTTTAATGTTTCGTAAAATCCACTAAAAGACAAAAAAAAACTGACGTGGCACATGTGCTGGCCTGAAAGTCGCCAAAAGCCCATCAAAATATATAATTAAATTGGCAGTAAAGCTTGAGCTTGCAGAACAAACGCGGATCGACGCGCGCGGTCAAGCGTGCTCTGTGACATGGAAATCAAAATGCGACTGCAGACGTGCAGCAAAGTCAGATTTGCATTGGAAACAAGTCGCTCAAAGCAAAACACGTGGTTCCTCTCTGTGATTTTAGAAACACTGGTGTCACGTTCAGGCTCCTCCTCCTTCTTTTAAAGCTCTGTTTTTGGTCTCCACCGAGACAGAAATCTGACTGTTTGGCTGCTAAATGCGTCACGTTCTTCAGCCAGGTGGGTTGCTTGGTGTTGGACTGGCAGGATGCAGTTGGTCATTGCCTGTGATGCTTTACAAACGAGTAAAAACCCAGAACAATGAGCTAAAAGAGGTTAAAGGCGTGTTTGTGGGCTGTGGTACAGATGCTGTAAATGTTGCTGGAGCGTTTATTGTATGATCGATGCGTTTGGTACAGTCCAGGTGGGTCGTGCCAACACAGACGAGGTGATTTAACGCTAACATTCCCTTTTTTGAGCTGTGAAACTTGTTTTGGTCAAAGCTTGTGATTTAGCATGTTAGCGGGGCTAATGTCCTCGAGGCCTGCTGCCCGTCATGTCGCGAAGGCGTGCGTGGGCAGGCCGTGATGAGCTCTCAAATGGCCTGGAACTGGAAATATGACTGTTTGTATTTACAGGCCATTTAGAGCTTTCCACTGGCGTTCACACTCTGCGACCAGGGAAAACACAAGCTGCTGCACGGCAAACACCAGCCTACGTGTACTGTACGCCCGAGCCGCTGAGAGCTCCCTCTGTGCGCCTCCGAGTGTGTGTGAGCTCACGGACGCTCGCCGCCCCCAAAATAGAATGCGCCCCTAATTACTGCTGCAAACACAGGTGTGGAAAGCCAGGCCTCCCTCCGCCCAAGTCCCAGACCCACCGTCCAGCACACTGCACCCTGTGTGTTCCTGTTTGGGAGCACAGGAAGTCCAGCGACTCTGTGAGTGTGTGTGCAGTTCTAAGGAAAGAGTGTGTTTTCATCTGTGTGAGCTGTTCAGAGCGAACGTACGTATGCGTCAGAGTGTGACTGTGTGAGTTTCGGCCTGCGTGTGTGTGTGTGTGTGAGAGAGAGCGATAGAGAGAGAGAGAGGGAGAGAGAGTTTGTGTTTGTACATGAGTGAGTCCAGACCACACCCTTTGAAGTCAGCAGTGCAGCGTGTTGGGGTTTGGGCACGGACACACAGCCCCTCCGCTGGCTGGCTGGAAACCCTATACTCCACATCAATCAGACCTGCCACTCATACATTATTCATATCCCAGACACACACACACACACACACACACACACACACACACAGTTTCTCATCTTTAGACTCTGGCGTTTCTGCCCCTTATATCTCCAGTTGGCAACAGAAGCAGAATCGGGTGGGTGGTGTAACTGTTGGTGGGGGTCTGCCTCCATTCAGCCTCCGTAGGCTCAGAAACAAAGGTGGGGTTGTGGAGGAGTGAAGGGTTTTCTGTTTACCCGTCCCGGGCCCAGATGTTGAGTCCTGGATGAAGCCGAAAGGCCAAAAACGAACCAAAAAATGCGACACGTTGCTCGCTGGATCGCTCAGACCTTCATTAGATGTTCATCTTGAGCTGCGGCGATCACGCCCGATCACACGCAGACGCCAAAACGTGCAGGGGGAATGGTTAAAATACAAAACTGAACGCATTTAGCAAAGCTGTCGGCAGCAGCACTCGGCCTTCGTCAGTGGGGCGGGGTCTCTGCCTTGTCACATGACCTGAGCACGGAACTTCGGTCACGTGACAAGTCTTTACTTTACTTGCATGATGAAAGCTGATCAGACTTGAACCCCTGATTGATTGAAACAAGCCGTCTGACGATCAGAGCATTACACAAACTGTCGTGTCACCCATGACTGTTTACACACTGACCTCATGCTCTAACTTTGGCCTGCTGTGCTTGCTGTAGTTGTGTTATGATCTTGTAATCTGCCACTTTCAGTTTCTAAATGATTCGGATAATCTGCTTACACATCACAGCCCGTCTGACCGCCTGGCTGCTCGTGCTCTCGTGATTCACCGGACTTGAAATGACTTTGTCGGCCTGTTGTTTACATGACCGAGAGGAAAACGGCCTGTAAGCTCAACCAAACAGGAATAATCCCCCGATTCTGTGCTCTGTGTTTAAATAAAGCCTGCTCCATATTCAAATATTTGAAAAGGAGCGAGTCGGATCTGTTGCCATGCCTGTTTTTAGCTTCTGGAAAATGGACGGGCCCTGTATGGAAAGCTATCTATCATCCTCCACCTCTGTCAGCCGCTCTCCCTCTCTCCCTGCCCGCCTGTCTCTCTCCGTCTCTCTCGGCCTCGGCTGGTATTGTCCCACACTCCCCCGAAGCCCAAAATGAGCAGTTTCCAGTCCACCGTTTTCTTCTGACGTCCTCGTCGTGCGTCCTGACATTTTCAGACCACAGACCAGATTCGCCCTCCTTCACTTTTGTTCTCCGACGTCAGCCCGACGCTCCGGCAGATTGAAATCAGACCGCAGAGGACAAGCTGTTATTGACCTCCTGCTGGGCTCCAAACAACTATCGCTGCCAGTGGAAGACAGATGTGCACGGAGGCTGAAAGCGACAGAGAAGCGTTGGCTCTTCCAGGCAGACCGGCCGGACGGGAGCTGTGAGAAAGAGCTCGGTTTGACGTGAGAATTAGCTTTTGTAGACACTTAGAGCGGCCAGTGTCGGGCTACTGACACCCCGGGGTGTCACGTTCCCACATCTTCACCGCCACAGACTTTGAATTAACGGCGAAACATTTCTAATGGGATCTGAATACTTGGAGTGCAAACCGTGGACACATGACATCTGTTTGGCTGCGCTGGACAAAGCGGCGCTTACTAAGTTTTCAGAGCTTGTTTATATTCATATGAGGTCACTGTTGAATTATTGATTAGGGGAAAAGTGTGAGGTGGGCGCCCTTCGCGTATTTGTCATCAAGGAAGGGTGTTTCCTGCTCACGCAGCGGCGGCAGATTCCCGGCCGTCTGCTCCGTCCTCCTGCGTCTTCTCCCGCTCTCCTCTCTCCACGTCTTTTTCGGTTTGAGTCTCGGCGCAGCGGAGCCAAATGGAAAGTGACCCTTGGCAGGCAGCGCCGTATTAAACACAGTGGGTCACTGTCAGAGAAACATGCTGGCAGCTTTTCGCCAGAACGCGCTGGCGAGTTATTCAGTCTGCGCTTGTGCTTTTTTTTTTTTTTTTTTTCTTCTACCGCGCAGTTGTACAAGCTTTTGGCAAAGTCGGGCCGAGGTACGCCCAGAGTCTCGGCGAGCCGGGGGGAAAGCTGGGGAGTTTCAGAGCGACAAAAATATCGATTTTGACAAACGAGCCCAGACGCCATTTTTTTAAAAATACACCCTGGACGTTGAAACAAAGAGCATTGTTAGCTGATTTG
Source organism: Datnioides undecimradiatus (assembly GCA_008933995.1). Classification (NCBI taxonomy): domain Eukaryota; kingdom Metazoa; phylum Chordata; class Actinopteri; order Lobotiformes; family Datnioididae; genus Datnioides; species Datnioides undecimradiatus. The sequence continues at coordinate 22,984,565 of WARS01000029.1, forward strand.
ACTGGCTCTCACGACTGCTGCAAGAGTGGTTTAACACTGTTACAGTAGCCGGGGGGCCCCGTTTTGGGGTGGGGAACATTGTGTATGCCTCCATATTGTGTGTGTGTGTGTGTGTGTGTGTGTGTGTGGGCTCGGGCAGGATATGAGGAAACCTCTGAGCAGCTCACTGGATATTTGTTCGCATTAACTTGGATCGCTTAGTTTAAACAGACGCTGAGCTGGGTTCAGGTCCAGTTCGCTCAGTGTGCGCCTCTGCCCCCGTGCGCGCACCTTGTTTACCTGACCAATCAGGACACGTTATCTCGCGTCTTAGCGATATTGATTAAAAAAAAAAAAAAAAGATTAATAAGCAGTAGGTGCTTGTGCTGTTGTGTTATGACCTTGCTGTGGAGACCACCAGTGGTTTCAGGCAGAACCAGATCCTGCTGAATCCCCCAAACCAGGCCGCTCCTCCCCTGTTTCCTCTGAGCAGGGCACGGCTGAGGCTTACCGTAGCTGACAGCCAGTGAGGTATCAGTGTCCTCTCAGAGATCCACACATGGTCCTGTGTTCCACTGTTAGTGTGTTCAGATGAGTCAGATATGGGAACCGCTGCTCCCAGGTTCTTGTATATTTACTCTCAGACGGGAGACTCCGGGACTCGTCCCTCCTTCATATTACTGGGCCTTACTCCGAGTTATAAAGAGATTATGGCCGATCGAGCGCGGCTTACGGACGAGAACCCGACCTATTGTGTTTCATACGGCTCGCTGTGAACACACTAGATCTTTATTAACGTGCTCTCCGCGTCCCGCTCTTGTCTATTTGCACAACCGCTGCTTACCAGATCCTTTTTCCGAGCATGAAGGGGATTTTGGTGCTGTTTTTGTAACTTGGCCCGCAGTTCACCGAAAACATCTTGTCGCTTCTTAGGCGGTACAGTGCCCTCAGCGCCAGCGGGTGGTTAAGCAAACACACTAGATCGATTAGTAACCTGGATCACGCAATCGTTAACCGCCTCTGCTTTGCTTTAATGGTTCGTTACGCTTCAATCTGCATAATTATGCTTTACTATCTGCAAAAGATGTATTTGACTGCTTTAGAACCTGCTCCACCGTTGCACATATCACTGAAACGATAGTGAAACATCAACTACACCCTTCAAAAACCAGTTTACTTGGCTGCGGTGTTATCAAGGAAGTGCTCCACGCCACTATGAATCCATTGTCATGTGGTTAATTGATGTTTTTCGGGAAAAAAAACAACATCCTGACCATTTAATAATATTAAAAATCACATTTAATGGGCTCATGCATGAATCAGCAGGTGGATGAGTCAGCTGTCTGTGCACTTTAACCCCGCAGAAGTCCAGATGAAGTCTCAGAGAGCAGTTAAAGGGGGTTTTCCTTGGTTTACCTTGGTATTCCAAGAATAGCTGCTGCAGATTACAACATTTCAAAGCTTCAGCGCCACTTCTCTGTTCTTCTCCAGCTTCCTTGTGAACGCACCGATGCTATTTGCAGATTGTTTGCATGTTTACCAGTCTGCTCCGAGTCACGTGCGCACGCCGTTCGGCCTCGATCACCTGTTGCGTCCCGGCTATTACCTCGCTATGCCCTGAAATAAATGTTGTGAATCAGCCCGCGATGCGACCTCGCCGCGGCCGCCGCTGACCCCATCCATCTTCATTATGCGTCAATTATTGGCTGAGATTGTAATTGCCGTGCCGCTCAGTCTGCGTGAGAAATCCTGGCATGTTGAACCGCGTCCTGGCTCGGGCCATAACTCACCAGCCCGGCCTCTTTGTGCGACCACTGCCAGTCCACCCTGAAACTGGAAAGGTTAAAGGGTGCGGGCGGGCGGGCGGCGAGGGAGGGAACGAGAGGTCACGGCTCCGGTGAGAAGCATTTCCAGGGTCCACTCCCAGAATTCCAAGCTGGAGTCAGTCTCTGCCGGCCACGCTGAGAATCATGGGAATGATCACGGTGGACAATTAATCACGGCCAATGAGGTGGAACCGGCGTGCTTGAGACCGACCTGACAGCCGTTATTGATGTGCTGTGCAAGCAGGAGAGCGGACGTTTGCTCCGAAACTCCGCGCGATCCCCTCCGCACGCAAACTGTCTGACCACTGACATCATGTCGACCGAAAGCGTCTCTCCGGTCGGCTCCTTGGCTACGACGCACAAAAACACAAAACAAAATCATATCTAATAGAGTTAGTGCTGATTATTTTGGTCTGACATTGAACATCTCGTCTTACCATGTGACCTACAGTTACGTCATCCTGATCCCAGTGTCTGTTATCATTCCTCTGCTCGGCTCCTCTTACAGGACAGAGCAGGAGCAAAGGAACGCTGCAACAGTGCCGAGAGTTTTAAATGATGTGATGAACGTATTACTTACTTACTCATGAGAAGCGGTGCCGTTTGTGTCCATGCAACTGGATTCGGATCAGTTAAATTTAATTTTTACCAACCGTCTCAAAGCAAAGCAAACGCGCACGTGCAGCTGTTTGGTGCGCGAAGCTAAAAGTAGTAAAATCCAATGAAGAGAGAGGACAGCTCCCCGTGCTGGAGGCCGAGACGTCATGGTCGGCTGCAGCATAAATCCATAGAATCATAAACCCCACCCCCTTCATGTGAGCAGATCCGAGCTTAATTAAAAAACCTAAATACTGCCCCTCCATGGCCTGACTGCGACTGTGCACATGTGCGTTATGTCGACTCCAGTGATGTATATTGCATTTTAATAAAGCTGCAGAGTAGGCAGCAATATCCTGACTTTGAGTCCTCGTATCATGCAGTTAGCCATAATGCGCCTCACTGCTGATTTGAGTGAACCGAGCTTCCTTCAGGCTAGGCGCACCTTTACATTAACTGAAAACTGCATGTTATTAAAGGAAAGTTTTTAAAATGCAGTTCTCAAAATCCCATCCATCGCTGCACATCAGGAAACGTCTGACGTGCGGCGCAGTCTCCACTTTACTGCTGATGTCTGATCACTCATGACCGCCGCCTTCTCCCGTCTCCTGTCGGCTGCCGCCACTGGTACAATACTCCTTTATCGATGCACATGCTGGCTAAGTGAAAGCAGGTGTATGCGTGCATGAGGAAGAGACAGACAGAGAAAGAACCACTGTTTCTGACCTCGTGCACAATAGAAATACTTGTCACAGAGTGTGTACGTGTGTGTGTGTGTGTGTGTGTGTGTGTGTGTGTGTGTGTGTGTGTTGCGTTGTAGCGCAGCGATGAGTGGCGTGTAGACGCCTCCAGCAGAATCCGGAGTGCTGAAAGCCGACCAGTGAATTGTGACGGGTTTGCAGCTCATCTCCAACCAAGAGCCTTGCGTCTGTCTGACCGAGCATTAGCGCCCCTCCGTCTGCGCCGCTGCACTCCACTTTGCCACAGACAGGACTGATGACAAGTCGCCTGCAGCAAAGCATGTCGACACACATTCAGCAATTACCTGAGAGCACACAAACATCTCTGGCTGTCTCTGTGTCCTAGCTTCAAATGCCCACTGGACAGTGTACACCTTTCAGTCTCCATTGTTGATTGTCTTCATTTATATAAATATATATATTAGCTTTTTGCACATCAGGCTTCCAACAGATCACATATGATCACATATACGCTACAATATGTTTCCTAAAAGCTAATAAACTCCAGAATACAATATAATAATATTTTTAATTGGATTATTTCTAATGCACGCCTGCGAAACCTGTTACGCTGCATTGCATGACTGTATCTCGAACAATGCTGGCTTTGATGCTGCAGTACGACATCCACAATCTGGTGCTTCTAGTTTGGCTTAGCATTCAGGCGTTACACACATCACATCTCCATGACAACCGGTGAACGGCGGGTCCGTTCTCCTGTAACACGCTGGGCGGTGATGCAGTGATGTGACCTCCGTTCTGGTCACATGGTGCTTGTTGGGCAACATATCGGAGGGAACTTGCTTTGGTCGGTGCAGCTGAGGACTGTAGTGAGTGTAGCTGCTCATTGCTGACTGCACCATCGCTGTTTCCAACTGTTTTGCCTGTCGACCTCTCAGAGTGAAATATCTTTGGATTAGAAATGAGGAAAAAAACAAAAATACGTCTGATTTTGTGTAGAAATGTGTTGAATTTGTGGTTTTTCATTCTCCAAACAGCGACTTATTACTACTCGATGCCTGTTTCTTACATTTTACATTGATTTTGTAGGTATTAGAAAACAGTGGAGACGATAAACGGAGGATCCAGTGTTTGTTATGTCAAACTTTGGATCTCCGTGGGCTCAGCCTGCGGCGTGACACACGTGCGAAGTGTGTCCGGTGTGTTTGTTGCTCCCCTGTGACTCATGAGATCATGAATCATCCCTGTCTGATGGATTTTGGTGTGCGAGCGCCTGAGAATGCGCGTTAGCATGTGTGTGTAACACAAACCGCCATCTGTCATCTCTCTGTTACTCTCTCTGCGAAGGGGTTTAAGGTTAGCGAGGGTTATTTGGCAGAAGACACCCCCCCCCCCCCCCCAAGACTCCAGACCTCTCTCTGTCTCTTGACTTGTCCGCCTGCAGTCTGAGGTGAAGACACGCGCCTTAGTATCAGAGACCAACATGGCTGACGTCTGCCATTTGTCGCTGCATGTGCTGCCTTTGACCTCACCGTGAAATTCGGGCTCCCGCAGCAGCGTTATGGCCGTCGCGACACCGAGGCCCGATCCACCTCCGAGGTCACAGGTCGCACTCACATTTTTAAAGGGACAGCAGTTTGTTTGGTGGAGTCTCACATGTCAGAGTGAAGGCTGGGGTTGAGTTTCAGTAGTAACATCTCAAATGAGTGTCAGACGTTTGCAGCAGAGGGAATCTGTTTTCATCTTTATCCAGATCTGCAGCATGTGTGTACGATATATGCATCTTTGTACGTTTGGCCTCTTTTTCATTGGCCAACAAGACTCAAATTTAGACAAAGGCGCCGTTCTAAGCGTACTGACTGACGGGCAGTCCCGGCGTCCGGTATCCATCAGGCGGTGCGAGACTTACACTCAGAATTAACAGGAGTCATTCATCCTGCAGCGATCACACCTTCTCCTCCCACTAACAGGGATCAGCTGCCAGCATAAATTCCCATGGTCAGTCCCCCGTATCAAATGATTTGGCCGTTTCCATTGACTTTGCATACTTAATACCGCTTGGCAGCTCCCTGCAACGGGACCAATCCAAAAGAGGAGTTTGGCATTGAGGCTCCGCAACCTGGCCAAACTCATCCAGGCAGGCCAGCGAGACAGTGACTCAGTCTGATAAGTGATTTTTCACAGCTGGTCAGGCACAGGTGTGTGTGTCTGTCCTTGTGTGTGTGTGTGTGAGTGATGTTACCAACAGGATCTCTGGCCAGGGGGCCGGGTCATAAATCACAGTAGGTAATCTCCATAGCGACGGTGTTGGCTCCAGGGTCGCGAGGCCGGTATCAGCCTTCGAAGAGTAATGTTTCTCTGCGCTGGCCGTCGACTTACCTGCCTGCATTCCTGCACAACACATGCACACATGCACCAGACTCTGCAGCAACACGGCATCTAATGCGACATGTTATATGAGGCGGAGGCATAGAGGGAATTCCACTCACAGGTGGGAGAGTAAAGAGATAGCCGCTCTCTTGAATCCACTCCTTCTTAACAATTTGAGGACTGATAGGTGGAGGGTCCAGCAGAGATGAGGCGTAATGGATTGGCGATGTGCAATCTAACGACTCGTTTGAAGTCCTCGGCGCATGCCACGGTTCTGAAAAAGGGAGGGTTAGTTCATGGCGGTGACGGCAGCCGTCCGCCGAGCGGTGATTTGTGCTCGCGTCTGGTCAGATCGTGTTTGGAGGGATTCTCACAGCTCTTGTAAATCATCTCCACTTCTCCTCCTTAAAATGGAACAACATACCATTCTCTCATTTGTCAATTTGTCTTGCGCTCTCGCTCTCCGCCCTCCCCTCTCTCCCTCGCCGCTGCTCCTCGTTTTATTGTCTCTCAGTCTCACTCTATTTGAGTCACCAGGTTATTTCTGGCTTCCCGTCTGTCAGCGCGCCCTCCTTCGCCGTCGCTGCCGAGGCCTCACACTCGCTGACAGACGGGGAGACGGCGGCTCTGTCGCACAGCCCGGTGGCACACGGTGGCCCCAGCACCCACACCGATGAGGTGACAAAAGACTTAATGAGCCTTAATGACACTCACTCACTGTGAGACCTGAGGCGCATTCTTACTTCTCGTCCTGTTGCAGGAGCCTTCAGTGCACAACCGAATGGCTTTAATACTTGCAGACTTGCACCTGCAAATCTATATTTCTCTGCATACTGAAATTAATCTGTTTACCTGTGTTATCATTACTTCTTCGTCTTGTTTTCATCATAAAGCTAATACGTATTTTCGTGCATTTCAGTCCTGCACAGGGCGCATTGTTGCAGTTACGAACCCCAAAGTTCAGCTCGATGTCAGTTGGTTGTTTGCGACTCATGACACGACAAAGCATCACCTGGAGGTTTATAACGCGCTGAGACAGGACTGTAAAACCCTGGGAAGCAGATGTTTTAACCTCCGTCCTGATCCCGAAGCTTATGAATTACAGGAATGCTCACCCGCACGGTTGGCCGGTGTGAGGCATTCTGGGAAGACCGGTGATGTTTGACTGAGCAACCTGCGTCTTCATCAGCAGCGTTGCTAACATTGATGTTAGCGCAGTCTTAAGACTAGCATCGCCGAGAAGCAGACAGAAGCAACTCCACTGCAGAGTCCTAAGCTGAGTCTTCTTCCATCTGTCTCTGACCTTCTGCCCCCACCACCCTCTTTCCACCATCCCCCTGTCTCCTTTAGACCATATTTATGTGCATCCCCCTTCTCCACTCCGTGATGGATTTAGTGCTGCCATGCTCAATTTCACCCACCGGTCCATCCCCACAGCTCAGAGCCGGTCTTTTATGGCCCTGCTCCACCGGTGTGGTGCGTTTTTTGAACTTGCTCCTCCTGAAGCAGGGAAGCCTGGGAGAAGAAAGGGCCTGCTGTGTGAGCAGGAAGCTCGGAGGAGGTGGAGCAGAGGGAAGGGGAGGGGAGAGGAGAGCGACCTGGGTGTTCCATGAGAGTGGACCTCTTGGCTGTTATGCTTTCTAATTCCCCTCAGCGCAGAACAGCAGGGGGGACGAGAGGAGAGGAGGGAGCAAAAGGGGGCGGAGGATGATGAGGGTGAAGGAATCATGTTTTCACACCAAAGGGAAGCAGGCGGGTGGGCCGAGGGGTGGGATGGCCTCAGTGTATCTGCTTCAGTCGATGGTTTCGTCTCTGTTCTCATGCTGAAGGCCCGGAGGTGGCGATGCCTGCAGCGAAGAGTCTCATTGGTTCTGCCTATCGCTGTAACAACGTTGAACCCTCAGAGCCGGTCGCTGAGCTCTGAGAACATGGCGGCGTCGCTAAACAAGAAGATAAACCCTGGATTAAACTTACTCGAAGAGATAAACTGACATAAACTGTCAGTCCATCCGTCCTCGTTTTCAGAACCGCTTCCTGTCTCAGCTCGTACCTCCTGTACTGACGTCCTTCTCCCTGTAAAATGGCCAGTAAACACGTAGCTGCCTTTGTGTAGCACCTTCAACCATCCATGTCGGACTTCCCACGCAAGCGTCAGCATCAGGCACGTTCTTTAACAGCTGTGCAGATCGTTGTTGGCGGCAGCAAGGCTACAAACATCCATCCACGAGCACGAAAAGCAGTTTGCCATCTAATTTATGCTCAGATTCATTCAGGATAGATAAACCCACTGAGAATACAGCCTAATGTGCAGGAGATGGTGGATGGTGGGACGCTCAGACCTGCACTGAAACCTGATGAGCAGGATAATACGATGACGCCCCCTCACTGGGTTATTTTACAGTTTTTAAATGATCGTTTCTTCTGGTCATGTGACGCTAAAGCGTGTTTTCTAGCCGGTGTCTGGATCAGAGCACACGCTGTTTGAACCATCAGTCACCACAGGCTGCACGGTTTCATCTCCGCGCGCTGAGGCTCGATCCAACCAGATCTGATCACTTGTGGCACCCAAACCAAATATAATCAATCATAATGTACGTCTATTAAAGTAATATATACACATATTCACACACGTTATATATGGAGACACACACACACACACAGCTTCCTGCTCAGGTCTGGATCCAATATACTGTCATTTAGCTGTGGGTCTGGAACAGATTCACATGAAGGGCTCGGGTCCTCTTCGACTCTCCTCCCTCCTGGTTCTACTGGGTGTGGCCCTGCCCCCAACCCACCCTGGCCTTTACCCCTTGACTCTACCTCCCTGATGGCCACTACACACTGCACCGTAACCCTCCAAACGCCCTATCATCTGGTTCTGCTTGCCCATCCCGCGCCCTCCCCAAGGCCACAGGAAATAGCTGGAGAGTTTGTGGGCCCAGTTTCCCTCGGGGTGGAATTAACAGGTGCACCAGTGTTTGTTTCGACTTTTCCCCATTACCACTGGATAATGGTAATAATAAACATGGCCAGGCCAGGTGGGGCGCTGGCGGCAGCTCTCGCTTTGTTCTCTCCGGTTCTGCTGTTTTTTTTCTCTCATTTCAGTCACTGTTGTTCTGCAGTTAGTGTCTCAGTGGGGGATCCTAATTGACTGAGCTGTGTTAACTGTTGTTTTAATTCTTTCCATGAGAAATACCCTGTAAAATGACCCCACAGTCTCACGTGATGTTTAGCTTGATAGACCCTGTCGTAACTTCAAAATCTTCCATTTTTAGCGGAAAAGAGATCAGTTTAAGTCATTTTCCAACAGGAAATGTGGCATTTTCTTTTCTTTTTTAAATAAAAAACTGAAAACAACAGGCCCAAACAGTCTAGCACTTTTACGATCAAGATGCAGATGCTGCACGAGGTGCTGCCGGGTGGCAAACCGCAGCGGTGTAAAGTGATAGCCCCCGTTTGCATCCAAGAACTGGGGATGATCTCAGAAGTCTGCCGAAGACCCTCTCTCCTCTAATTGGCAACCATTTTCCCCAGCTGCCATTATAGCAGGTAGAGCCGCCATCTTGTTCTCATATTACCTGCGAGCCCCCTTAAGTGAGTCATCAGAACGGGTAATAGCAGGAGAGAGGCAGTTTAATGGCGTACGGGGTCGTCTTGGTGGGTCGGAGGTGGGAGGTCAAATGTTGCCATAATCCCAGGCTCCAGGTTCAGTTCATAAATAAGAGCGCGGCAGCTGGGACGGAGGAGGGGGTAATTGATTTGAAAGCAGGGGGCATATTTCACCTGAAGAGGAAGCGGAGCTGACAACCATCCAGCGGGTTTCTAACCATTGTTGGATTAGCACCTCTGGTGTGGGAGTCGGTGAGACGCAGCGATACAGGAGAAGTCCAGAGATTAGTGATGTTGGGGAGAATCAAATGATCCCCGCAGGAGATGCTGCTGCAGAGTCCGTCTTCCCGGCTTAAACATTGTTCGGTTTCGCACACGAGTCGTGCAGGCCGGAGCGCCAGGTGCTGATTGTTTGCAGAAGGCGCAGAGTTTATTGTTAGCGCTCCATTTTATCGGTTTACGTAGGTTTTTCTGCAACAGGTAACATGAGACTCGGTCCTGCTGGGGAAATAATGTACATGTGAGGTTGAGTGACTAAAAAAAAAGAAAGAAACAATAGAAAAAGAAACTTTAGGTCTATGGAAGAAAGGAAGGAAGGCGAGCTGTAAGGACAGACCCGGTGAAACTGTGTGTGTGGGAGTGAAATCTGAACTTAGAGCAGCCGCCAACAAGCTAACTCCACGTCCTCCACGAGGACAAACGTGTCTCTGAGTGGACACTTTATGTCTCGCTGGCTTTTATTGCCTGCGCCTCCATTCATCACACAGCGCGATCCAATCTCAGCGCTCGCTCTCAGACAACAAATGACGCGCCGATAAGGTCGCATTCTTGTGCTTGTTTTCATTGATAAACATGTTTTGATTGGCAGAACAATCTCACAGACAGACCGAGACCTGCAGGATATCAGGAGCAAGCGAGTGAGTGACTGTTTCCTGTATAGACAGGAAGTGAGGGCTTTTATGAGGGCAGTGCATTGATTTCCTAGCATGCCGGGTCCGGGAGTGCAGAGAAAAGAGCCGCTTCCTGTCGAGAAGAATGCCACGCCAGCTATCCGACTCTCTGCAGTCTCACAACTGTTAGTGCGAGAGGTTGTGAAACTAACCTTGGCCTGTTGCCCTGTTGCCCCTGTGTGCTGCTTTCTCCTCGACCTGAGGGGGCATTTGTTCAGTTCAGATCAGAGAGAAGCATTTATGTGACTTTGTTTTGTAATTTGATGTGAAACGTCTCTGCTGAAGGTGCATCGTCCTCTCTAGCCAAACATCCGCCCTGGAGCATCGCTCCTCTTGCGGTCTCTGGTCATTCATGTTGCACCGCGTCTGAAATCATCACGTCTGGCGTTTTGCCTCCAGATGCCTTGTTGTGCATGCTCCTTTGGCTTCAAGCATGCTGAACCCTTTAAAACCACCAGCATTCACATCAAGACCCTCAGCTGAACATCATCTAGATGAAAACCAGCACTTGCCTGTCCGGCTCTTACCTTTTGAGGCAGTCGGGTTTGCAAGATCATGCAAGCCGACAACATCTCCAGGCTTCGAGCTAAGCGCTTTGTGGTTGAACCAGATGGTTTTGTGTCACAAACGAACAAACACGTGGCGTGTCGGCTGTGTCAGATTTGGATCTGAGTCTGAATTGTCTTATGTGTCTAGTTTGCTCTGGATGCTTCTCTCAGCCGTTTGTTGGTGTCTGTGTGTACCGGTGCAGTTTCTAGGCTGCGCTCTTGGCCACTCTGTGAGACAGGCCTTCTGCTGAGACATGTCGGTCGAATGAAGGCCAGACTCTTCCAATAAGTCGGTTAATTTCATGGAGTTAGTTTTCACATTCGCTTTAAATCGGTAACAGAAGTAGAGTTGGAGAAAATGAAGTAGCATTCCACTACATTAGGACGTCCTGTACTAAGTTTGTTCCCTTGAGGCCTTCTCCATCCTTCCTTCCTTCCTTCCTCCCCCTGCGCTCTTTACCTCATACCCTTCCTTAAACTCCTTTGCTCTTGTATCATCCTCTGTGTCTTAACGCCTCTCGTCCTCCCGTCCATCCCGCTCTCCCTTACCTTCTTATCTGCCTACATCTTCCCCTCCCGCCATCTCTCTGTCTCCTCCACCCATGGTTCAGGGCTCGAACCCGTGTCCTCCTCCTCCTCCTCGCCGACAGCTCCTCCGTGTTAGCCGGTGGTCTCTCGCGAGGTCCCGGAAGGATTGATGGTATTCTCCTCCTGATCGTCCAGCAGGCCAGAATAGATGGCTGACGCAATTCTCCCAATTACCTCAGGGAGTGGGGAGGTGGTGGTGGGGGGGTAAGAGGAGAGGAGGGCCACCCCCGAATGCACACGTACATGCATGCATATGTGCAAATCAAATGAAAGAAGAGCACTATCTGCATTAATCTGCTGGGCTTTGTTCCAGAAAGGCCCCAGAAACGACTCCTCAAAGTCGCTCTCTGTGTGGTGATTGGCTGTTTACATTCCCTGAGCTCCTCGCCGCCCGCCCCCTCCCTCCCTCCCCTCCCCGTCCCTCAGGTCAGGGGTGAGGGGTCGGAGGTGAAAGGCGAGGTTGCGGGCTGCCTCTCCTTGAGGAGAGGAGCTGGTGTTGGAGGTCCCCTCGCCCAGCCCCTCAGTTTAGTCTGAGAGGAGAGCAGCCTCCTCCTCCTCCTCCTCCCTCCTGCACATCTGGCTGCCCCCTGAACGCTCATTTGGAGGGAAAACAAGAATGTTTTTATTTCCCAGGAGAGAAGAAGAACTCCAGAGTGAAACCACAGAGTTAAAACACAGAGAGGCATCGTGGGCCCTCACACAGCCTGCTGCTCGGCTGCCATGGAGAGGAGTTTCTCTGCTGCCTCTCATGCCTTCAGCCTCATTTCTGAACTCCTCATCTCTGCTGCAGTATCTGTTATTAGCATATATGCATAATCTTCACTGAGCCATTTGACTCTGCGTTCAGCTTTGTTTTAAACGTAACTGCTGGGAACTGAACCTCAAGACTTTTTGTGATTGCAAACAAAATGCGTCGATTGCAGTGTTTCAGGGTCTACGCCGGCATTTCTTTGGTTTATACTCTGTTTGTTGCAATATGTGACCAGCTAGTTTCTGAATTAAAGCAGTTTTAACAGTCTTTCACTATTTTATGACAGACTGCATGTCTGACAAGACTTAATACCCGAAAACTTTGCTTACTTTTGTTAAAATACAACAGAATTTATGGGGGAAAAGCTGTTTCTATTCCTCAAAAACCACCAAAAATACAACAGTACCTGTGTTGGTTTTAATATTGTAACTCAGGTAAATCGGTCTTGGTTAAATACTGAAAGAGTCAACAGTTCCCTGACATGTTGCAATGACTTTTTCAAGAAACCCACAATCTTCCCCGAACATAACAACACGCGGGACAAAGAACTCAAACCCCGGGTTAAACTCCCCCCAGTGTGTTTGTTCCAGACTGTCAGCTCTAATATCTATAAGTCTGCGTGACTCCTGCACAGCATCAACATGTTATACCGATTCAACTGAGAGGAAGGTTAACGGTGAATGTTCCAGGCAGCCATTGCAGTTTCTGTAAAACTTAATGATTGGTAGCAAGAAAATTGGTAGTTATCATATTTTATAGGACATTCTTCGGGGGTTTGTTGGACGGACGGAGAGGCAGACGGCACTTTATGACAGATAAAGACAGAAACAGATCATCTTGTTGTTTTGGTTTCCCATCAACAAGTGATTTGCTTTGTTTGAGCTGCAGCGAAGTGCAATCAAAAGCCAATTTCTTAAATTTACAAGCGGCTCGCCAGCCTCCTCCCTCCCTCAGCAACGCACTCGTCTGTGGAAGCTCTCTGACGGTCTTAACACATGTGCCTACAACACACACACACGCATGCACTCGTGCATACACAGCTGTGCTCTATTACAGCGATGTACAGTAGCCATCTCTCCACCCCTCGCCTCGAGCCCTCTCTGTGACTGTTATTGGAAATGTAGCGCTGCTACGGGAGCAAGCTCATGGCGGATTTATATGACACAGGTGCACGCTCTGGAAGGCGCTCATGCATGCGTGCACCAACACGTACACACACACGCACGCACATCAGGAGGCACGCGAGTGGACCAGCCCGCAAAGACTGGATCTAATGTCAGCCACTTAATGTCTACACCACTCACGAGTCACAACACACACGCACTCACACATGTGTCTGAACTGCTCGGAGCTGCATGCAAACCAGGCTGAACGTATCACCCAGCGCCTATCGCTGCTCCCGCCTGGTTAACCTCATCTGATTCTGATTTCTGACTTTGCGTATTGGATATGACAAAAATGTCTTTAATTTTAACTCAATATATTTTCCTCCTTGCCCTCGACGTCTAGATCGCTCCTTTTGTTCTGGGAATATGCCAGGCATTTCCTCCGAGCGGTATCCCAGTTTTCCAATAAGATGGAGGCTGGAGGTATGCGCCGGACGGGCTGGGCTCTCTCTCTCTCTCTCTCTCTCTCTCGCTCTCTCTCGCTCTCTCTCTCTCTCTTGCTCTCTCTCTCTCTGGCGTTCATCGATGGCCTAACGGAGGCAGGAATACCGGGGATACGGTTTCCCACTGGAAAACAGACAAATGCATTCCAAAGAGCAACAGCCCGAGCGCCTACACAGCAATAAGGTCTGTTTAAAGTGCAGCCACGTGGACCATGGTACCTGTGCGTCGCTCGGTGTAAGGCTTTAAGGAACCACAGGAACTACATTTGAGTTTGTCTGAAACAGCGTTTCCGAACTATCGGCCGAGAGCCACAAACGTCTATCTCTACGACGCCGGGGTGCATTTTGCTGCCGGGGTATCACGGTTTAGACATAATTTGGATCTCAAGCTGAAAAATGTGAAACCCTTGACCTTGAGAGATCGCTGCTGTACACCCACATGTGGTAATGTAGTGTTAGACATATGTATCTCGTCAGCCCATCCTTTCTGATGTTCATCCCACTATATTGAGGAGCACAGGGCGGCGGGGGGGGGGGGGGCTCCCTGCGCGCCACATGGTACTGATTTAGCCTGTTAGTGCTGATCGGATCTTTAATGAACAAGCAGGTTGTGATGTTTTCACTTGTGTAATGTTCTCTTTGTGTCTGTGTGTGTGTGTGTGTGTGTAAGTGGGGCGGGTTATGTTGCTCCAGGTTGTTTTGGGCTCTACATCTGGATTTGGGGACAGCAGTTGCAGGCAGGAATGTGTTTGAACACCTCAAATACAGAAGCAGCAGCAGCAGCAGCAGCAGAGGACTGTGCATGGTAGATTAGGAGGAGCATCAGCGCAGCAGCGGCTCAACGAATGAGCCAAAGCATCGATTTATCCATTTTTATTCTAACATCAAATGTGAATTCACTCATGAGCAACACAAACGGCTTAAAACGCTTGAACTTAATCTGTTTCATACACAAACTGAGACGTGCGCACACAGTCCTGCAGACAAATACGTTGGGGCAGATGGTGAATGGACTGAAAATACACTTCACCTTAAAAGGGAAGCCTCAAAACTCAGCTCTGCTGCATGTTGCAGCAGTTGCAAACTGTCACACTGAGCAGCGCATTGTGCATTTCTCAGCTCAGGGCCGCCATGCATGCTAACACGCTAATATGCAGAGAGGCTGGGATACGTGTGACATCATTTCCTGCTCTGGTCACCATCACTTCATTGCATCTTTACACGGCTAATGTATTCAGCCCACATTCATTATGGCTGCACGGTCAATCACATGTGACAGTGATGTGCCTTTAAGCAAAACATGTCCTAATGTTGTAACTGAGCAGCAGCGACAGTGTGAATCCCATACTAGGCCCGAGCTGCAGGACTCTGATGCACATTTCTTTTGAATCCTGAGGCTCTCGGGCTCAGATCATCATCTACGTCTGAGTGAAGACGCATTGGGAGGCTACTTTGGTATGTAAAGAATTGCCCTTGCGGCTCTGCAGTTTGCAGCGTCTGAACAATGGAAACACTGAACTAGTCTGTCTTGTTTCTCGGTTTTAACCAAGGCAGTCAGCCTTTCCCGCTTTTCGTGCCCCTCGTTTTGTTGGTTTCGTTTCGGATCTCTGAAGAAATCTGTTAGCTTCAGACTGTAGCAGCAGGTACGAAGGGCGTGCTCTCACATGTCGTTCAGAAACAGTGCATCTGTACCGGAGAGTATGCTGTTTATGTTTACATGAAGTCAGAGCCATCCCGAGCCAAGTGCAGCCCTGCAAATCAACTGCACAGCCAGCAACAGATAGTATTCGATAATTTGCTGCCGACACCGTCAGTCACGCCGGGTAATTGTTCCAGCCGTAGGGTCTTTGTGCGGTCGCGCGCGCTCGACGCAGCCTTAGGTGTTGATCCAGGCATGGGAAATTATTTATCGCAGCCCCCTCAGCGCGGAGACAACCACGCATTTAGCTGTTAGCTGTCACCACACCTGTGTGATGTCATGGCGGCAGGTGTCTCTCGGTTCCTTTTAGGTTGTGTGTGTTTGTCTGATCTTATCGGTGCGCGCCTGTTTTGCATCATTTTTTTAAAACAGCTCAGCGGGTGTGCACTTGAGGCAGAGAAAGACAGAGGAACGCACTGTAGATGCTTATCGGTGTGGTCTAATCACTACCATGTGCTTTTATGGCCACTTGTTTTATTCGCCGAGGCCGTTGGAATCCGAGCAATTAGCCTCCCTTAGGTTTTACACACGGCCCCTCGTGTTCGTCACATAAACCGTCCCGCTGAAAGAAGACCCGGTCCAGTTCTGGGCTCTCAGCTTGTGTCTTTTACAGCGCCTGGGGCTTTTACTGCCTCTGAGCTCGACCTGCTCACTCCGGTGGTCCACGAGCCTGGGAACCAGCCGCTCTGCTCTCACACACACACACACACACACACAGAGGAAAAAAGCCTGAGTGCGGATCAGATTCCCTTTGTTCAGAGTGATCTGCTTTCATTTTTATTTTGGTAGAAGGCAGAGCTGCTGATTGTGAGTTTCTGTTTAATTTGGCGTGGATTATTATTTTGCCTAATTGGCTTTTAACGAGGTTTTAACTCAAGTACGTAAAGGAGCTGCTCTGGTTCTATACCACCCACGGGCAAGGGTCCACTCGAGGTTAACCCCTTCCAGATCCGCATCTCTGCTCCCCTCGCCCCCCTCCCGCGTTCACTTCGTACAGTCTTGCCAAAGCCGGTTGTACAAGTGATGCATTTATCTTCATGCTCGCGCTCTGTTAAGGTCAGCTAAGGTTACTACAGCAACAGCTCCGACGCACATAACATGTCATCATCTGTCGTGATGCAAGATTAAACTCCTGAGGAGTCACCGAGTTCTTTCAGCTCCGCCCCGCCTTGTTACATTCAATTGTTGTTTACACCAGAAGCAATTATTTATAATGCTCTAACAATACCACACTCTTCATTTCACTTAAAGCAGTTATAATTAGTGTGTGTGAAAGTATATATAGAGCCATATAGTTGTGCTTTTTGCAGGAGGTGGCTGTTCGCTGCATTTGCACCTAAACAGCTGTCCATGAGTGGAAGAGGGTGAAACAGGAAGGAGACGAGTGTCCGCTGTTTACCTGCATCACCTAAGGCCTAAACAGAGGCTGCTCATGTTTCAGCTCACATCAGTTTGAATGTGCATCGTTTGGTGAGAGGTGCGCTAATGTCGCTAAATGCTAGTTTGATTTTAACACGCCATCCCTCCGTTCTCCCGCAAATGGCGGGTTTAACTCAAATATCATTGGCGTTGGTTGATTATGGAAGGATTAACAGAGATATCGACTGTGGGAAAGCGTTTGATTTGCTTCTCCGGATCAGCCTGTGAAGGGCTGCACGGGGAAGGTCGTGGTCAGGGGTGATACACAGATACACAGCAGCAAAGTGAGGAACACAGAGCTCGGCCTGTTTGCTGGGTTTGTGTGTAACAAACTGAGAGCAGCACATGCAGACTTCTATGGCAGCTCACTGATACATAAAGAGGAATTGTTGCTGTTGCATAAGTGCCTCGCTCAGGCTGCTGCCTCCCTCCGCGTCTAAACTGTTATCTTATCAAAACAAAGGATTCTTTGAATATCTAGATTCAGGGAAACACCCTCGGGCCAATTGTGTGTGTGATAGGAAGGAAAATATTTCCCACTAAGTCTCAGCGAGTGTGCCGGGGGGGAAACTCAGAACACTCCTGTCGTTTGTTCTGCATCGCGCTCGCTGCCAACTGTCGCTCGCTCACAGAAAGTGCTTTTGTTTCTTCTGACTGTTTGTTTGCGTCCGTAGCGAGGAGTCCTCCAGTTTGTTAGACCGTTTTGAGGTTTTTCGTACAACAGACAGAAAGAGTTTGTGTGTTTTATGTTTGTGAAAGAGAGAGTGAACGACAGATTTTGGGGTTTTTTTCACATTACATACCTCAGATCACACTGGCTCTATTGTTCAAAGCCCGCTTGCAGAGATGAATTGTTTAACCCCGTGTACGCTGCACGGTTTATTGTGTGTGCATGTTTATGATGTGTGTGTGTGCAGGTGCATGTTTTCATTACCCTGAATATTTATGCACGCTCATACAGCTGAAATGCTGGAAACTCACGGCCGCCGCCGCCGCCGCCGCCAAGGCCCTCGGCCAGCAGCAGCACATGAAATATTAAGTGGTTCCACTGATTTATGCAGCAAAGCTGAGAGTTTGACAGAAGTTGTACTGGACCGTGATGAGGAAACAATGAGGTTCCTGGACTAAAGTTACCCGCGCGCACATACCCACATGCACAGAACACATGACCACCCACCTGTTTACTGGCCCAGCCGCTCACCTTTCTTTTGGCTTTTGTTGCACACTGAATTTCAAATCGGGCGGTTTTTAAAAAGTTTGAACCTGTCCCTCGAACTTAACCGTGTCTCGGCTGGAGATTCCCCTGAAAACAGAGACTACCCGCCGCTCTGTTCCCTGGCACTTCATCGCACTCATTAAAACCCTCGCCCATTATCCCTGTGAGTTACGATCACGTTGAAAGATTCTGCGGCGCGTGATGTTCGTCCGGTGCCAACGCTCGGTGCCGGTGCAGGAAGCAGCGCGGCTTTTTATGCGCTGAGACAAACGGTGAGGGTGGGGAGTGGAGGATGGGCGTGTTAGGGAACCCGAATTTCATGCAGGTGATCTATCTTAAAACAACAAATCACCTAATCCACACCTTAGCTGTACCTCATTCTGCATGCATCATGTTATGGATGTAATATTCTATAGATTATAGATCTAGATCAAGAACAGTCAGTAGTGTTGATGCATTGCATAAAACCACATGCTAACTTATCACCCGTTCAGTTTAACTTCACAAACTGTGGCCAAACATTTAGTGTTGCAATAAAAAGTGGTTTTAGCACCCTGAAACCGGTTTTAACAGCGGTTACAGCTGATTTGGGTTTATTCAGGCTTCCAAAACACTTTTACTGCACAACATGTTGATGCTGATTAGAACAAGGAGCAGGGAATAAAACGGATGCTTTGCTAAAAAGCACCAAGAGAAAGAAAGTTGTTATTTAAATTAAAAGAAGCTCTGATTGAAGTGAAGCCTGTGAGGAGTAAACGAGCCGAACCGCGCGCTGCTTTAAAACGCGGGGGTTCCTCTCCGTCTCCGTTCGCTCGGTTGCAAACAAACAGGTTTGTTGTTCGGCGGCTCTTTCACTCTCGACCCCTCAGCTCCGTCCCGCTTTCTCGGGAGGAAGTGGGCCGTCCTCCGAGATGAAGACTTCCTTTTGTGGCTCCCACTGCAGCTCCACAGGAAGGGCTGGAGCAGAAGTGTAAGGGCAGAGTTAGTGCACCCTCAGGCACCATCACTGGGATGGATCCGTTTAGTTTGCTGGGGTGAGGTGGACGAGGGAGGGAGGGGGGAGACGTTATGAAAGTTATATTCCTGGGAAAATAGATAATTCCTGCTCAGGACTGTGGTAGAGCACCTTTGGCCCAGATAACATCATAATAGTGACTCATCGGGGGAACCCAAAGGATCCTGGGTGTTAGAGCCCACCCTGCAAACATTATGTCATCCCAGTTCATCTCAGGCGCCGTCTGTGGGTGGATGTCGGGGCTTTGTAAGGTCACTGACATCAGGCCACCTGAAAGCACGCAGGTGCAGCATCAAAGCATCTCTACCTGTGCTGTTAAACCCTACATTGTGTCTGCAAGGTGCAGCTGAGACAGAAGTGGTGGAAAACCGACAGACGCCGTGTTTGAAGCAGGGGCTTTTACTGCCGTAGATGTTATGACTCCACACAGCTACTGTACCCCCCCCCCCGTGTGTGTGTTTGATTCGGTAAACGTGCAGACTATGGGAACCTCTCCCGAGAACCTTTGACACACAGAGTGCCATATGTGAAGAATTTGCAGAGGTCAGCAGGATCCAGTGAAACCGGCCGAACTTCAGCGCTGCTTTATTGTCCGTGCTGCCCCTCTGGGTGTCTGACTGTGGAACAGTGTGGAACAACAGCCACAAGACTGCAGAGTCCCTGCAGACGAGCTGCAGTACAAACACAACCTCTCTCTGCCTCTCTCTCTCTCTCTCTCTCCCCCCTCTCTCATAGCCGGGGGTGAGTCATCTGTTTCCTATGCTCAACATGTGGAGGCACTGCGTTCACTACACACACACACACACTCTACTGTTTACACTACTGCTGTCTTATCTTACACACTGGACACATTACAGGAACATTTAAAAAAACACACAACTCTGTGTGTGTGTGTGTGTGTGTGTGTGTGTGTCGTGGCGTGTGTGTGTGACCGCGTGTTTTGATGACGCCGGCTAATTGCTCGTCCTTTGCTCTGTGTTTTTCTGTTAATGTTCTGATGCTATCGCCTCAGTATCAACAGGGATGCCGCTCTCATGTGATCTGGTCTCCCTGCAGATAACACCGACGGGCGCGCGTGTGCGTGTGTGTGTGTGTGTGCGTGTGTGTGCGTGTGTGTGTGTGTGTGTATGTGCGTGCGTGTGTGTGCGCACTCTGTGCCCATGGGAAGTGTCACATCTCTTGTCTGTGTGTATTTTGGAGCGTGTGTGTGCGCATGATGATATGACGACGATAACATTAAAATTAACCTGATATATAAACAGATTTAATAATAATACATGTAATTAAATAATAAATAAATCAAATCCAAAGTTAAAGTCATCATGGGGAGATCGCAGTTTAACGTTTTCCTGCTCGTGACTCAGGTTCAGGCTCCTCCCGTTGAGGTAAGTTTGCATCAGTTCATTTAAAGGGAGCTTCCTGCAGCCAGCGGAGGTCATGTGAGGTTATTGTGTCACAACTTTCCAAACGAAGTTACCTTTAATGACCTTTTTGAAAACAGTTAGTAAACCTGTTTTAAAACTGTTTGAAAGAAGTGTGTTGCACCTGCTTTTGAGGTTACACTACTTCCTGATGTCAAGTAATCAGAGTAGATGAAGCGGCTGATAATCCAGGCGTGGCTCGCTCGTCTTGACGTGAACCCTCTTGTCTTTCCTTGTTCTTCTTCTTCTGTCCGTCTTCTATACGTCAGCTCGTGGGTGTGTTGTCCCGTCGCAGCGCTCTGCCTGTATCAGGCGATGATGAGGCGGCAGCAGCAGGTGATCACGGACAGCTCAGGGCACAGAGCAAACTCCCACAGGAAACTCGGTGTGCGCCCGCGTGTTTCAGGAAGCGGCGAGCGTGTTTGTGTTTGCGCGTTTCATGGCTCCCTCTGCGCCTGCTGCGGCGCTCAGATAACCACAGCGAATCAATAGAGCGATAAAGGGGCCGGAGGATGGCAGCGGGTTTTATCTGTGTTTAAACTATTATGTCGTGCCCATTTCATGTTGTGTGAAAGTGATGAACGCGCAGTTTCCCAGCTGTCCCCAAAGACCGCCGCCATCCCACCGCCCTCACCCACTTTATCAGTGTTGTCTCAGCGTCCACATCGCACGAATCTGATGTTTTTGCTCAGTTCTGATGTTTTTTAGGCTTCTGCAGGACGCAGGTGGTCACGTTCAGGCAACTAACGCTTCTTGGTTAAAGTGAAAGAAAAGAGGCGAATTTAATTACTGCGTTAAAATGAAAAACAATGTTTTATTTGTTCGTTCACCGCTCTGACTCGCACACTCACCCAGATTAGGCACTTCCTGTTTCGCTGGCACTGAACTTGAGGTCAGACTTTAATTTCGTACTGCAGAATTAACCAAAGTGAACTTCCAGCGAAAGCCCGGGCTGACACAAAGCCTCCACAATCCCCCGGCCAGCGTGTGCAACAGACTCTGTCCTTCGTCAGCGTCTCCCACACTGCGAGGAAACGGGAGTTATTGTTCAGTAATTTGGAAAAACAGACTTGACGCCGACGTGAAGCTGTTTTATCTTTTCCGTTGCAGCGTAAGAGCTGCCCTCCAAGCTGGGGATGTCAAACGATCGCTGCCCTGCATTCCCTCCTGAAACGGCCTAATCAATCCAACGTGGCCCTCGGGGGGCGCCGTGGCCCCTGCACCTCCATAAATACGCTAACAGCTTCTTAAACATGTGACACAACGCGGGTAAAGTTTACAGGCCGGGCGTCCGTGTGCACCCTGCCTCCACCGGGGGAGGAGTTCCTCTGCCACCTGCAGTGGGAGAATACTGTGGGGGGGGGGGCTCACGCTGGGCTGTACCGTAGTTGTTCACACACACACACACACACATACATATATAATCGTATCTCATACACAC
This sequence comes from Datnioides undecimradiatus, assembly GCA_008933995.1. Classification (NCBI taxonomy): domain Eukaryota; kingdom Metazoa; phylum Chordata; class Actinopteri; order Lobotiformes; family Datnioididae; genus Datnioides; species Datnioides undecimradiatus. The sequence goes on from WARS01000029.1 coordinate 23,006,304, forward strand.
ACCTGCTCTTGATTGTCCAATTTGTAAGCGATGCAGTGGAAACAGTAAACAGGCTGATAGCATCTCATATGAGATCACTGCAGAGAGCCTGAGCCCAGCGTACACACACACACAGCTGGGGGGAGGAAGGCGTGCATTGTTCTGGGTGACAGACGACAAGCGGCGGAGCCTCCGTGAGCGTTCGCAGCGTAAACGGACTCTTCTTCTAGCGGCGCTGCCCCCCCCCCGAGGTCACAGGTCGTGTGTCTCGGCCTCAGAGTTCAGCCGCTGCCCGGCGAGCACGTCTGGAAATTCACTTCACGAGGACGGCTCGGACTGACACCGCGCCGTTAACCCGCCGCCCCCCGACTGTCTTCCCCAAGTCTGCTTTCTCACTTAAACCTTCTCACTTGTTTTATTTTTCTCTAACTCCCACCGAATCCCCGACGCTTTCCCTTTCTCCCTCCGCCGTTCTGCAAACAAACCTCGCTCATCTCTTCATCTGCGCCGTCTGATTCCAGTTTCCCAGGCCGTTATCTGCTCCCTGCTCTCTCTTCAGTGGAAAAACTAAAATTACTACAGCTCCCACAGCCGAAACAGCGTTTATCTCCCGCTGTCAGACCTGCTGTTGGAGCCCATCACATTACACGCACATGTTACAGCACCGCCGAGGACGACGCCTTCACTTCCTGTGTTGTTTATGCCGTTAGCTCATATTCATACGCGCTCTGGGCACCATCCCTGTTAACTCACACCAACTCGTCTGTCTCTGTTGAACATCCAACCAGCTTTGACCAGACTCTTGTCCCTCTGCAGCGTTAAAGAGTCGAGGTGATAGCAAAATTAGTTTCACACGACTTGATTCCTTGCACCGGACACGTCTCGCTGGGGTCCACCGTTCCCCCATTTGCTGCTGTTTTCCATCTCGTCCTCCATCACTCTGTACAGTCTTCCCTCTTTAGGAAGTAGGTGCTGTGATATCACGTTCTGCAGGCTCTCTGCCGTGCACGGTGAGAGATATATAAGTAAATCCAAACAGTCGGCGAATCCGTCAAGCCTCCCTCTCGGCCTCTCGCCGCCGTTTGTTTTGCTTCCTGCCTGTTCAAAGAGGGCAAAATGAATGAGGTGCCTTTCCGGCCCAGCACCACTCGGCCCGCTGCTATTGATACCCTCACCCTGACAGCCCAGGATGTGTGTGTGTGTGTGTTTGTGTGTGGTTATAGTACATCAAATAAAGTCCAAAAAAGCTGAAGCAGCTATTTTTAAACACCTTTCACATCCTGTTTCGCCCCTGCACCGTGCCTATTCCAAACCCAGCTATGACAGATTAGCATGCAGCACCTATATTTAACAGTGTCTCTGCATGTGTGTGTGTGTGTGTGTGTGCGCAGCATGTGTGTGTTCCTGTCCCCCCTTTCCCCCAGAAATGGTAACACACCCACAGCAAATGAGAAGGCTCCTTTGAGAAATGTGTTTCTCATGTTCTCACGGTGTAAAAATGACGCTATCGCCGAGCTCCAAGAATCAGCAGCTCTGTCCACATTACATGGAGCTGGGCCCACCCCATGTGTGTGTGTGTGTGTGTGAGAGAGTGTGTGTGTGTGTGTGTGTGTGTGCATGCACGTGCACAGGCGATTTAGTTTGCCGTGCGTGTTTTAGGGTTAAATAGTGAATGACAGTCTTTATGGGACCCCTTCCCTTCCTCTGGTGAAAACATGGAAAGATTGTTTACTGAGGACTCACTGTTCAGAGAGCCAGAGGTCACAGTCAAGTTCAAGTGTGTGTGCACGAGTGTGTGTGTGTGAGCGTGTGAGCTTGTGGACTTCCCCGTACATGTGGCTATGTTTGGATGTACAAACACGCTGATAATATCAAAGGAGTGGGTGCAGGCCTGATTGATGGCATGAACGTCGGTTTAAGGCGAGCGGAGGAATTTTCATTTTCCTGAACTTAACTTTCTTTCTTTTTTAAATGTGCTTTATTAAAATATATCTGAGAGTTTCACTTTGGTGCATCGCTGAAAATCTGTTGAAGACCCCCGAGGCTGGAGGCGAAGAAACAACCTCCAGTGTTTTCATCGGTGGCGTGTTTACAGAGCCCGTCTTGCGCGGCGTGCAGACTGTAGCGGGCGCGGTAAACTTGCGTTCTCGCTGCGTAAACAAAGCCCGGTTGTTACAGCTCAGTGCACACAAGAAGAGGGACGTGCTGCCGATGACAGAAGTTCCAAAGAGCGCAGTTCTTTGTTTGCACAGCTAAGCCTCTAAACAAGCCGATCAGGTATACGTGTCAATGAAATGAGAAAGACGTTCCTCCCAGCTGGGCTCGGCTCTGAGGACGATGCTCGATTCGCAGAGGAGACGGGCCGAGCTGCGTTTTGGTGGGTCAACCGAGTCAGTCTGGGACCGCTCGGTTCATCTGCGATCCCCCTGGACCCGAATCGAAGACGCACGCGTGAGCGCGGAGTGAAACGCGGCTGTTAGACCTCATGCTCGGCTTTAGCTCAGCTCAGCTCAGTTTGCAACATGGCAGCCGAGTCACCAGCATTGTCAAAATACAGCGAGACAGTTGGTTGAAATACGTTTTAAAAGCGTCTGAGCAGACCGTCGCTCACTGCGTTGGGAAGTCAGGACAGATCCGGGCTGAATAAGCTGAAACAGCAGGTGTGTAGCGGCTTTGATACATCCCGCAGCCTTTTATTAAAACAATGCATCAGTTTCTGTTCATAGCATTGTAAAAGTGACTCATCTCAGTCTTTTAGCAAACAGCAATTAATCCGTGCACACCTCACGCAGGATCTCTGACTGTAGCGCCAAATCCAGGTGGCTCACCGGCCCCTGCACACTCGTGAAGCAGAGTCTGCTCCCTGCTCCCTTTTGTGTTTACAGATTAAAATGCACTGGAAACATTGCGCAGATTAGTTCGTAGTAAAGCCTCGGGTAGGCGTTCGAGTTGATCCTTCCTGCGACCAGCCTTCATGCTAACGCTCAAATCAAACACTTGGAATAAAAGCTGTTTGCATTTTATCTTGTATCGCTGGAACGTTCTCTCTCAGCTGCAGAATGGCCTTATTTAGTGTCATTTCAGCCATCGCGGCGTGAAAACACAACAGTTTGGTCTTCAGGGAAACATCAAGTTTTGATAAGTAAGAAAGCGTTGTTGTGGTCCTCTGAGTCGTCTGTCTCTTGGACGCGGTCTTGATTTAAAACACTTGAGGGACGGCGCAGGAGCGGCGCCGCGTGAATAAAATGTTTCAGTCTCACTACGATCGACCGAGACCTGCGACCTCCTGCCGCATCCTCGGAGGTCGGCTGCTGCTGCGAGCCCCGGATGTGGTCGGAGTGAGGCAGAGAACGGCGAGGTGCGTCATATCCGACCATGTTGCAGCGGTGCGTTCGTGTGTGTGTGTGTGTGTGTGTGTGTGTGTGTGTGTGTGCGTGCATGCACGTACTTGCACTCGGGGTGAAGTCAGACTGTAAATATAGCCTCGTCTGTCTTCGACTGGACGTCCAGACAGACGGTGTCTGACGAGGATAAACGCTCCAGTCTCTGACTTTTTTGGTCAAGGAGAGAGGAGAAGGAAGGAGGGGGAGGAAGAGTGTGTGTGTGTGTGTGTGTGTGCGGGGGTGAAAAGGAGAAGGGGGGAGGGGGGGTTAATAATTTCAGCCATCTCTAAAAATAGGGGGCTCGGTAAAAGAGGAAAAAAAAGGCTGTTCTGCTAAAAATCACAGCTCCATAGCAGCCGTTTGGATGATGTGTGCTCCCTGAGGTGGAGCCTGGGAAAGTTAGCTGTGCGTACGAGCATGTCAGTCTGTGTGTGTGTGTGTGTGTGTGTGTGTGTGTGTGTGAATGCAGACCTAAATTGAATGATTAAGGTCTTTACTTGTATTTACGCAGAACAGGCTTGGAAAGCAGCCTCGTTTGTTGGCTGATAATGGCGCGGTCCGCCCCCGACTGGCCTGTCTGGCCGCGGCCTGCCCGAGCCCGCTTCGACTTGGTCTGTCCCGGTATGGTCTGGTTCGGTCCGCTCTCCTTGGCCGCTCTGCCAAAATCCACCCCTGCCCTTTACTGACTCACTACAAGACCATCAGGGATTGTGGGATGCGGGCAGACACAGAAATAAAAAGGCTTAGTCCTTATATGAGGAGGGAGATCGTAGCGCAACATAACTGAGTAAAGTCTCATAAAGTATGTTGGAAAGGAAAAGTCATTGGATGAAAGTTCCTCTGCTCAGGAACTCCAGGAATGTCAGCCCACCAGACTCCATTTCAGTGCTTTTCAATCTGCTCTGCAGCTTCGTATCTGGACCCTGCGGCTGCCTGTTGAAAGGGTGTTGGCCCTCATTGTGCTCGGCCGAGATTCGTTTAAATGTTATTTTTACCAGCTGCTTTTATCTGTGCTGCCTTTGTAACGGGCGGCAGGACTTAGTCACCGAGCCTCAGACTGAGCGTCTCTGCAGGCCCAATTTGAGGAACACACTGGGTTTGTGTTGTCGCGTTGTTATGGGAGAATACCAGAGTCCGGCCGGGGCGAAGCAGAGCTGCGTGTGAGCTGCGTGTGAGCGAGCGAGCGGCGCGTCCTGCTGCGTTTCCTGTGGTGGTACTTTGAGTATGTTACCCCCACACATGGAGCCTGTGACCCTGTTTATTACAGAGGTTATAAAGCAATGAATTCAAACACAGAGCATATATATATATGTATATAAATATAAATATTCCTGTTATTATATCATGAAGTTTGGATTAATGTACAGTGTAGTGACAGTTTAGTAGAATCACAGTATTTTAGATATTAAATGTAAAAAGATTTGGTCGACTTCAGTATTTTTTTTATTTATTTCAGTTTTTATTTACTTTATATTAATTGCAGTTAATTCTAATAATATATAAGCATTATTTAGTTTGGGTTTTTCATATAAATCTTTAGCTTTTCATTATTTATTCGCAGTATTTTTGATTTATTTCACTGCAGACTCTTTGAATCCTTCTGTCAAACGTCTTGTTGACAGTTGCTTTAAACGTTTATGAAACAGCCAAACAGCAAAATGATCTGGTGACCATAAAAATGTTTTTTTATGTGCTGAACTCCATAAAAATACGCTCAAAACATACAAAACTTCCTGGTTTTCGCTCTTAAATAAAACGATGGCTGTGTCACGTTTCACCTTTTGAAACTCGACACATTTCTTGAATCGTGTTGAGGTTTAACAGCGAGCTTTAATCAGAAACCACAGGCCTGTGTTGACCTGCCTCTGCGCCCCGCGCCCTGCACCCTGCACCCCGCGCCCTGCGCCCTGCGCCCACCTGCCCCGCTGTGTCACAGCGTTTGCCCTCGTGTGGATTGTGTGTCAGCGTCATATTCGCAGTGCTGCAGAGCTGTCAGGCGATACGCTGTGCAGAGACGCACATCACCTGGTTTATGAGATGCCACTTTGTGTATTGATGGAGGGGAGGTGCAGGGCGTGTGTGTGTGTGTGTGTGTGTGTGTGTGTGTATCACAGCGTGGACGTTCAAAGAACAAAAGGATCCTTTGAGTGCAGAGTTTCAGAGGAAGCTGTCAGACATGTTCATTCTTCTCTAATCCAGTGTTTGGGATTATCCTGTGCTGTTATGGAATGCTGTTTAACACACACACACACACACACACACACACACACACACACACACAGTGTTGTCAGTCTCAGGTGCTCAGGTGACACACGTGCCCACTTTCTATCCCTGCAGAGATGCACTGAACGCTGGACAAGTCCAGGTTGCGGAGGCCTGTGGTTCTGTGGTTGCATCTCATGCTAAGCTCACGTATATCACTGCCATACACTTTGTAAGCTCCCGCTCCAAATCCTGCGTTCTGAGTCCGGACCCGCCAGGATCCGCCAAACACGGAGCGGCGATTTGACAGCGCAGCACAGAAATCAGATCCTCCAAACAGGACCTGTTGTTATTAGAGTCTAATGAGGTTTGCAAACCACGTGTTGCAGCGTCTGTTTACACGCATCATGCCAAGGATTGCATCTGCACGGTCGGATCGACCGGACGAGACGTTGATATCTTAATACGTGCTGCAGACTGAGAAGACGTGTCGGCTTTTCCAGCGGCTTCACACGAGGCTGTATGTAAACACCCTTTGGTGCACGTTGTTCAAAAAGCCCATTTTGCTGTGTGTAAACACTGTTTTAGGCTAAACATGTGTTTTCATGTGTAGCCTCCTTAATGTCACAACAACAGGAGTAAAGGTTCAGATCAGCGTAGGAGAGCGTAAAGGAAGTAACCCGCAGAGTTTCTCAGTTGTTGTGGTACAAGTAAAGTTGTATGTTAATGAGAAATGTGATGAATTTGAGGTTAAATATAGTCACATGTAAACATCCCCAGCAGTAGGAGGTTATCTGGCCTCGGCCTGGTATCAGCTGTGGGGGCTTAGGTCATTCTGGAGTTGTGATTTCAATACCATTTGCCTAATCTCAGAACAAGATGGCTCCGTGTGATTGCCGGCGTGTCAGGGAAGTAGCGGACTTGATGGATGTGGGTCCGAAAAGACGGGCTGATAACGGCGGCCTGTGACGTACGCGAGCGAGACCGCGCCTCAGCCCAGATGTGACGTCGCCCTGCGTCTCGTATCGCCGACGGTGATGAGGCGGGGCGCTGCGTCTGCTCCGGTTCAAGGCCTCCCTCTGGTCAACGCCAGAGCGAGAGCGCTCCTCGTCTGATTTTTCAGGCTCGGACATTCTTCTCTGGCAGCTGCGCGAGCATGTTGTGGAACAGAGCTGAGAACCTCTTAAGCTGGTAATGAGCTGGAAAAGCCAGCTCTGTAGTGGGGAGGACTGGAACCTGCAGCTTCTCCAGAGCGCTCAGTGCTCACTGACATCAGGTCAAACTGTGTGAGAACCCACCGTCTGCTGGCAGAGCTGCAGTGGTTCATCCAGAGAGATCGGTTGCCTCAGATGTTCAATATTTAACTTTAAAATCAGTTTTTATTCAAACTTGACACATAAACTGTGAGATTGCAGCTTTGCATGTGTGTGCGATGCAGAAAGTGTGTGTTTCGTGTGTGTATACCTGTGCCCGCGTGCGTCTGTGTGTGGAACCCCGGGGTTAATGGCATTAGCAGGCAGCGATTGGAGCTGATGGCTCTCCGCAGCCGTAATAGCGGCTCCATTAAGTGTTTACTGTGAGCCATTCCACATGTCAGCTGTAGTCAAGCGGCCAGAGACGGAGGAGCGTGGAGCCTGGGACTCTGGGAGGGAGGCGAGACCCAGGGGAGGGAGGGGGGGAGAAGGGTGGGCGGATGATGGAGGGGTCAGCTGGCGGCAGAGAGGGGAGGTCCAGATAAGTCGTCGCTGAAGCTGTGGCTTCGCTTTATTCAGAAAACATCCACCTTCTGACTCAGAGCATCTTCATATATCTGTTTGTTTATTCAGAGATGCCTCTGTAACAGCAGCCGGGCCGAGCTGATAGCAGTATTGCTGGCTGTTTCACTCACACAGGAGCGTGCGTTAGTCATAAGCAATAAAGAGCTGCGCGCCCGAAGCGGCGTGTCTGCAGCGGTGAGAGTGCACCGCGTGACCTGCACAGGAGGACTCTGAGTCAGCAGGCCGCCTCCGGTCCGTACCGGGGATTTTCCCGCAGACTCGCAGCTCGGGTCGCGCTCTTATCGCCGCTCGATCTGACTCGGGCGTATGGAAAGGATTGAACACAATACACTTTGCGAAAAAGAAAAAGAAGTGGCAGCGACCGCAGCTGAGTGCAGCAGCCACGACAACGCCGGCTGTGTTAAAACGACTGCTCTCTCCAGAAATGTGCGTTGAATCTGTGAACAGTTGATGGGATATCATCATCATCATTTCATCACATTTAAAATCCTAATTTAAACCATTAACCTGCACTTTATAACACTTTTAAGTTGCTTCTGACTTGTTTCATGGTCTCTTTTAGCATCAAAGGACCAGGTTTGAAAATCGTGTTGCTGCCGTTTTGCAGATCAAGTAAATCATAAAACAATTAAAGTTATTAAATCAGACGTTTTGCAGCACTTACAGATGAAAAGACACGAGCTAAATGACAGTGAACACACTCGGGTCCAGTCCTATATCATGATGAATATGTGTAATTTCAGTGCTTTTGTGATGTTTTACACTTTATTAAAGCTTTTGCAAACAGTTCACGCAGTGTTTTGGTGAAAGGAGCATGTGGGAATGTGTGTGTGTTCAGTCTCTGAACAACACGCACCGTTTGAACTTTGCCCACCAGGTTTCCCCCTGTGTGCGTGCCAGAATATAACTCAGGTGAAGGCGGTCGTGGGTGGCTGCAGGGGTCGGCCTCTGTCTCTTAGCCCGAGTCGCAGTGCGGAGTGTGTGATGGGGGTCATCCTGTGGCCATGTGAACAGGAAGGTGCGGGACTCAGAGCGAAGGGCCGAAGCCCTGAGCTGTTTATCAGATAGCTAATGAAGCAGAGCGGTCCTGAGGGAGGGGAGGAGGGGCGGCAGAGGGGAAAGGGGGCTAAAGGTAAGAAAGGGGGAATGGGAAAGACGGGGTGGGCTGTTTGAGATCGAGAAACAGAGTTAAATGTGGGAATAGCTGCGGTGAAGCTAGCGTTTCAGCTGTTATCGCTGAACTGGGGCGAGAGGAGCCAACCGCAGTCTCCCCTGATTTCACCGAGACGTGTTATTTATCACATGTCCCGGGTAAAAGGCAGCGGAGGCCGCGTCACTCAGCTCCTGCCGTAAACATTTTCTCTGGCCGAGAGAGAAGCCGAGCCGCGTTCCCAGCTCCCGTCATCGCAGCCGTCCAGTTTAGATCAGGCCTCGCATTCGTCAGCGTGGGGGGGGGGGGGCAAAGAGTCTGCTTCATTACACGTTCAAATAATCAGCCAGTCAGACGATCAAAACGGCGCCGCAGAGTGGACGTCAGCCTCCGATCCTCCACCGTTTCCACTGCAAGCTGGCCGACATCGCCTCCGATTAGATTCTCTAAACTGCATCTGTGGCCTGTGTTGTTGGTGTGATACGTCAGTCTGCAACCTGAAGTGATGAATTATCTTTGGATTTCATTGTTTGATGCGGAAAACGTCAATAAAACTGCTTAAAAGAGATCATCTGGCAAAAGTTTACCTTTTAGAGACCGTAATGTCAGATTATATCACCTGAAAATGTAAAACTCAGATTATTATTCAGTTAGAAACGCTCCGTCACAGGCAAAGAATAAGGCCACAGACCGGGCCTCTTTGAGGAGTGTCCTGACAGAGAGACGATTAATTTAATTCTCCCGTCGGCTCAACGAAAAATGTGGAAACAATGGGAAAAACGCCGATTCTGATGAAGTCGGTGTTTGTGGAAACGTGAACGTGCTTGGATTCGTTTGTCCGGCTGTCAGTCACACACCAGAGGCGCTTTTATTGGCTCACGTGGCAGATTGAGAATCTGGTGTGTTCGTCAGGGGCCGGGGGAGGAGGCGGGAGGTGAGAGGTCAGGCTCAGGGGAGCCATCAGCGCTGAGCGGTCAGGTGACCCTGAACGATCCTGAGATGGGACGGCCTCGCCTCCCCGAGGAGGAGCATTCCTTCACTCCCGGTGTGTGTGTGTGTGCAAGTGTGTGTCAGAGCAGACTCAGTACACGCTGGTGTCACAGCGTGTCCCTTTGGGGTGAGATAAGCTGATTGGTTGCATCGTCTTTGCAGCATCAGCCCGCCACCATGAAGCCCCTGAACCTGCAGTGCAGTGGTTTTGTCTCCCCCTCTTGGCAGCGTGGGTAACTACACCGCCAACATGCTGATGACATCACACACTCCGCCATAGTGCTGCTTGCTCAACGCGCTCAGTTGCTTTCCTCTTCACTGTGGATGAAGCTTTAGGTGTAACGAGCGCATTCCTGCTCCCCAGAGGACGAACCATTCCCGTCCCCATCATCTTCCCTTTAGCATCACCAGCAGCGTGTCTGACGGCCGTGTTTGCATCACTTTGTTTTTCTCTGTGGGTTGTAATGAACGTCGAAGCTGCTAAAGACACACGTGTCAGCGCTGCTGCTGAGTGAATACAGAATCTGCTAAATGTGCAGAGAGACCGCCGGCCTCCGCTCCGTCCAACTGTATCACATAAAACATCCTGATGGGGCTAGATGGAAAACACACACACACACACACACACACACACACGCTCACCATTCAATACAAATCCAAGTAGAGCACATAAACGGCGCTGATGTGCTCCTCGGAGAGCGAGACAGGCAAAGTGATTAAGTCACCTCAGCGGAGGCCGTAGAGGAAACCAGCTCCACACCTCTCGGCCTCGCCGCAGTGTGCGCGGCCTGGACGCGCTCACAGTCGGCCTGAGCAGCGTGGTTTAAATGTCGCTGCGCACGTAGTTTCACGAGGTCGGTTCGAGGAGTCATGTGACTGTTTTCAGACGCGCAGATCTACTTAAAGACAAGCGCAGCTTACACGAAAGAGCTGAAATCAATCAGTTCAATCAGAATCAAACGAATCTGAGTAATTTCCACTTTTACTGCTTTACCAGATCTAATGTGCACATGTGAGCTGCGTGTCTGTCTGTCTGTCTGTCTGTCTGTCTGTCTGTCTGTCTGTGGCTTTGTTTGTCCGTCTGTCCCCCCGGCTAGTCTCTTCTAATCAGGCTAGACGTGCCAGAGGTCAGCAGCTCTGACCCGCTGGCTCTGGTTCACCATAAATATTATGGAACCACGCACAGACGCCCTCGCTGCCTGTTTAATATAGTGCGGGGTCCATTAAGGGACCCAGACTATCAGCTTTCACTGGGGTATATAGGCTAATAATAATGCTGCCTGTGCTGGAAACAGTGAGCGCGGGTCAGAGCTGGATGTTGTTGCACTTTTAATTCTGAGCGTTAACTTTTCGCCCGCTGCATGGTGTCGCTTTAAGCCGCCGCGCCATGCCGCAGCACGTGTGCGTGTCTGTTTTCGCGTGCTTTCGAGGCCACGTGTGCGTTTTTGTGTGTGCCAGCAGCACAGCGGGGGCCTGTGGGAGTGCTCTGTCCTCCTTTCCCACGGTATTTGTCCCATGAGCCCCATGCAGTGACGTCAGGACAGAGGTACGGGCTCAGAGGTCGCAGGTTCACTTCCTGTCTGTCAGGACCAACTTGGGCAGCGTCCAGTGCAGAGCGCTGAACTGTCTTTATGATCTTTCAGTGGTTTAACCTCCCTGTCTCTCTCTGTCTCTGTGTCTTTCAGGCCATGTGGCTGATGCTGCAACAGGAGGAGCCAGAGGATTTCATCATAGCGACGGGGGAGGTGCACAGTGTGCGGGAGTTTGTGGAGAGGGCCTTCAAACATGTGGGGAAGACCATTGTGTGAGTGCACGCACAAGGACAGACGCACAATCCTGTTTCACACATGCATTTCCACAAACGTTCCCACGTCTGCGTCAAGCCCCTGTTCCACAGAGTGTGCGCTCAGACGCTCAGTGCACAGACTGTTAGGTTATCACTGCCTTGAATGGTTCAACTTGTCAGGTGCAACAGACACCAGAGCAATCATCAGACTGTCAGCTACAGCCGCTTTCAGCTCTTTATCCTGCAAAGCATCTTAAATATAAACGGAAATATGAGTCTAAATAGAAACAAGTCACAACTCACCGTCTGACGTTCACTTCGCCCAGCTCTACAAAACGGACAGCAGAGCTCGATATTCTATGTAACGACTAATAAACTGTTGGGAAAGTGTTTTCTCGGACTAAGAAGAAGCAAAATGCTGCAAATAATAAAGCAAACAGTGATAAAATGCTGATGCATCCTGGGAAACGGCTGAGGGCAACTCTCCCTCCTTCAAGTTATTTTACTCGATGCTGTTTTCCACCCGCGCCGCCTCGCCAACGTTGCAGCTCTGACTGTTTCGGTTCTGTCATGTTTGAATGGAGCCATCATGGAACACTTATGGGTGGATGAAACAGGAAACGTGAGGCCGCACCGTTGAAACTTCCCACCCCGTGCTCGCATCTCGTTCCCCTCCTCCGTCTCACCTCTCATTCACCTCCCGCTTGTGTCCTGGAGGATGCTGACATGTTGCTGAAGGTGTGTGTGTGTGTGTGTGTGTGTGTGTGTGTGTGTGTGTGTGTGTGTGTGTGAGATCGCTGCTGTGTTGGGGCGGTGGAGACAGGTGACATGTTTTGTCTGCGTGAGACGTTAAAGAAACAAACTGCACAAGAAACAATCAGGGAGACAGAGGGAGAGGGACGGACAGCTGAGCCGCCCGGCAGCTGTGGGAGAAGGCTGCTTCGTGCTAACACTCGTGTCTCTTCCAGGTGGGAGGGGAAGGATGAGAAGGAGATCGGCCGTTGCAAGGAGACGGGGGTGGTACACGTGAGGGTGGACCCCAAATACTTCCGTCCTACTGAAGTGGTAAGTCAGGGTCCTCCCTTTGTTTGTGTGTTTGTTGTTTATCCTTGTTTATAGATGACACAAACTCATATTCTCTATTATATATTGTTTACCTCAGCGTAGCCTTGGCATGAGTGGCGCCACCGCTAAGCCGCCTTTGAATGCGCGCCAACGTCAGCTGCATCAGCCGTTGTATTATCTATTTATACATGGCTCAAGATCATTTAGTTGAATGTCCTCCTTTGTTCTGACGTGACGCAGCCTGACAGTGGGAGCCCTGCCGGTTTAAGGTGCATGCCGTACAACCACAAGCTATGCTGCCATATCAAATAAAGGCAGAGATACTGTAGAACATCTTCACAGAGCCTATAAATCCCTGTATCGGATGACGACAGTGTGTTGCAGTATGAAATGCTTCTGGTAAGTTGCTGTTAAGGAAAGCAGCAATCTGAGCACCTCTGCAGAGTCGTGCACGCGCGCCATCGCTGCACAACGATAGGACCATGCTGCTAGTTTTGCACGTTTGGGTTAGGGGTACGTTTGCATTCACTTCTGTTTGCATCCTCCTAGCTTACGTCTGCAGAGCGCAGCTGCAGCTGCAGCTGCAGGAAAGTTGCTCAGCCATTATATATGTCGTTCATCCAGTTCTATATAATTCACGACAAAGCCCTGCACATATTTCCTGCTCCATACACCTGACCTCAACATGAATGTAACATAATTTCTCTGCATGTATCTGATTCCCGGTCATTGTGTCTGGGACCGTACACTTATCAGCCCTAACGGGTCCAGTTGACAGCCTCGGGCTGCTTATTGTATGCTTTTAAACAGCTGGAAACAAGCCAGCAAGGCTTTTTAAGAGTAATGTAGGCTGCATCCTGCCCGTCGGTGTTGAATGGGAGCTCGTATTCGGGCAAATAACAACGAAAAGCTTTGTTTTGTTTTTTAAAGCAAGGGCGCGCTCCGGGTTGATTTGTTTTGCAATGTCAGCATCTTTTTTTCCGTGAAGCATCCAAACCAAGAAATGAGCCTTCATGCCCCTCCATCTCTCCGTAGGTGTGAAGTGTCTCTTTCTCTCAGCGCTGTGGCCCCGGGGGTATTGTGGCTGCTCCCCGGGGGAGGGTGTAGGGTTACCCAGGGGTGTCGTGGCTGAGATTAACTGTCAGGTTCTCAGTTTAAAGCCAGGAGCGCCCCTCTGCTGAGCTTTGCCCCGGCGAGATTAGAGCTGAGATCCAGTTGAGTGATGGCGCAGGATTAGCGAGGAGGCCCCGCTGACTGACTGCTGAAGCGATGGAAGCAGCGGTCACACACCTGGGCCTGTATTCTCTCTGACTGTTGGCTCAATCACTCGAGGTCTTAACCCTGAATCCACACTGAGAGATACTCCTGACACTATTCAGACCAACACAGAAACAGGTCGCTATCGACAAACAGTGAATATACCCTGTGGAGTCTGCCCAGTGTGTTGACACGTGATGTGAATAGAAAGAAGCTAAAGAGACGACCAGCTCCATAAATAAAGCTAAAACTATCAGTGAGGTTTGAAAATCCGTCCAAAGCGACACGAAATAGTTTCCACCAAGGTTTTTTGGTGAATTCAGTGCATCAGCCCTTTGATAAACCCACCCTGACTGAGGCATTGATGTGTTTTTCTATTATTTAGAGGTTGTTATTGAATATTTTGCTTCTTGTGTTCAAACTAAGACGGATGCATAAAGTAAAATGAAGCTTCATGCACAGTCACCACTGAGTCGTGGGTCCTGAAGCGCACACACCGCCACAAATTACAACTTCTGAAGGTGCAGCTCAGCTCCGCAGCAGCCTGAGTGGTTTTTTGTTTTTTTTCCAGTCTGAGGTTAAACCCAGCCTGCATTTTAAATCCCATCCCCAGTCTAACTCTTCTTTTCTACGTTGTTATTCTATTTTCGACTATGCCATTCTCTTGGCTTCCCCGCATGTGACGTTGCATTCACTATTGCATTGTTTCAGTGCAAGTTGTACTAAATAGGTCATAGCGGTGTGTGTGTGTGTGTGTGTGTGTGTGTGTGTGTGAACGTGTGTTGCATTGCATTATGTTGTGAAAGTGCCTCTGTCTTAGTCTGCCTAGTCATTGTACAGGCTCTTGGCTCAGCTTCCTGAAATGTCATCAGTGTCCAGGTTAGCAGTGTTTATGTGGTCATTAGCATTTAGAAAAGATTCAGTTAGGATGGAAGTAAGTATACAGTCCAGCGTCACCCTCTTATAAACACCAGCTTTACCGAGATCATCAATGAAACAGATGCAACCGTACGTCAAAGCAGCGCCGCTGCTGCTGCAGATGGATGACAGGCTGAGTACAAAGGCCGTCAGCCCCGCGAACCTTAAGGCTCAGTGTGAGTTATGAGGCAAACTGCCACTGAGGACTGACTCAAGCTGACGGATGTGGTTCAGACGTTGTTCCCTGGAACAGTGCGACAGGAGCCGTACCACAGGAGGCTCGAACCGCCCCGTTTGTTTAGTGTTTACAGTCGGTGGGTTTGCTCTGCGCCGTTTCTACTTTCCCGAGCAGACGTGAAGGTTGCGGGGAGAAGGAGGCAGTTCCTCTGCTCTGCCTCTGTGCTCGGGCTTAAAGGAGACTGAAGAGTGTTTAACCTCTGACCCCTTCAGACAGGAAGTGACTGACACCGGGCTCCCAGCTCAGCACTGTGGCTCTCCTGAAGTGGAAATACCTGTCATCAAGTGTGTGCGTGTGTGTGTGTGTGTGTGTGTGTGTGTGTGTGTGCACTGAGATTTCAGCTGAGTCAGACTGTTTTGTTGTTTAGGTGCAAGAAGATCTGGATCCGTGTGGGGCCTGTGTGCAGATGTGTGTGTGTGTGTGTGTGTGTGTGTGTGAAAGGAGCGAGTCCTCGGGCTGTGTGCTAATATACATGTAATTCATCATTATCCCTGTCAGTGTGTGTGTGTGTCTGACATGAGCTCGTTTATCTCCCCCAACCCCTTGGGACAGGGGCAAGCAGCCGGGGAGGGGTTAAATGTTTAGGTGTGCGTCACACGTGGTGCGAGTGTGTGCGTCTCTTTGTGCACTTTGTGTATGTTTGAGATAAAGGGGGGGCTGCACAGGCGATGGCGAGCTTGTCTGCGGTCACGGGAGCTGTTTACTGGGTTTGTAAAAGAAGGAAAACCAAATAAAGCCGCCGCCATTATCCGCTGACAGCCACATGTGAAAGCGAAAGACGTGCGGTCTGAAGCCGTCAGGGTTGTTTTGAATAAAGCTACAGGTGAGTCTCAAACAGATCCAACTGTCATGGCTGCTGTTTGTTTCCATTGTATCGACTTCGCAGAGCTGTCAGTCACATTTGTCAGCCCGTGGGTTTCTGCCAGCGCTGAGGTTTGGCTCAGGTGAGAGGCCGCTGCCCGAGCCTTCGCATAGGTGTGTCACGGCACATTACGCTCTAATGCTTCTGATTAGTTTTGGTTACCAGACGATACACACTACGGTGGTCATGGTTTTCTTATACTGTGGTTAGAGGGTTTCCTCTGTCGGGTCCTCACAGTTTAGACCTGAGCGCTGATCGCTCTCTTCACGGCACGGTTTCAAGATAAGACGCCAAGCACAGACGATGATTGTTGACGCTACAGCAATTTAATATTGCACAGTAAACGATCAAAGGTCAAAATAACTACGTTTTCTCTCCCTGGTTTGGCCTTTTGTCTTTAATCCTCTGCATCCCTGCAAAGACACAAGTGTCTAACCATATTCCTCCATTTAGACCCACAGACTAGCGCTGCATGCTAACTCATGCTCATCTCCCTTAACTCAACTACCCTGAGGACTTACCCCAGCCACGGATGGTCTCTAGCACCACACTGTTACCCTTAGTCATCTCGTACAGCTCGTACTATCAGCTCAAAAGTTACTTTCTCTGGTAACTAATTACTTTTATACACAGTAAGTTCATGGTAAGTCCGCGGGAACACTGGGACGTACTCTCCATCATGGTTCCTTTTGCTTTTGGCCAAGTACCCTGACCCTCATTGCCGTGACTCAGCTCAGGTTGATGACGTTCATGCTGATTGTTCATAATCATCAAAGAGTTGCTTTCAAAGGGAAAATCATCCATTCCAACATTATTAAATGTTTAGTCACTGTAGTTTACACGTTGTTTTAACTAGTCATGAATTCCCCTTCGCTGGGTCTGAGCACAGTAAATGTGAACTTGCAGGCACTCTGAATGTTTTAACGCAAAGTCTCTAAAAGAGTTTTGATACAGAAATGTTCTTTTAAATGTCTTTCTACTTACTAGCTTACGTAACATATCCAATACAGCAGTTTGTCGCCCTAGATTATACAAATGAATGTAAAGTACACGATGAACCGATTGGAGGAATGCCAGCAGCTTGTGTCGTGTGATTGATCGAACACGCAGGAGGTTTTTCATTTCTTAACTTCAAGCTGAAATATTTATTGCACATCCCAATTTGTCTCAGTCGGCACTGACTGTTCATATAGACCGAGTTAGTGTGTGCACGGATTTGCACTTGTGCGTGTCTGTGCTAATGCAGCCCGGCTGTCATACTTCCAAGTTCACGTGTCGCCCGGGGGCACAAACTGCTGCAGGTTGACTGACTGCTCTGCGGTTTTTGTCCAACCTCTCATGCAGAGGGGGAGGAGAAGCGGTGATAAATGGGAAGTTGTCTCTCAATCTGTCTTTATCTCTCTCTGTCCCATCACTGCTCACATAACTCTTCCACTGCCGTTTGCCCTTTTGCACCTAACAACTGTGATTCAGTCTCGGTGACGCAACGAGCATTGGTGGGCAACACAGGAATGCCCTTCCAGGCGAGATTATCCTCCTGTACACAACAGTTGCCCCCTTTATTAGCAGCTGCCTACTCATTCTGCTGCAGAGACCATCCTGTCATCACACAGCAGGGATTATTGTTGAAATCATTGCGCGACTACGACGAACATCCCTCTTGATTTGGTCTCGTTTTATTGAAACTGCATCAAATCGTTAGTTAGTTAGAAGTGATGTTTTGTGCAGTTTTGTTGTGGCAACAGCAAGCTCCCAGCTACCAGTTTTAGCAAAGTAGCTCCTCAGTGTTCCACACTACCTTTATCAATAACATCTCAAAGTCATTCCTGCATATTGGCAGATTGGAGAGATTTCCATACGAGCTATCAACGCCTTGGCAGCCGTGAGGCGGGCTAGCCAGCGGCACCTCTGCTCGGGTTGCAAGGTGGAGCTGTTTATTTTGATTTCATCGCTTTCCATCTATAATCTCTCGTAATTAATCAAATCATTTTACAGTTGAAGAGTTGTCTGAAAGTGGCAGCAAATGCACGTCTTGAGTTCCCACAGCGACATCGTCAAACGTGAACCCCAGAAGCGGCGAGTGTTTGTCACTTGGGCTCGATGTGCAGAGATTAATCGAACGTCATAAGTGCTGCTGTGTAATTTTCCGCCAGTCAATCAATCAACTAATAATATCAGCTGCAGATCAGGATCATCACGGCAGTTTAGCGTGGAATGAGTGGAAGGCTGTTCATCTCTGCCGTGTTTTGATTGACAGAGAGGAATCACCATCAGAGGTTCCCATGTATCAAGAGCTACAAATGTAAATTAGGCTTTGTCAGAGACGCGTACAAACATTCCCTGCAGTGCATTCATGTACCATCAACACATCACTGATCGCCCTTTTGTTTTTTAACATGCAAGTTTATTCTTGCGCGGCACAAACAAGTGTGAAAGGCGGGAGTGTTACAGCGCATACCACCGCGGCTGCACGGGCCCGTGTGACTCAACATGTGTGGACTGTGCGCTGCATAGACATAAACAAGTACAGCTAAAGTACACAGTTGGTCATATCAGGTTAGGGTTTATCTTTGTGTTCATGCAAAGAGAGGAAAGACACTGATCAAATAAATCCTGCTCTTATCTTTGCTCTGACCCCGTGCAACATCCTGCCGCTGCATCAGGACACGCTCTCGCCGGTTAGCGCGGCTGTTGCTCGTTAGTTCTTGGCAGCGAGAGCTCGCTGAATGCTAAATTTCACATTTCTTCACTCTGCAGAAGAGCAGCCTGAAAACTGGAAATGCTCTATTTGAGCTAGAGTCCACGTTTCGATGGCCTCAGTCCAGCCACGACATAGCTTTACATGTTGACGTTCTGACCAATGAGCGGCCCGCTTAGTGGTCATTACTGTGTTATTGAATGATTGCTCAGTACCCATGGGTTAGGCCGCACCCATTTTTGAAGCTGGTCTTCACACCTGTACACTTTCGTGACTGCATCCTCATTATTGTGACGCCGTTGCATTGACAAACCATCAACAGACGCACAAGTCTCTGGCATAGCACCCAAAACTTCAGTGGCAGTTCCTGCTACAGTAGGTGTCTCCTGGATCATTTCGCCTTGATGACAAACGCATGCGTTCACACACAGGCTCACGAAGTTAAAACAATGCCAGCGTCTCTCTGGCAGCTGATAACACCTGACAATCAAATGCAGAAGTGGAACAGCTCCTACCGTGGCGCAGAAACTGGCGTGAAATGATGCGTGGCTCAATGTGGGTTGCGCTTACACCTGTGATTTTGATAGAGCAGTGACCTGCCGTTCTTTTCACTTCACCAAGACCGCAGGTGAGTCTTGAAAGGTTCAGCGTCAACCCTAAAAATAGTCCCGTTGACAAACCACACCTCGGTATCTGTCAACCGCCTGTCTGTGAGTATGTGTGCCTGTGCGAAAGTCTCGGCTCTTCAGTTCCTTCTTGCCTCGGATGACTGTCATTCCAGCAGAGAGATGTGCGTAACGAATTCGCCAGAAACAAACTGGGCTGCATATTCTTACACGTCATCGGTCCTTTCGTCATTGGACGAGGAGCTCAGACAATGGCCCCAGTGATCCAGGGAAATAAAGACGGCGGGCGTTGTGGTAACCTTTTACAACTGTTGGCGAGCAGAGTCAACCCACCTGTTTAGTTCATTAACGTGACAAAGACACACCTGACTGATCTGGTTACTAAATAATGTTTTGCATTGTCGAGCCACACTGGGTTTAAAGGACAAGTCCACCCTTGGGTACTCTGACACAGTTCGATATCATCGGTGTGTGATGCTGAATGCATTCCTCGTGGCTTTGTGATGAAGTGTTGTGACCTGCCTTTACTACTTCAGTTAGTGATCTCATGAGCCTCACAGAGCGTCCTTTGATTGCTCGCACAGACGGGTCTGAACTGAACAAAGGTAAATATAGAACAAAAAGCCTGTTGGCCAGCCAGCTTCAAAACTAGTTTGTAAACACTGAATTACTGAAAACCCTAATTAGAGCCATCACAGAGCGGGGGAAAGGTCCTAAACTCTGACATACAAACCCACAAAAGCCACATCACTGTGCAATCAGCTTACCTACTTCTCACTGAACGTTAATCAGCTTTTTTCCGCGATGCAAATATGTACTGCGTGCGCACTGCCCTGTGAATGCTTCACACACACCCAAAACAAAAATACGCGCACCTAAAACGGAGTTATAAATACCCGAAGCAGCATTGTGCCCATTGTATCGGCTTAAGATCTGCAGCTATGCATAACAAACGAAATATGTCTTTAAAAAAACAATAACAAAATCAAGTTGTTTTTTTGGGGGGGGGGTTGGGCATCTGTAAATACAAGATTCAGATTCAGTGTTTACGCATTTATGCCAACAGAAGATGGGATTCGACTGTTTTTCAGCTGTTCACTCTTCATTTGCTTAAATTATGGCTGGATCTAGAAGTGTTTCCACCAATCTGTCTTCACAACTCGAGTTTCACTTCAAAAATAAATAAGTATTATTATTATTATTGCCATGGAAACACTCAGTCCCACTGGGTGAAGTAATAACCCTTTATATTTATGCTGTTACCACCAGTTTTCATTATTTTTGCTTGGTTTTAGACAAACAGATGGGTTCAAATACCCCACTACCCACTCTAAATATCTTTGTCCAGGTATTTAGAAGACCCATAAAATCATACAATCAAACAAAAATATGTAACCAAATCCAGTGAATATGTGTAATATCGTCAGAGGGGTGTTTTTTCTGTTTTTAAGTGTGTTCGAGGGCGTTTCCCGTCCCGCTGTTGTCAACCTGGACCACTGTTACAAACGCATGCCGTGCAGCTCAGTTTGTACGTTCGTTTAAACCCACATCTTTATTTTAGAAACTTGGAGTCTTGAAGACTCCAGAAGCAGAAAACACGTCAGATGAACCCGTGGGAAAATGTGCACAAAATGACAAGTGTGTATAAACTGTGACAGTTTGGGGAAAAAAAACCCAGCTGATGTGACGGCGCAGCCACAAAAACACGGTGGTTTGAATAACTCGTGCAGTGTAAGCGTCATATAGCGTCCGCGTAATATATTCATGCTGTATTTTAAGTTAAACAAGGGGAAATTCACAGAAAAACAAACCTTAGCTTTACTGTTGGGTTTTGTTTTAAGATACTATTAGCACATTATTTGGTGATAGAAATAATTAATATAAATGCACAGAAACTGCATGCACACGAAATGCTGTCTAACTGTCAGCAGCAGGGGAACATTAACAGGTTGACACGGCAGTAATGGGACTGAATGCACATAAGCAAAACCCAACACAACCATCGAAACCCAACAGCATTAGAAAGCAAATGGAAAAACTGATTAAATTAAATAAAAGGCCTTAATATATGAAACTAGATCAGCTGAAAGGTTAGAGGTTAAGTCAGGTAACCAAACATTTCAGCAAAAGTAAAAAACATTAAATAAATATAATGACGACAGCAAGTGAAATCGATTAAGGGTTAGGTTAAATAACACTGACAACCAAGGACGTGAGCACCACGAAACTCAAGATGAACTGGTTTGTACAAGTCGTCGTCTGACTTCACTGGAAAACCGAATTTTTGTAACAGTTTAAACGAGGATAACGGGAAACCGTTTCCGTTGTACGCCTGAAAGGTGACAGAAATCGTGGCGAGCCTGAGACACCCGCCGGTCAGCACGGCGTCCTTTGCAGCTGCAGGGCCGAGGTGATTGGTTCTCAGGCCTCGCTGAAGAAACAGAGTTGGTGTTGGGTTTCATTTGACTCCATGCAGGCGGTCCAGACCTCATAAATCCACTCCCAGGATCCTTGTAGTTCAGCCTCCACACACACACACACACACACACACACACACACACACACAATGAGTATTGCAGTTTCTCCGACTGGAAGACAATGACACAAGCTCTGTTTGAGTCGCTGTCAAGTGTTTCTCAACAGATATTGAATAACTCATCTTAAATCCACACCAGTTACCGCTTTTCACTTCCTGAACCTTCTAGTACACAATAAACCTAACAGGTCGCGCGCAGATGCAGTGAGAGACGGCGAGATGACAGCGACCACAGTGTCAGATCCCGCTATGGAGCAAATTCTTTATCCCAACAATGAGAAAACCAGGTATGGCCCCACATACACGTGTGTGCCGCTGACATAATGGCTCCTGGCAGGCAGTAACTCATGCACTTCTGTCCCTCTGCCCCAGAGAAGATTTAACAGTTGGCCTGTTCTGTTGCGTAATATCTGCTACTTAATGAAGCCTGAAATATGGTGGCTATTTCAGAGTTTCCCAGTATTAGCTAGGAATTCTCTTTAGGCGTCCAGTTCGAGAGGTTTTTCAAAGCACAAGAGGCTCTTGAACCCATCAGCTGCTACTCCTTCAAGGAAAAAACACTTCTTTTACAACCTGGGTCTTATTTTGACTCTTGTGGCCGTTGTTCCTTTGGGTTGTTATAACGTTTTAACCAGCAGATTAATTGTAGAAACACAATGCCGTGGCGGCACTGCAAGACAAAGTCCCACAATGAGAACGTCACCAGATGAGTGTCCACAGAACACGAGCAGTAAAGTTTTACAGATCTATCTTGTCTCAAAATTACATACCTGACAACCTCGCTGTAATAACAGGGAGGAGAGTGATGGAAAATCTGCAGAAAGCAGCGATGATTCGCCTTTTTCCAGCCTCGTGGGTCAGCTTCACACGTAACCTCCAAACTATGATGCCACTGGCGTCCTGCTTTGCGTCGCATTGTTTAGTGCGACTGCCACTTAGTCTGACAAAGCTGTCAAGAGCCATGAAGAAGAGGAATTGTACTGCTGAACCACGGTTTTGGACACAAGCTTTGTACTCTAAGCCTCGGTCCAAAGTGCTGAATCAGATTCAACTTGGAAATTTCAAACTGTGTTGGAGCCAAAAAGGGAAGAAAAGATCCGAATCTGTTTTCGAGTCCGGCTTCCTAAACCAGTTTTTATCTGATGTAAAAGTAATAATGAAAGCACAGAGAGTTATCCCAGCCCGGCCCTCATAAACCTCCATTGTTTTGCAGAGATTTAACGGTTCAGCTTTGACTTCCTGTATTTGGGCTTTGCAGCGACTTTACTACAGTATGTCTTCTGGGTAACTTGAGCCTAACGACGAATCGACCCGCTCAGCTCGGCCGCGCAGACCTCGGCGCTGATAATGCAGAGAAATTATAGGCAAACGCCCTTCAAGTGCTTCCAGCGTGCAGACCGAAGAGGAGCATTTGCCTGACACGTGCTTTAACACATCAGATCACTGGAGAACGACCCCCCCCCCCCCGTTGACTTGGGGGCAGTTGATTTTATTTAAACCTTCTCTCATCCAGTTTGCACCGGTTCAGCGATGCCCAGGGCACTTGATGCTTAAGGTGTTTCCAGCAGCTAAGACAGAAAGACAGACAAACCCACAAACTTACCACTGTGGTCTTGGATAAAATAGAGTTTTTCCTTTTTAAGGAATGCTTTTATTACAAGGCTGTCACAAACTTAATCATTTGGATTAAAGGACCTGCCAGGATAGTGACCCGCTAAATATTTCAAGCTGTGTTGATAGATGTGATTTCAGTTAGGCTGCAGCCGGAGGTATTCACCTTTATTTGTCGGTTATCATTCAGTTAAATATGGTTTTGGACAATGCGGGCCTGTCCTTGCTCGACAGGGATAAGGAATGAGCAGCTATTATTATCCCGCTTTATGTCTCTGGCAGTGCAGCGGTGTCAGTCAGAGGCCGGCGGTGGTAGCCAGGGGGCCGGTTAGGACTGCTGGCTCTCTGAGGTGCTTCATCTCGGGGCCGAGGCAGCGAGACCTCTAACTGAACCGCAGCCGGTTGGATGCAGAAGTGCTGAGGCAGCAAACTCGGCCCATTTCACTGGGTGGAGTTCCTATACTGCACTATAGGTCTTAAAACAAGGAGGGGTGGCGGTTGGCAACGGGCCAGCCCATGACTTTACTATCATGCTAACACCGTCCCACAGCTCAGGTTCACACATCACTGTCAATTATTTTGTTTTATTCCACACTTGTTACTGGGCGGCAGTAGTTAGCACCAGCATCTGTGATCAATTTGTGCGATTTATGTGTCACAAATTAGTCTGGGTTTTAAAAGCAGCGTGTGTCTATGTCTCAGCCGGTCGTATTGGGTGTTGGCGAACAGACTGAGCTCCAGGATTCCTCAGATTCCTCTCCGTAGAAGCCAGCGATAAGGGGAAACGCGAGGTAAGGAGAGGCCTCAGTGTTCTGACAGCAGTTTGCCGCGTTGATGGATTGAGGTGAATGTCTGAACACCAGACCAGACAGACATAAAGAAGCAAATGGCTTTTATGAGCAGCAAGATTTATCCATTGAACAAGCGTTGTCGAGCTCCACCGGCTGAATTTATTGCACTTGACATGCAAAACGGGCTATCAGCGCTAAGTTTGGATGTTTGGCAGAGCTCCGCTGCACTTTCACACAAAGTAACCATGAAATATTAGCATTATTTTAAAAGGTTTCCGTATATTAGGGAGGAATTGGGGGTCCTTTTCCAAGATGGTTCACAGTAAAGCCATTCACTTTTCCCTTACCTGGAATCCCGCTGTGTGGAAAGAGCCGTGCCAGCCAGGTTCTCCGCTGCTCTGGATGGGAAACGATAAAAGACGAGCTCGCACAAAGGGGTCGCACATTGTCACTAGTAGTTGCAACCTGTCATCGTCCATTCGGGCTCGTCAGCTGGTTTCTGAAGATTTTTTGATGTATCCAGACCTGGAAACTCCTCAGAATGATGTCACGCTGAACTACCAGGAAACCCGATCTACCTAGCATCGATTGGTAGACTCCTTTAGTAGTAACAAAACTTTCTTATAGTGAGACCCAGGAGTGTTCATCTGGATCTGATGTGACAGGAAGCCCTGGACAGAATCTGGACATCCTCTCTCGAACCTTATTTAAGACTTGAACTTGAACTTGTTTGCAGAGTCTTTCATCCTCTGTTTACAGATTTGTGGTTTACCAAGTGAACCTGCGCGACCTTTTAGTTGCTGTACACCTTTCAGTCCACCGAGACGACCAAATCTTTGTGACTCCTAGTTAAGTTTAACTCCATTAAATGTAGGTCATCAGTGTGTTTGTAGCAAAAGTGCAAGGTTTGATGCGTCACCATGGCAACACAGCTTCCCTCGGCTGTTTGCCACATTTCCATGGGCCTGCTTATCTGATGATGTCCGATCCGGTCTCTATCTTCGTCTGTGATCGCTGACACCTACTGCCACTCTCCCCTGTATGAAGCCATTCTCTCTCTCTGCCTCCCTCTCACTCCACTCAGTTCATTTGATTTATTTAGCTAACAGCATTAGCTGCAGCCTGTCTGCAGCAGCTCTCTCCAGTCTGCAGCAGCATGTTTCTTCAGGAAGTTGTGCTTTGGTTCAGGGTTTCTTCTCTTCTCTGGCTGCCAGTAGTCATCCCGGTTACACTGCTCCCTGCAGAGCCGATGGGCAGCAGCGACGGCGTGTGGACGGGAGCGTTAGCGTCCGTTTGGAGCGACAGCTAGCTGTGACTTCAGCGCGTCCTGACCCGACAGAGGCGGCCTGTGACAGCTGAGCTGTGTGTTGTGTGACATGTTGTTGCCACAGGTCAGAGATGTGCAGCTATGAACCGTTTGGTTTCTGATCTTTCAGAGACGCTGAGCTACGGTTTCTGTCCTCCACAGCAACAAACTCTGCATAAACAGAGTGATCGTTTGCTATATCGAATGAAAAATATGTTATTTAAATCTCAGTCTGTCTGGTCTGAAGCATCAAAACATGAAGGGATGTTATGTGTGTGCTGTGCTGTGCTGTGTGTGTTAGAAAGTGATCACCTGTCAGTTTCGGTGACATTAAGCTCTTGCTCCGGTGTTGGATTGAGAGTCAAACTGTAATTAAAAGGGATTATGTACTTGAGGAAGCAGGATGATCAAAAGCAGACTTGTGTTCAGGGAGAGCACGCTCGTGCACAGTTCGCCCACATGCACATGTCGGGCTCGGGTGCGGTTTTCTTTTAGTGTGTGATTTAAAGCGCTGCTCTGCTGTCAGCCATGCGTATATCATACTAAGTGGCTTGTTTGACTCGTAGATATAGAGTTGGACAGCGAAAGGAGTGTTTTGAACCGCAGTTAAAACATTTTATTTTAATGATGTCCTCAGTACAAACACTCGAGACCCTCCTCATTATGATAACTTCATGTTATCTGGCCGGCAGCCTTAATTAGAGAGACACACATTAGCCTCAAATGCCATTGCTATGTAGAGGAAACCCAACTAAACAAAATACTAAGACTCCGTGTTTGGATGTTCCCCAAAAATTGCTGTGAGCCAGATATTTTCTTAGAAAGTTGTTTGTTATTTTCTACTGAGGACACGAGAACATCCAGGAACGTTTGACGTCCTTCCTCTCAGCGCTCCGGAGGTGACATTGAATACAGGTTTGAGGTATTTTCAAAGGTTGCCAGCAGTTCTGTCGATGGTGAGGCAGATCAGGTTGCAACAAAGCTGACAACAGCAAACAAACAGCATTTGGCCGGTTTTACAAAGTGTGCACGGAGGCCAGCCACAGCCCGGCAGTGCTTGTTTCACAATTTACAAACTAGCTTCTTCTCTTTGTTGATGTTTCATTTCTGCTTCTCACACAAACACAAGCAAGAACTTAAAAGTTAACTCAAGTTCAGATGTGAATGCAGTCAGAGGTTAAGTAGAAACTCCGGAGGCCTGAACTAACTCCCGGTGCTTTGCAGTATTCTTGTAAAATGGCAGTCGGGGGGGGGGGGGGGGGTGTCATCACAGGTTCTATTACCTCCCAGTAACCTGATCCTTCACTGCACTGAAATACAGACTTTAACCGGGGTGTAACGGAGACACGCCGACACAATGACACGAAGAGTTCAGCCGTGTTCCGAACGTGTTTTCAACCATGTCCAGTTCTTTATGTGAGCGCACCCTGAGATCAGAGGACTGTCTGTCAGGGGGACACTAAAAACGGGTGTGTGGGTGAGGAAGGAGGGGGCCAGGGTGTGGGAGGGAAGACGGAGGGTTTCCGACGGATACCACTCCCTCGCCACGCGTGAACTGATGTGAATTTAGGTGACAGGAGGCTTTAACCTCTGGGAAAGGATCCGTATGGGGAAAAGGGACAGAGAGGGCTGAAAAATGGGATTGACCCTTGACCCTCAGAGTCGGTAATGCGATCCTGGTATCTCTATTGTAGAGGGAGAGGGGTGGGGAGGAGGTCACCAGGGGAAAGGGAAGGTAGCAGCCACACCACACTGCTGATTAGAGCTTCCTGTGGTCAGCCACAGCGCTGCTGCTTGGAAACACACAAATGTGCACACACACACACAGAGAGGTTCGGACAAACACTACACAACAAATCTCACGTTAGCCGCGGCTGAACTGCAAAAAACCCTCACGCAAACACGCCGAACATTGTGTAATATGTAGATAACTGCAGTTATCCAGCAAAGAAAGCCAAGTTAAAATGGATTAATAGGATTTAAGGAGTCGATCAGAAACCACAAACACACTTCACACAAGCAGTGAAGCTTTGGAAACCAGCGCAGCCGCTGGCGCAGCGCTTGAGAGCGAGTGTTTGGTCCCCGGTGCACTTTGCAGTAAACCTGAAACACGCTCCGAATAAGGCTCAGTCCGAACGATCTGCTGATTCTGTCTAAAGAGGTTGAAAACACGGCGGCTCAACCAGCGACTTTGACAACCCAATACAAATGGTTCTTGACCTGGTTGTGTAGCGTGGATAGGATCAACAATGGCTTCGTTACTTAAATGATTTTATAATTTAAGGCCTGTCCTGACCAGAGGAGGCAAGATCGACACATACTTTTCATCAGCTGTGACGATCGAGCTCCCAAAACGCCGGGTCCTGCATCTCACACAGCTTCGGTTAGCATCAGCACTGGGCGTCCATGGGAATGCTCCCCCAGCTCGTGACACATGTCATCATGTGTGGTGACAGGTGAGGCCGTTTGTTCTCCTTTGCATGGCAGTCGCGCTGCGGAGACGAACCGTTTCATCTAATCTCAGTTCTGCCAGTCAAATCCGGAGGATACCCTGATGGAAATCACCGTGACGCTGCGGTTTTCTGACGCCACTTGCGTACACCATATATATAAATAGTTTATTTTCTCTCTTGACCTTTATTGTTTCAGCCCGTCAAGGTTTCAAGAAAATATGAAAATGAGATGCATCTTATCTGCAGAGAACACTGATCCTAAAGAAGAGCCGAGCGTCACCGATATCAGCGGTGAAAGAAGGCATGCAAAACAGGCCGGGCTCGTTGCGTCATCGTTAACCTATAAGGATTTGAATAGTGTCAGGGGAGCAGGACATGATTTATGTTTTTGGATGCACGTCTCTCCTCTTTCCGTCGTCCCCTACTCTGCAAATAAATCTATAATCCTCCTGAAAAGAGGAGGGGGGAGGTTCACTCGGCCCTGTTGCGGGTTTGCCTGCAGTAAAAACAGGCCTGAAATGAACTGAATCTTTCAAAGGAAGGACGGATCTCGCCACCGGTGAGAAGTTGAGGTCCTTCGCTCTTGAGAAAACCCTGTAGAAGTCTGTACCAGCGGAACGTCTGGTGCTCAAACTCTCGGCATAGTTTCTGTGTGTTCAGCCTCAAAACGAGACAGAAGCAGCCAAACTGCAGCCCGGGAGCTGCTGTTCAGGTTTGTGAAACCGTGTCCAAAGGTGTCTGTGTTCTTGCATGCTAGCACACCTCATTCTCTCACTGCTCAGGTAAGAAACAGCTCAATCATCTTTTACTGGACCCAGTGGCGAGGTTTGCTTCTCAGGGGCAGAAAGTCTGTGGTGATTTACTGTTTAATTGAGCTGACTCGTTAAAGTTTGCTGTAATTGAAGCCATAAAACGGCTGGCCGTCAGCCAAACTCTGGGTTGTGTAACGCCACAGGTTCAGCGTGCAAGCGAGCGTACCTGGGGGCCGAAGTCTGCGGCGCACAGAGCCGATGGCTTCTTTGTGTTTGCGGCTCGCTCTGCTGAAACTAACTGAAAGAGGAGTGCTCGGCTCGAGCTGGAGCTTTAGTCTGCTCGCAGGAGAAAGAGAGATTGTGGATTGTGTGAGTGTGTGTGCGTGAGTGTGTGTGCGAGAGTGTGTGTCTGGCAGTTTGGTATTTCCTGAAGGAGTTTCCTCCTACCGTCAGAGCGGAACCACCCTGGGCCCCTCAGCAGTCCAACCCACAGACTGACCCGGTACTGCTCCCAGAGAGAAGCACAGAGCCATGGCAGCCGTGTGCAGGCACACTGGATATGAGGGTGTATGAACACAGAGGAGCATTGATAAAGATGGGTGACAAACAGTGGAGGAAGTTGTTATTAAGGCAGGAGCGTGTGCTCTCGCCAAGCCAGCGCAGTGTCTCCAGCTCTGCTCCGGGCTGTAGGCGGCTGTCCAGCGGTCCCACAGTTGTTTCTCTGCAGATATTTGCGCACTTTGCTGTTATTTGTGCTGTGATGTCATCGGTGTGATGGATAGTCGTTTCTTCAGCACCTTACAGTAACGGGTTGGCCGCGGTCTGCCGCAGAGATAGCGAGGGAGCACCGGGGATTGTGGGCCAGGATTCCTGCGCTATCAGCCAGCCTTACCCGGAGCTCGGCCTGACGAGAGAAACCTGCCAGACGAGGTGGAAAGAGAAGGGGGAGAGAGGGAGAGAGGCTTGTTGACAGGGTGAGGGAGAGAAGGGGTGAGTTATGTCAGCCTGTGTCTTTGCCCCCCAGTCCCAGCTGGGCTTGATTACCCAGAGTTCTCCGCTGAGCAGCAGCTTGAGGGGAACATGGCCGTCAGGACTGTCAGAGAGGAGAGCAGGGGGAGGATCTGGGCAGGCTTTCAGACCTCAACCCCCGGGCTGAACTGGGACCAGTGCTCGCCAACACTGCTATGACATTTTTATAAATGATGCTGTTTACGGTTTTCAATCTTGGGCTGCAATATGAGGATTTTGAGAAAAGTCGATCTTTCAGATGTAGTTCAGCTCGTCAGAGGTTATCTCAGGTTCTGCGTGCAGCGCTCTCAAACTCCGCTGTGAGGACTACATTTCCCATAAAACCTGCTGCTCCCTAGCCCGACAAGAAGATCATAACCTGCACCTCATGTTCCAACGCCGGTCAGCCAATAGGGATGAAATCTATATATCGATATCCATTAATTTAGCATTCAGTATTTTGGAAATTCACTTGAGAGTCAGCTCATAGATACAATTTGCAAGTAGGAACGGAAAAATGTGAAGTGAATATATATTATATATAAGTTAGTGTGCCGCCTCGTTTCAACACATGAAGAGATGCTGTCGTTGGTAAAAACAGTAGAGCAAGTAGAGATTTTGCAGAGGAAGGATTCGAAATCCAGCGTTTTGCTTCACGCAGACGTGGAAAAACTCCAGCCGTGCATTGAGATCGTGAAAACAACGTTGATCTACTGCTGTGATCGTCACAGAAGCATCAGTTGCTGCGGCTCAGATCACTGTGCAGACTGCAGCAGAGCAAATCAGCAGAACTAAAACACTAAAAAGAGCTCCGTCGTGTACAATACGGCTGGTTTAAAAGGAATGAATGGCTGATGATGACGTGGGGCGGTGCTGCTGTTGAGTTTATTGTCTAAATCAATTTGTGATTAAATGTTGGGGATGTTGGTCCGTCTGGGTGAGATGATGTCACAGCGCCGCGGCGGTTGTCTTCGCTGTGACCGCGGAGACCTTTGAGAATGACAGGAAGGGCAGGAAGGAAGGAAAGGAAAGGAGGAAAGTGAGTGAGGGATGGAGGTGTAGCACTGACTCAGAGCGAGTCGCTGAGGTTTTAATGTGTCTGTGTGTGTGCGTGTGTGTGTGTCTCAGCGCTGTGTTTATAAATCAGCAGAGTCAGGCAGTGTGTGTCTTGCAGGGCCGGTGTTTCCTGCAGTGTAATCTGAGTCTCTGGTGGAATGTGTGAACCACATCCGACTCCACTCCACTCGAGCCCCCGACTCACTCAATATCCCACTGTAAACAACCCGGCTCTGCCAGGTAGAGCCACTATAACACACACACACACACACACACACACACACACACACACACACACACACCTCCCTTTAAAAAAAAACAAACAAAAAAAAACAATACAGGAAGTGCTTCAAAATAAAAGCACAGCTGGTCGGGGGATACCGAACTGTGACTGTCATTCATTTTGCTTTTTGTTCTGCAGTCAGCCTCCACCTATAAGACTTTGTGTGTGTGTGTGTGTGTGTGTGAGTGAGAGGTTTAGACTGAGAGGTTAATTGTAGTGTGACCTCTCTAATGTCTTTCCCTGGCTTGTTATCTTGATTGGGTAATTAATTCTGGGGCTGCTCTCTTCAGTATTCACACACTCATATGTCTCTCTCACACACACACACACACACACACTCTCACACACACACACACACTCTCGAACCCTCCTGAACTCATGAGCCCCCACATTCCTGTAACCCTAAGGCTGCTCTGTCGCATTACTTTTCCTCTCTCACTCTCCCCCACTCTCTCACTCTTGCTCAATTTATTTCTCTCTCTCACTCAATCATTCTCAGAGCTCGCTCGTCCGTCATGTTGCGCCTCCTCCCACCTCCTCCCTCGCTGCTCCACGGTGGAGCGGTGGAGGAAGCATCCAGAGCTTTTACTTGTGCAAATGAAGCCGTATCGAAACTAAAACACTTTATACCAAGTAAAAAGTTTGCATTAAATGTTAATTAAAGTTAATTACAAGTCGATTAAAATAACGCAAAGTACTTCTGCAGTGACGCAAATAATGAAACAGTGAGTCTGGACACCTTGGACTGCACGTTTGATCTGACCGTCGACGTTTTCTACACAAAATGACACAAAGAGACTGAAACTAAACAGACAGAGCTACAAAGAGACACAAAACAACTACAAGGAGACGCAAACACACCATAAACTGTACAAATGCATCACAACGAGGCATTAAAGAACAAGAACGACACAAAATAAATAGAAATGAAAATAAAACCATCACAAAAAGAGACAAAATGTTTTGAATTTAAGAAGAAAAGAAGAGCAACAACAAAAATGAAACCGCCGCTGATAAAACGTTAAAAACTAAATGTTGTGATGTGTCAAAAGATTCAGGACCCACGAGTTACACACACACACACACACACCGTGACCTTTGTTTCGATGCAGGAGCGCACATCAAATGAGAATCCTGCACCCACAGGTTCAACAGCCCAGGTGCATGCTGGGAGTATTTGCCACACACCTGCTCTCCACGATTGTTGGATTACTGCTACTGATGCATTAACATATATGCAGTTAATTAATATTATAGCAGGTCCAGGTCCTGTTTTCATGTCTCAGTCAAACAGATGCTGTGCAGACAAACACACAATGAATTAGTAGCAAACAACAACAACAAAACAACAAAGCAGCATGACACCGAACACTGAACACAGGCACGGTCGGCCCCGCTGTCTCTCCTCGTTTTGATTTTGGAGCGCGCTCAGTCTGTAACCGCTTCCTCTGAGCGTCAGGCTCGCTGTTTTCCTCCCAGCTTTATCACTCTATCACCAGCCAGCAGACACAGAAAGAGAGAGTTAGTGTGTGTGTGTGTGTGTGTGTGTGTGTGTGTGTGTGTGTGTGTGTGTGTGTGTGTGTGTGTGTGTGTGTGTGAGAGAGAGAGAGAGAGGGAGTGACTCTTCACTCTCTCTCCCTCCTACACACTCAGGTTCTGGCTCTCCCTGTTTGGGCACGATGAGAACGGCAGATTATTGGGGCTGATAAGATGAGGAATGCTGCTTAGAGAGGAAACGTTCTGGAGGAGATGCAGCCTATAGAGGACTGTTCCCTCCTCCTCCCCCCATATGTCACCCAAACCTCCCCCCCGAACACCAAACACTAGTCTCTTCCTCCGCTTGTCTCCCTCCACTCCGGTGTGGCAGGATAGAGACGACAGGGGGTGGAAAGGGAACTTCACTGACCCGGGACCAGGATGGGCGTGCCCATTCAAGCCCCCCATCTCTCT
The DNA here is from genome assembly GCA_008933995.1 of Datnioides undecimradiatus. Classification (NCBI taxonomy): domain Eukaryota; kingdom Metazoa; phylum Chordata; class Actinopteri; order Lobotiformes; family Datnioididae; genus Datnioides; species Datnioides undecimradiatus. The sequence goes on from WARS01000029.1 coordinate 23,038,982, forward strand.
CCTGCTCGACCTCCTTTTACCGTTTCACCTACGCTGCTGTTTTGTTCAGTAATTGGATGCAAAATGACAAAATTTTACAGTGTCACTTCAAGGAAATCTGTGCACTTTCTGCGATAATAAGCCCCTGGGAAACTTGTTTTAGAGAGCGGAGTGTGGAGATCACGTGTAAAACCAGGTCTGGAAGTGTGAGGAGTAAAGTCCTGGAGATAGTTTCCTATGATGAGATTCCACATGTTTCTATATTGCTATTTTAAACTTTAATATAGATCAGCTTAGTGTTAGTGTTCTCATTAAAGCCTAAACTGGGTGCTGAATGGCTCGATCAGAAGGAGGGTGTTGCAGCAAACGTTGCAGCCGTTTCTGACCAGCTTTAACAGATCAGTCCCGCAGCCTAAATCTAAAAGAGTTGCCCAAACGCATTCAAAACTGGAAGATATTGGACGTTTCAATGGCTGTGGTTGAGTTTGTCACCACACGTTTCACACACACACAAACAAAAAGTCGTTTCTCGCGTCCCTGAGCAAGCCCGACTGGACGCGGACAAAGCAGCGGCGGCCCGCGAGAGCCTGACGGGAGGGAGGAGGTTGTGCGTTAGCCCGCGCTGGGTGCAGCTGAGGTAAAAAAGAGAGAGAGACACAACGAGCGAGAGACTAATAAATAGAGTGTGGGAAGCTGAGAGCTGCAGGCGGCCTCACCTCACCCCGACACCGCCGAGAGCTCCGCCAAGGCCTGAGTTCACATCACATATATCACATCCAGCGCGTGCGTGTGCTCCCTCTGTATCCGCCCACTGTCCACTGTCTCACATCAGTGGCACCAAAACAGGGGTTGAAATAAGAAATTCTATTAGTTATATAGCACTTTTCAGAGGCGAGCTAAAAAGTGTTTTATGCCAAATGCAAATAGTGAAAAAGGGGAAAAGTGCGGTGATTACAAATTAAAACAGTTGAAACAAATAACAGTAAGAAAAAGCTGAGACAAAAGAGAAGAAGAGATTTAACAGAGGAGGCTGCGTTTGAGACGGCAAATTTAATATAATGTTATTTTCAGCTCAGCAGGGAAAAGGCTGAGTGTAGAGAAAAGTCTAAAAGTGAGATTTGATTAATCCCAAACATGCTCTTCCTGCTTTCCTACTAATCAGATTGTGATGTTGTCGTCCGGTTGGAGCGTCCCCTCCATCCACTTCGCTCAGTTTTGGGTCCACGTGTTTTTCCTTTATTCATACTGAAAAACAAAAAAAAAGCTTGTGGACTCCAGATTTTTGTGCATCTCCGAGGAAAGCGGACATATTTTAGTGGTTGTAATCTGTAAATTCTAATCTCATGTTACCCATCAGCCTCAGCTTTATGAAGGCGCGCTACAACCTGGGCGCTGACACGGGATCACAAAGGAATTCTCAGTTAGGCCGTGCAGGACGCTGGGAGTCCTGCAGCACATATTCATCTCCTGATAAAATATGTTTCTTGCATCTTTTTTTAAAAAAAGCCTCTGATGAGTGAAGAGTTGTGCAAGAGCACGAGCACAGTATACCATTATTCTCCCCACAGGACGACCTGAGTCAGCCCAGGCTCTCACAACGTATCATAGATAAGAGTGAACACACGCAGGCAGTTGAGCAACGCGTTGAGAAATCATGCAGCGCACGAAAACAATGCGAAACAATGAGAGTGTCACAAAAAATGAGAGGCGTTAAAAACCGAAATGTTCGGCGGCGGTTTGCCTGTTTTGCAACGTGGAGCTGCGTCTGCTGCGTCTGCTGCGTCTGCTGCGGCCGTGTTAGCGTAGCTTCTGCTGAGAGAGACGCGATTCACTCGCACCCAGATGCTTTTTCCTTCTGAGGGCACAGAAGCTGCTGAGCAATCACCGTCTACCCAAACACAGAGCACAGAGGCTGGGTGTCGGAGCCCAGACAGACCCCTCAGAGCCGAGATTACACTACAATTAAGATAAGACTGAATGACATTCTCCTCCCTCTCTCTCTCTGTCTCACTCTCTCTCTTTGTAGTGTGATTGTAAAGAATGTTGTTTAAAGAAGGAAAATTATGTTCTCCTTTGATGTCTCCTGAAATATGAAACACCCAGAGGCTGATAGAAATGCAAAACACTCATCACACACACACACACACACACACACACACACACACACACACGCATGCGCGCGGTCCGTATTGCACAAAGCGCTGCCTCACCCAAACTACATTATACAAACGTGCAAACAGACTAAACACACATTTCACTTTTCACTGGAAACGACTTAACTGCACAGTTTCAGTTTGACCTCCGTGGAAGTGAGCAGTCACCTGAGCCCCCCCCCCCCCTCTTTTTCACTCCCCCTCGTGTCTCTCTCTCTCTCTCTCTCTCTCGCTCGCTCTATACCTCCCTCCTTCCCGCTCCCCTCCATCTCTCACTCTCTCAGTCTGCAGCTTTCTGCTGACTCCAGGAATTATGATCTGTTTCCCGTCCGCAGGAATAATAGAATACAGGAGGAGGGGGGGTCGGCAACAGCTTAGTGGAACAGTAGTGAGGAGTCCAGCTCCACTGTGGTTACACTCTGTGTGTGTGTGTGTGTGAGTGTGTGTGTGTGTGTGTCTGCAAATGCGTTTATATCCAGATGTGAGAATGTGCGATATTTTCCTCTTCATTTCCATAAACTTCACACATTAAAAGATTACAGTTGGACGCACGCGCACACACACGCAAACGCAGCCGTCGGCCATAAATCGACGGCCTCCGCCCGTTATCTCGACAGTGAACGCCCCACGTACACAACCAGGCGGCGGGATCCCCCTCGGAGAGCGCTGCCAGAGCCTTCGGGCACTTAAGACTATCGGCAGTTAGATCCAGCCGCTCGAGTGTGTTTGGAGTGTGTGTGGAGTGTGTCCTCAGCCGCGTAAATATTTATCACACGGCTCCCCCAGGAATTTTAATGAGCACTGATGGAGAGCCATCAACACAGCGGCGGAGCCCAGAGGAGAGGGAGGGATGGGATGGGCAGAGGAGAGGCGGCGCGGAGAGCGAGTGAAGTGACAGTTTGTGATTTGATGTTCTGGCTTTTAACCATCGCGAGTGGCTTTTACTGTTTTCCTGTGGAGATTCACACCTTCCTGCTTCTCTGCTGATTGTTTCCTGTTGTTTCTCTTCTTATGTGAGTGTGTGTGTGTGTGTGTGTGTGTGTGTGTGTGTGGTTTCCTTCATTGGTCCGTCTGTAAATAGAGATATTTACTCTTGTGAGATTTGAGGCTGCTGTAGACGTCTGCGTGTGTGTAGAGAGTGTGTGTAGTGTAGAGAGTGTGTGTGTGTAGTGTACCTACTCATCAGGGTGACAGGGCCACCCTTTAGAGGTCACTTAACACATTGTGTGCAGGCCAAGCTACATGGGGAGTCAGGGAAGGAAACCTGAGCTATAACTCACACAGCTCGCTCTCGCTCTCTAACTCACACACACACACACACACACACACTCACTCACCTTTGACCTCCAGCTGGGCGTGGCTAATAACTGTCTTGGGCAGCGTCTCACAGTTCATTCAGACTTATTGCGGCGATGCTCTGTGAGCTCGATTTGTGACGTCGCTCTGGGACAGAGACAGTTAACCCCTTCAGTCCCAGTCAACCCCAAATGAGAGCTTCACGTAAAGTTCTGATCAGTGCAGCCACGGAAACCACGAAGCACCCGGTGCAAACGTCGATTACAGCCGGCGAAGCACAGCTGATGCAGAGTAGGTTGGATCCTGTCATCCCGACACGTTAATATCTGCCACTGAAGGACAGCTGTGATGATTAAAACTGGATTTAAATGTGTTAAAAATATAAAAATATGCATCATATAAGAAAATATCCCTCAGTTCAAATGAGCTCAGAGAGGTTTATTGCAGTTATGCGCTCCTATAAAGTGCCGAAGCAATCCAACAACGTGAACACAAATGCAGCGTGATGCATTTATAAAACCAGTTCCTCACAATGACTTTTCCAATCAATCTGTCGCTGTCTTAAATTTGGAAATTTGCTTTATTGGTAGGAAGCGTGAACTGCATTTGTGCTGCTAAAAAAGCAGCTTTAGGGTGAAATTACAGAATAATGTGTCGACGTAAAAATGAGTCAAATGAAAATTAGATCATAGAATTGTGTATTTTGACTTTTAATATGCTGATTTCTCTTAAAGCTTTGTTTTATTGAGATGACGACTCATAAGAGCACGGAGAGGGTCCCGGCCTCAGTGTCCTGATGGTGATGCGTTCAGGCGGACTGTCATTAATGCATACTGTGCACAGTTTGTGCAGCACGTTTAATCATCTCCAGCCCAAACTGGAGGCCTCCTGTGCTCCAAAGGAAGTGATAAGTCGAGGCGATGCTGGCGGAGGTGTGTTAGGAGCCGACCGGTGACAGATTTGTGACTGTGGGTTTGAACAGTGATGAAGCTCCGTGCTGTTTTGCTCCACCTGCACACACTGTGCACCAGCTCACGCACCTGGTCGGCGGCGAACGCAGCGTGTTCCTCCAGACGCGCTCTGGAGGGAGAGCTGACTTCTCCTCTTCGCTCTCACTTTGTCCCCATCTCGGTCATAGCAGCAGTTCATCGTGGGTATAAAAAGCCCGGGACCGGGGGTTGAGTTCTTCCATCAAACCCCCAACGGGGTCAAAGGTCCAAACATCTGGGTCTGGTCGGAACATCTGGGTCTGCTGGGGACACGGGGGCCGTGAGCTTCAGACTCTCACAACATTCTCGCTGCTTTATCTGATTTTCTTTGAAGTCTCTGCATCGGCGGCCTCATGTCCACTACTGTACAAATACCAGAGACGCTACTGGACTTCCAAAACCACATCATAGACTCCCAGCATGCAACCCTCAGAGAGAGAGCGGGAGCGAGGGAGAGAGGGACAGGAAGAAGAGAGTTGTTTTCTTGAGAACGTTTGATCTGTCTCCCGTAAGTGGGTGGGTTTCCAGCGGGAAGACAAATAAATACCATTTCGGGACATTTAGCGTTGCGCCTATCGTTATATACGAGTTTTGCAGGCCGCTGCGTTTGTGTTCACACGTTGCAACATGTTTCTGTGCCCTTACGTGTTCGGGGGGGGGGGCGTCCAGCGCCGGCGTGCCGTGTGATTTATTTAAAGGCCTTGCAGTGATACCGGAATTCCTTTGCGTTAAATGCCTGCTCTGAGTGCCTTTTACTGCCTGTGTGCTTTATGGACCATGATCGCACTCTATTTGTCTCTCACTTTTACGTTTCTGAGGATTATTTTTTATGGCCCCTCGTCGTTATTAGAGAGGAGAGTGTCGGGGGGGAAAAAGGCGAGAAGGTAGCGACGGCAGGTGACGTATTCGGCGAGCAGAGGTTAAGATGGGTTATTAGAGCCGTGGAGAACTGGCTTCTGATCAAACGAATATCTCCAAGATGGTGCCACGTGTTCCCGGGGTGACAGTGTTTCCCGGGGCCGTCCAAAACCATCACAGTCAGCTGTCAGTGACGTCATTGCGCGAGGCTTTGGTCATGTGGCTGGGTTATGAAAACGAAACGACTTGGATAAGTTGAAGGAAACACCGTGGTCGTGATACCAAGATTGCTGCAGCTGGTTAGGACGACGGTGCGAGTACAGGTCGTCCTCTCGAAGGCGCTTTGCATTTTAAGATCATGCATGACAATCTAATTACCTGAGAGCTTTGCTGTAAGGACGTCCAATCAGATCTGCCAATCTTGGTCAGATGAACGTAGAGGTTTTTGCAGGTTTTGGATTGGACACAATGCAGTTCATTGTTCTGACGAAGCGTTGTGAATGGAGCGCCTCTGTCATGGCTCGCTGCAGCACCGACTGCTGTGGTGACCGTGACCGTGAGGAAGATTGTAAACAGTAACAGCTGTGATGTTTCTGCATCTTCGCGCCTCTGCCTGCTTTGAATCCGTCAGAGACATCACAACTAATCAAACTTTGGTTTGAACTTTCCCGGCGTTTGAATTTTTGCATTTTTCAATATTTGCATATTCAGAGACTGTGACGCTCACCCACAGGCCTGCGACACGGTCTCCGAGGGCGAGGGACACGTTTTGTCGCGGCTCATTTTCAGCTTTCTTCAACCCGTTTTTGTTTTTAGCACTGCTGCGCACTTTCAGACACGGGCAGAGCGCCGCTTTAAACAGGATGTACCAAAATGTTGGGTCTGGTTCCAAATCGGATCCATATGAAGATTATATTGTGCCCCCATCTGTTAGTAGTTCATGTTGAATTATTTGCTACATGCTCTGTTTGGGGTGAGTTCACTTGGCCGCAGAACGCTCTTGTTAGCAGTTTGGGAGCAGCTTTTATTCCACTGAGCCGCGCTCTGCAGACGGATCCGCGAGGGTGAGATCGTCTGTCACCTGCAGAAATCCTGGTTGAGAAAGACCAGGCGCTGGATTAGCTTCCTGGATGCTGAACTGTGTGGTTGTCTGCTAAGACGGCAGACTTAGCAGACAAGGGTCTGATTTCAACAGATGTGCTCCTGCCAAGCTCAGATGGAGATTTCAGAGGCCGGGCGTGACCATGACGAAGACCATGATGACGATAATGCGAGGCACTTCTTGCTTCCTGTTGTCGCTGGGTAACATTTGAAATCCTCTGAACCAATGCAGTACCAGAGTTTCTTCTTTTTAACAGTGTTATAGGAACATAAACAAGCTTTTCAGAGCATACCAGCCCTCTTAGAGGCGTAGTGTTCAATGTTTTAAGCCACAACATTTTAAACTAAGATAATATCCAATCAGCAATAAGTAAACCGGACCAAACGCCTGATGTCCAGTTTCAATATGTGACATTTTAAGTACTGAGGTTCATGTCTGAGCCCGACTTCCTGTATCCAGGTGTCGCACTGATTGATTTGAAGAGCCTTGTGTCTTGAGCAGTGAATAAAACCTCAATAAGCTAATTAATGCTTCTACATCGGCGGGTCCATGATGGTCCATGGAGGTCCATGAGGGTCCTGGTGGGTCCAAACACGTGTAAACACATGTGTGCGTGCGGACACCAAATGTAGTTTCGGACTCTACCCGCCCATTTCTAAGGTACTGGTGATTTTAAAGACTTTCCAAATGTCATGGAGCCAATTCGAAGGAGTCGTTTCTGCCGTTTCGCAGTCGCTTCTTTCACAATATAATCTGCAAAAAGTCTTTTTGGATCAGTGTGCATCATATTACGTCGTAATTACTCAGCCTCTATGTCAAAACTGGCTTCAAAGCCTGGCACACCTCCTGGGGCATTGGCCCAGCGTGGGTAATAAATCAGCACCGAGCGCAGCGATCATAGACTACAGACAATATATGAGAGCAGTCCTGCAGTTTGTAGTCTGGCTGCACAAAACAAGTGATGGCACACAGCCAGAGTACGTCCATCCCCAAGACGCATCAAGACAACGCTGTTTGTATTTGGCGCCGACGCAAACTCGCTGGTTGAAGTTGGGCAAAGGGGCCGAGCGGAGCCAACTGAATGTCGACCTGAAGCGGGAAACACATTCTTCAGTTTGTCAGTGACCCTGGCTTCAGTCGAAGTGAATGAAAGACGGATGGCACCGTGACTCACAGCAGGTAATTACAGCTCACAGCGTATGTTCAGTGCACTCTTGGCATTAAGCGGCCAATCAGGGGCGGGCATAGAAACGGTGGGTTGCACGGATCTGAAAGGCGGCGTAGCTTCAACCGTTTTACCTGAAACACCAGCTTCGGTTTTCAGGACCAGCTGATGTTTCCTTCATACCAGCTACAAAATGTTCTCCATTACAAACCTTAATCAATATAATTATGAAGCAAGTGGATTATTTAATGTAATTGTGGAGTAAGTCACCCTATAATAATTACGTTCAGCCCCGTGATAAATGATGTCTCGTTGCTGTAGGTAATTAGTCTGAAAATGTTTCCAGTTATGGCTTCAGAGCCAAAAATGGATGTGAGTAATGTACAGGGCTGCTCACATGAGAAAGGGCTGTTTGTGCTGCTGTTACGGAGGACGGAGGAGAAAATGGGCTGTAGCTTTCATCTCCCGGGCCGCGTGTGCACCGTGTACGCCATGTGAGGTTAAAAATAAAATAAAAAAAGGAGTCTGCTCACCTGCGACTGAACCAAGTTTCCAAACGGAGCGGCGTCGCGGCCTGAATCGGCCTGTACTTGTTCGCCATGTGTGTGTTCAGTGTTCTTGCCTTTGTGTGTAATCAGGAGAGTGTGATTAAGCGCCGCGGAGCCTCCCTGAGATGTGGGTCCCTGCTCTCTAAAAGGCTGAACTATGCCAGTGCTGCTGCGAGCGTTCCTCTGTAATAAGATCACCCAGAAAAGACATTTTCAAGAGGCTCGACGTCAGACGCAGACGCTGCTCTCCTTTTCCACCGCGGGGCCTGCTGGAGTAGCTCGGGTCTCTGGCTGCATTGCATGGTTTGAACTTTGAGCACCGTGGTTCAAATTAGTGGAAAGTTAACGAAACGGCGTCCGGTGTTTTCGGTAAATAACGTGAAACCACCATTTGGGAAGGCCTTTCCTGTTTCAACGTAACAACGCCTGAATGCTTGAGGCCTCATGTCCCCAGTTTGGTGTAGGAGAACCTGAGTCCTGCACAGAGTCTTCAACCTCAACCCGACTTCATTCAAACTCTAGCATTTATGTTGCGATGCAAGTGAATTGTGTTTACATTCGTTGATTCACCGCGATGATGACGGAGCATGTGCAGCGGAGACCGCGTTGTGTGTTTCTGGGAATGAGGGGATGACCAGGCTGGCCGCAACAATCTGTGCCCAGCACGTGAAGCTTGACGACGTTAGCCAGACGCTAAGAAAGTAACTCAGCAACCCAGTTAGTATGACTTACTTACCAAACAGCATCAGGTTGGAGATGTCTGACGTTTTGCAGTGAAGCTGTTCAACCTTAATAACCAATGCAACATGCGTTCGGGCTAAAAGAGGCGTTATTCCCCACGTACCAAGTCAGTGCACCGTCAGAATGACCTCAGGTCTGTTAATTAACGTTACAATAGTGGCGCGATGTCGCTCTAACACACAGCTGTGAGTCAGCTCTAATGCTCTCGTAGCTGAAGTGAAGCAAATCCCCCGCGACCGTGGAAAACAACCCCAGCCCATTGTTTTTGGAGTGAGGCGCTCGCCGCTTACACGTCAGTGAAATGTTTGGCTGTCCGCATACTTTTGGCCGTATAGCGCCAATGAGTTCAACCTCTACGCAGAGAAAAAACAACGAAGGCAGAAAGAAGGAGTTTCTCGGGAAAGTCACGGCTGCGTCAAATATGAAAACCGTCCTTGTCGTTTGAGCCGCGTTAATGTTGGAATAAGCTGCAGGATTCAGGAACATCCAGCATCAGTTGATAGAAAAAAGCAGATTCCTCGGCATCAGGTTTCACCACAGCGCTTTATTGGACCCCTTGAGGCCGACATGTGCGTTTCTGATGCAGACTGACGCGGCTGATGTCTGAAAATAAAAACAAAGTCTCAGAGACTGGGATGAAAACAGAAGCCGGAGGAAGAAAGGAAGCTTCGCAGCGACGACCGACGGGGAAAAGGCTTGTACTCCTGTTTCTTTGGTGGTCTGAAGCGGGGTCTCGCTGGATCTTGAACCCGGTGCAAAACACAACGGGGGGGGATGAGTAGGGGTGGGGTGGTGTTTTGTGGGGGGGGTTTACACCGCAGGAGTCCTAATTCATCATCCTCTGGCACCGACAGGAGCTGTCTGCTGGACAGATCAGTGGTGGGGGGAGCCGAGAGAGGGATTGATGGCCAGCGAGACTCTGTGACCTCGCTTTTCCCCGGAGAGAGGAGATAGAGTCTGTGTGTGTGTGTGTGTGTGTGTGTGTGTGTGTGTGAAGAGAGAGGAGAGAGAGAGAGAGAGAGAGAGAGAGACAGTAATCATCACCCTTCATCTCCTGCATCCTGCTGAAAATGTCGAGTTTGGACTTTGAGTTGAATCCAGTACGTCTTTATGAGGAGGACACGTCAGATCAGACCTGACACATTATTTATATCTCTCTCTCTCTCTCTCTCTCTCTCCCTCTCTCTCCCTCTCTCCTCTCTCTCTCTCTCTCTCTCCCTCTCTCTCTCTCTCTCTCTCCCTCTCTCTCTCTAACAGGACTACCTGCAGGGCGACAGCACCAAAGCCTATGAGAAGTTGGGTTGGAAGCCTAAGGTGACTTTTGAGGTGCGTATCACACACACATACACACAAACACACAGAAACACAAACACACACACACACCTGGAGTGCATGAGAATACACACATGTACAGACACGGAGTGGTTTAATGAAAAAACAAAGTCTGAAGCAAATGGAGAACACTGTTGACGGTTTATCGGAATGTGTGCTTGGAGCTAGAAGACAGTGGGGAGGCAGCTGGAGGGAATACTGTGTGTGTGTGTGTGTGTGTACAGAGGGAGGGTGGGGTGAGCACAGTATGTGGGTGGGAGAAAGAGATGAAGCACGTGATGTTTGCGGTGTCACGTCCTGCTCTCTGCAGCCGGAGTTTTATTAGACTCAACGCAACAAATCAGGATGCACAAAGCTGCTTTGAGTCCGGCGCGCCGGCTAATTGGCAGCAGGTAGGAGCCGCGCCGGCCCGCAGAGCCGCCGCGCCGTACGTCAGCTCCGATATGAGCCGACCGCACGTCACGCCGGAGCGAAAATGAAATAGTTTCCTTTATTGGAAACGTATTTAAGGCAAAACGTCACGCGGAGAGGCTGAATGGAATTTAATAAAAATAACAAAAACAGAAGAAGACGATATTTTTCCAATATGTTTGAAGAAAACGTCAAAGTCGAAGCCGCAGAACACAAAGTGCTCGGTGCCGTGAGCGGCGTTCAGCTGCCGCGGCGCCTCAGGCCAGAGTCTGCCGTGCTGGAAAACAAACAGCTGATTCAGGTTTTAATTGAATCTGTTTTCTGGGAGCTTTAATATGGACTGTGGGATTTAACACAACAATAACAGGATGCATTCATACAGAGCTGAGATTATGGGCTCGTGTTGTGTTTGGGTTTTATTATCTGATCGTAAACATCATGATTTCTAAAGGCCCCAGACTCAAAGATGTCTCAACACCAGCAGCCAAACGGGGATTTACACAGAACACATGTAGGCATAACTAAAAAAACCAAAAACGGCAGCATTTTGAATTGAATCAGAAACTCTGTGGTCAAAAATAAACAAACAAACAAAACAAAACAAAATCTGCAAAATGTCTTTTTTTTTTTTTTTTTTTTTTTTTTTAAGGATACTTTGTGAAGTTGGCTCCAAAGCTCTGGTTTAATATCCAGCTCTGATTATCATTTATTCCAAAAACGCGGTTCAGCTTCCACTGTGCATCTGTTTGTTACAAACTGCGTCAGATAAAAGCAGTTTTCCTTCATTTAGATCAGAAAAGACAATGTAAGTAAACAAAGATGAAGCGTTTTCATGTTTCTGATGTTTCTGAGGAGACATTTGTTTGTTTTCCTGTCGCTTTCATTAAATCTGAGTCTGAGTGCGTTTTGTGGACTGAGATGAGACGTTGACCTGTGACCGTCCCTCTGCAGGAGCTGGTGAAGGAGATGGTGGACGCAGACATCGAGCTGATGAGGAAAAACCCAAACGCCTGAGACCAAAGCGGCCGGTCCACGCGGGACGGGAACATCCGGGCGCTCCTGTGTTCTGCCACTGAGGCCGACAGTGGAGGGAACATGCTGGTTTTCTACCTTTCTGACTTTTCCAAACAAAATCATTGTGTCCTTTCTGCTTGTGTTGAGGAGGCTCCTCCGGGCCGCTCATCGCCCTTGTGTCTTCTGTCTGTTTCTGGCACCGCGTCCTTTTGATTGTGTTTTGTTTTCACGTAGCAGAGATGCCTTTTATATCACAGGACTGATCGTGTCGTAATTTATATTTGGTGGCGAGTTTTAAAGGGTTTATTTATATGAAGTCGTGTCGTTTGATTGCTGGGTTTAGGCGCCGGGGCTGACTTTCTTTCTGTCCGAGGATAAAGTGGTAGAGTGTATGAATCAGATGAAGGATGAAGATTATATCTTTTACTGGAAAACAGGAATCAACGGGTCTCTTAATGGGCTGACATGTGAATGAACTGTTTGGTACAATAAAACCTGATCTTTTTACCTGCTGTGTCCGTGTTTTTGATTGGACTCCTGATGTGGCTGCAAGTTGTGTCTGTTGCTTGTTTTTTTGTTTGTTTGTGTGTCTTTGTGTTTGTTTGTTTGTCCTTTCAGATCTGCAGAGTGTGAGAAGTAAAGCAGCAAGAGTGAAATCCTCATCCAGCCTCCAAATGCAGGTATGTCTGTGTAAGTTTGTGTGTGTGTGTGTGTGTGTGTGCGCGCGCGCGCGCGCCCAGGTTGTGCAGAGGTCGGCTGGCTCAGCTCCTGTCGTCTCTCTCCCCTCGGCTCGCTCCGGCTTTCCAGGGTTTTTATTTGCGAGCACACTGCGCCCTTTTATTCGGCAGGAAGTGCGTTTTTCCCCGGGCCCGGAGCCCCACAGCCCCGCTCTCAAACGCCTCTTGTCCGTCCAGACTGGCTGCAGATTTCAAAGGCGCACAGAGGCTGGATCCGGACCTGCTCTGGTCCTTGTGATGATCCTTACACAGAAGAGCCACAGAGGTTGTTAAAACCGTCTTTGCGGGTTCTTCTCTCCAGTTTTTGCAAAGTCTGTAACTGCTGCTCTGCTCTCTTCTTCCACCCTCCCGGATTATTAAATGAGTATAATGCACGTATAGACTTTATGACGAATGTTACTCATTATGTCTAATAACGTCTCTCGGGTCCATCATCGGATAGCTCTCCGTGTTTAAGGCGATTTATTAGTGGTTAGGTCCTGTAAGTGAAGGCAGCAACAGCGCAATCAGAAGTAAACGTTGTTACGCAGCAGAACGGCTCCGTCAGTTATATTGTTATTTATTTTATTATTGGGCTGTTATCATAACCGATGCATTAAAGTTTAAACCGTCTTTAATTCAGCTGACCGCCCTGCAGCTCGGTTTAACCTGATTGTGTAGTTTTATCTGAAGTAAATCATCATTTTTGGGGTTTTTTAAATATTTTAGAATATTACATTTTATATTTTATATTAAATCTTTATCCTGTAAACTAACGGAAGCTGTCATAAAATGATTGATTTAAGATTTTAGTACTTCCGGAGGTGAAGGAGCAGAAAATAGTACAACAACATAAACATAAACACAACATACAACATAAAAATATTGTATAGTATTGTACTTTAACAAAGTACTTGAGTAAGTTTACTTAGTTACTTTCAACTACTTGGGCTCGAGCGTTTTGACTTTCAGCTTGTACGGAGGCCTGCAGGTCTCAGTGAGCGGTCTGAGGAGGGTGGGACGCGCTCAGGACGTGAACGTCTCTCTGTGATCGTCGTGGACAGCGCCGCGTCTGTGCGGGCCGCTGATTGGAAACAGATGCGGCTCCGAGGCCGTTCGGGCCCCTGAAACCGCGCTGAGAGCAGAAAGCACGCACGCACGCGCACACGCGCGCGCGCACACCGAAGCCTCTCGCAGGTGCAGCGCGCACCGCTCAGCAACAATTAGAGCTGAATGTTATGATCAGATTCACTGTTGGCGCTCAAAGAAAGCGAGGCTGATGTGGATTTGGAGCTGCACAGAAATAAAAACTTAGTCGCAGCTAAACAAACACTCGGGGCAGATTAAACGGCTCAAACGCTCAATTTAAACTCGCGAGGTGGCCACAGACTCCAGAGGTCCTCCTAAAATAAGACCAGTTCAGGGTTTTTCTGCAAAGCTGCTGAACAATGAGGAGTTCAGAGGGAGAGAAACGCTTCGCTCAGAGCAGCGGTTTGTTGTCTGACCAGCTCCTTGCTGCAGAAACAAATACTGAATAGAATAACTATTAATATTTCGAGCAGAGCTGGATCATATCGGGTCATTAATAACCTAAAAATATTATTTAAGGGCGCTGGAAAGCAGCACCTGCTCATGTTTTCAGGCCTCAAACAGTAAATATCGTATGTTGTGTATTATTGTTTTTAAATGCTTATAATGTGTTTAAAATAATAATAAGTATAAGGAATAATATGATAGATAATTAAAAAGATGGACTTAAAATTAAAATAAACCAAAAACCATGAAGAAGCCTGAGAGTGAGCGATAACAGGCTGCAGAGTTTAATTTTTATTTTCTCTGAGAAACGATGAGATTATAGTCCGGACAGCAGCTGTCATCACCGTGAAACTCATCAGCTAAACGCACTGAACATTTAGTTTCACCCCACTTGCGCTAAATGACGGACATCCCGACTCCTCCGAGGCCTTTAATTGGTCTGACGCGTAAAACGAGATGAAGGGTTCAACCCGGCGGGACGCGAAAGACTCAAAGAACCAACATCCAGAAAGAGTCCGAGAGTCAAACCTCGGGATTTAAAGACCGGGCGCAGAGATCTAGACCAACCACACACACACACACACACACACACACACCGCACACAGGACGCGAAGAGTGTGTGAGTCTCACAATCAGGCCCATAGATTTATTCACAGCTGCCGCAAACGCCCCGTATTTAAAGTGAAACACCTTCAATCTGCGGCCAAGTGATTAGTTTCTATTGTTGTAAATTCTTCTTGTGAGGTTTTGGTATAAAATACATATTTATACTCATCTAAAAAAAAACTTTATTATATTAGATTTAATATTATTTGATTTTAAGATAAAAACTTTGCGATTGCATATAATTTTTAATATTTAGCTTTTGGCTGCAGCTGCAAGAATATACTAAATACACCAGAAGAGTCCTGCTGTTCTGCATCAGCTGAAAGCCGTAAAATTCATCGATGCTCTGGGGCTCTTAATGTAGAAAAGACGCTTTTTTAAAATCCGAATTAGTGTCTTGCGGAGGAAAATAGTTCCTCCTCGCTGTGAGAAACGGCTTCTGTGTGAATCCACCGAGGCCTCCCAGATGTTTCCAGGTGCCTCTCGGCCTCATGTGTTTCCTCTGAAACCCCTCCGGTATCTGCCAAACATCTAATACATGCGATGAGGGCTCGCGTCAGGTTGACACTCGTCTTTGTGGCGCTCGTCACCGCGGTGGAGGGAAAAAGCCTGCGGTTGGTTCGCCGCAGAGAACATCTGCACACACCTGGTGCAGTGACAGACGTCTGCACATGCGCGGTGCCCCGGGGCGACGTGTATTACACACTGGTGTTAATTAATCCGCAAACTGAACATTATGATATCAAACACGGCGTGGTGCGTCGGCGCAGCGACTCCTCGGGCCTTTTGACGGCGCTTGTTGCGCGCACTGGCGGCGTTTCCAGGCCGAGGAGCTCCTCTCTGCTCCCCTCTGCTCCCCTCTGCTCCTCTGGGAGGCTTTTCGGTTTTTACGCCGCGGTCCTGGAAACTGCCACAACAACACAGCAAGAGTGAAGGTGGCGCAGATGAGCCAGTGACGGGCTCTCCTGCAGGCTTCTCTCAGTCTTTTCCTAAAGTGCATTGTTGACATCCTCTCCACTGACCTCCGTCACCTCCTCCTGTCTTGTCCTTATAATGAAAAATGATTGGCGGCTGCGTTTTCCTTCCTGACCCCTGAGAGCCGCGTCACTCACAAAGACGTTTGTTTAGATGCGATAATCTAGTTTTTATTATTGTTACGAGGCTGATTTCTGTGCGCGTGAGCTCGCGGCGTTTTTATTGTCTTTTCGCAGCTGATCCTCGCATTGAACCCCCACCCACCCCCGCGGAGGGTGCAGCGGTGCAGCCGGCGGCGCGTTGTTTACGTTAGCTTTTATGGGCTCGACTCATCGGACCGAGCGGCCCTGGGGAGCGTTTGCGCGCGCGGGACGTTTTTTAAGTTTCACTGACTCATTAAAATCTCATCTGCACGAGCTCAAAAAAAAAAAAAAAAAAGACGTTTCAGGCTTTCACCACCTACACACACACACACACACACACACACACACACACACACACACACACACACACACACGGCTCCACAGGTGTTACACTGTCTGCCATCAGAGGTTAGAAAGCTCAGGCGTTCACAACAAACCAAAAATCAGATTAGTCAAACTGTCCAACTATTATTATTATTATTATTATTATTATTATTATTGTTATTGTTATTGTTGTTGTTGTTATATTCGCTGATGTTGTCATAATAGCATTAACTGTAATTTTATAGACACGGCACGTATATGTTTAATCACTTTGTTACTGCACGGGTAAATCATTGACGAGTGCAGCTTATGAAATGACTGTTGATGTTAGCTTTTAATATTTTTTTTTTATTTAATGGTAAAATCATATTAATAGTGTTGTCTGGATAACAACTGGACATGCGCGCTGACTGTGCATGCGTGCAACTCGCCTGATTCAAACGTTTCCTAATGAAAAGGTCCTGCTCCTGAGGCTGTGGGCCTGTTTTCGGGGGTCCTCCAGCCTCGCGTCATCGTGATAAATAAACATCTGACAGCGGTAATATCTCACTCAGTCAAATCAGCTCAGCGCTGCTGTAATCCCCGAGCCTGCAGGACTCAGAATGCAAAGCAGGCCGCAGCGCCGTCCCCCAGCCTCAGATCACATCCATCAGGCCGGCCTGCAGCTGCAGGGACCCGTGGGGTCTGCTCGTGCAGCAAAACGCACTCTGAGGACATCCAAAATAAATGCAGCTGCAGCTTATTTCTGCATCCAAACCCTCCCATCATTCACGAGCGGCGGGCGGAAGCTGCTCAGTTTGGAGTGGCTGATTTGTGCTGCTGACAGGGCCTTTACTGAGCTCAGACCGCACCGCCGAGCTGCTGCCACGCGTGTGTTTATTTACCGCCTGCATTTACACCTGAATGTTGAAAACACACAACCTGCAGGTCAGACTGAAGCTCCAGAGCTGTAAACAACAGCCGCCGTCAGTCTGCTTGAGCCCTCACGGCTTCATACACTGGGTAACCTCGGCTGCACGCTTGGATTTGGCCTCTGCAGCGCAAAGCAGGTCCTGAACCCCCTGAAACCTTTAAACAACACATTCCCTCTTGATCCAAACACTTAAAATAAACCGTGATCACTCCGCGTTGGTGCTTTTTAAACGTGTTAGAGAATCCGGGTTATGTGGATTCACTGAAAGACGCAAACGCACGCAGACGATAACGCCGCTAAACCTGTACACTTCTGCGTCAATTCTAAAATAATAATAATAATAATAATAAAAACACATTTTCAGTGGCCACCATTTTTAAAGCAATAAGCAAATTTGAAATTATGCAAAATATTAAAGTTAAACACATTTTAGCCTGTTCATCCAGACTGGCTCCAAATCTAAAAACAACCCCCTCCCACCATCATTAGCTTTACCACTGCTAATAAATCAGTCGGGTTAAAATCAAATAGACGGCACTTTATTAAACAAACAAAATGTAATGCCTTCAAAATAGTTTTAAACAAATAAGACAAAATGAATAAAATAAGTCAGTATAGACTACACAGTCCCCCCTCTATTTCTATACAAGAACTGGGACAAATAAAGGCAGCAATAAGAAGAAAAACTGTAAGTGTTTGGTCCTCAGTGTCCATCCACTCCCCTTTCCTAAAAAATAAATTACTATATTAGGCTATAATTTACAGTCTATGGTCATAAAAGCTGGTATTTGAGCCATCTTTATAAACAATTCTCAAAGTGAGAGGGAAGGGAACTTACGTGTTTTTTGGAGTAACACACGCCTCGACAAAGAAAAGTCTCTGAACCTCTTTATGTCCGTTCGGAGCGTGAATAAAAGACCAAAAGTACAAAAAAATATAGAAAACATATATTAGAGTTATTAATTTAAAAGACACACTGTGGCTTTCAGAACTTGCTGCAGTCATAAACAAAAGCTCCTGAGGCCCGGTAGATGGACTGGCCGGATGG
The DNA here is from genome assembly GCA_008933995.1 of Datnioides undecimradiatus. Taxonomy (NCBI): domain Eukaryota; kingdom Metazoa; phylum Chordata; class Actinopteri; order Lobotiformes; family Datnioididae; genus Datnioides; species Datnioides undecimradiatus. The sequence continues at coordinate 23,056,831 of WARS01000029.1, forward strand.
GAAAGCCATCTGACAGCTATTATTCCCGTTGACCGGGGAGCCGTTCAGCCCGATGCGCTGGGACTCAAACATCTCCCGCACTGAGTGGAAGTTCTGCTGCTGCGCCGGGTAACCCGGGCTCAAGTGGCTCAGGTCCCCGTACCAGGACGCGAGCCGTCCCTGGTGCGCGTGGTGGCCTTCCTGGCCCGCCTGGCTCAGGTTTCCGTGCCCGAGCGGGGACGCGGTGGTCGTGGTGATGCAATAGTCGGGCAGAGCCTCCTCCACCGTGGTGGACGGCGCCAGGTGGCCGCCGGTGGACCTGTCCCCCGCGTACAGGCTCATGGCTTGCATGTTGCAGTGATAGGTCGCGTTGGAGTTCGTGGAGATGACGTTCTGGTTGCAGGTCGTTGAGCTGTACGCGGGTGTCTGGTTGGGGGAATAGTTGAGCGACAGTGAGGGGGTGATACCTGTCCGAGAGGAGGCGATGAGCGGCGGGGACAGCTCGGCCTGCGGAGACCCCCGCAGGGTGGTCATGATGTTATCCACGCTGAAGCCCTGCGCCGGGGCCTGGCCGTGGTGGTGGTGCTCGGGTCCGTCCATGCTGAGTGACCGGGTGGAGGGCACGCTGTGCGGGCTGCCTGTTGACATGCTGCTGCTGCTGTCGGGACTCTCGATCTTGGGCACGGCGCTCAGGGCCGGGGACGTGGCCTGCGGCGGCGGCGAGCTCCCGTTCTCCGTCTTTATATCCTGGATTCGCACCGGCTGAGAGCCCTGCCCCGGTGGGTCCTGCTCCCTGCCCGGGGTGCGGGCAGAGGGGTCCTTGCCCTGCCTTTCCCGCTCATCCTTCTCCCTCTGCACGTCCTTCTTTTTGAACCTCCTCCGGCGCCGTAGGAAGCTGCCGTTCTCAAACATGTTGTATGAGTCCGGGTCCAGGGTCCAGTAGCTGCCCTTACCGGGCTTCTTATCGTCCCGGGGCACTTTGACAAAGCACTCGTTGAGAGACAGATTGTGCCTGATGCTGTTCTGCCAGCCCTGCTTGTTGTCCCGGTAGAAAGGGAACCTCTCCATGATAAACTGATAAATCCCGTTCAGGGTGATCTTCTTCTCCGGTGAGTTCTGGATGGCCATGGTGATGAGAGCGATGTAGCTGTAGGGAGGTTTGACCATGTCCTTCTGCTGGTGCTGAGGCGTGTACGGACCGTACGCCCGGGCCATGCTGGCCGGGTACTGATCGTGGGCCGCGTGGGAGTACATGCTCATAGGCGCAGGCATCCCGGTGTATCCACCGCCGGCCCGGTAGTAGCTCTGGTCGCTGCTGATGTACGGTACAACTCCCAAAGAGTTGGGGCTGGAGACGGAGTAGCGCGCCTGCATCCTGCGCAATGCGTAAAACCTCCCCAAAATGCTTCCCCCCGGAAACTTTCACAACTTCGGCGTGCGCTCCGGTTCAGTTACCGCGTCCCTTCTGTCTGTAGCGCCTGGGAGTCCTTGTTTCTAAGCCACAGCTCGCCACGGTGAACCGGAGAGTGCGCACGCTGCTGCAGTGAACATTTGGGAGACTGAGAGGGCTGAGAGGAAGGCTGGAGGCGCGTGAGGCTCCGCGGCGAGGAACTTTTTTTTTTACCCTTCACATTTTTTCCTCCCTTATGGCTGCTCGGGCTGCTCCTCCCCGAATGAGTGCTCCATCATCCAATTGGAGGACGAAATGAACCTGTGGAAAAGCTGCATGGCGACAAAAGTTACTACACCCTCCTCCCCCTCCTCCTCCTCCTCCTCCTCCTCTCTCCTTCCCTCTCTCCTCAGTTCAGACATGCAGTTATTAAACTGCTGTCAGGGCTGCGCCCAAAATGCTGAGAAATTCACTTTCAAAATGTGGGACATTTATTATTTTTCGCCGGTTTATTATATTGAGAGTCATTAAATAACTTATTTACTGCATTTTAATAACTTAAAATTCTGTTAATTGTTGAGCTAGTGGCCTTAAAGCCTCTGACCAAAGTGGCGAACCCTCCCCTTCATCTCCGAAATATCAAAACTGTGCGCAGAATTGAAACTAATCCCCCAAAGATCCCCTGAAATTCACCACGAAGAGCGCCCACGCGTGTTTTCTGTGATATCTGTGCTGTATCGGCCCTGTAGGCCGGAGAGTGACGGGCCTTTTCCAAAATGAACACTTCACATTTACGTTGTTAAAATATTTCGGGATGCCTGAGCCTCCCGTTAGACCATCGATTATGCAAAACGAGCGCACACTACGCGGGCCGCTGCGGTCTGTGAGAAACTCGCTATCAGCTGCGGCGGAGCCTCTGAATAAACACACGGACATGAAAGAGTGCGTGGATGCCTCCCTCCCGCTCCCCGACAGCGCCGGTGGGCGGTGTGTGGAAACTAATTAAAGGTTAAATGAAGATCATTTGGTCGAGATGGGTGAGAAAGGGTCCCCCGGGTGCGAACGGCTGCTGGGTGAGACCGAGGTGGGATCTGGTCTTTAAGATGAAGACCTCCAAATGTCATTCACACCGAGTGAGTGTTAACAGAGCCATCAAGATGCCTGCGAGGCTGCAGGAGCGCTATGAGTCTCTGTGTCCGCAAAAACAACACGGACGCGTTTCTCAGCCTGATGGAAAATCATATAATAATAATAATAATAATTAGATGATTAGGGCATAATCATCTTTTTTAGGCTTTAAATTAATTTTACAAGATTAAAATCTGCCATCGTTTATTATCAAACTGTGGAAATTTGCATAAAAATCACAAAATAAAAGAACAAACTCAAATTTTAAAATCTCTTTTTCCTTTTGTTAAATTGTTTTATTGCTGCTTTGTGACGCGCAGCACGTTTCCGGCTTTACAACACACAGCTCTGCATTTTAAAATAATATAATTATATAAGCTGCATATTAGATATTTAACTAATTCTGCAAATTTAATAAATAACATTTGCTGAGCACAAACACCAACTGCTGTGTTTAAAGGTGCAGCAGTAAAGGAAAGCGCTTGTTTTACAGGCTCGGGTGATCCCTGTTAGAGACCGAGCGTGTGAATAAAATGAGTTTAAAGGTGAGTGAAGTGTTTTTTAGTTGAAACCTTCATTAAATCAAAGCCAAAGCTGACGTAGTTTATTAATTAATTAAATGCAGACTTTTCAAAGTATTACAGGTTTTTAAAAATAGATTTTTTACAATATTTTATTAAAGATTCAGCAACAACAGATTCAACTAAACCTGAGCAAGTTTAACCGGAAATTTCCGAAATGATTCCAGATCGAAAACACGAGTAAAATCTGTTTTATTAACAGAAATGCGCCAAACTGAGCGCCGCTGGAGCTGAAACCTCTGCGGCTGTGAAGTGAGCGCGAGGCCCGACTGCGCCTTTTCTGGAAAGTAGCTGAGTTCAGTCTTTGCCTTTTGACTTAACATCCTCTTTAGAGAACATGCACTAATGTTAATTAAATAAAAGGCGGGATCCACAGAAAACAACAGAGGGCTGTAACAGAGCAGCAGCTGCCTCATGTTGGAAACGGTTGGGAAGACTTTTGTCTGAATTTCAACATTTGAGGCTCTGATAAAATGCGATAACCTCTGAGATCACAGGTCGTTTCTCACGTGCGTGTTCACATCTGGCTCTTTGTTCTGTCATTTGCATGTGTTGCCGGGGGTCTCGCGGCGAAGCAAATGCAGAGCGGACCGTCACCTGTGAGGTCCGGGGTCGGGTGAGTGGTCTGTACCGGCCGCGACTGACCAGTGACCCCTGCTGTCAGCACCGGACAGGGACCGGACCCTGCAGCATCTGCCGGTGTGTGTGTGTGTGGAGGGGAAACCTGGACGTGTGAGCCAGCTGCACGCAGGTGGATGCGTGAGATTGCAGCTGCGAGCTACTGGGTGATGAGATATCTGCACAAAGTGCGCAGATATGCGCCGGTGTTTATTTTCATAATTAATGATTAATTATGCGTTTGTTAAAAGAGCTCAAACAATTGTTATTAACACAATAAACACGCTCATATCTGCAGCTCATATCGTTCCATTTCAGATTCCAATGAAAACCACCCACATCCTGACAAAAACACAAAATGCATAAAACTCACAAAACAAACTTCCTTTCTTACATTTTAATGTTGCACAACTCATTTCTGTTGTTTGCTGTAAATTCAAGAGGCCTTTTAACAGATAATCCTGTGAGAGCCACCGGATGTTGCAGGAAGTCTCCTGTCAATATACGACACACTCCTGCCCCCCAGCGGCCAGGACGTAGAAGTGCATGTTAGCGTCAGTGGCTGGTGAGCGGAGGAGGCGCTTATTGAAGCAACGTGCTCACAGCGCATAACGTGCAGAGTAACTCATCATGTTACTGGTTTAAAGCTGCATGAATGTGTTCATCACGCACAGATTGGCTCCAACATTAAAGCTTTATCTTCATTTTACTTATAATAAAATAGAATTAATTGTTTTATTAATCACAGTCTGCACCTTGACTTAATTAATTAATGTTACTGGGTAAGAGGCATTTCTCTGTGAAATGCGGTGAAACAGAAATATAACATATTAGAAAATAAAAAATATTCTGCTAACATGCAGTTATGAATATCCTAATATATCTAGAATAACCTTGTTTCAGGCAAATGATGACTGTTAAACAATAAAACTGGTTTTTCATGTCCTGAACAGAGAATTTAATACACGAGTGTTGATGCAACAGAGCGTTTTAACGTTTTAAAGCTATTTAATGGGATGAGTTTCACTAACCTGATGAGACAAAGAGAGGGAATGAACCCAGAAATGTTCCCAAAGAAATGCAGACTTTGACTTCCGAGCACAAACTTATTGAACTGATAGAATTTAATTATAACGTGTGAAACGCAGCAGGTATGTGGTCCGGACAGGACTAATGACTCCATGTATGAGACTGTTGCCGCCGGTCTCTCATGCTCGTGGGTCGACTGGTTGCACAGAAACTGGCATGTGGTAGAAACACAGCGCCCTCTGCTGCTGCACTGATGCACACGCACCATCAGCAGCACCGACAGTGACGAGAAAGAGGGAAACTTTGATTTTATGAGCTAATTTCAGTTTATTGAGCTTATTAAATCTATAAAAACTGTTTTATAATCAAATTATAGTGTGTAACGTATTTTAACTTTGCGTTGTTTCTGGTGACTTTGCATCAGTTCGCGCTCTTTCATCTTCAGAAGTCCGGCTCCTCCTGAGGGACTGAGCGTGAACCTTCACTGTGTCGTCGACTGTGTTTATATTAAGTGCCTAATTAAACACAGACAGATTTCCAAACTATCCCCGGACCTCGGAGTCACGCACCCAAGAAGCACATTGGAATTGGTTTTCAAATAAATAGCTGCCAATCATCCATGTGCAAAGCATTAATCTTCTGTTTGGTGCTCCGGCTGTGACGGGTTTGAAGAGGGTAAAGCTGCTCTCAAGGCCACGACACGCCTCGCTCCGTGGCAGCTTTCCCCTCTTTTCACCCCAAAACCCGATATTGAAGCCCAGACGGGCGAGCGCGCAGAGCTTCCCTGCAAATCCAAACAAGGCCATGGGAAACAACTGAGGAAACCTTTTCCTCTGGGTCGAGCTGTTTCTGATTTAGCTTCCCTGATGAGTGGAATAATCCTCTGACACGACGGCGCACGAACAGGCCCGTCCATCTTTTATTTGCACGCCACTTCAAATGAAATCAAGATTAGCACAGAAACTGATATTTGGATTCAACAAGCTGCCTGAAAAATGTCTCCTTGGAACATCAGATTATGTATTTGTCCAACATCAACCGACTGAAAACCAGAATAGTACTGTGGAATCAAGTTCCCAGCTCAGATATTCGGTTTGATAACCTGTGGCTTTGTGCAGCGAAACTGTGTTTAACTGGGATTATCTGGGGAGTGTAAACCTGGCAGGCTGAAGAAAACAGCCTTAAATGTGTTTCAGTGAGTTGTAAAAGTCAAATTTTCTGTATTTCCTATTTTTATTTTTTATAAAAAGTGGAAACAGAAAAAGCAAAATGCTAAAAATCACCACAGCATCCCAAATAGCTCATGTGTTGTGATCATAGCAGCTAACATTAACCATAATGTCCTGGATTGGGGAGCAACAAGCCACGGTTCATTAGGCTAACTGAAGCTGAGCCCAGGCCATTGCTGCTAAACTCCGCCCCCTGCTGGATTAACCCCAACCACCAGCTCAGCGCTCATCAGGAGCTGCTGTGTTTGCCTTTTTAAAAACCTGTATTCATGCAGCATCGGCTCACTGACTGCAAATGCTCCTTTACAAATGTCTAGTTTCCCACAGAGAAACTCAGCAGAGGCAGCAGGAGTGTTTGCTAATGATAAGAGTCCATTTAACATCCTGCTTTCTAGATTCCAGGTGATGTTGCACTAAGAAGACCTGAGGAGCAGCCAGCTCTATGTAATCCTGCAGCAGACGAGTCCTCTGACTGACTGTCCACTTCATCTGTACTTCATCTGACCCTTCTGCAAAGACTCCAGGATGTGTGAAGGTTTCCAGCATGGGGAAACTTTCCAGGAAGAGGATTAGCTGAGTCAGTTCAGTAACTTTTGCAGATTAAAACCTGGAAAAGCTTTTTTTTTTTTTTTAACATCTGTTCCAGTTTCCAGATCTGCAGAGCTTCTGGGTTTTACCGAGCATATTTTCCAGTAAACTCCTGCTTCTTGGAAAAAGCCGCAGCTGCAGCGAGAACACAGGATCACGGGATTTAAAGCTCAAAAGGAGATGCACAAGGAGATCCTCCTCAGGGTGGAGGAAACTTTTTTAACAGTCAATCAGGAGGCTCTGAAGCCACAGGAGAAGAGTCTGGCCTCCCTGTCTGCTCAGCAGAAGGAGCGCAGGGCTGCCACGATGCAGGCTGAGCGAGCACCAGCTATGTCATCCAGCTGCAGCAGCAGGAGGAGGCAGGACTGGCTGTGAAGAAGCTCTCGGAAGGTGCATGTGTGGGCGACGATGTGATGTGCAAATCTGTGCGATCTGGAGAGCAGAGCCGGGACAGATGTTGGAGGAAAGGCCGGATCTTCGCACTCAAGGCCCCGCCCCCCAGTGAAGGAGGAGGAGAGTGGACGACATCAGCGGTTCAGTAAGTCAAACACCTGTGATGACACTGAATCACACACAAACTGACATCACATGGGCTTTATTTTCATTTCCTGGACACTAACACCAACCCTCACCATAACCACTACCTACCCAAACCCAGACCCGTACCCCAACTTTAACCTCTGACCCCCAAAATCTGCTTTTATCCAATTAGAAACATGCATTTAGTCCCCAGTTGGAAAAGCTGTGTAATCTGAAGTGTGTCCCCAAAAGTAGCCTTAGACAAACTGCCACACACCGACTTGTACACCTGTCTTTGTAGGGACCCGTCACTGACACAGTGCATGCCACAGCCCCCCCACCTGAACCTGAACCTCAGCTTTAAACCAAGTGTGAAACAAGTCCACCAACACACTAACCCTGCATGCTGGAACGCTACACGCTAAATGTAATGCTCGCATGCTAGCTGTAACATTAGCATGCTAACACCAGCACCGGCTTAAGACTGAGTTTTTCTGAAATTTCACGTCCTGCAGCACAATAAGGAGAATGAACCCCAGGTATTAAAGTAGTAAACTGCCGCCTGGTGCTGATCTGCTCCTCTGTATTGTCTCACGCCACCACTGGGTCTCCTGCATTGAAGCAAAAGCAGGATTTCACAGTTGGAGCTGGTTGATCTGGAGTTCGTGTTGTTTTATAGTCCTTTTGCATTTTTTTCCTTATGGATTCATCTGCTAAATGTTTTCTCCATTTAAATCCAGAATAGAGTGAAAACTGATGACACAGTTGTTTGTTCTTAGCGAGAAGCTAATGCTCACGCTCTCCCAAACAGGTTGATTGATTTCATGGAACCCTATTATTGAACCATAACCTTCATTTGTCGAGCGACTAAAAATAAATTTGACACTAAATGTTTGAGCATTTTCTAAATTACAGCACTTTTGTTTTGTCTGCTCTGAAATCACTTTATGCATCATTATCGTTTCGTCGTTTGTCACTTTGTTGAACTAAATCACCACAAACAGGAAGCAAACACAGCCGCGCGGTAACTTTCACCCTTTGCCCTCCTTGCGGTTCAGCCCGTGCATGACTCTGGATAATGTGTTTACACAGGGGAAGCGTTCAGTGAGTGTAAATCACCTGCTCAACGCTCAGTTTACACTCACCTAGAAGCCTTTGGAAACAACCCTGAAGTATTAATGATGCAAAAACATAAATCAGTGCGTCTTCTGGCCGAGGTCGTTGGCATGCAGCAGGTGGATGAGACTGAATTTGCATTTTTGCTTTTAGTGATTTCTCTTTGCCTTCTTCTCTCTGCTTCTGCACAAACGACCTGTGTGTGTGTGTGTGTGTGTGTGTGTGTGTGTGTGTGCGTGTCAGCCACTGGATGGCGCTGCACTCCACCATATTGAAAGTCCATCTCTGCAACAACCCTGTCATGGAAACTGGAGCAGCTGCAGGGCCGCTCTGTGTGACTCTTCATAGAGGAGGGTTGCGTTAGGGAAATCAGAAAAGGACCTTGTTGTGCAGTCACAGACTTCTGCTCTTTACTCTCCATAGTTTTATATGACATTTGTTACCCCAAAGAACCAGAAGGAGGCCAGCAGGGTTCAGCTAGTCCCTCCTTCACTGGGTTTTCCTGATTCTGGATCTGAAACTTGCTAATAAGCAGATTATATTATCATATGAATGCACTGATTAACGCAGATCCTCTGTTTAGCTCGCTCCCAGATCTTCTGCTTGTTTTCTGCATGGCAGGATGTGACTTGGTGTTTCACATGTGTCTTCTTTGAGCAGTTCAAATGCGGAAAATGTTTCTTATTTCACATGTGGTTCACATTCCTTCGCTTTTTGAAAATCGGAGTGAATTTTGTTCTGTTTGCAGCTACTTTTAGGAGACCGGAGGAAGCATATTTGGGGTGTAATGAGACCCCCCGGGGGAAACCCTTTAAAACCCAGAGGGCACTTAAACAAACACCCAGGTAACAGATATTAAACATCCCAGTAAAACCATCTGACTCCAGGAGGCAACTGTGATTGTGTCTGTGCCCTAATAAGGAGCTGCCACTGCCAAATCCTATCTGCGTGTGTGTGAAAGTCTTGAAGAGATGCTGCATTTGATTCGTGACCAGCAGCCGCCCGAGTCTGCTTTCTGTTTGTGTGGCGAGGCAGCTCCTCTCCAGCCCGATCTGTTTACCGCGCTCTAAAAATACCACTTTGTTGCGTTTCCATAGACGCGGGGCGCTGCTGTCGTTTTCACGTGTGTTTACATGGCGTCCTCAGATGTTGGCGGGCCTGCGCGTCCACATGGAGGGGAGCAGCCTGCAGGCGCTGGAGGTGGCTGCAAAACATGCAGAATGTGGAAATATTCAAGGAGGGAGAGATCGGGTGTTCAAAGAAGAGGCCTCGTCATCATGAAACCCCTCCTGACAGAGACAGCGACTGTGTTTGGAGCCTCACACCTCGCTCTAACTGCTTTAATGATCAGCCTGTGTGGCTCTGCTTTAAAGTTAATCCCTAACACCACTGACCTTTTAACAGTGGTGCAAATTAACTGAGTGTATTTACTCAAACGTTGCCCTAAAATGCAATTTTTTTAAAGTGCACACACTTTAATTTATGCTGTGCTTCTTTGAAAATGAGCTCCGGCACCTTTCAGATGGAAATGTGATCGGTTGCAGTTGTAGTTACTTTAAATTAGTTACTTTTACCACAAAACAAATTGATAATGTGATTCCTTATTTAGGATCAAACCACCAGAATATCCATTAAATCTATTTTTACCATTTATAACATTAATATTCTATTTAAACTTTAAAAAACAAGCAATAACAACCCAGAACACATGTAATGTACAATCACAGGGCCCGTCTGCTGCACAGTGAGCACTCTTACTCTTAATCCTTCAGGTAATCTGCAGATAATCCTGCTGCATTTCACTGAATCAAAGATTTAAAACGTGAGACCTTTATGTGTGACGAGAGCCGGAGAGTTGTTTTCAGATGGTGGCGTTCCTCCGTTAGCGGCCTCATAATAATCACAACTGCAAACCAAAACAAACTGACTCTGGCATTTAAATCATTATGAAAATGAAAAATATGTGTATCGTCTAATAATAAAAAGTGTTTTTTTATAGCAGCAAAATACAGTTTAAAGCCACAGTGTTTGATGCAGCTACATGTTGCTCATCAGGACGTCATGGTGTATCTGTCACCCTTGTTACTGAAGGTCACCCAGTTTGCAGGAAGTACTCGGATACTTTGCTAAAGTAAAAGTAGCAGCACAATAATATATAAAGATGCACTGTAATCTATTAAAAGTCCTGAATCCAAACAGTTACTCAGGCATCAGCAGCAGAATATAGTGCATCAGGAGTAAAAGTGCTCATTGTGCAGCAGAATCATTCCTGGGTCCTGTTTTCTATTATTTTATATATAATTTCTGGATTTTAATTCATGTTGTCGTCTCTTGCACGCGAGCTCAGCTGCGCACGAATCAAGTTTTAAAGTTTGATCAAGGTTAAAATATTGCAGACGGCTGCAGGTTGTGCATGTTAAACCATATTCTGCAAATTAACTCCAGCTGCAAAATTAATGTATCCAAGCGCAAAGAAAATGGAAATAATAAGAAGAAACCCACGTGACTTAGATTGAGGATTGAGTTTATGCACTTTCCAACACCGCTGACAATACTAGAAAATGTGTGAAACGGCCAGAAAGCAGCATTTAACGTGCGTCTCTGCGATATGCAAGCTCAGTCTCACCTCCCTCCGCTGCAAATCAAACAAGTTGTCTGCATGAACGGAAGGACAGACGTCTTTAGGAATGTAGCCTAAAATATATCAGCTTTATTGAAACCTTTTACAAGTCAAACAAAAAAAACAAAACAAAGTTGGCAAAGGATTATACATTTAAGTGCAGGGTTTGTTGCAGCTCACGTTAGCCTAAAGCGTCATGTGTGTAGTTACTCTAATAGGATAGAACATAGTTACATAGAATATAGTTTGTTTGCACGTGGTACAAGAGCAAACACATTTAAAAGTCGTGTTTCTGAAGCTTCTTTTGAAGAAGAGAACGCTTGTCGGGGTTCGTATAGGCGCAGTGGTTTGGGGTTTTAAAGGCCTCTGGGGTTTCTTCATTCGTTTCCTTCAATGCATAGTTTTCTTCAAAGTCCAACCAAAAAACAGAAAAAAGCTTCTTTGGCTGCAAGTCGGAGGCAAAGGTGTGAGAGCGGACACCGTCAGCGTACATCCCCGGCAGGAATCCTCCAAAACACTTGGACCAAAATAAGAAAAAAAACTGCAAAATGTCCGCTTCCTTCGTTCGTTTGTTTGTCTGCTCGTGTCTGAAGTCCTCCACAGTGACACGGGCGCTCACATCACGCAGGGTTTGATGTCCTGACACACGCTCTGGGGATGGTGGTGGTGGTGGTGGTGATAGTAGGATCCGCCAGCCGAGGGGTGGAAGGAGGAGATGCCGTTAAAGTTTAACACGAAGTCTTTCCTGTCGCACACCGAGGAGTGGCTCTGATAGCGTGGGATCCCCACTGCGGAGGAGACACAGCAGTGCACTTTATGAAGAGCAGCAGAGCATTTCATTTTAAACGTCTGAAACCGAGATTTGCATCAAGTTGTTCTGCACAAAGGCAGCGTTTGCGGGGGTGAACAGCGTCTGTTGTGGGCAGATATGAATGCTTTACACGTCAAATATGCGCAGGATAAAATAGAAAACAAGTGAAGATGCAGTGACAGGCGGGATATGTTCTTACTTCTGCTCTGTTAATGACAAATATCAGCCAATCGTTTAAAAACTGCAACAAAGGTCGTTTGGTTTCTGTCACAAAGGCTTTAAAACAAACACAAATCACTGCAGATGATGGATGAGGCCTTTTTAATTATTATTGATTAAAATATATAACGTTTCCCGCAGAGTTCTCGTATATTTTAAAGTCAAATAAACTGGTTATTTCTTTACATACATTTAAAAAAGTGTATTTTTTAAAAACAACATATTCCACAAATTAAGGATAATTTCCTTTTAATTTCTGTTTCTGCCTTCATTTAACGATTTTTAAAAATCAATAACACGTTTTTTAATTTGGATTAATAACCAATAACAATAATCCATGTTAGTAGTTTCCCCCCGGGGAGCCCCGAGCCTTGCGTGAATATATAAATCCGAGTGGGTGACCGTCACTCTGGGTCTGTGTGTGAGCCTCTGTTTGCAGAAACAGGAACCCCTTCGCGCTGCGGCTGCGGCTCGGGCAGGGTCATAAGGACTCCAGATGTGAGCGTGTTTTTCAGGGGGGAAGACAGCAGGCTTTATCCTCCGGCCCACAGCTCGCTGCCCCGCGCCCGGGTTCACAGACGAACCCGCGAGCCCCTCTGACTGACAGTACAGTTACCGACCCCGTGACTGCGCAGGCCAACGCGTTTATCCTCCGCGCTGCCTCGGTTACGACGCTGCGTAAAGTTTAACAAGGCCTCCCGTCTCTTGTGGAAACGCGGCGGTTGAAATCCTCCGCCGGTGTGGTCCGACCTGCGCAGCCTTTGTTTGGTTAACCTCTGGGACCTTTTTCGGGCTCCAGCATGGGCTGCTCGCCTCGGTGAAATCCCCAGACTTTAGTAAAGCCTCAGTGTGTTATGTTAAAGTAAATGAGCGTGAACAGGGGAGGTGATTTAAGAACGCGATCGCAAAATAGCCGCTTATTTTCCTTCATCTGTTTACTGAGCGAAATATCCCGGGACGCTTATTCCTGCAGTCTGACAATTAAAGAGACATATAACACACGAGCACCCCCGAGAATAAATTATATTCATCCGATTATTAATTAAATTATTTAAAAAACTAACGTCGTATTTACAGAACCGAGCACAGGTCAGTGCGTGACCTTGGCTTAGGTTTTATTATTCAATAAACAGCCAGTGCAACTGTACTATTCAATAACACGAGCTACACAAATGTTAGATTGTTCTGACACCGCAGCTGTGAACCTTAAGCTGTTGTAATGAGGGAGAACACACTTTAACGTTATGATTCAAATGAATAATAACTTTCCCGTCACCACTCGCCTTGCTCCGGCGTGTAAAATCCTCATTCGGTATCATTTTATCTGTCGGATCATGACAACCCCGATTTTAAATATGAGTTATATTTATTAACCATGCTGCTTCATAATTTACTTTTAAATCCCTGACAAACGGTTATAAATGAGAGCAGGCCTCTGCTGCACAGACACTAAACGCTGAGTATTATCGAGGATTACTGAGGATTATTATGGGCTGCTTTGTTTTTAATTATATTTACTTTTTTTTTTATAATAATCCACACAGGTATTAGACGAGCCCCGCCATCGCCAGTATGAGCCATGCGTGAGGTTTGCGGTACCTGATATGTCGCTGGTGTGGCTGTCCCTGCCGTTCTGGTGGAGATAGCTCTGCTCCAGGGAGTAAGGCGACATGCCGGAGTGTAAACCAGATGATGCGGGGCTGCTGGAGGCGAGAGGCTGCTGTTTGATGTAGGGGGACCCGCCGGAGGACGCCCAGTGTGCGGATGTACTGGCGTACGGGGAGTGGCCGTCCAGCGCGCTGGCCATGGCTGGAGAGGACGGTACGGGGCTGCTGCTGCTGTCCGGTCCGTACTCCCCGTTGGGAGGCACGGGACAACTCGCCATGTATGTGGAGCCGGGGCTCGGGGACATGTGGGGTACGTGGTGGCCGCCGCTCAGCCCGTCGTACCCCCCGGCCATTGAATTGCTCATCATGTCCAAGTTGTAACTGTTGCTGTGACAGGCGAGGGTGGCGGACGGAGCTTGAAAGTCAAAGCTCTGCGGCAGGATGGAGGTGCCGAAGCCTATGCCGTTCATCATCCGATACATGGGCTTCAGGGCTTGACATTTTCTTCTGAAGCCTCTGGGTCTGCGACGAAACGAGCCCTCCTCGAACATGAACTCACTGCCCGGATCGATGGTCCAGTAGTGGCCTTTCCCCGGCCTGCCCAGCCCTTTGGGCAGCTTGATGAAGCACTCGTTCAGCGAAAGATTGTGCCGCACCGAGTTCTTCCAGCCCTGATATGAGCCCCTGAAGAATGGGAAGCGAGCCTGGAGGAACTGGTAGATCTCACTGAGTGTCAGTCGTTTGGTGGGAGAGCTCTGTATTGCCATAACGATGAGCGCGATGTAGGAGTAAGGAGGCTTTTCCGGTCGCCGCAAACCGGAGCTCGTCTTCTTTCCTTTAATGGCGGTGGACGAACTTTCTGTGGCGGCTTGTGGGCTCAGCATGGCGGGGTGCAGGACGCCGGACGCCGGGCTGGATCTCAGAGGAGGCGGAGGGTCCAGCTGCTGCTGAGGGGTCTCGGTCGTCATGTCAGCTCTGACGTACGACTGGCGTAAAGTGAAGAGAGGGAGGGAGAAAAGGCGAGCCGTGAGATGTTTCAGAGGAGAAATGTATCACGCTCCGGCGGCCAGTGTCCTTGCAAGTGAGCCTTACACCGCCAGTGGTCCTCAGAATCCCAGCGCAAAATGGAGTGAATTCTGTCTCCAGTTACGCACGACTCTCCGGTTACGCACGGTGCTCCCTTGACGCATGCAGAACGCACGGCGGGTACGCACTGACAGAGAGAGGAAGAGGAAGAGAGAGTGGGGGGAGCTGGTTATCCACTGGAGACTGAGTGTCCAGGGCTTCAGCTCGACACAGAGGCTCCACTGGGTGTCACAGCGGCGCTAAGTGGTGCTGTGTGGCGCGCCGGGTGGCCATCGACCGACCTTAATAGTCCCTCAAGTGGAGGAAACGCGAAAACCCCTGGACTTATTGCGCGCAGCAGTCCAGCCAAACAAAGCTCGACCACCTATCATTTCATAAATCTTTCTTCCCTCCGCGAGAGCTCCCCTCCCCCTCCTCCCCTCCTCCTCCTCCTCCTCATCCGCACTACGCGCCTGCAAATCTCCCTGAAATCAGTGACGAATGGAGCCCCCCCACCCCCCCCACCCTCTTGCCAAATCTGGCCCAAGTCCACTTACCGTTCTCAGCGGCGTTAAAGCCCCTCATTCTCTCCTCGTCCTCATTCTCCCCCTCCCATCCCACCCCCCAACCCCTTCGCTCTCTCCAAGTTCGGACTACACGCAATTAAGCCATCTATCAAACCTCCCCCAGACATCCCAATCAACAGCGCCACACGCCAGAAGTTAAAAAACGAGGCCCCCCCCACCCCCGACCCCCCGCCACCACTCCACAGCTCTGGTCTTGCATGTATGAAGCTGTGATCCCAGCCCGATGTGCCACAGATCATACATTTTCCTGACACGAATAAACCACCACAATGTGTGCGAAAGGTCCAGCTCGCAACTGAAACCACGGTGCCCAAAACCTTCGCTCGGGCCTACGTGATAGCTGCGGCAGATAACACCCAAACGCATCGCTGTGAAGCAATAAAAAAAGGCACCGTCTTGTATTATTTGTATTATTTTGCTCATAATTTCCTCCCAAACGGGTCCAGAGGATAACAAAAACAAACTGTCGCGGTGCCGGGCTGGGGCGAGGAGTGTGAGAGATGGAGAGGTGGTGGTCTTTACCGTGCGTGTGTAAGCGGGGGGTTGCTCTGAGTAAATGACTTTGACATGAGTGGAAGCAGGCTTTTTCCATCAAGCCCGGCCCTGGATACCACACACAGCGCGCCAGTGTCAGCTTACCGCCCCGGGCCAGAGCCGGTCCCATGGGCCCCACGTTCATTAGAGAGAGAAAAGCGAAATTAGGCGAGCGGGCGTCGACAGTTTCCTCCCCTATGGAGACATCACACACAGATTTGTCCAACATGATGGAGTTATATATCCCATAAAGGTAATATCAACATCCGTGCTGCGTCGCGGAGGAGATCTTTGGGCTTTGAAGGGGAACAAGCATCAAGTCTTGTGGCTGTCGCTGCACCCAGAGGGAGCTTTTTGGTTTCATTGCGCACATTCGTCTCCATTTAATTTTAATTATTGTTCAGAATTTTTAATTGTGCGCCGGTGATATTTCAGTTAAATTTGAGCTCAGTTTGACTGCGTAATTTCTCCTTCATAGGCCCATTTTTGCCGATTTATAGGCGAAAAAACAAACCAGATCATCCGTGAAAAAAATAAATAAAATATTTTTATATTTTTATATATTTTATATATCTGTGCACGTGTGCGCCGACACAACCTTTTTTTAAGTTTAGATATAGCCTGGAGGATTGTCCCTAAACAATAACCAGCAACAATAACCTTTGCACTTTGCACAACAAAGGACGTGCGGATAAAATCATTTTCCACCGTGACACACACACACACACACACACACACACACACACACACACACACACACACACACACACACACGGAGGATCTCAACGGCCCCAGAAATTTCCTGCGACATCAAAACTTATGACCCCCGCCGAGATCAGGATGCGTTGGCTCTGCAGAGGGAATCTTTGTTCTGGGAGCGCTTTGAAGAACGCGCCCCGGCCGCTCTTTTACGCACCGAGATTATATGAGCTCCTAATTTAGCCTGTTGGAAACATCGAGCCGTCAGCGGCCTCCGCGAAAGTGACGCAGGGGTGTTTGTCACACAGGGGTTTGTCTTTGAAACAGGGCTGCGGGCCCATGCGAGCCCGCCGCCGACGCAATAAGGCCTCCTGTTTGTTTTCATGTTTAGGCTGAGATATATTGTTTATCCCGCATTAAATATTGGACAGTTCAGATTCAGAGTGGAATATCTGTCGGTCTGTCTGACCTCAGGTAACACAGGCCCGGCCCATTTTAAAAGAACACGGCCTGAGAGTATTTAAATGAAGCATCTTACATAAACAAAATCATAAGGATCTTTTATTTTTCACTAAACTCACCATAAATAAATATTTACAAACAAAGCTTTTCCTAAAACATCATGTTTCCAGGTTATAGAATAATGGTTATGGCTGTGTTAAATGTCCAGGGCTCCTCATATATTATTTGGGCCTCTAATAAACCAAATTCCTAAATTAAAAATAACAAATACCGACTCCAGGTCATTGTGCCGGTAATCTAATATTCTTTCAGCTGCTCGGCCTCTCCTCCTCCGCCTGTGTTTCCTGTGGCGGTGCCGGGAGCTGTGGAGCTGTGGAGCTGCCTCTCCGGGACTCTGGGAGGTCAGGCGCGGTTCAGTTTGCCGGAGTGACAGACTGTTTGGACTTCCTAACATTGTGCCTGCCTTAACGTTTGGTTTCATAACACTGCGGGCCTTCTTCGTAGGCAGTCAGCCCTGGAACAGGCCCGCGTCGCTCCCCAGGCAGCGTGACGTGGAGCGGGGCGAAGCGGACAAGCAGAGAGAAACAGGCTGTTTACAAATACAAAGGATGCGCGCCATGAAAACAAGGACGTTAACGCTGTAGGAACTGTGAAAATCCGGGATTTGGGGCACGTGACTGCCTCGCAGGCAGGTATGCTGTTCCGACGTTTCACCTGCAGGTTGCAGCATTGTCCCTGAAAACAGGAGCGAGTCTCACCTGTCACCTGTCAGCCCGCTCAGCGCGCTCCGTCTGGCTTAAAGCCACAGCATGCAAGTGCAGTACGATCACTAGGGGCACACAGAGTACAGGCCCCTGTGTGTGTGTGTGTGTGTGTGTGTGTGTGTGTGTGTGTGTGTGTGTGTGTGTGGATCCTTTTTAAGATGATCATCAAAACGCGGTTAATATGAAGGTGACTGACAGAAAAACACCTGCTGCTCCGTTTGGAGACGCGCAGCTTCGTTCAGACCGACACATCTGAAACCACCGCATCAAACACAGCATGACGGGGTTTTCTTTCAATTTCATTTTCTGTCTTTAACCTCTGAGCGATCCTCATTTTAAACACGCCCAACAACAACAACAACAACAACAATAATAATAATAAAACCTTAAAACGCTGTGGCACCAGCCTGTGGGGAGGCAGGTAACAATGGTGACGTCTCAGCTTTACGGTGGTATTCATCTTATTTTGTGGCTCCACTGGGTAAATATCATTATATTCTATTACATAAACATTTTTAATATAAAATCATTATGTATTTTATATAAAATCATAATTTAACAGGCAAGTGTTTGAAGGAAACTCCCAGTCTGAACGGTTTTGAATTTCACCTTAAACAAAAACGCGCTCAGTAAACAACCGCACAGCGAGTACGACGTTAGAAATGAGAAAATGAGAGGAAAATCATTTTAATGTCGAGAATCTGCGAATTCACGGTTCTTCACTTCATAAGAACCGGGGCTCTGTGATTTGACAGGCGCGTCGGCTCGTCACCGGACCTGCGGCTGGTGAGTCCTGGTGAGTCTGGGGTCTGTTTCAGGACCGCGGAGAGCAACCCCCCCCCCATTAGACCAGCTCACAGCCTGAGGGACTGTGAGTACATTACAGTGTGTGTGTGTGTGTGTGTGTGTGTGTGTGTGTGTGTGTGTGTGTGAATCTGAATCTGAATCTGAATAATAAGATTGTGTTTTGATGCCGGAACAAACTGAACATCTTTATCTTTATTATTAATCTTTAATCCAATATTCTAACACCTGCACGCGCTAATTATCTAATTATTTTACTAAACACTGTCTGACATATTTATTTTTATTTATCATCATTTTACTTTAACGTTAAACATTAAAAGTACTAAAATCACTGAGCTGGCCGTGTGAAATGAGCTCACAATATTATGATGTAACTACAGTAATTTAATAATGAGTTTTTCCTGTGTTGATAATAATTAAATGCTTTTTTAAATTGAGGCAGATTTTATTCGTAGACTCTGATAAAAAAAAGTTATTCCTTTGAATTTGAATATAAAATGTGTGTTTTGATAAATCAGCCCCATCACCGCAGACGCACGAGTTATGAGTCCACGTGCGCAACGCCGCCTTATAACTGAAACTAGATGTTCACGTTTAATCTAAATCACTTTATCTGTTGTTTTATATGTTTATTGTGGTTGTTTACTTGATGGCTTTTTATCATGAAACTAAACTAAATCAGCAGCTGCCACTAATATTTTATTAAAAATGACAAAGTTGCAAGAGCAGCCCTTTGATAATATATGATAATAATATATTTTTTATTATTTTGTCTTTGTTGATCATGATTTATGGGTCATTTTTAAAAGATTATAAGACACAACCCTCCCTCCTGTTTGTGCTTTACAGTCAAATCTGAGGTGAACCCATCTGTCCCGCTGAACAGGTGTAAGGCCCACTCACTCCCGCCCCCACTGATCTCTAATACACCTGCTCCTGATCACACACACACACACACACACACACACACACACACACCCTTTCATGTCTGTAATGAATAACTCAGCGAACATCGGGGTCCCATTGTCTCACGTTTTTGTTTTTATTCATAAAAATACCAGGCATGCATGAATCAATCTCAGGAACAACATCGGGCGTTTCCATGCGTTTCTAGTGCAGCCACGTGACTTCTCACCGCAGCTCAGTCAATATTTATATTTATATTTATATATGTACAACAATATTTTATACAGCAGGTCGTACAAAACATGAAAATATAAATAAGATGAATAGTTTTAGGTTTCAACGTGGCACTTGGTTGTTGCCGTCATACAGTAGAAATGACCAGTGAACCGTGGATGCATGAGTACAAACACACACTTACACACACTTACACACACACACACACACACACACACACACACACACGCACAGTGGAATGTCCTGCGATGACAGCAGCTATTTGCTCGGTCGCCACACAGTTGGATCTACATTAACAACACGCCACGTTTTTGTTTTTTTTTTTCGCTGCAAGATGACTTACAGTCGTCATGGTGAGACACACACACAGTCCCAAACGGTTACACAGCTAAAGCACTGAGAGCTAAGAGCGAGAAATAAAAGAAAAAGTGCACATCATGGGTCGAAACATACACGTCTCACAGCAGTCCGGGTGCTTTATGAGAGCAAAGAGTCTATATGGAAACCTCGCGCCTTGTTGGGCATCTTGAGCGCGTGCAGGACGGCCTCAGGTGCGGCCATGCCCGGTGCTGTCTGCTGGAGGTATGTGAGCGCATCCCTGCTGGGCTCTGTGCCGCTGTACGCCCCCTCTGTCAGGTACGTGTGCTGTGCCGGGTAGCTCAGAGCGTAAGGCAGTATGTGGGCCCCTGGGGGCCAGTAGAGCCGGGGGGCGTGGGTCTCTGCGTCGACGTGGTTGTCCTCCCTCCGTTTGAAAGGTGTGCTGAGGATGCTGTCGATGGCGAAGGAGCTGGAGAACTTGGCCCCCACCCTCTCCTCCGGGGCGGGGAGGCGGGTGTCCTCGCTGAGGATGTCCGGGTTCTCCTGCTCCTTGGGGGACCTCTTGGCGATGCGCTTCCTCCTGCGGCGGAACACCCCGTCAGCGAAGGTGTACTCGCTTTGCGGGTTGAGCATCCAGTAGTTGTCCTTGCCCCAGGGCCTGGACGGGTCCCGCAGGACTTTGAGGAAGCAGTCATTGAGTGACAGGTTGTGGCGCACCGAGTTCCTCCAGCCGGTGTAGCTGCCGCGGAAAAACGGGAACTTCTTCATCAGGTAGTCGTTGATCTCTGCCAGAGTGAGGCGGCCGCTGCTGGACTCCCGGATGGCCATGGCGATGAGGGCGATGTAGGAGTAAGGGGGTTTGGGTCTGCGGGTGTACGGCTTCCCTTTGCTGCCGTCGCCGCTCTGGGTGACAGGTGCCGGGCTGTTGGCCACGCAGTCCCCGTCAGACCCCAGCTCGTCCCCGGATAGAGGAGACGGGACTCCCCCCTCTGCGTCCATGCACAACTCCAGCGGCTTCTGCGCGAAGTGGTGCGCGGAGAAAACTTCAAGTTTCATTTTCCACCAAAAATAAAAGAAGGCAGATCTTCTCCCGTGAGTGTCTCCTCCGTTAGAGCCCCGTATCTGCCGTGAAGCGCAGCAGGTGCAGCGGTCCTGACAGCAGAAGCGTCTCTGAGTGTCTGTGCGTTGTAAAGACTCGTCTGAAGCGCTGGAGGCACCCCGAGCCTCAGTCTGGAGCAGCAGAACACAGATCTGTCTCCGGAGACACGCTTGTCTTGCTATAATATAATGCCCCGGCAAGGGACGGCCCACAGGCGGGGTTTAGAGCCCGAATCCATTGAAGCGATTGAGTGATATAATATATGTATGTTTACAATTGGACGCTACCGTGGCACGCCAGCGAAGGAGCAAAAAAAAAAAAAAAACAACAGTGTGGGAGTGAAGTGAAGTGAGCGAGAGGGCAGGTATGAAAAACAATTAGTCAGAAGCGCAACAACAACAAAATCCAACCACCAATCCTCCAAAGAGAGTCCTTTATGAAACAGATGAGATGCAGCAGCAGCTTCACTCTTTAAATTGACTTTTATCGAGAGGATGTCCAATCAACAAAGTGCGTTAAGCGTAAAATCATCACAGGAAAGGTGTGAAGTTGGATCCTTCCTCTGTTTCTATTTAAAACAGCTGCAGGTCTGGAGGTTGGAGGTTGTTGTGCAGCCTTCAAAGACTCCGAGAAGTTCTTGGCTCAGGTGAGTTAGTCAGAAAAACACAGAATACAAGGAAAAAGTAGGCATGGCTGTAACCGCACTTCACTTCAACCTGTTCCTCCACCGGGGCTCCGGGATCCGGTGGAACGGGGAAGTAACGCGGGCGCGAAGCTGAATTAAAAGAGATGCGTTTTGGATGAGCTCCACGGAGCGCAGGATGAATGACATGTCGACTCTCGGGTTGAGCGAGAGGACCGAGGGAGTCTGAAAGAAAAACAGAAAGCCCGGGACCGGCGGAGAGGTCACGGGGAGTTCAGAGGACCATCGCACCTGCACGCAAACAAGGAGCGACACTCAAAACAAGCGCCTCTGTCTGAGTTTGAGCCCCTGATGCAAATTAGCAGCGAGTAGGAGGCAGTTTCTGTCTGAACACATCTCACTGAAGAATGCAATGGGAAATCTAACTGCACCTCTGTGTTATATATGTCATATGTTCCATTATATATTAGTTGAACTCAGTCCAAATCACAAACTGTTAATGAAGCAGGGCCGGAGCAACAGATTCTGTGGTCCCCCCCTTGTTGCAGCAGAGGGTGGTGGTTGTTCTCCTGCTGCAGGTTTACTGGCTCCTCTGGCTGCAACCAAGACATTAAAAGTCTGACAGCTCTTATTCCACCCATGCAAAATATTAAATTATTAGTTTATTAGTTTAGTTTATCCGCAGCAAATTTGCATTTATTGTCTTTAAATTTAATTTCCAAATGTTCAGCGATGCTCATTAAAGTCATGTTAAAGTGTTTACAAAATTAAAAAACAATGTTTTAAAATAAAAAAAATAATTTTTTATCTACAATACGACAGTTTCCAACACTGGCGCCTCCTGGTGGAAGTGCTGAAGAGGGCAGACAGCGACGCATCATTTTCTAACATTTTCTAACATTTTCTTCAAAGAAAAACATGTAACATCAGAAAAAAAATGTAAAAATTCGACTTCATTTCGGCGTTAAGACGTTAAACATTCTGACCGAATGAGACTTGCTGCCTCTGGTCGACTGTAACGATGTGCACGGGTGGCACTGATGATGTGATTTTACATAAAACAAAACAACACGTTTGCTAAAAATGTAATAAAAACACAGGCAATTTAGTTTTTAACAATCCCAAAATGCACATTATTATGAGATATGAGATTATAAAAAGGTTTTAGCACAGTTTCTGTTTGAGTGGCAGCTCAGTTTGCTGACACTATCATGCAAATGGTTTCAGATATGCACAGGAACATTTAGGACAAGGGGCTTTTTAAACTTTGTGTATTATTGTTTTGGCCCCAGTGATCAACCAACAGAGGAGCCATAAGTCAATGCTGCATCCCATTTGTCTGCAGACGCTCAATCCAGCTGTTTCCAGCCATTTACTTGGGCCGTGGCTACCCCGGCAGGTTTAAAGTAAACTGACATCCCTGACAGCTGTCAATTAAATGTCTGTCCCACTAACTCTTCTCCTGTCAACACCTTTCAGTCAAGATGACGATGCAGAGAGAGACGCTGGCGACTTGACATGAGTTATGAGCCTGGCCCCAGGCCAGCAATAATCATTAAACTGTCTTCTCCGGCACTCCCTCCCCCACGTCTCACCTGCTCGGACTTTGCTGGAACAACGTGGCGTAGGCTCAACTCCGGTGTTCCTGTGCGTTCACAGTGCTTGTGAAAAGATTTATAGTGATCCTGCAATGAATGTTGGGAGTTATGCTACACAAAAAACCACATGTAAGACCCCGGCGCAGATCAAAGTATCAGGATTTTATAACGACACCGTAGGATTTTGAGATAAGGTCACTTTAGACCGCCTGCCAGTCTGCTCCTGAGATATGAATCTATGTTTAGCATCCTGAGCCGTTTGTGTGTCTACATGTTTAAGTTTTATCAGGTAATTATAACTTTGGGTGTACATGACAGGCATGATTGAAGATCTCACAGGACCCAGAGCTTCGTGTCTGTGTGTCTGTGTCTGTGTGGGTGTGTGAAAGCGACAGAATTCACAGGGTAAGTAGCTTAATGACATGTGCATTCACCTCAAGTCTGTGTCTGTTTTTCCAGGCGTGTTAATAAGAGGCCTGACGACGGCTGCTTACCCGCCGGTTGTCACGCTCCATCTCTGACTCAGGAGTTCAGGGAGCCTCAAACTCATCGATAGCAAACGATTGTCATGATTCCTGTTGGTAGAAGAGAGAAAATGAACTTTGGTCTGCAGCTTCACTGTCACCTGTCCATAAGTGGTCATCAGTGGTCTGCATTTCCATTTTAAAATGTGCAATGCAGTCATTTCTCTTGAAGTCAAAGGTTAATCAATATAGACCCTGCACATGTACTTTATATAAAGTCTGATGTGTGCAGTCACTTCTGGTATCATAGACAACGTGGCGTCAGCTGTGACGGGTGAATCCAAAGGTCTTCAAACATCCTCCGATCGAATTTAGATTTTGGAAACTGCTTCCTGCTCTCGCCGGGACATCGCTGCGGCAGCTGGAGGGTTGAAACCAAAATGTTTTTGTTGAAACTCAGGAGGCCGACCGCTGCGAGCCTAAAACCGGAGCTGAGGAACGCAGCGGCATGCGTGCTATCATTATCACCGCCACTGTACAGCACTCTGACAAGGCACAAAGAGTATTTTACACCGCTGGGCTGCCGGTAGGTGTGCCTGCACGTACATATTATTCTTTTTTCTTTGTAGAAGTGCACTGGGGCTGTATTTGATTTCAGATACTCTGCCAAGACGGCTACGCACACCTGTGCCGGAGTGATTTGGTGCGAAAGGCAAGCACACCTGTTCGCGGTTTTTATCCTCGGCATGGCAATTTGAAATCAGAAGTGGAAAGACAATTTCCCCACGGGGATCAATAAAGTATCGCATTATCATTTCCAGCCGGATATCTGGATTTAGGGCTCGTTTCAGAGCACTGCATCATCTGAGAAGCTCGGGATCATCTGTTGGCTTCAGGTCCTAATGGAAAACTGAACACATAACGCAGTGACATTGCTTTAATTGCAAGGTCGTTGAGGTCCTAAGAGTCAACCCTGCTGTGCAGTGAGAGCAGAGCAACACATCATGCTTATATAACCTGCTAATGTGCCTCTCCTTAAATTGGCACCTTGTTGTTTCAGCTCACCTACCAAGATTTAAAGTGTCTCCTTTGAGCAGGAGGAGGAATCTCTTTTAAGTGCTGACATGAGAGGAATTCCAGTAATGTAAATTCATCAGGTGAATCCTCTGCAGTTCCAAAAATAGCCCCACCTCTGCGGCGGTCTGCGCTCACACGCTAACCCTTGTCTGCATGTCTCTGGATGACTTCTTACCTGTATCTCATCTTTGTTTTCTTTCTTCTCTGTGAGTGAAGGGTGTCCAGCCCCCATGTCTTTGTATAAACAAAGTACAGGCTGTGGGTGAGGAGGGCAGGGAGGAACGGCAACCAGAGACGCTGCGTAGCTGAGATTCCCAAGATTCCCTGCAGCAGATTTAGTCTCAGACAGAGGCCGCTGATAGTCGACATGCTTCGTTTGGGCACACAGGTAGGTACGGCAATGTGTCTACTTCACAGCCAACCCAAAAATCAGACATTCCTCAACAATTCCACTCATTCCTGCGCTCAACACAGTAGGCACCGGTGCAGGGGTTTGTGTGCGGGGGTGTAAGTCTGTCTGCAGCTGTGCGTCTGCTCAGGTGTGGGTGTGAAAGTGTGTGAGATTGCGCACATATGCTTCAGCGAAATGGAAGAGGAAGACACATACGTTCCATCCAGTTTATCCTTCAGACGGTGATTACTGTAATTACCCAACAATGCGGCCCTCTAAACGTTCGCTGCCTGCTTTGTTGCGACTCTGTAGGATCATACCTTTGTGTTTTGGAAGATAAATGGTTGGGGGGCATGCCGGTCCATATAATCAGAGGCGCACCTGAACACTTAACAGTAACAAAACAAAAAAAAAAGTTCCCACGAAGCTGCTGTGATGCAAAACGCCACAACTTTCCGTCCTCAAACTGCTGCATGTAGCATAGAAAAAGTTATGGTTGCATACCTACTACACACACGCACACACACACACACACACACACACACATAAATACAGTACATGCAGTGACTCACAGTTTTCATAAGTGCGGTTTGATGTGCGTAAATCTCTGCTGCTTCTGTGTCAGCGATTAATAAATGAAATCTGATAAAAACGAAGCAGCATATCCTGCAGTCAGTTGGCAGCCACATGTTGCTATTTTGGGTTCTTCTGCATTCTTACCTGAGGTGCTCACACCCTGCCAGACCAACACACAGAGAGAGAGAAAAAAAAATAGATACATATAAATAAACGGAGCCAACAGGGGTGCAATTAAAGTAATTAAGGAAAGAGGTGAAGTTCAGGTGAAGCACGGGTGAAAGGCAGCCTGGCAAATGCTAGGACCTGAATCACGTACAGAGGTAGTGATGTCATTCCGGGTCCCCCTCTCTGTCTTATTGCTTTGACACATGCAATGTATTTTCACACTTCTAGTCCGTAGCGTGCAGAAGGGGAAGGGTGGTGGTGGTGGGCGGGGTGGCTGGGTTTTTTTGTACTTTTAAAATAGGATGCGTCTGCGCTAATTTCCTGCTTTCAAGCGCATCTCAAGTTCCCAGGTGCAACACTGGCTGGTGCAAGGTTAAGTAGACCCGCTGCCCCGCTCATCAGCGTGAGCGTCCCTTTGGTTAACTCAGGTGGGGCTCTGGTCGGTAATCTAGTCTGACCTGAAACCGTTCTTGACCTTTAGTGTCCCTCTGATTGATCCTTGTGACGCTCTGGTCCACCAAGCATCAGCCCTGTTGGCGCAATATCCCCAATAGTCTCTGGGTTACCTCAAGTGCCCCCTTGGTCAATCCAAATTTACCTCTTGTTGGCTCCTCCGGTTCCTGGGTGACCCTGTTAACCCCCAAGTTTTGTTTGGTTCATACAAATGACCTTCTCTCCAGCTGCTGCCCTCAACCCCAAGTAGCTCAAATGCAGCTCTCATTGGCTTGCTGGTCTGCAAAGGGGTTTCTCTAGTTCCTATATGACCTTTTTGACCCAGACCTTGCTGCTGGTTAATCCAAATGCCCCTCTGGTTGAACAAAGTGCACCTTTGCTCAGTTGCCCTTTCAGTTTATTCATGTACCCCTATGGTCACAACCTGATTCCAAGTGCTTCTGAGCTAATTTACCAAACTGGTAAGGTGGCCCTAAGGTAAAAATGGAATCCAAGCCTACCAGAGGAAGCACACCTTGAATGCTTGAACCATCTCTCTGGTTTTTGCATGTATAAGAGTGTTTATATGTCTTGTGTACACACTGTATGTGCATGCACAAGCCAAAGGTTTGCACCATCACCCAAACACCTCCGGTACCATCGAGCACACTCAACCAAAGATCAGATTGTGTTTTGCAGCCTATGGGAACTCATCGAGGTTGAAGAAGACCTGAGTGCACCTCTTAATCCTGCCTGTAAAATGTTACTGTTAGTGCATGTCTGTCAGTGAACCTCTGCCATGCGGGAAACGCAGGCTCAATACCCGCCCTATCTGCCGCAATCGTCCATTTCAACTCTTCACACGCTAGAGTCCCCTCGCATGCCGAGCTGGGAGGCGAGGAGGGAGATTAGCTGGTGGTGGTTGTGGGAGGGGGTGGGGGGGGTTGGATAAAGAAGAAAAAGAAGCAATGATTGATCTTCGCCATAGACACCTCGCTTTATCGCTGCAGCTGATAGGACCTACCTCTATTCAGCAGCGCTGTAGGCTGTTTTTGTGTAAGCATAAACACAGGGCCAAATCAGTACCTGCGCTGCACTGTTTACCTGGCAGCGGTTCAGCCCTTTTCTGTCTAAACTTGAAATAGGATCCAAACACTCTACTCACGCATAGTGGTTTGCACGAGATGCTTCGCCTGCCTCTCAACCTACCGCGGGGCTCCGTAGCGCTATTTTTGCACCGTCTGAACCTTAACCGCCCCTCTTATTTCTTTGATTGAGAGGTGGAACATCTCGCTCGGGGGCTTTAACTGCAAACATAGCAGTGATTTTTAGCGGTTGCCATGGTATCATACCACAGACAACACCAACAAACACCTCACTGATTGATAACATTAGTCTGTGGATTATATTTAGATCCCCTTTTTCTCACCAGCGTGTTTTACCGCAATTGACAGATTTAGAAAGGACGATCACAGGATGCCTACATCCTGGACATTTTCAGTTCAGTCAGCACATTATAGAAAAAAGCCACAGGGGCAATAAATAATAAATAGTTTAAATATAGTTTTCATTGGATTTTTCAAAGGAGTTTCCATACTTTTAAAATATTTATTAAAGTCGTTTTGTTTTCATGTTACAAAGCCTGTACTTAGATACTTTCCGTATGCTGACATATTTTAGAGTAATGCAGAACTTTAAAGTAATAAATCTAAATATTAACATCAGTTCATTCATTAGAGAGCGTATCGCTCATCAAAAACAAATGTACAGTGTCTCATGTGGCTCCTTCCTAAAGCCTGGAAAACTTCCCTGATGATGCGGTGGATTTCCAAAGACAGGGGTGTAATGACAGAAGCTGTTAGGCTGCAATATGGAAATATGGAAAATGTAAGAACCCGTGTTTTGGGGTGTTGGCAGTTTGCAGTAGGTGCAGCAGCAGAGACCAGATTATCTTACATTTTAGTCCTAAGTGACCTTAGTGAACACCCGCATCTGAACTCATTTCAGCACTTAATCATGAACCTGGTGCATCAGGTGCATCTGTCACTGGTTCAGATGTTCAGTCCCTGACAAATATACTGCATTTATGAATGTGGATCTTCAGTTTTCTCAAACTCTTGTGCTCTACAACCCCATTTTGGATGTTGACAAAGTTCTTTTTCCTAATCTCCGTAGACTTCACATGGCTCACTGCAGGGGTAATTAGAAGCCTGGGCTCCGGGCAGATGTTGCTGTTTGTCGTAGGTGCTATTAGATATTGATTTGGTGATAATTCCTAAATGAATATCATTAAGGATCGGAAGTTTGTTTTGGAGTGGGGGAAAAAAGGCCTAATCTCCTCCGACTGGGTTGTAATGTGGTCCTGCCTCCGCCCGTGCATTGATCCATCGGAGCAAACAGCAGCTGCCGGGCTGCACAGCAAACCCCAGCATCCACCTGGTGCAAAACATTTCAGACATTATATATGTTAGTCGGAAGATCATCTACAGTATTCAACATTTCCTAAACATCACGCATGTAATGAAATAATAAATTGCAATACAGGATAGGTACAGGTGGTATTTGAGCTCCTTCAGAGCCTGGATCTTTGAAATCAGCAGTTTCATGAAAAGACCAAAACCAGCAGTGACTCTGTTCTGCTAACGAGGATGTGGCCGCGACATCACTTCCACGACAGAAGATAGGTGACACATTTCTGTATTACAGTCAGAGCTGTAGTGTTATACCTGACCACGGCTGATGTATGAGCACGCATGCATGCCTGCGATTAGGTTGTGACTTGTTTTGAAGGTTAATGGCAGCCACTGTTTCTAAGGTGGCAAGATGGTGATACAATGGATGTGGTGGGTTAATGAACACAGGCGGTTTCATTTACTGCGTGCCGAGCAATTTAAGGGGCATCTGTAAAATCCAACCTGGGGAGAAGTCGCAGCGCAGCTCGCAGAGGTCAAGCTCAGCTGAAGCTATGAAAAGGCAGCAGTGCGAGCTTTTATTTCCTGCAGGCATTGTTGGACGCAGCACGAGTTCGCCAAGTTTAACAGACTGCCTCTGTAATGTTTCTTTGCAAACACGTCGCAGATAAAGAAACCGTCAGCGGCGGAGGAGAAAAGAGAGAAAGGATGTTTACTTCTTAGCGTTGGCTTGTCATTTAATAGACTTCGCTGCTCAAAGGCTACTGGCAGCTTTTAAGGCGGTATGTTTTGCATGTTCCCCAATGCACAACTTGACCTTGCGAATCATTCAGCACACCTTAAATGTCGTTAAGACAACTCTGACCGTTCTGTTTGTTTTTATTTACCTTTCTTTATTGAAATACTCTTTCATTATGAACGGATCCTTGAGCACGTAAATACATATATGTGAATTACACCGAGATTAAGCATCTCTTGAAGGTCGCCTGGCGCCGATGACGACGGTACCCGCTAGCTTTGACTGTCTTTGCCATGGAGAAGAATCCATCCAGGAGCACAGACCAGAGCAGCAGTGGTGTGACCGACTGTCCTTCAGTTGCAGACATTGCTGAAACAACCTGCTCCTGCAGATGAACTCTCCCAGAGCGTCAGGATCCGAGTGGCATCCAACCTCTGCAGCGCATCCTGGATTGCTGCAACCCGGCTGGTCCTCAACCTATCCAAGTTCTCCCGCGCTACAACACTCCTCTACACCCTACAATAGCTACTACCGGCTGGTCCAATCCTATTCAAGACGCACCTAAGGTATGGAGGAATAACTATAACAGGCGATGCTTAAATTGTTACTTTAATATGTTTTTTCATGGGATTTGTTGATGAAAGCATAAAGATAAAGTGACACCAGGCTGATTCATCCAATTAAACCTTATCATCAGTTCGGATAAATGCCACCCACATGTCAGCCGCCGATGACTAGTCAGAGTTTTTGGTGTGATGTTTGGCACAATCCCCAGCCCTCCTGTTTAATTTGGAAATAGATCCGGCCTTTGAATGTACGTATTCTCATGATTCGTTAACTCCCCCTGCATGCCAGAGAAACAGGTTTGGCCATCGGGACAGCCAGGTGGATGGAGGGGAGGGTAATAGTTTAGAGGCAGAAACTGCAACACCTGCTTGTTGACTGGGATGGGCGGTCATGGGTAAGCGCCACGATAACGGTGGAAATACAGGATTAGCTAATGCGGCGGTGTGATTGTGGCCCCGAGCCTTTCGGCCAAGTGACCTCCAGCTGCGCCGCAGTCAGCGCCTCGACGAGAGAAGCTGTTGGTTACAGTTTCAGCGCTGTAGATGAGACCATTAACAGTTCACTGAGGGGTTAGCGCAGGTATAAATAGACTCATGTGTCAGTGAGTCGTGTGCATCTCTGCTGCGCTCCAGCCCAAAGATCTCCAATTATGCTAAAAAAGAAGAAAACCATAATTGCTGCACTGCCAGGCTGGTTCATGTCAGGAGATGTGTCTCTGCCACACCACTCTAATTGAACTTTCCCTGAAAGGCGTTGTGAGAAAACAGGCGGTAACTATTTATACAGCTACACACCTGACCAGGCATCTATCCAAACAAAAGGTCTTGAACCCAGCCCTTGCGTGCCTATCCAACCCAGACATCTGATTAATTACAGTGTGGCCGTTAAAGCGAAGAAAAACTAGCTGATGAAAAGTCAGCGAGTCTGCAGGCTCAACCTGCCCAAACAGCATCATGCGTGTTAGCTTGTAAAACTCTCTGTCCCCCCCCAACCTCCTCCCCCTCTCCCCCCTCCCCGTGTGTTTCCTCCCCACACGCCCCCCGCCTCCCTCCTCTGCTCCGGGCCCATTCGTGCAGACGAGGTAAAACATCTCCCTCGCTGTGTCAGAGCCCCGCAGGTGGGCCCCGCGTGCTCAGGTAGATAATATCACTGTTACTATAGACTGTGTTTGGGTTAGCTCAAAAACACTTTTCACGGCAGGAGCAAAACAAAGTGCTCCGCAGTGCGTGATAACAGCGGGAGCTGCTCCCTACAAATTAACCTGTGGAAACACTTTGGCCTCGCACGAAACGCACACGTAATACCTGCTCCTCCCCTTTCTCTTTTTCTTTTTTTTATAGAAATCAAAGTTTGCATGATGTTTCTCTGGGAGCATGGAAACATTTTTGGATTTAGGATTTAGGAGATTTCTCTTATATGAAACCCACCAAAGGAGTACTGTTAATCCAAAACAGTGGAATAAGCCTTAAATGTCCTGGTGGTTATGCTATGGGACCGAGCTGCCTTGCATCCAGATTGAAAGCATTGGGCTGATTGGACAAGTCACTCTGTTTCTAATCTGCATACTGCTTGTGCAGTAGACTTTATAAATTGACTTTCTTTAAACAAAAGAGGCATGAATAGCCCGAATGTGCTCAGGGCCAGAAGCCGGGACGGCTTCCATAAACAGATCACCCAGGTGGTCCATGTGTGAGAGAGGGAAAGGGAGCGCTGGTTGAGAGGCCTGCCGCTGCAATCACAAACCTGGATCTTCTTATTTCAGGAGCTCCCTCTGTCTCTTAGCAAAAAGTCTCAAACCTCTGTCGACGCCACGAGGAACCGATTCGCAGTATTTACATCCGTCTGGCACCAAATGAATCTTGGTGCACAAAGGAACTGAAGTGATTTTACATGATTTTAGCTGACATGGATGTTTTTTGAAAGGATCACAAGAGTCTGACTCGCAGTGAGACGCGAGCTGATACCAGCTATTGTTGAATGTGCAGTATCTGCTCAGTATCTCAGGCTACAGAGAACCAGAGATTTGTACGTGCATATTGATTGATTTACACGTAAATATCAACAACAAGCAGCGTTGTCTTTTTATCTGAATTAAATTATGTGGAAACAAGACAAGCAGAGCTACATGATCCACATTAACCGGTCATTAAGAGAAAATAGTTACAATTTAACTAAAATTAAATCAAATGTGATGTTTTTCTGAACTTCTTTCACATCAGCAGATGTTCTCATATTCAGTTCCTGCAAACGTCTGCCGTGCTCTAACCCTCACGTTGTGTCCTGATGTCAAATACGACGAGTACAGGTATCATTTTTAATTCTGCCTAAAGATTCAACAAACAAACCAAAGCTGTTTTTTAGTTTAGTTTAGTAAACCAGTCTTCGCATTGAGGGTTTCGGACATGGCAGTACATGCTTTCATCTCAAACACTGAGCATCAATAGTTCTCAAAATGTGACTTCCACAATGACAGCCGGGCTTTTAAACAACGTAGGCATGTACTTTAGTGAACTTACATTTTACATCTTTACAGTGTCTTACTTGTTTAATGAAATATGTGCAACCTGCTGCAAAAACCAGAAGCTAGCTGACGTTAGCTTTCATTTACTGATGCTTTACACGATCTAATTCAGAAAAAGCTAGATGCACATGAGCAAAGAGTGAAAGAGGTTTGGAGTCACTGCAGAGATGAGACAATCAACCAATGTCAAAAAGCAATGTTGGCCTTAATTCATAGTGCACAGTGAAGTGCAGTCTGCAGCAGTTTAGCTTGTTTTAGCTCCAAGTTATGATTTTATGGTGCGTTTATTGTTCGGCGTGGTCGTAACACTCTTATCAACCACGTTTCCTGCAGCAAAGAAGCTCAGACAAATCCATTCTACACAACCCGGGCAGCATCAGACAGCTAACAGACAGAGTTAGCAGCTAACTAACAACACCTAGCGGCTAAAGGGCTGCATATTTCTGTCTGGAGTCGGTGGAGACCAAACCAGAGCTCAGAGGAGAGAGGAGCTGGAGTTGCATTCACCAGGTGGACAGAAATAAAACTCCACTCTGTAATTTGAACCATGCACATTCTGCCATACAGCGTGTGATTGCAGTTGCATGCGGAGAAGGAAAAAAAGCTTAACTGCAGGTTTAAAATGTGGCAGGTTTGTCAAACTCAGCATAATGGAGTATCGGTGAAAGCTCAGTCCTCATTCTCTCCAGCCTCACTAAACCGGGGGGGGGACTCTGCTCCTGTGCTTGTTTATACTTTCTAGTTTATACTGTGAGCTGCTCCAGACCGACTCAGGCCTCGGAGCGCAGGGCCACACCAAAACGGCTCAGGATTCACAAGATGGAAAAACACATTCCTCACACCTAGACGCACACATGCGCGTCACGTGACGAGTGTATTCCTCATCGTGAAGACAGGTGAGGGATTACACCGACAATACCAGACGCCTCTCTGCTTTATGCAATGTTTAGATAGCATTTTACATAACTAGCGTGTTTTTGCGGCCCATCTTATCGCGGGTCGCGCTATGTTTCGTGAGTGACATTGACCCAGGGCCCCGCCGTCCCGTCTTACGGTGTAAATGCCGCCCCTATCTCGCGTCTTATCATATCGACCCGAGTTGTTGTGAGGGGTTTGTGTGCTCAACGATGATTTATGTACAGTGAGCGTGACAGATCGTCCGTCACATGCAGCCTGGTCATTCGCTCGACATGTCCAAACAGACTGGCGCTGCGAGCTGCTCACCCCGTGTTTGTCTGAAAAAGGGATTAGCACGAAATATGAGGAAACGGTGACTGACAGTGTGCGACTCTGAGGGTAACCCAGCTAGTGTTTCACAATGCTTAATAGTGTCAGGTAATAGCTGTGAGTCATTGTTGAGACTTTGCCATCGCGTGTGTGTGTTGAGCAGTTGAGGTTAGGCCTCTGTGTGTGTGTGTGTGTGTGTGTGTGTAGGTGCTATTAAAGAAACTGGTTCTTCTGAAATGTTGTTTTGACAGATATCAATAGCGCAGGGATCACCAGATACAGGGGGTTCCCTCCACGGTCACAAACAAAGCTAATTTTGATTTCCTGGCTTTTATTTAGTCTTGGGTTTGGTTTTTAGGCTTAGGCCTGTAATGCCGGGCTGATGAATCAGGTCTGACATTACTCACATGGGTTTGGATAGAAGGCGAAGGAGTACATGTTTGTCTGTGGCTTAAGTGCTGCACAAGTTTCTGTTATTGTTTTTGTTGTACATGCTAGCTCTCTGACTGCAGCTCTAAAAATAACACAAAGCCCATAATTATGGTTTTAACCTAAAGCCCACCCTCCTCCTCCTCCGTCTTCACTCCCTCCTCGTATTCTCCTTTTTAGCACCTGTGATGATTTAGGGTGTACGCGTGTTTGCCAGGTGATTTGCACGATGGCCGCCGTCGGCCTGTCGGATTTTGCGCAGGAATGCCGCCCGCGATGTCGGAGGGGATCGAGTTGATCGCGCAGCAAAACCCAACAGCTTTGTACTTGCACGGAAACGTTGGCTGACGGTGTGAAGTCCTGGCCCTCGATAACAATGACGAGTTTATTTATAGAGCTGCTGTTGGGTTGGCATGCAAGGTGTGGCACAGAGGATAAATTGTCACCGCTCAGAATACCTCTCCCGACTGCCTCGGGCCGTTTTGACAGTAAATTTAGACAACAAACGTTAGCTTTGCGGGCTAATTTATATAAGAGCGACGCTGTAATGCTTTGAGCTGAGTGCAAACAACAGCAATGCTAACGTGCAGATTATTTACGAGGAGGCGTTAGTTTAGCGTGTTTGCATGCTAACGAATTAAGCTAACAAGCAGTGCAGCACAACTGATGATGGCACCGGAGGCAAAGTCAGGATCGCCTGGATGTCTGTAACCAACATTCACCCACGGATGCTCGGGAGCAGTTGAGTGGGCTGCGACTGTTCCCCCTGCGCTACACCACCTAGCAACCAGCAAAGCTACAAACACAGCTGAGATTCAGCCTCGCTGCAAAAACGACTCCTGCGGCTCAAAATTCAGACCAGAAACCCACTCAGATTGTGCGAGTACACCCGGATTTCAAAGTTACTTTTGTTTTTAACCCAGTTTGGTTTCTGAAAAATTCCACGAGTGTCTCAAATTACAGGCAGATTATAACAACCGATCACATCAAATTTCATGTGACAGAATAAACAAAATGCCTCGATGCCAAGAACGAATTGTGCGACGGCTTGTGTGCATTTTAAACAATCACAGAGGAAATTGGAGGCGACAGAAAATTGGCTTTTTATGGTT
Source organism: Datnioides undecimradiatus (assembly GCA_008933995.1). Taxonomy (NCBI): domain Eukaryota; kingdom Metazoa; phylum Chordata; class Actinopteri; order Lobotiformes; family Datnioididae; genus Datnioides; species Datnioides undecimradiatus. The sequence continues at coordinate 23,092,095 of WARS01000029.1, forward strand.
TATATGGAAAACTCGTGGCTGAGCTAACCGGGCAGTTGCTTTCATATTAGATGATGATGATGATGATGATGATGCAGAGGACAATTAATGCCAAAAGTCATTGCTAGTGGAGTTTCAGGGTCAGACTGTCAGTTTTGTCACTTGCATTAATGACGCTGGGAGTGTGGAGGCGCACATGTGCAAAGAATTTTGGGTAATTTTCCACGGAAATTTGAGTAATTTTGGTGAAGAAGTGCAAAAAATGTGTTTTTAACTTGAAAACTGGGCGGAATATATTTACACTTCTCCTTCCTTTGATCAGAGATGGCTGAACGTGATAACAGGACATTTGTGAAATGGCTCAGGAGTTGGTTTAGTCGGAGTCTGAGATGTAACAACAATCTTATCGCGTCTCTGCTTCTCACCTCGTCCACACACACACACACACAGTCGAGCAGCTCCAGCGCCAGGGTCTGGCTGTGGCCTATCTGTCCCCTCATCGCCGCTCCGTTCCTGCTGCAACCAGATTATCACGCATGCGACAATAACGTGCCAGCGTATGCGGGCGTCTTCTGTCAGTTCAGAGTGCTGGCACGCTCAGCCAGGCGTGTGACGTCACAGAGGCGGGGGCCGTAGATTCGATCTGACTTAGCCAAGCAGCTATAGCGCACTGCGTAGCATGACAACAGCATCAGATAGGGTCGCCTCTCCAGTAATGCGTGTGCGCCTTTAAAGAGTACATCAAGCACCCTGAGAAGTCTCAACACTTCAAAGAGAAGGAAAACTAGATTTTCAGTGTTTTGATCTTCAAATGAAGTTCAGCACGACAGCGCAGATCTGCCTCTGTTGTTCGCCGTTTCATGTTTTCCTTTCTGAACTAACAGCTGAAATTAGAGCGCGACTGTTTTTTAGGCGTGCGTGTGGTATGCATTTCCAGAATGCCTGAATACTTCACACATGCATGTTTATCTAATCTTAACATCTCATTTCTGGTCCTGTCTGTGCCTCCTTGGAAGCATGAGACCAGCATGAAGATGTCTGCGTCAGTGCGGCGTCGGCTTCCACTCTTACTTTTTAGTTTTTGTTAGACGTCTACGCTGTTTGAATCGATCCTTACTGACTGATGTTGACCATCTCTGACAGGTAAAAGCCTGGATGAGTAGTTACTACATCGCAAAACAGTTTTTGCCATTTTATGATATGCGTTATGACTCAGCAAATGCATTTCTCACGACTGGCTAAGCTAACAAGAAGGCTAACTTTGTCTGATAGGATAAATTTTGGCCTTGGTTGTGGAAAAAAACTCACATTTAGAGAAAAGTGTCTTGTTTTTAGAGACTAACGGACCAATACCTCTTCAGTTTTGGCTCATACGTATCTAAAAATCTCAATTTACTGCTGTGAGTGAGTGTCTAAGAAAGTGATTTTGGGCAGAGCGCAGAGTCAGACAGCAACAAATCTCTGCAGCGCTTCCACAATTTGTCGTGAATCTAAGAAATAATCAGAGTTTGTTGCCGTCAAACCGGCCCCTGATCGTCGTCGCGCGGCAGTTTATTTTAATTTATTTATTTACTGTCAAAGAGAAAGACACGTTAACATTTAAAGCTGATGATATCTCTGGTCTAATCCAGGAAGTAAACACATAAGATCGACTGACTGGTGCAGCAGGATGCGTTTAGACCTCAAAGCGTGCCACCACAATCATAATCTTATCACCCTCTGTCACTATAAAGCAGCTGCTAATGTTTCCGTGTAATCTGTTACTGTTGTGTCAGTTTACCTGGGCTGCTGGGAATCCTGCGCAGGACGGAAAACACAGGCGAGAGAGCACGGGAGAAAGGGGGGTGCAACGTCACACGCGAAACAAAGGCATAAATATGTGACAGTTGCTTTTTCTGAGTTTAGTAAAAACACACACACACACACACACACACACACATTCTTTCCGCAGCCCACAGGTGCGTGAGAATTTCTTACACTTGATTTAATGAGCTGTGCTCTCGGATCAGATAAGCCTTATCAGATCTGCGCTCGAGTCATTCTGTATAAACATCCAAGATAATCTGTGTGTGTGTGTGTTTGTGCATGCTTGTGTGTCTGTGGACACACACACTCACACACTTGTAGAATACGTAGTGGCATGTTTATATAGGACAGGTCTCAGATCAGGAGCTTAGCTTTAAACCCAAACAGAGCAGTAAGGCTGAAGCGGCAGGCAGCCGCGGGGTGACCAGGGCTGTGATTGACAGCCTCTCCAAACTCACCTGTCGCCCAGGTGTGATCACACTCGGCTGAGCCACATGGCCCGGGCCAGGTGCATACCTTGCATCGTTATATCTTGTGTCTCTGTGTCAGGGCTCATGGGGGATGTGCTAATCCTGCTGGTATTTGCATTAAATTTCCCCTAAAGCAAATATCCTTGAGCTTTTCACTCAAGAGCTCTGCTGAAGATTGATCCAGCAGAATATTCGGTCCGAAGGAAGAATCTGGCTTTTCCTGTCCTGTTTTAAGAGGCTGACGCTCTCTCATCATCCTGTAAGAAAGCGAAGTACACAACTGAACTCACCTCCCATGATACCTTTAAATAAACATGTATGTGTGACACGTGACGGCCAGAACACGCTTCTCTCTTCGCACTCTATTCTGTGCATTTATGGATTTTGTTTGAAACATATATTAAAACTCCAAACAGGAAGTTGGATCAGCTTGTTTTTGAATGTTAATGAGTCTTTAGATCAGTAGGCCGTCTTTGCCATAACCTGCATTTACAGATGGAAAGATGGATGACATGACAGGCAAAACATCTGGAACACCTCCTGCTGGCTGATGGCAGTATACGCCGCAGACCCCACTCCCTCCATGCTGCATGTTCCATGCATACAGGTGCATGGGCGGGACCCTGATACAGCGACTCTATAACCCAATCACTGCTGCACAGACTCTGGCTCTGAACGACATCACCGGCACAGGATGTACCAGGGGTATTTTGGTGTTTTTGTGCAATGAAAGTGGCGATGCATCGTCCATCTTTATAGAGAGTTAACAGTCTGTACATGTTTTGACGCAACCTGAGTCGGCTGATAACGAGGACAGTGATGCCGACCCTTGCAGCAGCACTGTCGCTGCATTGCACTCTTCTTTAAGCCACTCAACTGCAGTGGCCTTTCAAATGCAGCTCAGCAGGTGATTGGTTGATCACATCAGATGCAATAACATCGTCACAACATCTGGATAAACCTTAATTTCTTCTTCCAAGATGAAGAAAAGCAGCGTCTTCCTCTCCCACTGCTCACCAATTCGCACCATCAGCAGCGACGCCGTGACCACCGGAGACGCAGCAGATGCAGCAGATGCAGCTCGGACCACTGACAGCATTACTGCTGCAGAGTGTCTGGTGTTTCACGCCACCGGCCAGACAATAGATCTGAAACCCCTCTACAGTTGCCATGTTCCCACGCAAACACACACGCGCGCATACATCACCATTAACACCAGCAGTCGCTCCGGCCTCCTGACGTACGCAGGCTCAGGCTGGTATGCAGAGCCAGACATTCCTCCGTCCTGTCGACCGACGGCCCACGTCTGACGCTGCAGAGCCGCACAGTGACGCACTCACCCGCTCGGCTGGTCGGTGTGATTGTTTTCTTTCAGGGCAGAGCGCGTTTCGCATGCAGCCGAGCACGAAGGGATGGGCATGCTCCAGCCGCCGTCCGTCTCTTTAAAAGTAAAAGTCCTTTCTGAGGAAGGGCCTCGTAATCTTTATCAGCAGAGTGATGATTAACTACAGTCGTCAGGTAAAATGCAACAGAGAACAAGCGGAAGGTCTTCCTGTTTGTAAATATATTAAAAGTTGCACTTCAGGTTTGTGTGTAGGTGTGTGTTTGTGTGTGTGTGTGTGTGTTTGTGTGCTCAAAGGGAAGATTATCTTAACCTGATTAAGGAAACTGGGGAACACCTGCCAAAATACTGGTTACTTTGGTACATACCAGAAAGTCTGTGTGTGTGTGTGTGGGTGTGTGTGCACATGTGTGTGTTTTTGTTGTCTGCCAGTGCGATAGGCAGATAAGATAAGTAACATGTAAGCAGAGTCATGGCGGTAGCAGGCGAGTCGCACGCCATGAGCTCCTCTGAGCTCTAACAGCTCCTTTACCTTCAGGTTCCTCTTCCGCACGCCTCCAACATGCAAGAGAAATGTGCACACATGCATTCAGCATTCACATAAGTGTGTGTGTGTGTGTCTGTGTGCGTGCGCAGGCATGTGGCGTCCGGCCATGAGAAACGCAGCAGGAGCTCTGTCGCTCTGCAGAGTGACGGAGGGGGGGGAGCGAGGGGGGCCAAGCTGTGATAACAAACTCCATTCACTTCAGAAATAACAACACAGCACTTAGAGTGAACCGCGGGCTCCGCTCCTCTGGGAGCCACCGATCTGCCCGAGCAAAGAGCTCCACTCATTTACTGTCATTAGCTGTTACATCACAGGATGGAGCCCGGGCTCGGCCTCCAACCGGACCGCTTATCTTCGCATTTGCACTTTGCACACACCGACACTCCTGCTTGCACATTCAGAGAGTTTCAGAGCACGTGCTCAGCTGGGGAACTCACACCTGGGAGTCACAAAGTAATGCAGAATCCAAACTTTTGGAGAACATAAAGAGGACCGCGACATCGACGTAATCCTTTTTGCTTTTTCTCTTCTGTTTAGAGCTCATCTTTAAAGTCCGAGTGACCAAAAATCTGGTTTTCAATCAGTTTCAGGTGGCCAGGAGTTCCCCTGCACTGCAGTCCTCAACTCTGTTAACAGGTTTTGTGTAGTCAGAATGAAAAAAAGCCATTTGCAGTCACTTATTACTCAAACACAAGAAAGTTAGATATTAGGTCATTTCTAAGTCTAATATGAGATGCAATCAGAAAGTTCTGGGACTGCACCAACAGCGAGCAACCTGATTTAAATCTGGCTGCCGTCCTTCCCTAAGCAGTGACTTTGTGCAGCGATGCACCACTCCCAGCGCTCTCGCCGTGCTTGGATCACTCCCCAGAAGTCCCTTTATCTATATGAGTAAAGCACTGCATGCTTGATGTCCTCCACTGTGTCACAACGGCGACCCCTCAGCTTGAATTTCAGGTTGGGGAAGCCGAACCAGAGAGTATTACCACGGCAACACTGGCAGAGTCAGTCTGTTAGCTCGTCAGCTAGCAAAGCGACCACATGTGTTTGGTATGTAATTCAGGATTATTCTGCTTCGGGTGCAGATTCAACGTGTTAGCCCCAATAAAGAGGCCTGACTAGTGTGGAGTCACAGGTGATGCAACATGGAGACAATCCCTCACTGCCTTCCCACCAGATGCTGCTTATTGTCTGTAATAGCATCAGACCAGCAGCAGCTCTGCAGGGGTGGTGACTAAGATTCACTTCATCCAGCCTAGACCTATTTCTAACAGCTACACCTTGGCTTTAAGTGTAATTGGTTCCCATTTGTAAGGCGTTAAAAGGTAACGTAACCCACTACTTACCCTTTGTTCTGTTTATAAAGTCATGTGCCTTTTCAGGCAGGTTACTCCACGGTGTTGACAGTGTGTAGGGTCCTAAAATAAATGCGGAGGTGAATCTGAGTCACATGAGGACAAACCTCTGACGCTCTGATCCTTCAGCTCACGCTCTGCTCAGGTTGTGTCAACACTGGAAGACGCTTAAAGGATGCCACTGCGCCGTAAACAGAGCTTACGCAGAGATGAGTAAGATGCGATGGAGCTGTTGTAGCACGTATTAAAAATACACGTTGCTTTATTTTAAAGAGAACTAGCAGGAAACCTAGTAGAGCTGCAAACTTTTCATTTTTATTCATGTAAATCAACATTTGTGGCACATCGCCGTCATCAGGATCCTGATGTCCTTACAGAACATCATACAGATCTCCTACGGGGCCGTCATTTGAATGCTTTACTGTTCGTGGTTGAGCCATAAATACAAGTAGAGCAAAAACAAAACAACCAATACGTGAAATGTCGCTCGTTAGCTTTAACAGCTGCGCGTCACGCACTTTTTCTCATTTCCTGTGTTGTTGCTCAGATCTGTGTTTTGTTTTCATTTGAATTAAAGCGCAGCCGCTCTTCTTAAAGATGACAAGAGCCATTCTTCAGTGGCAGCCTACACACACTGAGAAATGCCGTTTTTTCCTTTTCTCCTTATTTCACTCCCCTCTTGGTTTTCTTTCTCGTCTTGCGCGGTTGAAAGGATGACATGAACATTACAGAGCAAACAAGCACATAAGTCGGGGGTCATCAGGGGTCATCAGGGGTCATCTGCAGGTCGGAGGTCAGCAGCCAGTCTGAGAGTGCTGGAAGAGCAATGTTACTGTCAGGGCAATCATGACAGGAGATTAGCATCAGTGGGGACCTTTAAACCTGACTGTGATTGCTGTTGGAGTTAGAGAGAGTAACCCAGAAGCGTCAGATAGCATCATGCGCGCAGTGACCATGACGTGCCGCGGACGCACGGCGTTCGTTTGAGTTTATTTGTGCGTGTGATGGAAAGGTTTTATTTATTGATGGAAAATCAGACTTTTGTTGATCGTGTGATCGTAATCCAACCTGCTGCCGTAAACAAGCCCTGAGCAGCAGGAGTAAACACTCGTAATCTAGATGAAGTCGTGATAGCACCCCAGTTAATAATCTCTGTCTTCGTGTAGTAAAGCTTCACTAATTTGATTTTGACAAAGCAGAGGTCGTCTTTTGTCCTGTTTGGACATTTGGTACAGGTCATTATTGACCCCAGAGACCACGTTTAACATGATATGTGCTGTTTAAGCATCTCTTAACCTATTATTTTACCCTTGTCCACCCTGTTTCCAGCCGGAGCTACCTGCACGACGACAAACAGCCGACAAACAAAGTTAGCGACTAACTAACCAGCTAGCTACGTTTAGCGTTTAGCATCTATGCAAACAGGAGGTGGTGGACAGCGAAACTAAATAATGATAATGCTGGTAAATGTAGATCAACCATCAACTAACTCCATCCGGCATCACACCATCCACAGCTATATCAACTTAGTGTTTATCCATTAATGCTAACATGCTAATGTCAGTGTATTTGTGTTAGCTTGCGTTAGCTTCTGCAGATCTGTTTTAATGCTTTTAAGCTAAATTTGTGCAAAGCTTAATCTCCTTTCTGTGCATCTGTGACTGTTTTGCAGCGGTGGCATTTGTAGTGTTTGGCGTAAATGTCCCGACCACTGTGGACTTTAAATCCAAACTGAAAACCTTTATTTATTTATTTGTTTGTTTGTTTGTTTTTATTCTTTTGCTTGATTTAATTGTATGTCTGCATAGTTTTACCTTTTTTATGTGGCTCTTTTAAATTCTGGTGGTTTAATTTGACTTTAAATTGTTTTTTGTTGGTTAAATTTCACTGTAGAGCACCTTTAACCTTTATCTGTGTGTGAACTGTGCCAGCGTAGCATACTGTATGTGATAGCCGATGAGCTGCACCCCTTCAAGCATGTCCGGTCCTGAGTTGTCTCTGATTGCACAGGTGAGTATGTCTCAGTCCACATGTGCGCCGTGCCCCTCAGTCACCTGCTCAGGTGCGCACAGACACGATAGTTTAGAGTGAGCTTATAACACACACTTCACTGCACAACACACTCCCTTCACCTGCCTTTGTTTCATAATGATTTTCATACCTTACAGGTGACTCACGGCTCGTCTAATTCGGGCATTTGTTTGTGTATTGTGTATTGTGTGCGTGTGCGTCACAAACTACCAAAACACACTGGTTGATTCGGAAACATCCTATCAGGTATCCAACGGAAACCTTGCTCAGAGTTCAGCTTCAGTTTCTTTGTACAATAACCGAGCAGATCGACGACGATGTGATTATTTTAAGCTTTACAGCTGGGATCCACAACGAACCGCTGAGTAACACCCAACAAATTCTTGAACTGGCTGTCAGATCAACATGACAACACATGCATGCGTGTTGTGACATTCCCCCAGCGTCTCTTCCCCCATACAGGCAATAAGTTGTTCAGCGATGAGGCTTACCTGCTGAATATTGAACCATCGCTGACCCACATTTGCAGAGCTGCGACGCTTAAGTGATTAAACTAGCATGTTGTGGTGTTGATTCTGCCTCCGAGTGCACCTAACGTACATTTGCATCACTTTGTGCTCGACAGCTTGGCTTAAGTCTCATCGCATTTCAGAAATGACAACATTTATGACTATATATAAACAAAATCTTCCGTTTTAAAGCTGAGTTAACTTATTTTTATGATCATGTTTTAATGTGTTTGCAGCCCGTAGCCTATTAACTCATCCTGCAGGTTGGCAGCAATATTAGCATCCTGGCTCTTTAGCTGCTAGCCATTTCACTTTGTTCACTAGTTAACTGCTAATTTAACCATTTGTTGCCGGCCTGGCCGTGTAAAATGGGTTTGCCTTTAAAACAGCTGCAACTTTGGTTTATAGGAATGTGATCACTGAGCCAAACAACAAATGTGCCGTGTAATCAAAACAATGAGCTAAAAGAAGCTAAAATGCTCAATAGCCTAGGACCGAAGCCTTTAAACAGAATCGTCCAACGCGAACGTTACTTCTGTTGTGTCACCGTCCCTCAAGCTCGCTGTGAATACATCTCCGCCTCGGATACCTGCTGGGCTGCAGTCAATCATCCGGCGGGGTCGGCCAAGTGACAAGGATCAAAGGTCGCCGATCGGTGATGGCTGTTTGTCCTCGGGCGAACCGCGGTGACCCAAGTGAACCTTGACTGCTAACTGGATGAGCGGCACAAGCGGTGAGCAACATTCAAACGCACAAAACACCCAAAGAAGCGCTCAGATACATGTCCTTAAAAGTACACACACCCGCTTCACACACACACACACACACACACACACACACACACACAAAAGCTTTGCGTCAGCTCCTCAGAGGTTGTTTGGCTCTCACCTCAGTGTGTCTCAGTAAACAGTGTTTTGAACTCCCGAGAGAAGAAGTTTACGCTCCCGCCGCTTGTTCTTTAAAGCCCGACACTTTCAATGCATATTTATCTAACAGCAAAAGACACTGAGAGACGCACAAATGCAGCCATGTGCACACACACAATCTGCGCAAAGGCGCCGCGAGAGCGTCGAGGTGACTGAACCGTGCACAGATTACCTCTCGTCTCTGTCAATGGAAGGTTTTCCTTCTGATTTCAGGACCTTTTTTTGGGGCTTTTAAGTAAACTAATCTTTGAGCAAATACCACAGGCTGTTTCTGAAGTCTGCACATAATGGAAAGTCTTAATATATCTGAATAAGAGCAAACAGACCCAACAAGAGGGCTCGCTGGAAGTTTGGGATCAAAGCTTCGGGGCACAAAGGCAGAGATTTAGCATGTTAGAGTGATCGTCACTCTTTCACAGCCAAGTATTGTCTCTGTGTTTCTCCCCTCAAGTTCTTTGAATTCCTGCTCAGTGTAAAACGCTCATTGTTATCCGCGGCTTTTACCGCCGCGAACCGTGTTCTTAGACATCTCTACCCGGGCTTTCAGGCTCCCCTCTATTGAAGGAAAGATTAAAAAAAAGAGAAGAACGGGGAGAGAAAGAGCCGGGGAACATCAAACAGACTTGCTGTTCGGTTATTGTCGACGGGCCTGACCGGGGTGTAGTGAATCCCAGGCACCTCTTTTCTGTGGTTGTGTTTTAAGTGGTTGTCGGGCCCGGTCGCCGTGTATACTGGGCGTGATCCAGGTGTATTTGTACAAGATGCGGAGTTTCTGTGTGCACAAGCAGGTCGTCTCCTCATCCCGGCTCCGTGTTTCAGTCGCAAAACCGTTTGATGATTTTGGCAAAGGTGACGCCTCGGGTTGAATCCCAGATCCCGATGCAGCGCCGGGGCGTTACACAACGCGCAGTTTAAATTATTTTGTTTCCAAGGCAGCAGCCCCGCAGTGATCACCTCCCACATTAACCTTAAACAAACAGGCTTCATTGTTGCGAGGGCTGATCCGTACGAGCCCTGCAGTTAATTTGATTTCGTTCGATTCATTAGAGACTATTACACACCGCCTCCATCTGATTGTACCTGATAACAGCCCACGCTGCCACGATTGCCCCCCTCACTTATCTTCACAAATCTCTGCCTCCATCTCCCCGTCACAGCGTGTGGGAGGATTTAAACCAGTGCGATGTTTGTACAGCACACCTGTGCAAAGCAGGTTACACATGGCCAGTGTGAGTTTGCGCTGGGCTCATCTGAGTCACGGACTCGGAGCAGTTGCTCACACTTGATGTTGATTCAGGGCAGGAAAAACACAGGGTGTCGCTTTAAGTTTCATTTTATACAGGAATCGTTTAAACGGCTCTACTTTAACAATAAAGATGATTTTTAAAACACTCACACGAGGATTTTGTCGTCGACGTTGTTGGATTGTTCACCTGCAGCCTGTCAGGCCTCGGACGCCCCACATTTCCATTTTCTTCTGCACTGATTTCAACATTGATAGCTAACGGTGCCAAGAAGCAGCAGGACTGTAAGCCGCTGAAACAACGTACTCACACGCTGGTGTGGATTTCTCGGCTGCCGGCTCAGTTTTCATGTGGTTTTTGACCAAACTCTGCACAACTTTACCCCACCTCTGTGAAGCAAATCCATCGATCGCTCGATTTCAACTTAAAATAAGAGATTTTAGATGTTTGGCCAAGTCCTCAAGATGTTTTTGTGCCTATTAGAGTTAAAACTGTCAGTATAATTTGGTTAAATGTGGGTTAAAATACTCGTGAGCTTCAATGGTCAAAATCAAAATTGAATATTTCTTGATAGTTCATCAAGCATAGGTCAAAGGTGCAGATAAGATGGGGGTCTGGGTTTGGACCTGGACCTGATCTGCATATTGGGGACTCAGCAGGGATGGAGAGGAGAGGCAGGCTCACGCATTTTAGTCATTTTGCCAACAAACAAGTTGGGATCCACCCAAAATCCTCCTGGATTTAAGATTTTACTTCCTGTACAGTTTCTCAGAAGAGGATATGTTTTTCTTTTTGTCGACAAAGCCCAGGGTTGATTGATTTGACGGACAGTTATTGTCTTTGTTGTCCAAAAAAACTGCAGTAAATACCGACTAGTGTGTTCATCCGCAGCTGGAAATAGTCCCCAAACAGCTGCACTATATCTTCCTGTTTCAGTAAAAGCTGTTTTCCAGAAATGACTGCACCTGTATTAAAGATTAAAGATGCATATGGACAGGACAGGAAGTCAGGAGGTACTCAGGGACATTTTAAGGGTTTACAAAGGGAAAATTAAAGACTAACGCCTGCTTCGTGCTCCGTCTTGCATCATGCAGTCTGGACCTGCGAGTACACACACACACTGGGATTTGAACTTGTTTTAAATGAATCCCAGAAGTTTTATACATTTCCCACTTTTCAACCAAACAGGAAATAGTTGCTTTGTTTCTCTTCAGAAGTTGTCTCTCTATTTGTTAATCTTCTTTTTTTGTTTTTTGGCAGCACTTCTTACACTAATCAACTTTTCGGTAAACAAGGCTTGATATTTTTATCAGCAGATTACACCAGAGCCATTTCTGCTCCTTTTGAAGGGATTAGAGGAAGATTTTAACAATAAGGGTGTCGAACATCTCCGCGCTCAGCTTCAGATCTTTTGTGCCACCACCTGCATCTCTTTAAAACGCACAACTCTTCCCCAGAGCTTGGCAGAGCTGACGGCGCTCCCTGGCACACCATCGCTTGTTGTTTTTCAAAGGTCAGGGGAAAGGATGCAGGGCAGAGCATGACGAGGCTGTGATTGTTGCAGCATGCCAGTGGAGGTCATGAACCGCGCTTGGAAAGTTTCAGCCCGTTCGGTTCACCTGCCGGTTGTTAAGTCAGTCGCACCGGGCGTCATTCCTGCTTGTCAAGCGACGACAGACTGCCGGAACCGAAAGACCTTTTGAACTCATCCCGAAGGTGATTGACATATTCAGATACTTAACCTTCGTTCTGACCGAAGGAACCGGGGTCGAATTCCATCTCCTCCTCTGTGAGTCAGCTCCCTGAAACAGCGCAGGCCTACGGGAAGGCGTACACATCGCACGCCGCAGGAAACGACAAAGGCAGCTGACATTTGTCGTCATGGTAACAACAAAGCTTAAAATTATGAAATGGTGGCAAGAAAAATACTTGATTAGGTTCAGAAAAAGGTAAAAGTTTAGATTGAAGTGTCTGGTTTAAGCTATTTTACGTAACTTCAATAGGTAAATAGTAAAATGAAAAACTCCACATTTGGCGGGGAAACGATGAAGCCAGGTTGTCATGGTAACGGTGATAAACACATGGTTATTCTTGTGAAACCGTCGCTTTTTCGGCAGGTTTAGGAGAAGATGACGGTTTCAAATCGACCAGCGCTCTCCTGGGTTTGCTCGACCCGTCCATTCGGCCCCGGCCTCCTGCGCATTCGGACTTCCTGCCTCTTATTATAAAGTGACTAATCACCACAGCTGCAGAGATGCAGTTAAAACACTGAGGTGTGAGGGAGGCGGCACCCGTACGGTACCTGTTATGAGCTTCTGTCCACATTAACAAGCTGTCTCGCCTTCTGGACCAGCAGACGCAGGTTGCATTGCATCAGTGAATTTATAAATCCCACAGACTGATTTCACTAAAGCTTTTTTATCCGATGAAAACACTTAAATTTCAGTTTTGCTGCACAGGTGTGTAAACATGCTACACAACAAACACACCACGCTGCAGGCACACTGCTTCCTTCATTGCCACTGATCGGCGGCGGCTGTCGTAAGTCATTAAGCGGCATCATCCGATACGAACGTAATTCCTGTTGTGTCACCGCGTCCATTATAGGGCGCGCAATAAAAGTGGCCGGACAGGTTTAAAAACAAGTTCTCAGTTTATTATTATTGTTATTATTATTAAAGCAGTTGTTTGGAAATGAAAAAATGAGAAACACAAGTGGGTGAAGAGCTTTCCGGCGTGAATAAGGCTCTGCTTTGCATCGATCCACCTTCAAATTCACCTTAAAATACACTCGGTCTGATTGTAGTGACGAACCACATGAGCAGTTTGTGGTGACAACCCTCTCATGGACCCTGAAATTCGACTAAAAGGCCCCTGAACTCATCTCCTACAGCTGTGAAAAAGTCATTAATGTGCACTAAGACACTGAGAGTAATTACAGGAGCTGCACACACGGTAATTAAAAGGAATTTCCTCGGTGAAACCAGGGCGTTTGTTTGTGTCTGTTTATGTTTTTGTTTCGCCTAAGTAGCTTCTGCTTAACTTCCACGAACCTTAATTTCCTTGCCTCCCTGTGGCTGCAGGTTGCCACCTCTAAACCGGCATGTTGCCCTCTGTTTGCACCTGAGCTGCCAGGTTACATCAGACAGACAGACAAACACACAAACACACGCTCGCGTTGGCAAGAATGCGCCTCGGCCGGCATTCGGCGATGGGTTACGGCACGCCTGTGTTTTATAGTTGCGTTTATTTGCCACGGAAGACTCCGAGTTTCACCCTGATGCAGAGCGAGAACTCTCCCAGGGGTTCACAAAGGGTTCGCCAGCCTACGACATGCCTGCCTGCGTGTGTGTGTGTGTGAGCGTGCATGCATGTGTGAGTGTGTTTAGCAGCCAGTGTGTGTGTGTGTGTGTGTGTGTGTGTGTGTGCGTGAGGGTGAGTTTGCGCAAATAAACAGGTGAGCCACAGGGTGATTATGCTGTCAACTGTTGCTGAGTCATACACTTCTCCACCAAGTTAATTAGAGGTGGCAGAGCATACCTGGGTTTTCACACACGCATAAATACACACATACGCAACCGCGTACAACGCAGAAAAATTACAGAGAAGTAGACAAATGATATAGATATAAATAAACTTGCGTGCCATCCGTCGGTATACACTCAACACCTTGATGGAGTCTGACACCGTCATCCGAGGTGCATGCACATGCACACCTGCAGCGCTGCATGCTTCAGTGTCACTGTTTCCAAGGAAAGCCCCATGACTTCTCATCCAAACTGATTTCTGGTTAAAGCACAGGTATTCTGGGAAATAAAACACCTGTTTATTGTGCAACCATGCGGTCGCTGTATATTAAATACAACTCATAAAGTCAAGATACTCTATGCTTAGTAAACACGGTTCCTTCCGAGAAGCTGCCGCATGAGGACAAATAAAGTGTAAGCAGCAAAGTACAAGTATCAACTTCAGGACGGGGAAATGTGCTGCACGAGCTGCTGAAGCTGGAATTATCCTATATTTTCCCTTTATTATCCCACACACAATACTTTCTGACTACTGTCGAGTCATTTTTATTTATGAATCACACAGAACTTACATTTATATATCAATAACCAGGTGGAGGACGGCCAGCTTCCCCGGGGGATTGAGCTGACTCAGGGCACTTTTCATGCGCAGCACGTCTGGATCGTATTCTTTTAAACGTTACTCGCAGAAACCTGAGAGTTTACACCACAAGCCCACACTTGGCGACAGTGGCATTGGGAAAACAGGCAGGAACCTCAAGCAGAACCAGGTTTTAGGCGGGCGGACGTCTGCCTCGACGTCTGGGATGTCGAGTGAAAGCAAAGATATCATAATAATAATTAGTCATTGACGTCCTAATAAAGAGCTAAATCTCTTTAAAAACTTGATAAAAATGAATTTCTGTAATATGTTGTTCTTTGAGAATTGTGTCTGTAATGAACAGAAACACTGGGAGGTGTCATCATAATGATTTAATGCTGTGTATACCCTGTATTTCATCAGATGTGCAGCGGCACTAAACCTAATTTTTTTATTACAGTGCAAGTTTAGCTTATTTTTGAATAAGACGCAGCATCGATGTTCATCTGTTTCGCTTAATTTTGTATTTATATTGTGTCGTATGAGTAATTGTGCCTCCGTCTCTCCAGCCTGTGCTGCGAGGAAGTGGTTATTTCATCATTTTTTTAATCTCCGCATCTGTGTTTTGCATGTGCGGACCTGTTTACTGCACACCGCGAGTGCTCTGCTGACAATTAAAACGCGCTGCAGCGCTAACAGCCTCTTCTCGCCCCCACCTCCTCCGAGGCAGCTATTAATTTCCACTGATTTCACGACAGTATTAAACGTATTTGCAGCAACTTGAGAGAAGTAATCCATCATCCGGCGTGACGTATTGTTGTGAAATGTTTGGGTTCAAAGAGAAAACGACTGAAAACGCTGCACAGTGTCACAGAACCAGACATTCATACACACGCCTGCACACATAAATACAGCAGGCCGGTGTTCTACCTGTACTTAGATACTGTAAATTTGAAATGAAACCAACTAAAATTAGAAATTAACAATATACAAATCTGTTGCACTAAAACTTAGAAGTGTTTTTCTTTCATCAGCGTGTTTTATGTGCATTTTGAAGTATTGCATTTAAAACAGTTTATCCAAAGGAGATGTGGCAAACCAGAAGTTCAACTCTCATTTAACTCATTTAACTGTGTTAAGCTCTTTGCATTTAAAGAGAAGAAGAAGAAGAAGCTGTTTGCAGTATCGCCGGGTGACTTGGTTTGTTTCTCCTTCTTCTTCCGGATCGTCTTTTATTTTAAAAACAGTTTTTATCCAGTTCTCAAGCTTCTTCTATTATCACCAACATGTGCAGCGTAGCCTATAGCCAACTTCTGACAAGAAGAAGTACGTTCTGCATAGTTGCCCAGTTTATTCGCTCCACACTAGTCGATGGAGAGCATCTAATCTGCATTTTATTCTTTTCTGTCTGTTCTTAAATTGGCTGCACAGTTCGATGAGAACGCGGCTATAAAGTTTAGAAACGAGACACGTCTGCTGATCATTTAAGATAAAAACTTTCAGAATTTCTGTTGTTTCAGTCGTTTCATCTGTTGTCGAACACCTCGTGTGGTGAGACACTCTCCGTGGCCCCTCCGTCGCTGTTCTCTTGACCTGCTTTTTGCACCTTTCCGCGCTGCAGCCGAGCACATGACTGTCAGCTGAATCCTCAGGGGACAGTTTCGCCGCCGCGCTGACGTGCACTGAAAAACATCGGCGGCGGATTACATGAGTCCAATCACTCGTCTTTGTCCCTGGTGATTAGATGACACGGTTTCCAGTTTCCAGGAGGTGAGATCCGGGCCCCCGTCGGCCTCCCGTGTCATTGCATAATCGTCCCTTTTGAGAGAGCACAACACCCCGTGGTCATTTGTCACGGACACCGAGTCACACCTGTGAGGAAAACGCTCATTCATGCCTTTCTTTCATGTGGTCTGTGTGAACGTACAGCGTCGCCTCCTTACCGAGGACGCGCTCGAGGTGATGATTGCTCGCCAGAAATAAACGCTGGGCAGCTCCGTGGTTAAAGTTTGCGTGGAAGTGATGCAACGCTGCCTCGCGGCCTCTGGATTCAAACCTGCGTAAGAGGACTGCGCTCCAGTTTCCTCCCACAGTGCAAAGCCACGCAGGTTCATTAGTATTAGTGACTGAAGTTAGCCAGTGCTACTCCGAGGGTGTATCCAGCCCCTTATGGAAGTTTAGCTAATGCATGAGTGCTTGCATTCAATATTACTACTGTTTTAATTGGAACCAAGTGCTCATTTACTCATCCAACCCCTGATATGATTAGAAATGACTTCCAGAAACTACAAGAAACTACTTGTAGAAACTCTTAAACTATTAAATTAAGTTGATCTGCTGAATTAAAAATGATAAACACACACTTATTTAGATGCAAGTCCCATAAAAGTGTTTTTCTTGGTGTCCACTATTTAATAGAAATGACGTGTGTGTGGCTTTAAAGCTCTTTCTTTAGCTAACGTCTTCAGGCAGCCATTGACCTCCATACATATCGTTCATATCACATTGTTTCAGGCACACGTCTTAATCGTATCGAGTAATCCTTTAATAATAATCTGCATTTCAACACGACAGCTACTTTGACAGCGACAAACAAACAGCTCCGACTTCACTGTTGATGCGTATCTGCGCCAGCTTTTAAGAGTCTGCTAATTGATTTTTCACATCGTCTGGAAAAGGAAGCGGCGGCTCCTCGGGACACGACGAGAGCTTTAAAAGATCTGAATCTCTCTGTGTTCGAGCGTGGTCGACAGGATTCGTGATTTGTACTTACGGAGATAACATTAAAGTCATAAAATCTTTAACGTGTTCGTTAAGTTGACATATTAAACGCAAACTTTCCAGACCGTCCTGTTAAACGTTCGGGCCGTTTCAAACGCTGTAAACACACTTTACGTTGCAGAGTCCACCGGTCCTAATAAAAACCCGGAGCAGCTCCACAGCGCCTGCATTTCGAGTTGTGAACTAAATGGAGGCGAAGCTCTGTTTCACGTTTCACATGTTCGACCTGAAGCTGCATGTTTCATAACCCCTCCACTTCGGTTTTCCCTGGGTGTGGATGGAAACGCAGAGCGCAGTCTGCCTGAAATGTAAACAGCAGTTTCTCATTTCTCTGCCTTAATTTCAATGTAAACCAAACCAATCGCTCCCCCCCCTCCCCCCCTGCTCGCGCTCAAACCACCAAACTTGATGGTTTCTTGGTGTTCCTTGCCCCGGGGCCACCCATTTGGCACATCGTCGCACACTGTGTGGCTCATTACTGGAGGTCCCAGGGGGGAAGAGGAGAGGAGACACGTAAAGAGAAGCGGCGCGGCGCGGCTCGCTCGCGTTGCCGGCTCCACTCTCGGAAAGCAGGAAGCTCCTCGCTGATCAGGATGTTTCTCCTGCAGCCTGAGCCTCTTTGTAACTTGAGTGTTTACTAAAGGACGACTTATACATCCCTGCATTGAGAGGTTGCACCACTCAGACGAGCTCATGTGCAGCGATTAGCTGTTACTCAGTATTTACATCCTGCAGCTGCCACGTGTAACTGCTGCATCGCTGAACGAGCGGGCGGACAGAGCTAACGTTAGCCGGCTGACGTGACCTGACGAACAGGGACAGCGAACGTGACTTGACACATGACGGAAATGAATGAAATGAATAATGAAATTACACTTAATATCTCAAATTATGATAAGCCCGATGCTGACTAGCTGCATGAACAACTAACCTTTAATGACATATTCCCGCACGCATGCAGGCAGACAAAGGGTTTTTACAAAGGATTGATAATTAATTAAACACATCACACGCCCTGCCTGAAACTGGTTCGCTATATTTGGATGTTGTGTTACGGTTTACGAGGCTGCATTGATTTCCCGGTTCCATAGTTGTTTGCTTTTGATTGGACGACGCTACAGTGGCTTCCTAGAAACACATTAAGACATTCACCGGATGTTTTCAGCTGGTCGTCATGTCGAAACGTGATGGATTCGGTTTGCGCGGCCCACTTCTGCCGAAGACGAGGGTTTTACTGAACAGGCCGTTCCCTCATTCAACACCTCTGACCTCCGCTTTGATTCCTTCCCTCAGCTCCAGTTAGAAAGCATCAGAGCTCTCTGGGGACAGCGTTTGACACACTGGCAGACATGACCCACTTCACACGGCAACACAATCAAGAGCAGGATGCGCCCTGTTATTACATAAACCGCCGTACGACAGCGTGTAACGCTTCCTTCTTTGTGACAGCATGAGCAACTGGTGCTCGTATGAAACGCTGCAGGCCGGCGCTGGGATCCTTGGATGTGACTCATTAACCCTTTAGCATCATTTCTATTTGCACAGACGTCAAGATCGACGCACGACGGGAATTTGCGCTCTCTGTGAAACGATCGAATGAACACGGATCGCCGCGGTGACGCTCTGCCACATTTGATCACCCACGCTCTAAAACAAACTGTCCCCGGATTGCACGGCTATAAAGCAATCAGCGGGAGATAGCGCAAGCTGCATTATCGGCCTATTGAGCAATGCCTTCCCTCGCCGGGTGTGTTGCCACTGTGTTGGCCCGAGCCTGCGGGTCATCTGTTTCTCTGTCAACACTGATAGGCCGCTCACAAGGCCGCGAGCTGCCAACAGATGCATGATGGGAGCCGGGGGGCGGAGGATCGACACTGTAAAGCCACAGCACACACATACACAGCTACTGGCTCTGATAAGCTTATAGTGAGGCTGTTATTGATTTATACTTTAGTTTACTGCACACGTTGTAATACAGCAGAAATACTCTGATGTGTGCTTTCTTGTTCCGTTATCGCCCATAATTGATTTTAAAGGTCAAACACAAACAGACGGACTATTCAATAAAACTGAATATTGCCATTTTTCCCTCTTTTCACTGTAATTTCCAAACGATTCATCCAAGGGGAAAATGTCTCGGAGCTAAAACGAGGAGAAAACGAGTTAATGCACAAACGTGTTCTACAATAAAACGAGTGTGTGGTCACGAAATGTGTCAGCTTTATCGGCTGCAGGATGATAAATGGCTGTAACGACTGTCTGTAAATGCATTAGCTTGTGGCCACGCATAACAAAGTTCACAACTTTATCAAAACATGTGATACGGCGGCAGCGGTCCTCTCGCTCTGTGCAGCCGCTGCTCCTGTCTGGTGGTTTGAGAGGTTATATAATCACATGATTTTGCACATTCTGTTGTATTTGGCCTCAATTGCCTTTTTCTTTTTGTCGTTTCGGCGCCAGTATGCACAGAAATACCTGCACATCACTAAAATCACATTAAAGTCGCAGCTACTCAGGCCCAATCAGTACAAACCCTTAAACACAGATTAGGCGTTTGACGGACAAACACTGAAACCACAGGTTGGTTTATGCGATGACGACAGGTGAAAACGCACATGGCTGTTCGCCCGCTTTGCAACATTAAAAGTTTAGCTAATGATTAAAGTTAAGGCAACTTAAACGAGCTTGGTTAATCAGGGCGCGGCTGAGGTCTAACACAAATTGTACTCTGGCGTGAATCATCCGAGGCGCAGTTCACTGTCGTGTGATTCGCTGATTGGAAAGTTTTGCAGCGGGAGCAGAGAACACAGAGTATTGTTTTACGCCGTAACACCTCAGCGAGAGCGGCGGATCCAGGCTCATATCGCATCCCCCGTGTAACTGTTGCAAAACCGACAAACTCAAAGTACGAGTTGCCCTCGCAAATCTCCAGAAAACTGGGTCATTATGCAACATCGCAAAAATGTAAACAAAACAACTTGAGCAAAGAGGTTTGCACAATTCATTCACATGGTCAGCTGCCAGAGATTAGCACCAAGACGAGTATTAGGAAGAGGATCGGAGCTAATGTCGCTGCAGCCGGAGCTGAGGCGTGACTCACGCAGCCGGGGCGACTGTTTTATTATTTATTATTTATAATAAATCACAGTTTCATCTTATTTTAGGTACTTTAGGTTGACTGCATTCAAGCCTGGAAGTTCTTAATTAATAATGATAAGAAGAAGAAACTTTATTTTGCACTTTTGAGCTTTATTGACACAGTTTGTCACCTGAAGACAGGACGAGCGTCGCTGATCATGACAAAACCACAGCTGCTCCTTGACATCAGCGTTTCGCCGGCGCGGTTCGGGCCGTCAGCATTTGTTGCTGATGTGAACGGTCACTTTAAATCCTTTAACCTGTGTGTTTCGCCCTTTTATCCACACTGGTTTTCATTTACGCTGACCTCCCGTGTTTAGTCCCTGCGATAGATGCCAGATGATTTGCGCTCATAGGTATTAGGTATTTATGATTTCCTAGAGTGCAAATAATTCATCGTCCGTCACTTTGCATCGCCTCTGATTTATTTCCATGTCAAATCGTACTTTTCGACGTGTTTTTAAGTCGAGGGACTTGGTGCTGAGCTGGCATGTGCAAGAGCTTTTCCCTAACCTGCAGTCAAGCTGTTATGATGCCCAAAACAATGAGTCAATCAGGTATTTCAGTCAGTTAGCTGACTAACGCGAGTCTTTCTAACATGTGTCTTTCCGCGCTGTTTGTCTGGGAGTCGGATTAATGAAACAGGGATACTCCCAGGTTTCACAATGCCTGGCTAGATATTGAATATGAATGCCTGCGCGGGAGGAAAACAAGAAGAAAACACATTGTGAGCATCCAGCTGCAGCCAAGCTCTATGAGTCACCGCACTCTGGAACTTTTCTGAGCCTCGGGAGCTCGGGACGCAAACACGGGCGGCCGATTAATTGGTTAGAGCGGTTGCACACACTCAGTCTGTCGGCCCGGTGCGGCCTGTGACACGCCGAGAGCCGAGGCTACTGTGAGGTCAGAGGTCAGAGAAGAGACGGAGCTTAGTGGGACCGAAACACACAGGAAGTTAACAACAGATACTGGTGAGGTGAACTGTGGGAACTAGATATCGGCAAATACAGTAAGGAAATGGGATTTTTGGTTCTTGCAGCAGTAAGAAGTGACACGTCTTCTGAAAAACAGTGTCCTTGTTGCTCTGGTTGTGCAGAACACGCTGTTTTGATGGATCTAAAAGGCGCCATATGGACGTTTCTGGGAAACAAACAAATGTTTATACTCAGTGTTTCTTATTTTATCCGAGGTGCAATCAAAAAATTCCCTGACTACTACTCCGTTTGTTCCCAAGTGCACCGAGGCCTGGCGATGAGCGCGTAGCTGCTGCGAGCAATGGCTGTTGTGAGTTAGTTTACCGGGTTACGTCATGCAATCACCAGTGGGACCGCAGTTACGCGCCATTATTTGACCTCTTGCAGTTGCACATCTGCAACGCCACACATTTGCATGCTGCCGCGGAGACCAAACAGCGGTGGAAAAGCCCGCGGCGGCACTGGGGAATGTCGGTGTGTCACATCAGGAGGACATGCTGGTTGTAGGCTTGTGCACCCTGATTTGATCCTCCAGGGTCTGCACAGAGCTTTACGGCACTGGTTTGAAGCAGCTGAGGGAGGAAATTCATCACAGATAATCCTAAATGTGAGCAACAGCGCTTTGGTTTTCCTCATCACGGGCAAAAACATGGTCCTTTGGCTTTTCCAGACTTGACTTTTCATGCAAAACGAGTGGTCATGTCATCAAGGAAAGGGCTCAGGAGAAGACGACTGTAAGAGAGTTCGATTGCACATCACCGCACACTTACACTGCAAAAGCACTGATGCAGAGATTAAAGTGACATTATTTGATAAACCTGATAAAGCTACCCCACAGTCAGTCCCTGTGTTGGTCCATTATCTTTTAACAGGCAGCTCTGTAATCTGGTACAATCATATTCTACCACAAACAACAAGTTGACCGAAGGAGTGGACCGTGGAAACGTATCTCAGAGGCCATCAAACCTGCAAGCGCTGATTGATGTAAACAGAACATATGATGAAGATGACATCTGCAGAATCGCGGTGACTGCCCCTTTCAGGTCCAGTCTGCTGCTCACTGCTCTGCATTTTCAGTTTGGCTGCTCATTCTCAGGGCGTCTCCTCCGAAGCTGAACCGTCTTCAGCTGCTTTCACTGCGCGCCGCACGACAAAGACGTGCCGCGGCATCACGACGCCGCCGCAGCCCACCTGACACCGCCCAAAAGCGAAGTTTCAGCGCGAATGCTCTAAACGCCAACAATTACTAATCTCCATTGTATCGGGGTGCTCCCAGAAACCTGCCTGAATACAACCAAAACTATTTACATTGTTAGACACAACTAGAAGTAACTGAAATAAATACTATGTTGTGATATGGGAACGAACTCTTTAAGTCTCATTGATTCCCAACCAGCAGGGAGGACATAAATAGAAGCAGACACGGATTTTAAAAGCTTGCAACATGAGATTTGGATCATGCCTCAACTTAATATCAACAAGAAGCTTCTAATATTTACTCTTTGCAGCTGTGTACACTCTGAATGTGCTAGTTTTTGTTGTCGGAGCACAACAATGCACTCAGTCGCGCTAAGAAGGATGAAACTTCAATGATCCCCAAGGAGGAAATTGGGGGAAATCACATTGTAAATATGAAAAGATGTTTTTGCCGAGTTTGTGAGGGCGCACCACGGCAGCGGCACAAAGAGCAAGTTCCCGGCCTTTGTCATTTTAATATGTGTCGGCGGTGTGGAGGGGTTTGGAGTTTGAGAACAAATTCCACTCCTTGTCACCGCTGTTGTCTGTTAACCCCCCCCCCTGCACCTCGCCGCTCCATCGCTGGTGACTTCTGTTTATGCAGAAGTGGGGGGCTCGGCTTCATCCGCCCCTCACAAAGGAGAGCGGCTCGTGTCGTTCTCTATGTTAATGGCGCTCTCTTTGTGTGTGCGCGCTGCACACGTCGATAACTCCCAGCTTTAATCCAAGCCTGTGTCTTGGGAGTGGAACATTCCCGGTGGCGGGCGCTGCTAGGATTAGCCGCAAGGGTCGCTGTAACGGCGTCTAATCTACAGCAGGCCCGTTCTTCAGTGACTCGCCGCTTTGAATGCATCTGTATAGGAAACACAATAAGGGTGCTAGACATCCCCGCTCTGCATATGCACGGCTTTATTACCCCACACAATGAGAGGCAGGTTTTTGAGTGGCATATAGCTTGTCATGCTACCCAAAACCAGCAGGTATTTGTGTGTGTGTGTGTGTGTGTGTGTGTTGCACAGTTAGCTGCATGTGTTCAGGCGCTTCCTGGAGCGCGGAGAGTGAGATATCAAATAAGAAGGCTGTTTATCTGCGCAAACAGTCCTTTCGTGACTGGATTCAGCGATATAATGCATGAGCACATGCACGCTCTCCCGCTAACAACAGCTAAGGTCAGGGCTCTTGTGTTTGCAGCAGCAGATAGGCCTGAGTAATGACTGCAGATACACTTCATATGAGCTGTGGGTGTTACCCCCCCAGCCTTTGTTTGCCCGTTCGCTCAAACACTCGCAGGTTAAGTGGAGGTACACGTTTTCAGCGCCCTGGTTTCCCCCCTCTTCACGACGGATTGACCCGGGACCAGAGGTTCACAGCTGCCCTGGCACGCAGCTGAACCACGAGAGCTGCTCCTGTATGAGGGTGTTTTACATTGTAGAGATATTGGGTGTGTCTGAGGGCATCTGGAGTGTGAAAACCTCAGACTGACAGACGGAGAAAGACGGTACGAGAGAACACGTCGTCCCAGCTTTTATTTAGCCGAGTAGTTCAGCAGGTTCACCCTTTACCCTCGGGCCCAGCGTGTGTGAAGAGAGTGGAGACGGAGGTCAAGACGAAGTGGGGAGGGCGAGGACGGGGGGGCAAGATTAAAAACAGGAAATAAAAGACTAGTTACACGTCCGAATATTTCAAATAATAAGTGATTTTTTTTCTGTGTAGAAGTAGAAAAATACTTACATTTACTCAATTTTTTTGCATTTTTTTTTCATTTGTCATGATCAGACCATTAAATATTATGCATGCTGTGCATTAATCTATCCAGCAGCAGATAAAAGTCTAATCTAAAATAAGCTTCATATCAAACTTCACTGTTTTCTGCAGCCCAACTTGACGTCTCGCCTGTTTACTTGACTGTCAGAGTCGCGGAAATCAAAGAAAAGCAGAGAATTTAACTGATTTTTGATCAGTTTATCAAATATAAAGTTAATGAAGCAACCGTCTGAGCTCAAGACTGGAAGGATCTTATTTTGGATGCTACGACTGATGCAACACGCCTGCTTTGACAAATATCAGTTAAATATCACCATGAAACACTTGCTGTGAAGGAAAACAGTTTGTTTTTGCTATAAAACATTTATCTTCAGCTTCTTCTGTCTTCAGATCAGCCGATGAAGGGAAAACCAGAGAGTGACAGCAGTTACAGATGAAGAATGCTGTGATTTGTAATGTAAAGGCTTCTCTGGTGTTGACTGAACGTTTGCGGTGAACAGATATGTGTTTTACTGACGAGGTCTCTTCTTCTCGCTGATGGCGATTGAAAAAAGAAAAGGAGCCAGGGCGGTAAACAGAGGAGCGGAGGAGCTGGAGGGGAGGGACGGGGTAAAAACCCAGCGGAGAGACGTTTTCGACACCTCCGCAGCAGCTGACACGCCATCCTGCGTGGGTTCACTGACGAGCATTACTTCACCTGCCCTGTGGTTACCCAGCAAGACACCAAAACACACACACACACACACACACACAGTCTTTATCACGCAAAACGGTCACATGCACACTCACAAACTATAAACCCAAAAAGAATCATTTTCATTTTTTCCAAAAACATCATCTTGCAGGTGTGCTTCATGCAGGACTCTGTGGCTGTAAATCACAAACTTAGATCGCTTCACAAAGTAAAGCAGATTTATTAATTAGCAGCATTAAAAGAAGCTTGAAAAACAGGCAAATCAGATAAATTCAGGGTGTTAATGATCTTAAAATTCGTTATTAAAAACGGTTTTGTGTAAGAAATTCATTGCAACTAGCAAAATAATTCATCTCAGGGGTGAAAATAACTTTTTTATTCCCATTTTTGTATTTTTATGCCTTAATAAAACACTCGTGAATTAATATTTTGACCACATTCGCGCAAACAAACACACAGACGCACAAAAAAACCTGATGAATTAACAGAATTACGAGCTAACACCTATTGATCGATTCATTTTATTGAAACACACCCCTGGATGTTCAGTCAAACCCAGAACATTTCCTGTCTTTGTTACCTGATGCCTGATTGATCGCATTTGTGGAGGAAGTGGTGAAAATAGAAAGATAGAACCGGCGGAGGCCTCGGGACATGTGGCAGTTACACAACATACAGACACAGACGCTCTCAGGAGACGTCACAAACAAAGACGGCCGCTGGGAACACAACAGTTACACAATCCAGCTCCCGAGTGACTCCTGAGGTGTCTGTTACGTGTCATGGTGCTAACACGGTTATAAATTATCCCCATTACATAAAAAACAACACATCTGACATGGGGCCGTGTCATACATATAGCCGTATCGCTAACATGTCGGCTTACATAAATGAGCGTCGCCCAGTTCAGACGGAGTCCCCGGGGGAGTCGGTGTGGCGTCATGAGAGTGACGTGTCAGTATCATGTTTATCCCCTTCACATCTGAGCCATGAACGCATCACTGCGCTATCTGGTGTCAGTCATAAAGACCTGTTGCATGCTGGATATTAGCATCCTGAGCTAACCGCACATAACGGGTTGATTTACGACCTTTGCGCGCTGATAATTGCCCCAGAGCGTTTTTGTTCTAAACCGTCGCCCCGTCACAAAAGGTTTGAGGACCTACAGGTGTGTGAAAGCCGGTGAATGAACGGTAGCTGCAGGAGATCAGTACCAGAGGGGGGTTTGATTTAAGATAAAAGGCGACATGAAGTGCAGCTGTGCATGTGCTTGGGCGTCTGACGTGCTTCCAGCTGCTTTTGATGCAGCTGATCCTTCAGTAAAGCGTCAACAGGTGTCCTGGCAGCACAGGTTCAGTCTTACTCTCATTATTTATGTCTCATTGACAGGAACAGTGTGATCACTGCTTCAGGGCTGCGCTTTATTTTGAAAGGGATGTTTTGGACTCAGCGTGCGAAGTCTCTGTTCCTGCATTTTCAGTTTCCAGACCCAACACCCAACAGGAGTTTGCACGACATCCTCTGCAGCTTACAATTACCCATAAAATGCTTCTGAACATCAATGCATCTCTCTGGAGAGCCAGATTTAGGCCCCTGGTGTTAGCACATTAGCAAGGACCGCAGGCCCTGGAGATCACTGATTTACAAACCAGCTAGTATCCAGCTGGGGTTAAAACATTCAGAAATGGTAACAGAAACCATTAAAGCCACAAGTCAACATGAAAAAACTGATAATTTCACATTCAATTTGTGCAGAAACCAAAATAATAATGACAAGTTGTGGTTATTTAGGTTATTATGTGCCAGACTGTAACTACGCATGTGCATGTACATATGGAGCGGCGACTTCCTGCAGTCTCTGCCTGGTGCCTGGTAACCGCACAGTGACAACAAACACGATTTCGTCAGTTTTCGATTGCTGTGTGGAAGCATCTGATAACCCAGCCTCTTCAATCATCATGCAACTGATATGACTCTGCAAATATTTGGTTAGTTTTAGGAAAAAAAATGGTCAAAGCAAGTGTCGTTAGGTCCTGCGCGACACGTGGCACGGGCACAAAACTGGACCTTGCTGCATGTGTTGCACACCTTCCATAACCAGAAGTCATGGTATTTGCACTAATGCAGCTGGCGAGATGACTGTTAAGCAGCGTTGCATTAGAACCATAGGCTGCCCTGTGTCCCCGGCTGCGCTTCCACTGTGCTGTTTACATACGAGGCAACAAGGTGTTAATCAGTAAATGAGACGTGGCTTCGACAGGAGTATCTAATGGGTGCGTGGCCTTAGGGTTAGGCGGTGAGCCGTATGAAAGAGGCACAACTGTTACTGTGTAGGTTTTTTTCCCCCGCCTTAATGCTGCGGTGTATACAATGTAGGTGTCACTATCTGATAAGTGGCAGGGTATGCAAACCGATCCATCTGTTGATGCAGACGCAGCAGTTATGGAAATCCTGCAGGCAGCTCCAAATGTTCGGAAATGTTACGATCGGTGACGGGTGTTTGTCATTTTTCCAGAACAACTGCATCAATATATCGATCTATTTTGGTTTTATTAGTCCCACATCCGAGTGCTTTCAGGAACGAGAGTTTATATTTATAGAAATTAGACTTACATGTTTATGTTGTGCTGTACTATTTTAAATATAAGTGCTCATCTCAAAGTGTTGAATGAAACTCTTAATTCAGAGTTTAGAGGCTGCACTCTGAACCAAGGCAGCCTCTCACTCGGCTAATTTTCATATTTTTTATTGAGGTTTTTTTTTATTGTTCAGGCAGAGCATAATTAACATGTCGGTGTTCAGACGAGACACAAACGCAGGATTAGCAAAGCTCCTGTAAACAGATCCTTTTCAGGTTCCCGGGGGCTGAACCTCTTCCTGGGCGAGGCGTGGCGGCGTACACCCTTCCTGGGTGTGGGCTGCAGGTCTACGTCAGCAGGGCGATATATGAGACAGTTTCATATATCAAATGTTATAACAAAAGAGCATTTTAAATAGGTTATGTTCAAATTTAGCTTTGATCATGCAGTGTACAGTGTTTAAATCGCCCCCATGTGAACAAACTTTTGCAGTTTACTAATTGCGAAAGCGTAAAAGGAAGCGTTACCAAATGCTAATTACACTTTCAGAGATAATACTCGAGGCTTTAAAGCAACAATGCGACCGAGTCATTACAGTAATAATGACATTAAAATCTTATAAAAATGCCAAACTGTAATTTAGCTCCTTGGTGTCTTATTCAGCATCTGTCAACATTCATCACTGTTCCCGGAGACTGTTCCGATTGGTTGCTTGCCTGACTGAAAGCGCGGGCGGATTGAAAAGCCGTCTTAAAGTGAAGGTGGTTTATTCAGCGGTTTTGCGGATGGCGTGACTGCAGCAGGCAGGAGCGCTCTGAGGTCATCCCCCGCGTTGAAGGAGCTGGGCCTTCGCCAAGTAGTGGAGAATTCGGCAATACCTGTGGCCAACGGCGTTCGGGACCCATTAGCGCTGGGCGTGTCTGCATACTGTCCAATTTTCTGCTTTGTGTGAATGACTAAGCGCTCACATTAACCCAAATTAGATGACAGCTTTATGGTTGTCGAGTGGAGAGCAACACATCGACGCAGTGTGGCCAAGAGCTCTCAGGTGTGGGGTGACCTGAGGTGAAACGGTCGCAGAGATCCCTCTTTCTGTTCGCCGTCACGACGCACTGAGCAAAGTATGAGGTTCTGCAAAGAGTCGTATCGCACAAGAGGCTGATACTGAAACTGTATGTGCATTTTGGGAAGGATTTGGTTTGCGATTACTCAAGTTTCCGCCAATTCCTCCCCAACACAATGCGGAAAATAGTTTATATGTGACTATAGTTTAAGAGAACAATGGCAGATAAGCTGCGGATCAATGTTGTTGCTTGTTTCTAGGTGTGAACGCGCCCGCCTATCGACAATCAGAACTGTTTAAACGAGATAAAGCGAGTCCATTACCAACTCAGGTGTGCGACCATTCAAAAAGAAAGCGAGGCCTCCAGTCAACATGTACACCTGTACTGATAAGTGGCTCCAAAGTTTACCTTCCTCAGACAAAGACCGGGAGATGAAAATGGTGTCGTTATCAGCCTGTGAAATGACACCCATTTTATTCCACAGGCAGTTGATACAGTCTTTTCACTCTCTGAATAACCCTTGACCCTGGCTAATTACTGCAGCGCAGGTTCATTATCTTTGCGGCTGTGCATTTAAAAGCTATTTACATTCCTGCCTTTTCCCTCGACATGCAGGTACATAGGAGTGCGTGCTATAGATGGATAGACGGAGTCTTCAAATGAGGGTATTATCTCATTTAGGAATTATGTCTGCGTGCTTGTGTGTTTCCCCCCAGACTGAAATAGTTTTAGGCAGCTCTAAGGCCCCGTCGCTAATTACACCGTGTGTCATCTCGTCAATCATCTGCTCCGTTCGCGCTGCGAGTTCTTCTGTTTCCGAGGCGAACTCGTACATGACAGTTGGCCGCAGCGAGCGGATGATTTGTGTACGATGCACATGAGGCCTCTGCTAATGTCAGGCGCGCGTTATCAGCGCCAGACATCTCACCTGTGCATTCAAATACATGTGCAACGGCTTACTTCAGCAGCTATCACCTGCAGGTCAGAGGACCGCGCAGACCAGACCACCACTTTCCATCCATGCCCGATACGAGGCTGCGAAGCCTCTCTGCCGACTGCGTGGATCATATATTTAAAATACACGCATAAAGCAGCTAAAGAGACGACGCATGAGGGCGAAGATCTTCTTTTAGAAGAGAAACCGAAAAAGAAAGATTCGTAATGGGAGTTTGGGCGTGCTGCTCCTCCGTGCTCGGGGTTTGCATACATTGTATTGAGAGACAACGGCGTTGCAGAGTGTGCCTGTGCATGCTTGCATGAGCCACTGTATTGGAATGCAGGCCCCGGGCACTCAGCAGCTCACAGCTTTAACTTCTGTAAACAAACTAATAGCAGGAGACTGGAGGACCACACAGCCTCTCTGGTGAAACACTAACTGCAGCCCGTAGTCCAACACTGCTGCTGGTGCTGCGGCTGTGGACGCCTGCTGTTTAAACCGATTTACATTAGGGAAGGAGGCCTTTAAAGCAAAAAGGGAGCAGGATCCACTCACTGCTCTACGTCTTTCTGCAAC
Organism: Datnioides undecimradiatus; assembly: GCA_008933995.1. Classification (NCBI taxonomy): domain Eukaryota; kingdom Metazoa; phylum Chordata; class Actinopteri; order Lobotiformes; family Datnioididae; genus Datnioides; species Datnioides undecimradiatus. The sequence goes on from WARS01000029.1 coordinate 23,122,154, forward strand.
ATTTCAATTTGCCATTGTTGCCTTTGTCAGACACACGTCAAACAATATGAGGCCACTCTCAGAGCTCCAGCGCACCTTTGTGCACAGATGCAGTTTGGTGTAGATGGTGCAAACACCTAAACAGACTCACCGTGCATTCCTATGTCAGAGAAAAGAAGAGTTCTTGCTTGTCAGACACGGTTGTCGTGAGCAAAAGTAAAACCAAACCTTTTATGTATTCGGAGAAGTGCACCACGCTTCCAGGGTTGAGCCTCAGTCATTCCGATGGAAGCGGCTCATCGGCCACACGCGCCAAAAAACGTTTTTCAGGCCTCTTTGGCCCTTAAAGCAGGAGCATCAGTTCCTCCTCCGGCTGAGCTGGCCGGTTTCCCGCTGGCTCCCCGCACAGATGAGCAGCACAAAAATAATTGAGCGACCTGGCTTCGAGAAACTCTTCAGTGTTTATTAAACCTCAATAGCTCAAATTGTAATAAAATAATGTTGGAGAGTTTCAGACAGCCAGAAAAATGAATTCATCCCTCTTTGGCGGACTCTCCTGTTATTGGTTGAGACGGGAGCCAGGCAGGTCGGCTTCATCGTGCCGTTCTGCGCTATAGCATCCCCGTTTCCAGCGTTGGGACTGCGGCTCGTACTCGAGATGACTCAATGCGGAAAACAGCAAAGGATGAGTTTGAGCCGGGGTTGTTAGGAGTATCTGCGCCTGCATTGTCTCATAGATTATGCTCAAGCCCTTAAAGGCAATTGGCTGCGACTTTAGGCGACCACAAGTTCATTTTCAGGAGACAATGTAGAAGTCATTAGCCGTGACAAACAAACAACACGGTGAATATTAAAGTTTTATCTATAGTCGGGTGAAAAAAACTTATTTCTGTCTCAGTAAAATCAGAGACAAACTCGAAAACACGTGCAGCTGCAGCAATACATCGTAAAATCCTGTGCTGCAAACAAACAAACAGGGGCGTCACAGCGCAGAAGACTTTGCGTGTGAACTGCGTGCAGCTGTTGACGCATGCATTGCAGAGGTGCAGTGTTTGGTTGCCACACAAGACAGACGAGGACAATAGGAATGTGTTGGAGGGATTTCAGATTTAATAGCAAGTTATCTCGCCGCTTTGGCGATATCACATCAACCACAGTCAGATACGTTCTGCATTGCACGGCTGTTTTTGTTTAAAGGCTCTGTCGTGAAAACGAAACCGCGCTCAGACAGTTTGGACGCGATGTTGTCTTTGATGATTGTGCGCGTGAAGCCGGGCTGATCCCAGGTCAATGAGCAGCCCACTGAGGTGTCAGCCTGTCTCAATCCCGCCTTTGTTTGGCTCCCTGATAACAATCCAACTGTCGCCTCATTATGAGCTGAAACAGGTTGGATGACACGTTAAACATCCAAGAAACCCTCCCTGCGCGCTCGCCTGCTGCACAGCAGTCACACGCGATGGGCAACCCTTCAGTGGTGAGAGAGTGTGTGTGTGTGTGTGTGTGTGCGCGTGTGTGTGCGTGTGTGTGTTTGTATAAACCAAACACTCGCAGTTACATCAACACAAATCTTAGGAATCCTTTGTGCCACGTCTGTACGCTAACATAACTTACACAGTAACATAAGCCTTTGTGTGTGCGTGTGTGTGTGTGGTTTTGCCTCTGCACGTCGGTGTGTGTGTGTGTGTGTGTGTGTGTGTGCATTGTCGACTGGCTGCAGACCCATGATGGATGTGCGCTGAGGAAATCGTTAATCTACACTGATGCTCCGATTGTTGCGCTTATGAAATATATTAACCGATGCAAATGCCTCATATTCCATTTCCTGCTGTGCTCCGGGGGGGAGTTAGGGGGAGGGTGGGGGGTGCCGTTTGGGAGCTGGGGGTAATTAAATATGAAGGGGGGAGATTGATTTTTGGAGTCACTACCCTCCTCCGTGCCATCCTACAGACACTCATACGAGCTCTCGGGGGTCCTGTTGCCGCTGCGGGTCAGGAGACAGGAAGTAACTAAACACATTTACTGAACGAACTTCTACAGGTTCTTAGTGTTTTACTGGTTTCTGCCACAACTCCACTGCCTTTGTTCTGCACCTTTAATCATCAACATTTTGATTTATTTGGCTGTGAGGTTGTGAGAAAGTTTACAGGAAAACAAGCAGAGCCAATCTGCGATGACATAAAAGTCACTAAATTAAATCATTAAAATGATTAAACATTCTAAATATTCTAGTAAAAATGAACATTAATGTTGTCAATAGATGACTTTTCTCTTTCCTTATCTTTTTTCAAAGTTCTTTGAAAAGAGAAACTGTGATAACTTTGTTCAAAGCAATAAGAGCGTCTGAATATCATCTGAGCGGAGTGGAGGAGATGATTACGGAGGCAAAGCGTGAGTTATTCATGTACTAGGTGTACATATGGAGACTTGTATATATGAGGAGGTTCATTTAACTGATTTGGTTTACCTAACATGCTCAGGGAAGGAGTGCCAGACAGAAACGGCCTGGTCAGCACTGGTTGTAGGTCACACAGGTGCACGCGATGACCAGGTGAGCTGCAGAAACGGGCTCGCTCCTGAAAGCACAGGTGTTACTGTAACGCGCTGCTCTGGTCAAGTAGCCCCTGATTGGGACTGTGTCAGTGGGACAACATGCACAAAATACCGGGACACTGCACCTGAAGCAGCTGAGTGGAAGTCAGGTTAAGACTTTTCCAGATAAAGCACATGTTCAGCTTATTAAATGTGATCCATTGCCACAGATCCATGCACAATACGCCCTCCTGATTTCTCAAAACGTTTCTGCATTCAAGCATAAAATGTTGTAAACTTGCATTGGAGTGTGTTTGCATTGATGTGTTCTGAGGGGCCGTAATGCTCCTTCACACTGAAGCATCACAAGCACCTGCGAATAACAACCGATCTGCTGTTAGTTTCAGACTTAGCTGAGCGCTAATCCGTGATAGCAGAACCTGTTTCTCAGTTCACTGAATAAGGTGTTTTCCTCGCTGCGGAGAAGTTGTCAGGGAAGATTAGTTTAGAGAGCGGGAGAGATCCCCAGCTGCTGGGACTTGTCTCATTATGCAATTTACTCCGGCTCCATCCATCCACGATCTGAGGAGCAACATGAGCGAAAAAGACGGTCGTCCGTCAGTTGGTGTTGTGCTTCTCCTCGGGCATATTAGCATTTGGGTGTGAGACGCCAGCCCGCCCGTCAATCACGGCTGAGCTCTAAATTAGCGAGCTGTAAAGGACTGTAAACCTCACTTGCTTTTGTTTGTCATAATTGGATTGTTTATGCTAACGTTAATCATGCATTGTGACGGATTGCAAAATTGCATTCCTTGTGTGCATGTCTCCATCTTGCGTGTGAGTCACCATTACTCTGCAGATTTGTATTGTGCTCAGATCATCTAACATCTCCGACAGTATTCACCAAGCTATCTGAAGCTCCGGCGCTGACGCTCTGTTTACTGTTGTGGAGATGCAGCGGCCGTCCCACAGCGTGCGGCGTGAATGGGAGCCGGATCAGCGTGTTGATTCGCACAGTGTCGCATCGGTGCAGATTATCTCCCAAGATTTGTTTGAAGCTCCGTTTTCATTTCATAGACGTCATTTGCATCCTCCCACCTCTCTAATGCGCCTCCACGCTGGCACGCACGCCTCCCACGCAGCCCCAAAACGCTTCTGCACATCTCCTTCTGCTGCTGTTTGTGGTGACTCCACTCCAGACCCTCTCTCCAGATGAGTTCCCCTGTTTTCCAACATTTCCAGACCCTACCCCGGCTCTGACAAATACACGAAGAGCGTACAGGACATTAATGTTCCAGTGTCAAACACAGGAAAGTGGCCCTCTATTAATCCTCTTTGTTCCTGAGCTCTATTGTATTTGGTCTTATAGGTCCATCCTGTCATTTATGTTCCATGTGCGTCGGCTCTTTCCAGGGTGAGGTAAACACTTTGAAGTCTCTCAGAGCAGAAAGGTGAAGACGAACAGAGAATGGGAAACGAGATAAGGCGAGAGACTCTTTATCACAACTTAGATTTGAGCAAACGTTTCTACTCATATTCACTCATATATGGGCTTTTAAAGAGCCCTGTGGAGTTACTGGCCTCCAGCCGCACTGTAAAGCAAGGTGTCACTGTGGGTTCCAGTTTTGTTTTTGCTGTGCGAGCGACTGGTTTTGTGGTATTCTTCTACCTTATCTACACTCAGGGGCAGCAACAAGATGAAAAGCACAGCGACAGAGGAGACGACTGCGAGTTAGCAAACGTTACCCCAGAGACTCACAGACTCACAGTCAGACAGGTTGTGAACAAGCCCACAGTTTAAACAGGCAGTGTGTTCATTTTATTCAAGGTGCTAAAGTGTGGCCCCGAGTTTTTAGATCCCAGCAGAAAGACAGGTTTGAACCTCCGACACCGAGGTAACAGTGATCTCATCTGGTTCTGTTTGCAGTGTTTCCTCAGATCCGGGACATTTAAGACACCCTGTCTCTGCCGTCAGTGCCGCTGCACAGCTTCGCCCCTTCAGGTGTCCCGGCTGCATCTGCAGCTCCCTTTGTGAGCGTGCGTTGGACGCCAGCAGCGTTGTGAAACTGATCTGTTTTGTTCTGTTAACTGATAGAAACAATGCTCAGAACCACAAAGTCCACAAACATCAGGTCCAGTTTGTAAAGATCTGAAATTGTCCTTTAATGAAACAGAATTGCCATGACCACAACAGTCAAAACACCAGGCGTCCGTTTTTCCCACCGCTATATTCCCATACATTGCTGAGACACATTAGCGAATCAAGTCTAAACAGCATAATCCCATTAAGTAATTATATTTCAATCACACGCACAGTGATTGGCATGAACTCGGATGCTTTTAGAGGCAGGAGGCCACACGCACACACGCAAAGAGCGGATTGCTCCGGGCTCCGGGTCCGCCGCCGTCTGACAGGTCGTGGGAGGATCAAAGTTCAGATTTTGAATGCACTGTACAGGAAGACAACAGGCGAGAGGGAGTCAGGGAAGAACAGATAGAGAGACAAAGCATCGATAAAGCCCATCAGGATTTATATTAGCAGGAAAGAGCGGCGGCGGCGGCGGGTGGGAGGGGGTGTGATTTACAGAAAGCGTGGGCGAGGACCAGAGTTTGGCAGAGGAGAGGCGAGATAGATGAAAATGAGAGATTATCTGTGTAATAGAGGAAACAGTTTGTGCTGCATCAGGCCATATTTGTCAGGTGGAGAACCGAGGTCCTCCCCCCTCGCGCTCGCCTCCCCTTCCTCCCTCCTCGGCGAGGGAAGCAGGATGTCTTTCATCCAGCTCGGCTGAAGGGATCAAAGCTGGAAGGCCACTCGGCTGAAACTGACCTCAGTTTGCACCGCTGCGCACTCCGCACCTCTCCAGCATACACACAATCCTATAGTTCCCCGCACATCCCCTCCACCTCTACCACCTCCACCTCCCCGCTGAACTACACACATGCTATTTCCTTTCCCGCGTGCCACACTGCCTCGTCCACTTAACACGGGAAGCCTCTCAGCGCCTCCGACCCATTAACGGCACAATTTATAGCCTGCGCATTACCTTTAATCTGCGCTGCATATACAGCACTCCGCCATAAATCACATACTATCAGATGCGCAGACGATCAGATGCGTCCCGGGATGTAACTTGTGTTTGCGTCGGTTAAATAACCTGTTCACAATAGCGTCACCCTGCTCCGTGGACTTCAAAGCGCAGCCTGTGTTTGGCTTCCTCTCTGTGTCTTCTTTCTCACTGTTTTCACTACAAACAGCCCCTCCGCTTCAACTCCCCACCCACCCACGCACACACACACTGCAATGTATACACACGCAGCATTTGTGTACACGTATACACATAATCTGGATCGTATATGTGTGTTTGTGCGGCCGATCACACCTGCAGGGTCACCGAGCGCCTCAGCCGCGGTTTTAATGTAAAGTCCGATCGAGGCGTCGCTTAAATCTGCGTCACGTGTATTAAAAGGCGCCGATTAACGCCAAGGACGGACAAAAACAACGTCGTGCACTAATCCACTCCCACGCTGTAATGCTCGATCTTTGTGTTCTGTTTTTATTGTCAGGGAGGTGTGGTTGTTGTTGGCTCCGTGTAATTGTCTGACCTTTTCACCTTTGCTTTCACTCAGCTGCCTTTGAATTCTTCTTCTTCTCGTAAAGCTTGTCACCAGATTTCATTTTCCCACCCAGAGGAAAGTGTTTGTGCTTGAAAATTGTTTTCGAAACATAATTATGATTATCATTATTATTTATAACATAAGGGCTGTTTATTAATACTCTTGGCATCTACCGGGATATGTCTGATTACAGTAAACTGGCACAGTCTTGTTTTCTTCCTCTGCCATCGGATATTTCACGATTTAAATCAGCATTACGCCAATTTTAGGTCATTTTATTCAGAAAGGCATTCAGCAATTATTTATTTTCTTTAACTATTTTTAAAAAATGAAAAGATTTTCTTGAAAATAGCTCATATTTTGTCAGTTTAAGCTGCCAGTAACAGTGGCCTGTCCTGGTATGACAACACACAGAGGAGCTGACACTTTTATCAAGACATTTACAACAAAACTTTTATTATTATTCTATTATTTTTTTCTGCTGTTATTGACTTTTTGTATATTATAATGTGTTATTATTATTAGTAGTAGTTGTTATACTTATTATTAGTAGTATAAATGATCATATACTTATTATTTTGTCTACCCCTGTGTTGATTTGTTTCACAGTTTCTGGAAATACAGTGATGTTCAGCAGCAGCGTATTTCCACAGTATGATAATAAGACCTTCGGATGAACCTCTGCGTGTTCGTGTGTTCACCTCTCATCTTCCGGACCTTTGCAGCTCTCCTCCTCTGCAGAGGCAGACCACAGAGATGCAGAGAAACAGGAGCGAGGCCAAGTTCAGAAATGAGATTCTTGGGCGCCCCCTTCCGGACTGGGCTGCAGACTACTTCCTGAAAATATCTGCACCGCAGAAGATCCTGAGGACAGAGTGAAGCTGCGGGCCAAGGCCTGCATCCTCACTGCCATTGATTTAACAAAGAAAATGAAGATACATTATTAAATCATTTGCGAGCCAACGTGCTGCGCATCAAACCCAGCTCATATTCACTGAGGTCGATCGAGTTCCCGGAGCCGCGGGACACAAAACCCATGTGTAGCATTAGAGGGCTCACACAAGTTAAGACCCTCTCTTCCTTTCACACAGTGGAAAATAAGATATAGCGTTATTTTCGCGTTGTGTCACGTGGTGTTTTTGATCCCCGGTGTCTCCTTTAATCCTCTAATTTCTAAACAGGTCTCCTCTACTTTCCAGTTTCGGGCTGTTTGGTTTAACTTTGAGTTTCTTGTCACTTATAATATTTTATTGAAATCATCTGAGCCATGTTTTTCTCCTTCTGTTGGTTTTTAAAATGTATTTTTTAAAAGTTTTACTTCAACAAAAACAATAAACACACAATCACCTTTAAAATACATTTAAAATATGTATTTTTAAATTTAGCATCTCTCTTCCTCTGCTGTGCTGCACCAGTCTCCCTTTTCAACAATGTCTCTTATTTCCTATATTATTATATCTCCGTATTACTGTTTATTTCCACTGCACTGTTGTGCACCTTGTATTGCAGTTTTGCACAAAAGGTGCCGCGTGAATCGGGTTTGATCGACAAAACCGAACAGGACGTCATCTGGTTGATGTCGATCCTTGAACCTTGAAAATGAAGTTTTCATTTTGCTGCAACACAAGCTGCGATTTTATGGTTAAATTGGATGAAGCGCCGCGGCTCCGGTGGGAACGGCCTCACAAATAAGGATATAATCTTACTAATGAAAACATGGCAGCACCGGAGCAGTAAAAGAAAAGTCAAACCATCTGAGCGGTGACGGCAGAGAGCACGGCGCGCAGCGTCAGCCCGGTCAGTGTGTGATTCTGTTCTGCTCTCCTCCTGATTGCGATTGGCTCGGGCCCACGGAGCGCGCAAATAACCCCCAGCTGTAACCAAGTCCACCTGTTTATAAACACAAACAGTTCTGAGCACACTCCGACCTGTCACATCTCATCCAAGACTGAACGCACACTGCAGCATGCCTCGATGGCTTCATCTGCCCCCCCCCCCCCTTCCACCCGTGGACGAAAGCTGGTTCCTCTCAGGGTGATGTTACTCCCTGGAGGCGGGGGTGAACATCTAACTGTAAAATCAGAGGCGGTGTTGCACAACAGCTTGTTGGATGACAGTGTGCATCGCGGGGAAGTCTGCGTCCTCAGCACCTTGTGGATTTTTCATTTCAGGCTTTTCCCACAGAGTTCCTGCACGGCGCTCAGAGCCGATCCTGCCTGCGCCTCCTGAGACACAGGGGCCTGTTGTCTGGCCCGGGGGGGCGCGAAGCAGAGGTGTTATGAGAAGGCAAGGAACATGTTATGTTAACCTGGGTGGTAAAAGCCTGAACATATTTGGGAAAATGCCCCTTTATACCCTCTCACACCCTCTCTCTCTCTCTGCGGATTCTTGCGCCAAACTGTGGGAATTCTCCAATCCGTCCTTGTGTTTTTAATCCTTAAAGGGTCAGTTCACCCAAATTGCACTGATAAAAAACACACTTTCCACTTTCTGCTTTTGGTAAATGGCCTTTTAAAGAAATCCTGGTTTGATTTGGTGAATTGAAACATGTTTGCGATGCTCAAAACAGTGAAGAGGATTATAAGTCCTGGTGCCGAGTCCCGATTCCACTTCAACCCCACTGATGAAAAACATTTCTGAAGCTTTCACGATGCGTTTCCTTCACTTTTTATTATTTATTCAATCGCTGAATTTAATAATCTCCTACACAAACTGGCCTGTTGACTCAGATCCTTCATTAGCATCAACATTAGCCTTTGTTTGTGTTTATCTGATGAACTTGGTCTCGACCATCTCCTGAGGGAAGAATCTCGAGCTTTAGCTTGTGAATGCCCCACCGTGTTCCCCCGCTGGTCGCTACACTTGGGTGTCAGGCAGGAACCACAGTGGGCCTTCTTTTGGTGCCTGCTATGGAAACGACTGGGGCTGATGAGAGCCTTGATGCTGCAGTGTGTAAAACCAAAACAATGAGCTGAAAGACCGCACCAAAAGAGCTGGGGGATTGGTTTGGACATCAGTTGTTAACATGAAAACAGCGATTGGAGCGGGGATTATCAAAAACACGAGCAGGTGTGTGTCATAGCAGAGCTTCTTCTCAGGTTTTTAAAGCCTCCAAATCCCCCAAAACATCTGCCCCGTGTCTTTATTTGCCGCTCCTGGTTCACAGACCTCGCCTCAGACAGTTTTCACAGGACCTGCTTTCAACTGGAGAAACAGTTCCTGGGAAAACTGTCGACAGCGCGGTCTGTGGATTATCCAGAGCAACGTGGACACTGTTTCCGGAAAGAGATTTAAACACACAAGTGACAAAGCACGATGGATAATAACAATAAAAATGACAAGAGGAAGAAGAACGTATTACTTTTCACGCAAAGACGCAGCCAAAAGTGCTGAACTAAACAGGACCAATTGAAAAATGTGATTAAATTTAAAATAAATATTAAAATAGCGATAACGGTGGCAGCAGTAAAACAAGTTTTACTTTAATTTAAAAACCAGATTAAAGAGATTCGTCCGTAATTTCTTATTAAATGTTGATATTAAAGTCAGTGTCAGTGGCAGTCTGATGGTTGGCCACCATGAGGTTTACAACAACTGGCTGCACTGCCATTAATTCAGCGTTTCAGCCGTCATCGGGTCTTTGAATGTGTCCCAGACTTTGGTTTCTATGTACAACGCTGCAGACGTTTAGCTCAAACCAGCTCTGTGCTGGTTTTGCAAAGCTGCTGTAGAGGCTGTGAATTCTTGTTTTTCCGTTTAAACATGTTTAATGCTGCAGCCGATGCCACCGGAGGTACAGCAAGTGAGACAATATGTTCACAGTTTTCATACTTTTGGTGAACCACTTCTTAAGGTCATGGGAGCGATATCATCTGAGGTGAATCAGATTATGTTTCGCCCGCCTGTTTCACCGCCCTCACCCCTCCATCCATTTATTAGTCGTATTATCCAACCGCTGTGTCGAGCAATGTGTCAGCACTCGGACTGAAAGGCTCCCACTCTCCCTCCTCCGTTGTGTTCGTCTGGATGCTTTTCCAAGCTAAGCCTGGCACAGGCCTGGATTTCCGGATCCCAAAATGTGGGCCTAGGGAACTGGACTCCTCCGGGAAAGCGGAGCAGCGGGAGATGGAGCGCCACTCAGAAGCAAAACAAACCCAAATATCAGGGGTTTATTTAAAATCTCTCTCTGTCTTAAATGAACAGCAGTGCTACGGGCTACTGATTAGCCACACATGGGTCAGGGGTTGCTCGCTTACTTTCCCGTGGAATCCATATTCTGAGAGATGCAAAACACGGACAGGGGTTGGATTCATGCCTTTTCTATGATAGCATGTGGATGTTAAAGAGCAGCAGTGGGACAGGTGTGATTTCCATTCTTCTAATGAGAAATAAATAGAAGTATAGTGGTTTTCTTGATGAACTGCAGCTTTTTGATGGCGACACATGTGGATCTTACGCTATCTGATGCACTTCACAAAGAGCTGAGACCTGCCCAGGTTGTTGTAATGTTAACACTGAGCATGTGATCTCACTGCAGCGATCTTTGACATTGAGCGATTCATACTTGTTTGATGTCTTACAGTTGAAATGCCCTGCGCAGGAAGGAAGTGCTCACCCACTGGTCGCCTGTTCCATCTTCAGGAGCTCTATGGGAGGGAGGGAGGATTTCAGTGCAATATTTACAGTGACCTTTTCCTCTCACTGGCCGGGGGCCCATGGGAAAAAACTGGAGAAGACAAACAATGAACAATAGGGTTCAGGGATGAGCAATGGTGCCAGCGCAGCATGTGCCATTACGGGATGTGGATTGCAGAGGGTTGGGGGGTCACGGCAAGGATCAAGGAACCAGCAGCGTCCCTCAGGGGCACACCTGGGACACCTGCTCAGAAAGCCTGTGCTATTTAAAAACACAACATGCAGAGGAATCACGTGCTGCTCTGCTAAACGCGCGCAGCGGCTATTCGTTGCTATTCACTGCAACACGTCACCTCAGGTTAAACCACGACTTCCGCTTTCACACAGATTAAACATATTTAGGAGATGCAAATGTGTGGTGGGTCACAAATATATCCTCCAGGAGGATTTTCCTATGCATTACATTAATGTCTGCAACATGACACATACAGAGCAACGCCAAGTCGATTCTCCAGTTGGTATGTATGATATGTCACTAATGTTCTTGTTCAGTGGCAAAGGCTGTACCGCTGAGACTAAGATCAAAATCTTCCAGCGTCATTGCTGTAAGTTGATGTTTACACAGACAAACAGCCCCTGTGTTGCATCAGCATCTGTGCAAACTCCCAAGTCACAGTTTGATCCCTCAATTATCAGATTACGCTGCCTAATTGGACAATGTGGTTTCTCCGGGGATTGGGCCTTGCCTTATCACAGAAATTCTTTCTGCCCTGCACAATTTGGTGAGATAAATGTAATGGTATCAGTGTTCCAGTGTGTGCCTGGGTGGTCTCTGTTGCATTTCTAATGATGCTGCGCCTTTCCCAGAACAAGTGGAAATACCTCAGTGATGCACCGTGAAAAGAGAGAGGAGGAAAGAAGCAAAGCTCCCACTGGGCCTAAGAAATCTCACACAAAGGACATCCAACACATCAGAGGAGCGCACAGGCTAATATTCAACGCAGTTAGTCTTACATCCGCTTTGGCCACAAACTAGATGACTCATATATTAAACTGCTCATCATAGGTTGTTACACCATCCCACAAAACAAGCTGATGTGATGCTACGGTCAAATAAAAAATTGGAAAAGGCAGAGAGACAGATCACAGATGAATTTGTTCAGGTAGGTCATATTACATATTAGGCTGGGATGTCTGCACAGTAGGCTGTCTGCAGGGCTGCAATGATAATAGTATCCAGTTCCTTATACCACAAATTAAAAACACAGTGTCACAAGTGTAAGCACAACTTCAAGGTTTTAAGTAGGAAAGTAAAAAAACAAAAAATATTATAAGCAAAACGCACTTCAAGCACAAATATACGCAGAATGCTCCGTTATAATCATTAATGCATCAACACATCAGCAGCATTTTAATGTTGTTGCTGTCCAAGATAGAGCTCTTTTAAACATTGTTTGGTAGTTTATTCTAAAACAGTATATCGTGTTTTTAAGTATAAAAAACACAAATCTGTACCCAGTACATTTATTACTTTCATGCACTATATATTAATGCACAGTGAAACTTCTTCTTTTTCTCCTTTTAGATATTATTTGTAGAGATTCATGTGCCGAGGCGCTAATTTAAATATTTGCCACAAATAAAATTCATTTTATTTTTGTTTCAATGTATTTTAATTTGAAGGCAGTCGCCGGGGGCGGAAAGGCGGAAGTAGTCACCGGATACAGGAAACGACTGCTGGAAGTGTATTCGCTTCAAACTGTAAGTTTCCCTTTTCTCTAAGGCAGTTTTCTCCTAAATGCTGAAGATATAGTCAGTATAACTCTCGTATGACAGGTGTGAATGTCAGCTGTTTGTAAAAATATGGCTAACACCAGCTGACAGCCACAGCTAACCCTTCCGATATAACGGATAGCTGGCTAGCTAACGCTGGTTAGCCGAAGCTAATGTTAGCCGGATGTCAAATTCGACAACAAAGCAGCGATGCCGTTTTCTAAAATCATCAGATGGGTCGTTAATTATGTTGCACCAGCCATCCGTTACACAGCTGCGTAGTCGATGTTTGTACAAACTGCAAATAGATGCCCTTAATGTTGTCATCTTGCACCGTCCAAACCGACAATATCATATCTGAACCAAATTGCATTGAAATATTTAGTTATTTAAAAGGTGATGTCGCATAACGTTGTTCTAGTATAAAGCATAACACATTTAAAGAGCTATTGATGGTTGTTAAAGTCATCCGGTGAATTCGGCGACTTAATGAAACACCACATGACACCACAGCTGCATTTATTGTCTTGTTTATCTGTACTCAATGGTTTTGCATCTGTTTCATCCTCTCTATCTTCTTTTCTCTATATTTCTTTTCTTTTACTTGTCTCCAAGAAGTGAGTCTTGCAGAGTTTATTCATGCAGAGAGTGTAATTATGAAACAAATGTCAGTGATGCTCAAACCATAAAAATGATGCGTGACAGTATGAAGCTTTGTCTTTTCAAAAACAATAATAATGCACATGATAATATATCCACAGGCATTTTGCCGCAAATATACTTTAATCAAAACCACATTTGACACAGTCTCTTTCCTCCTCCTCCGACCTTTGTGCAGCTCAATCCAATAAAAACGGAGTAATTCCCATAATGATTTCCCATGAAGTGCTCTATTGAAAACAAAGAAAATGTTTTGGACTTAACACCTTGCTTATTCTTGGAAAACATTAACGCTAATTTGTACAGTTGGAAGTGAGCAAAAAAAAAAAAAGAAGAAAGAAATGATCACCAGATGACCTTGGAAAACGTTTTTATGAGAATAAACATACGGACGTTGTTAATCAGCTCTTTAGCACACAATATTGGTAATGTTATAATGTGCATTGATTGCCTGTAACAAATTATTGGTTTATATTTAACATTCAGCCAGTCCATTAAGCAGCCTGATTGCAAGTAAAACAGTTTAAAACCTCGGTGCCATAGCTTTGTCATACAAAGATGGATAATTATCTAAACTGGACCATGTCATCTGTTTACATTGGCTCGTTTTGCAAACTGGATATCAGTCCTGGCTTTTAGGAACAGTCTTGTTATTTAATAGAGTAATTTCCTCTGTGTTTGCTAATTTGAGCTGCATTACGCTGAGGACGATGTTCCCTCTCTGCCCTCACACAGTCGGCGTGTTCATGTCTGTCTTATGACTGAAGGCCATAATTACATGTCAGTATGTCAGTGTAGTAACATTTGCTGTTAATTCAGATTATACTTAAGCTTCTGCATTTATGAAGGACTTGTTGCCTTATTTTGTCTGTGTTTTGAAACATGCAGTAGGGCTGCAGCCAGTGATCATTTTTAATGTCTAATAATCTACTGATAATTATCTTGATTGTTAATATATTGTGGCATCGTTTAGTTGCAGCATGCTCCTTCGTTTAGTAGTAAACATGTGACTCGAAACACCCGGGCTGACACGGGACTGTGATGATACTGTGTTGTGTCACTGTTCTCTCCCCGGTCTCCAGGTTCCCTTGTTGCTTACTTTAAAAACCTGAAATCCACCCTGTTATGTTATAGACTCTCAGCTCAGCCTCATTAAGTGAAGTGTTTTCAAACAGAACAGCGTCTAAGCCTCTGTAATCCCTACCCTTGTGTACTTTTGTCAAATATTGTTATAACATACTTTCTGTAAATAGCCGTATTCAGGGGAAACCGTATCTTACCATGTGTGCTTGTTTAACTGACTCATTATATGAACAAGTAAATGGGCTTAATTGATTGACAGGTCGATTGCAGGCAGGCGCCATGTTGCAGGAGTGAGTTGTCATTGAACTCCTCCATCATTTGCGTCGACATCCGTGCCAGCAAGTCGTCAGCTTCTCGGCGAGAGCCCGCAGAGCTCTGTGCATCTCCTTCCCCAAAGTCAGCACTGCTTGGCCGGGGGATGGCGGGGGCAAGGCTACTCTGATCCATTTCCTGCCCCCCTCTTGGGGCTCTAATTGAAAAATTTGGGTGGCCCTGCTTGTTTGTTTTGGTGGAATGTGGTGGGTTGTGTTTTTCAAGGCCTTTCCTCAGCGCCGCTGCTCCGTAGACTTCGGGGTGAATTGAGCGGCGGGGTTCAGGCCGAGCCTTGTTTGTGAAGCGGCGCTTCTCCCTCACCCCTGTCTGCTCTCTGCAGTCTGCCCCACCTGGTAGCCTCCTCCCCGCCGACAGGCTTGCTGGGCCACTGGTTTTCACAGTATGGTTTCTGTGACCTTGTCAGACCTGGACAGAAAGACAGACAGAGGAGCTTTAGGCTGGGAAAATGGGTCACAGCTTAAAGAGACAAGCTCGGTGCTAATGGAGTCGGCCTGTTGCAAGAGTCAGACTTTAACTTCTTGTTTTCATTTTGTTGCTCAGAACTTGGAATATAAAATAATTGTTAATTGCAGCCTGGGTTGATTATTTAATTAATTACTTTCCAGAACATTGATCAGCAACAATTTAAGATAATTTGCCATTATTAACTTCTGACCAATTACCAAAAATTGCAAACATGCTGGTCCCAGCTTGTCAGATGGGATTTTTCTCTGCCTTTGTTTTACATAGTAAAATAAATGTGTTTTTGGGTTTGATCAGTTGCAAATGAGCAATTTTATTTCATCTTTTTACTCAAATTACTTTTTACAATTTACTCATGCTTTATAACACCTGTAATTCAGGTTTATTCTGCAGCTGCTTTGAAAAACTGTCATTTAGTGCCAAAAAAATAAATGGTTTCAGCATCAAAAATGTAAAAAAAAATTATGTTTTTTTTTATGATAGTTTTTTATGATAGTGGATAGAGTTTTGGGGGTTCTGGACTGTCAGCCAGACAAAACAAGCAGCTTTAAAACCGCAGTTTGGGCTCTGGGAAGTCGTGTTTTTGCATTTGTCTGTATTTTCTGGTGCTTTATTGAACAAACAATTTGTGATTAATGGAGAAAATAATTGTCGGATTGGTTGCATCCCTGGAAACAGTGATTATTGGAAACTGTAAATAAAAGGGGTTGATTCAGATTGTGAGCATCTTTGTGTGTGTAACTCGTGACATGATGTGACTGGGAGGACGTTTCTCACGCTGGTGATGTGTTTTGTTTTTTATGTAAAGCAGCCGGGGCAGCAGTGTTGCAGCCTGGCTCACGGGGGTTCAGATCTCTCCGTTTGGCCATGTCATCGGGCAAAGCCGACTGTCTCCAGTCCCTTAATCCTCTGAAAACATCTTCCTGCATTTGCAGGCCTATACTTCATATTTCTGTTTGTTGTTGCAGGATTCTTATATGGGAAATTGGGGACTTCGCTTCATTAGGCCTTGCTCTGAAAGGCACTTGAGACTGACAAACAAACAAACAGACAGCCCTAAAGATAACAAAGCCAGTGGGCAGACGTCGCGATGGTCGAATAGCGAGCCAGAGGCACACATCTGATCGCTCTGTCCTCTTCCTCTGTCACGAAAGACTCTCTGAGTTCAGGAGAAGCTGAGTCACAGTGGAAGAACTCCGTGGCTGGACAGTGGTCGCAGCATCTGTTTCCAAAACAGACCCTGCACAGTTGACGTTATTTATCATCCGTTTATTTGAAACGCGATACAGTCGACGGCTCTTTTTTGGCCATCGGCTACACTTCCCTCTCAACATCTTCGAGGCATGTGGCGGCCGGGGTGTGAGCGAACACTGTGGAGGATTGTTCGGAGCTTCGCTCAGCCCGTGTGATCAGAGCACTCATCTCAGGCTGGGTGATGTTTGGCTCGCTCTGTCCATTCAGAGGAGTCGGCAGAGTGGTGGGTGGGGGGGTCTGGAGGGGGCGTCTTTGATGGAATCTGGTGTTTGTGTAATGTTGGGGAGCACGGAGTGAAATGGTGTTAGTGTGGGGGTGGGAGGTGGGGTGAGTTAGCTGCTCTGATGGAAGACGGAGGGGGCGAGGGTGATGAACTGTCTAAATGGGTCCCTTTGTGCCCCCTAAACCCATTACACTCTCTCTTCCACACTCACACACACACACACACACACACACACACACACTTGCCAATCGCTGCCATATGCGAATCACCTTTGAGCTGTGATCTAAGGCATGAACGCCTTATTCATGAGACAGTCATGTGACAGACAGCGTGTGTTGATGCGGTGCCTCATGCAGATCGATGCACATGCTGATGCTGCAGAGAGTGTGTCATGTCTTAAAGTCCCAGATCAGTCTGGAGGACTTGCTGCATGTGGTTTAAGGGCTGGTTTGAACCTCTGGCTGTTTTAGTTCCAGACCGGGTGTTTGTCTTAAGCATCCTGCTTTTATTTGATGGTGCACAGTGGAGAAAGACGCTGTGCGACGTGCAACAAAGCTCCCTGACTTGACCGAGAGCAATGCAACTGGATAAGACCGGGTGATAATCTTAGATCTGCAATTACTGATTAGCATTTTCAATTATTTAATGATCTTAATTCAGCAGTTTATTATTCTCCTTTGTCCAAAATGTCATAGTCTATACTGAAAGGTGTAAAACCAAAAATACTCAATTTACGACAATACCCAAATAAAAAAGAAATAAAATTGAAGCAACTGAGAGCAACAAAAAATCTTAAACTGTAAGAAATGTTGATAATTAATAATCTGTGTATTCTGTAACGTATATAGTAATTTAACTGTTTCTCATCTCGATATAATTTTAATGGTGATCTCATTTTAGTGGAATCTTGTTGATGTGATTTTTGTTTTTGCTAAATGCTGTTTTCCAAAGTAATGATTTCAATTAAATGTGTAATTAAAACCATCCCAATGTAAGTTAATGTGACTGGCTAACAGTGCATTTATGCATTTATGTCAATTAGCTTAAATTGTATTGTTTCATCTGTGATTTGTCCTGTTGCGATTTATCTCAAATTAGATTTTTTCCTTAATATGAAAGTCATTTCAACAACATAATGAGCCTCTATTTGCTGTTTAGTCATTTATTTAAACAACTGAACAATTACGTTCACCACAAATTAGAACCAATTAAAAATCATTTAATCCTTTATGGAAAATGAAGTTGTCTGTTTACTGTAAATGTTCTTCGCTGCAGGCCTGTTAATCACAGCGTGCTTGAAACAAACACCTGCGATGGATTAGACAGCGCCTGATTTGATGCACCGGAGCGTGTGCTCGACATACAAATCATCAATATCTCAAGCCTGATTGGTTTCCTTTGAGATGTTTTTCGGCGCTTGTTCTGCACATCTTCCCCGACGTGTGCCGCCGCCGTCTCTCTCTGTGCCCTGCGTTAACCTCAGTAGCAGAAATAAAATCAACCACGTCTTAAACGGAAAATCTTTGTGTCTACATGACACTAACAAGTCACCAGCCTGCTCAGAGGCACTGGGCTCAGAGAGATCCAGCGCTGCCATCGAACCCAGACCGTTGAGCAATTTTGGGGTGCACTGCGGTATTTGGAAATTGAACGGTTTCGTGTGACAAAGAGATTTTGTTTAGAGCTTTAATGAAAAGTCTTTCCTTTGTGTCCGCGCGCTCCAGCACGGAGCCAAGGGGAAGGGTTGTCACTTATTAGCAGCGCTGCAAGAAGATCCCCAAGCCTCAGCCTCCTCCGCAGCTACCACACAGATTAAGAGCCAGCCCTGCTGTTTGTTAGTCCGCCTCCAAGGAAAACAAACCTGCCTTTTTAGCCCCATTACCAGAGAGAGAGAGGCTGGGGTTGGGGCTGGGGGCTGACAGCATCACGGCTGGAAGAGAATCAAGCGAGAGAAAAGGGGGCTAAATCTGGTTTTGTGTTGTCATTGATTAAATTTAGCCTTCACAGGACGACACATGCTGGAAGAAAGTGGGGGTATGATCTTATGGGGATCCTCTGATGCCCCCTAGAGGATTATACCTTCATCCCACTTGTGGAAAACGCAGCCTCCCTCACGAGTTTCCAGCTGGAGCTTCAGAAACGTCCTCCTTTGTTTTCCTCTTCATGCTAATTTAAGGAAAAATTCATTCATTTAGGCTCCGCTCTGTATAAAGTTATAGTTTCTGTTACCTAGTTTACAGGGCAGTAGTGATGGTGTGTGACAGGAGACTTGTGCAAGAGTCCTCTTAGTTCCTGCGTGACTCGGTGCATATGTGTGTGTGTGCACGTGCACGCTGGTGTTATAGAGAGGGGTCTGGGCAGTGTTCCCGTGTCCATGCACAGCCCCCAGAGTAAAGTAAACACAGCGGCTCTTTTCTCATCCCAGCCGTCAGCAGGCTCTCCCCAGGCCCGCGCCAGAGACCACACACCCAGACCACACACACGCACATACACACACACGCACATATACACACAGACACACACTGCCCAGACCTCTCCGCAGATCCTTCCACATACTCGCATACACACAGACCACACAACACCAGCTTGGGCCCCTCGCACGCAACCTAGCTGAGCTGTCATTCTGCCCAGCGTGGATGTGTGTAAGTGTGTGTGTGTGTGTGTGTGTGTGGGCAGGCTATCTATGTGTTTGTGCACGTGTATTTCCAAGATGAGGGGGGTGGGAGAGGCTAGAAACACTCCTGGAAGCCGAATCCGAATCGTACAAAATAAAGATCCCAATCCTCTGCCCCCTCGCCGCTCCCACTCTAAACATATGGGATTGATGAAGGATACGCCGAGCGCTTGTTTTAGGCCTGTTAACCTCTTATCTTCTTCATGTCACATACACAGCCCCTCCATTTCCTCTGACAAGCGCAGGGCCGCAGCAACAACACGAGGTAAATCCCGTCAGAGTTTTCTCGTTAACTTCGGGATGTCGGGGTGACCGGGGGGGGGGGGGCAATTCAAGGACACTGCAGTGACAGTCTGAGGTCGGAGGTGTGTAGAAGAGACTGTGGTCGCTTCTGCAGTGAATCATCTCCTAACTGATTTGTCAATTAGTGAATTAACAGGAAATATAGAAAGCCAACAAGTCTCCAGAGCCCTGTCACTGTTTTCTATTGTTTTTCCTGAAATCTCTAAATGTTTTTAATGTATTTAAAGTAAATGTAGGTCACACTTTAGTACTGAATTAAATTAAGATTTAAATGAATTTTCCTCTGCAGTGACCTCTGACGTTCGTTAGGCTCCCGTCGCCCATTTATCAGACACCCCTGTAAAATCTGTTGAAATCCAAAAAAAGCAGCTATGCCATGAATTCAACCTTTAACAAGTTCATATTCACTTTTGTCAAAAATGTGTAAATATATGTTTATTACTGAGGTAATAATAAGTGTTTGTGTTGCACTGGAGTTGTCTGCTCAGTTTCTCTAATAATAATATAACAGTAGCACAGTTACTCTTGGTCGTGCAGGTGTACCTAATAAAGAGGCCACGAGGTGTAAAACACAAAATGTTTATTTGAGCTCATCGCGTCGAAACACTGAGAAACTCATCCGTCGCAGGCTGCACGCAGACCGATTCAATTAAAGAACGAAAAGACTAAAAAGCAGCATTTAAAATTAATTCTTCTCCCCTTTTAATTTGTTATGAGCTCGTTTGTGTTTGACGCGCCCTCCTGGAGCCTTGACCCAGAGGTTGAGAAAGGACACGCCAGGCATTTATCAAACAGAACTGCCAAACAGTGCAGTGGAGCGGGAGGATCGTCGGCCTCCTCTCTGCTTCGCATCAGTGTAAAGTTGAGTTTTACACTGGCCTCTGGGAGGTGGTGATTTGCATTTCCCTAATTTTTCCCCGTTTCTTAATATTTTCCAGACTATGTGATTAATCTAATAATAAGAATAATAATAATAAAAGAAACAATAATTAGAAAAATCACGTTACAGCCGTGCTTTATGGTTCCTGACTGGCTGCTGCAAGAGTTCAAACTCTGATTTCCTTCATACAGGAAGGTCTCTTTAACAAGTAGACTAATCACTGTCGTGCTCTGTCAGGTTTGATTTCCTTTGATATTGCCCCCCTCCCACCCCCGCCCCCCCCAGTTGGCTCTTAGAAGTCTTCTTGCGCCTCACTCGTAGCATACCACACGTCATGGGTGACCATGTAACTGTGCAAAGGGTTACCGCCGCGGAGCTTCGCTGCAGGTCCGGTCCCGTGTGAACTCCTGCATTGTTTGCGGCGAACGTATTTGGCTGCTGGAGCAAAAACGGAAGGCTCGCTGCCGCCTCGCAGAAGTCTGGCTCGCTCCGGCCTTCTCTGAGACCTGGCAGCAATTTATTAGCAAACATCTGCGCTGTTGAAATACATCCTTTCATTCTTTTATTTTTTCCTTTCGTTTGGAACGACTCCCTCTCTTCCTTCGCTCAGCCCCGACATGAACTGATTTGCATGGGTGCTCCTTCGTTGGTACCGTAATCTGTACAGTATTGTGTGGGCTTATGTGGAATGACTGGGGAGTCCAGGTTTATTTATCCTTCGCTGTGAGGTTTACATTCTTCCTTTCCTCCCTGCTCTCCGTCTGCTCCTTCATTCTTGGCTCCCCTCTCTATTTTTCCTTTTATCTGAGAGATAACTGCTGCAGTGCATACATTGTTTGGAGACCTACAGGGTGGGAAATTAACACTAGCGGCCGGCCAAACGCCGCTCGTATGTCGCTGCAAATCTGAATATCTGAGTTTTAGCGCGGCGAAGCGGCTCGGCAACACTGAAAAATGATTTACAGGATGTCTTATTAGGAGGTGGATGTAGGTTCCACGCTGGTGTAAAGATTATTATTCCATCTGGGTATTAATGACTGCAAATGCATCTGGTGTGTTTGGGTATAACTGGGTACATCTGTGTACTTGAAAGCGCTCTGTTCATTATTCCAGCGTTAATTTCCCTCTGTTATATCTTCACAAGTTACTTCAGGTTTGATTATTTTCACCGTGACTTTGTTTTTTATTTAAATATTGAAGTGATTATTAAAACCTCGTTAATTTTCTGAAACTGACGCGTTGATTGGCTCTTTTAGCACAAACTGCTTCGTTATTAGATGCTGCTCACGTTTGCTAACCGAGCCGCCGTCTTTGCCCCTCAGGTGCCGATCGACCCAGCGTTCCCGTCTCCCCCAGGCCACCATGTCTCGTGCCCGTCAGCCCCCGCTGGTCACGGGCATCTCGCCAAAGGAGGGCGCAGCTTGGACCAAAGTCACCATCCGCGGAGAGAACCTGGGCACCGGACCAGCCGACCTCATTGGTAAATACATTTAGAGCCACATGACTAACCGCACACGCGGCTCTGTCTCGGGAGAACGTTGTCATTTCTGTGTTTGTTTAATTTTCTAAAGTAAGTTTCTGCTCAGAAATATTAATTTTCATGGGAAATGAAGTCATCCATATTCATGCTTCACATGCCTGCACTTGGTATTTTTTATTCTTCTTTTCTCTTAATAAATCATGAATGTTTGTGAAACATAAATATACAGCAGATACTTTTAAAAACCAAAAATATGGCAGTATGAGGCTGTCGTATTACCCAATCAGTATTTATTTGTTTTATCTGAAATAATAATTGTTAGGCGGTGGTTTTTTATAGTTTTGTGTCTCTGAACTCACTTTAGTTGTGAAATAAGAACACTAACGGCGTCTGAACGTGGCGGCTTTGTGTGATCGCCGCTCTGGTATGCGGGGTATTTCTTATTAACCGATTTTATTAAGACAGCCATCAACAAACCACAGCGAGCCCCTTTTTCAAACCGGCTGGTGTAAAGTTTGTTTTTGTTTATACGACACGTAAGTGGACAGGACGCCTGAAACGGATGAATCCCTTCGCCCGTTCGCTCTCCAGCTTTTACTGTCGAGACACTTTCATTAGCTGAGCTGGGGGGAAAAACTGTGTACACTCAAACAAGTTAAATACTAATTATGTCAATCATTTGTGTAATTAACAGTTAATTCAAACTGACTTTATGCTTAAATGTTTAAAATGTTTGAAGGTGTTTTCTAAAATTATTCCTAAAGCTGCAAAAACATCTGCCGACACACGCAAAACAAAATAATCTGAAAATGTGTTTTATTAATTCAGTTTGCAGTTATAAACTGAGATAGATCCATTTTTAATTGAATGTGCCTGCGAATTTGAAATTTAAAAGGCTCTTTAACACAAAAACACTCCAGTGCTTTGGATTTAAAAAGAAAAAATCAGGTAAAATCCCTAAAAATAAAACATGAACCGTTCTGTGAATTCGTTTTGGCTCGTCGGCTGTGTCTGCCAACTCTCTGCAGCACACTAAAGACACAAATTCTGATCTCTGTAAATGTTTAGATTGCTCCATGCCTAGTTTGAGAGACTCGGGCGCTTATCGACATGCATTAATGTGAAATAGTGTCACTCTCCTGAGTCTGAAGAGCCGCGCAGATGGACCGCCTACATCTTGTTCTCATTACGCGTTTGAACGTCTCTTTTTCTATACTGATATTTTCCCGCATGTTCGCCAATTCCCCATTTATTTGACTTGTTGGGTTTGAGAGGAGGTTTCAGGTGGTGCTGCCAAAGGGGGGGGAGGGGGTCCAGAGGTCTCACACACTGCTCCACGCTTGGCATACCGCGCTCTGGCCCGTGATACAGGTCTATTTCGGACCGTGAACGTCCCGGGGGCCTGGAATTAGACAATTAGATATGCACAAATGTGTGTGAGTGCTTATGTATTCAAACAAAGTGGCCGGTGGAGAACAGAGGCAGGAAATGGGGCTCTAATGGGCATATTATTCACGGTTTTATGGGCTATTTGTTGATCAGCTTTCAGGAGCTTTTATGATGTTTGATTATACACACATGAGGCGTTCTGACCCCCCCCCCGGCTGGAAATGTCAAAGTAATCCCCGCGTCTGTCTTCCCGCGTCCAAATAGTTTTCAAGAGGGTTTAAAAAGAAGACGACAGATGTAAGGGCAGAGTGCACGGCGTGCCAGTAATGGGCCACTTAGCGCTGAAGTGACACACGTTAGCTTAAAGGAGCTGAGTGAGAGGAAGGAAGGTCACGGCCACCCACGCCCATCCTGACCTCAACTTGAACTCTGACCCCCCCCCGGTGACAGTTTGACTAAACCCGCTGATGGACGCCGGTCCTGTCCCAGTCAGCTCCTCTTGTTATAGATCGTCTGTGAGCGTGTCGGTGCTACGTTTTGTTTATTTGCGCTGTCGCCGCGTGGCTGTATCTCTCACCCTCTCTGCCTCTCTCTTCCGTCTCAGGTCTGTCGATCTGCGGCCATAACTGCCTGCTGACAGCCGAGTGGATGTCGGCCAGCAAGATAGTGTGCCGCGTGGGCCCTGCCAAAGACGACAAGGGGGAGATCATTGTCACCACCAAGTCCGGAGGCCTCGGCACCTCCACGGTGTCGTTCAAGCTGCTCAGGCCGGAGAGGATCGGTAAGAGGCTGACAACCCGTTTTACTTCGAGCCTGCACAATACACGCAGATTAAACCAGGTCTGCAGCTAATGATTATTTACAGCAGCCATTACACTTTGACAATGTTTAGTCTATGAAATGTCACAAGTTCCCAGAGATCAAGGTGACGTCTTCATATTGTTTGTTTTCAACGATTCAAAACCAGAAGACGTTCAGTTCAGAGCGATGTTAAACAGAAACAAGCGGCAAATCGTCAAATTGAAGAAGCGTTCTGTCTTTAGAAACGCACAAGACAATTAATCAGTTACCAAAAAAGCTCTATGTATTTATATTTGCTGATTTAGATTCTGTTAAATTCAAGTTTTTTCAGAAACCTTTGCACTCACGTCTGTTTGGGCCTATACGACCAGTTCGTCTCGTCCCAGGGCGCTTGACTGATGCTCTCCGTGCTTACAAGTGTCATTTTACACAAAAACAGAAATTCTAAACATAAATAAAAAGCCTGGGCAGAAGAACAGCAGAGGTAGAAACATCTACGACGGACGGGAGAGCTCCACCGTCTGCGACACACACAGTTAGAATTACCCTTAAGGTTTATTTCTGCCCTGTATTGTTATAATAACTCTAATACAGATGTGAATACAGTTCAGTAGTGTAAATAAGCAAATGTATACGGTGTCATAGCCACCAGTATTTACTGCATACTGTGGTAAACAGCTGTGAGATGCTGCAGTTCTCAGCGTTGGCCTTCTGCTGAGCGCACAACACGCAGCATCTCTGTATCTGCAGCCCGTTGCCTCGTCCTGCATACGTGTCATGTGAGATTTGCGAGCGTGCTCCTCTGGTCGTTAGTCTTTTGTTCCTCTGCATTTGTTCTCTGAGGCGCGTGCACTTCACAAGGATCAACAGACGCATAATAGGTGCCGGGTGTGCAGAGTGGAGGAGACACGATCGCCAGTGGTTTAATTACTAAAAGCTAAAATATAAAGTTAATAAACAGTGAAGTATAATACAAGTTTCTGCATGAATGTGTGTGTGTGTGTGTGTGTGTGTGTGTGTGTGTGTGTGTGTGTGTGCGCGCGATATGTTTCCGAGAGCGTGCGTCTGTGTGTGCGTGACT
Source organism: Datnioides undecimradiatus (assembly GCA_008933995.1). Lineage (NCBI taxonomy): Eukaryota > Metazoa > Chordata > Actinopteri > Lobotiformes > Datnioididae > Datnioides > Datnioides undecimradiatus. The sequence goes on from WARS01000029.1 coordinate 23,147,311, forward strand.
GCACATCTGGGATGCGTTGCGTTGAGCTCGGTGACGTGTGTCGCTCCTCTCCTCTCCTCTCCTGTCCTGCAGGTATCCTGGACCAGTCTGCCGTGTGGGTGGATGAGATGAACTACTACGACATGAGGACCGACCGCAACAAAGGCATCTCCCCCCTCTCCCTGCGACCCAGCAATCCACTGGGCATCGACTTAGACAAGTACGGGCCGAGAGCATACGGATGCACGCACGCACACGAGAAAATCGCTCAGCACAATCACACCGCCATAAACACACGCGCTCTGGTCATTGAGTCATGGTTTACATCCCTAAACAGAAACAAACTCTCCCCATATGCAGGCGTTTGAAATATTATGCCAACACAGCAATGGCTGAACTGCCTCTAACCGCTGCTCACAGGGAGTGGAAACACTGTAATTGTGTATAAAGCAGAGAGGACGACGATAGAAAGGGATTTGGAAAGAACTAAAGCAGCGACCCACACACATGTTTGTATACCGCCCGAGAGCAGGCAGCACAGCGCTGCCTCCCACGCGCCTGGCAGGGAGTGCACAAGTTGTAATATATAGTTTGTGTTGTCAGGTTCTGGCATTTCTAGCTTAGTGTTTGTTTGGGTTAGAGGGGCCGGGGGCAAGTGACCGCTCGTGGCCAGAGACGAGACCCCAAGAAACAGGCTGCACCATTCACTGAATGGATCAGCATCCAGCAGATTCTCTTTGACAGTAATATACGGACGGCCCGTCGTCTGTGCACCGTCGCAGACTGTGTCAAAGTCATGCAGCGAGAGCTTTAGAGTAAAACGCTCCTTTAAGCCTCAGCTGTTTGAAAAGTCACCAGACCAACACTGGCTGCACCATGCGGATACATTAAATATGTTCAATCTCTAATTCAAATTCAATAAAATACAACATTTAAAAGTCGAGCTGCAGCGCAAACGCGTGGAGCAAAGTGCCAAAAAGAGTTTCAGCCCTGCATCGCAGCTTGAAATGTCACAGCTAGTTAGAGGCTGCTAGGCTAAATATACACCAGGCCGCCTTCCCTGATATCTTTGCAGCGTAACCGACGAAGGCTGCATCCCTGGCTGTTGCTGTGCAGCTCAAACAAAGCAGCAGCAGTATTTATGTTTGTATACATGAACCACAATGTTACAGGAAGCCAGTGCATAGCTGGATTAATGTGCTCGTCTGCTTTTAATTCTAATATTAATAATATTAATAATTTTAATTTATATAGCACTTCACACAGGCAGCAAATTCAAAGAGATTAGCCAGGTTTAAAACAATTCAGATAAAAGGAATAAGAATATATTTTAGTTCTTGTAATTATCTGAGTTTTTTGGGCTTTTTTTAATAATAAATGTGTAAATTAGAGTTATAATATACTAACTGTGCTCATTGGATCAGTGGGTGATTAGCAACAGTGTCACGAAACTGGCAACATATAGATCATACATCAGCTAACACAGTGTGGCTCAAAATTATATTTAAACTATTATTAAAATATTCAAATTATAAAAACACAGTTGTTATAATTAAACACACGCTGAATCCGGGCCTGCAGAGGACCTGATTTTAACTGGTCAAACATGAGATCTGTCATCCTGTTCCACATCCTGCCGTCTCTTTCTGGGGTGTAACGCTCCGATGGTGACGTGCTGCACCCGATGCCAGCTGCATGTGCCTGGAACAGCAGAAAGCTGCGTACACGTCTCTTTACTGTGCAGCTTCTCTGCCTGCAGTCATAATAAACAGCGCTCTGGATGTTGCATGTTCATAAACAGGAAATGTGTGTTTCTACCTGCGTACAAATTATCGCCCTTTCACTTTATTACTTCTGCCACTTTGTTTTATTTAACCGTTGCAGCAGCTCTGCAGACGTATGTCACCATCATCGGCTGTTTCAGGGACCCCTCGGACATTAATACTGTACCGTCAGTTATTCTGTGTGTGTGTGTGTGTGTGCAGAGTGGGTGGTGCTGATGGTGGGGGGGTTGGTTTGTGTAGGCCACGGGTCATTAGCAGAGATCAAGCTTCCCTAATGAGTGCTCGGTCCTCCAGGGGCACCCAGGCGTCACACACTGCACTTCCCACGCCAAGCTCTCCCAGCCTGGGCGCTTTGTGACGGCACACTGCCCCCTGCTGGACAAACTCACCCCAACGTCACATTTAAAGTGATTCACACAGTTCACACTTTTCATTTCCTAAATCCTCTTTTCATCAATGTATTTGAACTGTAGCATCAGTACAGGCTTTACTGCACCACATTAGTGTTCTGTACTGTTAATAAACTGTATCTCTGTATATTGCACATCTTTTACAGCCTCTTCCCTCTGTTCATCTTTCCCAGGGGCAAAATCCCACAGAAAGACATGGAGCTGACATTTCCAGGCATGAGTGGAGACTTCACCAGTGAGAACTTCTCTGCCACCTGGTACCTCATAGAGAACCATTCAGGCTCCAGGTCGGTTCTTTGTTATCACTAACAGATAGTGGGGAAAGCTAAGCTAAGCTAAGCTAAATCAGCTGTTAAGCCTTTGTTTTGGTGCAAGTTTTAGCATCAAAGCAGTCCTGGCAGCTGAGTTCAGTGGATGGTGAATCCATGTGTCGCAAAAGAAGCATTGCCTTCTGTAAACTGCAGTTAATTGATTAATCAGTGAGGCAGATGACAGGAAATTAATCTGCAACAGGTTTTTAAATCATTTTCAAACAACACGGCCGCAACTGACGATGCCATCTTATTCTGCAGGTGAACAAATAATGGAAATAAGTGCCGCGGCCCCGTGAAACAGGGAGATTGCCGTGACTAAATTTGAAAATAAAACGCTTGAGAGGAAAAGGACAGAATCTGTCGTCGTCTTGAGTTTATTGTTTCTTGGCTGCGTCTTCACGCGGTCACTCTGTCCTTCAGAGAACAGTCCGGTGTGTAGACGCCGCGGCCCGCTGACCCGACATCCCAGAGCCCAGTTGACTGTCATGTCAGGGCAGAGGAGAGTTATTTTGGACTCTCCTGGCTTCCTCTCCCCCCTGCTTAGCCTTTCAGTAACCCAGACCCCAGGATCCAGCATGACCAGGGGCCTCTGTTTGGACCTCGCAGGGTGACTGTTTCTTCCTGCGGAGGAAGCCTCAGTCAGGACACTGACACACAGACACACGTACTCACACTGGCCAGAAGTGTCTGTCTGTCTGTCTGTGTGTGTGTGTGTGTGTGTGTCTGTCTCTGAACAGCAGAATAGAGTTGCTGAAAGATTATTAGTAATCGGTTATAAAATTCAATCAGAAAACGTGGTAATGACAAATTTTAATGTTTAAATATGACGATTTGTTCTTTTTCTCTGTAAAAGACGTCATTTTAAACTCTTTTTGGGCATTTTTCTTAATTTTGTGACATATTTATAGACTAAACAATCAAGTTTACTACACAAATAATTCTGTTTCCGTTTCCTCAGTTTTGAACAGCTGAAGATCGCGGCCACTAACCTGAAGAAGCAGGCGACCAAGAAGAACGAGGGGAGCCTGGCGTATGTGAAAGGAGGCCTCAGTACGTTCTTCGAGGCGCAGGACGCTCTGGCAGGTGAGAGGGATTAGCACATATTTGTGCGCCGTGGAGCCGCACAGAGTGGTCTACAATTAATCTGCAAACTTCCAAATCATCACTCTTCATCTCCGCTGCTCAGAAAAGAGCGTTTTTGGAAAATTGTGCGAGTGGAATTTTTTTTTTTCCCCTCCTACATGCGGTTTTCGGTTTTAGCAGCGGTTGATTAAAGAGGCTCATTTGGACGCTGTGTGTGAAAACCCTCCGCTCTCTGCTGCAGCCTCACCGGCCAAACACAACACGGCTAATTCACCTTCATCAAAATGAGATCAGCTCTCACCTGTCACACACAGCCTCCCCAGAGGCAGGAAGTGGACACACACACACACACACACACACACTCCTAGACACACATGCTTTCGACCTTCAGATGCCAGAACGATATCAAGGTAGCCGAGACTGACTGCTGTCGCTCTGCCAGGTACCTCCAAATCAATTGTTTGCTTCATCATTCATACTTTTGTCTGTTTACTCTCTGCTCCCGCCGTAGCCGCTCAGTTACTTCCCCTTACTATTTATACATACACTTTTCTGCCTCCATCAGTATTATTATTGCTTTCCGTATGTTTGTGCCCCGGTTGGGAGAGAGGCGATGTTTTCATTGTTAGTGGCTGAATCTAAATAAACGGAGCAGACCAACACAATGCAGGCCACAGTATTAGGACTGATAGTGCTGATAACAGGCCCAATATGACCAATGGGAACAATGCACAGTCATTCTCACGTTCGGACTGAGCGTGCCCACTGTGTGCCCGCGGCCCCGATGGGAAACGCACAGTCTCTGCAGGCGGAGGAAGCGGTGCACCACGGATGGCCCCAAGTGACCTTTGAACCAAGAGGGTGTCTGTAATATAAGATGCAGCTGTTATAAAGGATTAAAACCATAAGAAGTTAAGGAGCTTTCAGTCAAATAAGTCAAACAAACACAGCAGGTTTAAAACATTTTAAATGAATCGTTTGATTTTTATAAGAGACAGCGAATCATCAATCAATCCTTTAAAACTCAAATCTCACATGAATCCAGCTCACCGAGGAAACTCAGAGAGGAGCTCTGAATGATTGTTTTTAGCCGTTAGCATTTTTGAGCATCGCGTGTTCTGCGCTTTCTACGCATTAATTTCCTGAATTGCGAAGCCCTGGCAGGTTAAACTTGGCTCGCCGGACACCTCCGGAGTTGCACGACTGTGACGGACACACTGCAAAAAAACATTAGCACGTTGCTAGCTTGGCAAAACACGGCACCATCATAAAGGAACATAAGAGCAGATATCGACTTTATTCCAGCTGTTGTGAGGCTCTGAATGTCTGCTCCTCAGATATCAAACAACTCCCCCTTTTTTCAAACGTAATTTCCATAAAAAACACATTATCTCATGTTTGGAGCAGCGACTTGACTTCAAAGGTCGTTTTCAAACTTCCTGCCTTCTCACCGTGACTCATTACAGCACTGCAACATCCTTTCTCGGCCAACATTTGGCTCGTAGTCATAAAAAATGAAGTGGTAGCCCAGAATGGATAGCTCAAGTGGAGATATTCTGTATACTTGGTATGGTCAGCCAAACCGACATACCAGCCGGCACGCTGCCAGCGGGCAGCCGGCTCGACACAGCTCTGCAACAGCTCACTGCCAGGCCTAGTTAGCACAGCTGTCTGAGCGGCTGTGAATCCCTTCTTTGTCCCTCGGCAGCGTTTGGCAGGTCTCTGTTGTTCCGAGTGGTTCCAAACGAGCCTCACCTGAGATGTAGCTGCGAACACGTTAAAGAAATGAGCTGTGGGGAGAAAAAAAGAGATTAACAAAGTGCCTGTGTGTCCGCCTTGTTCTGAGTCCGCCGTGTTAGACGTCGCTGTAGTGCTTCCAGGCCTCCTCGGTCACCGTCCAGTCATTTTTGTCTCCTCCCCTGTTTATTTTCAGTTCTGCTTGCATGTGAGATTTTAATGGATGACTTTAATAGAAGTCTGGAGTCGGGTTTTTTTTTTCTCCAACACAAGTGCACTGCTGCCGGCGAGGTGGAAACAAGGAAGCGAAGCCAAATCTGAAGAAAGAAATGAGGCGGATAGAAAATATTTAGAGCCAACATCAGGACTCTGACTTCAGTGTCCGCGGGGTTTCTCCCTCCCTCTCGCTCTTGTCCCCACTAATTGCCTCTTAATTGCTCCCCTGTACAGCTAACCATCTCCAACAGAAATAGCAAAACAAAATCCCATGTCTCTTTATAACGGACCATGAACCCAGTACTTCAGCACACAGTTTGGATTTTTGCATCTGCAAACTACAAATCTTGTTAATTACAGCGCTGCCCGGGCTCAGTTAGCTAATGTCTGCCATTGGCCCAGTGGAGAAACAAGACTGGGGACGGCTTTTTATGCCGGACTGATGCATGTAGGGCGGATCAGAAGTGCATCACTGGGTTGCATGGGCTCAAAAGTTGCTGCTTTTTATTGAAAATGCGTTATTCCACAGCAGTTTTTAGCACAGTAACGCCAAAGTGCTAGGTGCAAGTCCTCGGCTGGGTATGAGCAGCTTAAACAGGAAACAGACTTATTCATATCCCATGTGGCCCAACCACCTTTGTGCAAGTGTTCCTAATATATAAAATATAAAAATCAGAGCTGCAGGTTTTATTTTACCATAGTCTTCTCCAGTTCATCGAATCTGCACCGCCGTACCTCAGGTTCTGAGTTTGCATGCAGGATGTAGCTGAATGTTAAAAGCCAGGCTACGATAAATATACACTAATCCATTTTAATGCATACGGTATTTTATTCGTACTTTGACAGCTTTCCTAAAATCTCATTTACAAAATCAAAATGTCTTCACAGTGTAGCCACTGTACTGGGGTGTGTATCCTGTCAGTCTTTAATATACCTGTTACTGAAGGTTGGTATTTAATCCAGTAGTCTAGTTTGTAGCTCCTATAACTTTCTGTTCTTCGGATCGTACCATGTCCGTCTGACTGAGGTCACATAGTTCAGTCCTGGCCTGATTTTTCGAGAAAATCCCATTAAGTCATTTTTTCCCCCGCTGGTGATTTTTGTTTTTTTGTTTTTTTTTGTTTGATATAATATTTGACTTGTTTGCAGAAGGGTTTTTTTCTCTCTGCACTGAGGAAATAAGTGGTCTTGTAAACACTCCATGAGAACCACCGCAGCCTGCTGAAAGAGATGGAAGGTTTTTGGGCCTCACGGAGACCGTTTGGTCGCGGAGCCTCCGTGACAAATCGAGGCCACGCCGCTGAGACCGAGTCGCTCCGGCTGATTGACAGGCTGACAGTCTGTTGGGGGGAGTCCGGGCTTGTTTCTGCTAAAATGTTGAAATTTGTGGTTTTTCATTGTTGTGTGAAAAGGAAGTCTCCCAGTGATGCAGGAAACGGAACGGCTACCGTGGTCCAAAAATGCCAGATTCCCAGGGCCTATTCCCTGAGCGCCCCGGCCCCGGCAGGAGTCAAAACATCTCCCGCTTTAGAAACCAGGGACACTGTATTTTTATTCTTATTCATTTCTTTTTTCTCCTCGACGGTTCCAGGAAGTGCCGCGGCTCTTCCTCGGGTCCTGGCTGCGCGTGTTATCCGGACTCTGACCTGATGTTTAGGTTAGCCGTTGCGTCATCAGCCCTCCAGTGTGTGACAGATGCAGAGGACACGCAGCTGGCAGCAGGGCGAGGGCGAGTGTGGAGACGTGAAGCAGACCTGCAGTCTTCCTGTGTGTCCAGCCCTATCAGTCCCACACACACACACACACGCCCCCACGACTGCGTGCCTTTGTCCGAACCTGCATCTGGACGCATATTTCTGCCGGTCGGCGAGCAGCGAGAGGTCCGCGAAAGGGCCGGCGACGTCCGCACTGATTGGGCCCTGGCATGTTTGAACAGTGTGTTTCAGGAATACCTCAGTCTCTGCCTTGAGGCTTCTGTCTGTCAGAACGGACCCACATATTTATTTACAGTACTCTCCCCCCCTTCACTTTGCCTCCCGCTCCCTCCGCCGCGTCCGAGCTCTGCTAACAGCCAGTATTTGTAGTGGAACAACTGTGGGAGAAGGAGGACGGAGGGGAGAGGAGAGGAGAGGACTGAGAGGATCCTTTTCCTCTTTTTTTCCATGTTTCTGTCTCTTAACTTCATTCTTGAGATGTCTGCCTGTTGCATATTTGAATCGCTCCACAAGTATGCATGAGAAGGTCTCCTAAGCCTTCTCCACCTCTCCTCCGCTCTGTCAATAAACCCACACTGCAGCTCTCAGCACCCAGCTGCCCACTACTGCACACCATTTATTTATTCACTGGGGCAGCCACACCACTCGCTCCCCGTCTCTGTGTTTTCTCCCCCCGTTCCCTCTTTTCAAACTCCCTCTCCCGCGTAAAGCTCTTCACGCTAAGTGATGGATACAAGCCATCGGAGAGTTCCTCCCTCTTCCCCCCCGAGCAGCACTCATTTTTGGCATCCAGACCTCCAGCTTTTGCTCTCCCCACTGTTATTTCACAGAGAGTTGAAACATTTTAGATTCACATTACCTCCAGGTCAGAGGGCTCCAAATGTCCCAAGACCACGAAACCGTGCTGTTAATGGCTTCGCTTAGGTGAATTGATCCAGCGCAGTCACCACTGGAACAAGGTCGGGGCCTAGCTTGCGTGGGAACCGGCACAAGGCGTGGGGGGGTTTCAATAGCAGCATCTGTGGGCGGAGATCGGCGAGGTTATCTCCCATCTACCACTGGGGTAGGGCCTGTTTATTGTTTTACCTTCGGTTCCTGAAATTGAAAATGTTCCTGTCTCAGAGGATTGCACGTTGGTTCCTCTGCAGCGTGGAGAGCGGCTTTTCTCACCAGCTCGACACTGATGCTGGCGTTGGTTATATTTCCCTGGTTTCACTGGATTTCAGTTGTTTAAAATACAAGTTTATTAATGAATTCTGACTTTTGTTTTGCAGCGATCCACCAGAGGCTGGAGTCTGATGGTACCGAGCGAGTGGAGGGATCAATGACCCAAAGACTGGAAAACATACTCAACAGTAAGCATCTTTTCAGTCCAGGCTCGGATGGTGACGATGTCATGTGACTGTATCCCTACGCCGAAGAGCACTCCCACGCTGTCGGCCGCACACGGGACGTCCTGGAGGGGCGGCGAGCCGAGCTGCTGCTAACGTTTGCTCAGCTTGTTTCTCTGATAACTTCAGATCCAGACGTCCGACGACTGAAATCCTTCATCTGCTTCAGATACAGAGTTAAAAACAAGCAGCGGCTGAAAAGAGGAGCACAGAAATGTGTCTTACAGCTGATCCAGAGTCAGTTTATCAAGCTGCTGACACACAGAAATGTGTCTTACAGCTGATCCAGAGTCAGTTCATCAAGCTGCTGACACACAGACACAACACTGACACATGCACAGAGAGGATGCAGTGATGCCATCGACCAAATTAAACCAATAATGGATTAATTGAATTAAATATAGGTTTAATTTAGGACACAGCTCAGCAGCATTTATAACACAGGCCTACTCATTTAAAGTCATTGTAGTGGGAATTTCACTATAACCGCTCCTTAGTCATTCACCCAAGTGTGTTATCAGCAGATGATGAGCCAGAACTCTTTGTAAAGATGAACATCTTTGTTTATCTGTCCTGGGACTGTTGGAGAACTAGAGCCATAGTTTAGAGATTAGTAACAGTCACTGAGTCGTATGATTCGTGTTTTTAAAGAGAAACCTTTAAAGTCTGATTTATATCATTTAATGGCTCTTTTTGATATAATAATATAAGTGAGCATGAGGAGATGCAGCCTGATGTGCCGTCCATCCCCCGAACACCCCGCGTGTGTGTCCGGCCTCCCTGGTAGATCTTCGCCCCTTTTAAAGAGCAGATCCCTCAGCAGACCCTGTGTTCCCACCCTCTCATCTCATACATGATAATGTGACTTTTCTAATGGAGGGTCAATAAGCAGGTCCTTTTCCCGGAGTCTAGAGTAAATAAACTTCCCAGCCGGACGTAGCTTTCATCCGCACAGCCCCAGACTTGTGGGCCCACGGCCCCGTGGGCCCGGGCCACCGTTCAGCACCCCCTGCTTAAAAAAAAAGAAATCATGTGTCAGACATGCCGCACCAATCAGCCAATCACAAATTAGGAATGTTGCTTTCACGACAACTCGGACCTGGGAGTGAAAAATGTGAAATATTCCCGTGTTCAGTCCCAGGCTGCCTCTGCTTCAGGGATTTTGTTTTGGGGGTGGGGTTTTGTTTTGATTAGAACAACTCGGGTTTCTTTCTCTCTTTCTTTTTTTTCCCAATTTGCCGGCACATCCGAGGCCACCCACGAAGCCGAAGTTAGCCGTGCAGAGGTTCCGCTGAGCTGTCTGGCTGCGAGATAGCTGTCCCTTTCTCCTGAGCGGCTCAGTCTCTGCTGTGTCGGATGACACACAGCGCAGGCAGAGAACCAGAGGCCGGCATTAAAAGGGAAATGTGGTGTCAACATTTATTTTTATAGTATCCCGGTTTCTCATTTTTCCCCCTGCCTCTCTCGCCCTCTCCCGCTCCTTCTCTGTCCGTCTTTCTCGTAGGAGCGAGTGATACTGCAGATACTCTTTTCCAGGAGGTCTTGGGGCGGAAAGACAAAGCTGACTCCACACGCAATGCGCTCAACGTCCTGCAGCGCTTCAAGTTCCTCTTCAACCTGCCGCTCAACATCGAGCGCAACATCCAGAAGGTACAGCCCACAAACAACAGAAAGGCAGTACTGAGCGCCTAATGCACATCAAATACAGCTGCTGTGATGCTGCCGTATGAGTCCTCAGCTGTCTCAGATCAGAGCGCTCCTGCCTGGTTATCTGTGAGGCTGTTGTCTTGGTCTCTGCAGGAGTTCATGCAGCCGCTGTAACGGGACATTGTGATCTCAAAGTATGGGAACGTAATCGGAGAACAGCGTCGTGCGCTCTGAATCCGCAGGTTAAGATCCCTTCTAAAGCCCGGCAGAGCGATCGCAAACCCTAATGGCTCCCACGAGAAGCCTCCCGTCCCATTACACGTCCACCAGCGTGTGTAACCTCACCTCGTTTCACTCATTTACTCGTTTTGACTTTATGTATCAGCCCCCCTGCGGGAAACAGTAGCAACAGCAGCCTTTAGGATGCAGCAGAGGACGAGCAGCACACAAATACATAAACATATCCACGTACAGACGACCCCGAGAGAACAGCAGCCAGAAAAGAACCAAGCGACAACTAAAACCAATGTGTTCAGATGTTTTTCTATTTAGTTTTAGTTGTTAGTTGCATATTTTGGTCCGTTGACGACTTTAAACTTGAATTCTAATGAAATAAACTTTAATTCAAAGTGTTTTCCCACCTTAAGATAATTAAATTGGACTACTGTACTGATCTTATTGATACTCCAGAATGTAATAATACAGCTCCTCTGCCTGTTTAATTGTAATTACTGTAATTATTTGGGTGATTATTATAGTATTATTATAATAATGATGTTTGTTTATCACAGTATTATCATGGTTTTGTTTTGTGGCACTGACTGCGTGGCTGCCGGCCAGCGGGTGGCGCTAGAGAGGCTTGAATCCACAGTGCGTGTGGCGCTTGGTCCGTTCCAACAAACTGCTGAGTGTGCATCAGTAACTGAAGTGACTTTTCCCTCTCAGGGCGATTACGACGTGGTGATCAATGACTATGAGAAAGCCAAATCCCTGTTCGGGAACACCGAGGTCCCTGTTTTCAAAAAAGGTGAATCTGCTTCGTTTCTTCTTTTTTTGTGCGTTTTTATCTTAAGAAGAAGAATAAAACTGAGTAACATATGATTTTTCTCTATTTATTCTTTCTAATTTAAATATTTGCGTCCTAAATAAAATAGTTTTTCTCTGCTCTAGTGTACGCGGAGGTTGAGACGAGGATCGGCGCCCTGAGGAGTCTCTTATTAGAGAAACTGCTGCAGACCCCGTCGACTCTGCACGACCAGAAGAGATACATCAGGTCCCTCCGTGTTTTTATATTTTCACATCTTTCTGGGCCGTCGGCATCACATTCAGACCTGTCATCTACACGTTCAGCTCTCTTCTCAGTCTCTACGTGTCTCTCACAGTCCCAGACCGCAGACCGTCTGCACATGTAAAACATAAAGTCACGATAACATCTCTGAACCTCTTTAACCCTTTTTTGTTTTCCTTCGTGCTCGTCAGTGTCATCGTTAGCAGAGCTCCGTCCCGTGTCCACTTTCCTCCGTCGGCCTCTCCCTTTTCACCGATCTTCTCAGCTTTCTGTCGTCCCGTTCTCTTCTTTCTGCCTCTGTTTCCCTCTTCCCGGCCTTTCTTCCTCTCCTTCCCCCACTCCATCCTTCTGTCCATTCATACTTGTGGTCTCTCCCGATTTATTATTGTTAAGACCGACCTGTCAGGATCACAGAGACCAGTTCTCAACCACACGGCAACATCTTTCATCCTGCTGCATTAGGCCCGGCTCTGAACGCCCACTCAGCTCCTGTTTACTCTTGCCGTGGACGGTGGGAGCCGTGTGCGCTTGTGTTCAGTGCCCGTGAGTCTTGCTCAGACTTCTGAAAGATGCCACCTAATGAGAAACAAATGAGCCGTTGGTTCAGAGGATGACAGCGGAGGGAGCCGGGCCACGGCGCCGAGAGTGAGTCATCTGTCATGCCGCAGGTCACTGAGTGATGCCCGGGAAGTAAACTCCTGGGAGAAGCATGATTATGGGAAGAAAACGGGTGGATGGATCAGAGGGTGACGTGTTTTTTCTATTTCTGATTTTGGATCCGTGCTCGTTCTCAGCACACGTTTACGCAGGGAGCAAAGATGTCGAGCGTTCGTCTCTTTTTTGATATTTCGCTTCTTATTTTTGTTTCTTTTTGCTCTTTTGTTCCCGGTTTTTGCTTTTATTGTTACGCCTCGCACACACCTGGTTGACTCAGTCACGTGACTCTAACGCAGACATTTTTATAAAATAAGAACAGAAACTAAACTAATTACCTCAAACTGTGTCTTATATGGTAATTCACATGTGCTGATGCTCGCAATTGTGAATCAGCACCAGGCTGAACAGTGTTGTGCTGCTCACACTGGGAAATCAAAGGAATTCACATGCTAATGCTAATTGTGTCTCTGAGTTCTGTTTGCATCGTGTCCTTGGTGTGAAGCAGTGCAGTTGAGTGTAATCCATCATGTGGGTTTTCTTTTCACACCTGTGTGCTTCTGTGTTTCCCTCCTCATCCAGGTACCTGTCCGACCTGCACGCCCCGGGCGACCCAGCGTGGCTCTGCATCTACGGTCAGCACAAGTGGATCCTGCAGCTGATGCAGAACTGCCGAGACGAGTTCATCGGCGGCCAGAGAGGTGACCGACTCACACGCGGGGCGCACACATGTCTGCGCTGACTCACATTACACACCAAGTGCAAATCCTCTATTTAGCGTTTCCAGTCAGGCCAGCTGGTGGGTGTCATGCGAGTCTGAAGGTAGCGGAGGTCGGAGGGAGAGCCAGCTGCCTCTCTGGTCGTACCAGCTCTCTGCTCGCACTCCCCCCCCGCCCGCCGCCGTCACCGCCCTCCCCTCCCCCCCTGCCCGAGGCCCGGCTGTTTATTTTTTCATGAATGTATGAATAAGATGAAAGTGAGGGAGCCCTGGCTTTGGATTTGGGTTTCAGGGCCTGACATGTTACTGCGCACGCACACATACGAGCCCTCTTCCTCGCTCACACACGGCTTCACAGATGGATTGGAACAATTAACCCCAATTAAGCTGTTCCTCTGTTAAATCAGCCGGCAGAAAAATGTGAACGTGAAACCGTCCGCTCAGGAAGAACAGTGATTCGCCAGCCGCGCTCACACACACACACACACACACAACACAAAGACACCCATACAGATGCATTGTGAGTGGGTGGCTGCTTCACATAGTGCAGCTGGAACGTAAACATGTCTAATGCTAAGGGTAACAGTGGTTTCCGGGGCTCAGGCTTGATGGATCCGGGGGCTGGTTTGCTCCCTGCCGCTCCACAGTTAAATATCATCCTGAGTATCATGTCAGCGATGGCCCCCTTTGCACTCCGCGCACGCATTCCACATGTGGCAGGGAGTGAATCATGCAAATCACATGCAACCCGACTGCTCCGAAAACTGCCGGTTCGCAGGGGGAACGCGCCGAAACGCAGACGTACGGTTAGTTTATTTACCTCAGCGTGAAAATATAAGACGTATAAAACACAACTCTGCGATTCAGGAGAAACGTTAGATCCAAACATTACACTGTGTACAGTACGACGCTGACAGCAGATGAATAAACACCAGTCAGGACTTTTCCAAACCGCGCTGCTCATCTGTATGGGTGAGCTCTGTTTGGGTTTTAAGGTGAACGCTCAGAGGAAGATCACCTTCACATTCAAAGGAAACCAACTGTTCCCAGCAGGCAGGACGCGAGCTGCGGGCGCCGGCGTCGGGTTTGTGAATTCAGTAATGTCAGCCCAGGCTGCTCTGCGGTGACGCGCGTAACGTCACGCTACCCCCGCCTCTGCCGCCGAGCGAGGACAGTCAGTCATTCGCACAACCACATGAGCTCACTTGTAATGGGGAAATGTAAATGTAGGTCGTTTTAAAGGCACCCTGTGAAGCTCGTCTCGTAAATAAACAGGGTTCTGTTTACGTTTGGTGTCCATCGTCAAAACATTTGCAAAGGCTTCTCAGGCCGGGGCTCACGGAGCGCGCTCAGTAGATCATGTCCCACAGCACGGTCTCAGTGAGGACATACTCACGCAGCACGACCCCTTATATATCTGCTGCGCGCACACACACACACACACACACACACACACACACAGGTGCACACAGTTATTTCTTCTTCTGTCATTTCCGGTCTCCTCTGCTGTCACACTTTACCCAGAGCCCTTTCTTCAGCCTCACCTCTTCCTTTCATTCTTACTCACACACACACACACACACACACACACACACACACACACACACACACACACACACACACACCCACACACCTGGTAGCTATTTACCATCCCCGCTCGCTGCTGCTCACCTCCCGCCTAACCGTGCCTCTTGAACGCATCCCTCCACCCAGGCGGCTCTTGAACAGCCACCATCACAAAACCACATCCCCCGACCCGCAGCCCCGCAGCCCCCCCGTACCTCACAGCCTCCCTCTCTGCTGGCGGCCTCCCCGTCTCCCTCCTGGTGTCACATTTACCACCTCAGCGTGTCTCTGAGCCTCACACGTGGCTGGGATCGTTCCTCTGCCATCAGCGTTCGCGGTCACTCATGTCATTTTCTCTGTCTCTTGCGTTTCTCAGTCCGGAGCATGAGGCCAGAGGCCGTTCTGGCGTCGTTACCATTCCATTAATTGCCATGTAAATTGCCTTAAACGTGAAACGGAGCCATCCATCTCTGTTGGAACAAAAAGCCCGGAGCGTTCTTGCGAGGGGAAGCGGGGCAAGTTGCTTCCGTATGTCTAAACACTCCCATGGTGCCCCGGTGCCGCAGTCCGACTGTGCCCGATTCAATTATAGCTCGCCGTACTCTTACATCCTGAGCGGCGCTTCTTCTGCCAATATCAATACAATTAGCTCGTAGGAAAACAGGTTTGTCACTGAACAGTTACAGCGATTCTGGAGCGCGCACGTCTGCCTGGGAAACATGCGGTTGTGATTTCAGGCTCAGTCAGTACCACTTTCGGAGAAACGTGTTAATTATTACACTTCAATTAGCATCTTAATCATGTGTTTGCACGCGTGTCAGTGCGGGCCGGTGGATTTCATGTCGTTCCCAGTCTTACTTTTCTCGTCTAATGCATGAATTAGTCGTGTTAATTAAATCCCTCAGTGTCTGTTTAGTCTGAAAAAGGTGAAGCTCACACAAAAAAGGAAAAACAAAGAACTGAAAGATGCAGAAAATCAGTTTTAACAATATGTTTTATTTCTTGTCAGCACCTCAGAATGGCCCTGTTTGCTGTGAAACATGGTCGGTCAGTGTTTTGCAGCTTTTGGGGTCTGTGAGGATTCAAAATATAAGTTAATATTTAAAAAAAAGCTGAATTTAAACAGGAGTCAGTAAAGTGTGTGTGTGTGTGTGTGTGTGTGTGTGCGCGCATTCAGAGAGAGCACATGTGTGTCAGGGTCAGGGCCTCCTCGGGGAACAGGAACTCATCAGACCTGATGAGGAAGTGAGCAGGTGACACACACACATCATCTCAGTGTCTTCAGCGCACACACGCGGCGGTTCCTGTATTTTAACCTTCAAACTTCCAGCAAGAGCAAACAGGGCGCGCACACACACACACACACACACACACACACACACACATTCATGCATGCGTGTGCACTGTGAGAGCGCCGGGGGTTCAGCTGACACCTGGATCAACAGCAGCTCTCATCCCTGTGAAAAGATTGGAAAACATCACAGAGACGGACGCTGCACAGCTCCCTAAGTGTGTGTGTGTGTGTGCGTGCGTGCGTGCGTGTGTGTGTGTGTGTGTGTGTGTGTGTGTGTGTGTGTGTGTGTGTGTGAGAACGCTCAGTGTGTTTACAGATTCAAATGACTCAAATAAAAATTTCCTTACATTTTCTAGGCTGGACGGCGGTGCTGTGCCAGCTCAACCACATTTACTCCTTTTACTTGGGGATTTCTCAATACTTGCTTACACACTACATTCAGTCTGTGACTCACCAGTGCACTTTTCTGTGTGTGTGTGCGTGTGTGTGTCAGACACATGTTTTGGAAATGTGGCCATCCGTTTCTCTTCGTTTAGACAAACTCCATGTAGGCGTACTGCAGCGTTGCACGAACTTGTCTTTGGGGTTTCATTTTCGTTGTAGTAAGTTCGATCCCCCTCGCAGATCTGCAGTGTTTCACTTTCACTCCTGTTCGTCAACTTTCACCCCTTCTTCTGTTATCTTAAAGTTATCTCATAGATCCATTGCTGTAAAGTTATCTCACCAGCCGAGATAGCAGAGTGTGGTTGCAGGAGGACCTTTCGTTGGTTCGCCGCTGCAAAGCTCCCTGTTGCCATCTAGTGGAGCTCTGGTTCTGGCCTCGGGCCTCAGACGTGACTGAGCCCGGTGTGGTAAACCCACTTCACCTCGCCGCTCACAAAGCCCGCAGCTCTGTTTCCTCACCCTGGAAACAACGGGACATTCTCTCAGCTGCGGGCCGCGGATCAGAACACAAATAAAGAAAGGCCGAGCGGGGCGAGGGAGGATTGTTTGGTGTGAAAGCCTGCTGAGCTTATTGAGGAATGTGGAATTTATGAAAATGGCTTATTTGATTATTTGATATCTGAAGTATGTGTTTCTCTTTTCCTCCGAGTTCATTTCTCATCTCTTGCCCCTCCCGCCACCTTCTCCTCCTGTTTCATTATGTCTGTCAGTGGGCGTCGGAGCTGCGGATCCGGAGGGGGATGCCCGTCCGTCGGCCCTCGGCAGGCTCAGCCACACTGCGTCTCTGAAGAGGGGGGGCAGCCTGCGCACGCCTCGACCCAGCAGTGAGCATCACAATCATATAACAACTCACCCACACTCAGGAGGGGCTTCCCTGTCCTAGCCGAGCTCTGACTGTGCTTTTGTTTGTTTGTGTGTGTGTTGTAACACTTTTTGCGCTTGCACGGCGCTTCGGGGAATCACAGTATATAAGCTTCATGCGTAACGGAGCTGCAGCGCGTCCCTGCATCAGTAAACGAACAAACAAAAGCAAACACGTGGAGCCCGCTGTGTCTGGAAGTCACACACTTTCTTTGAAATACAGACACACCCTGACATGTTTGAGCTAATGCACCCTTTGAGTCCTGCATCTCCATCCAGCACGTCCTAGATAAATACTGTGTGTGTGTGTGTGTGTGTGTGTGTGTGTGTGTGTGTGTGTGTGTGTCTTTGTTGCAGCCTGGCGCTTTGAAACCCCGCAGCAGGTGCAGTTTGTGGAGAAGCTGTCCGACGTGGTGATCGGTCAGCTGCCCAACTTCTGGAAGCTTTGGATCTCCTACGTGAACGGGAGTCTCTTCAGCGAGGTGAATACCTGAGACCAGGTGACAGCGGCGGCAGGAAACAGTGACGAGGCGCAGAGCTGGGACACGTCGAGGGGGTTCAGCTTGAACACAGAGACCTGTTGTGGCGTCTAGTCTGATCACGATGATATCATATCGTTAGCAGCTGTATTTACAGTTTTTTATGGTATACAATATTGAAAAATGCTTCTTGTGGCGTCTTTTAACATATTTAAGAGCATCAAACTCAAATCTGTTCGTTCGCACAGTCGTTTGGTTTAGAGAGCAGTCGTCTGAGTAGACGCTGCTGCTGCAAAATCGCTGCACAATCCACATCAAAAGGCTCAGACTTCATTCAAGATCAGAATGCGATGCTTGCTAAACGACAAAAACAACGGAGGTGATTGAAATTTCATGTATGTTTCTCTGACTAAGGAGGAAATATGATCTTTGTGTAGATTCATCCGTTCATGGTGGAAACACAGATGCACATGTACATATACACATATACATATAAATACAAGGCTGATGAAAACCAGATCTGTTTGTTACAGACTTGTTTTCATTATTTAATAAATGAATATAATCATGAAACTATAATAAAATGACGGATGGCATGAGATTGTCCGTCTGCACGTTGGGTTTCTGGAGATTTCATGTAACTGGTCTCAAAAAAACAAACAAAACTCACAAAAACAACAACAGTTGATTTGTTTCGGTTTGCAAATAAGAAATGAAATATTCCTGTTTGTTTGTTTTTATTCTGCAGACTGGAGAGAAATCAGGGCAGGTGGAGAAATCCAAGAAGAACGCCCGACAGAGACAGAACGACTTTAAGGTGCGTTTCACTGTTCGTGCAGAAACTGTTCTCAGATAAGACGAATGCCGCCTAAACCTGCCGCGTGCACGCATGTTTCTGTAGAAAATGATCGAGGAGATGACCCATCGGCTGGTGAAGCTCATCCGGGGCGCTCTCCTCCCCGCCAGCCTGCCCCAGGCGGAGCAGAGTCTCTACGGAGGCTGGGAGGACAAGACGGAGCTGACCGGAGCCTGGCTCACACAGATCATACACACCGTCAGGTTCCCGCCCCCGCTGTTTGAATACGCGTCTCATTGACTGTGTCCAGTTCAGGCTCGGCTCTTCTGCAGGAATTCTGAACTTCACGCCTCCCATACCTCCTCGTGACCTCCTCTCTCTCTCTCTCTCCTCTGCTGTCTCTCGTCCAGGGGCTGTCACGAGGCTCTGTCTGCTCTGGAGATCCCGAATGATCTGCTGCAGGTGATCCAGGATCTGCTGCTGGAGCTGAGGGTGCACTGCCTCATGGTGACTCTGCTGCACACGGCAGAAGGTGAGGGAGTGCTGCAGCGGTAACGGGGAGGACGCTATAAGAGAAGTCACCATCCTTTACATCTCTCCGTGTTCTCCGCCGCAGCCTCGGCCTGTCACCTCGTTTCTCTGATCTCACCCCGCAAAGCGCAGTAACACATTAACTAATCAAGGCGGCAGACTCCATCTGCTGTCTGTTGGTGCCCGTTTCTTGTTACCACACACTGGTTAGGTAAACTGGTTTCTTATTTACTAAGTGTAAAAACAGTTTACCGTGCCATTAATATGTATCAGCACAGGATGCACACAAGTAGATCCTGTAGACATTGCTATAGTTACAGATCATATTTATCATTAACCCCATCCTCTAACACACACACAGTGCTTACAGTAAAGATACATATCTGCATCATCCACTTGATATTTGGCGGTCACTGTCCTCAACTGTCACCTTTTACCTCATACAGCTTCCAGGGTAGTAATGGAGAAAGTGTTATGAGACTAAAACCAGACATGCTCAGTTTCACTTGCGGTTAGGCATGGTCATTTTGAGAAGAGTGACTGGTTTTCGCTTAACTTTCCGCCCCAAACACACACATCAAATTGTGGTCTCAGCAGAATGGCTTTGAGTTTTATATCATGTTGTGGTTTTTCCTAAGAAAGCCTCGGTTCTGAGCACATTGGCAGTGATCCCCCCTCCCGCATATCGAAAGAGCATCTTTTGTCTTTCACAGATGTAAAGCGGCTGGCAGAGAAGGAGGACTGGGTCGTGGACAACGAGGGAATCACCAGCCTGGTGAGGACGTGTTGCTGCATCAAGCAGTGGGTCACATCACGACGGCGAGCGGCGGACGCTGCAGCAAACGTGTGACGGTCTTTGTAATCTCCATGTTCTGCTGCTCTGCGTTGTTTTGCAGCCTTCGCGGTTTGAACAGTGCGTGGTCCAGACGCTGCAGTCGCTCAAAGAGCCTCTGGAGATCAAACCTGGAGAAACCAACGTGAGACGATCGCCTGCACTCACCTGCGCCAACACACTCACTAAACAAACTAAACAACAACTTAACAAAACAAAGTGAAGTCAGATCTTACATCCTGCAGCTGTAGTTATGAACATCTTCACTGCCCACCAGTCCATCGTCAGCAAAGCAGCTCTGATTAAGTCCAAAGCAACGAATAAGCTGTAGAAGCCTTTGAATGAGAGTCTGCTGAATGAACACAACATAAAAACACACAGAGCAAAGAATACCACAGCACCTGATCAGGGTCGCGGGGCTTCTCTGATGTTCTGTCACTGTCTCGGATCAGGTGCTGCAGCTGGAACAGGTCCAGGATCAGGCGACCGAGCTCAGCGTGAGCATCATGAAGGTAAGAGCCTGCAGCCTGCAGCCATGTGACAGGTCGGGTTACGCCTCGGGTGAGGAGGCAGGTGAGGCGGTGCACCTCAGAGCGATATTCAGTATTAACCTTATTCTGAATGACATCGTTCAGCCCGGCACAGATTTGGTTTGCACCATGTCACGCGGCGCAGCAGGCAGTGAGCTCACATCAGTCTGTGCTGAGGTGCCGCAAGACGGACAAATCTGCACCGCACAGGGCGAGCGCTGCCTGCGTGAGTGGGCTTGTCTCGCGCCTGACCGCTGTGTCCCTGTGTTTAACTCAGGTCTTCATCACCTGCCTGGAGCAGCTGAGCACCAAAACAGACGCGGACATCGACACGGCTCAGTGAGTGTTTGCTTTTGTGTTTCTTTAGTGTGTTTGTGTGTCCGTGTCTCTGAAGGCGTGTTCAAATCTGTCCTGCAGCAGCGTTTCAGTGGACCTCTCCTCCCCAGACCGGTTCCCTGGCGTTCAGGAGGGCTTCAATCCAACGTCTGTGAGTCTGATGTTATTGTTTTTTTATTTTCTTTAAACTGTTTACGGGTAAATACGCGACTGCCAGCGTCACCGAAGCGTGGGCTCTCTCCTTTTACACAACCAGACGAGCACGTGTCTCGCTCATTCAAACCACCAAATGTTATCAGGGCTGTTTCCTGGTTGTGGACAAGAAGCAGATAGCGTCCTCATTTCCTGTAACTTGTTTGAGATGCTAGCGAAGGGGGTAAAGCACAGGG
Source organism: Datnioides undecimradiatus (assembly GCA_008933995.1). Taxonomy (NCBI): domain Eukaryota; kingdom Metazoa; phylum Chordata; class Actinopteri; order Lobotiformes; family Datnioididae; genus Datnioides; species Datnioides undecimradiatus. The sequence goes on from WARS01000029.1 coordinate 23,168,305, forward strand.
GAGGAGGACGAGGAGGAGGAAGAGCTGGGCGTAGAGTGCTTCTGGTAAAAATGGAGAAATGGAGCAAGGTGCAGACGGGGATTCCCCACCCCAGATCTGCGTAGCAGGGGTTAGGCAGCCACACGAGCCTGAGCGCAGCTGACCAGAGTTGAGACGCTGGCGTTTCGTCGTGGTATAAGCTCAAGTGTTTAGGACCACCACCTACAAACACAGACGGCGGCCCCCGGCTGCCGCTGTTACATCAGCGCTCTGCAGCCTCTTATCTCATCTGTAGGTCTGCACCCGTGGTGAGACCGAGCGCGAGAAACAGTTTTCTGCCAGTGACGACATCGTGTGTGGTTGAATGTAGGCTAACCATTCTGTGATCACACCCGTCGCCGTTTGTGTTCCTATGTTTGTTCATTTGTCTTTTTGCTCTCGTGCTTATTGTTTTTCCTCTGCACCGAGTTCTAGACACAAACATCGGGACGATTTCAGCAAAGTGAAAGAATTCATTAAAGAGCTGTTTGAAAAGGGGATTTTACTTTCTGAAAGGAAGCAACAGTTTAGATCACGCATGGAAACTGAGGATGTTTTGGAAAGAGGGGCACGTTCTCAAACGACATCTCAGGTGCGAATGTGACATGAGAATAAAGGTGGTTTTTGCAAAGTGAGAAGATTGATGGTATTTTAGGAAGTGAAGACCTTTTAGTTTGCTCCAAACTTTCAGGAAGCGAAGGCATTTCTTTTATTGAAAGTGACGGCATTTCTTAGAGAGCGAGGGCATTTTCTGTCAATAAAGCGAAGTGAATAAATTTAGAAAAGTGAGGACGTGATGGACAAGTGCAGACGTTTGAGGAAAGCTGGGACATATTCTGAAGGAGAGGACGGATTAAGAAGAAGAAGGACGAGCTTGCAAAGTGCTGGGTGCTTGCAAAGAGAGCTTTTTGGACAATGGGAAGGAGACTTTGAGAAAATGAGGGTGTGGATGGAGAGGACGTTTGGAAAAAGAAGGGACGAGTTTAAAGAGTTGAGATGTTTTAGGAAAGTTCAGTGAACTGGGGACGACGAGAAAAGTGAGGACACGTTCGGGGAAAGTGGGGACGTGAAGCGTAACGAGGACATTTCGTGGAACCGAGGACGATTTTAGAAAAGCAAAGGCTTCTTTGGAAAATAGGAAAGTGAGACCGTTTCAGTTTGTAGTTTGTGGGGATTCCTAAAAGTTAGTGACATTTTGGCTGATCTTCACTTCTTCAGTGGGCTCTGGAGGCGTTCCGACACATTTAAGGTCTTTTTTAAGGGTTAAATTAAGACCTGGCCTAAGGTTTGGGGCTGACACGTGTCTGGGAGGGGTTGGGAATGCGCTCAGTATCATGTACTCCTGTGTTTGTGTGTGTGCAGGAGCAGCGCCTCCTGATCATCCTCAGCAACTGCCACTACCTGGAGAGGTGCACCTTCCTCAACCTGGCCGATCACTTCGAGAAGCACGGCTTCACGGGCATCGAGAAGATCACGCGGGTCAGTGCAGCGCTCCGGCGATCGCCGCTCTGTCAGAGAACCGTCGGCTAAAACCGGCAAAACGGCGTCTCACGCCGCTGATGAGAAGTGCGCGGCGTTGTCAGTGAAAGCCGATGAGACATGCTGAAGCTCCCTCCCTCTCTTCTGAGCAGAGAGATGACTCTAATTTATTTAAAACAAAGTAAAGGTCTGTCTCTTGGAAGCTCAGTTTTCACTCACACACACTCACACACACAACTGCACACAATGACTAATGGCTGAATCACAAAGCAAAGAAGCGTTGGGCTGATTTTCCTGTAAAAACAAGTCAACATTGTTTTCTCTGAAAGGCCGATTGTGCCTTTTACTTATCTGCTGCTTATTTGATATTTACAGGGCACGGCTCGGGCGACAGCGCCTCTCGGTTTTAATCTTGAGATATGACAACAGCTGTTAATAGAAAGACTGAGAATTCCCCTGCTGCGGCCGCGCCAGCAACGCCGCGGGAGGCCAGTATTCAATATTACAAACAGGATACGCAGTTACAAGCATCACCCGTCACATCCGTACACACTGTACACAGCTACGTTTATCAGTTCATCATCTCCTGGCTGGTAAACAAACGAGCAGTTACTGAAGATTTGGGTTTGGAAACTTGATGTTTGTACATGTTTGGTCTCTGGAAAAAGAGACCAAACATATTTTTGTTCCAGCTTCAGCTCGATGGGGTTTTTTACAGTTTTGATGGTTGTTTGCGTGAGTCTGACGGTGTCGCTGTGGCTCAGGACGCGCAGCGGGTCGCTGTTAATGCGCCGTCGATGGTCGGGGACTCGCGTCCTCGTGTTCAAGTCTTGGTTTAGTCTGTATGTGAGCGTTGAGGCGTCGCAAAGCGGTCGCTCCAACAAAAACTCGTCCTCAGCGCGAGGGGGGATCGTCCCCCCGCTCCCTCCGCTCCACCCAATCACCCAATCAATTAAGAGACTGACTCAACATGTTATGCATCAGTTAAGCAGCTAAAGTGAAGCTGCACACGCCCCGAATGCACCTGAACGCGCACTGTCGAGAGGCACATAGTGTTGCGCTTGTCTCCATGTTGTTGTGGTCACATGACCTTGTCCGTGTCTCCTCCCAGGTGAGCGTGGACGCCGTGCGACAGCTGGACAGGAACCTCTTTGAGACCTACATTGAGAGACGGGCCGACCCGATCGCAGGCTCCCTGGAGCCCGGCATCTACGCCGGGTACTTCGACTGGAGGGACTGCCAAACACCCACAGGTGCTGATCGGCGCCGCCTCGCCGGAGGTGGCGCTCAGACTGTACTGTGCGCTCTTGCTCTGTGTCTTCAGAAGAACCTGGGCTGTTTGTCTGACATGATTAGGAGGGGAAATCACCGGCGGCAACCACTAACTGACCCCGGTAATATCAGAAATTAGCCCTGACAGCTCTGTGGCATGGGAACTCGACATATCAGGTCTGATCTGTGTTATTGTGGTTGTCTCATGTGTCATGTGTAGAGTACGACTCTTTGAAGGCTTACTGTAAACACCGCTGAGATCACTCCATCGGTCCCCCCTGTAAGACTCATGGCCTTTGTGTTCAGCTGTGGGTGTTCAGCTGTGTGTGTGTGTGTGTGTGTGTGTGTGTGTGTGTGTGTGTATGAACATGAGTTGAGTTTGCCTTTTTGCTCACCAGATGCACTCCAAAACCCCAGGTGAAACTTAAATGCGTATATGTGGTTTACCTTAGCACAGGATGTGAAGCAACATGTCAGAGTGTGTGTGTGTGTGTGAGTGTGTGTGTGTGTGAGTGTGTGAGGGCGCCGGGTGAGTTTTCAGATGGGCAGCAGCTCCTCACTCAGTTTTTTAGAAGGCGGTATTGATCGAAACCTGAGCCCTGCTCTGGTTTGTTCCTGCTGCATGTGAAACAGGAACTTTTTTGGACTCCAAACCACAGATCTAGGATATGATACTTTCACTTGTTGCACTTTTTCGTGTGGGACTCATGTTGGTGTGTGGGTGCTGCAAGGCATTAACAATCCGCTTTCAGTACTTTCAGTCTGTTGTTTCACTGTTAGCAATAACTGCAATGCTTCAAACTTGCACATTAAACGCCGTCTCTAAAGTAAAAACACTCTTATTTGCACGGTCGCGCTTCCAGCTTTGTGTATTTTAACCTGTTTGCAGCTTCTTCTTGTTTTCCCCGCACACACATTTCTAACACAAATAACAGCAGACATGCACATGGCGTTTATCGTCGTGTGTAGTTAGCTTAAATGGCGTGATGGCATCGCACCGTGGTCGGGTCTGTGCCCGTTTGGTAGCAGTGCTCACCGGAGGATCTCTCTGGGTCAGTGCAAATCCAAAAACTATGCTCAGTCATGAAAACTCAAACGTGACCCGTGATTTTGACGTGGTTACAGCGATGTCTGCGGTGCACGGCCGCGGTCTACGCGTTGGCATCAAACCCAGAAATGATGCTTGTCCATAAAAGCTACAAAAATGTGCAGCATCGTGCAAAAATGTGCAAAATCCATTTAACGCGAGGTCAAAAGTTTATTTAAAGCCGTAAAAGAGAACGAAAGAAACCCGTTAGATTTCAGTCCCGGGTGATCTGGCGACACCTGTGGTCACTGGTGGTAACAGCAGCTGGTGTGTTTGTTTACTGTGCAGCCAAACATGTTGTTGTCGTTCGTTGTTAACGAAGAGCTCAGACGAGAGTTTGTCGTTTTAGGATCTGATGCTTCACTCGGCGACAGTCTGCGAACATCACGGCGCAGCGAGCGAGGAGTCGGTCACATGGCCGTGCAGCCCGGCGCCTGCAGCTCGGCGTCCCGCGGCGCACAGTGGCTGCTCCTTCGTGCTCCACTGTTGTTGTTTTGTTTATGGATTTGCGATAGACGACAGCAGTCAGTGCCAGTCTCGCTGACAAACACTTCCTGTGGCCACTTCACAGTAAAAATAAAGTTTCGTTCGTTAGGGGCTTTCACCGCGAAGCCGCAGCGCTGGGAAATGTTCAGTTAGCGTTAGCAGGAGATTAGCGCCGCAGCTTTTCCCGGGAGCTTCGCCGCAAACACCCCGTTCACGCCAAGATGACGATGCTGTGAAGGCGCGGGGTTTCCGCCGGTGACGGTCACTCAGGGACGTTTATTTAAATGAAAATCTTCGACATTCTAACATCGAAGACAGAAAACAGACACAGCCTGTGATGCAAAGCGAAACACCTTCGCCCGTTGTTTCCCGTACAGGCCCACGCAGCGGCGGCGGGGTTCACCACTGTCCCATTTCACTTTGCATTCACTCCAGTGTGATCAAATCATGTGTCGAGTGACGCAACACTGTGTGATGTTTGTGTGTGTGCGCTGCTGATAGGATGTGAGATCCCATCATCCTGTTCTTGTCCCTCAGGTGTGAGGAACTACCTGAAGGAAGCGCTGGTCAACATCATCACGGTTCATGCTGAGGTACACGCACAGGTCCCACACGCTGCTGCATGCACCTGCTGTTCTGTCTGTCTCATCCTCTCACCATCACCCCTGCCCGCCCGCCTGTCTCAGGTCTTCACGGTCTCGAAGGACCTGGTCCCCCGGGTTTTGTCCAAAATCGTGGAGTCGGTCGCGGACGAGATGTGCCGCCTCATGCAGTGTGTGTCCTCCTTCAGCAAGAACGGAGCCCTGCAGGTACATGCTGGCACTCACGCACACACGCGCTCCCGCAGCTACAGAGCCGTTTATCACTCATAGTAAGACCCTGACTCATAAGAGGACCCCCTCACGCTCGCTGGGGGATCCACCTGTCGTTTCTGATAATGCCACATGTCAGTTCACATTCGCTGACAGTTGATGATTTCACCCTGTCCCCCCCCTCCCCCCACCACCACCCTGCATCGCCCTCAGGCTCGACTTGAACTCTGCGCTCTCAGAGACGCCATAGCCGCATACTTAAACGCTGAAAGCAAGTAAGTGCGCACACACACACCTTGGCATAGTGGCAGAGACGGGAACTCGCGTATGCGCGGGGTGATTTATGGCAGCGAGTGTCACAAACATAAATCTTAGCAGTCGCACATCCCTCACTACGATCCCTATTTATGTTACTCGGTGGGTTATGGAAAGGAAGTGAAAGTAATCTGGTTCTGCTGTGTGCACGCACTGTGGTGTGTGGAGGTCAGTGCCTGGGTGCGCACGCAGACTCACTGTAAACTGTATTTTCTGGTTTCCACTGTTAGTAAATGTGTTTTTTTATTTATGGATGAACTTGGTTAAACTGCGCGTCTTGTTTCTAGCGCCAGCTTCAAACTGGCTCTGGACGCCCTCCCGCAGCTGCACAGCGGAGCCGATAAGAAGTGAGTCGCGCGCTGTGACCTTTCACTGTCTGCTTTAAGGAGTCGTTTTACAGCATTCATGCTTCTTTAAATCTCTGCAGGTTGTTGGAGGAGCTGCTGAACAAGTTTAAAAGCAGCATGCAGCTCCAGCTCACCTGCTTCCAGCCCTCCTGCGTCCAGCCCGTGAAGAGATGAGCTCTTCAGTTTCTGATCTGTGTGCAGTCGGCGAACGAGCCTCAGCTCTTATCTTGTCAGTTATCGCTTTATTTGTTACTCACTGCCTGCACCGCTTTCAATTTGTGCCTCACCAGATTGGACTCCAACATCTGTTCATCTAATCTCAAAGACACTAAATGAGTTGATTTCATTGTTACTGTGTAGGACAGTCCCAGCCGTGTAGGTTATGCTAATCACATACGGACACTCACGCAACGAGCAGGGAGTGTGCAAACGGCTCACAGTTAGTGGTCAGCGGCAGGATGGAGGCTGGAGCGTCTGCCGCCTCTGCTCAGAGCGTCTGCCGCCTCTGCTCAGACTGAAGCAACCTGTCATTAAAGTGTGATGCTGTGCGCTGTGCTGCCTCTGCTGTCCAATAAAACAAGAAGACCCAGAGTTTCCGTTTGGTTTTGTCTTGTTTTTGCATGCTTCACTTTGAGACTTTACACATCTCTGAGCTCCTCAAGTTGAATTTGACAGCTCGTCTCATTTTTGATTTGAGCAGCAGCCCTGTAGCCGGGGGCGTGTCACGGGTAAAATACCAGGTTCTACCTTATCGTCAAGCTGTTTGTGGTCGCGTCGTCTCACAAAACAAAAGTCACATCAATCAAATAAATGCAAATGAATGTCAGTATAATGGATTCCCTGTATTAGCATGAATGGTGACTCAGCTGAACCGTTGGTTTAATGTGCAGGAGCTATGATGCACAGATGAAAATGCAGATACAGGCTGTTTTCTGCTCCTCTGTCAGTGAAAGCTAACCTAAAGCTAACCTCTTTAGGAGCTGCCATTGTTGTTTTTGAACAAACAACCACTTGTTGTCAGCACACAAATCATCGTGGCTCGGACACAAGCTTGTAACTTGAAATGAGCTGGATTCACAGCTCAGATGGTTTCATCCGCTTTGCAGAGTCACATCTCATATTTAAATTCAAAACGTGTGGCGTGAGTATATTTCAAATCAGCATTTTTGCTTCTTTATGTATTGCTATCATACTTTCATAGCTAGAAAACCACCCAAGGCCTGCTCATGCATCAGTGTGTGGGTCTAAATCTGCATCAGACGTTGCCTACAGCAGAGGAAAACATGCTGTCTGGCTGATGGCTGGTGACGATGGGGTTTCATAGTGGAATTTGCTCAAAATGGTAAATTCTGCTTTAACGAGTCACCACTGGAAGAGTTATGAGTCACAGCGCGAGACGCTTTGAAAGGAAGCCACGTGGTGGCGCAGTCCACACCAAAAACAAGTAAATCGAGCCAATTTAGTGAAGAAGTTAGTCATCAGTATCCTGCTAACTGTCACCCATGAGAGCGGAAACAACAATAACTAATAATGTGAACTCTTACATAAGTTTCTGTTAATCCTCAAGTGCGCTCCGCTGTCCTTTGGTTGTCAAAACCAAGTCTGTATTAATGCATTAGTGTGTTCTTCTCGTGATCGTCGAATATAAAGATATAGCTGTATTACTGGAGACAACAAGCAACATGCTTCTTAAAAATGATTGTTACTGTGGTACATCATGTGTGATCACCATGAATCTGCACTGATGTGAATGAAATGCTGATCCAAGGGGTCAGGAATGGGTCAGAGAAGGAAATGGAAACGTCTGAATGAAGCTTTGCAGAGCTGCTGTGTTGTAGAGGAGATAAGATCACGCTGATGATGGCGACGCTGGTGCAGTGCTTGCAGACTGATCGCTTGCTAATGTTTCTGTGTGGTCTTCGAGCCTGTCCACAGATCCATATGTGTCTCGCCCACAGCTGCGTCTCTGCAGACGGTTGGTCCGTGTGCATCGTGGCTCAAAGCAGCGGGTGCAGCCATTCATCTCTGGAGCTGCAGCTCAGCAGCTCACTCGCGCAGTGTGTCTGGCTGTGAGGGAGGAGAGTGAGAGATCAGGGCGTGTTCCCAGGGTGGGGTGACGGTGCAGGCCGTTATTCAGGGCAGCAAACAGACGGGGCTATAACTGGATCCCAGAGGAAGATGGTTACAACAGAAAGTGTGATTCTGGTCGTGGGTGTAAGGTAGTTAGAAATGAGCGGTGCGGCTGCGGCAGGTCTAGTCACTCAGTTAGAGGAGGCAGACCAACGCACACCCACAGCTCACATGAGAACCACTGTGGGGTTATCTGAGGACAGCCTCTCGGCTTGTGAATGTACACCTGCTCATCTCAGCCGCCCCTCAGCTACAACCTGCTGTTATTGTCTCCATTCATGCACCTCAGAGCTTTTTTGCTCCGTCTGTCTCTGTTTCCCACCGACATTTAGGGGAAAGCCATGCAGGGCAGGCAGGACTTGTTTTGATTCTCTGCGTTTCTAAACTTAGCTCTCGGTCCTCCCACGGATTCATTCACAAAATAGGTTCAAAGCCTCTAAAGCCCTATCCGTTCACCGCCAGCTCTCTGTTTACAGTAACAGAGGTGAGATGGGGGAGTTTTTGTCTCCTTTTTTTGTTATTTTCATTTGCCTGCGCTCTGTTCCATTCAGGAGAAGAGATGACGAGAGCTGCAAAACACGTGTAGACTTTGATCTTGGCTTGTCTTCACTGCGAGCGGGTACTGAAAAGGACGGAGGGACTGATGACTGTTGTTTCCTCGCTGCTGCGCTCGCGCTGCAGGACTCAGACGAACACAGCAGAGGTTAACAAGAAACACGGAGATCACTCTGGAAACCTGAACGTAAAGAGTTAATGACTCACTGTACGCACATGTGAAGGCGTTCCAGCGTTAGCAGATGAGGATTTATGAGTATTTGTCATAAACTGTAACTTCTCTGTGTTATCACGGCATCATGGAGGAGTTACAGTCAACAAATACATTCAGAAAAAGCAAAATATAGTTTTCAAATATAAAAATCACACTTTAAAATGCTGAAACAGTAAAAGAAGGCGGAGTTAAGTGGTGCGTAACTTGAAACGGTTATTGATCGATTCTGAATGGAAACAGTTTGCGTCTGATTTCTTCTGTATTGCATTAAAATACGCGAGCAGGTTTCCCCCCCCCCCCCCCCCTTTTTTTTTTTTTTTTTTGAAATGTGCCAAAAAACCAAAACAAAACACGGTTTCACTTGAGGTGAGAGGTGACGTTCCACCTGTCGCTGTGTGATGGTGTCGCGCCAAGAAAGGTGAGATGTTCTGTGCGCCTGAGCTGGTTTGGGCTCCGACTGAAGCGATGTGCTGTTTGCGTTTGAGCGCCCGTCCCCTTCAAACCAACCGACAACGTTCAGTTTGTGTCACTGACTCAAAAATGAAAAATGTCTTGAATCCACATCAGGAGAAATGTTCAGTGACAGCTCACTTTTGTGTATTTAACTGATAAAACTGGGGTTATTCTGTATTCCTCTAGCTGCTGAATAACGTGAAAGTCCAACGCCAACAGTGCGTCGATACTTTCTGACTTCCTGTCCGTTCATCACAAGATGGAAGGAAAATGTGCATCCGCCTGGGACTATTTTCAGCGGCGGATGGATCCACGTTTGGCGCTGAAATGTGATTAAACAGCGAGAACAGCAGCAGGTTGGCGATGAGATCGGTGGACGCCATCCTCCTCATTCACTGTTAACCCTCTCCATCCCTCATTTGCATGTTAATAAACATTGCAGCGAGTGACACACACATGTACACACACACACACACACATCTCATGCCTAGAAACAGGAACAGGTCACGGCGACTCCTCTGCCAGATTTAACCCTTTCACTGTGCCGCTCATATTAAAGTTCAGTGACTGCGGTGCTGACGCCGGTGGATTATCAAATGGTTGACGTCGCGTTAATCAGTCAATAGTTAATCACCAGTGAGGCTTTGGCTCATTTCTGGGGTTTATATCTCGATAAGGCCGAAGTGTTTGATTTTTCAGGGAAACAAAAAATGTGTCAGGCTCCGGGAAATTATGATAATCATCTCATTTTTATAATAATTTCTTACATTTTATGGATTGAATGTGTTTATTGAAAGCGTATTGAAAGCATGAACTGAAAGGAGGCGTCGGCTGTTTTCAAACTCTGTGTCAGGCCTCGAGGCTGAAATGGCATCACCGGGCTTTCAAAGTAAAAAGAGTATTTTTCTCCGACGGCCTTTTATCGAGCGATGACATCTTCCTCCCGCTTCTTGTAAATAATTTTGTGGCAGTGACAAATGTATTTGTGGGTTTTTGCGATTGTTTTCCATGGAAACAGACTCTAATCTGTGAGCAGAAGCCAGGAAGGGTTTCTCTCCGGCGTCGCGCGGAAAGCGTGGCCGACCTCTTCCTCTCTCGCTCTCTTCCCCTCCTCTCGTGATGTCATCACATTGTTTGTGATAATGAAGCGTTTGATTAACCAGCCTCATCCTGCATCTGAACCACACTTCCTGTTCAGACACACAGCGCTGACTTTACCCGAACACGCGTTCACACAGTTATGAGCAGAGGTCGTCCCGTCTTAAAGCCTTTTATTGACAGAAATGAGCTCATCCAAGGCGCAGAAACACAACGAAGCTCAAAACATTCACGGCGACTTTCTCAGATTTGATATATGACACTTCATTTCATTAAAAAAACATCATGTAAGTAAAATAATTGATTTGAACAAGCTTATAGAAAATCCCTGAGAGTTTCTCACACAAACACGACACGGCACAGCACTCCAGTCTTCATTTGGTATGTGGTGGTGATAGTGTCTCCTAGCAACAAAACCATTAAGTGAAAATGAGAAAATTCATACCGGCCTCACGTCAAACATGAAGCTACTGCCGCAGGTTAGCTTAGCATGAAGACTGCTAAGCTAACAGCTAGCCCAGTTCATCCCAAAGGCAGGGGCATGCTCCTGCGTAACACGTTATAGAGCCTGGTGATTGTCTGGCTCTGGGCAGTTGCCAGGCAACCAGCACAACCTCCAGGAAATGATTGGTTGTGGTGAAGAAAGTGGTGTTAGTTTTATTTTTAAACAAGCTAAAAATAAGAGAGTTCAGTGCTGCTGGGAGGCTAGCTGTTTCCCCCTGTTTCCAGTCTTTGTGCTAAGCTAAGCTAAGCTAACCGGCTCCTAGCACCAGCTTCATGTTTACCGTGCAGGCTTTTGATTTATTGTTCTGCTCGTCTAACTCTCTGCAAGAAAGAGATTCAGTGTGTTTCCCAACATGTCAAACGGAGACACTACAACTCTCCAGCATGGTTTTCTACAGTACAATCACCCAAGCTGTCAGTTTTCTTGGCATAGTCAGTATAGGAAATGTTCACGAGGCTCTAAAAACACAGTAAGAAATAATATTTATATAACACTGCAACTGGTTCCAGGCGCACACACCCCGACACACTACAGGGCAACTAGTCACTAAACGTCCATCATTTGATTTAAAACACTGCCCGGGTCTGGACCCGTGTCTCAGAGCCGCCTGGTCCCCTGAGAGAGCGTCAGCGCTGCGGTCTCGCAGTTTTCAACAGTCACTTGAACCTGCTGAGGTCACTCCTGCAGGCTGCTGCTGTGGTGGTGTGTGATGGCCCTCTGGTAGTCCTCAGAGGCGTTTATGTGGTCCGTGACTCCCGGGTGGTCGTAGGTGCGGTAGTAGTGGCCGCCCATCTGCTGGGCGTAGTACAGGAGCTGTCGGGCAAACAGCGGCTCCACCTGGGGCACGAGAAAGTCAGACGGGTGAGTTTAAAGGCTTCTAACTGTCTCCGTTTTGGTTTCTATGAGCTCAAGTCGGTGTCAAAATATCAAAAAGAACATTCGAAAGCGCAAAAAGGTGAGTTTATGGTTCGAAAAGTAAAAAAATGGGATTTGAAAGTTTAAAAATAGATCTCGAAAGTCTGTAAGAGCGGTTTCATTCTCTGAATTTGAAGGGTGTTTCAGAACTTTGAATTCAGGTTTTGACAAACTCCTCCTGGATGTTTACTCGGTTGCCGTGGAGATGCAGAAGTTGGAGTACCTGTCATCACGCACAAAGTCTGGCATGCAGTTGAAAGCTCAGAGGGAAAGCGGGTAACTGAAGAGCTCATTGTGAGCCTCATAGGTGAGATCAGGAACCGGGAACGCTGCGACTGGTCGGCTTCTGCAGCCTCCAGAGATGTTGGCCGTGACTCGGCATCAGGAGGGAGACGTTGTTGGACTAAGCTGAGTTTAGTTTACTGACAGTTCAGGCTGCACATGCAAAGTTATGGCTCTCTCCCCATTCATTTAGATAGGAGCATGGTCCTGTTAGCCTTAAATAGCTAACAAAGATGGCTGCCAAACGGTGAGGGCCACCACGCAGGATAAACTGAAGCACAAGGGCTTGAACACCTGTTTCAGGGGGTTTTCTGTCATAAACCCCATCATCTGTAGCTGAAATCGCAGTTTTGATCGCTGCGCAGAATCACATGTGTTGGCCGACGAGTCAGAGCTCTGGGAGCAGGCGAGCGTTGAATCTCCACGCCGCTTTATTGCGTGCGAAGAAGTTCTTGCAGACTTTCAAATCTCGTGTTTAAACTTTCAAATCCTATTTTTCACTTTTCAAACCACACTTATAACTTTCCAAACTCAACCCAGTGAATAATATGTGTCACTGAGCTCAAGCACTAAACGTAACAAACATGGCTGCAGGGTTACGAGCCGGTTAAACAGCGTTCAGTGTCGCAGTGCGGGCAGTTACCTGGACAGTGAGGGTCCGTCTTTGTCTCTGCAGGTCCAGACACTCGTCTCCAAAGCTCAGCAGGACCTGGAAACGGGGCGGCGGCCGACCGTGGAGCCCATAACTCTGGAGCTCTGATAGTCAGGAAGGAGACAAGAACAAATCATTGTCAGCTTTGATACCAAAGATTCATTAGAGGCATCTCAACTGGTGAAATTCAAATGAATTCAGAGGAATCTCACTTGAAGCAGCGTGACCTTTGGGCTGATTCGAATGGAAAGTCCAGGTCACGCCGTATATGCAAATACAATTAGCTGTCAGACTTTGACACAGCTGGGGCTGTTTAAGCATGTGGGCGGGGATGATGTCGCTGTGAAGAAGTCATGTGACTGACTAATTCTGGCTTTTGAGGGGTTTTATTGTCCTTTAGGTTTGGTTTTTAGAGGCATTTAGCTGCAAACCTCACTTCGCTGTGGGTCCAGCTGCAGGATATGCCTCTTACGTGTTGCCAGTACGGGCAAGTCACATCCTACTTTCTGAAAAATGCAAAAACACCAAACTTTGAAAACACTTTCCACTTTCTGCCGGTGTTTACAGAATTTGTAGAAAAGCCAGATATTCTCTGGTTCAATAAAACAGCAAAGAGGTGTCATTCTCCGGCTGCACCTGCCCCCTGCAACGTGGAAAATAGGATAAAAATACATTTTCTTATGCATCTTCTGAGATTATGTTTCATCCAGATGATCAGAGGGGACTTTGAGGAGCCTAAAACAGCTTTCATCATCGCCCGAAACGTGTTTGCCAGCTGTGCTTGTTTTATTTACGAGCTTTTGCTGCTTTCGTTCTATGGAATAACGACATATATTCAAAAAGGAGGACTGCACAATTTAAAGCGTCGCATCACAAAACCACAAATGTTGGCATCAGAACCGAAACTCGGGCGTCACGTCGGCCTGATATTGAAACATTTCGAACGTTACCCAGCCATAACAGCGTGCAAGTCATCTCGAAAACCGATGATCTCAAATGTATTTTGAGGAAAACTTATTGATGAGCGCACATCGTCATCGCATGTTTCTCATCTGTCGAATGTTTGTGGGTTTTAGCTTCTTAAATGTGAATATTTGGTGTTTAATGTCTGTTGAAGGTGTTTTTGAACTGCCCCGCCCCTCCCTGCTGTCTCACCTGTGAGGTACTCCTGCGTGTGGAGCACTCTGCAGTTGACCTCTCTATCCAGCTTGTTGGGCTTGTCTCCGTACTGGGACAGTCCTCCCTGCCAGTACACTCTGCTCTGACACAGCCTCCGAGCGTAGAGTCCGTCTGGGCCCATCCACAGTAACACCCCCCTGTCCAGGGAGGACGGGGGACTCGGGGGACACTCCTCTCCCCTCCTCTGGACTGACAGGCAGTCCAGAGGCAGGGGGATCACCTCGGGATTCCCAGACTGGTAGTGCTTCTCCTCTGAGAGGCGCGGAGTGATGTGGCACCCGTCCGGACTGGAGATGGTCGCCTCACTCACCAGACTGTCCCGGAGATATACACACACGTGCATGCGGAGGTCTGATTGGAGGACAGGAAGACACAGGTGGAAGTCACTGAGCTTGTTTTTTTAATGCCTTATGACACTTTTTACAATAATAAACTGTTTTATTACACCTGCTGCTGCGCACTAAGGTCTGAATGGTTAAAAAGCACTTATTAAAACGTCCCCACTTCAGATTTTATTGAAGTTGGACCGCACATCTCACCAAATCACCAACATATTCAGACCGTCAACTGAAGAAAGTTTAAGCTTCCCGCCACAGCTTCATTAAAGCTGCGCTAATTGGTTTCTGACCACCAGGGGGCAGTGAACCGAGCAGACGTATGACCCACACTGATGGATATTACGATGTTTCCTGGTACCTATACACTGTGTTGAGGCAGATTCAGTGAAGAAGTCAGTACATCGACATCAGATCTAATAATGAGTTTAGATACGCCACCTCCCACCATCGCCATTTCCTCCTGATTCCATTGCGTGCGGAGTAAAACAGTGAAAAGGTGAAATGAAAGTGTCTGTTTACCTGAGAGCGCCTCTGCCGATCTGATGCTGGCGTCCAGTGAGAACGGCGAGGGCTGGGTGTCAGCGGGACCGTACGAGTAGATGGAGGCTCTAAGCTGGTATCCTGCACGCACACACAGAGGAGGAGACAAGAGCTCAACACAAGCACGGAAAGACATTTATGAGACACTTTAACTGCCACGGATGCTAACGCTTGTATATGAATGCTGAGCTAATACCGTTCTCCATGGACGGGCCCTGCCATGACAGGCTGCGGGGGGGACAGGGGCACTGGGTGAAGGGCAGATCGGGCAGGGGGGCCTGCTCCTGACAGTAATCTCTCCAGCCGCAGTCTGGTGTGGGCATGTACTGTGACATCTGCAGGCAGACACACAAACATCATCTACATGTACTGCACTGGACATGTGCATGCTGCCGACTGCAAAATGCTGCTGTGAAGTTGTGATGATTACTCTCAAAGCTCCTTGTGCTTTCATGTAAAAATCCCTTTTAACGGCACTAAAAACAATCAAATTAGCTTTAATTGCTGGTAATTAGTTAGATGTTGTTAGTAATATGTAACATTACTAGTTTACTGTGTGCTATTTTCAGAGTCAGTGTGTTAAAATTGGTCCAATTTAGCCTAAAAAGTGATTAAATAAAGTAAAGAAATGTATAATAAAGTTGTGTTTTGCAGTGTGCAGA
This sequence comes from Datnioides undecimradiatus, assembly GCA_008933995.1. Classification (NCBI taxonomy): domain Eukaryota; kingdom Metazoa; phylum Chordata; class Actinopteri; order Lobotiformes; family Datnioididae; genus Datnioides; species Datnioides undecimradiatus. Next base: position 23,183,644 of record WARS01000029.1, read on the forward strand.
AAGGTTCTTAATAAAAAATTAATTAATATTAATGTAATTATTTTAGTGACTAGTCACACATGTGTAGTAAATGTTTATTTTTCTATACACAACATAATGTATAAACTATTAAAAACACCCGTCATTCACATGGTTTTCACATCCCTGAAACCTGGACCACACGGAGGCCATGCAGCAGTTTCTGCATTTCCAATTGCACCTGAAGGCAGCTTCGGTAAAACTCAGGGATGCAGCTCATTTGCCTGTGACGTACGCTCGGCATCTGCTGTATCCAGAGTCATTCATGTATGCACAGCATGCCTCCTCATCCCCTGATTGTGTTTCACATTCAGCCTCCCTCCCTCTCGCTCCTAAGCCCACCCCGACACTCATTTTCATGCGTATGAAAATCACCTGAGTCTGCAGCGCAGGATAAGAAGGGTGCACCTGATAGCTCATTGGACTCAGAGGACTGTCCTCCTGCCGAGGTCCTGAATGCGAGACAGAGAAAGCACAAAAAACCTGAGCAAACTGGGGGGAAAGCCCTGCTGACATCACGCAGCGTGACCTTCACCGGTTGGTTTGCCTGCACCGAGCAGTCGGCGACCTTTACCAGATGTGCATAACAACTGATAATCACATTTTAAACAACACGTCTCCCACTCTGGTGACCTACAAGACAATCATCTCACAGGTTTGAACACATGAGGTTTGTTAGATGTGGGACTGACGTTTCTTGGCGCCCTCGGGGATGATGCGGTACACCTTGTACGGGTCTGAGATGTCCAGCTGGCTCCTCTCCACCAGCTCCTCAAAGTCGTTGCTCTTGTTGAGGGCGCAGCGGAGGCGCGTCTTCCAGGTCGGCGGGTCCGGTTTGTCGATCCCCTCCCGAAACTTGCCTTTAAATAGCGCCCAAGCCTGCACACAGTCACCGGTATACGTTTCAAATTAAGGCCTGAGAGCACGAAAGGCTGCGGAGGCGAGGACATACTGGTGGCAGACTGCTTCTCAAGAAAAGAAAAGTTTATTTTAGAGTTTCTTAATAATACTATTATAGAGTTTAGAGCTTAGGTAGTCGATTAATTGAACCAATCGGCATAAAATTAACCAGCAGCTGCCTTGAACGCCTCATATGTGAAGTCTTTTGTTGTTTTTCGTTCATTTTTATCAAAATAAGCTGTCCGTGAACGTGTCACGATCAAACACAGGGCGATCGCCACTGAGAAGAATCGTTACAGCTCTCGGTGTGGTGCACATTTCACACACACACACACACACACACACACACACACACACAGGGACAAAGTGATTCACATGATAAATTAAATCATTTAAATATGAAATATTAAATACAGCACGAGACATTTAACACTTCAGATGTAAAATGCAGCATTAGCTCGCGCTGCTTCATGTTCACAAGTAAATGTTGAATATGTTAAACTTTATGAAACGCGTCATAACGATCAAACATGAAATACCTGTTCCCATGGCTCAGCTTTAACTTTAACTTTGTTGGACTGTTTGAACACTTTTCACGCTCATTTTCGGACTTTTATTCTGAAAGTCACATGCTTCACTCTGGCTGGACTGACACGGGAGGATGCGGGTGTTTTACCTTGAAAAGCGCGGCATCCTCGTCCCGGTTGTAGTCTTGTTTCCCGGCGTGTTTCCACGGTATCCTGAAGATGGTCTTCTCGTCGTTCTCCCACACCAGACCGGGATATTTGCCGCAGTCCACCTGCTCGATGAGCCACTGGCGCAGCTTCCCGTTGCCGCTGCTCCCGGAGCCTCCGTAATCCAACTCGTTCATCTCTGTCCAAACAGACGCACGCAACAACTCCTCGGTTAGGTCCTGAAATGCAGCGCAACGTGCTGATTCGTGTTATGAAAGTACCTTAGCAGAGATGGTTGAGTCTAAAAGTGCAGTAAAACTCACTAAAGGCTGCCCCCCGATCTCCCACGCAGGATTATAACTCGGTTTTATTTTGCGCTTTGGAAGCGTGTCGAACTCGGTCTTACCTGTGAAACTCGAAACCCGTCAAGTTTTGAAATCAGTCAGTGTCAGAAAGCCCTCATCATTACGGCGAGCCCGCTTAAATCCTCCAGCCTATAGCGAGCAGCGGGAGGGCGGAGACGCGGATGCTGAGGAGGACGCACCTGCTGCTGCTGCTGCCCGCCCGCCGGCCTGCAGACCTGCCTCTCTCTCTCTCACACACACACACACACACACACACACACACACACACACACACACTCCTGCGAAGCTTATCAGCGCTCACACAGCGGCCGATCTCCTGTAAGACACCGGGGAATCCCTGCCGGCGTCAGTAAGAAGTGTCACACACCCGCACACGTGGAAAATGATGGGAAGGAGACAAAAACAATTCTTTGAAATGATAAAGCTTTACGAAAAGCGGCTACAGAGTGGTCCTGCTGCAGAAGCGGTGCGCAGAATAAAAAAACATGTGTTCACATTGTTGGATTAGACAGAAGAGCGCAGACCGCACACCAGATTAGATTAACAAAAACCGGCTCATGTGTGCACAGCGTCTGTTCACTGAAATAAGGTGCTGATGGGGCACAGTGTCCGCGGTGCGTGCAGCTCAGGAGCCGCATAATTAATCTTAAATTCCAAATTTCAGTAAAAACATACAAATAAATAAAAATATGTCTCACTTTAAAAACTCGAAATCACTCATTTTCCATCAAAAACCTCAACCAAAACACAAAAAGTCATGGCTGCTGTCGGAGGAGGCATTTTATTACCGATGCATTAACATATAAGGAACATTTTAATCATTTAGGGAGGTGATTGGGGCTAATTTCAGATATAAAAAGGCATCATGTTTTGTAATATTAGCATGTTTTTAATATCAAATATTAATCTGGAAAGAAATCACAAACTGTAGTTCGAATATTTCCCCCAGAAAAGTCAAAAATAAGAGAAAACTGAAATAAATGTGGAGTAATTATATGACTGGATCATGATGCATTATAGCTTATATTACCTGCTTCATACTCTGCTCTCATTTAGTCTGTTTATACAGCAATACACTGTGTTTCATAACCATAAAGCACAATTGTACTTATTGTAATTACAGTACTTGAGTAAATGTACTTAGTTACTCTCCTACCACTCCACTGTGGCTCGCGACTCCTTAAAAACAAACAGGACCCACTTCTGATCTGTGTCATCACTTGCAGGGGTGGGATGTGTCTGTGTTGATTCCACATCTACCTACACTGCAGTGATCAGCTTATTAAATATAATTAATTGTTAATTATATAAAGTACTGTTAAAGTGTGGTGTTGTTGCTTTTACTTATTCCACAATTGTTGTTCCCCGACTAGTTTATTGTTTTATTATTCCATAAAATGCCTGAAATAACCATTAAATTACATGTAATTTACATTTTTCGCAGCACAAACGTGTACTTTTGACTTTATTTTTTGCTTTTTAATCCTTTTTTCAGACCTGAATGTCAACCAGAAATCAAAAATAGATGAAGAAACATTCACCTGGCAAATTAAATCTCACGTCAATGCATATTTAATTAAATAAAATGCAAATCCACTCATGTAATTATTAATAAATAAACACCCGCAAGCTCTTAGCACTCAAATAAACAAAAAATAAACAATCGCTGAGGAATAAAACCGCTTCTGGTGCTGTGTTACTGGAATATACAGGCATGTCTACAGAAAGTAATACTCATATTTCAAGTACAGGACACAGCATAACGTAAGTGACGGGGGTGCACACAGCTAAATGTGTGTTCACACCGTGGACTGTATGTACATATTTCCTTGGTGTCGTGCTTGACTGCCCTTGCATGTTGTTTTGACAGTTAGAGGCGAGGACATGACATGACGAGGGGGGACTGAGATAATGACATAAAAACCCCCCTCCCGTCACATGACTATTACTGAGCCGTCCAGCAAATGCCGGATTCAACATGTGACGGCGGCACAAAGGGAGCCGCCGCAGCTTCCCTCTGCACGGCCCACGGTCAGGGTCCCAGTGGGTTTAATGGTCCGAGGTCCGAGCGGAGGCCAAAGCGGTCCCCGGCTGCTTGAGTTCAGGGGAATTCGAGATCGTCTCAGGTGCTGCTCGAGGCCAGAGCAGGAGTGATGCTGGTCCTTATGACTCTGCTGCTGCTGCTGCTGCTGTTAGATTTCTGGGTTAAAAGGTTCTCCACTTCCTCGTCATCGTTGAACGACTTCTTCCCGTATCGGTCCTTCCACCAGGCCTGATACTGGAGGAGGAGAGAGGAGAGGAGAGGAGAGGAGAGGAGAGGGAGAGAGGGAGGGAGTCAGATGAATAAGTGACAGCTGTGCCGCGGTATGTGCTGTTTCCAATTTAAGGGGAACTGAAGTCAGAGATGACAGTATCTCAAGCTGGACTGACTTGATCGTCCCATCGTCAAAATCCCCTTTCAGGACTTCTTTCAAGTGTCCAACTTGCAAATTTCTAAATTACCGTGCCGACTTCACACCTCAACTGACCCGCTGAGGTGTTCCTCTTCAAACTCTGTCACCTAACGAGCTTCTCACCTTCAAGGCCGCGAGGAGACACCACTCTTTAAAGCAGATCCTGGCTTTTAGTTACATCTGTGCAAATGTTCTGCTTGAAATGATGCGTTTACTGTCCACTGGCGGCAGGGCAGTGGCTGTAACCAGCACCGCCTTGCTCTTCTCTGAGTCTGATTGTACGGCAGGTTTTGAGGGAATCAGCGAAAGGACAAGAGAGTAAACGTGAGAATGAGCCCAGCTTTAAAATGCCTCGTCCTCTCCTCTAGGCCTGAAACAGCTGATCACTCATGTCAAACAGCTAAATGTTCTTATTTAGATGAAGTGTCTCTGTCTCCCATTAAGCACATTAAATAAAAACACTGAGCAGATGTTCAAGCTTTACTAAAAACTCAAAACTGTTGCTCAAATTTCGCAAAATTGAGGAAAAGTAGCTCCATCGACCTCGTCTGGAGCGATGATACGTAAAAAGACATTGATGGCCACGCCCAAACACTTTGAGCAGGGATGGTCCTGGATACAGGATGCCTCCTCGCTGCTCGCTGTCATTTAAAAAAGGCACAAATGCAATAAAAGCAATGAAAGTAAAGTTCCTCTTTAGAGTCGAGATGAGCCTCTAAGATAAAATCCCCAGTCATACTGTAACAGCACGGCATGGCTAACGCTGAGCTCTTACTGTAACTCTCTGTGATGCCACTGTTTCGCCCACTCTTTCATTGAATGTATGCAAAGTTTACGTCTGTGTGCAGATGTTGTTTCACTTTAATTTACCATACAGAGGCTACATGCTCTGAAAGTGCCGTTTCATCTGGACTTTACCAAACAAACTCATATATGTGCTACAGGCTAATGAACGTCCGGCACGGTAAAACACATAAGAAGATGCTTCCTGTGAATCTGAATCCCATGCAGGATTGGTGGACCCTGCCAGTAACGATGAAAACTAATATATAAAGATAATTATAGAAATGCATGTAGTGGCTGAAACAATACTGATGATATGCTTCGTGAAGGTCACTCACTTCTGCTAGTTCTGTGTTTTCAAACTCCTCCAGCTGCCGCAGGAAGCCCAGGTTGGGCCCCGCACACGGCCGGGCGGCCCTCACCGCCGCCAGAGACTCCACCCAGCCGCGACCCGTCACCGTCATGATGTAAGCCACCACCAGAGTCACGCTGCGGGACACTCCTGCAACACTGAGAGCACAGGGCTTCACAGCACGGCGCTCCATGCAGCGATCACCAGCTACTCGGATTCTCTTGTTTAGTGTACAAAGAAGTGAAACCCCTTTTTTCCCTAAAGTTGTGGTTAAATGCTTGATTTTGCATGTTTGATACGTGAAAAGATGAAAGGCGATGAAATTTACAATGAAAGCATTAACCAGTATTTTGCTCCGTTTGGTGACAGTGATGTGGTTGAAAATGAAAACTGGGTTAAAAGAAATATGAGGACTGCCAGACCCCCCTGAGCCAAATAACCGTCATTATAAACCAAAATCAGCTGCATATTTCTGCTCCTTCCTTCCACATCCTCGTATGCAAATCACAGCAGTTTCACAGCATTTACACTGGTGCACAGGATATTATCCGCCAGCGTCAAAAATAAGAATAAAACCCCAGTTTAATCAGTCGAACTGAAGCACGTCAGTGCATTAAAACATAAATGATTACCAGTGGACGAGGCAGCCCTCTCCTTTCAGTCGGGACTCGTGGATAAACATGATGCTGTCCCTGAAGTACTGAGTCCTGGGAAAATCAAACACACTGAATTAAAATGGACTTAATAATAATGCACTGGAAAAATAAAAATAAAATACACTGGAAAAACACAAATATGTCACAAACAAGTGCATTTCAGAAAGCTGGGTCATCTTTTATAACAGTTTTTGCTGAATCTCTATAAAATATTTCATTTGTTTATTTGTTTCCAGGAAATAATATGCTAGTTATGCATTCTGCAGGGTTTATTTAGTGAAATATCGACTGCCTAACGTGCCCTCGGAACAAAAGACATTGCAAACTCTATGATTTACCAACAGTTTTGCACCTTTGGTTCATATTAAAAGGTTGCTTTTCCTTGTTTTACGTAAAAAACCTGCAAAATTAAAAATGTTTATTCAGATATTCTGCATCTCCAAACTCTTAAAATTGAAATTAGGCTCCGCTCGCTCTCCGCTTTAATCTCCCTTTTTTGCTGTTACAGTTGCCACAGATCACACATCATATCCACATCACGGTACGTGTAGTTTGCGTACTCACAGGTTTTGCTTAGAGTGGTCGGCGGCAGATATGCACAGGTACGTTATGTCCTGGAGGGCGAAAGGTGTGAAAGGGAGCAGTTAAGACTCAGTCAACGCAGTCCTGATTCATTTACAACAGTTAAAGTGTCAGGTCATCTGGGTCTAGCACACTTCCTGTTTCTCTGTGGATGAGACGCCCCCTGAAACCTTACCCCTCTGACCCCTGCCAGGGCGGCAGGTCATGACATAACGATGTTTGCTTGTGTGTGTGTGTGTGTGTGTGTGTTTTGCACAGTGCACCTGACAGCTGATGGTACATGCAATTGACAGAAACTACCCTGTCCCGTTATGACTGCACGGCTGCAAAAACCCCTGGGCCCTCTGGGACAGGCCGAGCTCTGGAAGTGCTCCAGACAGGTTCGCTCACATGCACCAACCACAGACAAAGCACACACACACACACACACGCATGCATGCTTTAACGCTGGTCAAGGCGCAGCTTATCACAGCAGCCTCTGACTCTCCTGCTGCTGAAATTGTGATCATTGATAGAAAAGGTCAGGTCATGGAAACAAACTCTGAGACGTCCTGAGAGCGCTGCACCAATGCTTTTATAACCATGACTCAGCAATTTGTAAAATCGCACACAGACACACAGAAAGCCTGAACCCACTCCCGTATAATCTACATGCAAATTGTGAATAAGCGCAGAAATGACTTGCTGCTGGAATAAAGACATTTTGGTGCTGAGTTAAACTGACCCTGTCGGTTTTTATCTTGCAGTATGTTAATAGAGCCACATTCTGTGCAGTAAAGGGCACATCAGACCTCAGAGATTTGGTGGTTGCAAATTCTACCTTCCTCTCTCAGGACCTGTCGTGCTGTCTTCCAAGAAATCAATCAGTCAACAGTTTGACTGTTAGGTATGCAAATAACCCATCCCATCTGGCCATTTGGGCTTCACAGACCTGAGTCATCGTTCTGCCACAGGACTCAGAAAGCTGTGTCATCCCTCTATAATTGCTCAAATCATCCTACGATCAAGATCAAAGATTTGTACAGCTGAGCTGCTGAGCGAAGGGCAGCACAGTTCAGGGACCCAGACACAATTTCAGGCCCAAAACCGTTTAAAAAGTTTTGGTGGTTGACCAGTTTTGGTAGCGATACTGTAATACAGGTTGCTGTTTCTCTTCAGTGTTCAATGAAACATACATGGACGGAGAAAGTGTACAGAAATGTCTGAGTGCTTTTCATGCTCGCTTTCAGCAAGAAAAGATGAAAGTTGTGAAAGCGGACGCTGAAGATCAAGATTTTCAAAAACAGGAGGCATGGAGAGGTTAGGCCGGCGTGTTTTTATTCTGCACAGACGACGCTGAGCTGAATGAAAGCTGTCAGTTCTCTAATGTCAGCTGAATATCTCCACATCTGTCACCAAATGGAAATCAGTGAGTGCAATTATCTGCTTTTGACCCCCCGGGGTTCTCACAGCCACAATCACCTCTTGCTCTCCTTCCCACACTTGCTTGCTCACGTACACCTTTCCCGCTCTTTCATACACAAATCAACGCGTCTAAAAGCAGCCAGAAAAAGCCAGAAACCTTTTTTTTTTTTTTTTTTTTTTAAATGTAGTTGCACTTTCAAGACTTTCTGGACTTCACGCCGCTGAGCTAAAAGCATCTCGTTGCCATGGCTTGCATCTGCATCGCAGCTGCATCTCGGACTGAGAAGTGCACACAAGCGTTTCAGATATTCGCCGGGATCCAACACGATATTGTAGCATCACAGCTGATCAGGGCACTGCTCACTTTGGTAAAACTGGGTGAATTCCAGGTATTGGCTGATTCAAGACTGAAGGACTTTCCGTGCAACATTGAAAAGAACTTTCACACCAATTGAAGTGGTCTCTTTCTAAATTCTGTCTGACTTTACTTTAAAGGATTTTACTTTTACTTTTTTACTGTTTATCCTTTCAAAACACAACCTCAGTCACATAAGGAACAGATTGCTGAGGAAGACACCTCAGAGGAGAACAAAGGTGTAGAACTGAAGGATAAGTTGATTGATTAATCAGTAAAATAACTTCAGTCACTTGTTTAAATGATTTTTGAAGCATCAAATGCTGAAAATTGTCACTTCCTGCCTCTGAAATGTGTGAAGAAACTCTAGGTTTTGTGGGTTTGTTTCACTATTTTCGGTATTTTTAAGATTAAACTGTGATTCAGTTAATTGGGAAAGGCATCAACAGATTAATTGATTGTGCAAATGTTTGTTAGTTGCAGCTTTGATGAAGATAAGACGATAAGATGAGAGTAAAGACCCTTCAAATGTGCTGCTAACATTGAACACTTTCAGAACGAGTACTGAGCAGCAGGGGCGCAGAGGGGGGAAACAACGGTGGTGAGTTCAGGGGAAGTTGTGACCTTTAAGGGCGGAGTGATGTTGGGTTAAGGGGGTCACACGGGCCGAAATAAGACATCTCACCTCCAGAATGGGTGCAGCTGTGTCATGGATGGACAGGATGTGGGTGATGTTGTGCTGCTCCAGCAGCTCCTTGTCCCGTGCATCTGCGGGTGCAAAGAAAATCAGAAAATCTCAAATTTTCCCTCCATCCAATCACAGATCACCCAATGTAAGGTCCAACCTATATTAAGCATTTTCTACCCAACAACAACCCCCCACTTTCAAGTGTCTCCCAAGCAAATGTGGCCTTAAGGCTTAAAAGTGTTGCTCTTGTTTTGAACTGAAAGAAAAAACCGGAAAACCAGTGTTTCTAAAACAGTGCAGCAGCTTGGGCCAAAAGCAAGAAACAGTAATTGTTCTAATCAAATTTTGTTCTTTAAAAGGAAGCCAAATGTTTTCTACCTTGGACAGATGTGTCTTCTGCACTTTTTTCTCATGCTTTGCAAGTTTTCAGGATGTTAATACCACCTATACATCTCTCTGTACAAGACAAGGACCACTCTCTGCTGAACCCACCTGCCAGAAATGAAAACTAACCCAGTTTTCTGCATATTTCCATATATATTTATTTCATATATAAGCTTGCTATCAGAGGTTCCTGCACAATCTCACTGTGTCACTTACACTCTGCAAGCCAATGACTTGAAGGTCATCAAATGATGTGAATCTCCAAGTTCACTTGTCATGAAGTAAATATATTTTAATGGGGTGTCAAGCTGCCGACGGGTCATTAAAGCTGGTAACAGAGAGCTGGCCCTCTGCAGAGCACCGTCCGCCGACGCTGCCATGCAGACACGAAGACGCAGCGACTCACTGCTGCTTTCTGTCAGTGCTCAGGCTGATACAGTGGCGTCTCTGTGATTCAGTTTAATTCTACATCAAAAACTGCAAAAATAAAAAAACAAAAATTAGCAGAATAAAACCTCAGCTAATGCTAAACTCATGCTAACGCTCACGTAACTAGCTTAGCAGAGCTGCTTCACACATGTAAATCTAACTTGTTAATGTGTTTACTACATTTAACAACATAGGTGTGTTTTCTCTTCCATTCCCCGCAAACTACCCACGTCTTTTTAGGCATTTTAGTCATTTTTAAATGTTTAAAGTTTTTGTCTTTGACTAAAATGCCGTAAAAGTGACTCAGTGCTCAGTGTGCCATCCGGCCTGAAAACCTCTCGTCTTAATTTCAGCTTCTGTAGTTCCTGTTCCTTGCACTGTGAAGGTTGAAGGGTTTCACTCGTACTTGCGCGCACTGACTGCGATGCAAAGACAAATACGTTTGAGGTTCTGTAAAATACAACAAAAAGGCCACGCTAATATGAGAGGTGTCAGATTTGCTTCTTGGCGGCGGTCCCCTGAACACGTCACAGTTACAGAAAGTGATCAATATTCATCAAACCTTTCCTGTGCAGCCACAATGCGCGGTGCTACCAGCCACCAACGATTGCATACATGCTGCTTTATGGAAAGGTATGGGAATATTGTTCGCAGTGGGGACACCCCCACACTGCGGGGCATCCCCTCCTACACCAACCCTCATGTGGCCTACCTCCAGCTGCCGACAGAGCTACACACCAACCCCCGCAGCGCTCACACGGAGGCACAAACACAGTAATAGTGGTTTTTTCAACATCAATGCGCCGCTTCGTTCCCACTGCTGCTCGCTGTGACCCCTCCACTCTATAGAAACTGAGCTCAGTGTAGCATCTCACCACATGTCCCCTCCATTTGAGGAACTGAAACACACTCTACTGCATTATCCTGAAAATAAATCAATTCTGTTCTGAAGTGACAGGAGGCGGGACATCTTACCTTTAATGTTTCCTAGATAAAGATCAGGCAGGACCTAAAAGAAAGTTAGATATTCAGCCAGGAGAAGCAGACAGAGGCTGTGACAGCACGAAAAGGTGTTTAACAGCTTGCAGGAGGTTTGATAATGTACCTTGTTTATGCCGTTACCCATGTTGGACCAAAGTCTGAAGGAAAGCACCGACTTCAACACACAGTTTGGAGTTTTCTTCACTTGGTTTTACAGCTCAGCTTTACTGAGTATCATCCAGTTCTCCAGAGGCGTTTAGCTCCGGTCGAGCCCTCTTCCCCAGCAGGACAATCATTCACTCGCTGTTACCGCGTCCCATCGCTTTCACACCGCCACTGACGACTGTTTCGCGTGACCCGGGCTATCGTAAAGCCTTTGACGCGTCCCCAGCTCATGACACAAGTGCTACTTGATTGAGAATACGCCGCTCAGCATGACGTAATGTGACCTTAACTGTTGAACACCCCGCTTGGGTATTTATATTTAGCCCAGGAGTGGGTCATGGGACTGTGGATAGGCACATACCAGCCAGACAAAGATGGTTGAGGGCCAGAGGGCAGAGGAGAACACATCCAACAGTGGGCCACGCTTGGCTATCACTATCTGCTGAGGTGTTATACCGTACAAGGAGCTCCTCTGAATGAAGCTCAAAATACACTTGCAATAAACCTCAATATAGATTATAGACAGAACATAAGACAGAGGGTTTGTCTGTTAACAGTCTTTTATTAATCAGCCTCTTGGTTTAGATGAACACAGCAGTTTCAGTTATTTGAGATGAAAGGTGTTATTCATTTCACCTTTGCTGGTTTGAAGCGATTCCATGCATTTCTGTGCACCAATCAGGATTTAGCAGTGTTTTGAATTCAACCAATCAAAGATAACGAGCTTGGAGTTTGAGTACTAAAACACGTGATAAATTAAAAAAATGTTATTTTATTGAGGATTAATTCAGATTTAAGCCCTTTGAGGCACCACTTTGAGGTGTTTTTAGTCTTTTTTGTTTTTAGGGATAAGGTAAATTTAATTAATAAGTGAAGGAAACAGGTGATCACAGTAGGATTCATCCTCTGGAAAACATGAATATTTGGACCAAATGTCACGGCAATCAACGCAGAACCCACGTATTTCTCTCCAAACCAAAACTCGGGCTTGTTCATGAACTTTTCTGAAACCTAACCGAGTAGTTTTGGTGCTAAAACCCGACCAAACTACTCACGTGTCGGGCTTCAGCCTCATGTCGTCTATTTCCGGTGCTGAAGAAGCTTCATGAAAGTCTTCTGGACTACGTTGCGCGTTGAATAATGGCACTAAAGGGGCACCCAGGGCATTCAAGCCATGACAAGGGGTCTGTTAAACACCAGGCGTCCACATGTGATGAGTTAGGTATGAGAATGTGTTGGGTTCATCCTCTGGGGAGCGTGTTGCTGCTTTATTTTTATCTCCTGCCGCTAACGTGGCTAAAAGCTCCAAGATGTAAGTTCACTTTTGGCAGCAGATCCTCGCTTTTGACAGTGTTTTGTCACCTCGGTGTTTCATAACTTTTCAAAGAATCTCCCCACCGTTTATTTTAAATTACGTGTTGTTACTCAGTGGACACTCACTTGAACCTACTTCAGTTCGTTTCCAGTAAATTCTGCTTCATCTTCAGCACAGTGCTCTGAGGCGATCGAGGTATTTTTAGCCCAGCCTTGTCGTCTTGTGTTGTGTTCCTGTGTGTGGTTCAGTGTGTGTGTGGCACCACTCAGACGCTCTGACAGGCAGAGGAGAGTGGAGGCGTTTACAAAAAGCTGTCTGCCTCGGAGAACTAGGTCTGAACAGCTCATCGTTAGCAGCGGGTCAAACCTATTGATAAACACACATCAGACACAAGGGCCTCTTTGAATTAGTAATATATCTAAAAAGCACCTTCTTGTGTGTGTGTGCGTGTGTGTGTAGGTGTTTGTCTGTGTACGTGGGAGGAGGAGGAGGTGGGGGATGAAGGAAGTGAGATGTCGTTGATTAAATCGATCTCTGAAAACTGAAAGAAGCGACATTAAGTCAGGAGTTACTTTCAAGTTGGATGCCGGTTTATTTGTCACACCCGGCAGATAATTCATAGGTGCAACATCCGCTGAAACAAAGCAAAGTCCACAGCGACTGATTCTTTTCAGCGTTGATTAATCAGACTTATTTCAGACTCACTTGTTTGTACATGCCCTTTTTGAATGCCAGAAACGTGCGCCGCGACTTCCAATAACTGATGGTGCTCTCACTGATTTACAGCCAAAACACCCAAAATGTTAAATATTAGATATTAATGCTGTGAAATCCTCACTTTTCAGATGATTTGTCGGTGTCTGTTGGTCCACGGCTTTGATCCGGACTGAATCCCTCAGACGCTGCTGATACCTTGACTTGAGGTTGACATGTTCTGCTTTTTGCTCAAATGCCCCTACAACTATTGCTTAGACTGCCACAAAGTTTGACAGAGATATTCATTGTCCCCAGAGGATGAAATCTTTTGACATTGATGATTCCTTTACTTTTCCTCCAGAGTCACCATGAGCTTAACATGTTTTTGCTTTTTAGTCAAATGTCTCCACAACTATTGATTAAAGTGCCCTGAAGTTTGGTACCAATATTCATGATCCTCAGAGGATGAATCTCACTCACTTTGTTGATTCCTTGACTTTTCCTCTAGAGCTACCATTAGCTTGGCGTTGACATTTTTTGCCAAATATCTTAAAAACTATTTGAACGGATGGCTAAAAGCTGTGTTTCACTGTTCATGTTCCCTTCAGGATGAACTGTGAGAACCTTAAAGACGCCCTCACTCTTTATCTAGCACTAGCACTTTGACTTCAATTTGATTCAATGATTCAACTGAATCCCTACCAAACTAGTGACCCCTCCCCATCAGCATCTGCTGTACTCGGTGCTTAATGCTAATCAACAAATGTTAGCATGATAACACGCTAAATTAAGATGGTGGAACGCCTGCTACATGTCAGCATGTTAGCATTAGCATCTGGCTAAGTCCAACAGATATTCTGTACAAGCTCTGTCCAGTATCTGTGACTGGTGGTGGCCGTAAATGCAAACTCCCACATAATTAGAGGTATTTAAGATGCCTACTGCAGGGGGAGTTTGAACTGTTTGACCTCTATAGGATAAAATACTCTTTATATTTAATCTTTATTAAACACATGAATGTGTATTTATTCATGCAGCCCATGTAAAATAAAACTTTATTTTAAAGTTTCCATAGTTTCCCGTACTTTCCCCACACAGGAAAGCAAAGTTAAGCTTCCTGCAAAGGACTGGTTTAGTGAACCAACAATGTATATAAAGCTGTTGGTGCATTTCCAGTAAACCACCGTCAGACCTGCAGGGGTCATCCAGACAGAGCACGGCAGGTCAGCTCTGAGTGCGCAAGTGTGAATGTTGAATGCAGCAAATAAACAGCGATTTAATTAAGTTTCCGTTTTAAAATGAGTAATAGATGAATATTTAATTGGGTTTATGTGGAACTTAAGCGACACGAAAACGCCTTTGGAACAGTTGATTACTAAATATTTACTATATCACACTGCCCACTTGCCCTTCTCCAGATTACAAAAGTATTTCTTGGAAACTCATTTGGAAATAATTAATAAATCAAGGGATCTTCAATAAAGCGCGTGGCGGAAAATGTATCACCGGTCTGTTTAATAACATTTCCTTTAATGCTGCCTTTCAGCTCTTTCCCGTACTTTCGCTTTAAATTTCTTTTGTCAACAAAGACGACATGGAAAGTGCCAAGCTGACTGCAGCTTCCTGGAGTCCCTGAACACACCGTGCAGTGTTTCATTACAGGAGACTCTGATCCACCTTTGAACCGCCTGAAGGACCCGCGGAGCAGGAGCGCTCCGTCGGCGCGGACAGCTGAGGGATGGCCTTGTTTCTACTCGGTGGACGTTTCTTTAAACGCAGAACTGACATTAGTCGAGCCATGACAGCGATCCAGCCGTACTGGTAACTGTTTGCGCTGCGTCAACTGTGATATTTGCATGTTTTATGTGCGCATTTCTCAAAATGTGGACTTTAACCCGCGGTGCGCTGCAGTAAGAATACAGGAAATGTCTGCTAAGGACTGGTTTTAGTGACATGTTCGCCTTGTTTTTGCAAAGTTTCTCTGCAGGCTTGTACGATTAAAGGCCACTAGATGGCGCAGTATGTCCGGGCAGTGCGCCACATGTAGTATGCACGAATAATGTTGCTGAAATGTTCATAATTTGCAGGAAAACACACTACAAGTCCCACAGAATCACTGTAAATATATAATTATATTTATTTTTATTAGTATATTTGTATTATTGTTGTAGTGGAGGTGGCGGCAGTAGAACTATTTTAGATTTCACCACAGTTCTGCTGTTTGTGCTATTACAAGGTCTATTCTTGCTTCACAGATCCCCACACAGTCAAATATTATATTTGCAAATTAATAAACTAATTCATAAAAATCACCGCCGACATCTCCTCTACAATTACATAAATCTACAAACCCTCATAACTTTAAATTTGGCATAAACATCTTAAATCACGTCTACAATTTTGCTCTTTAGCTGTTAATTCCTCCACCCTGTGGTGATCAAATGGGCGTGTAATAAATGATAAATGGTAAATACACATTTCCTCCCAAGGCTCTGACTGTTTGACAGCTGTAGTATTGCAGTGTTAATCTATTATTTAGAATAATACAAAGGGTTTGCATTTAAAATATAAAACACATTTTTATCTACGTTTAAACTGTGACTGCTGTAAACATGTGGTTTTTATTTCTTCACCACAAACAAATAAAATTGAAAAACAGTAAACTTTGCTGTTATAAATATCAAAATCTCCTGTAAGACGCCTCATGTTTCAGGTCACAGGCCGGCCTCACAGCTCGACATGTGTGTCAACAGGTCACGGTGATCTGGAGTTGCCACATGCAGCGAGTACAGCAAGAACGGACAAAAATAGCTTTTACATGCAAACTGGATGCACAAGGATGCACAAGCTAGTACACAGAACAAGAATACAGCAACGTCAGGCTTTCATTTAGAGCAGTGGTTGAGCATGCATCATCTTTATCAAAGTTACTGTGCATGAAACACAGGAAAGACAGAGCATTGTCATGTTTTGCACAGTTCCCTTCCAACATGCACCACGGTTGCTGTAATTGTTGTAAAGAACTGTTTTGTCATATTTGTTTTTGCTGCGACTGACAAACGAAAGCCACCAGGCATGTCTGTCCTCTCCTCTTCCATCACCATGACCATTACTGCCACAGTCTACTTGTCTGTGTGCCTGCAGCTCTGCAGTGGCCGCAGGCAGGCGGCATGTAAATGGAGTGGCTCTGCACTACGAGCAGACAGGCAGAGGGAAACATGCTGTGCTGTTGCTTCCTGGCGCTCTGGGTAAATATAACAACACAGCTCTTGCTCACGCTAGAGACGACCTCTTTGTCACATTCAGTCTCCTCTCTGACAGGAAGCTCTCGGACTGATTTTGGACCACAGCTGAAGTCTCTGAGTAAGGAGCGCTTCACCGTAGTCGGCTGGGATCCCCGTGGTTACGGACAATCTCGCCCCCCGGACAGAGACTTCCCCCCCGACTTCTTTGAGAGGGACGCGAAGGATGCAGTGGATCTGATGAAGGTCTGATCTGTCTTTCGATCAGCCACGGGTGATGATTATGATGGGAAATGTGGATTGATGAACTGTTTGCATAATTCAGAAATTGGACTAAAAGTGTGGAATCACAGAATATTAAATTGCCAAACCAATAAAAGGAACACATGGGCTAAAACTTGTGTTAAAGGCACTATAATGTAAGTTATGATGCTCTCTTTAAGCACAAGTTGTACCTCCTCTGAGCTTCTAATAAAAGAATTACACATCAACAGTCAGATATGACTTAAAGTGCCCAATTAACACGCTGCGCTGGGTGGTTTATTGTCACTCCAATAAGATTTTCACATCAGTATTGTTTGAGTCCTCTGGGCCACCATAGTTTTTGTGATCTCATTCACCTTTTAGCGAATGTGTGCTGCTTCTTTTAGGATGAGAACGGAAGGCAATTCGCCTCCGTATGTTTGTTATTTAGGGCATTTACACTTGTTTTGATGTTTCGTTGTATTTCTTTTGACAGGCTCTGGGCTTTGCCAAGTTCTCTCTGCTGGGGTGGAGTGACGGAGGAATCACGGCTCTGATTGCAGCGGCGAAGAACCCCGATCTGATCAGCAAGATGGTTGTATGGGGATCCAATGCATTTGTGTCCCAGCATGACCTCAAACTTTACGATGGTACTCCAAGTCTTACTTTCGTTGTCTCATATAACTTGCAGTGTAAACTGTGCAACCTGTGCACGCTGTAATCTTCCCTAACCGTGCATCATGTGTCCCTGTGTGTGCATGGAACACGTAGCCGTCCGTGACGTCTCCATGTGGAGTGCGAGGATGAGGCAGCCCATGGAGGAGGTGTACGGAGCAGAAGTCTTTGCTAAAACCTGGGAGGCATGGGTGGATGGGATCGCACAGTTTGCAAAGCAACCAGAAGGTACTGACCCCATGACTCATTGCACAAGTGGAGTTGAGCAATCTGAACCTGAAAACCACCGCAAACAAGAAAATCAAGAGACGGAGGGGAAATTGAGCACAGTCATAATGCAATTAAAAAGGAAGTATTGTATTGATAGTGCTGGTAAATCATTGGTGATACATAAACACTGTGGGGTTGCAGTGTTTACTGTGTAGCGAGAAACACAAGACTAATTTAAGAGTTGAGAATAAAGATTTAAGAGTAAAGTCAAAATGTTTGATGTCCTCTGATCAGGGAGCATCTGCATGGAGCTTCTGCCACTAATCAGCTGCCCAACCCTCATTGTCCACGGAGAGAAAGACCCCATGGTGCCCAGCTTCCACCCACAGTACCTCCTCAAACACATCACGGGATCACGGTGAGATCACACGCGCGCTATTTATAGACAAACGATATTACAGTCACCTCAAATTCAGCAAATGGTTAATGTGACATGTGTTTGTGTCCCGAATGTAGATTACACCTGATGCCAGAGGGTAAACACAATCTCCACCTGAGGTACGCTGATGAGTTCAACAAACTGGTGGAAGACTTTCTGGAGGATTGAGCGTTTTAATACCACACTAAAGCAACACAGAGCAAAAAACATGGTCCCTTACAGTTAATTAGTTATGATAAATACACTAAGAGACTTAAATTTGTCAGTTATTTCCCTTATACTTTATTTTCACAAGGCTTAATTGATAACTACTTTATATTTTACTTTAAATTGTCAATGCTCACTTTTCATAATTAAATTTTTTACAAATCAGATGAGTGACTCATTATTTAACTCGGTAACATTTGCTTTGTAGATGCAGATAATACAAAAATGATGTTAATAATCTTTATTTATAGATCACTTTTCCAAACACGTGTCAAAGTGCTTCACATAAAATAATATAAAATGCTAATGTTAGAGAAAACATAATGTTTTCAGGTTAGCAAGAATAAGGCTATGCTTTTATTTTGAAAACGTTTTATTGAATCATTTACTTTCCGGACCGGAAACAAAGTGGTACACAAGTTACTTTATTTGATTTATATCTAATATTGAATTCATATAGGTCTATATTGCGTGTGGTATTTTTGTAGGTCATATACGATCGACGCTAAGATCGATTGTGCTGGTTCGGTGATCGCATTCGGTAATCGATTGCTCTGGCCTGCGATTTTCCTCCAACCAGGAAGTAGCTGTTTCTGTTTTCCAGCCAGCGCGAGTTCAAATGGTAGCTTTGCCGCAGCTAGCCGGGGTTTAACAAGATGAACGAAGCGCAGAACGGAGCGCCGTTCGACGGCGTCACGGTGCACAATTTCTCGGAGAAGCTTCTGGAGCAGGTCGTCCACTTTCACGTCATGAAGCTGAGCGGCGGGTTTTTCCTGTGGGTCGGCTCCGCTCCGGTCCTGTCCAACCTGGCGGTGTCGATGAGCAGCAAATACGTGAGTAAACACACAGCGACTCCGGGATAATAACATACTGATTTAAAACCATACAGCCTCCACAAGGGACCTGTGGTAAAAGTTATAATTAAATACAGTATTGATTATTGTCAGTTTGCCCAAATCACAGTAATAACATTTGAAGCTTCGTGTTTACATTGTTTTTGTACAATATGTTATATTATATTTAATATTCTATGAATTAAGCTGTGTGTTTATGTACATTTGTGTGAAACATGTTAAAATCAGATTCAAATGTTGCAAATAAACTACTTCAAATACAACTGAACAGGGTAGTAAAGAAAATATTGTGGTTAAATTCCAAGAAATAGACAGATATAATAAAATAAAGCTACTACACAGCAAGATTAAAAAGACAAGGCTGAAATATTTGTCGACATTTGTTGTAAAAAGCGTATCATCTCATTCGACCCGAATGCAGAGAATCAAGGTTGCTGTTTTCTTGAGGACCGGGTTGAGTATGTTTTCTCTTTCCCATAAGAGTTTGTTGGTTTTTGTATTTAATGCTCCACACGTCTCAGCACTGGTGCACGTGTGTGTTCACCTGCAGCCACACATGAAATTGAACTGGGGCTCAGCTGTGTTTGCTGATATCGCTGAAGTCCGAGCGGTGACACGGTCAAACCTTTGCAAAACAAAACCGAAACTATCTGGATTAGAAGTCGGCAATGTTACAAAACCAACACACTTCATTTGCGAAGCATCATATAGAATAACTTACAATACATGTACCTGAAGCAGCCAAGGCTACATAAGAGAACTGTTGGAAACAGTTTTGTGAGGAGAGCATGTTGAGCTCTGTTGCGTATTGAGGACCCAGGTCTTGATCTAATCCTGCAGCACGGGGCCACTGGTTGGTTAACGGCTCTTTAGTGGGCAAAGTAGAATAAATCTGCTGCCCAAAGAACAGTTTGTCTCTTCTCTCACATCCTCTGAGTAAACCACAGACCATGCACACAACAAAGCTGTCGTCAGTCAGGAGTCGGTGGGAGAGGAGATGATCAAAACATGTTCGCCTTCAGCTTGAAGCCCCATGGGAGCGCGTGGGCTGACGAATGGATATTTAGAAAGTAAACCATTATTTCATATGTCAGAGCTAATGATTGATGTCCGTGCACAGAGACTAACTGTTCTACTTATTTGTTTGTTTGTCTGCAGGATTCAATGCCTTTGTCTACATTAGTCATGGGGGACCCATCCAATACTGCTCCAAATTCCCTGGCACAGAGATTAGGTAATGACGCGTGGCTCTGCGTGGAATCGTTTGTCCTACTGTTGCTGCTATAATAAGTTATTATAAGTAGTTATATTATGATTTCTCGAATATGTGTAAATCACTTTTCAGCAGTTATAGCTTCTCCTAATGCTGCAGGTTGGTTTCATGATTCATTATGTGCCTGCTGACCTTCAGGGTAGCCGCCGCACTCCGATCACTCCGGTTCATTATATGCAGAGTCAGTCGCCTCCTTTAGTGGCATCACATCTGCCGAAAGTGTGTCAGTGCACTTTGAAAGTGCAGATTGATTTGTGAAGCCGAAACCAAAAGCAAACGTCAAGCGGGGACGCTGGCTTGACTAAAGTAAAAGCGATAATGATGCTCACTGCGACAGGTCACAGATGTCGGGCGAGTTTCAAGTCTTTGCAAGTTGATCTTGGCCCCTCGAAATGTGCGGAGGAACACACAAAGAGCCTCCGATACGCTGTGGAAGATGGTCGGTGTCAACAGAAATAGGCCGTAACATGCAGACTCACTGGGAAAGACGTGACCGAGATGAAATGTTCATTTAGGTCTCCATAATCCCAGACTGTAGTGTAATTCTTTACATGCACGGCAAACCATTTTGTGTGTTTTGCAGCAAAGAAAACCAAAAAGCAAGTGTTTGTGAGCTACAGTCTACCGATGACAGACTCCAACCTCAGTCTTTTGGTGGAGGACAGGATCAAAAAGGAGCTGGAGCTTCACCCTGAGCACTTCTGAGCACGTCCGATTGGTCGTTTGAGTCGAACTGAGGAGACGCAGAACGACACGAATCACCAGGTGCTTCTCCAGTTCTTCGGACTTTCACTCTCCCACCAACAATAACCACAATAACCACAAACGGTCACATCAAGTGATCTTTTATTGACATAATAAATTAAGTGGTTTATTATCAAAACATGTAGGCCTATGGCTTTTTGTACAAATGCATCATATTAAAAAAATAACACTTAGAAAACAGCATTAGTGGTTGAGTTCTTTTTTTTTTTCTTCTCAGAGTGTTTAACTGTTGAAAACATACAAACTAGCAAACCGTACAGGGTGTTCAAAATACGTGCTGCGTACTAAATATGATTTTATTTCAAAAAAACGGAGGATCTGTGGATCCAGGTACGCGTGGACAAAAGTGGTCTACGGGATGGTTTGTCTATTAAATGTGCTTATATCCTATAAAAGTAAGGTTGACAGCGGGCTTGGGAGGTATCGAAGGAGCACGGCACGACACAGTATTCAGAAACCCTGGAGGTACAGTTTTCGATACTTTGATACAGTTTTTAGCAGTTTTCAGATCATATTTCCGTTCTTTTATGCACCTGTTTAACAGTACACGTGTCTAAAAATGTCAAAAATGACATTTCTTTGTTTTCTTTATCAAAATCTGATCACGTTTTCTTCCTGTAAAACAAAATATCACATCAGAACCAGCCAGTTTCAGCCAATAACATCATGGCATCCACCCGTCAATCAGCCTTTAGCTGTTAGCAGCACAGAGCTAAGATTCGTTAGTTAGCTAGCTAGCAGCAGCATGCTACATCAGCGTTTTGTTAGGTGTTGGTCGCCTCAAACCCTGCTGAGGTGGAGAACACCTGAACCTCGAGCCTCGCCATGCAGCTCTGAATCACTGACACTGCTGTGTTTTCCCAGATATCCGTCACTGTATGGAAGCTACATGCTCTCAGTGCTGTTTGAACTGGACTTTAAACTGGTGCAGAGGTGATGTACTGTGGTGATGTACTGTGCAGGTTGTCTACTGTGAGCGTTGCTTATAACGCTGCAGGAGTAGCACTGAAGGAACAAGCCTCTGCCCCCGTTTGGGATGATTTTGGGTTCAGTCCCCGCGATGAAGATGAGCAATGACCCTCAAATACCGTATAAGCCGGTGAAATGTCAAAGGAATCAAAGAATAGATACCACCCAAGCCCGTTTGACGCTCCAGACCGCAGACTTTATATAAAGATGGACGCCTTAAAGTGAAGCCAGAACAGCTGGATCGCCCCCTGGTGGCTGGCTGCGGTATAGCTCATAAACCCAGCCCCCTGCGTGTTAGCAGGTTTGGCTAAAGCTAAAACAAAAATCTGAATACGTGTGAAATAAATGTTTCCTAAACATGGTTCCTGTCCTTTTAGGTTGTGCCTGTCCTGCTGATGCTTGTTCATTTGGTTTTAATGAGTTGTTTGATGCCGTTAAAAGGGGCTGTGATGTCGTGATTGGCAGCTCCTAGCGTTTTGGCTTCAAACAGCAAACACGCGTCATCCATCTTTCTATACAGCCGACGGTACAAACATCATGAATGAATGGCACATGTATACATACCTTACATCGTTATGCAGTCCTAAGGGATACTTACATAGTAAAGTGTATAAATGCACACTAACCACAACTATGCCTGGTCTATGCAGACAACTCTGCTCTAGTCTAATCTTCACAAACGTTTATTTCAAAAAACTGTAAAATATTGTGCTTTCTGGCTAGAGTTACACATCCTAGGAGAAGGATTACAACATTACCACAGTACAGAGAACAAGGAGTGAGAGTCGGAGTGGAAACATTTGCTAATTAAGGAGGTATTTCAAGCGACAAGTTGCCCTCGGCAGCATGACAAAATAAATACTGTTTTTTCTTAAATTACATTCTCTGTTTTGTTAAAAGAACAGAGCCATCGCGATAAAGCCATTTAAATGCTGAGACGCATCATAAGACATACAGAAGTACACTGACGGGTCACTCTCATGTCCGTTCAACTCTCAGATTTGTTCGACGTCGCCCGCGGTCTCTACAGGCTACACGCACAGTCTGCCAAGGTCTCCGGCTGTTCGGCATCATCAGACAACCATCATACACCCACAACGACGGCAGTGACGCTCTCTGTCAAAATCAGTCTCTACACTGACCTCAGCTCTGAGGATAAAGTGCCACGTTGGACTTCTAGTAGAGGGACCACAAATCATAATAATAATACTAAGGAAAGAAACGAGTAAAACTATTTGTGCCCTTTCATGCAGAGAGTGGTAGTGGTTTAGCCAATCCCTGGATGTCCAACGTGTTGGCTGAAAATCACAAACACTTGATTGTGTCTCTGACGTTTAGTGCAAAATAACTTATAAGGACTCATAAGATGCAGTGAAGTCGTCTCGCGACGACTCAAAAACTACAAACGGAAAACACTCACAGAGCACACGTTATTGAAAGCTACTCTGCTCTATGTCGCCTCGTCACTTGCGTCTCAGCAGCGCAAGGACATCACCAACATCACTGAAGACTTTCGTATTATTGAAACACACACTGACTTCAGATAAACTTAGTCCAGTACAATATTATTTTTTTTGGCAACTCCTGAATGAATCATAGTCACTACAAACTACACAAGTTTTACTGTCGTCACCATCTCGAACCATTAAAAGAGTTCATCTGGTTCATCCAACGATTCTTGTTTTCCCTTAAAAGTCTTTTTTCCCACACGTTCAGTCCGGTTAATGCTCGAGCAGTTAATAGCACAGTAGTAGACTATTGCTACGACGCTCACACCCCATTGGCTATGGCACGATTTCCAATCACCTCCCCGCCAGTCGCCAGGGCGTATGAGGCAGGTACCGCTGCCAGAGCGGTGGCTACTGCCACTGTAGCACCCCCAGTGGCTGAGAGGTGTAACGGCGTGTCGTGGACGCGGGAGTAGTCCCCGTCGCTCTTGGCGAGGAGGAGGTGCTGCTCTCCTGGGTGGAGCAGGGTCTGACGGGTGAAGGTCTCTCCGTCAGCCAGGCTCTCCGGCAGGGGCTGCCCCCGCGGCTCGGGCAGCAGCAGCAGGCAGATGATGCACAGCAGCGTGCAGCAGGCGAAGATCACATGATGCAGGAAGTAGCCCTTCTGGTTGTGGAGCTCCATGATGGGTGCGGTGAGCATCCCGAAGCCGGCGCTGGCCAGGACCAGGCCCAGCCCTCCGCCCCTGCACGGAGAGAGAGGAATGACCAAAAACAGCAAAACTTTTCTGTCACCTCAGAATTTCAGCATCGCCATCAAACACGGACGCCGTCACCGCTGATCGACGCCTTCGTACGATCTCGTGCGGCTGACGATACCGAACCCTTTACAGGCATCAAGTCCAATACTGCACCACAAGATGGAGCCACTTAGCAACATGAGGACAACAGCTGCTCTGTTTGTTATAATAACACTCAGTTTAGACTGCAGAAGAAATCAGTGCACTCTTTGATTACGATGCATTTTACTGTGCAGACAGACATTGGTTAAAATCTGGAATCACTGCGCCAATAAAACTTAACAAAAACAACTGAATTGTTTTAATAAACCTCAGTTTTTTGGGGAAATACCATTCTAACCTTTTCAAATACAACTCTTCTCTGCTCCCCTGTTTGAAACCTCACAGCTGGGACCTCATCAGGATCAATTTGCCATCGACCTCAAAGGATTTCTCCTTTTTTAAGGTCGCTGCACGAGTAAAGGATGCATGGCAGCAAGCATTTTGTCTGAAACCTGCATGTAATTTAAAATATTATACAGTTTAGCATTGAGACACAAAGCAGGTTGGTTCAGTTGTGGACAGGGTTGGGGACGCTTGTAGTGCACAGAGTCTCCACTTAAATAAAATGGGTCAAAGTAAATACAGTTCACAGACAGAGAGTAGTGAATAGAAGGTGATTTCAGACGCAGCCTGACGCTGGCCTGCTGCTCCATCACCCGCTGTGTTTATGTGGGTAATAAAAAGGCCGGGGACGGGTTGTATTCTGTGTTTACGACCGTCCGGGCTCACCTGATGACAGTCGGGGTGATTTCAGCACAAAAGAAGATGCTGAGTGTGCTGACTGCGTGAGACGAGAACATGCCGATGATGGAGAAGGCCACCGAGAATTTCCTGTTGAGGGTGTCTCGCAGAACTGTGCAGGGGAGGACAAGAAAACGTGAGTATACCGGAAATATGCAGCATTTAAGACTCACAAAAGCTGATTTAACATCAAACCAGGGGCATGCAGTGAAGTGCAGACCATGTGCAGTGTAGTATCACCTTTATTTTACTATTTTAGCAAAGCATTTGATAGAACAAACAGCTGTGTACCTGTGTCATGGCGGAGGCTGTACTTCCCAATCACTGGATTCCAGCAGCGAGCATCGGAGAGCAGCAGAGACGAGAACATGTCATTAGTAAGCACAGAGAGCGGCGCGGTGCTGACTCAAAACAAGCAGAATAAAAAAAGGCTTCGGGAGAATCCTGAATGATTTACCGAAGCCGGAAATAAGGACTTCCGTGCTGCATATGTAGGTCAAATTAGAGAGAAAGAGGGGAGGCTCCTATTAGACTGAGAGTTGAACCGCAGGTCTGTTTTAACAATGCGGGGACGGCGTGCAAACTGTGCAAGCGCGGCTCAGTTTGCTGTTGAGTTTCATCTCTTTGCTCTGACGTGTGTGTTGGTTTTGCATGACTTTCTGAACTGACTTTCATAAACCTCTCCTGCATTTGTGCAATCGTAGCTGCATAACTGACGCTAAACTGTTTGGAGTATTTTCGAGTCAAGTGCACGGTGCAATTGCAAGAATCCACCATGCAAACGGTTCTGAGGGTTTTTTCTTGCCTTTGTGTCCAAAAACAAATGGAAGAGCAAAACTACAGGATGCATGGACAGCAAGGTGTTTCACAGCTGAAGCATAACTGCAAATGTTTGCAAACCTGGCTAACTAGCATGTAACCTAGCAAAGGGCAGAGGACCACAAAACATTATGACACTGTAAGATATTATTACATATGCTGTGGGATAACAGATTATATTAGGAAAAGGCCCAATTCAGGAAATCCACAAGAAGCCAGGCCTGGATTATGCTAATGTTAGCGTTTAGCATAACTTCAGCAGCTCGTTGATAGTCAGGAAACAACAGTCTGGTCTTACTCACGTTTTCCTTGCCATGAACAACAATGTTGCTCCTTTATTTCAAAGCTTTTGACCTGCAGCTCTGGAGAAAAATGCTAAAATTTGGGCTAAAACTACATTTTAGTCTTTTTAGCATCATTCAGCGCTATTTTGCCTGAAACCAAAGACTCATTTCTCCTAATTTAAATGAAATTTGAGTGAGCTATATCGATCTAAACTGCAGGTGAAGCCTCAGTAACAAACAGTTGCAGGACCTGGCGAGCTGTCGGCCACCACCTCTGTGTATTTTTCTGTTACTCACAGTTGAGCAATCCCAGCTGCAGCAGTGATGCCAGCGCCGTTATGATCATGAAGGTGAGCAGCCCTCCACGCCGTCCCATCAACCCCACCGCGGGGCAAAGCGCCAGGCAGGTTGCCACAGCGATGCCAGCCATAGTGTAATAGTCAGCGTGGCACAGAGCAGTGGGCTGGGCCTCCGGGTCCATCATGCTACGGGCGAAGCAGTGGTGGATCCCGTAACCTGTCAGCCTGCACACAAACACACAGGCAAACAATGGGAAAGCGCACAGCGAGGTGGGACCTGAGACATGCGTCTTGCCACGGGGCGACTGAGCCTTGCGCTCACAAACATGTCTTCATTTGTCTCTGGGGAGGGGGACG
This sequence comes from Datnioides undecimradiatus, assembly GCA_008933995.1. NCBI lineage: Eukaryota > Metazoa > Chordata > Actinopteri > Lobotiformes > Datnioididae > Datnioides > Datnioides undecimradiatus. The sequence goes on from WARS01000029.1 coordinate 23,210,508, forward strand.
ACCTCATGTGTAATTCATGCTCTCTCAACACAACGGATGTTGGCTCTGATTAGAAAAGGAACTGTACAAGCCCAGCCACAAACGCGACACACTTACGAGTTGACACACAGCACCACAATGTTTTTCCACAGGTTCCTGGTGCTCATCATCTTGACAATGCAGGTCCTCTGGGGTTTCTTGTGCAGCTCCTGCTCCAGCTCTGGTAGGAAACATGAAACGCACACCTTGAGACCTTTCCTTTCAGAAGGTAATGAGAGACCGTCCGCGAAGGGACCCTTAGCACAGACAAGCTAATGTGCTGTGGGGCCTTTGGATAGACACAGCACATCCCTTTGCCCACTCTTATCGTCTATCTGTCTGCTGGGCCACTGGGAGAGGCAGAAACAATGACTCAGTCACCAAGGCAGGGGAGGAAGAGGTGTTGGAGGAGATCTGAGCGGAGGGAATCACCAACGTGTCACTTTGTTAAAGACTTAATTATGAAGTTTTTAGATTAAATTTTAATTATCAAGTCGTTAATCAAGGAAAAATACAAAAAATCACTAGTTTTAGCTTCTTAATTTCCTAATTTACTCCCTGACAGAACTTTAATTTTAATATTTTCTGTTTTTAGTCTGTTTTAAGGTGTATGATTGGGTGTTTTAATGAGAGTGACTGAGAAATTCAACTCTAAATACAATTATTATTCAGGACTTCATTGATCCTCCAGCGATAAATCACCAGAGATCTAGAGGCGCATGTACATGCTGTAGGTGTGTGTGTGATTGCGATTGCGTTTCATCATGTTAAGAGGTGGGAAACGCCGCTGCTTCGACGTGCTCGCCTCACGAAAAGGGGATCTCTGCATCTCCGCGCGTGACTGCGTTCGTTGCGCGTTCATTTCATCACACAGCAAGAAGCGGCTGCAACGTAACACGGATGGCAAATGTGAAATAATCTGCATAATGAAATGAGTAAAGCAAAGGAAAGCATACACTCATAGCCAGATGGATTTGGGGTCACTCGTCTCGTTTAACGTCCCTCCTGTCATCTCCCTCACCTGTAAGGACTCCGCTCGGCTCGGTTGTCATGTCAACCTGGTTCTTCCTGGCAATGCGCAGCATCATGGCTTTGGACCGCCTGTAGTGCTGGGTGGCCAGCAACCAGCGCAACGACTCGGGAAAAATCCTGCACAGACAAAGAGAGAGAGAGAGAGAGAGAGAGGGGATGAGAAGGACAAAGGAGGATGAGAACAGAATATGTTGTGAAAGAAGCAAGAAGATGAAACAAGGGATGAAGAAGACAAACGACAGGAGAAAGAGGGTATTGTCTTCTTGTCAAAGCAGAGTGTGCTCAGTGATGTGTAGCGCCGTGTGTACTGTACAAGCCGTCGCCTGGCTCAGCGCGAGAAGAATCTGCCCCCCCGCCTCTCCTGCCCCCCCGCAGTGGCATTCCTCGGGGGGCGGGACTCACCAGACGTAGGGCAGCATCAGGACGAACGGGCTGATTATGACGATCTGCAGGACCTGCCAGTCGTCCCGGTCCGGCCAATTGCGGCACAGAGCGGCCACCCCTGGCATCAGTAGCTGCCCGCCCACCATCAGAAAGCTGGCCACCATGGTCATGGAGAAGCGCCAGCCTGGCAAACAAAGCTCGATCCCTAAATATAAAAGACACGGGGAGAGGAAGATGGAGATGCATCAGCCGTGTGTGTGTGTGACTAAACAGCAGCCTCTGTGGCCTGTAAGTGTGTGATGTGTGTGTTTGTTTAATGCTGGGGCCAGGATTGAATTTCCTCTCTGAATTATTGAGGGCTCCTATTACTGATCCGTCCCCTGAGCGCACACGAGTTTAACATCCGACCTCTTTATGAACTCAGGATGGACTGCAGAGTGGTTTCAGCTGCCCGCCGTGAGTTTTGCTCTAACCGTGCTTTAATTTCCCTCCGACTGGGCTCCCGTCCCCTCCCCTACTGCCAGTAACATGGTACAGTCCAGATGGCCTGGTCCATATGGCAAGGTCTTTTTGAAGGTGACCATTGTGGGTGGGTGAGGAGGGAGGGAGGGGAGGCTGACTAACCTGGTCTCATGTGCCATCACTTCTTATTGTGGAGAAGAAGCAAAAGGAGGGGGGAGGAAAGGGAGCAGGAGGGAGGGGAGAAACTAGGGAGAGACGGCCAGAATACAAATTACTTTTCCCCTCAAAGGACATGAAAAAGTCCCTCTATTCAGCAGAGGAATCAACAGAGGAATGATAATAAAGAGGCAGGGGGACATGAAGAACACGGACAAAGGTGGAGGGAAGCGACGGAAAAGACGGAGAGATGTCGGCGATTGTCAAGATTTAGTTAAGAGCGCGGGGCTCGAAGGCTGAGAGAGAAAAAATAAAGGTATTACTGGAAATCCCTTTATCTCTGTTCACTTCAGACCCAGACGGACAGTTTTAGAGTTAAAGCCTCCCTGCAGGAACCAGAACAGATGAAGGAAATTACACTGACCCGTAATCCTCAACCTGCCCGTCTGCTTCTCCCCCTTCGGCCTGACTGAGTGCGTCACAGGAGATAGACAGATTCGGTATTTAGACCTTTTGCTGGAGTTTAAGTAGTGAACCAGCAGTGTAAAAAAAGCCTCTTTTAGCATCTGATGGGCAAAGAAACACAAGTGCGTCGCCTCTTAACTGGGATAAACTGAGAGTTGATGCGTGTAATTATCTGTGTGCAGCACTGGCCCAGAGTTTCCCACATTTAATGACCCAACATCATCACTCAAAGCGTCACGAATCGATATTTTACTATCGTCGAATGGTGAAGGAGCTCATTGTTTTGGTTTCCTAAGGCTGCGTCCACACCGATGTGTTAGAAAAGCGTTCATACAGCGCCTTTCAAGCCGTCAGTGCTTTATGACACACGTCAGCACTCACACATCCACACGCCGGAAGGAAAACTAAGCATTCATGCATGTTCACAGCCACCGGGAGCAACGTGGCTTCACTGTCTCCCCCAAGGACCTCGACGTGCAGCTCAGTTGAGCCAATGCTCTGATCAGTGGACGACCCGCCGCCGCCGCCGCCTATATCGTTCACACTCGCAGTGCACGCGCATTCCATGTAAACAGGAAGCAGATTGTCTACCCTGGTTGGCAGCAAGTGAGGTCAAAGACTGACTACGAGGTGGGACGCGAAGCAAAAACAAGGAAATATCAAGTGTAACTTAAAACTATTGTCACTTAGTTGCACAACAACACGCCAACGATGTGTTTGCAACCTGTTCTGCTGCCCCCGTGTGGCCAAAGAGCAACAAATGCAGCTTTAATTATCATTAAATGTGTAATTAGGTAGTTGGACATATTCAAATTCTGCACATAATGTTGAGAATTAATAATATTTTGTGATTAAATTCATGCAGAGGAGTAAAATGCCCTGAAATGCACAGAGTTCAGTTGCTCTGCTGCTCTGTCTGCTCTGACAAACAACACAGTTGTGTGTCTCCGTGGTGCCCGAGCTCACGGCAGCCAATCGGCATGGATCAGACAGAGGCACACACACACACACACACACACACACACACACACACACACACAGTCTAGAGAAATCAACTGTACCCTGGCAAAGGTAATGCATCCCTAAACCTGCCTCGCAAAAACAAAAACCACTCCCCAGCTCTCCGGGGAGGTTTCTGATCCCGCCGGCTCTACTGGGATATCGACACACACACACACACACACACACACACACACAGTACACACACACACACACACAATACACACACACAATACACACACACACATGCACTGGCAAGGACCTTTTGTTCCAGCTGAGTGGGAGAATGGTGCTCCTTGTGCTGATTATCTCACTGCCCCCCCATGTGGGCTGATCCTCCCTCCCCTCCTCCCCCTGCCCACTCTTCCCTCTTGCTCATCAGGGCTCAAGTGGCTCCCTCACCCTTTGTAAAGCCCCCATCCCCCACCCTCCTTTACCCCCTTCCCCTCTCTTCCCCCTCTCCCTCCTCCCTCCCCCCGTCCTCCTCACCCCACCAGCCCCTCCGCTCGTCTCTGCGTGTGAAACAGTTGCAGGGGGCGTGCAAAACAAAAAAACTGGTGTGGAAGAAAAGGGGAGGCTAAAAACAAAGGGAGGGCAGCAAAAAGCAGCTGATCTGATGGCCGAAGTGGTCTGTGATGACAAATGGCTGACACCACACACACACACACACACACACACACACACACACACACACACACTCTTTCTCTTGTCTGCTGCTCCCTTGCTAACCTTGCCTGGGGCATGGGAACACAGCAGAGAGGCAGTTGGCTCTCTAACAGCATGAGTTCACAGAGTGAGAGCCACAGTCTGCGGCGCTGCGCGGCGCGGATGCAAAGACAGGGCGGCAAATCTTGAGCTGAGGCGGCGAGTCGATGTTTCGACCCGCGGAATCACTTCTGATGACCGACCGATCGCCTCAGGCCGTCTGCGATCCTCACTACAAACCCGATTTCTGCTCAACGCGCCAGGTTAAGCGATTATAAAGTCACGCGTTCTCGCCGTCTTTTGCACCAGTTCGCCGTCTTTCACGACCAGTGTGATGTTACAGGGTGGGAGGTGCTAGTGACCGACTTCCAGGAGCAAAGACGTAAACGAACAATGGCCTCCGAGGCGGTTTCCATGACACTGGCGGTGCCCACGCGTTCACAGTTTGACTCCAACGATATTATTCAGCTTTTACTTTGCCTGCATGTCGTGAGACGACGCTCAATGGTCACGTCCGACGCCTTTTTTTTTTATTATTCTAGGACAGTTTAGGACAGTTTGTGGGACAAAACAAGGAATCTGAAGAAGATCAGAGGATCACCAGAGTTGGTCCATGTCATCCTGATGGGAATGTGATCGTCTGTGCTTAGTTTATCTCACAGCTGTTGAGATATTTCTGTCTAGACTGAAACATTAGCTCGTTCTGGCCTCTCAGATGTGAGGACTTGCTGTTTTTTTAGCTTCGTATCAGCTGTAAACTGTGTATACAACAGAGATTATGACAAAACAAGCACCCTGAAGGCGTCGCCTCGCGGTTTTCAGTTTTATGAGCTAAAGGAAACGAGTGAGTAATGAAAAGGGTCCTCTGTTGCTGTCTCAGGTGGATGACTTCACAGAGACGCAGGGAAACAGAGGGCGCCGCATGACAGGACGGCCCTTCTGCCCAGCTGAGTCAGCAGTCATCACCACCCCCCAGCTCACACACACACTTACATACAGTATACTGCACATTTTTGTCATTACCTACGTCTTTGCGGAGCGGCAAACATATTAACCTCGTCTCACTGGTGTTAAAGCGACTGCAGGCTGATTCCTCCGGGTCCGTGCAAACCTCAGTCGCTGCAGATCTTTCCCATCAGCACCAAAATGCCGAGGCTCCCCGCAGGCTTTGAAAAGTGGCTCGGCAAACTTTCTGTAGCTCGCCGCAGCATCTCCCAGTCAGTGGGGAGTCGCAGCATGTACAACGAATTCAGAAAACAGTTCTGTTGGTGAAAAAGCCCCAAAGACAGAGCGAAGGAAACGTTTTTCAGGCGACTCCTGCAGCATGAGCGCCTCCTCACCCCCGGGGCTGATCTCAAGTCTGTCTGCAGCAAGTTTGGTGTTTTAACTTCTATTCAACTCAAGTCTGTCTTCAGTCAATCCTAAACTTGCAGCTAAGATTCATTTGTTAGCTAGCTAGCTAGCACCTTCTACCTCGTCTTTCCTCCGCCGCCTGCAGTTTGAGGGCGCCGTTTGCCTGGTAACAGAGAGACGAAAGTGGGGGAAGAAGGCAAATCGTCCTCAGTGACTTTGACGGAGGCTGTCATCCAACTTTAAATCACTGCAGCTCTCCGCGTTTGTTCCGACATGCACACTTTTCAACAATCAAATCAAATCCGTCCAAATGACCCGGCTGCAGAAACTGTGCAGAGTCACAGCAGCAAAGAAGAAGATAAAACATATAAACAACATAAATAAGCACACAGGTTTTCTGTCAACGTCTCAAACCTGCCCCTGTGTCACAGGAAATAGAATAATTTGCTCTTATATGTTGAATTCAAGGTTGTTGGCAACATACTGAGGCTGTGGTTCAATGGCATCGTGCTGCAGCAGCAGTTTGACAAGCGCATCTCTGCGTTTTATGCTTTTTTAGGGAGTGCACGTGAGTATTTATTAATAAAATGATAGACAGGCCGTCTCCAAACAAACACAACACCTGGATTAATATAATATCGTACAGATGAGACTGATTAATGAGCAACCCTGATGACAAGATTGTGTGTTGTCGTCAAACGCAGAGTAAAAACAAGTAAAAGGAGACAGAAGCTCTTGGCTTCCAGCTCCCAGAGGACGGCCCTGAGGCAGGAAGCTAAATTACAAACTAATAACCCCCGTGCAGAATTGGTGCAACGACCAAATATGCACAAAACACGCACGCACACACACACATAAACACACTTACATTAGCAGAGCAAACTAAAGCCTCTGCTGGCAGCTCCACTGGAGTTTATTATGCGCTGCGTGCGGCGCAGAGATAACCGAACGATGAGAGATTTCAAATGAGCCTCGAGAAAATGAGAAAGTGAGGGTGAGAGTAATAAAATGGTGGAGAGAGAGGGAGAGGAGGCGGAGAACGGGATGAATGGGGCAGAGGAGAGTCGAGGGAAGCGCGGAGTGAAAATGGAAAAGGGCAAGAGAGCTGCAGGATTCAGAAATAGAAATTCAGACGCTGCTTTGACGGCGACAGAGGGTGAAAGGAAAAGACGACAGAGGGAGTCTTTCAGCGGAGAGATGGACACGATAACACAGACGTAACAGCGCGACCGCAGCGTGTGCACATACATATGAACTGTGCAATCATCCGTTATGCAGCGCACGTGTGCTGCATGGGTATTTTTGTGTTTGTCTATCTAATATGTCGTCCTGCAGTAATTACAATAACACGTCTCTGTTGTGTTTAAACGCTGCTCAGTGCTGCTGTTTCAGGAGCGTGACGTGTTTCGTTAATGCCGGCTCTGTCTCTCGGCGTGCACCGTTCCAAATCAAACAAGGGCTCTGATGTTTAAGTGCCGGCTTTCAGCCTCTTAATTCGAGGCTGTTTGCATCCGTAATGGGTTTAAACATCTGGCCCTTTTTATACACAGTCCCCTCCACCCACCACCAGCTTTAGCACAGTGCAGCAGGAAGATGCTGCCGAACGCACACGCAAAGCAACCGAGGAGGTCAAACGGTCACATGACCTCGGTCCATCGCTTGTGTCACCTGCTGACGAGCAGTTTGAGGTGGAAAAACACTGAAACAAGCAAGACGTGAATCACTGGCCGTGCAAGAAAACTGTGTGCACGCAGCTACGGCAAGCACAGCGGGTCAAATCCAAGCATGGCGGTTGACTTGTTAGCTGTGGTGGAGGTTTACAATGGGACAGAACTAGATGACTGGCCTGTACACGACCCGTGTGTTTGCTCTGCAGCACTTCTCCTGAGCCAACAAACAGCCCCAAACACAGCTGATTACATCTGACCCAGGAAGATGAGAAGGAGGCATGCAGTGGAGACGCACTGGTGAGTCCAGTCTTATCGTTAACGATGAGAATAACTGCAATTTTCATTAAATATAACGACTTTCTTCAGCTTCATCCCACTTGTTCAAGTACTTTTGGCACTTTAAAACCGAGAGACTGTGTAAACAGGGATGCGCCTCCTACGCTGTTCATCTAAAGTGGCCGTGAACACTTTTGACTGAACAGTTTGACTGTAAGCTTAATTTAGCCGCTCCTGGCTCGAACACCTTCACATTAAAGATGGAGGTCAGAACCTCGGCCTCATTTTTCATTTTGAATCCAATGTGCCGGCCGAAACGCTGCGTCACTGCCAAAAAGCCGATCGACTGCACTGTGTCTGTCCTGCAGGGTGATTGTTGTGCCGCTCCTGGCAGACAATAAGAGCAGAAACGAGGCGCAGCAAAGACAAATTCCATATTCAGCGTCGTCTCTGCATGTGAGTAAACCAGGTTCCATGTGTCTGCGCAGTAAATAGCCAGCCTTTGATTCGCCGTGTGCTGTTATTCTGCATGTTTTTCTTGCTCCTAATGGGACGGCAGCGTCTATTATCCGCTGTCATAATGTGAGTTTACTTCAAAGCCAGTCATTCTGTGGCAGCGAGCCGCCCGCTCCTCCTACTGTATTCATCCACGCCTCACACAACCGACAGACGCCTCACACAGACTCACACCGACACCTCTTGTTGTTGCACTTCAAAGTGCACGCATGCAATCTGTTCCCTCACACAAACAGCACACACACAAACACACACCGTTACATATCCCATCATTGTCTACACCCAACACACAACTAAGTGAAATATGGAGACGTTGCCTCCTATTACAGGTATTTGTTCGGCGAACAGGCTGCAGTGACAGGACAAATATGAATGAATGGAAACGAGAGGCTGGTTTTAAAGTGGAGTCAGACGTGTGAAAGCGCTCAGATGAAATCAGTTCAACCGGCAAAGCTGTGTTTCTTAGCAGCGCTGGACAACCTGAGACCTTCCAGACGGGAAACTGAAGCTGTTGCGTTGCCGCCTCCAAATCCACCAGCCTCCTTTGACAAAAACAGTCATTTTACGTCGCAGACCGCAGGAGCTGCTGGTCCCTGGCTGCCACGGTCAGTTTGTAAGTTTGTGCTTTGGTGTTTTAAACGGTTTGTTCAGATTTACAGAAGTCACACAACAACACAGACAACCTGACCAGTCGTCACGGTGATAGACCAGCAGCTCCTGTGTCCTGCGAGTTTAAATGACTGGTTTTGTCAAAGGAGTCTGGTGGATTTGAAGAAGGTGCGACACACATTTACTCTGGGACTGATTTGTTTCAGGTGGTGGAAATCTGCTTCTCCAAACTGGGGGCACGCTGACCGCCATCTACCGCGGGCAACACACTGACTCAGGATCAGTAACTCACACGATACATGAACTAGATAGTGCAGATAATGTTTCCTTTTCTGTTTTGTGACTAATAACTAAGCTTAAATCTCTGCTCTCGAGTGAAAGTTGCAGCACGAAGCTAGCAGCCGCCATCTTGAGCTGCGATGATGCGAACGCTTGGCTCCCATTAACACGATATACTATTAAAGGAAGATTTATTCAAATTTTCCTACTTTTAAGGCAACAAATGAAGAAACGCATTAAGGGTTCGTAAATGTCCAACAAATTTCATTCCTGGTTGTGTGGAAATGGCTTGAAACTGAGCACAATTTACAGAAAATGTCTCTAAAACATTAACTGAATGGATAAATACATGATGGATGTTGATAATAAGCCTGTAACATTACTTATTGTGCATCTTACTCTTTATATTATGTCTGATTTCTTGCTGGTAATCAATAACATTAATCACAAAATCCCTCAAACTCAGACTGTGCATCTGTTTCCGTGGTTTCTCCGCTCACGCTTTCACAATCGGCCTGTGACTTTGATTTAAAGGGCCACGGCCTTTGTGTTTGTTTGTATACATCGCGGTTTAAACTCAACTCATTTCATTTGTTTGTTGTTTTTTTTTTAGGTAGAGGCAGCTCTGCAGATATTTATCAGGAACCCCCCGCTGAGAAGGACAAATCCCAGCAGCCCGAGCTCAAAGTCTGCCCTCGCCTCACGCATAATGTATGACTAATCTCATACTGGCCTGAAAGAGAGGAGGCCTACAGAGGGGTGAGAAAGAGGGGGACGGCAGCAGGGAGGGGGGGGACAGTGGGGAATGCAGTTGAGTGGGGGGAGCTGAGAAATGAAAACGCTGTCAGTGCCATTAAGAATAACTCGCCGCGGGCTGTTGTGCAGAGCTGCAGAGGGATGTTATTGTAGCTGCAGAGGCAAAAACACACAGACTTTTATATTCTGACACCAGAAAAAGTGAAAACTTGGCACCAAATCACGCCTAAAACTGTAAAAACTGAAGCAGACAAATATTTAACTCTCAAATTAGCCTGAAAACGCTGCTGTTTGGTCGTTTAATGCACCTAAAGACAGCTGCAGCTGGCTTCTCCATTACTGATGATATCCACCAACACTCTGCTCCTGTGTGTTTGTCTGGATGTTTGGCTGCAAACTCTGACATCTGTGCGCGGTCCTGACCCAACCCCAGCTCTAAACTAACTGAGGACAGTGTACAGTCTGTTCAGCTGCTGACGTTCAACCTGCAAAAGCTTTATGTAGCTTTTTAGGAAATCTACTATCTGCTAAACTGGTAATATTGCTAATATAAATGTGCATGAGTCAGAGGAGGAACAATCATAAAAGAGAAACCGGGAGATGAACTCGTCAGTCTCTAAATGTCACAACTGTGGGCTTCGACTGACAGCCTGTATTTATTTCTCTGTCAGTGATGGAGCGATAAAGCCCCTGACGCACTTCCACCATTGTCCCGGATTTATTTATTTCATTTTGACGCTGCACAACACACTAATTGCAGCAGAAACGGCTGAAAGCTCATTTTTATTTAAGGCCCCGGCTGTTTGTTCAGAGGACAGAGGACGGATGAGGGGACACAGGAGCCGGACAGCAGCAGTAAAAAGGCAGACGGGGATGAAGAGGTGAAAAGTAGGTTTACTTACTGAGCACGTAGAGGGAGAGAGCGAGGCCCGCCAAGCAGAAACCCTCAAAGAAGCGCAAGGTGCTGAACATGGTGACGTTTACAGAGAAGGCAACACTCAGACCAAACACCAGCATGAAAAGCACGGAGAGAATCAACACCGGGTGTCGACCAAACCTTAGAGACAGAGAGAGAAAGACGTGGCAAAGTGTTTAAGAACCGTCACAAACCGACAAAATGGAGCTTTTGACGTGCGGTTGGGTGAAAGAGATCACCCAGGCCATTGTTTCCTGCAGGCTCGGTGGACTTCCTGGTTTAAGGGGGGGCAGTAGGTCAATGGGTCAGGTCAGAGCTGAGGCCTCCTCGGTCTGCACATTTCTTTACATTGTCTCCATAGACACTGATCCCAAACACAATGCAGGGGCTTTTTTTCCCACGAGGCAGCTCAGGTGACTCACAGGCTGCAGACGTGACCACAGCGAATCCAGCAGCCTTAAAGGGTCAGTTCACCCAATTCCAAACAAAGACGTTCCCTCACTTACCCACGCAGACAGATCCGTGCATTTCAGTAAAGACTGTGGCCTCACGGCTTTAAATCATTTCATTTCAGCTTCTGTCTGAAACTAATCTCCTGCTAAGTTCTGGACACTTTTCATTGGAACAACTTGTGACTACACAGTTGACAGTAAAGTCTGTGGATTAGGCAATCAGGACATTGGGCCTCATGCAAGAAGTGCGTGTACCAACAGAGCGGCACATACAACTGATTTACAGAGAAGTTGAAGCATTGCCCACACTCGGAGGGAAACAGGCAGCCTCGTGTTTCAGTTTTAGCGAGCAGTTTACGTTTGTCTGGTTAAGAGTTCGCAAAATCCAACTTGTGGCACTTGTAAGAGCAAACGTTGGACAAGGAGCTGAGGCCAATCGCTCAAGACTTTGTGCAGCTGAATACGTTCAAATCTACAGGATGGATCGGCTTAAATATACGGTGGTGTGTTGTCATGACACCGCCTGACTTTTAACCAAGTGCCGTGATCTTCGTTCATGACCGAACACCTCCAAAACTGGGCAGATTAGCTAGCGAGTATTAGCATGCTAGCACATTTATCTGAGGCGGTAAACATGCTTGCTACAGCCTGTTGGCATTATCAATTTAGAGCATATTAGCATGCTGATGTTAGCGTTCGATCCAAATCTTCTCCTTCAAACACGAGCACCATCAAAACTGGACACGTCAAATGGTTCGTTACGGGGAATCATCTGCAACATCCTCCTTGGTGAGTGTTTAGAAAAGGTCGCACACTCTCAAAAATCAGATGTTGCTCATGAACTAACCAATCAGATGAAGTAAGACAGGACGTAAAGCCAGTTTGGGGAAAAGCCTTGATTGCTGTTTTGCTTTGCTCTTCTTTAAATGAGCTGACGCTGTAGCTGATGCTGAGGGCACTCTCAAACGTATAACCTGACACCGGGTAAGACAGACTCTTCATTGATCTCATAAGGTGCTATGGTGACCATTAGAAGTTATTTAAATGAACGGATCTTGGAGGGTTAACTAACAAAAGCTGCGCAGAGGCACAAAGCAGACACAAAAGTGGCAGCTTACCAGTCAGCCATGACACCCATCACTAGGTAGCCAAATATGGAGCCCACCAGCAAAGAGAACTTGGCAATGTGCACCTTCCAGGCTGAGTCACACACCAGGTTCCACTGAAACGAGACAAAGAGATAGAGAGAGAGTCAACTTTGCAGAGAACACCACCCACAGCGAGATGAAAGTGAATTAAACATCAGCACGGGAGGAGTTTTAATCTGAAAGCTGCACAGAAACAACAAGAACCGTGGGCTCCTCTCATCAGAAGTCTGTCAAACTCTGACTCACTGTTTTTGATAATTCATGAAGGCTGATGAGTGTGCAAACATGCTACCAGCGCTTTTGAAATATTCAAATGTGCACCTCGAAAGGGGAGAAAAGGGATAAAAACCCAAGTGTGTGCAGCATGTGAGAGGGCGAAACAGCAGCGTGTGTGTGTGTGTGAATGTGGGCGCGTGTCTGTAATAACAGAAATCAATAGCTTTCCGCTCTTCCCTCTGGGCCCATGGGTCAGTGCACACACCGCTGCAGCTCTCAGCATCTGAAACTCAGCCAAGGACACATGTGGAAGCACGACGTGTACTCTGCATTCGCGCACGACCCTGAAAGTGCCTAAGAGTGAAAAACAGTGTCGGTGTTTAACGATGATTTACAGAGCTCCCCGCTGAGCCTCCCACTGTGCACAGGAGCAAAGAGGAGAGAATGGGAGGAGCTGATTATCGGTTATGACTTATGGTTTTGGTTGTTAAATGGCCGGTGGTGATGGGTTTATTGCGTGTAGACTATTAGCATCCGACGGTATCTGAGAAAAGCAGATACCATCTACACACACATGCCACGGCCGGGCGACGATGCGGCTGCGCTTTCAGTTACTTTTCACAAAAGTGCATCAGGATTAACCGTCGAGGCGTCCTGGGCGACCCCGTTCCTCCCACTCTCTGCACCACGAGTACAGTTTTGCTTTACCTGGCACCAGACCAGCTCTGCTGTGATTCGATCAGACACATTACTTTGAGAATATGCAACATATAAGCATGAAAATTAAATAAATTAAGGTTTTAAAAGTAGATTTTGTGTCAGGGAACCTCCCCAGAAAGGGGTAGTCATGTATTGTTCAACTGATAATCGCCTGTCATTGACATATCAGTGTATATTCCCGATGCACTCATATGTAAACAGGTTTTTTCTGGTATTTAATGTAGAAAATGTGGTTGTGGTAATTATATTGGTGTCACTGCATGATATTAAAATGAAATATACTCTTTATGATATCATTTGTATAAGAAAGCAGCGTTCTGAGCACCTTTGCATAGTCATACCGCTGCAAAGTCAATATAGAAACTCTCTAATTTCATTCCAGCTCAGACTTTCACTGTAGTGGTAATCTGTTTTATAACCCCCATATCGCTCAGGCTGTAATACCAAGATTATAACGCACGAGCATGCCTTCTTATGTCAGTGCCTTAATGTGGCATTACATACAGTTAAATCAGCAAAGACACAGGAAATCTGGGGCTTTCAGTGCCACTGGAGTTCACGTCAAAGATGCACCGACTCTCACCAAGCAGATCAGGGCATCAGCCAGACACGGCGATGCACTTTAATAACCTAAATGTAAGAAACAGCAGGGGACACAGTTTGGAAACGCTGCAGCATTCAGTTTGATGGAGCAGCGTCGACATCTGCAGATGCATCAAACTGAGATATCAGAATCAGTATCGGGGGTAAAACCGCTGCATCGGTGCATCCCTGCGTCTCCGGCTCATGGGACAGTTGCCCCCTTTACGCAGTTGGTTATTCAGCTTTGCACAAGTTTTATGGTGGGATGCAGTGAAAACAGAAAACAGTGACGCACAGTGACGAGTGGAGGAGAGAAATGCACTGAACAGGACATGAACTAGGTTTTAATATGTGATTTTGAGTTTGTTTGCATTATTATGACGTGCAGATGGAAAAAAATAGATCTATTATATCACCAACACACACACACACAGACACACACACACACACTGTGCATCCTACAGCACAGCTCTAGTCGTCAGCTACTGTCTTCGCTGAGCTCAACACGCGCACACAGGCGCGCGCGCGTCCTCTCATATTGAGGTCAGTGGGTAACTTGTCAATCAGCTGTGTTAGTGCTGGTGCATCAGGCTCAGCTCTGCTCTAAACCGAGCCTGCCGGTGATGATGAAGGCACGGGGTGGTGAGGATGATGATGGTGGTGAACAGAGAGCTGTCTTCTCTGTCAGGGAGATGGGTCTATCTGGTGCTCACTCGTTACCTTGGTAACCACATTCTGACTAAGTCCCGTCTGCAGCTCCAGCCTCCACTCCTTGCAGGCGCACAGCATACCGCTGCCGTCGCCGTATCCCTCCCCGGTGCCGTTGTCTTTGAGCTGCAGCGCGGGCGCGCCGCCGGTGACGGTGACCGGCGGGGAAGCCGCGGTCCAGTTACTCTGGTTCGCGAGGGGTTGCACGCACGTGCCATTTGGCTGCGCCAGGAGGAAATAATCCGAAAACTGGCTAAAGCCGATGAACAATGCTGGTATCCAGGTCAGGACCACGAGCTGCTTCTGATGTTTCCCAAAGCCCCCCAGAGACGGCAGAACCGAGCCGTCGATGTGCGGCAGGAGCCGGGGCACCGGGTGCTCCAGCGGGGTGAAGCCGTTCTCTGGCGGGTGGTCCTGCGCCTCCGGCCGGCCGGCTGCCATCACGGCCCGGCCACAAAGAGAGCAGCTGGGCGCAACAGCGGGTGAAGCAAAGCCCCCGCTCTGTTGCCGTCCGCGCACTCTGCGTTAAGCCCTTTGACACAAAGAAAACCCACAGCGCAGATAAATCCCGCGTGTAGCCAACAAAAGCCCGATCCAAAAATGGGGGTCTCCGGTCCGTGCAGGCGGGCAGACGCACAGAATCACGGAGCAGTCGTCCTCATGGCGAGGGGACTCGAAGCGACCAGGGGATGTCCGAGTAGAGAGGTTGTGTCAGGAGGAGAGGGCTGCGGAGGGGCTCCCGGAGAGGAGTGGACTCGGACAGGCAGACATGCTCACCAGCATGGGCTTTGTGTTCCATGAGTACAGCTCCAACCGCGGGATCCATCCATGTGGAGCTGAACTGGGCCAGGCCTGCTGGTAGTGCACAAGTGGAATATGGAGCTACATCCACGCTGGGATCTACTAAACATCTGCTGGTCCTTCGTCCATGTGCGCCACAGGTCTCATACCTGTCCAGACCGTGACCTCCTGGAGGTGCGCATCACTCAGTGTCTCCAGCAGCTCCCAGTCATCACCGGTGCACTTTGGTGGTGCTGAGTCCAGAGACGTGGTGGAATATGCTGCTCGGGTTGTCGCCGTCTAGTCAATGGGACACGGTGCCAAAACGGGGCTTGGAGCAGAAATGAGAAGGGGGGGGATCAAGCCCCGCCTCCCCCCGGTCGCGCTATGCGCTGCGATTGGAGAACCTTCAAAGGGCGACTGCACCACTGACGGGCATCTGCAGGCAACAATGATCCCCTTTGTGCCCTCTCCGCTGAATTTCAGGCTTGTTAGGATTATTCACTCATTCAATCGATTGAATGTGATTTACGATAAGATGATCAGGCCGAGATGTCGCTGCAGGTCTTTTCAAGGCGGTTTGCGGCAGGCGGTCCCGCAGGAGGAGGCTGTTTTGCGTCATGTGATTTTTATTTTTTTTCATAACCGTCATATAAACAGGCAGCAGCCTGTTAGTTACTGGTTTGTGGAGACAATAGAAGGATGTCAGGGGTTTTATTTTTCTGGATGATGTGCCGCCTGGCAGCCGCGAGGGGGCGTCAAACGATCACAGTACGCTGACCTTGCATCGGTTTGTCTCCGGTAATTAGATTTACGGCATAATAACAGGGCAGAAAAGCAGCCGCGGCTCGGGCTGCCGGGTCGTCAAAGGCGCAGTGAAGCAAGAAAGTGCGATTCAAACGCGTCTGAGCGGAGGCAGATGTTGCGGGCGGTGATCTGGCTGCAGCTGCTCCCAAATGACTGTGAGCGTGAGTGACCTTGAGCTCAGCAACGCAGAGGCGTGTGTAGTGTAATGTTGTGCGTGTCGACCTGACAGCAAACAGTTTTACCCCCGATGCCTCTGAATGACACGGAGCCGGTGTTCAGGGTGCGGCTCGCGGTGCAGCAGGGAGGTGACAACTCGCGCTCAGCTCCTGCTCATCTCTCACCTCCTCACCCGCCCCGCCCTCCTCCCCCCTCCTGAGAGCCATATTAAGGTTTAACATCGAGGAGGTGGAGGCTGAGAATAAGCTGTCTGTGCGTGCGTGTGTGTCATCTGTTACTGTCTGCCAACCACACCCATATTACAGCACATACCAGAGCTGGCTCAGGCATTCCCAGGGCCCTGAACAGAATGTGACCCCCCCGCCTCACAAACACCCACCAATTCAGAAAAAAAGGGAAAACGAGGTAAATTAAATTACACTTAATTCAATAAAGCTAAATTTAATTAAAACAGTCATTGCTCAATCAGTTTTATTAATACTTATAAATCAAGATGGTGATTTATTTATTGATGCTCGGCCGCTTTAAAGATACAGTTTAACATTCAGTTTCAATTTAAAGCAAAGTAATTCATTGCAGATACTAGTTACTTATCTCAGAAGTAATTTAATTACTTTATTACTATTATTATTATTAGCTTTATTAGTTTGTCACTGTATTGATACAGGGGTTATTGATACTGCAGCCACTGAGGGCAGCAACTGTATTGTCTTGGTTAGAACAGAGCGGACCCACAGGGTGGGCTTTAGGTTACGATCACTGTGACGATAAGCGAGCTCACGCGGTCTGAACCGCCCTGCGGCGCCATGAGGTGGACTGACGTTACATCACAAACCAGGAAATGAGCTTGGCTCAGTTTTAATGTCCAGAAAAAGCACCTTTAAAAGCGATTTATTTGTCATTCTGCAAACAAACATGAACAAAAAACGTACATTTCTGTGATTTCAGCAGTGTGCATGCTGTTAAAGAAAGCAACTTGTGCTTCAGGGACGTTTTTAGCAGTCAGAGTCACAGCTAACTGTAGCTAAAATGGGGTTTTATAGAACGCTTTCATAATTAACACCCCTGAACACACGTTTCTTGGCGAGCGCGGCTGGGTGCTGTTCCAGGAGTGTTTGTCACCTGCAGGTTGTCAGGCTAACAGCAGAGATGCAGCACGCGGAGCACAGGGCGCCAAACGGCTTTCACTCTGAGATGAACTTCGACTTGCTTCAGGTCCAAATCCATCACGCTAAACACCGTTTAACATTTTTTGCGGTTATGATTTATGTTGCAGCTGTGAAAACCGAAAGCGCCTCATCAGGCTTCAGAGAGCAGACGTGTAACATGGAGAGGAGCTGCAGTGAACGGGCTCAGACCTGCAAAATCACCACTGTGGGTCCGAACAACGTGACATTACTTCAGTCGGTCTCCAGTCCGCTGAAAGAATCCCTCTGTGTTACGAGGAGGTGGAGCAGCTTCGTTTGTCTCTCTGTGAGACCAGTGACCCACATTGGTCCAGGTGTCATGTGACAGCTCTCCAACAGCCCCTCCCTCCCATTCACTACGTCCCCCCTCCTCCACCCTGCCACGGCTCTGTCTCCATACCTCCAGGAGGCATATCCATGTCACCCTGCTGCTCAGGTACACCTCTGCCACCTCTGATGAGCGAGCTCCTGCACCGTGCCACCTCCCTGCACCTTAAACCAGACAGCAGCACACACACGTATTATCATTTTGCAACAGCAGCCGCTTTGAATATCAGCATTAATATCATAAAAACATGAAAAGAAACATCAGACGTGTCGGCGGCCATGTTGAAACCGAGCACAGAGCTGCTCTCCTCTCAGCTCCCGTTTCCTGGCACAGTCCCCTCTTTCACCTTTGATGCAAACTCCCTCGGGCGATGAATGAGTCTTGTCTTTCTCCTATCCTACCCTTATATGCTCGTTCTCTCACTCTCACACACACACTCACACCTGCACAGGTGCAAACACAAGAATAAGTGTTTCTTCTCTCTTTCTCCTCGTACCATATGATTCACTGTGCTCAATTAAATATACGACTGTCAAAGCCTCTAGAATAAAAGTCCTGACTCTTCCCTTTATATGACTGTGTTTCCCTCTATATGTGTGTGTGTGCATGCGTGTGTGTCTTTTGGTTTCTGGTTGCTACACACCCGGCTCCACCCTTGCCTCCACCCTTACCTCCACCGCAGAATCAGTTTCAGACCATTTGAAGCGTGTGCAAATACAAAACAAATCCAGGCGGCGAGAGGAAATTCAGAATCTGCGAGAGCTTCAGCGATAAAAACACACAGATGAGTCACTTTTAACGTTGACTCGGTTTCTGTGCAGCTGCCGTCGTGTTGCTGCTGCACGTCTCTCTCAACGCAACACCTCCCGCTTTGCATCTCGATCAGTCATGTCAGGCTAATTTGGTATTTATTTATTTAGCTTGAGCGTGAAACTGTTTGGTGCATGTGTCACCCACTGCTGTCTGACACCAGTTTGTCCTTCCAAGAGCTGAATGGGCTCTGGATTCAGTTCCAAGCACAGATGATTGAGCTCAGAGTCTAGTTACTTTCGTTCTTACTCTCCTCATTCTCTGTTTTCGTTGGTTCTTGCAGTGAGTTTGTTTACATGCATTTGTCTCTCAATCATTTCTGAGTTAACTACTTATTGAAATTCGATCAGGAGCTACTCATTAATTACTCATTAACTGGCTGTCAGTTCCTCAGTTGTTCCTTATTCGCTCTCTGGTGACTAAACTTGCTTATATAAATCAAATATACATGCAACTGCAGCATGATCAACAGGCAGACAGGTAACAGTCCGTGTTGCAGGTAAATCACCGGTTTACCACGTTTAGTTTGTGGAATCAGTGCAAGACACTTCGACACTTCGGTTTGCAGAAGAAGTGGCTCCATTACCTTCGTCAAACAGTACGTCCAGCTGATAAATGTACAACAAGACCACAGTGTATGTGTTTATGTATGTGTGCGTATACTGAGCTCGGTCGTGTTCGCGTACAGACAGATATATATTTGGCTCCTCAGCCGACCGCTCTCCTCATCGGTAGTCACTGACAGCTCCTACCCCCTGACACCTTTTGTCCTCTTTTGTCCTTAGTTGCATGTCGTGCAAAGGGGGCTCTCACTGCATCAAGAACAGTTTTGAGGTGTGAATGTTAAGAAAAAACTTTAAAATGACATCAGTGGATGTATAACATGTTTAATGATGTATGATTTGTCAGATGAACCAGTTTGAAGTGTTATTGGACAGCACCGTGGTGCAGAGGTTAGCAGCGGGTCGAGGCACCTGTCTGGTTTCCACGCTGCCATCTTCCTGCTCTTTTCCTCAGGTTGCTCCGGCTTCCTCCCACAGTCATGCAGGTTTGTTTAATTAGCAAATCTGAGTTGTTGTTAGGTGTGAGCGTGAACGGCTGTGTCAGTGCTGGGATGAGCTGCTGCACCGCGCCTCTCGCTCCATGTCAGCTGGGATTCGCTGCTGCTAAGCTCCAGTAGTTTTTAATAAACTGGCAGCATGTCATATTTACAGTATATCCTGGGGTTTGCAGCAGTATAATCAATACTGGACTCAGAATCAGCGGTGGATTCCCATAGCTTTGCTCTTATCTTCATATTTATTGAATGTGCATGTTTTCGTTCCCTGAATGCGGCCTCAATCTGACAAGTAAATATTCAGACATTTCTTCAAAGAAAAGCAACCTGCTGATTGATATTTCTTATTTATGGACTTCTGCATATGCAGGTTACCTTGACGTGCCTTTAGCCTTGAGGCTGTTGCGCAGAGGAGACGCAGCAGAGCCGCGCCCATGCACAAATGCACAACTGCTTTTCTGCTGGTTATGTGAGCTCTGACATCAACGTTGCGGCAACAGGGTTGGCAGATGTCTGACATGCGTTTGGCTCGAGCGTGTGAACTAAAACAGGCTTGATCACCAGGTGCTGTTCTCACATTACTGCTAAGATCCCAGCAGAGCCTCGTGTGGTGATGAGCAGAGCAAACTAAGGGCTAACGTGATGTTTAAGATGTGTAATTCATGTTCCTGGTTTCCTGTTATATCTCTGACTACTGAGAACAATGTTAGATGACGAGCCACACCCCGAACACCAGCTATTATCACCATGACTCATCGCCACTTTTAAGCCTTTTGCTTAATGACTAAAAACTTTCCCTAGACAAACACTCGTGCATTGTTTGGGCTGATGATGCCAAGGATCTGACAAGATGAGACAGACCCTCAGACAGCGAATTCAGAAAACCCAAAACAATTAAAACGCTCCTCCTCTTGCAGATGCGCTGCCTGTACTTGCAGTGATGCGGTCTGAGTCAGAGCAGCGCTGCTAGCACGAGATAGTCGCATTTATGTGCATTGGAAAAAAAAACGGGGGTTTCACTCGACGGCAGGTTTAATGAAAGCAGCACTCCTCCCTTGATTCCGGCCAGTCGTGGGTGTGGACATGGGTGTGGAGATGCGTGGGTGTATTCGCCAAGGAGCTTCCCTCAGCTCACCTGTGGGACAAGGTGGAGATGATCTCAGGGCGTTGAATATATTAATATTAATCTGAAGATCAGAGGTTGTAACGGCCCAAGGAGGAGAAGTTTACTCTGTTCATAATTCCTAAACGCTGAGGCTGACGTTAGTTGACCCCATCATCTGTTATCAAGCCTATGTTAAAATCATGATGTGCTCCTTCAGGTTATAGGTCTGGGAAGTTCTTCTGTTGCTTATCCTAAATGAACCTTTTACAAACTCGGTGGATCATGTCAGAGGTGCATAGCTGACGAGGTGCAGAACCACGAGTTTCACACTTTTCACACACAACAGGGTGCGTTTTGGAAGTCGATCCAAAGTGCTTCACGTGCATGTGTGTTGAGCAGCTTCTGTCTCATTTCCAAGATTTTTCAAGGCCCGGAGGTCCTGGGATACACACGCAGAATCAGAATCAGCATAAATACAGGTGAGAGCATGTATTTAGAGAGTTAGCCAGGGGCAAACACAGAAGATTCAGAAATCACAATAACACCTGAGAAAACATAAAAAATGCACATAATAGGACCACTTTTAACTCAAACATTTGCACGTTTTGTACACGAATGTGCAAAAGCTCACATTGTTGAGTTTAAATAATATGATGAACATGCAAAAAAGAGTTGAAGTGAGTCAGAGGGCGATGAACGTGACACCACAGACAACATGCAAATGAATACAAGAAGAAATGAGACGAGGGTAACAGCCACTGATTAAAGCTGCTTCGGTGTGGAGGCTGCATTTCTGGATTTATTTGACTACGAGGGGCAGAAACCTAAGCTAACATGCTATAAACACACTTCTACGCACTCATCCCCTATTAACATGTCAGCAAACAGTTAGCAAACGTTTGTTTCCAGTGTTATGTCCAATCATTTTCCAGCTCTGTTTTGGTCTCCACCTGCTCCATGCACCTTAAAACACTGGGAAAGTCACTAAAAACAGGCGATAGACTCCTTTTATATCGGCAGTCAATGCATTTTGCATTTTGCTTTCTTTTCAATATCTGTACCCATCTGGGTTCTGGAGTGCTCCTTCAACAGACATGGATGGGATTTGTGGCTGAGACGGCAGGTGTTTCTATTGTGCCGTCTCCCACAGTGCCACTAATGTGAGTCCTTATGTCCTCTTCACCTTGAATCAGGAGAAGCTCTTGCATTGTGCACGACATGAAGTGCAATATCGCCTGTTTTGTGTGCTGTTTGCTGCTGAGCAGGTAGTGTACGGAGGGTTTTATCACCGAGCCGATGTGCTGTAAAACCATAAAACCAAAACTATTCTCCAGAAGAGGTTTAACTGAAGCGGGGCAGGATTGGATTTAACTCTGTGAGGGTTAAAGACATCAACAGGCTTAAATGACTGCATATAACTGAGGAAGGCTTCCTTAGTTTTGGTGCAGCCACTGAGAAAGCTCTGAGATGTTGAGGAAAGGTCGTGCATGGCTTCACAGACAAACAGTGGGATTAGAAATTCACCTTCAAACGTGACAGCGAGGCGAGAACTGTCTCTATTTTTGATTTGCTGCAGCTGAAAGTGATTTAAAGATGCCCGGGTGACACCGAACAATAGGGTTTTCAGGCACTTGAGAAGGAAGGAATGATCTCATGGGGAAATGTCTGATCGAGGAAATGATCCCGATTCAAACAAATCGGCCTTTAATCTAATTCTAGTGCTGGATTAAATACCTCTGTTAAGTTTGTGCTCGAGTATTTTCACATTTCCTGCGCCTGACCCAGTCAAACAAGAGAGCGTCTGCACATTTGCACCGCCACACTCCCTGCGATTCGTCCAGGAGCCGTGCAAACCCATTAAAGTGTGCAAGCCTTATCCTGTCTGCAGTAATTAGGACTGAAAGGAGATGGGAGAGGGTGGGAACGCTGGGACTACGCCTCAGATACACACCCTCGAATTACTCTACTCACTCAGTTAAGGTGCAGAAAGGACTCGCAGTGTACAAACAGTGAATTAAGTGAATTCTGTGATATGTTTTAAAGGCTTTTGTGCAGCAGATTAAAAATGCACATGCTCGTCTACGACAGTTCCCCCTTTTTCTGTGTTAAAGCAGCGTTTTCTTTGCAGTTAACCCACCGAAACCTGCCCATGCAGACTCGGAGGTCAGGTTCAAACATTCATCAAGTTAATTCACACCAGAGCTGCGAACCAGGACTTAAAATGTAAAACGAAAAAGGGAAGACCAGCGCTGGAATGCTGCTTTGGCAAACGGTTCGTATCTTTGTGAGTTTATGTGCAGGCAAAGGCGTGTTCTTGAAATGCCATTCGCCACGGGGAACAGCACGATAGTAAGGTGGGACTTTTTTTTTTTTTTTTCCTTGAGAAAATGTTCCAGCAGTTTATTATCCCCGTGAATCGCTCACTGCCAGCTCACCAAAGCTCCAGCACTGAGTCGATACCAATAAAACTGCAGAGCGAATCCCAAAATACGATGGGTTAAAAAAAAAAAAAAAAGATTCCTCTGCACCAAATAAATCTGCAACTACAGCCGCGTTATGGAAAACAACTGGTCGCAATAAATCATAAACAGTAAACAGTCCATAATAAACCCGTCTTCTCTCTCTCTCTCATGCTTTCAGCCTTGCATGCTCATGCACATAACCATCAATCCCACACACTCACAAACACACACACGCTACATTCCTCAGTAGCCCCTGAGTTTATTAGGTGACAGAGCGGCGTAGGCAGACTGGTGCGGGGCCTGCGTTTCAGGCTCTTGTCAATCATGTTTTATTATTGTTGTTGTTATTTACCCTTGTTATTGTTTGTGCCAGCCGACCGTGAAGCCAGAGGGAACCGCTGGCCCACAAATGAGCTGCTTCCATGCCAAGGAATGCTTACATGATCGGTCTTGACTCAGAAAATGCAGAAAATTGATCTGTGCTCAGCCGCAGCCAGTGGCCTGCTGTTTTTCTTCCTTTTCATTGCTCTTTGTCCTTTTATAAGTGATTAATTCATCGTTATTTGTGCTCCTGTTAATGCAAAACCCCTCTATAAGAAGAGGATTTGATCTCATGAGAAGCTCCAGGTCAAATGAAAACAAGACGGCCATGCTAGCAGCCCTTTAAGCTAATGATAATGCTAACTTTTTGACGTTCAGCAGGTGTTCACACTGTTCATTAGCTTAAGGATGCTAACATGAGATTATTAGCTTGTTATGTCACGAGATCGGTCCCAACAGTTCGGCCTGATGATGAGAGAAAGAGGATCATCCTGTGGGGAACACGATCATGAACATGAAACTTCGCTGCAATCCATCCAGAATAAGACAAACATCCACGTTTACTGTTAAGCAGCGATTAATTGTAGTAATTACTGATAACAGCAAAGGAGTGCAGAATTAAGCCTGCATGCATGTGTGTGTGTGTGTATGTGTGTGTGTGTGTGTGTGTGTGTGTGTGTGCGTGCTTCGCTCTCCACACTATGACTCTGAAGTTTCGCCAGCGATGCGGTGTACGGTCACAATGCCCACAGACAGACAAAGAGATGAAGCGCTGCAGCCATCTCTGGTGAGAACCAGCAGTTGTCCAAGGCGTTAATGCGTTTTACTGCATGCAGTTTCAAAGCATTAGATACAGCTAATGATAGACTTGAATCCTAAAAGTGACAGAAAGCACAATTGTTTTTGGCAGACGACACAAAGTCATTACTCAAGGATAATAAATCATGTAATTAACAACTCAATGACAGATTCATATCAAGAAAAGTGACTTTGAACACTTTTAGTGAGCCCATGCTGCAAAGAGCAGCTGTAACTGAGCACAAAACACATAATATATAAATAATAAATGATATTAATAAAGCATTAATCAGTGATCTCTCAGGGCTGTTCTCAGATCTGTTTCCATTTTGCCATATTTGAACAGTCTGCATAATGAAATTGGACCACAGTAACTGTAAATTCAGCCGTCAAACTTGTTTTTCCTGCGAGTCACACCCATCAGCTGGAGGCAAGTGTTTAAGTGCTTTCTCTCAGTAGAGGAGACGAGATGGTGGGGTGAGGTGGGCGTGTTGGAGAAGGCCCCGAGGAGGCGGGGCCAGAGATTCACCTTGGCTTTGTTTCTAATTGAAGTTGGTCAGGTGGATGCATCATCGCAGCAGTTTGCCTTGAAGCTCTTTGACCTTTGCAGCTGTCACTGCAGCCTGTGCATCGTGTTTCATTATGTCAAAATATGCAAAAGGTGGTATAGAAATGCATGCAAATTGTGAATTTTAAAACACATTTAAATAAAAAAAATGTCTGAATCAAAATATATTTTGCATATCTCTATAGTTTCTTTATGCTCCATGCATACAGTATATATATTTAAATATATTTATTTAATTTAAACTTGGAAATAAAAGTTGTGCATGCATGTCGTCTACTTCTACACTTGTGAGGACATAATGCATTCCAGGCCCAACTCCAACTTTAACTGTCACATTAATGTAAACCTCAGTCTAAACTCAAACAGCTTCTCAAAGCAGGGATGAGCAGAAAATCTGCCCCCAAATCTGCAAAAGTGGTCGTCTCCACTCACTGTTCTCAGTTTCCAAAATGTCTTTACTTTTAAGGTTTCTCCAGTTTTCCAAGATCTTGTTTGCAGAGTGCTCTCACTTGGTCCTGATGTTTAAAACTCACTCACTTTGACAAAAATGTCTCAAAATCTCCCAGTGTTTTTAAAATTGCCCTAACTTTTCTAAAATGTCCTCCCTTCCTGAAAAGTTAGTAACTTTGCAAACTTTCCCAAATCCTCAGTTTTCCCACAGATTCCCAACAATAACCTAATGTTCTCACACTGTCATCACTTTTCTAACATGTCCTAAAGCCGCAGCTTCACAAAGTGGAACAGGTCCTCACAAAACTAGAACTATACGCGCAAACACACACTCTGCCTCCAGCTGAGCGTGGAGGGGAGCGGCACCCGCTGAAAGGCTTTTTGGCTCAGCAGGTCGGGGAGGGGCAGAGAGGTGTGGCCACCCTCCTCCAAAAGCGGTCCTGCCCCGCTGCTCGGCTGCAGTCTGCACCACAGGGACCGGGGCGGACAGGTGGAGACAGAGAGACCAGCTTCCTGCTGCGCCTCTCCTCCTCCGGTAACTTCCACGGAGTCGTGTTGGCTGCCGTTTCCCTGAGAAGATGAGTATATACGGGTCTCAGAAGGCCCTAAACATGGGCCGCAGGGTCGGGTCCAAAGGTGACTTGACCGGCGGGATGACCCAGCACTACTCACGGAGCGAGGTCTTGCACGGAGGCGGTAATGGATACGACCCGTACATGGACGGATACAACACCTACACCTTTTCAAAGTCCTCTATGGGCGGAAAGACGAGCGGCATGATGAGCGGCATGGGAGGCGGAATGTCCGGCGGGATGATGAGCACTATGTCAGGCGGAATGGCGAGCGGTATGCCAGGCGGCATGGGAGGCGGAATGTCAGGCGGAATGGTGAGCGGCATGTCAGGCGGCATGTCAGGCGGAATGGTGAGCGGCATGTCAGGCGGCATGTCAGGCGGAATGGTGAGCGGCATGTCAGGCGGAATGGTGAGCGGCATGTCAGGCGGAATGGTGAGCAGCATGTCAGGCGGCATGGGAGGCGGAATGAGGTATGAATTCATTTACTGGACAATTTTCTGACTGTTTAACCTGTTGCTCTCTGAGAAGCAGCGGGGCAGCTCGTCGCCCTCCTGCAGGGGGAGGATGCACGTCAGCCTCGAAAGCTGCTCTCTATTAAATATTAATCCTGTCTGTTTTCATCCCGGTATTCATTTCACCCCTGCACACCCCGAGCGCTCGTCCGTATTAAGCCTGAAAGAGCTCCTGGCATTTGCAGATCAAACACCCAATTTGCCAAATGCAAGATCCCATTTGCACGGATCGTAATTACAGGGAAACACTTTTGTTCTGCAAATTTCAGGAGATAACCTGACATTTGCATCCGTCTCACTGAGTTTAGCGAGCTTAATGCTGCACCAGGATCAGTGAACTTGCCTGCATTTCATAACAAAGTTTTACAAAGACGTGCATTCAGAGTTTGTTTGCTGAAGGAGTTTCCACACTACCTGACTCTTCAGCGCGTATCTGATAATGCACAGTGATAATTAAACAAGGCTGCGCTGAAACAAATGCCTCGCTGTGTTAACGATGACTTTAAAGCTGCTGCTGCTGCTGCTGCTTTCCCACACTTCCTGAAACAGGGCAGCTCCTTCTCTGCGCAGGAGCTTCCCCCCTCCCTCTGAGTTTGATTTATAGCTCGCGTTGAACTGCTGAAGTTCCCACTGCTGCAACAGCTTAAGGCCCACTTATTCCAGAAACATGTGTGCCAGTTCCAGAGCTTCCACAGTCGCCCACAGTGGAAATATGCCATGGTATTTATTTGCAGGTTTAGTGAGAGTGTAGTGAGAGTGCAGAGATAGTAGAGGTGTGGCAGTGGAGTTCCTCAAAGAGAAGCCCACGCATTGTTTGCCAGACCGACATATCGGCCGATACCAGCTGCAGGTAGATGTGTCGGTATCCTCAGGCTCTGATGGAGGCCTTTGACACCAGAAGATAATACATTTGATGCTTTTTTGTTGTTGCAGCAACTTTTTTGTTCTCTGCAGTGTGCATTAGTTTTTGGGGACAGACGTCGTTATCGGGACCCATCAGCTGATTTACGGGCCTCAGGTTGTTCTTGTGCACCTGTGTCACTCTGTTCTCTCTGCGGCTCCACAGATTCGACTTTTTTAAGCGTTATCTCGCTAAATGTGCCTCCCGCGCGTCCGACCTGGTGTCACATTCTCGGTCCGTGATGCAAAACAATAATGTCATTGTTTGAGCTGTTGCACAGGACATGGACGTGACCACAGTGACGGAGCTCATCAGAAACTGTTTATCTCAAAAGATCTATACATTTAAAACCATATAACCACTGCATGTAGCGATGATGTGTTATGAGTGTCATTAATCAACCATTTCCACCCTGTGTTGGCTCACAAGACACTTAAAATGAACAGGAACCAGCAAAATAATGGTGTTCGAGAGTGAAGAATAGCAGTGAACGTAACCCACATGACTTAATGTCCATAATAACATTCATAATGACTAATGGAGCTTTTATAGCAACTGTAACCTTCATAAGACAGCTCAGATTAACCCAGGCATCCTTTTGCATGCTTGTTAAATGTAGCTATTAAATTTATCTTGATGATACTTTAATTTTATCATTTCATGGTAAAATGCAGCATCTGTAATTTTCAAATTTCACTGTTATTAATGCCTAAATGAAGAAACCATTATAAAGAAACTAACCAGTGGTTCATTAAAGATTGCTGTTATAAAATGATGGGAAAGAAGAAAAAAAACACAATTTTTGACTAAAATTATCTTTTTTTGTGGATGGAAAATGCTAAATTGAGTCAGAAAGAGTGTTTTTATTCTCCTCTTTTCAAATAAAACCAGCAAAAAAGAAGAAAAAGTCACTTACATGCGACCTGTCAGATGTGTTTGCGCCATTTAAATGGACGACGTAGTAAAGAAGCTGGAAAGCACAGGGCTGAACTGTGACATCGTGGTTGTTTAACACAAATGATGCCGCTGTTTGTTATAGTTTGATATACCAATATATATATATTGAGTTTGTTATATTGATAAGGATGATTGTGATGAGGTCACTCTGCTGCCCCCTGCAGTGGCTCCAACCTGCACCAGAAGGCCATGATCCTGCAGAGCCAGTGCCAGGAGTACCTGAAGAAAGCCGAATACGCCCTTCAGTCTGTGAGTCATGATTCGCTGTGTGAGGGTCTCCTGAACAGTGCAAATGAGAGTCGGCCTATTTCTAATAATTAATAGAGTTAAAATGAGAATAGTTAATAAGAACTGATCTGGGTTTCATTTCATGAGAAAAAGCGTTGCAGCTGCACGTCTGTTGGCAGAAAGGTGCAGAAATACTGACATGACTGAAATGTTTGGCTTGTAAATTGAGTGACTGGATGAGTAACTCTCTAGTGTGTGTGCGTGTGTGCATGTGTGTGAACATGCAATAGAAACCAGGCTGATTATGAAACTATTTGTTTATCTCCCTGTTGGATCTTTTTTGGCTGCCAAACCCCTGAGAGTGATATTTCTGTCGCTGTCAGTCGATCGACTAATGGCTGCACGTTGTCGGATGAGTTCTGCAAACATTTTAAGTTACAGTGCACACACACACACACACACACGCAGGCACACCTCCTCTACATCATGTTCAGCAACTTCTTTGTGAATTATTTCTCTTTGCAAACTTCACCAAATATGCAAAACAAAACAAAAATCATCAAAGGATCCAGTTTCAGTATCAGTCTCATGGAGTTCTACCCTGGGATTCTGGCATGTCAGCACAAATCTGCTGTAGTCTAGGTGGAAGTGAACAGTGAGACTGTCAGATACCTGCACCCAGGTGATGAACAGGACGTTTGTTTCTAATCAGAAAGTCTTTTTTCAGAAAAACTGGATGTGCATACTTGCATTTCTCTCCCTGCTCAGTACGTTTGACACCTTTCCGAATGTTGTTGTCCATGCGATGCAGGGAAGTTCGCCGGGTGATGCAGAGCGCTACATGGGGATGGCCAAGGAGACCATTGAGCAGCTGAAGAGCTGCGCCAAGGACCTGAGACAGATGGGACAGCCCAATGACAACGTAGTCAGGACGTGAGGAAGACTTCTCTGCCTTTCTTCTTCTTTTTAATCCTGTCTGTCTGTGAGCTAGTCGTGCCAAACGTGCACTCTCTATTGGCTAACTCGTAGTTTGGAGATGTGCAAAGACCAGCTGAAGGGGGTCCACATGGCCATCACAGGCACCACCATGCACAGGAGGAGGAGCACCAGAGGGAGCTCCGGGGGCTGGGAGGAGCCTGGGAGGAGCTACCAAGACGCTATGGCGTGGATCGCACAGCACAAGGTGTGCACAAACACCCACGCGCGCGCGCACACACACACACACACAAACAGCACTATCGAACTTAAGGGATGAACACACCCAGGCCCGCACGTTGTGCAGCAGGTTCAGTCAGCCCTGGTTTTCATTCTCTGTCAGGTAATTTAACAGCGAAGTTCATTTAAACATCAGATTTAATTATTGCATATGCATCGTTGCACCATGCCCAAAGAAAGACTGTGAACTCATGAACATTATGATGTGTTTATGGATGTTGCACAACAAATTTAATACTTGATTTATTATGAAAATCACTGTTAGTGCTGTCAGCGCAGAACCACCAGACCAGAAACAAACAAGCATGGCGGCTGCAAAGTTTTAGAAATGTCTGAGCTTAAATTCTAAATTCAGGCCCATATAAGTTTAAAGTTTAAGGCTGATGTAAACAAATTATTAAGAGCAACATCAAATATTAATAAATTCAGAAACTGATTACAGATTCTTTCTTCATCTGGTAATCCAGCTTTGTTTCATTATAATTAAATTGTCACTATAAACAGCACTAACCTGTATGAAAGGTGTGATACCATGAATTTAAATTAACAGCGTTGTATCTCGCCAATCTGTTTTCCGCCCTCTAGAATGTCTCACGCCAGGTTTTTGGATGTTCTGTGGAGTTGAATCCATGAAATTGGTCTCAGTTTTGTTTTGCGTTAAAAATAAACATGTGAAATGTGCATTAAAGGAAACACAGATGTCACAAAACAGTGGATATGGTTGCTGAATGCATTGAAAACACCTGTTTTTACAGCAACTCTCATACTCAAAAGCTTGTTTTTCAGTGTGGCTTTATGGAGAAGGAGTAAACGGTGCCACGCACTGACTGACAGATCTCATTAAACCAGAACACTGTGCACACAAGCCTCACCGTGAACACATGAAAGCATTCCTCTGCTCTGTGCTGTCAGCTGCACAGCAGTGAAGCACTGATGCTTGTAGCAACTTACGGCGGCACTTAAAACAATTAATTTCACATGGATTGAAAAGAACCCACATGGAGACACGCACATGGTCTTAGGAAGCTTTGCAGGGAGATAAAAATGAAAAGAAGGTTTTGTTTTGTCTTTAACTCTCAGGGCAATTTTCTTCTGGAGGATTCCTGAGATGTTTTCAGTAAAAGAGGCTCATAAATCCAGCAAAGAAACATCCCGATCAACTTGTTTCTCTGCCACCACCTGCTGGTGACATCCAGCCGACATCGGGCAAACGAAAATACCTGAAACTCTGTGTTTCTGTGCCTGTTTGGTGTTTCAGCGTCTGATTGAGACGGCCTCCTGGGGGGACGACCCCGCAGCCATCGAGCAGCAGCTCGTCAGCCACCAGAAGTTTCACAGCTCCATCCAGAGGAGTCCCGAGGTGGACCGAGCCAGAGACGACCTGGTGCGTTCACACGGCTCTGCTGAAGCTTCTGGCTCCATATGCAGAACTGAATGAAAGGGGGAACTGCTGCGCTAGATGTTGTCATTATGAGCAAAGGAACCAACAGCCTACTTCTTGTTTGCATTAGTTGTAATTTGATTCATTACCTTCCTCCAAATTTCATTAAAATCCCTTAACAGGTGCTACAGTTCCCTCCTATGGGTCTTACAATAAACTTAACATCAGCTGCCTCTTTGGGCAATATGATAGATCACTCCGGCTTCCACTGGGATACATTTGTTAGCTGCTCATATTAGTTTTCACCTTGATATATCAAAGGAAACACTTAACATTAGTCTGATACTCGTATAAGCAGAAAATAGCATTAGCCCTTCATATTTACTTTGTTGAAAAAGGGTTTGTGTAGAGTTAGTTTCTGCCTTTAAAACACCTTACACACTTCTATAGAAACCAAATTAAGGTGTTTTTAGGTCAGCAGCACGGATATATGCAGAGATCTCCGGGTGCTGCAGCTGCATCTTGCAATAAATGAGGGAGACAAATTAAGCCTTAATTCAATTTTAAGGGATTTTTGGTTCATAGCGCTTCATGTTTTGTGTTTTTAAGATAACGTCTTGATCGTTGTTTCACTAAATCCATTCTCCCCCCACAGATTAAGAAAGGAGACAAAGGAAATCTTCATGCTCTGGACCAAGAATGGGACAGTTTGCAGGTAAAGGAGAGACTTTAACGGCTCATCTTAAGTTAAATATGTCAGTTATGCTTTTAAACTCACTTCCCTCTCCCCCGCGCCAGCAAATGTCATTCGGTCGGACTCAGCAGCTGCAGGAGCTCCAGCAGATCATCCAGGAAATGTCCAAGGAGATCATGTGGGTGAACGGCAGGGAGGAGGAGGAGCTCGTATTCGACTGGGGAGACAAGAACATCGACCAGTACATCCCTCGAAAGCAGGAGAGCTACTCAGTGAGTGAACTGAGATGACTGATGGTTCAAAGGTTTGGTGAGGAGCAGGAGAGCATTTACACCTGCATGCTGCAGAAATCAATGTTTAATTTCAATTTCTAAGAGCTTCATTCTCCCCGATTAGCATTCTTGGCAATCCTGTGACTCTAAATTACTGTAATGCCTTTTTATGAAGTTAATCAGCATCTCATACGGGAGCAATCATCTGCGATAGATTAGATTTTGGCAGCTGCAGTCAGTCATCCACTTAGAGCGGAGCCTCCAGCTGCATCCCGGGGTTTTTGTCGTGTCCCCTGTGATTACCGAACCTCTTTTTATGCAACAGAAACTGATGAGCGCCCTGGAGGACAAAGAAAAAGACCTGAACAAGCTGAAAGCCAAAGTGGATACCCTCCTGAAGAACAACCACCCGGCTGCAGACAAGATCGAGGTGCGGACCTCACTCGTTCGTCATGTAGAAATCTCACACCAATGCATTGTTTACATGCATTCTTAATTATCGCAGCCTTGTCTTTGACACATATGTGTTTTGTCTTTTTACAGGCTTACAGGGACACTCTGCAGACTCAGTGGAGTTGGCTTCTTCAAATTACCAAGTGCATTGATGTTCACCTGAAGGAGAATGGAGCGTACAACCAGGTAAGATGACCAAAGTTGTCATTAAAGCTGCTCCAATAAATATTTTTATATGAAGCGTTAATGAAATGACTATGACTATGACTATGGAACCTAAAGCATGTTACTTGTTGTGCAAAGCTCAATGGGTATTGTCCAAGGTCATGGAGCTTTACGGAGCATTTTAGGATCTTTCAGCTCAGAGTTTTTGTTTTATGACATGCAACTTTTGTTTCCACGTGCACCAAATGGCAATTAGCAACTAGCTTGAAGACATATTGGAACATTTAGAGGCTAAAAGACACAGAGCTTTCCCTCAGGAGTCAACCAAAACCGAGCTGAAGGGAGAGAGAACATTGGACTTATCACTGGTTAGAAGAAACATAATCCAACCCTAATCCCTCACATTAAGATTCTACACATTAGCAACTGATGCAAACGGATCAATGATTCGATAAATCAGTAACGTTATGCTGTGCTGAGCTGAATCAGAGGTGC
Source organism: Datnioides undecimradiatus (assembly GCA_008933995.1). Taxonomy (NCBI): domain Eukaryota; kingdom Metazoa; phylum Chordata; class Actinopteri; order Lobotiformes; family Datnioididae; genus Datnioides; species Datnioides undecimradiatus. The sequence continues at coordinate 23,243,628 of WARS01000029.1, forward strand.
AGAGGTGTCACAGATGCTGACACCTCTCACCCCCTTGTGATCAATGAAGCTGCAATATGGTGGGATCATTGTGAGATCCAAGGCCTCACCCACTGTTAAATATAACATTTCATGAACGTTTGTTGGGGTTTTACTGATATTCTGATCTTTTATATAATGTCTTTCATGTGCTTATCGATAGTTCTTCAAGGAGGCCAATGAGACCTACAGCAACCTGCAGAAGGAACATGAGACAGTCCGTAAGAAGTTCCAGTGTGACAAGAACACGTCACTGGAGGACTTACTGGAGCTCCTGAGGGGGCTGGAGGTACAACAACATCCTTCCACAGCCACGACGTGGCATGTTTTGTACAGTTTTGTACAGTTGCAATTTCAAGCTTCTAGTTCCACCTTCTGTTATTATTATTATTATTTATCTTATTTTTTCAAAATTATCTCCAGAGGGAGAAGGAGAAGATCATGGAAAACAAGAGGCAGGTGCAACATCTGGTCAACAGGTCCAAGAGCATCGTGAGACTGAAACCCAGAAACCCAGAGGAGAAGAGCAGCACCCCTATCATTGTCAAAGCCCTGTGCGACTTCAAACAAGACCAGGTCAGTTTCCTGATCACAGCCTCACTCTTACTGCATGTGTACATGTGCACACAGTTTGCAATAAGAACCAGTGTGTTTAAAAGGAATAATTATAATTTAAAGACTTGTTTTAAAATCAGATTTGATTTCATCTGCTTATTTAAATATTGATAAAACCCATCCTTGCTGGGCTCCACAGAAGGTGATCCTTAAGGGTGATGAGGCGATCCTGAAGGACAACAGCCAGCGCAGTAAGTGGCAGGTCACAGGCCCAGGAGGGTTGGATATGTCGGTGCCGTCTGTGTGCCTCATCGTTCCTCCACCAAATCCCCTCAGCGTCAGCCTGGCTAACAAGTACGATGCAGTTTGTTTGTTTTGTACTTGAGCCACAGGAATTTCATAACTGTGGCTCAAGGAATGCTTAAAATTAATATGTGGTTTTTGGCTGAGAGAGTTGTTGTGAGTAAAGGATGTTGTTTGTGTGTTGTCTAAAGAAACGAGCAGTACTATGAGGCCATCCTGTCAATCTGGAATCAGCTGTACATCAACGTTAAGAGTCTCATCGCCTGGCAGTACTGTCTCCTGGACATCCGGCGCATCAACTCCCTCACCATCTCCATGGTACGTGCTGAATAAACTGAAATCAGGCTCTGCTGTCTTTTCACAAATATATTCATTTACACTTTGAGCACTTGCATCTGCATAAAGGTTTTAGTCTTTTATGCGATCTGGATCTGAGTCAAACTTAATGTTTGTGTGTGTGTGTGTGTGTGTGTTCAGCTCGCCAAGATGCGTCCCGAGGAGTACCGTCAAATCATCAAGAGCTTGGAGACTCACTTCGAGGAGTTCAAAGTGAGCTGCCACGGCTCTCAGATGTTTGCTGACGACGACAAGAGGAGCATGGAGAACCAGTTAACTGGAGCCCAGGCCCACTATGACCAGCTGGTGGTGCAGCTGCCTGCTTACAGTCAGTATTGCATATAGAGTACCACCCTACCACCATTTGTACAAAAGAGTTTTTGTGTGTGTGTTCAAATTGTCCAATCATAGCTCATACTTTACTTTATATTACTGACAACTCATAGATATGAGTTCCTGACAAGTTAGAGATTGCAGCAAATCATATTTCTGTATATTCAGGAGTCCACCTGGACTAGATCATTAGTTTTACTCCACCAGTTATAAAAAACATATTTTGTGTCTTCCTTCAGTTGCGCAACAGGAACAAATAGAAGTACATCAAGCAGCTGAGCAGCAGCGGCAGCAGCAGCTGATCATAATACAGCAGCAGCAGCAACAGGCTGCTGCCGAAGAGGAGGCCAGGAGGCTTGAAGAAGAAAGACGGAGAGCGGCGGAGCTGAAAAAACTGGCAGAGAGGAAAGCGGAGGTGAAGAGAGAGGTGGCGAAGAAAGAGAATGCAGTGAAGAAGGAAACAGTGAAAGTGACCAAGACAGAGCCGGTGAAGAGGAAGGTGTCCTCTTCTTCTGTCTCATCTGCCACCTCCACTTCTAACCTCTTATCTGAGCTGCATGCGCTCAGAGTGAGGCTGGAGGGTGCTGAGGGCTTGCTGAGTCAGCATGTGCACATCTGCCTCGGAGACGACGGCGTGCACGACTGTGGCCTCAAGATTACTCAGCTGGAGGTAGACATAAAAACAAAATCAAGAAAAAAAGACTTGCATGAATTATAGAAAACTAAACGTCTTCCAAATACTCACACCCCACATTCAGTACAGTACCTGCATTTCTGTGTATGTTCCCCTGCAGACGGTGCAGCATGACATTGACTCGATGCGTGAGGAGTACTTACGTCTGAGGGAGCGCATTTTGAAGGAGCTGGAGGGCATGAATGATTCAGATAAAGCCCAGTTCCTCCGCAGTGAGGTTGGAATCATCAACGAAAGACTGGGGAGTCTGGAGAGCAGCTCGTCAGCCTACCTTCAGCGGTAAGACGGCACAAAGCAAACCAGACCAGCTGCTTTTATAGCTTTGATTATTCAGGAAGTCTCGAGAAACCAAGAGATTATGATGATTCAGTCTAACAATTCAATATCCGGTAAAACTGTTGCAACTATTAAATTCCTTCAGAGGATTTAGTGGATTGTTTAACAGTTTTTTCTGTATTTAAATGAGAAACTGCAAGAATTCAATAAAAATGTTTGCCAATAAACTCACTTTCTTCAAATTTCAAGCTTAAGAGCTAAACATTATTGTCCTATGCTCCTGTGAAGCTGGAGTTTGGGGCATAGAGTAGGTCTTGAATTGATTAAAATTGATCTCACAGTTTCTATTCTATTCTATCTAACTTTAATAACTTTTCACCATCCTTTATTCCTCTCCACCAGCTTGCAGGCTCTAAGGGACATGCTGGGGAGTGTGGCACAAGTTGAAGACATAGTGAAAGTCCATGAGGCGAGACTGACAGAGAAAGAGACCACCTCTCTGACGCCAAGTGAAGTGGAGGATTATGTACTGACCTTGAAGGTATTTTATAAAACTTTACAAAGAGCACATTTCTTGCAAAATTCAGAGAAAAGAATGAGAAAAGAATTGTGATACAGCAGTTTTTCCGGCCCCCTGCACCGCTGAGCCTCATACCTGGCAAGCTTGGACAGAATACCAGTGCATATTAGTGCATGGCTCAGAGGTCGCCGATCAGTTTATATTTGGCAAACTGGTGTGAGAAAGCTGGAGAATCCCCCTGTGTTGCTTTTAGTATGTGCCATGATTCCCCTTGGCCTTAAAAATATCCTGATAACTGGCATGACATGTTTCCTGCGTGTTCTGTAGAACATGAAAGCAGAGCTGGATCAGAAGAAGGATGTTTTGGCCTCCATGGAAGCAGAGTTGGCCAAGGCAAGCCACTGGAACGGTCAGGTGACCGGTCCATTCCACAGGTGTGACATGATGCTGGCCAAATACAGTGAGCAGGTGAGCCTGCTGTCAGACCGCTGGAGACGACTGTGTGGACAGATTGACACCAGGTGCGTTTCTCTCTCTCTCATATCTATTTTATTATCCATGCTTGTCCCATGTAGACACTTGGGCAGGAACCCTGTTTCATCACTTTTCAAAGCACCGGGTACCTGCAGCGTCACATTTAAATGTGCAGGGTAGATGTATAAACTTTCATAAAACTCCCTCAGTGGAAATATACACCATGAGACTGTAACCTGGCATGATTTGGGCAACAAAACTTAAATAAAAAAAAAACTAAATTAAGTACATTCTGTACATAATGTAAGTTACGTACACGTTTGACTTGTTTATCCACATTGACCTCCTTCCTATGCGGCCTGACTTGCTCTTTGCACTACGTCACCAGATATTCAGGTTTTAAAATGACCCTAAAAGGTTAACCAGTGTGTTACAAAACTGATGACAAGGGTTCCTAACCAAGAATCCACACATAAGAGATCAGAAGTGAGACTGGCCTGTTTTTATACCACAGACCCATGTCCAGCCTGTGGTTGCTATAACAACAAACCTGAGCCGCAGTAGCTCAATGTGACATTACTTTGTTTTAAAAACCATTTATTACAGCCATAGACACAAAAGAATCACTATCATTATACCAGAGCTTTGTGCAAAAGGGACCTCTGTATATCTTAATCAATAGTGCTTTTAAAGATGGTGCTTTATTTTGAATTCTTTCTTGCTCAGACTCCAGGATTTGCATCTGTATCAGCCTCAGCTGCAGCACTACAAGGAAACCAGCACCTCTCTTATTGACTGGATCGATGCCACACAAAAGAAGCAAGACGCTCTGCAGGCCTCCAAGATAGACAACATCCAAGCACTGAAAGACCATATTGACAGCCAGAAGGTCTCCTGCTCAGACCCTTCATTGTTGTCAGATAACTTGCTTACAGTGTTTACAGTGCTTAGAGACATCTGACATCTTCATATTATTGTGTTATCAAGGCCCTGAACTTAGAGATCAAATCAAGGAGGGATACAGTGGAGAGTGTGCTGAAGGACAATGGGGCCTGTGTGAATTCTATCAAGGTTAGGACACTTATACATAAATATAAACATCAAGTTTATCAAAAGAATTAATTTCATTTTATCCACTTCAATACAATGTTTGTTTTACAGGACTATGAAACAGACCTTGCCTCCTACACCTCTGGTTTAGAGACTTTGCTCAACATCCCCATCAAGAGGACAATGCTAAGGTCGCCAGCAATGGATCTTAATCAGGAGGTAATAAAACCAAATTAGCAATGTTGTCTTTCAGGAAGTCACTGAAGCAGCTTCAGCATGAAATCTTAAAGGGACAGGATTGGTATGTGAAATTCTGTTAAAGGTAAAGTTGTATTTAGTCCTTTAATTTGCTTTGTCTTTGTCTTAGGCTATAGAGCTGCAAACCCGTTACCTGGAGTTGCTCTCCCTGTCTGATAACTTCTACAAATTCCTGGGAGAACTGCTCAAAAACATGGAGGAGCTCAAGGTACTGTGTTGTATTTTGTGTAAACAGGTTTATGTTTGGTAACACCATATTAACATGTGGCCAAAACTTCAAATGCAGGAAACATTAAACTTTTGGATATTTCCATTCTAATCAGTCATTCAGGTACACTGTGGTGAAGTGTTGTGTTTTGATTACACAAGTACACTAATTCTCCATCCTGGCTTTCAGATTCGCAACACCAGGATTGACCTGTTAGAGGAGGAACTTCGGCAGCTGAAGGAGGACATCCATGACCGCAACGCCAAGAACAAGTCTCTGGAAGACGCCGTTGCCCGCTACAGACTGGAGTTGTCCCAGTCACAAGACCAGCTGCTGTCGATGGAGGAGGTGAAGCAAAACACTGCGCTTCAGTGCAGTGCCACCAAGGAGAGCCTGGACAGCACTCAGAGCCAGCTGGCAGACCTCAACGATCAGGTGACCCGTCTCACCTACTTGCTGGAGGAAGAAAAGAGGAAGAGGAGGCTGGCAGAGGAGCGCTACACCCAGCAGCAGGAGGAGTATGAATCAGTGCTGAGAAAGAGGCAGAAGGAGCTGGAGACGGTCAGCTGGTCCAAGATGGAGGTGGAGAAGAGTATGGCAAGTAAGGAGCACGAGATAGAACAGCTGAGGCGTCAGCTGGCTGAGGAAGCAGCAAGGGTCAAGGAGCTTCAGAAGGATATATCAAAGGTAAGAAGCCAATGCAGTACGGAGATCAATAACCTAAAGCTCAGCTACGAATCCCAGATCCACGTCAGCCGCACAGACATCCAGAGACTTGCGGCCCAGAGGGAGGACGATTCAGCTGAACGCCAGCTGCAGTATGACAGGATGTTGGCAGAGAGGAGGGATCTGGAGGAGGAGGTCAGGAGGCTCAGAGTGTCTATAAACGATGCTGGGGAACAAAGGAAGAGGGCAGAAGAGGAAGCTCACAGTCAGCGTGCTGTCATCACGGAGGAAGGCCGCAGGAGGAGGGAACTGGAAAGCCAGGTGGAGGTGCTGATGCTGCAGCGAGACAAGGAAAGTAGCCAGTATGCAGTAGAAGTGGCTGAAGTCATGAAGAGTCTCCAGGAGAAGAATGAGGAGCTGGCTTACATCAAACACAGTCTAGAGGAGGAGACCCGCAGGAGGAAAACAATAGAGGAAGGGCAGGGTGTGCTTGAGCAGACTTTGGCCCAGCTGCAGGTGAAGCTAAGCAGTTCATCAATGGCTGCCGCCCAGCTGGGGGAGTGTGAAGGGGAGCTTCAGAAGTTGCGTCTGGAGCTGGAGAGGGAGAGCAAGGAGAGAAGCAGAGTAGAGCAGAACATGAGCAGGTTACAGGGACGCATGAAGGACCTTCAGTCTGTGAGAGATGGACTCGAGAGCCAAGTGGAGAATCTGAGGAAGGCCAACCAAGAGGAACTGTCCAGAAGAAGGCAGATAGAAACAGAGCTGGAAAAAAATGCCATCACCATGACAGAATACACCAGCACCATTACCACGTTACGCCAGAGCCAAGACCAAGCCAGCATGTCAGAAAAGAGAGGTGAAGAAGAGCGTCTGAGGTTGCAGGAAGAGCTGGAAAGAAGCTTGAGACAAAACAAGATCTTTACAGAGCGTATGACACAGCTGAGTTCAGAGCTGAAGGCTATGCAGCAACAACTCCTCCAGGAGCAGGCCAGAGTCAAAGAGGCAAATCTCAGGAATGAGGGTCTTTACAAAACTTTAGAGGAGAGAAGTAAGACACTGAATGAGAACATAGTTGAGCTTCAAAGACTGAAGGAGATGACAGAAGCTCAGGCTAAAGAGAGACTGAAGTTGGATGAGGAATTAAGGGCAGCACGACATGATAAAGAACAACTCTTGAGATCCAAACAGGCATGTGATGATGAGCTCTCCTCCCAGATTACTGCCCTGGAGCTGCAGCTGCAGGCCAGTGAGCGCAGCAATATAGATTACCGCAACCTGGTCTCAGAGCTCTCCACGGAGAGGGAAAAACTCAAGATGGAGATTGAGAAAATACAAAACCAGGCCACCGAGGTACATGGAAGTTTGGCACTTAGTCCTGGACTGCTCTCATCTTTCCAAATCAGAGTCCTCAATTGGATCAATCAAGTAGCTCTCACTGTCAACATTTGCTTGCATGCTGGAACACCTCTAGATCTCTTGTAGATGCCTCCCACCTGGTAACTCTGATTTGAACACATACATCTGTATGTGTTTGAATAAACTTGCATGTCACTCACTTGCATACAAGTATTATCTTCGCTGATCTTCACTGTGTTCTTGCCTGCACTTTTCAAAGATGTGCAGTCTGCATGCTTTTTTGCCTTTGCTTCTTTAGCTCATCGTCAATGACATCATTACGACTCGTCCTCTGGTCTATGGTTTGACTATTATTTATCATTTTATTGTAGTATCTTAATGATCTTTGAGGCACATTTTGCAAACTTGTAAAAACAGCACTCACAGTATCCAGATATTTTACATATTTACTATCCGGGTATTTGAAGTGGCAATTTTAGACAACTCAATCAAAATTAGAAATCACCTATTGATGAAATATATCTGTGCTGTTTTGCAAATTTTCAGAATGTTGACATAGTATTTATTCTAGTAAGAACAAAGTATTAATATAGTTAATAGTAGGAAATAGTCGGTCTGATGACTTTGTATAGTATAGTAGTAGTAAAAAAAACGCAGTGTCTGTATAGGTTGTCTGCAGGAATGGGAGAGTAGATTTCACATTTCATTTCAGTATTTTTTTAACTGGACAATATTCTTTAAAAATTGACAACTGTAATACCAATTCTTATACACTTTTACCTCCCAGTCTTGTCAGACATTGTCTTGATTTCATGTTTTTCTGATGGGAAATAGCAGTTTGCATAGTACACTGCTAACTTGAAAAATTAATTATAGTCCTTGGGAACGCACACAGACTTGATGTTTATGTGTTTTGTCTATTTTTATAATAAAAGCTTTTGGTTATTCAGGTTTTTAAAATCTTTGAATTTGCAGAATCACTTTGGCTGCTCTTGATTAAGTCCTGAGCTACAATGTCGAACTTACTTTCAGTGTTTCTGCCATGAGAAAAATATTAAAAAGAGCAAGTGTGTGTGCCGTTTCAGTACAACTTTAACGGGGATAGAGTAAGTGCATTTTGTTGGTAGCAGCATGATAGTTTGTGATTAAGCTTTTATTACAATGCAAACTTGTTCCATCCAAGTATCATTGATTGTATGACTGTATGCCATGATGTTAAATGCAAAAAAGACGTGTGCTTCTATGCAGTAAAGTCATTAATGTGTGTTTGACTTGACTAACCTTGTGTTGCTCTGCTCTTCCTCTGCCTTTTTCCTAGACAACAGCCATGATGACATCCCTTCAGTCTCAGCACAGTGAGATTGTGATGGAGAGAGATGCTCTGCTGAGAAAACTGCAATTGTCAGAAACGGACAAAGATCGCTTTCAAAGGCTAGAGGAGGAACTCACTCAAATTAAAATGTCTCTAGAGTCTGAGATTCGTAACAAGCAACGTCTAGTGGAGGAGAATGAGAGGGTGAAGAGGGACTTGGGATATTGGAAAGACCAGTACGATAGTAAGCAGGGCTTGATTAGGCAATATGATACAGACAAGGAACGTCTGGAGAGGGAGAAGAACTCGTTGAAAAGTGAGATAGAGAGACTGATGAGGGAACTCAGGGAGCTCGAGGAGACATATAAAAGTAGGCTGTCAGCCCTCCAGAAAGAAATGCGAGAGGTGACTGTTGTCAGGCAAACCATGGAAACTGAGCTAAAGAGAGCTAGAGAGCCACCAACCTTGGATGCCTCCTCTTTGATTTTTGATGGAGTCCGAAAATCAGTCACAGCAAACCAGTTGCTTGAGTGTGGTGTTTTGGACAAGCCAACTTTTAACCAGCTTGTGAAAGGGCATAAGACTGTACCTGATGTGTCTGTAGACAAAAAGATCAGTCTAAAAGGAACAGGCCCAATAGCTGGAGTGGTAATTGAAAGTCTAAGAGGTCCAGGGTCTCTGAGTGGACCCCTATGCAAAATGACCTTTACTGAAGCCAAGAAAGAGAATCTTTTGCCAGCAGATAGTGTTGACCTGCTACTGGATGCTCAGGCTGCCACAGGCCACATAATTGATCCCAGGACTAATCAGAAGTTGACCGTTGAAGAGGCATGTAATCAGGGTGTGGTTGATGAAGAGGACAGAGAGCGGTTGCTAGCAGCAGAAGCTGCAGCTGTAGGATACAGTAGTCCTGGCACAAGTAAACCACTTTCAGTATTTCAGGCCATGAGGAAAGGATTGACTGACAAGAACACGACACTACGTCTGCTTCAAGCCCAGGAATCAGTTGGGGGCATCCTAGATCCTGTACTCAGTGTGTTCCTTCCTAAAGACACGGCCATTGAGCGCAACTTAATTGATGGTGACATATATCATGCTCTGAGTCAGAGGCCTGAACTCTACCTGGACCCAGAAAGTGAGGAGGGCACAACCTATATGTCAATGAAGAGGAGATGTAAGGTAGATCCACACACAGGCCTTCTGCTTCTTCCTATCCCTGACAAAGTAGACTCATCAAAACTTGTCTTTGATGGTGTTCGGAAACCTGTCACGGCCAAGCAGCTGGTTGATTGTGGTGTGCTGGACAAGCGAACATTTAAGGATCTAGAAAAAGGGAAGAAAACTGTTCCAGAGGTGTCAGTGGACAAAAATGTTAATCTGAAGGGGACTGGGCCAATTGCTGGGGTTGTAGCTGGTAGTCAAGGCAAAATGTCTTTGTCAGAAGCCAAAAAACAGATGCTGCTGCCCGAAGATTGTGCAGATTTGCTCCTGGAAGCGCAGGCTGCTACAGGTCACATTATTGATCCCAGAAACAATCAGAAGCTGACCGTAGAGGAGGCATGCGCAAGAGGTGTGGTGGATAATAGGGACAGAGACAAATTATTGGCAGCAGAGGCAGCTGCTGTGGGTTACAAGGATTATAGCGCAGCTAAACCTCTCTCAGTATTTGAGGCTATGAAAAGGGGAGTAATTGATGGGAAGACTGGGCTTCGCCTGTTGCAGGCTCAGGAGTCAGTGGGAGGCATCCTAGATCCTGATCTCAGTGTGTTCCTACCTAAAGATACAGCTATCAAGCGCAACCTCTTGGATGAAAATCTCCGTCAAGGTCTAAACAAGAGTCCTAAGTGTTACCTTGATCCAGAAACTGAACTCGATTCCAGCTATGAGGCATTGAAGAAGAGATGCAAGACAGAGCCGCACACAGGTCTGCTGCTTTTGCCAGTCACTGAGAAGTTAGACCCTTCCAAATTGATCTTTGAAGGTGTCCGTAAAACAGTCACAGCACAACAGCTGCTTGATTGTGGGGTACTGGACAAACCAACATTTAACCAACTAATGAAGGGGGAGAAAACGGTCCCAGAGGTGTCTGTGGATAAGAAGATCTATCTAAAGGGGACAGGGTCAATTTCTGGTGTGGCAGCTGGACCATTAGGTAAAATGGCTTTGTCAGTGGCCAAGAAACAAATGCTCATGCCCTCAGATAGTGCTGATTTGCTACTGGAAGCCCAAGCTGCTACAGGCCACATCATTGACCCTACAAGCAATCAAAAGCTCACTGTAGAGGAAGCATGTGCCAGAGGAGTGGTGGATAATAGGGATCGAGATAGACTTTTGGCAGCAGAAGCTGCTGCTGTGGGCTACAGGGATCCTACCACAGCTAAGCCTCTCTCAGTGTTTGAGGCAATGAAGAAGGGATTAATTGATAGGAAGACTGCACTGCGCCTGCTTCAAGCACAGGAATCTGCAGGGGGAATCCTGGATCCTAATCTAAGTGTTTTCCTTCCTAGAGACACAGCTATAAACCGCAACCTTTTGGATCAGGACCTCTGTCATGACCTAAACAACAGGCCAGAGTATTACATTGACCCGGACACTGAGCGAGATACCAGCTATGGGGCTTTAAAGAAAAGATGCAAAACAGAGTCTCACACAGGCCTAATACTTCTGCCAATCACTGAGAGGAAAGATCCATCCAAACTGATGTTTGATGGTGTTCGTAAGCCAGTCTCAGCACAGCAGTTGTTTGAATGTGGAGTCCTTGATAAGCCAACATTTAACCAGCTAGTGAAAGGTGAGAAAACTGTCCCAATGGTGTCAGCAGAAAAGACAGTCTATCTGAAAGGGACAGGACCTGTTGCTGGAGTTGTAGCTGGACGTCAAGGCAAAATGTCTTTTTCAGATGCAAAAAAACAGAAGCTGCTGTCAGAAGAGAGTGCTGATTTGCTATTGGAAGCTCAAGCTGCCACAGGCCACATTATTGATCCTAAAACCAATGACAAGCTGACTGTAGATGAGGCATGTGCCAGAGGGCTGGTGGACATAAGGGACAGAGAGAGATTTTTGGCAGCAGAGGCTGCTGCTGTAGGATACAAGGTTTCTAGTGCAGATAAACCTCTCTCAGTGTTTGAGGCCATGAACAAGGGAATAATTGACAGGAAGACTGGGTTTCGCCTGCTGCAAGCCCAGGAGTCTATGGGAGGCATCCTAGATCCTGATCTCAGTGTGTTCCTACCTAAAGATACAGCTATCAAGCGCAAACTCTTGGATGAAAACCTCAGTCAAGCTCTAAGGCAAAGTCCTGCCTCTTATCTGAATCCAGAAAATGATAATCCTGTGAGCTATGGGGCTTTGAAAGAAAGATGCATGACAGAACCCCACACAGGACTAAAACTTCTACCTGTCTCTGAGAGGGCTGACCCATCCAAATTAGTCTTTGATGGTGTCCGTAAGACAGTCACGGCACAAGAGTTGCTTGATTGTGGGATTCTCGACAAACCAACATTTAACCAACTAATGAAGGGGGAGAAAACTGTCCCAGAGGTGTCTGTGGATAAGAAAGTCTTTCTAAAGGGGACAGGGTCAATTGCTGGTGTGGCAGCTGGACCTTTAAGAAAAATGTCCTTTACAGAAGCAAAGAAACAGAAGATTATGTCTCCCAACAGCGCCAACATGCTACTGGATGCTCAGGCAGCCACAGGCCACATCATTGACCCAAGAACCAATCAGAAACTGACAGTAAAAGAAGCATGTGCAAGAGGAGTAGTGGATAAAGAGGATGAATCAAAGATGTTTGCAGCTGAGGCTGCTGCTATAGGTTACAGAGATCCAAGTACCGCCAAGCTTCTGTCAGTTGGCCAGGCTATGAAGTGGGGGTTAATCGACAGGGACACAGCTCTACGTATGCTTCAGGCTCAACAGTCTGTAGGGGGTATTTTGGACCCGACCCTGGGTGTATTCCTACCTAAAGATGCTGCTTTGCAGAGGGGCCTAATAGATGAGGACCTCTACCAAACCCTAACTCAGTATCCTCAGTGCTATCTGGACCCAGACACCCAACAACCAACTGACTATGTATCACTGAAGAAGAAATGCAGTGCAGATCCAAGTACTGGTCTTTTACTCCTCCCTGAACCTAAAAAGCCATTAACTGTCCAGGGGCTTAGGGGCCAGGTGTCAGTCATAGATTTAGTAGATGCCAACCTGCTGAAAAGTTCTGACATGGACCAACTGAGGGATGGAAGACTGACAAGCCAGGACATTGAAAACCGCCTTCGCTCCTACCTGAGAGGTTCTACCTGCATAGCAGGAGTTTATGATGAGGCCAGTGATCAGATGATGACAATTTATCAAGCCATGAAAGATGGACTGCTGCGACCTGGCACCACTCTTGAGCTGCTTGAGGCCCAGGCTGCCTCAGGCTTCATAGTTGATCCTGTCAACAACTGTTATCTGACTGTTGGTGATGCCTACAATAAAAGACTGTTTGGGCCAGAGTTTAAAGACAACCTGCTCGCTGCTGAGAGGGCTGTGACTGGTTACAAACTGCCTGGTACAGACAAGATCATTTCACTCTTTCAAGCCATAGAGAGAGGTCTAGTGGAGAAAGGTCATGGCATCCGTCTGCTCGAGGCCCAGATTGCCAGCGGTGGTATAATTGATCCTGAACACAGCCATCGTATTGATGTCAAAGTAGCTTATGAGAGAGGTTACTTTGATGAGAAAATGAACAAGATCCTGTCTGATGGAAGTGTTGACTCCAAGGGTTTCTTTGACCCTAACACAGAGGAAAATCTAACCTATATGGAACTTAAGAAACGCTGTATCACAGATAAGAAGACTGGCCTCCTCCTTTTGCCTATCATGGACAAGAAAAAGCAAGAGTCAACTCTGAAAAACACTCTGAGAAAGAGGAGAGTTGTAATTGTCGACCCAGAAACTAATAAAGAGATGACAGTACGTGAAGCATATGACAAAGGGTATATTGACTACGACACCTACCTGGAGCTGTCTGAGCAGGAGTGTGAATGGGAAGAGATCACTATCACTGCTCCAGATGGTTCAACGCGATTTATTATCATCGACAAGAAGACTGGAAGACAGTATGATATCACTGAGATGCTTGAAAGGAAAGTAATTACTCAGTCTGATCTAGATCGGTACAGATCACGCCTCATCACCCTTACTCAGTTTGCAGATATCATCACCAACAAGACCAAACATGGATCATCCTCATTAACGTCATCATCAGCTTTAAGACAATCAGCAGTTTCAGGTACATCTTCAGGAACATCATCATCATTGACTTCAAGAACGTCAGGATCATCAGGTACATCTTCAATGACATCATCATCAGCTTTAAGAACATCTGAAGTATCAGTTCCATCACCGGTGACGACGTCATCATCATCATCATCATCATCATCAGTCCTGCAGAGACCCTTATCACCTACCCTCGCCAAGATGACCACAACAAGAACTACCACTGTCACAGAGCGAAGCACCACAATTGGCAGTGCATCTCGAGATTCATCTGACCGCCTCAGGAATATATCCAGTGTGTCTATCACTCTAGCCTCCCCTGTTGAAGCAGTGGGTGAACAAGAACCTGTGGGCGCCATATTTGACACAGAGACCGTAGAGAAGATATCCATCACGGAGGCTCTAAATCGTGGTCTAGTAGATGCCATCACTGCCCAGAGACTACTGGAGGCTCAGGCCTGCACTGGAGGAATCATTGATCCTACAAGTGGCCGTAGGCTTGGAATCCAAGAGGCCGCCCGCCTAGGTATAATACATGATGACATGGTCACTAAGCTGAAACCTGCACAGAAAGCCTACATTGGCTTTGAGGATGTGAAAACCAGGAGGAAGATGTCTGCTGCCGAGGCCATGAAAGAGATGTGGCTGCCATATGAAGCAGGTCAGAGGTTCATGGAGTTCCAGTTTGTAACAGGGGGGCTTTATGACCCAGAAACAGGCTTTAGAAGATCCTTAGAGGATGCTTTGAAAATGGACTGGCTGGATGAGAGAGCAGCCCAGAAGCTCCAAGACACCAGGCATCACACAAAGAACCTGACCTGCCCCAAAAGCAAACTTAAGATCTCTTACAAGGAGGCTCTGGATAATTGTCTGGTGGAGGAACACACTGGGGTGAAAATGCTCCAGGCATCATCTGTCTCTTCCAGAGGAATCAGCAGTCCTTACAATGTCTCCTCTGCCCCAGGATCAACGACCGGATCCCGGAGTGGCTCACGAAGAAGCTCTCGCAGGAGCAGTGTGGACTTAGGCTCCCCCAGCTCCTCATCAGCTAGTCGCTACACCACCTTCACCACTTTCACATCCACCAAATAAATCAAGAAAAGGTCCTGCACATTCATGATTTTCTCTCACAAATTAATCAGTATTTTGATTTTTCAGAGAAGAAACTTGGTTAATGTGTGTGTTGTATATGAGGGCAAAAATTCCAAATTCTTATTGCATAGTTTCAGATAATAGCTTTGGTGTTTCTATACTTTTATAAATGCTACGGTTCAAATGATCATGAAAATTTACACTACCGAGATATTTTTGTGGAAATGGAATAAAGTATGAATCATAGCCATCGTAAGGTATTTGGAATGAAAAATAAAGTGTATGTGAATATGATTTTTGGTGCCCCTGAAATAATTGCCATATTCTTACAAACACATATTTCAAATACATTTTCATAATCTTCATGCAATGTTATTTCTTTTTAAGCTTTGCATCGGTAAAATGGTATTATGTTTATGTTTGACATCTAAAATGTCTGCTTTGTGAGGGGAGGGATATAAGGTCGGGTCACATGCATTAGCTTAATTGCATTTTTGTCTTGTTTTTACTGAATCAGTTGTTAACCATTGGTTTCTTGCTGTTTAGTGCTTTTTGGTTTTGTAATAGTTTCTCAATATCTCAAAATAAAAGCTACCCTTGAGTCATTTGCTGACATGGTTTCGTGACTGTTCTTAATTATGGTTAGTTTCACACAGAGTCAAAACACTTTTGAAAGCTACGCCTAAGATCTCATAGCTATTCCCCAGTTTGGTATAGTTAAGCCTTGAACTGGATCGTAATGCTACTACATATAATAACATGAATTAATACATATAACTCTACAGGATGAAATGGTACTAATAAGAAACATTATTTGTCAATATCTTTACAAAGATATTGCTGGTAAGATATTCCTGTGTTGTAAAGTCACATATAATTGAATGAAACATAAAGAATATATAGTAACTTTAAAATAATCTGCATGGTATTGGGTCAGTTTTATTTTTAAAAAAAATTGATTTAACATTACACATTTTGTTCCGTATCACATAGGCCCTGTTCGCCATATATGTGCTATTGGCTATTACCATTAAAAGAGACTTCCTTCAGGTTTAATAACGATAGATTAGGAAGACATGTTTCAAAAGCACGTAATGATGCTGTCAAGGCTGTTTTTAGATTATCATCTGCTGTCATCCAGGGACAAATGGTTGTTTTTATTAGCAGTCAAAGCCTTACCCTGACCAAGTTTTCCGGAAGAATGCTTGCTTCGGTTTGAAGCTGCCTTCAAAATAAAAGCATATTTGGAACCGGTTTCATTTTTTTCGCTTGTTGTCGATTCTGTTTATAGGTGAGAGAGGGATCTTATGGGTGGAATAACCTTACCGAATTAGTTACATGCTGATAATACATGTAGTATTAATTAATAATTGTGTATTTAAAGGGATGTGCAGCAAACAAGCCATTTTGTTTTCAATAGTTTTATTTTGATAGTGCCACCCGGAAGTGTTTCGACAACAACATTAGCGTGTAGTGCTAAGACGGCAGTTTATATGTCAAACTGTGTTAGGGGTCGTCCACATAAATGTCACGTAACCAGGTTGTGTTGTCGTTAATATTGTAATTACACATGCCTCGTACTTGTCGGGCTCTGTGAATAACGTAAGCGTTAGCTCGTTGCCATGAGTTATGTAGCTAGCTACGTTAGCTTAGAAGTGTAGGTTAACGTTACGTGACGTGAAACCATACCGTTTGCCTTGAACGCACCCGTGCAAGGTAGGTAGCTGCAAGTCATTTCATTTAACACCTCGTCTGTTAATCTACACGTGTTGTAATTTACGTATATGAAAGACTTTACTGCGCTCGTCCTCGCGCTTAACTTACCAAAGCATTTGACACGGATCAGGAATACTGACAACATGTTTTCTCAGGTGAAAGTATGGCCGACGACCCTCAGAGGAATTTCCGCTCCGCATATTATGAAAAAGTGGGCTTCAGAGGGGTGGAGGAGAAGAAATCACTGGAGATACTGCTCAAGGATAATCCTCTGGGTGGGCTGACATTTCTTTCAAAGCATGGCTCTGATGTTGGATAGACTGTTGCAGCTGTACTCTCCAGCTGCTTTAATATGATTTGCTTTGTTTGTTTGCTTTGTTTTCACTCCTTACAGATCTAGAGAAGCTGAGCACCTTTAGTCAGAGGTTCCCACTCCCCTCCATGTACAGGATCCATGTGTGGAAGGTGTTGCTGGGTAAGAAACACACTAACACAAACATACACACAGTGGTGCAATCATAAAATTACATGATTGCTGCTGCGTCTCTAAACACAGCCGACCCTGTGTCAAGCTGTCGTGTGGTCGCTAGTAGGACAGGTGCAGGTGCTGATGCAACTGGTTTCAGACTTCAGCAGAAAGCGAACATGAAAGCCTGAGTTCGGGTCACGGATCATCACCGGCTACGACCCAGAGACCAAACAGCGGTCTGCGCTTTGGTTTGTTTTACATGCAGTTTTGGAAATGCAAGCCCTTACAGCGATGTCTGTGATAACCGAGGTGCAATGGAACTGCTTCCTGTTTGCTCCTTTAACAAGTAAAAACCACCCCTGATTTAAATTTTCCATGCCAAGTGCATTGCCACAAAACATTTTGATTGCACCTTGTATATCACATTAATGGTTTACATCCCCGAAATTGCTTGTTAACGAATCAGGAGAGATGTTCTAAACTTGAACCAAACTAACAAACTCCCCTGTTCCTGCAGGCATCCTGCCTCCTCACAGTGACTCTCACGCTCTGGTTGGAGGCTACAGGAAGGAGCAGTACCAAGACATCCTGGAGGCTCTGGAGGTGATGCGATACATCAGCTCTTCCACCCCCTCCACCCACGTCTACCTGCGCATGTTCCAGCTGGAGAGCCAGGTGCTCCCACGGTGCTCTGAGATCTCTGCGCCGGTAAGACAAAGCACATCCAGAGTAGTAGTGCAGTAATAGCACATGCATACACATTTTACATGTAATGCATGTAGTTAACGTGTTGATGTGCGCAGCTACATTTTTCCCAGTTTCCATCTCTGACCACTGAAAGACTTTGTTTTCAGGAGCTGATGATGATGTGAGAACAGCCTGTTTGACTTTTAAACTTATATTCACATCTGTAACTTCATGCTTCTTGCACCATCAAGCGACTAAAGTCTCTGTGAAATGACAAATCACGCCTCATACTGCGGTCTGTGAAGTTACTGCGGTTGCTTACATAGCTCCCGGTGTAAGCAGCCCACAGATATTTGAATTTCGCACCAAGCTTTTCATCATGAATTCATAATTACAGAACCCTGGAGCCAGACAGGAAAATGCCTGTTCACCACATATCTGGTAACACTTAGAGCATGTGATGTTCAGATTTATATTAGGACCTCATTTTACAATCTCAGCCACAAAAACCATTCGATTCCACATCAGTGAACGACTGAGTAGACGTGTCCAGACCATAAGTTAACAGGGAAGCTGGATACGTCCGCCTGCACTGGTTTTGAATCTCTGCACTACACTAAAAAGTGCCAGTTACATAAATATTAAAGTAAAACACCTTTCTTGTCTAGTTATGTCTTGAATGTGCAAAGAATGTAAGCACAGGTTTATTTTTAAATAATAGAAAAGTCTAAATACTATTAAACTTTCTGAAACCTAAGATCTGCCTCTGATCGCACTGACAGACACACTCACACCACCCTTGCTCAGCACTTGTATCGTGCTCCCTGCTTTTCTCTTCGGCGCTGTCGTGTGTGACACTGACGTGTTGCTTTAGGACGAGGAGAACGAGGACTTCCTCTCCATCAGCCGAGCCATGGAGGAGATCGTAGACGATCCCGTCGACTGCTATTGGCTGATCAAGTGTTTCGTCAACCAGTTCCACACGAAGTTCGGAGACTCGATACCCCACCTGGTGAGTGTTGCTGGATCATGTTTCATACAAGCAAACACAAGCATTTTTCCATATTTTATGTTACAGAATCAAATCCAAACTTCAGGAATCTTATGTTTTCCTTCATCCCACCATATCTCAGATAAACTCAGCGTTGCCTGTCGACTTTAATGTCTGTTACCGAGCAACAGCCACTGCATTTCTCATCTCTGTAGCCCAATTAACTTTATAACTTTTGTGTTTTCTCATTGAAATCTACTGAAACACATTAAAACATACCAAAAAAAAGCAATCACAGGCGCTTCCAGGCGGATGAGTTGGAGGACACACCTGTACAGAAATGCAAATGTTGTGAGAGATGCACAGCAGTGCTGCAGAAAAGGAGTGGGCTGAGGAGGCAGACGCAGTCTCTGCTGGAGTTTTAACTGTGGTGTTATGGCAACCGAAGAGCAGCCACGCTGTTAAAACATGTTAGCTACACTGTCCAGTGGAAAAATAAAAGTCTGGGCTGCAGGAGGTGAAATTAAGGTAGGATACCATCACTGAATTAGAAACTGAGGCAGGGTCCAAACCTTTATTATCACGGTTACCAAACAGTTAAAATGGGATCTACAGGTTTCTGTAATAAAGCCCCTGCTGCAGCTCTGCACACACGTCATGGCATCGAGTGACGAGACGATCCAAAGCTTATGAGGACGTCTGTTTGTGTAAAAAGTAAAAAAACAAACAAACTGAAAGTGATGTGACAAAGATCTCATGACTCAGGAGTTTGGATCACATTATGTCTGTAAACTGCGTCACGTTGAATCGACACTTTGTTGTTTCCCCCTGCTCTGCTGTGGTGCAGCCGAAGAGCCTGGAGCACTATCTGAGTCAGGAGGAACCTCGACTGCTGAACCATCTGAAGACGAGCGGAGCGTTGGCTCAGCTGCCCTACAGCCTCTGGTTCAGACGCTGCTTCGCTGGCTGCCTGCCCGAATCCAGCCTGCAGAGGTCAGTTTACCCGATCGCACTGTTACTCAGCCGACGCGCAGAGAGGATGCAGCCGCCCGCTTTCCCCCAGCTGCCTGGTATTATACTGTTCAGGGTCTGCAAACCATGTTTCTGCCTTAACCTATGCTGCTGATCTAAGCTGGGATCAAAATAAACAAAGTGTTCTTCACATTCCTGCTGTGATTTGCTGCAGTGACGTTTGCGTAACATGCTAAAACCATTTTCAGTGGAAGGCTGAGAGAGTTTGAACTTCATGCAGTGTTTAAAGAGCGAGAAGAGACAAAGTCCTAACGAACTGAATGTTCAAAGTCGAGTTGGTGCAAATGTGTCAACAAGCTGCTGATTGAGAGTCGAGAGAAAGCCGACTGAGCTGAGCCCTGTCACTACTTGCAGGGTGTGGGACAAGGTGATCAGCGGCTCCTGTAAGATCCTAGTGTTCGTGGCCCTGGAGATCCTGCTCAGCTACAAGATCGTGCTGATGGGCATCAGTCGGCCTGAGGGCGTGGTCAACTTTCTGTGCAATGTGAGTGATTGACGGCACGGCCAATAGAAATGCACTGTTTTCGTCCTCACAGTTGGCGTTTCTGTAAAACAAACGTTTCTCCTGCAGATACCGCAAGAAAACACAGACGCCATCGTGACTAAGGCCATCGACTTGTGGCACAAATACTGCGGCACTCCGATGCACGCCGTGTAGCCACACGGAGCGCCACACGCCACCAGGATCTGGGCCCCGAGGTGAACCGCTTTCCCCAGGATGCACCGGGACTTATCTCCACTGAGAGCCGAGCAGACGGCGGCGCTCGGTGTCAGCGGGGATTCGTCTCTGCATGACTGAACCCCAAACTCATCACTGGCTGCTTTGAATAAGCCCGGAGAGTCTGCAGCCAGCTTCCTTATTGACAGTTCCCAGCTTCAAATGCACAAACTCGGAAACCGGCGACCGTGCAGAGTGGACGCTCATCAGTGTGAATGCACAAAACACGACCGGACAAAGGCGAGGAAGCATAAACTTATTTTTTAATAAGTTTCTTTCTTTAAGAAACTGCATACATCATAGAAGACTCACAATAAATTAATACTCACATGCAGTTTTTCTGCTTTACAAAAAAACATTTGAAAAGTCTCACTTTCTTTCTTCGGCTATGTACAAGTTTTATAACTCTGAGAATCTCTCCCTCCCAAAACCGTTTGAAACATACAAGAGACAGTAATATCACTGGCACTTGTACATAGGCGCACGCACACACACACGCACTCAGACACACAGGCGTAACGCACACAACAGTTCTCCCAACGGTGAAATGGACTGTAAAGGATGTGAAACCAAACAGAAGGTGGCAGGGTTCGTTGTTCGTACCGAGGAGTAAGAAGACAAATGCAAATGAAACAAGGTCAGACTCTCCTGTTCAGAGCTCGGCAACGTTTCACCGCGTCTACACGAGACGTTCTGTAGCAAATGAAACGCGTTAATTTGGCAACTGTTGTTTATCCCTGTAAACGATACTGTAGGCACAGCAACACAGTGGGCTGCTGAGCTCTCACCGGCAGTCGCGCCGGGATGCATTCAAGATCGCGACTTCCACAGCGAGTCAGGCTGCTTTGGTTTCAAATCGGGGATCTGGAGTCTGAAGGGAGCGCGCTGAGCTCCTGAATGCAGCCCATAAACAGATGGACAGAGGAGAGGATCTGAAGTTATTGCTCAGTTGATCGACGTGTGTTGTGTCTGGAGCGTTTCCGTTTAGTTTTCCGGTTACCGGTGTTACATTTTGGGACGTTTGCTTAGGATTTTAGGACATTTTGGCTTTAGATTCAGCTGCCTACAACAGAATGAGCTGTTGCACATATTTTAATTCCTCTGGCAAAGTGAGAGAAACGATCATTGAGATGTCGTCTGTGGAGTAAAACTGTGCCAACACATGTATGTCCCCAAGGAAAGACTGAGTCCAGTTGAGGAAAGGGGAGTGGGAACGTGGTGAAAGGCCAGTAAACAAAAACAAAAGTCCCATTTTCACCTCCTCCAGGTCTCGTCCTCAGCGTTGGCACAGATTTCTGCGTTCGACTTCCAAAAGCCTTGTTGAAAAGCAAAAGTGCTGCAAAGTAAACAAATCGCCGCCTCTTCATCATAAAAAAATGACAAATAAAAGCTTTTGAATATCAAGAAGTCAGTAAAATCTCCTCTGAAGGGAGACGCCAGTCGAGAGTTTGATCCGTCCGTTCTTCCCGAAGTGTTCGCTCCCGTTTCCTGTGACGGCCGCTGCACTCGGGTCGTGCACGTGTCCAGTCTGTCGGGGTTTGGAGTCGACGCTGGAAACGGGAGCAGTTAGCAGTGCGAGGGCAGCAGTCCGAACACTCGAGGCTCAGTGTGGGAGCGGAGAAGCGCGGCCGGGGTCCGCTTCAGTCGTTCTATGGCCGATGAAACCTGCAGGAAGCAAAGTAGAGCGACAACGCTGTGAGGTTCGCTAACGTCAGGCAAACATCTCCACAAGCTGCAGCTCAACTAAAACTACGCATTGAGCTGCAACTGAGTATCTCCAGACTTCTCAGTTAATTAGCTCGTTGTTAGCTAACGTGGTGGGCGGGGTCAATGACCTGTAATGCAGCGGGCCACCAGGGGGCGCTCCAGGTGTTTTGACATCACCTTTGAGGACCCCGCTTGTATTTTCAAATCATAACGCCTCGCTGTGATGTCATCAACGCTCACCTCTGCACGCCGAACTCTGTTCATCCATCGTTCGGCGCTATGTCTCATGTTTTGTTGCTCTGACTGGCTGCAGGTCTTAACTACGTGATTAATATAATGAGATGAACTGAGAGGTTGCTGCAGGGCTGAACCATACGTCAGTGTTGTGAAGTAAGACCAGATCCTGTCTAACTCTGGATACTGTGACGCGTCTGTGAGAAACAGCTTCTGCAGGAAGTCGTTGTGCAGCCGTCAGCTTCTTCGTCGTAGCTCAAAGTCAGAGAATTTCTAATTTGAACAGTTTTCACACTCGGCTGCTCACGATCACGGCCAGGACAATAAGACAGGAGCGCGGCGTCGCTGCAGCTGAGGCAGACAGTGCAGCTCGGCTGGCCGTCGTTCACGGTGCTGTCCCTCAGGCGATCACGTGACTCACCTGGTGAAATGACGGCTCGACTCGTGCACCTCCATCTCTGTGCTTTTGAACTCATTCAGCTCCTTCCTGATGGCAGCCTGAGCGACACGCAGAGAAACACTTGTTTACATTGTTTACACGTTTGGATTTGTCGTGTGTGTGTGTGTGTGTTAACTCAACCTTATCAGCAGCCGTTAGCCGAGTCCACGGCTTGTCTGCTCTCCTGTCGTAGTCCTGGGCCTCGGCGACCTCCACGTAGTCACTGAAGCGGATGAGGATCTTGGCCTCCCTCAGCTCCTCCACCGTGGGCCTCTGGCTGAGCTACAGGACGAAGGGAGGAGGCGCATCAGTCGAGTTGTTATTAACAAGCTCGGCGCCCTGCAGCATGCGGCCGAGCATGGACGGCTGATGTTGGAGGCTCGAGTTTAAGTTAATGAGAATCAGCTTCATTCTTATGTGCAGCGTGTATTTCATGTTTGAAAATCAATAAAACATGAAATAATAATCGTCTTGTGTTTTACGTCTTATGTGAAATACGCTTCAGAGCTCGATGAAAATGGGATTTTTGAGATCAACGCTAACTTTAGACGGAACAAACCACTGATATGAATATTTCCGTGGATGTTACAGCTGCAGTGAATCAGAGCTTCTCTCTGTGACTCAGGTCAGAAGCTGCTTTCTGAAACATCCCTGTATTAAAGCACAGACTCACCTTCAGTGCTCTTTATATAAAGGCATTTTCTCTGCATTATAGAGACTGCTTATGTATCTGTGCACATCAGGAACACATAAGCTAATACCAGAGTGTGTGTAATTTTGGCTCTAATACACATTTATATTATTTATATTGTGACTGTCCATAATTTTCCTGCCAAGAGGCCAAAACACATGACCCGCCTCATCAGATCTTACATTAAAATATATTCATACTTAAATTATAAAGTGATTATTTACTAATTTAATCATTTTAAAGACAACGTGTGCAAATAAATATGTAGAAACAGAGAAAATCTGTGAGGTAACTGTTTCTCTGCAGTTGAATATTGGCTTTAGCTTCATCTTTCAACACGTATAATCAAACATCATCATCATCATCATCATCTTCTTCTTCTTCTTCACCGTGCACAGTCCTGAGACTGTCACTGAGATGGAGCTGATTGCACACACGCACGCGCGCACGCAGAATGAGAGGACGAAGCGATAGTTAATGCTATAAGGCTGCAATCTGAATCTGTTGCCATGGCGACCGTGATCATATTTCCAGCTCAGGTCATGAACTGACCCCCCCCTCAACATGTCCGCTGATCAAAGCCGGCGTGTCCGTCTCTCCGCCGTCTTACCTTCCTGGACAGATGTCTCTTGATCTCCCTCTTCTCCTCCTGCTCCTCCAGGTCGTTCCGAGCTGGCGGGAGGGAGAGAACCATCACGCGGCGTCATCAATATGCCTTTTCTTCTTTCGTACCGTATGCAAAGTTACTTACGTTTGAGTATGTTCCTCTGCTCCAGCTCCTCTGCAGTCGGCCGTTGACTCAGCCGCCTGGAGATAAAACACGTCTATTTCAGGAAATCTGTTTTTAACCCATCCCTCTGTGCGCGCGTTGACGTGCAGGTCATCTTTGTACCTGATTCAAGCACCAAAAAGGTTTTTCTCCCGCGAACAGACAGACCAGCTGATTGCATGTGATGCCAGCGTCTGGGGTTTTTTTTTTTTCATATGAGGCTGTTTTTTGTGCATTTACAGGCGCCGACTGTGAGGTGGAGCAGCGACTCGCAGGATGATTGATGGTGAGCGAGCGCGGTGGCGGCGGCGGTAACAGACGCAGAGAGAGGGGGTCGAGGGAGACGCAGCAGGAGGGGGTAAATGGTTTCTGACACGTGCTCTGCTTCACAGACAATAGACACTAACTCACAACACCTGACTTTAAAGGCAAATTCAACCAATGTGACGAATCCTGACTAAAAAATTACAAATGACTAATCTCCAAATCAATATTTTCCATCTCAGGGCGCATTATTGCCTTTAAACCACATCTACTGACCAAATAAGTCAAGTTTAAGTGGAGCTATTACCTTTCCACCACCTCACCTTGCACACAGCCCTCTCTGACTGGACACTGGATCTATGTCCATCTATGCTCTCTTCAAATCCACCAGACTCCATTGACAAAAGCACTAATTCTAGCGTGCAGAACAGCAGAGCTGCTGGTCTTCAGCTTCCTCCATCGGTTAGTTAGGTTGTGTTATGCTGTCACTTCATTGTTGTAAAGGGTTGGTTCAGACTCTCTGAAGTCACACAATAACAGTAACAAACTAACGAATCGAGGCAGCGGTGGACAAACATCTCCTGTGCTCTGCGAGCTAAAATTAGTGTTTCTGTCAAGGGGGTCTGGTGGATTTAACGAGCGCAAACATGGATTAAACTCCAGCAGTGAAATTATTCTAAATAAAGCGCTCGCTTGAGCTGACACTGATGTCTAAACTCCGCTCCAAGGACCTCATGCAGCCCCATGTCAAAAAACCCAAACTATCCCTTTAAAGTATGATTTATAAATGCGACAGCAGGACAGACTGTGATTCAAAACACTTTCAGCTTTAGCGATTTATGTTTGGCGTCAAAGTAAATGAAGTTAATTCTCTGTTATATTCATGGATATTCGGTATCTTAGGGTCACAAACAAGCAATCTGATTGTTTAAATAGGTGATTTAGTGTAAAAACAAGTGTGAGCGACAGCAGGTAATGATTTAAACTGTGGTTTAGCAGCTGACGTCTTCACACATTTGCCTGAAACTTGAACAAATGTTCAATATCCTCTGCACACGCTCGCCGCACCTTTCAGCTGCTCGCCTGCTCTCACTTCGGCCTGAACTCTCTCGCTCTCTATTTCGCTCACGTCTGCTCGTCCTGCAGCTGCTCCTCGGCTTTAATCTCTCTCCCTGCGTTATGACTCTCCATCCATCACCTGCTCCCTGCAGCGGCCGGGTCACACGTGTGGCGGCGAACATGCGCTCAGGCACTTTGCAGGTGGCTCGGGCTCACCGGGTCAGCTTGGTGGCAGTTTGCTGTCGGGACTCCAGCCTCTCTTGGTCCGACTGCAGCGGCAGGATGTTCTTCTCCTCCAGCTCCCGCTTCGATGGACGGTTGCTCAGCTTGATGGCCAGAGAGTCCTTCCGCAACACCTTCATGGCCAGTGTGCCTTCAGAGATCATACAAGACGTTCTGTGTTAGTAGTGCAACTGAACACTTGAAGCTCTGTTGCGCTTTTTAGCCTCTTTTAGCTCATAGTTTTGGTTCGACGGCACACTTCCTGTTTTCAAACAACCTTCGATGAAAACCAGCGCAGAGACGTATTTAGCAGCTGGTGGTGCAGAAAGTAAATCGGATCTTGTTTTTTGGATTTAGTGGAAACTAAACCAGCTGCTAGCCGTTTGCTAGCATGCTAACGTACCAGGGGTTTGTGTTTTTCAGCTTGCTGCAGAGTTTCCGGCCACGTCACTGCAGCTTTAATTTGTCTACATCTTATTTTTCACTCATTAATACCCTCTCATGAGTCATCTGTCAGCCTGCTCTATACCCTCTTTACTTTTCATATGCATTATGTACTGTGTGTAATATTACTTGTGCATGGTAAATGAACAATACACACATGCTTCATTGATAAATAATTCACATCTCTGATGGCAAACTGCAGCTCAGAGTGCTTCCAGTCATGTGTGACGCCCCGTGTTTGTGCAGCCATACATTAACACATGTGCTCATACATGCATATGCACACATTATATATTCTAATGCATAACAACAGGCGCCTGTTAGATTATGCAGATCGACAGTGGAAATGCATTTGTGGGTGCAGTTCGAGTTGGGAGAAGAGGAGAGAAACACCTACTTGTAAACAAAGTATCATCCTCGTCTTCCTCCTCATCGTCCTCCTCATCTTCGTCGTCTTCCTCTTCATCGTCCTCCTCCTCTTCTTCCTCTTCCTCGTCCTTGTACATACCGGGCAGGTCCTCGTAGTCCGCCTCGTGGGGGAGGTTCTCTTTGTCGTCGTCGCACTCGATCATCACCGTGGGAACGGCGTGCATCATGGAGCTGCAGGTTGGTGGGAAAGGGCAAAGGTCAGCGGCGCGTGCTTGGTGTTGCGTGAAGCTGTGAAACAACACGAGAGGAGCGCTACATGCGGTGTTTTTGAATCATTTGTGTTTTGAACGAACCGCTGGAGTAAAACTCTGCAGCCAATCAGCCAGAAAAAGAGTCAGAGGCTGAAGAGGAAGCAGCCGAAGTCAAAACTGTGAAATAGACGAGTGATTTGTGCAAAAGTAAACAGGTACCGGCAATACGCTTTCCCATTACCGACACGCCCGGCCTGTAGCATATTAACCTGCAGACAGGCAACCAATCAAACTGATGGATGTGGAGGCGTGAGCTGGTGGAGGAGAGGCGGCGCTGCCAGTACGCCTCCATTAGACACCGAGGTGATGAAATCAAAGCAGCGATGCGTCCTCCCTGCAGTCATTCCAGAAACCAGACTGAGGCTATTTACAGCCATACGCACTTAAACTAGGAACTTACTTTAACAGGCAACCTGTCATTTTCTAACAATAGGAGCCTCTCAATGGAAACACTGACAGAAGCTGCAGTCATGTGACGCGGTGCAGCAGCGTGGGATGCTGGGAGTTGTTGTCTTCCTGTCAGCTGGGATTCCTTCAGTGTTGATGGTTCAGGAGGTTTTTACTGGGAGCTGAATTCTCCACAGAGGTCTCCTCCTCTCCAAAACAAACAGAGCCGCTGATTCAAACCCAGAGAAACACTGAATAAAGCAGTTCCACCTTAAAAACCACTGTTTCTCCCACGCTGTCGGCCGCACACGGGACGTCCTGGAGGGGCGGCGAGCCGAGCTGCTGCTAACGTTTGCTCAGCTTGTTTCTCTGATAACTTCGACTGAAATCCTTCATCTGCTTCAGATACAGAGTTAAAAACAAGCAGCGGCTGAAAAGAGGAGCACAGAAATGTGTCTTACAGCTGATCCAGAGTCAGTTTATCAAGCTGCTGCTGACACACAGAAATGTGTCTTACAGCTGATCCAGAGTCAGTTTATCAAGCTGCTGACACACAGACACAACACTGACACATGCACAGAGAGGAGACGTAATGTGGGAACAAAACAAAATACAGAACACAGATCAGGTCACAGAGATAGGTGGTTTCCACAGGACAGGAGTAATGTTCTGAACCCTCACCTCTCAAACCTCTGCATGGTGAGCGCCAGCGTCTTGTTGAGCTCCTCTATGATTCGGCTGGGGGGGTGGAGCGGCACAGGTAGCGTCCCGTACGGCAGGGAGTGCCCGCCCATTGGAGCATGGCTGGGAGGGGCGGGGCACTTCTGGAAGGCGAGCGGGGAGGGCTCCATGCTCCCTGCAGGTACGGAGATCATGAGCTTCTTTGGAGGTAGAGGAGGAGACAACTTCACTGACATGCACGGCAACTTCACCGGGGCGCCGTCTGCACAGAGAGGGGAGGGGTGCCAGGGTTAGACGTGCGTCCGCAGACTCACGCCCGTGATTATGAGCCAAAACCCACCTGTGATGTGATTAGGTAGCCTGTTGAAGGGTTTGGGTGGTAGCGCAGGAGGTTGTTTGTGTAGCGTGGGAGGTCTGGAGTGTGTAGATTCAGCGCTTTCAGCCGGATACACACTGGACTTCTTCGTGGGCGGAGCCTGGATGGATTTCTGGGCGTGGTCCAGTTGACCTGCGCCCTCACTTGGCACCTGAAACTCCAGAGAGCCTGAGGAGAAGGAACAAGGACATCAAACAGTCAGGACTTACGTAAGAGGTGAGAGAAGACGCTGGCAAAGGTGGCGAGGCTCCGCTGCCTACCTACAGCTGCAGCTGCTCCTTCCATCAGCTCTGTACCTTCAGACTCTGACAGGCTGGAGCCAAGCGCAGGAGAACGCCCGTTCTCCATCTTCACCTCCTCCCGTACAGCCGGGGAGGAGCCGTCTGCAGGGATGGAGGGCGGGGAGTGAGAACAGACAAACAGGAAGAGGAAGAGAGTTGGATGATGAGCCTCAAGGTTCAGGTGTTCTCCACCTCAACAGGGTTTGAGGAGACCAACACCTGAAGACACACCCACATAGCATGCTGCTGCTAGCTAGCTAACTGATGAAGCTTAGCTCTGATGCTAACAGCTGGACTCTGATTGGTGGCTGGATGGCAGCATGTGATTGGCTATTCCCCACCTCTGTGTTCTCACCTTTCTCGTAGACCTCCTTCAGGACGCCCTTCTTGATGAGCTCCTCTCGGCTCTGGCGCATGGACATCTTCCTCTCCAGCACTGAGGGAGCACAGAAGAAGCGACATGTCAAACAAACAAACAGACCGCACACTCGCTGTGTTCATCTGTGGCTCAGGAATGCGTCAGCTGCAGCGGATGTTTGCCTGGACCCCGTCAGCGTTGCAGCCCTGTAACAATCTTGTGACTGAAGCTCTGATCTGCGCGGCAAACACAGAGACAGTGAACGCATCGTCTCCGCAGGGCAGAGTACAGCTGCTTTATGAATGAATGATAGGAGCTGTACACACATACACATCTCGTTTAATCGTCTACATCTCAATGCATGAAATCACTGAAGCCTCATTTCAAATAAAAGCTTTTAATAAGTTCATATTTCTGCTTTTATACGTCACACGGCCACTTTTGTTGAGACATACAGACTCATTAACATTCCTCCGCCCGGAGTCCTAGAAGTTCATTAAGTGAGTTGGAGGCCGGATGCAGGAAAACACAGGACGATAACAATCAGCCAATGAATGAAAGGCCTGAGGTCGAAGCGAAAGGTGTGAAAACAATATCATTTCCAAATCACAGGGGCTGCGGTTATGATGTGCACCAGAGCGGCGCTCCTGCACTGTGATGCTGCAGAGACGCACGGGCTGCAAGACCTTCAGTTTGCTGCAAATGTCACATCTTCATGACTTTTATATTTAATTTTTCAGTAATTTCCATATTGAAACCGTAACATCTGTCCTAATGTCTGTCAGATGTGATATTTAATTACTGCATCCTGCAGCCCTGATGAGCTTTACGCAGGAAACATGAAAAAAAGGAAATATTATTTCTTTTGCATCATTTGTGCTTTTACTTTATTGACTGTTAAACTTTACTTTTATTGAAATAAATATTGTGATTTTCATGGATTTTTGTTTTTCTTGCTGGGAACTAGTGCTGCTCTCTGTTTATTCATATTAAAGTCATTTCCTGGACCTAATAGCGACTCTTTGTCTCTGCATGAATGCATGAATATCATTACAGTATAAATATTAAGGTATTTGGTCAAACATATGGTAATGTATACATTTGTCCATATTGCCCAGGCTCACTGTGAACCATTCATACCTCCCAGTCCCATTAAACAAACACTATGTTATGAATAAACCACGTGCACGCAAATAATCTAATGCACTTCAACCGAACACATGCTGCACATGACCCTCGGGCGCGTACCTGTGCGTGTTTGTTTGTGTGTGCGCGCGCGCTCTGCGACGCTCTGATTTGCATAGAGAGAGGCAGGAAGCAGGTCTCAGTCACCTGCTGTGACAGCTGGGGGAACAGCTTGGCGGTAGGAAGCATCCCCTCACCTCTCCGCTGCGCGTTCGCGTCTCTCAGTGAGAGCAGGACGAATCAGACGCTTCTCCGGCTCACAGCTTTGCTGCCGGGCGCATACTGCAGCCGAGAACCAGGCGCATGTACCAGCAGCCTCCGGTGGCGAGGCTACCGTCACACACACACACACACACACACACACCGACAAACATCACTTAAAGCTCATTTGTTGCTGCAGCGAACACTCCTAATCAACCCGTCCACAGCTGCGGTGTTTGCATCTCCCATGAACGCAGTAATTAGCAGCTTTTAGCCGTAATGTCTGAGCCGAGCGCAAATCAGCTTTTCAATTTGCTTCATTTTGCACAGACTCTACACAATCTGGCTTTTCTTTATGTCTCTGAACGTTATTAAAACTGCATCCATGTTCTCATTCAGAGCCCCTCTGTGTTTGTACCTCTCACGTTCTTATATTAATATAAACTGTTTTTCATTTCCCACTTTGTCGTTATCTGATTTTATCTTGAACATCTCTAATGCATTTATTTGCACAGCCCAGGAACTGTGCATATGGTGCATTATACTGAATGTTCACCATTTAGTATTTATTCTGCAGCCAAACAGAGGACACGTCTCTGCTGATATGCAAACTGTTTTTCTTATTAAATATAATGCCAAACAGCTTATGTTTGTATGCTTATGGTACCTTATTGGTGTCTGTACCTTTGCAGAGTCTCACTGCTGCAAGATTCACATAGGAAACCGATCTCGTGTTGGTTAGGGCTTTAATTTATTCTATTATTTTACTTATTGGATTCAAAATAGTGGTTAGTTTAACGGCCCTAGTCTCAGACCATTATATGTTGCAGAGACAGAGCTGTGACTGTGCTGCAGAGCGTCACTGTGAGGTAGAATAATGGGGGTGTTTGGCCTGAATCGTTCCACGAGGCCCTTTTAAACAGCCAGACACGAATTAAACCATCATTCATTCACTTTCTGTTCATTTATATTTGTATTTATATACCACGGGCGTCCGCTCTGCAGCTGAGGGTGATATTTAAGTCTGTTTTAGTGACTGTGATCATAGTTTAGGTCTAATAATCAGGGTTTGTTACTAAAAAAACATCTCTTCTATTTAGAAAACAAAACAAACATAATTAAACTAATTATTACTTATTAAGATGTTTTATGGCGTGTTAATGGACAGTTTATTTCCTGCCTGCAGACACGTTAGGAGCATCTTAACTTTATTAACTTTGTGTTATCCTCAACCATCTGCAACGCTCGTTAACACACACACACACGATTTATGCTCGCTGCTATCGTGCTCACTGAAAGCTAACCCAGTGACAGGGTCCAGGCTCAGCAGGGCTGAAGCTCTGGGTGATGGAGCAGCAGCAGCAACAGCAGCAGCAGCAGGAGGAGGAGGAGCAGGAGCAGGAGCAGCAGCAGGGGCAGTAAGAGCAGGAGCAGCAGCAGGGGCAGCAGCAGCAGGGGCAGCAGCAGCAGGGGCAGCAGCAGGAGCAACAGCAGCAGCAGCAGCAGCAGCAGGAGCAACAGCAGCAGCAGGGGCAGCAGCAGCAGCAGCAGGAGCAGCAGCAGGAGCAACAGCAGCAGCAGCAGGAGCAGGAGCAGCAGCAGCAGGAGCAGCAGCTGACCTGAAGCCTCCTGGTGCTTCTTACATAACCATCATCACACAGTAGATCACACCCTGCTCTGCAGCACAGCACCTCTATTCATCAGCGCTGCTGTTGCTGGGTGCAACAGGGAGGCGTTTATCTTCTGTGGGAGACGCGAGTGGAGCAGTTGCTGTTTCCGTTCTCACCTGCGGACGTCTGCTTGAACTTCTCGCTCTTCTTCTTCCTCCATTTCCACGGTTTGAACAGACGACCCAGGGTGGCGAACTTGCTCCGCCGCCGAATGGGAGGCGTGTGTGTGCCTGGAACCAGCGAATCGGAGCGCATCGCCGCCAGCCTCTCCACTTCCTCAGCTGGAGAAAACAACAACCAGATCATTAACAAGGAGATAAACAGCCCTCACCAAAACATGTTTTTGACAACAGCAGCATTAAAATCTCTGGTTGCACAGCTGATGCATCGCTTTAATGAATCATAAACCATTTTGTTACTGGATGAGTTTAAGCAGCTTCTCCTCGGCTCTTCATCATTTACTGCTTTTTACCACTTTGAACTGAGGACTGAAGGGAGTGACTGGGGTCTGCAACACACTGGTGTCGCTGCACATGCGCCCGACTTGTGACCTGTTCTCTCTGGTGCTTAATGCAGGAAAGGTCTTCATAGAACCTTTGCAAAGTCATGTTACTGCACAATATGCATAAAAATGTCTATTTATATTCCTAAATAAATAAATAAAGCACTATATATTGGCTGCAATATCGATATTCAATGTTTTCTTTCCCTTTGAATCTGTATCAGCCTCAAAAATCCCACATTGGTCAGACTCTAATGAATAATAAGGGTAGAAATACAGGATTGAACTGATTTTTGGGTTTCGGACCCAAAAAAAGACATGTGAAGGCATCACTCTGGACATTCAATAAACTTTATTAATCAGTTAATCATGAACGTAACCAGCAGCTGCAGGCCAAGCTGTCCTCCTGCTGCAAGGCGTCCGGCCAACCAGTGACATCTCTCATGAGAAGCCAATCAGGCGGAGGCACACACCTGTAATGACACAGGTAACTATAAATACAGATCTCGGGGGTTATGGTGCTGAATATCTCGTATCTCAGGATATTTGCTGTAACACTGCGCTTCTCAAACCCACAGTGAAGGAAAACAGACGGACTGCTCGCCTGTGACACAAATGTCAGGGGACACATTCTCCCAGCGGGCTGCGCGCAATCAAGTCAGGGAAAAGCTCGTTTGGATCGCAGTTAATCAGAGTTAGACGAGGAGGGGAGTGAAGAACAGGCTCAGCTGACAGAGAGGAGTTAGGCACGGGCTGGAAATCACATTCTGACTTTTTTAAAAACAGAAATATCAGCGTGTTTCGACTCCTCCACTTTCCATCCACCCGCTCCGAGTCGTAGCTCCTGTGGCCCTGTGGGGAGTTTGAAAGTAATCACGCTGGAGGCTCCTCTCTGCAGCACAGCGCCAGGTTCTCATTTGATATTACACCCCCCGCTTCACACAACAACAGCCCGCAGCATGAGGCAGACCCTGCAGGAGGAGGGCAGGAGGCCTGAGCCGCGGGACGGGAACAAAACAAAGCAAACACATGTAAACACACAGGCGCCTGCAGCCGCCACGTAAACACACACGCACACAGGAAACGGGACACGTGAAGCCTGAACACGCGCATCAGAGCTGCCCACAGCATCAAAACCACCCTGTCCATAGAGGGCGACCCTGCACCCCGACTCATGTGCATGATAACATGGATAATATGCATCGTTTAAGAAAAGATCAGGATGACTGCACAGCACCATAATCATGTCTGAGTATAAACATCAGCGTTTACGAAATAAACCGACTCTCCACACGATCACTCCTCAGCTGTGGCATCGCTGTGAAATACAGGCGAGTGAAAACATGTCGCGCTGCTTTAGTTGCAACTGTTGTTTAAGGATATCTGAATCAAATAAGTCGCGGCTCTACAAGGATATGGCAACAAATTACAATATTAGTATTAAAATGCATCAGATTTAATGAGCATTTGATGACATTTGAGGGTAAAAACACATTTTAGAAGCTTTTCTTCTATTTCATCCATGCAGCTCCCGCCATCTACCAGCCCGTTTCAAGCAAGGAGACACAACGATAACGCAATAATTAGCTAAATAATAATTAAAAACAATGATCCATACATAAACAAAGGGCTGGTTTTAAAGGTTTTGTAAAATTCCTGTTTTGCAGATTTTAGGTTTTTATCAGACGAGGACGTGTTCAGCGCAAACACGAGCTGAACGGTACCTCAGCGCTAAAACACCGAGCTCATGTGAAGCAGCTGCAGACGGCAGCGGCCTCGGCCTCCCTGCGGCCCTGTTGCGAGAGGGATGTCAGTTCAAATCTGTACCAGCTCAGCAGCCGACCACCGAGGGGCCCTGCAACAGCAGCAGCAACATCCAAACCCCTGCCCCACCTCCCGCCCCTGGGCTGCCACTCAGCTGCCCCACCTCCCTGCCCTCAGCCGCCCCTGAGCCGCCCCTGAGCCGCCCCTGAGCTGCCCCACAGCCGCCCCGGTGGCAGATCAGCCTGGCTCTGTGTGTTTGGTCTTCTGTGTGGCAGCCTGGTGTGAATATCAGGGAGCCGACAGAAACCAGCCCCGGACCAATAACATCTCTCACCAATGTTTCGTCGACGGTGTGCCTGCGAAACACTGGGATTATGTGTCATGAGTGGGTTTCCAGCTGCCGGCTGAGGAGATGCAGCGTTTTCAGACCTAAATCACCACAGACCGAGTAAAAGACTGGACGAGGCCACGGTGAGGTCACTGAGGCTGGGTACCACAGTTTGGAAGGTCCCGAACTGTGTTAACTGACCTGGATTATCTAATCGAAGGCCATGAGACAGTCGGATGAACTCTGGAAATGTTGAGGACGGTGCTTCAATGCTTCATTTCTAATGTTCTTTACCAAGAACAGACACAAATCCTTCCCACAATGCCTTGCAGCAGCTGTCTTTTCCCCAAATCTTTGACTTTACTGCGAGGTTCAAGGAGCAGACCACGTTTTATTGACCAATCAGCAACTTTGTGGTCGTCCCCACGTTGTTTTTTTTGGACCCAGACGTTTCCTACGTTTTAATAAAATGTTTGTTTCATATCTCTACAGGGTCGTAAATATTGATAATAATTATGGTGAAATCCCATCAAACTGAGAGTTACTGTACTGTAAACAACTCCTGTTGTTGCCATATTGCTACTTTGTGACTGACAGGCTGCTACCAAGGCAACCAGCGATGCGTTTCCATGGCAGCTCCACTGTCTTGACCATATATGGTCACTTCTGGCTCCTGGAAACCAAGATGGCGACAGCCATAATGGCAAAAAACAGAAAGAATGCAGGTTTAATGGCACATTAATTCACCCAGAGGCTAAACCCACTTCAACATGCAGTCTGTAGGAACCAGGACACAGTTTTAGGGTCACCTGTCCCCTCTTGACTCATCTTTGCCCCCTAAACAGACCAAAGGTGTCTGGTCCCTGCTGATGTTGACCCCCGGCTGCTGAAGCAGGAGCAGCAGTGAGTCAGCGAGCTCAGACTCGCACTGCAGGGCCACATTCTTTCAGTCAGACCCCGGGTCTGTTTACTTACACTGACTCACTCAACAGCGAGCTCAACAACAGCAGCAACTCAGAGCGGCCGAACGAGACGTGATGCTGCCGCCGGGGCCCCGGGCGCTCGCTGCATCAGCTGACTCATCCAGGCTCTCGGTCCAGTCAGCTTTTTGGATTTGTGGTTTCACAGAGTCTTATTATTGAGAAAGCGCAGCAGCTGATCGATACAGAGAACGAGCTCTGCTTCAGAAACACGTTTTGGGTTGAGCAGTCATCAATCCTCTGCGTGTCTGTATTGATCTGTGGTGGCAGCAACACTGGAAACAGTGGGACAGAGTTTCCAATCGAATTGACTTGACAGTTCATCAAATGAAAGCGATTATTACCGATGATTGTGATTATCTGTCAAGTGAGATACTCTTTAGTCAGCTGATCGACCAGCTTAAGACTGGAAATACACAATTTTATAGAACTGGGAGCTATAATCACATCATTTATCAGGCAAAATGCAGTAAATCAGCTGGTTTTGGTTCTTAAATGTCTAGTTTTATCCTATTTATGTCATAATAACTTGAAAGATGTTTGTGTTTTGGCCTGTTGGTTGGACAAAACATGCAAAACAAGATATTTAAGATATTTAAATCAGGAGGTTGTATGTTTTATTTCTATAACGCAAAAACGACTTATTATGAACGTTTTAATCAATCTCCTGCCGGACTGAATTGATCTGCGGACGGACGGTAAAGCAGGAGGGACATTTTCAAATGGAATCAACTGGTTGATTGATTGCACCGATTCTGCGCGCGGGCGGCCGAAGATGCTGAGCCCGCGACGACACCGACGCCGTGATGAGTCCGTGAAGTGATCAGTCAACTGTCGGAAAACCAATCAGCAACATTATTGATAATCTATTGGATTTTTTAAAGTCATATTTTAAGTAAAGACGCCCACAGTCTCTGTTACAGCTCCTCAAATGTGAAGATATGCTGCTTCTAGCTTCTTTATCTCTATGTTATTTGAATATATTTGGATTTTAAGGCATTTTTATGAGATTTATAGATTTAACAACTAATGGTTGATCTAAAAAACAAGAGGGAATAATGGAAAACACGTTTTTTTATGAAGAGCATTTAGAGTCTAAAAAACTTTGGACACCCCTGATTTAGACTGATAAATGACTTGTGATGCGCTGTTTTACTGAAGTGGAACCAAACATGCAAACAGGGAACCAAAACACACACACACAAACACACACACAAACACACACACACACACACACACACACACACACACACACGCAACGCGCCACTCTAACTTACTCTATCTCAACCAATTCGCCAACGCTGCGCTGAAACACCACCGGGTTGTTTAAAAGGTCACTATACTGTAAAGTAAATGTAATTCCTGCAGGGAGCATTAAGGGCTGATCTGAGAGCTGCTGCCGGCGCAGGAGCGGCGGATTCACCCCGGCAGGCAGGGAGCGGTCACCGACAGATGACAATAATCTTTTAAAACCTGAGGAGTGCAAACATCTCCTCCACCTCCACCCTCCCCGAACCGTGTCCCCTCACCGTCCAGCGGCTCGGCTCCCCGGCAGTTGCTGCAGATGTGCTTGATCTCCTTTCCGATCTGGCAGTGGATCATGAACGGCACGTTGTTGTTGTTTGCGGCGGGCTGATGTTGTTGCTGTCCACCGGAGCTGCTGCGGGGCTTCATCCTGCCCAGGCAGAAAGCTCTCCTCCTCTTCCTCGGTTTCTGCTCCTCTTGCACGGGAGCCGCCAAAGATGGGGAGTCGGTGGCAGATGCAAATCCAGATCCAGATCCCGATCCTGATCCTGATCCGGACCACGAACGCATCACGTCGCCTCCAAAGCCCGCCATGTTTGAGCTGGACTGCAGGGCTGGACCCCTTCGCCCTCTGCTCTGGTGGTTGTGGAGGAGGGGGGGTTTTAACTGGTTTGCTGCCCTGACCACTACTTACAAGTCAGCCATGATAACATACAAACTTCCTGCTACATCCTACAAAATAAAAGCATCCCCATCCTTTCACAAAACGACTATAACCCCGCAGTATGCCTCAAAAGTAGTGATAGCTGGTCCGAGTATGCACACAAATGCATCAGCGCAAACCACCAATGGGCTTTGTCCAAGAATATTATAATGGTAAATAAATTATAGATATTATATTATAAAACTAAAACAGTTATATGATACAGACAGAGGGTCAATACGGTCAGGACAGTGTTCAACAGAGCCTTAAGTTGGCCCGCCTTAAGTTTCCAGCAACTAAATAAATATATAAATAGATAGATAGATAGATAGATAGATAGATAGATAGCCTTTTAAACATGTGGGATCCCCAAGTTACAAATAATAATAATATAATCATACTAACAACAACAACAACAATAATAATAACTGTGTGTCTTGCCCTGAACCAGCTGTTGAGTTTCAGCATTGGGCCTCCAATCAGTCATTCGGTGTGCCGTCTGAACTGTGTCACTGAGCAGGAGGAGCAGCAGCTAAGTGAATAAAAGCTAAATTAAAACGCTGTGAGCTTCAATTTTAATACAGAAAATAAATAGTTGTGCGTGCAACTAAAGGGTGATGTTTCTTATAGTATATTAACATTATCTGAATGATAAAAACTTTATTTAAAAAGATATTAAATAACTAGGATAATGTCTGTACATCAATAGTGCCTTTTCTACTTTATTTTGAAGTCTTATATCACTTCCGGTTACAGTCTTTGTAACTTGACGCTGTTCGGCTCCCCCCCCAGATTCAACCAATCATGGCTCGCTGCTGCGTGTTAGCGTAGCTGTGGCAGCCAATCAGATCGAAGCGCCGGCAGATTTAGACTTTTAGGAGGAATTTAAATCACCAGCGGGACGATTTACACATTTTTACGTTAAAACGAAACCTCACGCAAACCTCGTTCAGTTCACATCGGGTTTACACGGAGAAACAAGCCCGCGGCCCGCAGAGCCAGTTTGACAGGCTTCTGTTAAGCGTTTATTCCAGGAATTTCGGTTTTAAATAGATTTATAATGTTTTATTCTCATCAACTCTCCGTTTATCTTTTATTTTATGTGTCTGTATCGTTTTTGTCCTTTTTATGTAAAAACTACCATACAACATAATTGCCATATAAAACACACACAAAACTACAATTATTATTATTATTATTATAGGCATTATACTAAAATCTGAATTATGGTTACTTTAAGTACCCACATTTATTTATCTTACGAACCAGATCGAATCCTTATTGAATAGGATTAAAACAGTTAGAAGCTGCTTTATGTGAATAAATGAATGAAACGTTATAATATTTAAGCAAATACACAAATAACAAACAAAATAGGAAACATCAATAAAAACAGATTTGAGCTTGCTCAGATTCATGTGAGCTCAAAAGTTGGGTAATATTACTGACTGCAAGTCTAAAAAGTAATTAATAGCTTCTTAAAATCTGTGCTGAAACTAGAAAACAATGGAAACAATAAATTCCCGTTTCCACGCTGTAAGCAGCCTGACAAATGTGTTTTGTTCTCACTACAGTCTGTTATTGAGAAAAGATGGTGTGTTTGACTACAGAGGGAAAAGTGTGGAGAGCACTGGATGAAACTGGTCTGTTCATGTCATCAGACACTAATTAATGCTGCTGTTTCTTTTCTCATCCTCTTCATTTCGTTACCCACACTGAGGACTCAGCAGCGGACTGCGTCTCATCCTCACTGCTAAATTTAAAATGCAGCGAGAACAAAAACAGCCTGGATCAGAGAGACGTGAGATTCTTGAGGGATGAAAGAAAAGTCACATTTGGAAAAATCTTCAGAACAAAAGCAACTGAGTTGACAGGCTTGTGTGAGAGACGCCTGGTTTTGCCCTGCAGAGGCCAATAAAGGGTCACAGCCTGCAGCTACGGCCCTCTGCCAGCAGGTGGAGCTCACCTACAACTAACTGGATGGAAATTAATTTGTCTGAGAACGGTGACAGACTCTGAGCCACAGGGTGCAGACTGGTTAGGAGGAGTCAGCGTCTGCATGTAATCACAGCTGAATCTGTTGTCTCCATCACGATCCAAACACACGCAATGTGAAAGAATGAGTGTGTGTTTGTGTGTGAAATCAATCTGAGGCTACTTCACCGGTGCACATTGTGCCTGTGCTGATGCCTTTGACGTAACACTGAGATCAAACGCTGCGTGTTTCCTGGCTGCACACGATGACTCATGACGCCTTTCACATTCAGAGAACAAGGCTGCGACTCACAGGATGAAAGGGAGGAACAGTTGAGAGAACAAGCATCGCGTCAGGACTGAGCCCTCCTCCTCCTCCTCCTCCTCCTCCGAGGAAGCATCAGGCCTCCAGCTCGTCTCTCAGTCACATTAACAACAGATTTGCTGACAGGCACTTTGTGAAGGAAGCAGCTGAACTCACAGCAGCAGCTCCTGACTTGCAGGAGCCCAAATGAACGGTCACATCCGAGGTATCGCACACACTTCCACCTCTGCTCTGTCGTCTCACGGCTGGCCAGGTTTGTACGACTCTGCCAGTTGTTGCTTTCTCTAATGAGGAGGAGATGTGAGATTAAAGCACCGCTGGTGTGAGTTTGATCAATAAATCCATAGTCTCACTCTCTCCATCACACACACAGGCTGAGACACAGAGCCAAGGCCTTCATGACTGCAGGTATGCGGCACGCTACGTACAGTAAAGAGGCGACACAGGAGAGCATCGATTGGTCCGCACTTGTAACTTACAGGAAGTGGTCAGATACTGTGCCTGAGCATTTTGCTGGTAACATTTACTTATTTATAGCTTCTTGTTGGCATCGACTGTAAATGTGTTCATTATTTGTAGGCTGGTCCATCACTTTGGTGCATCACAAGCTAATTGTGCATGTAAGTGTTGTGTCTGTGTGTCAGCAGCTTGATAAACTGACTCTGGATCAGCTGTAAGACACATTTCTGTGCTCCTCTTTTCAGCCGCTGCTTGTTTTTAACTCTGTATCTGAAGCAGATGAAGGATTTCAGTCGTCGGACGTCTGGATCTGAAGTTATCAGAGAAACAAGCTGAGCAAACGTTAGCAGCAGCTCGGCTCGCCGCCCCTCCAGGACGTCCCGTGTGCGGCCGACAGCGTGGGAGAAACAGTGGTTTTTAAGGTGGAACTGCTTTATTCAGTGTTTCTCTGGGTTTGAATCAGCGGCTCTGTTTGTTTTGGAGAGGAGGAGACCTCTGTGGAGAATTCAGCTCCCAGTAAAAACCTCCTGAACCATCAACACTGAAGGAATCCCAGCTGACAGGAAGACAACAACTCCCAGCATCCCACGCTGCTACAGGAGCCAGAAGATAATTACACATTAAACATGTACATTTGGTACAGACATCATGGTGCCCTGAGGATGAACCCTGATGTCTTTGCTGATGGTCTGACTGTTGGCACCAGCTAGCAGGTTAGCATGGTGAGGTTAGCATTTAGCTCTGCTGCCACACAGAGTCGCTGGCTGTGGACTGTTCCTGTTCTTGTATAAACTCAATAAATATTGCATTTTCATAAAGTAGGGAGAGTCACAGGAGACACAAGAAGAAGAAAAAAGAGAAGTTGAATTAAAGCAGCAGGGGCCGGGCTATCCCAACTTTTTATTGAATCTCTAAAATAGCTGAGGCCTAAATTTATAATAGTGCAGCGTGGTTTCGCATCTTTTATTAGAGGCTTCCTGAGTCTGCTAAACACCCACACTGTTCAAATCCTGCACCCTCCGTGTGTAACACTTGTTATCGGATATAAATTAGAAATCTCAGGCCGGGCAAAGCTCCTGCAGAGCCAACAGACTACAACTGCAATATGTTCTTTAATGCAGTGGAGCTGAAGTGTAAAGAAGCACAGAGTGATGACCTTGTACTTTAGTCCTGCCGTCATTTAGCACTTCCATCCAAAGGTCTGTTCACGCACCAACAGGAAGTGACGCTCAGTGTCGTCGGTGAGACTTTGACGTGTGGACGGGAGGAGCTGTCCCCACGAACCGCTCTGCCTCCTGAGCCACAGTCGCCCTAATTACAACTCCATTTTGAAACACAGAGCCGTTTCAAAGTTCTTTACACAGGCTGACATTCAAAAACTACACAAACCCAGAGAAAGCTCACACGCTGCGGTGATAATGACTCATTTTATAACTGGAAGTGCACTCAGGAACAGCTTTCAGTGAGGTAATGTCCAATTTAGTTTGTGAGGAAATCAATACAGCTGAGTTTCAAAGCACCATCTTATCACAGCGCAGTCTAATTAGATGAGGTTTATTATATTTTGTCATATTTTTACCTCTTCGCACCCCGGGAGCTACGTCTCATATTCTCTGGATTTCCAGCCTGTAAAACAACCGCGAGAAGCAGAGCTGCGGTGTGTGGACGTGGC
Organism: Datnioides undecimradiatus; assembly: GCA_008933995.1. Lineage (NCBI taxonomy): Eukaryota > Metazoa > Chordata > Actinopteri > Lobotiformes > Datnioididae > Datnioides > Datnioides undecimradiatus. The sequence goes on from WARS01000029.1 coordinate 23,285,551, forward strand.
GGGTGGGTGGGTGAGTGGGTGCCATTTGGTTTCACTCCTCAGAGGGGCTTTGTGCACCCTGCACAGATGTGGGGGGCTCAGTCGGGGCCCGGAGGTATGGCAGGTTACAGCTCAATGTGCTGCTCACAGTCAGGGACAAGTCAGCTGCACATCAACACACACACACGTCCAGAGATACATGTGTGAACGCACACACACGTACATGTGAGCCCGTGCAATTGGACCACAGGTGCGCTTGTCACTTCAGACATGGCCGCACGTCCTCAGTGAGACAGCCTGGTCCGTGCAGCTGTCAGATTACTGTCTCACATCTGTCTCACCATAAACCACCCTGTCTACCAGCATCTATCCTGCGGCGCCTGCAGTCTTAGCATGTACTTCCCATGAACCGCTCAGATTAGGAGTCCACGGTCCTGGGTCCTGGGTCTCATGTCTTCGCCTTTGTAGTGCGATGCAGATCCACCTCTGCCTCGGCCCAATCGATCTCGCCTTGACCTGCCTGAGCTGTGATTCACATCTCCACGGTGCCGAGTCCGCCCGACAACTCTAACGAGATTCCAGATGCATGCACGCCGGCTCTGAGGCTCGTTAACTACCTTTTCTTTTAGTGTCAGAGGGATGTGGAGGGGCTTTGCTCTCTGTTCTCTCGCCGCCGTTTTGTTTGCACCTCTCTTTTGAGCCTTCAGCTGGAAACTGAAGGTGCTTTTGCTGCTGTTGCTCCTCAGAGAAGCCAGACCTACACCCAGCTCCTTCCTGCGTGTGCTGCACATTTAACTCCGATCTTTTAATCTCCTCTTCCTCCAAAGCGCTTGTAAACTTGTGTTTTGTAAAGTGCTTTGCAAATACAGTTTCCCCTCTAAACTGGTTATCGATCGGGGTCCAAAGGTCATGTGTCTGGGTCTGTGCAGCTCCGCGCTAACTGCCAGATGAAAATGCCGGGATCAATAACGACACTGTTGATGTTGCCCCGGCTGAGGCTGGCCCCGCCGTTCACAGGTCACACTTGCTTTTAATCCATGCCTTTAAGCCAAATGCTGCGGACTTTAACGAACACATGTGGCAGTTAATGCACTGGTTAATGGGTCAGTCAGTGAAATGACCTGCAGCCAGTGGTTCAGCTTTGAGTGTTGAGGTTTTCACACACACTTTTCATGAATGTTTTCCATTTATAGCTGCACTAACTCATATTTTAATATCAAAGATGGATCAAATTACTGTGTGAGAACCTACACAGAGCTGCAGTTTGAGCTGGGCAGAGGCCTTTTAGCATCTTTCTGCTAATTGTTTCACTCTGACCGCTCACATCAGGCTAATTTCTAAAATCTGGCTCAAAAGACAAACAGCTGACACAGTTAGAGATGCGCTGGTGCAGCAAGTCGAGCATCCAACAGCTAAAGAGCCGGAAATCTGACGGAGACCAAAACAGAGCTGTGCACAAAAGAGGGAGTCTGCAGTATGTTGCATGGTTTGTCATGATTCTGGTGGACTTTAATAATAAAACATCTTATGCACGTTGCAGTGCAAACACTGCTCTAATAAATTCAAACTGACTTTTTGACCTAAACAGTTTTGACTCAGTTTGTCTTCAGTGTAATTAGACGTGCATATTAGACGCAGCAGGTCACTAGTGCAAGGCTAAAGGCTGAGTGGGAATTGGACGTTTGCAAACCTGCATTGAAAGCACCAGAGTGAATAAGTAAAAATGCACTGTGTGGACGGGGGGGTGGGTGTCGTGTTGTCTCAGCACTCGGTGGAGAGGCTGCGTGCTGCCTGCACAGATGAGGGGCTCAGCGGGGGCACGGAGGCTTGGCAGGTTACAGCTCAATGTGCTGCTGAGAGTCATGGAGAACAGTGGGCTCTCATTCATCAGGCCGACACAAATATGACTCTCAGTCAGTTCTTCTGATTTAATCTTCCTAAACTGATTGGCAGGTCCGTAATAATGAATGCATGTTGCACCAGACGATGACAGCTCAGACCCGCAGAGCTTAGCATCGCGGTGCGATGTGAAAGAGGTCACTTGTTGTGTCGGACCGCTTTCACCAAACTCTGCAGCTCTGCGGAGCTTTACAGCCCCGTGTAGCTCATCGTTTTGATTTTACGGCACATCACCGGCAGCCTCGTCGCTAACAGCGGCAGCCGGACGGCAGCTGTTTCCAGCAGACAGCCTCCGATAAAGACACTCTGACACCACCTGTCCTGCGTCAGACGATGGACAGGCACAGTTAAAGACAGGCTGGTGAAGGAAGTTCAGCTAACGAGCCACATGTTTCTCAGGAAAGAGGATATTTCATTTCAAATCAGTAGAATTAGGGCGTTATGTTTGCAATGATCACATTAAGCGATATCATGTCAATATGGGGGATATAAATATATAAGTGAATGCAGGTTTTCAGGTGCTTTGTAAAAAACAACTTTTCGACGTTCTGCTAATGCAAGAAGTCTTCGTGGTTGCACGTCGCTCTGTCGCTTTGCAGGCTTTAGCTCAGCTTTCATCTGAAGATTCACAACTGAGGAGTCAACTAACTGACTGACAGATTATTTAATTTATCAGTTAATAAGATAACTCTTAAAATAGCTCAAATGGAGCGTCAACAAGTGAAACTGGCTCACAGGAAGATCTGAGAGCCGAACGTGATGCCTTCAGGTGTCGGTAGAGCAGTCCGTGATGATCCAATGAGATTTAAACAGGAAGCAGCAAATATTTCACATTTTAGCCTGATTAATAAATAACAGATTGCACATTACTTTACTTTAGTTTACAATATCTTGTAGATTTGTCTGCCAACTACATGAAGCATGCATTGCCTGTCTGTTTGTTCTGGTTCTGGCTCACTTTCCTGTCGCCATGTATTCTGCAAAACTACCAAAACTACCCAGTTACTCTGAAAAGGCCAGTTTTGGGCTGCTGACGGTCGTCTGAAGCAAATAAAACCCAAGCTACCCCCGTGACTCACAGCCTCTCCTGGTGAGAGATAATATTCACCTTCATTACTGTCTACATGATTAATGTCACACTGGACGAGCGCACGACCTTCCCTCTTCACCGCGGACCCTCTTGTCCGTTTCTGATGACTATCCATTACCACACACATCACCTGCTCATCCCATCTGGGCTTCTGCCGCCATCAGGCAGGAGAAAAATAGCCGCCGTCCTCCGGCCTTTGATGGCGCTGCTGCTAATTTAGGCTCCGAGCTGCGACGAAGGCCTGACAGAGATTCAGTGTATTATTAATATCAGACCAGGCTGGTTTGGAGACTGAAGCAGACTCGCTCTTCATCGCTCCACCTTCGCAGCAGCCCAGCCCTCTGCGTCCCTGATTAAGACGCTGACTGTCAGCAGACGTGACGCTCCGGGTGCTCCGGGCCTGACGGAGGCTAATTGTTTTGATTTGGGAGCATCCTGAGTGGATGGAGGAGGCTACACATGCTGAGTTTTGGAGATAATTAGCCACGCAGCAGGGGGGCGAAGCCCAGATCCCAAGGCAGGCAGACTTCACAGCAGCACTTCGGGGGCAAAGAGACATCGTTGCCTCTGGTTTCCAGTGGATAAACTACACTAAAGGCCACAAAATTATCATCACCGTCGCTCCAGGATGGGTGGCTAAACACTGTGGGCCTGGGTGATGCGTCTGTTATCACCACCCAATGAAATTTATGACTTTTTATGACCTTTTTAATACTTCAAAGTGCAATTTAACACCTTTTTCACGGCCAACCCGGCCAAATAATGAGAGAAACACCGACCAGTCAGACAATACAGCCCGCACTCATCATTAAATACACGGATTCGCTGACATTTAACATATTTTTGTGAGTATTTCACGGTTGTGCATGTGAGTGAAGCCTGTTTTGTGTCTGTTTGTTAATGTGTCATCTGTCTGTTGCCGTCAACGGTGTTAAACTGTGTGTGTGTGTGTGTGTGACGAGGAGTTCAAAGGCAACGCAGAGTTCAGTGTTTCTTGACGTCCCTCTCTCTCACTGCCATTCAGCAGGCCTGCACCCACCCCTCCCCCCTCCTCTCTCTGACTGGACCCGCTATGTGTGATGAATTAATACAAAGTGACAGAACAGCAGAGCCTGTAGGAGCTTGTGTGTGTGGTTGTTTGTGAGTGTGTGTGTGTGTGTGTGTGTGTGTGTGTAAATGTGCGAATGTGAGACTTGGCATATCACAGGGATATGACTCACCCCTCTCTTCTCCCTCTCTCTGTCTCCTGGATGCGGCTCATCTGTTCTGATAGGTGGTCCTCACCGATACAGACGACATACTTGAATAAATAAATAAATAAATAAAAACAAATGGAAGCTAAGAATAGAAACAGATCCTGGTGATGTGGCGCATCATCTCTGGTTACGTTGTGCGGTTTGGTCGTTTCATCCTCCCTCCGCATGCGGCTCAAGTGCCCAGGGATGAGCTACGAGGGGGCACACTTAAAACAGCCACGGGGGGGACAAATATCAAAGAGATGCTCGCAGGCGGGCGACAATAAACCGGGAGGAGGAGAGCGACACGGAGATTAAACACCAGAAATGACATTAGAGTGCGCGCGGCGACAGAAATGAAACCTGACCTGAATCTGTGACAGGACGAGTAAAAATACCCAGACGTAAGAATCACAAAGAGACGACGACGACGAGCTGCTTATTACATCAAAATCGAGCCTATTGATTAATAACGTTTATTCTTCTGTTGTTAAACATCTTATTGTTATTTTAACTCCATGCAAACTCGCCTCCTCTGTAGCTGCACAGTGAACGTCTGTGTTTAAGATGGAAACAAAGGCAAAATCTCATTTTATTAATGTTCAGCATTAAATTTAATATATTGAATGACTACGATTGAAATGATAGGTTTAAAATATACATTAAAATCAGAACTTAAAATCAGAATTTATTATTTAATTTCCTCTAACACAGCTAAATACAATACATCTCTAATAACTCCTGCAGTTATTGATTGATTATTAGGGCTCCAACAAAAACCTTAATTTGCTCTCAGTCTGCATTAAAGAGGCTTCTTGGAATTCACACAATGTTAATCAGTCAAGCATGAACTGATTTCATGTGCAGCCATTTTAAACTGCTTCATTAAAGTAAGATGTTAACGCTCCGATGCCGACACGTCTGTAGAGGTGTTTCCCTTGACTGACAGCTGTCCCGGCCTGTAAACACTCTTAATGCCCCCTCCAGCACAGAGCTTACATGTTAACCCGTCAGCCAAGTCTGTTTGTTGGCTTCAGTGTCTGGGAAAGATGCTGGAGCGTGAACTCACAGTAAAAAGCCCGTGGGTTCGTTTTATTGCAGAGGCATCGCTTTAATCCCTGTGGTGCCTTCAGAGCAGCGTGCTGTAGTCAAACAGCAGAGCAGTAAAGCAGCCGGAGTAACACACACTCAACACTCCTGCCGGGAGCAGTGTGTATGCAGAGGTGAGACGTCTGAGCAGCGTTTGCTGCATCTCAACAGGAAACATGTCCTCTCTCTCTCTTGCCTCTGGTGCGGCGATCACCTCTGGCCTCCATGACACGAGGGTGATGAATGCAACAAGTTCAGACTCGCTGTCTAAAGGCTGTCAAAAGGCATTCTGGGAAACCAGAATCACCGACTCTGTGTCCCAGTTCTGTAATAAACAGGAGTACCCAGCAGACGTAACGTGTGTGCTGTACGAGCTTATTACTCATCTGTTAGGTAATAAATTACTTATGTAATAGAGTCTTCTTGGTTTCCCTGCTGAGCCATTGTTCTATCATCTGTGGGTCCCCATGTTGCTTGTGTTGTTGTGTAAATGGGGGTGCATGCATGTGGGCGTGCACGCGGGTGATGTGGTGCAGACTCCAGAAAGTGCATTTGTGCACTGACGGCTGCAGCGCGCACAGAAAAGCAGCAACGCGTCGAAGATGACGACTGCAAGGTTGCATGCAAATGTTGAGGAAGCGGACGCATACAACACACGTGAGACCTCAAGGACACACACATTTTGCATTCTGGTGAGTAACGCTGAGGGGAAGTGTCATATAAAACAATACGTGATGTGTTGCTGTGGAAATAAAGCTTTAGATAAAATGTTTATGGTTTTTAAAATGACCTTAAACCGGTCAACAGATCGCTTATCGCACCAAAGACTGAAGGAGAGCGCTTATGAAACGAAGGAGCATCGCACTCCAGCATGGATCTGAAACCAAATTTACAGTTAACCTGACATCATCTACAACAAGCAGTGAGCCCGAGGAGTGCAGGATCTTTACTGAAACTAAACCAGACCGAAACAGGAAGCGTGTCCCAGTATGTCCCTGCGCTCTGAAACCACACCAGCGAATAGACATCCCCTCTGCCGTGATTGCAAACTGAAGTCTGAGTCTGGAACACTCCCTGGCTCAGGTTTTCCCTCTGGGCACAATGCTGAGCTTGTCCGGGCCGAGCGGACGGACCCACGCGCCAGCGGCAGGAAGAGTGAGGGGTTTTGTGTGTGTTGGGTGGGAGGCGGCGAGGGAGGAAGTACTCCTCTGCATTTAAAGCCCTCGCACTTCCTCCCCTGAACTTTCTGTATTCTGCCCAGGTAGTTCTGCCGCTCTGCTGCCTGCAGACCTGCAGACCTGCAGACAGCAGTGCTGATGTCTGGGCATGAGAGACACAAAGAGCATTACTCACATAGAGGGAGGTGGTTTGCGTGAGCACCGTTCCCACCATGCTCTGTGGACGACAGCCAGCTCGGCCTCTTTCTCTCTGCACCAGGCTTTATGTTTCCGTCCTGTCCTCCTCCTCGGACTCTTCCTGCTCCTCCACCTCCTCTCATTTAAGCCCTCTCTGTCTCAGGCTTTCATTCAGGTCTGTATTAGAGCTCCCTGTGTTTGAATGAGAGCGTGGTAATGCCTGCGTCTTGGTCTTTGTGTGGACGGCTTAAGCTCTAACCGAGCTGACCTGGATTTACATTGCCGGGGCTGAGCTGCGCTGCCTGGGATCTGGACTGGCTCAAGATGATGGAGCACAGCAGAGATGCCAAAAGACGGGCTTAGAAATGGATCCAGTTAAATATGCTGACAAAAAACAGGAAAAACAAAACTTTTGCCAACATTTTCTATTTCAGGCTTTTCTTATTTGCTTCCCGAACTGTGGCAGGCTGACTGGTAGATCCACCATAACAAATGCATGGTTTACAAAGTGCAATCAAACTGTTATGTGACTGTGACTAAACGCAGCACGGGAACGATCGTGCAGCAGCTGCCAGCCATAACTGTTGTGAGTCAGTATAAGAATTTACAGTGCATGATCGCCAGCAGGACAGGGCTTACAGGCTGTCATGTGACCTGACCACTTGCAGGTGCACGTCTGGGATCCGGCCTCTGCGCTCAAACATCAGCGGCCCAAACGGCAGTCTGATCTGTGGAGACGCTGCAGGGTCAGGGGGAAGTTGGTGCTGTCTCCTGCATTCGTAGGCTGGAGCACCAAGAATTCATCCCCCGGGGTTGAATCAAAGCTCTTCTGCCCCGCTCTGGGGCATCTGAGGGTGGAGTTCGGTAACAGCGTCGCCTTCCTCTTCTCTAAAATGAAATTTAATCTGAGCGTTTGCAGCTTTGACACGGTGGAGGAGGTTCAGAGGACATCCGGTGTTCCACTCAGATGGTGCTTTGCGGGGACGGATAACAGGGCTTCCAGGGAGCGTGTGGAGCGACCAATCACTGCAGGAGGTGACAACTTTGACGGTGATGCCAACATTTGAACGACGGACCTCCTCCAAAGTCGTCACATCACGTTCTGATGCACCTGCCTGCACATCCATAGCTCTAATGCACAGAGCTGCTTTAATCAATAGGTTTATTTGTCACAGTGAGTCCAGTGCCTGCAGACCCACTGCATGTTGTCTGAACGTTCAACTCTGCAGCTTCTCAGCCTCTTTTAGCTCATTGTTTTGGTTCAGTGCAGCAACTTTCATCAGCCCTCTCCCCAGCAGCAGCAGCAGGCAGCTGATTTCTGCAAACAAGCTCTGACCAACCCGCCGTACGTCACCTGAACAGCATCAAACAGCGGACAGACGCGGCGAGAGACGGGCCGGTCGATAAAGTGAAGCAGCTCCTGTAGCTGAACAAACACAAACATGACTCAGAGCGAACGCTCGTTCGCCACAACGCTGCCCAGAATCCAAAAGCCATCAGATCTGTTTGGTCTGTCAGTTCATTCGCTGTCCGCAAACAGATTGAAGCAACTTTAAATTCTCTTCCAAACCGAGCGACTGATGAGCTCATTCATCATCGCACACTGAAATGACAGTGTGTTTCCTGATCTGACAGCTTTATAAATCGATTCATAAGAAGATATTCACTGTTCTGGGACCTGCCGGTGTGGAGTTCGGTGAGGCTTCAGCTCAAAAACTGTGCTTTGTAGGTCAGAGAAGGTCAGAAGCTGCTGAATTCAGATGGGAAACGGTTGTAGTCGAGGTTATAGTGAAAACAGCTTCACTGTCAGAGGGAAACGGGAAGTTAACACCAATCTGCCAAAGTCACGTTCTTTGTTGACTCATCCATTCGGCCGAGCCGTCGCCCTCTGACGTTTAGCAGTGCTAATTAATAGGTTACTAATCTAAAAAGTCACAACATAGCTCAGAGGAAGTGCTGGAACCAGCTGAGGAAGAATACACATGTGATTTCACCCCAAACTGCTGCTATTAAGACACTTACGGCTAAATCTGAAGACTAAACTTGGGTTGAAGAGACTAACAAATGCAACTTTTAACAGTTTTCCTGCATCTTTGATTCAGCAGACGTTAAAATCGATGAATACATGCATGTATATGTCTGAAAATTGCAGTTCTTTCCCTGCAAACTGCGTCTAAACCAAATAAATGAGGTGGATGAAGGCGTGAAGCAGGAACGGAGGAAGCAGCAGCGGAGGGATGATGCTGCACTGGGAGCATCTCATCCTGGTTCAGAAGGACGAGGCTCAGGACACAAACAACAGCCCCCGTGTTAAACTTGTTTACTCAAACCGAAATTCACACGCACACATGCACATCCTCCCACACACACGAGCGCGTATTCTGACACAGGTGGCGTGGATCTTTGTCGCATGTGAATGGTGACACACATCAAAGGAAAGAGTGGGCTGGATTTATGCAAAACAACAGCAGCTAAACACACAAACACCGAGTCAACGGAGAATCAGGGGAGTGGGTGGGCAGATGGCTTCTCTGGTGACGGGGAGAATAAAAAAGACCAGAGCGGTGTTGGAGAAAACTGGGATGCGTCACGGTGCGAGAGAACGGTGCAAAGACAAATAATCCCTCTCCTGGCGTGGCTGGCAGTGCCCGCCGGATTCTGGATGATGCCACGGCGGCCTCGTGCAGCTGCAGCCGGCCCCGATCTGTTCTCAGCTAATAGCCATGAGCAGCACTGTTAGCAAGACAGCAGCAGCAGCAGCACCCCCCACTCCTTCCTCTCTCTCTCTCTCTATCTCCCTCCTTCAGATTCAAGCCATGCCTGATGGAAAGCCTGACACAAAGCTCCAAGAAAGAACAGTGCTGCTCGTGTCGGGGAGGCTCGGCTAACCTCGCTGAGAGGAGGCGCTCAGTGGAAAACAAAATGGAGAGGAAGACTGTTGAGGGCCAGGGAGAGGGCAGCCGAGAGAGATTATGAGTAGGTGGGTCTGAACGCCATGAGTCATGAAGGTCTAAGCAGGCTAAAGAGGTGGCATGTGAGTAATTCCTGATCTCATTAAGATTTATGTAAGGCCGGGTATTCACATACACTTCTCCCATTTCTGGTTTTGGGGGGATAATAAAAACAGATCCATATGCTGCAGGCTGCATTAAAATTTAGTTCAACAGAGCCTCGATTTAATATAATTAGGTAGTTATTAATTAGACGCGGTCAGTGCAGGATACATGTTTAACAGGACAGTGTTGGAGAAGGGCAGACAAAGCAGAGTTGGCATCTGCCCGAAATGGAAAATATAGGCTCGGGTCTCAAGCCTGGACTAGCAGGTTACAGACACACACACACACACACACACACACACACACCATGTGACTGGGATTTGTCACATCGGGCAATTCTGGGGGAGGGTCGAGCACAATTTGGATGCAGCAGCTCGTTAAAACAGAGAGAGAGAGAGAGAGAGAGAGAGAGAGAGAGAGAGAGAGAGAGAGAGAAGAGAGAGGGCCTTCATGTATGTAAAAGGAGGACGATCACCAACAGGAGATGCCGGATCCTGTGCAAAGCATCCAGGCTCTGCTCGGTGGCATTTTCAGCACCGAGGGGCAGTGGACAGCTCCGCACCGACGTGATATTAAAGCATCCTGCCCCCGGGAGAGAGGAGGGGGAGGTCATTAGAGAAAGTGCCGTTTTAAAATAGAAGAAAGCACAAATGTGCACAGATCGAGCTGTGAATTAGCGCCGATGATCCGGGCTTCGTGACAGCGTACCGTCGTGACCATGGCAACAAAGGAAACAATAACTTATCTATGGTGTTTTCGCGCAGACGAACTGGCCTCGAGCCACCGCATTTGGCGTCGGCTTCGCATGCCGGAGCATCCGTCCCTCACCCTTCCCCAAATGCAATAATAACAACTGCATTGTAAATGAGTAGCCAGGGGCGGCCAAGTTCGCTCAGCGTTTTCACCGCAGCCGACAATCAAGGCGGAGTCTGGTTGGAGCGATAGCGATCAGTCGTCCTACAGGGATAATTAGGTTTCCCATACAGAACCGTGCCTCGCACACCGCTTATCACACGCATATCTGGGGTGAAAGGGAGAGTCTTCCCCGCTCGTCTCTCAGCGCATGAGTCACTGCGTTGTGACCATCCACCCAGGTGCAGCTCAGCACCACGGGTACCGTCAGAGCTGCACCATGAAAGCCCAAAGTCATGCTGGCGCGTGGGAACTGCCACGAAACGACGAGGCAGTTTCCCTCACAGAGAACAGCGATTCACTGCAATATTCCCCCGTGGAGCCTGCAAACACACCCCAGACATGAAGTGGAGAGCATCCGTGTCACCGGACGCGTGCCTGCCTGCCTACCTGTCTCCAGGTGCAGAGAGATCCTCGCCTCGTTGATGTAAGGCGTGTCACTCTTGGACCGGACCCTCCGGATCGGTCTGCGGTCTACCTCCTCCTCCGGGGCCGCCGCCATGTTCGGCCAGCCGGGCAGCGTCCACTGGCGACCGGCGGGACTGCGAGAGATTCGGCGCCGCAGCAGCCACTCGTGCACCCGCCCGGGCAGACAGTGTGGGAGGGGGGCGGGCTATTGTAATGGTGATGGAGGGTAGGAGGAGAGAGAGAGACAGACAGAGAGGGGGAGAGCAGAGGGAAGGCTTGATGCGCTTCTGTTCCTTTCTTTTCGGCTCCACCTGCTCAAGTTCCAAGAAGAACCGGCCAATGAAAAGCAACAGACCACATTCACGTTAGTCACATCATTTTAACCCTCCTGTGCGGCTTTTACCTGGCAGAGAGCTGAAATCAATGCGGAGATTAAGTCAACAGACAGAAAATTAATCACCCACCAATTTTGCACCTGATTAAAATGTAATTTATCAACTAATATGACAACAAATCGTTAATTTCAGGTTCTCAAATAGTCTTAAATTGGTGCTTTTGTCTGTTTTGTATCCTTTTTAGTTCAGCATCTCTTGGTTTCAGAGTGTTAGTTCAACAAAATAACAAAACTGAACCTGTTCCCTAAAGGTCTGGGGACGTGAAGGAGCACATTTTCATTAATATACAACACATTATAGATTAAAAAATCATGCAGCACCCATTTTCAGGTTCACATGAATTACTGATGCTTTGGATGTATCAAACCCCAAAAGGAAAAATGTAGGAAGACACAAAATATAAAGGTCACACCTTTACTGAAATGTGATTGGTGTGTTAAAACACCCACTACTCATTCTGCAGAATCGACCCGTGAAGCTACAGTTTGGACCTTTTCGATCATATCAAACACATCTGTCGGACCACTGGCTGTATATATATTAAATCTCACAGGCGTCTTTGCATCTTTGCACCACTCTCAGTCTCCACAATGCCAAGTTTTCCTCCCACCTCTTTTAAATTCAACCCTTTAAACGAACACATGACCCTGGAAGCCTCTCCTCATGAAGCACTCATCAGATGTGACTCTTTGACAGGAGCTGCCTGACGCCACAAGCCAATGAGGTTGTCTTTTAGTGTGACAGCACCTGTGAGGCTGACCAATAAAAACACACTCAGGGTGGGACGCAGGAAGTAAAAGTGAAAGCAGGGATTGACTGAGCTCAGGCTGCAGGCCCAACCTCAAAGAGACACTGCAAGTTTTCTGTTTCAAGTCCAGGTTCTGGAATTCATTTTGAACAATCATGATATAAAACCAGTGTTTCCTATGAATTTCATTTTAAGAATTGCTTTAATAGTCTGTTTTGTTTTGGGGTTTTTTTTTGTAAATGTACTCTTAATGCAGACTACACAGCTGTAGAATACACACTGCAGCCAACAAAGGTACAGCATTTTAAAACATTTCCAATCAGAGGCAGGAGCTGAAACTATAATACATATTTCTAAAATTTAAATATACTTTTCTAAGCTGCCTGATTTGTTTGGGTGACTTGACTGCACCTTCCCATTAAATCTACTTCAGCAATTAGTCTCATTCTCATTCTCTCAGATCTTACAGGATTACCATTATAAAAACACCAGGGTTGCATTAACTTTATGCATTATATTCTACTAATCCAATGCTGGCCCCTAGTGGAGAAGGCAAAATCAAAAATTATTGCTCATAATCATTTCAGCAACAAAACAACCAACACAAAAGATGGCTTGAGGGATAGTAAAGCAAAGTAAATGTGGATTATTTTAATTGGTAGCTCTAAATAAAAGCATCTGTGGCAGCCCAGACAACAATTCAATCAAACATTTGGTTGTTTTGGTGGTTGTGCCATCAGTAATAGAAAAATGTCAATTCACAGACAGTAAAACCAGAATAAAAGCATATTGCAGTACAAACACTCCCTCTGCTGGCCATATCTTTTTTTGTTTTGTTTTATAAGGGGATTGTTAGTTACCTCGCTGAGACTCCTGATTGGCTACTGCTCTGACAGCCCAACCAATCAACTCCAGCCTCTGAGACGCTCATGAAAGACTTACTTCCGGATTTCCTCAGCTGACGCTCCTGGCTTCGGTCTTACAGGTAGCTAGTTAGCGTTAGCAAGAAGGACCCAACTTATCCCTGGATGTGTAGTTAAAGCCGTGGATGTGGCGCGTGGCTTTCGTAACGTAACGTGAGGCTGGTGACGCCATAGTTAACAGCTGTTTTCTCGTTACCAGCGCTAGCTTGTTAGCGTGCTAACTCCCATTTCACCTGCTGACAGACTGTTAGCTTAGTTAGCTAGCACACCTTACAGACAGCTAACGGCAGGCTCTATGAACTGCGCCAGAGGATGTTTTTTTTACATCTTAAAGTGCAAAAACCGATTGTAATACTACGTTATTACTGAAGAAGTCACACAAATGTCAACATTACTGGCTGTAATTGAGGAGCATGCTAGCTTTGTGCTTGTTAAATTTAACTCAGATGACCTTTTAGCTTTATAAAGCCACACTGACCTTCCTGAGAACAGGCTGACCACATTATTAACTCGCGACAGCGTGTGGCTCCCACCTCATTATCGCTTTATCTCACTTTTTGTTAAACATTTAAATCAACCAAACTTTAAGGAAACCCCTGCTGTGCCCATTTGACCACACGTACCTCAGCTTTGAAGGCATTTCCAGATTGAGCATACTGTCTTATGTTAGGCTGGAACTACTTTTAGCAACTACTTTTACGGTGTTTCCCAAGCTGCCACTTTTGTGATCTTCCAAACAAAGATGGCTGCCGGAAGTGACATACCCGACATATCCACTTGCTTTATTTTGTCAGATATGCCTCTTGAGTATTTGAATTAAATAGCTGCAGACTCAAACTGAGTTGGACGTCAACTGTGTTTCATGTCGTTACTAGTTGAAACCTGATGATTGTGCGCCAGGTCACCTGCAGAGGTGTAATAAGCTCCCACCTGTATGCCCGCCTGAAACGACCCCGGGTTAGCCAAGACATGGCCAGACCCAGTTCAGGTAGTCTCTGTTCCTCGCTGACCCTGCCTCTGTTGCATATTCAAACACAAAAATCTTCTGTTGTCATGTTGTGTTGTGTGTTTTGTGTTCCTGCTCAGACCTGGCAGCATTCAGGGAGATTTTCTCCAAAGCGAGGAACATCGCCATCATCACCGGAGCAGGGGTGAGCGCAGAGAGCGGAGTCCCAACCTTCAGAGGAGCAGGAGGCTACTGGAGGAAATGGCAAGCACAGGTATGCAGCCTACATTCCTGTTATGTGTTGCTTAATGCTGAGTGGTGTTTGTGTTATTTAGCCTACCTCACTGATATTAATAGAAACACCTGTCCAAATGTTGATCATTGCAGCTTTAATAAAAAGAGGGTTTCACTGCAGGACTTAGCCTGCGTTAGCGTTAGCCAGGTATACACGATCTAACTGGTGACTCACTGTGTTTTTACAATGTTCATATTCACTTTAATCCTTTGCTCTTTCTAATATCTGCACCCCAGGGTTGTACCAGAAGTCATTGAATGTGTTAAACAAGTTTGAGATCACCTAAGTTGTCACCTTCAGGAGACGCGCTGCTATCTACTAATAAGAAAAATGAAAACCCAAAGCAGGACTGTCCCTCTGACACATGTTTATCCTCCAGACGCTTGCCACTCCGGAGGCCTTCGCCAGGAATCCCTCACGCGTTTGGGAGTTTTACCACTACCGCCGCGAAGTCATGCTCACGAAGAACCCCAACCCCGCCCACATCGCCATTGCCGAGTGTGAGGAGCGACTGAGCAAACAGGGGCGCACGGTTACAGTGGTCACTCAAAATATCGACGAGCTCCACCGCCGCGCCGGATCCAAAAACCTCCTGGAAATCCACGGCAAGCAGAAAACAAAGAAGATCACAAACTGTCTTTGTCTTGTTTGTTCAGACAAAACAGGAAGTCTGACAGCGTCACATTAGTCATTAAAAAATAAATGCAGACTGCAGATGTTTGGCATTTATGTGGGAGTAGTTGTCTTCTGAAGATCAATAATCAGTCGTCTCTTGTGTTTTTAATCCAGGAAGTCTGTTTAAAACGCGCTGCATGAGCTGCGGCCACGAAGCAGCCAATTACAAGAGCCCCATCTGTGCCGCTCTGGAGGGAAAAGGGTAAGAGCCTCGTCTGATGTCATTTGTTGGATTGGACCGTTGGGCTCAGTATGAACGTAATATAAGATTTTGTAAGAAGAGATATTGATCACATTCACTGGAGCTCAAAATGCCAGCGGGGGGAAAAAAACAGTTTGAGCTTGTCAGGTGTCAGAAGCTAAATAACACCCGATGATGCGGTGAAAAGGAAAAACCTGTGACCGCAATGAAATGTCACTTTAAAAGCCACTTATCTGACATTTGGAATTGATGTTTTCTAATAGCCGAAATGTTACAGTAAGGAATTACGGATGTCCTGCGCTGAAATTCGGAGCTGATGGTGTTGAAACTGATCTTTACCGACTCATTTAACGGTAAATCTGATTAAATTCTGATCTTTTTTAATGCCAGCCTGCGATTCTCACGCCGTACAGAGGTGTAAATGTCTCCCTGCGTTAAAACAAAAGTGAAACGCTTGAGGGAAGACAGTGAGTTCACGCAGCAGGTAGAGATGATCGTCGCTCATTCGCCTCTCATGCTGAAGTTTGCCTGGGCGAGACACTGGACCCCAAACTGCTGCTGATGGTTCTCCTATCAGTGTGTGTGAATGTGGGGGTGCTGACGTGCAGTGCAGATGTGCCGCGGAGCACTTTGATTGGTCGAGAGACACTAAAATTCACTATATTAATACACCAAACCTGTTTTCTCACACGGCCTCCTCAGGGCTCCAGACCCAGATACAGATGACGCAAAGATCCCTGTTCAGCAGCTTCCCAGGTGAGACGCGCCCACGCTCTGTTTTAGTGCTCTGCTCTTTTCAAATGAGGCTATTTGTTTTGACAAAGTGTGTGTGTGTGTGTGTGTGTGTGTGTGTGTGTGTGTGTCAGGTGTGAGCAGACAGGCTGTCACGGTCTCCTGAGACCAGCTGTGGTTTGGTTTGGAGAGACTCTGGACTCAGACATCCTCAGCCGTGCAGAGAAAGTGTTGGACAGCTGCGACCTCTGCCTTGTGGTACGTGTTTGTGTTTGTGTGTGTAACAGAATTTACAACCCTAATGAATAATAATTATTATTTTTATTCATATATTGCACGTTTTCTTTTTTGTCACTATTCGAAAATGGTTTGCAAAAGTAGAATTAATCACTAAATAAATAAATAAATAAATGAGATTTAATTAAATTAATTGGTTAATTAATTGCAAAACCTGGCTTTGGTCACTAATTGTGAATTGTGGGAACAACCAGGAAGCTGCAGTCAGCTGAAGAAGGCCTCCCGGCTCATAACTGGTTTGCAGATCTTTGATATAATGCAGAACCTCGACGGTAGAATCGATGAAAACAGAAATAACAGGAAGTGTGTGCACGGAGGCCTCTAAGTCAACACCAGTGCCACGTTCACACCCATTAATAAAGGGCTGAAAACCCGGAGAGTGTGCACATGCAGAGAAAGATAATTAATAGGAGACACTGAAACACCGACAGACCACAGTGCACCTGTCCCGCTGCAGCGCTCAGCACAGTCAGACCATCCAACACCTGAAGAAGAGACAAACAGCTCCTTTAAGGTCATGAGGAGTTGTTCCAGACTGTCAAAGTCTTTGTTTTACTGCTAATGATTTTGGGGGAATGCATGTCAAATAGACATTGTCTTTGAATATATTTGCAAAATCAACTTTAAAATAATCACCTGTGCTCTCTGCAGGTTGGCACGTCATCCATTGTGTACCCGGCGGCCATGTTTGCTCCCCAGGTGGCGGCCAGAGGCGTCCCTGTGGCCGAATTCAACATGGAGAACACGCCGGCCACCATGCGCTTCATGTACGTGTCACACACGCGCGTCACTCTCGCTCTCTGACGTCACGTTACCGACACAAACAGCAACACTTGCCGCTGTGTTTCAGGTTCCACTTCCACGGCCCCTGTGGGACCACGCTGCCCCCCGCGCTGGCGCCTCACGAGACCGAGCAGAGCTAAAAAAACCTGAACAGGAGCTGCTCCCAGACCAGACCGTCTAAACACTGGAGGACTTTATTGGTACAAACACCAGAAATGATGTGTTGGAGGATGTAACGGGTGACCAGCAGTGTGTGGGCGGGGTTTATGAACAAACTGTCACACTGATGCAAACTACAATGTAGAGTGAATAGACTCTTACAGCTTTGATGCATTTGCTCTTTGTGTCTTCTGCCTTTTGCTTATTTTTACTTAATTTCTGCCAGAAGAGGCATTTAATATTAAACACTGATGCCAAATCACAGCGATGCTGAGCGCTGCCAGCGTCACCGTGACACTCCTGCTTCCACGAGTCCTTACAGGAGCTGTTGACGGTGGAAAAGACGCAAAGAAGCAACAGTGGCTGCAGATTAAATGTGATCACGTGTGGGCAACTGTGTCGCTCCTTCTGCGTGGTTGCACAGTGAGCGTGTGACAGTAGGGGGCAGTGTTTAGCTGCTGCTGCTGATTGCTGCACCTCCAGCCATGAGAAAACAAACTGACTCCCTCCAAAGGATCTGTGGGCTGCCTGGGCTACGTGGCGTGTGTGTGTGTGAACTCAGTGTCTGAATTTATGGACTGTGATGAATACTGTGTCTGATGCCTTCCAGTGGCCATGAGTAAGCTCCAGCTGGAGCAGGGGAAACCAGTGACTGTGCATTCCCTCAGCCTGTCACGAGGAGGAGACAGAGGGACTCGTTACGTGAACGTCGAGGGCATATGAACGATTGAAGCAGCATGTGAAATATGAAATAAATGCATAAACTGAAAGAGTCTGCAGTGCTTCTTGAGTGTGTGTGTGTGTGTGTGTGCATGCAAAATACTGTGTGTTGCAAATGATGCAGTGTGTATGAACCGTACTGTCTATATGTTCTACATGTTCTAATTTGGCTTAAGATGGATCTGTATCGTTTACACTTGTTGCCTGGAGAACCACACACACACACTTTGACACACTGCAAAGGTCAGGTGATCCCCAACTCATCCACAAAACCGGAAGTCATGATTTGGTGATGTAAGGTGAAGTAAACACTCAACACAACTGATGTGATGTTTGTCGTCGGTCTGCGTTTTCATTGTCGCAGTGACTAACAAACCAGCAGCTGCGGCGGGCCGACTGTACGGAGCAAACATCTGCCTGCCCACGTGCTGCTGAATGAGAGGGTACAGGCAGCTGAAATGTTCAGCTCCTGTTCCACAGTATGCAACACCTACTGTACGTGCTGTTAACCGTGCGGTCGATGACGGCTGAGTCCAACAGCCTGTGTCGGTCGTACTCAGAGTTGGCGGGTTGTGTAGGGGCAGTGCAGAGGGAGGAGTATGGAGCTGTTAGCTGGTGCTAACATCAGTGGGGTGTGAGGGCGAGTTGCTAGTTGCAGTGTTGCTCATCATCAGTTTCTCTCTTTTGCAAAATGAGAAGAACATACTCATCAGCATTTCCTGCTTCATTTAGCAGCTTTGCAGATCTCAGAGCAAATCTATGCAGTGTGAGCTCTCTGGTGTGCCCTCAAGTGGTAACCTCCAGTAACATGCATTGCACGTAGACAAGCATGTGAAGTAGAGTGTCTGGTGTGACATCCGTCACTGCTGTGCCACAGGGAGGAACTCGAGGAGAAGGATGGACCCGATCAGAGGCAGAGACACGGAGCAGAGATGCAAACAGTTTATTATAAGACAAAGGGCTTCGGCTTACAGGTGGTCGAGGCAGGGAAGCACGGCAGAAACCAGCAAACAAATCCAAAAGCCGAAAGTCCATAAACAGGCAGGTGCAGGCAAATAAGACCCAGGTGAGGCGAATGAACTAATTAAACACAGGAAACAAGTGCACACTGACACGCGGGGGAAAACCTTTTCAAAATAAAACAGGAAACCAGCAAAAACAAGCAACTGAACTCAAAACCATGACAGCATCCATGCAACCGAGCAACAACTGTTTGTGTAATCACTCTCCCTGCCAGCAGGGGGAGACCCAACGTCTGCACCAAGGCAGATTTAAGAAACACTTGTGTACGACCCCTCTAATATGTTTTAAAATTGCTAAATATCCAATTTAAAATCCATCAAACAAACACATTTGCACCACGACAGGATGTCGAACTGCTGCTGAGGACACCTGACAGGGCTGCGGGGACGTCAGACAGACGAGGTGCGGGCCGCTGCTCCATAGGTTCTCCGTTATTGCCGATGTTCTGCTTTGGCTGAAGATGGTATTGCTCCTGACACTTCACTCCTCGGCCACATCCACCCCCCCCCCACCAGACCCATCGTCTCAGCGTAAACACACACTGCACAGGCCAAGTCCTGCTCTGTAAACGCTCATTTGCAGGAGTGGCGGATGTCGGCTGAGGTTATTAATATTTGGCTAATCTGATGTTGATTACCTTCTCGCCCCTTCTCCTCTTCTTCTGAGCTACATTTTGCTGTGCTGTGCTTTGCCCACCCCCCCACTCTCATCCGTGCATCTGCCGTGTGTGTGGTGTTTGAGACCCTGTGCATCCCTCCCTCCCTCCCCAGCTACGCCCCCATCACCTGCTCATTAGAGAGAGGATGATGGTCCGACGGTCCCCCATGACTCTGCTCCAAAAATAACAGAGCCAATTTCCCGCCTGTTAGGCGGCGATTTCACACCAATCTGAGTTGTACTGCCAGCTAGGCCTGTCAGAGAGAGAGCGAGGGTATGAGAGGGAGAAATAAGGTGGAAAAGAAAAGCGACACAAGGAACGGAGAAATGTAGGTCAGGGTGTAATGTGTCTGAAAATACAAGTTCTTTATCCCATAAACACCCCGCCCTCATCAGTCGGAGCAGAGGTGGAAAGCAACAAAGTGCATTTCCTCAAAGAGTCTATTCACACACAGTTTGGGTTATTCTGGGAGCCTGCTCACAGTCCTGCGCACACACTCCCCCGAAATAAACAACAAAATGCAGTTTTAACACTTTGCTTTTTGTATGAACATGTTTTACATGTCAGGTTGTGATGTTTAAAGCTTTCTGACATCCGGACAGAGCCGGGCTAGCAGTTTCCACCCGTTTCCAGTCTTTATGCTAAGCTAAGTTAACCATTAACTGACTGTAGCCTCATATTTGCCTTTCAGACATGAGAGTGGTATCAACCATCTCATCCAAACTATGCAAACAAGCATTTTTACAAACAATTTCACACTATTCCTTCAACTCTGGACATCTCTTGTACAGAGACCCTGACTCATAACTTAACTTTAAAATAAGATGCATTGTCATAGATTTAACGGCCGAGCAGAATCCAGTTAAAATGAGCCCCACGAGGTAAAACATGAATTTAAGTTATTGCAGCAGTAATATACAAAAGCATGCACAACCCCCCCCCGGATATCTACTGCAGCGGGACAGTAGAAGAAGTTACAGTCTGAATGATCAGTTCTTCCTGCTCAGTGTGCATAGATTATCATATTTATAATTCAATCACATGAAAAACTTATGAGAGCAGTGCAAAGAAGTTTCCAGCTTTACGCTTCAACCTGAGTTTAGTCGCTTTAAGTGTTGCATTCAAATGCAAAAAAGCAAAATTCAAACTGTATCATTAATTTATATTAAGTTATGACTTTGACTTCACTTCTTCAGTAAAAATAGTAACCATGCCGCTTTCTTCTCTTTAATTTAGTGATGTTAATTGTTTCTTTCCAGAAATACCTAAAGATGCAGTGTGTCCCGTGTTACTGGCAGTAGATGCTTGGAGGGAGGTAAGTCATCTGTCGCATCTTTTTCCATGAAATGTCATTATATAAATATACATTTAGCTCATAATTTGGATTCCTAACACGATGTATTAGCTGTTGAAACAGGGAAATGATGGCTTGGTGTCTGTAGGATTTAGAGATATCAAACTCTGAGGCTCCAGAGGGTCAAAAAATGAGAACGAAAGGCCCGAAACAAAGCACGTTCCAGCAGGACTGTCAACTTTCTCTGCAAAACAAAGACTCACACCAGGAAAAGAACTTGAAAGATGCTGGAATCACAGGCTGCTGTCACTCAGAGACGTGAACCGGCCTGAGTTTCTTCGGAAAATGACGGCGGCCTCGGGGAAGTGTTGCAGCGCGGCGAAGAATTACAGCGTCCCCTCGCCTTCAGCCAAGGCCGGTGCGAGGTTACGGTAAATATCTCCATCACTGTCACTGTGTCACCAGCTTCCACGTCAGTACGGTTACACCCCACCCCCAACCCCCCCACCCCGACTGCAGCCCCCCTCACGCCACCACTTTTATGAGCTGCGCGCCCACATGTGACCTCTAACGGACGGGGGCTTGTGTTTGTCCGTGTGTCTGCGAGCAGGCCTGCGTGACTTGGAGGGTGGAAGCGGCGCGGCTGATTTCCCAGAAGTTCGCCGGCTTTATTTTGCACAAACATTTGAAAATATTTCACTAGTGTTTGTTCAGAATTATCACCTCGGGCCGCGTGTTTGACTTTCTGTATTTCTGTAGCTGTCAGGGTCGTTAAAAGCAGGGAAAATGAGATGCAAAGCAACAGTGGATCATGAATAAAGTTGTGGAAATCAGTATATATAGAGTAATATTTAAAAAGCAAATGAGTGCACAGAGCATTTTTGTCCTATTTTGATCAATGTAGATGTTCATATTCCCACATCGCCGGGGACGAAGCTAATGCCAACACCTCAGGCTACCTAATGGAGCGACTAGATTAAATGTGCAGCGTGCATGTGTGTGTGTGTGTGTGTGTGTGTGTGTGAATAATTTGTCTCCCCACAACTTCTCGTTCAGCCGACAGAAATTCCAATTAGAGAATCTTTCCCTCCTTCTTCACAAACTGGAGCGTCATATTTTATTCATCCGTTTGGCAAACTGTGAAAGTGAATTAACTCTGAGCTGCGATTCCATCCGTCCGTCCACCGACACACCTGCAACTCTCAGAGCTATCGATTTTTAATTCACGCTCGAGAAAACTTATACTTTATTCATCCTGCAGGATGACTGCGTTGGATACATACAGCATCTGTGTGTGTGTGTGTGTGTGTGTGTGTGTGATGTCTCTTCTTGCGAGGGCCTTGTTTGGCTGCAGAGAGTTGAATGAAGGTGTTATGAGTTATTTAAACCTCAAGGAAAGTGATCGGTGCACGTCTTAGTTTGAGTGCACGCATGCACATGCTTGTACATACACATTGTGAGGACATTCACTGACATGATGCACGCTCTAGCCCAAACACTAACCGAGACAATTCTGGGTTTTCTTTGCAAAATATTGCATCAAAATTGGCCCCGAGCTGCAGAAATGTGCACAGTTTCCTCCTAATCCACAGAATGTCTTCGCTGTCCAAGCCCAAAAATGTCCAAATGTTCCAAAAAAATGGTGAAATTTTAAAAAATAAATATATTTTTACTTCCTGAAACTGACCCATAATCTGCAGAACATATGGTCCTAAAACGTCTTTATTAATTATAAAATGTTTTCTTTTTCTAAAAATGGCATTATGCTCATGTTTCATTTTTGCAAAATGTCCTCATGTCTCAGAACTGATCCCAGTTTTCAAAGTCTACCTTCTTAAACCGTCCTCTCTTTCCAAAATGTCCTCACGCCCAAGGTCTACTAATCAAGGTCGGTCCTCATAAGAATAGAAGTCCGGGAGCACACACAGATTGTTTACTGGCTCGACCGTGGTGGAGCTGAGTGCTAATGTGTTGCTGTGGGAACTAAGATGTGTGTAGTACCTCAGCAGAAGGAAGCCTGCAGCAGTGCTACTGTACACACACTTCCCAAATCATTTCTCACACGCTGTTGAGCAGCAAAGGGGTGCATGAGCCTCTGCACGTACACTCCTGTGCACGGACGTTTATCTGCAAAATGTCAGCTTTTCTTTTCTGTTGAAGCTTTGTGGGCTAATTTAAAGGCTTCGGAGGGGTTTTATGAGAAATATGAAGGACAGAGAATATCTGGACCGCAGCTTTATGGACTTTTTTAGCCTCCTAAAGCTCATAATTTTGATCTTAGAGCACATTTACAGTCTCTGATCAGCAGCCGACAAACCCACTGTTCAATAGCTGCTCAGCACCAAACAGCTCACAGGCAAAGTCAGACACCAGCCGGTCGGAAAAGTGGAACAATTAGCCGCTAAAGATGCGTTTCTCAGGAGCTGGTGGAGACCAAACTGGGAGTTAATTCAGTCTGCAGTTATTCTGCCCTCCAGTTGCTTTTTCACACCACGTCACACTGTAGGAAGCATAAATGAGACCTGAATGCACCTCTGTTTCCACTGTGTCGTGCCATTTTTGGGACGACTGTGCATTTTAAACCTTGCATCGGATGCAACTTCAAAAGCTGACGGCATGATTTTGTATACGTTGCCTCATTTTGATGTTTTTCTGCCCCCCTGTGGCCAAAAATCCATACGCGCAGCTTTAAAAACGACCGACATCCAGAGGTTTGACTTTCCTTCTCCCACCACGCAGCGACAGCATGTGCGTGTCAGCCGCTTCACTGCTACGGATGTTTCCATTGTTTTGTTTTGCGTGACAATAGTTATTCTTAGCACCTCACTCTGAGTGTGCGCGTGTGTGTGCATGTGTGTGTGTGTTTGCTGCAGAACAGTGTTGTTTAACAAGCTTAGCAGGATCAGGTGCTGAGTAATCTGCTGGTAATGAGGCTTACAGTGGTGTGTGTGTGTGTGCGCGCGCGTGTGAGTGAGTGAGTGAGAAAGAGAGAGAGAGAAAGTGTGTGTGTGTGTGTGTGTGTCATTCAATTACGACCAACCAAAACACACGACTCTGCATCAGTACTAGCTCGGTCAGAGTGTATCACATCTGTTTCCCTTTATTTTTCTATTTCTGTGCACTTCCTTCATTCACCCCGCCTCACCTTCTGCCCCCACCGTCTCAACATGTGTGTGTCTGGATGTTTATTCCTGTATGATCGCGTGCAAACATGCATGCACCCGTGTTGTCTATCTGTGTTGGGCAGGGTTTAACTGAATTAAGATGACTGAGGCTGGTGCTCTTCCCAATCGCCCCAGATTGGGCTTTGGAGTGAAAATCCTCCAGGGAAGCACTAATCCCTGACTGTCGGGAGCAATTTCTATTCCGTAAGCAAAGCTTTCTCGCTCTATCTCTCTCTTGCTTGCTCCCTCTCTTGCTCTATCTCTCTATTTATAGCCCTCTTAAGCTGCTCTGCGTGCCACTGTTTACATTTAGAGCCCCCCACTCTTTAGATTTAGAGCCCCCCTCCTCATGCTCCCGGTCCTCCCTTGGTTCCTCCGGCGGAGGAATTAAAAGCAGGACATCTCTATTGACCAGCATCCTCGCATGAAGGAGAGGACGAGATGGACAGATAGAGAGATTATGAGGAAGAGGGCTAGACAGACAGAGGTGGAGGGAAGAGGAGGAAAGACGAGGGAGATGCAAAGTGACAAGCGGATCCGAATGTGTATTCCAGGCGGTCAGGCAAGCTGTCTGTGTTTCCAGAAGACAGATTGTGATGGAGCGGAGGAAGAGGGGGAAGAGGCTGAGTCCTGAAGCCAGAGGGAGGAGGAGAGTTTGTGTTTTGTATGAGGGGAGCGAAGAAAAAGGAGGCTTTTCAAACGGAAGTGACGCCCTGTGGAACTGTTTTTAGGAGTTTTTAAAAGAGTCTCCCGCTCGCTCGTCAGAGGAACCACTAACGTGTCCGTGCTGTAGACCTTATATAAAGATGGCCGACACGACGGCTCCCCAAAAGTCTCTCAGTCCCCCCTCTGGTGGCTGGCTGCAGAACAAGAGCCAGAGAGTTGGTTTTAATGAGTTATTGTGCTGTGAAAGGTTGGTGTGACGTCATGATTGACAGCTCGTGTCTGTAGGCGGGACCTCCGTACCCTGGCTCCACGCCCTGGTCACTCTGACGTCACCAGAGCAAGATGGCAGCACCCGTCCCCTGACTGGTTCGACTTGTGGCTGTGCAGACACGTCGGCCATGTTTACTGGACCGTCACTAGCCTCTGTATTTAAGGGGTTTGCAGCCTGCAGTCGTTGTCTTGTGTTGGCTATATCTTGTTTATATCATATGCACAAGAAAACAACTTGTGCACAACAACTTGGTTATTTCCACCGGTTGCCTGGCAACAGAGACACAGTCTAACACATAGCTTCCATAAAGATGCACATTGTTGTTTTTACACTTTGGTTTTTGTTTCTATATATTAAACAAGGGACATATTACAGGGCAGCTTCGGGGATGCTGGTAGGTAGCTTTGAACCTGACCTTTGAACAGAGACAGACCTCATTTCTATTCTTTATGCTAAGCTAAGCTAACCCGCTGCTGGCTGCAGCTTCACGCTTAGCAAGATCAACAGATTTCAAAAATTAAATACGCGTACCTTCTCCTGCACGTCCAAATCTCATTAAATCTAAAATGTTTCTCTGCAAACTTTATTTTGAAACTCTAACAGGAAGTCGCATACGTACCACTACTGACTGCAGCCCTTTAGTGCAAGTGCAAGTCAGTGTTTGACCGACCATGCTGCTGCATTTGGGAGCAACATGCAAATGAAATGCCAAATGCATAAATTATGAATCAACTGCAAACTGGGTCTCGACGCTTCGTTGTGATGTTTGTTAGTGTCTGTGGTTCTGAACATTTTGGGGACTACTTTCAGAAGCGTAGTGATCAGAATTTAGTGAGTATTTGGAGTAGGAGGACGGTGTGTGTGTGATGTAGTCCATATAAACTACAGTGTGTGTGATCATAGTAATGGAGGAGCATGTGATTCTTCAGTTCATCCTTCAGCAAGGCTTTCTAAAAATACATTTTATTCCAAAACATGTCTCGCCGCCGCCGTCATCGTCGCCATTGCGTCCCCTTCTCCGAGCCTCCCTGTTTGTTTCTGTGGAGGTCAGCTTGCCCCCTACAGCTGAGAAGTAGCAGTTTAAGGCAGCAGCTAACATTTAGCTCATTATGTAAATGCTAATCATCAGTTGTAGCACAGACCCTGGGGGTTTGGAGATGCTCAGACACAACTAAGGCTGGCAAACCAGCACGCCGCATTAACAATTCTAGTACATAAACAAAGCGATTTATGGATGGCGAGGCTCGGCTGCGCTAATCTGTCAGGCTTGTTCCCTGCGCGCTGTAAAGCAGCGCTGATGTAAACTAGTTATGTCATTTAATGTGATGGAGGAGGCTCGTCCTCTGTGTATTTTACGCTCGGATGAGGCACGCTTCCACTTGTGTTTCCTGCCCAGTGTCAATAACATAATCAGATGTGGGGCTCACAGCTGCTCTACCTGTGAGTGTGTCAGAGTGTGTGTGTGAGAGTGTTGAGGAAACACAGACAGAGGAATACAGCGCAGTGTTTGGACAGTGACACATTTTTTTGTTGTCGCCGCGCTGGCTCCGTCTCCCAGCACGTCGGATTTGAAATGAAACAGTGACTAAGAGGTGACGCCGCTGACTTTCAGTGCAGGAGCTGCAGGATGACTTTGTCTTGCGGTGCTGTCTGATAATTGGGGTTCTGTGAGCTGCTGTTGTTCAATTATGGAGGCAAACACTCTGAAACACCACAGGGATGCTTTTGCATGCTGTACCCAGCCCAGTCTCCCTTGGTATTGTGCTCACATTGGATGCTCACTGCCGGTGTTCGCTGCTAATGCAAGAAGTAGTGAGTTGGAGTGGGTGTAGGTGTGTGTGTGTGGGGTGCAGCCAGACTTTGCATCACAGACATGCAATAATAACCCCATAAACTGACAATAAACACATTTTTTTGCTTTTATTATGAATTAATTGCTGAATGCACAGTGTAGCTGTGTTTAGATCGATGATGATCGCTTTCTGTGCACCTCTCCGTGCAGCCAAAGTTCTTATAGGCAGGTCTTGATGCTCGGCAGCCATCTTGGTCACTCTCCAACGTGGTTATTTCAGAGTAAAAACATTAGGCCCCTTGCTAAATGCATGAGAAAAGAGTCATACCTTTATTTTCAATGGTCCTCAGGACATAAAATCTGCACGTATAGAATCACCAGTCAAAATAAAGCTTCAGGAGTTTGGTGATTTTGCCTCAAATGAAGGTTTAAAACACATTTTATTGCAGTTTATACGTCAAAATACGCACAAAACCAGCTCCCAAGACCGGTGCCATCAGCTCCTCCCACCAAAGCACTAGTATCAGATGTAACTGCGGTCTTTGCTTCAGTCAACTACACTCAGCTTAATCCATGTGCAGCTGCTCCTTGCTGACACCAGATCAGCTCAAGCATTTTCTTGCCAACCAACATGCTTTGTCTCCTCTTTAATAACTTCTCTGGTACGATCTCGGCCTCCTGCTTTCATGTCTCCCAGGTAAACGCTAAAACAATCCTGACACAGTTTATTTTCCGTAACCACAAACTTTCCGGCGCTGTGTTGGCTGCCGGAGTGGTTTTATGTGATTTGAGCTTACTGAAGTCGTCCTGAATTGGATTTTTTAACGCAGGGGAGAGCTGTGATGGGTAAAATTGGCGAGCAATCTTCCAGTTTGACCATTTTTTAAATGAAAAAGCTCGGATAACTCGAAAAAACAAAGTGCAATCTCTCAGATGTTGTGCGGACGTGAAGTGGAATCGGGTTAATTTTCTGCTTCCTCCGCGGCTCACGTGAAGTGCACGAGGCGAGCATGACGTTGATGGTCATCACAGGGTTAATTATCAGTGCAGCAGGAGTGTATCTGGGACTCCACGGTGCTGCTCTGCTGTCCATTTAACCCCCCCACCCCCACCCTCATTAGCTCCTCCTCTGCCAGCTGAGAGCTCTGATCTGCAAACATTGATTGGGATCAATAATTCACACCGCCGCTTTAATATTTGATGTGCGGAGCTATAATCTGTCGGGGATAAGTGCCAGTGTTAAGTGTGAAACACACACACACACACACACACACACAGCTCCTGGTGATGTTGTAATCATGTCCGTGGCTCTCCCCTCCTCTCTGTCACCGAGCCGCTGCTGAATATTTGATGCGTCAGGTTGATTGTGAAGTCGACCCCAGACCGCGGTCACCGAGGGTTTTCACCGTCTCTGGGCTCCGGCTCCCGCATTGATCAGGCCGGCCACCTGCTCCTCCCCTCATCTGAAAATAATGAAACTATTGAACCGCAGGAGCAGGAGCAGGAGCAGGTAGTACAAGAGAGGGCGCCTCTAACTCAAGTCAACACCAGGACTAGGAGAGCCGAGACCTTTGCTACAGTCCGATCCGTTTCGTTAATCTGCCGCAGCCTCCTTCTGGTTTGTGGTTCGGTCAGACGACATCTCGTGCTGCTAATCGGGGCTCAAACATAACGTAGACATGCCTAATCTGTTGTTTTACAGGAGGAGCAGGTGACGTAACAGCTCAAATACACTGATTTCTTCTTTATTTTGGTCGATTTTGTTACTCAGCTGCACGACACAACTGGAGTTTGATCCAAAACTGTTCAAAAAGCTTTTTTTACAATTGCACCTCGACTTTACAACCTGCAGATACGTGCACCTGTCCTTCACCTGAGGTCACGTATCATGAAACTCTTTAATAAAGCTGACAGTGAGCAGTGTGACTGAGGTCAGACCTGTGCTTTACTTCGTTCTCACTGACTCCGGTGTAGTTTATGCTGTCATCTGCCAAACAGCAGCTTCGTGCGTGCATTTAGCTTTGCAGTCAACAGGCTGCAGAATCACTGGTGGAGCCACTTTAATCTTCCCGTGACTTACCTGATCTGGGATCTGTTGCATATGATTCACATGTGCCAATGCATCAAGAAGACAGCATATTTTAAAATGCACATACAGCATCTGGAGTCCAGCTGCTCCTGGGCCGCAGGGTGCTTGATCCCGACGCCGCCTGCGCTGCGAGCGCCTCGCCGTGTGACGTGCGATTGAGACAATTCTGCTTTTTCTCCTTCCGCCAGCTTCACTTAGAATAAGAGCGCCAACAGAAGCCATTTACCGTCTTACCTGGGAGAAATCCTGCTGCTGTATTCCACCGGGACGACCCTAATCCTACTTTGCGGCCCACGGTGACTTTTCACACACTCCTAAAGTGGAAGAGAGTCATTAGGTCGACGGCTGCTGCTCCGCGGGGAATCATTATTGGCGTCATCCACCGTATGGCGAGGTATTATTCAGCCTCCGTCTCTCGTTGAAACCCAGCACCAAAAGTTGTCGATTCCCTGGTAAAAGCGTCGAGGAACAGTTAGTCTGTTCAATCTTTCACCGCCTTCAGCGTCAGACTGAAGGGCTTCCTCCTCTTCCTCCGCGGCTCGGCGGCCGGATCTTTATCGTTCATTTGGATTCATGCGGAATTGTATCCATTCAGGACGGCATTCATATTTTAATCGCGTTCATGTAAAATTCCCTCTCAAGCGCTCCGAGGGAAACTCTTAAAAAAAAACAGAGACAATCTGGCAGGCTGTTTTTAACTCTCAAAGACGCAACCGGTGCCATATGAAAGAGTTCTGAAACTGTACGCGCCTGTGTGTGTGTGTGTGTGTGTGTGTGTGTGTGTGCGCGCGCGAGTGTGTTTAAATGATAGTTGCATTGGAAATGTTTTTCAGCTTCCCTCCAACGTCTCTTGCTGAGGGAGATGAGAGGAGCTGACACACAGAATTAAAAATATCTCTCAATAGCACTCCCACACACACACTGCAACCCAAGAGGCCACACACACACACACACACACACACACACACACACACTAACACACTGCCTACTGCTGAACACTCTCTTTTTGTGTCTCTCTCATCTTTTTCACCCCCCCCCCCCATGTGCATATGGATGCATACGTGCAATCTGCTGGCTGTCGAGTGCTTTAAAAAGCCATTAAAGCTACGGTGCAGAGGCGTCGCAGACAGATTTAAAGGCTTAACTAGATTTTTCATAGTGCGGTTCAGCTTTCGACCTCATGTTTTAGCGATTTTTTACATGCTAACATCGTGTAAAGCTGTAAGAATAAATCTGTTTGGCAATCAGGCGAACAATGCGGTTCAAGAGGTCTTTCATCCGCCGTATAAATATCAGCGTTTATGCATGAGGGCTGATTTCTGTGCTTGTCTATTCCTGTCTGCTGCGGGAAAAGCACGGAGCTAATTGTGTTTGTATGAATGGCAGCAGGCAGGTTTATTCATGAATGCAAACGGCACTGCAGCAGCAGCAGCATCAGCAGCAGCGGCGGCGGTGGCGGCAGCAGCAGCAGCAGCAGCGGCGGCAGCAGCAGCCCCGGTGGAGGGCTCCTATTCATGAATGTGCTGAAGATCCCAGTCTGCTAAGTTCCCATTTATCTGTCTCTGTGTATCCCTGCCAACTGGCTCCCATCACACACACACACACACACACACACACACACACACACACACACACTGATACACACACACACAGAGGCAGGAAATCACCTGGCTGTGATTACGGGAGCAGGGCGCCTGACAAATCAAAGCTGCAATCTCGGGGTCAGCTGGTTGGAGGCGGTGTCGGACTTGGTTTGACATTTTCAAAGTTTATTATAAATTTATGAATTTACTCGCTCTGCGCACACACACACACACAGAGCCCTGTACCCCACGCGGCCACCGTTGCACGTCTACGCCCTCGTGCCTGTTTTTTGCAGGGCTGGTGGGAGGGTTTTTGTGTGGCTCGGTCAACTCTGAAGCTTTCATCTGCACCAACCCGTCCTTCATGTCAGAGCCTCAATTTGGAGAAATGTCAGTGAGCACAATGAGCCGGCAGGGCAGGGCGCTGTGTCACCGCGGCGCAGACAGATACAAACACATCAGCTGCACTCATCATCTCAAACCACCTGAAAGAAAGTCAGAGAGAGGGGGAGCGAGAGAGAGAGAGCGAGACAAAAGATCGAGAGAGAGAGAGCCAGGGTGTCAGATTGGGAAACACCTCAGCAGCATATCAGTCACAACTGCTAGCCTTACTGCCTCTGTTGCCATGGCAACGGGGGACTGTCAGGCATCCTGGAGGGAGGGACGGTCCAAAAATCTGCAGCTGTCACTTACTTCAGGAGAGAGAGAAATGGAGCCTGCGTGTGTGTGTGTGTGTGTGCGTGTGTGTGTGCACCGCCATATCACTTCACTTCAGTTCACTTCACGGGGAAGATGCTAAACAGGAAAGATGAGACACTTTGAACGAGCCAGTGGGGATATGAGATGGAAAACAATGCTGCATTTTATGCTCTGAAACAACTTAAAGGCAGTTAGAGCGCCGCGGACGGGGTTATTTACACCCCAGCGTCTGCACGAGGGATGCAGCTCGGGACCTTTTACCTTAACGGGAAGATAATTAGAGATGGCTCGAATGGCAGTTTGAGCAAATGCACGGTGTAGTTAAAAAAAGCAAAACGTGTGAGTTAAAATTAGCAAAACGATGCAGTTCTAGGTGGTTAAACCCCTCAGTTGATGATTCTGCTGCTGAGTTTTGGTCCCAACCTGCAGAAAACAGCGTCCTGGCGTCTCGTTGGTGTATTTTAGCCCAGCTGTTTGAAATGAAATAAAAGAAAACGCTCAAAATAAACTGGACAGCTCACACACACATGCATTATAGACACAGGATCATGAATACCTTGTTCCGGTCCTGAAAATAGTTTGTAGTAATAATAAATAAACACTCTGGTGTTGCTTTTAGCAGCTCAGAGAACAAACAACACCTGTAAGAAAACATGAATTTACCTCTGTTTGTTCAGAATCTTATGATATGATATTTAACTCATTTCAACAATAATAATAACAAATTGTTGCAGACGGCGCCTTACTGAACGCTGTATAACAGTATAGATCAGGAAACAGGATTCCAGGAGTTTAGTTGTTTACTGAAGATAAAAGGTCACAGCTCAACAGACGATGTGAGTTTGTGGTGAGTTGAGGCTCAGAGCTGCAGATTTCAGCTGTTTAACTCTGTTAAATTCACATTTTCTATGAATGAATGTTGCAACTGAACTGATTTACCTTTGAATATTAACCATTAATTCCAGAAACAGGCTGTTTCCCCCCTGAAATATTAAAACAGAAGCGAGGAAATGAGCATTATGTTATAGTCAAGTTGCTGTAGTCATGCTTGAAATGTTGCATAAGGAAACAACAACACTTAGACATAAAAATGCAAATTTCATTAAAAGACTGGACACAGACCACAGACGTTCATGGGGCGACACTTTCAGTTCATCCTGATCCTACAGAGGCCAAACTGTGAGCTAACATCGGCTAACGTCCGTCTCTCACTGATTGCAGCTTATCCTGGATGCCCAGTGGGATTTCAAACCTTCCACAGAGGTTTAATGAAGGTGTTCTTACTCTCTGCAGCATCTGAAACGTATTTACAGCCATTAAATGGTTCGTGGTCGAGTCTGGAGCTTGAGATGTTCGGACTGAGACGTGCAGGGACTCGCTCTGTTAGCTGGACCACGGGACCAAATCTTATTAGTCTCCCCTCAGATCGGGGTCAGATTGCCTTTCTTCTTACTGTCGCCATCTGGACTCTGCAGCCTATTGATTGAAAACACGCCGGACGATAGTGGATATTGACCACGTAATAATTGACTGTGCGCATGTAGAGACTTTATGTTAGGAGGGCCCAAAGTGCTTCACATTGACCTCCTCATTGATGAGCCGTCCATTGACTTCCTCTGAGATCTTAGCGATCTGACGCACATGTGCAACAAAAAGCAAGGTTATCGGTCAGACCGCCGAGACGCCCGCGTTTGTCCTCTGAGCGTACACGTGCACTAAACAGGAGCTTTCTGTTCTGGTCTTTGAAAGCCTGTCATTTTGGCTTTCTGTCCAATCAGACAGCGAGGCTGCAAGATGTAATTAAGATGTAATGCATGACACTGCTGAGGAGGCACTTATGGAGAAACATGTACAGATACAAGCTTTTATTTGCTATTCATGACTTTATGACACATCAGCGTGTCCTTGTTTGAACTCTGAGTACGGAAGGCAACGTGGACAACATTCATGACGCATTCATTTTGTCAAAATACACAACCATAACACAGCTGGAGGCGACGTGATAAGACGCAGAATCATATTCCAGCACAATCCACAGAGACTGGGTGCATACAACTTTGTTTGAGCCACTGAATCCACACAGACACGAACACCTTCCTGTGCTACTGCACTTCAATACATACTGCAGTCATCACTGCACCTCAGGCTGCAGCTTTAATGCATCTGTGTTAAACCCGTATATGTATATGTTAAACCTTCATCTGAAAAGTTATGATAAGGTACATATACACACACACATATATATATATGTATATATATATATATCTCATGTATATGCATGTAAATACCTGAGTGACACTGATCCAGAGGACTTTAACTGAAATTTAATTGTTCTTCCTTTTCATAATGTAATTCCAATTAACTGCACATTTTATTTTGACACAGTCTATTTTAATATGGTGCATTTGAATCATTTCTGCAGCTGTGTTTTCTATGTTGTTTGTGTTTATGTCTTTATGTTAGATGCTGTTTTTATGTCCCTCTGCATTCTTTTTGCATTCTTACTCTTTGTTTTGCAACGACTGAACTTTAAATTCAGGTAAAAAGTCACATTAAAACCTCATTAAATGTGAAACTGATAGAAGTTACTGCATGTAACACTGTGAAGATCTCTGCTTGTTCTCCTCTCATACTGCAAGTTTTTATTATCAATTAGTTTATTTTTCACCTTTCTTCGTGTCGATCACTGCAGCTGCAGCTCTTTTGCAGAGTATTTACGCATCTCTTATTTCCCACGTTCACTCATATTCAAAGTCACAGTTAATCAGATCATTATTGGTTTAATTATCAGCTGTGTCTTTCTTTGGTGGGTAACATTTCCTACGGATGCGCCTGTATTCTATCAGTATTTGTTCCGCAGTGACCGAATTTATCCTCGTGGGTGTTTAAGTTTCAACCAGAAGTTAAAACTCCCATCAGTTACCCCACTGATAACACACGGGGATGCGCAAAATATGCACGAATGCATGCGCAAAACGGGCAAATACGCACCAAGCATGCCATCGACCACAACAATGGTGCATCACATTTCAAGATGCACGTCATCATTCTTGCATTTTCACTGTTAATTCGGGAAGAGAGCGCTATTTTTAGTCTCCCTGCACGACTATTATCCCCTGCCTCTGACGGGTGCTGCTGCTAATTCTCCGTGTGAAACGGGCACTTGACTCTGCAATAAAATCTGTGAGGGGAAGAGATGCGGGAAAGACCAAATTGTTGCTATATTGGACCATCCACCGGTGCAGCTGGGCTATTTTTAGCTGGGAACTACATCAGCTCTGACTGCAGACACTGCGAGGGGAAATCACCAGCGCTGTTTTGCTGCTGTCTTCACCCAACCACTGACATTTCACTCAAGCAAATTAAAGCAGGAGGTGGACACACACACACACACACACACACACACACACACACACACAGAGCATGTAATGTTTACTGTATGTCCGTGTGTGTGTGTGTGCGTGTGTGTCAGCTGTGCGTCTTGGGGGCGAGAGAAAGAAAGTGAACCCAGAGAGAATCAAATCAACACGATTCTTCTTCCTTTTGGTGACTGTTCGCCGAGCCTCGTGGGGTGGTGTTTTGACTACCGTCACACGCGAGCGTGACTCTTCCTTTGAGTCCTGTTAGAGCGCAGGATCACCGGTAACCCTGTCTGAGGCACCGCAGGTGGTCCGAGAGAGAGAGAGCGAGAGAGAGAGGGAGGGAGAGGAGGAGAGAGAGAGCGAGAGAGAGGGAGAGAGAGAGGCGCGCTGCACATTGGTCGGGCTACTTTTCTGACGACACACCAACAATCGTCAACCTGTGGATAGGGCGCGCGCGGTGCTCTGTTGTCTCCACTGCCACCCTCTCCCCTCTGACACCGAGCCCGACATCCAGGACGCATGAACTGGGAGAGGGTGCCGGTTCGATTCCCCAACGGAGGAGAGGAACCGAAAAGTTGAGGGGTCGTGCGCCATCCCCGCTTCATGAATGGCCGGAACATGGAGGAGATGCCATTCGAAAGAGTCAAGACCCGGCGGAGGAAGGGTCACTGCCCGGCCGGTGCACCCCTGGGCGCCATCGCCTGCGAGGACGAGTTCAACAGCCACGAGCTGGAGGCGCTCTTCCAGAACTACAACCTGAAGCTGGAGCAGACCGCCACCCTCAAAGCGCTGGCGGTGCTCATCGTGGCCGCGTCGTCGCTATCCCTGGTGGAGCTGCTGTCCAGCCCGCGTCTCACCTTGTCCAAGGGCTCCTACCCGGTGCACTGCGTGGTGTTCCTGTCGCTGTTTATCGTCACCAACGTCAAATACCTGCAGGTGACGCAGCTGCAGCAGATAGCGAAGCTGGCCCTGCTGTTCAGCTTCACCTTTGCGCTGCTCTGCTGCCCGTTCCCGCTGGCGCTCGGCACGTCGGAGCTGGTGAGCGCCGCTGCCCCAGAGCAAGGCGTGTGGCAGCTCATGCTGGTCACCCTCGTGGCTTACGTGCTGCTGCCGGTGCGGACGCTGCTGGCCGTGCTGTTCGGGGTGATGCTGGCTGCATCCCACTTCATTGTCATAGCGACGTCGGTCACGGGGAGGAAACAGAGGCTGTGGAGACCGGTAAGTGCTGCACCCGCATCCCGGTGCAGCTCCTCAGTCACTCAACCAACTCTGTTGCCTCATGCGTTGAAACTATTCATTTACTTTTCACTTAAGTCATCATCGTAGCAAGTAGGCAGCGAGGTCAGCCCGCTGGTCCCTCAAAAACCAACAATCCAGGTACCTTTGAGCAACTGGGAGTGTGCAGTTGTAGTGGGAAGCTCCCAGTTGGGCTGTAGAGTAACTGAATGAAGCGGTGCCGAGCAAGAGCGCGCTTACTCATCCAACTTTCCGCGGAGAGCAAAGGGTTAAAAACACCCACGATGATCGATCCCAGCTCCAGGATGCCGGAGGTGCTCGGTAGAAAGGAA
The DNA here is from genome assembly GCA_008933995.1 of Datnioides undecimradiatus. Classification (NCBI taxonomy): domain Eukaryota; kingdom Metazoa; phylum Chordata; class Actinopteri; order Lobotiformes; family Datnioididae; genus Datnioides; species Datnioides undecimradiatus. Next base: position 23,321,618 of record WARS01000029.1, read on the forward strand.
AGTTTGACTTTTGCGCACCGCTGTAATGAAGCAGACGAGGAGCTGTCCAGCCGGCGGTGCTGAAACAGGCGCTCAGGCTCCTGCAGAGACGCATTCACAGCCTGGTGCTGACTCTTGGCTGGTGCTTGTGCTCCAGACTGCAGGTTGAAGTCTTTATTTGAGCTTTTATGGTTTGTGGTGTTTCCCTTACATCAACGTCTTGTTAGAACATAGTTTCTGAGTCATTTCTGGCCCTTTTAAGACGGCGGTCTCCAGCCTTATTGCCTTGTGACCCCTCCTCAGGTTGCAGTTGTCTCGGGGTAATGACCAGTTCAAAGAGAGGTTCATTATTGACCCTCAAATGCAATATTTAGGAGGCTTAAGATGAAAAGTGCAGAGCAACAGGTGATAAAGAAGTCGTTTTGTGTTTTAGATTAACCTCGACCCCCGTTTGGGAAACACTTCTATAATCATTCCCGTCGTTTGTGCAACTTTCCCAAACTCACTTCACTGGCAGGAATCCACTAAACGTTAAAGTGTTGGTTTCCAGCCTTTGTGGCCCACTCGTCACCAGATGCAACCACTTCAACCAAAGGGTATCCTTTTTATGCTTCGAGGCCCTGGAAGGTAAAATTACCCGGTAATTTACCAGAGAAATGGCGGAGGTGAGAGCACAGCAGCGCACGGAAACATGTTGTTTTAGTGTTATTCGTTTCTAGACCCTTCAGGTTTGTGTTGTGACCCTTACACGGGGCCCAGACCTCTCGTTGGGAACCGCTGCACTACATTCAGAAGTGTTTCCCTCTTTAGCTTTTCGCCTTCTTGCCCTTTAGTCACAGCAGGAGCTGGAGTGAAGTCTTTATCGCGAGGCGGTGTTTTGCTGGTGAAGCGAGAACGTCGAGCCCATCTGGCTGCGCTGGATTAGAGCGCTTCTTTGACCTTTCACCTCTGACCTTTCAGGAATTGACGACACATGAGCGGCTGCAGAGTTGATCATCCAAACTGAGTGCTGTGCAGGATCAATAGCCTCTGATCATTAATCAATAATGCACTTTGTCCATGCAGCTTTTGTTCTTTAAGTGACACCTACGATTCATGTTGCAATCACTGCGCTGACCTTGATTTCTGCCATTCAATCCATCCTATGGATTAATCAAGGATTGTGAGGTCTAATCTAGCCAGGATTGTACGACTGCACACACAAACGCACATATGGACACGTGTGCTCCTCCGGGCTCACATGCACGTACAGTACGCGGACGCTGCCGGCTCTGTGTGGCATGTCTGTTCTTGTTTGTGTGCAGCTGGTGGCCAACGCGGTGCTGTTCACCAGCGTCAACTTGTCGGGGGTGTTTGTGCGGATTCTCACCGAGCGCACCCAGAGGAAAGTCTTCCTGCAAGCCCGCAACTGCATCGAGGAGAGGCTGAGGCTGGAGGATGAGAATGAGAAACAGGTGAGGCGTGAATCTAAAAAAAACACAAACGCACACACACACAACAAAGCACAGATGGATGGAAAACAGCAGAACGAGAGAAAGACGAGGAGAACGTGCATCCAAACGTTTCGCCTCGTCTTGAATCTTCACAGTCTCTTGATAAGTTTTTCTTTTTTTTTTTTTTTTAAAGGTTTCAGGTGCCAATGTATTCTAACAACCTGCCCACAGGCACGCAGTAACTATGACAGCAGCTATTTAAGGAAAGAACAATTACTGTGGCACATGCACCGGCGCCACACATTCCACCCCCTCTGCGCACACCTACATGCAGCGATTTAACAAAGGAGCAATCAGGCAACTTTAACACACAGAAACACTTTGTTATGCGCCGCACCCTCCTCGCCCGCCACGCGCCCCAAACCCACCCACACCAGTTGTTAAATAGAGAATTAATTATCCCATGTATGTAATATGCCTCCGTGCACGTCTCGCCTTCGCTGTGCACAACATTCGCGAGCGCGCGCGCGCACACTTAGCACCTGTGCTTTGTAGATTAGACGATGATATGCTGTGTTTTCCCCAGCAGTAACAGGCTCCCTTCTGACAGGTAATTACACAAGCAGATTGCTTTCATGGCCTCCCTACTCCAGTAAAGGTCACAGTTTATCTGGGTGAGTGAAACACACACAGGCCCCCTGATTGGGATCTATCAACAGCCAGCCAACGGGCCGCAACCAGGCTGCTGCTCGCAAACTCCTCGGATTTGAGTTTCACCCCATCAAACGGGCCCGCTGGTTATCACTGGGCTCTGAGCCGGATCCGTAGGCTGTATTGATCCCCAGACATGTGTAGGCTGTATGCGCTGTACATCTGGGTGGCTCCTTGGTTCAATAGCAATCTGCGGGGCCAGAGGCAATGCGTGGTTTACTCACGGCGCCGTGTGCTCATGGCAAAAACACAGAGCAATGCAACCCCTGCGTCAACGCCCTCGGGTCTAAGCGGCAGGCTAGGCGGTCCCAACGCGAGGCTAACTCAGTAGCTCCTCGCTGTCTTCATCTGAGGGTGACATGTCCTCAGTTGCCATGGAGACTCATCTGTTGACATGTGGGCTCAGCAGCTGTTACGGCTTCTTCCAAACCACTTTGTGTAGATGTGTGTGCCATGAACTTCCCGTGATTGGTCCAATAGTAACTTTCACATGATAGCAACAGTGTGAACCATGGTTCGGTTTGATCTGGACTGAGGACTCCTCTTCCCGTGGTCTTGGGGACCACGTCTCTAATTTAGGTCCTGAAGGTCCTGAAGTTCTCACCAGACAAGGTCACTGTGAAAGGGCCCTAAACTCACCTGGTCAAGGGTCAGAGAAAGGTCAAAGGTCACCGTTCGGCCTGCGATCTTCCCTCAGACGTCATACGGCGCTGAAACAATTTCATTTTCCAGCTCGAGTTTTCTAGAGTAGAGGCCACTTCTGTCATCCTTCAGCTGAGGAGGTTCATGCTTCCCTCAGCTGACCGTCACACTGTGCATCACTTCAGCTTTAACCACACAGGTGTAAACATTCATCAGTTCAGACACACAAGAGCCATGATTATGACACATTTTCTTTGCTTTTCACCTCCATGTTGTCTTTTTAATGAACGCCTCGTGCACATTAAAGGGTCTCCTGATGACAATGATGATTTAAAAGGTAAACAGGCAAATCATTTGGCTTCCCGTCAGTTTCAAAAGTTGAAATTGTGATGTTTTTGCAGGAATTTGCGCTCCTTGTTTATCTGGGCGACAGGAAACCTTCATGTTTACGTGAGCGAGCGTGCGGCAGCGGTTGGTTAATAAAGCCGCGTTCAAACGGTGAATTAAACCCGGGACAGATCAGAGGAACGGGAATCTTTGATATGCAATTATAACACGTCCAGGGAAGAGACATGGAAGCGTTTAATAAAGCAGGTAAATGAATGATCTTATTAAAAAACAACCACGTCTTCGTGCTTTGGTTAGCGCCGTTCTTACACCTGACACACACAAAACACACGTGGGACGAACACACCGCCAGACGCGCGCTCTCTCTCTCACACACACACACACACACACACACAGACACACACACACGCCTCCATCAGTAAAAGTGTGACGGCTGTTTCTAAAAGCTGCTCTCCACTTTAGTTCCTTCATCCGCAGGTGAGGAGCGGTTGTGTGAATGGATGGATAATGTGAAACAGCGTCGGAGGGAGACGCAGGAGAGCCCCGGCTGCTTTTATAACCCTGCCTCTCAGCAGCCATTCAGCAGAGCAGCCTGATGATTCATTGTGCATTCACAACCATTTGACATCCCGCTAGAGTTGCACTTTATGCTGCAACTGAGACGATTCACACAAACAAAAACACGGCGATCCGCGCGGATACTACTCCAGGCTCGTCAGCTGATGAACCAACAACAACTCTGATCACATATTAACCCTTTAAAGCTTCACAGATGTGAGGATTCAGCCCGGTGTGCATCGTGGATGATGCTGCAGCTCGCAGTTTGCATCCAATGCATTTAGCTGTGAATCTTTCATATGGTCAGACAGAACCTGGAGCGGTGTAAGTCAGGGAGAAACCTGCAAATAATGTTTACTGCGTCGGACCTGGGCCCGATTTTAAAGGGAGAAACTCACAGGTTACTGATTTTTTTGGCTGATCCAGTGATTTTTTTGAGCTTTTCTATGAGGCGTGTGCAGCGATTCTGCAGCAATGTGATGCAAAAGCACCTAAAAGTTGAATATTCTTTATATAAACGTTGTTGTTGCACGAATGTATTACAGAAAGCTTTTTAATTCTGCTTTAAATACACAGAAAAACCTCACAATCTGCAAATACTGCCCAACCCACACAGGCTTTTTATTGACTGTATGTTGATGCTGATGACCGTAACCACAGCCTCTCTGCCAGAAACACCGTTTCCCTCTAGTCGAACTAGAGTTGTCTTCATTGTAGAAAGACAGGATTATTGGAAAAGAGGCTTGAACAAATTAGAAAAACTTACTTCTCGATCATTATAAGTTCAATATCTTTAGGTTTTGGGCCCGCTTTACATTAAGTTAAATGTTTAATTCCCCCAAACTAGTTTCTGCCTGGTCCAACAACTCATTAACTTATTAATGACGTGACTAATCAGCTGTTGAGTCTATCAAGTCTTAAATCATTGTGTAAAACATCACATCAATACTGTTTTTAGAGTTTAAGGTCTTCAAATGTCTTGTTTGCGTCACTGTCCAACCAGATATTCAGCTGAGGACTGCATTTATTAATTAGTTTTCATTACAGATTCACCAGATTGTTATATTCTCGTGCTCAGTCTGTGACATGTTGATGACATGTCGATCCTGCCAAGAACCAAAACACGTGATTTTAGGTGTAACTCAGTTGACAGCGTTATCAGATAACAGGAAATCCATCATTTGCAGACTTTATTAAGTAATTAAATCCCACATGTTTTGTGTTAATTGGTGACTTCGTTGGCTGAGTAAGAGCAGAGCACAGTTCACACATTTGTTTGCTTACACCTGCATGAACACAATCACGCAGCGTGAGCGTCTGCGTCCTCCCAGCTTAAAGTTCTGACGCTGCCTCCTCTTCTGCTTTAACCCCTCCCTCCGCAGGAGCGTCTGCTAATGAGTCTACTGCCCAGGAATGTTGCCATGGAGATGAAGGAGGACTTCCTGAAGCCGCCCGAGCGGATCTTTCACAAGATCTACATCCAACGTCATGACAATGTCAGGTATGGGGGTGTCATGACAACTGCGGACCGCGGAGGTGCGCGGAGGGGCTGGAGTGTTTTGATCCAGGTGTCACCTGCTGTGATGTCAAGGTCAAGAATAGAAGGGGAGCAATTAAGATCAGCCATTAATGCAGATGCAATCAGACTACGTAAAGGTTAGGAAGAGGAAATGGACGGAGCAGCGTCGCCTGTGCAGCTGACACTGGCGGCACGTTGGAAAATGGTCGTTTTGTCTGTCACACCGATCGTTTGTGACGCTGGTCTGGGGACAGATTAATGAATCTGCAGGGGAAATGTATTAAAAGAGAGCAGAGGCTGGGTTTTATTAATCTAATATTCAAGCCTTGATAATGTTGCTGTATTAGAAGCTCTGCAGCAGCCAAAAGGACCTTAATCTTAACTCAAGGTCTGCTGGTTTCCCACTGCATCTCATCAGTGAGAACCAACTGTTTCACTGTTTTAATTTTTTCTTTTTTTTTTTTGCATTTGCATTTAATAACCCAAAACTACTGGAGTCTTGTGTTCTGTCCAGAACAATCACAAGAACTGGGAAAGTCTGGTCCAACCCACCCAGAAGCGTCCTGCTCCCCAAACTAAGGTACAAGGCCACAGGCAGATCTCCAAAACAAGTACACCTCCACTCCTAACCTGTACAAACACAAACTAAGGGGCAGAAACACACAGAAATCAGAAGGCTGCTGGTCTGGGAGAAAGAGCTCCTGCTCCTCCAGCTTCCCCTTACATAGAGGGCAGGGTCACCCACTAATTGTCTGATCAGGAGCAGCTGAGAGAGACGACAGAAGGGGTGTGACGCTTAGACATTGACAGGATGTTAATGAAGCAAACTGGTGACGTTTTACCACCAAAAGTTCTCCAGTTTCACCAAAACAGGCTCTTTGTTGCATCAAAGCAGAGTTCAGACTAAGAAATAACACCAATGGCAGGAATAATCAGTGTTTCTAGAGAAGCTGCATGCAGTGAAAGTGTGACAACAAAGGAATCATGTGAACAAACTCTGTGGTTGTGATGAAGCTACAGAGGAGCTGCAGCTCCACTCTTCTTTATGGAGCTAGCTTCAGTTTGTTTATCCGTCCGGACACAACTTCACTGCCTGGGTTCACTCTCTCTTTCAGCCGCAGGAGGCAGATGTTTGCAGAGAAAGAGCCCTGAAATCCCTCAGCAACCTCACTGCTTAGCAGCAGAAGGCAGAGTAAAAGAGTTAGCAAACAGCTGGTGAACATGGCGTCCCCTCGAGATCCAGAGAGTTCCCTCAGGAGGCGGTGGAGACCAAAAATAGAGCTAAAAGGCGGTCAACATTGGAGATAAATAGGTTAGAACAGACTCGGATTAGAAGATACTGTATCTCTGTCACTGCTGCATGTGCAAATTAGCAACTGCCTGCTAACGTGGCGTGTCTGCTGTGTGCTTGTTTCTGCTGCCCCCTGGTGGCCAGTTAGTTATTGCAAGTTCAATGACAAAATCCTGTAAATGACAAAATAGAATAATAACAATAATGCATAATAACATACATAATTATGTTTTTCAGATGATTTCAAATTGCACAAGTGACATGCACATGCCACTTTTGCGCGGCTAGATGCTAACATTAGATTAGCAGAAGCAGTGACTGTGGGAAAACCCTGGTTCTCATGGTTATAAAGGTAATCAGTGCAATGTGCAATCATACTGAACAGATCTTTTAAATTGCACAAAGTTGCATTGTTCAACCAGCCTACTACCTCTACCTACTAAGACTAATTCTAAGCTAATGCAGCAATGCTTATTTTAGGTGATTTTGCACTGATAAAGATCTTTACTCGACATATATAGCAAACATGATTTTTGACGAATACCCGTTGTTTGAATCACATTGTTGTGAACTGAATGTTTCCGACTGTCTGGCAGACGGAATAAGACATTTGGAGATTCTGGCAAACTGTGATCAGCATTTTTCACTAATTCCTTACATCTCATGGACAAAACAGTGAATTAACCAATCACAAACTGGCTGAGCTGATGTTGATTATCGACGCACGCTGCTATTTGAGGACGCTCCCCTCGGTAGTGACGGTGTTTTTTCCTTTGCGCCCTCATTTTTTTGCAGCTCTTTCTCTGAAAATGTTCTTTTTTTTTTATCCGCCTGTTCAGCAGCCACCTCTGTTGCACTCGTAATGAAGAAAATATTACAGAGCGTGAGAACCTGGCTGACTTTGAGCTGATTACATTCCAACGAGGCAGTAAAGAGAAGCGGAGAGCTGTATCGGTGCTGTTGAGTGTGGGAGTGGAGGGCTAGGTAGCATGTCAACAGCACTCCTGTCAAGAGACAATCCTCTCCACTCTCTGACTGCCTCTTTTTTCCCTCTCTCTCTCTCTGTCTGCCTTCCTGCCTGCCCGCCTGCCTGTCTGTCTGTCTCTGCGCTCAGCTCCCACACTCAGCTACAGCTCGGGAACATCACCAGCCTTGCTGTCGCTCTGGCACGCGGCCAAACATCACGCCGCTGCACCCAGCCGGCTCGCGGCCCGTCTCCAGGGAGCTGCCACAAGCACACATGCATGCACGCGTAAACACATGGCGGTGAAAAAAACAAAAACAAAAAAACCCAGAAACCTTTATTTTGTCCCGAGCAGGGGCGTGACATCTCCCTGATCCGGCCCCTCTTTGATGTGGCCCCGAGAACGTTTGATCGCATACCTATTTAGCCTCGCCGCCGCTCCGCTCTCCCTCTACCCTCTATCCTCTCCGACACTCCTTTTCTCCCCCTCTGCCCTCCTCTCGCCTCCTTTTCTCCTCGCCCACCACGCACCAGCACGACCTGCAGCACGGCGCCATTCAAAGACAAATCACACAACAGAAGCTCTCCTAGTCGAGCGGCAGTCGTGATCCCGGCTTTACATACATCAGGCTCCCGAGCAACTATACTGCGCCGCCAAAAAAAAGAGCAACTCAGTCACGATGCAGAGGAAGGGCCCTCTTCACGCTAACAGAGCTACATATTAAACCTGATTGGGTTCAGACCAAAATGTCACACAATTTTGTCAATTTCCAGCTGCGTTATGAGACGAAACAGCATTTTCAGAGCACGTAGCTTCTGTGTCGCGACGTGTTTCTGTGTGAAACAGGATCAGCAAGTGGATTATAACATTTGGAGGAATCTGATTGGGCCGATTGAAAAGTGGGCGGGGTCAGAACAAACATGGAGAGCTCCAGTGATTCAGAGTTGGATGATGAGCCTCAAGGTTCAGGTCAACACCTGAAGACACACCCACGTAGCATGCTGCTGCTAGCTAGCTAACTGATGAAGCTTAGCTCTGATGCTAACAGCTGGATGCTGATTGGTGGACGGGTGTCATCATTATTGAAGTTGATATGATATTATTCAAGGTTATGTCAGGACACGAAATATGTTGTTTTCCAGGATGAAAACATGATTTGATTTACATGAAAGAACATGACAAAACTGTTTTTTTGTAGGTACTGTTCACTAGCTGCACAATATGATCCAGGAAGAGATGCCAAAGGGGAAAAAATATATTTTTCCAATTTATTTTCACAAGAAAACAACAAGAACATTGGTTCTGATCACCTCAAATCAGCAAAATATGCACTTAATAAAACAAAACCTCACACTCGCTGTTGTGGAAGATCATAAAACACTAATACAAAATAATATAAAGTAAGCTATTTGTATAATGTGAATGATCAGCATCTTAGTGTAGTTTTGCTGTTAGCATGCTGACATTTTGCTAAATTAGTGCTAAACACGTAGCAAAGCTGAGGGTGAAGGGGAAGTGTTGCAGGTATTTGGTCGTGAACCAAATAGATTTTGACCTGATGGCGCTAGATGTGAAGTCGGAGCATCACCAAAGTGATTATGGTCCATCCTCATGGGACCAGGATGATCCGCCTGATAGCTGTGAAGACTTTTGACTCAAAACCTCAGAGTGGTGCCCGAGATTCATCATCTGGGAACCATGAGTGCAAGAAGAAACCTTCATCCAATAGATCTTAAGATGTTTCAGCCCGCCCACTGACATGACGTCCCTCGAGCAATTAGCTTTAACCACGCCTCACAGTCTTATTCTGAGATGCTCACTCAGTTGTCATGGCGATGGTTCAGATAGGTCGAATGAGGTATCTCCATCTGCTGGGGATAATGGCTGGATGGATGGATTATACCTCAGGACAAAGATAGGAGGTGGACTCTGACGCAAAAATCAATTTATGGTTGTTTCTGCAGAGAAAAAGGTACAAATTTGTTGTTTTGGTTCGTCAGTGACAAACCATTTCAAGGTCTGGATTTGTGTTTTTAATTTTTACAAGCTTTGATTCTGCCTTAATACCAAAACTCAGATCTCTGCACACAGCTCCGATGCCTTTACTCCACCGCGAGTAATGATCTGTTTCTTTTTTTTTTTGGACTGGGAGTCAATAAGATCCATAACACCTTGTTTTGTTGCCATCTGGCCTGCCTCTGAGCAAATGAATGAGGGGCTAAGTAGCTTTCAACACCTTCCTCATCCCCACCGCAGCAGCTAGCCAGCAGCAGGCAATTTAGCCCTGTAATTGATTTAGCGGTTGGCCTAAAAGACGCTTTCACTTATCAGGGATTGGATTACGGTACTCACTGCTTCACTTTTGATCGCCATTAGCCAATTTCTCTGCTCCGGTGTGATCCGTGGGTATTTTGTGTCAGAAAGGCGGGAAGAGACTGTGAATTTGATAGACCTCCTCTGCTGTTGAAGGATTTTTATATTTTTTTATTAGCATATTCAAAATCAGCTGTCATGACAAGTTAAAGGGATAGTATGGGGTTTTTGGAAGTGGGGCTGGGTGAGTTAATTCTCCTTTGTCAGTGCATTACCCTCAGTCGGCATGCTCCAAGCTTGGAGAGGCAGCAAATCAGCTTAAATGTGTGCTATGTCTCCAGTGTTTTCACTGCTGCCGGACAGCTGTTACCACCAGAGTCCTTTGACAAAACCAGTAACTTTACCTTTACACAAAATGGGAGTTGCTGGTCTACTGCTGCCTCTGTTACTGTGTGACTTCTGTGTTTTAAAAAGTCACAGTACAAACAAACTAACTGATTGGGGCAGCAGTAGACAAGCAAGACTGATGTTCTCTGCAGTAAACCAAGGAGTCTGGAGGCTCTGGAGAGCAATCTGAAAGATATCTGTTTTGCAGCAGTGCATTGCTTAGCTTCCTACATCGGTACTCCTGCTGCTTCTTCAAACTGGGAGCATGTCAACCGCTGTCTCCTTAATGTAAAAACACTGACTATGGTTAAGTGTCTCATACGACTCCACTTCCAAAATCCAGGACTAACCCCCAAGTGTCTTCACACCAGGTTGTAATTTGAGTTTCTCTCCTTTTCTTCTGACAGCATCCTGTTTGCAGACATCGTCGGTTTCACCAGCTTGGCTTCTCAGTGCACCGCTCAGGAACTCGTCAAACTACTCAACGAACTCTTTGGGAAGTTTGATGAGCTGGCCACAGTAAGTGCTCCTGCTACTCCCTAACTGCAACCCTGGTTCATACTGCAGTGGTTAAGTTGCTGCATTGCTTTAAGCACACAAGATGGTTGAAACGTTAGCTTCTGCTGTGAGACCACGTCACCGAGCCGTCTCAGACAGCCTACAGTGGGGGAGGAGGACTGGCTGGAAGTGTCTCCAAACAGTTGGTGAGCTCCCGTTTCTGCCTCTTGTTCCTCCGCAACGCAGAAAGCCTCCAAGAAAAACCAAATGTATTATTTAGTCCTGGAGCTAATTTATCATGCCAAGCCGTGTATTGATCCAATAGTGAAAGTGAAGCTGGAGAGGCTGACTGACACGGAGGAGGTGGAGGAGGAGGAGGGGGAGGAGATGAAGGTCAAGAAGGAGAAGGGTGAGAGAGGGAGAGATGAGTGAACCGATTTTTAGACGGAGGGGAGATAAGGGCTGAGGAGGTGGAGTGTTTCTGTGTGTGTGTGTGTGTGTGTGTGTGTGTGTGTGTGTGTGTGAGAGAGAGAGAGAGAGAGCACTAGAGGGACCACTGCACTTGATAAAGAGACAGAGTGTGTATGGTAGCACTCACTGTACGTCAGTAAGCCGGTGCAGCGTTGTTCTCTGGGAAAGAAGATTAGGTGAGCGATAGGTTATCTGCCACCAGACTACTATAATCATATTAATACTGCATGAGACACACACACACACTCACACACACACACACACACGGTTTCATCATGGTTTGTACTGTAGCGATGTAGCAGGCCTAAGGCGACCTCAACACATGCTCACACACACAGTTAAAGGACCGACATGAAACATAAACGCTGCACTCAATCATAAATTGACCGTGACATGTCATCAGAGATTAAGGGAGCCTGTTGCAAGCTGAAGCATCAGCCTCTGCGACGACAATGCTGCAGCCTCTACGTTTCCGCTGACATCTCCACATTTTGTTTGTGTGTAGCTGAGTCCGGCATCAGGCTGCAGTGAAATGGGATAATGTAAATAAACTGATCAATCAGACTAATTTGCTAATTTGAGCTACTGCATGTGCAGCATTGCCAAACATTAATGTTGCACACCTTTACTTTATTGATCTCGGCCTGCATCATCAGCAGAAATTAGAATGTTTTTAAAGTTGGCGATTATGTTTGTTTTGGTGTTTTTGTGCCCCCTTGTGGCCAAATATAGATAAGCGCAGCTTTAAAATGACCAAATTTAGACACACTGGCTGTGTAAACAGGTAACTGATTGCAAACACAAACCTATAGAAATATCATAAACCAATGCATGTCAGGACTGTGGGTTTGTAGGCCTGACAAGAAGTAAAAACACAGCTTTAAAATTAACAATAAATGTACTTACACAGCAGTTTTTGTTGTATTTGTTTATCTCCAGCAGGTGTGGAGTTAAACTTATTTAAACATTAATTAAACTTTTAACATTTAGTTAAATTCTAACAATTCTTAACCATTTATAATTGATTTTACAGCAAAATTCTTGCTTTAGTGCGTAAAAAAATCGTATTAGTCATATTTATTATTTTATTTTGCTCTGGAAACAACCGTAGGTGTCTTAAATGATTATGTGTTACATAATGATCTGAATGTTTTTAATTGTTTTACACTCATAGATATAATAAAGTACTGATTTTTAATTTTTTATACATATTTCATATTTAATTTAATGGAACAGATCTCACTAGAGCTTGTTAATGATATAAAAGTCAGTCCTGCTCATCGTGTCCGTTACACCACATTCCCAGTGTGCCACTTGCCTGAACTCCTCTGCTATGGAGGCCAAGAGACCTCTTCAGAGAGTCTACACAAATGCACACACACACGCTTATACTGTAGACACATGTGCACACACACACACACAAGTCACATGATCAGCAGGATTATCCCCCTTCAGTTCATTCTGCATCTCAGCAATCGGTCATGGCTTAACGCGGGGAGAGAGACAGAGGGAGGAAAGAGCGAGATACAAGGTGATATGTGGTTTGCTATCAGTGCTCCAGCACTCAGAAAGCCATTATATGGAAAACTTGTGATGAGGATATATTGCGCGTGTGTGTGTGTGTGTGTGTGCGTGAGTGTGTGTGTCTGTGTGTAGCTGCAGCTGCATCCTAATTGAGATTTATACCCTGTCGTGTTAGCGAGGGAGAAATTCACTTTCAAACCGGCTCTGTCACAGCTGCTGAGCCTGTCTGACTGCTGCATGCTGCACAACACATCTATTCCCCGGAGGCTCAACCTAAACTTAACCCTAACAGACATGCGCCCGAGTTAAACCCCAACCTTCGTCTAAACGTAATGACGACAGAAATGAATCAAGCCAAACTGGGGGCAATGATTTTTGCCTAAAATGAGACACACTGTCCCCAAGTCAGCTGGTTTACAATCCCAAATTTCTCCCCACTGCGCACACAGATAGCTCTCTCTTGAGACATGCCTTGCTGTCAGCTGATAATTTCTCTCTCATTTCTGCTCACACACACACACACACACACACACACACACACACTCCCCATTTCTGTTCCCAGCGCTGGGATAATCATCCACGTTCTGAATTCTCATATCCTCCCACGCCAGAATCTTTCTGCTCCCGTGAGCAGAAAACCAGAGCACCCCGTCTCCTCTCTTCTCATCTCCGCCTCTTACCCTGCAGTTGTCATGAATCCTCTGTATTCGTGTGTGTGTACGAGTGTTTGTGTGTGTGCATGTGTGTGTTTGTAACTCAGAGGCTGCCTGCAGGCTAAGCTTTGTAGGGTCTACCATTACGGTTTTCTGATGACTGTGAGTGATACAGTGCCAAATGGAAACCCTGTGCGCGCCACTAAACCGAAGCACCTGTACAGTATGTCTGCACGCAACCACGCTGCTGTCGGTGCATCTCTGCTGGTGTGTTTTGCGCATGTGCTCGCGTTTTGTGCGTAAAGGTGTGTGTTTGTGTGTGTCACCGCTGCAGAGTTTGTGCACAATGTGCACTGTGACAAATAGCTGATCTGTCTGGGAATGTGTGGGCGGGATTCTACTTCAAGAGCATGTCGGAGCAATTAGAGTTGGCCTCAACTACAAACACACACACATGGCTGCACAAGTGCACACAGCTGATTTACATGAGCAGAGATAATGCAGTGTCTGTACAGTCAGATCTCCTGTAACAGGACATTCTTAGCGTTAAGTACGAGTTACTCTCAGCCAGTGGTTGGGGAAAAGGTCGACAGATTTAATCCCACAGAGACGCACAAACTTTTGTTTCTCTCTCCGGAGAGACCAACTTATCGAGATCAGCGGGTTCAAAAACAACAACGCTCCTCTCGTAATGAACAACTTGTGGTGACACTTTGAAACTTCTGTGATCCACATCCACAGAATTTGATCCTCTTACTCATAACGGACTATTAGCTCTAAAGCTGCAAACACAGCAATGCTAGCAGCTCCATGAGACTGTCCTCACTCTCCGTGCAGTGTTTTAGCTAAATGCTAACGTCGTAATGAGTCATGCAGGTATATATTTCTCTTACCATCTTCAACATGCATGCTAACATTTGCTAATTAGCACAAAAACAAAGTGCACCTTGGGAAATATTAGTTTTGCAGGTGTTTGACCATAAACCACAATCTGGAGAAACTCATTGGGTTCAATTTGAAATATTTACTCAGGTAATTCCTCCTGAACCACACTTTAAAAGGCAGGTATTTCAGCCTGGACCATAGATTCTTTATAGAAGTGGCTATAGTCAACATAAAGTCAGCCATATTGGTTTGCGGACCCCTGTTTGGAGCTTTGTGTTTATCACTGTGAGCGTCCATCTTTGTTTTTCTGACACAAGAGGTGACCACATTTGGACAAGAAGGTGGAGCTGCCATGGATACGCTTTGCAACACTGTCGCCATGGTAGCGACTTGTCAATCACAGGGCAGCCACTCCGTCAATAATACCCTGCTTTATCCTGTATTTGACTCTAAATGAGACCATAATTAACAGAACGAAGTGGAGAAAACTTAAAACTAGCGACTGGCAACATGAAGTAATTAGGAAAAAGTTCACCGAGGTGATGAAGTCAGACGTCATTTTCTCATAAGCTTCTATATAATGGGACTGATGTCAGGTGCCTGGACTAATGGCAACAGATCGGACACCTGTGACTCTGTTAGAAACCCACTGAGTGAGCCTTTACCTTCGCTGTGTGACATTTTAAATGCGTATTGTCCTCAGCGTTATTCAGATTCAGAAACAACCGTCTGGAAGTGCGGCGGTTGCTTAATTGGAATTCACCTATCGCCATGGTAACCGGTGACAACACACTGACTGACATCGTCCATCTGGTGGACCGCAGCCAGCTGTTTCAGATAATTATCTCATCGTGTGTTGCGCAGGAGAATCACTGCAGGCGGATCAAGATCCTGGGGGACTGTTACTACTGTGTGTCGGGTCTGACCCAGCCCAAGGCAGACCACGCCCACTGCTGTGTGGAGATGGGACTGGACATGATTGACACGATCGCGTGAGTCACACACACGCCTACATCTTTGGGGTAACGTGCATACGAGCGCCCACACATCTGTGCAGGTTTCATTTAATCTGCGCGTGCATTTTATTTGTACGTTTGAAGAAAATTATATAAACTTGTTTGATTTTAAGTAACTTTGGTGGATCATTCGGCCAAAAGTGGAAGAACTGGTTCATTGTCAGAGGAGAAAGAGCAATATTGTCATATTTATAAGCTTATCATAACCCTGAAGTTTACTTTTTTAATAATTTTATATAGTTTAATCTAATTTTAATTCATTTTCTTTAAGTTCAAATGCTTCAAATTTCACCTAATCCTCACTAAATGTAATATATATCATAAATCCCTACATAAAATCTGGTGTTTGAATAATAAAAAGGCAAAAAGTGAAAAGATAAAGCTAAAGACTGGAAGAGCCGGGGGACTTCAGGTGTAATTACCTGTATTTTACATCCATCAATACACCAATTACTTGCCTTTGCCATTAAACATCATTAGGAACAAAAGCCTGTTTCTATTATAATATTCCGAAACGAACAAAGACCTGGTTCTCTCTGCCGTGGAGGTAAATACAGTAAGTCAAATTCAAAATTAAAGTAAATTCCCACTATTTATTAATTTACTGTGAGATACAGTTAATAACACAGTTGATCATTTGTGCTTATTAAAATAAAAGTGCAGCCTTGGTGTTTGCAGGCTCTCTTTGAGTGCTTCGTGCTCATAAATCAAATCTGTTCGAGTGCGTTTTCAGGTTTTTAAGATCGATTTAGATCATCTGTTTATAAACCCAGCATTTACCGGTCATTTAACTGTCTCTGCATCTCCCAGCTTTCTCTGAGACTGGTTGCTCAACATTCATGCAACACGTATGCAGCCGTCATACGTGTGAGAGAAGACGGTGTTTCGCCGCAAGAGCTACTCAGTTTTGTCTGGGGACTGCAAAGTAGTGTTGGAAAGCCTCTGCTAACTGAGGCAAATTCAATTTGTGACGATTTTGCAACCACAAAGGCACTTTGCGGCACTCAGACACACACTCTCACACACACACACACACACACACACACACACACACACACACACACACACAAGCACACACTCGCTTTACGTAGACAGCCTTTACCTCATTTCCTTGTGTGAACACTCGCCTGTCATGTTCCTCTCCCTGCTGCTGTGTCTGAGTGGATGGATGCTGCTGTAGGAGTCCTTTATCTCAGAGGACAGGTGCTGCCACACACACTCATCCCTCTGAGTGTGTGTGTGTGTGTGTGTGCCTGTGTGTGTGTGTGACATCCCTCCTTCAGCCTGACGGGCAGACCACATTTTCTCTTCCGCCGCCCTGTAAACATACACACAAACATCATCTGAAGTGTCTGACCTTTCGCCGGTGACGATGAGCTTTGTGTAGTGATTTACCAGAGAGGAGAGGCTTTGCACCGCGGCACCAGGAAGTGAAGGTGCTCTGCACACGTACCTGTGCGTGCAGAAACACACACACACACACACGAGCAAACGTAGACGCAGGCATGCACACACTCATGCAGATCAGCAGGTCAGCGGACTGACTCTATGAATTTACTTGTTTTTGGTTGAAGTGTTTAAGGCTCTTTGTAGAAGAGAGGGACACGACTTCAAGACAGCATATCTCCCCCTAGACTGCAAAATATGCAATGTGCACATCCAGTCCAGCATCACAGTAAACACAGAGACAGATGATCCGTTGCATAAAAGCGGCAGAATGTCCCAAGAAAACAGGATCAAATGACGCTGGCAGCCCTGTAGAAACAGCTATAAGATAAATGACCATGCTAACATGCTAATGTTTAGCAGATATGATGTTTACCATGTTCAGCGTCTTAGTTTTGTGTGTTAGCATGCTAGTATTAGCTAATTTACACCAAAATGTAAAGCAAAGTCAAGGCTGCCTGGGCTGTTATTAGGTTTTAGAGCAAAGTGTTGGATAAATTAAAAGTCAGAAGATGACAAAGGTTGGCAGGTTCATCCTCTGGGGACCAGGAACGTCCACTCAAACATTCAAGGTAAACAGAGAGATGCAGGCGTGAATCATAATCTCTTCAGTGCAGGTTAAAGTTTCTTGTTTTTTCATGTTTTTGTGGATTAACCTTCTACCCCCGACTCACCCGTCCCCTGCAGGTCGGTGGTGGAGGCGACAGAGGTGGATCTCAACATGCGTGTTGGTCTGCACACAGGACGGGTGCTGTGCGGCGTGCTGGGCCTCAGGAAGTGGCAGTATGACGTCTGGTCAAACGATGTCACACTGGCAAATGTGATGGAGGCCGGAGGGCTGCCTGGGTCAGTGCCGACCGTTACACCCGCTGAAACTGGACTCACAGTACACAGTCACAGTACACACACACACACACACACACACACAGTATCCCAGCAACAGAGATATGCGACGCAGGCTTATGATGCATGCATCCAATCACGGCAGTAACAGATGTATTCTTTCTGCATATCTATTTTTATAGACTTGAAGGTCCATCATAAAGAATGAGGCCGACATAATTTTATCACTTCATTATTGATAAAAATATAACAAATCAACTGAAAAGTATCGGCTTTATTCCCAGAAAAGCTCCCGCCGTTATGAGATCCCCATCTGTGTCTCACAATTACAAGCAAGTTTTCTTAATTATAGATCCAAATATGGATAATTACAGATCAGATTACAGATTATCAGCGAAGTTAAACATGATTATCAGAGATAAGGAGGTTATATGTTGTAAGTAGGAGGTCGTTTTACGTAATTATGAGATATGAAAGTCAGCTTTCCATAAAAATAAATAAACAACAGGACGTTAACGTTGCATTTGCGTGACTTAAACAACATTTCTCTGCTATGCTAAACATGGTAAGTGTAGTTTACAGAGTCTGCTCTAAGCCAGTTGAGCCAGTTAGAAAGATCCAATAACAGTACATCAGTTATTAGATGTCCACACACAATCAGTGCATTTTATTCTAGTAGATTACATTTGTGCATTAGAGAGGGATCTTTTAGAGATTCAGATTCGGTGTCGTCGCTCGGCTGTCAGCAAACTTTGGCCTAAAACTGAGGTTGTTTTCAGAAAGTCTGGACCGCTATGCAAGTTTTGCAAAATGAATCGAAGTCACATTCGGAGGTGATTTGAAATCCAATCAGATTCCTACAGGTGTTTCTCGGTGCGGTCGCTCGGGATGTGACACCCAGAGCGATGCGTGTGCGGTGGACGGACGACTGGACAGCCCACCAGCACTTTGTGAGGAGGCCTCTGCGCGGGCCGCAGCCGGAAAAACATTTTTCCAATGATGGAAAGCGGCGTTAGATTGTACAAAGTCGCAGATGCCTACGTCGTTACCATAGCAACCCGTGCAGATGAGAGGTTGATGACACATAAATCTAATCTGATCACTCATTCGGTCGGTCTTTAAGATCTGATCTGAGAAACAAATCTGATTTTGCCTGCAGCCTGAAGAAAAATATGAATTATGTTAAACATCATTTCTGCTTCTCCCAGCTTATTGTTGCAACTGACACGCAGGTTCGTCAGGTTTTACTTCTCTTTTTATTGCCAGATGTGTCTTTAAACCCGTGATATGACTGAGATATTAATTTCTTTGTCGGTCTCGCATCAAAAATAGCACGAACCAAAGCTTCTCTGAGCGTAAGCAGCCACGTTTACTGTGCTTTCCAGCGCAGCAGATTCAGAATAAGAAACACTTGCCATGCTAATAAGGGAATATATTATCTATATGCAGTGATATGGCTTTAATCTGTCCTCTAATGGTTTTTTGGAAAGTGAAGTTTAATATTGCAGAGATATAAGCCACATGTAGTTTTTGGTCTTTTCGTGCATTGTTAATAACAGAATAAAGGCTGAGTTATTAAGTTATCCTTCAAAAAGTCGTCCTATCTCATATTCAGTGGCTAAAAAAAAAAAAAAAAAAAGTTAGCAGGATTAAATTATTTCCCTTTGATGCAGCTTCATGCGTTTTCCACATCTGCAGCTTTTAAACGAGGCCCAGAACGCTGGTGTTAAATCGATGTCACTTCATTCAGGAAAACTCATATACAGTAACAAGCTGATTTGCATTTAAAACGCAGTGAAATGAGGTCACCTCCTCGGCTCAATTTGGTCTTGTTTCAAGTGAAGTAATAAGATTTTAGAACTCGTTACCAGATTAAATGAGTCGTTAGGATGAAAATTCCTTTTGGAGGGTTTTTGAGCGAGCCGAGGGGTCTATTAGGTCGATAGGAATAATGAGGGCGATGATGATTGGAGGCCTCGGCGCCGGACTTTTATCACTAACCGGCTTTGCGTCCTCTGCTCTGCTTGCGCTCGCAGCAAGGTGCACATCACACGGACCACCCTGGAGTGTCTGAACGGAGACTACGAGGTGGAGCCGGGCTTCGGCCACGAGAGGCACGCCTTCCTCCAGAAGCATCACATAGAGACGTATTTCATCGTGCCGTCACACAGACGCAAAGTACGCCAGTTTGCATCCCCCCCCCCTCCCCTCTCTCTCTTTCTGTGTGTGTCTCTCGCCCAGCGTACAACCCAAGAGGTGACACATCTATCAGTGTTACAACAGTTAATCCTCTGATGCGGAGAGGGAGGCCGGCTGTGTGTTAAGCTGGCATACACACGGCTAGTATCACTATCTCACACCAACTGTACATGTGGAACCAGAGCTGTGTGTGTGTGTGTGTGTCTACTCATAACATTTTAAATCCGCAGTTAAATGCTCTCACACACACACACACACACACACACACACAAATGAACGCTTGATGTTTCCAGGTTTTCCAACGTTACACACTCACAGTTTACTGTAAAAATCCCATGAATGAGACGGTTCTCCCCTCCGCCCTCGCCCTGGACCGACTGAATGACGCAGTTTTACTTTTTCTCAGGTTCATTGTGAGAGAAGCTGGATTTTGCTCGCCACAATAATAAAGAATAAATAAGACTGCAGGTTTAGAAATTATGAATGTTGAATTTCAGAAGCTTTGACGTCTTGGGAGGCTGCACAGAGTGGAAATTAACCTCATTTAGCAGCAAAACTTAGAGCAAAACTTGCACTTGTGCAGCTCATCAGTTCATAAACTAGCTGAAAAACAAAGGACTGAATTCCCATGAACCTCGCCTGTAGTTTAGCTAATGCTAACAGAGCAGGTTATTAAGCTAAATAGAGTTAAACGCTAACAGATTTGTCTTTTGTTGACATGTTTTTCAGTGTTTTTCCATCATTAAGCTGCAGTAGATGTGAAATATTCTTACTTATCTCTTAAGTGTTTGCACTTTACAACAATTCAACTCTCCATGACTCCATGAGTAGGGTGCAACTGCAAACATTCGAGCAAATCCTGCAGCAACAGCTTTAACCCGGTTTAAGTTGTGATTTTGAGTGTGATAGGTGAACTCTGACCTCAGCTGGAGCCCCGTTATGAAAGGGTGTGCAGACCTTTTTCATTTGAAATGTTCCTAATAATCCACTCTTCGTTTGCTGTCAGATCACACGACGGAGCGAGGCTAACGTTAACACTTTACATTTCAAAAACCTGCAATTTTACAAGCATAGACTCTTTTTCTACAGTGTACATGTATTAAAATGACTAGTTCTAACTGATATAGTTGTACTTTGATTGGCGCTTTATCATTTCATTGTGTGTGTTTGTTGAAAGTCAGTATGTTAGCATTGTCCTACAGGTTAAACATTAGCTTTTAGGCTAAATGCTGTATGCTGTAAGCTAGTTAACCCCCTGACATGCATGCTGAGTGTGCGGTGACTCGTTAATGTCTGTTTATTCCCGTAACGGAGATAAATTAGAAGATTTATCATCAGAACAAGTTGAATTTTAATTTTTATGGTTTAATTGTTTTTAAAAAGTAGGTGCAGCTTCTCTAAATGTGTGAATGAGCATGAAACACAGCCTGGTTTTAGCTTTCGTCCTGTTCACGCGTGAGGTTCAGAGCACCGATGTGTCACATTTACAGTACGCTGGGAGACAAATATCAGGACCCTCACAGTGTTTCCTCCACCTCTCTGCAGCCTCTAGTTCTGTCTCTCTTTCCCACTCATCTCACTACATCTTTGTCCTCATTCCCAGATCTTTCCCGGTCTCATCCTGTCAGACATCAAACCTGCCAAGAGGATGAAGTTCAAGACCGTGTGCTACCTGCTGGTGCAGCTGATGCACTGTAGGAAGATGTTCAAGGCCGAGATCCCCTTCTCCAACGTCATGACCTGCGAGGATGACGACAAAGTATGGAAATGCAATATGTTTGCATGCGTGTGCGCACCACCGCTGCACTGACTGGGTTATGTAGTAGGAAAAATCCTTTTAATGGGTTTGTGTGTCCATTTGTGATGGGGTGAAATCCTGCTTGGGTTCCTAATCTGCCATACACACACACACACACACACACTGTAACCCTGTAATCTGGATTTCTAGATTTCGCAGCATCATAAGCACTACAGTACAGTGCATTACAACTACTTGCTGAAGAGTAAGCCTTTGGAATAGATATTATGAGCAACTTTTGACCTAAACTCACTGCTCTTAAGCTCCCTGAGTGTGTGTGTGTGTGTGTGTGTGTGTGTGTGTGTGTTCACGTGTGGATACTGTATGCGTCAGTGAGCAACATTCATCCGAGCTTGATTACATTTGGTCTAAAACCGCTATGACGCAGCAGTGAGTCAGTGGCAGTGGTCGCCCTGACGTCGGCCCGTCGGTTGTTGCCGGTTGCTGATTGGTGTCGTGGCGTCACACGGTCCGGCTGTCAGAAATAGCCCGCCAGCTGTAATCCGCCCGACTGCGCGGGCTCGGCCAGGCATTAGTGCTTCATGATTCTGATGAGGTTGCGTTATGACTGCTGGTAATCACCCACAGCCTGGTATCATCTCCTCTAATAGCATTAGCCACATTGTTACATGATTATCCAAGTAGCCAAAATCCCAGCATTGTGACTCAGAGGAATTTCATAATGGAATTATGACACTGCAAATTATACCAGTCTGTGCTGCAGCTCTCTAGTGAACGTAGGTATATAAAGAGAGCCGGTCAATGTAAAACAGGAGAGGCAGAGCTGTGCAGCTGTGTGACGCGGTGGCGATGTCGGGAAGCTGGTTTGGGAAGCTGCAGGATGAGAAGTGTTTCATTCATAAACTTGTATTTTAAATCGAGGCCCCCCGGCTCCTTTTTTATTGCAATTCAAGCACTTAACGGGAAAACACTCCAACAAACCTCCTTTATTAAATCCTGTAGTCTCTCTTTTTAACTTCTTTTTAAATGTAACCCCACAGAAATCGGCAAATAAGGTGACGTCAGTGCAGCAACCTGCTTTATTTGGCCTTGTTTCAAGATATTGCAATGCTTAGTTTATAACAGTCCTGCAACAAGTGCAAACACACCAGGACCTGAAGCACTGAGAGACTGAAATGCTCCTTAAGACAGCTGCAGTGTGATTTACATTACTATCTTTGTATCACCTTCGCTGAGACTGAATGATTTGGCGTCAGAACATCTGTTTTTGCTTTTCATTAGTAGCAGCAGGTGTAAATTTAAAGAAAACTATTAATAATCTTGTGCCGTTGGTGTGAAGTGACACAAAGAAGTGAGTGAATCTGATTATACAACAGTCAAGACTGTAAATAAGCTTTATGACAGACAAAGCACATATTGTAACATACCGTATGAAACAAAAACCTGGCTTAGGCGGCGTCGCTGTTGAAAACAATGTGCTGTTTCTTTTGAATATAATCTAATTTTACACTTTGTTGCAAGGATGGCTCTGGTTATTTTCAGCTCCTTATTTTGCTAGTTTTGGGGCATCATTACAAGCGAGCTTCATGAAAAGCGTCTCCCCAGGATGCACCCTCAGGACCCGCAAACTCCATCAAACCCAAAAAAGCAATTACTGTAAAACACACAAGAGCGTTCACGCTGCAGTGCAACCTGCCTACGTCTTATATTCTGATCAAGTGCCGCCTGAAAACTTGCAGTGTGCTGTGTGTGTGCATTAGTGAGAAGATGCTCTAAAACTCTGAAATTACTGATTTCTTTGAGCTTTAGCTGTGGTTTCAGGTTAATGCTAATGCTAATTTTGCACTAATTGCAACTTATTTTAAACTGCAGTGTCTAGTTTAACTCATTTCGCAGTTAGCAATGCTATGCTATGCTATACTAGCATGGTTAGCATGTTCTTTCACCCCCTGGTTGCAAATAAGGTTATATGCAATCACCGTTTCACAACAGACCGCCACACGATCTCTCAGTCTATGGTGCATGCAGAGTTTTACTGTTTTGCAGATGTGCAACACTCGGTCATAACGACGCAGATTCGACAATCGGTCAGCGTGACAGAGGCCTGGCGGTCCTTTTCCACAGCCGAGGTGTATCTGACAACATTAATCGTGACTAAATTCTGTTTAGCTTTACCAGTCCCAGAGCGCCGGTCATGTGCACACAGGCTAACTGGATTACCGGGACATTTAAATGGAACAGACCATGATTAGCGTTTCCTAATCACACCTGTGCTTTTGCAGCGTCAGCTGTGGAAAGAGTGTCTGACTCTGAGTCGAGAGTGTCTATCTAAAACTTCCTGAATGGCTGCTGCGTGGATCATAGATCCCAGATTCATTTATGAGTTCTGACTTCCTCACAGTCACTTGCACTTCCTGTCTACGACTTGTGCAGAACGCTGCTGCTAAACAGCTGCGCAGATGTTATTAAACATCCGCTGTTAAACCTAAATTCATGTCTTAGTAGTTGCCGTGGCCTCTTAGACGAACATCGAGTTGCGTTACCTACTGTATTTCATGGTTTTGTCCAATGTGCATTCTCAGTTTTTCAGTTCAATTCAATTTTATTTGTTTTTTTCATTTAAAACATTTTTTTCTTGGCTTAGTTTGGATTGACTATCTTTATTTTCTCTTTCTTCTAATATAATCAAAGGCTTACGCAGGTTTGATTGCAACAGATGATTAGCGATGATTAGATTCATCTTTTCTGACAATGATATGGCAGAATGTCTCAGCTTAAGTCTACACTCACTGTGCACACACGCGCATGTATCTCGATATAATTAGACATCTGTATATGTTAAGTTTTTGCATAAAAAAGTTGAAAATTGGTAAAAATTTGGATTTTAAGAGGCTCCGTGAACAAAGTTGAACCTAAATTAACAGTTTAGCAACCAGCCCTCGGCTAAACTGCATTTTTCTACCCCGCCGGTGGTAATGAGGTGTTTTCTATCAGTATTTCATCAAACAATTTTGTTTTGTGGCGTTTAACAAGCGCTGCGGCCTCACGGGGCCGGGCCGGCACGGCTCTGGACCTTTCATCTCGTTTCCACTGATGTTCGTAAACTTATGACCAACTCTTAAAGTGAGAAACACAGAACTCTGCATCTGTATGCCTCAGCACAATCACAGCTTCGGCCCGGCAGACAGGCCGGCCTCTGCGGAGACTGATTGTGTTGTCTCCTTCTGTGCTTTGACAGCGGCGAGCCCTGCGGACGGCGTCGGAGAAGCTGAGGAACCGGACGTCCTTCTCAGCCACCGCCGTGCAGCACTCGCCGGGAACACGAGTCAACCGCTACATCGGGCGGCTCATCGAAGCGCGGCAGACCGAGTCCGAGACATCAGACCTCAACTACATCACCCTGTTCTACAGGAGCAAAGACAGGGAGCGCAGGGTGAGGACGCACACGGACACGCTCTGAGCATGTGCAGAGGAGCAAGTGACTGCAAAATGAAACAAATCCACACTTTGCTCATTACACATAAGGTAACATGCATCGTGACTTCACCCCTCCCTGTCTTATTCTCGCACATACACACCCTACACAGTCTAATTCTCTTTCTCCCCCTTCTCCCTCTCTCCCACGCCTGTTGTCTATGATGTCTGTGTGTGTGTGTGTGTGTCTACGTGTGTGTGGTTGTGTGTGTGCGTATGAGGAATCCACCCACCCTCTCAGGAGGGGGTGCAGATAATGATTTGGGAACGTCTGAGCGCCACACGTGATATCTTTCTCCTATGTGTGCGTGGGCAGAGCCATAAAGGAGACACAGAACAGGGACTGGTTTGTGTGTGTGTGTGCGTGTGTGTGCGTGTGTGCATATATGTGTGTGTGTGTGTCTTTGTCTGTGTGCATCTAGACACCAAAACTAGTAGCAGCAGAATTAAAACCCTGTACACAGTAAAAACTGGTTTACTCATTTTAACATATTTCAGAAGCCGGGAAAATGCCACCAGCAGTAAATTGAGAACACAAATTAGTATAAAGTGTTTATTTACTCCCACACAGCTCAGGAATAAAGATTTCTTTCATAAGATGCTTGTAGAGTTCAGGACACCGCTGTCTGCTCCAGAAGTTTGGATCTAAACGAACGTCAGACCTCCAGAAGTCGCTCTTTGTTTCCTGCGTGACAGTTTCTGGAGCTCGCCCAGCTCCTTCGAGATGAGTGAACCTGCATAATCCGGATTCATTCGATGTCGCTCGCTCCGAGGAAGCTTTTATCTCGTGCAGAAATGCCACGCGGTGAGGTCGGAACTTATACAACGTAAAAACAACAAACCTATTGTCATGTAAAGCAGGCTCCGGCACAGCGCAGCTTGGTCCCCCCGACTTTATCTTCCTCATTTTCTCTGCGTGAAGCCCTGGAGAAGCCAAGCGACGGTCAGTCGGACTGTTTTGCCATTAAATATATGATCGAATCAAGTGATTGGCATGAAATCATGAAACAAACTGCTCTGAGCAACCTC
Source organism: Datnioides undecimradiatus (assembly GCA_008933995.1). NCBI lineage: Eukaryota > Metazoa > Chordata > Actinopteri > Lobotiformes > Datnioididae > Datnioides > Datnioides undecimradiatus. The sequence goes on from WARS01000029.1 coordinate 23,347,561, forward strand.
TGAAGTCAGCAGCTGCAACATGGACTCGAGCGTAATCCTCTGTGGGCAGCACCGTCAACGTACGTCCCCTAAACGTGCCTGTTTGTGCCACAGAGAGGCTGCGATGGTTAGTCCATAAGATTATCGAAGGTTCGTCACTGAAAAAGACCTTTTTGTTTGAGGGTTAGATCCTTTTTAAACAACCAGTCTGCTCAAACCAGCCAGACTCCAGTGTCTTAAACAGTCATTTTAGCTGTAATCTTTATCAATAGAGTCTGGTTGGGTTTGCTGACACTTCCTGGTTTTCAGACTCTGAGCTTGTCGGTGTCGGCAACAAGCACTTTACAGCAGCATCTGCAAGCTGAAGCACCCCTTCAGGATTAGGAGTTCTCACTCCTTCGGTCCTTTCCGTTAGCCACCCTTTCACAAGTGAGGTGCATCTCTAGGTTTTCTTCCCAAGGGTACAAATGGAGCGTGAGAACAGCGAGTAGACTCAGCTCCCTCAGGTGGCTTACGCTTGAGGCGGAGGCTGTAGGTGAAGCTCCAGGTATCGCCTGGTGTTTCAGGAGCTTAGGGTTACAACCAGAGGGATAAGATCACGCAGGTGAAACCGACTCGCTCTGTGGACCCAGAGGGAGAAAGCCAGGGGCTCAGATAAGGAAGAAGAGGGTCGAGTTAGCTGCTGCTTCGTGACAGCGGAAGGCGGCATTTCAGGTCGATTGGACGTCTTTGAAGGTATTCCAAAGACGTCCATTCGACAGGCAGGAGATATACTGTATGTCAGTCAGCCTGGAAACACCTAACCAGCTCTCCCACCAGCGCACCAGCTTTCTTTCTAAATAAACATGGAGTTGCATAAAGCTTTAGTGCGCGGGATGATGTTGCAAACCAAGGCTACCTTTTCTAACATGGTATACCAGTTGTGGGTGACATTTGTCTGCCATAGATGTCGAGCTTCGTCATCAAAGGTTCGATTCACAGCTACAGTTCCTGTAAATCTTCACCAAACCTGCTCATGAACCTGGTGTCAAAGAACCTGATCGTTTGATCCGGCTCCTGATAGCAACTGGGGCTGTACTGGGAAATCTTTGAAAGGTCATTCACCGAAACCTTTGCAAATATAAGAGAAACAACCTTGAACAAGCATGAAGCTGTTGTCGGCGGCCAACCAGCATCTGAATTGCGCAATATTTATGTTCCTCTTCTCAAAGTTTGTTGAATTTAGATGGATGTGTTGACGCGTTCTCTCTGTTTTCTCTTAGTATCACCAGGTGTACGACGACCATTTCATCAGCGCTGTGGTTCTCTCTCTGATCCTCGCTGCTCTGTTTGGCCTTATCTATTTGCTAATGATCCCGCAGTACGTACACACACACACACACACACACACACACACTCTTCCACATTTGCAGTTTGTCCGTCGGTGTAACGTAATTGGATCGATCTTGTCAGGGTGTACTGTAGTGAGACAATTAAAGAGGAAGGTGTTTTCACTGCAGTCAGTGGAAAACCAGGAAAGCCCTCCTCACTCTGGCCTCTCCACTCCTCTCTCAGGGGGATGCTGGTGCTGCTGCTGCTGGTGCTGTGCGTGTGTTTCCACGTGGCATGTGTCATGTACCTGCATCTCACCAGTGTTCAGGTAGGACTTCCAGACCTCCTCCTGCAAGACTCTGCACAGAAACATGCCTCATAGAGGGTACGCACTGACCCCTGCGCTCCACATCACTGTATAACGAACCACACAGTCAGTACATCAGTAGCAGATGCTGATGCTCCCGGCAGGTTACCTTGTGAGGATCCATCTCGTCAGGCTTTATGTTATGCACTTGCATCTCAACCACAGTGGTTTGCACCAATCGGCATCCAATGAGGAACAACTGGCAGCTACAGGTTTGGGTGTTCATTCAAAACCATCAATAGAGGCTCCTCAGGAGGTTGGTGTAGATGTTGTAGCATCAGTTATATGTATAAGAGGTTTTTGTATTGGTGGAAAAGATGCTCTGGCTCTTCTCCAGAGTTATTGATCTGATTGGTTGTAGTTTGCCCGTGACAGACAGTGATAGACGAGGGGTTTAAACGATCACCTGCCCACCTTTTCTAAACAAATCTCAGATGGTTCTTTGCAACAAACCATCTGGCGCCTCGGGAGCAGGGAGACGTTACTCCACCCTGAGGCTGCAACTAATGCTCATTTTCATTATAAATTAAAGAGTCAACATTTTTCTTCAGCAGATTAAACAAACTAGAGAGAACGAATCTCCATATTTGAATAGCTGGAACTTGTGAATGTTTGGATCTTTTGTAAAAGATGATTAGTAAATTATCCAAATCGTGGCCTGGACTAATCAATCAATTGAATTAAATGACAAAACTATCATAAACGAGGGATCAGGTGTGATACTAACTTCCTGTTTGGTGACTAGAAATTCGTCATCACTGCAACAGTCTGTAGTTTCCTGAGCTGCTAAAACAGTGTTAAGACTCGAATGGAAAGTTTAATAATTCTTAATCATTTATTGGTTTATAGATCAGCGTCCACCCCAACTGTTGCCTGTCTGTTAGCAGGAATTAGAGACGGACTGCAGCTGAACAAGAGGATGCATTCAGGTCCTTTTGCGAACTGACTGAGCGCACAGTTTAATTGAAAGCATCACATTACTTTTGCTGTCTTTATCCATCAGTACATATCATTTTAACACAGTTTTAAATAACTGTTATAGCTACAAAGGTCTTTTTCACAGCTGTAGCAGATCTTTAATAACTCGGCCAGGCTGTATTTACACGATTTAAATGCCTGAGGACTGAAATGTTGTGATCGACGGTGCGCAGGATGCTCCGGTTCGTTCACAGCACAGTAACTTCTTTCTCTGTAAATGCTCGAGCGCAGACTGTTACACACTTGCCAGACAGGTTGGAGCGACCGTGTCGGCTGCTGTTCACTCTGACATCGCGTTCGCGGCCTCTATATAACACTGTGGCATCATGCTACATTGAACTGTCATCATATCCTTTAAGCGGCTCCTCTAATAGGCCTGCACATAATGAGCCACACCACAAAATGCGCTCGTTTCATTTCCACTCCTGGCTAATGATGTGTCCAAAATGCTATTGAGGTAGATAAACAGGTGCTTCATTCACTGACTCGCTCTATTTTCCAACCGCTCCCCCACCTCCCCGCCTCTATCCTCCGGTTTTAGTGCCAACCGGGCTGCCTCACCATCCAGATCCGGACAGTGCTGTGTGTCTTCCTCGTTCTGCTCACCTACTCTGTTACCCAGGCCTGTGTGGTAAGCGTGTCTAAATATACATATTTACTTACATATCATACAAAAAAACCCCCAATAAAGAGCTAAAACAAGACTGGTTTGTATAAAACTAAGTTCATTTCCGACCCTGGAGTGTGATAGATAAATCGTTTTCTGTGGCTTTCAGTTGCATCTCATCGTCCTCCTCAGCGCATTTGCTCCATTTTCACAAATATAGTAACTTTAATATTGCAATTGTGTTCGATAACCTCCATGTGATCACAACAGACACAGAGTCCAACACCTTGTGATGTGTAAACTGAACTTTATGTGTAAAATCAGTGGAATGCCCCTTTAATAACATTATATTTCCTATATGTGCGCACAGAAATGAAGATACTGGTTTGCAGTATTCCTATTGTTTAACATAAGAAATGATATGAAAGAAAGAGAGATGGTTGTAACAAATGCATGCATCTTCAACTTGTATGACATACAGCAGTAGTTACTTAAATAATATGCATTCATAATTTATTTATAATTATCTGCATGCTGAGAAACAGTAAATATACTAATGAGTATAGTATTGATATTATTATCATTATTATTATAAGAACAGGCTTTCTCTGTGTTTCATGGAAGCATTTTATATCCTCAGGATGATCGAAACTAGACTTCAGATCAAGAAATCAGTGCATGTGAATGTGTTTTAGTGTTGCAATGAATGTGCTGACTGCTTGTAACTGAAGTTGCGAGGTTAAAACATTGATATGATCATACGAAGCTACAAGGAATAATAAAACCGTGCGATACAACAACGTGATTGAACTGGAAACAGCGTTTTCATGTCGTTGTTCATCCAGCAGACTTTGCCATTTGCGAGTCTCCGCAGCACACGAGCTGGCAGAGTAACGAATCGCGGCAGAGCAGATGGTGCTGCGGAGTCTCAGCAGAATAAAACATTTATTGTTCAAGTGTAAAATACTCATTTAAATAATTTTCAACGCAGATTGGTCGGTGTCAGCATCAGCCCCAGAACTCGGTCAGACTCTGATGTGTGTGTGTGTATGTGTGTGTGTGTGTGTTGGGATGTGGGTGTGTGACAACTGTAGGTGTAAAACACAACAAAGCAAAAGCGTAGCAAGCTGGGGTGTAGTGACGGAGCTAGCTACAGCATGCTAACACCTCTGTGAGGCTATACTGACATGCTGTGAGCTAACTGCTCATGCACACCTGCAGTGATATGCTAGCATGTGCGTGTTTACCGTGCATTATGTTTACAAAGGTTTACCATGTGACTAATAATATGCAAAACTGATGGTTCTTCAGACTTAGCTGCAGCTTTTAGCATTTTTAGCATGTGGGTTAAACAGTTGAGAAGCTAACCTGGATCTGTCCAAAGGTCGAAACCTGTCCTCCGACGCCTCTAATGAGAACTATTTTCAACTTCATATGTTTTTTAATACTGTTTTTGATTAATGACAAGTCAGTAATAATAAATTACATTAAATAATTACAGCACTCATGCTGAGACACTTTAAATCCTCCTTTACAGCGGAGACACGGTGGCGTATATCATATTTTCATCATACATAGTGTCAGACTCAGAGAGCTTACTTGTATCAGTGGTTGTTTGCAGCTTTATGTAACAGACTTCATTTCCATTCATTTCATGCCCTCCTCCAGGTGGGATGTGTTCCCTGGGGGAGAGTTGGGACAAACTCCAGCGACTCACTGGCGGACGTCCGCGCCCACGCCAACACCACAGGAGTGGACAGAGCTTGTCCCAACATGGCGTACGCGCTGCTGTCCTGCGTGGCCGGCACGCTCACTCTCGTCCCCTACCTCCGAGTCTCCTCGCTCCCCAAGATCCTCCTGCTCCTCCTCCTCTCTGTCACCTACACCGTCGTCATGGAGACCAGTGGCTATCGGCAAGCTGTGGGGTGAGACTGAGCTGCGTGTGACGTGTGGTGTAATGTGGAAAAGATGTGTGTTCACGGTTCAACACATGATTCAAATTATGTTCAGTCTGTGTTTTATGTTTGCAAACAAAGTGAATAAAATATAAAGTGTGTGTGTGTGTGTGTGTGTGTGTGTGTGTGTGTGTGTGTGTGCATGCATGCACGTGTGTGTGTCCTTCAGAGGAGGGTTTCTCCACACTCGGGGGTACGATCCTGTGTTGGCGGTCTTGCTGTTTTCTGGCGCTCTGGCTCTGCATTCGAGGCAGCTGGACCTGAAGCTGCGGCTCGACTATCTCTGGGCTACCCAGGTGTGTAAATGCAGCGCGCCTGTTATCGCTCCTGCACGCATGAAGCCTGGCATTTGTTCATTTGTTCACCTTATCAAGCCCTGTTTGTCTGTAATTGAGTGGTTAAGTTATATTTAGGGGGTGGCAGCAGCTCAGGTTGTAGACCAGGTTGACTCTTAATTGTCAGGGTTGCTGGTTTGATCCCACAGTGTCCTGGAGCAAGACACTGAACCTCAAACTGCTCCTTTTAATACACAGAGCCAGTCATTATAGGGCAGTCTGGTTTTGTCCTGTGTTGTGTTGAAGTGAAGTAAATCTCAGATTGCTTTCTAAATAATCTCTTTAATTATTGTAATGTTTTAATCCCAGTGCAGTGTGTCAGCCAATCTGTACTTTTATTCCCCGTATTCCCCAGTTAAAAATTGGTAAATTAGTTAATTATAGCATCGAGCACGAGTGCATTATTGAAAATGTTACGCGTGTACGCACAGATGCTCTTCACTGGGTGAGAATAATAAATATTTAGTCACTGATTATATTAAATTTGTCATTTTTTATCATTCGTTCATCCATTTTTCTGTTTTCGTTTTGTGTTTTCACCGGGCTCTGGTGTAAACATTAAAGAAAATGAGCCCAGCAAAACGTTCAGACGCTGATTTCTAAGAAAATTCTTGAATCAAGTTGATTTCTGATGGAAACAGGTTGAAACGTTCTGAATAAACGAAGGTTTTAGGCAGAATTGGTTTGATGTCATTTCCTCTCAGTGTGTGTGTGTGTGTGTGTGTGTGTGTGTGTGAATGCCATGTTTGTGTGCTTGCATGCACAGTCTTGTGCAGTCTCTGTGGATCCTCAAAGTGTCTGTGTTTCTATTTTAAGAATGACAGTGAGTGTTTGTCTTGTTTGCAAATCATTATCTCCCTCTAGTGATAAGGACAGGCAATTACAGCGGCCTTTGAGCTTCACGCCACAGCAAAGGTTCATTGTGTTTGGACGAGAGAGCGTCAGTTTCCACTTTGGGTCGACTTTCATATCGCTCAGTAACGACTCAACCTCTTCTCTGCATGTGCGTGTCGATGGATTGCTGCTGGTGTCCAGGCGGAGGAGGAGAGAGACGACATGGAGAAGGTGAAGCTGGACAACAAGAGGATCCTGTTCAACCTGCTGCCGGCTCACGTGGCCCAGCACTTCCTCATGTCAAATCCCAGGAACATGGTGAGCATCCAACACGACACGTTCGGGCTCGTCCGGCTGAGGATCATCAGTCAAAAGAGACTTAACGCCTCTGGTGAAACCAGCCTGTGTTTCCTCGAACACCCAGGAAGGGCTGGTTTGTAGGTCAAAAGGCATCTAAACATCAAAGAGTAAATGTGACTTAAAAGTGAATATGAAGACGTCAGCGTCCCATAATTCAGACATTATTCATTCATGACTCCTGAACGCACAGAGTGATTTTAATTTGAAATAAGAATTTTACACAAAAAAGTCAGGAAAATGAGCCAAAATGTCAGAATGATAACAGTTGCATCATCTTCTCACTTCATGCACGATGCATGCATCACACTGGCTGATTTAAGAGAAGAGCATTATAAACTCTGTGTTATTTAGTTTAAACAGAATGCATGGGACTGTAGGATGAAGATAAATGTGTTTAGATTCAACCAATCAGCACTGACGGACAGAGGAATAGCATTTGCAATGCCTGCTGCACATTGAGTCTTTGTTATTCACACTGAGGCAGCGTCGGTTCAGTCTGGTACTCAGAAGCTGCAGATAAATTACCCACGTGCCCTGGAAGCGTCGGGGTCTCGATGTGGGAAAATGCCCCAGCTGTTCAGGACAATGCCACCGCCTCCCTCGCCTCGTGTTGTGGTGTTAAAGTGGAAGTGTGAGCTGACGGCCCTGCGTGTCTGCATCCACTGATTGATGAACATCCCCTCCACTGATCTCTGTTCCTTCCTCGGCCTCAGCCCCCCCAGCCCCCGCCCCATCTCTCAGGAAGTGATGAAAGCACACATCCTTTCAGGAAATTCACAGCCCCTCGAGAGGAACGAGCGCGGTTTGTAAACACAAGAGCTGTGTCCATTCCTCATGCTACATGCTCATAGTATGGAAATGTTTGGAGCTGCTGTGTTTGTATTCAAACAGAGTGTGTGAAGTTATGATAGAACATAGATGCAAACTATAAGCACGCCGGCTCATAACCGGCGAAAACTGTGTCAAACTTCCTGTTGGGAGACATTTTCAAATTAATATCAGGTGCAACGGAGTCTTAAAGACTCTCCATGTCACAGATATTTCCATTAAACATCATATATGCATCATACATGCACCCCCGTCCCCATATTTCCCATATATCTTCCAATTTATTATCGTAAATATGCTAAGTTCTGCTTCTGCAGAAGAGACACAAAAGCAGGAAACGTCATCAGGGTGTTGTGTTATGTTTATTTTGATGGCGATTGTGTAATTATATCAGTTTGTGTCGGACAAAATAGTTTGTGTAAAGAGAAGAAAACTGCAATTAGCTTTGATGTTGCGAGCCAGAATTCAGCCTGTTTAGCATATCAGAGCCAAATCTGGGCTAAACTGTAACATAATGAGCTCAAGAGCTGCAAGAACATTGACCAAGAGGGCGTCTCTGACTTACATGACCAGCTACAGACTTGCAGAGCAGCATGGGGATTGATTTAAAGTGATTTGATATTTCACTTTCAAGGACTTTGTTGAGGTTGGAAGAGGCGGATTAAAGGAAGAGAGGGTCAGAACTGATGCAGCAGGGGCATCCGGGCTTTAAATTTTAAAAGCTCTGAAAGTGCAATTTCCTGTCACCTTGGCCGCGCTCCAGATCACACACTTTTCACTTTTCTGCCTGCGCTGCTGCTGCTGCTGCTGCTGCTGCTGCTGCTGCTGCTGCTGCTGCTGCTGCTGCTGCTGCTGCTCTGACAGTGCATGCCAGGTACATGCAGAATGCATACGGGCAGGATATGCCGCAGTCTGTACGGTGAAGTTTGGAATAAAAAGTAAACTAATGCGACTTTGAACGCAGCCAGTTGATGTGTTTGTATGTTCTGGAAGCGCGTGTTGGCGTGCATACTGCAAAATGCAGCCAAGCAGGGCGTCCTGGTTCTATGTGTTGTGCATCGCAGCATCTCTCTGTCCCCCGTTACTCTGACTCTGTTTAAAGATGTAATGTCTGAAGCTGAAATGACACCTCATGCTGAGCCCTCAGGTTTCTAAGGCGAATAACTGCTTCAAACGTAATTGCGGCATCGTTTAAACTCTTACAAACACTTCAGGAGGTTAAAACCAGCACGTTTAGCCACATGCTTATGCCTTCATGTCCTATTATTAATCAAAAACTAATAAAGACACATAAAAGAGTTATATTTTTGCACTGGGGGAACATCGGCAGACGTTGCTGAGCATGCTCTGTGGCACAGAGGCGTACTGTAAAGCGTGCAGCCGCAGGCTCGGGCCACACAGACAGCGCTGGTTAGCAGGTTAAATTCATTGTTGGTGTTCTCGTCAAGGGATTTGTTAATAATAATAAAAAGATAAAGTAACGCCAGTCTTATCCTCTAACAATCAGGGGGCCGTGCAGCAGACGGCGCAGGGATCGTCTGAGGCTGAGACTAGTAAACACTGGGGCCAGGAAGTCAGGAAGTATGTTTCCGGCACATTGGTGACCCCCTCGGAGCTGCAGTGTATAGAAAGGCTTCCTCTCTTTCCTCTGGGCTAAAGTTCACCCATGCACTGTATTCATAACACGGCGCAGTGGGACTCTGCTGCCTGGAATTCAAAGTTTCACTGCTCCAAACGCCGCGATTGAAAAATGGTTTCTACTGCACCTGGAGCTGCAGCGGCCAGCAGCAAACACACCGTTTCGTTTGCTCTTGAGCTTTGTGCCTGTCGTTTCAAACAGAAGGGCTCCAGTATAATTAGATTGTTTTATATTATTACGTTGGATTTCTGAATGACTGAATACAACTGCAGCTGTGCAACATGACAATGAGGCTGCTGTGCAGGAGGCTTTTGTGATTAATAACATCTCTAACTAACGTGCAACCAGGCTGAGATCTATGTCAGCATCAACACACACAGCGCACAGTGAATGCAAGTCATTATTTGAAAATAATGGTATTTAGTACGTTATTAAAACTTCAGTGTTCGTTATATGGCTTAAAGATACAGGCTGATGTTGTTTCCAGTGAATACCAGTATAGAATTTTGCAAATTCGCAACAAAACGGATGAAAAATGCATCATTAATGACGATTATCACCACAAATTAGTTACAAAACCCAAAAGGAAAACGACGCACTCTGCAGCTGCAGCCTCCCTGCTCTGTCAGGTGCTTTTGATGAGTAAACCTGCTGCATTAATGTGTGTTTGGCATTTTCCTGCTGCAGATGTTTCAGGTCGATCTCGTTCGAACGACTTTACACACCGTTGGTCTGCAGCGACGCATCGTGTTCTGTAGGATCACCACATGTCTGCAGCATGTCTGCCCCGTGGGAAACATGCACGTCTGAAAAAGTCTTTTCTCAGCTAACTCAGCTAATATTTCAAATTCTGACATAAGGGCATCTAAAATCAGCAAACCTGGAAATATCTGTTTACTATTGTACATATGGTTTATACTGTAGTTTGCAAAGTAAGTAGTAATTAGAGCTGTCAGGTGTAGTAGTGTCTAAACGTGCGTAACCTGGAATTAGTCATGCAAAATACAAGAACATTGAATTTGTGCTTAAGTGCAGTGCTTGAGTGAATGTATGTATTTGCATTGCTCCACTGTGGCTGAGCGCAGGTCACATACTGACCCCAGTCCACAGGAAGTGAATGGAATGGCTGCAAACAAACAAACAAACAAACAAACAAACAAACAAACAAACAGCTAGTTCAACTATTACTACCTTGTCTTTGAGCTTTCGGTCACATTTCATGATCTTCTTTAGGAAATGGGACTGTCATCACGTGACCTTGACCAAGATTACGGTCCAATAGGTCAGCAGGTCGTCTGATGACAATGGAAAAGTAAACTTTATTTAAAAAGTTTTATTGTGCCTCTCATGTGCACATGAGGTACAATCATGTAAATGACGGTACGGCATTAAGGAGTATGTAGTTTTGGTGAACTGGCCCTTTAAATCCTGAAGATCTTCTGTCACGTTTAATTGAAATCATGCTGTTTCAGTTCAGGTCAGCTTCTCTCAGATCAGTGTTGCCTCAACCTCCCTTTCCCCTTTCCAGGACCTGTACTACCAGTCCTACGCTCAGGTTGGCGTGTTGTTCGCCTCCATCGCCAACTTCAACGACTTCTACATCGAGCTGGACGGGAACAACATGGGCGTCGAGTGTCTCAGGCTCCTGAATGAGATCATCGCCGACTTTGATGAGGTGAGCAAACGCCTCGTTCCGTCGTAAATCTGCAGTTTCCCTTCGTATTTAATGTTTAATGCGGAGATTTTGGAGGAAGGCGACCTTCCATACTGTCATTTCCAGAGACGACACTGCGGCCGTGACTGAGGGTTTAAGAAATACTATGTTTATTGATGCAATATAATAAGCAAAGGCTGCGGTTGGGAAAGTTCTTCAAAATAAGGAATTACTTACAGATGACTTTTGGCCTGCTTGAATCTATAATCAGCAACATAAAGCATTAATTTACTCAAACACGCAAAAAAATAGTGCATTTTAAATTGAGTTTGGACTCGTTTGCCAACACAACCTATAATATATACAGTATGAACCTAAACTGACAATTTACTCCAATTTGATTTGAAATTTGTAATAGCCGTAATGCTTTCCTCCTGTTTTTCCTTCCAGCTGATGGACAAAGAGTGCTACAGGGATATTGAGAAAATCAAGACTATTGGCAGTACATACATGGCTGCAGTAGGGCTGGTTCCTACAACTGCCTCCAAGGTACACACATGCAGTCTATATTTAGACCCGCTATGAGTTTGTGTGTGTGTGTGTGTGTGTGCAGGGTATTAGCATGTTTCGAAACTGTTCTGCATGCACATGGCGGTTTTGAGCGGCCTGGTATTTCCAGGTAGTCGTTTTCTCGGTTGATGTTTAGAACTGTTGTCACGTTTAAATCCACAAATCCCCTGCGGAGGGATTACCGGCCTCGGTGGCGTCAGCATATTCCGCATTCATAAAGTTTCTTTAAATCCCGCAAGCTGACAAACAAAAGGGCCCTTTCTGCAACTTCTGCAAAACTTTATGCGCATCTAACAGTCGGCCGCGGCGCTGGTTTGACTTCGGGGAGAATCCCGGTGCGTGCTTCTGTGGTGGGCGTAGATCACAACGTGCATAATCATGTCAGGGAAACAGAACTGGAGGGAAGCGTCGATGCCTGACGTGGATGTAAGCGCGCGTGTTTGGGCATGAATCTGCGCTTTATCGATATTTTGTGTTTTTTATCTTCTGATTCACAGGCGAAGAAGTCCATCACCTCACATTTATGCACAGTGTCAGACTTTGCCATCGAGATGTTCGACGTCCTGGATGCCATCAACTACCAGTCTTACAATGACTTTGTCCTGAGAGTGGGTGAGTGAGAAGACACACACACACACGCACACACACACGCTCACACAGGTCTATATAAACATTGGTGCAGGAGCTCCTGACCTATTGCACTGGACACCAACTACGCTCAGTGCCGGTAAGTTTGGAAGGAAATGCATCACAGAAAGAGCGTTCGCTGCAGGAAGCTCGTCACAGCGAGACCTGAAGCTCTGGGTTCCATTGTGTTGGGTATCCTGTGGGGAGCCTGCAACAGGAGCCCTTGTTTAATCCCAGTGTAGCCTGGTGTATACAGTGCCATCCTGTCTGCAGACTGTGGGGCTCCGTGTGTTTGTGTGCTTGGCTGAACCCTCTTTGCAGAGATGCAACGTTTGGTAATCTGCGTAATGCTGGATTTCCAGAAAAGCGCAGAAAAAACAAAGTCTGGCCTGGTTTCACTCGGGCTGCATGTACCATGACTATAGCTCTACGACCTCCAGATGTGCCGCCGTCAAGATGAAGCAGAGGCATGTCATCACGCTGCTCCAATTAGTCAGTTATATGTATTTTGCAATAGCAGCAGACACGGAGGCACCTACGCTGTTTTGAGTATTGATACCTGCTTCAATAGGACTGACACCATAAACAGAGTCAGCCCCACTCTGGATCACGTCTGTGCAGAAACATTCAAACAAGACGTGCGGCTCAAAGTGTTTTGCAATAAAGACATTACGCGCACCAAGTGTTTCTCATAAAAAACAAATAGGATGAACATAAAACCGGGGATAAAATGCCGCAACTGTGTAAAATAAGATGGAAAATGAGAGCCACTTGATAACAACAGTGAAATTGAATAAAGATGCATAAAAACGGGGATGGATTACGGGAATAAACGTAAAATAACACAGAGAAAAAATAAGATAAGGCTGCAAACAAGTCAAACAAACAGCGAAAAGCAGTGTGCACTGAGAGCATGCAGTAAAACACAACACACAGAGGTTTTCATAAAGTAATAAGGGATTACTCAGTAACTACTTAGCATTAGTAGCGTCACCTCTTGTCTTATTCACAGATATTCATGAACTAATCAATACTATTACTAATTAATATCATTATCTGCTCTATAGTCTTAATGAGTCAATCAATATCCATGCTAATTAGCTGCTCTATAGAATTGGATTAGGAGTCGCTCGTTAGCTGATTGACATAGACTTAGTTCATTAATTACTAGCATGTGGTGTCCCTTTGTTGTAAAGTGATACCAAACTGTTTGTTTATTTGTAAACAAAGAGGTCTGGTGTGTTTCCGCTCTCTGGTTGTTGTTGGTTGTTGTTCAGGTATCAATGTGGGACCCGTGGTGGCCGGAGTGATCGGAGCCAGAAGACCTCAGTACGACATCTGGGGGAACACGGTGAACGTGGCCAGCAGGATGGACAGCACCGGGGTGCAGGGGAAGATACAGGTGCCGTGCAAATATAAAGTTCATTTATTATTGTTTGGATTCTAGTTGTAGTTTAGTTGAAACTGGTTTTTGACAAACAGCTGTGCACCGTGACAGTCTGAAGACTTGATGTTAGGGTAAAGTTGGCAGGTTTGGCTCCACTGTGCCTGCAGAGAGGTTTAAAACTGGTCTCACTCCACATCTCAACTGTTATCGGTCAATAATTAGTCCCAACACCACATATCTTTTATTGAAACAAGTCAAAAATGTAAAGTATTATGATTTGAATTAGTGAGATGCTAGCTGTTTGCAGCTTTATGCTAAGCTAAGCTAAGGTCTTTCATCATCTTCAGAGGGTGCAGCCTGTTTGAGGATGTGGACTGACGTGTTTCTGTGTTTGCTCCTCAGGTGACCGAGGACGTCCATCGTCTCATCACCGACTACTATAACTTTGTTTGCCGCGGCCAGGTCAGCGTGAAGGGCAAAGGTCAGATGCTCACCTACTTCCTGGAGGGGCGCAGGCAGAGCCGCAGGTCGTCTCAAACCCAGCAGCAGCCCGGCAGCGCGGAGCGCCGGTCCAGCGCCTTCACCCACGGCAGCGTGTGCACCAGGCTGAGCCCCGCCCCCACCGTGACCACCTACGCCACCATCAGGACCCCGAGCCCCAGCACGGCCAAACCAACCACCTCCACCAGCACCACCAGGTACCTGCCCTCGGTCCCCACGGCAATGGTGTGACGGATGCTGTCTCCATGGTGACCGTGGAAAACTGGGAAATCAGAGTGGGAAACGGCACGGATGGCAAGAGGACGGCAGTAGCAGAGAGAGTTTATTAAAAGAAGAACGAGCAGAGCGTTCTCCACTCTTCTTCTACTGTCTGTGGGACGCAGAGAGGCAGAGACTCTGATCGTCCAATGGGAGGCCTGGATTTGAGCCTGGGCTTCGTTTAGGATCTAAGGCGGCCTCGGACCCTCGGGTTCTCCCTCCACGCTCCAGCCCTGTTTGACGTTTCAACACGGCGGGGGCGTCGCGAACAGGACGCAGGACGCCTTAGCCACGTTGCTCTGTAACCAATCAAAGGCCACGGGTGTCTCTGCGATTTTCAGAGTCGGCGCCCAGAGCTGCACCCACAGCGCTAACAAACAAAATCGATACACACACACAACAAAACACGTCGCAACGCACGATTGGCAGCGAAGCACGCGAGCCTCTCTCAACGAGCACATCCGGAAACGTCCTTTAACAACTTCAGCTGACCCTTTTCTCTCAGTGTAAAACCAAATCAGTGCTGTTGCCTTAGCGACCACTCCTCACAATGAGTTTCTTGCCATTTTATTGATTTATTTATTTGTTGCCTTTATTGATCGATCCTTTCTTGGTTTATCGGACGGACTGCCATCCGGATGAATGAGTCACAGGGGCATTATCGTCCAGCAGATACTTGTTTTTTAAAAGTGGATGAAGCCAAATGTGTAATTGTAAAACGGCAGTTAAAGGTTTAAACTTGCCAAAAAAACAAAAAACAAAAACGAAAACAGGGCATTGCCTTCAATCATTTCGACCACGCGCGTGCTTTTCGCCCCCTTCACTTTAACCCTCCGACGGCACATGAGCTAAACTCCTGATTCCCTGAGCCCGAGCCGCTCAGCGTCTTTAAGTGCATGATGCCGCTGCTGCATTCCAGTCATGTTTGCTGTCCGTCTCCCTGTGATGCTTGACTTCCAGATTCTTCCTCGTCAAAGTGTAGCAATAAAGCGGTTTTCGTCTCCTATCTCAGCCCGACTCACCCCTGCATGCTGTAGCCAGCTGGACCCTATTTTGACCTGATAGTGTATGTAGCCAATAGAGTGTGCATAGCTAGCCACACACACACAGTCTGTATCTCTGTGGAGTTGAAGCATGACTTAGAAAACCTATTTTCCGTATTGTGCGAGTGTGATTCCTCCCTCATGGAATTATATTTAAAAAAAAACAACAACAACAACAACAACACAAAAAAAAAAGAAAAAACACTTTTTTTCTGCTTGTTTATTAAGAAATATTTTCTATTGTTCAGATATTCAGTTTAACTATTTTTATGAACTTGAAGCTGCTTCGGTGAGGAGAAGAGAACTGCTGTTTATGAGGAGACACCCAAACCTCCGTGTCTGGCTTCCTCGTACGAGCCCAGATGATTTACTTCACGGTATAGCATGCTACTCGCAGTACGGCTCACCACAGCCATTAACTCTCCTCTAATCTGTTCTAGCATGCACTGCCTGCAAGCCCGTGGCTCTTAACATGCATGCTTTGATGAAACATTAATACAGGCCCGAGCAGCGGACACACAGTGACTTCTGTTTCAACGTAGTCCTCATGCATGCGCTAACGGTAGCGGTCCTCTTGAATGTAAGGTGCTTCTTTGACCCGTGTCTTCTTCATGAGTTTGGTGTGCGAGCCTTGTTTGGGGACAATTTTCAGGACGGTTTGACATCAGGCCGGGGGGGGGGGATGCTCCTCCTCCTCCTCCTCCTCCTCCTCCTCCTCCCCGCTCCTGCTGTAGTCAACAGGTAGCTGGTTTTCAAATGTGCCAACCTATTTTCATAAACATATCAAACTTTATCTCGTCGAGCTGTAGCACAACTGAATGTGTGGCTACGGTAATCGTGGGGTTTTCCTTTTGTTGAATGCCTGTAATTTTTACTGTTCCTCCACAGTTTTGTAACTCGAAACGACTCGAAACAAGTGTTGATTTTGGAGAGAGATTCGTTTGGACACCGTAACCTGACTGCAATGACGCTGTTGTACTTCTTATTATCATATTTAAAATAGATTTTAAAGTCTATACAGTAGCTCGGACGCTTACTTTGAGTTTCTAAGAGATTAAACAATGAGGATTTTTATACACTTGCTTTAAACAGTTGATGGAAAGTTGATGGAAAGGAGTTATGTACAATATTTTTCCTGTAAATTGGATATTTTCTTACTGTATGATACGGGTTTCGATTGTTATATGTAGGTATTACTAGCTATTATTGTACATTGTAGAGTCTTTTTCAGAGATATATTATGAATGATCCGATATTTGTCAAGTTCTTTTGTTGAAGATGTATTTATCGAGATGTTTTATGTGAATGTAAATTTTGTTAAAGACGATATTTTATACTAAGTGTTTGCACTGCGATGATATTGACGTACTATGATTATAAAAATAAAGCCAGCGGGGACGCGTCCCCCGGAGTGAGAGCGCCGCCCCTCTGCTCATTCACACACACACACACACACACATGCAGTGCATATGTAGAGTTACGTAACAGTAGAAAAACAGAGTAGCTGATGTAAGAAGCAACATCGGGGTCAATGTCAGCCCGAGTCCACCAGTGTTGTTCAGAGCGAGCCCCCGCGCTGATGTTACGAACACGTCCGCTGCCAGAAAAACAACAGGACGGCGGCGAAGGCAAACACCGGCCCATCGGCGGGGATAACAAGCACCACAAGGGCGCTCAGAAGGCCTCTCCAGAGGTGCTGCAAACTGCTGGATGTGATCAGAACATGTGATCAGAGCTGTAGCCAAGGCTGATTCGTTATCAGTTGATATTCAATGAGTCATTTCAACATCTATGTGTAGAGCAGTGTTACACAGTGCTGCACAAATGACTAATTAATGCAGAAATGCCCGTGTGTTTGCCAGTAAAGTGTGAAAAAAGACTTTATTCTAACTGCAACTCTACCTCCAGCAGCCCCGAGCGCCCAGATGTGACAGAAAACAGAGAAGAGCAGCAAATGACATCACGGCGAGCGACACATCACACACGTTTCTCACACATTTTGCCCGTTCAGCGTGTTTACTGTCATTAGAAACCCTAGCATTAAAGCTCAGTTTCAGCACTAAAGGAGGTTTTCATTAGAGTCAGTGTTTCACATTTAATGCAAGAAAAGGTTGGGAAAGTGCAGATGTTGGTTCACAGCGTCTGGACTCTGTCGTCATAGCAACGAAGCAAACTTTATATTAATGCTCACATTGCACGTCAGGTTTCTGCCAACATCTAATCTGCAGCGTGGCATCAGTTTGTGCTGCAGGTAAGACTGTTTCTTACTGGTTTCAGGGAAAATACCGGTGCAGCGACAAGTCTGGGGTGAGGTCACTTTGGAAGGTACGTTTCCTGATCATGTGACAACTGATTCAAAGTCATTAGCGTAATTAACTACACCTGTGCACTTCCTGCCAGGACTCCACGCCGTCTGGACGTCCGGTCCTGCACAGGAGGAGCTGAGGAGGCAGGGGAGTGAGAGACAGAGGTGTCAGGACCTCAGTGTTGTTATACATGTCTCTGTTTCTCCCCTCACCCACCCGACCTCCCCCCTCTTTCTTTCCTCCTCACCCGTTCTAACGAACAAACGCGGGGCCTTATCATTGTGTCTGTTTGTGTGTCGAGCTGAGTACGAGGGGATGTTTCAAGTCCTGTCGCAGGAAGACCCGACTTCCAAACATTCATCAGCGATGTGAAAACGTGTGTGTGTGTGTGTGTGTGTGGTGTGTGTGTGTGTGTGTGCGTGTGTAGCACGGCAGCTGGAAGCGCTGTGCATGACCATCTCTGAGTGACAGGACAACAAGACAGGCCCTGACATGAAACCATCACAGTTGTGTTTTTCAACGAGTAGATGATAAACCGGTCAACCCCCCGTGTGCCCTCCACCTCCCGCGCGCGCCCCCTCCACCTCCCCCTGCTCTCCCCATCTCCTATTAGCTCTGTGATTCACGCTACTGTGTGCAATCACTGCAGAGGATGTCAATACACGACATTAGTTTTACAGCAGCTGATTGTGTGTGTGTGTGTGTGTGTGTGTGTGTCACCTGCTGCACTGGTTACGATCAAACGCCCCCGGCTCAGGGGCGCCAACGCAAACACTCACACGCTCTGAGATAAGCCGGCAGACGTCCATCAGCGGCCTGAGTCACACGAGTGGAGGTCGGCGCAGTGACGCAGCCGAGCGGGACGCTCTGCGGGGTCAGTGATAGTTTTACTGCCCCCTACGCACCCCCCCCCATGCACCACCCACCCATGCACTGCTTACCCAATGACCCCATGTGTCATAACATCCCTTACTGTAAACCCGGCTGGAATCTGGACACTGGAGCGTGGGAGGAAAAACACAACCCCACTCTGCTCGAGTGTGTAGTCCCGTATTTGTATTTGTTTGCGCGTTTGTTTATGTGTCTCGCTTGCGTCTGTGTTTAAGTGAGCGCATTTTTGTGTGTGAGTGACGCCAAACAAGCGGCGAACTCACAGCTCGATCAGGCGTGTGTTACGTCTGCAGCACGGACCTGAGAACAAAGCGAGCGTTTTCTTTCTCGCCGTGAAAAATAAAGGTCTCCTGGATCCGCGGTGCCCAAACTGGGGGTCGGGACCCCTGAAATGGGTCACAGGGTAAATCAGATGGCGACGGGAGGAAAAGACGTTTCAGGTTCTCGTAGTGGCGAGTCGCTTTCTGGCACCGGTTTCAAACTTGGGCGCATTTGGCCCTGACAGGACGCAGCTGCCTGGGCCAATAGCCACAATCTGCCAAACGAAGGTGATTCACAGTTAGAAGCGTTTGATAAAGGCAGGGTTTGAGTTTCCAGTTTGGCTGATGTTCATCCTGCCTCTGAAGGAGTTGTGCTGAAGATCTGGTTTGGGTTGCACCAACTATGCATACATCCATAACTTAAATCATAATGTATTAAAACGTATATCTTACCTGTTGCTATAGGAGTCGTCTGCGCCCAATCAAGAACATTCAGCAGTGTAAACAGGAAGTCAGTGCAGCATCGTATGGAAGAATCCATTAATTAACATTTATATCTGCAGGTTGTACTTAAAGCTCTTTAAATGGTGGATTAGTGACATTAATAACTGTGACATCAGACTGTGAGGAACTCATGATTGTTTATTAATCACCTCTAACGACTTTACGGAAGCCTGAGGTTAATAAAGCATTGAGAAACGATTAGTTAGGACCTATAAACGCTTCATAAAGGTTGCAGTTGTTGATGTTTTTCAAATGGTTCGGGGTTACAAGCTGTTCCGGATCAGATAGATGTTTTCTGGACGGGGAGCGAGTTCACAGCACAGACTATTTGCTCCACTTTTACTCTCCCAAGACCATCACGCTGGCAGCCGCAGAGCGCCGTTTAGGGTTTAGAGCACATGATTCACCCCAAAGGACTGCATCTTACATTTTTATTAAATCCATATGGAAGGATTAAGCTTTCTGCGCAGCGGAGCTGACAAAGTTCTTCCAAGAAACGCGACAACACAGCGGAGCTTCTGCAAAAACAAAGGTTTTGTAGGTCAGCAGCAAGACCCGAAAACACAAACTCTTTTTCTGATTAGTCGAGGATAAAAACATCCTCCCACAAGATTGTTTCTCATCAAGGATTTCCCCAGTGCAAGAGTGTTATTCTCCGTCTTGTACGTTATGTTTTCCCCGCGAGCACACCAGCACAGATACACACGGGGTCAATGAACTGCACGTTGTGTAAGAACAGCAGTGACCCTTACTAACCTTCTGCTGCCGCTCCTGCATGTTTGGTCTCTTCTGAAGGTCCACGCAGATGGAATGTGACGAGCCGGGAGAAAACACCTTCGCACGTCCAGAAAATGTCATAATAACCTCCGCAAACAGAGCGGATCAAGGTGACCTGAGGTAAACTGATATACCCCCGAGAAAAACAGATCCGGATGACAATATGTTTGACCTACAAGCTGGACTCTCTGGACGGACACGGGACGTCCCATCAGACACATTACATTACCCATTAATCATGGCTGAAGGGTTAGCCTCTGCGACGTTAGCTTCCACCCTAATAAAAACAATAAAAAAATGAAAACAGCAGCCTGTCCTCCCAGAAAAAAAACATCCCGGCCTCTGAGGATAATCCACAGACCTGGAAACAGTTTTGGGAGAAACTGTCCCGAACTGTTAATCAGGAGATCTGTGGATTAACAGTAACTGGACCATTGTTTCTTGTTGCTAGAAAGCACAAATATGAAATACGTTCACCTCCTTCTTCTCTCGTCTCTCAGGTGCATTTCATTAACAGCAGACAGAACGAAGCGGGAAGCCTGCAGATATCCTGGACTCTCACACAAAAGACGTTTCACCTGTCGGAAACCAAGCGATATTTGACCCTTTGATGGTCTTTTAGGGAAACAGAGGCTGGAGTTGTTTTTCTGAGGCCTCGCAGAAAGTTTGGTTTTAAAGCTAAGGAGCTAAAGACTCTCCTTCTCGATTGCAATCCTTTTGTACAGTGCTCCCACCGGTTCTCAGTAAGTCTACGCCCGTGCATGTTTCTATTTCATCACACAATCATCATCATCTCAGATCACACGATGTCTACCTGCCCTCTTGCAAAAACTCTACCAATGCACGCACCTCTGAGCGCAAGAGATACTGCTGGAGTTTGCATGTGAGGAGCTGCTCCAACGAACCTTAATATCTGTGCATTCGAGTCACGTTTCAGGTACATGCCTATCTGATATCTGCTGTCTGTCAATGAAGAGCGGCCAGAGATGGAGAGAAACAGATGATGGTGATATCTGATGCGTTTAACCGTCTTTCTTACTTCTGCCGTCTTGATTTTGCATCTGATTGTCATACCTTTCATGCTATTTTGGGTTAGGCAGCCTCTCGTGATGCTGTCTTGCATGAGATTTCCATCAACTTGAAATTAAAACAATTAGGACGGCGTCAAAAGTCTCACGTCTGAGCACATAAAACCCTCAGAGGTGAGGTGGAAACACGTCCTTTATGGTGGCTCGAGACATTTATCCGGAGCTCGCTGTGTGCTTGTTATGATCTGTGGAAAAATACACATTTCAGTACAGAAACATCCACGCTGCGCAATTATTCGCCTCTCTGGGGGACAATGAAGTGGAGAGTGAAGCAAAGCGGAGCCAGCGAGAGTCAGTCCAGCCCGTCGTGCATCGGGCTGCAGCTCCTCCTCGCCGTATATGATCTCTCAGTCTTTATTTACTGCAGCGAAGTCTTTGATGCTCTGGACAAACTGTTCCATTGTGACCGAGGAACCGATCCTCAGGCGCTGGTTTGATGGGGGGGCAACACCGAGTTTGGATGGAAAGGGGGGTAAATCCTACCAACGCAGCTCCCCTGACCCATTCATGAGATTGTTTCCAGTTAACTTTGCCAAGTGCAATCCTCTGGCTCGGACTTCCTCCTCCTTCTCATTAGAGCCACGAGAGAGAGAGAGAGAGAGAGAGAGAGAGGGGAGCAGTGCAGCGACACACACACACAAACACACACACACACACACACACACACACACACACTCAGAGAGAGAGAGGAGGAAACTAAACACAATGGATGCTGGCGCATGGGAGCCTGGATTTCCTGGGTTTCCCACACACAAGTGTACAATCACAAGCTCACAAACATATACACTTATTTGAGAACACACTGACGCACACTGTCACACACACACACACACACACACACACAGAAACACACACATGTGAGCCGTCATACAACATGCCAAGGCGCTGGGGTCTTTTGAATAAATCCATTTCCCCCATTCACCGTCTCAAAGCGGCGAGAGTGTCCCGAGACTCCTCCGCCATGAATGACCCCGGTTCTGTTTCACTGTTTTTCTCCCAGACCTGGATCTGTGATCCGCGTTGCCTGTTTAATAAGACATGGATTATCCGATTAAGGAAATCTTGTGAGAAGGAGACGAGAAGAAAAAGAACAACTTTGCTGGGGATTAGCGTCATTGTGCCCACTCACATCACATTCCTGGCTGCTGATTCTCAGCCCTGGGAGAGGACACTGGTTGAGTGGACCACGCCGCCGCCGCCGCCATGTCCTGGGACCGGGGAGGGGGACAGCACCAAAACCAGAGCTCCCATCTGTGCAGTCCATGTTCTGTGCACCATCATATACATTAATTGTCCCTTTTTAAACCCACAAACCTTTAATTTATGAAAAAAAAAGCACATTTTAACCTTTAATTCTGGAAAACAAAACTTTATTATTACACCACCAATAACAATAATGGTTATTAATGCTTAATAAACAGTTTATAGATCACTAACAAAGCTTTAATATAAAGTATATTTTGGGTTTAATCATTTATTTTATATTATTCTTCCTCTTTCAACCATTAAAAGTCCTCACTTGTTTATTTATTTATTCATTTTAATCTACTTTCACTTTTATTATCGCCCATTATTGTTTCTCCCTGCTGTTTGGACACAGCTGTGGTTTGTTTCTGCTAGTTTAGAGTCAGTATGTGTGAATGCCTCTTGCACATGTTGAGAAACCTGTTTATTTATTTTTACTTATGTACAAGTAGTACATGTTTGTTTGTTCTTTAAACTGCAGTGAGTACATGTTTATCACTTTACACACAGTATCACAAACTCATGCCGGGGTAATGAGACGTGTGAGCCGATGGGCGACTGAGATCTGAGCTCACATCACGGCCGAAGTCTACAAATAAAACATGACGCCAGAGGAACAGAGAGTCAGCGCATGGGCCGGGACAGCCGGGTCTTAAATACCCCCCTGGGTGACCCCCGCCAGGTGCACCCTGCACTGATGCAAGGAAGCGTGTCACTATGAATTACGGTTGTGACATCACGATCGACTCTCTGCGTGATAGGCTGCGTGGCCGGTGCGTGGACAGGTGCTCGATGCTCTGGCTCCAGATCTCACTACTGTGCAGACTGTGGCTTCAGGTCTGCAAGGTGAATGCTGGCCGCTAACTCAGTGGACTCTTCACGCATTTATGTTTACACATTAAACATTTGCACTTATTCGTGCATTTAGCTTTGTGCTTGCCTGTCAGCGTTCTTCTTCTACACCGCCTTTGTTGGTGCATCGTCATGTTTCCTGCCACCAGCGATCAGTGGACCAACCTATATTTTGTTCTGCAGTAAGAAAACATGTTAAATGCTAAATATCTGCACAATATGATGCATAGTGTGATCGATAACAGTTGCATTTTCCATTTCATTAACTTTAACATGGATGACGCTGGTTTGAGCTCCGTCTGCTGCTGAACAGAAGCTCAACACGACTCTTTAGATCAGGTCATAATCAGGTGCTCTGCGCACGTCTGTACTGAAGGTTTAAGAACCTCCACACCTGACTACGTCGAACCCCTCCTTCCCGAGTGACAGTGGTACGAGTATACGTTAACCTCAAACAGCCTCTGGGCGTCGGCCCGTGTAGTATTCACACAGGTGTGCATTCTTTCTGTGGGTGTGATTTCAAACAACCCTGTTTTTCTGAGCTGCCGTAGATGCCCCCCTTTTGACTCCCACCAAAGGGCAAGGTTTAAATCACCATAAATGGAGGGCTATGGTGTGCGCGCATGCGCGTGTGTGTGTGTGTGGGTGTGAGCAGCTCCTGAGACAACAAGACTGTTTTTCCCGGTGCTCTTGTCAAAGGTAAACATTCCAGTCCTGGGACGTTCAATGCCAAGCGCCGTTTGATCTGCATCATGTGACATCTGAGAGAGATGGAAACCCCCCGCCTATCACCGCTGCAGCCGTCACAGGGGCTTTGTGGTTTTTGTGGCCGGGGTCTGACGGGATCCCGCTGCGAACGGGTGCGTGTGTGTTTTTGAAAAAGTAGGTCTGTCCCTGACCTGAGATAACTCCGCTCTGTTTGACCACGCTGCCTCTGTGATCGGACAGCACACACACACACACACACAACCTGTCAGCTGCAACATGCGGCTCTTCCATGAGAATCCTTCACATGTTTTAATCCCTGCTAATTACACGGATGATCCCATGCTATGGTTTACCTCAGCAGTCAGTCAGCCATATGAGGCCATATCATACGCTGCTGCGGACAGACGGGTTTCCCGCCGGAGCGCAGGCCGCTGCAAACTATTTTTAAGAGTTTTAGAGCTAAGGTTACGTCTATAAAAAGTAGAGCCGAACATTCGGGTTAGATGAGAATAAATTGTCCTGCCCTGCAGCATCCAATCCCCGTTTCAGCTCCCGGCGGCCCGGGGAATCCACATTCCCACACGGGAACACAGGGCGCAGTTCAGCTGAGGACAGGCCGAGCCAAACGCACCGTATGTACTTCAGGAAGCATGTGACTACAGCTGTGCGACTTTAAAACTTTAAACACATCGGCGACCGGCCTTCATTTTAGCACACAGAGCAGCAGCGGGGGGAACAAGTATTTAGAGTCTTCATGTAGGAGAAGCAGCAGAACCACGATGTCAGGATGCTCCTTCAGTGGTGAAACTCCTGCATCCAGCCTTTAAACAGTCATTAACAGCAGTACACACTTCATGAATATTAGTATTTTAGTCTGTGCATCTTAAAGCTGTCAGTTTCATATCATTATACGTATTAAATTATGAGATGAGCATGGTGTGATGATGTGTGAGCAGCTTTGGGATGAAGAAAGCAGTGCTTCATACGGCTGAAAGCTCCAGAAAGAGCACAGTAAGAGGACCTTTAGATCATTTACACCGAAGGCCAAGGTGGATCCATTTTGACCCTCTTTTGTGTCTTAAAATCTACAATAAATCAACTTTTTAAATGTAAAATCAGATAAAATAAATGTAGTGTATAAAAAAATGTAATGGAGTGAAATGTAATGGAGTATTTCAGTGAAAACGCTCTGTACTTGAGTAAATGTCGCTGTGAGTGGTTTTCATGATGAGAAGGGAGCAGCTCAGTTATGCATTGAAGCACTTCCTGTCCAGTGAGAGTGAGAAAAAACAAACATGAGGACTTCCTGCAGGACAAACTGTATGAGCCGCACATGTGCACACGTTTTATTGCACTTTGATCAAAAATGCTAAAACTCCGTCCAATCGACCTCTCGCTGTTTTGGCAAAACTCTGAGTCCGTCCTGCGCTGCGATACACGCAGGTGGCAGACGCTCGGCGCAGCTACAACACAGCTGCTGTAGTTCACACACAACCACTCGGAGCCGCGCACACGAGCATCATGAGCGTGAAGCGTCGTCAGTTCCCCATTCAGGTCTTGAAACAGCTGCTTCACTCTTCAAGGTTATGATCATGATAGCGTGATGATCCAGGCGCCTGAATCGTCATATTATCATGATCAGCAGTGTCGTAGGTCACCATTCATTCTGATTGTTGTCTGGTAAATCTGACGATAATCTCTGAGAATATTCAAGTTCTTTGAGTGAATTTATAATTTCCCGACCCTCGACCCTCAGTAAGACAATCAAAATACATGTAAAACATCCCAGGACGGTGTGTGAGGCATTGTTTCAAACACTGGGGGCTACAGTTCACTGGCTTTACTTAAGACCGTAAAGAAACAGCTGTTTTTCACCTGTGCTCTGGCCTGAACACCTGAATCACAGTTGCATCAGCGCACCTGCTGAGGCTGGGTTTAACTCTGACTCGGTCTTGTTGCTCCAAGCTCATCTGATAACCCTGTCCTCCTGCGAGTCCTCCTCCCTGTCCCTCCTCCTGAGAGCACAGGTACACTCACCTGCTGCCTGTTTGCTCTGCTGGTTCACAGGTGTGATAATATGCTCATGGTGCAGATCTGAGCTGAGGATTTGAACCCTGAATGTAACACAGAACGCATGCATCGTGTATTAATCCTTTAATATCAGCAGTTTCTCTTTCAGTAGCAAACATTTGATCAACTGTTCAGCCACAGCATCAGACTGACTGACAGCAGGAACTACTGTCTTTAATGAAACTACACTAAACGGGTGAAATCATTGCGACAACAGCAACGAGCAAGGGCGTTTCCCTGAGCTGCCAATCAGAGTGACTCAGCGGGTGAAACACTGAACGAGCCTCTGTCAGGTGAGGACGTGGTGACACCTGGTCTGAGTTACGTTCTGCCGTCAGTGCTGGAGCTTTGTCTCGGTGAGCGGCTCAGCGGTTTGACAGGAAGTAGCTGTTCTGGGTGACCTTTGGGAGGTTTTGCTTGAAGCTGAGCAGCAGGATCGTGTCTGGGACGCTGCGATGCTCTTTGTTAGACTCTCAGCTAATCAGCTCCGGATTTAAAGACACATCTGACAAGAGAATCTGATGAGCGTGCAAAAGCCATGTTCTTTTGGTTTACTGTAATCCAATAAAGTATCTGTTCTAATAGCCGTCTGTTACGTTATTGTTGCCTTTGTGCAATTTCACAAGTCGTTGAGGTTCCTCTGCAGATAAAAGCCCAAAACACTGACCCTCCCTCATTTTCCTGGAGAGACAAAACCCATTTCTCTGTCCTCCAGAGCCCTTTACGGCCCGTCACCTGATGTCTGTGGCCAATCAGGGAGCTTTTCTGTAATTTCTGACAATTTGACCCAGGTGGCATCAATCTCACCTGATTTGGAGCTGAAACCAGTTTTATCTTTACACTAATTTAACTTAACTTCCATTAGATGTTATTAGTGAGGATGATGAAGGAGTAAACACCCCCCTCTTTCTTTAGAAGTGTCAAACATTACAGCAGAAAACCAAAAATACCCACAAAGACATTTTAAAGGGGAGGGTCGCTCTTTCTTCTTAAAGGGTCGGACAGGTCAGGGAATTAAAGACCCCGTTCAGACGACCTGTGTGAGCCCAAACACTGAACACATGCGAACACGCAAGCATCACAGGTTCACGGTTCATAACTGTCGAACAGATGAACGGGAGGAATGCGCGCCCTCGCCTCGGCATACATGCCGACAGTGACTCAAGGTAAAGATATGCTGGAGAGCGTCGGCCTCGTGACAGACAGTTTGCACTGCGAGGTCCAGACACGGGAGGGGTTCGACGTCAACCGGTGATTCATAAACGTTTGTCTTCCAACAAACTCCCCTTTCTTCAGCCCCGTGAGGAGCTTCTCTCTGGCAGAACAGAGGAACTTTACATAAGCATCAGATGATTTTAGTGTATTACGCTGTTTTCTGACATCTGTACTCGCCGGGAGAGTCTGAGGTTTTGAGGAACAACTGGAAGTATTTAAGAAATGTGTCTCAGCCTGTGTGGAAGCTGCAGTACGACCTCTTACAGGTGTCATATCACAGCAGCTAACCCACCGAGCTTTACTCAGAGTTTTAGTGGCGATCACAAACTCATCCGGCTGAATTTGAGGTGAAACGTGTATAAAAACGATGCACAGTACGTTTCCGGTTCATAGAAAGGTGCAGAGTTTGCAGAGCTCGACCCGGATAATGCAGAGCGCACAGTGTTTCATGTGTGGGATGATGAGCTTTATACTCTTAAAGCTTCTTAAAGCAGAAATAAGAAGGTGGAAACTTGATATTAAAGGATAAAGACATGTTTGGTAAAACCGAAATGTTAAAATACTTTGTTGAATTTAAAACTTTACTTCGGTAACACGTTTGATCAGGATATGCACTCAGTAATTAGGATCCAGTATGTAGTCCAGTCCGGCTCAGAGTGTAATGAGTGTAATGTCCTGTACTTAAGCGCAGTAATAAGATACTTTTACTTAAACATTTACATTTTATGCATGCGTATACTTTGACGTCAGACCTACAGTAACTAGTTACTTTCTACAATGAAAGTACTCATTAGGCAGAATAACCCCTGAAAAGAAGTACATGTAATCTAGTATTTCAGCACATGTTTATGGTACTTTACTTTTCTGTTTTGGACTAAGCTTTACATCTGTTTGCTGATTAAGAGTCTTCAGGTTAAGTTGATAATGAGATTTTATAATAAGACACAGATTAAACGGCCCGACACGATGTAAAGTCGTTATTCTACCAGCAAAAAGTGCCTAAAGTACTGAAATTAAAAGTACTCATGATGCAGAATGAATTCTGTCACATTGCTGAATATGCAGCAGTTATGCATGCATTAACATATAAACAACATTTTAGACGTTGCTTTTGATGCAAATTGAGCTCATTTTAACTTCTTTACACGGATTCAGATCTATAATAACATCCCAGAGTTTATTAACTGATCAATTGATAAAAAATAATAGTATTTGAGTAAATGTACTCAGTTACTCTCCACCACCTGCACACCGTGTGTGTAACTTCCCTGAATTCACCTTTCCAGACACACAGATGAAGATGTCAGCGTGCCACGTGGGGGTCCGGCGGCTCTAGAAAACGCTCTCACGCCACATCAGATTACACCAAAAGCTTTATTTAGCCGCGAGCGTTCAGGAATACAGATCTGGGCGTCACGTGAGAGGGACCGTTAACACCAGTTGACAGATGATGCAATCCTATAAAGCAATTGCATGGAGCCGATCACAGGCTGAAGCCCGTTGCATCAGAATTAACGTAATTAATCAAGGAATTACATGAGGGAGGGGAGGGTGACCTGATAAACGACAAGTGAGGAGTGTGCACACGTCAGTCTTTTTTGGTATAAGTCCATGAAGGGAACGCTGTCACATGCCCGCCGTGGGGTCAGCAGTGACAGGACACCAAATGCTTTGCAGAAAGCCGTGAAAACGTGCGTGTTGTCCACCAACCATCCAAGTCCCCAGAGAGCGACGACGCGAGGGACGTGTCTGTGTCCATGTCAGCGCAGCCCCCATTCAAAGCCCCGGTCTATTATTGTCCCAGGAAACGGGTAATTACAACTGGACATGTCCTGGACTCGGCCCAAAGCCGGCCACGGTGCGCGCGCGCGCGGGACAGCGGGGACACAGAGGGATCGCATACCGCAGAGTCCCGAGCCCCCGACTCGCTGGCGTAAACGGTGACCCTCATTTGCGCAGCTATTTCTGAAAGTCGGTTTTATTATCCCTCTGCAATGCGCGGATGCTTTCTCACGTCAGATTAGAGCCGCCGGTTCGCTCTCGCGGGCCCACGCTCTGCGCGCAGCGTGGGCGTGCGTAATTTGCGCTCATTATTAGTTTTTCCCAAAGTTGTGTAAGAAGTTCGCGGAGGACAATTAACGGGAAGCCCTAATGAATAGACAACGTTGTTCCCGGGGGGGGGGGGCTCGTGTGTGTCGGAGCAGAACACGAGGAACCGCTTCACCCCTGAAACCGATGAAATGTGCTCCGAGCGAACTTATTCTCATTTCAAATGATGAAAACAAACAAACAGGATGAAACCGACTGCCTCTGTGTTGTTGCCCTTGTTGCCGTGGTCTGGCGGAGTGGGGTGAAGTAGTTTAGTGTAGCACCGGGGTGAGAGAAGGGGAGGGGGGTCCTTGATTGCAACATCAAACACTGGTGTCGTCACTCGTCGGCGATACGTGCAAGCACTGCCTGTTCCAAAATAAATATTGACGTGATTGTTGTATTAAAATGAGCTGCCTGACCGGACACAGGCGGGCCAATCAGAGCCCATCGTATTATCACACCTTCTTTTCAGAAATCATTCATAACGCCGATGCGTCAAACACTCAGAGAGGACCCGGCTATAAATACGGCTGCGCGCAACGCACAGTTAGACATTTTCCCAAAATCAAACGAAAGACACAACTGAGCAAGAACCGGGAATCCGGCTTTCACCTTTGGTTATTCTCTCTACCTTGCTCCACGTTTTATTTTCTATATTTAGTATCCAGCTCACTATGTTGGCCATGGGTGGATTATATTTGAGGCACGTCGTGGTGGCAGCGTTGTGCTCCGTGCTGGTCACAGGGACGCTGGGGTCCCCGGTGGTGGGGCCAGAGCCGATCCGATGCGCCCCGTGTACTCCGGAGAAGCTGAGCCAGTGTCCTGCGGTGGCGCCCGGATGCGCCGAGGTGCTGCGGGAGCCCGGCTGTGGATGCTGCCTCGCCTGCGCTCTGACTGCTGGGGAGCTGTGCGGGATCTACACGGCGCCGTGCGGCTCCGGACTGAGGTGCACCCCGAGACCCGGCGACCCCCGGCCGCTGCACGCCCTCACCCGGGGACAAGCCGTGTGCACGGAGAGCACTGAGCCCGAGCCGACCCCCGAGCCCCAGTCACAAGGTAGGCCTATAACCTCCACATTTACACATCAGTGTCCTACCACATCCAGCAAACCCTCATTCCTACAATCCCACAAAACACTTGAATGATCTGCTCTGACACATCCATTCAGTCCCGCTTCACGTTCATTCAATCCCCCTCTCCAGATCAGGGAGAGCCAGAGGCTGAGATGGACAACGCAGCCATCGTCTCGGACCCCGGCTCCAGCCACTACCTCCCCGGCCACAGTAAGCCCTACGACCCGAGGGCCGCCGCCGACGCTCAGGAGAGCATGAAAGCCAAACTCATCGCCATCCGCAGGAAACTGGTCGAACAGGTGAGAGCTGAACATCAGTGCCTTTGTGTGGATTCCGTGAAATCCTCTGCGTGCAGCGTGTTGCGAAAAGTTTTTTGGGGGGGAGGTTTGGTTCTGGGAGGACCGGTGCGCCACACGGGGGAGCCCGTGCGCCGTTTGAGGAGACGGCGGTGTGGGAACGGGAGGACCGGGATGCTTGTCATTACAAGTTTTATATGCAGTTTGATGTCAGCCCACGTGCTCGCTGATAATAAAGCAGTGTTGATTATTATTGTGCGCGTTGGCACGGCGCAGGGCTCGGTTAACCCTTCGCTCACCTGTGTCTCCTCTCCGCAGGGGCCCTGTCACGTGGAGCTGCAGAGAGCCATGGACAAGATCGCCAAGTCCCAACAGAAGCTGGGCGACAAGTTAACCCGATTCTACCTCCCCAACTGCGACAAACACGGGCTCTATAAACCAAAACAGGTTGGTCAGCTTCATCATGATGTTCTCCGAGTGTGTGTGAGTGGTAGTGTGTGTGTGTGTGTGTGTGTGTGAAAGTGTGTGTAGGCCTTTGTGAGGGGATGGACTCTTGAGTCCACTCAGCCAGGATCATGTGGAGTGTGTGTGTGTGGATGTGTGTTGTTAGTGTTGCATGACCGTGCATCACACACAGACTTGAAAATGTTAATGTGCATTGTGTGTGTGTGTGTGTGTGTGTGCAGTGTGAGTCCTCCCTGGACGGACAGAGGGGTCGATGCTGGTGCGTGAACTCCTGGAACGGAAAGAAGATTTTAGGATCGACCGACCTGCCTGCAGACACCGAGTGCCCTTAAGAGAGAACCACTGATGCAGCTCTCACAGAACCAACAGAAGAAGAAGGAGCAGAAGAAGAAGAAGCCACTGATTTATTTCCTCTTTTGATAGCTGTTTATTTATTGATCTTGTCCATGGTGGTGTTTAATTCAGGTACACTGTCATTGCCACCCTGCCCCCCCCCTCTTCAAACACCCGTCCCATAGAGTAAAAAATCTATTTTTGTTTTCCTGAAAAAAAGATTTTAATATTGAAGCATTTACTTCTACTCTTCAGCCTTATTTATTTCTAATTCATTTCATTTTATTTGTAATTATTTTATGAGTATTTATATCTTTTTTTGGCCTTATTGTTATTATATTATTATATTATTATTATTATTTTTATGGGTGTATAAAGTGTATATATGTATCTTGGCCCTGAGGAACTCCACTGCTGAGTTGAGCTCGCTCTACCCTTAAGGAGTTGTCTGGATGTTTGCTTGGACGAACCAGGCAGGAACAAAAAGCACTGAGTGACCAAATGTCATTTAGAAGTTTGTTTTCTAAATGTTGTTTTTGTTGATTCATTTTCACATTGCTGCCATTGTTATGTCTTTAATTTTTATTATTATTATTATTATTACTGTCTTTTTTTTCCTGATGTCACACGCGATCAGCTCTTGTCAGTGAATGCAAAGCTCTCAGAGAACAGTCTCAGAAAACATCTCCCATGGTTCCATGGGGCTACAGATAGCATGACAGGCGGCGTGTCCCCGCGTCACCTCTCAGACGGGTATCTCTACATTAACCTACCTCCAATATTTATGTGTCTGCTGCCAGTTGTGTTGATGTATCTGTCTAAAAAGAAAAGAAAAAAAAAACAACGTGCTGTTTTACTTTACATGTCCTCTCTGACCAAGAACACATGACCACAGAGAGCGAGCCCCGCGGCGGGCCCTGCGGCGGACCCCCGGCGGCTCGGCTCCACCCACATGCTGCTGTTGGAGAGAGAATTGTTGTTTGTGTGCGAGTCTATTCCAAAGTGACTAACTGCTCACTCATGTGTATGTACACTTTTGTAATTGTAATGTAAAGGAAAAAAGGTGATATATTTAATAAAAACATTAACCTCAGCTATGCGGCCGCCCCCCCTCGGCCTCGCCGGCCTCTCTTTCACCTCAGCCGGGTTTATTTTGTGCACAAACAGCATCCGCGCGGATCGTAACGCCATAACAGCCTCATCGGGACGGGATTATGAAAGTGTGTGTGTGTAGATGCACTCCCCGCACCACATCTGCTATATTGGGTGTGTTTGTGTGCAGTGTTATCACGGCGATCTAAAGTGGAGGCGCTTGTGCTAACTTTAGCCGGCGCGCGGGGACATGCAGCCCCGCGCTGCCTTTTGACCCGCTCTCTGTTTGCCTTGGTCGGGCACAGGAATTCGCCTCAACCTCTCGTGCCCACTGCCAGCCTGCCTGGCACCACCAGATTTATTTTTATTTCTTTACAAATTGAACCTTTGCTTTATCCTTATTGACACATTCCAAGACTGAGGGGAGCCTGATTGCATTTCGAGGGCTTCAAGCAAATCTGTGTCCTGGCGTCCTGCAGAGATGACGACGAGCCTCTTCCTTCGCAGCGAAGTGAAAAACAAACACGGGAGCCTTCGTCTTAAAACGTGTTCACTTTTTTTTTATTAAAAAAAAAGACATTAAATACAAATTATACTTTGAATCAAAATCATTTCCTTTTCTCAGAGAAAACAACAGCTGTGTGATTTCTAGTTTAGTATCATGAAAAGCTTGAGTCAGAACTCTTTGAAGGATAAAGATGAAATGAAAAAGTACAGTTTTACCCGTGAACAGAGAGATTCGTAACGTGACCAGCAGGGAAAAGAATAACAATAATAATACAAAATGAAATAAAAGTGACGTAGCAGAAGCGTGACCCTGGCTCTGCGCTAACACACTGAGGCTGGGATGGCTGGGTGTGCATGGAGAGAAGTGACTTTACTGAGAGCTGAGAGGTTCACCGGCCTCAGGGAGCAGTGAACTAAGATGACCAGAGACCTGAGCGACTGACTGACACAGATTCGACCCCGCGCAGGCCGAGACTTCGCCTGCGGGCCGCCGAGCTTACAACTGACACTGCTGAGCAACAGAAGGACAAAAAAACAAAAACAAAAAAAGGTTCATTTAAAAAATAAAAACATTCATTAGTGATTATATTCCCCAAAATACACTGAATCATAGAGACTTTGCTGTGCAATCGGTGAGTCACTGAATTGTTCATAAGAAAACCTAGTTTGGATCAGCTTATAATTCTTTCTTAGATAAATAATTTTCATTTTTAAGTACTGTACATGATGTCTAGTCAGACACGTAGCTGTCCAGGAAATAATAATAATAATAATAATAATATATAAAAAGACACACTTACAAATATTAGGGAGGGAATAGCTTAAACACATTTTTATGTATGTTCCTCCCCGTACATCAAGTCTTTGAGTAGATGGGATAAAGCACCAACAGGCTGGTTGTAAGTTGCTGCTGTCTGTTAAAGGAAGTGTACAGCCGATTTCATGCTACCGAGCTACTGGGCAAGCATTCTCCGTCGGCGCTCTCTCTCCACTTTTCAAGTCTTTACACAGGATGCGGGAGAGCATCGGGCAGGAAGCTTCGTCGGGGAGGACCCTGCCTCCTCCCTCAGACCCCCTACCACTTGTGTGAATGCATATTTGGTGCTGTGTCCACCTTGTGGAGATTTGTTGGCATACGATCATACAAGCATTTTTTTTTTCTCTCAAAGAAACAAAAACAACGACAAAAAAAAAAGAAAATAGTTGCATTGAATGGAAAATATCTGAGGGGTGTTCGCCAAGTTCGCTGTCAGACCTGGTGTAGCTTCATGTTTCCTTCCTTCTCTCCTTCTCTCCTTCTCTCTCTCCCTGGTTATTATTGTTTTCTCGCAGTATCACACTGCTTCATCTGACATTACCTCGAGGGAAAGGTATGCAGATGCAGAAAGGTCCAATTGTCTTTAACTGCATGCATCGACGAGTAGCGGCGCAGCTAAAGTGCTTTAAGTGCTTGTGCTTGAAGCATACACGGGGGGTGGGGGTGTGGGTGGGGGCGGGAGTGGGAGTGGGCGGGGGTGCAGCCGGTCACACCGGGCTCACCCCGCTCAAACAAGCCTACACCAGGTTGCACCGCTGACAGGAGGGGGACCGGAGGTGGGCCGGGCGCCGGAGTGGGGAATAGTGGGACGGACGTGGGGACGGGATCAGGCACACGGACGGGGGCGGCGTTTTAGTCGGGAGGCAAAGACCACGAGATGAGAACGAGGACGGAGGACGGGGACAGAAGACAGACTAATCTAACGGATCTGAAGGACTGCGGGGCGACACGTGAACTCCTCAACGCAGCACTACACTAAAAAGCTGTCCTTTCAGTACGAAACACTCCGCTCGGCTTCAGAAGCGTCTCCGAAACGTTTAGAAGTTGCTCTTTTGTGGAAAACAGCAGCTTGGATCTGCAGCCGGCGACCACGAGTCACTGAAGCCGCTCGCCTCCATCGTCCACCTCCACGCTGTCCGTCACTACAACAAACACACAACCTCTCCCTGCAGCTGGAGCAGGTGCATCCGTCATTCTGCCACACCAGCTGCGTTAGCGACACAGCCACGTAGCCATATTTCGGACAGGATTTTGCAGACGTGGATGCTAACAGATGCTAATAAACCGTAGATGTTTAGGGTGCATAGCTACATCCATGCCGTCCACACTCGTTGCTCCTTTAATAGCCGTTTTCCTGGCTCTTGCACAGGAGCAGACGTCTTTATTCCTGCTTACAGAGCTCCTCTCTGCTTGATCTGGTGGTAATATCAGACATGTTTGGCACATTTTGCATCTTAACCCACTTCTCACAACCTCACAGTTTAGTTTTTACGCACTAAGAAATGTAAAAACTGCCTTTCATGAAGTGGACGAAGCTGCACGAGTGGTTTCCGATGCTCCGATGATGTTTTTGCAGCATCACCCTTTAAATCTGCCGTAGCTGCTGCTCTCCACAACGGCTTAAGCTATAAACTTCTCAGAACCGAGCGCTAGTTGATAGGCAAAAGGTAGATTTAGAGTAAAGTCTTCCTTTAACTGAGGACAGCATTGGGTGAAGGGGAGGAGAGGCATGGAAAGGTCTGTTTCTAAGGCACTGCAGCTGCCTCCATTCCCCTCCCAAGAGCAGGATTGGTGGGCATCGCGCTGGATAAGAAGTCAAAGCCCTGCTATCCCATAATCCTTCACTTCAAAATGGACCCTGAGCCAGAGAGCGTTTCTGCATTGTTTAACGGAGCGGGGGGCCGGGGATGGGCAGCTTAGTGACATACAGTATTTACACAAACAAACACTTCTGTGGGAGAGCGCGCACTCCGGGCTCACGACTCACAACGCCGTCTTGCACAGGCATGCGGCTGCGCGCACGTATGTTATGCAGGCGCTCACACATTAAGACACACGCACACACACACACAGACAGACTCGCGGCTGCGCTCGCAGACAGACGGACACACACACAGAAGAAACGGTGGTGGTGCGTTTGTTTTTTTTTTCTTTCGGGTCACAGTCACAAACAAGTGAGTGGAAAAGTCCCTCCTTCCTCTCTCGCTAGAAGAATAGTGCAGATGGTAGGATTCTCTCTTCTCCCCCTTCTCTCTCAGCTTTCAGCTTAATCTGTTTTTTAAAAGAAAGGATAGAGGTTCCCTAAGCACAGGACAGATAGCTGTGATGGACAGGAGGCTTCCCCCGTCCCCTTTCCCTCCCCCTCACTCTCTCCCTGACTCTCTGCAGAGAAATGAGACCTGAAATCAAAAGGTCCGGAGCCCCTTCAAATGTTTACATAAAACTACATGCAAGAGCAAAGAGGGCTCTCCTTCTTCCTCTCTCTGTCTCCTCCCCTCCCCCTCCCCCCTTTTATTCTCTGTCCTCCTCTCTCCGTCCACTCGTCGTCCCTCCGTCCTCTCATTTGCTCTCCAGGTTGTAGCACTGCGTCTCGCCCCGCTCCCTGCCGTCGTACCCGGGCAGAGGCTGCCCGTATTTGTCCACGCACCAGCAGTAGCCCCGCCTCCTGCCTTTGGATGGACGGCACTGCGGAGAAAAGCAGAGAGGGACAGAAATGAATATTCTTGTTGTTTGCTTTCACCAAACACTGAGCGAAGGTGAACGTGCGCAGCCTCGAGCCGGAGGGATCGGACAGGTGGCGGCGACAGGCATCACTCAGCTAACTCTGACTTCCATCAGAGGGAAAGATCGTGAAGTAGCGGAGGACTTATCACTTTGAGACGCGCTGCGAAAACAGATTAGCGTCTCCAAGGTGAGGAATAACCCTGACGCAGCTTTATCAACAGCAGCCGTCAACGTGCACGCATGTACCATAATCAGACTCCATCTCTCCCCGTTGGCTCTCAGATTCTGGATGCTTGTCAGGCACTTAAGTCGTGCCTCAGCAGAACTCTAATAAGACAAACATCTCATCGATCACGCGGAGGTATGCCCTGCTGTCTGGAGCTGTCTCCGGGTTTTTATGTGCAGAAAGAATCGCAGATAAACACAGCGGATGATGCAGCTGCTCGCCCTGCGAAAGACGATGATGAATGCGTCCAGATCGGAGCGGCAGAGCCTCCACGTGCAGCCAGCGTGCTGCTGAGTTCGTCCCATCTATGAGTTTATTTATCATGTGCTCCTGGCCTGTGGGGGTAAACCAGGGAAAAGCAGATTATTTTTCAATAGAGCGGGGCAGGAATGAGGAACGCACTGAGCGGGTGAGAGTGAAGGAGTGTGAAGGTAAACATGGAGTTGCTAAAATATTTGCCAAGGCCAGTTGGAGGGCTGCAAGGAAACCAGCGCAGCTATTCTGGGAAGCTGGCAGACACTCAAAATCATCTGGAGCTGATTATGGCCTGCGCGTGCACGGGCGCACGTGCA
Organism: Datnioides undecimradiatus; assembly: GCA_008933995.1. Lineage (NCBI taxonomy): Eukaryota > Metazoa > Chordata > Actinopteri > Lobotiformes > Datnioididae > Datnioides > Datnioides undecimradiatus. Next base: position 23,384,906 of record WARS01000029.1, read on the forward strand.
CACATACACACACATCAGCAAACACGAAGGCGCACACAAACAAGAGTTGCATATACTGCGCGCGTGCACAGTGACCCCCCCTCCTCCTCCTCCCCACCTGCTTGCACACATGTGCTCACACACGCGCATGCACGCACACCCACGCACCGACACATGTAATCTCAGATGTCCCGCAGGGGGCCGGGCTTTGTAGAGTGGCAACTTTATGAGCTCCATTTGGGGTACACATGAAACGACAATCAGCCGGGCCAGGCTAAACACTGGCTCAGAATAATCCTCCTCCTACCCATCAACCCCTCCCCCCGAGGAGAGTGGTGACAGAGCGGCGAGGTGACCGGCCAGGGACCAGACACGCCTGTCTGTCTCTCTGCCTGTCTTGCTTACAGAGCACTACTTGTAGTCTATAAGCATACAGTATATACAGCTACATCAAATCAAAGCAGCGGCTGTGAGCTTCAGCCTCACGCTTTGAGCACGAACAGGGTCACACAGGTGCTTCTGCACTCTAACTGCAAACCGCTTGATCTGAAGGAACCATCGGTCTCCAGCCACGCTGTGAAACGTCGATATGCAACGATCTGAACTTTGCTAATGAACTGATTTGAACTGAATCCATTGATGAGCCACATCGGCACATGCACTTCACTCATTGGTCAGGTGTTGTAGCGCAAACTCAAACACAGGAAGAAGGTCCTGAAGGAGGTCCACAACGATCCAATGCTACGTTGCGTCGGTCTCAGTCTGACGGCGATTCATTCCCTGACTCGTCTGCAGCAACTGGCCAAACCACAAACCTGCGTCCTACTATGCAGAGCACACCTTTCACTGAAACGTGGACCGTATTCCCAGCAGATGGATTGGATTGCAGCTGTATTGCATTCCCACCACAAACAAACTACTTTGTAGGTAATTTGTAACCAGACCAATACCACCTCCTCTACAGGTGCAGTTACCGACGACTCACCTGCACAAAGCAGGCTTCTTCCCGTTTCATTCCAGTTTCATAAAGCTGGAGCAATGAAGAGAAAAAAATGGAGGATAGGAGCGATACGAAAACACCTTTAAAACATCTTAAATTGTGCATGATGCTATGAAAGGAATCAAAAACCTTTGATGGGTCCTTTTATAAAACCTACGACATTCCTGAAACTTTTGCAGCCGTGCAAATAATGATTTTCTACATCATATGGACTTGGAAGATGCTTCAACCCACAGTGACTTATGGAAGTTTTCTCATTTACATATACTGGGAGCCATGTTATACAGACACGCCCCAGCCACCCTAGTGTCTCTCAGAAGCAGAGGAGGAGGTCTGGATGGATGGAGCGCTTCGTTAGCATGTTCAATAAGTAAAAATCAACTAAAACTGACCCTACGACCAAACGAGGATGAGTTAAACCTTTTGAATGAACCTCTGTGTCAGTCAGGGAGTAGAAACATTGTTCCGGATCAACTTGGATGAATCAGTCCAACCCTGCTCCTCCACCAATCACTGAGCCGACCTTTCTAGCTAGCTAGTTTGAGCTAGTTTGAGTTAGCATCTCTAGAATGGAAGCAAAGTGATCATCTGCTAAAGTTTAAATACAGTCCTACTAACATCTCTAAATGTTGCTTAAATGCAAAAGCAACAATTTAAGGTTTCTTGGCGAACAACAGTGCGCAGCCCCCCTTCGACTTCCAGGGCAAAAGAGCAGTACAAGCGATCAGAGGAGCACCGTGCAGGATGCGGTGGCATCTAGCGGTGTTGCATGTTACAAGCATGAACGACCGAGCCAGGAAAAATGGTTTGTGCTTGTTGTGCTGCTGCAGAAACATCATGCTAAGTTGAATAAAAACACAACTCTATCCCGTTTCTGCCCTAATTCCAACACAAAAGGTCCACTTGAAATAGTTTTCTATGTACCTTCGTCTATTTTCTATACTTAGCTGGTTTTAGCAAGCTCTAACCATAAAGGGTGGGTAAATGCTGGTGGCTCAGATGTGTATGACACTTTAAAATGACATGTTGCTGTTACAGAATGAGATTTGTGCACCTTGGTTCAGTCTGTAGGACTCTTGGCAGCTGTGATCTGTGCACAGTTTGAGAAACCATTGAATTAAATCTGGAAATGAGCTTTTTAACCCCGGTGTCATTATTTCATTTAAATTCCAACACCCAGGTGTGCCGAGCCGACGCTCAACTCTCCCAGTACTTACTCGCTGCGCTGCAGTGCAGACAGACACCGAGGCAGACAGGCTTTAGAGTGTGACCAGGTGTCTGTTTCCGGCGTAGTCAACATCCACGTGCAGCCTGAGTGCATGATCAAAGGCAGCTTTATAGAGACAGAGGCCCATTAAAATACCAGCAGCTACTGCAGCAGTCTGGGGGCAAGTACGCAGCCCAACACGCCCCATTCTCACACGCTAACATCATCGAGGGATTCTTTGGGTGAACTCAGCTTCCCTGCTTCCTACCTACCTCTCTTCCTCCTCCTCCTCTTCTGTCTCACTCTGTTTTCTGTCTCACTCTCCTCCCCCCTCCTCACGGTGCCATCGTCTGAGTCTGCGGCCAACTTCTATTTTAGCCCTGACCCAGTGGACGAGACCGCGCAGAGGAGCTTAACATTGTGTTCCTCTGCTCTGGTTAATGATGATGGAGTCCTGTATGTGCCTGCTGAGTGTGTGTGTGTGTGTGTGTGTGTGTGTGTGTGTGTATGGGAGGGTTGAAAAGCCAAAGGAGAAGGCGGAAGGGAGAGGAAGAGCAAAATGTGCATGTGTGCATTCCCCTGTTGCTTGGCTACCTTTGAATTTCCGCTCAGTCTCTTTCATCTGTGAACTATTAGCAGTCATCTCAAGCAATCCTTTCTTTACTGCTCCAATCTACACACACACACACACACACACACACACACACACACACACACACACACACACACACTCTGTAGGAGAATGCAGAGGACAGCTAAACCTTCGCTGGACGTCACTTCTCCCCCACCTTTTCTGTGATTAACACATTTTTTTGCTGTAGTAACTGTTTTTGCAGTGTTTTCCTATAAAATACCTACTTATCCTGGAAGTTTAAAGGGACAGTCCACCAAAAATTAATCTTTTTGCTCAAAACTCACCACCTTAATGTTTGTAAGAGGACACCCATGAGTTTGTATCTTGCTCTGATTCTTGATTATGCAATGGCCTCCGCAAGCAAAAGGGTTTCAACATGGGAAAAAGCATAAAAACCATAATTAGAAACTTTTGCTAACCATGCTAGTTAGCAGCTGGAAGCTGTTACTTCAGTATATTTTGGTGAAAATGACGAAATATGGCTAATTACACAACTGTCACTGGTCGCTAGCGACGGTCCGCTATTTATGTTTGTTTTTCATGAGCGCCGTCAGCAAACATGGTCACAAACGACAGACGCCAGAGCTCTCCGGTAGCCGAGCGCTAACAGCAAACGCCGCGGGACCGCGTGGGCGTGGCTGTCGCTGGCTCGAGTCCAGCTGAATTTAGATCTGAGAGGTGTAAACAGCAAACAGTGTAAATAAACAGTGTCTGGCACATTAAAATACATATTAGAAGACGTATTTCAGCCATTTTTCTTTTCTTTAAACATACATTTTGATTAAAATCTCAGGAATATCCAGGAGAGGAGGCTTTAGCTGAGACCCTGGGTTCAACTACAGGTGGTGTCGCCCAGAAAGAGGTGAGCCACACACTTGTCAGAGCACCTTTCAGGCACAGCGAGGTGCAGCGATGCTCAAAACCGAGTCGTTTCCCTTTAAGCTGATCACTAATCCCGTCAGGCTGATCGACGGAGTCTGAACCTCAGCTCAGAGGTCAGCTCAGACCTGATGCCCCGTATTCTCGGCCCTGCGAGCGCCACATGGCCGTCTCTAAAAACAGCCCATTTGGTCCGCACACGTTCATAATGCTACCTTTATGGGGTGTGTATGCGTGTGTGTTGTGCGTATGAATGCGTGCTCTTGTGACGCCGGGCCTTTATAGCTAATAGCAGCGCCGCTGGGCTTCACGGACATTAAAAAGTGCCTGGTCTGACCACAGGATAAACACAAGCTCATAAAATGCAATGTGTGTGTGTGTGTGTGTGTGTGTGCGTGTGTGTGTGTAGGGTTGCACATGTATGCATTTGTGCAAAAGAAGGTGCATCTGTGCGTGTGTTTGCAAGTGCACTGGATATAAAACACTGTCGTTTTTTGGAGTTGCGGTGAATTCGACGCAGATTTATTTGGGATTGTCTCAGAAAAATGGAGCCAAATCTCAAAAAAATGGGATTTTGATTCGAGAAAAGTCGATTCTGCACGAGCAGAGCGTAAATCTCTGTTTGCAGCCTCTCTATTATAAGACAATTTGCTTAATTTCATACTTTTCATACTTTTAGCTGAATATCTTTGGGTTTGGGTCCAATATAGAGCCACAGATAGTCAAATATATATCCACATCTATGTTTCTTTGCATGCACTGATGCATTCACATATGTTTGACCCTTGCAGCCAACTTTACATTGGAAGGACCGCTCGCAGCCGCAGGGATGCAGAGAACCAATGACAGCTAGCTGAAATCAATGAAAATGATTCAAGACGAAGCCTAAAACATATTTTGAAAACTTGACCTGTTTCCGTTTTATAGACTTTGATTCAAGTTGTTGGTTTTTTGGTGACTGGTGCCTGTTTTCTGTCTGTGTCAGCTTGTTGACAGCAAACTAAAGCTGGTTCTGATATCATGACTGGGTATCAAAGCTTTTTGGTTTTTGATATTATGCACTGAAATTGAATCAGGCATGAAATGCTTCATTAATGACACATTTCCTGATATAAATTCTGACTTTTAAGTAAAGTCCCTGCTCAGTTGCACGTGTTCAGACGTTATTCAGTGACGCTACAGAGACAAAGTGGTTGTAAAAACAAAACTCTGATGTTTAAGTGTCAACGAAAAAGTAGTTTTATCAGAACTGAAACTCAGGAATTAAGTTACTTTGCTCCACATGTTATGCAACAGCCGTGAGTCCACAGCGGCTCCCCCAGTGAGAGGGAAGGCGAGGTGGATTAGAAATCCAGGGAGGGAACAGAGCGAGGGAGAGAGACAGAGTGAAAATAGCTGTCTGGGTCCCCGAAGGTTGGCCGGTTATTATAAAGCCATTGTGGTCGGTGTGTACGTTTCCACAGATCCTTCTGAGTCACGCTCAATAAGTCAGCCCTTATGGGCCCTGGCGCTGTCAGGACCGGGCGAGGGAGGAGGGATAAGGGTACGCAGGCACCTGGCTCACATCCTTAACCCACTGCCTCTTCCTCCTCCTCCTCTTCCTCCCAACACACTCACCAAACTCTGAAAGAGTACACAGACACTGGCGTCCCATTCACAACCCTCTGCGGGGTGATCCCTGGCCAAACAAGGAAGGAAAAGGCAGGTGGGCGGAAGGGCAGGACGGACAGAATGATGGAGCGGGCAGGCAGAACAAAAGGCGGGTGGGTGAGTGTAGGCAGGGCACAATGGGGGTAATGATGGGTGGGTGAAATGATGAATACGAGGGACGGGAACAGTGAGAGTGAGAGTGTGAGACTTTGAAGGGTGTAATGAGCGGGTCAGCGTTGGGCATGCACGGCCTGAACCGGGATACTGAGCCAATTCATATAACTGCTGCTAAAAACAGGTTTCTGCGCAGCCGAGGCACGGCTAACGCTGCTCAAACATCCCCTACAGCGCCGCGGCTCTCAGCATATACACTGAAAACCACACACACACGCACGTGACTTCCTCCTCATGACAGCTGACCCTTAATATCAAATCTATGCTTTTTACAGCGCTCTCCAGGTACTTCTGTTCCCCGCGGTGATCAGACGCAGGTTGAATCCATTGAACTGAATCACCTGCGCTTCACAAAGTGAAGGTGGGTGGAGCTGAGAAGGTCTAAACTTTGCCTAAACTCCTCCGTCGGCCATTTTGAAGCACTTCCTTCCACTTTCCTCCACACGCTTTGCGCCGACAGCAGTCGATTTGAGCACAACCTTCGTCCGACTCTGCACGAACCATCTGTTGCCTCAATTTGTTCAAACACTCATCGGTTCCCCTCAAAATGTGGCCGAGTAAAAAGCTCCGCATGCAGTTTAACGACCGACGAAGCCGCCGGAGTCGCAGGTGCCAGATGTGAAGAGCTGCAGATGACAACAACACACTGAGCATGTGGCGCTACAGACAGGAAGCGAACCAGCGGAAACCAACCCGAGTCTAATCAGAGCACGGTCGCTGTTCTCTAGTCGACTTTTCCAGGAACCCAGAACCTTTAAAACAACTCAGGACCTTTGGCTTTTGGGCGTTTTGAACCTGTTTCCCGTCTTCTTTCAGAGTCAGTACTGATCTAACGCGAGGCCCCAAACACTGATTCAACTGCTGTTCTGTGTTCATTCAAAGCAACATGCAGAACTGGTTCCTGCTAATTTAGAGATCAGGGACGAGGTTTACACAGTGTTGTGGCTGAAATCCCAACTGAGACCTTAAAACAAGTGAAAGATAATGCATAATGCCCTACACTGATGATTTAATCCATACAGTTACATCAAATAAAAAGAAAACACTCGTAGAGGATGTCTGACGACCTGTAGCTTGGCTTTCTGGTGTTTCTAACCTTCTTTTCTATCTAAAATCATGGTTCTGAATCAGAAAGTACAATATAAAGGACATCTATTGCATGCACAATCTGTATCTCAAACAAAACTGCACGTTTTTAGCCTGTGGCGGCTCTTCTTTGCCTTATCGTAGTAGCGTTTCTTTGGTCTTTGGTCTACGTTGCTGTCATCAACTGCCGTCTAATCTGTTATCGGTCTAATTCGCCTAATCCCCGCGGTTCTTTGTGAAAACACAAACAGGAATCTGCAAAAAAAGGGACTGGTGTGTACGTTGTTATTTCAGTTCCTGTTGATCCATCATTCCTGGAACGATGTGGTTGAAAAGCTGCGTTACTTCCTGGTGCTGTCTGGTGCAAAAGGTCCACGTGAAAGGCGAAACCACCGGCGTGTAGCAGGGACCTTTCAGCGGTTCTTGATATTAAAAGAACTATGGCTTTAAGATACTGAGACAGCTTGTGTATCATGTGTATGGTTATGCCCCTCTCGTCAGTCCTTTGCCCCTCCACCCGCTCAGCCCTCCCTCCCTCCCTCCCTCCCACCTCCTCGCCCCCTCGCTCCCTTCTTTTCACAGTATTGTCACCCTAGACGGTTCACACGGTCTCCTCTTCGCTGTGTTTCCGGTCATAAATCTCTGCAACACACCGTGAAGGCACATCCCCTCGGATGGATTTAACACAACACCCTGCACCCCACCGGCCCTCTGAGAAAAGGGCGACAAGGGCTGGCACGCTGCTGCACACACACACACATTTACACACAAACACGTACACACCCTGACACTTTCCTGGTAGATATTTGTTGATGAACTCCAGGAAAAGACCGAGGAAGAGTCTGATTTTAATAAAAGCAACAATGAAACCACACTTTGGAGACTTGGGGGAAAGAGTGAGGTAAGAATCAGAGAGGGTGATTTTTATTCTGTGTGTGTGTGTGTGTGTGTGTCTGTTATGGCTCGAGTTGGTCTCTGACTCACGATGCTTGTGGGGGGTTTTTTGGTGACTCATGCGTTTCTCAGAACGGGCCCTAGCTTCGTGGAATCCCTCCGATAAGGCTCCCAACTTCAGGAAACTGGATGGCGGTATTTATCTGACACGCTGCAGGTCTCAATATGCCGCTCCCCTCCACCCCGCCACCTCTCCCGTCTCACCCCCCCACCCTCATCCCTCTCTCCTCAGGTCAGCACGTCACCCGCCGAACCACTCCGTCCAATTTCAGCCTTCCCGCCTCGCAAACGAGCAGGCCATGGGTGGCCCGAGTCTGCTGCACCACGGACAAGAAAAACTAAACCAGTGACAGCCTGTTTGTTTTCTTTACCTCACCAACAGCGCCCCACACCTACACACCCTCACCAAAACTACCGCCATCAAACAAGCGCCATACATACACTCCCCTGCCGCCACATCTACCGTGCCACACACACTCCCAGACCACATTCTTACATCCCTACCCCCCACACTCTCCCACACCGCACACCCACAAACACACCTGACCGACTTCATTTCCTGTGAGGCATGAGTCAGACGGCTGCAGTGCATTTACCGGAGTAATACATGGTTATTAGCCATTCTGATAATATAGTGTTGATGTGGCTGTCAAGGCAACCTGAGCTGCAAAAAGTGGGGGATTGTGCGTGTGTGGGTGGGTGGGATGAGTCTGTGAGGATTCTTTGGAAGTGTTCAGGCATGCGGTGGGTCTATTTGCATGTCTGCAGGTGTGTGTGTGTGTGTGTGTGAGTGTGTGTGTGTGTGAGAGATGGAGAAAAGGCGAGATGAAACAGCAGGGAGAGCCATTCACCTGTTTTTTCTTGTAGAAGCCCTTTCTGTCACAGTTGGGTATGCGGAAGCCTCTCGGGCTGAGCACGTTGCTGATTTTAAGGCTGCTCAGGACGCTCTCCATCTCCCGCCGACACGGCCCCTAGCAACACGGCAAACACACCCCAACAACACCGATATTACACACTCATCCTTACACAATCACAGACGTGAGCATGCATTTACGGTGAACATCAGAGTCTATAAAAGTTAACCTCCTGTCCCATTAACGTTCCTTCTCGGTACTCTTAAGGTTACACGCAGTACGACAACATATTTTAAGATAATGATGCACCTATTAGGAAATATAGTTAAACAGAGGACGGCTGTTATATTAGTATCTTAATGTCTTAAACATGTTTTTATGCAAAAGTCCCCCAAAACGTGGAAACTTTGACATTTTGACGACGATCCAAATGTTTTTTTCCTGCTTGTTTTGCAGAAACAACATGGAGTCGCGGCGTTGATCACACTGTTTGGTCCAAATTTAAGGGGGGGGGGTGCCTCAAAATTAGACGTCAGCTTTCTGGAAACACTGGCAGCCTCTCTTTTAAAATGCTTGATGGCGTACAACCAAAGATTAAGTTGTTTAAATGACGGCAGATAACTTAAAGGCGCCCCGTGGACTGTTTGGCCACAAATTGCCCTGTAGATCAATGTTTTGACGAGGGAGTCTACACACTGTTTGTATCTCGTGCTTCTCCTGCACGTGCGTGGGGCTGCACATGCATACCACCTACCACGGTTTGACGGCGATGCGCATTTTCACCAAACGCATCCATGTGTCATGGAGAGGCGGCCGTCTGTAGGGTTTAATCCCAACAAATGACCCTCTGCAGGTCTTTCTGCTGCTAAGTTCTCCTCCTTTGCTATAAGTGCTAATCAGTGGGTGGATCACCCTGGTGGCCGGGGAGGTAAGGTGCCAACCGTGCACAACAACATCCTGGTTTGGGACCTTTGCTGCACACCATTCCCGATGCCTCCTCCAACATTTATCTACAATCAGCTGCCGATTAACAGTATTAAATACCACAAAACATCCTACACCCCTCCGTGACACATGGTCCTGATGCCTACTGACGACAGCTGTTGGTGGTAACGATGGAAAAGAGGTAATTAAGTAGTCGCCAACAAGATAAAGACGACGTACAGGTCGATGTTAGCTTTGAAACGGTTTGGTTTCAGTGTCCGGAGAACTGTTTCAAGACGGCACAGACTGAAAACCTTTATCCTTAAAACGCCACCAGGTACCTTTAAGATGAAATGTGATAAACTCCAGTAGCAGAGGTTCATAAAGACGGCTGCCTGTATGAAGCTCTGCCGCCACAGAAGCCTTGCTGCCCGCCGGGCGTGACTTACATACTCAGTCTCCCTCTTGTTCTCCAGGGAGAAGTTGTGAATGTCCATGTTGGCTCCTCCTGACACCGACTCCACCTTGTAGCTCTGAGTCTTCTTGTTCTGATCTTTCTGGATCAGTTTGTTGTGCAGCGGAGGCCTGGTGTCCATCGACCCGCGACTGTGGACGCCCTTCACGGTCGGCACGCCGGGCAGCACCATCATCGTCGCAGTGGAGTTGGCACAGCCTTCTTCTACCTGATTTGTATCTGTATGGGTGAAGGGTGGGTCATCGGTCAGTTGTCAGACGTTTCATGTTCGCTGAAGTTAGAGGTTAGCGGTTAGTCTGAGGTTGAGTCATTGTTTTTGTGTCACAACACTTGAGAAAAATGGTTTTGTGCTGTTAAATCTCACTTCTGAAACGTTTTTGTAATTTTAAAAAAGCAAATCTCACTATTTTGTCTGGGTTGAGTCAAGACCAGGTCCAGATCAAAACCAAATACACACAAACTGGTCGAACTTGGACTAATTAACTACGCTCGGGATCTGTCTTATGGGATCTGAATGCAGAGAAAGCACTGAAATCACCACTTTTCTGTTTACCCAAACAGATGTCATAGATGAAATAGAGCTTTTACAAATCTGAGAATGTGTTTTTAAGCATCTCTGGAGTCCACTTGTTGATCTAGTCCAGATTTGAGAAGATTAGGCATTACAGTTTTTAAGTGAGACCTGGTCCTTTGTGGTCTTGATGTCGAAAAAGCAGCAGGATCGCCCTGTTTCTGCTTTAGTTTGGTTTGTTCGCCAGGGACCAAGCACAACAAAACATTAATTTCACACAAGGAGAAGAGGAAAAGCGAGGTTTCGCACTGAGCTTCAAGCTAGTTTCCATCTTCAGTCCCTGGAGCCTTTCACACAATCTGTTTCACAGATCCTGAAGTTGGCTTTTAACGTCACCAAGGCTTTTTTCACGGTGTCTCAGGACAATTTCTCCAATCAGCTCTGCAGAATCAGCGATTTCTTTAAAATCTCTTTCATCTTTGCGCCCGTTTGCTCGTTTTATCTGCCTGATTTTAGATCATTATTGTTTTATTGCATCTTTTTGTTGAGTTAAGTTAAGTTGTTTGCACGGGGTTATTGTATGTGAAGCCCTGTGTAACATGGTCTTCTATAAAGAAATAAAGATTATTACACCATATGGGTACAAAAATGATGACTCAGCTCCTAAATATCATTTCTTTTTCCTTTATCTCTGCCCCGAGGCTACAGATCACAAGCTAACAGTGTCGGGGAGCTGCTTCTCTAAATGCAACAAAGAGTTTCTGACCCTCTGAGCGAGGCCTGTTTAAGAGAGACAAAATAAAGTTAGCTCATTGCTTTGTGGGCTGTTTGGAGCCGGAGATGAAGCCAAGTAATAAACAGAAACATGACGATTTCATATCCACAAATTTCCACAGCATGCAGACCAAGAGATAGAGCCACAGAGAGGAACTGAGTGTAAACAAGGCTTTTTAAGGACGCCGCGAAGAAGAAAATGTTGTGTATGTGTTTATACGTGTAGGCTGGGGGAATAGGGGGATTGGGGCTAAAATAGGAGGAGGTTGGGGCAGTAAGTGGTAAAGTGGGAGATGAGGGGGCAGATATATTAATAGCCCCCGGTGCTGGCAAAGATTCTTGTCAAATCGTTAAAGACAGACCATCTGACTGAGAGGAAGACAGGAGGGGGGGGTCCAAACTCTCCTCCCTAATATAGGAGAGGACCAAACGAGCCGCCATGTGCCACCCGGTCGGCCACACCACCACCAGGCCGCAGCCGGGGGAGCTAACTGCGCCCGGAGACGTCCCTAAGAGGCAGAGGGACGATGGGAACACACATGCAGCGGGCTCACACACACCCAAACACAGTTTTAAACCGTTAACTCGAAGCAGATTGTGTGTTCGAGAGCTGTGGTGAGGGCGGCGGACGGGCATGTCGGGGTGTAGCTCGTGTGGGCAGGCAGGCTGGCAGCCCACCCTTTCTCCCGTGACCACCTGATCAATTAGTGACGTGGTGGGGCTCCGCAGTCTCCCAGGCTCTCCAGAGCTTAAGAACAACAACATGGATGTCAACAACTGCAACAAGACAACAGATGCTCTCCGACCTGAGACGCGTTTCATCTTTATTGAAGCGCCAACATATTCCTGCTAGCATTAATGTTTATTGTCGGTATAAACCCTTATATAACCTTCGGAGGAAGTCTGGGGCGTTTTTAGATAAACACATTACGCAATTTGTTTGTATAATGGCACGGGGGTAAATAGCACAAACTGCGGTGAAGAGAGCTTGTTAATGTCTGGGAGGAGAGGCGGCTCTGGAGCTGGGGACTGATGGCCGGGGAAACCACGGGCTGCACTAACTCGCTCTGACCACCGGGGGCGCTCTGGATCATCTCCCACCTTTTTTTTTCCCATCTCCAACAGTGAAAATACTGTAAAGAGGTGTACACTGATGCAGACCCCCTGCTGGTATATGGTTGTGCTCTGCTTTACAGCCCTGAGAAGTGATAATGAGATGCACCTCTCTGCTTCCACGTCGGAAATGAGGTTTGTCTTAACTCAGATGCTGCACACTGTGATGACGAGATATAAAAAGACAGAATACACAGGCTAAGTGACATGTAAAGTGTGTGTGTGTGTGTGTGTGTGTGTGTGTGTGTGTGTGTGTGTGTGTCTGTGTGTGCGTGCACCCCGGTGGATGCATGTGCATGTATGTGTGCACGACAATGTGACTGCTGAGTGCTTGCACACCACACATTTCTGTGGCCAAACCAAATAACCAGGAAGGAGAAAACACACACACGGGCTCCTGGAGGCCTGACGTCAGCAGTGCCTAAACACACAACAGTGTGTATTCACACGGAGGTGGCATGTGTGCCGTTTCACCAAGTGTGAGCAGCGTGCATCCATTCACACTAAACACCGTGCAGAGATGATGGTGCATCGAAGGAAAATGCAGTTTGGGCTCATCGACGGTGACTAGTGACTGTCTGTACGAGTGTGTGTGCTGCTGGTTGCTTGGAGGGAGCTCAGAGCAATGATCCCCCTCCTTTGCCACACACCCAAGATGTTTTGGCCCACATCCTGGTCCGGGAGAGCAGCAGCACATATTTTCATGCTGTGTACAAAAATCCACGAGCTTTACTTGAAGGAAAATAAGGACATTACAGAAGACAAGGACATGGTCTGCGCTCAGCCTCAGCTAAATACTGTATACTTACATTATGTATGTGGCATTCCTTAACTATTGGTTTGAGGGAGCCAGGCTGTGTGTCTGTGTGTGTGTGTACTTGTGTGTGTGTGTGTGTTAGGGAGAAAGAGAGCAGTAGCAGTGTTGTCCTCTCTTAAAACAAACAATCTGCAAACCCCGAACAACAATTCCTTAAATGTCACTGTGCATTTTACGGGTGATGCCCCAAAGATGTGCGCATGGAAAACAGTGCCCCCCTGCTGAGAAAGCAATGTGTGCGTAAACCTCCATCCCGTGGCCGGTGTTACCCACTCCAACTTCCAGGAGCCTATGGGGTTTGTTTAACCTACGCGAACACATCACTGTGCAATGTCAAGCCTCCCCTCTAAAACCCAGCGGCTTGGAGTGGTGTTTTACACTGTGGCAGGCTGCAAAACAGCACCGAGAGTGCGTTTTGCGCACGGTTCATTGCGCCTTCTATCTCCACTTGATCGGTGCAAGCATCTTTATCTCATCCACTGACCAGAACGCACTTAATCGGTGTTTCCATGAGCAGGGAACCCCCCACAGAGCTGGGCAGCACAGAGCAACACCTCACGGAGAGAGCGCCAGTCAAAGCCACCGTATAACAACAACTGCACATGCTAAATAAACAAACAGATAGACAGATAAATAAATAAAAACAAGAATGTATCTACAAACATGTAAACACTCCTCTTCTTACCATGTTTTTGCGCCGGTATGAGAATGCTGTTGAGTTTCTTGGACGCGGCGCTGGAGCACACTCCCCGTCCCTCCAGCAGCGCTTGCAGTGGTCGGCTCTCCCCCGGCTGGTGCTGGCAGGTCAAGCCGGAACCACAGCGCGCCGTGTACACTCCACACGCCTGTCCCTCGCCGAGGGCGCACGTCATGCAGCAGCCGCAGCCGGGCTCCCTCACCCGCTCCGCGCAGTCCTTCGGTAGCGGCTTGCACAGCAGGAGCGCCCCGGCGTCGCACGGCTCGCATCGGACCACCGGCCCCACGGTGCCGGCGAGCCGTGCGAACGCAGCCAGCGCGGCGGCGAGACAAAGCACACAGAGACCGGGCATTCTGCCTATTAAGCTGGTCACAAAGGGACAGTATGTGAGTTGTCACGCAGGCTTAAGGGGACTCTCTGTGACACAGCGAGCCGGCTAGCCTTCTCCATCTGTATTTTCTTTTACGCGAACTTCTCGTTTTATACAGGCGGAAAAAAGAGCCAACAAGTCACACCCTCCTCCGTATGAATAATGTAAACGGAGAGCCCCGATATGAGAGCCCGCTGCATCCAGCCCGAGGAGAGAGCTGCTCAAACCTTCAACTCTCTTAATCCCTCATAATAATTAAGTGCGGACTGTTCATCTGCAGCGCTTTCATGCTCTACCCGTACTGGGGGGGAAAAAAGCAAAGGTGTTTGTTTCCATCTGGAAATGTGGCCTCTTGTCACAGGACAGGAAAAGTAAAGTGAGCTGCAGACGGCACGCAGCTTGCAAGCGCTGGTTGCAGCTCTCTCCACTTAAAGCAACATAAATATTTTGATGTCACAGATGCAGATCTAGATTTCCATCAGAGAGAGAAATAAGCTGCGCTCGGGAATGTTTCTCCTGTGTTGACTGTTCCCAACCCTCTGGAGGTTTCCACACCGCTGGCCACATCCCCTGCTGGCATCAGTGGTATGTGAGTGAATACCATTGCTGGTACCCCCCACGTGCAATACTGATAAAACATTCCTCTGGGCAGGTGTGTAGGTGGCCTCTATGCTAACCCGCTAAAGCAATAATTTCTTTGCGCACAGCCTCTGTGTGTGTGTGACCACATGCTCAGTGGTGGGTGCAGCCAAAGAGGTATTGCTTTACTGTTGTGGGTTGTAGGAGCTGCAGAGTTCGGATGCACATGTCAGTCAGAGTGCCAGCCGCAGCTACCGCGCACGTGCACACCAGACGGCATACCTGACCCCTTTGCCCAAATAGCTTCAGAAGTGCTCACCTTTCACATACCCCGAGCAGACCTGGCGATCTGGCACTTTGTTCGAGCCCCACCGGCAAGCATCCAGACCCCCTGCACCTTCCCTCCCGTATGCCCCCCCTCGACCCTGCAGGACTTCAAATTATTAGAAAGAAAATGTTCAGATTCTGCAGGCTCAGCATCGGCCCCCTGTCCGGCATATCCTCCTGTTCTGCAATAACAAACGCGAGAGGGGGGTACACACTGAGAAAATAAAGCAATCAGTATCGGCCATTGTGTGATTTCCACCACAGAAGCAGAAAAAGTGTTGAGACTGCATTATGAAAAACAAGCAGAGGGTAAGGAAACACACCCGGAATAGCAAGAAAACGTCTCCAGCTAAGATTAGTTTTCTTATTACTTGACATTTTTTTCCTCTTTCTGCATTTTTTCACGTCTGAAATATTCAGCTCCTGACCTTTGGCTTGTTTATTGTCTGTCCGTCCGTCCGGGGTCCGATTTACCTAAAGCACCAGTACGGTTTAAACACCAATTCAGCAAAAAGGCACTTTTGGGAAACTGTGCCCCCTTTGTGTGGATACAGTTTATTTTGTCGTAGGGTAAAAGTCTGAGGGTTTATCCTGATGTGCTGTTCTCAACTTTTATGCCATTTTAAAGATGGCAGAGTTGCCATGAAGGTCAACCAACGAAACGCCCACCTCGTCCTGCGTGTCCACCGGGATCCCCCAGATCTTCAGGTTCAACAGTCAGAGTGGAGTGTGTGCAATTTGCATTGGGACAGTTTGGGTATAACTCAAAGATAAATCAGACAGCTGCTGGCACCTGCACGTCTCATTTCCCAAACCATATGTCTGTGTTGCAGTATCAGCGAACTGCAATAAGAGACGCTATTCGTCTTACTCAACGATCTTGTCTTCATCTCGCGTGTGCACCTTTGTCTCTCGCCCTCTCCGTCTCCTCCGCCTCGAGGAAACTGATATTCTCTCGTTATTAATCTCTCCTTCGTTACAGCGTCTCCGTCTCCGTCAACATTCCTCTGCGTTACATTCCCGCCACGCAGCACATTTCAGGCCGTAAATCATTAATTGGAAACTGAAAGTCGATGACGGTCCTCAGTAACACTGGCACAATGCACTTTATAATTTGAGGTTTTGTGGGAACGAGAGGATCTGGACAGATTTATTTGTTTCCTTCCTCCACATGTGATTCGGGCAGCAAATTTTCGTGCTGTCAACATACGCTGTCTTCATATGTGAGCGGCACCATCAGTGCGCGCTGCACTCGCTGACCACATTGTGACCCGCGTATCACTTCATATGAAAAACCAGACATTTTACACGCTACACGCCATGGATCACGCTGACAGCACTGTTATTTAGTGTTTGGTCAGTTGGACGATTTTCAAGTTCGTGACAATGCTCTACAGTTGGTCGGCGCGCCGTGTGCGGCAAGTGGATCTTCTTCAGGGTTCCTTAAAGAAAATCATTAATTACTAAATCAAAAAAGTTTTTTTAACTTTATTTCAGTGAACCGATCACCTCAGTTTAACGAAACTCGCATCTTACCTTGACGATCGTCGCCGTCTTTGAATGAAAACGCGAAAACGTTTTTTTTTCCAGTGCTTTCAACCGTATGTCATGGTCTTAATCAGTGGACAATGATAGCTCTGTTGTCATGGAGATAGGTATGGTGTCATCATCATCATTATCATCATGTGATCTACGGGACAACTTGGCAAAGCTCCATCCGCTGAAGAAGCCTGCAGTAGGGTTGCAAGGACAGGAAAAAAAGCTAGTAAGTGGACATTGAGTAAAGATGAGCTGTTTCTGAAGTTAAGAATAGTTACCTTCATCATTTCTGTAATCTGTGATCCGGAGTGGTTACAGATGTGCCAGAACGTGACAGTAAAGGCAAGAGAGACGAGCAGTCAAGACAGGCTGTGAACACTTTACCTTTACTGAAAACTGAAAGACGGCTCGTCTTCGGACGTTAGCGGTTTCTTTTGTCTCGTTGTCACTTCTCGTTCGACATATTTGATGTCACTGAGTCCAAACTTCTCAGTGCGTCATGTTCAGTCTGATTGATGTGAACGAGGCCTGGTCATCTTGTCACTGGTAGTGATGTGTCCCTCAGAGAAATGAACGGGGATGTGGCGTGACTGCTGCTGCAGTGGATCTGAGGATAATCAACATTGTTTGCATTCAGTCTAAATTAAACTAATTACATTCAAATTTGTTCAAAGTTGACTTTTCGGGACAGAGACGGACCGAGCGAGCGCAATTAAATGTTATCATGGCTGATTGAAACGACGGCCAAAGCCATAAAGGCAAGATCCAAGTCGCAATAAACTTGATAATGAAATCGAAAGATCCAACTCCAAAAATGTAATTTGGCCATGTTTTAATTTGAAAGGGGAACTCAAATCACACAGGGAAGCAGAGCAAATTACTAAAACGCATCCAGACTTTTCCTTTCGCAGCCCTCATCATCAGGGTTTTTCAAAATTAGCCGACTGCTTCCTCACATGTTTTCCTTTAAAAACATTTGCTTTCAGGATTCGGCGCGTTCCAAGGCGGCGAACGGATTCGAGATGAGCTATGCATTCCTGTAACGGAGCCAGACGACGGCGTTTCTTATCAGCAGAATCCATTTCAACTCGGTAAACATCCGTGTAACGCAGGCCAAATGTTTTAAGACCGTCGGCTTCGTGTCGCGCTGCTTTTATTGTGCCACTCAGCCGACGCAGCCAGTTTCAATCTGAACTCCTGTTGGGGTTTTTTTGCCCACAGCTGCGTTGCTTTCCTATCAGGAGAATGATTAAAATGTAATTTTGTTGAATGATGTTGACTGTGGCTTACGCGGGGGGAAAAAGCATAAATAATGTCCGTTGCCAGCTTCGCGTTGAGGAAAATCATTTGGTGCTCCTTAACTCAGCCGGGGTGCTGACAGCGAAGACAGGCCTCGTCCGTCATGGGGGAACATGAAGATCGGCTAATGAAGCGGGGTTTATTTCAGCAGGCTGATAATTGCATCTGGGATGTTTTTGGGGGCCGTTTGAACGACAGGACCGTGCAGCACGTAGTAAAATCTGGTAAGAATTTACGGCACAAAAATGTAAGAAGTCGCTGAAAGATGTTTGAAACTCTCCTTCGTAATCAGAGCCGACACCACCTAATGCTTTTTTAACTTCAGCAGAGCAAAGATGACGGGATGTGACCGTACGTAGGATGCCAACTTGGGTGGTAGACATCTGCCTTTGTTAACCACCATCCTCAGACCCCATTAATTTGGCTGTTTTGAGGTTAGGACTGACAGTTGAATCGTTTTCCAGAAAGCCCCGTCGATGTTGCTGTTGTTGTTGTTGTTGTTGTTGTTGTTCTAAGTGTATCTGAAATGCTTCAAATTTCTCTTCGGGGTTTTTTTTGTGGATCGGAAGCAGGTAAATAACTGTTTCAATCCAGTCCTGCTTAGTTTTTATGTGTTTTCCAACTTGGATTAACGTGAAAGTTTCCACATATTCCACAGTGACTGTTGTGCAACACGCACAGGACTGACTTTTGAGCTGTTGTTCCAGAAATCATACGTGTTGACGTTAAAACATTCGAGACTTATACAGCACAAGTTGTCACCCTTTTTTTCTAGAGATAATGGTGCAGCTTTTATTGAAATCCATTAAATGCCACGCACGCTTTTCAAACCAGCCGTTCTTTATTGATTGCTGTAAATGGGCGCTGCTCGACAGGAACGAACTCTTCCTGTTATATCTGTTTTCAATAAATTAGTGGAATGAGCGTGACCTGACCGCCCTCTGTCACTGTCTGCATGACATGGTTAGAGCAACATCTGGAGGCAAGAAGAAGAAGAAGACAACAAGAGGAATGTGTTGAGCCAGAAAGGTGAAGAGAAAACCCAGAAGAGAGCAGCTGAAGGTTTTTAATCAAGGCAGCTGCATGTGGGAGCAAAGAGAAGCGAAGAGGTTTGGGTTCGACCGTGTGTTATGATGTGTTTGTGGTAAAGCCTGTGCCGTTTGTTTGGGCTGCAGTTAGATATGCCTGGCAGCTCTCAGCAGGAGGTCTGAGTCCCGCCCAGCAGAGGCTCACTCTAATTGGTCAAACAGGCAGTGTGGCACCTCGGATTGAACTCATGCCTGGAGGCCAGGTACGGCATACTTAACAGCATACTGAGGAAAGATCACAGTCATGTGCTCGCAGTCACCGACTGTCTTTAGGTCAGCACTCCTCCCATGGCTTGCCAGGCGGTGGAGGAAGGAGGAGGAGGAGGAGGAGGAGGAGGAGGTGGCTGCTATGGGAAGGAGATACGACGCTAGACAATCTCGCCTGGCACTCTCAGGTTGACCAACTCAAGTGACACTTTCCTGAGAGTGGGCCAATTCCAGGCTGCTAAGAGGATCAGTTTCCCCTTCCTGTCCTGACACACATACCCAGCTAGCGCCGCTCAGAAGTCCTCAGGCTCGCTGCTCACCAGCTCACAGCCGCTTCACTCACTCTTCCACGCTCTCTGAAAGCCATGCGGCCATGCAGCACGGACAGGATCAGAGAGCGTTTGACTGCAAAGACAAAGTCCTCACTAAGAGGATTGAGATCTTAAACCTAACTCACACAAAGTCTAACTGTGACCACAGGTAGGCGGGAGGCAAAGGCCAGCAGCGCAGTTCATATTCCTTCCAGAAACTAGAAACAGAGTCGTATAGAAATGAGTTTTGAGGCAATGCATAAAGATTGAGACTAAAGGGACTGAAGAGGAAGAGGAGTCGGTGGAAAAGCTTGACACAGTGGGGGCGAGACGCACAGAGAGGTGGCTAATCTTGGATCTCTGAGTGGCGAGGCTTGCACCGAGTCACATGTCGTGATGTCACCTCCGGAGTGCAGGGCATGTGTTCCAGGTCAATAGATCCTTTCGAAGAAACCAAGAATGGGCACATGGGAGAGAGTGGTTTCGCTAGAAGAGTCGAATTCAACAAGAAACAGACAAAAAACACTTTCTCATCTCTTTAGTGGCGTCTCACCGTGCAGTGCTCTCAGGTTTCAGACAGCTTCCTCCAGGGAAAGCTCTACTGGGAAAGTGGCGTACATCTCACAGAGAGACAGAGCTGTAGACTCGAGATTCAGGCTTGAGTCAGACTTAATGCTGCTCCGGTGAATTCCTATATTAATGGATGAGAAAGGTGTTCCTGATGTTCCAGATGGTTTTTACACAAATCGTTGGGGAAGATGTCCTTGGAAACCATTGGAAAGGTGCTGCCACTTTCAGAAAGAACCTGAGTACATGCTTTGACGAACCTGCTGTCTATCTCATGAGCTATCTTCAGTCAATCAGATCTACAAACATATGAAATAATAGGAGAACACTTGCTCAAAGCCAGTTCAAAGAGGAGTGGAATCATCTTTTCCATTTAGAAAAGCCTTCAGCTTCGTTCTTCGCTCTTCAGCTCACCACAGGATGCTGGTAGGTCAGAGCGACTGACACTAGCCTGGCAAGATGGATTCTCGGCTTGCATGACCTTGTGTGATCTTGCAAATCCAGCTGCCCTACAATGTAAGAAAGGTGCAGCTCTCGATGAGAGATTATTATGCAACTCCTCGTTAAACCCCGGCTCCGTTTTAATGTAATGGATTTGTGCAACTTTATTGTTCTGCTTTACACCAACGCAGTGAAGATGATCTGATATACCCACTTTATGCAACCTGTCCAGCACGAAATGATTCTAAACCTAAAGCTAACAGCTAGCTGCTGAACAGAATGGAGTAATTTCACAAAAACTCAAAAACCTCTAACCCGTGGATATCGACTTGAAGACTAATTTGAGACCTACACACAACATGCACAGAACCAGCCAGGCTTTGCATATTTAACTGTGCTAACTGTTTAATTATCAGGCCTATGCACTGTTAACACACAAGAGAAAAATGTTCAAATGTCAATTCATGTTCAGCACCTAAAGACCTGAATGACTGGCATTTAGCTGGCAGAGACTTGTGACTGAAGACTCAACTTGCATATGCATATCATAGCATTAATACACGTTGTTGGCATTGGTGTGAACCACACCTTTACAGTGTTATTACAAGGAGTTGAAATCAAAAGATTAAAGGTAGAAAACAGCCTTTCTGTCTTTTTCTCCCTGATGAAGGGACAGGTGTTAGCGCTGCAGAGAGCGCTGCCAAAAAGGGCAGAGTACAGCCCATTATGTATGAATGTAACCCCTGTATATTTTGACACATGTTGGAGCCTGACCTGACACTGAGCAGGTGTGTGCCAGAATGGGCTAAAAGGCAGCGTGTCCTGCACACCAGCTGCAGAGTGGCTCTGGATGAACCCTGCCGCCTGCTAAACCTGCGCGCCTGACGTGCTGTTTGGATTGCGGGTGACTGATTAGGTTGTGATGCGGGGCTCTTAACCGGCGACGTGTCTTAGCCGCTGCACTCTGGCAGCCGACAGCTGCTCCGAGGAGCGCCTAGCTGTGGCCTAATGGACGGCCTCCATGTTGGAAGTGTGGAGGGGCCTGACAGGCTGTAAAGAAACATTTAAGGTGTAGCCATGATGCTGAACATGTAAGATGGTGCGTAGAGAGCCCAGACTCAGCAGATCCTACTGTTAAAGCTATCGTTAGCTAGCTATTGTTAGCCAAAACTTGCTAATTTATATATTTACTGATGAATCTTTTGATCAGTCTTTGGTTAATATTCAAATTGTAAATGGTGCCCAAGAGCCCAAGATGTCATCTGTAAATTGTTAATCCAACCAATGCCAACCAAAAGAAACCGCTAACGTCCAACCAATGGGCGTACCTGTCTGTTTTCAGCTACATTCTGGTGTTTATTTACATGACAATGCATGAATGCAACAAATAGGCTATACGTGACATTGCAGCTGGTAAATGTTCACGTAGCTAGCTAAGGATGGAGAACCTAGCACTGGAGAACAACTTCCATTTGTCGCTAGTAAGTAGCTGCTAGCATGTTTAGCTACAGTTAGCAACTAACCGAGCCAGCCATAAATGCATGCCCATAATTATATGGAAAATCTGCTTTTAATCATGTTTTTACACAAATTTGGTTGATTGAGCAACTTCTATTTGTCGCTAGCATGTTTAGCTGCTAGCATGTTTAGCTACGGTTAGCAGCTAACCAAGCCAGCCATAAATCTGGAGCGCCAGACCTTTTGGTGAGTGTTTGATACTCAATAATACCTATGCATTTTATTATTGCGCATACTTAAGCACACGCAACTGTGCTCCACGCGTCAGTGATCCTGTAAAGGGCATGTTGAGCTCTGCAGATTGTTTAAGTGAAGAGAGAGCGTGAAGGTGTGTGGGGGGAGAAATTAATGTACTGCTTATCGCTTAGCAGAGAAACGGGGGAGTGAGGTGGTGGCGGCGGTGGTGGTGGGGGGGTGGCAGTAAAGTAGACTGGTAAAGTAAATACTCTGTGCTCCTCTGTCAGCAGTGGAAAAAGAGAGAAGAATGAAAATGTAATCTCACTCCAGCTTTTAAATCTGTCTCCCCTGCGAGACCTTGAGAACAACACGTTTCCCATCAAACGGCAGATTAATCTTGTGTAACTCATGCACGGTCACATCCCGGACTTCTCGCAGTGCTGGGAAGCCTTGTGTGGGAGTTCGGCTGCAGGGGGATGACAGGGAGGAAGGGCTCAGTGTGAGAATCATATCATCTGATTTGTGGGGAGTGTGTGTGTGTGGGTGTGTGTGTGTGTGTGTGAGCAATAATAAAGATGCCGAGAGTGAAAGCAATATTGCCGTCTGGGCCAACATCTCTCTGAAGAGCTGCCTCCTATAGGCCGTGTTTCCATGCCACCTGCTCCGCATTACAAGGCTGCAGAGCTGCTGACTGTTGGCTGGTGTTCAACCAAGTCATGTGGAGGAAACATATAGGTTTCTGAATGAGATATCAGCGCTGACAGATAATGAACAGGCAAACTATTGTATCATGCTAAAAGAATAAACCCGTATCTACAGTGACTCAAAACACTGAAGGGCTCAGGTCGACTCAGAGAAGATGTTACATCTCCAGGTCATAACTAGCATCACAAGACTGGCATTGTCCTTTTAACCAGTTGAATGTTTGGAGTTAGTCTGCCTTGTGTGGTTGGAACTTCAGGACTTCAGTTTGAACCAGTTACAGGAAAAATAAAACAAAATTAGCCACTTTTGCACATCGCGAGAGGAAGAAACCAAGTCTTTAACTGACTTTTTACCTGACAGCTTCGTAAAGAGTCAATTAATTAACTGCTATTTCCCAAGAGAATGACAGAAAGAACTGAAGTGACACCACGCCGACGTCAGACACAGAACCAATCAATATTAAGTATATGAACGTGGGTAATGATAGGACGTAGTTATGCAATGCACAGTTCTTGTGGACTCGTGATGTTCCTGATTCGCATTCAGGAGGAAAAAGGTCCCTTGTGAGGTCACAGTGACTTTGACCTCCAAAATCAAATCACTTCATCCTGGCACCAAAAGTGGATTATTGTGCGAAATTCAAAGAAGTTACCTCAAGGCGCTCCTGAAATATCACGTATCAACGAGAATTGGACGGACTTACAGGTACGGAGAACATGGAAACATAATGTGTCAGTCCAAGCAGCGAAAATGCAGATATGTATTAATTTAAATAGAATCAGTGTTTCCAAAGAAGTTTGGTTGGCAAGTTCGTCAAAGCTACATCCTCACTGGCTCTGTATGCTTTAGACAAGCTGAAGTGTTGAACACATGAGGTGCACACTGTGAATGGTGTGCTGTTTGAATCTGAGATGCAGAAATTTGTTGTAATTGTGTCACAAGATTTAGGGAACGACAGCAACGGTCTCGCCTTGAAGGACTCCATGTTGCTGGATTTGGTCCCAGGCACGTGAGGTTTAAGGACAAACACTGCAGAAAGCAGTCCAACGCAGATGCACTTCAAAATGATTGATAAGGGAGACAAGATGATTGGTAAACACTTGGTGCGTTTACAGACAATCCGTCGTCAGAAGAAGACCGTCCACAGTGTTTTTCTACATTAAGCTAAATGTGCATGTGCTCTAGCTTCAGGCTTCACCTTTATTATGTGCATGCATTACATTTACACTATTAACAACTGATCAGAGTCGACTCTGAAGATCTTAAAAACTACGAAAGTGAAACTAAGAAAGAAAAAACTTGTTTATCCATGAAACCCTTTGCATCAAACGCTGCAGAGCAAAGCCTCCTGATCACAACTGTTCCTGCAGCTGAGGTGACATGCGGACAGCTACTTTGCAGTCAGACAAGCTGGGTGCTTCTTTTTTCGTTCTGGACAACTTGTACATGTCAGATTCATATTTCCCGACCATATAGTCTAATGTATTTTTGCCACGACCACCTGTGAAATTCCCCATGTGAACTTTATTTCTGACACAAAATATTTCGGAGCTACTTGACATAATGAAGAAGAGAAAGTGAGAGAGAGAGAGAGAAAACACACACTGTCATGCACGCACATGGGCTCATCAAGGCTTACACACACATGCACATACATATCCTTTCTTGGAAAGCCACAAGTTTCTAATTATATCCTGGGTTTCAAATAAAAAGCGTTTACAGCCAATTCGTTTGCGTAAATGCCATTCCTGTCTGTGTGGAGAGATGTAACCATTTCTACCCCCGAGACAATAAATAGTTTATTGCTTTTATTTGTCATGGCTTTATGTTGTATTGCCAAGCCCTCAAAAGAATAGAAAAAAGCATATTTTCCCACTAATGACTGTGTGTGATTTATAGAGTCTGTCTCTGACATGGGGGTGTCTGAGCTTTCAAACTGAGCATAATTAGACCTCTGGAGCTGCATGCAGCGCAGAGCACATTCGACAGAAACGTCGCGTTTCCCAGAGAGGCTCTGCTTGTTGGAGTGCGATGCTGACCAGTTGGCGGATGAGGAAAAAGCGCCTGGAGGTTTCCCTTCCAAACGCACGTACGCACGTGCACGCACACGCTCGTGCACGCAGAGGTCAATGATATCTGAAACAAACAGAATGATTGGCTTTGACACACTTTCAGAATCAGATACAAGGGGAGAAGAAAGAGCATATAGATTGGCTCAGTGGGGATCCAAAGAGTTAGTCAAGCATGAGCTGTTCCCTGCCGAGCAGAGAAAGAACAGATTCCCCTCCCTCCTTCGTCCTCACTGACCCTGAATGCTCAGCGAGTGGTTTTAACAGGTCACAAAGGAGCAGGAGTTCACACTTCTTCTGACGCCCCTCACCCCCTCTCACTCCTCCTGCCCTCCTCTCCTCCTTCCTGTCTCTCTCTGCCTTTGTCTGCCTCTCTCTCTCCCTCTCTGAAGGCAGAGAGCAAGAGGAGCTGTTTCTGTTTTGGGTCCCCGTCAAGTGATTTCTAATGACACACTGCTCTCGTCCCCACAACATGTATTTTAGAGTAAATGAATCAGGCAGTACATGGTCTCATTAAGTTGAAAGTGCCGCTCTCTGCCGCAAAAGTACATGGTGCTTTGGAGCCGGGCCGTTCACACCAGGAGGCGGGCAGAGCTGCAACGCCAACATCACACACATGCAAATAAGAGTTTGGCTCTATGCGTTTGGCGGCGCACTCACTGGAGAGCGTGTCGAGTATTGAGCAATAGGGTGAATCAATCGAGAAGCGAGTTCGGGATTTTCACTTTGTTACCACGTTTGTTTATGGGCTGCGTTCGAGAGCTGTGCAAACGTTAGCTTCCCGCTCAAAACCAAGGAAACTTCACACAGCACCAGGGACGCCACTGATGGGCTTGCAGTGGCGACTCTGGCAGTATCTGGCCCCCGCCGCTGGGTGTTTGGCTCATGATGTTGATGAGAGTCAGGTGTCTGTTTTGCCGATTTACTCATTTCTGCAGCGGTTTTGTGGTTTTTCTTTTTTCGTCTTTTGCTGAAAGCAAAAACACAGATGTGCTGAACGTGCAGAAAAAAAACAACACAAAGCAAAAAAAAGCGAAGCCTTCCAGTATCAGCTGCACGTTTTTATCAAACAGTTGCATGATGGGGGTTTTTTGAGATTGTGCAAAAAGACACGGACACAAAACGTACGTGCACAGCAGCATGAACAAGTTTCAAAAGCAGCTTTTGATATGAGTCATGATGATGTCAGATGATGTCAGCTGTTGTCTTTGAGTTGTGATGTGTACCTTTCAGGGGTCGATGTCAGATTGATGAATGAAAATGCATTTTTAAAACTTCCTTTCAGTTCTGCTGAGGCGTGCAAACATCTCAACAGGGTGCACTGGGTGATCATGGGCCGCAAGTGCTGGCAAAGAAGCTGGTGCACGAATCTCACAAATCTTTACATGCCACGCAAACTGAGAGGACTGTTTACACAGCAGTCGTTTCATTAGGCGTCTTGTTTAGGCGTCAGACTGAACATTAGTCCAAGTGTCTGCACAGGTAACAGCTTGCAGTTCACTCATGCTGCACCTGCATGAAGGCAGCGTGAAACACATTCTTTCTATTTTCTGGAATAGACAATGAGGGAAGCATGATGTAATGTTAGTAATTATCAGTCTATATCTCGGTGGCACTGGTGAACTTAGGTTATAGGTTATTCTGCTGTGTGTGTGTGTGTCAGCGCAGAAACACTACATCAGCTCTGACTAACACAGATCTCTCAATGATTCTCTATGTTGTGCAAGAAACCACAAGCTCTGCAGAGCCAAGATGCGATAAAAGATGTTTCACAGCATCCAGACCTGCACACACACGCACACAAATCCAAATGCACAACCCCAAACAATCGGAGAAGTCACTGTGTCCCATCGAGCTGTGCCATTACGACGTTATTTACAAGGTAATTGTGCTTTATTGGGCTTAATTCTGCCGACAAAAGAGACAAGAGAGGAGAAAGAACGTCACGCGGTGAAATCCGATTGAAACTAGAGACGTCACGATCGTGCAGTTTATGCCTCGGCAGTGCTTTGTACCAATCATATCTGTCCAATAATAGTCACAAAGATTCAGTGTTTATGAGGCCAAGAGTTAAAAGGAAACACAATCCATTCATAACAGCTCATGACCCATTCGATCCCCAAACTGCCTCATGATGAATCTCATCTGCACTAAACCACAAACAACCCGGAGGAGGTGAAATTAGGCTTTTTCTCCAAAGCAGAGGAGGAGGAGCAGTTTATTGCATTGATAAATTTCGACTCCCCATTAGCGGGGGTCCTGCTGATTGTCAGGACAGATTGATAACATTGATTTTGCAGCGTGTCACAGTCACCTGACTGGCGAGGACTGGTGGAGACAGATCAGGAGGTTTCAGCAGCCAATCGCGGCACGGCTGTGCAGCCTGTCAATCATCTCTCCGCAACCAATGGTGTAGTCTGCAGCTGGGATGAAGCCCTGCCTCCTGAGCTGTGCAGTCAAAGGGTTAAAAAGAAAATTCACTATGGACAAATCATCTGGTAGTTTGATCAAAGGCGACAGAGAACAGGGAGGCTTGTTTCACTCCTCTGTTCTGCCAGGATGAATACAGAGGGTGGACGAGAGACTGACGGTTCACTGTCACCATGCATCTTTATATTAATTATTCCAAGTGTTTGTTTATTCTTCTATTTACCCTTACTGTAACAGTGGTGGTTTATCATATCTGTTTGTCTCTGTCACTGCACACCACAGTTATCCTACACAACACACACACAAGATGAATAAAAGGATATGCAAACGGGGGAAAACGACAGCGAGAACAGGAATATTCAGATTTACAGTTGAAACGATACACTTCTTTACACAAACAGAAACATTTATTTATTAAACTAACATTAAATCATATTATTTGCAGTATTTAAGGTTGAATTTAAGGCTCAAGAAGCAACAACAACTGCAGGAGTTAGAACAGAAAGGGAAGGACGGAGACTTAAATGAGGAAAAACATAAAATAACTGGATGAAAACCTTTGGCTGCGTGGGATCGTTGAAAAAGTTGCATTTGAATCTGTGAAAAGGCAGATTAGCATTTATTACGTTGGCTTATGCTGCATGGAAATGTAAATAAAAGGAGGAAAAAGGATAAAAGAGATAACATTTGTGGGAAGAGCGGCTCCGAGTCCATTCATTTACGTAACCATAACTTTAACTCGGGTGGTCTCTTGTGATCTCCTCCATCTCGGCCAAAATGGCAGCTTGACTAGGTTTCACAAACCAAAGCAAAGGCTATCACACGTGTAACCACACACGAGCTACATGTGAGACTGAAAAACGTGGAACTAAAACACACACACTGCATTTAAAACACACCAACACATAGCTGCATTGTACCAGATTAGCACAGATCCACAGGGAAGGACTGCGCAGTTGTCCCGGTGTGAGGACATGGCTCTAAGCTGTGATAAGATGATGCAACTCCTCCGCGCTCTTACATCAGGCATACCTACCTGAGCTGTGGCCAGCAACCCCCAACCCACCCCCCAGGGCCTGAGTATATACATGCACTAATGTACACATCATTAAACACATGTTAGCCACGCATGCAGTTACCCTACACCCCCTGTCCAATCCTGCAGCCTCTGTGTTCTTTGCACGTCTTTATTTTAATACCCCCCTCCTCTTCTCTGCTCTCTGCTCCCACCACCCCCACCTCTAACCTAAGTGGCAGGTGGGACATAAAATGTTGGGAGGTCTCGAGCTCGGGACATCAAAAGGATGCATCATGGGTGAGTCACCCCCACTGGCTCCAGATCGCCGCCCTGCATCATGAAAACAGAGCAGCTCTGCATAAAACACTCGTTGGCGGCGAGGAGAATGGAAAGTGGGCTACGACCGGTCACAGAGGAATGTAATCAAAGTGCATTTTATTATGCTTCGCAGCGGGGCCGCGGGACACTGCCGCCCTCGGCTCACGCGTCATTCCACTCAGTCACTGTATGTGTGATGCATGCCTGCTTTGATTTTGGCGTGTGTGAGTGTGTGTGTTCAGATGAGTGTGCACACATTCCTCTCATTCATTACATGAGTGTGCTGCATGCCTGCATGCTTTTGAATGTTTTTGGGTGAGAGGCCATTTGCAGCGTTTGTCATAACCAAAGGACCCTCGTGGTGCGTTTTCAGGTTTAACTCTTTAACTGCTAAAGCGTTCAAAATGCAAATTACTTTTGTTATCGTGCATCAATAAAATTCATAAAATATATAAACCTTAATGTGATTAACACATATATTTTATGTAATGATGGCTAATGAGTCTTCCAGTGTACAACATTCAAAGTAAAATATGGCGGATCAGGGTCAAGGTCCAGTCAGGTGAGGATGGGGTTGTGATTCTCAGTTTTACACCTTAATCACTCCAAAAGTCTGATAATAGATTAACTCAAGAGGGATACTTATGACAATTTTACATTTTTTGTATGGAACAGTATAAAAGTCAGTTAGCAATTGCTTACTTTTTAATACTGAGCCCTAAAAGTCTAGTTTTCATTGAAAAACAGTGAATTAAACCATTACTGTACTGTCTACCATCGCATCGGCCGCTTCAAATTCCTGCAGAAGTACTTTAATACACATATTATAACACGTTACACATGATTCAAGTCACTCTCTGAGAATTGTACTTTATTTTAAACGCAGAGCAATTTTAAAACTTTATCCTTGTAGTTTTGACTCGATGCGGATCCACCCATTGGACGATTTGCAGTTCGATCTCTGGTTCCTCCAGCCTGCATGCTGAAGTGTCCTTGGGCAGGACATTGAACCCCCAACTGCTTCCTGTGGCTGTGATGAGTGGTTTCCATAGTTTCCTGTCAGGTGAACGTTGACTTGTAGAGTAAAAGCACTTTGGTCGTTTAACTAGAAAGTTCATCAGTAGGCGTGAGGATGTTAAATATGGTCTACCTAATTTGTAGGACGTGTGCTGCAACACCTAGAAGCACCGAAAGTCCTTAAAGACGTGGGTTTGAGTTTGACATGTTTCAGATTAACACAGTTGTAATTAATTGTCCCACACACGCAGGCGGGGTCACGTCTGTTGAATCTGAATCAGGTTTTGTTCAGTTCGTCCAACTGGAAGCAGAAGGGCTCGGCCAAACCTTGGACCATCCTTATTCCAGTTTTTCCTCATCGTGTTTGGGATTCTTGTAACGATGAATAGGGCCTTTGTGATAACAGAGGATGTGAATCACAAACGTGTGACACTCCCGTCTCTGATATTCATTACGGACGGTTAAGCATTTTTTTCCGCCCTCAACCTCCAAGATGTTAGTCACACAACGGAGATGCAGCAGGGGATCTCCTAACCTTTGTACTCAGAGACTTTGTTCAAGGCAGTGTCTCGGGATTAGATGTTGGCTGGTCAACTGTCATTGGTTGGGAGGCTGAGGACTAAAGTGTGACAGCTCTACCAGGTGAAGGAATGAAGGAAAGGGGCAGATTGATATGTCAGGAATGCAAAAAAGCCAGAAAATGCAAAAGGTCCATCATGACTGAATGCCTGCGCCACTTTGACACAACACCTCCCTGCCGCTGCATACCCACAGTAGACAGGCTGTTTCAGGTATGTATGCATGCACTACCCTTCTGCAAATGCCATGAACTGCCATGCAAGAGTGGAGGAGGGCGACAGAGCAGGGGAGAGAGAAAGAGAGAGAGAGAGAGAGAGCATAGGGGTTTAGACAGTGCCATTTATAAAGCATGGCCCTCTGCCTGCCTCATAAACTGTGCATTATTCTGGGAAAGCAGGAAACCGGCTGGACTTCAGGAGAAAAGGAGACGGAGTGAGAGAGAAAGAAAAAAACATATATAGCCCTTTTCTCTCTTTTCCCTCTCTCTCCAGTGTTCCCTCTTTCACCCACCTTCAATGCCTTTTGGAGCCCTTCGCCACCATCTCTGTTAAATCTCCACAGGAAACACACGACTCCGCAGTAAAGCCTGGAAAGACACACACTGCAAGAAGTATTGTGTAATCCAAAGTCATTCGGTGCTATTAAACAAACAAATCTGGCAATGGGGTAAGCAAAACATGATTGGGCGGATGTTTTCGGGCAATTCAGAGATGTTTCTGCAGTGAAACTTGACATTCTTTAAAATATGTTAAACTTATGTGTTTTAGCTCAGGTTTGTATTCATTACATGATTTCTTACCTCCTAGAAGGAGTTCAGCTGCTCCATTGAATCAGAAGGCATCTGATAAAGCTCATAAAGGTATGTGTCAATCAAAATCTGCATCATATCATCAATCAATACCTTAAACCCTCCTATCCCAAGTCCTTCTGCTGCTTCTGACATTTTATTGTAACTTAGTTAAACTTATTTGTGCAAACTGGCCTTTAAAGGATACTCCAACGTCAAGGATGCTTCACTTTAGAGGTTTTCTGGGTACATCTGCAAGGACGGGGAACATCCAAGGATCCAAGATGAGCTGGAGGACGTGATGAGCAGGACATCTCAGCTCTGCATGAACAGACGTCATTATGCATGTTGGATTGTCGAATGGTTGCTCACAAGCCTTGCTGCCGTCAGAATTGCACGTGGTGGGCAACCACGTCTTTTGGAGTATACCCCGACTGCCACCACCACCCAGATGCATATAGGCGGCAGGAACAGGACATATGGATGGATAAATCCCCTTTTAGCATTGCAGAACCTTCTCTAAGCTTCAATTTTGAGATTGATTTCATTTTAATTGTGCCCAGACAATGAATCCAACCCAGTCGATGATCAGTACTCAGTGTTAGAGACATGTGAGTGTGCGTTAAAGTTATAAACATGTAGCAGGAAAAGAGAGCGACAGCTGATCTCTGCTGCTTATTCTCTTTCCCGCTTTCCTTCTTTCCATGCCAGTCTCCTTCGTCTTCCCCCAGTCCACCAGGAGGTCTATGTTTAGACAGGATAGAGTTCTCCAGGGCCAACGTGGGTAAAGCTCTGTCTCATCTCTGCATGGCGAATGTGTCAGTGGAGAGAGTTATAAGCCCTGCTCTCCCCACCGCCCCCACCTACTCCTTGGCAAGTGGCAGTCAGTCAGCTGATTTGTGCTGCTGAGGGGATTTGGTGTTCCACGTAGGCTATTTAAAAAGCACCAACACCTCTCTCACTCCCTCTACCTCTCTCTCTCTTTTCCACTCTCTCACTTTTTCACTATCTCATGCACTAGCTCTCTTACAACCACAGAACATACCCCTCACCCATTCCCCTGTGTTGCTCTGTGCACTCCCTTCCCCCATGCTCCTACATTTCAATCTGTCTTTTTCTCTGCTCCCTCCTGCCTCCACATCTACTGCTGCCATTATTCCCTCTACTGTATCTGTCCAGTGCTTCTCTTTTACTGGTGGGGTTAGGGACGATTTGAAATCTAAGGTTGCAAGGCAGATTCACACTTCTCTGTCTCATGGAGGTAAAGAAGTTGGTCTTCATATCTTAAGAACAGTATCAGCCATTTCTCAGTGCCTTCTAAACCTATTAGCTTCCCAAAGCAACTCATATGAGCATTATCTGTTCTGCCGCTGCCGTGACAAAGCTAAACTTTCCTGGGGAAGGTTAAATGAGATTGCAATTATGTTTAAAATAAATCAATCAAAAGACAGTTTCTGCTGATTCAACAGCATGACATGCAGCAGCTGCAGGCGCTAACTGCTAACTGTGCAGATGCTAACCTGTGTCAAACCTGATCTTCAGGGATCAGCACCATGGTTGGATCAACAGGCCAATCACCTCATCATCACAACCAAGAGCATACCGTTTGTTTTCTGTGACATTTGCAGGGTTTGCCCCTTAAAGTCAAACCTCAGAGTCAGATTGTGAATGTTCTGACACAAATGACCAGAAATGATGACCCCCACCCTCCCTACCAACTGGATTTAGCACCTTGCAACAGGATGCACCCGTGCAGGCAGCATTCGTCAGCTTCAATGCTACATATACAACACAATATAATACATGATAATGTTCAGAATGACAGTGCTGCATCAAAAACCCTTCTTTATTCATTTCAATGAGGGTATGACTCCCAACAGGAAGGGCTTCACCGAAACACGTGGTCACCTGGCACAACACAATTAAGCGCACATTCCTGGTAGATAGCTGTAATGTTTTTGATGTTTACTGTTGCTCAGCAATCGCCACAACCGAGGATAGAGTAACTGGCAACGTGGCAACAGTTTCCAGAGTTGCAAAATCCCGTCTCATCACATTATAAACCTCTGAGCAGCGATCTGATGTTTGATAAGTCCTCGAACTTGTGGATCTATTACGCAAATCCTCCTGACATCCTGAATCAGATTTACAGTAATCTCCCCTCATCTGTACTTGCAGCAACGTGCCCAAACCAGCGAAGCGTCAGTGCTATTTTCGGTCTGACCATCCGCCAGCAGCATTACATTATTTCCGCCTTTGTTACTGTTAGAGGATAATCATTCACATGACCGCGAGATGTTGCTTGTCAGGAATATGTAAACGTAGATCAGCTTTTCAAAAACCGATGCCGTCATTCCAAACGTGGGACCATCGCAACACGAGATGTCCAACATCATCAGGCCGTGTCCCGCGCAAGGTCACCAAGTCTTTTCTTTCATCGCACAATGTATAGTATCCACCCCCCGTTCAAAACAAGAAACCCAAGCTACCAATAACAATTTTTGGGGCTCTGTGCAGACTCGCTATTTTCGAGGACGTGCATATAAATAGGTATAGATCTGTTTCAAGATGCAGGGATGCACATGTCTTAATGATGCTAACTGGTATATTTATGACGCGAATCTGTTTTAATTTACATAGCACACATTCGCATACGCACGCACGCAGACAAACTGACAAACACACTCACACACGCAGAGATATAGATATATCACACACTCTGTAACATATGCCCTTTTCTACCAGTGAGTGTGACCATGCAATACTGCAGGCTTTACATTCTGGGCATGTCTCCAGCGCCCGGACTCCTCTGTCAGCAGTGGTTGCATTTACCCTGTTACATTTACAACGGAAACAAAAACATGGCCTTGGGACTTCATGGCAATATATAACTCAGGAGTGTGTCTCAGTGTGTGTTTGCACGTTTATAGGTGTGTGTGTCTGCGTGAAATGTAGGAAAAAAGAGAATAGGGTTATCTGTTGTTTTGTAAAAGTTAGCGCAGATTCCTCAGAGTGAGACACGTACAGGAACCAGGCCGGGCAAAGAGAGGAGATACCAAACATGGACTAAGAAAACAAGAGAGAAAATGAGTAGCAGAGGTAGAGATTAGCAACACGAACCAGCAGGGAGTGAGTACATAATACAAACTGCCATGTTATTAGTCCCCTGAGTTTCAGACATTGGGTTTAAAATACCAAATAAGCTCACTAATAGAGAATAGTTCACTCCTTTCTATCAACAAAGGAACTTACTTAAATGCATTGAAAACTGGGGGTTATGAGCTGTGTGTCCTTATAAGGTGCAAACTGGCCTGCGTGGAGCTGTGCAGGGGTGTGGTGAGTTTATCAGCTTGTGTTTCAGCTACCGGGGAAAAAAAACTGCATGCATCTGACTGAAGTCACATATTTGATGGCTGCAGACCTGACAGGATTAAAAAAAAAGATGAATGACTCACGACTTTACGTGGAGATGAGTCTCGTGACTTAAATGATTTACTCCCAGAGCCCAGAGTGGAGGGATCCTGGCTTGTGTCGGCAGCGTGTTGGGGCTCAGCAGGAGTAAAACTGCTGAGTCTCCACTTTCTCTGCAATTTTTAATTGATTCACGTGTAAATTTCTGTAATAACAACAGTCAATAAAGTTGTCTTGAATGGATGAAAAATGCAGGAGTCAACCTGGAAAGCAAAGGGCAAAGGGCAGCAACCGGAACAGTTTGCATCGCACACGTCATCTGCAAAAAAGGGGCATTTGCACATTTTGCGAGATTCAGCTTAAGTCGTTTTGTAGAGACGCTGCAGCCCGACACCTGCAGAGTTACAAGCAACTGCAGCATTAGCCAATGAGACCTCCAATTAAAAAAACCCAAATATATTAATACAGTCAAAAAAATAACATTTCATAAGAAACTTGCAGGATCCACCTGTAGACTCAAGCCAGAAGCTGTTAGCTTTGCAAACCTGTGCTGAATCCATAATGCCTGCAGCCCGATCGGTGCAGTGCGTGTGCTCATTTGCTGATGTTTAGCTTGATGCCTCACTATCTGCAACCTGCTGTCCAGTTTATCGTCTAATACTGTTAAATTACCTGTTTGCCTCTCTTATATTATCTTCAAACTGATGAGACATGTCAGCTATGGCTAACGTGTTAGCATGTTAGGCCCAGTGGAGCACCTGATTGCGCCTTTTAGCTCTGTTTTAGTCTCCACCAGCTGTTTAGCGGCTATCTTGTCTCTCCCATTGTCTGTCTGCTGTTTGGTGCAGGGCAGCGAGCGTGTGCACATAACCCATGAACGCAAACGTTTGTCTAAATGTGCACAGACAGAAATATTATACATGTGACATCCTCTCACACGAGTGGATAAGAGTGGATCACTGCAGTATTGACATGCACACACACACACGATTGAGACACTTCCTCCTCCTCAGCCTTCGACAACGCCAACTCTGCTTCTTGTTTTCTATCCCTCCTCTCCACTTTCATCCTCCTCCACTTCCCTTTTCTTCCTCTTTGTGCTCTTTCCTTCCACTTTCTGCACATTGTTTCTCTTTCTTTACTTAATTTGCATCCTTTTTTCTTCCATTTTCCATTCTTATGTCTTTTCTTCTTCTCTGTTCATCTTGGAAAACCTTTTCTCCGCTCTTCCCACCTCCCATTTTTCCATTTTCTTCTTCTTTTTATCTCTCATCTGCTTTCTTCCGCCCGTTTCCTCTCTCGTCTTCCTTCCCTCTTCCACTCTTCTTTTCCTACTTTCCTTCATTTTATCTCTTCTACTTCCTTTTCCTCCGGTTCTCTCGCTCTTTCTTCCTCCTCCTTGCTTCCACTTCCCCCTTATTAACATTTTCATTCCCTCTCCTTCTTCTCTTCTCTTCATTTCCTCCTTTTCTATTTCTTTATGCCCACTTTCATTCACCCTCGTTTATTTCTTTCTCTTCCCCCACAACCACTTTTCTTTTCCTTGCATCTATCTTCTTCCTCTTTTATCTCTGTCTTCCTCCCTTCTTCCCCTTCTCCTCTCCTCGCCTGTCTTCATTTTGTCTTTGCCGCATTATAATTCACTTTTCCTCTCTTCTGTCATCATTCCAGTGCGATTGTTGGCTTTACGGATGAATATAAATACTTATTGCACAGGACGATGCATTAATGCATCTCTTTAACATGCACTTCTCACTGTAACTGTGTGTGTGTGTGTGTTATAGTGTGTGTCTGGTCGTCTCTCCGGGGCTGTGGGACAGCCTCTGCCCCCGTCCTCCGCCGCTCTGCCGGGCAGAGCAGCTGAATAAGCTCATTGTCAGCCTGTGGAGAGTGCAGGTGCACCTCTTCTTCTTCACCTCCGACCCTCGGCCCTCGACCCCACAAAGCCCTTTGTAAACTCTATTTACTGGCGACTCCAATGAAACTGCAGTCCATTACCAACATCTCCTCTCTCCCTTTCTCTTCCCATTTTCTACTCCTCTCAAGAAACCAATTAGTGACAATACAAGTAGGTTAGACTCTCTATTCAGAGTGGGCATTGTTGAACACAATACCAGGAAGCATTGTGAGCTAACAATTAGTGGCAATGGGGCAGTGTAGAGTGTCACTGACATTGTTGGGAGTTGCACAAGGCTGGGTTTGTTCCCAAAGAGGGAGTTAGACAGGGGTGGAGGACGAGAGCGGAGGGGTTCCCAGGTGCTGAATTAGCCCAAACTCGGCCTATGTGTCCCGGTCACACAAGACGCTTATCAGTGGCAGGGCTCAGGATACAGGAATGTGTCCCCGAGAGGGTGTGTTGCTTGCTCTGGGTGTAGATGTTTATGTTAGAGGTAACCCTACCTGGATGGGATTGTGTGTGCATGCATGCATGCATTCCTGTATTTGTGTTTGAATGAGTGCATGAGCTGAAGTGTGTGAATGTGCATCAGGTTACGTGTGTTTCTCGCTCCCTCTCGTTTTGCCGTGCAGACGCGCGGTTGACTGGGTTTAGAACGCAGGTGTGCAAGAGCGCTCAGAGAGGGAGGTGTCGGCTCAGGGTCTTCCCCCGACCTTCTGGCCTCAAGGTCAAGACCCCGGGTCATTAGCCCATGCTAATGCTAACAGTGTGCTAGTCGCCACGTGAGGGGATCTGCCCCCCCGCTGCCTCAAAGCGGCTTCACCCGGCTGGCGACCAGAAGGTTAAGGGTTCAGCCATCATTGTTATCCTGCCCCCGCGCCTTCCACCACCAACACCCCGAACACACCCCCAGCCACACCCCCGAACACACCCCCCCGCTGCAGCATGACATCATAGCACACGCAGTCAGGCAGTCTGGAGGAGGGAGGGTCCGGCCGGCAGCGTGGAGACAGAGCCGCTGACAGCTGACACTGGCTGGGCTCGGCCTGAATACTCGCCTCTGTTCAGTAATGAGAAAAGTAAGACGACCGCGAGATTTCATCAGTGCTGTCTGACACAATTAGCTGTTCCAGGTAAAAACCGGGAGCTGGCTTCTCAGCAGAGGTCAGAGACGGACGAGCTTCAATCCGGTAGCCTCGTATAAGCCTTTGTCAGACAAATTAGCCATTTCAGGAACACATCTGGTAATTATCATGGTAAACCTCAGAAAACTCGGCGTTCCAGGGCAGCTGACAGCAGAATGAGGACACATTCACGCCCCCAGTTTGCTTCCTTTGATTCGAATCATGCCTGAGACCCGTCTCACAAGGCCCTGTTATTAAGTTAGCTGCGTAAATGCACTGTGTGAACGCCATCGCAGCTATTTTCACTTCAGAGGACTTTATTTAGAATCAGAGGGGGCTTCGTAGATTATCGTGATAATTTAGTAATCCTAAATTTGAGCTGTAAGCCCCAGTTTACACTGCAGCCATACAAACCAAAGTCACAAAGTCACGGGGACTTGATTACTCTGTAGGGGCGATTCCGGTGACCTCTC
The DNA here is from genome assembly GCA_008933995.1 of Datnioides undecimradiatus. Classification (NCBI taxonomy): domain Eukaryota; kingdom Metazoa; phylum Chordata; class Actinopteri; order Lobotiformes; family Datnioididae; genus Datnioides; species Datnioides undecimradiatus. Next base: position 23,422,885 of record WARS01000029.1, read on the forward strand.
ATCATGAAACACTCGCCGGCTTTTACCATTTAACATGAAAGTCTACGAGAATTAACAGATCATGCTGCTCTCTTAACTGTATCCTCACTGCATTTCGCCTCCTTTCATGTTACATCAGGAGAAACCTAATGAATGAGAGCATCAGCTGAGACTCTGCAGCCCGTCCATAAGAACGAGTCTCCACTGTGAGAAACTATCAATCAAGTGTTTATTCCCATGCACAGACTTAACCAAAAGTTGTGACGTTTGCATTAAAGGAAACTGCTTTTCTTACTCAGACTGACATGCATACAGTGGTGTGTTTGTTGCAAAATCACAATATATCACCATATATTGAATTGATACCGGCTTTATGAGACCCAGTTATTGATACGGCGACAGATATGCATGCTTTTTTAAGTGTCTGTGAGGACTGTGAACGATTTTGCATTGCAATGTCTCACCAGGCTGCTTTCAGAAACAAATAACTTCATTAAACAAGAGATTTCAGTCCAGTGTCTTTATAGAACTCTGCAGTCTGCAGTACGTCCATGACATATCGGTCCTATATCGTCTGGGCTCTAATGTTTACATGCATTGTCTCGCAGGATTGCTGCTTCACGCTGCCTTTACACCTCTTTACTACACTAACATCATGCAGTGATGAGTGTTGCTAACGCCACTGATCATTAAAAGCAGAAGATGGAGTTGGTTTTTGCATTTCAAGACCGTGAATAGTGTGAACAGTTCGCTGAGACTTTACAAACGGCGTGAAAATCCCACGCGCTGTAGTGAGTCGCTTTAGTCCCTTTGTGTCCCCAGTTACTCGGGGCAACCCTCAGTCAGATTTGAGGGGTGTGACAGGAGAGATGTGGGGCAGCGAGCGCAGATACTGGAGACTCTCCACACTGGTGTCCATTGTGCAGCCATCCCGGGCGACCCCGTTCTATTTCTGGCTGCCCTTTCCAGTTTATCTCCTGCTCTCACCCTCTTTCCCTCCGCTCTGAGGTTATTGGTTTATTTTTTGCTCTCTCCCATTCTTCGATTAATGAGCTCATTGATTTTATTTGTTGATTTGACGCCGAGTCCCCCCTCTGTCCCGGCCCCCTTTTTCAGGCTCTGCTTTCTTTCCTTGACAGGGGAGAGAAAGAAATCTGGGTCATGGCATCCGAAAACTCACGAGGTAGAAACGCTGAATGAGAATACTGACAAGGCAAAAAAGGAGAGCGACAGAGGGAGAGAAAGATGGATGTCGGGGGCCAGAGCGGGACAGGCAGCATGTGTCTCTCTCCGCGGGAGACACACGTCGACTCGCCGCTTTGTTCCCACATTCTGTAAAGTTTTTAAGGTCGCAGAAGACGCAAATAAAAGACAGGAAATAAAGAGAGAACGAGGCTGAAACTGAAGATGGAAAAAAAACATCGCTGAAACGTGAACCAGAGGTACGTCGAGTCTAATAAAACGCTGCGCAGAGAGAGAGAGAGAGAGAGAGGCAGGAAACAGCACAAAGAGAGTCTGACTTTCCCCACACGGAGCGAAACTCACAGCAGCACGCCGACATGTTAACCGTGTGATCTCAGAGGACAATTACAGCTTGATGCAACTCTGGTTTTACTAATCAGTTACGATAGCATGTTGCTAACGCCAGCGACTGCTGAGGTCTGGAAATGCAGACGAAGGGAAGAAACACGTGATCAGATGATTTGAAAAGTTTATTTATCTATTTATCTAAACTCAAAAATCATCTTTTACAACGAAGTCGAGTCAAAACTCTAGTTTAAAACAAAAGGAGACAGTTCAAAGTGGACGGATCAGTCAATGTTCGTGTCCTGCATCAAACCAACAGTCAACATTAGCTTAATTCAGCTTAAGTGTGTAAGTTATGTAACATGACCCACTTTAACTAATGTAAGTTAACTTATGTAACATAACGTTTACTTATTTGAACTTAGTTTCTGCGTCTACATCAAACCCAGCTGGGATTGTTTCAGACTCAGCGAGCGTCACGGCGTCTTCTCCCGACGTTAAGGGAGTCCCACGACGGTCATCAGACGACCGTGCACGTCGAGGCTTTGCTGTTGGTTGAGTTTACAGCTTGTAAACATTTTGCAGGGTTTGAGTAGGAGCTGGTAACTTTGTCTAAATAATAACTGGATTTGGTGTTTCTCACAGATTATATGCATTTATTTCTAAGCTGTTTAAACAAAGACCGACGGCATGTATGGATCTCCAGGGTGTCTGTCATGTGACCAATCTAAAGGGCAAAAAGCTTGTCCATTTCCAGTTTAATGCTGTTAATTTGCATTAAAACCAAAGAGTTTACCTATTTTATAATAAGCTTATCGAATGGTGCCAACTCAACATCTGGATTTCTGATGCACAGCACATGTCGCCACGGAAAATGTCAAATAAAACAGCTCGGCCACTAAAACAAGCGTTTTGAATACACACGAACACTTCACAGTGTCAGCGGATGGGGGATTATTGTGTTTATTACTGAGTTAAACCCTAATTTAACCTGTAGTTCAAGAAATTCAAAGCTTTTTAGTGAGAAGATGATTTGAATATCTAAAGATTGCATGTTTCTTCTCTTCTTCAGAGATGTTCTCATGTCTTCTCAGACAGGATCGATGTTGAGATTTGACCCAATAAACGAAGGTCCAACTCCTTTTTCTAGGCCTGTCTCGGGTCTCCAGCATCTCCTGAGACAGAAATCTGTCTGTCATTAGCTGCTAAATGCTGCACCACGTTCACCAGGCGGTCGCTATCTTTGTCCGTCTGCCGTCTGTGTGAGCAGACACACACCGGTTTACATCAGCGGAGCTGAGGCAGAGCCAGTGAACAGAATCACATCACAACCCACCAACTGGAACAATGTCTGTAGGGAAACACAAAGCAGCTCTCCCATGCAAACTTCAGCAACTTTTACAGAGGAGCAGTGGCCTCGCCGGCGTTTGCAGCAGGTGATTCAAACTGGCAAGAACGTCACTGGTAGCGTTGATATGTGAGAGGTGAGGTTCCTATGCAGAACCCAAAACACAAATACAGAAGTATCCACTGTCATATCACCAGAGCAGCAGCTTCTGTGCAACCCTGCATCATTAAATCACTAGTAAATGAACCTTAAGCTCTGGTGCTGAGCAGGTAGAGTTGGTTTATCACCTGGAGACCCACTACAACCAAAACACAGAGCTGAAAGAGCTGTCACTAATCGTTAACAACTCTAACGTCACACATAGTGAATTGATCCACGGTTGATCTGAAAACATAGATCTGCGCGGCTTTGAGGAGGCAAACTGTGTCGGCTGAATCAGCAAAAGTGAGTCATCGTATTTAATTAGTGATGCAATGGCATGAGAGCCAACTCACACACACACGCACACACACACATAATCCCTCATTAGGTGTATTGTGGGGATGCTGATGTAATGCAAGTTAATCTGTTGGCCTCTGGTTGGCTCGGTGGCCCAGCGGGAGCCCTTTGTGTGGGACATTAGCCCGGCCCCGCCCCCTGGAGACAGGTTCATTAAGACTGACGCTGATACCCAAGTACCCTGGCCTTTTGTGTGTGTGTGCCTGTCTGTGTGTGAAACAGTGTGTTTCAGTCAGTTATACCAGAGACAATGCAGTGAAGAGGGCGGCCATAAAGGCACTGCTTTCTCAGCATGTGCCTGAGAGCACGTAGGCCAGAGATCTTGATTGGCGTGAGAGTCTGCGTGCGTGCGTGTGTGCACGTAGTTCATAAAGCAGACACATGCATATGCGTTGGTGTGTGCGTGTGTGTGCAAAGGTTGTGAAAGTGTGCCGCGTGCAGCAGCAGCCATGCGAGTGTGTGAGAGCGTCTGATGCGCCGATATATTAGAACCATATTGGTTTTAACGCACCATTCTGTGGTGCGTTCATGTTTCACCGTTGTTTGAAGCGTCAAACACATAAATCTAAACCAAGCTGTGTCTCTGGGACGTGGAGTGTGTGTGTTTGTGTGTTGATGGGAGGCTATTGGTGTCGGTGCAGGGACTTAATTAACAACAGAGGAATGTGTTTTTGCTCAAATACCAATTAAAAACAATCAAATATTAATGCTTATAAAACCCATTTAACTATGAAATCTTACATTTCTGTCACGCACAGTGCAATTTGTCACGTGATCTAACTTAGATTTACAATAACACAACCACAGATTTTGATTAAATGGATTAAAATCCACACAATTTTGATTTAACTTGAAAAGAAAAGGTATAAATGGATTAACCCATCCCTTAAATGGTGCAGCTTTAAGTAATTGTAACGTGTGCCGGGATAATAATCAGTATATCATCCAATTATTAATTGAAAGTACGATTACTCCATGAAATATTCACATATTGTGCAGAATCCAACACATTTGCTCCAAGCTCAGTGGGTTTTATCAGCGTTTGGCTGCACAGCTTTGACTTTTACTCATCGGCCGGGCTCGAGTCGACGACACAACAAGACGGTGACACAACATTTGAGTTGTTACCGGGCAACAAATGAGGACTAACTGCTAGTTAGCCATTAGCTAATGAATGGCTCTTCATGGAGTTTTATAGAGTGGCCATTAATGATTAGTTAATGTGGAAATGAGGTCGCAGTGAATGCTCGTCTACAAGGAGTTCACTGATGGAGGTACGAGGAGTCACTTGAGATTAGATCAAGATAGATCACTACTTGATTGATGCTTTGACATTAATGAATTAATCAGTGTGTAATAATTCATTAATGCAGCGTGCAACATCAGCATCAAGGCTAAAAATGCTCCATTACAAGTCTGTCATTCATGTTTTTCCAAGCAGCAAAATGAGCTGAAATATGAGCCGAGGTTTTCCCCTGGTGAACGGAGTAACGGTGGAAGCACGAAGCATAAAACAGAGATGTTCAAGTGAAATGCCTCCGTGTGAGCACAGAACCTGAGTAACTGCGTGTTCCACCTGTGATAAACCTGCAGAGAGTAACAGGAGAGCGCCAAGATATCGTCAGATCACCAGGAGCTAATCATGAGCCGACCATTAATGAAAGTGAGTGAGTGTGCGCGGCTGCTGTCCGGCGGCCCTGCAGGCTGCGTCCCTTCAGAGCACCAGATTAAAAATAGGAGAGGGATTATTTGTGGGCCGAGGTGGAGTGTGTGTTCGCTCCCCTGTGCAGCAGCAGCAGCAGCAGCAGCAGCTGCAGCAGCAGCAGCAGCACACTTAGCATGGGCTTTAAATAGCTAACTCAAATAAAGTGAGAGGAGGCCGGGGATCAGAGGCTGAGAGGGACTCTGTGAGGGAGGCATTCCCGAACGGAAGCCGGCCTTTGGATTTCCAAACAGCAATCGGAGCGAGCAATGCCAGGAATGTGATGTCGTCCTGCAGCGGCGGCGGCGGCGGTGGCTGTCAAAACCAGCGGCCCACCAGGTGCCTGACAGGAAGTGCAGCAGGAAGTGCGTGCAGAGGTCCAGCTAAGGGACAAAATGGTGGCAGGTGACTCAGCAGAGAGGGGACAGCAGCCAAACTGAAGGTCCCGGGCCTCTCGGAGCAGAAGCAGAGCCTCTATCAACCCAGGAAATCTGTGGAGCGCTGAAAAGGGAAGACGACTCCCCCTCGGACAGAGGCTCTTTCTCGCCGACGCGCCGCTCTCCTGCACTTTGCCTCCTTTTTTACACACTGTGTTAAATTTCTATTCTTTCTCATCCTTTTTACCTTTTGACGGCCTTCTTTGTGTGCAGGCTGTGGGAAAGTTTCCCGTAATGGTGAGGTCATCCACCACCGACAACCCCCCCCACCATCACCCCCACCCCCCACACAGACACACACACACACACACTATCACTACACCCCCTCCCACCAGCACCACCACCACCACCCTTCACGCTGTCCCTCTTTCTCCAGGCCAGGCAGGACTTGCAGGACTGTGGTGTGTCCCCCCCACGTCTCTTCTGTCCCACTTCCAGTTCCTCAGCTCGCTCCGCAGAGACCAGGATGCTGAATAGAGCCTCATTCAAAGCTGGTATCTGCTGATCTGGCCTCTAAAAGTCTCGAACCAACACACAGAGGCCGGAGACAGACGGATCAGCAGATCTACGAGGCACCTGGAGGCCTGTCGGGGCATTAAAACCAGCTTTTTCTTGTCTGTACGCCTGCTCAACACACACACACACACACACACACACTTGGACACCTTTTGACACTGCCAAGTTTATTCAGGAGGCTAATTGTTCCCCCTGCATGTGTGGACCCGCTCAGCTCCACCTGCAGCTGAGAATCAAACTAATTTTCCGTCCTGAAACTTGTTATTTGTCAAATACCTTCAAGTTCTGTGGCTCGACTCATCCAGACCTGGGGTGTAATGCGCCATGTGGGCTTTAGTGGCTGATTACTGCCATCTATTGGCAAGAGCATAAGCTGCAAGGTCAGACTTTAAAGGGTCATTTCACCTCCGGTCAAGACATTTAGATTCAGTTTTGGTTTTATTTGGTTTTCAGACACAAATGTCTCAACATTTCTGTCTCCAGCCCAACAAAACAGAGGGAAGCCAGGCTGTGTTCGTGGCGTTCAGGCCGAAAGGACTTTTATTCTCCAACAAAACCAGAAAAAAAGACCAAAATCAACAATGAACTGATCCTTTAAACAAGTTTGATGTGTGTGCATCCAAACCCTGGTATATCTCACCCCTCTTTATCACTGAGCTCCGTTGTTGTCCATTAAAACACAGGAATGAGCCACACATGGTGTCACATGTGCTGCCACATTCAGACTGAAGGCAAAGTGACGCAGATCTGGTTTTATTTGCTTCTTTCACTACAGTGCGAACAGCACGAGTCACATTCAATCTGATCTTTTCAGTTTTCGCTGGGGTCACTTTCACGCGTGGTCCTCCGTCAGATGCACGTCCGATTTGACATTAAAATCAGAATTCATGCGACTTGTATTTCACTCTCGATCCCCAAAATAACAAAACCCCACATCCCTGCGCAAAAAGTACTTCCTGACGTTTTTGGCTTCTGCACATCAACTTGACCATAAATGCTGATTTCAGTGGCCGCCATGTTTACTCGGGTGTGACCGCTGCTGCATCTCATGTCGTTGTTCTTCTGCAGTTGTGCTTTCAGTTCAGGACCAGCTCAGACTGGAATCACATTTTTATAAAAATTTGTGCACATCCAAATTTAAAAAATAAGCAATAAAGCTAAATTATATCAGGAAAAACAATATATTTGCGAGTTGTTTTCTCATCAGGAAACTGTTCACACACAGAAAACCTGCACGAATCTTCTTTAATGTGAACATGTTGCATACAGAGTTTGGATCCTGTTGGAAGATTATGATTTGCACATGTTGCCTTCAGCCTTTAATGTATTGTTTCAGTCCTAAATGCTTTTTCTGTGCACGTGAAGCTTGCTTTAAACAAGTAAAACTGCAGCTGTGACATGACTAACTCATTCTGACATCTTGTGGTGAGTCGGGGGTCAGCTTGGAAGGTGCGTTTCATTTTAACCATGATCACAAATCATAAAACGTGTGCAAACAAAGCCAAATTGATCTGGGCTCAGAGATACAACGAGGCGTGGACGCTTTGACGTTGACACTTTAGAAACTGATCGATGCTCATTTAAAAACCAGGAGAGAAGCTGAAAAAGGAAAAAAGATACTTAAGCGGACTGAAACGTTGATATTCATCACAGTGAGTGTATGTGATCTCTTATTAAAAAGCCTTTTTTATGGCACGATACCTGTACATAACTCTGCTTTACTGTGTTACTGTAAAAGGAACATATGGACATCTGTATTAGTAATACAACAGGAAACACACGGCAGCTCGTGTAGCATAGAAAACACTACATCCTTCTACTTTCTGAGGTACGCTGCCTTTCATCCTAACGCACAGCACGTGTTAATATACAAAAATATATGACAAGTGTATTTTTTAAGAAAACAATGACTTTCACACATCTGTAAAAAGGGATAAATACTATAAACACAACACAGCAAGTCCACCTTAAGTACAAGGCGACCACGTTACCGGCTTTGTCACATGACGGTGAGGCTGGTTTTGTTTTTGAACAGCAGACGTGGTTTGCACAAAAGCGACAACAAAACCTGACTTACACACAGAAGGTTGATAATTAAAGGTGAAAATGTGTGTTTATGCACAAATATCCGATACTCTCCGGGTTTAATCAGATGTAGATGTGTTATATTTGCAGGGGCAGTGTAATGCGGTGCAGTCAGAGCAGGTTTGAAGTTACAGATCAGAAAAAGGGTCAAAGTGTGACAAAATCAAACGTTCATACGAGATCCTGCAGGACACGGTGTCCACAATTTTATGCAAATATTATGAAAATTTCCAGGGATGCATCTTAAAGAAGTCAAAGCCTTTAACTTTATACACGACGGCCTCGACTCCCTCTAGTGGCGGCATCCGGCAGTGCAGTCAGTACAAAAGTTCATGCTGCAGGAAGGACCCACGGGACCAGGTTCTGGAGGTTCTGGAGCGCGTGGCTTCATTGTTTTTGGCTCTGGATGAGGAGAAGGTGTCTGCGTCTGGTTTGGCTCCCAGTCCGTGTTCTCTGCTCTGCAGCAAGTCCCCGCCCGCTCACTTCTTGTGCGACCCGATCATGACCTTTGAGACGAAGTTGACGATGGCGCTCGCCGGCTGCTCGGGGTCGTGCTCGGCGAACAGGTGGCACATGTTTTCGGTCTCACTCTGAGATTTCCTGGCTACAAACCCGAAGATCCTGGAGGAAACAGACAGAGACAGAGCTTAACTCCGAGCAGCGTGTCTGCAGCCACATTCTAAACTGGGTGGCGATTCACGTTTTGACTGAAAAAGAGGTTTTTGTGTCAGAAAAGCTAATTCTCACAATGCTTCTGCAGCAGAAACATTCATCCTGCAAACAGCAAGAGGTTGTCCACCCCACCCTGATTGGCTTCACCTGTCCCCTCATTAGTCGGGTGTGTTAAGTTTCTGTGCGGCCTTCCTTTACTGCCAGTCTTTCAGTCTTTTTCCTTGTTTCCCTGTTTGTATTTTACACTTTAATCTTTGTTTTTGCTCTGGATGCTCTGGATGGAGAAGGACAGGATACAGTCTGGCTCCAGGTGGGCGCTGAACTTCTGTTCGTCACATTATCAAACAAAATTAGGCCAATTTCAATGAAACCAAGACATTCTTGTATATTTCTTATTAATTAGTGATTTATTTATGTTATTTATTGCCTTTAATATTCACTTGTTAGCTCTTTCCCCTTGAAACCTCCGAGACGTCTCCATTACATTGACAGAAACACAGTGAGTCATGAGAGTGTGGAGAGATGAAGGGAATCGACGGGACTTACTTTGCAGTAGAGCCACTGTCTCTTGTCCATCTGTTTGGGGCAGAACAACATTATAAAGTTATCACACTGTTACCACATGCATGCATTTATACTGACAACTTCTGAGAGTTCCTGAACGCAGCACAGGAAACAAGCATTATTTGGCTTAATACACTGGGTTATTTCCACTGGGACCTGAGTTACAGGCTGTTATGTGACTACTTGTACTAGCGTCTGCCTGATCCTGCCTGTTGCACATGCACATCGTCAGCATGGAGCTCACACTCTGAGTCTAAGCTTCATGTGGAGGATCATTTGCAGAGAGCAACCAGCAGCCTGAGCAGTGGAGAAGCTGCAGAGTCAGAGGGAAGGGGGTCTCTGTTTCCTGCAGCATTCACCGGGTTGTGCAGCGTGGATTCATCCCTGGGGTCAGACTGTGGATGGAGAGCTCTCTGCACCGCTCTGAGGCGTCTGAGGGACGAGACTCAGCCCCTGAACTGTGCACGACGACGCTCCATCATCGCACAGATTTGACTCCTTCGGCGGCCATATTTACATCAGGGGCAGTTGTTGCGCGATAGAGGCAAAGTCCCAGGGCTATCTGAGAACAGCGCTTGTGCAGTTTGTGTTTCAGTACTCACTTCCTGCCCTGCGGGTCCAGAGAACAGAAGATAACGGTGTTGACAGCGTAATGTCTCCTGAAGAACAACCTGCAGGAACAAACAGACAGTGTGTGTGAACATGTGGACTGTTGAGATCACATCTGTGTGTGTGTGTGTGTGTGTGAACGCTCACTTCCTCTGGTTGTCAGTGAGCGTGATCCCCTGCGCCGACACTTTGAAGTGCACGACGGTCGACGCTGGCGGAGGGTCCATGGAGAGGGTCAGCGTGGTCGCCTTCTGGACCGCCTGATGTCCCGTCAGAGACTCCAGCGCCACAGAGCCCAGATACCACACGTTACACGCTGCACAGCAACACACGCACACACACACAAAGGAACAGTTGATATAAACTTCACTGAAGATGCAAAGTGTGTGTGGATAAGAGACGACTGAGTTGTGTACACACACATGCAAACACACACACACCCTGTCCCGTACCTGCTCCCTGTTTGAGAAGTTCAGCTGCTGAGTTTGTCGACGTCTGCGCAGACGAGTCATTCAGCTCCTCCACCGGGTCTGAAAGCACAAACACACAGAGAAATGATGCACCAGACGTGCACGCACACACACACACACACACACACACCAGTCGCACGCATCAAGCCAAACCCCTGCTGGACCAGTGCACGCACGCACACAGCTTACCTCTGTCGGGCAGGATGAGTTTACAGGGCAGAGCCAGGGGGGTGATGGAGTGCTGACACACCAGAGCCGTGAGACTTCCTGACAGGAAAATAATAAAAATGCATTTATTACAAACATTTTAGAAACAACTCCGCTGATAATAAGCAGCTGTGTGAGGAGTAACTGGCCCCGCTGCACCTCATCGCACTGACCAGTAGGGGGTGGCAGAGGAAACACATTGTAACCCTGAGCTGCTGTCCTATGATAACCTCAGTGGGTCCATCCTGGTGGACTATGAACACAGCTCTGAGGAAGTTAACTGCTCGCTGGGCTGAAGACAGCACTTTCATAAGTGCTGTAGAGCACAGTGCTTAGACTGTCCAACTGTTATTAACGCAGCAGCTGTTTTACTTGGACGTGGATGCGTTCACTGACGGGAATTCGCTTCACTGGTTTAGTTATTTCATCCGTAAAGCTTCAGCGTCCTCACCGAAGTACGGCTCGTTGGGGCAGCCTTTCAGACGGACTCCTTTCTGCGTGCACTCGATCAGGAAGTGTCTCACCAGCTCGTTGGACATGTCCCCTGCACAGAGAGACAGACAGACAGGCAGACCTTCAGTGTAATTGCATTATGCATAATAGTATCATACTATATAGACGCAAACTGCTCATTGTCCTGACTCATAATGCTGCAGTCTAAGGCCGGCTCTGCTAAATGTCAGATTCATATCTAACAAAACGTTCATTGTTAGCACAGTTATATGCAACAAAACCCTGGACTGCATTATGCTCAGTGAGACCCGGCTGGTTCACCTGAACATTTCAACTTTGCACGTTATGCAAGATGCAGTAAGATGTGCTGATGTAAGCTCTGATGATGTCTGCTGTGCTGATTTCTCATCCTTTAAACATTTTCCAGAATCTCTTTTAAATTAAACTGCATCATCTGCAGCAATCTAGATACGAACCAGCTCAGACTCACCCAAGTCCAGGTAAAACACCGACCTTTCTTACTCTGCTGCAGCACAGACGGAGGGGGCGTGGCCACCTTCATGGCCAGTCCATACGCGCCGCGGAACGAGTGGCTGTCCCTGACGATGAACGAGCCCGGCTCTTTGTCCTTTAGCACGGCGATGGCTGCCCGACACAGGGAGGAAACACAGATAAGCTAAAGTTAGAATCACCGTGCCCACGCTGCGCACGGAGCAAAGCTTTGCACAAGGGCGTATTATCGGCTTGGAAGTGGCTGTTAGGCGCTCCTGTCCAAGACCAATATTTACCTTGGTCTCTGGAAATGTCGGGCTTGTACCAGAACTTGGAAGTGTCCTGAACAAACTTCACAGTGTCCTGCTTACTGCCAAAGTCTGCGAGACACAGATTCAGGCTCTATGTTAGGTTTCAGACTGGCTTTGGCCCAAATATGACGGACAGAGACAAGAAACAAAGTGAGAGAGGCTTCGTTAAAGGGTCATTACACTCAAATGGCAAACAGATGCGTTATCACTCACCCCTATTTATGTCTGAACCATGCAGGTCCCCGTAACAAACCAAGCAGTTACTCTCCAAATGAATTTAACCTTCACACAGAGCAGCTCACTGAATTTCAGTCTCATCTGCAGGAGTTCAGTCAAATTCACTCGGACGGGAGCAGAAGTTTAAACGTTTAGTCTCAGCAGCTTTTTGAAAAACTGACTTTGCAACAGCTCTGGTTTCATTTTTAGCACGAACTGAGCTAAAGCTACGTGCTAACTCGTGCAGCTGGTGAATGCGTTTATGTGGAGCTTCAGTTCTTCTGTGAAACGCCTTTCTGCCACTGAGCGTAGCACAGCCAGCAACACGTACCGTGGTCAGTCTGGGACAGTTGGTTCTTTGTATTGTTTGTGTTCAGTCGTTTCCTGTCGCAGTTCAGTTCACTTTACGTCCTGCTTGTTGTCATCATCACCTGTGCCTCAGTGTCATGCATATATATTGTGTGTCTTCCCCTCGTTTGTCGAGTTTCCTCATGTTTTCCTTTCTATTAATTTCATTTCTCTGGACTTGTGATTCTGCTGACTCATGGATGCGCCCTGGTTTGGACCCTTCCTGCCTGAAACTTGTGTTATTTGAATCATTCGGTCTGTTTCTGCTCTGACACTCATGTCTGTTTGTTTTAGTTTGAGTTAGTTTATTGATTTCTGATATTATCTTTTCGTTTGTCCGTATCTAATGTCTGATATAAGAAGATACAGTGTGCAGGCCTCTACCTGCAATGGGCGACGGGGCCCCACTGAGTCCTCTGAGGGGGTCGGGGGTCATGGGCGACGAGAATGGGATGCTGAGGCTGCTGCCACTGTGAGGGCTGGAGAACCCGCTCAGAGAGGGGGAGCGGGAGCCGAGCTCTCCCCCCTCACCCACTCTCCTCTTCTCAGGCAGCAGCGGCGGGAGGGCCCCATGCCCCCCCAGGTTCAGACTCCCAAGGCCCTCCACGGCCTCCAGCAGGCTGTGCTCCAGGCTGCCGTTCCCCAACAACAGAGAGGACAAGTCGGCGCTGTCTGTCTCCCTGTGGACCCCCACACCTCCGCCCAGGCCTTTCAGAGCCCCCCTGGGAGAGCTGTGGGCGTTGGGAGAGCTGAGGGAGAGCGGGGGCGAGGGCTGGGGCGGGTACGGGGAGTTCAGAGAGTTTGGAGTCCGTTCGTGCCACACGGGAGGAGGAGTGGAGCTGCATGAGAGAAAGACGGAGGATTGGAGGTGAAATAAAGACATGAACTGTTCCTGAATGCAGCACAGCACAGTCACTCACATGCAACAGGTGCAAACAATCCGAGTCAACACACCGCATTACGTCGTGTGATCACCATCAGAACATGTGTTACAGGTCTTTCAGGTGCACATGTGTGCATCGTTATCACTGACTTCAACCTCGAGCAGAGAGCAAACGTCAGAATGTGTGTGAAACCCGAGCTGCACGAGGGGGCTCATCACCACCAGGTTTTCAGGTCTTCAGCTACGACCCAGAGCAGTGGAAGAGCTCGCAGTCTCCAGGACGGAGCATCAAGTCAGGAGTGCAACCAAATGCTTGCATGAACTTATACCGAGCTCTGCTGCACCGATCAGAAGCACAAACTGAACTGAACTGAGGCTGTTGCATGCTCAATCATGGTAAGTGCAACTTGTTGTTCCCCCACATTGAAACTCAAGTTGAAGTGACAGAGCTCCAGCGTGCACTGCAGATGACACTTCATGTGTTTACATTACCGGACTTCTAGAGAGCGACTGGAGAGCGGCAGGACAGCTGGGAGCTGCACAAGGTTACTACTTAGCTTCACCTTGTTATAGACTGATTCTACTGATAAACATTTGACTGCACCTCATCAGATGGTGTTTAGATGACTGCGTTGTGTGCATTAGCACCGTGAAACAGAGCTCTGAGCAGAGCAACCAGCAAAAGGCAAACTGAGCCTGTTCCCAGAGCCCCGAGGTCAAATCGGCCTGATGTATTTCTTCTTTGAGTAAATGGGAATAAGGCAGGCTGAATGCGAGTTGACCTTTCAAGTACAATAAAAAGTGAAACATGATTAATTGTATGTTTGTTTGGGTATTTACTGGAAGCCAGTGAAATCACTCACTGTCCGCTGTGACTTGGACAAGCCCAAACACATTCAGCAGCCCGTGTGTTTACCTGTCTGTGTGCGGGACGGGGCTCTCTGACGACACCGAGCACATGGAGCCAAAGATCCTCTGACAGGAAGCGGGGGTGACTTCCGTTCTGAAGAGGTCTCCCTCCGCTGAGCCGCCGCCGTGGTTCACGCTGTCCAGGAAACTCCGGGAATCTGACGGAAAGGAGGAGAAAAGCTCTTTGAACTGCTAGATTTTGGTGTTTGTTATGGAGCTGGAGTCAGGACGGTGGCAGCAGCCTGACACAAACCACAAGCCGTCATGTTTACATTTCTCCTGGAGCACTAATTAAAATGTTAATTAATGAGCTTTTAATGTAGTGGGTAGGCTCCTGCTTCGGCTCTGCAGGTGATGCACAGACACGAGAGTGATTTAAACCTTTAGGAAACAGAACAGACGTTGCACAGCCGCCATCCGCTGCTTCGCTCGCAACAGAACTCAGGAAACATGACTGTAGATCTGAAACTGCAGAGACTGACGGCGTACAATGGGAGCAGAGGTGTGTGTGTGTGCGTGTGTGTGTGTGTGGCGCTCCAAACATCCCGACATGACATCCTGACACTCTGACAACACAGTGTGTCATTCAGCAAACACGAGGGGCAGGCCTCCTCAGGCCACAGACGGGCCTGTGAAGTGCCGTGAGTCACCGTGTAAAGAGTCAATCATTATAAAGAGCTCCTTGTTCGGGCCGGCTGCACCCCCCACCACACACACACACACACACACACACACTCAGCCCCCACCCCATCTCTTCCGCTCCTTCCCTCCATTCAAGCGCTCTGAGATGGAGGAATGTGGACTCAACCACAGCTTTGTCTGAGATCACACTGGACGGGCCGCACCATCTCCAGTGGATTATATAATCGCACGTGTCCTGTTGATGAATCTGAAGAATGTTTGAGTGTTTGCATGATGCGCACACACACACACACACACACACACACTGCAAACACACACAAATCCTATCTATCTAATACATTCACTCATAGTTTGGAGGTATTTGTGCTTCACGTCTACTCTACATTCAACATAAAGTTCCTACGTCATTTGATGGTGGATGTGTTGTTACTGATTAAACTACCAGCTGTTTACATTATAATATAGGTC
Organism: Datnioides undecimradiatus; assembly: GCA_008933995.1. Taxonomy (NCBI): domain Eukaryota; kingdom Metazoa; phylum Chordata; class Actinopteri; order Lobotiformes; family Datnioididae; genus Datnioides; species Datnioides undecimradiatus. The sequence goes on from WARS01000029.1 coordinate 23,438,221, forward strand.
ATATGAGCTCCTTTTCACCCGTCTGCAACATGAACATGCTGTTAACGTATGAGCACTTCTACTGAAACATACGACACACGTGGAGAACGAAATAGGACGTTCTACTGAACTGAAACATGTTTAATTTTGGTATTTTGAAACTTTTATTCACACTGAATTCAGACGTTCAGACGTTCCCACGGCAGGAATGTTTCCCACACACGTTTCCGTAGTGCCACCGTGTTGTGAGGTGTATCAGATGTCCATAACTGAGAGCTCACTGGCAGCTGCAGCGAGCAGGACCCGTTAAACATCCCAGAAGCTATGTTTGCTATGTTCAACGAGTGTCAGCTCATCGGTTTCTCACAATACATAGATTATTTAGACAATAACCAAACCCAGTTACTCTGGATTTGGATGCGTGTTTGCTAGAATATTTGTTTTCTTGCACTTTTGACTTCACCTAAATGTATTTACTTGATGATCCACACCTGTATTTGACACAAGCAGTTCAGCTCACCTGTCATTTAACACAGAAGATGGACTTTTCCTTTCCATGTGCAGCTACATCCTGCCAGCTAACTCACTGAAATTCACACGGGTATGTAAAAACGTCCATATTCACATGTGTAGAATATTCATAGAGGGCTGCTTTTACTTAAAGCAACAGAGAAATGAGCAGCATCTTGCAGGGAATCCTCAAAAAGTAGAGTTTAGACAAATAAACTAAAGAAACATGATCAGTTTGAGTTAAAACAAATGCAGCCGGCATTGGGAAATCCAGGGCTGTGTCTAAAATCACTCCCGTATATGTATAAACTATATTTTATTTGAGTTAATTATGGTTAATTATGATTAATAAGTGTCTGAAATCTCACAAAAAACCCTGTATTTAAGACTCAGGAGACAGATTTCACTCCTGTGGCGTTAAACCCAACATGCATCATAAAGACATGCTTTACAGATGGTTTGCTGCCCCCTGATACCCCTCAATGGGGTATCTGATAATACCTAGGCGGTCGGCTCAACTTGAACTGTTTGGGGTTAAAGGTCAAGAGCACAGAGCAGGTGATGTCGTGGTCGTCCTCTCATTAGAGCTGAGCCTCTCATCACTGACACGAATGGACACGATCCGTCTTTGAAAGTTGCTGCTGCTGCTGCTTGAAGTCAACAAACACAAGGCGAGGACTCCTCAGACGTTCCCACAGTCCCTGTCAGCTCTTCCCTCTCGGGACGGTTCCCAGAAAGCAGCCGAGCGTCGTCCCTCTCTCCCTGTTCCCACGGCCGGGTCTCCTCACCGTGGTTCGTCACATCTGCTGCTGCGAAGCTCAACCCTGCTCATCTGTTTAATTACAGAACAGCCCAAACTGAGGCCGCACCGGCTGACCCCGCCCTGACCTCTCACCTCGCACCAGGCCCCGCTCCGCAGGGCGCCGCTGCTCGTTATTACACCCTAACACACCTTTCAACCCCGGTATCCACGCAGCACAGTATCCATGGCTACTCACTCACACCGAGACACGTATTAATGAAGAAACCTGGAGAGAGAGCGGCCTGTGCACGAACCTCGACCTTCTGGGGACGTCAAACTGAAACACTATTCATGTTTACTGTTGCAGCAAAACAAGTAAATAAATAAATAAATCACAGAATTTTTAAACATTTTCTGTATAAAAAACTTAATTTTCTCTCTTTCCCAAGTCATTTGACTCGACATCAGCTCCCAGGCTACTTTCCCAGGTCCATCACTGTGCACAGATGCTTTTAAATTCATCTTATTTGGTTTAACTGTACACAAACATGTCTGCAGACTCCTGGCGAACGCTGTCATTTCCTATTTTCTGAAAATTTCGGTGAATATGTCCCCTTTCTGTTTTTTTTCGACACTGTTTTTCTGTCCGTTGTTTTCCCCTCACTTGTTCGGCTCCCACTGAACACAAAGCCTCTTCAGTTTGGGTTGAACCGTGCAAAAACCAGTTCCAGATGGCACAGACCCATGTGGGCACGACTGCCAGCCCCCACCAGCCAGCCAACAACCCCGTACCCATAACACACTGACACACACACACTGACACACACACACACACACACTTTAATGATCACGCAGTGACAGTTTTATGGCTCCAGCTGAAGATGTGTGCATACCTTCATGCTTGGTGCGGAGATGATCCCATTAATCAATAAACCCACAGTGAGGTTTATGTGGAGCTGATGCTTCTCACCTCAGACCACGCAGGCCGTTGCGCAAGAGCGATGGTATGAACGGCGCGGCGGAGACAAACAGAGAAGAAGAAGCGCGCAAAGAAGGAAAACACAGAGCTGTCACCCGATCGGTGCAGCTACAGAGCTCCTGAGTCGTGTCGCGACAAAGAAACTCTTTGTTTCTGCCGCTCACGCATCCAAACATTTACTCTCTGCGCAGCATCGCAGCGGCCGGAGCGGCGAGCCTACACACATGCGTAAACACAATGATGCACATGCAGCTATGCAGGACAACAGTGGGCTCTTCAGGCTCCCTGCTGACCACAGGAATGTGTGCAGACACACACACACACACACACACACACACACACACACACTGACAGGTCTGAAGGTCTATGGCATGTTACAGCTGTTCACAGCGATCACAGCAGCTTCTCAGGGGAATGAAAGGAAGAGAGAGGGAGTGAAAGAGCGACTGAGGAGAAACAGGAACACAATGAGAAGGAAGACACCTGCAGTGATTAGGAGGCCCGCTGAAAGCCCACACCACTGAGAAACAATCAGATTTTTAAAAATAAATTAGCATTAAATAACGTTTATGCAGTTCGGTTCAAACCGTGTCGCAGTCTGAGACAGGAAGCTGCATTTAGAGTCCAGATCCTGCGAACCTGAACCTGTTTACATCCAGACATAACTGCAGCAAGTTGAGAACCAGTATTCATCTTCAACTCATTGGGTGCTCCAGAGTCTGGATTTCTGGCATCAACGGAAAAGGTCATACCGTGGCAATAAAGCTGCTCTACACACTGCAAATGCTGCTGGAGCACTGACCTCTACACCTACACTGCAGGAATTTCAACAATAAACATCTGATCAACAGTAAAATGCAGTCATTGATTTCAGTGTTTCAGAGTTTCAGGGCAGTAAAACTCCACAAGCACCCACAAAAAACACAAAATTATAATAAAATGTACCCCAAACTGTTCTCAATCCACTTTGTCATATAGCATCATGCTATAGCTAGCATGTTAGCCCCAGTCTCCTTTATCTCCAGCTTCAACAGTCTCTAATTGCAGACTGAAGACCGAAACCAGGAGCTAAAAGAGGCTTAAAACCTCTGCAGAGCTGCACCTCTTTCTTCTTACAGACAGGCGGTCATCTGTAAATCAGAGTCCCCTGCTCTTTCTGGGCGAACTCAGTGTGGCAGAGGAGAGGCCAGCTGAGGAGGGAGTGAGGAATAACAAGACGGCGAACGAGTGGAGGCACAGAAACAGGGTGAAGGGTGACGGTAAACAAGGCCGCGTTTAATGAGAAGGTTACGGGAGAGGACAGTGTCGGCGCTGAGGTGTTTACCGGGTCGGATAATGACTTGATGACTAGGTGAGCTGCAGTCACAGATGGTTTCAGGACGCCGTGTGACTCCCTTCGTTCATCACGCAGCCCGTGGAGCTCATGGTGGAGCTGATCGTGGTGGACTGCAGAGACGTCCCAGATATTTGATCGTGTGTTTTGAAGCTGAGGTGAAATTCCTCAGACTCTGCCCATCTGGGGAAGTGATCACGGACTGTAAGCAGTTCTCCGGGTGGGTTCGTACATGGCGGTAGTTGTAACACGCGACCGCGCTGCAGGAAACCTGCTGTTATGGAAAGACTTGCACACGCGAGGTTCAGCTTCAGCCCGTCTGTACTAAGAGGCAAGTTTGGTTTTCATGTCTGAGACCAGTTTTAATCGAGACACCTAATCAGTCTTGATTCATAGCTGTGGCGCCATCATGAGCAGATCACACTGACTCCAGGTTTAACCTAAACTTAACCAGCACTGTGTTTTCAGTTTGGAGGCAGTCTGATGCTCGTGATTCAGCTCGATCCAGGCTGAGACCACCTGGCTGGTTGATCCGGACCTGGGTCTTCGTGAAGCTGTGAGTTTCACAGCTGCAATTTTGATCCTGCTCAAGCTGATGAGTCAGAAAATGTGAATGTAACAAGGTTTGTGTGCACTTAGCTGAAAGGTCAACATTAATAGATCATCGGGATGCGAGGATGCTGGAGGCTTCGTATGACGTTAACAGCTGTAACACAACAAAACATCCCTCTCTCCACATCACAGCTTCACGAAGGTACTGCAAACTCTGTGAGTCTGCGTCTCCGTTGAGGAATAATATAAAATTAAGTCGACTCGTGTGCTTTTCATGGTCACAATCTGTCATATTCACTCCCGACGAAGACGAAGGAGCTGCATCAACTGGTTGTGTGCAGACCTACAGACGCGCTGCATCAGTAAACCAGCAGCCTCCTCATTCAGTGAACATTAGCTCCAGTGCCAGTCTGTTTCCAGACCTCTGGTTCAACACCTGCATCCTTGATTTATTCATAAATTCAAATAGGTCTGGTGAGACACACTTGACCAATCAGGGCTTTGTCGATTAAGTATGTTATTTCCTGCATGGCTAGCCAGCTAGCTCGCAATTAGAGCTAGCTACAGCCATGAAAAACAGCAACAAGCACGATTAAAATCAATCCAGCTGCACTAAACCAACAGTACACAGTTCCTTCTTATAAAGACGTCTGAGATGTTCCTGGAAAACATTCATTTAACTGCCCCAAGAAACTGTTTCTCTCAACTGAAATTGACGTTAGCAATATAATTACATCTCTTGCTGCTGATTGGTTGGGACAACAGCGCTGTTGTCAATGCATCCAGCTGTGTGCTGCCTATTCTCCTGTCCAACAACGCTTTTATGCTTTACTGCAGCTCTTACAGAGAAACCGTCCCATCGTCTGCATACAGAGTCCATATTTCCTGCAGAGTCACGTGACTCGCCGTGTTGCTGCGGCGTAGCTATACCAGACACTGTGACATCATCACATGTGGGGCCATTATTGCTCTGGTGCGTCTCACACAGGCTGCGCTCGTGACACCACAGACCATTTGTTGATTAATGAATACCCTGAGGAACAAAATCCATGTTTCCTACTTTCCATCTCGGCCTCTGCTCGGTGAACTTCTGTCCACTGCGCTGTCCATGCTTTCCGTCCCTGTGGCCTAACATTTCTGCCTCTTTGCCCTTAATTTCCTGCAGGACTGCGAAAGCCAAATGTTTCTCATACAGAGGACGTCTGTGCAGTGTCTCAGCGCAGCACTGGTCGATACCTTCATCCCTCAGGAAAATATACATTTTCTCCAAACTCACATGTGGCGGCTAATGTCTTCAACCTGCTTTCAGCACGAGCCAAACATCCCTGTTGGGTTTGTGGCTGCATGCATTTCAATATTGATGAAAACTGGTGCTCTGAGGCCACTTTTCATTCTTCCATATCCTGATACTCAGACTGTCTGTGTCCATGTGTTTCAGTGCCTCGTCCATCTCAACCGTCTTCAGCCTCCTTCTTCATTTTAGACCTCTGCACCCGGGAAAGTGTAAAGTCCATGCAAAGTTCAATCTCGCTTGACTTTTGCCAAAGTGTCAGACCTGGTTTTAGCTCCCACATCCCTGATTTACACAGAAATTCAAATAGGTTCATTGTTTAACTCGTTGAGAAACAGTCGACCAATTATTGCCTCAGTGAATCCCTAAAAGTTTGCTCAAGTGCTTTAGACTTTTCCTGTATAACATGACACTAATTATAAGGAAATATTAAAATAACTGCGCACTGAAACCCAAATATTACTATGTGAATGCTTAATTCCTAGCCTACTCTGGGAATTTACTGGAATGATTCACTCAAACATGAATAAAACAGCATTTTACCATCATTTGCACCAATTTACCAAATAACTTTGAGGAACTTTTATTGAAATTACTTGGAAAATACCCAAATGTTTCCCAATTTGTGTGAAGAGCACACAAAAAAGGACGCAAATCCTTCAAAACTGTGAAGCTAGGACTGAACAATGTCTGAAATTCTTGTCTTTATAAATGATTTTGATAATTAGTGAGCTGCTCTCTGCAAAACCACGACTTCTTTGCACAGGCTGAGGAATTTAACTTCATGTAAGCGGCACTGAGGTTTTTAATTAATTCCGGTTTAAATGAAATATGCTGGTCGTCCAAAGTTCTTTCTGCATGAAACTGCCGCAAAGTTTGGAAACTAGCTGACTTGCGGCTCAGCAAGATGTTTTATCGCGTGTGACATCTCTGGGAGCAATAAGCACCCCAACAACAACCCCGAACTTCAAAGACTTTTCAGTTCAGCTCGGGTCAGTAGAGCAGAAAAAAGGGGGAAAACGGCCTCCCTCGGTTAACCACCAATACATCAGCCTTCCATGACTGCACGGTGGAGGCCAAAATAGCCTTTAACAGGCGATGAGATCATGAGCGCAGCAGCAGTGGAACAAACCATCTCATCACCCCACCAAGTGTGAGATGTCAGAGGAGCCTGCAGATGCTGCAACGCACACAAAAACGTCTTTCTGTCGAGCACAAAAAGACCGAGAAATGTTTAGACAGCAGAAAAAATCCAAATACCAGGAGCCTGGAGGAGAGAGGGGAAGTGCCTCTGTGCATGCATGCCCTCCTTAAAATTCCCAGGAGGGACAGAGGCGGAGATAAGACAATATAAACAAGACAGAGAAACAGAGAAAACACAACGTGGAATCCAGCAAAAGATGTCAGAGTTCATAAACTTGGAGATGGAGATGGAGAGTTAGGAAGGAAGGAAATCATCCAATCACACCCTCTTTTAGTCTCTCCGACACGTGTGCACGCATGTACATACCGAGGGACGCGGTCATGATGTGACACTCGCTCTGAGGTGTCCCGTTATTTGCCGGTTTTCTGTTGACACCAGACTTTCCTCCACCTTCCTGCTTCTCTCTGCTACGTTCTTCCTCGCAGCGTGAATGAAACTCTCCCTGTTACCAGAATCTCCTCCTCTCTCTCCTCCTCCTCCTCCTCCTCCTCTTCTTCTTCTTTCTCTCGCTCTTTCACTCTTTCACTTCAGCCCAACTCGCTGGTTTTTTTTTTTTTTTTTCAGGGGCCGGATCGTTTCGCCGCCATGCCCAATTCTTTTCGTCCCCCAGATGGAAAAATAAGCTCCCCGTTTGTTCCTGGCTTGTTGTGACACCGCTCGACTTCTGGGTTTGTATGGAGGGAGGGACAAGAGGCAGAGAATCCCCCCCCCTCCCCTCCACCTCCTCCTACTTTGTGCATGCCTCCGTACCCTCCCGCCCTCCTCTTCCTCTCACTGACCACTGAGCATTGTTCCTGCAGGGCCACTGCGAGCACTTTCACCCAATCAGAATGGATTCCAGTGGGGTCGGAGGTCGTGTGTGGCCTTTTATGGACCAGAGAGCAGAGAGAGGAGGTGGTGGTGGTTGGTGGTTGGGAAGTGGAGGTGGGGGGGTCAGTGATCTGGGGGTTTCTATGGCCTCTCTGTCAGGGCTTGTGTGTCCACTCCCACCATCTGCTCGCCACAAACACAAGAGACAAAGGCATGCAGACACTCCTGCCATGTGTCTAATCTTAGCACATCATAAATTAGACCATAAAGCTCTTGATTGAATTGTGTTGAGTTTGACTTTTGTTTCAGTGGGAGCATGTGCTGCGTGCCTTATTTTAACCTCCGTGTCACAGGAAATGAGCCACAGTGGACATCAGCGCGTTTCATCAGTGACACTTGTTCATTAGTTTATGGACCCAGGTCTGTGTTTGTGAAACTGCAGGCTGGTTCTCATATATCACACTGAACTTTAACAGCATCAGAGAGGCCCTGTCTACAGTTTGACATCGCTGGAAATAAGTTAATTCACTTTTAAGTTGAAAACAGTTAAATGAGAGGAAATATCACTTCCATCGGTTAGCGTAGCTTAGCACAAAGACTGAAAACAGATGGAAACAGCTAGCTGGCTCTGTCCAACAGCTAGTCCAACACCTAGTTACCTTTATTAGCACTGGAGACAGCCTGGCTAGCTTTCTACCCCTGTTTTCAGTCTTAATGCTAAGCTAAGCTAGCCAGCTACTAGCTAAAGACTAATATTTAGGATAAAAACTATAAAACAATATTGATTCTGTCACATAATTTAAGTTTTAATGTGAATGTTTTAATGAGCTTCGAGGTCCAATCTTTCATTTTTTGACCATTTATATTTGAGTTAAACTCAAAACATTGGAAAATTAGGTGCAGCCATAATTTTTTAAATGTTTTTCCTACATTTTGGAAAATAAGAATGTCCGTTCAGTGCATAACTGTTGTGTATGTGACTATTTCCCATAAGACCAAACCCAAGTGTTAATGCTACAACCAGATGTGGATTAATCCGCTGCTGAAAATAGTCCCCAACACACGCACTACTTCCTCTCGTTTGAGTCGTATTAACTTTTAAAAAACTACAGTGAGCAGCTGTGAAATTACTGAAGTCTTCTGTAAGAACAAGTTGGCTTGGGGCTGCAGACAGACGAGGGAAGTCATAACGTATTCAGCGACATAATGTTGGGTTTTCGTCTTCTTCTCGTCTGCAGCTCGGTACTCTTGCCTTTAAGTGTTCACAGCAGAATTATGGGTAATTGACTAGAAAACCTGTTCAGGATCAACAGCAGCACTTGAGTCTTCATCATTTCATTCATCTGTGACAACGAATCCACTCCTCTGAAGCAGCTTCACTTGTCCCTGCAGCGCACTCCCCTGCACTTTCTCCCGACCTTTGACCCCCGAGGTTCAGACAGTCAAGTGTTTGTGTGAACGGACCATCTGCCTCGGCTAAACCTCTGCTCATAACAACATCTGCATTCCTTTGGCTGAAACCTGCTTCCGCTGGCTGGGAGCTTCTGTACATATCGCTGTTTATTTTGAACTGGCCACAAGTACACAAAGGAAGCGATGTTACGTAAGATGGCAGGAGGAAATGAAAGTGGATGAGGAGACAGACGGAGTTCATCTTTGGGTGGAGCGATGACTAAATACTGTGCAGCTATGTGAAAGGCAAAGAGATGAACAGATGTCATGTCCACTGCCGTAAGGTGATACTTAAACATTAATGTTGTAATTTGGCTGCAGGACACTTTTATGTATGTGTTGTATTGAATTAACATTGTTTCAGCCATGTTTTTATTGGATAACTTAGAAAGAATTAAAAAACTATGCTAATTTACTATTTAATTACTATATTTAATTTAATACCACGCTCACGTCTGTGTGCTGATATCGGACCACGAGCCAGATTAGCCAATCATCACTGGTTATACTGGCTGCAGCTTTAAAATCCAGCAGGCTAGCAGTTTCCCTCCACTTCCAGTCTTTACGCTGAGCTAGGCTAACGTTAACCTCCCCCACTGACCAAAGTTAGTCCCTAAAACGATCTGGGAACATTTGTTTTTGGTTGTGGGAATGTTTCTTGGACGTTTCTGCATAAAGTTCCCAGGATGTTTTATGATGTAACGTCATGGTTACGTTTCAGGAACGTTCTGGGAAGGTTGGGTGAATGTTTGATGTTATTCCCAGACCATGAAAATTACACAATGTGGTTATTCTTACATTTTGGACATTTCCATGGAACATTCTCAGTAAGTTCTGGGAGGGTTTAATGAACAGATACCTGGAAAAAAACGGGAATTTATGGGAATTTTATGGGAATTTTATCTTTTTATTTGTTTAACACGACCGTCACGTCAATCCTGTCATTAAACTGCTCTTAACTCAAACATTTAGAGGTTTTTTTCTTCCGAAATCATCAAATCAGACACCGGAATAATCTGCTTTTACCAGCAAACACCAAATACCAGAGTGACACCCATGCAGTGTGATCAGTCCGGTGATAACACAGTGGGAACTCTGCTGCAGGCTGCACATGGATGACTGGGTGCTGTTGTGGAGCTGCCTGCTGCAGGCCACAGTAACCACTCCCCACGTTGCAGTCAGTAGCCTGGGGTCACACTGTGATTACGCTAACGACTCTAAACATTACATAAAAATAATTTAATCGGGGGAATCTGACTGCTCCGCTCCCGACGCGGCAAATCGTTTCCCAGACCATCGTCTGCCTTCAACGTGGGAAACAGGAAAGGCTTGTCTGCCCCCCAAAACGGGAGTGGGCTGCAGATATTGTGTGTCCTTTGTTAATTCTTCTGTCCGTCCAGCGGCGAGGAGGAATCAGGTGTTTCTCTGTAAACAAGCCATACTCGCTCTTTCATCACAGCTTCTTGCCGCCGCTCTGTTCTGACAAACATGTTTACAATAAACAGGCGGACCTGCCCTTTAAGAGAATTCCCTGATCGGTCAGCAACGCAGAGACACAGAACTGCCATCGTAAATGTTACTTTGGTCTTGTGAACGAGAAACGGACGACATTAAGCAAAGGTCACGAAACGATGGGTGCAAGTCGCAAATGTGAACTGATAAAAAACATATTTGATATTAATTTAAAGTTAATTTATAGTTAATTTAATTAAATAAATGACTGCTCCCTTGGTTTAGTCTCCCCAGAGGTAGGGGCAATAGTTTCTAACACATTCTTTTTTTTTATTTTTACATATAATTATTATTTTGTTCATTCGTTTTTTAAAATAATTAGCTTTATTTTGTTTAAAGTCTGCTCGGTCTGTTTTGATGGACCTGCTGCAAGACAAATATCTCAATGAAGACTGAACTTTAGCCTTTAGCATCATTTTTCATTTAGCATGCACGGCCACTAGTGCCATGCCAACAGCTAGTCAAACATCTGCACAGTCAGCACATTCTTGTATCTTTACTGACCTACGCAACCTAAAAATGGCCATTGTGTCCGTTGCAAAAGCAGATTTTGGATCAGTTACTGCAAACGTTGAGGTTTAACTAAGTTCAAGATGCTAAAATTACTTTGTCTGTGTGTGGGAGAGGTCATCATAATGGACAAGAGAGGGACACATGACTCAAAAATCCCCTACGTTTTGCCAAAATATCACTGAATGCATCTCTCAACTGTGCAGAACATCACTTATTTAGGCACAACCCAGCAAAGGGACTGTTTACAACACAGCGCACACAGATGGACAATGTTCATTTATGGTTATTTACAGTTTTTAATACTGTGTTTGTTGTTTAATGGGCTGAAATCAATTTTAAACCAGCGGACAAACTAAACAGAGCAGCTGCTGAGTTTCAGTTTGAGAACATTCATCACTTTTGGTTTTTATCTGTATGTTTCCACCTCTCGTTAATTTAGTTCACGAGGTCACATCCTGACATCCTGAATTGTCTTCGCGTCCCCTGAGGAAACGCAGCCATCGCGGCCGCTGCGATCAGATATGAGACGCGGCCGCTGAAAGACGCTCGTGTGTGTTTTCTGACACTACAGTAAATTCCTTCTGCAGCTGTGTGGTACATATCTGCTCAGGCAGGATGTCCCAGCAACAAAAGACCCTCCCCTCTCCTCCCGTCCCCTCCCAGAACAGGACGTGAGTGGACATCCTGCCAGCAGCAGCCTCTTCCTCTGTTACCATCAGCTATTATTAGCGGACGGCCCGGATCAGCTGTTCTGGGAGGACGTCCCCTGATTCGATTCTGCTTTTACCTAAAACCTGAAAGTCATGAACACACAAGTCCAGAAACAGGCCAACTGTCCGCCTCTGGCCAGGCGCCACTGCCCACACACACAGCCATGCCCACAGGTCCAGCCAATAGCAACAGAGTACAGGCCAGGTGTGTGTATGTGTGTGTGTGTGTGTGTGTGTGTGTGTGTGTGTGTGTGTGTGTGTGTATGCCAGGACGACATTCCAGCCAGCTCCTCAACCCTGTCCAGCACCAATCAGGAGCTTGAGTGCTCACACACACACATGCATGTAGTCACACGCACACACACAGACGCTCTTGGGAGCATGTACCTTGTGTCCAGCTGTGTTGGTCCCACTGCCCGCCCGTCCTGAGCTGGGAAAACTCTGAGAAATGTTTCACTGGGAAAAGAAAACAGGCGCTGATAAGATTCGGAACTGCAGACACATCCAGGCGCAGGGCGTTTGGACGTTATCTCTTACCGTAGGGCGTTGGTGGAGACACTGGGAACGCCGGAGTGGGAGGGACCATGTTGGGGCTGTCTGTGTGTCCCTGGTAGTTCACACTGTTGCTTTTGCAGAGGTGTCCATGCTTTTTAAAAAGGACAAGAGGATTAAAGAAAGTCAGGAATGAAAGAAAGGGGAAAAGTCAATAACAAGTCACACACACACACACACACAGCAGCAGACATCAGTCTTGTGATCTGTGTGTGGCTGCAGCCTGTGTTTGCTGTAAACAGTCAGGCCATTCATGCCACGCAGCCGTAAGAATGAGTGTAAGAGCAGAAACGTGTTCTCCTCTGAAGAGAGGGGCAGAGGGAGGGAGAGGCAGACAGAGCTACGTGATCATAATCTGACCGGAGATCAGCTAATTGATTATAAAGTGATAACACTGCATGTCATTGTACTTTAATCTAATTCAGATACACTTGTATTCAAATCTGAAAGCAGTTCCACCTTAAAAACCACTGTTTCTCCCACGCTGTCGGCCGCGCACGGGACGTCCTGGAGGGGCGGCGAGCCGAGCTGCTGCTAACGTTTGCTCAGCTTGTTTCTCTGATGACACAACTCAACAACATGTGTAACATGGATCTTGTAATATATATAATATAATAACTCTAACTGTGTCTGCTTGCTGCTGAGCTGGTGATGTACGGGGGGGTTTAGAGCTTTGTCTCTGCAAATAGCTGCTCACTGCACCCGAAAACGACATTGTTGTGTCCAGACAGACACGGTGAGCTGAACCTCAACACACATCACATGCTTACCTGAGATGGCGAGAAAGAGGGACCTCTGAAGCTCTGAGCACCACCCCCTCTCCATCCTGGACTATGGAGACCAGCGTAGTCCACCATATCACTGACCTGCTTCTGCTGCCTCCAACCTGATCAGGAGCAGAGAGATAATGAGAGGGGTGAGGGTGGCGAGGGCAGAAAAGCAGAACCAGACAGTCAGACAGATTATGATCAGTCATGTGTTGCATCCACAAACAGTTATGTCTAAAAAAAGAAAAAACTCATAACGCTGAGCAGTATTGACACTGTGTTATGACCCGGCGATGACAGAGGTTCATGTTGAGCGTGTTTGTCTCTGACAAAAGAGTCTAGCAGCAGGTTTATCAGCAGCGTGTAGCTCCAATCATCAGGGCAGAGACTGTGTGACTAAACAAGAGTTCACGGGAACAGATGGTGGAACATCACGGCGGAAAACATCTGCTGGAACAATCAGTCGATACGAGCAGGTCATCGAGAAGAAGACAGACCAAATAAGGACTTTTTTTACTTTGAAAAATGAGCATTGCAGTTTTGCAAAATACTAAAAAAATCAACAAATTGCATATTAATTAAAGCTTTGTGCATCAGTATTAAAGTATATGTTGTTGTATTTAATAAATTACTGTAATTCCCTCTTCAAACAACACTTTTCTGCATGTTTCAGTGCATTTTCTTGAATATGCAATGGGGACGTGCTCAAACTAAAACTGGATGCTAGGTGGGACGGATCCAACGTAGCATCAAAGTTGTCACTAGGTTACTTTAGCTGGTTTACCTGCACCACGAGTGCACCGGTCGCAGGTTATCAGGGAAGAAATGTTGGAGAACTAATAAAACTCTGTGCAACATAAGAAAGTCAGTGAACGTGCAGTGCTTCTTTGCTCTTCCACCTTTACCAGCCTGCAGAAAACACATGCTAGCAGGTTAGCTTGTTAGCAGGGGTGCTAGTTCAGTGACCCACATTGGTCATTAAGGCCTGACGGTGCAGACGGTAGCGGCTGTGATGCTCATAGAGTGAGCGAATCCGAATATTCCTGACCTCACTTACACCTGGTGTTAAACTAGCACATGCATCTGGGCCTGTTGTCCTCACGAGGAAGATTTACACCGTGCATGGTGAAGCATGATTGGATCTGCGCGGCCACATCTGGAGGCGGTCTGACTCGCATTGTGTTCGGATTTGATGTGGTTGTAAAAGCAATACAAGATGCTCCCATCTGTACGCAGCATATCAGAGACACAGATTTAGGTTTTTAGCTAACATTAAAGAGAGGTTGATGTTTAAATTTGGAGATCACCACAACTTAAATGGTTTGGAAATGAATGACATGCAGTATGAAATAACTGTGTGTTGCTTCTCTGCTTGACGAGGCATTAGACACCACAGAGGAGCCTGCAGGCCACTGGGACAAACTGACAATACTGCTATTATACAGCTAAAGGAAGGAACTAGTTCATGTGCCGATTTTATTAGAGGCAGCCAATAATTAATAGTTTAGCACAAACAGCACTTTATAAACTTTATAATGTTTCTCAAAACTCAGCTGCTCATAAAATTCTCAGATTTTTTAAGGGAGTCTGGGGCTGATTTGTTGAAGCCTCAAATTAACTGAGCACAGGCTTTTCCGCGGCAGACAGACGGAGAAAATATTAGAAATAATAAGGTGTGAATGCAAAAGCAGGATTAGATTGTTTATTCACCAAACAATGGATGCAGTCCCAGTTAAATCCCAGGTGTAACTGAGGTCTTTTCTGATTGTTTGGCAATACTGTGTCTGACTTTGCATTGATATTCATACACAGGACCTAATGATACACCATGCAGATTTAATAATCAGAGACAATCTGTTGTTTGTCTCAGCCAGAACCAAAAAGAAATGGTGAACACTGTTGTTTTACCGCGCTCGCAGCCTCTGACGACTGTTTAAACACGGAAAACGCACCATAACACAGAAACCAGAGTCTGACATGTGTGTCATGATTGAGTTTCACCATATATGGGGCCACACTCAATTGTGCATATCAGCTATAAACAGCGATGTGGAACAGTGTGAGCTCAGCTTTCATTGTGGGCATCCATCATCTCAAAAGCACATGAAAGGCCAAGCCCGTCCAACTGAAACTAATCCTGCCACTCCGCCGCACCAGAGGGCCTAGCTGCTGAGGGTGCATCCACCGAGGTTCTTACAGGGTCGGGTATCACTTGATACCGCGCTGGATGCACTGGGCTATTCTCTTTTGAACGCTGCAACTCCGAGATTGTGAGAGCGTGAGGGAGGGCATGATGCAAACACACAGCGGAGCAAAGT
Source organism: Datnioides undecimradiatus (assembly GCA_008933995.1). Taxonomy (NCBI): domain Eukaryota; kingdom Metazoa; phylum Chordata; class Actinopteri; order Lobotiformes; family Datnioididae; genus Datnioides; species Datnioides undecimradiatus. The sequence continues at coordinate 23,453,445 of WARS01000029.1, forward strand.
GTTGTGTCAAACTTCAAAAGCATTCCTGATCGCTTACAAAGCCCTGCCTGGAAAAACACACGTTACACACACACACACACACACACACACACACACACACACACACAGTAACTACGTGGTGAATATTAGTGTTACTGCCTCAAAATATGCCCTTGGGTGAAATCAGCCCCCTGACAAACTCGCTGACCTACATTCGTGCAAACACGCATGCTCCATTTCCTGCGCTCAAATTCCACGATTGGAAGAAGAACCGCAGGACCTCGCAGTGACCTGGGGCGTCCGAAAAACAAAAGGTCAGAGGTTAAACGTCGGTAGGAACTGAACACGGTGTGGCGCATGGCCGCGGGTCACCGGTAACCACGGTGGAGACCCTGACAGACGTGATTCAGGGATGTCATTCACATCAGATCTCTAGCTCCCACGTGAGCCGCCGGGCCACTCGGGGGTTAGCTTTGATGAAACAGCTGCTCTGTATGCAAAGAGCTGGGAAGTGATGACATCACTCGTGCACCTACAACCCACAGTCCTCATGCGGAACATGAATCAGGGACGGAGGTCGCTGCAGAAATGCGCCTCCTCCTCCTCCCGGCTGCGTCCCCGTGGATATGACGGAGGGTAAATCTGTCAAACGTGCCGGCAGGGTGAGAAGAAACAGCGAAGAGGAGGCAACGCTGAAGCACACGGGTCAGGATGACAGGCACCGTCTGTGTGACATGGATATCTTTTGCAAGTCTCAATTCATGCACCGAGTCCTAAACAACTATTATTTATCTGCACGTCTCCACAACTTCGACCTGTCCTAAAATAAGGATGTTTGAACTTTAAGTAAACAGGATTTACAGTGAAATGATGGGGAAGAATCAGTAAATCAGCTTTTCGCTCTGCAGTCCGTCCACTCAACCAACCAAAACATCCATGCGACGCTCTTCTGTCAGCTGCTAGAAGCTGCAGTTTGCACGCTCGCTACTGAAGATTATAGAGCAGGTTAGAAAGAGTGAAATGCATGATCAGAACCAGCTAGAAAAGACATTTGCCACTGATAAGAGCGATAAAATGCAACCACGGCACCAAACATTTCAAGGTTTCAACAGAGCTTCTCCCAAAACGCTGAAGTCACAACTGCAAGACTTTACAAACTGAACCTGAAACGAGTTTCCAGCAGAATAACTGTGAAATCTCCTAAAACTCACCTGTACCCAAGGACTTGGTCAACACGATAAAGGCGTCACTTCTCCCATTATTACCATTATGTGCACATGAGATCAGGCGTCTGACTGTTTGTCACAATCAAAGGAATAATATGACGATGCCAGTTCCAGCTGTGGTGAAGCTGTTTCCCCCCGACATCTAAAAACATGAATTAAAGCTGTTTGAAGACAGTCGTTGCAGCTGCTCGCCTGCAGCTGACACTCAGCGATTAGTCCTGTGTCACAGATTATATCTTAGCCTGCGTGAGATCCGATGGCTGACTGCATCAAACCAATCACAAGATGCCAGAACTGTAATAATTAGACATGTTGGAGGCAAAGATGGAGAAAATGGAATGAGCATAAGCAGGAGGCTGCAGAGCCATGACTGAACTTTGACATCAGTGAAGCTTTCGGTTGCAGAAGCCTCCCGACACGCTGACAGATCACAGATCAGCGGCCCTGTACCGTCTGAAATCTGCTCTTTAAACTTAGTTTTTGGGAAATCCAGGCTATATGTGCACATCAGGGCTTCCTTTATGTTAATAAGACCCCAGCTGTTGCTTCTGCTAGGCCTGAATACTGTGGTAACCCGAGTCTGTGTTCTGAATAGTAAAACTTCCCTTTTGAGACTTCTTTAACTTTTAAAAACGTCCTTTTCTTCATCAGGATGTGATGCATCATCGTTTTATCACAGAGCTGCTGAAGCTTTAGGCTCTTTCTTGCAGGGCTGCAACAGCATTTCACTGAGTCTGCCATCCTTGACCCTGTCTTTGCTGACTTATTTAAGCCCACTTTACTGCTCTAAACTGTAGGTTGTGTAATTATGTCAGTGGGTTGTGTTTTACTGGCCTTTCCTCATCCTCAGTGTCACCTTCTGCTCCAGCTCCGTACATTTCCATTCAAAATAAGACAGATCGGAGGGTAAACACATCAGAGGTCGCAGGAATATCCACTACCTGTTGAACCGAAAGCTTCCACCCTCTCGGCAAACACACCAACAAACACACCTTCTGTAACAAACACACATGTATTCCTCTCTCGCAGGTGGAGATTTCCACAATCAGGCGGCGCTTCGTTCCTTCGGTCTGGGTTATAAACGCCTCTCTGTACGTGCACAGGCTCAACCGGAGCTCTACAATATAACACGTCCAGCCCGCGCGCTTCATCCGCCTGCCAGCTTGTTGGCACACGTGTATTTTCTTTAGCGCGGCATTTCAGCCGGTCACAGTGGACTGTTCTGTGTCTCTGCAAGTGGTACTGTGTACTGTTTAGTCGTTCACGGTGTAGCAATGCCTCTGCTGAGGTTTTGTAACATCACCTTTATAGTCCACAGCCATGCTAGCAGCTCTGTGAGACCCATCACCGCAGGGCTTTGAGCTAAATGCTAACGTCAGCATGCTAACCTGCTCAAATCAACTCAGATTGTTATCCAAAGTGGTCACAACGAAATCATTAAGCAATACAGTTTCTCTTTGCTCTTACCTGCCTGATGAGCGCGTCCCTTGTGGCTGAGGCCATTGGTGTGGAGGGAGGCGGAGCGGGACAGGGGGGCGCAGCAGGTAGGAACAGGAACAAAGGTGGGGTCCAAATCCAAAATCAGCTGGTTCAGCTGCTCTATGGACTCGTCAACGTCTGTGGTCAACGACGCCAAATCGTCCTCTTGGCCGGAGGAAGCGTGTGCAGCACTGACAGGCTGTTGGCCGTGTGTAACGTTCGCGTCCTCGTCCACCAGCCCCCTCTGCACTGCCTCCCTGCTGCTGATGCCTCGAGCCGGTGTGTCAGGAGCGACCAGAGGTGGCGGCCTCTCTTTCCTCACCAACCTCTCTCCCCCTTCACCTTTCGGACAGGTATCGGTCACGACATCAACCATCTGCTGCTGCCGCACCCAGGTGTGCGTGGAGTAGTCGGTGTGAGTGTCTGGCAGGTTGTCAGAGGAGAGGGAGCAGACGCTGCTTGAGCTCGGCATGTCTAACGCAGACGGTGCGTCACCATCGCCTTGATCTTCATCCTCCAGTATATCAGTTTCTCTCTCGCTGAACGAAGCCTCTCCGTTGATAGTTAGTCCCAGTCCAGACTCGTCTCCAGCCATCTCCCCCTCCTGACCACTGGCAGCAAGCTCGGTCATGACCTCCAGAAGAGGCTGAGCAATCTCAAAGGCCAACCCAGGGAACAGCTTCTCTGCCTGGGCTCTCTTGTCCAGAGCAGACCCTCTCTTGTGTCCTGCTCCGCTCCGGCCCTGAGAGGCAACAGACAGGCCCGAGTCACTGCTGGCGGACGGAGTTCGGTCACTGAAGCTGGGGCTGCTGGTGTTCAGCGAGGACGAAGCTCCTTCCTCACCGCTCCTCTTCCTCACTCTGCCGTACAAACCGCCATTTCCAGCGTCCAGGACATGAGGGGGGCCTGTGACGACAAGATCACAGTGGTCAGCATGAGCAGAGTGAAAACAGCCTCCAGCAGGACCTCATGAACAAACTCAAACTCTGTGAATGTGATTATATATTTAATAATGGACGATGTTGTACTATAACTCATTCCTGGTGTCTTTTTCAGGAGCATATCATAATTTAGAGACCAGCTGCAAAGACAGTTTTGCCTGTTTCGCACAGAGACAGAGGATCTTCAAGTGGAGGCAGCAGGTCAGCACGTGGAGCTGGTGAACTTCATCTGAAAACTGACGTACTCAGCTGTGCGTGTGTCACGTTTCTCATCAAATCTGCGGTAAACGTTGCGTTTTGTTCGGCACCCATTCAAAGTTTGCAAGTTTAGCATGCGTAAGAGCTCTGAGCATCGTGAGGGAAGTATACGATGACTTAAAACTGAGCCCACTGCAGCCTCTAAAGGACAGCCAGGCTCAGTTTGAACCAGCGATGAAAGTATTCATATCTCAGAAACTGTAACAACAGAGTTTTGGGCATTTGTGCTTGTAAAATGACCATTTATAAAATATCACAGTTATTGTGTTTAGTGTTTTATAAATTAATAATTAAACGTGCACAAGTTCCACCAATCAGAGGTTTACTTGGTGCAACACTTTGCAGAATAGAAGCTGACTGCTGTGACTGTATGGTAACTCTTAAAGGGAATGAGCTCCTTTAAATCATCTCTGATCTGGGTCGTGGCAGCTGCAGCGAGGACTCTGTGTTTTAATTCAAGTTAAACTGTAAAATCTGAGCTGAGAGCAGAGGCTCCCATCGCCCGTGCATCGTCGACGCTCTGCACAGCCACTGTATATGATTCACTGTGACACACGCGCACAGACACACACCACCTGTTGGACCACAGCCATCGCGCCAGACACACTCCATGTAGATAAAATAGAGCCTCTTTGTGTGAGGCTGGCGGATGCATACCTGTGTAGCCGTGTATGAGTGTGTGTCACGCAAAGGACGTGTCAGTCACGGAGCTGAGGTCATACACAGGAGAGCGCACACACTCACACATAAACACACTTTGTCTGTAGCTGCAAGACAGCACTTTTTAAAGTCTTGCAGCAAACTGGAGACATACCACAGACGAGACGATGAAGCGATGAATCGACTAGACGATCGATAGAAAATGAATTTGCATAACTGATTGATTACTTAAGTATTACCTTTGACTCGTAATTGCAAGGATATAACTGTATGTAACTGTAAATTGGACATTTTAGTTTTGTAGACTTACAACAAATAATTATAAAACATACATGAAAGTAACGTATCATATCTAAAAGAGCAAGTTCTCTTCTAATCCAGGTTAATTCATTTAGAGGAGATAAGACTCGTACAGTGACTGCAACAATACATACAGTGCATACCAGAGCTGTATGAGCACAGCCTCTTAAGTCCAGAGAGGCAATAAAACTCAAATACCAGACGTGCATGGTAAAACCTCACAGCTGGTCTATACGCTCTCACACACAGATGCACAGAGCAGCACACTCGCACACTCGCTTTGCTTTCACAGCACCGCTCCAGAGCTGCAGAATGAGCTCAGCTTCAGTCAAATAAAGAAGAAAGACACAGAAAAGCAGCGGCTTACTTGACCGGCACTCAGGAGTAAACTTTCACTGTTCCCACTGCAGACTGGAAACAGGATGGAAACGCTCGCCGAAGCCTCCCCTCGGAGTCAGAGAGAGAGAGAGAGGAAAAGAGAAACAGATGACGGGCTGAAAGGAAGAGAGGCGCACGGACGAGGACAGAATGAAAAGGATGAGGAGGCAGAGAAGAAAAAAAAACGTGGAGGCTGAAAAGATTCAGAGCCGCTCGGCTGAAGTCCCTCGTCCCTCCTCTGCTGTCGTCCCCTCTGTCTCTCAGGCTGCCACAGGAAGACAAGCAAAGAACATTCTTGCTCTTAAGGTGCTAACAGCCCCCCCGTGTGTGTGTGTGTGTGTGTGTGTGTGTGTGTGTGTGTGCACCTCCTACTCTCTCTCTCTCTCCCCTCTCTCTTGTCACTCCTGCACTCCTTCCTCGCCTGCACTATGAATCCCCGCCTTCACCGTCCGTCACCACGAAATTAGCCTTGCTTCGCCTCACACACACACACACACACACACACACACGCACACCCTCATCCTCCCCCCTGCATCCTGTCCCCGCTGACACAGGTAGGCAGCACTCTGGACAGAGTGTGCACTCATGTGTTTTTATGTCTGAGGGGAAACTGAAGAGTGGATCATTCACTAGACTGCATGCGAGGGCAGGTGGAGGAGTTGGTGCGGCACACATAATGCACTTTCAAGAAAAGAAACACAAAGCACAAGGACCTTGAGCTGGCCAAATATGGAGAGGGGAATGTAAACATGGGGGCGGGCTCCGGGGAGGCTTGTGTGCAGAAGGGGGATGGGGGACATATTGGACAAATTGCAACCTGCAACTTGAACCTGAAAGCAACACGCACAGCTTGAAGAAGGGAGACAGGAGGAGCAGATAAGGAGGAGCAGAAGAAAAGAGGATGGGGAGATGGACGGAGTGATACAAGTAGCAGGCGGGGAGGTGGGGAGGCGTGTGGGAGGGTAAAGTAGAACCACCTGTGGTTGAAAACAACATTCTTACGAGCGGCTGCCTTGCTAACTGGCTGGCACCCTCATTATGCTCATGTGCATGCGTGTGTGCCGGTGGTTAAAGCTAATGGCCGCATGTGTGTGTGCGTGCATGCGGGTGTCTGCGTTGACGCGCGTTTACGTGTGATCGGGCCCGTCTAAATTACACGGCCGCTAGAGCAGATTTAGCAGCGGCATAAAACAGCTGGAGCTGAGACCTCAGCCGCCGGGTTAAGTGATTGTTTCGGCTGTCTGGCTGCGTGTGTTTGTGTCGGTGTCGTTCAGCGTGTGAACAGTTATTCTAACTAAATGGAAACTCTTTGAAAAAAGCAGCCGCCTCCAAATACACAGGTCTGGTCTGGCTGCTGTCTAGATGACTGTCGTTACACCCATTCCCAGGAATGTGAAGGAGGCCTTTGCAACCACAACAGTTGTAAGCTGTCACACTGATGACCAGACGGTTAGCCACAGCGCTGACCACAGTGGAGGCCAAAGTCCAAAGAGAGCGTCTCAGAGACGGGATCTGCGTCCACGGAGGGATGTTACTCCTGACGTGCATTAACTGATGTGTTAGGCTAAAAAACCCTGCACACAACATGACTAACATGTCAACAAACAGCTGTCAAGTCCAATACGTACTCTGCTTTGGTCTCCACCAGTCGTCAAATGCTAAACTTTCTTTATGAGCCACTTGCTAGCTTTGTCTGTCTTCTGTAGAGCAGGTGCACATTGGGATGATCAGAGCACCAAGAGAGTCACTGTGGCATCAAAACCAAAACTACGAGCTAAAGGACGCTAAAATGCTCCGTACAGCTTTGCATTAACGTAAACAAAGCTAATTAACAAACCTGAATGTCAGACGTTGTTGGAAATCAGGTCTCAACCACAAAATTAAAGAATTTCCAGCACCAGTGAAATGAATTATTGATGCAAACTCACAGAACACAGCTTTACTGTTGCTAAACTTTATAACCTATAGCTAGTTAGCTTGATTAGCCATGCAGCTAGCAGTCCTTTTAGACAAATGACCAGGAGCAAACTAAGCCTCCAAGACCGACGGAGGTCAGTTTGATGAGCATGGTCCAAGGCTCCAGTGCGGGTGATGTACACACTCCTCTGGTGCTCTAAGCCTGCAGTCTGGGCAATCAACAGGTCCACTTGCTACACAGCTAACTGAGCTAACTAACAGCAGCTACAGTTAGCGGTTCAGTTAAGTGACCTAGGTTAAGATCTGTCCATCTGGCAGCTCTGCAAATCACCGTGGAGCCGTTAAAGGGCATCGACTGGAAAACCAGAAAAGAAGTTCTGCATGATCTGTAATCCAGCTTCAGCCAAAGCACAGAATGAATGTAGGAACTGGTGTTTTAACACAGTGATCAGCGAGGTTTAACTGCCTTCATGTCTTTTTTTGTGCTCAATGTTGATTTTCACATAAGCTTCCTCTGCCGAGATCAGATGATTTCCTGTCCACTGAGGTGCCCCTGGGACAGGCTGTTATGTCAGCATTCAGGTCTGCTACGTGATTTTCATGCTGTGCAAAAATGAACGGGAACCATTTTCCAACGCCTGCAGCAATGTCAACATCGCTCGCTGCTGGGGAGGCGAAACAAAGACACGGTTTGGTCGTTTAAATGTCAGGACTGAGCGGCTCTGGACTGGCATTCCAGCTTTTCTAGGAATGTCATGGACACAGAACGCTAAAGGTCACCATTATGTCAGGGCAGAGCAGACGAGTTCATCAGTCTCCTTAAAATTAATATACTGTGCTGTGTCTTCAAGTGTACCGCTGTCCTGTCACATCCTGTCTAATAATCAAGTCAGAGACACCACAGGAATTCAAAACAACAGGAAAAGAAAGTGAAAGAAACAGGAGAAGAATTCAAAAAGGGTGTTTCTGGATTAATAAAACTGAAATGCACCTCACCTGCTTCAAGAGAAGACACGTCTTGATATGAATCTCGTCTGACCAAAGGGTCCAAGGTGTCATAATCCACCGTCACGCCGCGGCCATTGTGCCACAGCTCTCTGCCTGCACATGACAAACAGAGCAGCAGACAAAGAGGCAGCGCTGGTCAGGAGTCAGTTAAACAACAACAAGACTTACACACACACACACACACACACAGCGGACAACAACACCACCTGACTCTAGATCTTAAATCAGATGTAAGAACTTCAGTTTTGCTCTCGCATCAATTCCCACTTGTCCCATCAGCATGTGTGTGTCTGAGTGTGTGTGTGTGTGTGCCCTGGTTTTCCCCTCTGTGTGTTTTCCCCTGTGTACAGTATCTGCGATCTGAATTCCTGTCAGATGTACGTGTGTGATAACCCCTCATATTACTTCCTGCTGAGAGGCGAGGAGTGTGATTGTAGCTGCTGAGGGCCAGTCCGGCTGTCCCTCCCAGCTCCCGGTGTCCAACACTGCCCCCAGCTGGGTGACTGCTCGGGAGCGCGTGTGTCATTCATGAGCAGCATGTACGTGCGTGGGTGTCATGCGTCAACCTGACTCATTTCTGTCTCTTCTGCTTGAACGAGGAGAAACAATGAAGTTTGGTGCTGTCCTGCTTCATCTGTAGCCCAAACAACGTGTCCCTGTTGGACTAGAAGGCATCCGCTGCATGACGTGCAGCATTAGTGTGCAGCTGTACCACGTCCTCAGCTCTCCACTGCACAAACATCTTAAACTGCAAACTTTTGACCTTTGCTTTGCTTCTTTTAAAGTATTGATCATTTCATATCTTCAGCACATATATACATATATGTTCTATACTGAAGCTTAGAAAGTGTTTTTATGATCACAGCCTCGCTCTGTGGCAGTGATCCTCTGACTTTTCCTCTTGTGCCAACATCAGGGCAGATATTTCAATCCAGTATTTTGGATTCCTTGCTCACTAATTGTAAAACTAATGATGTGGGATGTCTGAGGAGAACCGTTAAACAGTTACAGACATGGCGCCTTGCATAAAGCTGCGCAGCTTTTCTTTGTGGATTATGCAGCGATTTGACACACGTACGACTCTGCACAGCTTCCTCAAAAGGCAGCTTTCTAGCACAAATAACTTCATTAAAGAATGAATTCAGTCCAGTTTTCTTTCAAGGACTTTGTATTTACACTTTAATATTAACATAAGCCTGTTTTCTGCATTATATGACAGAAACTGTGAACCTGACATGTCCACAAAAAGGCTAAATCAGCCTCAGCTTTCATCTGTGTATTGGGTAAATTAGCAAACGCTAGCATGCTAAAGTGCCAAGCTAAGATGGTGTACATGGTAAACTGTAAAATCCTTATCTTATCTCTTTGTAAGATGAATTTGAAAACCTGAATTAATTTGCAGCAGTTCGAGGATCAAAGTTTGCCAGTTTTGCCTGTGAAACACATTTAAAGCTGGCTTTTATTCTCTGCTTCACTGCTGTAATGTTTTATTGTGCTTGTGCAACTATAAGATTCATTTTTAAATCTGAGAAAATAACATTAAGTCATATTTTGTGAGAGAGAGTCTACCTCTCATCTTTTCGGGGCTGTCAGACAGCAGCAGCTCCACTTTTCCATCGTCTGGGAACCTCGGATCTGGAATATCATCAGAACAGATCAGACAGCTGCACAGGTAACCTGGCACACTGCACATATTCCCATGTGTACTTCACACCTGCACGACTGATAAGGGGTCCAAGGTTAGCTCAGGCAGGTGATATTTCCTCTGGAGGAGGTGAGGTGAGCAGATAGACTGAGGGATTTATCAGTTACACATTAAAGATGGATATTGCAGCGGTAATAGTAACCGCTGCCAGCGACGGCTGCAGGTTATAAATACCTTCACTGGCACAGTCCAGGTCAGTCTTGAAGAAGGTGAGCGTGTGTCCGTGCACGAGGCCCGTATGAAACTGGAGACGGAAGACGACCTGACGGCTGGCCGCCCGGCTGTGTTTGTCATAGCAAACCACCTGAAGTCAGAATAAAGATGAAACTGATTCACTGAGGTCAGTGTCTTCCTGCTGCACGGCCAGTATATCAGTCACAATAAGAATAATGTAATTTAATAATGCAATTTCCCCATTGTGGGACAATAAAGGTTTCTTAATCTTACTCATAAACTATGTAAAATGACCAGTTCCTGCTTATTTGGCTTCTTCCTGAAGTTTTTATTTGGATTTTCTTCTATTTTATCTTCTATTTACTATTTACTTATCATTATATTTTTGTATCTTGTGATCCAGCAATATAACCTGAGCAATAAAGGTTGCAATCCAATATAAAAACTGATTCTTCCTGGTACATAGTCTGGTATAATGATGCATAACTGCTCGTTATTATGCAATTTGTAGATGCATATGATGAATATTCAGAAACACTTGCCAATAATGAATAAAATAAAATGAACTTTTGTGATTTTTCTTTTAAAGAAATTCTCATTTTCCTTAAATCACTGTCAGATTTTTGTTTTATTCCAGATTTCCTGCAAAGATTTAACCCAAAACAATAAAAAATATATAATATATGAAAGAGAAAAATGTGTGAATAGGGGCTTAAACTGAGAGAAGTAAACAACTACAATTTAAAAATGCATTTAGACAGTTAAAAACAAAAAGTGAGGAGAATAAGAAGCATGGAAAGCCTCCAGTGGCTCCCCCTACAGGGCAAAGTTCATAAATAATATTGTTCCAAACACTACAGTATTAGTTATTACCTTTATTTATAAATAATGCCTAAATAAAAAGCTGATAATAACGTTCACACTCACTCACCATGATGTCCCCTTTGAGCAGCTGAGCGGGCTGCAGCACAATGTAGAGCTTGTCTGTCTGGGCTGCGTTAACCTGGCTGAGATGGACACAGACGCACGTTACCGGCTGCACTTCACCCCGAAGCATCTCGCTACCGTTCAGGATCAATGTGTGATTTCTTACTAGATGGCTGACGTGCACACAGCTTGTAGACTCTGGTAGACCCTCAGGAAGAGACAACAGCCTAGGAGGAGTTTTCATAAAACAGCATTCATTCGATAACTGTTTCAGACGTTTGGTGGAGCGGTAGAGCTGCAACTTGAAGTTCTGCAGCTATCAGCTACTGCAGTTCATGTACTACTACTTCCTAACATCTGCTCCTCACCTCCATCTGGTCGTATTTTAGGAAGACCGTGAAGAACGACACAGAGGAGGAAAGACGGAGAGGGACACATCCTCAGTCCCCCCTTTAACATGCTGCCCACCATCCACACATACCTGGAGAGCACAGAGGAACATGTTAACGCTGCTGCCTAAACAGCACAAGCGTCTCAGATGACATCATGACCTGATGAAAGTGGCTTTATCCTCGTTTCGCAACCTCATTGCAGCACAATTGTAAAAACACGCAGAAAGGATGAATCAGGTGATTAGTGACCTGGCACTCTGAGGTCAACAGTCACAGCTGATCCCTCACTCAGAGGCCGGGAGGTGAACCACAGTTGACCTTTGACCTGCCCGGTCCACCCTGCTCTTACCGCTTTTGCGAGGGGGTCATCAGCGCCGACAGCTTGTCGTTGTAGAACCGCCTCATGGCGAAGTTGTCGAGAGAAAGGTCTGCACTGAGGGAGAGGCGCATATTCAGATGATGACGCAACACAAATCCTCACTTTAACGACAAAACACAGTGTCTTCTGAGTATATGAAGCATCTTTAGTAGAGGAGCAAAGACCTGCAACATGTGACAGTAGCCATCGCTCACTCAGAGCAACCGCATCCTTAATTATGCAAAACTTTACACCTTAATAACATTTAAATGGGGCTTTATATCAGAATCCACCCCTCTGTGCATGAAAAGGGGTGGATTAGCTGCAGAGACCAGACTGTGAACATGTTTATCTGGACGTTTTAACACAAGGGTCTGTGCAGATTGACCCAGCTCTGGAAGCGATCATGTGTATGCATGTCCGCATTGCAACTCACTTAATGTCCAACAGGAGGTTTGTGTATCAGCTCACTTCTTTTCCACCTGTTTTCATTGTTTTTAACCTGAAGTTGCCTCGTGTGACATGAATCAGAGTTCTTGGTGGTGTGTGTGTAGATTTTCACTGCTCCACCAACAAAAGTCGTTGTGCTGAGGTTGCAGCAGAAATCACTGTCCAACAACTGAACAAACTCAAACTCATACTGTCTGCACGACCACACACGAGCAGCGGTTAGAGAGTAAATACGGTTTTCTTTCGTCATTTGGCTGACCCGACCTCTTTAAAATAAGTTTACGCTCGCTCACAAACCTTTGCACAAACCTTTGCACAAACCTTTTCATACCTGCACTCGCTCACAGAAGCACAGCAATCGTTCCCAGAGGGACAATGGTCACAATCAGAGATTTCCCAACAGTGAGTCAACTGTTCAGCAATCAACGACGTGCACACACACATGTGCACACCAGCACTGTGGGAATCAACCCGATGTTCCTCTTTCCTGCACTTTCAGTTATTTCCTTCAGTCTGACTTTCAACCTCGTCCTATTATGACACAAAGTGGAAATGAGGATGTGCTTTTAATAGATCACACTCAGTCTGTGACATCAACCATATGTAGCAACAGAAACCAGCAACTGGGCTGTTTAAAAAGGCCTTTGGAGTGAAATTAACAATGTTTTGTGTCGTCCAGGCTCAGACTCTGGCCTGCAGGTAAATCAAGTGTGGATAAATTCACTAGTGTCCAACAGCAACGGGATCCCTGCCCAAAAATCAAACAGTGTAGTTCAAAGTCTCGTCAATCAGCAGTCCTGCCCTTTGCCTGCTGGAGACGCACAGTAGATCAGCCTCTGTCTATTGTTCTGTCTGCGCTCTTTGATCTGCAAACACGTCTGGTGAATGTCAGTCTGTGTCCGGACTCTGCATCTGACACAGTGCATTAATGATCGCGTGTACGTGAAGAGAAAAACCATAAGAATGATCGACTGATGAAAGTCATTTACCCAGACTTCACGTTGAAGTCACTGAAATGTTTGTTGTTACATGCAACAAAACCTGAAACTGATGCCAGTGCAGGAGCTCAGAGGCAGATCTTGACCTTTCGAGATCACTGATTGTGATTAGTTTGCACTGTTTTGGTTGAATACTAGTTTCTTTTACTGGTCTGGAATCCTGCATCGACTGAAATATGTTAATTATTACAGAATGAATTACCTGAAGGTTTGTCTCAGGCATTTATGATTCCTGGAGGTTGAATTGTAAAAACTTTGATCATCCACCGGTTTCCAACCCTCGCCGTGCTCAGATCAATTCAGAAACTGCTACGATTCACACTACAGCCTCATTTTTACTTTGTGCTTACAGCTAATTAGCGCTTATTAGCATGCTAACATGCTAAACTAATGTTGTGAACATTTTAAACTTCGTGCTGCACATTAGCATGTTAGTTTTGTCCATGACGATGTTTGCATGCACGCTATTTTTCCACTCTTCTGCAGACACGTGGGAGCATTTTTGCATAAGGTGCATTCAGAACATGCATCTGAATCATGGTTGCCTGTTTACAGTCAGATCTTCAACACTGATGCACAAAAGAAGAGGGTTTCCAGAAGGTGGGCGAACAAATAAAAGATGTTTGTTGTTTATCTCTTTTCAGAACAATGCCACAAATAGAGTATTCTGTGCATGTGTTCATGTAGTCATTGTGTTAGCATTGTGTTAGCATGCTGACACTAGCTGAAAGGTTCAGCCTCATTTGACTCTGTACCGTGGCTCAGTGTCATCACTGTCACTGGCATCAGTGTTACCTGGCTGACGTGCTGCTGAAGTGGATGTAAGAAGCCACCAGGACTCCGAGCCGGCCCTTACCTCCCTGTGGGAAACAAACCACAGAACCAGGATCAAGATACGGACCTGTGCAAACACTGCACCTGTGCAAACAGTGAGGATCAGTTTAAAGAACGTGTTTGGAGTCTACCCTGCAGTGTAACACCAGCACATGCTTCGGATGTGTTTGCAGCCAGTTCTCCATCGCTGTGCACACGCTGAAGATGTGATTCAGGTTAGGAGCCAGGAGATCCGTCCAACCAGTGTCCAAAACCTGACAGACGCACCGCACATACTGTTACAGGCTTTACTCTGCAGCATTTCACCTCCAACACTGGAGCTGCTGGGCATTAATATCAGTACCTTGTGGTTCATTCGGGTCAGAGTGTCATTCTTCTGTGAGAGGTTGATGAGCTGGGTCGAGTTCATGGAAGAGAAAGAACAGTATTTAGGGAATATTGTGAAGGTATCTCTGGAAAGCTGAAGATATTAAAATTAGAAGTATTGAAAATAATTTGTCGGTGGTGAAACTACTCCTGGAAAATCCAAAAATATATTTTATCTCATTATCGGTATTTCAAGATGTTAAATCTGGCCTCACCTTTCACTTTATAGTGGTCACTTTTAATTTCCATACATTCATTTATTTTGTGTATATATAGTCTCCACATAAAACAAATACAAATGTGGTTTTCATACTTCAAAATACCCGTTTGATTTGTATATAAAGCTGGAGATTAAAGCCAACAAATGCACTTTTTATTGAACGAAGAGCTGTCAAATCTGACATTTAGGGAGATTTTAAAACAGATCATGTATAATTTTCAAAATGAATGTTTTTACTGGTAAAAAACAGTTTTATGGAGTTTTTCATGATCTGAATCGAGGATCTAATGACAGAGTGTGATGCACTCTGCAACTTCAGTGAGACGAATATGTGATTTTGGGCTGCTGTAATTAAACTTGACTTGACATGAAAGTCACCAGAAAGTGGGAGGGAGCCGACTTTATGCTGTTATACACAGTTCAACACGATGAGCTGAAGACCATACAGTGACGAAACATGTTTCAGTGCATTAAAAATAATATTTCTGGTCCATTTTAAATGAAAATAATTATATTTATTCTTGTTTGTATCCTTTAAATATCACGTGTTGTGTTGTATCATGTTATAGTTTTGTAATATATGTTAATACTCTTTAGTTTCTTATTAAGTTTCTTAAATTTATTCAAGTCTCCAGTGAAAAGGAGACGTAAACTTCCTTCTGAATAAGTGCAGAATCGTGCAACGCTCTTAAAGCAAACATTTTTATATAATTACTGATATCTGGATAATAAACATATCTTATAATTTAGGTGCATAAAAGATAAATCTACTTGCAGCTTTCGTTCATTTTTGTTATGACTGTTAAAGCTTTGGGAACTTGTTGCTTTGCTGATTCATCTTATTAATACAAAATATAATCTAGGGATAGATTCTGATGTAAAACTACGCAGCAGCATATAAAACAGTCAAAACTGGCTCCACCTTCAGCAGCTCACTAATGCATGAGTAATTATATTGAAATGATGATAAATATTATTGTAAATGAATGTGGTATCGCTTCTTCTACTGAACGTCTGCATGTTCCTTCCACTCATCTCACCATGTAGTGGTGTCCATGCTTGGACTGCAGCATGGGAACAATCTCCTGCAGGCTTTGCAGGTAGACGTCCTCCGGACACTCACGGGGACAGAATATGGTGATGATGCGCTCGGTGATGTACGTCAGATCCATTCGCCGCGGTTCCTCCATGACTGAGTCTGTTCACATGGGCGCCCTACAGGAGGTAAACGCCCAGGGTGTCAGAATGAAAGTCATGGACAATTTTGGGAAGTGAGAGTTTTCGCTGCAGGTCAGCAGCTGTTTGCATTTCATCAGAGTTTGTGTCGTATCAGCTGGAAACTCCAGGTCAGGCAGAGAGTTCAAATCCAGTCAGCCTTTTATTAATCCTCAAATCCTTTTACAGGGCGTGATGCTAAAACAAAGTGGGGTCAGGGTCAAAAACAAAAAAAAAGAGGATCTGAACCAAAAGCTGAGTCACTGGAATCGCTCAATGAGCTTGTGACTGAAAGAGAGGTGATGGTGAGTCACTGGAATCCCTCGTTAGTCATCAGCATCAGCACTGAACTGAAACAGGCCAAAAAGATCCTGACCTTACAGTTGTGTGAGTGTTATTCACATGACTCTGATATCTCAGTTCATTTCCGTCACCCCGTCATTCG
Organism: Datnioides undecimradiatus; assembly: GCA_008933995.1. Classification (NCBI taxonomy): domain Eukaryota; kingdom Metazoa; phylum Chordata; class Actinopteri; order Lobotiformes; family Datnioididae; genus Datnioides; species Datnioides undecimradiatus. The sequence goes on from WARS01000029.1 coordinate 23,469,675, forward strand.
AAAAAAGGAAGTTATTCTCCGGTTTGGTTCCAGCCACGAAGCCAAAGGAACCAATCAAGCGCTGATTTAGCCTCGTGCTACGTTGAAAAAGAGTTGGAAACATTATGAAATAGTGCACAAATGGAGACGAAATTAATAATATCATCAAAGGTGTTGATAACAATGCTGATAAAAATGATAAATTAGTTTAGTTTAAAGTTTTTTTCTCAGGGAAAACTGTTTTTTTTACCATTAGCTATCATGCTAGCAGTACGAATTCCTGTTATTATTAGAAATTTAAATGACATTTTTGGGGAAATGCTCTTTTGCTCTGCGCAAAATATCCGACACAGCCATTAGACGGGATCAGAAGACAACTGAAAAACTATTTTGTTAAAGCAGATTAAAACAAAGAGCGAGAGGAAACTGTCAAAATGTAGTTTTCTGTATGCTATAATGTGCCGTTTCTCCAAAACCCCTTTGTTATCTGAGGGATTTTGTACATTATGTTGAGTTATGTTGAGTCCAGTTCCTAAATATCCTGCCACATTCTTCTGCAAACCACAGACTGGATAATTCTGAGTTATATGGGCTCCATGTTAGCATATAGACCAGGGCAATTACGTGCATGTCAGTGGGCATGGCTGTGGGAGGGAGTGCGACAGGCAGCGGAGCAGAGGGGAGCGCACAGAGAGCCGTGGTTAACCTCGCCTTCACCCTGACCATGTGACCACAGCAGGGTAAACAGTGATAAAACCATTCTGACCAGAGCAACATGCAAGAATAACCGAACTGGGAACCACTGCAGCATAAATTCAGGCACAGTCCAGGTTTCATCAGGTTCCCTCTGCAGGGTTTTACAAATCAAATCAACATTTTCAGATATTTACCAGACATCTTCAGGAACTGCAGCTATTTGCAGAGACGCTGTGAATCAGCGCATCAGAAACCATCAAAATGCACTCTAGTGTATTATGCTCTCACTTCTGTTGAATATAAGTATTATTCATAATATATGTTCATACTATTATTCAGTTTTTTTGGAAATAAAAATAAATACTTTTTATTTTTGCCTTTTTCTTTCGATTTCAGGAGTAAAGGCGAGTGAAACAGACCAATCAACAGGACTCAACAGTGCTGTGACAGACACTTGATCCCTCACTGGCTTCCCACCAGAAGCCGGACTGAGCCAGAGCCTGATGTTCTGCTGCTGAGGATCGAATCGATGTGCCACCCGGGCACCTCGATTTACAAGCTGGACCATTAGCTGAGGCTGATTTGTAAAAGTGCGAGCTGTGAACTGCAGGAAACCTTCTCCAGCAGGGCTCCCCTTCAACACAAACACGCGCCCCGTCTCGTACGTCTGTTTTTTGAGCGTCTCGTGTTTCCTCAGGGTTGGGCAAACACTCTTAATGAGCGACTACTCTCCAATTACGTATTTCTGTGTGTTTTCCTCCAACATTTTTAGTCTCCTGCAATCTAAATTTGTCAGCGCTCTGCCCGAGGAAACAAAACAAACGGAAGTGTGTTTGACTCCACCACACACATTCACATTCACATGCATAGGCACACACACACACACACGTTGCTATAGGGAAAGCTGCTCGGCAAAGTCCTTGAGCTTAAACTAGCCACAACTAATTATAGTCTTTATTTCCCATTTTAAAGGAGGGCTTGCTGAGATGGATTAGCCATCTTTGTTCCTTCCCCCCTCTCTGCCTCTTTCGCACAAGTGAAAAACATCCTCTGCCTTCTCAAATGCAGCGGGGATCGAGCCGTCAGCAGTCTGTCAACTGACAGACTGTTTGTGCGTGCGCCAGAGGTGAAAGTGAGAGCAGCACCTCACAGTGAGCAGCCATCCTCTGGTGTCCTTCACCCCAACTTCTCATTAGGCTCCTCTACTTCCTGAAAGCTTTAAATCACAGCAGTGAACTAATCTCCTTTGATTCCCACAGCGACTCCTTATTGAGTTATGTTTGTCATAAATGCATTGAATTAAATTTGCCTGCGTTGGGAGGTAATCTCGTTTTATTTTGCTTGTTTCGATATATCTCAATCAATTAGCACTCCATCTAATTTGTTTCTACTTCACGTCACTTGATCCGAGGCTGTTTTTGTCTGTGAAAGTTCATTTGCATTGGTAATAAGTGTAATTATCACACCCCCACCGGCAGGGTTTGTCACTCGTGCTAAGGAAGGTAGGCTTTTAAGACGTGATGCAGGATTAAATGACCTCTTAAAATGCACTGAATCCCAGTGGAAACACACCTCCTGGGGTGCTGTGTCTCAGCGTGTCAGTAGGCTAATCTCCCCCTCTCAGTGCTTCTGCAGGGAGACACTTTTCACTGTTAATCCCCTCGAGGTTTACCATCCATCACATGCTCCTTTGTTTACTGAAAGTGGTGGCCGGCACTCAAACTTGGACCAGCATCAGCAGCCGCTCAAGGAAACAGAAACACCAGGTCCAGCTCCATGAATGAACATTGAACTGACCATGCTTGAAGAAGTGTGAAGCCTCGTGGGAGCAGATTAACCTGACTGCACTTCAAACTGTGCCGAGCACCCAGCACAGGGAGAGAAATGAAGGAAGGGTTCTTACCTTTGCTGAAGTTGCAGCAGACAAGAAGTGTAAAATCACAGCAATATGAAGCCTGATGAGTGAAAGTCTGTGTGTGACTGGCGTAGAAAACAAGGTGGAGACTCGCAGGGGAGGGAGGAAGGGAAAGAGAGCAGGAGAGAGAGCCTGATAAACTCTACTGTCTCAGTGCAGGTTGCACTTTGCCCTCTGTTGGACTGTAATGTGACAGCAGTCCACTGTGTGCGCATGTGAAAGAGATTGAGACAGTTATAACACAGTGACTCACACCACTCTCTTAAAACCGCTCATTAGCACCAACTGAACTGTTTAATTCGGCTGCGTTTGGGCTCCCAGGAGGCCGAGAAACACAATGAAACACAGTGATTTTAACTTTTTAATGTCAAAGTGACAAATTCATTTGTTTTATACCACAGATTGTCATCTGATAAGAGGGAGAAACCACACTGTATCAAATTAATGATCTATTACATTACTTTTCAAATGAGCCCTGGCGATGTAGTAGTATTTCCATTTCTGTTCATACTTTGACCTCACCGCATAGCAAATGTTGATTATAAATTGCTGTAATAGATTAAACTACAAACTGAAGTAGTCTCCTAAATTCTTCAGCATGACCCAATACAACGTTAAAGTGCTCCTGAATCATCAGCAGCAATAAATAGTTGATAATAAAATAATATAACACTGACGGTGTCCATTTTGTTGCATAGTGAATACTTTCTTTTTCTTTTTATTACGTAACTGAGAGTAAAATAATAAACAGTTCCTAAATCTCACTTGAGGAATTATTAGTTTCCATGGTGATACATCCTTTATCCCACTAGATGGCACCAGAAGATGAGTTACAGCTACTCTGCGCCTCACTGATGACAGGATCATCCAAACTGTAAAATGAGCTGCTGGGTTTGAAATATTGCGTCAACCTACAGGATTAAATAATACCAAGTCATTAATGACGTTCTTAGTTTCCTTGCACACTATATAAACAGAAAAATGTGTTCGGCTGAGCGAAACAACCAGGTAATGTAACTGCAGCTGAGGTTGCCTTCACGGCTCATTTAAGCTCGTACTTTACACCATTTCTAGCTGACAAACTACTTTGTGTCTAAAAGACCTTAAAGATACTTGTGCCGACTCAGAACAATACACGACGACAAGCAATCCACCTAATTATACTAACCATACCGTGTATTTTCCAAATAAATAAATAAATAAAGGTAAGCACACACCCAGTACACAATAAGACTTTTAAGACTTTTATTACTCCACAATGTTTTCATGTGACCCTTTACATGGGAGAGATTAATAACAATAATAATAATAGTTGCTGTTTTGTTGTTGTTGTTGTTGTTGTTGTTGTTATTATTATTATATGCTTAATGGATACCATTACCACAGCTGGCTGTTGGGGGTGAGCACACCGGAAATCCCCACAGTGCCGTGCCATACCTGATGACGCTGTGTGGGATAGTGTATTTCCCCGGTCTGCCCTGCAGCACGAATCCACTTTAAATACAATGCATTTTTTTAAAAATCATCCAAGAAATAATGTTTTTGCTTCGTCAAACAGCTCCTTAGACTGGACCATCGGTTTTCACTGCTCAGAAAACTAACTCAGTTGTGGTATGCAGGGTGGATGTGGTAACAGCCGCCGCCGCCAACTGTGCTGAAGCGAGCAGAGCACAGTTAGAGTCCATGTCAACCAGAGGGTTTACCGTAACGTTTGACTCTCATTAAAACAAAAATAACATTGGGGAAATTCGTACTTTAGCTGTTGTTCTAACCACGTTGACAAGTGGAATCCCCCGTCGTGTACACACCTTTGCATAATTCCGAGCTTTCGCGTAGCACGCGAAGGCGTCATAATTCATATCCAATGAGACCCCGCCCTGGCCACCGTGTACTGCTGACCGTCACTCTCATCTGTCTGTACAGCAGTAGTCTCGCGCAACTCGCGCTAGCTTCCATGGCGACCAACTAAGAAAAGCGTTAATTTTCCTCACGTCGACCAGCCGGTTAGCTCCTGTAACAGCGAGCTAGCGGGCGTATTACGAAATGGGATGATGTAGCGGGATAACTCTTTTGGACGACCCGCGCAATACCTTAGCATGCTAAGCTAACGCGGAGAAACTAGCCAGAAACTACGGCGAGCTAACGGCTGTAAGCTAACTCGGGCTAACGTTCACCTGCAGGCTGCTCTTGCTAACTAACCGCTGCTAGCTAACAGGATGGAAAGTGTGAAGGAAAACGAGCCCGGGGCGCCTCCAACTTCATCAACACCACCGGGGACGGTCGATCCCGGTAGTGACAGTAATTCAATGAAGCCAGGTGGATTAACGCCGCTGTCTGCGGGGAAAAGACCCTCCATCGGGGGGGAGGATGAAGGCGGTGGCGGCGCTGAGGCAAAACTATTCGGGAAGGGACTTGCAGCCACCTCCCTTCTTCAGATTGCGATACGGAACGGGATCTATCAGAACCAAGTTGCCAACGCTATCGGCGGAGCAGCCAAAAATATAAACATGCCCGCCGTGAAAACAGCCAATATTTACAGTCTGACATCGGCAAACAGCACCACTTCTGTGAACTCTTTGCTGGGCAGGAGGCGGCAGAGGCATAAGAGGAATCTGTCGCTCGGGGCTCCGCCGACCAGCGGCTCGGCCGGCGCGTCCTCTGCGGAGTCCGCCAGCCCCGCTCCCTCAGCCTCGCCCCTGAGCACCCTCAGCCTTGATAGGAGGACCTTTCTTCGGCAGAAGCAGTCCAAGCAGCTTCAGACCTCGGATAAGACATGGGTGAGATCGGACCTCCGGCGGGGCTGCATTCACGTCCACGACTGGCTCACGCCCTCCTACCCGCGGCCGGTGCTGTGCACTGTGGACACCACTGCTAAAGAGGTGGCCACCAAGCTGGAGGGGAGTAAAGCCGGGGCTGTGGTGAGAATTAACTGCAAAACCACTACTTTAGTTGACTTAAATGACAACTGTAAAGACAGCGGTGGACAGGCTGATGACAGTGAAAGTCTCAGTGACGGTGTGGACACGAAGCAGTTTCATCCTGATGCGAAACTGTCCTCTAATCTGTTTGATGATAAAACAGCGAGTAACTCCTCATCTGAGGTGTATCTGAATGACATTGGTGTGGATCTGAACCTGAGCGTGGCCGACTGTTGTGGAGTGTACTCCGGTTCAGACATGGAGAGCAGCACCTGTGAGGACTTCAGCCCAGGTGGACCCAGGAGCACTGAGCGCCGGGACTCCCTCAGTGAGGGGCTGGGTTTGGGCACAGACTCCTCAGTGCTGAGCCCAAACTGTGACAGCGCCACAGAGGGACCGGACCCCTTTGAGAGCTCATCAGATGAGGTAGACCTCACCTCATCTCCAACACATTCAACGGACAACTCTGCTGCTGCAGACCAGCAAGCAGACCAGCCCACCACAGACCCCTGCAGTGCTTCCAGCCAAGTGACAGCCACACTTGATGACAGCGAAGCTGGAGCTAGTGATAAAGTAGATAGTCCCAGATTAATCAAATCTGCCTCCAAATGCCCCAGCAGCTCTCAGACTCGGCCCCTGACCAGCCAAGCATCTGCCCAGCCTGACCCGGAGATCCCTGGGGGGAGCATGGGATGGCCTGAGCCCATCAATACCAGTCTGACCCCGGCCCTCTTCCTCCAGCTGCACGGTGGAGCAGTGCGGCGGCTGGGAGATGATGAGAAGCCCCTGCAAATATTAAATGAGTACCTGACTAATCTAGGGTATGAAGACCCATGGAGGGTGCAGGGGGAGGGGATGAATCCAGAAATTGGCTGCCTGATCCGCTTCTACTTTGGTGAGTGCTTTGTTTGTTTTTTCCAAAGATCCAAACTGAAAAATTTCCTTTACAGGTAAACAAAGATTTATTCCTAAAGAACGATTTGCAAGTGTGTTTGTGAGGAGATCCGAACATCGTTCTTTGTTTTAGGGTCAATATCTGCGAATATACGGTCAGAGAGCCGCTCGCTCCACTGCCACTTTAGTTGTGCTCGGCTTGCCTCTGCTCATTCATTGTTCATCCATTCTCAGTGTACCGTGAGCGCTGTCATTGTGTTTGGTCAGTGGGACTGTTGAACAAGTGTACGCAATTGTCCTGATGGGACAATACCCAGTGTTTAGCCTGTAAACCCGCCCAACCCCTGTGTGTGTATAGGCCTGTGGGGAGACACATCTGGAGGTAACAGGTGTGCTCTGTGGGCACACTGCGCACCAAAACCACGAGGCTTCACGGACGCCGCTCCTCTTCTTCTGCTGTTGTTTTGCTGATGTTGTTGTTATTGATAAAGATCCTGTTTTGCTGACAAGTCAGTTAAGAGGATGGAAAAACAGCCATGATCTCTTACGGGATTAGCACAACTGGATATTGTTTTTGTGACCTTGTTTTTGCTTTTTACACCATCAGCAAAGACGGCGGGGGAAGAGACAGTTTAGCTTAAATCAATATATATTCCAGGCTGATTCAACTCAGATTCTCAACTCTTTTGAAATATTTGGGCGTGTCTCTCAAGATTTCTTTCATTCAGGAACAGTTTGAATTTTTATTTTCCTTTTATTTTTTTAAGTTTTTATTTTATAAAACTAGAAATACCCCACATTACACACTATCACCACAAATACCAATTCCCCAAAGGTATTCTGAAGATATAGTACAACAGGCACTTCTCTGCACTGAAAGTGTTACACAGGGAGCCGCCCCACCCCCTCCCCACTCTTGGCTCCCACAGTGACATGACAGAGGAACAAAGCATGACGTGGAGTTCTGCCGCTGAACGCAGAGGCCACTCCGGCTCCCGCAGAGCCATGAAGCGGGCAGCGAGAGGCTGCGGGGACACTTACAGAGAAGTGGTGTGATGACGTTCAGCCACTGCAGAAGTCGTGTTGTAAAAATGAGAAAGTCACTAGAACCGTTCACCAGCAGCTGCAGCGTGAACTAATAACTAATGTTACAGCTTTATGCAGAAGTGATAGCTGCTTCAGTCAAAGCAGTGTCTGGTAGAAAAAGCTGACAGGAAAGTGTCGGGCAGGTAGAACAGGCTGGAAAGTTCAGGAAATCACGGTACTTTACCGTGATGCAGCAAGAGACACTGAACACCACATCATGAGGTTACAACACATGATTACAGATATATCCCCAGCCCATATCTGTGAAGTTATAATACAGTGTTTGTTCAAGACACAGGTTCAAGTTTTCATCAGTTTAACGCTTTTTGTAACTAATAATCCAATAATAATGCATAAAACCTGACAAACTGTGATATTTGCAGTTGTTCAGTGGCTCTGAGCTCTGATGCTGGTTTGCAGAGTGGAGCTTGACTCAGCATCTGTGGTAAAATGCACATTGCCAAGTCTTCTCTTTCTCCTGCACACACACACACAAACACGCGCACACACTCTCACAGTGTGCTGACAGTGAGAGAAAAGTGACCTTAGCACAACTCACATTTCACCTCCTCAGTGTTTCGGATCTGTCTGAGACGGTCGCAGCAGCAGCAGCCTCAGGGCCGCAGTGCTCAGAGGTCACTGCTTTACTTTCCAAGGTTAAAGACACAACGGACAAACTCGTCTGACACTTCATCCAAAACTCACAATACACCTGCAGGTGACCTGCAGGTCCGTGGCGTGACTGCTGTCATGCTGTTCAACAAGTGAGGCTTCAGATTTAGCTGGAATTCAGAAATATGGCTTTGAGCAAAGTCTCGGAGCTGCTGCAGATAAGAAGGATGAATGGAAGCAGTCAGACATTTGGTTCACTTCAGGACAGAACACACTGACAAAGCTGTGTTACAGTGCGAACAGGAAATGGCTATCGGCTGCTTGATGAGGGACAGGATGTTCCCCATGCAGAGAAATGGACGGAAGGAAAGGGCATGTATGCGGCGTGTATATATTAACACGCCACGTCTCGCCTGCACCACCCAGGGAAGGGTGGACCCAAATAATACACATTCCACATTATTGTTTAGCTTGAAAAGAGCTCTGCTGGGAACAATCAGGTCGCTCCAGCTGTGTTCACGAGTTTACGTCTACGTCGTCTTGATCCGATCAGAAGCATCGTGCATTCAGGGGTTTGTGTTAAAGACGCCATGTGGCTGTTGAGTTACATCAGTAATGAATGAAAATCCAAACCTCACTGACACATTTTCTATATTGGGGCTTGAAAAAAGTACCTGTATAATCAAATCGGTGCACGGTCCAGAAAAGCTCTGTTTTCATTTCATCTCAAACTTTTTACAGCGTCCATCTCAGCATCTACTGTCTGTGGGGCTCGAATTTACATGAAGACTGGATGTTATTTCACATTCTTTGATGCTATTGCTAAAACAGTACCAGCTGCTTTTTCCAAAAATCTCCATCTAATTATGTTTTTAACAAAAGAATCACAGTTTGTTTAATATTTGATGATTTTTTTAATATAAAATCCTGAAAATAACTAAAGACTGGCAGCAGAAAAGGCCTCGATGCTCTCAGGATGTGATTGGTTGCGGTGAAACCTGAGTGACTTTTGGTCCAAGTCACCGGGGGAAGCGACAGTGAGGAGGATCTCTGGTGTTAGGAGACGTTACATAACAGGCTGATCTGATTTCAGGCCTCTCAGTGGCTCAGACTCCTCACGTGTCCCCCTTTCTCTAGTTCCCTGGAGTGTGTGATCACCAGAGCAGGGAGTAAAACTCGCAGACCGGAAGTAAAAACATTTTATCAGAATTGACATCCTCAGTCCGTGTGCGGTTGGTCCCACTGTGTTTAAAGAGGCAGTGAGTGCAGGGGAACTCCACGCCTGGTGTTTTTGGCCAGCCCCCTGCGTCAGCCCGTGGCTGTAACTGAACCGTGGCTGCTTTTTGTGTCAGCGAGGGGTTAATGTAACAAATCACGCCTGAGTGACTGCTCACTCTCTCAGCCCACGGGCTATTAGCTACAATTCACTTACATAACCACGGAGCTCGCTTGTCGCGCTCGCTTTCTGAAAGAGAAACCCAGTGGGAGAGAGTTGATTCATAAAATCCCAGCCAGCTAAAAATAACACGCTGTGCAGAGAGGCCATTATGAAAAACCAAACGAGCTTGTGCAACGATCACGACGCTCAGGGTGATCAGTGATGTCATTCAGTGTCGTGTAACCAGGTTCTCCATCCCTCCAGGTAAACCTCGGAGCGTGGGCGGCTCTGAGCGCGTGCAGCTCTCTGGGCTGTTCAACGTGCGGAAGGGGAAGCTGGCGCTGCCGGTGAACCGCTGGTCGAAGCGTCAGGTCACCCTGAGTGGAACCTGCCTCATCGTCTCGTCTGTGAAACACGCCCACACCGGCAAGATGCACATCCTCCCTCTCATCGGAGGAAAGGTACTTTTCTGAAGTGCTGTCATGCCTCTGACTTGTTTGATTAGTATTCTGGCTGGGAACCAGATTCTCAGCCTTACAGGACCAGAATCCCTCCCTGTGGATTAGAGCGCTGCTACAAAACCTTTTTGTGTCGGAGCTCAGAGGCTGTTCGCTGCTTCTGTCGCTGTGCGCTCGTCCTGCTGTCCTATATAGTTGTACCTCCTCCCCTTCAGTCACAAGTTGTCTTTATAGAGACAACATAGCATTACTGTTACAAAACATAAGTACTTAAATACTTAAGATTATGTTTAAATTACAAAACTATAAAATCAGACCTGCAGTCAGATTTTCAACCACAGGCTAGAGCAGCGATGTTAATTCCTGTTGTTGTGGATCAGTCATGAAATCCAGAGAATCCAGTTCTCCTGTTTACACTTCCGTCCATCGTCAGTGACCTGTGCAGCAGGCACGACAGCAGAAACCTGGAATTTCAAGAAGGACGTGAAGCTTCAGGAAGCTAAGCTGTTTTCTGTGCTGCAGGTGGAGGAAGTGAGGAGACACAGCCACTGCCTGGCCTTCAGCTCAGCCGGTCCTCAGAGCCAGACGTACTACGTCAGCTACGAGTCGTACACAGAGTACCTCCGCTGGCAGCGGACGGCCTCGAAGGTACTTTCGTCTCACGTGTGGCGTCTGTGTGATGATTACAGCAGCATTTCACCTCTTTACCTCCACGGGTGGACTCCGTTGTCCCCAGTCGCTCATCACGTTGTCCCGTCCGTCCCTCCCTCTTTGCCAGATTGCGTCCCAGAGGGTGAACTCGGTCGACCTGTCGTGCTGCAGCCTGGAGGAGCTGCCCGCTCAGCTCTTCTACAGCCACGACCTCACGCACCTCAATCTCAAAAACAACTTCATTTCCCTGCACAAAGGTGTTCCCGCGCTGACCAGGTGAGTTTCTGCCACCAGCACTCACACACACACACAGGACACACATACAGCACTCACACACACACACACACACACACACACACACACACAGGAGCCGACAGATGAAAAGCAGCGTCTTCTTCTTCTGTTATTCTGTCTTTGGGATGTTAAACGTTCCTCAGTGGTTTTACTGACTCAGGGAGCCACCATATGGTGTAAAGCAAGCAGCTCAGATCAAATTACAGATGACGTGTGTGTGTGTGTGTGTGTGTGTGGGCGGCTGCGTGGTTTGAATGATTAAAAGCGAGCTACGCTGGTGATGAGAGATTTGTCATGCAGCCACCTGACCTCTGAGACTGAAGACCTTCCCGGATCAGTTCGTCCGGTTGGTCGCTGGCGTCTTGCGTCTGAGGTTCTGTGCAGTCGTTCCCTTCCTTTCCTCGTCTGCTGCGGCACGAGCGCCCCATCAAAAGCACAAAAACAGTGCTTCAAATAGCAACAGGGGGAAACTGCAGCACATCAGGTAGCTACAAAAAGCATCAGAGCTGAATCAGAAACAGGATGCAGACCTACAAACAAGATAAGCTGCGTCATGGTGGAGCATTGTGTTCAGTCATATTTAAAGCACACAGAGGGAAATATTCCATATTTTTATTATTTTTAACAATTCCCATGAAAAGACCAGAACCTACATTGTATTTTAACCCTGTCTGCCTCTCAGCTCTGACGCCGTCTGGTTCCTGTTGGACATACAAACCTTTAAACACAGGTCGTCGGTGCTTTAATGTAGTAGTATTATTAGTATATCAGAAGCAGAGGTCCTCTCATCTAACATTCACGTCAGTTCACTTGATTCTGTCTTCATGCAGCCACTTTAGGTCAAGTGAATGTTATGTTTCAGCCCAACTTGGTGGAGATGAAAACATATATACTGCGTATATAAACAAAGCCATTGTTCCCCGGTAAACACGCGCTTCCCAGGCGGAGCTTTGAGGAATGTGTTTTTCCTGTGGCGAGCCTGTGACTTTCCCTCGGAAGGACGTGGGCCCGGCTCAGCCGTTCACTCTGACCCCTCTGTGAACTAGATTAGGTTAGGCCAAGAAAACCAAGGAAAGGACGCACACACGCACACACACACTCACTCAGCTCCTACCTGAACCACATGCCGCATTGTTATGGTGAAAGTGTTTGACTGGTATAAACATTTAGCTTTAAATAGCACGTGCACTGTAAGTGTTATGGTTGTGCGTCCTTGAGACCTTGTGCAGGCTTCCTCCCCGGTGTTTCTCCTTGTTTATGCGACAGGTGTTATGTAACTAAAACGGTTTTTCACAACATTTGTTTTTGTAAGAGGCTCAATTCAGCAGAAGGTCTGATTGTAGGACTGAGAGCTTCAAATCTGTTTCCACCTGTGTTCGTCCTCTTCCTCCTGTCTCCCTGTCTCTCTCTTTGACTCTCTCTAGGTTTTGTAAACTGAGAAGCCTCAGTCTGTCAAATAACGCTCTGTCAGAGTTTCCCCTGGCCCTGTGTGACATCTCCTCGCTCACGGAGCTGAACTTGTCTGGGAATCGTCTCTCGTCTGTGCCCGCAGACGTCGGGACCATGCACAAGTAAGTGGGCTTGAAGAAAACACGAGGGGGCTGCAGCCATCAGTGATAGCGATGCCAGGTACTCACCCCGGAGCAGGACTTATCCTGGGTGACCTGCGCTGGGCTGACAGACATCAGACAGGAGTTGTTGTCATTGTGGTTCCATCAGTGCAGATTAATCCGCCTCTGCATTAAGTGAACAACTGGCTGCGCACCAGACTTCTGTCCTGATGCAGCAAGGGTTTGTCCAGGTGATCAGAGTGCAGATGCTCGCTCCGCATCACAGGGAATTTCAGGTCAAGCGCTCAGTCATCGTGCATATACTGTGTCTCTCTATGTGCACACATCCACTTGTGCTTGTGCCCCTACAAATAAAGTCTGAGTAAGACATTAACACCATACCCCAACAGGACAGATGAGTGATCCAGAGCAACAAAGTGCTGAATGTAGCATGAAAACTGAACTGATGGAAGTGCAGCTTGTACTTATTTGGCATGCACATTAAGGTTTTGGGTTTTTTTATTTCATGTTGCTTCATGGACCCTTGGTTGATCACTTGGTTGATCACGCTGAGCTCATAGATCCCTTCCCTCTTCTCTGGTTGTGTCCAGCCTGCAGACTCTTCTCCTGGACGGCAACTTTCTGAGTTCTCTTCCCGCAGAGCTGGGCTCTCTGGAGGGCCTGACGTACCTCGGCTTGTCCTTCAACTGTTTCAGCTGCATCCCCCCCGTCCTGGAGAAGCTCAAAGGCATGGAGCGACTCTGTCTGGCAGGGAACCAGCTCTCTGTCCTGGATGTAGCCGGGCTGCAGTGGCTGCCTGCTCGCCACGTAGATCTCAGGTAAACGATGCTGCAGGGAAGCTCTGCTCAGTGTCTTTTACTTTTTCAGTTTTTCATCCTGGGATTTGAAAATTTAAAGGCCAAGTGATTAAAGAACAACTCGGAATTTGATACGAAATGAAACTGATTGTCTTACTGTCTCTTTCTTTTCGTTCTGCTGTGTTCCCAGGCTGAACCGGCTTCAGAAGGTGACAGTGGGAGACTCCGAGCAGCTGGTCCACATCGTCCAGCTGGACCTGAGGGACACTGGTTTACAGGAGCTGGACGTCAGGCCTCTCTGCAGGCTGGAGCTCCTCCGCTGTGACAGAAACACCCTCTCTCTCCTCAGAGTCTGCGGCCACGCCCTCAAGAGCCTGCACGCTGCGCACAACGGTACCAACATTCATTATGTGTCGTAGATGTTAAACAGATCGTATTTGGCTTCATTTACCGTACATTCAGTCAGACTGTAAAACACTTTGCATGTTGTGTTTGCAGAGCTGAAGCTGCTGGAGGTGCAGCCGGTGCCAGAGAATCTGACTGTTCTGGATTTGTCCTGGTACGAACATTTCACTGTCCTATTTACTGTGTGGAAAAAGGAGGCTGTGTGCTTGTTCTCAGCCGGGAGCTGACTGTGTTTGTTTTATCGAAGGAACAAGCTGGGATGTGTCCCTGAGTGGGTGTGCGAGAGCAGCAAACTGGAGGTTTTGGACATCAACCATAATTCTGTTACAGACCTGCCCGTACGGTGAGCACGCACCACACAAACACCTGCAGCATAAACACGGTTTGAACAAACAAACGGCGCTTTAACGGCTCACGCAGCGCGTAATTAAAGGCTTCTTGTAGGCGTTAAACACAAAGCTGGAGATCAGACGCATCAAACACGAAGAAGCTCAACAGACACGAGGGCTTTGTCAAAGAAATGTAAAACTATGAGTGTCGGTGCAGGAGGAGGACTGAAGAAACACAACGTGCTGCTCAGTGGATGGATGTTTAACAACACAGTGCAACACAACAATTCAGTTTAGACTTTATTGTCCTTACTATGAGTCATTGTTAGAATCCAAACGGCGTAGGACTGGATGCTGATGCTGATTTTAGCAATATGTCGGCTGATATAATGAGTTTTTGAGCTGTAATTAAAATAAAGTTGCAGCGACGTGACTCTGAACAGGCCCTCAGACGGCTGCTTTCTTCAACAAATCACTTTATTAAAGGATATATGTAGGATAATTGTTCTTAAAGTAACTTTAAAACGACACCAGCGTCTTACCGAAAGCATTTCTAAGCTTTATTTATCATTTTCACATATAACCAGCCATTTGAGAGTTAACTCAACAGAAAGTGAACCTGCCGGGCCTCCGTAGCACAGCAGTACGCAGAGTTCTGTTCTGTGACTGAGCTCGCCACATTGTTTGTGTGTCGTAGGCTGATGTCCAGCGGGAGCCTGAGGAAACTGCTGGCAGGCTGGAACGAGGTGTGTCAGCTGGCCGAGAGGCTGGAGAGGTCCCAGCTGGAGGTGCTGGACCTCCAACACAACCATCTGACCGAGCTCCCACACAACCTGTTCATTAAAGCACAGAGGTGCGCACAATAGACAGTGCTCTGTCCCTTCCTGTCCTTCACCTGCGTTGTCCTCCCTTCCCATCTGTCCGTCTCTCTGCTTTGTCCCGTCCCATCTGTCAGGTTTATTTCCCATCCGCTCGTTTGTTTGACTGCTAAGTTTGCGCTTCTCTGTTGGGATTTCATCACAGCTTGCGATACCTAAACGCGTCGGCCAATAGGCTGGAGAACCTCCCTGCAGCCAGCCTATCAGAGGACAGCTTCAGCAGCCTGGAGGAGCTCTATGTGACCAACAACAACCTGACAGACAAGTGCGTCCCACTGCTGACTGGACACGGCCACCTCAGGGTGCTCCACCTGTCCTACAACCAGCTGCAGACCTTCACCGCCAGGTAGCGCGCTTTTTAATTCCTTAGGAATCAGTATTTTGAATTGTGACACTAAAGGACGAAGAAACAGAAAAGCCAACGCCCTCAGATGCTTCAGTAGAGTTTGTTTGGGGAGTTTAAGATCCCAAAACACACTGAAGCTGTTTCCTGCACCTAATTGTAGGCTTGTAGGCCCACCCACATTCCTTCGCTTTTATGAGCTGTTCTATTCCTCGAAACATGCCGTGCTGCTTTTCAGTCTGAAGCTGCTCCAGAATCAGGATGAGGTCACAGGGGAGATGAGCCTGATAAATGTGGTGCCCAAAAATAAAGGTTGCAGTGGCAGCGCTCTGATGTAACTGTGCGTCTTCCTGCAGCAAACTGGCGCGGCTGGAGCAGCTGGAGGAGCTGGATCTGAGCGGCAACAGACTGCGAGCTGTGCCCACCACCATCCTCAGCTGCCAGCGCATGCACACGCTCTCCGCCCACTCCAACTGCATCAACGCGTTCCCCGAGGTTCTCCAGCTGCCCGAGATCAAGGTTAGTCTGATGCACGCAGGTGCAGCGTCATCGAAGCTGCAACATGTAAACGTGTATGTTATATTATAATGTGCATTTATCTTTGTTCTGAGCGCACGTCTCCACAAAACACCCACCCGCAGCATCAACACACACTCCTGCCCATCAGATCAGTATCAGCTGTTGTCAGTCAGGCGCCTGGTGGAAGTATTTTGGGAAATTCAGTTTCACTTCCTGTTTCTTTATTTATCTGTCTGTGTTCATCTTCATTGGGTCAGGCCGGATCAGGAAATCCTTTGTAATCTCACAGTAGCTCCCTAATCTGCCTTTCTGTGCAGCTCCACAGTCCTGTCTGTGCACAGGTGTGTGTGTGGGAGCCACGATTGACTCGCTGATGCACAAAACTCCCCCGGTCAGAAATCTGGAAAATGAATATGTTTGAAACCTTTTTTGCAACATGAAGAATGAAAAACATGAAAACAGAAACATTTAACGTCGACGTCGCTTATCAACACGTAACTATTAAGATTTCAGGTGCAGCTGAACTGACCGTGTGTCTGTTGCTCCCTCAGTGTGTCGACCTGAGCTGCAACGAGCTGACCGAGGTCACCTTACCGGAGACGCTGCCCCCGAAGCTCCAGGAGCTCGACCTCACCGGCAACCCCCGCCTCAACCTGGACCACAAGAGCCTGGAGCTCCTCAAGTACGGCAGCGGGATCTGCAGCTGTGTGGCGGCGCCGTGACTCAGCAACAGTCTGACTCTTGTTTTCTAACTTCTCTCCGCAGTAATATCAAGTGTTTCCGGGTGGATCCATCGCCTTCGGCTCCGTGTGTCAGTGAGAGCCACGGGGCCCCTGCGGTCTGGAGCCACGGCTACACAGAGGCCTCCGGAGTCAAGAACAAGTCAGTCCTAACATTCACCCGACCAAACAAATTCAGCATGAAGTAATACCGAATGATGTCAAATGTTGAGTTGGTTTCTGTTTATTAGAGGAGAGGGAGCCGTGATGGATCTTTTTAAAGGAGTAAACATAAATAAACAAACAAGCTGTTGTTGTCCTCAGGCTGTGTGTGGCCGCTCTGGCCCTCGACAGCTTCTGTGGGATTCGGGAAGCCTTGTACGGAGTGTTTGACGGGGACAGGAATGTGGAGGTGCCGTACCTGCTGCAGTGCACCATGGGAGACGTGCTGGCTGAGGAGCTCCAGCGGGGCCAGCGGCAGGAGGACTACATGACCAGCACTTTCCTCACCATGCAAAGGTAAACACATGTCTTCACCGACTCCTTGAGAAACACACGCGGGTGAATTCATCCGCAGCTCCCTGCAGTGACCCTGTTCACACACACTCGCCGTCACACTCCTGCAGGAAGCTGGGCACGGCGGGCCAGAGGATGGGTGGCTCGGCGGCTTTATGCCACATCAGACACGACCCCGTGGGCCTCGGCGAGCACGGCGGCTGCTTCACCCTGAAGGCCGCCAATGTCGGCAGGTGCCAGGCGGTTTTGTGCCGCGACGGCAAAGCTATGCAACTGTCCAGCACGCACAGCGTCAAAGAGGAGGCGGAGTATCAGAGAGTCCGGCAGCACAACGCCATCATCACCGAGGTAAAGACACTGTTAATCAGCAGATGTGATCAGTCGTTCGGTCTGTAGAACGTTTGGAAAACAACTCTGATCGTTTCTGCAGGACAACAAAGTCAGCGGTGTCACCGACTCCACCAGAATTATGGGGTACTCCTTCCTGTGCCCGTCTGTGACCCCCAGACCCCACGTCTCCACGGTGACCCTCACCCCGCAGGACGAGTTCTTTCTCCTGGGCAGCCGCGGCTTGTGGGACCTGTTGTCTCCCAGCGAGGCGGTGGAGGCGGTCAGGAACGTGCCGGACGCTCTGGCTGCTGCTAAGAAGCTGGTGACTCTGGCTCAGAGCTACGGCTGCTCCGACAGCGTCAGCGCCGTCGTCGTGCAGCTGAGTATCACGGAGGACTGCTGCTGTTTCTGCGAGCCGCCACCGCCGCCCCCCAGCCCCGGCCCGGGGGCGCACACCAGCGCACACCCCTACTCGGCAAGTGGCGATGGCAGCATACCGCTCCCGCCGGCCTCCTCGGGAACGGTGAGCGAGCTGAGCAGCGAGTTCAGCACGTCGGAGATGAGCAGCGAGGTGGGATCCACGGCGTCCTCAGAGGAGCCGCCGCCTCACACCGAACCTCTGACCTCCCACCTCAACCTGCCGGGGCGAGCGGGCATACGGAGACCCGCCTGTGGAGGCGGGAGCTTCCAGAGGCAGTTCTCCGGCGCTCTGTCCGACAACGGCGTCGACAGCGAGGACGAGGAGCCCATCGCCGGCGTCTTCTCCAACGGCAGCCGTGTAGAGGTGGAGGCTGACGTCCACTGTCTGCACCGCCACGACTGCACAGCACCGCAAACACGTGGTCATGCTCAAACAAGCCCAAACGCCCCCCCTGCTGTCACCCCACAGCAAGAGCCCTCACCTCTTCCCTTCTCCTCCCCTTCACCCTCCCCCGTCCCTCCCTCCTCCCCCTGCCTCGGCCGGGACGCTCTGTCAGGGACTCTGGGCCGCAGGGCTCGAGCTAACGGCTCCGTGGCGTGCCAAGGCAGGAACCAGGACCTGATAGAGGAGGCGGCCGACGCCCCCGTCAGGAAGCAGGGGGGCTACTTCAACGCTCCTGCACAGCCGGACCCTGACGACCAGCTCATCATCCCGCCGGAGCTGGAGGAGGAAGTCCGGCAGATCATCCAGCAGCAGCAGGAACAAATCCAAACCCACAGCCAGCAGCAAGCACACAGCTACCAGAAACCTGCAGACTACTTCGTCACCCCGCTCTAACCCCCACCAACAAACCAGGACCGAGGGTCTCTGCGCTGCATTATGTTGTATCGCTCTGGAGGGCCGAGCCAAGAGCCTTGGACCTGGTTTGACATGAAGCCAAATACCAAACCCACAGTACCGGACTGTACCAGCAGGTGTTGCAGGTGACTCAGCCGCTCCACAGTCGGGACACAGTTTGCTTCAGGAAGCGTCCATCTTTAGTTTCACCAGATAAGTTACTCATGTTGGGAAGCTTCTGTTGCACTTACAGCAGCGCCATCGTCGCTTCGCTCCGTCTGTTCGCTGCTCTGCTCCGTGTGCGTGGAGCTGCTAAGCCACGCCCCCTTTAAACACAGAGCAGAGCAGTGAGGAACCAGCACGACCTTTAAATGGCGGCGAAACAGCAGCAAAGACTCTGAGCTGAAGGGAAGTGAGCGCTCATTAATTAGCTACCAGACGTAACGTTAATCGCATCATATTGTTTATCAGCTGGATTTGGCGCCGGCGGCACAGGTTGCCGAGTTCGGCTTGTTTTTAATTTGCAGGACGTCTCAAACCGGCCTGCGCTCGTAGACCGGACCGCCGCAGCAAACCGGAAACCGACCCGACCCCGCCGCTTCCTCCGAACCCCTGCGAGCGCTCCGCTGACGGAGCAGAGGCTGGTTTTTGTTCTTTATTTTCTACCGTTAACTCTGCACCCCTGAAACACAATGCAATTTGTATATAACACTTTATGTTGATGAGATCTCATCATGCGTAATTGATTTTTACCATATCTTTGATTTGAAGGAGCACTTTGAATGCTTTTATTAGGCTGAGACGAACCCTGTGTTAAATGGTACTTTGAGACATGAACCTTTCAGTTTCTTTGTGTTGTAGCACACGTTTCCCCCCGTGTGTCGCGGCTCATGGCCTCACAGCTGTCGGACTTGGTGTTAGCGTTGAGCTGACTCCCAGGAGTTTAATACTTTAAAGTGACCCAGTCACTGACGCGTACTAATGTTCTCTGAGAGAAAAGATTTATTTCAGACGGCTGATCACTTCAGGTGTGTGTCCTCGGGGGTGTGCAGAGTTCAGAGTGGCGCTGCAGTGGCGAGGAAATCCTGAACGGGGTGGGGGGGCAGGGGGTGTCCCACAGTTGTTACCAGCTCAAATGAATGTTCTCAGAACAGTGTTACAGACAACAGCAACTCGCACAAGAGAGCTACTTTTGCTATATAATAAATGAAAGTTTTCAGATAAACACTTTGACTCTGCCGCGTCTCTTTCATTTGGTTTGCCAACAACATAAACTGCACGCAAAGATGGCCGACGTGTCTCCACTTCCTCCCACACAGGCGCTGCCATGGGCATCAAGCTGCTGGGTCGAGGTCCCGCCCATTCACCAACCAAACTCAACCACGAGCTGTCAATCATGACATCAAAACCACTTTTATAGCATCAAATAACTGAATAAAACAGAAATTATCAGGAAAAACTAATCAGTGTGATCAATAATAACAGAAAAATTAATTTAACTTTGAGTTTTGGGGGTTTTTTTATTTTAGTTCAGCCCATCTGCTCATGGGGGGCGGGGTTTACATGCAGCAGCAGCAATCCACCGAATCATCATCAGAGCAGCTGGAACAAGATGATTTGCTGTTTGTGCCTAAAACATTGAGTGTGGAGTGTGGAAGTGGTCCTGAAGTGCAGCTCCTACATTTGTTCTCGTATCCTGTGAGCTGCAGCGACCTTGAACATGTCACACGCTGCTGCGTCGGGTAAAACGACACTTTGAAAGGCCAAGAGCCGCACAGCGACCCGCACCGCGCCGGCGCTGCTCTCTGTTAATGTCACGTTGTGGTGTTTGCGCTGCTGTCACACAATCGCCGCATTGTGCTGTGCGAAACGGTAAAATCAGAAGTTGGGTGATTACCTCACTCTGCAGAGTTTCTTTTGTCAGTAATTAAGTCTTGACTGAACCGTCCAGCAGTTACATCACCGCCGCGTCCTTTGTGCATGTGTGGCCCATTGTGACAGCGGAGACACGGGGGTCATAGAGCAGTGATGTCATGGCTGGCAGGAGGGGACGGAGCGGGACAGCAGCAGTAGCAGCGGGACAGCAGCAGCAGCTGTGCAGCAGCTGTGCAGCGCTGCCTCCTATAGGCCGTTTGCTTTATGACACCAATGATCGTAAACAAAGTTTGATAAATCACATTGACGGAGCTTTAATTTGAGCACATTCACTCTTGCACAGTTTCAGTATCAAAAACTTTGCATTATAAAGTCAAACTTCGATATAAAAACATTAATTAAACTATTAGACAAGTTAAAAACGTCTGCAGGCAGTCCCAGTGTTAAACATACGTCTGCCAGACAACCAAAGCTCAGGAAGCTGCTTTTTAGCTGATTCATAACAAAATTAAACGCTAACGACGTCAGAATCACGAGTGCAGGGTTCAGTGTGACGGAGGGTGAAGCTGCAGCAGCAGGAACAGGTGTTAAAACTGATAAAACACAGGCAACAATTAAAAACAGAAGCACAGAGAGTTTGTGAGATTGCTGCCAAAATGATGCACTGATGCGTTTCAGCGTGCGGGTGATCAGAGACGACGGCGGGTAAACTGCAGAAGCATCAACGCTGTCAGAAAGAGACGCATTACAACAGGCAGCTGTTTCAAAGTCTGCAAAAAAATTATTTCTATATTTACATGATCATGACAAACATGACGGAGCGCCTTAAAGGTCAAAATGGTTTTCCTTGTCCCAAGTTGCAGCCTACAGGCTTTAAACTGAGCGTCTGTGAGGAGACAGATGTTTGCAGATGTGCGCACCACAGGAGAGCGAGAGGCCAGAACCTTCATGTCACATGACGTCCTCTGATGTAAAACATGAGGCGAGGAACACAAAGGTACACAGGTGCGGACCTGTCGGGGGTCTGGAGATTAGGAGATGAACAAAAAGTCTTAATTAGTCACATGACCGGAAACTCGTTTCCATATCTGGACTCTGTGGGAATGATGACTCATGTTCTCTGTGATCTGATTGGTCAGCGGGCCGGGTCAGGTTTAGATCTGATGCTCTGGACACGACCTGCCTCAGTTTCCATGGCGATCTGCCCCCGTGTTAAAAGTGTGGAAAGCTTAATTAAAGGTGAGTGAAGCTCAAAGATGGCCGCCTCACCCACAGGCTCCAGATGTGCTCTCAGACAAATGTGGTGTCGGCTCTCAGCGGGGCGTCCTGCGTCCGCCCTCGGCCCTGCTGCCGCTCTGCCTCCCTGCGTTTCCGCTCCTCCAGGTACCGCCTCACTCTCCGGATGGTCTGGACCATGAGCACCGTGCCAGCGGCGTACAGGATGGCGGTGATCAGCCCGAACAGCGCCACGGCTGCGTCCGCCCCGCCCACGTCACAGCTCAACCAGGTGTAGCCGTTCCGTACGTACAGCCTCTCGCGCTGCTTGCACACGTCTGTGGCGTTGACCCCGATGATGAAGTGCAGGTAGAGCCCCACCGCCACTACATACGCCACGGCGCCCACCGCCTGAAACACCAGCGCCCCGAACAGAAGCTTCCGGGACATCCGGTGGGGCGGTTTGTTCCCGGAAACCACAAACAGCAGCGAGACGACCCCGAAGGTCAGGCTGAAGGGGATGCCGCCGTAGATCCCCGGCGCCCTCATCTGGCTGTACTGCATGTCCAGGTCTCGGGCCTTCTGCAGCTCGGTGCCCTGCAGGTTAAAGTCGGAGTTGATGTTGAAGCCGCCCGCCGCCGCGGACGACATGCCTGATGTGACCATCTGAGCTGCGATCAAGCAGATCAGGACCAGGCTGTTGGTCAGGGCGCAGCAAATCAGCACGATGCCTGAAAGGAGGAGACACATCATCAGCAAGCGACGAATCACAACATGAGGCGCAGCATGTGGTCATTCTCTGCATTGACTGTGCTTATCGTAAGACTGGATCCAGAACCTGAAGTGGATCCATGCAGCCAGTGAGAATCAGTCGTTCATGATTACAGCAGGTGTACAACGTCTACACATAACCTCGAAGGCCTGAACTGCTGTGTTTACTTTGTGCACTTCCTTCAGTAAAGTTGCATTTAATTGAATTTGCACAACCCGACTGACACACAGGAGTCCTGGACCGGGAGGTATCTGATCCTGGTTGGTTTCTGGGTCTTTGGACTGATGATGCAAATGTGTTTTTTGTCCAACCAAAAACCCAAAACTCAAATATTTCACATTTAAACATGAAAAAGCAACAAGTTCTTCCACTTTCTACTCAATCCTGCTTGATAAATGACTAAAGCGATAACTAATAATCAATTTGTTGTTGTTTCTCTGCGGGTTATCAAACACTCTGAGCTCCATGTCTTTAACATTCCTCGAGGGTTAACTCTTCTGTTGTTAGGAGCATGTTGCTGGTCGGGATCATGTGACGGGTGTGGAGTTTAGGGTAAACTCTGAGGCCGGTGAACAGCAGAGAACCGGTCTGTCCGGTATTCACACAGGGAAGGAGACTGAAACCAAAGTCTGTGACGCTGCAGCTGAAGTCTGCCTCGCGCCCCGTCGACACTCACCTCTCCTGGAGCAAATGTGCATGCATTTGGATTCGTGGTGCTCCGCTCGGGGGGCTTCCCGCGCACGTTTGGGAGGCTGGTTGGCTTCTCTGGGGTAGTATGGGGGTCGAGAGGAGGTTCTGGATCATAGATAAAACACGCATGATGACACTGAGGAGGACTTTATCTACCATGCACAGCTCTAGCTGCATGTTTAGCACTGACTCATACACACAAATGTTTCCTGGCAGCAACACTTGCTGCTGCTGAAACACTGAATCTCACTGAAAGGGTGTTATTTCTATTCTATTCTAACACTTTTATGATTTTAAATGATTGACAGCTGGAAAGACAGATATCTAATAAAGTGGGGGACGTGCAACATATGGTAAAAAGCTGTAAATAAGCAATAGATGCAGCACTTATAACGCTTATCTGAGAATATTGACTGAACTAATGAATAATTAATAATAATGACGATACATTAGTGGAGAAAGATGGTGATTAAGCCTCTGTAGGTTAAACTAAAATGAACTGTACATTGATATTAAGCCTAATTATGCATTATTAGTCTCTAATCTATGTCTCCTGATGAGGTAAATGGTTAAACGTGTCTTTAAACCCGTGTCGTTTATTTATTGATGCTTTTTTTTTTATTTAAACTGTTTAAAAGACAAAAATGACAAATGAGTCATTATAAACAGTTTAAACTAGTTTCAGTGTAGTTTGGGTTTGATTTGTCTTAATTGGAGTTAAAGCTTTAATGAGAGCGGACTCATCTCACCTGTCGGGCGACGATCGTCCGTCATCGTTAGAGTCCCGGTAGTGTCGGTGGTCTCCGTTCCTCTCCCGGTGTCCCCGGTTTGATCGGGGCGGCTGGCTCATAGCTGCCGACAGAAACTGACCTTTGAACAATAAAGAAGAGAGTTACCGAAGAGACAACCGGACAGCTTAAATCAAGCAGAGACGGAGGCTCCACCGCCTTCACGGTTAATTAACCGGGTTAATTAGTGAGAAATGATCGTCTGATGAAGAGTTAACGCGATATTTTATGATCAAACACGAACTTACTGCGAATTCCTGTCGATCAAACGCTCCAAAGTCCGACTATAACGCCATTATCGGGCTGCTCACTCCGCCCGGTGTGTTGTCAGAGCGCAGGTAGAAAACCGGCTCCACCCTACCTGAAGGAGGAGGAAGGCGGAAGAGGAAGTCACCGGGTCAGGTCGGTAAACGGGTCGTTTGGTCGCAGCTGGAGCTTCAGAGCTGGGTTTGAGTCTTCACCAGCGCCGCTCAATCAGACGCTTTGTGCGCTGTCGCTCCCAAAGAAGCCTCTGTTTTGTCTGTCTGTCTGTCTGCCTGCTTGCCTGTCTGTCGCCTGCATGGCTGTCTGTGTGCAGCCTGTTGGTCTGAACCCGTCTGCGTGTGCAGAAGGTCTGTCTGTCTGCAGCCTGACCATGTTGCAGCCTGTCTCTCTACAACCTGACTATGTGCAGCCCGTGTGCAGCCTGTCTTTCTGCTGCATGTCTGCAGTGGTGGAGAGTACCTAAGTACTTTTACTCAAGTTTTATAGATAAGTATAAATGTCAGGTACTTGCTCTTTACTTCAGTATTTCCAGTTTGTGCACCTGTATACATCTTCACTATTGTCTCTCTACAGCCTGTCTGTCTGCAGCCTGTCTCTCTGTCTGCAGCCTGTCTGTCTGCCGCGGTGCCGTAGAGGAATGCTGTTGTTGATCTGCTCCTTTTATCGCAGGAGATTTACACGCAGCCCCCTGAAGAGCCCCGTTGTGTTCGCCCCACACGGCGTCTCTCTGCAGAGCATTAACACTCACACATTAACACAACATGTAGGCTGCTCACACTCTTCATGGCTCATGAATTCATGTTTTCTAAGAGCTCTGACATTCAGCAACAAAAACTCTGTTATTTAAGTCAATTCAAGCCGAAACGACTGGTGGTGGAGGACGGTCCCAGATCCTTTTAAGCAAACGTGTCAACACTGCACCATGAAAGCTGTACACGACGTGTCCAAAACCTTAGAAACTCAAAGTATTACAAGAAACGTGCACTTAAAGTATCTGACTGTGCAGTGAAACGCTCCCTGCCTCATGTTTCTGGATGAATATTCCAGTTTATCACAAACACCTGAGGGTAATCTGAAAAGTAACTAGTAACTTAACTAAAAAGTAGAGCCGCAGGACAAAGTTGGAACCTTTTTAATTCAATAAAAGAGATTCAGCCTGACAGTGTTGGCAAACTTGAAGTTCTTGCAGTATTATAAGAACTTCCACCTGCTGCCGTCCATCCTACACACATCGCTTGTCAAGTATATACATGTGTTATTCTTGCTTGGCGTCTGCTCCGGCCAAATTAAAAATAACTAATCGCTATATAACAAATATGTTAGGGCGAGTGCTGCAAACAGTCAGCAGAGCTTCCAGGACTGCAGTAGAAACAGGCCATAGGTATGCACACGGAGGAGAACAACACACACACACACACACACACACAAAATTACAATAACCCGAATACATTACAATCAAACAACAATGATAAAAGGATCATTTAATATATATTGCTTTTTTACATTGCATTGTTCTTAATTTGTTTTGTTTGTTTTATTATTTCCTTTTTGTCATTTCTAGT
Organism: Datnioides undecimradiatus; assembly: GCA_008933995.1. Lineage (NCBI taxonomy): Eukaryota > Metazoa > Chordata > Actinopteri > Lobotiformes > Datnioididae > Datnioides > Datnioides undecimradiatus. The sequence continues at coordinate 23,495,387 of WARS01000029.1, forward strand.
TGTCTTTGTGTGTGTGTGTGTGTGTGTGTGCGCGCGCGCATGCATCAGTTGGTACCTGTACAGCACTAAGCTGTAACAAACAACAATAATAATAATAATGCTAACAGAAAATGTATTTTAAAAAGAAGTAAAAGAGAGGAGCAGCAAACAGATCAGCACCTGATTCAATGCTAAATCTTTTATTTATAACCAAAAAGGAATTCAGTCATTTAAAATTAGAGCTTTAAAAATGATTCTCAGTGTTCATTTAATCTTTAGTTTTTGTTTAATTAAGTTTCAGACCACATTAAATCTTAAAGGCAGTTTATTTTATGTTAGTCTCGTATTAAACCGTGAATATTGACACGTTCATGAACTCTGAGCGTTATGAACCTGCAGTACCCGGAGCGTCCACCAGGCGGCAGCAGCCCGGAACTGACGCCGCTGTTGCAGTAAAACTCTTCCGGGTTGTTTATCGTCAGTGCTGCAGCTGTAAACAATAACACGAGGGTAAAGTCAGGTTGTGTAACTCAGGTTCATGGTTGAGGCTCCGGGTTAACACACACACACAGCGGCCTCTGGTCCCGTGTTTATTCCGGATCACACCCCGTCCTCTGAGCTCCTGCTCGGCCATGTCGCTCCTCCGGACTGCGGCTCTCAGCTGCAGAGCTCTGACCGCTCTGCGCTGCATCCCCGCCGGCTGCACCGCCTCCAGAGCCGCCGCCACATACATCCAGGGCCAGAGCCCGGAGCCCCGCATCCGGGAGTACTTCTACTACATTGACCACCAGGGACAGGTGAGTGCGCGAAGTGACACTTTAATAACTGTCACCTGACGTTAGATTCACGCGCTAACGTGCCACCTTGACGTGTGCAGCTCTTCCTGGATGACACCAAAGTGAAGAACTTCGTCACCTGCTTCAAAGGTAAACACGAACGCACACAACGCACCAAGTGTTTATTAACAGTAATTAACAATTAATGCACGACAGCTGAGAAATCTGCACAAATGCATCCAGTCCCTGCAACCCGAGCCAGCGTAAGACCACCAGCTGCGCGTTTGTTAAATATGCACGAGCCTAACAATGAGGTGGCGTAGTCTTTAATCAAACAAGCAGGAGGAAGTACTGCGGTTGTTGTGGGACTAGTTTCAGCGGCGGATTAATCCACACTTGGGGCTTTAGTGAGTGTTTGTGGGCAACAGGGGCACAAGCAAGAAGCTCTATGGGTGTCTGGGCACAGAGACGATATAATTAGCTGTGTTTAGCTGTTTAGTGATGTTTGTTGACAGTAGGAGGAAGAGAATAGAAGCAGGACCCAGCTTAAAGGCTTTAAACGTGGGTTAAAGTCAGGGTGATGCCGTCTGGTTAACTTTAATCTGAACTGCTTCATGCTTCTGTCGCTCAGCCGCTCTGTGTCCTGATCTGCAGATAAACAGTTCCTGGTCTTCTTCTTCAGTCGCCTGCGCTCCAACCAGAGCGGCCGGTATGAGGACGACTTCCCCTTCCTGTCCCTGTGCGGCCGGGAGAGGAACTTCCTGCGCTGCGACGACCGTCCCGTCGTCTTCACCCACCTGCTGCCGCAGGGGGATCAGGAGCTGCTGTCGTACTGCGGTGGCGCCGAGAAGCTGTCTGTGCCGTTCCGCCCGGAGGCGCTGTACATGCACCCCGCCAGCGGACGGGTTTACCACCCCTGCTCGGAGCGCGGCGGCGGCGTGGGCCTGGTCAGGTCGGCTCTGGCCATCGAGCTCAGCCCGTTCTTTGTTTATGCACAGCAGGACGGCCAATCAGGAGGCCAGCCTACGCACTTCCTCTGGGGGGGGCAGGAGCACACACTGACCAATGAGCTTGCAGGATTCTTCCCAGGTGCAGAGGCGGGCTGCGGGCAGCAGGGAGAGCTGGGATAGTGACCTCGGCTGGTTAAAGCTGCACCTTTAAAGCGTTCCTGTGATGCGTCCACATCAGCCAGCGGCGGGAAAACTCAGCTACCGCCTCACAGCGGCGAGCAGACTGTTTGACGCCGGCTCCTCCCACACTCATTCATAATCAGAGTTTGATTGCAGCTCTTTGAAGCTCAGGAGCAACAAAGGAACAAAGCAGCGCCTCTAGACTCTGATCAATCTGGATCACATGCACGGACCTGCACACGTTAAACTGTCCGGTGTGGTGCAGCGAAAAGCAAATATTCCCTTTCACTGACTCTTAATCATCTGAAAACATGTCATTCATGATCCTGACCCACAGGCTGGACGAGCCTGAAGCTAAACTGCTGTTTTCAAACACGTCCGCACAATTAATGATCCCATTCAAATCATTAAATTAGAATAAACCTTAATTAACTGGAACTAAACAGCCCATAATTAGGCAGATTCACTGAGGAGAGCCGTCACTTGTCAGACTGAACACAGTTTTGCATTGAACAGCAACAAAATATGACAAACTATATTCTAAAAACATCTGTAGTGTGTGTTTTGCAGATGTTTGCACCAGGTTTCATCTCTATACATAATTAAAATCACATACAGACTGGATGCACTGGTGCACTTGCATAGAAAATACTAATTTAAATGAAAACGAGTTAAAGCAAAAACACTTTATAGCATATTTATGAATATATTACTGAGTGTGTACGAGCAGATGCTTCTTTAATAAAGTGAGAAACTCTGAATGTCTCGTTTTCTTCTTGATGAATCAACGTTTTAGCTGAAGCTGCCTCAGTCACGCGTGGCAGATGCGCCGCTTTCAAAGTATTTGATTATTTTAAAGCGCTTTTCTAATTCAGCAGCGCGCCAGGGGCCGGTTATTCAGATACTGAAGGGCATGTTTTGTACTTTTACTCTGTCACTTTGCCTGCAGTACTTTTAATTCTAATATATGTGTAAGTATATAAGTATATAAGTAATATAAGTGCAGCGTGGGTAAATGTTCAGAAAACGATCGTCTTGTTTAAATTTTGAGCCAAAATGCGTAAAATCAGACAAGTTTGGCACTTTCCCCACTTTTCTGAATAAATTGTGTTAATAAACAAACCGAGTTAAACAGGGTGGGTTGAGAAAATTAATAAAACCACAGTTATTGAGACGTTTGCTCATAGAGAGTCGTGTGGAACTGGATTCGCAGCATTGTTTCTGCGCGCGCACGCCTTCCTCTGCGTGTTTGTCTGCTCCTGCTGCCTGTAGGTGAAGACTGACTCAGCGGGGCTTTGGAGAACTGCAAGTCCCAGAGACCTCGGCATCAGTGAACCTGGGACCAGGGCTCGGGGAACATGGCAGCGCCGTCCAGCAACACACGCGGGGTTATGGAGCGGTCTGTGCGGGAGCGGGTCCCCCCGCTGCTCACGGACCTGTACCAGTTCACCATGGCGTACGCGTACTGGCGAGCCGGCCGGCACCAGGAGCACGCCGTGTTCGAGCTCTTCTTCAGGGACAACCCGTTCGGCGGCGGCTTCTCGCTGTTCGCCGGACTGCACGACTGTCTGCTGTTCCTGCGCAGCTTTCGCTTCACGGAGGACGGTGAGGAGGGAGGGGCGGGGGGCTTCACGCTCAACCGTCTCCTTTATTACAATCAAAACAGCAGCAAAGCGCTGAAACCGTGTGAGCGGCGCGCTGTTTGTCATCAGATCGGCGTGTTTTCGTTGTCATACGCGCTGTTTTTACGCTTTCCGCAGTGTTTGCGCAACACTCCGCCGCGCGACCCCCGGTGCGGGTTTCAATGAGAACGCGCGAACGCCGGCGGGGATTTCGGTGAACTTTGGCATTCAGCTGTGAACTTTAGCACGCGAGACTAAACCAGTAGGGATCAGGACATGAAGTACCACGACACACACACACACACACACACACGCACACAGAGAGAGTTTAATGAAACGCAGCCTGTTGTGCGCTCGTGCAACTGAAGGGCGGTGTGTGCTCCTGCACGAGGACCCGCTGACACAAATGATGCAAATCAAAGAGAATTACGAAAGAATACAAACAGCTGAGGTCACTATATGAACTTATTATGAAATAACTAATTTAAAGTGTTTGTTTAAACTTTTAAAATGCATCATAATTAATGAATAATGAATTAAATCTTACGCAAAGTAATGACAGCAGTAAAAGTAGTGGAGTATGCATCGAAAAGAGAGTAACTAGTAACTAGAGATGTGAAATAAATGTAATAGAGTACAAACTGTGATGCTGTTTGTCAGATCACAGAACATAAAGAGGCTGAAGCCGGCTCAGATCATGTTTTACTGGTGGTACAGTGTTTCAGCAGATTAGTTCTGGTTGTTTGTGCAGAGAGGGGTCTTAGCAGAGGAATACCTAAAGTAACTAAAGTTTACTCGAGTACTCGGAAGCTGCCAAGGTCACGTGCAGCAGCATGTTTAGTCTCAAGTTCCTCATCAGCTGCTGGATTAGATTAACTGTACAGGGAGTTATTAGATTTAGCCCTGTCATTGTAAGCGTGTGTGTGTGTGTGTGTGTGTGTGTGTGTGGTCAGACATGTGAGGGGGGGGCAGGACACATGAAGGACATGTGCTTGTGTAAGAGCACATGTGTTTGGAGGGTGAAGGATGCCCTCTGTTGTCCGTCTTGCTGACTGTGCTCCAGCTGTTGACGCCGTGTGTTCTGTCGGATCCAGATGTGGAGTTCCTGCGCTCCGTCCTGCCGCCCGCCACCGACCCCGCCTTCTTCCAGTTCCTGCGAGGCCTGGACTGCTCCGGCGTCACAGTCCGCTCCGTCCCAGAGGGCACGGTGGTGTTTGCCAGGGTGAGCTGCAGGGGGTGGGTGGAGGTCAGAGGTCACACGCTGGGGGCCTGCAGGGAGGGGGGCGGGGTCAGAGGGTCTAACTCGTGCTGCGTGTGTGAAACATCTGCAGGTGCCTCTGATGGAGGTGGCAGGTCCGCTGGCTGTGGTTCAGCTGCTGGAGACCAGCTTACTGTGTCTGGTCAACTACGCCAGGTGACCACCGACACACACACACACACACACACACGCAGGTGGTTCTCTAATAATAATATAATTTGGTCCATACATCTATGAGTTAATGTCGATTTGCTCATTAATTAAATTAAAATGAATTAATTAAATTAAAAGTTTCTGTTAATCAATTGGGTTTTTTTTAATTTAAGGATTATTTATTATTTACAGAGAGCTGTGACGTTTTAGGCCTGATGGAGAGTTGGGTCATTCCTTTGACTTCTGCTGTTTCCAGTTTCATTATGTTCTGTTATTTTACGGTAAACAAGCTGTAAAATCATCTCTCAATAAAGAAAAAGCCCAGTCATGAACTCAAAAACATAACTTTATCATTTGAAACCAACAAAAAGTGGTAGAATATCATGTTTGAGAAGCTGAAACCAGCAAATATTTGAAATTCATGCTAATTAGATTAGATTACAATGAAATTTAAAGGAAAAAGTAGGTATTTTGTGTTTTTCAACCCCTGTTTTAAATGTTTTTGTGACTCAGTGACTGAATCAGACAGCAGATTCTTGAAACTGCTCCAGGTTTGAGTGAGAGTGCTGCAACCTGCAGCCATGACACCGTCAGGGCGACTGTGTTTGTGTGTTTTGCCACCGGCTGGCTCGGTTCTTGTTGTTCTAAGTGTCTGACAACATTATTTAAAAGATCAATACAGAGATAGACGGTTATGTTACAATCGTCAAATCTCTGTTTGAACCGACCAGACTCCATTGACATAAACAGTTGTTTTAGCTCCAAGCTCATCGTAAAACACACTTCAGTCAAACTCAACAGAAACAAACTTAAAGTCACCAAAACCTTCCTGGTCAGTCTTTGTGCTGTTCCAACAATCAGCAATGATGAACTCTCAGGTCTCAGAGCCGGATGTGGAAATACCAGAAAAGGAGCTTTGAGCTAAAAAAAGACAGTTTTATCAATGGAGTCTGGTTGGTTTGGACAGAGCGACACAACAGCTGCTTCCTCCTTAAAGTATCGTGCTGTTATACAGTTTGTAAACTGTTTTCCTACATATAAAGAAACTCAGGAGCAGATTCAGAAGAAGTGAAAATTAAGTAACTAAGTTGATTAAAAAGAGAAAAGGTCAATCTGCGTTTCACATCTGCATTTTATTACCCTGTATAAAAGTCGGCCTGCAGACACTGAACATCCTGTCTGTGCTCTGCCTCTCGTTGTCAGTCTGGTTTGCAGTAACGCTGCACGTTTCCGGCTGGCGGCCGGCCCCAGGAGGAGGCTGCTGGAGATGGGACTGAGGAGGGCTCAGGGACCAGATGGAGGGCTCACCGCCTCACGATACACACACATTGGAGGTGAATGTTAAATGTTGTCAGGGTTCTTCTGTTATCCTCACCGCCTCCTCTCTGTGCATGTGTCAGTGTTGTGTCTGTGTGTCAGCAGCTTGATAAACTGACTCTGGATCAGCTGTAAGACACATTTCTGTGCTCCTCTTTTCAGCTGACAGGAAGACAACAACTCCCAGCATCCCACGCTGCAGCACCGCGTCACATGACTGAAGCTTCTGTTATTGTTTTGATTGAGGGACTCCTAGTGGTGGAAAATGACATATTGTGCATTTAAGAAGAGGAACGTCTGAATAACGTGTCTCTATAACTTGATACAGGGTTTGATCTCACCAGTAACGTTCAGGCTGGTTTCCTGTTTGGGATCCCCGTCACTGGGACCATGGCGCACTCATACGTCACTTCCTTTACCTCCCTGGAGGAGGTGTGGCCACAGGTGAGAGACGGTGCAGAGAAACTGTTTCCAACAGAAGACAAAGCAGGACTGAAGTTGTTTTTGTTGTTGTGGTGCGTTCAAAGACCCTGTGCCATCCGGCTCCCATGCATTAATACCCACTCTGAATCATTCACCTCCACTCAGACTCTGGTTCCGGCGAACGGGGACCCCGATCCGGTCGACTTAATTTCCTTGACGAAGGGTCGGTTGAGTGGCGTGTGTGAGCTGCTGGGGGCGGAGCCGGGGAGGATCCGCGAGGGCGAGCTGGCTGCCTTTTTGTCCTACGCCATCGCCTACCCGCACAACTTCCTCCCTGTGATTGACAGCTACAGTGTTGGCTGGTAATGTACTGATATTACTAGATTACATTCTGTGCTGCTTAACACTACAGTTCATACTACAGTTGACTTTACATCGCAGTACTGTTACTTTACTGTGGGTGCAGCAGCGGGACGGGGTTTCTTGGTGTGTTGCTGCACTTCGTTATCCCACCAGCAGGTGGGGCTAGTGCCCATTGAGTTAAATCAGGATTCGCCAACACTCCAGGCAACTTTTCTGTTGTTTGCATTTGTTAGTTCAGTGTTTAATTAATATTTCATGTATCATCTTATTAAATGTGTGTGTGTGTGTGTGTGTGTTTCCAGCAGCGGGCTGTTGAACTTCTGCGCTGTGGCCTTGGCGCTGTGCGAACTGGGCTACAGGCCTGTGGGAGTTCGCCTGGACAGCGGGGACCTGTGCAGGCAGTCGCTTGACGTCCGTCGCGTCCTCAGACTCTGCAGTGAGCAGTGAGTGAGGTGCCGTGCTGTGTGTGTGTGTGTGTGTGTGTGTGTTACTCCTCCACAGGCCTGATTGGTCCTGTTTAATCTCCTCCCGCTTCTTCGCTGCAGTTTCTCCGTCCCCGCCTTCGATTCGCTGATCATCGTTGGCACCAATAACATCTCAGAGCAAACCATGGCTGAGCTCAACAAGAAGGTAACCTGACTGAGCACGCAGACCGACCCAACCACACGCTTTATGTTTAATCTGTGCATCATTGCTTCAGGATAATGAGATCAGCGTGGTCGGCGTCGGGACGCATCTGGTCACCTGCACGAGGCAGCCCTCGCTGGGCTGCGTGTACAAGGTAACAGCTCGCACTCAGTTGTTCTTTAAATGCCTCAAACATTTTGCATTAACGCGGCGTCGTTGTTGTACGTGTGTCAGCTGGTGGAGGTGAGGGGCAGGCCCAGGATGAAGATCAGTGAGGACCCAGAGAAGAGCACCGTCCCCGGGAGGAAGGAAGTCTACAGGCTAACGGACGCTGAGGGTGGGAATTCATCTTCACTCGTTCATTCCTGCCTCTTCCTGCATCTTATTGGAGTTTTCATAGTTTAGCTGGTGAACTCTGAGCTAACTCTGACTCTGTGGAGCCACAGTTGTGTTTAAGTCACTGTTCAGTAAACAGATGATGTGTTTTTCATCTTATTTTGAGTTTTTTCTGCCCCCTGGTGACCAAAAAATGATTGAATGAGCTTTAATGTCTGATGATCAGCTGCGCCACATCGGACTTTGTGGAGCCAAACAAGTTGAGAAGTTCCTGTTGGGTCAACAGACATTTATGATGAAGGCAACACAAAGATCTTTACAGAGTATTTATTATTTCCCTCTGCCGTGAGAAGAGAAATGTTTGCATTTTTCATGCATCCCACAGTGAACGATGAGCATCTTTAGCTCGTCCGCTCTGTAAATGCTCCCGCTCTTCCCTTCACTGGCAGGCCATCCGTTTCTGGACCTGCTGTGTCTCGCTGTGGAGTCTCCTCCAGAGGCCGGCGTCCCTCTGAGGTGTCACCCTCTGGGCTGTGACAGCTCCTCGACCTCGGTCACACCAGCTCAGGTCACCTGTCTGCGCCAGGAGGTGTTCATCAAAGGGCAGGTGATGAGGAACTGTGCACATAACCAATCAAAGATAAAACACACAGTGAATACACGTCAGTTCAGCAGCAGCAACACGTGTTATCCTTTTAAAACCATGAACAATCTTAATAAAAAGGCAGATTTGGTTGCTTTTAAAGTGTTTTGACGTCCTTGAACACTGGAGGACAGCGCTGCAGGACTGTGGAGGAGTTTGGTGTCTCAGAAAGTGTCTCCCACCCTCTGCAGGTCACAGACCCGCTGTGCAGCGCCGCAGAAACTAGAGCAAAGGTCCAGAGCTCCCTCCAGACTCTGCACCCTCGGCACAAGCGGCTGCAGGAGCCAGACTCTTACACAGTGAGTTTCACACACACACACACAAACTCTGCATCCACATCTGCTCCACAGCCTCCTCAGCTCCGTGGCGCTCTCTCCCACCAGGTGGCGCTGTCAGAGAGACTCCATAACCTGGTGACGGAGATCCGGAAAGGAAGCGCCAACTACAGCAACTTCCTGTTAGCCAACTGAAGCTAACGGTAGACAAACTCTCCTGCTTTCCACCGAGCAGTGTACCGTTGCTTGGTCCTATCAGTGTTAACCATCCTCAAACACACACACACACACACACACACGGCTGTCTACAACACCGCTTCTTTACGAGGAGCCGAGCGGGGACAGATGGACTGTGTCACTCCCATTTCAACAGATCAGTGTGGACGTTTAAAGACAATAAAGGCTCCTGAACTTTGCTCTTTGTCTCTTTTTCCTTTTGGGCTGTCATCCAAAAGTCAACAAAGACAGTGCTGAACGTCAGATCGCAGCATTTCCTCCAGTTATTTCCCTGAAACTGAACAATACACACGTGTTTTTATGCACAAACGTTGCCGTAGAAACAAAGATTACCCTGTTAAAGTAAAATCTCAGTTAAACTGCTCAGATCTGCTAAGGGAGGCTGCACACTGTGGTGGAAATCCACTGCAAAAGTTCGTAAGTAGAGCCTGAGTCAAGATTTGTTGTCGTACAGAAAGCTAGCTACAGACAGCTGTCAGTCAAAGAAGCCCCGCCCCTTCATCCTGCATAACTTCAGGTGTTAATCTGATTTAAAGGAGTGAGTTCTATATAAATTCAGCCCGTACAGTCGTCATGAACGGGGAAACTAGCTGCAGAGACCAAACCGTTGTTTGTACCAGGCTGTAAACATGTTTACTGCTGCATTTTAACATGGGGGTCTATGGGGACTGACTCGCTGCTGGAGCCTCTGGTGGACGCTCAGGGAACTGCAGCTCTGACGTGGTTCGTCCTCAGTGGTTTCTGCTTGGCTGAAAGACAGGAAATATAGATTTTCGCTCTTCAGTCATATAAGTTTGAAGAAGAAAGTCAACGCTGAAGCTCTGATGAACCCAGCGTGCTCGACCTGCGGCTCAACAAACTCAGTCAGGACGCAACCTATTGAAAATGTCAGAGCACTTAGCAGCTGAAGAACCGGGCGTTTCCCTCAGGAGGTGGTGGAGACCAAAAACAGAGTGAATGTCGTTCTTGGTTCCTCAGGTGGACCCAAACACCGCCGTCTGTTTTTCAGCTTGTTTTGAGTTTTCTGCCCCCCAGTGGACAAAAAACGGGTCAAACGTAGCTTTAATTTCCACCAATATTCCTGATTTAATCCACTTTTCACAGAGTTTTGAGCTGCTACAGACAGAAGCTGTAACATTTCCACCTCCTGCAGCGTAAAACTGACATTTAGACAAACATTAAGTGTTTGTTTTAGGACCCGGAGCTGAAGGTTGTGATGCAAACTGCTGCAAAACTGCACTGATGTCAAAGTTCCCATGCAGCCGTACTTTGGGTTTTTAAAGGCAGCTGCAGAAGACAAAACACCCCGACAGCGTCTGGAGAGTCACACGCTCGTCTCCACTCTGGTCTTCCTCTTTTTACGACCCTCTCCACCCTCTGCTGCAGGACACACGAGAACTGTTTCCGTGGATCCTGATTGGCCGCCTGCTGTCCGGCGGTAGTACACCCAGCAGACATATGGAGCTGATTAGACACGGAGAGGCCATGATGTCATCCACCGCCGTCCCATCCGACTGCAGTGGTCGGCGCTCGGTGGATCTCACAGAGTCCATGTTTGTGTTTCAGCAGCTTCACAGCAGATGTGGACCGTTCTTTTACTCTATTACCAGTGGAGCAATGTAACTAAGTACATTTACTTAAGTACTAATTGAAGGTTCTTCCTGCCCGGTTAATGTCCAGATGTGTTGCTGCTGAAAGAAGTTAGAAATTCAGCTGAATAAACTTTATTTAAAACACCTTTTGGAACAAGAACAGGTTTAAATTCAGTACTTTTACTTGTAATGGAGTATTTTCAGTGTCCACCGCTGGGTAACACGATATAAACATAGAAATCCAGACATATTGTCTAATAATCTATATAATATATTAAATATATGTAATATGATCAAACGTAGTGAAGTAAAAACAGCAGATCATACTGTAAAAAGGAGATAACTCATTATTTTTGATTTGATATCTGTGATCAATAAATTGCCACGTGTCAAAATATCAAAATAAATAAATAAATAATGATCCCAAAGCAAAGATCATTCATTGGCTGAAACATATTGATAGTGAAGTGATCGGCTCTGTAAAGCCTCATTCCTCCAAAGCTGAAAACATCTTTTTTTGGACTTTTTGCTTAATAATCTTCTAATTTTCTGTCCATGAACTTGTCAGCTCTCGGTTTCAGAACCACAGTGATTCCTCTGAGAGTAGTGGACTAAAAGCGTAAAGTAGCATAAAATAGAAATACTCAAGTAAAGCACAAGACCCGAACCGTGATGAGTCTCAGGGCCTGAGTGTGTGCAGCCTCCTCTCGCAGCAGGAGACTCCCACAGACTTTAATACTTCAGTATTGAGATGATTATGTAACTGCGGCCCTGGACAGATCTGCTCCTCCGGGAGCTTCATGTTTTACCTTCACACACATCATCATCACAGCGTCACGATTATCGTTTGAAAGATATCATTAAAACACGTATTTTTATTGTTTTGTTTGTATTCAGTGCACATGTCCCGTCACTTTTTATTCATTTATAATGAATATTGTTGGAATTATTATTGTTGTTTCAGCGTAAAAAGTCATTTTTAACCCTGGAAACAGTAGTCTGACAAAGACAATGACAACCTGGAGCTCCTGAGTTCATATTTTTATTTTTATTGTTATTATTATTATTATTATTAAAACACTGAAGCATCTTTTGCACCAAACCAGTTCCCTGCAGTTTGCTGCTGGTTATTTATTTATGCGTTTATTTGTTTACTCTCTGACGTGTGCGTGACCTCTGAACTTTGAACCCCACTTCACCTCCCGGCTCGCCTCATCCTCGCCCGCAGAGACAAACCCTCCCGCCTCGTCCTCGTCTTTCCTCCATAGCTGCAGATCTGCCGGAGACCCGCGGAGGTCGCTCTGCGCGCTGCCTCCTCTCCTTCCTCCTCCTCCTCCTCCTCCTCCTCTCAGCTACGACACTCTCACCCTCCACTCCCCTCATCCTCCCTCGGATATACTACAGCACAGAAAGGGAAAAAACTCAGATCAAGCTTTTCCGGTCTGCGAGCCCTAATTTCCTCTCAAGACCTCTGGCGTTGGAGCTGAGGGGACGCGCAGGCAGACGGATCCTGGACGGGGAGAAACTGGGGCAGCCCAGCGCGTCTCACCACAACCCCGCACGCCTCTGGACGGCGACTCCACACGGGCGACTGCGTAGGATAATGCGTCCAGTCGGCGGTGTAATGTGCCCGGGAAGGAGGAGTGTGTGAGGGGAGAGCAGATGGGAGCGCACACGGTTCTCGCCGCGGCCGCTCCGTGCTCTCCCGTCCGCGCGTCTCTCCGTCTACAGAGCGCCCGCCGGTGCACGTCCTCCTCTCCGCCGCCCTGCTTCACCCACCTCCGGGTATTTGTCCGACTCGTCGTTACATAACTCGGCGTCTTTGTCGCTAGCAACGCCGTGATTTCCCCAAATCCAGGAGTGGGAGAGCCACATCTCGTTCACCGCCCCGGCAGCAGGAGCTGCGAGCGGCGGCGGCAGGCGACGACGCGGCGGCTGGATTTAAAGCCGGACTGTGCCGCCTGCCTCGGCCGTCGTGGACCGGAGGACTCGCAGGAGGACAAACAGAGGGTGGAAACCCGAGTCCAGCGGTGATGAGAGCTCACTGCGAGTGGATTGCGCTGGTGTGCTGCCAGAAGCATCTGGAAAGGATAACACAGGGACACACTCCCCCTCCTGAGGACCAGAGGATCCTTCTCATCTCAGACATTTCACTGTTTCCGCCCTCAACTCTTTTGTGTTAAATGTGAAATCGGTGCAATCACAGTGGCACTTGAACCACCCCACCCCCCTGTAATCTGCACAGTTTGGGTTCATAAGATTTCCTCTTTGCATCAGTGGTTTGGACATGTTGGATGAGCAGTGAGTGATTACACGGACGAGCATCCTCGCCCAGAGGCCAGTACAGATTCCTGCCGGGCTTCCTCGTCGCTATGCAGTGAAGATGTGTGCAGCCAGGTTCAGTGGCTGCCTCAACGGCTGTGCCGAGGAGGCCGCCGGTGTTGCCGCGGGGGCTCCTGGTCCGGTCACGGCCTCCAGGATGCTGGACTGGGCAGAGGCCGGGCCGCGGATCCTCCACAGCCTGGAGATGGGCACAGTGATGACCATCTTCTACCAGAAGAAGTCCCAGCGGCCTGAGAGGAGAACCTTCCAGATAAGGCAGGACATGCGGCAGATAGTGTGGAGCCGAAACCCCGACAAAATTGAAGGAGAGGGTGAGTATTTCTGTTAAAACATGAATTGATTACTGAGTGGGCCCGCCGGGCACAGGCCCAGAGCCACCTGACCTGCTGGGGCTCTTGGTTTGTGTGCACAGAGCCTCAGTTTGGACTGACTGTTAACATGTTTTGTTGAATAGCTCCAGTTACAAGTAGGAAAATCCTGATCCTTTAACACTGAGGAACACAGTCCAGTCCAGTATTCACAGAGGCAACAGCAGGATTCCTTAAAATACAGAAACAGAAGTAAAGAGATTTCCTATGATATTTCAAATGGTGTGCTGCAGCATTGGGTATCTGTGCAGAGGAGTGTCAGAGTGGATCTGTTGTGGCAGGAAGCTTCAGACAGCTTCTCCTCATCTGCAGCATGAACTACATGCTGAAGTTCAGCTGCAGGTTTTCAGTCGACACGAGCAGCAGAGAGTTGTGCTGCAAAATGACTGACAACAGACGCGAAACAACCACAAAGAGACACAAAACAACAACAATGTGATGCAAAACAACCACAAAGAGACGCAAAACAACCACAAAGAGACGCAAAACAACAACAATGTGATGAAAACAATAACGATCAGATGCAAAACAACTCCAAAGAGATACAGAAAAACAAGGAGACACAAAAACAGATGCAAACCAACCACTAAGAGAAACAAACAACTACATAGAGACGTAAAATCAACTACCAAGAGACAAAACAACCACAAAGAGACATGAAACGAGTACTTAACAGAGATGTAGATCAACACAGATGCAAAGCAGCCACAACGAGACACACACAGCGATTATAACAACACTCAAACGCATTAAAGAGAACAAACACACACTAAAAGATGCAAAGTTTGTGCCTGTACTGTGCAGCTTTGGATGCAGAGCTCCAGTATGTCACCATATATCTGTTCATACAGATATTAAGCCTGTTGTCTCTGAGTCACATTCACTTTTACTTTCTTTGCATCGGTCCCATTGTGCAGCGGCCACAGATTCTGGAGATGCTGAAGCGTCAGCTGAGGCCGAAGTGTCCGATAACATGCTGACAAACGCAGAAGCTGAACACCAGGGACCAGAGCTGCTGCTGCTGCTTCTGTGTGTGTGTGTGTGTGTGCATGTTTTTAAAGTGGTGGTCCTCAACCTTCTGACCTGTGACCCCCTTTCTTTTTAAATAAAGGACTAGTCAGCTCCACACCATCACAGGGTGGTGCAGTGATTGATGTAACTAGAGACAGACCGGTCCTTCTCAGAATAATGGGGATGAATGGAGTTCTGATGGTGCTGCCGTACTTTACGCACTTTACATATGGTAATTATCAAAGAAAATCACAGAATTATAAAAAATATGTGTGTATTTATCAGCTTTTATGATGAAAAAGGAAATAATGACAGATTTGGTTTTTGATTTCACCAAATATGATGTCTCAACAGACTGTAGGCTCGATATAAGGGCTTTTATTAATAATAAACAGTGCTGTAGAAAGCCATATATTCATGGTTTGATAGTTATCAGTATATGTTCCTGCAGCCTTTGTCACCAGCAACACAAACAGAGGTCACGTGCAGGGTGCAAGCCAAAGTCTGCTGTTTCGCAACAGTGACAGAAGTCTGCAATGACTTGCGTCGTAACCACGGTGACCCATGCAGATAGGCTAGTGATGTCTGGGCAAGAGGTAACTTATCGGCATGTTAAATCATCTGCAGTGTTGAGCACCTTTAGCGGTCAGTGAGATATGTGTTTTACCAATTTGTGTGGACTCACCCTTTAAAACATGCACGCGTACGGAGGATCCATCGATCGTTAACACGCCGCTGGGCAAAATGTTCCTTAAAGTCTGCATCAGAATTATTGTCCTTTTCGTCTTTGAGCAGGTTTTATGCGGCGGCTCTTGCTAAAGTTTCTGTTTTTACAACATTTTACACGTGAGAACTAAAAACGAAAACAAAACAATGGCACCGACGCGCCGAGGCTGCCATCCACGGCGCCATCTTGAATTCTTGAGTATCTTGAGTTAAGAAGCAATTTTAACTCAAGATACAATCAGAGCCAGCGAGCAGGAGATGTGGTTGATTGTTTTGGTAAAATGCTGCTTTTCCAGCTCCAGAGTTAGAATAAGAACAGTGTTGTTCTGATATTGGTGCTGAATCTGAGGTATCACGTCTTTAGTAATGTAAAATCAGAGCTGCCGAGTCGCTGTCGCAGCCTCCTCGGCGGACAGACGCATCACGACCCTGTGACCTCTGCTTCCTCCGTGTCAGCCTGCCACTAAGCCTCCAGACAGAGGAGCGTGCACGCTGCTGCCACATGGATCCCGAGGCCTCGCCCTGCCCCGGGCTTCCTGTCTGACTGACTGACTGACTGTGGGCTGAGGCGACCGTGGCAGCCTGCTGGAGTGGAGTCAAGTGGCAGCGGTGTGCTTAAAGCAGCCGGCTGCTGTTGAGCCGTGGAGCCGCCTGTTGGAGCACCGCTCCGCCTGTCTGGGGTGTGGAGGCCATTGTCTGCGCCCTGGATTTTGTGGCCTGGGGGAGGATTTGTTACAGTGTCTGTTAGCACCGAGAAAACCTACGGCATTCACAACTGGCACGATAGAGTTTCCTTCTGTCTGCCATGTGTTGTCCTGTCAGACTTTACCATAGCACGCCGTAAAAATCCTCCTATATGAGATGGAAATAGGTTGAGCGAGAAGTCTGTCAGCTTGTTTCCAGCTGAGGGTGATCATTTCTTTTTCCAACATGCAAATAGAAGAAAGCATCTTCTGCATATAACTCACAAAACTCACTGAAATGCTCTGCAAAGACAGAAAACCCCAAACAGTAACAGGCTGAAATGACAGAAAATACAAACAAATGAAGAAACAAAGTGCAGGATGCACAGAAATCAACACAACTGTGCGTTCAGGGGACGCTGAAAAAGGCAAAACACAGCCGAACGCATGAAATTATCGCAGATTATTCACTGATTAGATGTTTTTACACCAGATTAGCAGATATATGCTCAGGAAAACACGCTAAAAACGGGCGATCGGCTCCTTTCACTTCATCTTCTGCCACAGGAAGCACAAAGTCACTGGTCATTTCCAAAAAATAAACAATAAACAACAAACAGAACATTACTGGGGATCACAGTATTGTGCCAAAGCTAATGTGTCCAGCTGGGTTGATGAACAGGCGCGTTTCACACGGACAACAAAAGCCAGATGTTCCAGGTGTTATCGGATCTTCTGTCCAGTATGAAGGAAGCTGTAGCTTTGCTAAGCTAATAATCAGCGACAGTTGGTGCATAGTGTATAGCTACTATATTATTTATAGTATTTCATGTGCAAACACCAGCGACTGGTTGTTTGCTTCAGTCACGACGAGGCACAGATCACGGCGGCAGTTTGAGTTTGTCACTTCCTGGAAACGTTTCATCTCCGTCTTGTTCGGTGCAACATGCAGCGTTTCTGCATGTTTCTGTGTTTCTGCATGTTTTAGCACAAAGATTTCTGGGTATTTTGTTTATGTGCATGATTTAAAGTCACAGTTGGGAGCTCTCAGGGCCACTGCAGCTTTCTCTTCCTCACCATCTGCAGTAACCCCTCCACCCAACCCCCCACCGTGTCTTCAGGAAAGCTCGGAGATTAATGGCCGCTGCACACACGCAGGTGTTGTTTCTGCTCGCAGAGCCTTGTCAATTATTTATCCATAATCCTAAAACCGCATAAACGGCGCCTTCGCTGATCCAAGGGACGGCGACTCCGAGGCTGCAACAAGCTCCGGCGCTCATTCGGACCAGAGCTGCAGTGTGAAGACGCTGCTTTCACACAAACACACGGACGCTTTCATAACCCACAAACCCTTTACAAACAACCTCCCTCCGGACAAACCCGGCGGTACATTCCAGGAACTCAGCGTGGCTCTCCTTCGCTTTATCTCCCGCAGCTCTATCTCTCGGCCCTGCGTCTCCGTTTTCCTCCTCCAGCTGTCCTCCCCCACCTTCCTCACCCCCCCTCAAACAGCCCTGCTCCTTTTCTCTGACCTCCCGTCTCACTTTCCCTCTTTCTTTCACTTTCTCTTTGCATGTTCAAGGTCGCTCATCTGATGCTTCGGTCTTTTGTTCTCACCCGTGTTTATCTAAGTGACCCCTCGACCCCGCCTCCTCCTCGCCTCGCCCTCGCCTCCCCCCCTTCTCTCCCTCTTTTCCTTCCTTTGTTTTTGTTGCCTGATGCTTTTTTCCAGCTGTTTGCTTTAAAATAAAGTTTCTCTCTCCGCTTTGCTGCACACACACACACACAAACACTCAAAATCCCTGTTTTTATTTGAGATGAGCGCCTTGGCAAACAGGGGATTAGATCCTGAGGCGCAGGAAGTGTGGGGTTATCAGGGAGTGTCCCGCTTCCTGTCTCAGATTGAAGGACTGGCTGGCTGCAGGAAAACAAAAGGTCCAGCATCTTCTGCAGGAAGCAGGGACATGGACCGCAAATGAGGCGCTGCGTGCCTGAGATACTCAGAGTGGTGTGCACGATAAAGGTTAACCAAAGCTCAGCTTCAGTCAAACCTGCAGCGAGTAACTGATAACTTCATCTGCTTCAAATATAGAGTTAAAAACAAGCAGCAGCTGAAAAAAATGTGTCTTACAGCTGATCCAGAGTCAGTTTATCAAGCTGCTGACACACAGACACAACACTGACACGTGCACAGAGAGGAGGCGGTGACGCCATCGATGGGCGATGAAACGTATAAGAGAGCGTGATCTGGATTCACAGCACAGAGTCTGAAAACTGCTGGAAACGTTGAAGATGATGCAGGAACACAACTGAGCAAACTAAAGAACATAAGTCCTGTCACTCTGAGGCATTTTAATGCCGAACTGTTGCTGACTGCACTTAATTATTTCAAGAAATTATTGATCTGTGGTCTCGTTTTTGGAGTTAAGTCCAAGGAAACTGATTCTTCTCGATGTTCAGTCCAAACTGTGCCTCAAAACTTTATCAAATGTGTTTGAAAATGGTGGCAAAACATGTAAAACAGTCCTTTAATAGTAAAATACAAAATGAGACCCCCAACCCAGGTTCAAAGTCAGTAGCGTCTGCACCGACCTCCTGCTACTCCTAAGCTTTCAGTAACTGTCTCATCTCATCCGTCATCCATCGTTTGTCTCCCTGTAACTCATAACCTCGACACAGACCTCTGCCATCTGGTACGGAGTGATGTCACCAGCTGCACCGGGAACAGTTTGTTTCACTGGAGGCGCGCTGCAATTATCAACGGCTGGTGGTTTCAGGTCAGCACTGCGCACGGCTCGTGGTGCGTTCAGGGACCACTCAGCCTGGCGCGCGCACGTCCCGGCTGACGGTCAGTTCAGGAGCTTCTCTGCGGGCGAGGCGCGGGTCAACGTGGCGTCCCGTAACAGACTGCAGTGTGTTTTACTTCTCTGAGACTCTGATGTCTCTCCAGTTGGCCCGCTGCGTGGCTCCCCTCACCTCTCCCGCCCGTCACGTTCATCAAAGTTTACATCAGAGCAGAGAGGCGGTCCTGTGTGTGTGTGTGTGTGTGTGTGTGTGTGTGTTTTTATCACAACCATGTTTAGAGCCTGGACCAGGATTAAAAGGCACAGTGGGAGGAATCGTGCTGCATGTGCGTGTGTGTGTGTGGAGTGAGACAGGCAGGGTGTGTGCTAACGCAGTCATGTTGAGGGAAGTGTGAGGTTTGGCGATTAGTGCATCTGTTTGTCCGACGTTTGGGCTAAATGGCAGGAAGTAATGAAGGAAAAGATAAAATATAATAACCCGCAGCAGGTTTCTGGGTGTTTTATAATGGTCTGGGAGGAAAATGACGCATGAGATTCGGTCAAAAGCTGCGAAAAAACCGGAGAGAGGCTCCAAATTAGACAGTTGTATCAGGACTGATCAAAATATGAGCAATCAGGAATCAGAAAGCCGGGTTTAGCGGCGGAAATGGCTGATAAATGATTTACCGGAGCCTAATAGATGACTAACCTCACACGGTTAGCCGGAGTTTCCTGTTAGCTTGCAGGGCAAACACAGAGTGGTGGCAGCGTTAATGGCTCGATGGTGGAAACGCAGATCAGAATCTCAAAACCGAGCATTTCTAAAAGCTCCAGCACAGATCAAAGAGGTTTCTACAATAACACGTTGGATCACATCCTCCGGTCGTATTCTGGACTGTGTTTCACAATATGTGTCCAGCTGTTAGCAGCACAGAGCTAAGCTTCATCAGTTAGCAGCATGCTACCTCTGCGTGTCTTCAGGTGTTGGTCTCCTCAAACCCTGTTGATGCTCAGTTGTTCTTGTTGCAGATGAGACGAGATGCTCGATGGTTGTCCTCCATCGCCCCCGGGGTTGGGCCGACGTTGTTAAACAGTCTCTTCCACCCTTCACCTTCACTAAATGTGATAAAGGAGGTGTCTGTGTTACTCACTGATTGGCTAAAGAGCCCTCGAACCTTTACGTTTCCATCTGAGCTGCCAAACTGTTCTTAAAAATACATTTTAAAGGACCCCCGATTGGTCTTCGAACGGTCCATTGGAGGGTTTTGTTTGAGGAATTAATCAATAGAGCTGGGTTTATTTCATAATTTTCTGGTTTGACATGTAGAACATCATCAGACTAAGCTGTTAGCCTCTAAGGCAGCGGCGCTGTGCAACAGGCACAAACTGTTCTGCAGGAGCGGTCGTCGACTTCTCCTCTGAAACCTGTAAAACAGAGCGGGTCATCTGTGGGTGAGAACGCAGACAGATCCACTTACGTGTACATCTGCTGCTTCCAGCTCCAAACCCCTGCAAAGCACGGACACATTTCCATCAGAGGATAATGGACCCCTCTCTTAATCGCATGCCAAGCTCTGCTCCCTGTCATCTCCACACGCAGGAGGCTCAGATAGGAACCAGATTTCTCGGCTCGCTTTGGACCGATTAAGACCAGCAGCAGGTCTGGGTTGTGCTTTGCTCAGCGCCGCCTCTTTTCTACCTGTTGTGCAGATGAGTTTGTCCTGGAGGGAGGTTTTGGCCATCATTTATCCCTTTTTTTAAATCAGCTAAAGATCCAGGCTTCGATTGTGTAGGAGTGTGCTATAGTAGGCCTGTGTTTGGTGTGTGTGTGTGCATCTATGAGTGAATGTTTACGTGTGTTTGCACAGGACATCTGCTGTGTCAATAAGCCGGAGTTTTCTTTGTGGGTGTGTCGACTGCTGCAAGTGTCAACGTAGAGTCCAGAGTTTACATCATGCTCTGCGGTCAGTCGCCCGACTCGCCCGACACCGACACGACTCTTAACCCTTCAGCTGCAGCAGCAATGAGCGTTCAACAGCAGCTCGGTCACAGATCACCTAAGCCTGACACAGACTCAGACTTATCAGAGTTTTTACAGCAAGAAGAAAAAGAGGTTTTTGGCAAAATTAGCAGTGAAAACCTTCAAATTCCTGTAATACATATTTATACTGCTGCATATTAACTTTAAATCTGATTTAAATGTTTGAATTTCCCTCATTTTGCATGATTACACATCACTTCATATCATAAAATCAGTAAAATACAGCACAGAAGAGTAAAAAGCAGCCTGGTTGAGCAGAAGCACAGGTCACTGAATCTGCTCGGATTACTTTGTATCCAGCAGAGCATGTTTTTCTTTGCAGGTTCTGATCATTTATAGTTTTTTATATCACTTGGATGGTTTCCACCATTAAATGTTTGGCTGTTTTCCAACAAACGAGCTCCTCCTTCGGCCTCAGCTCGGGCGCTGTGGCTGAGACAGACGGGGCGCTGAGTTCAGACCAACACGCCGCGCCTGCTAACTGATTACCAACATCAACAAACACATCCGCCTGCAGAGGTCAGGCGGGTGTGTTCCTGACTCTGATTGGGCGTCTTCACTTCAGTTCATCACTGTCCCAGCAGCCCCAGCTCCAATGTGTGTTTGGCTGTGATTAGCATTTGCTAATTAGCATGATAAATAAGACGATGAACGTGGTTAAAGAGTAGCATGTTAGCATTGTTATTGTGACCATATTAGCATGCTAGTAGTTAGCATTTGGCACAAAGCACCGTTATGCTTGAATGTGTATGCACAGAGGCTCTAACGTGTGTGTGTGTGTGTGTCTGTGTCTGTGTCTGTCTGTGTGTCTGTGTCTGTGTCTGTGTCTGTCTGTCTGTCTGTGTGTCTGTCTGTCTGTCTGTCTGGCTGATGATGTTTACTGTGCTGTGTTTTAAAGGCTGCCGTGTCGCTGACTCCAGCGACGGCTTCAGGGCCTCGTTTTGTTCTTGTAGGGATCAAATTCAGCTGTTTCGCCGCTTAAAGTGACTTGTTTTGCAGCCGGGTCGCTGCAGGGTTTTTTGGGATTCCTCCTCCGGACAACTGCGGAGGAAAAGTTTGTTGGCCGCTGGAAACCTCTGCGGACGTCTCGAGCATCCTGCCACCGACAGCTGAGATGTTTGCGCGTCTGTTTTTGGGCTCTCTGGACAGTACACACGGCGCATTTGTTGAGCTCTCCGCCTGCAGATTTCTGTGTGTTTGGCAGGGAAACGAACAACGTGCCAAACTGTGATTTATGGTCGTGCATGTTTGTCTTCATGCAACACTATCCTTCCTTCCTTCCTCCCTCCCCCAGTTGACATACGAGAGATCCGGGAGCTGCGGTTGGGAAAGGGCTCCCGTGATTTTGAGCGCTACCCGGAGGAGGCCCGTAAACTGGACGCCGCCCACTGCTTCATCGTGCTCTACGGGCTGGAGTTTCGCCTCAGGACGCTCAGCGTGGCTGGTCAGTGTGTGTGTGTGTGTATTTTCACTGTAGCTGTTTGGAGATTTACTCACACAGCATCCCTGGTTCATTTGACCAACATCTCACTGGCTGATTGAATGAGTTCGTTGACCTTTCAGTGTTTCTTTATCAATTCTGTTTTCGTTACCTGGTTTTTGTTCTAACGTCTCAACACATTTGGAGTTTTAAGCTTTTGCCAGTTCTTGGAACACAGTAACATCACTTTTGGCAAGAAAAACAAGCAGCCACACAGTCTGTTATCACCCAAACTTCAAATTTGACCTTCTGTGCTTGCCGTAGTTGGCACACACAGTTTCCAGTGCAATGAGCATGACTTCAGGTGCGTTCCTGGTTTGTTTCCTAATAAAGTTTTTGAGATGATGCGCATAAATGTGGGGTGCGGCTGATCCCAAAACACCGCTAACCATGACTCCCACCAGGTCAACATGAGCATCCCTGATTGGTTCATGGGGATTCAACACGTCCGCTTCTCGTGAATGTGCTGCAGCTTCAACCAATCATTGTGCTTCATTGTCTGCCTTAACTACAAACATAAGGCCTGAGCTGTAATGAATTAGAATCAGCATCTTAAATAAACTTTATTGACGCAGAGCTGGTTCTTTTTTATTGCGCGAGCTTCAGTTTGAAGGATTTGTCGTGGCTGAAGGTCTGAGACTCGCAGACCTCGGTTCCCTGTGTCACTTTGCTTTGTGCGTCTGTGCAGCGTTCAGTGAGGAGGAGGTCAACATGTGGACCACTGGTCTCAACTGGCTGATGAACGACACCCAGAGAGCGCCCGCCCCGCAGCAGATAGACAGGTGCGTGTTGCTGCGTGCGAAACAGCAGGGAAGTAATCTGCAGCTGCAAAAATATGAATGCTTGCATGCTCTTTTGCACTTTTATGATGATGAACTGAACATTTCTAAAGTTTATTTGTCAGAACAGGAGACGTTTTATCGATCAAACAGTCGAATAATCAAGAAACTGACTCAGTGTTTTGATTTTCAGGCATGTTCCTTCGTTAAAAATGAAGTTTATTTCAGTTTTACGGCGAAGTCGTTGACATGCATCACTGAAACATTTATTTACATGTTTATAAAACTCTCAACACCTCCCTGCTGCGCCCCCTGCACGTGTGATAATGCCATATCTGGTCGCATCAAGGGGAGCAGCGCCCGGGACGGGAATGGGAGGCTGCCGGTCGGAGGACAGCACAAATATTTGTTTTGGGATGAAAATATTTACCCCAGATGAATGAGCGGGGGCAGCTTTGGCTTCTGCGGCGTGAGCAGGAGAACACAGACAGTTCTGTTGTTGACGTTATGCGAGCGGTATATGTTTGGAAGCGGTCAGAGGAAATGAAATGGCTAATTCTGTCTGTTTATGACCGGCGGGTAAACCAGATGAATGGCTCCACCAGCTCAGCTCAGACTGTCAGTGCCGTGCTACCACTTGTTGCTTTAAGGCCAAAATGTATGGAAATATAAACCTTAGTAAGACAACAGCTGTGTTTCCACATATGCAGCAGCACACTCACTGACTCCTCTGGCTCCAGGTGTGGTGGCGGTAAATCACCAGACTCAAACTGCAGAACTTTCCCGCTGCATGCAATCCACTGCCCAAGTTTAAGTTTTATTATTATTATTATTATAATTATTATTGTATGATGCAGACCCAGCTGATATAACCAGAGCATCACACGTCAGAGAGTCTTCACTGAAACGCTGAACTCTATGAACGTTTAATGTGAATTCCAACAATCTGAACATGCTCAGTTAGCTGCAGAGAACGCTGACTCATCAGATTAGCCTGTTTCCCCTTTGTTTCTAAGTCTTAATAAGTAAATACAGGAAACGCTGTAAACATGAAATCATATCTGAACAGTTTCGCCCTGAAATCAAGGACACATTGTTTACAAATGATAAATATTATATTAGTGAAATCACAGTAAATTGCATTGGTGTAAATGTGAAAATCTCAGTCTGCAGCCACAGCACAGACGCTGTTAGATCCTAAAAACCTGCTACTAGAAAACATTAATATACGTGGTGCTAGCACTAATAAACTATAATATTAATGATTAAAATATTGTTTTTTGTAATTTGAAACTTAACCAAATAATGCATATATTCTGATTTATGTGTGCGCAGCATTTTAGCTGTGATCACACACACTTTTCAGCCACATTCAGTCGATTTAAGACAGGCAGGCAGGCAGACAGGCAGACAGGCAGACAGGCAGGCAGACAGGCAGGCAGACAGACAGACAGGCTGATTTTCGGTCTTTCACATCTTCTCCCTGTCCCCCTCCCTCTGCAGGTGGCTGAGGAAACAGTTCGAGGTCATGGACAGGAACCACGAGGGCAGGTGAGTAACACGTCAACAGCCAATCGTAGCTTTCACTGCAACCTGTGACGGATGCTCATTGGCCGGCCCGTCGCAGCAGGTGGGACGTGGAGGTGAAACCAGATCCAGATGTCATGAAAGAGCGTGTTGCCCCCTCTCCCCCTCCCCTCAATGTCAGGGATCTGCCCTGATCTTAACCTCCACACCCCGACACACACACACACACTCACACACACTCACACTCTGCCCGTCTCTCCCTCATTAATAAGTCCAGGCTTCTGTTTGGGTGGAAGCCGCTCCAGGACAAACAACCTGCCGCCGCCTGATAAGCGGCAGGAAGTGATGCGTTGGGCTGGGAGCGGGCAGCTTCCTGCCTCCTGTGAAAATAGTACAGTAGCTAGACAGAAGGAAGTGGGCGGTCGACCCAAACCAGGCGGCGACGGCGGTCATTGACCTCACAGGACCCCGCCCGCCCCTCCCCCGCCCGCCTCAGCGCACTGACCTGGATCTTTCTGCTTCTCTCACTTCCTTCCTCCTCGGCTACCGACGGCTGATGCCTGCATGTGTTTTGTTAATCAGTGAGAGTGATTGTCCATGTGTCTGTCGAGTTAAAGACTTCAGCAACTCCACACGGGCAACTGCAGCAACTTGACTGCAAACACACACTGTTACTGATCAGTGATCCCACTGCAGGGTCTGTCTGTCGGCTACAAATAGAAAGAGAGACTAAATTTAAACAAATTAAATATGAAAATTTAAATTGATTTAGTTTTTAATGTTATAAGACAAAGACTGATGTTGTTCTGTATTTTTAAAGCTGCCCACAAAGCCCTTTAAAGGAGCAGTTGATGAAACGTTAATTAACATTAACACTTCAGCTTGTTTTCACTCAACTGTTCAGTCCAACATGCGAATGTGTATCAGTCCACCGCTGAAAATAGTCCTCAACAAATTCAGTTTCGCTCTGTTTAGGTAACATTTTGCTGAAAACTGCAGTGATTGGCTGTTTTTTTGAATTAATTAACATTTATTAGAGATTAAATTATATAAATATGATGCTTTTAAAGACGGGATGCAGCGGGTTTGTAGGCAGCGTTCATTAACAGTATTTAAAAGTTATATATCATTGATGAGACGGAGCAGAGTTGAGCTTTACCTCGGTGTCCGAGTGGAGACGTGTCACCTCCCACTCGTCCTCCGAGCCTGACAGCTCTTCGGGAATCCTCGCTCCAGGCCTGGAAATGCAGAATCCCGACATCTTTACACCACACAGCGCCATCTCCTGGCGAACGCAGCGTCGGGTCGAGTTCAGCGTGTTCAGGTTCAGAGTTGAACGTCTCCTCTCCTGTGTCTCTGTCAGCATCACGGTGAAGGATGTGAAAGCTCTGCTGCCTCAGATCAACTACAGAGTCCCCAACATGCGCTTTCTCAAAGACAAGCTGCAGGTCAGAGCACAGCACATGTCTGATTCATCTGTCTTTGTCTCTAACACCTGTATAGGTAATTAAATAGAGTCCGAGCAATGGGATTATGGGATTTTATGTGTCCGTTAACTGTTTAAACAGGGAAATATGCACAGTTTTCCAATGTGGCGGCTGGATTTTGAGCTGAAATGGGGGAAAAAAACCTTTTTCTGTGTCGACTGTGCAGTGATATGACTCTGCGAAGGTCCTCATGACTTTACTAAAGAAGAGATTTCAGTTTAATATAAATGTTTCCTGCCTTAAACGCTAGAAAAACACTACTAATACCACATAAATCGGCTTTTATCCTAACTTTAAAGACCTGGATCAGCTCTGTTTTGTGTTGCACTAACTCACGTCCGTCCTTTTCCCACAGGAGGTGGAGGCCAGGAGCGACCTGTCGTACCCAAACTTTGCACAGCTCTACCGAACTCTGATGTTTGACGCTCAGAAGAGTGTGAGTGTTTTGTACGCAGACACAAAACAAACTCAGTCGTGGAAGAAGTACTCAAATCCTCTTAGAAGATAGTCGCAGTCCGAGTTAAAGGACCTTAGTGCATTGTTGTATGTAGTGCACACTTTACATTTCTGCAGACCATGTTTAAATGCATGCTAGGTATTGTTTAATTTCACATGTATTTAACCACAGCTCGAGGCTGCTTTTGCCCTGTATGGCATGAAAATCAAGAGCCTGGGCAGAGAGCGAACGTCAGGGCTGCACGGTCAGACTTGACGTTGCAGCTCGATCTGCAGGTTCAATGCATCGCCAAGCTGCAAAAACGCAGCTGCGACAAAAACGAATGCAGACTCGTGCAACTTTCAAAAGTCTGCTAACATTATCGTACGCTAATGTGGAAATGTGTGCAGCAACAAAAGGATAAAACATATAAATCCATAAATATTAATCATAATAGCTCAGTTTTCCCAGTTTAATGTAATGTTTCTATGTTGCACTGCTGCTCTCTCTTGCTTTTGTTCGTATTTCGACTGTTCTGCACCAAAACATCGAGGCAAATTCTGCTTATGTGCTAAAACCTTACTGGCAGTGAACCCGTTTCCATGCAGACCCCCACAGCGGTCCTTCTTTGATAGATGTTGACTGTGCAGTTTGAACGTGCAGCCTCCAGAGCTGCACCGCCGTCCTGTGTTTGAGTACTTCTGCACTCGCAGCACCTCACGCTCACTTTGTCCTCTACTGTTTATGCTTCACCTGGCTCCCTCCCACCTGTCCGTCACCTGGTTCCTCCCCTTTTGTCCCCAGATTATTGAGCAGCTGGAGCTTTCCTTCCCTCTGCGGTGAGTCCCTCCACCTCCACCTTCACCTCGGTGTCCACTCCCTCGTCCTCACGTCCCCCCACTACTCCTGTTCCTCTACTGTCCAGTTTCACTTCAAACACACACCTGTCAGTCCTCCAAGGACAGTTTCTATGTGTTTTTGGCATTTTAAGGTTTTTATTTATGGATGTGGAACATTTTACTCAACGATATGAGTCATTAACACAAAAAATGGCAAATGTAGACCGATAAGATTAGTCTCCAGACAGATCTTGTGTTTCTGATTGTTTTACCTTTCGCTGCTCTGCTTGTCTGACGTCTTGAAAATGGTTGTGCTTGTAGGAACGTCGACAGACCGGAGCTTTGTCAGATCTCGCTCTACGACTTCCAGAAGTTTTTACAGATGGACCAGAAGGTACAGAGCTAACTCGTCAGCACGACCCTCAACTGTCTTGTGCAAACTGCCTCTCTGTGCTCACCTCTCTCTCTCTCTCTCCGGCTCGTCTCAGGACTCCTGGGCGTCGGATCTGAGTCGGGTCCGGGAGTTTCTGATGGGGTACATGAGGGGCGGACCTCAGCCTGAGCCCATGCTGCAGCTCGACGAGGTGCAGCACCGCAAAGACGCAAATCTGCATGAAATGTAATAGAGTGCAGATGTTTCTCCCGCCTCACAGTTCGACCCTGTTGCTTTATTCCTGCAGTTCCTGACGTTCCTGTTCTCCAAAGAGAACTCAATATACGACCCTCGACTTTTGACCGTTGTTCCCGACGACATGAAAAGGCCGCTGTCTCAGTATTGGATCTCCTCTTCACACAACACGTACGTCTCAGCATTAATGTCTCAAACGTTCACATCGCAGACTTAACAGACAGTTTTAATGAAGGAAACTGCATCATAGAAATGGAAATGACTGACCTGCATCAATCAGTGGTGTTAAAACACAGAAATAAACTCAGCAGGAGTGCTGATAATCAAGTTTCCTCCTGTTTTCCTGAGTATCTGTGTCCTCACGAGCTTGTTGTTCTCTCAGATACCTGACAGGTGACCAGTTTTCCAGTGAATCATCTCTAGAAGCCTACGCCCGCTGCCTGAGGATGGGCTGCCGCTGCATTGAACGTAAGAGACTCCAGCATTTGATGTAAAGAGTTTGATGAAGTCGTCTGCGATGCTTCCTTAAATATTAGCCACCGGTGCAGAGGCAGAGCGGTTTAATCTGTTTTCTGTCTTGCTGATCTGAAGTGGACTGCTGGGACGGACCTGACGACCTGCCAATCATCTACCACGGCCACACTTTAACCTCCAAGATCAAATTCCTGGACGTGCTGCACACCATCAAAGAGCACGCCTTCGTCACGTCTGAGTGAGTCGGTTCAGATGGCGTTCACTAAAGGCAAACATCAAAAACACGTACATCTTCACTACATCTTCCATGTTGGCAGATGATTTGCACTGAGAGCTGTTAACTGGGTTTGATGCTGCTTGGTTGCGACAACTTCTCCGTTGCTGTTGCTGCAGTTTGGAAATGGAAACTGAAAACTTGCTGATGCCTTCAGTTGAACTTCTTCGTGCAGGTATCCTGTGATCTTGTCCATCGAGGACCACTGCAGCGTGGTCCAGCAGAGGAACATGGCCACGCACTTCAAAAAGGTGTTTGGGGATCTGCTGCTCACCAAGCCAGTGGACAACAACGCGGAGGAGCTTCCCTCGCCGTACCAGCTCCGCAGGAAGATCCTCATCAAGGTACGCAGACAAACACCCGCCTCTGTGGCACAGCAAGTGCCAAGATGTGGTGAGGAGTAGGTTTCAGGCTGCAGCCGCTGAATTTGGGCCTGAGTCCATCACGACGAGATCCCTGATCTCCAATAAAACACGATGGATAAGAAACAGTTGTCAGAACAAATTGCTTTTAGCTGCCTCAGTGATCACGAAGCCAAACCGTGGATCCGTCACCGGTGGACGTCAGTGTGTCTCATGTCTCCCCACAGCACAAGAAACTGGTGGAGGGGACGCTTTATGAAGAGGTGTCGTCAGCCAGCTACTCTGAAAACGACATCAGCAACTCTCTGAAGAACGGCATCCTGTACCTCGAGGACCCCATCGACCACGTGCGTCTGTCAAAGCGCCCGATCGTGTTCATGAAACGTGGTGTCTCTTTGTTCTGTGTTACTGAAACACGTCTCTGGGTGCTTTACAGACGTGGACTCCACACTATTTCGTCCTGACCAGTAACAAGATCTACTACTCAGAGGAGACGTCGCACTACCAGACGGCCGACGAAGAGGATGACGACGAAGGGAAGGAGGTACAGAGATGATGGTGATGACCAGAGGTAGTTATCATAACATGGTATTGATCAGTTAAAGGTGATGTTTCCTGTAATCCGTCAGGAGTGCAACAACAACGAGCAGCATTGCGCGGAGCGATGGTTCCACGGGAAGCTGGGTGGAGGTCGCGATGGTCGTCAGGTTGCGGAGAAGCTCCTGCAGGAGTACTGCGAGGGCGGGGCCAAAGACGGCACCTTCCTGGTTCGGGAGAGCGAGACGTTCGTCGGAGACTACACCCTCTCGTTCTGGTCAGTGGCACCACACGACGGCACGTCTCCTGAACGTGATCTCAGCTTCTTCTCTTTGTTACTTCGTTAGTTCTTCCAGTCTGCAGTGGGAGTTCAGATCTTGTCCACCTCCTCCTCTTCCGTCAGGCGTTCGGGTCGAGTGCAGCACTGCAGGATCCATTCACGTCAGGAATCCGGCTCCACACGCTTCTACCTGACTGACAACCTGGTGTTCGACAGCCTCTACCGCCTCATCTGCCACTACAGAGACACGCCCCTGCGCTGCAACGAGTTCGAGATGAGGCTGGGCAACCCCGTCCCTCAGCCCAACGCACACGAGAGCAGAGAGTGGGTGATCAGCGTCAGCAAAAAGTTCAAAAAGGCAGAAATGAAGTAAGCTTTTTATCGAACGTTGGTCTGTTTTTCCAGGTGGTACCACTCCAGCCTGTCGCGCGTTCAGGCCGAACACATGCTGATGCGCGTTCCCAGAGACGGAGCGTTCTTGGTGCGGAAGCGCAGCGAGCACAACTCCTACGCCATCTCCTTCAGGTAGAGCTGTCAGAGCATGCAAACCGACGCGGCGACCGCCTTTAACTCGTCGGCTAACTCTCTCTCCGTGCATGCGCGCGCAGGGCGGAGGGGAAGATCAAGCACTGTCGCATCCAGCAGGAGGGTCGTCTCTTCATGCTGGGCAGCTCGGCGGAGTTTGAGAGCCTCGTCGACCTCGTGAGCTACTATGAGAAACATCCTCTGTACCGCAAGATGAGGCTCCGCTACCCCATCAACGAGGACACCCTGGACCGGATGGGCACCACGGTTAGCCACGTGTTTCAGTCCATTCGGTGACAACACCCCCCGGGCAGCCGGCGGTGTGCAGCTTGATAATGCAATGACAATGCCTGACTTGATTTTTAATGATTGTTAATGTCTGGAAAGTAAGTAACAGCAGCAAACAGCAACACAAGATGTTTAAGGTTGTATCGCCCCTCTTTGCTTCCCAGGAGCTGGACTACGGGGCGCTGTACGAGGTCCGCACTCCTCATTTCTACGTGGAGGCCAATAAGATGCCCACAGCTCGGGTCAGTGAGTGTGATCAGGTTGAATGATTATTGATTATCAGGGTAGTTTTGGGGTCTTTTGCAGGGGCTTTGGCAGTGTCCTGTGTGAAGGTTGTGATGATTGTGTTTCTGGCCTGTTTCAGTGCACAGTCAAAGCTCTGTACGACTATCGAGCGCAGAGGGAGGACGAGCTCTGCTTCCCCAAACAGGCGCTCATCCTCAACGTGGACAAGCAGGAGGGCGGCTGGTGAGTGGGTCTCGGCGGCGTGCGTTTGACTTCCCGGTCTCTGCAGCGGCCTGTCGCTAACCTGCGTGGTGTTTTCAGGTGGCGCGGCGACTACGGCGGGAAGAAACAACTGTGGTTCCCCGCGAACTACGTGGAGGAGGTTCCCAGCTCACCCACCAGAGAGCTGGACGAAGCCGTGAGTTGAGACTCGGACGCACGTTCACCAGTGATTGACTTACTTTTCCAGTCACCGTCCATATTTTGTTGTCGCCTCAGTCCACAGAGAACAGTCCTCTCGGGACTTTCCTCAAAGGCTTCATCGACGTGCCCACCTGTCATGTGGGTGAGTGAAATGAACAGCAGCACTGAGATGAGTGTGGAGGAGCCCATCAGATCTCATCAGTGTAAACCAGCTTAAATGAGGCAGTTTAGCACAAAACATCACATGAAACAAAACAGTACCAACATCTATAACCTTATTTATCTGTATTTTTATTTAAACGACACAATTTTCAACATATTATCGTCAAATTCAGTGTGATTACCGTTTTCATTTGAGCCCATCAATGCAAATTTCCATATGATGGATCCATTCTTAAGCCACAGAACCAAATCTTGAACACGTAAATGTAAAAATGCTGTTTTTTGGACACTTTGCTCTTTAAAATAATAAAAAATAAATAATAATTTTGCATCTGATTCACAACTTTAACTTTAACTTTCATTGATTTTAGTGCAGAGAAGTTTTGGGCTCTCAGTTGTTTTAAATAAATCGGTGTTTTGTTGTTGCTCTTCATCCGTCACATCACCCGTCACCTCTTCCCTCCACCCGTCTGTGTCCAGTCGTGCACAAGGATGGGAAGAACTCGCGGCCGTACGTTTGCACGATCCACTCCCAGCACCTGTCGTCTCACCCGGTCCAGAGTCTGGACGTGGCAGCCGACAGTCTGGAGGACCTGACCAGCTGGGTCAGCAAGATCAGAGAGGCGACGCAGAACGCCGACGCTCGGGTCAGTGCAGCCCACCCGTCCTGTGTGGGGGGTCAGCGCCGCAGCAGCTGCCTGCCTAAAACTAAAAACTACCGTTAGTCGTGGTTAACTGTGGTTGGTCTCGTCTCCATGGTAACAGATGCAGGAGGAGAAACAAATGGAGAGGAGGAAGAAGATCGCGGTGGAGCTGTCGGAGCTGGTGGTTTACTGCAGACCTGTCCCCTTCAACGAGGACAGTAAGGACCAGTCTGCTCTCTCTTCTTCTCTTCTTTCACTTCCAAACAGATTCTGCGTTTCATGCTTTTTGTTTTGCGGCTGCTTCCAGAGATCGGGACGGAGAGGGCATGTTACCGGGACATGTCCTCCTTCCCGGAGACCAAGGCGGAGAAGTTTGCGACTCGCGGCAGAGGGAAACGCTTCCTGCAGTACAACCGCCGCCAGCTCTCCCGAGTTTATCCCCGAGGACAGAGGCTGGACTCGTCCAACTACGACCCGCTGCCCATGTGGATCTGTGGCTCCCAGCTGGTCGCACTCAATTTCCAGACCCCAGGTCAGTCAGCGCATGCACATACATATGGTGCACATAGCAAGTGCACAGCTTCTCTTTACACAGTGTGGGGTTTGCACACTGAGACAGCACTATTCCTGATGTACCTGACGCCATGTTTTCTCAAGTTTAACCTTTTTTTGCATTAAATCAGTTTCTCTGTGCAAGTTGTAATATTAGAATTAGTGTTGCAGCTGCAGCTGAAACGAATAAGCTGATAAACCTGAATTCATTTGCAGAAACATTTTCTACTTTTCCTTCTAACTTTAAAATGAAACTACAGTGTTATTTAAACTGGGATATTAAAATATGTATCTTCAACTTGAATAATTAGTTTTGCTCCTGTTTCAAGTGCAGTAAAGTGGCCACCAGGGGGCGATAAATGTGCCGTAACCAGTTCCACACACGCTGCATCCTAATTAATCTGGGAGGTCAACTGATGGTGAACAGCAGAAAATCAGAAAAACGACGACATACTTGATGAAATATATCAGTGATTATGATTTAAACTCTTCAGCTGATGCAAACAGAGCAATCCAATGGCGTCATTATTAGTTTAGCTGGTCACAGAGCTGTGGCAGACGACGCTTTGCAGCTCAAGCTCTCTGGAAACAGAGAACCGGTTGTTCGCTTCATTGCATCGTCTTGGCTTCACTCTGGTTTATTAAAACATCGACGTACAGGAAGCTGTAGTTGTGACTGTGTGTGTGTGTGTGTGTGTGTGTGTGCAGATAAACCCATGCAGCTGAACCAGGCCTTGTTCATGCTCGGAGGCGGCAGCGGCTACGTCCCCCAGCCCGACATCATGAGGGACGACGCCTTCGACCCTTTCGACAAAGACACGCTGCACGTGGAGCCGATCACCATCCAGCTGCAGGTGAGCTCAGGTCCATCACAGAGAGGTGAATGAATCAGCTCAGCCGGGACTGAAGGAGGCGTGACAGTGTTTTCCCACCTTCTCTTTCCCGCGTCAGGTGCTCGGAGCCCGTCATCTGCCTAAAAACGGCCGCAGCATCGTCTGCCCCTTCGTGGAGGTGGACATCTGTGGAGCGGATTACGACAGCTGCAAGTGCAAGACGGACGTCGTAGGTAAGGCGGCTGCTGCCTGGAGGCTGCGGTGATGTGGTGTGGTAATATGAGCCCTGGGAGCTGAGTGCTGATTGGCTGTGTCTCCCCCCTCCTGACCCTGGCAGCTGATAACGGTCTGAATCCCGTGTGGGTGCAGAAGCAGTTCGTGTTCGACATCCACAACCCCACCTTCTCCTTCCTGCGCTTCACTGTCTACGAGGAGGACATGTTCAGTGATCCCAACTTCCTGGCACAGGCGACCTACCCCGTCCGCCTGCTACGAACAGGTGAGTGCGAAACACCCGATGCTGATTCCAGATGATTCTGCAAAACCCAAGACACTGTGTTAAACTTGTATTCTGTGCGTCCTCAGGCTACAGGAGCGTCCCTCTGAAGAACAGCTACAGCGAGGAGCTCGAGTTGGCTTCACTTCTGGTCCACATAGAGATCGTCAATGCCAAGGTACATGGTTCCAGCGTCTTATCGCTCTTGTTTACAACTTATTTCATGTTCAGTTCTCCTCACGGTCTCCTTCTTGTTCATAAGTAAAATGGAGATGGAGAGGTCGGCGTTGTGCAGCAGCAGCGACGCCGGGGTCGTATCAGTCTGTTGCAGCGATGACGGAGCTGAACCTGAATGCAAAGCTTTTAAGTGACCGGTTGATCCAGGTTGCAACCCTCACCACTGGTCAGAAGCCTTCAGATGTTGACCTGATAGAATGAGATCGTAGAGTCTTCACAGTCTTCACAGGTCGGCTGGAAAGAGTCAGACATCTGGAAAGAGCTCAGAGTAGAGCTGCTGCTCCTTTAGACCAGGATCCTCTGGGCCCCTTTCTCTGGAGGGCACATCCAACTGGTGTGATCTAACTGAAGGAGCTGGAAAGCGTTCCTGAGGAGGATGATGCCTGGACGAGAACCGGGTTTTAGTGAACCTCTCCCAGGCGCCTCCATCCACTGGAGCTTCCACTTCCACTGATGTTCTCCATTCTTCCCTGTGGCTGCAGGAGGAAGACGATGAGAACCTGTACATGTCCATCCAGCGGCTGCGGGATCGAACCAGCGAGCTGTCAAACCAGGTTTCCCTCCTGGAGAGGTCGGGCTCAGGGGATCTCAGCTACCAGCAGAGTCTGGAGGAGCTCAGAGTGGCTCAGGATCAGCTGAGCGAGCTGGTGGAGGCTCGAAACCGCAGGTGAGTGATTGCACGGTGAGCGCACACGCCGAGGAAGAAGAGTTGGAGCAGAAGCGAAGATTCATGGTTTTAATTTAATTTGTATTAGTGCTGAAACCGAAAACTGACTGACGCGAGAACCCGTCACGCACAAAGTGATGCATTTTCCTGCTTTTCCAGGCTGATGGAGAAGAAGCGGAGGGAGAAGCTGAGGCAGCAGGTGGCGGCGAAGCGCAGCTAGTCCCCGCGCTACAGTCCAACACAAACAGTGCCTGCCGCCAGCGCCGTGCAGCGACAGCCTGCGAGGACGACGGGCTCTACCGCAGCGACATGCAATCCACCCGTAACTGGAAACACAAAACGAGTTCCTTCACAATAAAACGTGAGATTCTGTTGCACGCTGTTGTTCCGACGGCAGTAAGGAAGCATCTCACGGACTAAAAGAAACCTCACATTACTAAGCTATAAAAACAATCACGGACCGAAGGCTGAAACACGCTAAGAGCAAGTCAGAGGTGGTTTCATCTTATGAGAGCAGACAGGACAGGAGGAGGGTCTGCGCTTCTCTGTCAGACTCCATCAGTCAAACGGCGCGAAACTGATCTGCAAAAATGAGCAATTAACAGTTCAGGTCATTTTAAAATAATAATACATTTAAAAATAAGACACATTTCCTGATTTCAGCTTCTAATCTGGAAGAATTTGCTGCTTTTCTTTGTGTTATGCAAACATAGATTATTCATTTTCAGATTTGGGACCGGAAACGGGCGATTTTCACTATTTCTGATGATTTTTTGTGGACCAAATATGAGGTTAATTAAGAGAAACTACATGATGGTTGGTGGAAAAAACAGGAATAACAGACAAAAGTTGACACAATATTAATGCCGTCTAGTTTAAGAAACAGAAAACTCAACAGACGCGCGCCTGGCTGCGTCTCGGCGCCGTACGAAACTGGAATAAATGGCAGTCTGAGCTGATGCCTTTGGAAAATGAGTGTGAAACTCATCAGACTCCCTCTTACTGTGTTTTAGTCTTTGGTGGGATAAACAGGATATAAGGGAGAGGAAAACTCAGGTCACACAGGTGGAGTGGACGGAGATCAACTCAGATGTGTGGGTGGATGAAAGGGAGCAGTGGGCACAAGTAGCAAAAAGTAAATCTCATGTATGTGCCTTTGTGGAGTAGAGTCACTCCAGTGTTTAACAGAGTGAACATGACTGACTGCTCTCACTACAACTGGAACAGTGGCCCTTAAAGGGAACGCTGCTAACAGACTGGAGGAGGACGGCTCCGACCGCGACTCATAAAATGGGTTTTAAAGGGATTCAAAGACTGAAATCTGTTGCTCCGAATCAAGACCAAGTCTGCTTTTGGCCGATCACATGAACGGGGGGGGGGGGGGGGGTCCTGTAAAGACGGTCCTGTTCGACCCGGGAGAGCACAAGCTGGACGAACAAACCCTCACCAAACCGCACGAGAAGGTCTTTTAATACTTCAAAGGGCTTAAATATATCTATACTACCTTCAGACAGGCACCACAGCAGCGAGCAAGGGGGGAGGAGGAGTGCTCCCCCCACCCCTTACCTGGATGTCACCTGCACAGGGCTCAGGTGTGTTCATCAGTCGGGCTCCCACACACACACACACGCGCGCGCACGCACACAAGCAACAACTAAGGGCTATCACAGAAACAGCACTCTCTCACCTGCCGGCTCAGATTTCCCGCCTGACGCCTGAACCACACGGCCGGGATCAGTTTGCATCATCTGGCTCTAATCAACAGATGTGGCTCGACTGGTCCCGGATCTGCCAAAAATAAATAAATAAGCTTCAGTTCGACCCACTGCATGGCTTCATGTTCAATAATGCCCCCACCCCCCGCCCCACCCGTCCGCCTTCTGTAGCTGCGTCACCTCCCCGTCATCCTCCCGTCTTGGTTTCTCATTGTATATAACTTCTTTTATTTATCGAGCGGGCGAGCACAGGCCTGTCTTCATAGGTGAAAGAACATACTGGAAGCGTGATCACGGACTTCAGACTGAAGATACTGTAATTTTATGTAGAAATGAATCTTGTGTTCCCGGCGCTCCCTTTAAACGTCCCCGTAGACACAAACCTCTTCTCCCTCTGCTACAGTTGCACTGGGTAGGGACTTCTATGCAAACGGTCGCCTTCTTGGCCTATAGACATGGTGTATTAGGCGATTTGACTTGTGTTCTCTCTCCATATCTATGCTAACTGTCCAGTATTATTACTCTGCATTACCAACCCTGTGCAAGTTTCCATTTAATAAAGCTCTTTCATGTACCCCTGCGTGCACTGTCTTTATGAAACATGACGCAAAAGCAATATTATGTCCTTAAACTGACGATGCTAACATGCTAACGTTAAATGTGCAGGATTTAAAAAGGGGTAGTATCATATTAACAATGATGCTCTTATTATTGTGATATCATCACAACAATTGTGTTTTCATTCCTATGAGATCATGTTGCACCATCGTGCTGCCTCAAAAGCCTAAAATGCACAAACCAAACTCCGGCTCCGGACCTTTCATGGATGAAGGACGAAGAGTCAAAGGGGATTCAGTATCAGCAACCTGCAATCTGCAACCTCGCCACCAGATGCCACTACATCCTGCTTAGTGCTCCTTTAAGCTTTAAGCTTTACCAACTTAGTTTGACATGCAACAGATTAGACACAGATAATGTACTCGCAACAGTTTATTCATCTGTGAGCAACACAACAACACAAAACACAATAAACTAAACACATTTTCATCATTACAGAATAAATGTTTTATGATATTTAATGGAGCGATAGATAGAAAAACACCATCTATCGTCAGTTAACTAGTGGGGAAGGGTCTGCAGAGAAACACACAGAGATGTTTGGTCGTGTGCAAGCAGAGAATATTTATATATTACTCAGTATTCCCTGCAGCCTTCAGCTTCTTCCTGATAATATTTTGATTGAATATCACTAAAGAACCGTAAACTCTTTGTATTCTAGGATCCTGGCAGCTTCATAGCTTATACAGTTTAACATAGGCAAAGCAAGTAGTAACATAAACGCCCAGCAAGTCGGCAAAAATGAACCAAAATGAACCCGGACGCCTGCGCTCAGGTGATGGTGACGGGCAGTTCAAGTTGAACACCAGCACAAATACAGTCACCTAAATAAGTCACGACACATAACAGAGTCAAGTCGTTGTGTTTTGGTGAAATCGCATGTTCTATTTATTTAATTCTGGCAGATTTTATATCAAAATGTTTGTTTTTTGAGGCCTTTTTGAGTCTCACGTCCGATAAACCGTCAGGTGCCGAAGAAGTGAAGAAGTGTTTCAGACGTTTGTTGAGTTCCTGGAGGACAGAGACGTTACAGCAGAGCTCCTACGTGTGCAAAGTCCAAGGCAGCGTTTAGGCTTTTGCACTGAGGATTTGAAGGATTACTCATAAAACAGAGGAACCGGTTGATGCTAACACTTTCCAAACAGTCGGTGATAGACCGGTTAGCTATTACTGCACTGTACCCTCTTTCCTGTGCATGTAAGAAGAGTGAGTGGACCTTCTCCAGCGTCTGTGGAGCAAAGATTATACAGATTATTACAGATTATATTAAACGAAACCAACATCTCAGCAGAAAAGACAATGACTTCGTTGCAACACGTGAATCCCAGAGTGATGGGGATCAGAGTATCGCCTCACAGTGAACTGCAGAGTCTGGCTGCACGCATCACACGGCAGATTGCAAAGGTAAGTGCAGGCAGAGTGTCTTTGCTCATCTTTATTCACAGCTGCATCAGATGGGGCATCAGAATTACATCACTGCAAAGATCGGCATCCTCAGCGTGTCTGTCAGTGCTCACAGCGAGTGAGAGTTCAAGATCTGGACCAGGTTCAGAGCAGGGCTTTGGGTGGGGGACCAGATCCTAACGGTGGGGTCTGAGGGTTTACAGCAAACACTGGTGTTTTGTATTGTTAAGCCATTGACTGAGTGTCGCTCTGCTAGCTGTGCTCAGATTATGAAAACTGACTGATAATTAGAGAATCTACACATTTAAAACATTTTAACCACATGAAAACAAATTAGCATGAATATTTATAATGTATTATAATCTTCTAAATGAACCTTTATGCATTCATTTCTGACAGGGTGGATTAAACTGACCCTGAGTCGGGTCAGTGATTCTGTGAACATTAAAATAACCATGAACATGTTTTCAGGTGTTTGAACTTTGACCCTTTCACAGTTTTTAATTAAAACAGTAACCTGGAGCACTTCTGTGGCCGGGTTCACAGTTTGGTTTTACTAGAAGAAACTTTATCGCTATCCAACATTAAAATCCAAATTAAAATCACAATCATAATGTCAATTATACATGCAACATGCTAACCGAGCTGGCTAGCCATTAGCTGCTATGCTAATGGTAACTAGCAGAGCTGGGCTGGTGTTAGGTGGGTGGTCATGACGCTAAACTTCAGCACAGGGGTCCATAAACCAACTGATGACGCCACAGCGGCTTCGTCCTACGAGCCTTTCTTGCATTAACGCCTCCTGTCCTGCAGGGGGAGCAGAGACCCTTCAAACAGGTGATTGACGTCAGCTCAGGTGATCCCCACAGCGCAGGACTGAAGCCCATCTCACTAGTTCGACAGGTTTGTTCCGCCGTTTACTTCAGCTGGACTAAAAACAGCTCACACACTTTTAATCTCAAATCATCAAATGTTATTACTGTCTGTATTTTGTCAGGTCTTTGCAGCGTGCATGTACCCTGAGCTGCTGGATCATGAAGATCTTCCAGCAGATGTCAGGCACAGGGCTCGGAGGCTCCTGGAGGTCTGCTGCGGAGGGAGCGTGGGTGAGAACTTCAACAAAAAGGGCAACTTGCATTTTAATGAATAAATGTGCAGAAACAGAGCAACCAACGCTCTGCTCCACAGGTTCCTACACACCCTCGTCTGGTATACCTCAGGTCCGGCAAAGCATCGCTGAGTTCATCATGAGACGAGATGCTGGAGCGCCGTCAAATGCCAAAAACATCTTCATCTCAGCAGGTTCTGAGCAGGCTCTGACGGTATACAACACACAGTCATCACTCTTTCTTCAGACATTGTTTCCATCAGGTGGCACTGTGCTCACAGACAACTGAAGCTGGATGAGTCTGATTTAAGATGCTCTGGTGTGCAGGAGGTGTGCGCACACACTGCACACACTGCACACCGTGCACACTGTCCTCTGTCAATCACCTGCATGTTTGCAGCATCAGACATGGGTTTTCACACGTGATGAGTTTGCCTTGGTGTTAGCATAAGAACATATGAGTGCTGCACATGTAAAATAGACATGTACCATTAAAATATGCATGATTTATATTCTATAAAGAGCTGTACAGTTTTAAAAAAAATGGCACATACAGGATGAACATACGCACTCAAAATAATAATGATAACAGACAGATAGATAGATAAGTCAGTAGTCTGCAGACTTTTATTGCTTTATGCATTTTGTTATTTGTAATTGAGACGTTTGTTAATTTAATAAAAATACTTACTTTTCAGATACTTTAAAATCTCACACACGACAGACCAATTAAAACATTTATTACTGAAATTAATGTTATTATTTATCACATACCAGCAGCTGAACCTCAGAGGTTTCAGACAGGAGCACTGCAAAATGTTTGGAAATGACCTAAAGCACTTTATTTGGAGCTTTGGTGTCCAAACTGAGTGAGAAATCTGTAGAAAACTAGGAATGGAGGGTCAAAGTTAAACCCCTGGGTGTTGATGGACGCAGCCTGAAGAAGCTGTTTTAATTTTGTTTCTTTCTACAAATGATAAAATAAGTCTCTGAGATCAGATGCTGTGTGTTGGATCTCACTGATGTTAGCTCTGCAAAATAATAATAATGTTGTACATGATCCGTCGTGTTCAGGTGATCACGCACCTGATGATCAGCGGTGAGGGGGAGACTCAGACTGGCGTGTTGACCCCGATGCCCTGCCCACACACCCTGCCCCCGCTGCTGGATGGTGCAGGGGTGATGCTGGTGCCGTACCAGCTGATGGAGGACCGAGGCTGGGCTTTGGACCTGGACGAGCTGCACCGAGCGCTGCAGGCCGCTAGGGGGCGCTGCAGGCCCAGAGCCATTTACATCAGCAACCCAGGAAACCCCACAGGTAAATACAGATTGTAGCACATACAGCAGCTGCACTGAAGCCATCTGTGTAAACCTCCTCACTGTCATCACTGTGTTTGCTGCTCTTTGTCCTCCTAGGTCATCTGCAGGACAGGAAGTCCATACAGGAAGTGATCCGGTTTGCAGCAGCTCAGAGGCTCGTGCTGTTGGTTGACGAGGTGATCACACACAGACGCAACAGCAACGGCAGCCGTTTGCTCACACGGTCTCTCATTAAACACCTGTCGCCTTGCTGTGCGCTCCAGGTGTACCAGGACAGTGTGTGTGGACACGGCAGAGAGTTTGTCTC
Organism: Datnioides undecimradiatus; assembly: GCA_008933995.1. Classification (NCBI taxonomy): domain Eukaryota; kingdom Metazoa; phylum Chordata; class Actinopteri; order Lobotiformes; family Datnioididae; genus Datnioides; species Datnioides undecimradiatus. Next base: position 23,536,700 of record WARS01000029.1, read on the forward strand.
CTATAAGAGAGTCCTGTTTGAGATGGACAGAGAGTACTCAGACACAGTGGAGTTGGTCTCCTTCCACTCTCTGTCCAGCGCCTGCATGGGAGAGTGAGTTCTGTCTGCTTATACTCATCAACAGCATCATGTGTGTGCGAGGGCATTAGTCAAGTGCATTTTCCGTATTTCATAATACATAAAACATCCCATTGGCTCCTACTGAAAACATATATATTTGCAAAAACAGTCACAAACAGTTTAGTAATAATGTTTTTAATGTAAAATAAAATGTATTATTGTATTGTTGCACCTCAGCATGACACACATCCACATTCCTGCTGTGCCTGTGTCCCAGGTGTGGTCTGCGTGCAGGATACATGGAGGTGGTCAACATGGACCCAGAGGTGATGCATTGTGTCGACACCATGCTGTGCACTTACATCAGCGCTCCGGTCACAGGACAGCTCGCTCTGGATCTCATGGTCAACCCACCCACGCCTGGGGAGCCTTCCTACGACACGTACACACAGGTGACACACCTGCAGAGCGTCAAGATGTCTGATCTTCTCGGTTTCTGCCCAGTCTTTTATTAACTCACAATCAAATCTCTGCTCTTCTCCTATGTGAAGGAGATTCGCCTCATTCGTGCCACTTTGTCCCAGAATGCTCAGCGGGCCTGGGGGTTCTTGAACGATCTACCCGGGATCAGCTGTCAGCCAGTGATGGCTGGACTCTACCTGTATCCCCGCCTGCACTTACCAGCTGAGATGACAGAGCAGGCCAAGGTGGGAACATATCACAACAACCTTCATGTGCATGAGACACAGTGTAGAGCAGCCCCCTGACTTTATGCATAGGTTTGCTATTTTCCCATGAGCTGCATTTAGTTTCTATTACTGGTCATTCTAATTCTAATTAAGCACTCTGTGGTTGCTCTGTTTGAGGTGCTCTTCACTTGTTTTTAGATGTTGGAGCTGGAGGCCGACGTCCTGTATTGCCAGAGGTTACTGGAGGAAGAAGGTGTGCTTGTAGGCGTGGGATGTGCTGGAACAGCTGGCAGACACCATCTGAGGTGAGAGACATGATTCATTTCGATGAACTGGTTTGTCGCGTTTTCTCCGAAAGCAACTGTGTGATGTGATTCTTCTCTCTCAGGTTATGCGTCCTTGTTCCTCCCGAGGTCCTGGAGGAGGTGCTGGCTCGCCTCGGTTCCTTTCACCGCCGCCTCTTGTCAGGCGCCTCCTCACCCTGACAAACAGAGATGCAGGGGGGAATAATGCGGCACAACACGTAGCCATGCTTGATCCCATCCAACACGCTCGGAGACATACTGAAATGAATAAACAACAGCTCGTGCGCCTTGTTTGAAAGTGCTGACTGAAAAGCTGCCCGACAGCTTGAAACAGGAAGATTACTGTTAAACGTCTCTGCAGCTCAGGCTGTGGATCACACTTATTCCTGTTTCGAAGGACAAATTGAAAGAATAACAGTATTTTGTTCTTCTGAAAAGTGCAAATAAAAAAATTTTAACGTATTCAACAAACTTTTATTTGCAGGGTCTGATATATCAACTATAAACAGAGCAAACAGCAGCAAACATTTGATTAACAGTAAAGGAGTAAAACAAACTGTCAAACGATCCTCAAAGAGAGACAGGACAGGAAGGGTTGAGAGAGTGGAATCTGAAAAGTACCTAAAGCTAAATGTAATTAAGTAAAAATATTGTTCTGAGTTGTAGGGTGGAGGAAATCTGAAGCTGCCCGATATGGAAATACTCGAGTAACTTGAATTTCTACTTAGTTACTAAGTTACAGTCCGCCTGTGGGAGCTGCTGGTGTGAACAGAAAGACATAAAGTCCACATTCAAATAACTACATTTATATACACACACTGGACAAACTGAAGCGCTACAGTCACCTGTGATAATTTAAAAATGGTCACGTGATCAACTTCTGCCTCACAATAACTGGAAACTGCAGAACTGAGCATAATGTTGTTATGAGTCCACCTGCCAGTGGTAATACTTGTTTGTTGAGTGGTACTGTAGTACTTGTAGGATGGGTTTGCATGCATGAGGAGCGTTGGCTCTCGCGATGCGCGCCCCCGCCGTCTGCACGCGCTCCCCCCACGGCGCACATTAATTCACCGAGACGTTCTCACGCTTCCGTGTTTAACTTCTCGTCGAGGATCTCATCGGCCAGACTGCGGAGATGAGCTCCGTGCTGGAGGTGAACCCCAGGGTGCGCGGCATCAGAGCCCCCACGAGCCTGCAGAGTCTGGCTGCGCGCGTGGCAGCGGAGATCGCACAGGTGAGTCACGCGGGCGTATTCACATTTTACGGAATCTTAAGTTTTCAGAGCGGTTTATTTTATTTTAGAAATAACTGATCGGGTGACTTCACACTTGCTGGACCCTTTACATCACACCCATACGCTCTAATCTAACCACAGTCACTACCTTTAACAGCAAAGCAGCCAAACAAAGCCAACACTGTGGCCGTCATTGTCATATTATCAATCAAACTGTTATCAGATCGTGACTGATGCATTATCATGTGTGCAGGGCTCCCTGCTGCAGCTCTTATGGCTTCATCTCAGAGTCTAGTCATTAACATCACATTTATTGGCTGATCACGTGCTTTGTAATTAAAACACACTGCAGAATGTGGAGTTGCAGGAAAATGGGAATACTTAGTTATTCAGGCCTGTGCTGGTCATCGGGATCAATGAGAGTCCCCAGTGTGGGCTCGTTGTCCCAGGTTGGAAAATGAAATGTGAAGCTTTCACTTGCTCCCACACACACACACACACCTCCACACCTCTTGGGAACAGACCCACCCAGCCCCACGTCCTCCGACCTGCTCGTGCTGAAACTTGTTATCTGCATGAAGCTTCCTCTGCACCGGGTTTGCCTGCGGTGTCTGTCAGGGGAGCACTCCCCAAGCTCTGACGCCACAGTGAATGAACCGTTCACACGTCTCTCTCGATCTTGCCTGTGGTTACTCATGATTTCAACTCGTTCTTCAGGTTTAACACCCCCCCAACCGTACGACTCGTTTGAAGCTCAGGCGCTCTATATCAGAAATATGCATTTTATCGTTACACACTGCACATGAGTTCATACTAACAGAATTCATGCTCTTTTCTTTTCTTTGGCCTCATGTTTACTTCCTGTCTTTACATATCAACCACACAGTGGTGATTGTGATGCATGCATCATGTTGTTTCCTGTGTGTGGGTTAATCTTCCTCCTCCTGCTGCAACTTCCTCTGAAGGAAGCGATAAAGGTTAGACAGATGGCTGAGACTTCGTCATGAGTGCTTTGTATTTAGGAAATAAATCATAAGTTTAACTGTAACATGTTTTTTAGGTCTTTGGTCTTAGGGAAGCCCGAGTCCTGTATGCATGTCATAAAACTCTTTTTAATTTCACTTTAACACAGAAACTTTCAACATCACTACAACATACTGCACCGTAGCTACTTAGCTTAGCTTTTCTACCGCTGTTAGAGGAAACGTATGATCTTCCTTGTGTGACTCATCTGAGCTATTATGGAAAAAACAAAATACAGTTTTTATGCATGCTTTAAATTTTGGATTTCCAAAGAGGATGTTTCATTTTTAAGTTTAATTCTGTTAGGATACGTTTGATTGTGGTGTCTTGATGCTAATGTCTCTTAGCCCTGCACAGCTAACTGCTGCTTAATAACAGGACTCTATGGTTTCTATAGCATGGCTCTCAATATTCTCACTCCCTACTCGTCACATATGGATGATAGGTTGCTTTACTGGGTACTCCTTGAGCATCATTCCTCACAGGGCGGGGTCGTCCTCAGTGATGGAAATGGGCGACGTGACACCAGTGCCTGAAATGATTGAGGTTCAGTTCGGTGAAGACATCAAACCAGGTTCCTCCTCACTGTATTGACAGATGACTCCTCACCAGGCGTCCAAATGTGACAAACTGGGATTGAGACTAAGTCGTATTTGGCAAACACACATTTTTGTTTGTTTGCCTAAGCCTGGTTGATGATATTCTACCTCAAATCAGATGCAGTATACTGGACAAATCAGATGTTCCTCCCAGGGCTGATCATTAAACCAAAGAAATGTCACTTTTCAGGTTTGATGGCTTCCTGAACTGACAACAGGACTGTGATCTCGTCCCCTGGTTACTTTAATTATTAAGGACGAACTCTATTGGTACACACAGTTCATGTGTTTCACAAAAGTTTCCTGTTTTTTTGGTCGTCAGCCATTTTTTCTTGCCATATCTCTCGTTGAAGAAGGTTAAACAGATGAAAGGGCGGAGGATTAAATGAGACTGACAAGATTTAAAATTCCACCCCACCCGAGCTTGTGTCTAACCACACTGCGTTCCTCTCAGGGGGCAAAGAAACCCTTCAAGACGGTGATTGATGTCAGCTCCGGTGATCCCCACAGGGCAGGAATGGCTCCCATCTCATTTGTTCGCCAGGTTGGTGTTTTAGATTTTACGTGTGTTCTCCTACCTGCTCTACCTGCTTCACTCGCCCCCGTGTGATCAGCCTGATAGCAACAAACTGAGCCTGTGTGCATGCTATTCGCCGTTTGTCTTCTCAGGTGCTTGCGGTGTGTTTTTACCCTGAGCTCCTCAAAGAGAAGAGGCTTCCTCCAGATGTCAGGCAGAGGGCGCAGAAGCTTCTCGGGAGCTGCGGTGGAGGAAGCGTGGGTCAGAATGAAAGACTTAAATTCATTTGTGCAGATTTGAGAAACATTTCTTTGTCTGGCGCCTCAGCTTCAATGGCTGATCCATCATTTTACCAATGACAGGTTCGTACTCTGCAACCTCCTGTGGTATACCGCTCGTCCAGAAAAGCATTGCTGAGTTCATCACGAGGCGAGACGGCGGAGTGGTTTCACACCCTGGAAACATCATTGTCTCCAGTGGTTGCCAGAAGACTTTGTCGGTATGATGTTTGTTTGGGGTATTGTCATGAAGAGCAATCAAAAAGATCATAGGCTGCACCAATAACACGCTAATTTAGCCAAGCAGTCGCCTGCGATACAGTTCTCCCAGAGCTAATTCCACAACCAGGATCCCAAACACGCTCCTTTAAAACATTTGGTCTGCTCGCACCTGCTGCATGCTAATTAGCGTGCTGTGCTGTGCAACAGCACCATGTTGTCAGGTAAATATTTAAAGCTATAACCTGCATCTGTGTTTCCCATAATGCACATTCAAAATCCTGTAATCACCATAGAAATAACAATGCTGAGTGTACTGACAAGCAACAGCTCAGTGGATCGAGCTAAACGCTAACACCAGCATGCAAAGACACTCACAGTGACTATGCTAACATGCTGATTTACACTATCTTTAACATCTTACTTTAAAGTGCGATTTGCTGTTTATTTTAGTCATGAATTAGAATTTACTTCATGTTAAATACAATGTGTTATCTTTGTTTTGTGCTAAATGTGGGCGCTAGTAAATATTAGCACACTAACGCCCTGAACTGTGATGACGAGCATGCAGACACTGCCCGCCTGCATGTTAAACACTGTCATCGTGAGACTTTAGTATCATTTCGTATGGTTTAAAAAGAAAAAACGGCATGTTGTTAACTGTATTTTTGTTTGTTGTGTTAAGCTGGTGTTGCACCTGATGTCCAGCGGTGAGGGGGAGGCTCAGACTGGGGTGCTGACCCCGATGCCCTGCCCCCACACCCTGCCCCCGCTGCTGGATTTATCTGGGGTGACCCTGGTGCCGTACCGTCTGATGGAGGACCGAGGCTGGGCTTTGGACCTGGACGAGCTGCACCGAGCTCTGCAGGCAGCTAGGGGGCGCTGCAGGCCCAGAGCCATTTACATCAGCAACCCAGGAAACCCCACAGGTGAACCGCACACAGCAGCTGCATCAGCTCATCTCCCTGCTTTAATCTCCCATACTCACCGTCATTTCCTCTGACAGGTCACGTGCAGGACAGGAGAACGATACAGGAAGTGATTCGTTTTGCTGCAGCCGAGGGTCTCGTCCTGTTGGCTGAAGAGGTGAGTACGAGCTGCACTAAGAAACAGAAATCCAGCTGACTTCTCATCAGTTTTCAGTCTCACACACTGTTCCTCCTGCACCATCCAGGTGTACCAGGACAGCGTGCACGGACAGGACAAGCAGTTTATTTCCTATAAGAAAGTCCTGTTTGAGATGGGAGGACAGTACTCAGACACAGTGGAGCTGATCTCCTTTAACTCCCTATCCGGCCCCTGCATGGGAGAGTGAGTATCACTAATGAGAACACACCTGTGCACACACTCTTCATCGAAATCACCACTGTTCTGAACTCACAAAGCATTAAAATGATATTTCTTGTTTTTTATTGTAATATAGATGCAAAATATGACTGGTTGTGTGTTATAAAAGGGTTCAAAAGACATTTTTCATTTAATCCCAATATATCGTTTTATGGCCATGTTGACCGACTCGTATCACCTGTGATGGAGAGCAGTCTGGGTTGTGTAATAAGAAACTCAACATGACATCAACTGTTTCTTTCTTTTCATTTGAAAATATTTAACCAAAACCTAATCTTATTTTTAATTAACCAAACCTGGTGTCAAAGTCCTGGCTTCTCTGCGACTTTCACGCTGTAAATGCGAATCCAATAAATACGTGGTAATAAAGAGTGTAACATGAACACAGCTGCAGCCAACCCTCAACCCTCAGGTGACTGCAGGCTCACTGCGCTCTGTGCTCACCTGCGTGCAGGTGTGGCCTGAGAGGAGCTTATATGGAGGTAATCAACATGGACCCGGCTGTCAGTCAGTTTCTAAAAACTATGCAGGCCACGTCCAGCCCTCCGGTGCCACCGCAGCTTGCCCTGGAGGTCATGGTCAACCCACCCTCACCTGGAGACCCTTCGTATGAAACGTACACACAGGTGAGGAGAAAAAACATTTAATCAAACGTTTTCTGTCAAAATAATGTCTGAAGCTGGAAACACTGGCAAAATACACAACATTATAACTGTTTAATTATCATTATTTTGTTACCTAAAGTGAAAAATCTATTAATTAGTCAACAGGATCTTATTTTTAAAGTAGGAAACATTTTATTAATTTACCATTAATTTATATTTAAATATTTAGACATGATTTAATTTACAAAATCTTGAAAATTATGAAACAATTTTTCTAATTTTCCATAAATGATCACACTTCCAATACCTTAAATAAAGAATCTGGCTTGCTGATTGGATCAGAGTGTGTTACATCATTATTTTGTATTATTAATTATTAATTAAATCACCTCATAACACAGACAGTCATTGTAGATGAAAATGAAAACTATCTTATTATCACATCCTGAAATTTACTCTAACTGAGCTAACTCAGCTAATGGTAGCCACAGTTAGCAACAGTTAGCTGTTACCTAGCAACAGGTAAAGGTATCTCTCCAACAGGAAGCTGCTGTAACCAGAGCTCGTCTCTCTTTGTCCCACAATCGCAGGAGGTTCTTCACACCCAGACGACGCTCTCCCAGAATGCTCAGCGCGCCTGTGAGCTGCTCAACGACCTTCCAGGGGTGAAGTGCCAGGCGGCGATGGCGGGACCTTTTCTTTATCCGCGCCTGCGTTTACCACCTTGGGTGATGGAGGAGGCCAAGGTGAGGAGGCTGTGCAGAAACCTTCTCCACCAGGTTTTACTGCAGCGCTTTGAATTTAGCTTATAAATACTGTGAAAGGTGATTTAAAGGTTGACATCTTTACTCTTTCCTGATGTTTCTAAAGCGTTATTAGCATCAATAATACCTAATTAACATGAATATACATTTGATGTTGGTCGTGTCATAAAGGGATTAATATATTTTTCCATCTTGAGCTTAAACTCAGTCGTTCAGTCCTGTGATGTGATGGGTAAAAAGCAAATTGTGCTGCGTTTTCCTTCATTTAAATCTCACATCATGCACTGAAACACTGTAATTTAGCCGACGGGAGTCCTCACAGGTGTTTTAGGCTTCTGCCCCTGATTTCAGATGCTGGGAGTGCAGGCAGACGTGCTTTACTGTCAGCGGCTCCTGGAGGAGGAGGGCGTGTGTTTGGGAGCGGGATGTGAGAACGGACAGGAGGAGCGTAGCTATCACATCAGGTAGGAAAACACCTGAGGCTGTGTTTGGTTTGAGAGTGTTTCCTGAAACTCAGTGACAGTTTTGGAAAGTGGGGGCATTCAGAGAAGACACTGCAGCTTGTGGAAACTTTTATTTTTTGGAAACTGAGGTCACTTTATGAAAGATTTTGGGGAAACCAAACTGACAATATGGAACATTTCTGCATTACAATGTCTAAAAACAGCCAGACCTGTTGTTCTACATGTTGTTGGGTTGTGTTTTTACTTGATCTCAGGTGTTTCCATCAGTTTCACCTCAGAGACTGAATCCAGATCAGGCTCTGTGATCGGCTTCACTTCCTGTCTGTGGTGTCACCGCCTCCTGTCTGTGCACGTGTCAGTTTATCAAGCTGTGTCAGCAGCTTGATAAACTGACTCTGGATCAGCTGTAAGACACATTTCTGTGCTCCTCTTTTCAGCCGCTGCTTGTTTTTAACTCTGTATCTGAAGCAGATGAAGGATTTCAGTCGTCGGACGTCTGGATCTGAAGTTATCAGAGAAACAAGCTGAGCAAACGTTAGCAGCAGCTCGGCTCGCCGCCCCTCCAGGACGTCCCGTGTGCGGCCGACAGCGTGGGAGAAACAGTGGTTTTTAAGGTGGAACTGCTTTATTCAGTGTTTCTCTGGGTTTGAATCAGCAGCTCTCATCATGAGAGTCAGTGTGCAATGAAAGGTCAAAGGTCTACTTGAACTGTCGGGTCTTTAAGGGCACGGCCAGTATTCAGAGCTGCTTCTCAGTTAAAGGTGATGTTATTCATTATCATTAATGTTTCACATTTAAACCAACAGCTCAAGGAAACCAGCATCATGTGTTTGTGCAGAGCGTCTGTGCCCTGGGAGCCTGAGGACAACGAAGATCAGTTCACACACGTGTCCACTCCTGCTTCAGGTGCAGGTGTGTCCATGGGTTGATGTTCTCTGTGTCTCTGTGTTTCCCACCCACAGGCTGTGTGTGTTGGCTCCACCTGCTGCTCTGGAGGAGGTCCTGGCACGCCTTCGCTCTTTCCACCTGCGCCTGCTGGACGGATTTCCCTGAGCGACATGTCAAGGACGCAGACTTTGGGAAAAAAACATGGAGTTTTAAAAAACAAACTGCAAATCTTTGACCTACTAAAAACTCAACTTTAATTTAATATGTTAAGATTTTAAAGAATTAACTTATTTCTTCATCCTGCAAACATCAAAATAGCCTTAAGCATGAGATATTTAGATATAAGACGAAATTGAAGATTTAAGCCAGCCAACGACACTTTTAGAGTTTTCCAGTGAACTCTGAACCCACCCTCACCTCACTGAGTGAGAAAGTAAAGGCGAAAAGCGAATACACGAACTTTTATTGTATAATGACGTTTTATTTCATTTGATGTTCACGTTTACTTTGTTTTTGTAAAAGCTGCTCTGCGTCTCGAGACGCACGCCGTTTCTGAAACCTCAGTCTGTGCGCAAGCTACACGACTTCACGCTTCCCATTGACCTCCGTGGGGAGCAGAGCCATAGTCAGGTGACCTCGTTGTCACGGTAACAAAGATAAACACACAGTTGATGCTGTGAAACGGTTGCAGTTCGGCTAGTTTCAGGGAATTATCATTATTAAAACAATCCAATATTCATACACGATGTAAGTTTAATACCTCGCTTCCATTAACAATACCTCAACACAACATTGTCACTGAATGAACGACTGTTTGTGAAGCTGGAGTAAAAATGACAATATTTACATCTGAGACGTGTTCTCGTGTCATTTGTAGCTGAATATGTTGTAATTCTGTCTCTGTGCACGTGTGCCGGTCTGCCCCGACTGTGGGGGGGTCATGTAAGGACAGGTGACACAGATGCAGCAGGTAGCAAAGATTCCCAGGTCAGAGACTGGACGGCGTGTGTGTGTTTGTTTGTGTGTTTTGTGTGCGTCTGATTATTTGAGAGTATAAAAGCCGCACGGCGCACTCAGACCCACTCGACCCTGAGAAATCATGATGAAAGTGGGGCTCGTCCTGCTGTTTGCAGCCTACGGTGAGTCTCATCTGCCTGATTTAGACAGGGACGCCTCTGCCTTCAGCAGCTACACAATCAGTCGCGCTCAGCTGTGACCTCACTGCTCCCCTCCAAAGACAAAAATATAAAATTTCATTTTAAAAAAGTCTCATTTAGTTATTTCCTAAAACAGCTGCTCGCTGGCGTTGTCTGCAAACGTTTCCCAAACAGGAGGAAATAGCGCATTTGTAAGGAACTATTTTGTTTGGCGGATGAATTCATATTAGGTGTTTCAGGGTGAATTTGCAGCGGCAGCGTGGTGAGTGTGTGTCTGTGGGATTGATTTCATATAAAACACATAAAAGCCAGTGCAGCAGCGCGGCTCACTGATGTGTTTTTAAAAGCTTTTGAATAACAGCAGAGCTCTGCATGGGGTGTAGGGTGCGCAACACGCCAAATCAAAGCGCGCTGCATAAACACAAAAGGCATTTGGGATAAGCACAATTATAAAGAATTAAATAGAAAATAAGATAAAACAGGAGAATTAAAGTTCACTTCAGTGTCAATTATTAATCCAAAGACGGAGAGTTTTGATCGATAAAGCCTGAGAGCTGCTGCAGACCTGCAGGTTTCTGGGAGTTTGCTGCAGATTTGTGGGGCTTAAAACCAGAACGCTGCTTCTCCATGTTTAGTTCTGACCCCGGGGACAGGAAACAGATCTGTCACAGACTGTTTGAGGCCTGGATGTTTCATAATGCAGCAGATCAGAGATGCAATTTGTCCCTGAAACCAAGCAGAGCATCAGGATTCAAATGAACTCTTTGAGGGAGAGGAAACCAAAGATCTGCATTGATGCTGACTTATTCTGTGATCTATGATCGTGTGACTCTTACAGATGTCCCACTGGCTCATGTTGCTGCATTTGATTTAAGCTCTGCAGACTAATACACACAGTATTAGCATATTAGCATTGTTAGCAGGTAGTCAGAAAACATTTAGTCACTCCAGGCAGGCGGCAGACATCTTTCAGGCCACCATAAAGTTGAAAATAGAGTTGTGGCTCTCAGTATGGGAGTCGAGCTGAATCAGCAGCCTCCTGTCGTGTCTGTGCTCCAGCCTACGGGTGCGGCACACCCACCTATGAGCCGTCTGTGAGCCGGGTGGTGAACGGGGAGGATGCTCGACCCTACAGCTGGCCCTGGCAGGTGAGGTGGTTTCACTCCGTCATATCCCCGTAGGTATTTATCTGTCAAACTCAGATGAGTGAGTGTATAGTTGCAGATGAACATGCAGGACTCTATATGCTGATATTTAGTGCACTAGTTTATCAGAATTAGCCAAAAAAAAGCAACAATAACCATCTGTTTTTCTATTTTTAAGCAATTTCTCAATTCATTCATGCATTCATTCATGCATATCTCACTAAAATCTGAGACAGCTGCAGATAAAACATACAAAACAGAAATTTTGATTCCTACTCCAAGAAAAAAAATCTGAATTTTCCAGATTAAAGTGGTAAATTTGCTAATAATGTCAAATATTTGGAGATTATAAAGCCACAAATTTATGGGAAACAGTGTTTGTTGGGTTCTTGCTGCTGATTCGTGGTGTGTGCTTCCTGTGAGTGACGTCTGTGTGTGTGTGTGTGTGTGTGTGTGTGTGTGTGTGTGTGTGTCACAGATTTCTCTGCAGTACCTGAGCGGCTCCACCTACCGTCACACCTGTGGAGGCACTCTGCTCACCCCCAACTGGGTCCTGACTGCTGGCCACTGCATCGGGTGGGTCCGGGTCTCCTCCCACACTCTGCTTCTTTTATGTCAAAGCGCCTGGTGTTGGTTTTATTGACAGTGTTTGTGTGTGTGTGTGTGTGTGTGTGTCAGGCCTCGTACTTACCGTGTGGTGCTGGCCGAGTACGACCTCAACGAGCAGGAGGGCTACGAGCAGGTCAGAAGTGTGGAGAAGATCGTGGTTCACCCTCAGTGGAACGATAACTGCCTGTCCTGCGGGTAAGAGCTGCACGCAACAGGAAGCAGGATGGAGGCGGTTCACAGAGTCCAGATCAGTCCAGTTTCAGCTGCTCGTCACTGGTTTCCAGACAGTTTTCAAACTGAATTTAAGATTTAACCGATGACCTTTAAATGACCTTCATGGTTCAGGTCTTTAAACAGTTGCTCCTCTATGAACCAGAACCTCAGATCCTCATTCAGGGCTCTGTCCTGGTTCAGGACTAACAGTGATCTGGTTCTGAGGCTGCAGAATCAGGAACAATTAATTTTCATTTTAATTGTCTAATTTTATGTGCTTTTGATTATTTTAACTAGTTTAAATGTAACAAATTGGAAATAATTATAACTGGAAACAATGATTAGAGGTTTGTTTGTCTGTGTTTTATGGTTTTATATTTGATGACACCGTGTCTTAACGTGGTTTCCTCGCTGCTCAGCAATGACATGGCGATGATCAAACTGGCCTCGCCCGCCGTTCTCAACGACAAGGTGCAGCCGTCCTGCGTGCCGGCGAGCGGAGAGATCGCTCCTCACAACGACCCCTGCTACATCACCGGCTGGGGCAGAATCTACAGTAAGAGTCCGTGATGTGTGCTGGAGGCCGTGTGTCTGTCGCGCACGGTGCGTGAACCCCCTGCTGTGTTCTGGGTTTTCCTGCAGGCGGCGGTCCCATCTCCTCTAAGCTCCAGCAGGCTCTCCTCCCTGTGGTCGGCCACAGCGTCTGCAGCAGCAGCGACTGGTGGGGGAGCTACGTGAAGACCACGATGATCTGCGCCGGTGGAGACATCCGCTCCGGCTGCAATGTACGCACCAAAGCTGCAGGGGAGGCGCAGGATTCAGCAGAACCATCAGGTACCTTCACTGCTCCTCTTCCTGTGTCCGCAGGGAGACTCAGGTGGACCTCTGAACTGCAGGGGGGGTGACGGCAGGTGGTACGTGCAAGGTGTGACCAGCTTCGTCTCCTCCATGGGATGCAACACCCTGTTGAAGCCCACGGTGTTCACCCGCACCTCTTCCTTCACCCAGTGGATCTCTGACGTGAGTTCCTTTCAGAGTAAAAGCACGGATCACCGTGGACTCTGGTTTCAAATTAAAGTTCTTGTTACTCAAAGTGAAGCACAGTCTCAAGCTGACTGTAGTCACATCCTCACTAACCCATGCCCACGTCAGCAAATCCTCGTCTCTGATTGGCTGTTGCTGCTCCCAGATGTTCATTGTGCTGCAGTTCAGACCCACTGGGAACCATATGCAACAATTAAAAACAATAACAAACATAAATAAACAAACGTGGAGGATAGACCCTGAGCCGATCATTTGGGTCTTGATAATTCAATCTGGAACATTTATGTTAACCTAAAAACAAGATGTCAGTTTGATTTTTAGTTTGCAGGAGGCTTTAAATCAGCATTTCCACCGTCTGAGGTCAGATTTTAAAACATTAAATACATTTTATTGTTCATGTCTGAATGTACAGGATGTTTATTTGCTTATTTTGCTTGTTTTTTACTCTCTTATCTTCCAGACTCTGATGAAGTACTGAGGACCTGGAGGCTTTTTTCATGTCAATAAATACATTTAATTACCTTCAGCCTGTCTCGCTGCTCTTTGCATTTAAAGCTGATGTGTAATCGGAGCTATACATCGATACACGGGGAAAGTGCCAGTGTTCTGAATTCAGACTGAAACAGGCTTTGTTTTATCACCCACAATGCAATGGGCTAAATGGAAATGTAGGAGCTATGAATAAATATAAAGCTAATCATGGATGATGGTGAATCTGCTCCAGGAAAGAAAACAAAGCAAAAATAAACAAATAATAATTCTAAAATAAAATATTAAATACACTATTAAAACATTTGTTTATATGTTAAACTGTCAGTTAAAGTTTAAAAAAGCATTATGCTTCGATAATATTGTTGACTTTGCCATGCATACTTCATAAAAAGTATGCAAATGGCAAATCATTTTACTGCTGCAGCCGGTGAAGGTGGAGCTAACTGCTGTATGTGCTGCTGGATGCTGGACATGTTCTACATCTGCAAAGTGATGTGCAGGAGAAAGTGCAGTATTGGCTACATAACTATAGAAACTGAAGATGCTGCGCTTTCAGTGGGTGCCCACAGGGGGGCAGTGTTTGCTTTTGCAGCCAGTGAGCAGCTGGGACTGATGGGCGGAGGAGTAGGAGACTGTGTGAGGAGCATGAAGAAGAACAGCACCTTTCATTCATCGGCTCAAACAACGACACTTCAGGTTAAACTGATCCTCCCTCCGGGTGTCAGACTTAAGGAAACACACACTGGCACACGTGTGATACAGTGAGCAGTGGGAGCTGGCTTTGTTTCCATCACTGTGTGTGTGTGTGTGTGTGTGTGTGTGTGTGTGTGTGGGGGGGGTCCTCCAGGCTTTAGCTGCCTGGAGTTCAGCTCAGTGCGTGAATAAGTGAGCTGTGGATCACAGGCCATTGGCTGGCTGCTCGTTACTGAACGATGCATTAAACCCTGGGCTGTAAATAATGTGATAACTGCTGTGCACGGCTCAGACACGGGAGCGGGCGGCCATCTTTCCTTTTTTCTTTTTTTTTGCTTCATTTGTCTCTTCATCACTCTCTCTCTCTATCGTTTCACAATGAGTACAGTTCAATTTTGCACATGCTATGTGATTATTCCAGCCCAGTTGCTCCGGGGAGAGCGAGTGTGTGTGAGAGAGAGAGGGCTCATTCCTCAAAAGCAAAAGCCCCACACATCCACTCCCACCTCCACCCTCCCCCACCCTCCCCCATCCTCCATCCAGCTCAGGGTGCTCCACTGCAGGAGGCAGGGAGGGAAACCACAGCATCGTTTCAGAGGCTTCACAGCAAAAACACAGAATCAGCAGCTTTACAGGAGAGAACAGCGAGGCAGGAAGTAAACAGCTCGCTCCTCACACACAGAGCACACACACACACACACGTACATGGTGCATGAACGTATCAGGGGGTGTAATGAAAATGAATGAAGCTGTTGAGCCAGGGGTGGCCACACTTTATATGTTGGTGCAGCTTGCATAACTGCATTAACCCTTATGGCACAATACAGTTCAATACGTTTATGGTCACTTACCCATAGTCCAGACAGTAGCAGCTCGTAGCAGCTTGCGTGTTTGGCGGACCCGGATGTTAGAGGAGACGAGATTTCAGACTGGCCGCCCGTCAATCCCTCTTAGTATTGTACATCAACCAAGTGTCAAATGCAAGTCAGGGTTTGACTGTGCATTTGCACAAATAGACGCAGTGTTACACAATTATCCTAAAACTAAAAGCAGATGATTTGTATTTTTTTGACTGTGCAGCCCTGTTTCCTACTCATTATGTTCATATAATGTGAGAAGATGTACACGAATCTCTTGTCTTTGTGTTTGTAGAAAAAAAACAGTAGCCAGTTAGCTTAGCTTAGCTTAGCTTAGCTTAGGCAGGGAGAATCAGAGTGCAGGCAAAACAGGCAAAGCCCAACAAACTCATAAACGCAGGGAAAACGTCTGGAATGCTTTGCACAACGTAAGTAGATGAAGTGGCAAAGAGCAAACGGACTGATGCAACAAAGACACCGGGGGGGGTGAAGGTCAAATGAGACACGGGTGTCGATGAAAACGGCGGGAAAAGGACAGGAAGTAAGTGGACACTCTACAAAATAAAACAGGAAGTAACTGAACATAAGTCTGATTAAATCACATAACAGCTCCTGGTTAAAGACTTTCTGTGTTGTGCTGTAGCTGGAGAGTAGTGTGTAGTGACTACGACCAATAAATAGATCATAATTAATAAATCTTGATTCTGTTTTTGGCCTGGGGGCAGTCTCAGCTGCAGCGCTTCGGGACTTTTTGTTGAGGAACCACATTTTTAAAGAGTTTCAACCATTTTCCTTCTTGTTGCTGTGCAGTTTTCTGTGCAGACGTCCTGAAGTGGCCTCGCTATGAGTCCTGAGTACTGTAATAACCTTCAAAGGCTTAAAGTTGTGTGTGTTTGTGCCCACGTTGCTACGTAACTGGACCTTCGTTCGGGCGCCACTTTTCATTTTTCCCAATGTGCTTTCTCTGGTCTCTCAAATGCAATTAGATCCTCATGTTAATCCAATCGCCACCACCGATTGTCTGTCTGTTTGTTTGGCCATCTGCCCGCTGACCTGCCTGCCTGCCTGAATTTCCACCGCGGACATGATGGCGGTTAACACACACACACACACACACACACACACACACACACACACACACACACACAGCAAATCTGATGCACCTCACTGTAAACACGATATACAAACAGGAGGTGACATACGAACACAAGAGTAAGACATCAGCGGGGACTGGGTGTGCAGGAGGGAACTACGTAAATCTGCTGTCAGAGAGGAGGCGTGCTCCTCCTCCTGCTCCTCCTCCTCCTCCTCCTCTAAGGAGCTACAGCGGGAGCTCGCAAGCTGTCATGATGCTCACCATGGCGACCCAACAGGACAGGCTGCTTGTTTTCATTCCCTTCATCCGTATATTCTCTGCTGCATGTCGTGTTTTCTTGAATCTGTTCGTCTTTAACATCTTTAACCGATTTCAGCTTCGCTTCACGTCCACAGTTCATTGGTCCACAGCCGGGGCAGTTAACCCCTCAGTATGTAACACCACATGCTTTTGGACTTAACTCCATGTTTTTGTCTTGAGTTTAATTTTGATTTACTGTTTTTTCTGCATGCTGTTGTAAAGAGGCCCGGAAACCAACCAGAGGTAAAAGGAGAACAGAGAAGGAAATGAATAAATGTGCTTAAATGATTAGAAATAGTCAATCAATCATCAAAACAACAATTCAAATTGGAATTTTAAAAATTAATTAAGGAGTTTTAGCATTCTCAGGCACATGTTGGTCAGCCTTAAACTAATGCTACCGGTATGAATACTGTTACCAGAAGACAACACCAAAGCTGGCTTAAAATGCATTAAAATACTGCTGAATTGTCAAATTTCCTTAACTTATCAGCGCAGGTCTGTCTGTGATCTGATTGGCTCCTGTGGATGCATGTGGAGCTGATTGGGCCAGGGTCAGGAGAAGGTCGTTCTGGAGGACCGTCGTGCGTCGGAAGGAGGCTCATGTCGAGCTGAGTGGTGTGCACAGCTCACAACTTCTGAAAAGCGATGCTTGACACTGCGTGTTGCCATGGTTACCCATTTTCTGTGAGGGCTTCGCTCCATCTCATCTCGCTCTCCAACGTGTTACTGGCATGAAAGACATTTAGGACACAGTCATTATGTGTATTTTAGGATAAATTTCTATTTATTTTCCCAGTTTGGTATCAAAACGATGGGGTTTAAAACAAACTGCACACACACACGCACACACACACACACACAGACAGACACACACACACACACAGACACACACACACACACACAACCGCTCCTCTTTTCCCTTTCCCAGCCCCGTCTGCCCTAAATATCTTGGCTGTGGCTGCTGAATGCCGGCAGGTGGTGGAAGGTGTTGCTAGGGGGTGAGAGGTGCCGGCTGTCGGGCAGCAGGGGGGTTGATGGGGCTTTGGCAGGTACAGCTGCCCCTGTAGGCTCCGCGGGGGTGAGTGACAGTGAGAAAGGAACACCTTGGAGACGGGGGTCAGGGGTTAGACAGTTAGCATGTTGTTCACAAACCCTGCAGGAATACATAATCTCATTACTGTCAGGAGAAGCAGGGAAATACATCTGCAGACGGCTGCAGGGTTCAGCTCTGAAATACTGTTGTTTCATAGATTTCAGTGAGACTGGACCATGATTTTTCAAATGTTTCTGCAAATAAAAATATGAATTTCTCAAAGCTCAGAGTAAAACCGTCTCTGAATTTCATTTTTATTTCAGTAAAAACACATTGTTGTCTTTTAGTTTGTGTTGTTGCATCACTGCAACCCAGAGGAAACAACACAAAGCATATTCATTTATATGCATATTTCATATCTAAAGGCAACCCAAGGTGCCTTATAGATTACAGACAAACGCTCAATAAACAATGAAACCAAATTGGATTTAAAATAAAATCAATATGTGGATCTAAATCAGCATCATCTGAAGTCTGCATGGATTGTACCGTAAAAAATAATATAAATAATACCTCCTTAAAATACTTTTAAGGCAGTCGAAGGCTGATGTAATTGTAATTGATTTAATGTGAATGCTTAAAAATAGGCCTGCGTTCAAGCCAACACCAACGTTTGTAGCCTTATTATTAACGCAGTGTCCCGGGGAGTCTACTGAACACTATTTGTTTGGTGAAACAGCTACTTATGTGAATATTTGTGTGTCATCTGCATACAAACTGTTCACCGTCGATGTTTGCCACTGCGTCTTCTGCGCATGCATCTGCTGCATGGTTAGGGTAAAGGACAGGTCGCATTTGAACTGTTTATTGCAGCAGTGGAGCAGAGTCAGAGTGTCGCTGCAGAATAAGTTTACATAGAGATCTGGGGGAGCGCTGGGGCCTGACGGTGGGTGCTGGGGTGGTAGTGGAGCTTGAAGATAAGGCTGTGATGCCGGTACAGTGCAGAGGGGGTAGATGGGAAACCTTGCAGCTTGCCAATTAGGAAGCAGCGCATGCTAGATGATTGTGTCACGTGTGTATGCAGCCTCTAAATCAGTCTGCCTGCAATCCACTCGCCAATGCTCATGCCTGATTTGACATGATTGGCTGTTTTGGAAGTACTTCTCCATGTTCTTGTCCGTAAATGTTTTTGAAACTAAAACAGCGAGCATGTCTGTTTCCTTGGTTTGCGTCCACGAGAGCGGACGGCCGTGTGTGTTTGTGTTGCATCAAATGTTCGCACGCTGTACGTGTTAAATCCTCGGCTCTCCCTGATCTTAAGTGGCCTCTGTTTGCCTCTCAGCTTTGTTTCTCCTCCTCTCCGTTGAGCGCTGCGTGGCTGCTCTCCTTAGTGAAATGGTGTCTCTTTCACATAATGTCTCCCTGGGGATGTTTTAGGCTTCATACATTTCCACCTCATTTACTTTGCCAGCCTGGGGACTGCAGACAGGCTATGACTGCTCACTGCGTGTGGGCGGGTGAGTCGGTGGTTGTTGTGGTCGAAACATTATGCACCTTGGGGTAAAAGAGAGTGTTAGATATTGTGTTAGTGAGAGTGTGTGGTACTGAGAGACAAAGACGTCACTGTAACTGCATCAAAAAGTCTAAAAACAACTAAATCTGTGTTTTGAATGTTGCCGAGTTGTGTTTTTGCATCATCCTGAATGTTTCCAACAGTTTTCAGACTCAGGAATCATTCATGTGAATCCACATCACGCTGTTATCGGCTGGCGCCATTGTCAGTGTTGTGTCTGTGTGTGAGCAGCTTGATAAACTGACTCTGGATCAGCTGTAAGACACATTTCTGTGTGTCAGCAGCTTGATAAACTGACTCTGGATCAGCTGTAAGACACATTTCTGTGCTCCTCTTTTCAGCCGCTGCTTGTTTTTAACTCTGTATCTGAAGCAGATGAAGGATTTCAGTCGTCGGACGTCTGGATCTGAAGTTATCAGAGAAACAAGCTGAGCAAACGTTAGCAGCAGCTCGGCTCACCGCCCCTCCAGGACGTCCCGTGTGCGGCCGACAGCGTGGGAGAAACAGTGGTTTTTAAGGTGGAACTGCTTTATTCAGTGTTTCTCTGGGTTTGAATCAGCGGCTCTGTTTGTTTTGGAGAGGAGGAGACCTCTGTGGAGAATTCAGCTCCCAGTAAAAACCTCCTGAACCATCAACACTGAAGGAATCACAGCTGGGAGAAGCTGCCTGACAGGAAGACGGTTAGGTTTGACTGAGACACCTAGTATCCCAATCTGTAATATGGCAGCACCGCACCTGTAAATGCACTTTGCTCTGCCTGCCTGCAGTGTAAAACTGTGCATCATCTCCTCCACACGGTGACTAACTCACCCAGGCTGCCACCCTGTGGGAGGACAGACGGCCATTATTTCCCACCAGTATCTGTTTAATTGTTTGTGCGCTCTGAGGCCGTTCAGTCGGTTCCTCTCACACCGCTCAGCTCTTTATCAGCCAATCAAATCCAGCGTGCCCATAAAAAGCACCAAAGATTGCATCAGAGTATCTCCAACTATCTTCGTCTCACAACCTCACCCGTGAGCGGAAGAGGCTGTGATGTCATGACTGACAGCTCATTATACCACGGTTGCCTGCCCCCATCACTAGCGTGCAGACTCTGGCTCCAAGGGGCGTCATCAGAGCAAGATGGCGGCGCCTGAGTCAGCTCATTTGCACAGTGGGAGGAAGTGGATACACGTCAGCCATCTTTAAATACAGTTGATGCGTTTGTTGTGCTGCATGTGCTGCTGCAGCTATTCTGTTACCATGGCGCTGCATCGATTAGTTATTATTTTGGCCATTTTTTTTAGTTTTTTTCTAGTTTGAGCATCTGAAATTTGAATATT
Organism: Datnioides undecimradiatus; assembly: GCA_008933995.1. Lineage (NCBI taxonomy): Eukaryota > Metazoa > Chordata > Actinopteri > Lobotiformes > Datnioididae > Datnioides > Datnioides undecimradiatus. Next base: position 23,557,232 of record WARS01000029.1, read on the forward strand.
TTCAGTTTTTCTTTGATGTTTTTATTCAATATGTTTAAGTTTTGGGCTGTTGGAGACAAACCAGACGTCAGGACGCCGCTGCAGCTCTGAGAACTTGGCTTTTTTTTGCTATTTTCTGACGTTTTATGGACCCAACATTGAAGTAATTATGAAAATACTCATTTGCAGCTCTCAGCTGGAGATCAAATCTTAATGAAATGCAGCGTACTGTAATTAATACCAGTTTACACTATAATAAACACCAACCTGTTGACTTCTTTCCCACGATTCCTTTAGTATTTGAGAAGGACGCTGAGGCCCGTCCTCTCTTAACCAGCAGCCCGTCTCTCAGCTCGGTGTTTAATTGTTCAGAGCAGACTCGCTGGTGAGCAGCAGTGTACAGTTTATTTATACATGCTATCAAAAGCAGCCTCACACGTCATTAAGCTTTGTTTTGTCACTCTTCCTGCTGGTTGGCATTGATTGCCTCTATGAATAGCTACACTTTGCTGGATGACAGGCACGGAGCAGAGCGCCGCAACACAAATAACAGGATATGTGGTCGATGCAGATGCAGATATTGTCTCTTAAGACTAAATGTGTGACAGAGAGACGCGCGGTGGGAAAGTGAGATCATGATCATGTGAAATTATTGTTGTTCTAAAGGAGGTGAGAGGAAAACGTGGACCCAGTCCGTTGCCATAGCGATCAGTGAACTGAAGGTGCTGCAGGGGACAGTGTGTTCAAGTGTGTGTTAGTTAGTGGGGCGCTGAACATGGGTGCCTTTGTGTGGAAGCAAATAACAGCCATTATGTTTTGAATCAAAGCCACTAAAATGCAGATTTAGGTTCAACCTCAGCAAAATAGGCTGATTCGTTGAAATTTGTCCCTTTAAAGTGGCCATAATTCATATTTTTATAATAACAACATGAAAAGATCATGAGATAGTGTGGAAGGTGATGAACCTACAGAGAATAATCAGCTGAATCTGCAGCTTCGCTCGGCTTCAGGGAGCTTTATTGTTCCGGTTCACTCTTGGCGCTCTCATAGCCCCGTCTTCGGTCACAGCGGGCAGCTGTTCTCAGACAAAAGCCCTTAAAAACACTTTACACAACCTGCTCAGCAGCAAAGAGCAGGCAGACACAGTCAGAGAGCAGCTGGTGAGCACAGTGGAGCATTCAGAGCCTGAGATTCCCCTCAGGAGCTGGTGGAGACCAAAAACAGAGCAAAAAGCATTTAAAACACCATCAGGTGGAGAGCAGCGCTGTTGAAATTTAGCTCATATTGAGACATTTCAACATAAACTGGTCTCTTTCTGCACTGAAATGTTGGCGTGCACACAGAATAGCATCATTTAATCTTATGCATGTATATTTTCTCTCTTTGGTTCCTCCAGGACTCGGTATGAAACAGAAACAATGAAGTAAAATCTATAAAATAAGTCTCTATAAAACCTCTTGCACCATTTGAGAAGAACTACAGCATTAATTAAAACAAAAGGCGATCCCTGGTCTGTTTACCACACCTGTGGCCTTTCTGTGCTCCTGTAGTGTATGTGATGTGTGTGTGAGTGTGGCTCAGCTGTAATGGAGCCGCTCCCTCTGGTCAGATCACACCGCTGAGCTGAGCTGTGTGTTTTGCATATGTCGCCTCTGCTGCAGCTTCTGCTGTTGGCCTCTTTCTTTCAGCCTGACGCAGCTGATATTCGTCAGCAAACCTCATCGGCCTGACCCTGATGTGCTGTGGTGATCGGACCACCGGCGGCTCGTGGGAAGATGCATGGACCAAAACGCAAAAAAAGAAAGTGAATCAGAGCAAATGGGACATGGATCCTGATCAGGTGGTTTACCAAGTAGTTTTTATATTGCAGGCTGCAGTATATCTGTTTTAAAATGTGCAGAATACTTATTGAGTACCACGGCCACACTGGGATCGCTCGCAGTTATGTAACCTTGTCGAGCGCCGTCTGTGCTGCATGTCATCTGCAGCTCCTCTGCTGGGCCAAAGCGGCGACCCCTGAATTCATCTTGAATTTGACTGTGGAGCAGAGGAAGCAGTTGCTGTCACCAAATCCAAGGAAGAGGACGGGTAGAGAGCGGCAGCAGCTCCAGGGTGACGATGTGCACGGGCAGGATCGTGGACATGCACCTGCAGATGATCACATGACAGCCTGTAACTCAGATCAGCAACTCAGCGAACTCAGTACACTGAGAGTTAATCCTTGCAGCTGCTGCATGCTTGAGCTGAACTGCAGTCACAAATCATTTTGATTGCACCTCATATTCGATTGCTAGTGCAGCTACTACAGGTCATATTGTTTTGCTCCTTTCCCCAACAGACTCCGAGTATCTGCAAACAGCCATGTTTCTTCGCTCGACGCCTCTCTTTATTTTTCTTTCCAGCACACCGACAAGCCTGTCTCTGCTTTGTTAAACTCATCACTGTACCTCCCTCGCCCCTCGTCACCCTGCTCTCTTTATAGCAGTGGGGTCTTTATTCTGGGCCCCTGCGTCTCACACGGGGCCGAGCACGACGGGGCACAGAGCAGAGGAAGAGTCAAATATTGCATGAGAGTAAACAAATAACCGCGCTCAAACCCTGTTGTTCCCCCGGACAAAGGAGCTAAAAGTGTTTCGGCCCCCTTTTTACATGTGCAGATAAATGGGGGGCATTGAGTGGAGCCCTGAGCGAAGCCCCCCGTTTGTTAACCGCCTCTGACCCAGAACGAAAAGGCACAAACACCACAGCAAGAGCTGGGAGGAGCGGCTGAGGGATGAGGGCGAAACGGGATGTATGGTGGGTGCAACTGGCAAAGTCGGCCTCATGTCAGTTCGGTACTTCTCCTCTGCTCCTTTCCCTTTTCAGCCTTGAAAGCCCCCCTCCTACCCATCATGCATTGCCTTTTTCCACTGAGTTAATGAATGCTGGCTGCAGAGAGCACCTGATTAGATGTAATGGACATCATGTAGCTCTGAATGAACAGTGGACGGAGAGAGAAACAGACTAAAATCCCAAAATGCAAAAAATACATTAATATACCATCTATCAAACAATAATTAATGACTGAATTAGTTATCAGGCCTCATGTAATGACAGTATATCACAACAAACAAACAAAAAGACTCATAAATTGCTGCATTAAGACAATAAACACCCTTAATTTACTATATAAACCTACTTTATGATTGATTTAATGATTATTATGTTATGTTACATGGTTTGAAAACAAATTTAATGCATTTCAACATCAAAAATAGGTCTTTAAACTTAAATAATGCATTATTTTTATCTTTATTACAAAAAGCTGCATTATGTCTGATTATGTTTAAACAAAAGGCAGAGGAGTGTGGGACTGTTGGAGCCCTGAGTGGTGTCTGCAGGGAAGAGCGGCCTGCCTGGGAGGCGAAATCCAGGGCAAACAAAGACCCAACACCACCTCTGTGGTTGGATGGGATTGTGGGAATGATGAGTATCTGGCATTCGAGCAGCGTGTGTGTGTGTGTGTGTGTGTGTGTGTGTGTGTGTGTCCAGGGAAATATGGTGTTGTTAATCTGCTGTGCTATGCTGTGTGTGTATAAAAGATGATCCAGTCGCTCTGCCCCCCCCCTCCCCCGTGCAGGTTTGTGTTTGCACCATCAGGCTCATTTACCCATCAGCTCCACTCAGTCAGCAAACAGGTGAGCCAATCACGAGGCTCCGTCTCTTTATCCAGCCAGGCCGTTCACCTTCACTCTGTGTGCACGTCTGTCAACACGCTATGTTACAAGCATGTGACACGGGACAGCTGAGACTGAGCTGACCCAGGCTTGATGTGCACAAGCTCTTCTTCGACAACCGAAACCTGAAGTTTACTAAAACTTCACAGAGCATCACAGAGCGGCGACGTCACACGGTCGACCTTATGTCTGCTGAGATGCTCACCTGTGTGACGTCATCAGCAAGGCGGTGCGAGGGACCGACCTGTGGAAACAAGGACGCGAACAAAAAATGGCGTCTGAGGCGTTCTCCTGTTCCACCTCGCAGCACAAACATTACCATCAGAGAGCGCTCTGTGCTCCTACAGGTCACCGAACGCATCACTGGAATTGTAAAAAGGTGAATTAGGGCTCTGGAGAGATGCTTCAAGGCATCCCAGATGTGGCGTCCACTATGATCAAATATTAATATAATTATAAATAATGATTGATCGTCATGTCTGACGGCCATTTTGGTTCCTTTCATCTTAGATCAGCATTACACCGATCTGTAGTCCTCAGGGATGTTCCTAATGGTTCTGATGCGTCTCGGCTCTACTTCTCCTGATTACATTGTGTGATATGTGTGCACATCGAGGATCACCCTCCTCCTCCCCCTCTGTATGCTGTCATACAGTCTACCTCTGTCCCTTTCTCACCCCCCCTGCTGCTCGCTCTCCCCCTCTGTCTCTCATCCTTCCCCTCCCTGGTGAGCACCACGGTTTGCAGGCGAGTGTGTGATCTGAATTTCAACATCGGTGTCTGTCTACCGAGCAGACTCCTGGGATGTTGCTGCCCAGAAATTCTTGTTTTCCCTCCCCTCGACTCTCCCCACCCTGTTGATTTTCTTCTTCTTCTTCTTCTCCCTCCTCGTCTCTAAGCTGGCAGTGCAATCACATTGCCGCGCCAGTATTACATTCGCTTAATCGCCTCAATAATTTGCACGAGCTGTAGCTGTAGCTGTCGAATAAAAGCCCGATTTGGCTCTCGTGCAAGGTGCTAATCACATGACCGGGGAGCCGCGACACATGCACTCATCTTTAAGAGAATGTGGTGGATGTGTACGGTTCGTATCAGGCTCATCAGTGAGATTTCACTGCAGACTGAGTCCTTCTCCTCCTCCTCCTCCTCCTGCCGCTGCTGCTGCTGCTGCTGTCATGGGAACAAAAGCTCTGAGTTGCTGAGGGATTCTGGGCTCATGAAACCCTGAAGTCTAGCTGTTCATTTTCCTCTGCTCTTAAACGGGTTTAGCGATCACGGGTCCTTTCAGTTCGAGAGGTATTTAAAGGAAAGGTGCCGCTCTGAGGTGCGTCACCTGATGCGATTTCAGTCGGCGGTACAGATGAAGGTATTACAGATCTGAACAGGAGGCAACTTACAACTTGAAAAGAGGTTTAAGCTCATTTCAGCGGCACAGATACAGATAACAGAGGATTAGCCGCCATATTGGCCACGTTTACTGTAAAGGCAGGGGAAAATAACCTTTTACACACACAATCCGGAAAGTATTTGATCAATTCAGTGTTTCTCTCTCCGTTTGCTTCTCAAAATATGCTGCACCTCTGCTCCACACGAGCCTTCCACCTGCAGGAATGATGTGCCGGCCTGAAAGCTAGCATCACCGCGGCTCACCATGGGATTTACCAGCATCTCCTGACAGAAACACAAGACAATAGCACAATTGTCTCTTCTCAAAGCACTGAGTGTACTGGATCCGCCTGGTTACTGTTTGCAAGTGACCATGGTAACAGCGTTATTTGCTCATGCATGCAGCAAATTTCAGCTGTGATAGCTGGCTGCTAATGTTAGCAACGGTGTGCACAGTGTGCGTGTGAGGCCACATGTGTTAGAACGCTTTAATCAAGTTTAAGCCTTGAAAATATAAGTTTTATTAGCTCCTTCGACTCTGCTCACTCCACCTTGCAGCTCCCTTTTCATTGCACTGTGTTCTTCGGCTGTCAGCCCCTGCTCCTTACAATGCAGACCACATTCCAGCCATTAAAACCCTCATTTCCCTTCTGATCATCATTTTAAAATAAAGGACATATTGTTAAAACGTCAGTTTTAAAAGAGTTGAAGTCCAGGTTTTGGTCTGTAGACAAATGTGTCCCTGTCATCATGTTCACATGCTGAGACTCTCGTTTCCTGCTTATTTTCTGTCTGGTGTTGAATTTAGTCTTAAATCTTTTATTGAGGAGCGTTGCAGGAAACATGCCTCCTCCAGTATCGGTGAGGTAAATGCGTAGCTCCTGGTGTGAGCGCCTCGAAATGTGAGAAAAACATCCTCCCCTGTTCTCATTGAGATGCATCTCAGTGGAGCTGCTGCTTCTGCTGCTGCTACAGTCGCCTCTGCAGCTTGAACAAGCCCCGCAGAGACACACGTACAGTAGGAGCGGCGGTGGCGGCGGCGGCAGAGTGCGCCGCAGCCCGAGGCTGGGCAGACACATCATCTGGAATGGGATCATGGAGCATCAGTAACACATCTTCACTGGGGTGTGAAATGAAAGAGAGGTGATTTTATTCTGCGTAACAACTTCCCAACACTGGTCCTGCTCAAGAGGGATCTGAGTGTGTGAGAGGTGTGTGTCTGCACGAGTGTGTGTGTGTGTGTGTGAAGCCTGCTTAGTTTTTATATTTTCAGTGACCTCATGTGAAGCTTGACTGCTTTGTATGTATTTCATCAACCTGAGTTACATTATTTAACATTAAATGTTCATTATATGGCCGTTACATGTAATCTGATATAATCACAAAATTAAACTTATTAACAATATGCAACAGTTCTGCATTAAGATGCCTAAAGACAGCTACAGCTATGTTAAAATCTGTCATTTCTAATCAAGATATCAGTCTGTTATTGGTTTCATTTGGTCAGCAGCTTGATAAACTGACTCTGGATCAGCTGTAAGACACATGTCTGTGTGTCAGCAGCTTGATAAACTGACTCTGGATCAGCTGTAAGACACATTTCTGTGCTCCTCTTTTCAGCCGCTGCTTGTTTTTAACTCTGTATCTGAAGCAGATGAAGGATTTCAGTCGTCGGACGTCTGGATCTGAAGTTATCAGAGAAACAAGCTGAGCAAACGTTAGCAGCAGCTCGGCTCATCCTCAGGCAGAAATCTGTTACAAAGCATTGATTCAAACTATAAAATGCATAAATAACTGATGAACGAATGAATGAACAGCACACAAACTGCTGCTGTTGAAGAACATCACTTGTGCAACCAAATCCAGCTTTATTTCCCAGGCTGACGGATCCTGGACCCGCAGAATGCTCAAACATGATCATGATCACACTTGTTATTTATCATTTATGTGTATTTTTAGGATTATTTAAGCTCCTCCCTCCTCTGTTGTTGGCTGCTGTGTCATTAAACGTCCCTCACGGCGCCACTCTCCACCCCACCTTGGACAAAATGCCTCGTCAGTGCTGCACCTTCCTAATTTCATTTCCGCCTGTCCCCGTCGTCTCAGCTTTCCTTCACCTTCCCTGAATCGTCACCGGACTCAGTCTCACGTCAGAGTTTCATGTCTGCACTCCGTGTTCTCGAGCCTTCGGGGGCTTTGATCTTTGTCTGCCGCCACCGCCAGACGGCGTGGCCAATTTAATTAGCCGAACAATCCGACAGAAAATGACGCCAGGCGAGAGGTGCCTGCCTGGGAGGAGATCGCTCAGCTCCACAGAGGAATCCGTCAACGTAAACCCGGTTCAACCACCTGACGAGAGGAAGCGGCGGCCTCATCTCACGCAACAATGAAAATTAGACTCATTGTGATTCTGAATCGTCCAATTATCCAATCTTTATTAGCCCATGCTACATGTTCTCCCGTCTGCAAATTATAGCCTTTGTTTCAATGTATGCTCAGGGGCATTATCGTCATTTCAAATATCACTATCGCTGCATATTAGTGATGTTTTGGAGGACTTCCCACACACGACGCAATTATGATTATTATTTTATTACACACCGTGCAGAGCTCGGTCTGAGGACGTGGCAGCTAACGGGTCACGATCCTCCTCAGACCTGTTGTTTATGCAAACCACTGGCGAGTTAACATGCATCGCCTGACATTTCCACCGGCCAGCCCAGTGGTCGGAGGGTCTGAGGCGACGGCGGTGTCGTCTTTCACATGAAGTGGTTTCGTGGTCGCCGCTTGAAAAGTCTGTGGATTCACAGCCGCGGCCCTCCACCGGTGTTTCATCAAAGCAGCGTGAGTTTGCACCTTTGCACGTTTAATCCCATCGGCAGCGAACCAAAGTCTCTTTGAGGTGGCGCAAAATGATTAAATAAGCCTGAAACTGTTCTGCACAGTCCGTTATCGCAGTGAGATTACAGCAAAGACAAAGTCGATATGAGGCAGCACCCGTGCAGGCTGAGGTGCAGTGCATCCTCCATGATGTGCTGCCTTTGACTCTGAGGCAGCGGGCAGCGCTGCAGCCTCTGCATATTCAGGAACGTCCCTGAACTTTAGATTTTCCTCAGTCTTCTTGTCGTGGCTGTTCGACGTTTACGTCAAAACCGCAGGAGGTATTAGCACAAAGTGACTGATGCTTCAGTAACATCCAAAATATTATCTTGCAGCTGCATAAATCTGTGAAATCAAGACGTTTTTGACTAAATTTACACTGATAAATCCACCTGTGTGTTTATTTTACAGTAAATCTGCATTAGTCAGTGACTGCGTGCACATGCGTGAGAGCAGATGATACAAATATTCAAATTATTATGCAAAACAATTCATTTAAGTGGCCCTGCAGAGCTTTTCTTGTAACAACCTAAAAACTTCATATTAACAATCACATCAAATGCATTTACTTTCACATGAGACATTTGCAAATTCAACTTTTTAAATAATCAAATCCTGCATTTTATCGTCTTCTTCTCAGCCCATGTATCTGCTGCTCTCTGGACGGTGCATATTAACTTTCATCATCATTTAATCTATGGTTTTATTTCATGGGTATTTATTTATATCTGCATCTGTTTGCATGTTGTTATGAACCAACTGAACCTTGAACCTTTATCCTTGAGTTTCTATGAGAGATGGAAACAGTGAGTTGTGCAGATGGTGGGTGAGCACCTGCACTGCTTTAACCCAGGATAAAATGCATGATACAGTGCTTGAGTGTCTAAATCGAGGCTGTGGCTATCTCCTGGAAGCAGTGCATACCAGCACAGACCCCAGATCTCCAGCATCATGATGCAGCAGAGTCCTGATCCTGGATGCTGGACTCTGGAGGGCTGAAGACTACATTAATCTCAGTGTGGAGACAGTAAGGACAGCTGTGCCTGTATTGATGTGGGGGAAACAGGAACATCAATCGAACAGCGGTGGACTGAGTGGGCCATTAATCTCCGAGAGGGCCAAGGGCATCGCTCACTTTAGCCTTTGGCCAGCGGTTCCCATGGCAACCATAACCGAAGGCCGGGGGGGAAACAGGGATTCCCTACAACACGGTTAACACACACACACACACACACACACACACAGGGAGCTGCGCTGGAATTCAGGTGTGCCATCCATTTGTATGCAGTGCGTTTGGTGAGGTGTGCTCACTTCAGCCCATTACAGTGGGAAATGAGACCCGGCCCTCACCTGCCATTACTGTAATTGGTTAAATTGCAGCTGCGTGTGTCCCCCTACCTCCGTAACCCCCCCACCTCCCCCACCCTCACCCACCTGCTGCCAATTTAGCAGCGAGAACATGAAATGAAGACAACAGGTGAGTTTTCAGCTGCGAGGCGGGGAGAGAGGTTACTTTTATATTTTTTATTTTAATGTTTGTGCGCCGCAGTTTCAGCGCTGCACAAGCGAACGCGGCACATCTATTCTGAGCCGAGTCGTCAAAGGAAACGCAACGACTCAAACCAGCACGTGAGACCTTCAAGCTGCAACTGTGTTTCCTGGAAATTACGTTTTAGTGAAAACGCAATCGCCGCCTTTGAGTGAATGAAACTCACAGTGTTCATGAGTCACAGGTCGGGATGGAGGATAGAGAACAAGCTGAAACATCCATTTACAGTTTTGATAATAAAGACATCAGTCTGTGACTTCATGCACTGTGCACAGTCACAGGGAGGTGGACTGTGACACCTGAAAGCATCCAAAGGTCCAGCCTCCTCACTGTGGTTCACGTCTGGGAAAACACTGAGATTTTGGGTTTAACGTCAACAAAAACGTTGTGTTTTCAGTCACTGCTGGGTTTGCCTGTACTAAAACAGACCACGAACCTTCACCAAAGGGCTTCACATCAAACCAAACATCACAGTGAATAATACTGGACACTGTGAGTGGACGGTGTGTTGCAATATTGCCTATTTTTCCATAAAACCCACAGACAGTCAGTCTAATGTTTTGGTGATTTAACAACATTTCCTCATTGAATTAATAAAAAAAACATCATGTTGTTTCCCTAAAAACACATTTCCTGTTGCAGATTAGTTGAGTATAAATGTAATTTCGGTATTGACCTGAATTGATGTGTAATCTTCTGAGCCCGTGGAGTTTCCTCATTATTGTATTTTAGGCGTCTAATGTCCCCCGGGGAGACGGCGGAGTCGGTAACTACTGTCCTCGTGACTGAATGCAGGATTTCACTTTGTGGCGTTGCCGCTTTCCTTCAGTAAACCATCTGAGTTCTTGCACCACCACTGATTGTTATGCATTTTCCATCTGCGGTGCAATGAAATAAATAGAATTCATGCAGTTAAACCACCAGTTTACTGCTCTACACACACACACACACAGATTCACACGCACACACACTCCTCTACACTTCTCCTCCCACTTGTGGGGCCTCTTCTCGCCCATTGTGAGAAGAGAAGAAGAATCTGTAGTGTTCTCACCCCTCCTCTGCCCCGGATTGATTTTATGTAGCGTTCCAAGAGGAGAGCAGGATAATGAGATCACAGCATGCATTTTTCATGGACAGGATGAAAGCGCCACAGACGCGGCGCAGAATCTACATTTCAAATAAACTGCAGCCCACGTCCCTCCCGAAAGAACGTTTGCCTCGGAAAGAAGATCTCATCCCTCAGCGTTCTGCCTCTGGAAGCGAAGACAGTAACCTCTGCACGGACGGTGAAGAACAGGATGAAGGAACCCAAACGGGCACCCGTACTTTAAACAGCCAAATGACTTGATGTGTACGAGCGCAGGCTTGAACTGTGAATGAAGAGATGACGTGATGTGTAGATCTGACATGAGAGAGGAAACACGGACTCAGACCCTCGATGCTCAGAGGACATGCACAAGCTTCACTGAAATTATGCAGAATAGCCAATTTAAGTAATTTAACAGTAATTTTAATTATTTATATGCTGCTGGACCGCTTAATCTATAATAACACATCATAATTTATGTTTTTCTCATAATTGATGTAATTCTCAGTCTGTTGATCAACTAAAGGTTTTAAATAAATGTAGAAAAGTCAATATTATTTGCACGTATGAGTAGATGTACGTAGTTACTTCCCACCAGTGGCTGCAGCCTCTCGTTGTGAGGGTTTGTTCCTATTTTAATCGCACAAACACGGGGGTCTGACCTGAGAGCCGCCATCTGCACGTGGCCCCAAAATAGACTTGCAGCCGTTTCCTCTGGCGGCGTGACAGAGTGCAGACAGCACAATAACGGTGATTACATTCTGATAAAGGCAGTAATTTCATTGCGATAGGCGGGAGCTGGTGTGTGCATGTGTGTGTGTGTGTGTGCGCGCAGCCCTGAGCCACGCAGATGTCTTGATGTAAAGGCACGTTTCAACACATTGACACACGCTCGGCCCGATAACGTCCTCCGAAGCTGTTCTGTGAGGTTCCTTCGCTGTTTTGTTGAAGATGGTTCCACTCGTTCACTCATTAACCAACACCACAGCTCATCACTTTCAACTGTTCTCTAGGTATTTTCCAAGCTTCATCCTCTGAGGCTGAACCCTGCAGCTGCAGCGTCAGAGCTGCAGCTCCCTGAGCGTCCACCAGAGGCTCCAGCAGCGAGTCAGTCCCCATAGACCCCCATGTTAAAATGCAGCAGTAAACATGTTTACAGCCTGGTACAAACAACGGCTTGGTCTCTGCAGCTAGTTTCCCCGTTCATGACGACTGTACGGGCTGAATTTATATAGAACTCACTCCTTTAAATCAGATTAACACCTGAAGTGATGCAGAATGAAGGGGCGGGGCTTCTTTGACTGACAGCTGTCCACCAGCTGTCTGCCGTGTTTCAGCAACCATGCATCATAAGGCCCTGTGTTTTGGATTAGCCAGGAGTTAGGTGATGTCATGCGCTGCCAAGATGGCCGACGTCCAGATCCACCACACTCTGAGCCTATGTCTTCATGCATGTCTTCATGCAGTCTATGGTGATACTCGAGCTTTACCTTAAAATCTGTCACATGACTAACATTTTGCACCAGTGTGACGGTGCAGGTTTGGTTATTTTTCATAGTTTAGTCGGGGTTAGACTGTTAGCATGAATGTTAAGTGAGCATCCAGTGTACAAGTCACACACTGTCTTGATCCAACAAACTACCCCCGGCATTTTCCCCCAAGAGGTTTTCGCGGCGCTATAACAACATCGCACTATTTCCGCCGTCGCCTCCGCGAGGCAACGATCATCACTCACACGACCCCGAGAGGTTTCTTGTCATCAGAGCGTAAACAAAGTTCTTTTAAGGCCTCCAGACAAACAATCAATGATGTGTTTTTTCCAAAGATCTTTATATTTTTCTGTTGTAAATGAAGTTTGGTCAGTGATGTCTTTAAGATGCATCCTGATGTAGGAAAAGACCATTTGAGGCACGTTTCACAGCATGATTACTGAGATATCTCATGCAAAACCACGGATGTCTAACTCAAGCTGGTGCTGGAAGGAAAGTCAGGGGATCATCGTCAAGTCAACGGGCTCCAGAGTGTCTGATCGGATTGGCTGTTGGCATTTGTCAATCATTTGACCACAAAGAGACATAAAACTATGACAAAGAGCGACGCTGTGTCTCAGGAGAAGAGGGTATCTCATATTCCATCAGTGCAAGTGAGATGTGATAAACATGCAACATCCAAATCCAACATAAAATCAAGTTTGCTGAGCAACGTTTCACATTTCACGAGTTTTTTGGGCGTGCAGCAAAGTTGAACTTAGTTGTTGTTAACACTGTGAACTCATAGCATGTTATGCAACCTTTTACGCAGCCGGGAACCTGCAGTGTCACAGTTTACAGCCGCCATATTTGTCGTGCTGGGAGCGAGGACAGGGTGCATGGTCTGTGCATGCAGTTGTTGTTGAGATGCTGAGGTCTGGACTGACAGATTGAAGTTCTCATTCTTATAGCCGTGCTGCTACTGCGGCTACAACCCCATTAATTATCAGTAACAAAGGTTAATCGAGGACGATTCAACACAAAATCTTGCAGGAATGGTTAAAAACAGCAGGAGACATCCATGTTATTTCCTCTCCATTCAGTTTAATATGTGGATTTCACCCTGTTTTGATATTAGCACACTGTAACTTATCAAAAGTTGACAGAGGGCTCAGTCCACATCACTGAAAGTAATTGGTTTGGAAGAGTTTCGGGATCCCTCTGAGGGTTATTTACCGCCGCAGCTCGATGGGCTGGAATAATCTCTGCAGCTTCTCATTTGCTTTGGTTATTTCTGTGGGTCTATTCCTACAGAGGTCCGGATATTCAGCCGCCACAGATCCTGAATGACTGACAGCTGACGCATTTTCCATGCAATGCCATGCAACTGAAGTGAAAGTATAAAAAAAAAAAAAAAATCACAATTTTAATAGCCTGCGGGTTTGTGACAGTCGAGAAAAAAAATTCTGTTTATAACCACCATCCTCTGAGAATTAGCAAATTACTGTGTCGTGGGAAGAAAGAGCTGGCACGCACACACAAACACACACACGGGCTCACACACAAAGTGCACGCAGACACTGAGAAATGTGCTCTGCCGCACCGTTTCTCACCCTGGCCCGTCGAGCCTCCTGGAGATCTGCATTAATGGGAATGTTGAATGTTTTATTTATCAAGAGAGAGTTACTCCTCGCATTGTTTGGACTGCTAATGTTTGACTCCGCGCTCAGCTTGTCTCTTAAGATGTCTGTCAAAGCTTCTCCCCTCGCCCCCTTTTTCCCTCCCTTCTCCGGCAAAGAAGCAGCTTCCTCTCTGAGGTCGGATCACGTCGCAGCGGCAGCATGTCGGGGGAGCGTTCACGCTGTAGCTGCACCAGTTAACTCTGGGTTGATGGTCCCTTCTGTCTGCAGGATGCCTGGGTCACACAACTCTGAGTAACTAGCTGTCACAACAAATTTGTGTGCCAGCGCACACTACGCTGTCATGTTTGGGCCTGGTGCGTCTCCCTCTGAGGCGATCTTACAAGAGATAATTGCTCAGAGGGGCGAGGGCAGAAGAGGCCCAAACTGCAGCACGCTGATAATGAAGCGGCGCTAACACTGTCAGTGTTACCGTGTGACTGCCAACCAGAGGTGCAGCGCCACATGACCGACTGGTATTTACGGTATTTATTGCTATCAAAAGGGGGAAATCCATTTTAAGTGTGGGTGGAGACAAAACAAACACATTTACATGCACGGCCAAGCTAGCTGCTAAATGCTAACAGCACCGCTAATGCTTCGTGGCTCCAATGGTCACCATCGTAGCCTAGTGTGTTGGCATCATAGACTGTAGATAACAATGAATCCAATTAATCCAACTGTAAGAAAATTAGGTTAAGATATCCCGGATATGTGTGCCGCCATCTTGTTTTGGATTGCATGCTCACGATTGGGTGACCAATCGTCCTTTCACAGGAAGAAAACAAGATGGGATGTCTTTGAGGGAATGCAGAGAAACAGATCTTTGTTATTTCTTTCAGGCTTGTTTCAATCACCAGCTGCACGGTGTAACCAGGGGTGTTACCTACGAGGACGTTTTCCATTTCAGCTCCTCTTTAGCATCTGCTAACTGTCCCGACTGTCCAAACTCAACACGGAGAAGCAGCGTTTAATTACCGAGCAGCACGGAGCTGGAACAAAGATATGACAGAAGATAAACAGATGAAATGACTCGAGCGGCCGGCGCTCTCCGCTGCCTCTGACTCAGCCTCGAGCCGCCGCTCCACATGGTTTCTGTCGCTCGCGATTCGATGGTTTCTGCTGTATTTCCTGTTTAATGTCTTAATGCACTACGTATATAAATAAACCCGCCCTGCCTTGTGGAAAAAGGGCTGTGTAACTATTTATCCAGTGTAATCACAAGATGTTTACATTCTTTCATTTGGCAGATACAGGCCGACAATGCCCATGAGAAGAAAGCTTTCACTGGAAGCAGCAGATACATTTAGATGTTGTGATGAAGCACTTTCAACAATCCTGCATCCAGCATCCACATCTAGCTGCTACAAGCTACTTGGCCAAAAGTTTGCGGACACTTGGACACTCCTCTGTACAGTTTTCAGACTGCATCTGACTCGTTGTTGCCGCCCCAGCTCATGTTAAAGGTGTTGGACGTGGTTCAATCCAGGTCTTCCACACCAGACTGCTGCCTGTACAATAGATTTGGACATTGACCTGTGTCCACATACTTTTGTCCATGAAATCCCCAATGATATACTCATATTTACCCCTCCCTGTGGTGAAGATCAGTACACTTTCAAAGCTGAGCATTAATTATTAGTCAGTGACCGTTTAAACAGTTTGCTGGTGTTGTCTCCCCAGCGCCTCGTCACATTCACTTATTGCTGTAATCCTTCTTCTCAGCTCCCTCACCCTCTCCCTCTGTTTCCCTCTGGACTTCGCTGTCGCTGTGCAAACTTGTCTAAAACCTGGAGCCCTGGTAAAATGAGGAAACCTCTGAGAAAGCCAAGAAAACAAAGGTTGAACTGCGAAGGCGAGGCGCTGGTCGGGCACGGTCAGGGGGGAGAGAGGAATCCATTTCTTTCACGCCTTTAATTGAAGGAGTGTCGCCGTACGTATCCGTGTGTGCCCGTGGGACGGTGAGCAAGCGTTGCGTGTCTCTGACAAGTCCCGCCACGTAGCGAGGCCGCTCGCTAGAGTCACCATGGCAATGGCAGAGCGAGGAGGAAGAGCGGGGAGGTTTGAGAGGACCCATGTGGAGACCTCCATTGATCTGGACGAGACTGACTGCCGGAGAGGATGATTCACTCACTCAACAGAGAAAACAAGAACACAGAGTGGCGAGAGGATATAAGGACAGTTCAGAGCCGCAGCTTTGTAAAGGGGGGGGCACGACTTGTTGAATTCAACCCTTCGAATCACACGTTTGTCACGCTGACGTTGCTCTCTTGTCAGCCCTTTGCACAACACATGATGCAGAGGCTTCGCTGGTCAGGCAATAAGAGGTATGACCCTGCAGTTTATTATAACGTAGGAGAACAATGGCCAAAGATTCCCATAACTCAAAATGAGAGCCCTCTGCGGTGAATCTGTTGTTTCACACACTGATTCAGACTTATTTGAACTTTGCAGGCTGCAAACCTGCAAACAATATAATTGATTTTGGAGCAATGAACAAACAAAAACACTTTCTCAGATTGAGCAAAGCCAACGTTTAACATGTCTTTTGTCCTGCAGCACATGTGAGACTCACTGAGCAACAAAGGAGGAAACCATTTCATGCATTTTTAGAGAACTGTGGAGAAAGAGAGGAGGACAGTTGGAGACCGAAGGGGTGCAGAGACAGAATGAATCTCCCGGCTGAATGGCCGCCTGGCCTTTTCATGCCTCGGATCCTTTTCTTTCAGTGTGAAGTGAGCGGGTTGTAAATGTTCCTCCTCAGACCTCCATAAATCACGCCGTGTTATGAGAGACCCCAGCCCTCTTTTTCATTCTCTCTCCCCTCTGTCTCTCCATCCCTCCTCCTCCTCCTCCTCCTCCGCCTCCTCCTCTTCCTCCACAGCCTTGCTTTCAGGTAGAAATTCTGTTGCCATGGTGATTTCAATCGCTGTTGTTGCTACAGCATGATGAGGCGGACCTGCCGGTGGAGAGGGAGGGAGATGCATTATATTTACATTCCCGAACACTCACAGTGGCCGTCCGTGCCAGCATCTATCTCCCTGACAGCGCGGCTGCACCCTCCCCTCATCAGTCCACTTACATGTACATCACAGATCAGATATGAACAACGTCTGATGCGCAGAGGAACAATGTGTCACAGCAATGTGTTTATCATGAAGACACTCGTCACCGCTCTTCATTTTAGCATAATTAGCCATTCTTCAAAGCAGTCTCATCCCCCCGCTGTATGCCAGTGAAGCATATTGACTGCACTGACCCTGCAATGGACTGTGGTGACCCATGCAGGGCGTCTGCTCTTTCTGCCCAGTGCATTCTGGGAAAGACTCCAGCCTCCTCCTGCAACCCTGGAAAGAATGAAGTGTGCAAACCTGGGCGGACGCCTGGTTATGACACAACGATGATTAATTTTAGAGTTTGTGGACTAAATTTTGAGCAGATCACTTGTCAGTTATGGTTTGGGCGATTGCTTGAACGATCGATTATCTGGCTGAATATGGGCTAAGGTGGATTTGAAGAATTTTGCAGTTTGAGCAGCTTCGTGGTCTCGTTATTTACGCAGCTTATGTCAGAAAACCCGGAGTTAGTGGGCGCCGTCTGTCTGTCTGTGAGCTGGAAGGTCAACTGACCACTTTGGTCCGCAGTGACATAAATCACAGGAATTGGATGCATTGCCAGGGAATGTTGTGCAGACATTCACTTTTCCCAGAGGATGAATCCCACTGACTTTATGGATCCACTCACTTTCCCTCATGCACAATCAGGAGGTTGAGGTTTTTCTTTTTTCGTAAAATATCTGGAAACCCACTGGAGGGACTGCCATGAAATCTGGATCGTAGAAAACGAGTCTGATTAATGTGTTGATCCCTTTTTTTGACTTATAGCGTCATCAGCAGGTCAAAATACTCTGATTTATGATGAAATACCTGCTAAACTCATGGCATTCCCATCAGCTGGCTTTCTGTTTAGTGCTAATTAGCAACCGTTAGCATGCTATCATGCTAATCAAAGATGACGCACAGGGTAACCGCCATATGTACTGAACAGATGAACTCATTAACATGTTAGCATTCTCATTGTGTGCACATTAGCTTGCTGACATTAGCCTCTACTGTCGCTGCAGACTTTAATGTTGTATTAGCTATATTTTACAAGTTGTGGCTAATTGTAGCTTTGACTGAAACCATGCAATGATTCGACCGACCACGTTGTGCAGATCTGTTAAACAGTTTGAGGTTTGATTGCACTAATTCTTGCTGCTTCTCGTGGGAATGAATGTGTGCTGGCACTGTCAACGCACACGATAACAGGGTTGCTGTGTTTACACTCTGTGGGAGCATCGACACCTCGACCTGTGGTTGTCGAGGTCAAAATGTGAGCGGGAGAGCTTAATGAAAAACACACAGCGTCTGCAGAGCTTAAAGGATATACATGAAACTGAGCTGGGGACAGAGTGGAAGCAGGGTTGGGATCTATAAAGAGCACTTGTACGCGTTGTCGCTGTAGGAAATTGAATTATTTTGCATTTTTCAGCCTTTGGGTAGCCGTGTTATAATACGATAAGCTACTAAGTGCCTCCCCGATGATACACAGTGTGTAAATCTGCCCGAGTGTCTTGTGGCGAAGCTTCGAGACACAGAGACGGTGTTGATTTAAGTGTCTCTGTTAATGTAACAGTAACTCTGTTGATTTAGAGGGCTCAGTCTGCAGCTCTGCAGCACCGAGCATCAGTCAATCAGACACAAGACATGTTTTTGTTTCCTCCTTTGGGCCCCGCTGCAGAAATCCCTGTGACCTATGGATCTGCGCGGACGCACCAGGTCGATAACTCGCAGTTGAGGCGAGACGTGATTGCTTCGATCTCAATAGCTCAGTCTCTGTAATCCTCGGCATGATTATTAATTAAAAACACCTTGTTTCCTGGAGAACTCCGCCCCCCCAGCTCGCTGTGTTTTGATGGATTGTGTGTGAGTTCTTTGTGCGTGTCAGGTGTTGTTCATCCCTTTGTTGTGATTGCATTGAGTCCCCCCCCCCACACACACACACATCCTCATCCAGCAGCAACCCCCCATTCCCACCCCAACATCCACAATTACACCGCCACCCCAGCTTCCAGCAGCACTCCACATCCCCTTGCATTGAAATGGACCAGTTGCCATGGCAACCCCATACAGCAGCATATTATGCCCCTGTCAGAATTCAAAGGAGGATCAATTAGTGATGATGTCACTGCGTCAAGAGAAGCACTCAAATCCCGATCACGATTCCTCCAGAGTGGCCAGTCGAGGCCTGTGTGTGTGTTTTATGTGTGTGTGTGTGTGTGTGTGTGTGTGTGTGTGTGTGTGTGTGTGCTACATATAGTGATCTGAGAATGAAGGAAAGTAAAAAAACACAAAAAGCGAGGATTCGTTCTTCTGTCCGCAGCTCGCGGTGGAAGATGAAGGCAGACTTGAGGCGCCTGAGTCACCACTACACTGTGTGGGAGTGCTGGATGATGGCAGGATGGGGAGTACAAGCAGAATGAAACACGCTGACTTTCAGCGTGAGGGCGAGACCGGAAAAAAGAGAAATCAGACGCGGCTTCCAGTCTTAACGCCGGAGAGGCTCTTTTGGAGAAAATTGGAAGGGGACGAAACAAGTTAAACGCAGCGCGCTCTGTGACATTTCTCCAAGAGCCAAAGTAGCAGCACATCAAACACAGACGCCACTTTACTTTTCCTCTGACAGCGCAAATGGATATAATAACACACCTCCTACTTCTGCGACCCTGCTTCACCTCTGTCGCCTCTTTTCCTCCGTCTTCTAGCAGGAGAACACGCGGCGCCGAGAATATGAGCCTTTTTAAACCAGAGAAGAGAAACTAACCTGCACCAGAGACCTTAAAGGAGAGGCGTAAAGCACTTTGAATAGAAAAAGCTGATGCTCGCACGACACGTGTCCACCTTAAAAGCCAATCATGTCGTTGCACTGGCGCACTGACGGTTTGGTGTCAGGAAGCACCGGCTGCAGGTGCAAAAAGCTGAATGTAGTTGACTGAAACTGAGCGTAGAGGGGGAGGAGCTGACGGCGTGATGTCATAGCGCTCTGGGTCGAGCCCTTTAGAGAAGCTGGTGTCGTGAAACCTTGTGTGAGTTGAACCCGTGGCGTTCAAACCTTATTCCAGGGGGCAAAGTCACCGCACTGTTTAATCTGTTTCATCAGATTTACCTGCTGATTCTACTCATGCATTCATTTAGACGGAGGTCCGGTCTGGTTGGCTCAAATAACCCGCCCGGGGTCAGGTCCAAGATGGCTGCCGAGCGGCGAGCCATGGCTGTAGGGGCTTTTCCCGTAAACTGCGCCGTTCATTGACGGCTGCTTGTCCCCACTCCGTGTTAATTAACTGTATTTTCAGTTCTGGTGGGATCTGGCGGATGTGTGTTTAGCTTCTCCTCCCAGCAGATTGACATTTTTCTATTCTCCTTCGTATGAGCAGAGTTTGGCATCAATCACGGGGAGCGAGCGAGTAAGATAGAGCGGATATATTTATAGAGCCACTCTTCTAAAGGCCTCCTCCTCCTCCTCCTCCTCCTCCTCTGCTCATGCACCATCACTGCTGTTAGTAGTGAGAGGTTTAGATTCCCATAAGCAGCCACAGCCGCATTTGTGTGCAAATGTGTGACAAATTCAATTAAAATTGTAAAACGTGTGTCGATCTGTCCAAAGGGTGCAACACTAAACGAACGAGGCTGCACAATGTGTCTGCAAACATGCTTAAATGCAGGTTTTTGATATTAGATCACAAAGAAATAGATTTTTTGTGCATATACTGATAAATAGATGCATAACGTGATCCGGAGTGTGACTGAAAGGGTTCAGAAGACATTTTTCATTTCATTTTTGATTTAAATGAGCGTGATTGTCAGTGTTTTTTCTAAAAGTTGCAGGTTTTGTTGGGCGCCCTCACTTTGCACGACCATGAAGAGGATCTTTCAGGTCCGCTTGCACAACGTGCAGCTTCATCTTCGCACAGCGACATCTTCTCATACGTGCAACCGAGTGCGACACCACGAGCCCTGCAGAGACGAGGCTGTCTGAGAGTTTGCTTCATTATCACCTGTGTCTGCGGCTAATGGACCAGCGATGTATTCAACTTCTGCCTGCAGACACCTCGTTAGAGCTCGCTTGAATCACGCTGAAGCCCTTCACACCTCAAAGTCTCATGTAGCTGGTAGCATATGATTCATTTCAGCCTCATACGCGCAGGTAACCAGTGACCACCAGGCCCCTCCAGGTCTCTGTTTCAGCTGATTCATTTATCCAAAGCGCACGGTTAATCGTTCCCGGGCTGAGCATCGATTTTAACCGGTATTCACAAGCGCGGGAGGTCACGTGATCACCACAAGTTCATATTTTCCTTGCTGAATAAAACGATGATGGCCGCTGTCCGTGGTCCTGATCTCTGCTTGAATCTGGTGACCCGTTACGGTGACCTCCAGACCACACACACACACACACACACACACACGCACACACAGATACACACGCGCACACGCACAATTCACATCACTTTCTGTGTTGAATCTGTGTGTGACTGGATTATTTATTCAACATAAACCGCTCATGTCGCACATCTATCATGCAAAATTGGATTTGTGCTTCCGCACGCGCATGTGTGCGAGCGTCTGTGTGTGTAAGAGAGAGAGGGGGGGGAGAGAGTGAGAAGGAGCGAGAGAGAGGGGAGAGAGAGAGGGTTAGTTGAAATGCGCGGTGCATTCTTCTGTGGAGGGCGAAGCGAGCAGCCATCCGCAGGGCAGCGCAGTTGCTCGAAATATCCTCAGTGACACTTGCAGAGGGGCGAAAAACTGAGTCGCTGCACCGTGAAAAGAAGCTCGTCTCCGTTTCTGTCTCGCTGGGACAAAGTCCGCAACATTTTGTCCAAACTGGAAGTTGCGTAGCCTGGAGCCTCCGGGGAGCCTGGCACCTTCGCAGCCCCGCGAGGGTTGATTTGTCCCCCGCGGAGTGCGCAGCCTTTCATCAGCCACAGCGCAGGAGTTGCATCTGGAGAACATCGGTGCAATGGTAAGATCTGGCTCCAACGGGCGAATTAGACTCGTATCATGTCGAATTAAAGCGCCGGGTTCTGGTTTTGTTTTGTTTTGGCCCTTGACGTCTTTGAGGGACGTCTGGAGGGGCAGAGTGGAAAGAAGCGTGCCGGGATGTTGCGGCATGTGTCGGCTGGGCTCACTGAGGAGGTTCCTTCCCCTCAGCGGCTCCTCACAGCGCGCAGTTTGCACAATTACTGCAAACGGACGGCGCTAAGCATCGAATACGCGATCGTAGAAACAAACTTGATGGGATTACAAGCAAAAAGCTTTAAGATGCAGACAGCATGCACCCCAACGTAATATGTCTGTCCACATGCATGATGAGACTCAACCTTTTCAAGTCTGTTATTGCACAATAATGAAGTGGAAATGATATCTGACGCTTGAGGTGAGGCTGGAATCAGTGTAACATTGCTTTGACAGACATTTCCCTCAGTCCATATGTCACTCATACAGTCATGCATGTGTCCTATCAGCAGTGAATGCACATACATCAGGTCTGCAGCGTGTTGGTTTTCGCAGGAATTCAATGCCACATATATGTTTTTAATGTTTTAGGCTGTGGCGCTGATGCTCTTGTATTCCTGAAGATCTGTGAAGTCCAGGCCTTTGCGTAAAAGCCGTGAGTGACCTTGTAATGAATCCCGCCGTCACTGAGTCACAATCGGCGCTTTTTCTTGTCTGCTGCTTGTGTTTGGAGGATTGAAGCAGCAGCAAAAAGCCTTTCAGTCACCGCCGTCCTTACCCAGTCATCTGCTCTGTGTGTGTGTGTGTGACAGAGGTGTGCTTCGCTCACTGTTTCACGTTGATTAATGTTCATGTGTGGCTCAGAAAGGTGTGTGAAGGTGTGTGCGTGCGTGCTGCTGCAGATTGATTGATGAAAACAGGGGTCATGTTGAGCTATTTGTTTACATTTGTGAATGCTCAGCTGCAGCCTCATTCATAAAGAGTGATGAATGAGAAGCACATCCGTCCTGAATCCCGATTCGAGGCCAAACAGCTGCCACGAGTCAGCCTTTGCATGCAATAATAATAATAATGATCTTGCATTGACACTTTGTGGGAGGTGTTTTTAAATCAAATGCTGCTGCTGAACGTCTGTGAGAGCTGTTTAAATATTATGTTTATCCAAAAAGGCAACAATGTGAAATCTACAGTTCACATCTGGTTCAGGCAAACCGCAGAATCCTGTTTAGATCTGCATGACTTGTTGAGCACAGAGATATCCACAATACGGCTGAGACGCCGGACGAAACGTTTGCAGAATAAGTGCAGCGCGAGTATCAGGGAACGATCTCACATCTCTGTGATGCTGACATTTAAAAATGGCCCAATTAGCCTCGTCGTGCTGGCCGGCCTGAGCAGCAGAGGAGAGGGAGGAAGTGAGGCAGCGAAGGACATTCGGCGTCGGGCCCAGCCTCAGCACGGCGACCTTGTAACACACCCAGATTCACGCATGAGCCGAGTGTCATTTAGTCACATCAAGGAGATGGACACTGACGCAAAAGGCTGCACATTAAAAGGAGGTTTCAGCCCTTATTGCTTCACTGGTCTTTAAACCCACTATTGCATATCTTGAATCCTGCAGTTTATCGTCATATGATGCTCACACAGAGTGCAAAGCTCAAGATGCTGTGTTTTTATGGCTGAAGCAGGCGTTAAAATAGAAATATGTAAGACTTCTTATGCATCAGATCACGTGTTTCCACACAGTTTAGCCAGTGTTTTTGTAAACTTTTGAAGAAACTCTCTGGCTAAATGTGTGTTCGTCAGCTGGTTCAGAGGTGTTGATTTGCACTGTTGTTCCCTCAGATTGTCATTTCTGATGAACAAAACAACACAACAACAACACAAACAACATCCAGCAACACAAATCTGCTCCGAAGTTCTTCAATTTGACTGTTCAAATAGTCGTTTCTCGCTGTTCTGTTGTCATTGTGTGCATGGAAAGGAATTAATATACTAACTAACATCTCGTTGCACAGATAGTCATCGCCCATTGTGCATGGAAGTATCAGTGCTTCCTTGCACATGTATTCGGACCGGAGTAGAGCTGTAACAGACTCAGATTCATCCTTTCTTTCAGTTTGCACCTCACTGTGTCAGGACTGCACCACCGCATTAGTCATTATCGTGCTGCGAGTTGTGTTTCTGCACCAGCTTTAGAGAAACGTGGTGTTTTAACTGCGGCGTGTAACTTAAATAACCTCTGAGGACACGGCTGAGCTTTGAAAAGTGGTGCTTTCTCTATATAATGTAGTGGAAATGGACCGATCACGACCTGATGCTGCAGTGAGCCTGAGGTGAGGGCCACCCACTTTTAATGCTAGGCTCCTTTCTGTATTTACGTTCCTGGTTGTTTCAGACCTGTTTCTGCAGAAGGTCATGAAATATGAACTCCGTGTCGTTTGGTATCTGCCTCGCGCTGCAGTCGGCTGTGAAGATCCTGCGGTCAGTTGGCGCTGGTGTCCGGCGTCGTGGTGCAGCCATGCAGGAGATGACGCCGTCTCACCGCTCACTGGGTCACGCTGGGAAACGGAGCAGTCACAGGACGGAGTCTCTGAGGCGTCTGCAGCTGTCACAATGCCCTGCTTCTGTTCCTTTTCTGTGTCGTACCTGCTCCGCACACGATGCTGTGCTCGACTCTCTGCTTGCACTTGTTTTTGACATCGTGTGCTGGAACGGAAGAAGTCCTTTTTCTAAAAGGACAAATCTCATTTTGTTAAAAACCTAAATCAGCTCATATTTGCATCCTGACCAGAATCCAGAAGGCGAGAGAAAACATCTTTTCCGTCTTCATCCAGGTCATAGTTATCCAAAGTTCCTTGAAGGTGTTTCACCTCTGATCCAAGGGGTGTCTTCGGTCCTGCTGGATCGTGATGGATCCCAGGCCTTTAACCTCTGGGGGTATGGAGTCGGGTGCTTCAGGCTGCTTCAACGGTGGTCGTTGGAGACATTTGGGTCCAGAGTTGGGCAACGATTGTCATTAGTTGCCAACGATGGTTGTCAGTTGGCAGCGATGGCCGTTAGTTACCAACGACCATCCAGAAAAACCTTCAGAGTCGTTCTTCGCTCTTCTTTTAATGAGTAGTTCCACGAAGGACACTGATTGGTCCAAGCCACTCTGGCTCATCTACAAACACATAACTCTAAGCCTGGAGATGGTCTGATGTGATCTCATGAGTCCAGTGTCATCAGAAAAACCTGAAAGACACGCAGCCGCCACATGCCTGCTTACCTGTCGGCGCGCCGGAACACGTCAGCAAACATCCTGCAGGCGCGTCCCCATCCCACCGCAGTGTTTGTGTCCACCTGATGAAATCCAGTATTCACGACTGTCGGTGCTGGATGTTTCATTTTACATCAGAGGAGGGCTGCAGAACAACGACAACAACAACAACAACAACAACAAGGTGGGTGCGGGTGACTCAACACTACGTAGCTGAAGATCTGGTGGTGATTCTCTGGGATCCTGTCGCTGCAAACAGCTGCTTCTATGCTGCACGTGTTTGTCATTTGATTAGATGCTGAGTGCTCAGCACCTCTGATCAGGTGAAGAAGGAAAGGAAGGACAGAAGGAAGTCACACCTGCAAGGAGAGGAAGTAGGAAGGAAACGAAATATAGAAGGTATTAAAAGAAGAGATGTTGAGTTCACATGTTCACGTCAGAATCCTTGTGTTGACAGTATCAGGACCAGAACTTGTGTTTCGGACTCTGGTGAGATCGAACAGAGCGACATAACGTCTGTTTCTGGTGAACAAACGATCTCACTCTATAACCAACAGGCATTTATCTCTGCATGGATCACTTTAAAGATCAATCCGAGTGTCTCGGCTGCAGAGAAAAACGCTTTTCATGGACGTACGTTGACGTCTTTTGGTCTCTCGATGATCGTATAGTTGCCCCTCTCAGTGACTCAGACACAAAACCATTAGAAAAACACAAAATACCTGCGTTTTCCTTTGAGCTGCAGCATTTTGTAGCATGTTGTTAGGCAACGTTGCCTTGTCCTGCAATGAAAAGCGTGTGCTGCAGAAAATGAGCAATACAGAAGCTACTGTTGGTCCAGTATATGACACTGAAACAACGCCACACTGAATAACGCAATAATAGTCTGATTAATTTATTACTGAAGACATGAAACCGCTGCAGGAGGTCACAGAGCATCACTTACATGACACAAGTTCAGCAGCACGACACCAGATCTTTATCTTCCCTGAGTAAAAATACTCGATTACTTGTGTTCAGCCTCTCCTCGCGTGCGTGTGTGTCTGATGACGACGTGTTTCTTTAAACTCTTCCTTCAGCTTTCGCACCGAAGCGTCTTTGCCTGAGTCTCGTGACTGCGCGGCCCGTCCCCCCAGTGGATTCTGGGAAAAGCGGGACATAATCGGAGCGAGAAACCAGGACAGCTTCATACTCTCTTTGCCTCCAACTCTCTCTCTCTCCCTCTGTAATAAGTGCACCTCCCTCTCCCTCCCCAAAATAATGAAGACTAAGTCATGTCTGTGTATATTAATTCCTCCCATAATTCCTTGGGCTAAATATAGAGCCCGAGACGTGAGTGACTTACTGTGATATTCAGTGGGAATTAGACGGTCCGGCGCTGGATTAACACATTAGATGATGATACTTGAAGCAGCGTGGAGGAGAGTTTCTCCTCTTCTTCTGTTTTTATTACCACCAGTGTTCAGATGAGACGCAGAAAGAGGAGAAGAAGAAGAGTTTAGGGGTCGAGAGGTTTGTTGGTGAGTAGGGGGGATAAGCCTGTGCATGCCTTTAGTCTCCAGACCACAACAGCTGTCAAAGCCTGACCAGAACATATCCTGAGGGACGAAACCGCTCCCAGCGTCCCACCACAAGCCAACGTGGAGACGCACATGAAGGTGCTCCGCTCTTTCATCCCCTCTCCTCCGTCTCATCGCAGACTTCTCACAGAGCGGCGGCGTTATAGGTGAGTGATCATTAAGAGAGCCTCGCTCGTCTTCTCCCGCTCGTTCCCGGGGGAGACAATTCCTGTTCTCCCGCGAGGAGCCGCCTCTCCGAGCGCAGACACCCACTCACATTCTCTGGGAACGATCCTGCTTCTTCACGTCCTGCTCTGGGCTCCAACGGGTTTTTATCATGAGCTTCAATCATGAAACCTGAAGTAAAATGGTTAGTTTGGAAAGTGAGCACGCCGATGTGTGTGTGTGTGTGTGTGTGTGTGAGTGTGTGTGTGTGTCTTTAATTATGTGTGTGTGCTCTTCAGACGGAGCATCAAACATTACACACACTCAGGCTGACAGTGTTGAACATGAAAGCCACTGAGACTCATTAAGCCACTGATTACAGCTCGGGGAGGAGAGTCCTGAGCAGCTGCTGACACACACACACACGCACACACACACACACACACACACACGCACACGCACACACACTTCCTGAGGTTTGCTGAAATGTATGGAGAACTATAAAAGCTGTTTTCATGTACATCCTCCTGAGCACCATAATGGACGACTTCTGCACTGTAACTGCATTATCCTGAGTTTTGGAGGCCTGTGACCAACATGTGTGCTCAGTCACACACACTGGGGCTGACCCTGATTCCCTTTGTGCCTAAAATGAAATAAAAAAAGTCATTTTTAACCCTTTAAGGTCACGTTTCCTGCCATATTTAACAAATCTGCCCAAAGGAAGACAACAAAAATCAATTTCTCTGGACTTTATGTTAAAATTCAATCATGTTTTCTCTTTGCCAAACCGAATACATGATGTGTTATTACCAATAACATCGTCACATCCTCTGATCAGTCCAGCTGTTAGCGGCACACAGATAAGATTCATTAGCTAGCTAGCCGCTGCATGCTATGTCGTCACGTCAAAACCCTGTAAAACTGGTGTGACAGACGGGAGAAAAGGCAAAGACAGGAAGTAACAACTGCGACAACAGAAGGCATGAGTTTCACCAAAATAAACCAGGAAATGACTCAATCACTTCTTCTCTGAGCGTCTCGTTTTCTTGGGGGCTGAAACAGAATTCAGCTTGGTTCAACTCTGACCTGCAGAGCTGCTCGTTTGTGCACAAACCCCGATGCACCGTGCTGGAAGACGATGCACCAGTGCTGCTCCATGTTTACATTTGTAATCTGGCTGCTTGCCCCCCGTCACGTCCTTTCCTGGGGGCGATTACCCAGAATGCAAGGCTAACGTGACTGTGCACTAAGGGTTTAATGAGCTAAGTAAGCTAGGCGGCTGCTGCACGGTGTTACAGCTGAAGAAGAAGTGTCTGCCAGAGACCTTTGAGGTCCAGTGTCATGGAAAGCGCCTCACTTGTAGTTTCACATCCTCTCCTCCTTTCTCTCTTTTTCTAAACGCTCGCACACCGAGGTGACCCCCGCTGCGGCCGGGTGCGATACCATCAGTGTTTTGGTGGTTTTATACGTGTGAGTGTGTGGTTTTTTCCCCTCAGAAATGAATTAATGGCAGTTTGTGCTCGAGCACTCACCATGAAAGCTTTTCTAAGGGAGAGCATCAGCAGCCTTTATGGTGGCCTTGGCAAAGCTTTGCTCTCCCATTCATGTTTGTGTTTTGTTATTTTTCTGCATTGTGCGTGTGTGTGTGGCTTATTCTAGCAAAATATGAATGAAGTTACTGTTCGTGCGGGGCTGTAATGCATTGATAATCAGTATGCACGTCTCATTTTGCATTGGTAAATGTGTTTCCAGTGACATTTAGTCCAATCTCGGTGTTAATTGTCATGTAAAAGCTGAAAAATATTTACAGTAGAGCAGGAGAAGGAGCAGAAGGAGGTTCCTGGTCCACGTGGTTCAGTTCAGATCCAAACTCAGCAGCTCTCTCAGCCGTTGCCACTGACAACGGCAGGAGGAGGAGCCTGTTGCTGGCAGTGCTTTTTGGTGGAGTAGGAATACCAATCTGCCAAGCTCTCCCTGTGGGACCTGTGAGGCCCGAGCGCTCTGCTACTTGGCTTCACTCGTGCGAACCCTCCGGGCCTGCAGAGTCAGGCTGCGCACGCAGATACACGAACACGGGCTCGCAAACTCGACATGCATGTTCACACAGGAAGCCAATCACTTCGATTGGCCGACAGTGTCTTAGCAACAGCTGCACACGGTTGCCGTAGGTGAAGCTGTAAATGAATGCGTTTCTGATTTTATGTGGAGTCAAAGCAGCACGTGACCTCCTGTGATTCATGTGCAGTCAAAAGGCAGAAGGTCCTTTCCAAAGAAGTCTGTATGGAAACACACAAACATGACCTAAAATAGCAGTTTGTGATCAGTATCTTCATATTAATGATTAATTCTCTACGACTGAATCAGATTTCTGTGGAACAGCCACACTGAGATGAGCGGACAGGAATGTTTCCAAGCTGAGTCTAGAGCGATCGAGAACGATCGGCGACTCGGTAATGGCGTCTTTACCCAGAATGCTCTTCGACACAGCTGAGGAGGAGGACACCGACAGGCAGGAAACAAACGATATGCTGCAAAATCCACGTGCTACACAAACATTAATGGCAGCAACTGGTTCAATATTGTCTTAAATGATCGATCAGTGGTTTCTGCGATTGTTTGATCAGTGGTTTGGTCCAGAAAATGTCAGAAAATCGATAAAAGATGATTAAAAATTGGTCTAAAATGCAAAGATATTCAGTTTAATATCTCATAAGACAAAGAAAAGCAGTAAATCATCACGTTTGACAAGCTGCATTTTGTTTGGTAGTGCTGAAAAAAAGCCCCAATCAATTGTCAAATTAATATTAATTACCATTTAATAAATTGATTAGTCACCTGATTAATTAAGTTTGCCTGATGGAACGCTGAAACAGTTTCTGTTAATAAGCTGAGACATCGGAGGGTTGTCAGGCTCACGCTGAGCTGAGCCATGAGCAACAACGTGGGACGGTCAAAGCAGCTGTTCTCCTCGGCGACGCATGCAGCCCGTCGCCTGCAGCCCGTCGCCTGCAGCCCATCGCCTGCAGCCCGTCGCCTGCAGCCCGTCGCCTGCAGCCCGTCGCCTGCAGCCCATCACCTGCAGCCCGTCGCCTGCAGCTCTTCATCCAACCGCGCCGACCAAATGGCTCCAAATGTGGTCACATCGTGTTGAGAGGGACAGCTTTAATGGAAGAATTGTGCCGTGAGCATGTATCTGGGGTCGTATCAGCGGTTAGCTAACAGTTTAGCTTCTGGGGTCAACAGACTGTATTTCAGGGATTCTGGTGCAGCCTGAAGGCGTCATCGACTGGATTGTCTCAGTTGTTTACTTGCGTGTGCATGCTCATGGATGTTTTTAAAAAAGCAAACAAAGTCACAAAGTTTGCATCAGACATTGGTACATGGCTTCTGAGCGTTTCAGGGTACCCTTGTCTACAGATTCTGTAATATATGCATCATCTAATCTGTTTAACTCCCTTACAGGGAAACTGCTCCACTCAGACTTGGTTTGCATCAGGAGGTTCTCATTATGAATTAAATGGTGATCGCGCAGTGCAGTGGCTGCAGAGTGATGACAGTCAGTGCTCAGACTGGCATCTCTGTCACTGCACAGTTTGGTCTCCTACCCCCTGCTTTCATGTCTCAGTTAAAGATGGATTTAATGAAGGAGCACCTGCTGTAGTTACAGGTTGGCAGGAAGCATCATTTAGCTGCTGTCACTCCAGATTAAATGATAAAAGTCTCAGTGAAAATGCTTCTTGCTGTTGTTTCAAAGTTGCAAAGTACTGGGTTTTATAGAAAATATCAAAGTGTAATCCAGTTGTGAGCTGCACCAACCTAAACACTTTAAAAACAGATCCACGTGCAGTTTAATGGCAGTTTTCCAAACATCTCTCCCACTGTTGAGAGCTCTTCAGTTTGGATCTGCTCCACAGGCTCCCTGCACTGAAATGTAAAGTCCTGGGAGATGTAAGGCATACGTCCGGTTGCTTAATGCACAGCGCTCTTTGTGTTTTTCAGATCCCAAGGTGAGCTGACGTCCTGCTGCAATCGTCCAGCTGTCCGGCTGTAAGGAGAGCCCAGTGTTGAGAGGAAACTCCTGAGTGAGAAGCACAAGATGTCTGCAGCCAGCATCAGCCCGCTGGTCCTCGCCCTCCTCCTCCTCCTCTTCCCCTCGGTGAGCTCATTTTAATCCTTTCTTCTTCTTTTGCACCTTTAAAGTGTCACACACACCTTCAGCCTGCGTGAGTGAGACGTGCGTACGTGCAAACGGACTCGGCGGCAACAGGTGGAGCCGAGCATGAATGCATTCAGCAAACGGGTCGGGGCCTGATTTTCGCGGTTAAGGCGAGCGTATGGAGCGCCTGCATCAATAATTCATTGATCAGTGTGCGGCAGGAGAGATGGATAAAGATGCGTTCTCATCACTTATTCATCGTTTCATTCAAACACGATGCCTGTCTGTTAAATCCGTGCGGAGGGAGACGCCTCCTCACCTCCTCTGTGAGGGAAGTGATCTTTTTATTACTGTTGCTAAACGTGAGTCAGCTCCCTTCAGCTGAAGTGTTGTCTGAGGTTTGTGACACAATATAAAGTTAGTTGGACTCTTCTTTTAATCGCGGGCATGTTAAAGGAATAGTTTTGGTGTTTGTTGAAGTGGGAGTGTGTGAGGAACTTCTCCACAGTCAGTGTTTTACCTGCAGGAGACGACGCACACCCAGTTTGGAGAAGCAGCAGGAACAATGGTGTAAGGAGCTGAGCAACACACTGCTGAGGATGAAGCAAAACTGATTTTACACACCCACCAGTCTGAGTGCACGCTGTGTTTTTAATATTTTCCCCTTTCAATCTCGTCAGACAGCTCTTTTTTGGGAAGTGAAGTCATTTCAAACGTCTCTGCTCTCTTCAAATGAACCAGACTCCATTGACAAAAACAGTAATTTTACCTCACAGGGAACGTGGAGCTGCTGGTCGACCGCTGAGTCGATCCGTGAGCTTGTTTGTGTTATTGTTTGACTTTGATGAACCCAAAGTGACCCTTTAAAATGAGGAAATCACACTTTAACAGAAACTGACAAACACAATGAAGCAGCGATGAACCAGAAACTCTGTGAAGTCTGTGACGTAAAATCGCTGATTTCGTTAAAGGGGTCTGGCTGCTTCAGTCTCTCGCTACAAAAGGCTCTCTGACAGCAAGTCATTCATCAATTACGAGCACAACATTGTTTAATACAGTACTCTGCCTATAGAAAAGCACCTCAGAGACCGAAACAGACGGCTGAACACGTGGACAAAGTGCGGGAATGAAGCTTGCATCCACTACAGACGCAACCACCGATGAGATCTCTCTCTGGAGATGCCGGCGTTGCAGCGGAGTCGAACTCGATGTATTTCCAGATGTTTGACCTAATTAGATACAGCGAGGCGATTCAGGGTGGACAGATACGGTGTAATTAGTCACAGGAGGTTACACGGCGGAGGAATAAACACTGAAACTTTCCCAGACTCACACAGAAACATCCGTCAGACGAGCGGCTCTGAACTCATCCGCGCTATCGATCCACGTCCGCGCAGGAAGTTATGATAATAAATCAACTTGTTCAACGCCTCGTATCACAGGATGAAGCTCTGATTGTATAATTTAAGTTTTTCATCATTTAAAAACGACCTGATTTCACCTGATTCTCCTGTTTGACACCTCTGCTACATCTGCTGCACATTGATGGACGACAGTTTCGATCCGAATGTCCCACAGCAGCCTTTCCTGCCAAGTCTGCCGGGCTTACAGCCGTCCCACTGCCAAACTGTCAAGTGCACCACGGCTCTCCCGCAGACTTTAATGCACTGTGCAGTGCATTGCTGTGAGCCCGTATCTCTGCAGACTTTACCGGAGGGAGTAATGAACATGCAACATCGGGCGATTACAAGAAAAAGCGCGTTTACATGGGCGTGCATGATGCGGTTTTGACAGAAACGAGTAAAGGCGAGCGCCTGGAAGGCGTCCAGTGAGTCCCTGAAGTGCGTCAGATGTAAAGCAAGTGAGCAATAAAAAGACCCGAGCTCATAATTTCAGTTGACATGTTTTGTAGTTCGTCCCGTTCCTACCTGCACAAGCTTCACTGCAGAGTCTCACTCAAACACTGACCACTTAAACTGAGTCCACAAGGGTTTAGGGTTTCAGGCTTTAGGGGGGCCACTGGGATTGGTTCCAGACAACACAGCTGCACCAACTTAAACCTGAGCCCAGGTCTGATCAGGTGAAAACACCTGTGTGAGCGAGCCCAAACCTGTTAACCTGCTGGTTCGATGCTCCTCTGTCACGCTTCAGTTCTGTCTGCTCTGTTGGTAAATGTCTGGGCGAGCTTGTTTTCTCAAAAAACATATATTTTGCACTGCAGAAGGAGCTGCATCAGTCGTAAGCACTTGAATTTAACAAAATGTCTGTCATCAGCGGGGTCGGCGGCGGTGGACGGATCCCTGCCCGCACCGGTGATTTGCAGGCGCTCATGGGCCGAACCCGGGGAAGTCAGCAGATGTAAACAAGCTGCTATTTCTGATTCAGCGGCGTCAAACTTCAACTGCAAATACACACGAATGCAAAACCGTGGTTTCAGAGATGCAGCATTTGGAGTGCATGTGCACTGATTTATGGCTGCGGAAGGACTTGTGAACGCAGACGCTGACAAATTATCACCTTTTAAGGTTGTTACAGCGAAGTGTTTGCAAACTGCTCACACACCAAACATTCACTCTCCTCTCGCTCCCTGCCGTGGTTTCCGCTGGGAAGCATCGTCTGCGGGTTGATGTCTTTAACTTTGTCCGTCCGCGTTTGAGTCGAGCTGTTCAGAGATCTGAGAACACCCGCCTGCTGCTGCTGGGAACCAGGTCGATGAGCACTGAACAGAAGCCGCTGAAGTTAAAGGATGACGGTCCTCTGAGTTAACGCAATAATGTGACTAAACTAATGTCCACCGTTAACACATCGATGTAACATTTGGCCCGGGGACAGATGTCGTCAGGCCGAGCATCTGTGCCTTTACCGCCAGCGCGTTCGATCCAATCGTGCCGCTGTTGCTCGACGGTGCAGCTCGTTAATCATCCTGCAGATCAGTCCCCGCGTCGCTGTTACTGCTGCTAAAGCTTCAGCTCATGAACCCCGTTGACGTCAGCGAATAAAACCGCTGCTCCGCCTCATAAAGCTGTGACGTGGCGTCTCCCGGACCGTCGCCGTGTCTCTGGACCGTCCCCGTGCCTGGAGTCGCAGCTCTGACGCTGTAATCTCAGCCTGAGCGTGTGTCAGCTGCTGACAGGTGGGAGTGACGTCTGGCAGGTCCGGTGTGGGAGGTTTACGTCTGCGGGGCTTCCCCTGCCTCGTTCTCGTTAGCGTAATGCCCCCTCCTCCGGGTCAGCCAGTACGGGGAGAGCGCCAGCGGCTCTGAAATGGTTTGTTTAATTGGTTGAGTGTTTAAACAGATCCCAGAGCTGTAAGACCTCTCCCACACTGTGGTGTGAACCGCATGGTGAAGCTAATGAAGCAGCCTCTTCCATGTTACCTTTGGGTCCTCCCTCTCTGCTCTGATGTAATCTTCAGCCACTTGACTCCCTCCCTCGCTCTCTGTCTGTGCTTTCTCTGTTTTTATGTGTGTGTGTTTTACAGTTTTCGAGCCAACAGGTCATCTCGAACTGCGTCATCAAGAGGGAGCAGGAGAAATGCATGGAAATGATAGAGCTGGAGGATCCTGAGAGCGATCCAGAGTTTGGTAGGTTTGCCTTTGAGAGTGTGTGTTTGCGTAGCCTTTAATCCCTTCCCCTCGCACTAACCACTGCTTTGTTGCTCTAACAGGCCTCAACGCAGGCTAATTAAAATCAGAAATGAATAAACAGAGATTAATAAGAAGAATATCTTCAGGGTGTCTCTGCTAATGAGCGGGAGATGATTCTGGGCTTGACTCTGACCTGCCTGTCTGCAAACAGGGATGAGCAGAGAGACTAAACCGTTTGCGCCCGCGCTCGATCCGCTGCTGCGTGGAAGAGAAACTCAGCAAAGCAAATTGATTCTTGTGTCCGACTCCGCGCCTCCGTCTCCAGACCGAGGGAGGGGCCGGGGCTTTAATTGGGCAGCATCTCGTGACGACGGTCCCTGAAATTAGAGCTGATGGCTGAGACAGTGAGTGACAGCGCGGCGTCTCTCTGCTTGATCTTATTTGTGCCAATTCGCCTTCTCAGCCTCGCCCCTTTTGGTTTGGAAGCCCCCTGAAACTGGAGCCTAGAAGGACTTTTCTGCTGCACAGGCTGCAGCAGTGCACGGGACAGACGCGTCAAAACAATCTTAGATAATGAGTTTTAATCTTTATTTGGCATTTCTGTAATAATTAATGCAGGATTGATTAAACAAAAACTGATTTATTCATTTGTAAATGCAGTTTTGTCCCAAACAGGATGATGTGATGCAGTTTGTGAAAGACGCCTCGATGATGGTGCAGAACAGCAAACGAAATCTGGAAACCCGAGAATCGTTTCCAGTTCACCTCGACGACTGTGTCTGATGTCTAAACTCTTCTGTTGTTTGGACAGAATCTCTCAGTGTGTTTGTCGGCCCGTTGTGTCCTCAGACTGTCCGTGGATGTGGGACAACCTGACCTGCTGGCGGCCGGCCAGGCTCGGCGAGGTGGTCGAAGTCAACTGTCCCGAACTCTTCTCTCAGTTCATGAGTGAGGAAGACTACGGTCAGTTATCAGTTATCATCAATTTTGAGATTAATATAGGAAATCATTTATTAACTCGTGCACCAGTTATTGCGTTTGCTCATTAGCATTTCGGTTGTTCAGAAAGCAACGCTACAGTGATCAGAACCACCGGGTGTCACATCTCTGCAGCTCTCAGCGAAATGTTTTGCATCAGCCTCTCTTCCTCCAGAAATGTTATTATGCAATTCATTGCTTGTTTTAATCAAATGAAGTGCCGTGTGTCTGCAGAGCTGGGGAAGGTGAGTCGGAACTGCACCGAGTACGGCTGGTCCGAGACCTTCCCTCATTACATTGACGCCTGCCTGTACGAGGAGGGAAACAGCAGCCACGCGGTCAGTTTGCCCCGGCGTCTGCAGCTGGGACTGACTCTTTGATTATGCATCGATCACATTTTCACTGTTTGCTCAGTTGTCGCTGTGTTTCCCTCTCAGGACATGTACTACGTGTCGGTGAAGGCTCTCTACACCGTGGGCTACAGCACCTCTTTGGTGTCCCTCACCATGGCCATGGTCATCCTGTGCAGGTTCAGGTGAGGCGTTCACTGGTCGTGGGTGGTGCTGCAGCTGGGTGGACCAGAAAACTGATTTATAAACTGATTTTTATGATGAATCTGGGTTTTGCGTTTTGCAAATTGTTTTATTTTATTGATTTATATCAAATTAACCTGCTGCAGTTGATAGAAATGCACAGGTTTGGCAGGAATCTGATATCATATAAAGGCAGTTATTGTCACTGCAGCTACAACTGTTACTGCATCCATTACTGCAGTACTGCTACAGCTACTGCAGCTGCTGCACAACTGCAGATACTACTGCTAGTATAATAAGCTGTAGGTGTGTAACGGTGCAGATGCGTGTGTGTGTGTGTGTGTGTGTGTGTGCATGCAGTGTAGCTGTCTAATTAAAGCCTGCACGATGCTGAGTATTGCTCACGCGTGTGTTTGCACACAGGAAGCTGCACTGTACCAGGAACTTCATCCACATGAACCTCTTCGTGTCGTTCATCTTGAGAGCTATTTCGGTCTTCATCAAAGACGGCGTGCTGTACGCCAAGGAGGACAGCGAGCACTGCTTCATACACACCGTGAGTAGCGCGCGCCTGCACACGCGCCCACGCTGCTCTCACACTGAGGGATTGGTGCAAACGAGCGTGTTGTGGTTTTAATTCCCTCCGTCGTCCCTCTCCTTCGTCTCCCTGCAGCTGGAGTGTCGCGCCGTGATGATATTCTTCCATTACTGCGTCCTTTCCAACTACTTCTGGCTCTTCATCGAAGGTCTGTACCTCTTCACTCTGCTGGTGGAGACCTTCTTCCCCGAGAAGAGATACTTCTACTGGTACATCATCATCGGCTGGGGTGAGACGTCGCACACGGACACGCGTGATCCAGTGGGTTTGATCCCAGCGGAGGGTGTTTTCTCATGATGCCATGTTTTACAGGAACGCCCACGGTGTGTGTGACCATCTGGGCGGTGCTGAGGCTGCACTTTGACGACATAGGGTGGGTTATAACGTCCGAGCTGAGTCTGACGCTGAAGCCGGTCTGATCAGATGCTGAATGTGATGTGTTCTCGCCTCTGTCAGGTGTTGGGACATGAACGACAACGCTGCCATCTGGTGGGTGATCAAGGGACCGGTGCTGGCTTCCATCATGGTACGATGTCGCTCTGTTGGAGCAATGCTGACATGAAAACAGCCCTTTTTCATAACTGAAGATATGATTTTTTATATTTTTCGGACCACAGATCAACTTCGTGCTGTTCATCGGCATCATCATCATCCTGGTGCAGAAGCTGCAGTCCCCAGACATCGGCGGAAACGAATCCAGTATTTACCTGTGAGTCAGTTTACCTGAACTCAAAGCAGCAGCATGCATTCAATCTGCATTCTGAGCTGCAGGGCGATGCGTGAATGTGGCTGTGTCAGTAAATCATCAGTAATAAACGAGTGTTGCAGTGTCGTAGCTTTGACATTGCACTCAGCTGGGAGAGTAATCCCATTACTAATTACTGTTGCCTTGCTCTCTAAAAGCCCATGAAGCTGTACCTGTCAGGTGTACCTGTTCTATCTATTGTGCACTTTCTTTATATTGTTATGAGGTTTAATTACCTCAATCAGTTCATCACGAGGTCATTTTAGAGTCGTACATCACGAAATCATCAGGCTGGAACGAGCGTTTTACAACCAGTTTAGAGATTTTTATGAACCCGGCTTTGAGAAAATGCCACAGAAGATTCATGTGAGGGGAACGCAGAGCTGCAGTGAAGCCCGGCGCGTCTGAACGCAACTGCGTTGTAAATAACTCCTCGAGATCTGATCTGTGACGCAGCCGCTCTCATCAGGCGTCAGCAGGAAGGTTTTCACGCACGAGGAGCTCGTCCTCGTGTTCGTGCAAAGCAATGAACGTAAAAGCAAGAGCTACAAGTCACGAAGCGCACGTGGGAAATAAGAAAATTATAATTAACTAAATGCAAGAACTGCGTGCAGTTTGCAGGGAATGTGCAAAAATGTGCAGTGCAACATTATTTGACATGTGCAAGACTACGGCAAGTGCAAAGGGTCATATACATACTTTAAACAATGATAACTGTGAACACTTAATAAGTGTCATTATATGTCGTTCGTTTGACAGTTTAGTGATGTCATTTCTTCCTGTATCCATGGGAACGGCCGCCATGTTTCCTACCCGTTAAACAAACACTGGACGGTTTATTTATTGGGACAGAATATCTGAGCACACACAAACCGTGTGTGTGTGTGTGTGTGTGTGTGTGTGTGTGTGTGTGTGTGTGTGTGTGTGTGTGTGCTGTTCTGCAGGAGGCTGGCCCGCTCCACTCTGCTGCTGATCCCTCTGTTTGGGATCCACTACACTGTGTTTGCCTTCTCCCCTGAGAACGTCAGCAAGAGGGAGCGCCTGGTGTTTGAACTGGGCCTGGGATCCTTCCAGGTGACTGACGTCCACTCGCAGTTTGTAACGTGTTTATATGTTTAAAAGTCAAAATGTCTGATTGACTTAATGTGAAAACACCAGTCTGTGAACCAGCCCTGTTTTGCTGTCCGCACTGAACGTTTACCTGCATGCAGTGAAACCCGCTCAAAGGTGATTGGTTGCTGCTTCTCACTGACACCAGAACACTTCCTGAGTCTTTTACCTGAATTCATATGCACATTACTGTTTAAAGAGATTATAAAACAATACACACGAGTATCTGAGAGTTGACCTGGACTCTAATACAGACAATAAATCCATATTTTTGCATTTTTTCTGCAGATTTAGCGTGAATCAGTTTTCATGCAGGACTTTTGTCTCCCTCCTCTGGCAGTGACAGTAACTGCACAAAGACAAATCGTCATGTTATCGACTCCCTCTGTGCGCCTCTCTGCTGCAGTCTCCACTGAAGCTGCTCTTCCAGTCTGTGTTGATTCACATAAAACACATTTCTACCGGAGCTCCACGGCTGGAGCGACTGAAAATACTTAAAAACTATGAAATGCAGAGAGACGTCTGTCGTTTGGCTGCAATGTAACAAACTTGTATTCAGACGTCATCTTACAGACGACACGAATCATTCGTCGCGTTGTTTTGATGCCTGTCCTGCCGGTCTGTCTCATCCTCTGATGGTCTGTGTCTCCTCAGGGCTTTGTGGTGGCCGTGCTCTACTGCTTCCTGAACGGAGAGGTAAACCTCCTTTAATACAACAACTTACACCATTGCACCAGTTTCCTGAATGCACGATTAAAGAGCAGCACATGCATAAAGAGATGTGCTTTAAAATGTAAATAACTTAAATTACAGTGTTGATACGGCATAATTTACATTTTTTGACAAAAACACCTCGACGAAAGTGAAAATATATATAACTTTATTATATTTTGTGTTAAATATGATGATAAAAACACTCTTTGCTGTGTAGTTTAACTGTTTTTAGCTTTTACATCAACTATCGGCACCATTAGACTCTCGGCTCAGCTTCTGCAACAGAAAACTGGTTTAATTCAACTTGTTTCTTTTAAGAAAACTGTATTTTTCAGTGAAAATGAGAACCAGTGAGGCTGAGCCACAGTGCAGACAGAGCTAGAGAGAGACTGAGGGACAGTGAGCTTGTCTCTTTCCAGCGAGGTCCATTAATAATGACCTTGTGAAGTATATCCCTCAAGGTGCAATCGGAGATCAAGAGGAAATGGCGCAGCTGGACGGTGAACAGGTACTTTGCTGTGGACCTGAAGCACCGGCATCCTTCGCTGGCGAGCAGTGGGGTGAACGGGGGCACGCAGCTGTCCATCCTCAGCAAGAGCAGCTCGCAGATCCGCATGTCCAGCCTGCAGGCCGAGACCCCGGCCACCTGAGCGGGGACGCCGCGTCCGGCGACCACGACGACGATCCAGCCTCCGGACCTGACGCCGCCAAACCTGCCGCACCCACCCTCGTCCCGATGACCAGCCTCACCAACCCGTTCCTCAACCCGTACCCCAACCCGTACCCGGAAGAAACCATGATGGAAACCCAACTCAACTCCAGCGACCCAGAGCAGCCTCTAGTCTGACCTTCTTCACCCTGAACCACGACCCAGGTGACAAATAACGACCCCCCCCCCCCCTCCGTGTCCCGACCTCCGACCCGGTTCAGGCTCAGCTGGGGTCCAGAACCAGCCTGTTCCTGAGCAGCCGACCATCTTCAAAGGGCGTGTTCAGGATTCCAGCGTCCACCTCGTGTCTCGTCGGGCTGTCACACGCAGAGGAAGCGTGTCGTGTCTCTGTACATATTGTGTTTGTGTGTAAAGTTGTCTGGTGCTACAGTGTTTGCTGCTGTTACAGCACGAGGGGACCGGCCGAGCGTCGCAGAGATCATTCCAGTCTGTCTGACGACGGGTTTTCAGACCAACACATCCTCAACCCTCACCCTGAAAATGTATTTTAGACCAGAGCCGCTGTATCCCTCCTTAGATACAGACACCACAGCTGCTGTGCCACACGAATACAGGCAAACACTGGATGTAAATACCTTAAAGGGACAGTCCGCTGATTTTACACATGATGGTTCGTTCACTTGAGCTGTTTCGCTGTCTCGTTTGGCTCTAAAGGAGCTTTTTAAACAGAAAACCTGCAAACTGAGGGCTGAGCAGGGTCTACTGAAGGCATACTGTCTGTTGCATCATGGGAAATGTAGTGTCTGGTGTTTATAAACTGGACTAAAACTTCTAAACTTGTGATATCTCAGCTTCTGCTGCTTTGGTTCTGATGTACAAACCTTTAGAGTGTGGTTTTGTTCAGTACGTTGACGACTAACTGAA
Source organism: Datnioides undecimradiatus (assembly GCA_008933995.1). NCBI lineage: Eukaryota > Metazoa > Chordata > Actinopteri > Lobotiformes > Datnioididae > Datnioides > Datnioides undecimradiatus. The sequence goes on from WARS01000029.1 coordinate 23,598,034, forward strand.
AGGTTCACGCCCTGAAATCAGTGTTATTGATCGAGCTGAAGGTCAGCGGCAGCGTTACGGACCCACGCCGTTCAGAAGCACAGCCGACCACGGCCGCAGCACACAGTATTACCCCCCAACACCCGCACAATCCTTTCGTTTCCTGTGCAAACTGTGACCGACCTAAGACATAATCATGAAGACTGAGGAATGTCAGAGGAGAAACCTCGTCTGGGTCCAACAGGGGGAACAGTATTCGTGAGATGGACGTGTTTTCTACGGTTAAATGCCAAATAAAATCAAAAAGATCTTACCAACGAACCCTCAGCGGGGGTTTAGATGCTGACTCAGAGGGTCTTCTTCGGCTGAGTGCGCAGTGCCGAGGTTTACCGACGACGACCACAAACTCTCTTAAATCTCAGCACTGGACACTCAGAGATGAAGAAGAAGAAGAAGACACCTTTGGAGATCAGCGCGTCAGCCGTCAGTACAGAAAATGTCAATGAAAACGAACTCGACCGCGCCGAGAGTTCGTCTGCTTGCATGAAACTGCTTTTATCGTCCTTGTGTTTTGTTTTTTCACCTCCTGGTGAGGATTCAGTGTTGAATCGGACGTTGACGCTCCTTCTTCCTCACGAATTCTCGGCTGCTGTGGAGGTCGAAGCCCTGATTCACCTCGTGCTCCTCGGCAGCCTCCTGCAGGAGGCTTCAGCATCGTGCTGGTCGAAGCCAAGCGGGAATGTCAAAGCTCTTCATTCAAACGTGATTTCAGACTTTTAATTCTGATGAGTTAGATGTTTTTGTTTGCAGACGCATCCCTCGTCTCTCCGCGCAGCGTCATTCGATCTTTCTTTGCTTGTTCTTTATGCGCGAGAACAAGCACACGGAGACGGGCGTTGCTCTGCCGGAGAGGGGCGTTTTAAACTCGGGGTAACTCTCTCGTTCCAAAGACGAATGAATCGACTCCTCGCTTGAGTTTTTGCACGGCCGTATCTGTTTGCAAAGGCGCCGCTCGCTTTGCAACCGATGTCACTGCAGATTTATCCCTCGGTCTGACTCCAACGATCCTCTGAACCCCAACGTTCGACTCTACTCTGTGTCTCCAAAAGTGCCTTTAAGCACAAAACGAATATTTTGACTTCTGTTGGTGATTTAAATAAAACGGGAGATTTGTCTTTTGATTTTCAAAACGAAACTGCAAAGTAAAGAAAAGGGTTGAACAAAGTGCTTTTATGATGCTTCGGACTAAATCAGCATTATAAACCTGGAGGCCTTCAAACTACTTTAACTCGTCTCCGCTAGAGACGAGCAGAACATACGACAGGTCCGTGTTGAGCAGCGCTGCGGTGTGTTAGCTGCGTCAACGTGCGGCGCTGCGTCACGGGCACAAGCAGAATAAATATGCCTGAGTGTCCTCGTTTTACCGACACATCCTTTATTTTTCTCTGCAGCAGAAAAAAAAGGAAAATTACAGGACTACAAAAAGTCAAACAACACTTTTTCTTCGCGATATTATTCAAAATCTGACAATTTTCTACTAAAATTGTCCGAATTGTAAAGTTTTCTCTGATGTGGCTGAACGTCTGTCCCCTGCACGGACGGATGAAAGTGTCCTCAGAGACAAACCTGAACTGGAAAACTCCAAAAACAACAAACAGAGCCAGTTATTATGATTTGATTCTCTCTTTGAAAAACATTATTTATAACTGATATCAGCATAAAAACACATCTGCTCAGTTTTGTAGTTAAATGTGTTGTTTTTCGCACAAAGAGCATCGTTTGGTCATTTGCAGGTAAAGAGACGCCATGAAAACAACAAAACAGTTAAAAGATCATCACCTAAAGATCAAAACTGACTCTTTTAATCAAAATTAATACACGAATAAATACTTTTTGATATTTTCATGAACAGATTGAAGGTTACAGTAAAACTGTATGACGTCATACTTCTGGATTATTTATCAGTTTTATTTCTTTTTATCGTTTTCAGATTATGCCACTGACAATATTCATTTATGTTGAATTTGACTGAACCTGTGTTCATTTGTCCTCGCTGCCAGGAAGTTTAAATATCAAATATATAAAAATAAAAAGCGCCAAATTCTCAGAAACAGCACTGAAAACAAGACGTCAGTGTGAGTGACAGCTGTGTGTCTGCGTTAAAGAGCTGGAGCTTTCAGATATGATGCTAATTATAAAAGCATTTCTATTTAACTCGATTATCTATGTTATTTTTAAGGGAATCTAGTCACTGTGTCACAGCAAACACACATAATTCGACTTATTTTACCAGAAACAGCTGATTTTTAAATACAATCATCAGCTCAGTGTCCTCGACGGCTAAAACCCTGAAATCTTTGTGAAAACAGTTTTAAAAGTGAATGGGGGTTTTTTTTGACGTGTTCGTCACATAAAAATCTGATTTTTAGCAGAAACTGAACTGGTTTACTTAAAAAAAAAAAAAAAAAAAGTCACTTTTAACCAAATTTTGTCCAACTCTCGACCTGCAAATCACCAAACTCATGGTTTTCTGGGAGTCCGGGCCGTGCGAAGGCTGAGAGCGACACGAAGGGCTGACCGGAAACTGTGCCGTCCTGCTGCTCTCTGGAACAACAGTGCAGATCCAGCAGCGGCCATAAGGGGGCCCCGCTCCATCCCGCGATGCTCGGGGAAAGGGCTGGACAATCGCCACCTCCGCTCTGGTTCAGGTTGAATGTTCAGTTCATCGCAGACATGATGACAATCTCACCGGGTCACGAGCCTCATCACGCTGATGTATCTATAACTGAGTTTCCTTTGGTGTTGATGTGGGAGCTGGAGCCTTATATTGCCAGTACTATGTTGATGTCAGACAAAGATGTTGCTATTATTATTATCATATTATTCTGATTATGAGAATACATATTCATTTGGAGCTGTTGTTTTTGAACTATGGCGTAGTTAGTCGAAGTGTTTGAGAGGTGTGTAGCCAACCTTTGTGACTAAATAAACCGCCGTTTAAACGTGCGCGGCGGACACGAGCTAAGCTGCCATCGTCGTAACCTTGTAAATGGAGTTTTCCTGTGGTTCAAAGTGAATAGCTGTCATTTAAAAACTCTGTGGTCGTTCTCACGTTTGTCCCTTTCCGCTATTATTTCCTCTTTTTTTAAAATGGTGATCGTGTCTTTGCTAAACGTATAAAGCCTCCTGTGATGCCTCTGTACTCTCTCTAATAGGCTGATGCATGCACGTTGAATCGTTCTTGATCTCATTTGAGCAGCAGATTAAATCAGGAGGGAGGGTCATCGAGGGAACCTGAGCCGCGTCCTGCGATGCTTTTGGTCCGATATGACAAGTGGATGTGGCGATGAATAAGCTAAAACGGGGATATTGGGTTTCAACTGTGAATGGTTTATGGAACGGTAGCTCCCGTCCCATCAGGACCCATCGAATTATACTTTTCCTTTGAATGTTAATCTTTGCAGACATGAGGAAAAGTAAAGTGCCATAAAATAATAAAAAAACTGCTGAACTCTTTTTATTTTTGATTTTTTTACTGCAAAGCATGATAAAAATATTGGTTTCATATGGTTTTTTTAGCTTTTTAATGGTGGTTATCTTGCTTCGTTGTACCGACTGCTTGTTTGAATCAGTTTAAGGTGATAAATAAAAATAAAAATGGGGCTGAGCAGTTTGTGTCCTGATGGCTGAATGTATCGTGAAGCACTCGAGCCCGTCTGTCTGCTCACGAGCTCTTCTTTTTAATCTCTTTCGCCGCTTTATCTGGTTTCGGCGTGCACACTACAAGGGTTTTTCTTTGGTACGTTATGGAAATAAATGTTTTTAACTTGTTGGCTCAATGTTGTTCTGTGTGGTTAATATTACGATTCTTGTGATTTTGGTGATTAAACTGATGCTATGTTGCTTTTTTAATGTTGATAAATCCTGTGAAATGACCAAAACCAACCGTGTGTGAGTCGGCCTCTCGGCCACACGTGTTCCTACGCCTCCTTCAGTGTGTTAACCTTTAAAACCAGCTCACACACATTGACTTTGATTTGAATAAAGGTTCGGTTATTTCCTGAGACAGCTGCTCACTGTAGTTTTTACAAAGCGTTGGACAAACCAGAGGAAACAGTGCATTCATTTGGGACTATTTTCTGTGGTGGATGAATCCACATTTGGTGCAATAGCTAGTATTTGTGTGTGTGTTCATGCTAATAAGGTAGCACGTCAGCCAGTGCAACATCGTGGCCCACCAATGTGTTTTAATAGCTTTTAGACAAAAAGATCATAAAATGTGTATTCATCCGCCACTGAAAATAGTCCCCAAGTACTGCACTATATTAAAAACTACAGAAGCTGTCAGTTTTAGGAAACTACAGAGCTATTTTTAATAATAAAACTGAACTCCATGAGCTGTTTTTAAGGATTTAACTCTATTACAGTAACCGATGTGTTGGGAAATGGATCAACACATCGCTGGTTTTGGTTTTTCCAACAGATGTTGGACAATAAGAGAAAATACAGATGTTCAGCAGCTTTAACCTGTAGCTTTTGCCCCCAGCCCAAATAAGAAAACACCATGAGAGAGATTTGCACTCATGTAGTAAACCGCAACCTGCAAGAGAAACAGCCACATCACTCCATCGAGCAGTAGGAGAGAAACAACAGTGTAAATGTCTGAACGCTAAATAAAAGCAAAGTCAGGACACGACATGAAAAACTTTCTTTTCAAAAGCGTCACATCAGAACAAATTCAGCTAATAACATCCGTCACTTCCTGGCTGCACAGATCAGGATTAAATGAAAGCTTTGTTTTAAGCACGGCTGCACGGCAAAGACTCGGGTACATGATCCTGATAGCGATAGTGATAAAGGCACTGTAGTGGTCAGTAACTGAGTCATGTGACGCTCCTCTGCGTCGTTAATGCTGCACATATCTGCACGTACGCGTGTTGTTAACTGAGCCAAAACATGATCCAAAGCATAAATACACAGACGCACAGTGCAGCTCACCGAGCCATCCAATCCTCAGAGGAAACAGGTCCCGAATTAGCATTAGCATTAGCATTAGCATTAGCATTAGCACAGCACCCAGCATCACTAAACCTATGCTAACAAACAGAGGGTTGTACAGCATGTTTCACTCCATGTGTTGCAATACTACAGCACAGAAGAATAAAACTAACTCACATGTATGATACAAAACATATGTTAAATATAAATACCAACTTTTCTGTTGTTAAATATGTTTTTTTACCTATTGTTTAATATGGTTTATAAATCTGTTGGAGGAACCGTGCCATGGTCATAAAATACATGTAAACTCTAGTTCAAGTCTATTTACATTCACACCGAGACATTACAAAACAGCAATCTGACAAATAAATAGCTTTTACAGTCTAGTGCTCCAGATGTGCGCTAGTGCACTGTGCAACATGTTGCATGCAGAGCCACTGATGGTAACACGGGCACGTTGGATTAACGACGACGAGTTTAATCGGGACAGTTCTCTCTGCGATGTGATTAAATTGTACCTGGCCAACGTCAGTGACAGCAGGAATAACATGGGCACCAATACGCTGATGAATGACACCAATCCATTATGATAAAGACTGATAAATGAAACACAGTGGCCATGGAGCGCATGTGGAGGGAGTTAGGCAGGCCCAGCAGGTGGCGCAGGTGCGGGGGAGGGACGGCAGCGTCAGGCCACAGTTGATTCTGCTCCCAGATCAGTGTAAAAACTGCCTGTTTTAACTTTTAACTCAGTGATAAACCAGATGTTTCCATGGTAACTGCTGTTTTAGCATCATGTGCACTGAAGTTTGTATCAATAAGCTGTTTTTGTTTTCTGTCTGAATTAAAGAATACAACAAAACTCATTCTGTGTGTGTACAGTAAATATACAATAAAAAGCGTAAAAGTCCACAAAGCTAAGCGTACAGACACAAACTTCACTGCATAAAAATGCCGTTTAAGATAAAAAACACTGTTTTCGTCTTGAACCGGACTGAGGAGGACGAGTATGAACCCTGACACAGCTCCGCTCAGCATAATTTTGAATTTCTCATACATTAAAACTGAATTATTTTGCAGCCGCATCCTTTGTGCGCTTGTTGTTTTTGGTAAAGGGGGAGCAGTGAGTTGGTGGCTGTGAGTAAGACGTGGAGGAGGGACCCCGAAGCTGAATCTTGCCTCTGATAAACAGTAAGGGCACTAAAATATGCGACCTGTCTGCTGCAGATGCTGAAGCCCGCGCGCTGAACAGGGCTTAATGTCATGAGAGGAAGGTGTGTGGGATACAGCGAGTGGCGAAAGGAGAGTAAACACCTGTGGGTTCGGCAGCCCGTGTGGGATCTGCAGAGGACTGGTCGGGTCCACAGCTCAAACCTGAAACATTCAACACTGCGGTTTAGCCGCTTGCTCTGGACGGCTGCTGCCGACTGATCCTCAGACAGCGGAGACGTTGCTGGGCGTGAGGGCGTGCGTCTCCGACGGCGGCTGGTCTTTGGGGCTGGACTTGTCCAGGACGGATATCTGAGTGACCGTGCTGCTCTCGGTGAAGAGCGTACGGCGCCGTTTGCTGTAGCTCAGGTAACTCTGAGTCTGCCACTTCCAGAACCTCTTCTTCATCTCTGCCTGCACCTGAACACACACGCACACACACACGCACACACGCACACACACACACACACACACGCACACAAAACAACTTCAGGATATGGAAAAACCAAGAAACATAATTAAAATGTTAAATAAACAGCATGAATATGAATTACGCTCCTGAATTTAAATTTAACTTTATTTACATTTATCATATTTGTTACATCATAAATATTTATTTTATGAATGATTTCCTGCATTAAAAGCCCCGTGCATCCCTCACACACACACACACACACACACACACACACACACACACACACACACACACACACACACACACACTCACTCATTTATCCTGCTTATAATAGAATAAAAGCTTTACAGTTTAGTCGAATATGTTCATGCAGGGAGTGTAGCTCAAAGTGCTTTAGCACTGATAGTGGCACATGGTGGCTTCTGATTAACTTCATTTTTAATATTAATATGTATATTTTATATATTTATCTACTTTATTTTTTTGTAAATATGTTTTATTTATTTCTCTGTCTTCATAGATTTATGTGTGGTGTGCTGAGAGCCTGTACATCGCTGCTGCACCAGTGAAATGTCCCAGTTTGGGATTAATAAAGTGTATCTATCTACAGGAACGAGGCAGGAACAGCTCTGCTGGGGATGGTAAAACACAGAAAAAGCACAAGACAGAGACAGAGAATATGAACATATGAATAAAGCGACAGAGGAGCGACAGTAAAAGGCCGTTTTAAATCTTTGGGCAGGGAATTCCACAGATTCCTTGTTTTGTTAAAAAAGAGCATTTTGCCTCATTTGTGTTGTAATTTCCATTTTAAAAAAGGGCCCAAGAGCCTGTAAAGGCATACACAGCGACAAAAACATCTGAGGTGTAGTCTCAAAGAGCACGGCAACAGTAAAATCTCATTATAATATATGCAAGAGTATGTTTTTTGGCATCTTGTTGTCATGGAAACGGTGCAGTGTTCCTTAAATGGGGCTTTAAATGTGGGATTATAAAGAAAGTTACACAGAAAGCAAACATATTAAGATTCTGCAGCACATTTAAAGTCTTGTTAAGTCATTTTTTACAGTGTAAACTCACTGAAATGTGTGTTCAGAGCCAGAAACTGGACGCAGAAACATTTAATGTGCTGCAGATTATAAGTAGCAAAGCATAAAGAAGTAAAAACACGAGACTAAAACTGTTTGTCACACAGAAATACTGATTTAGGATGAATGTTTTGCTCCACCACTAAGTCTAATAAATCGTCATAATAAGTAATAATAGTAGAGTAGCGTTCGCTTACCTCACCGTTCAGGAAACAGTAGAGCAGCGCCACAACAAACCCCTTCAGAGCAGAACAACATTAACCATCTGTTAAAGATGAAAATCTAAACAACAGTTTGTGTATTTACCAAACCCACTTTGGATCATAGGATCTGTGCTATGTTAAACCGCTGTGGTTAGCGTGTGTACGTGTGTGTTGTTGTGTTTCACCTGGAAGGATCCCAGACCGAGCTCGATGAAGATCCGCGCCTCTGCTCCGGTGTTCTCCGGCAGGAAGGCGAACACCATGTAGTGCATCCCGAACAGAGGGATGAGGAGCAGCGTGGACTTGGCCAGCCGCCTGCACACGTTACGAGAACAGATGCGTGTAGACGAACTACTGGGTGTGTGTGTGTGTGTGTGTGTGTGTGTGTGTGTTGACTAATGTTTTGTCTTTACTTGAAGTGACTGGTGTCGTTGCCTCCGACTCCAGGAGACCTGAGCTTCTGCACCAGGATGCGGATCACGTTGATGAAGATGATGAAGTTCACCTACGTTAAGAGCAAGTGATGAAACAGTCACAGCGGGGTTTAATCTTCATGTGCAGCCGTTTCTATCTATTCTATTGTTGTGGAAACAAACATGCCCCTGGGTTTTTAGTGGACATCGTGTTTCATTCACATCTTAAAAACATTGTGTTTAACATGCACCCGAATGTCTGAGACCCTCGTCCAACCAGGGGAGCCGGCGGAGCTGCTCAGACAAACAAACTGCTTCTGACTTAACAAAGCTACTTGTTTGTTAGCACAGCTAGCCACGAGCTAAGAACATCAATATAACAGATCATATAATGTGTTAATTGTTTATTTGGATCCCTGCTAGCTTTGGCTATAGCGGTTGCTAATCCTCCCAGGTGCCAGAGCTGCTGAGTTGTTCATATCTGGGTGTTTCAGGTGGACATGTGGGTTAACATTGTGTGGACTGTGTGTGTGTTTCATAGACCATCAGACAACAAGGGTGATGTCAGACCAACACGCTGAGTTTATGCATCCTTGTATGATGAAAACTCGTATTTTAAAATCAAATGAGGGGAGTTTCAAACAATATCACTGATTTATTTCTGATTTCCCGTGCACAGGTTGGTGTTAGCTGCCAAAGATGACAAATAACAAGTTTCCTTTCTTTCTGTTGTTGCATCTAATGTGAACAACCAGGTAAGAGTCTCCAGGCGCTGGTGCAGAGTCAGAAACACAAAGCCTGATCCAAGACCGGGGACTCTTATGATTCCTCAGGAGCTCCCACTGTAACTGCTCTGCACTCACCAGCAGCGACGCGGTTATTGGAGCTTTTATGATCCACCAGATGAAGGCCACATCTGTGTCATCCCAGCACCTGAGACACACAGCACACAGCGGTGACACAAACAGAACCCGCCACTGAAGAGCAACAGAAAAGAAACGCCCACAGCCTTATGGGACGTGGTCTAACTCTAAACCCGAGATTAACTGTAATTCATCTTCCCTCCCCGCTGAGCCCTCTGTGCGTCACACAGTCCATAATCATCCGCCCGTCATGCAATCACCACGCATGATGTATTGAACATGAAAAGCTCATTAATTCACCTGACTTACTTACATGCCCATGTCATTACTGACAGCGATGTAACATGGGCACTGGAATATGTGTTAACCTTGAGGAGGAGCCGTATCCAATAACTGTACATTTTCTGTGACGTTCTCATTACATAAAAATATTTTTTATTCATTAAAATATGATTTTAAGTATAAAGTTTTAATTTCAACTTGGGAAATATGCTTATGTGCCTGTTAGCTTAGCACAAATACTGCTAACAGTAGAGCTGGCCTGGTTCACAAACCAACACAGTGCTGATCACTGAGCTACAGATGTGCTGAGCTAAGCTAAGCTAAGCTAAGCTAAGTGTAGCTTCATATTTATTGTACGGTGACAATCGACGTGTCTTGCTGACTCATTTAACTTTTGGCAATTCAGATTTTTAATTAAATATAAATGTTGAAAATAAGTTTTAAAACCACAGAAATGTTTAAATTTAAAGACGCTGACTTTCTGCACGGCTGCTCCGCAAACACAGCTCACCTGCACAACATGGTTTGCTGCAACTACACCATCATAACGGAAACACTCTATTAATCCACAGATGCATTTAATACAAGTTCATCTGATTTGGATAAAAGAACCTAAATGCTTGTTTTTTTTTAGCTCAAACCTGCAAAAAGTAGTCAGATTACATAAAAATGACTGATTTGTGACTCAGTTGCTAATTTCAGGGTTTTTTGATTCAGCGTGACGTTCACTTCCTGGTGTCAAACCCTTAGAAAATGCAGCAGTGTTTTTGATGCCCCACACAAGGCATCACGTCCCACAGACCAGGTCCTGCAGTGGTTCGACACATACCAGTGAACAAATGTCAGGTCTTACTGGGGGGACAGTGTGCTGGTGTTTGACTAGTGATCATTTTTAAAGGTTTTCCTCGTTGTTGTGACATTTTCACTGAAACTCAACGGCAGCAGCTCACCCTCTGTCATCGTAGAAGTTGCGAGTGAGGATCCACGCCGTTATGATTGTCGTCGGTAGACCTGAGAGGCACAGGACAGAGTAAGCTGACCATTAGGACGGAGCTCTAACACACGGAGCGAGAGGAAATGAAGATAAACAGAAGAAGAAACCTCGCCCTGAGCTGTGCACTCACCCCAGCCGATGAGGATGTACCACCAGAAGTACTTCTTCTGGAAGACGAAGGTGAGCGCCAGCAGCGTCTGCAGGTACATGCCCTCCACCAGCAGCCAGAAGTAGTTGGCCAGTATGCTGAACTGGAAGAAGGCCACGGCTGATTTACATGACGTCTGTGGGAGGGAAACAGCGAGATCAGTCTGTGGATGGCATCTGTGACGGAGCGCAGGGGATGGTCAAGGCTCCCAACCATTAATGGATCCCACAGAGGTTTGCAATGGGTTGCAGACTGTAAATGCTGTGCTAATAACGCTGCAAGTGAGCAGAACCTGTCTCGTTTTTACAGGTGAAGGCATCTGTGGGTCACTCTGTCATCTTATATTGAAGGAGGCAGTTCCCTGAACTGGTCGGATGGAAACTGCAGAAACAGATTAAGAGTTGCACATCGGTGTGTTGTGATTAACTGTGACAGGAAGTTAAAGCAAGGCGACGTTCTTGCTAAATGCTGCTGAGATGAGTTTGACTGTAAAGCTCATAAAACACGACGCACACCTGCAGAAAGACTTGCGCTGTGTGAGATGACTGATTTTAAGTTTGGCCAACTTTTAATCTATTTTATCTATTTTAGCGTCATGACTGTTTCCTCTGAGCTGTCAATAAACGTGTGTATCCATGTTTGTGAGTAATCAGCTCATTTTTCATGTAATTTCCTGTATTTTCGCTGCGACGCTTCTTCGGTTTAACATAACTCGTCACGACTTCTCTGTTTTATTTGCTCAGAAGCAAAATGGCTGTTGGTTCAGATGCTTCATAGGAGCTTTCTCTCATCATCTTCTCTCTGTGTCTCTCTCTCTCTCTCTCTCGTGGCTCTTTTCGCCCAGATGAGTCACGGCGAGGCGCTGATGCCGGTCCGCCGCAGCCTCGTAGCAACCCAAGAGGGACACTTAGCTTCACTCCGGGCGACATCATCAGCAGAAACACGGGGAGGGAGACACTCGTCATTAACGCTCTCACAGGCGCCGCGCAGTCATCCCCAGCAGTTCAATCCCACTCCTTCCCTCTCTCCGCGATAACAAGCTCTTCTGAGTGTGTGAGGTTCATGTTCGGAAAACACACACACACACACACACACTCATGACTACTGTATTAACTCGCTCAGTGTCTCAGTTTCAAAGTTTCAGACCAGACGATGGAGAGTTTGGTGATAAAAGCATGAAGTCGATGCAGCAGAAGCAGAAACATCGTCTTTCATCCATTACATTCCTGCTGCTTCCTGCTCACAGTGTTAGCCCTTCCACAGTCTGAGGTGTGCTATGCTAGCAGTGGCTAACCTCGGGTCAGGTGACATGTCCAGTTTGGTGATGGATTGAACTCTAAATCATTCAAATATTAAATGTCATTATGAAACGGGAGCACTCCTAGTTTCGTGTATTTGGGCCATAGTAACTGTGTTAAACTGCTTCTTTACCCAGACTGTCCGTATACACCTATTGCAGTAGTATTAAAACCCACTGCACTCCAGGGTGATAACACTATACTTTGCAGGCTGTTCCCACACCAGTTTTCCCTCAAACAAGTGGAAACCTTTTTAAAGGCCTCTGTTGCTGCTTCAACTGACACTGAGGCGGCTGTGGCTCGTCGGCTCCTCCAGCCTGCATGTTGAAGCGTCCTTGGACAACTGAAGCCTGACTTATTGGCGCATGATTGTGCACGAATGCATTTGTTTCCTTCATGCCTTAGCATCGGGATGTGAATGTGGACCTGTACTGTAAAGCAGCGGTCCCCAAAACAAAATAGATACCCATCGAGTGCTAATGGAAGAAGTCTACTGTTTCCTGCAGCTGCTGTTCCTGCAGAAAACCCTGCTTCACAAAGACAGGATGCTGGAAATGAAAGCAGGCATTTCAGGTGGCTTCATGGCGAGCTCGGGAGATTTGAATCCAGAACTGTCTCCAACATACTTTTAACCGCCGTCGTTTGCCCGACATGCTCGATTCACCTGGTTTGTTCACAAATGGGTCAAGGAGCCATTCCCTCGCAGTTCGTGGGTCTTTTGTGGTTGGGAAGCAATGCTCAAACTCTAAAACCAAGGATAGGTGATGGTAGGCCTAATTTAAGTTATTTACTCTTTCTATGCAGCCTGGTACCAAATGACCTGCTGCTGTAAAGCACTTTGAGTGGCTGGGACACTAGAAAGGTGCACCATGTCCCGCTGATATCTGTTATTCGGTAAACCTGCGTTTATATACATTCGCTCAGTTTTGCTGTTTATATGATGCTGTTGCTCCTAAACGAGAGTCTCCCTCAGCTTGTTCTGTGAGTCTTAGAGGTTTGAATGGATGATGAATCACCTCAACCCGGAGCTGCCGGCCCCAAGCAGACCTGAGGCGTCACAGCTCCGATAAACCCACAGCTTCAGCACCAAACAGTGTGGATGTCTCTGTCTCTCTGTCTCTCCCTTTGCTCTTCCTTCTATCAGTCCTTTCACCTCCTCTCCTTCATCCTTTCCTCCAACCTTACATCTTTTCCTCATTTCCTTCCCCCCTGTGTTTTGTCCTCCCTCCATCCCTCGTCGTGCAGCGAGCGGGTCCACGCTCACCGTGGACATGAAGCAGTGGTCGAGGTTTTCGTCGGAAAACAGGACGCCATCTTTGATGAAGACGGCGCTCGCTCTCAGGATGAAGGAGAAGAACAGGTTGATGTGGATGTAGTTCCTGGTGCAGTGAAACTTCCTGCAGAGCAGAGACAACATGTTCCTCAGTGACTTTACTCAGTCTACATTTCTCTAGTGGTTCAGGCACAAAAACAACGTGGTCAGGCTTCGGGAAACATCCAGGTTTAGGTTAAAGTAGGTGCTTTGGAAAGGCCGTGAACACGGACACGGACAGATTACCTGAACACAGTGAAGACAAAAATGGCCGATATCAGCGAGATGAGCGAGGTAGCGTAGCCGGCGGTGTAGACCTGCTTGAAGTTGGAGAAATATGTTGTCTGAAAGCGAAAAAAGACAAAAACAGATTAAAGAAAACTAAAAACCACTCACTCAAACTCAGCGTATACTTCATCAGTGAGTGTGTGTCGAGTGTCAGTTTGATTTGAATGGATTTTGTAATCAAGCTGATGCAAAACTGAAGACAAGTGACTTCGTCCTGCAAGTTCTACCTGTGAGGAGTCTGCAAAGCAAGCTCCAGCTGGAGATTTGAGGTGAACGTAACCTCCTTTCTTTCCTAAATGAAGCAACTTAATACCCTTCTGAGGTCACCGACCGGTTGGAAAACCTATAAAACACCTATAAATGAAAGTAGCAAAGCACTATCAGCATTCACTGCAGCACAGGAACCTCACAGAGCAGCTGTGAACCATCTCACCTGATGCTGCTCGACCAATCAGATCGGCGCATTCAGACAAGCATCGAGAGACTGTGAACTCATGAGATAAAAGAGAAAAGAAGCAATGTCACACGTCACGGCGAGACTAAAGCCAAGAGCATCTTATCTTCTCTGGATCCCATCTGTCGCTAACTTCCTGGATCACAAGTGTGACAGAGTGACGGGACGTGTCATGTGACCCTTTGGTGAACTTTGGGGACTGTTTAGATGTCGACTTGACTGAAAAGCTCCCTCTGCATGTCAGTGATTAGCTCCAACCTACGCGGTTTGACAGGCGAGCTGCACTCGTTCAGCAGTTCAGAGTTTTCCTCCTGAGCAAAGCGTCGAACAGGAGCTTAAATCACCCACTTCCTCCTTTCGCTGCTTGGAGAGTCAATATTTGAGCAGCAAGAGGTCACTGTTCAGGAAAACGTAAATGTTAGACTTTAAGAAATGAAGGATGTTCAGAGGGCTCCTGTTGATGTCTCAGTGAAGCATCAGCCATCAGTCACTGAGCCTTAACCAATCAGAATAAAGACAATGACAAGGAAACAAGAAAGATGAATCACAGCGAATGGACTCAGACATACCTCTGGTTCTGTCACTTCGTAGTCTGTGAACTCGCAGGCCTCCTCGTAGGACGGGTACAGCTCGGACCATCCAGCCTCAGTGCAGTTCCTGTAGATGTAACCTGAGAGAAAACACACGAAGCTCGGAGAAGCATGAAGGAAGCAGCTGGATGAAAGCTTAAAAACACAACGGGACCAACATTCTGAGATCGCATCTGAGTCGGAAAGAGAAAAAGAGCTGCAGTTCAGTGAAAATCAGCTGACACTTGGTGGTTCTCCTCATCCTGGTTCCTGCAGACCAACATCTGCAAATGACAAACAGGACACACGTCTACAAAAACCTCCTTTTAATGACTAAACTTGCTGCTTTGCTTTGCTTCGTAGCACAGAGATGTCATTGTAATTTTGAGTGAACTAACCCTTTAACATGAAACCATGAAGTTAGTCCTGAACGCCGCAGCCACAGACACGTTGTTTGTCCCTCATGTAACGTGCAAACCCAGCGTGGCGGCTGATTAATCTTCAGTTTGTCGCCGTTCATCGGGCTTCCAGCGTGAATATGCAGCTTTTCCTGATGATCCCATTAGTTTTACTGGGACACTGATGGATAATAAGAGTGGAAACAGCCTCCTGACTCCGCGCCACCTCCTCGCTCTCCGCGGCATCAAGCAAACGCACACACACGAGCACAGACGTGACACGCCGCCGCCGCTCTTCATTAGGATTCAATGGGCTCCACTAAAACTCCATCTGCCCGTTAACGACATGAGTGGGCGGAGACGCAGCGGCGGTTGTACACACAACAACAGGGAGATGGATACGGTGAAACACCACAGCTACTACTGCGACTGATGCCGTCTCAGCTGTTTGGGGTTCAGCCGCTGCCTTTTTGCAGTTAGGTTGTGGTTGAACGGTTCATTACTGTCACCATGTCGCCGTCTAATTGGATGATTAAGCTGAATAAACTACATATATTTTCTGTAATTTGTGTAATATTAAGATCCAGTGTGCCTGATGCTGACGACAGAGTCACAGGTTTGTGATACAGAAGCTGATAAAGTGAAGTTCTGAGCTGCGCAATAGAAATAAAATATAAAAATAGTGAACTCATCTCCTTGTGTGCATGTATGAATATGTGTATACAACACAATATAAATGTGATTTTCAGCAGAATAAGGTCTGTTGCATTGCAGAGCCTCAAGCTAATTGTTGTTTATTCTCACACAGAAGCAAAAATATGTAAATCTTTTAGTTTCATTTGTATTTTCTGAGTGTTGTGATTGATTTTTGTTTTTTTTAAAATGACTACAAATCGATTTTTGTGCAACATCAACATGCTTCTTCCTCTGTGCGGGGAAATGCTGTACAGCCGCTCCAACACTCTTCAGTCCTCCGGGGCGCTCTGATCCAGGCCTCGCACGCATGTCGTTCACTCTTTCCAGGTTTGCACTGTTATGTGTGTTCACTTACAGCTGCACATGCATTGCTGCACACTGGTGAAGATGGTTTTCTAAATGTGTTCTTTGTGTATTTTTAAGAAGCTGCAGTGATTGAGCTCCCAGCTCCTAATAGACCTTCTCTCAGTTGGTAAACGCCACTGTTTTCTGTCGAACTGCTCATTTAACACGGCCAAGGAAGGTTGTTTAGGATCAATACTCTGCACAAATATCCTTTATTGATATCAGTAAATCCTCTCTATGGAACATGTTGGCGGTCTGACTGGGTTGCGAGTCACTTAAGAAGCACAGCAATTAGATTTAATGCATTTTATGGTGCTGAATTGGAAAGCTCGTTAGCTGCACGCAACTCTGAAACAGAGAGCAACCGGCTGTCGATGTTGGCGATGTTGTGACTGTTTCTCCCACGCTGTCGGCCGCACACGGGACGTCCTGGAGGGGCGGCGAGCCGAGCTGCTGCTAACGTTTGCTCAGCTTGTTTCTCTGATAACTTCAGATCCAGACGTCCGACGACTGAAATCCTTCATCTGCTTCAGATACAGAGTTAAAAACAAGCAGCGGCTGAAAAGAGGAGCACAGAAATGTGTCTTACAGCTGATCCAGAGTCAGTTTATCAAGCTGCTGACACACAGAAATGTGTCTCACAGCTGATCCAGAGTCAGTTTATCAAGCTGCTGACACACAGAAATGTGTCTTACAGCTGATCCAGAGTCAGTTTATCAAGCTGCTCACACACAGAAATGTGTCTTACAGCTGATCCAGAGTCAGTTTATCAAGCTGCCGACACACAGAAATGTGTCTTTAGAGCTGATCCAGAGTCAGTTTATGAAGCTGCTGACACACAAACACAACACTGACACATGCACAGAGAGGAGGCGGTGACGCCACAGACAGGAAGTGAAGCCGATATCTGGCGTCAAATTACAGACTTCCCTGAATTAGAAACACCTGAGATAATGTCAGAACACAACTCAGCAACGTATGAAACATAGGTTTTGTTGTGTTAAGGCATTTGATGCAGACATGTTAACTTTAGTTTCATCTGCATGTATGTAAATATGAAACTTTTCACTTTTCTAGCAGCCGTCCTGTCAGGTAAAGGCTGTAAACAGCCGTGCCCTCCCACCATGGCCCGCAGTTAGACTGACGGAGCTCCACGACGCCAGTGACGCACTCAAGGTCATCGACTTTTCAGAGCGAGTCCATGTTTACAGGAGGGAAGATGAAAAGTTTACAGTGAAATAACAGATTCTGTGGCGTGAATATGCCTGTCCGGCTCCTCAGCACAGCCGCGGAGAGCGTGGGGGTTTGAGTCGTGGGTGGTTTTACCGTTATCCGGCTGCATTAGCCTCAGCGTAACATGCTGAGAGGAGCCTGCAGGCCTGCAGCGTCGGCGGGTGAATGGTTGGATGTGAGTGGAGGTTGAAGGCCGAGGCTCCGGGGATGCCACAAGTCCTTGCACCGCCGTGCCTAACAAGCAGCGCCAATTCCTTCCTCATGCTCTTGGCTCTCACTGTGAACTCTTTGATTTTCCAATTCATTATTTTCTCCTCATGCAGCCTCCCGTTGGATAGGCCCGATCTATCTGCACAGCCGAGGTGCTCGACTTTAACGGGCTGTCTGTGGAGGAGGTAATCCAGTGGGGTCCATGAACGCACTAACACTAAGTTATGAGGTCATCAACAGCAACCTCCGCCTCCTGATCCCCCTTGACACCAAGTATGCTGTTAACTTTCGCTGAAACGCCGCTGTGGCGTGGTTTTTCTATTCTTCTTCTCTGCTTTGTGCATCATTTCTACACCCAGCATCCCACATGCGGCCCATGTTCTCCGCTGCTGCTGCTGACTCTGTGAAAATAGCACTGGAGGAGTCTGGACTTCACCCGCTGCGCCCCATCAGGGCGACCTCATCCGGCTCCTTTTACACAACGGGTAAGAGTTCAATCTGTGGATGCTGGAGCTCTGGCTCCCAGTTAAACTGTGGTGATGGTCGAGGTGCACGGTCTGGTGGAGTGGTAGTGCAGGTGCGTGATGTCCTACTGTGTATGTGTTGCATGTAATGTTGCATCATGTGTTTTCTGTTTCATGCGTGCTGTTTCCTCCTTTAATTATGACCTAACCACTGGGCTGCAGGTGAAAATTAGCAGTAAGCTAACTCCTCACGTTAATAAATGCTACAATTGATGTTTAACGCTGTGCAGGCGGTTCGGTTTAGGTACCAGAGGCAGTGTTGTGAAGGTGAAGCCAGAGCTGCACCAAACTGACATCAAAGATCTGGCAGCGGCTGTTGCATCACCTCATGTCGCCTTCGTAGGGAAACACAATGTCTACAACCAGCTAGCAGGTCAGCTCTGCACCGGCATCAGAGGAGGTGACTGTACCTGCCAGCAGGTGGCAGCAGTGTGTACTCGTCAACAAAACGTTACTGGAAGACTTGTGGGTAAACAGATCACACCATTTCTCCACATCAGCTAGCTACAATCAGCTAATAACGTGTGCTAAATGCTAAATTTAGGATGCTAACAGCTGTGGCAGCTACAGTGTCCACCATCTGCAGCATCTTCAGCATCTCAATTAAGTGTGTTTGCATGCAAACATGTTCGATCAGCGGTAAACAGGAAGCACAGCAGTGGCTGATGGGAATGTCATCAGTTTGAGTTTTGTTGTTTGCACTCATCCACCGTGGATCACGCTTTTCGTTCATCACTGTTGCTGTGATAGTTCAGCTGAGACCGAGGCGCTGGCTGCACTGACCGACCAAGAACTGCTTTATAACTTCAGACAATCCCGAGAACTTAAAGTCCTGAAAATGATACAAAACCCTTTCAGGTGTGCGCTTTTAGGATAATCAGAGTTTCTTTAAGTAGTTTGTTCCCATCCTTGATCCCATGCTCACTTCACTGCTCAGTAAGTCTTTCATTAAACGTTTAATATCTCTCCTGTCAATGGTTGTTTTCTGCCCTTTCTGTATGCTTTGCATGGTTAATCATAATAATTGAATTTAATGTGCAAAGGGTCATCAGGGAGTCTTCTTCCACGTCTTTATATCACCACTATCTGCTCTGTTTGTGACGAGATGCATCATCAAATGTCCATGTTTCAGTTGCGTCTCTGATCTGTCTGTCGGCCGTTTGCGGAGACTGGAGAGCGTTTTTGGTTTTCTTAGGACCAGCCAGCTGGATGAGACACGGCTCTGGGGAAGGCGGGGCGTAAGCAGTCAGGAGAGCGGCGCTCGCTGCAGCCAAGTTCAGACGCAGGAGACGAGGCCACGTGGTCCGTGTAGGAAAACCACTCAGTGAAAGTGCAGCGGGGTCCCAACAGATGTCTAAATATAACCCGGTCACTGTGCTTCGCTGTGAAGTGAAAGGTGGACGAACCGAGCACAAGTTCATTACGCACTAAAACTCAAATCTGCACGTTTTCCGACTGAGGAATCGCTCTTTTCGTTTCACGGAGCGGAAAGTCAACATGGCCTGAAGACAGAATATTGACTGACAACATGAGTGGAGGAAGAGCAGCAGAGGCACAGGCAGGAGGATGAAAAGAGGATCAGTGTGAGTGTTGGCAGGATCATTAAGCATTTCTCTCCACTGACTCAAACAGAGCAAACATCAGCGGTTCAGCTGTCCCAAAACATTTCAGCACATCACGGTTACAGTTCCTGTTTACAAAGAGTAGGAAGGTTTAAAAAGAAGAAGACGGTGCGATTTGAGATCAAAACACAGACTAACTCAGGGATTTAAAGGACGGACTCTCATGTGACTGATATATCCTCGACTCAGGTGAGCTGCGGTGATTTACCTTGGTTATTAGCAAACAGCTGGGAGACGTTGGCGCACGAGACGCTGACCACCTGTCCCACCTCAGCGCGGTACCAGCAACGAATGTCATCCCACGCCGTCGGACAACCTGAGGGGAGACGGCAAACATTCGTCAGCCTGAGCAGATCACGCTTCCTCTGCAGAACGTCAGGACCCACATTTGCTTTGAGACGTTTTTGAATCACCGCAAGTTACATTTTTGTCAAGTTTTGCGCCATAAAACCTTATTTTTTCAAAGCAGACTTTAAAAATTCCTTTAAATAATCAAATGGGTCAAAGTTCGAGGCTGCCAGGCATGTTTTCTCCTCACAAAACATCAAAACAACCTAAAGAGATGCCTAAAAATCAAAAAACATCAACTGTTTGGTACCACAGGACTCAGAATAACTGGAATTTCAATCATTTGTGCTTTAATCAAAGCATAAATTATGTTTAAGTCTTAATATTTAACATGTCAAATTAGCAATGTTACTTATTTTTGTAATAATTCTCTACCAATTAAGGCGTGATTACTCCATGAAATCACAGGTCTCCATAACAAATTTCATGTTTGCACCTCTGACAGAAACATTGCTGCAGGGCTGTTCCATGCTAAATGCTAAATCCAGTCAGTTGGGTCAACAGAAACCAGAAGAATGAGGCAGGTGTGTGATAAAAATGAGCTTTAAGCGCTTTAGAAACAGGTCGATTTGCAGGAAGTAGCTGTAAATGATCTGCACACGTTGGTCAGATCCTGAACCCAGTGAGAGACGGCTTCATTACAGGCAGTTTGCTCTGGCCTCTGATCGAATCCTGACTCTGAGCGGAGAGGCCGACCTTCCCTCTCCCCTCTCTCTTCATGCAGCGCGCTTAATATTCAGCTGACGAGCGACTTTGTTTGACCTTCAGCGCCTTTAAATGCTACAGCACTCGCTAAAGTTAAACACTGAGTCACGGATTGAATCGAGAATCACTTCGTCTGAGCAGAAACGCAGAAACACGATCGCCTGGTGTATGGTTGGGTTTTTTTTGAGGGGTTTCCCCCAGACTGGAAAAATCGAAGGGGCGTTTGATTTGGTGACGTGTTCAGCCCTGCTCTCTGCCCACGCTGTGTCTCTGCTGCACCCCTCACACGGCTGACAGGCTCCCCCTGCAGCAGCTCTGAACGAGGCAGGCGTGAATAGCAGGTTGAGGAGGGGGAGAGAGCGGTAATGAGGAGCGCGTCTCTCCCCGCCACCGCAGCGCCTCGTACATCAAAGCCGCTCGGCCCCGTGTCAATTAAAACAGCAGCGCGGAGACACGCCACCACTCATTCATAATAAAACACAGCTTTTGGCGAGCGCTGAAGGTTCCGCTGCCAAAGCTGTGACGAGGCAAACATCTCGCCGGGTGAACGTGAACTCAGAACATTTCTCGCCCCGCGTCACGTGTTGAAGAGCGGCCGCGCGCTCACAGCGAGCTGCCGGTGGCATCTTCACCTGCTGCATCCATTATTAGGCCTCTTTCACGCCCGTGCTAATGGCTCTCCAGGTCATGAAAAGCCTGCGTGTGTGTGTGCATAAAAGGACAGGGTGCTTTTCTTTGAGAGGATCTCTGGTGTCAACAGTGAGGTCCTTCATTAGCTGCTAATTAAAGCATAGCTGCTGGCACCCTGACAGGCTGATACACTGCATGATTGGTCGGATGCCGCTCATTACGTATTAACGTCAGGTTGTTTTTCATGTCGTGCTGTCTCCTCTCCGGGGTTTCACTTATACTGTTGGGATGTGTGTTGTGTAACGCTCTTCAACAGCATCCTGTCAACACACGTTGTCACACGTTACAGCAGCGCTGGCCCGGAGGAGCGCGGCGGCAAAGCAAACAGTTCATCCTCACAAACAAAGTGAAGAAGATGAACTCCTGTCGGGCTGATCGGCTGACACCAGGTCAGAATCGCTGCGTTTAAAGACAAACATTGTGTTTCTGCTGCAGCGCGATGCTGCGTTTACAACACATCTGCAGAACGAGAGCATCAGCGAAGCACCGACATGTCGCTGATGCTACTCTCCTCGTTCCGTCGGCATAAATAAATCAATGGAAGTAAAAGTTAATGAACATTAAACCATGTTAACGATGCAAACCAGCCTCAGAGATCCATTTCAAACAGATTCACTGGTTGTGTTTGTGTTTAAATTGGATTTTCTTCACACAGAACTTGTGTGTTGCGTGTGTACGATGTGTTTCACATCAGGTGCGACTGATTTAAATAAAAAGCATCAACGCGCTGCAGGAGCCATTAAATCTGTCACTTTACAGCTCGCAGCCTGCATAAAGGTCACTTCCTGTGGAAGTGGAGATGAGTGTGAAATAGATGAAAGCTACTATATATGGGCACAGGTGCAACAGGTCATGTGAGCCTGCATGTGCTTTTACCAGCTCCCCACACTGGTTTAGTTTCAAACGTGCCTGAGCATCCACACACTGGAGGCTCCTGCATACAGAGCATCTGATTATGACTCTGCACACATCAGATAATTATTAACCTCTTAATATCTTTAACTAGTGTCTTTAACAAGCAGCGTAGCACGACTCCTGAGCATCACTTGAAGCATTTGGTTTGTGTGCATCAGCCCAAATTACCACCGGGCTGTGTCACTGCTCAGGATGTGTCTGCATTCTTCCCACATTTCCAACATGCAATCAGTAACTGGAGGCTGACCTGAACGTTTGGTCCTCCCTGCACATATTTACTCACGCTTATGATCTGTACACGGTGGCTTGATGACCAACAGAACCACAAGAACCCCACGTGCCTGCCCACAGCAGCCAGCTTACAAAAACCTACTGCAGTTTACCAAATACAGGTAGCTGCTCGCTGTGTGGAGCAGGAGGTGGGTTGGTTGCATGCACTGCATCAAATCCCAGCTAACAGGACACATATTTTATATTTTATTAAATTAGGAAATGTCAATTAATGCATCTGCAAGTTTGCAAAATTCTGCAGTGTATCAGCAATCATTCCCTAACAACGTATTTCATTTGTTTTCTCTCACGATACAACATTTGACTGTAGCAAATACTATGATCTGCAGGTTTTATGGTTGTTTAAGTCCACAGTGACTTCAAATATGAGATATGATTGTTTTAAATCTCTAACATTTACCTTTCACTTGCTTTAGCCAAAGCGCTACATGCAAAGTGCACCATTTATGGTCACCATCCAACCTTACGACCAAAATAAGAAGTCTGCAGACGTTTTCCTTTAAAATGAAGCAGGAAAACACACAAAAAACATTGAATTTCCAGGGAAGTGCAAATCCTGCTGAGGCCCCAAACTGTGTTTTTAACAGGACAAACACATACGGTCTCATTTAAGCTGCTCAGAGCTGTGACGGCGGCTGTGACGAGTATATGAGACAGCATCAGGAAGAGACACACATCGCTGACTTATTGGATTATCTTCCCGAACCTGAAGGTCCTCAGTTCAATTCGTCTTCTGTGTGTCGCGTGGATCGCTGCAGCGGCTGTAATATTGTTACAAGTATTGCGGGGAGAAAAGGCTCCACTGGGACGTACGCAACAATATCCGCCCTTTCATAAACAACGTTATGTGATAAGGGAGAAGCAGAGGTGGACGGAGACACAGACAGGGAGCAGGTGACGGAGGGGAGGTGTTCAAACAGAGAGCTTGACCAGGAACAGATCATGGACAAGTTTCTTTTATGTTGTGTTTAGTCCGAGCTCATCTCTCTCCCTCCCTCCCTCCCTCCGTCCACCAAACACTGATAATCCAAGTGAAACTGAACATTAAAAGCTGGATCCAGTGAAATGAAGCCGCTAAAAGCCAAACGTCTGCAGCTGGTTTGATGCAGCAGCAGCTGAAACGACAACACAAGCTAAAAATGGATATTTCGCATTAAAAACGATGCACAGTGTATGTTCTGCTTTGACTGACAAGAGGAGAAGGGACTGAAATGTTAGTGTTCAGCATCAAACTCATATGAACAATGCACCCTGTCACTGACTGACGTGTGCAGAGTCACAGAATCTTAAGTGAGGCAGTGACGACAACACGGCGGCTTCAGCAGAAACTGTGTTTATAACCCACAACGCTCTGTGGAAACAGGAGATGGACAGACGCCGTGTGGCTGCGAACCAGGTGAGAGGAAAACAACCAGTCTGAAGAGACACTTGAAGGCACCGCCCTGCTAATAGCACCAAGTGGTGTTAGCTTAGCATGGCTGCAGGTCTGAAGTGATATGTCATGAATTACAACATGTGATGCTGCCACCTTGATATTAAACCTGACTGAATCAGTTTAAACAGAGAAAACTGACAATAAATGACTCAAATCTGACTAAAACTAAAAGCATTGTCATCTAAAACTGAGACTAAGTCTAAAATAGCTGCCAGGATTAAGAGCAGTCCTGTTTTTAGTGGTTCCCCTGACCACCTGCGTTAAACTTTCAGAGACAGTCTTTGGAAAAGAGCTGAAATCTTGTTAGAAAGTGTCTGTCCTGAGACCTGCAGGACAGCAGCGTTTAACCCTGAGACAAACTCTCCTCGTGCTTCCTGTCTCTATCTCTTATTTCACCAGCAAATCAGAAATGATCTTAAAACACAGTTAAAGACGACGTCTGAATTCACGTCTTCAAATGTCGTGTTTTGTCCAACTTACAGCTCAAAAGCCAAAAAGATATTAACTTGACGATGATTAAAAAGATAAAAGCATTTAGAAAAGAGTCATTTCTGCTTAATAAATCACTCAAACCTCTAATTACGACTCCATTATTAACGTCATTAACGTCTTTCTGTGCTGATATATGTACTGATGCATAATTAGTTATGAAGATGACGAACGGCGAGTGACCATAAAGAGACGGAGAGAGCAGCGCAGTCTCTGTGTTTAATGATCTGTGGAAATACCAACAGCTCACACACACGCTCAGCCACACACACGTTGGCTCGCGAGGCTAGCTGTTGCTCACTAAGTGTCCCTTGAGTATGGATAGGACCGATGACCCGCTCTCTGTTCGCTCCTGCACTACTTCCTCATTTCCTCTCTGTCACCGCCTTCCCGTCTCTCCTGTGGTGGCGTTTCCTGCAGGACCGGAGGTGTGAAGGTAATTAACCCCAAGTTGACGAGACATCTGCCCTCTCCCCCTCCAGCGGACAGTGTCTGGTAGATAAAGGAATGGAAAAAGGGCACAAAGTGAACGTGCGAGCGCTTTCGCCTGCTTTGGGTTTGTGTTTCTGTGTGTCTATAACAACACCAACACCTCTGCGTCCGTCTCCTGCGCAGCCTTTTGTAACGTTGCCATTACGGAGCCTCATAATCCTGCAATCAGTCGTTCATGAGCCGCATCACCCTTCCCCTCCTCTCTGCATCCCGCCCATCTGTTCGTCCCTCATCCAGACACATCTGATGAATCAGGAGGAATTAGATTTGCAGGTGAATGTTCGTAAACGTACCTGTCTGCCCTCACGCCGTCCTTTCATACTCTGGAAATAGCTTGTTACGATTAAACCAACGAATCAACATCTACATTTCAAATGCTGCTGTGGGATTTAAACTGGTCTGTGTTGCTTTTCCCCGACTGGACAAACACCTGAGCCAGACTGTGTGAGACAGAAAACAAAATGACCTCTAACTGGCAGGTGTAACGGTGACAACAAAGTTATTTTAGACTCTGCTGAGTTTATGTTGTGACTGTAATAAAATGGCGATGAAGAGATGCAAAGTGATCCCAAGCAGACACAAAACATCAACAAAGAGACACAAAACAACCATAATCCTCACTACAAAGAGACAAATTCAACTGCACAGAGACGCAAAACAAACTACAAAGCGACACAAAAACAACAAAGAGACATAAAACAACTACAAACAGACAAACAACCACAGAAAGATGCAAAACAAACTACAGAGAGACACAAAA
Organism: Datnioides undecimradiatus; assembly: GCA_008933995.1. Lineage (NCBI taxonomy): Eukaryota > Metazoa > Chordata > Actinopteri > Lobotiformes > Datnioididae > Datnioides > Datnioides undecimradiatus. The sequence goes on from WARS01000029.1 coordinate 23,623,703, forward strand.
CAGCAACAAAGAGACAAACAACTACTACAACAGTCAAAGTTAACTGCACAGAGATGCAAAACAAAGACAAAGAAACACAAAACAACAACAACGTGACACAGACACAGACAAGGAGAAACAAAACAATGAGACACGCAGCTACTACAACAGACAAAATTTGTTTTGAGAGATGCAAAACAAACTACAGGGAGACACAAAACATACATAAAGACACAAACAACTAGAAAGAGACCCCGTTAACCGCAAAGAGATGCAAAACAAACTATAAAGAAATACAAAACAACAATAGAGGGACACAGAACGACTACAAAGAGACAAATTTAACTGCAGAGAGATGCAAAACAAACTACAAAGCAACACAAAACAACAAAATGCCACAGAACTACTACAAAGAGACACAAACATAACTGCAGAGAGATGCAAAACAGCAACAAAGACACAAAGCTAACTTTAGCAGATGCAGACTGTTTTTATACAGCAGATTGTCCTTGCATGAAAAGATCTTAATGTCAGCTGCAGCAGCACTCTGTGAATTTGATAAGATAACCCAACTGTACAAACTGTCAGCGCTGCCTGAAAATGACGCCAGAGGCACCGCACATGTTGGTCAGCAGCCGCCGGCTACCTCAAGTCATTACAAGCCTGTTTCTCTGGTTCTGTAGGCATCAGGGCTGCTAATCTCAGGTGGAAGCAACAACATTAATCAAGGCTTCACTCTTTCAGGTGTGCAGGCTCGAGGTATTGTGCGCAGATGGAGCAGAGCCATAATTGATGTTGTTAGCTACACCTGCGCTTTTCATGCTAGAACAAGCCAAAACATGCACCTGTTTCGGTCCATGTTCACGGGCCGTCACTGCATCAACAGATAAATAACTTCTGAGCGCATTTTAAAATGTGCAAAACGTGCATTTCCAACTCTTATATATGCACTTTCCTTTCTGCTCTCCACCTGAACCTGCTCTCACCTGTGCTGCCCACACCCTGAGCTCCTCTCCTCAGGACAGTTGTGGTGAAACATGATATTCCTGAGAAAAGAGCTCATGAAAGGTGTTTTTGCAATCAGTGAGTGTGTGTGGCGCCTTTTTCTTTATTCAGTCATCTCTCAGCTCCTGCAGGAGAGCAGCAAACATGCATGAACTGGATGAACTGAACTGGATGCCCATGGTTTGATTGAGAGGCCCACTGGCTTCACCGATGTTTCTCGCGGTCCAGTTTTGTAACTTGTAACCAGACTTGATAAGTGAGGCAGCGTCTCAGTCAGCGCTCAGTCCGGGCTGGAAGCGAGCCTCATACCTAGCCTCGAATGCTAATTGTCACGTCTTTGCTTTGGATGATCACAGGAAAGGGTGACAAATGATGCAATTAATTCTGAGCGACACCAGCTGTGTCGCGCACAGGCGGTCCCGCGGGCGATGCCTCGCCGACTGTGTAGCTTTCATCAAACCTTTTTCAGAGTGGGAGACGGAGCAAGGAGAGAGCGGAGCTTACCTGCCTCGATTTACCCCGACACATAACTCAAAACACTTCAAAACAAAGAGGATTCACATTCGGGTGTAATCAACATGCTAACAGACAGCACCTCAGATGGAAAATGAAGTGCGGCCCTTGTGAAAGACAAGCTGTTCCACTGACTGGGTTGTTTTCTTCTGAGGCATCGAGGGGAGGATAATGGATGAACTGCTTCTGATTCGGTTGGCTCACCTTCTACCTGAGCCGCGCAGATGAAACAGAGCCGGGCCAGGCCGACCAATCAGTTCCTTTAATCCAGACATCTCCTCACCTGATTAGTTCCCGTGATTGTTTTGGCTGCTCTGCCAATTGAGGGCCAGTAATTTGATAACAGGAAGCAAATGTGCTCGCTATGCCTCTGATTAAACCGAAGCAATCATCAGCTACAGGAAGGCATCCAGCAGCCTGCTGTGTGCGCCACACCGAGCTTTACATACAGGTGTAATTAAAAGAGTGCGCTCTGGGCTACAGAGGAGCGTGTAGCTGATGTTTGAAGCTTTGCAGTTCGGTCACAAAACAACGAAATCACCGACAAACAGTCGAGGACAGAAACCGGACTGTCCTCTTTCATCAGATCATCTTTTATTGAATTTAAGATGCTAGCTCTCCTTTAATGAGGAAGCTTCATGCAGAGGAGACGTAGGAGCTCACAGGCTTTGTCTTCAGCTCCTCACATTTACCACTAAAGCTCCGGCGCCTTTCACTCCCACAAACACCTTCTGAAGTGGGTGAAGAGATGGAGGACAGATAAGGGAACCTTTGCTCGGTAATCACATTAAGAGACCTCTGTAAATGTGCACAGTCAACAGAGGGATCATTTATTATAAAAAGAAAAACCAAAGCTTGCCGTTAAATCCATGATTTGCTGAGCTCACACCTCAAACTCAAAGCTGAGAACGTGTCGGCTTCGGTCCTGAATCTGTAATTTAATGTAATTTGTAACAACTCCAGATCACTCTGAAATGATTATTCCAATGGGCTCAAGGGTGAAAAGGTCTTTTCTCATTGAGCGTCGTAATGAGAGGAGGCGGGATGTGAAGAGAACCTGCAGAGTGAAACCTCAGCTTTAAGGTGTTTAAGTCTGCGGTTAAAGGCTCAAATGTTTGTGTTAACGCCTGTTTTTTATTTTTAACTTTATACGGTTGCTGCGGTGACGCCATCAGGACTATAGACCCATTATACCAGAGGAGGACGTTTGGCAAAGGTCTGCAACAATGTGCAAACTCTTGTTTCTGCATGGGAAGGCAGATTTCCTTAGGACTAATAATAATAATCATAATAATTAATAATTCAATTTAAAAAAAGACATACCAACAGAAAAAAAGACAATTACACCAAAAATGACTTAAATTGTAATAATTAAAAGTTAATCAGCACATTCACTACATATCGAAACCCAACTTTAGCCAAAGCTTCAGACTAATCTCAAGTTGAAACCAGAGTCCAGAGACTGCAGTGAGTGACTAACACACCCTGACCTGTCCTGGTGGAGTGGTTGTTCTGCTCCTGCTTCAGGATCCGGTTGCACTCCTCCTGAGCCTTCATGTGCTGCACCACCAGGGCGCAGTCCGGGTGGATGGCCTCCGTCTAAGAAGCGGAGAGAACAACCAGGGTTAGGCCTTGAAAACACTCAGCGGTGCAGTTATGATGCTGCCAGGTTCAGCGGCCACATTAGCAGTGTTTACATTGACGATGGCAGCGCGAGTCTGCAGGATTAATCACAGGAGCAGCGTGTGAGCCAAACAATGGACGGGATGATCCTGCAATAATACAGCTTATTACCTACATGACGCTCTTTAGGCTGATATGAGTGCTTTATAATGACACTGACAGTTATTCAGTTTAAAACTAACCAACTAACACCAAAGTTAATGCATAAACCCTCGTGAACACTGCATGATACGAAGGCATTTTAAACTGAGATCTGTCAGTTTAAGTCACACTTCACGGTGAAGAGTTAGCTGCAGCTCTGTTGGACACAGATTGTTGGAAACGCCCACGCTCATATTTCATCAACAAATGGACACAGAATGTAAATGTAAGAGAATCCATCTGAGTGAGCGAAGGAGCCACGAGGACAAAGGTAAACCAACCAAAGAGCGAGTGTGTATTCAGACTTCAGGAGGGACACGCTCAGGTGCATATTTCAGTTTTAAACTCATTGAACCCTAATCTCTAACAAAGCACACACCAGCGCAGGAAGTGGTGCTGATGAGAGTGTTACAGCGAGGTGAAACCAAGGTCGCCAGGGTTTGTTTACCGGCACGAACATGAAGACATTTAAACACAGAGAGCTTATTTCAGAGCCTCAGTGTTTTTATGACCTTGTGAGTTGCTTTGAGGAGCAGAACCTTGAAAACAAACCTCTCTGCTAACTGTTCCTTTGTGCTTGTGCGGAAGAATGAGAGCTATAATGTTCAACGGTTGCAGCTAACAACTAACGACAACACAGCGGATCAGCTGAGTGTGAGGGAGCAGAGGTGTGCGGATTGGTGCAAAGGTGCATGAGCAGTATCGAAGTCCTCATGGTGGCAGCCATCTTGGAAACGCCCAAAGGCAGTTTACTTTGAGGTTTCACGACAAAACCTTGTCCGTCTGCAGATGCTTCCTCTAAGTCGTTTGTTGGCATCAGTGCAGCGACACGATTGGCTCTAAATGTTTCCCTGATCACCTGTCACAAAGCAAACAGTTGGTTCCTGGAGGTGACGGGGCGTATGTGGCACCTTTCTACTCAAAATGCTTCAAATCAACACTTAAACCAAAGTGTTTAGTAAAAAGCTACAGGAACAACTGGAATATATGAGTCTAGTCCTTGTTTAATACAATCAATGCCCCATTTGAACACCCAGAGGATGTTGGTGGTTCCCCCTCCTGTGCCGAACCTCTGCAGGGTAATCAGCATCGACCCTGACATCGACGGTCGGGGCTCCTCTGCTTTGCCCTTGCTTTCACGGCTTATGAGGAACGTGAAGAGGAGGAGGACAGAAACCTGCAGATAATCCTTGAAGTTACATGATTTCAGAAGACGCATCTTCCAGCAGCACGTCGGCCGGACACTTAAATTAACTCTGTGCAATCGTGTCTAAAAGTCAACCTCTTACGCCGCTGAGTGAGAAGTAATCCCTGTGATTGCTTTGAGGGCGTGTAATTGATTTCAGTGTGTTGCTCAGAAATGTGTGAACCATCGCAGTTAGAACACCTGCCCACCGGACAGATGGAGGCTCCGCAGGTGAGCGCGACATTTGACCTCATCCTCTCACAGCGCCGCAGTGACCGGGATTAACACGAGAGGAGACGGCTCGCTGCTATTGGACGGAAACACCTCCTGGCCTGTCGTGGGACATCTTACCCTACAGCTGTCAGCTTGTTGTTGTCTGTGTGTGGGTCAGTGTGTGTGTGTGTGCAGGCTGTATTTGTGTGTGTTTCCTGCACTAAACCAGTCGAACCGTCTAAACCTAACTGCTGTCTAGGACTTTAATGCTGAAGAACAGGGTTCGTGTCCTTTGTCCGAGGTTCAGACAAACTTTGAGGTTTTGGCTAAAATTGGAAAAGTCAACAAGTAACAAAGATCCTGTTGGCAGTCTGTTCTTGACTGGATCTGGTTCTCCTGGATCTGTTTGCCTGTTCTCGGTGGATTCTCTGGTTTTGACCCTCACCTGCCTCACCTTTCCTGAAACCCTTTGCTCCAGCTCAGCCTCCTCTGTGTTTGGGTCCTACGCCTCGTTTTCCTGTTTTCTGACTGACACTGGGTAATGTCAGCCTGATGCATCTCAACAGCTATACATGCGTTGCCATTTTGAACATTTCTATTCATGATCCCCAGTGAATGAATCCTACTGACTCCCCTTTCCTGGAGTAGCAACAGAATTCCTGCAAAACTAATGCTCTTACAATCTAAAACAACACTGCAGACATGATACCTGCTCAACATTAGCATGTTAGCATTTAGCTGAAGCATGAGACCGCCTGCGGCATGACTACAGGCTTTGTTTTCTTATCAATGCATCCAAACAGAGACATCTGACCACAATGTGAGCCACACACTCGAAATGTTTGATGCAAGGCCTGTTTCATTAACTTTTCCGTGTGCATTTTGTCAGATTTCCACCAGTCACCACTAAGTTTCACCAAACAAAACCAATGCAACCCTGCACGAGCTGCAATCTGCAAGCGACAGCCATGCATCACCCGTAATCTGAGCACGAGACGTCCTCACAATTCATTTTGTTATCAACATTGTTGTACCTCTGTTTAATGAACAAGGTGAGGTCTCTAACTGACTCTCAGGATGGGATCTGCTGCCTTCTACGGTAAATCCAGACTTTCTGACAGATCACCCAGTCAGTTCCTTACATTACGCAGACCTGTGTGCTTGGATGCACCTGTGAGAGCAACATAAATGCTGATATTCCTTACTTTCCATCAGCTCTAAATGAAATACTCCTATTTTCTATTTTAAGGATTATCTGATAAATCCACGGCGCCCCCTAAACACACGTCCTGAGGAGAACCAACTAAATGAAATAAAGAGCTAAATATTTATACAATTTAATTTAACTGGGTGGCCAATCAACTCCCGCATCACTGATAGTTTAGAGCTCCAGCAGCAACAAATGAGTGTGTGCAGCTGAGAGGCTGGTCCTGGCAGCTTGGCCTCACCGTGACACCAGACATCACAGCCGTATCTCCCCTGCAGGTTTATGGAACAAACCTCCTTCATGCAAGCGAGATAGCAGCCCGACGCATTGTCTCATGAAGCGACGCCGTGTGTGATTCTACAGTTTAGTGATGTGCAGAGGATCTGGAGCAGCTCACGCGATGATGTGCACAGCCCGACAGATGTTTTCCCAACTTCATAAACGCAGAATAATAAAATCAGACGGTGTGTTTACACCTGTGTGTGTGTGAGTGAAGAGCTGGAGCACCATTTGAGCACACACTTTAATTATTGCAACCCTCAATCCAAATGGCAACCGTTTGCGTGGCTGCAATGTCATTTAAATTCAATCACTGTCTTAACTGGGTCATTATCGTAGGGCGCCGATCGCCCGCGGCCAACCTTTACCCAGCCGCAATCATTTACATTCAAAACTTCACCCTGATACAAAGGACAGGTAATCACCTGGTCTCTGGTGTCATTACAGAGCGAGTGTGTGTGTGTGTTTTGTTTATCTATTGCTGCACATTTAATGTTTTCAATCTACGTCTTCGCCGCGGGTCGAGTTATTCTTTTTGTTTTTACGGCGACGGCACACAACACGCGTCTCACACTCATCCTGTCTCTCACACCGTCAGCACGCTTCAGGTTTTCACTCAGCTGTCTCAGCACGCTTCCTCTAGGAGCAGCTCAAAATGTTGCACAGGCCTCGGTTCATCTAATGCCGCCGTGACATCCACGTCTGTGGTTTCAACTCCAGTATCTCAGCAGCTGTTGGATGGATTTGAGTGAGACTTGCGACGAAGACGCAGTGTGTTTACGCCAGGTGTGAAGCAGCAGAGCAGCGAGTAACGTTGTACAGACATTAACAAAACACTGGCTCATTGTTCATCAAACAGCTTTTGCTGTTAGCATTGTTGCTAACAGGCGTTTTGCTTCTTGTGTGCCCCAGAAAACAGTAATTAAAGACATTAAACTATAACTGTGATATCATAAAGGTGCAACCATTGCTCAGCTAATGGCTCAGACTAACAGCTCCTTCCCACTCCACTGGGAAAATCTCAGTCTGGGCAAATAAAGTGGCACAGTAAGAGTGACGCACAGTGATGAATGAACAAAAGGCAAAATCTGAATGTTTGGAAGAGAAACGGAAAGAAACTGGTGAGATTATATTAAATCAGAGTGCTTAGTGTGCTAATTAGCAAGCGCTAGCATGCTAACACAGCAAACGCTACACCTGCTCCCTGATGGGTTCATTAAAGGAAGCAGGGTCTGCTTGTGGCTCTTTGGCTGCACACTGCATGTCTGCGGTCCATAAGCAGCACCCACCAGTGAGTGTTTTCAAACCATCAATTGATTTTAGTGTTTGAAGGATTTTTAATGAGGTCATGTCCAATTAATCATCTAATGGCCCACCACATCACATCCCATGACCCGTCAGGGGGTCGTGCACGCGTGTTAGGAACCACAAATGTCAACTACCAAAATAATAATAATAATAATAATAATAATAACAATAAAAAACAGAATTTAGTTTTAGATTTATGTCGACATTTTAGTTGCACGACAAAGTCAACCGACTGCCATTAAGAGCATCTGAAGCTGCTTTGATTATCGGACACACGGGTCCCTCCTGCCTTTGGTTGCAGCAGCTCGATTGATGTCGGCCATTAATCAGACCCAAAAAATCAATTACCTGCCGTCTGTTTGGACAGAAAGCAGCCACCGGGAAAGGTGATTCCCAGAATCTAAGGAAAACTGGGGCACATTTGGTCTCCTTTGACCCCTCCGCGCTGCTCACCTGTGGCCTTTTAGAATTTGATTTTAAGGTTTTACGGCTTGTTTTTGAGAGCGAGGCACGACTGGCCTCAGGCTGCAGGCGGAGGGCTGAGTGTCTCTCCACGTCTGGGCTCAAACACACTGAAGGTGCCTTTGGGTGAAAACCACAAGAGGAACCAGTGCATCCTGCTTTAAACTCCACTGATCGACACTGAGCCACTGAAACGTAATTATACATATGTGAAATAATGCAATTTGTATTTTCTTCATTTCACTACTTTTATCTACAATTACAAGTTACTTTTCAAATTAGCATTTAACACAGTAAAATATATGAGCTTATAAATGATGATGCATTGTTTAATTTTAAGCTATAAAACTGTTTATGAGGCTGCAGCAGCAGTAAAATGCTGCTGACACAATGCAGCATCATGTTAATACACTAATATAAATGGCAGGAGACAGCTTTGCAGGGGGGGTGAGTGCTTTTAACTTTGGATTTCATGTTGCTAATGTCATTTACTTACTTTTAAAGGTGCCCTGTTGAGTTTTGTTGTAAACAAACAAAAGTCATGTTTGCGGTGCTCACTGTGAGAGTCCTGGAGCTTTAACCAACGCGACACTTTGATCCCCAGGAAGCTTTGCATGAGCCTGTTTTTCTTTTTCACACACACGTTTACGAGCTTGCTTTCTTCTTCTTCCTCCCCTGCATTTGTTCGGTGTATTGCTTGGCATGTTAGCGCCACCTGCAGGTCAGGTGGAAGAGTGTGACACGGTGAGCGGGAACGAAGGTGTGTCCTCACACCTCCGAAGGTGTGTCCTCACACCTCCAGGTGTCACAAACCTCCCTGTGAACCTTTACAGCTGCGACAACCAATACATTTATATTAACAATAAATCAAATGGTGCCATGTACAAGCTCCACTGAGCAGTTTAGCATCTTTAAGCTCATTGATTTGTTGTTTTTTGCCCCCAAGCATTGATGTTTTTGTTCTTCTTGACGTTCTCGTCGTCTCCTGTTCACTGTTTTACAAAAGCTGCCAAGCATCAAACAATAAGTAAACTGCTGGCTGCTGAGCGCAGCTGCATGTTTGGCAGCTGGAGCTGAAACAAGAGTTAAGACTGGACTTAAAGGGATAGTTCGGAGTTTTTGCTGTGGTTATATACGAGATCTGTAGTCACTGTCAGAATGCCCCCAGCTGGGAACAGCAGCAGGAATAGCGACGTACCGTGATTTAAAACAACTGCAAAACTAATTATCAGCCAAAGCCAGACTCCAGTAATAAAATCAGTGTTTCCACATTGTAAAACACAGGTTTACCGCTGCTTTTATCAGTTCTTCAGCTTGTGCTGTTGTGTGACTTCAGTGAATCTGAACCGAACCGAAGCTGCTGTTTAATCAGGCAAAATGACTGTTCTTGTCAAAGTCGACGAATATGGCGGCTGCAGCTTCCCGTCTGACAGCAAGGTGAAGTGGTGAGGATATGATAAATAAAGCGAGCACCTCTCTGCTGGAGCTAACACGCACACTGTGGATAAGAGCCTCAGACGATCCCACTTCAACAGCTAACCTTTCAGAGAAATATCCAGATAGAATCTGTGCATTGACACTCCTGCTCCGAGCAGTGAGACCATCTGCAGACATGCTTCTGAGCGTAAACCCGCTGCACGACATTATTAAAGGTATAAAAATGCAGATGTGCACACTTAATCACTTCAAGGGCAATTGCAGTGATCCAGCAGGTCAGTCGGTGGCTTTAGGAGCCCGTCCTGCAGGTATCAATATCGATTATCAATAATGAAAACGGATAAACGGAGCTTCTGCAGTCCTGACTCCAATCAAAAGCTGAGTCTCAGGAGGCAGAGGCTAATAAAGGAAAAGGACAACACAGCCTCTTTAACAGCCGCCAGGACCTGAATGAAACCCTCCGTCATGATTTGGACTCTGATGAAGCTTCAGCTGAGCCGGTGGAGGAGAAACGTCTGCGTGAAGCCAAGAGATACAAGTTGAAATGAGGATAAAACGGAATAAAACAAGATGACGCTCCACGCTGGACTGAGTCGTCTGCATTGTTTGAATTTCAAACAGACGTATGTGAGCGTCCGCAGAGGAGCAGCACAACGTATTAATGCTTTCTCTTTGCTGCTGTCTGTCTGGAGCCAAAGAGTCAAGTGTGTGTCCAGTGTTAATGGAGCCACAGGAGGCGCCCCGGCATCTTCTCACTGATATTTGAGGTGTGTGTGTGTGTGTGTGATTCTGATATTCATGTTTCATTCATCAAATGTTCTGCAATTTCATAAAAGCAGAAAAAAACAGGTTTATATGGTGACGTCAGGAGCCAGTGATGGGGTGAAATCACGTGATCGCGTGGATTTAGATAATTAGTCATCCAGCAGGTGATTATGAGCGTAAATCAGTTCAATACGAGTGTGGGGCGTTTCCTGCAGAAGACAGATGCTCATGCAGACTTTCTGGGACAACCTGAAAATTATTTCTAATTCGGCAGAAACGAGCGTTATTTCTGCACATTTCAGACAAAGTAACTTCATTTTCCATCAGAGCTGGTGCGGACTGAGCAACACAATCAAAACAGATCCATCTAAAACAGACCTATATATGTAAAACTGCATAAAGTTACTCTTTTATTAAACTAAGACCCCTCAAGCGGCTGGACTTGATTAAACAAGTATACAAGAAACTATGCGCTGTAAATTAGTTTCCTGGTGACACGTGATGCCCAATTACACTGCAGGAAATAAGAAGATGACAAGTAAATAAAGAAAACAACGAATCTGCAAACAAGCACAGTCAGAAATTAATATTAAAAGTGGAAAATATAACTGCGATGTTTTCATCGTTTTAATGTTTTTAATGCCTGAATAAATGTTTTAGTGTCTTTTATTTATTCTTTTTCGGGTGAAATATAATAAATGTCATAATAACCGTCACCTTCTTAATTCTTTACCCATGCAAAGCCATTTCTTTAAATTAAAGCCAGTCGCACGGAGCCTTCATCTGCGGGGACTCACCGTTTCCCACACCGCCAGCTGCAGGAACAGACCCGAGTGAAGTAACGTGGCCATCCGTTTCAACCACGAGCCTCCAGAGGTGAACATACTGTGCAGTGGCCTTTCTGAGGTTTTCTCACTTTGACCCAAAAGTGTCCGTGGACAATGTCAGCGATCGAGGAGGAGAAACGGCTTCCGTGTTAAATTTGCGGAAACAATCCATGAACCGAGCCGCTCGTCGGCCGAGTGTCTCTCCGGTGTCCGGCGCAAGAAGAGGTCCGCATTACGCGCGGGGGAGAGCCGGGGCTCGACTGAGCCAAACAAGGTGCGCTCCTCCCTGAAAAAGGCAGAGCCGGAGCGGAGCGCACGGACGCAGCAGCGGCGCGGAGCTGCGCGCCGACACAGGAGAGAGAGAGGGGGGGAGTCAGGGTTCACCTGCGCACTCAGTCTGCAGGAGTCACTGTCACAGACTCACAGACTGGGCTGAGCCCCCCAAAACTTACTATTAATGGGCAGATTTGCGTAATATCCCGTGTTATATGGTCCCGGGTTCTGTCTTTGTATAATTAATATAAAAACCTGTGTTACCCTACAAAGAATAATAGTTTTTAAACGCTTCATCAAAATATTAGAGACTACAGAAAAACTGACTCTAATCGAGATGTTTCCAAAGACTAAAATCAACGTTTCCTGCTTTAAATATTAGATTTTTCATTAAAATATGTAAATAAAAAATGTCTCACACACAATCTGGATCATCATGAACTGAGAAAACCGGACCCCAGCGTGTCAGGACATTAAAGATACAGGCGATGTTTACACTTTGATTAAATTGTTTTTATGTAACTTTTTAAAAGAAACACTTAATGTTAATTATGCAACATGCTAACAGTCTGGCTAGAAAGTGCTACTGTTAGCTGAAACAGTGTTCTATGCTAATGCTATGCTATGCTTCTGTGTGTGTGTGTGTTGCATGCTGCGCTGCGGTCTGCATGCCCTCACAGTTATGTTTCATTACTCAGGACACTTCACATAAACAGTTAGAATAAACATAAACAGTGCAGGTTGACGGCAGCCCACTGCGAGGGAGTGCACATGTGTGTGTATGTGTGTGTATGTGTGTGTTCACGTGTGAGTGTGTGTGTGTGTGTTCACGTGTGTGTGTGTTGGAGGCACCTTTACCTTTACGGTGCCTATGGCTTTTTCCCCAGACCACCAACAATGAACTTCCTGCAGACAGCAGCACCTGTGAGCAGGGAGAGGAGTGTGTGTGTGTGCGCACACGTGCTAATACAAGGATTAGGCTGCACACATTATTGGTTTGTGCTTTAGTGCAAGGCTGCACCCTGGTGCCTGAGCAAAGCTCGGTGATGCAGCGGCCGTCGGTCCTGCACAGGACCGTGTGTCTGTGCATGTGTTTGCTTTGTATTTATCATGTTGTCGGGACAGAAATCAACTCACACAGTCAAGATGAACAATTCATTTCATGCATTTTCTGATCTGATACCTTTAAGGTTAAGGTCTGGCCAAGTTCAGGCAGACTGGAACCAGGTTTTCACATTTGCACTTCTCTCTCTTTCACTAAAGATGTGTTTTAGGTCACTTCCTCATTCTTACATTCACCATTTTCAACATATTAAGCCTTTTAGTTGCTGTTTGTCATGATTTTCTGCCACTGTTGACATTGAGAGAGTGAGGCTTTGCATTGGGTCGTTATTATATTAAGCATTAAAGTACAGGTTGGACATTGGACTGTTCATGTAACAGAAAAACCCCGCAGGCCTGATGCATCCTTGCAAATAACACTGAAACTCCCTCTTCCTTCTTCTCGTGACTCAAAGCTTGATCATCAAAACATGCAACGAGTCTTCTTTTCATCGTCTGGTGAGGAAACGCCAGCGATTCTTTCTTCTTTGTATCAGACCAGCTGCTGCATCACCTGCAGGTTGGCACTGTGTTTCCAATCGTCCAAGACAGAGAAACAAGTGAAGTCGCTCTGTGGCTTCCTGCTGTTACACACGTGTCTCTTCTGGTGAGGACGCTCTCGTTTTGGGGTCGATGTTACGACCCCGTCAAGGTCAAGATAAGAGTTAATATAAATGAGTGCAGAGGCGACATCCTCAAGAGTAGGGGGGGCCAGAATCTGACAAACCGTCCTCCACTCTGTCAATTTCCACATCTGATGTCCCACTTCATCTCTTTTTAAATCAGCAGATTATTTTTCCATTATGGGAAAAAATAGCAGAGATTTCCTTTTTATGTGGAGGTGATTTGTTCCAGCTCCACACAACGAAAACACCTCTCACAGGGCAGAGAGAGAGAAACAGTGTGGAAACAACGAGAGCACCTGAAGAAAGATCGGAAAATATATTATTTTCTGTCTCGTACGTCCAGGTGATGCGTCAATTTTATGAATACCTCCTAATTTTATAGTGTAAAAAGTCATAGTTATATATTACTGCATATTTAAAACTGATCAAAAACCAAAGTGTCTTTAGAATCACCTGCAAAGTGACACACGACGACAACAACAACAACAACAACAACAAACCCAGGGTAAACTGATCAGAGTTCATGTGAGCAGAGTCGAGGCTGCTGCAGAGATCAACAGTCTGTTCAGGCGGAAGTGCAAAAGCTGCATCATCGGCGTACGTATTGTTGCCGATGCCTACGTCGTTACCATAGCAACCCATGCAGATAAGTTGGCGATGTAAATCATTTAGACCTGATCAGTTGCGAATAACAGAGAGGACGGTCTGTCTTAAAGATCTGATTCGCCCGCGGTCTGAACAAAACCTCTGACCTCTGACCTTTGACCTGGACCCCTGCTGCTGGATCAGACCTTTTCTCTGTTTGTGCAGATCTGTTCCTTTGTGGCTTGGTGCTGGCTCTCAACCAGCATTCCTCTGTACAGAGTGTGTGTGTGTGTGTGTGTGTGTCACTGCTGGACACCCACTGTTTGCAGCTGCATGTCCCCAGACGGCCCACGGACCACGCTGTGAGGCTCCGAACCCCGGATGGAAATTGATGGACCAGATCCGTCCAGATGTGACTCGCATCAACTCCCGAGGACTTCATCTCGTTCTCTCGAGTCACTGCTCAAACTGTCTGACACAAATCCAGGAATTATCAGTGTTTGGTATCTGAATTCATTGGGATCCAGCCTGACGAGGCCCAGCTGTCTTATGAAATGACCTTTCTTAATCAACTGGTTTTAATAGAAAACGGCATTTACAACCGCTGCTGTTATTATATAAACATGACCTGTGGGTGAAAGAGTGTTCCCAATGTCATCCTTAGTGCATCCTTGTTAATCAATAAATCAATTCATCAGCTGTCACTCTATGAAAAGGCAGTCACTCGCACACAGACAGGTGAAAGGTCACCACATCATCAGGTTACCCATAAAGCTACAGTTTGCTGGTGAGAGTGAGGCTGTGTGTGTGAGATCTCTTTGCTCAAACGACTGAGATTCTGGACGCTGCGTCTTTTTAAGCGACGCCGGGCGACTTCGAGCCGACTGATCAAAGGACTGAAAAGCCCAACGACCGTCCTTTGGGCTGTTTGGATCAAAACAGCGGAAATATGAAGCAGGTGATGCGGAATAATGTGTGGCAATCAGTTTTATGGCTCATTAGATATATAAAAAAAGGTTTATGTCATCGTGAAGCAACAACAGAAGTGTGTGTGTGTGTGTGTGTGTGTGAGGCAACTGATTGAGAACAATTACCTGATTATTCGTTTGACGAGAAAAATAATATTGAATCTTTCTTAAAAGATAAATTTTGCCATGGGAGCGTTTTATGGATTGGGGAGCTGTGTTGCCGTGGCAACAACAACAAACATGCATTAAAGGTTACGAGGGGCTTGTGGTCGAAACGACGTCGACGGCGGGTTTGAAACCTGAAGCGAGCGGCGATCTCTGCCGTCAAAGTCGACCTCGGTCCTCTGCAGACTTTACCTCTGTATGATGATGTCGCCTCGTGACCACAGCTGCCTTGAAGTGTTCTTCGGCCTGAGGACTCACGTCGTGCAGCCTGTTGCGCTGCAGAGACAAGAGGCCGCTAATGTCAGCGTCTAACCGGCTCTAGCTGGATGATGAGCTCATGGGGGGTCAATACTGAATTACAGCCTGACACATGATTGAGCCTTTTGTGCTGCACTGCACTGACGAGCAGGCTGGACGTCCTGAAGAAGCAGCCTGCGAAGTGAAGATCACGTAGTGGACGCACCGTCTTCAACAGGGAAGTCAGGTGACGCAGTAACTTGGGTCGTGCACAGGTGTGCAGTCAGCAGGGCAAACGCAACCAGAGAGTCACTGAGACAGAAGGAACAGCTCATTCACATCATTCACGTTTGCACAGTAGTTCTACATATTTTAGTTCTATATTCTATTTTTATTTTCAATTTATATTTTATCTTATTTTTTTATGTTATTAGTATTTTTCATTTCCTTCTTTTGCTGCTGTAACGATACAGTTTCCCTCAGGGGGTTAAAAAAGTAGTTCTATTCTGGTCTATTCTGTTCTATTCTATTTTATTCTGCCCTGTACTATTCTATTCTGTTCTGTTCTGTACTATTCTATTCTATTCTATTCTATTCTATTCTGTTCTGTTCTGTTCTGCTCTGCACCGTTCTATTCTATTCTATTCTGTTCTATTCTCTGCTGCTCTGCTCTGTTCTGTTCTGCACCGTTCTATTCTATTCTATTCTCTGCTGCTCTGTTCTGTTCTGCACCGTTCTATTCTATTCTATTCTATTCTGTTCTATTCTGTTCTGTTCTGTTCTGCTCTGTTCTGTTCTGTTCTGTACCGTTCTATTCTATTCTATTCTCTGCTGCTCTGCTCTGTTCTGTTCTGCACCGTTCTATTCTATTCTATTCTATTCTATTCTGTTCTGTTCTGTTCTGCACCGTTCTATTCTATTCTATTCTATTCTGTTCTGTTCTAAACTCACAGGGTAAGAACTGGTTAATCAGCTGTTTACATGCCAACGTCTACGTGGGTGTTTGCGTTTACATCACTGCTGATTGGAGTCATGTGACACGGGTTTGACTCCCGATTGGATGCATTCACTCTGGAGACAGAAGCCAGATGTTGTCTCGTGTGCAGTGTAAAAGCGGCGAAAGGGGCGGGGCCAGGTAATCACACAGGTGGGCAACACGGGAGGGTCTGAAGCCAGACATTAGATCTCTGTTTACTCACTGACTCTAATCCAAACACGTGTATTTGATGAGATGGGAGCGGGACCTTTACGCTGCACGTGCGCATCATCTGCATGCTCGCGCGTCCTCGTTGTCCTCCGCTTGTGCGGCCCAGCTTTCCTCCTGACGTCTGGACCATCCGACTGCAGACTGAGAGATCGGCGCTCTCGATGACGCCTCTGACGGCCGTTTCATCGACGCGCAGGGTGTGATAACCTTCAGACTCCCCTCTGGAATTCGTGGGGAGACATTTCGCGGGGATGATTTGAATGATAATACGCCGAGAGTCGTGATTATATAACATTTAATATTTGATATTGCTGTCGGGCCAGACTGGCTTTTAAATTAGCTCATATAATGACTTTACTGCGGGGTCGCTCTCTAATCTTTGTCCTCTTCTTGTCTCTTATTTATCCGCTGTTTGTCTTCATGTCTCAGGCTGTAATTTATCGTTATGTCCCCTTCCAGTCAAAGCTTTCACTCATAAAATACGTCACAATGCAGCAGCTACATGCTCTGCAAATGCAGGACTTTCAAATCCTAGGAACGGAGACGTGTTTTCAGATATTTAAAGGCGGTATGGAGGCCGGTTTAACGTGCAACGGCTTCATTTTTTACCTTGGGACAAGGGAAAGTTGACCTTAGTGACCCTGTGTGTGCAGGGATGTTGATTTTACATATTTAACATTGTCACATACACTTTATTTAGACTTTAACTAAGCTGAGAGTGACAAAAAAACACAGTAATGCGTCTCATTTTCGGGAACTTTGTACTTTTACAGGCAAAGAAGTCATTTTTCATCTTGTTTCCGAGCGCTCAGGACGTTTTGTCCTCAAATGAACTCAAAGACGTGTTGGGCTGAACAGGGAGGATATGAACAGACTCCAAATGTGAGTGTGTTCATGTCTAATTTGTATTAATCTGCTGGGGGATTTTGATGTTCAGTTGATATGTGCGGAGCGTTTCGCAAATGATCCCTCGGAGCCGTCTGAAGGTCAGATTTAATTGTATTGCAGGGAGAAGTGTCCAGCTGGCAACAGCTTTTATAGTTTCACATCTCGGCGGGGCGGTCAAAGACGTTGTGGACAGCGGTGACGGTAAGATGGTCACAAGGTTGATGCGCAGGAAGTGAGCAGCCAAACGTGCCCAGCTGAGGAGCCACCGAAGTCCAACTCTGCGTGCAGGCGATGCACCGCCACTTTCCATCATCTCCAGTGCAGAGAAGACCAATAAGCAGGTGACCTTTGTCGTCATGGCAACAGGAGTATTCAACAGCGGCACTTCGGTTAGGTTTACTCGACTGAACTGCCGTGTCAGCTCTAGGAAAAGGTTGAGGTTTGGGTTCAAATGACTACACTGCGCTTTAAAACAAGTCACCATGGACTTTTAGTTTCACACGGGACTCGCTCGGTGGTCTCCGGAGTGTGTCTGACCCGTGCATCCACCCTGACCTCCACCCCGTGCAGACTCTGACGCTCTTTAAACTACGTCACCTGAAATTCTTTTAGATGTGACATTTGGATGCATCTGCTCTGCACAGACGTTCTTGCATTTTAAAGTCTAGAATCGTGTTACTTGCATTGTATTAATGAGGCAGGGCTGTCTGTGTGTCTGTGTTGGTTGAGCCTTTGCAATAGTTTAATGCAAAATAAATAAATACAAGGCAGCATGCTCTTGATTAAAATGTTAAAACAGTCTAAAAGCCGCTAACAAATACTTTAAAGTGTTCACGGAAGCCTTTTAAGAGCCTGCACACTGCACCGAATCTGACTGCCTTTGTATTGAAACAGGAAGTTTATCTTGAAAACTAAAGGTCCCTCCTGTTTAGGCACGACTACACAGCTTGAATACAATCAGAATAACTCAGCTCTGCTGCTCTGAGAACTCGTGTTGCGCGCTCCTTGTGTTTGTTGTGTTATTGAAGCCGAAGACTCTGCAGCAGGAGTCCGCCCTCAAAGCGCTAATCCTAAGCACAGCGGAGGTGCTCTCACACAAACGCCGGCATCATTAAAAAAGGAGCGCGATCAGCGTTATCCTCACAAGGTCCGGCAACAACCGCAGCAACAGGCGCGTCCCCGCTGACTGAGAGCAAACCTTCAGCACGAACAGTCCGCTCGCTGCCCGCTCGTTAGTCCCGGCCGAGGTCAGGAGTCAGGACGAGCGCGGAAAGCTGACGAGCAGGTGAGCTGAGGCCAGGGCAAGACGTCCGCCGACCCCGCTGACCCCCGACGCTCCAGCCTTTGCAGGGTTCACCAGGTTTCCTCATGACGACCTGTCAAATTGTACCTTTTTAGCTGATTTTAGATTAACTTACACAGACATAACTTATAATGCATGAAAACTAGAGTAAACATCATCTTCTTGTGATGAGATTCCTCTGTTTGACCTACATGAGCCAACAACACCATCGGGCACAGGACTGGTTATTTCTATATGGTCATTATTATTATTTAAGTTCTTATTTAGCTCTTATTTAGAAAGATATATCAAAAAATATAAAGATCAATTTCTTTGAATTCCTGTTTCAAATTAAAGTCACATTTAGTTCCTGTCAAGCAAAACGTAACAGGCACCGACGTAAAAAGCTGATTTTAAAGGAACAGTGACAGACAGTGAAACACGATCATGCAAAATAATAACAAAATAATCTGTTTATTTGTGTTTTTATATCAAAATGTGATCAGTTTCAATCAGTAATGCCATGACAACCTCCTCTCAGTCAGTCTTTAGCTGTTAGCTGCACAGACTCATTAGCCAGCCAGCAGCAGCAGACCCTGCAGAGGTGGAGAGCAGCATGCAGGACTTCCTCCTGCTGTAACTTCACCATTTATATCGTTCCTCTCTGTTTTCACGTCACGTTGAATTTGCTGTAATTTACCCAGAAACAGTTGTTTCGCAGCCGCTGCCTCTGTCTTTCGACAGGCGCTGCGTTTAGCTCGCCACATCACTGTGCACCTACACACAAACCGAGGGCAGAGCAGCTATTTTAAAACAATTTATTATTTATTTCCAAACTGATGATGTTCTCCTCAATCATTCCTCCTCAGAAAAAATCACATTTTGAAGCAAAATTTACAAGAATCTTATTAAAAACATGTGAATTTATCTTTTTCTGGATCAATTTATCTGCTCAGATCCGAGCAGGACACGTGCAACTTTATTAGTTTCTGTTTAAAGTGAAGAGCCAGTGTTGAAAATGCATTCAGTTTCTTGCAAATTACAATTAAACTCTTTAATTGATTTTTTTAATATAGTATATATATATGTGTGTAATAAACCGGCCTCTGTGAGCCCACGCAGCAGCTCGGTGTCAGACCTCTGAACCTTTTGCTCTTTTCAGCATCTCAGTGTGAAGAAAATGAAATTCTGTCACTCAGAAGGAGAAATGTCTCGTTGCCACGGAGCCTGTGTCTTTGTCCCCTGTGCTCCTGCGCTGGCTCTCCAGCTCGTCTTTGTTCTAACGTGTAAGTGGGGTTTAATGAGGATATCAGGTTGGAGACAGATAGCCGGCTCCTAATTACACCCTCATTCAAGGCTTGACTCCTGTGCCTTTTAGAGGGGCCCATTGATCTCCTGTTTACATGTTGTTCCTCTGAAGAGTCAAGCTTTCTGTATGGCGGCAGTTGCTATAGAGTTTCAGAGGTCTCGGTCTAATCAGATGAGCGAGCCGAACCGGCCGCATTTCCTCTCTTTCTGATGATGTCCGATAATTGGACGCTGGAAGCCTCGCATTAATCACCGTTATCTGCACACGCCGGTCACATTCTTTCCATGAGGGTGGACGCCGTTCGTTAAGATGGTTCGTTGTTTAAGGTGCGGCAGACTCAAGAGGAGCATGTAACAATATGCTGATGTGCATAAACAACACATGAATATTTCATGCTTTCAGGTAGCGTCATCAGCAAAACCACAATGCCAGATGGAAGCGAAACACGTTTCTGCACAAAGTTTTAGTTTCATCTCTGCAGGACTCTCAAAGCTGCAAAAGTGCACCAGCTAATTAAGCTCACACACGGTGTTTTACACTGTTTCTGTTGTTTTTGTGTATTTATGGTTGTGTATCGTTGGTTATGAGCCTGATAATCCGACTGTAACGCAGTGTTGTTTCACTTCATCCATTCATTCATTAACTTTTCTGTGTGCTTCTGCTTCATTAGCTTCATTTCAGGGAGTGTAGTGAAACGTTAAGCGATGAAATTAGAAAAGACGTGGTTGTTTTCACATCACTCTGCCCATAACTGTCCCACTGTGAGGTGTAATCAGTGTCTGTGACCGGGGTTTATATCCTAACAGATCTCTCCAGCCTCTGGCAACAAAAACTTCAGTATTAAAAATATATATTTTTTAGTTTTTCTCTACATCCTCATCAGTCTTTGTTCGGGAATAACAGCTCCTGCAGATGCATCATCATCTTCTCCTCACCTCACGCTCTCTGCACACGCACTCTGTCTGTTGCCCTTGCACTCTGTCTTCACACGTTAAGAGCCGTTCAATCGATCATTCAAACATTATTTCACATTGCACATGAAATGCAACTTAAATGAATGTGCACATCAACTCAAAAGAGTTTTATCTGCACGCAGTCGCTGAAGGGCAGGCTGAGCAGGACCTGAGTATAAAGCATGGCTGACCTGTCGTCAGGAGGAAGACTGTTATGATTCATAGGCGACACATGTCAGCAGCTCTGTGAGGCTGCACTTTGATGCTTTGTTCGCCATCTTAGTTCACCCTGTTAGCACGCTAACATTTGCTAACTAGCCTCAGCTAGCAGCAGCTAGCTGTGAGAACATGATTAGTTCTGCAGGTGTTTGGTGACAAACCAAAGCGCTGGAGCGACTGATGTTTGACCTGATGATGAAAAACTGAAATATCTTGCAGTCCTTTCAAATTAAGACCCTGAAACACGGCGGTCAGCCTCGTGATGGTGCAAGATGGAAGATCAGAGGAAGTCGAACATGAACGTCTGCACAGTTCTGTTGAGGTTTGCAATATCTGCGTTGTGTCGGCTTCTGAAGATGTGTTGTTTGCACAGATCTTAGAGGTGTAAAGAGATGTTTGTGGCTGCTGCAGAGACGTGAATGGAGTTGTACAGAGGTGAATGCACGTCCGTCAAAGTGCAGCATCTACGTGATGCGGTAAGTTGGACATTAACTGAGGGACACCAGTTGCATGGAGGACCTGCAGCCTGCGGTGGGATCGATCAGTGGTTCAGCCACGTCTCATGGTGCCATTACGGGTAAACGCATTTCTTTTTATTGTGATGGATAAATCATCTGCAGGAAGGTCCCACAGGAAGCTCCTCTCTCCGGGCAGACAGACAGACAGACAGACAGACTCACAGCGTCATTATCGGGCTTCGTGCAGCCAACTTCCTTAACCACTTTTTTTTAAAATTTTTCAATCACCCACTTCCACATTCACGTGTCAGCCTTGCTGCCGTCACACGTCCCAGCTGTCTTGGCTGAAGTATAAAGGAGAACATGGAAATATGAATCACTCCGGGGAGAAATGATTTTGAAGCCGGCGTTAACCTTTCCGGCGCTAAATTATGCAGATGTAACATTGGCCAGCCACCCCCTTTGTGGATACTCCCCATGGCAGTCAGGGAGTAATGTGCTCATCGTGATGGATGTGGATCAGGGTCCCACAGGTGCCCATGACATACAAATCTCAAATAATAAGCAAAGATCACCACATCCACACTGCTGCGGATTAATCCCACACCCCAGAGACGTGAGCCACACAAACCCTGCAAAGACAACTGTTTTTGGCCGGCGTGTGCGCTCTAATGACACATTTATGAGTACTAATGCTGATAAGTATTTGAAAGAGCATATGGCGATGAAGGGTGGAGGAGGTGGAGGAGGTGGCGGCGGTGGTGGCGGCAATAAAAGCCTTTCTTCTCCCGAGAGAAGAGGAACTTCTTTTTATGAATCTGCATTGATTAAAAGTGGACTCGCTGAATGGAGACGACCATAAAAGCTTTAATACACGTGCAACCTTTGATGCAAATGGTTTATTAAAAGGGCCGAAGCAGGAGGAGAGAGAGGAGAACGAGGCTCACTCAGAAATCAGAAAGAAAAGGTGTGAGCGGGATCTGCACGACGACGACGGGCTCCGCAGAGAGACGTCACCGTGACTACCAGTCCATCAAGACTGATGGCATCTGCTCCCTGCCTGACTGCTGCACGCAGTGAGGCTGTGTGTGTGTGTGTGTGTGTGTGTGTGTTCAGAGCTGAAATGACTATTATGGACTTGTAGGAATCAGCAGAGGAGTGTGTGCAGCTATCTGAGTGAAGCATGTCAGCGTGTGCTCCTGCACACGTATGTGTATCTTTATTTATCTGCATATTTATATTTATGGTCTGGACTGTTTTCCCTCATTAACATGATTTGTTTTGATGTTGTTTCATTATTTTCTGCATGTCTCTTTTCTCTTTTTTTGTTATTTTATCAGGAAATTCATTAAAAACAGTTTCTTTGTTCACAACAACACGCTTCCAAGTGCCGGGAGACACTCAGGGGTTTAACATCCATGAGCGGGCCGTTTAAAGGCAGTGATTGAGTTTATCCAGTTTTGGGTTTTTTAATAATCATTTGGTCGAATTTAAACCTGCAGCAGCAGATTTTCGGCCACGTTATGAACATTTAACATCAGTTCTATGAGTCCAGCAGTTACTCAGCATGTTTGTCATTCGCTCTCTTTTAGCTCTGTGTTTGGTCTCCACCGACTCCTCGGAGGTTTCTCAGGCTCTTTAGCTGCTAAATGCTCCAGAAGGTTCTCCAGCAAACGTCTTCCTCAGAAGCATTTCTGGCTTTTTGCTGCATTAAAACCTTCTTTTTCCTAAATTGTCTCTAATGGGCAGAATCAATAAGTCATTTTTAAGATGGACCTCTGCGAATGTTGGCGCGTGCTGCCTGCGATGACCTCAGACATCTTAACTCTGTGTGTGTGTGTGTGTGTGTGAATATATACTGTGCACGTGTTTCTTTATTTTTTGAATGTTTTTGTTTTACGTTGCATTTTGCAAAGCGCTGTGTGACTGCGGGTTCTGATGAGCAGGACATAAATACATTTATAATCTCCATCATCGCTGTATCTGAGACATCTTAACTGCAGCCTGTCTGCGCATTCAGTCAAACTGATCTGTTGCTGCAGAGGAGCCAGACCAGAAATGTCATCTTGACTTCGACGTGGGAAAGGTCTGCTGCTCTGGGCTGTGTGTGTGTGTGTGTGTGTGTGTGTGTGTGTTTTATTATGCAGACATTATCTTCTTTCAACAAACCCCCGAGTCGTGCAGCTATACTGCTCAGACCAGCACAACTCTCAACGCACACACACACACGCAGGGTCTGTACTTTCTTATGTGCATAATGATGAATATGTTTGAAAATGCTGAGCCTGTTGGATGAAAAGGATGCTGCTTTGTTAAGTCGCAGGGTCGGATATTAAGACAAGGCTGCTCCGCTCGCCTGCAGCCGGTCCGGGCCCGTGGGTATATGAAAGAGCCCAGCTCATCACGGAGCGCCGCGCGGCACAGCGCTCCTAACGAGTGGAGGTCATCCACAGAGCTGATCACAGCGAGACGGAGGGGAAACACGGCGGACAGCAGGATCAAAAGCGCCCGGAACGAAGACAAATATCCGCCGAGGCATGGTCTGGAAAAAAAGATGAGACGTGCAGAGGGAGCGCCGAGGAGGCCCGGCCTGCGCTGATGCAAAACCCCCGGTGTGCATTCACATCACGTGAAGCCGGAGCGGGTGCAGTGCCGGGGCCGATGGAGGCGAGGCTGGCGTGACACTTCAAAGCCGACAAAGCGGCGCCGTGTTGCGGATCCGGAGCGCGGTTGTGAATCTCACTGTAACGGTTCACCTGCTGCGGGCTTTCAGGCTTCAGCGGCGGAACGCGTGACAGGTGAGAGGTCAGGAACACAAGAGGCAAAGTGAGCTTTTAATTTACTGTGCGAGAGAAAGCAAAGAAGAGATGGCACAACTGAGGATTATGACTTATTATCTCCACACACATCTTCCCCACACTAACACAGAAACACAGAAAATTCACATTTTCATTGTATTTTCTTTGTTATTCAGCAGCGTCTGGGGCTCACGCACTGAAACCTGATGCAGTTATTCAGAGAAAAGCAAATCTGTTTAACACAGTTTGTCTCTGACGCGTTTGCACCATCACTGTGATCAGATTCAGACACAATCGTGCAGCGACCTCTGCTCATTTGTTCCCATTAACAGCCGCGGAGCTGTGACGGCTCTGCTTATCAGTGTTCACAGCGATGGCTTCATTAACACAGGCCAGCGCTCAGCGGTCAGACACACAGCTATACACGCAGCTCACCTGCCGCAGCTCACCTGCCGCAGCTCACCTGCCGCAGCTCACCTGCCGCAGCTCACCTGCCGCAGCTCACCTGCCGCCACAGTCCCCCCACATCTCCCCGTCCAGCAGACCTTTTTAAAACGACTCTGTTAAAGTTCTCGTATTCGCTCCCTTTTGTGCTTTGATCTGAACTTTTAGTCCTATAAACATCATAAAACCAAACAACAACTTTCAGGTTATCATGTCTGCGCTTTAATGACTTGTTGGCTTCAAATGACTTTTAATTTCAAGCCTTTAAACAACCAGAAGCCTTGTGCCTCTTGCCACAGCCTTGGGAGATGAAGTTATAAACACGCTTTTCTTGTGAACCTGCGATGCATTAATGAAAGTAGCCGGAGTGCTGTGGATGACAAACTTTTAAAGTCACAAATACCAATAAACCAAAGGTTTGTGACCTGTGTGGCACTCTCCAGAGGTGCAGATTGAAAACATATTTTCTGCTGCTGAAGGACTAATAAAAAAAACAGGCTTTTCATTATTGAATTGCAGGAAAACTGTGAGACCTTCAGGTAATTTATGTCTTTAATACAGTAAAATGTTGACTTCCCACAGACACGAGTGTGTGAGAGCAAAGAAAATGTGATGTTGTAAGAAACGCACAACGAATGAAATAATTCAATTAAAAAGGAAGCAAAGAATCAAACTTAGTGAAAAGCCAATCAGCAAAGCATGCTCTTAATATTTCTGCAGATCAGAGCTGGACAGTCTGTTCACACAATGACAGAAGAATCTAGATTTGCAACATGAAACATGTCACTTTACATTGCTCTTAAATAAAAGCATCTGTCTAATCAGTGAGTTAAAGCTCAGTTTTTCCTTTTTAAAGGTCCAGATACACCTGCAGGGCTGCAAGAGGTTTCAGCTGCTCCGACGACGCGTGCTGCAGATTAAGTCTTTAAAAGTAGCTTCAGACACGGCGGCGGCTGCTCAGGCGGAGGGGGCTTCTGCAGAGCCGTGACAGACGTCTGGCTCCATCAGGAAGATATCTGGTGTCAGAGGATAGAGCAGTCGTCTTGTGATGCGACACGCGGCACAGATCGTGCATCTGCAGCGTGACTCTGGTTATAAGTTGCATGTTGAGAGAATCAAATGTTCATTTTTCGTCTTTATTGTATTTTTCTACATTAATTTGCAGCAAAAACAATAATGCATCATAGATAAAAATGCATTTTAGACCCACTTCATAAGACATTTCTTTATTTAATGTATTCATTCTACTGTATTTCAGTACCAGCAGCAAGACACATGCAGCACACTGCGAATGAAAAAGGGCACAACTTGAGCTTTTTCCCCCAAACGTTGCGATTTAGTTTTATTATCCCAAACAAAAAAGATCATTTATTATCAAAGAGCAAAATATAATCTCTCTCCTGAGGTGGAATTACTGAAAATAGATCAAGTAGAACTGGTCCAGCCACAGTCTCAAACCCCCGTGAGTCTGTAAACAGTGCGTTTAACGACATTTACAAAGTGAGTGTGAGGTGGCGTTTGAATCACAACGGGCCCACCTGACGTCAGACGTCGCCCTCTTTAGTTTTGTTCTGTTCATCTGCAAAATCTGATTCACTCCCAGTATAAAAAGACAGACAATTAGCAAACATCAGAGGAAACAGTGAACTACAAAATATTAATATTACAGTGCAATGTGACAGGTCTTGGCAAAGATACAGGACAACTCGTCCTCGATTGTCAATTTTTCTTCTTTTTAGTGCAAAATTACTGAGCAACTGGTGTCAGTTTATCCTTTTTCTTTATATAATATTACAGAATTAAAACAATGTCATAAATTATCAAAGCTGGGCGATAGCTTCCCGGCACCGCGGCAGAACACGATACAGTATGCATTTATATCTCCGTATGTTCGCGTGTTTAAGTCAACACCGCCACAAAATAATTACAAACCAATCTGTAGAAACAGCAAAAGCATCGTTTCCTTTGTCCCGCCGGCGGATGGTGCAGCGAGCGAGCTGCGGGCTCAGCGATAGAGACACATGCTGGTGCTCTGATACAGATACATGTAGGCGTCACAGAACAGGCGCTTGGCCACACCTTTCATGTCTCGTGGCGCCTGACTGGCGAGCTCCGCGGGGGACATCTCCAGGTACATGCCGACCTCGGGGCAGGCGTGGACTTCGGGGATGTTGAAGCCGTCTCTCTCCCCTGAGCGCAGCACAAAGAAGTGAGCCGGAGAGCAAAACGCGCGGTGCACGTAACCAGACGACGCATTTAAAGACAGACCGCTCACCTTGTCTGTCCGCCATGCTGTCAAAGAAGATCCAGTCCTGGCTGTCCGGTCCGTATTTGATGAAGGACACGTAGTGGCTGGTCTCGATGCAGAGCACGGCGAACAGCTCCAGTTTGTCGCGGGTCAGAGCGTGAGGCACCCCGCGACCCAGGAAACCCTTCGGGACGTCCAGTGGAACTTGTTGGTGGGAGCGGCGTTGCGGATGAGCGTGCACCTGCAGAAGAAGCACACGTGCGTTTGTTTGAGCTGCAGCTAATGACATGATTACTATGTCCAGGGTTTCAAACACAAGAAATCTCTCGACAGGAGCTACATTAACTTAAACCTTCTAGTGTTTTTAAAGCTAAATGCACCTGAGATGAACACGTATTGCAGAAGACTTTGAAGCCCGTCTGGCTGAAAAGCGGATCTTTAAAGCACTCGCTGCACTCTTCCTGCGCCAGGTTTCCACACAGCATGCACTGCTGAGGACCTGAAACACACCACATGTCGTATTCACGGTGTCCATTTGTGTTAAATCATGTGTGCTGCACGTGGCGTGTGTTCAGGAGCACCTTCAGAGAGGAGGTCGGTGATGTCCAGCTCCAGAGAGGGAACGATCTTGTCAAACATCTTGAATTTCTTCCCAAAACGAGGCATCTGCAGGATGAGGCAGGACGGCACCTGCAAACACGAAGACGATGAAAGGTTAAACTGTCCAACAGAGCCATCTACTGGAGGATCAACCGAAAAACAAGGAAAGCAGCAGATAAACACGCTCCCCGTGCAAAGACATCAACACACGATCAACAGCGACGCAGTGGAAACGATCGCCACCACTTTGATTAAGTCCCAGTTTAACATGTTAAAAAGACACACTGCACAACTGCTCATGCTAATGCTAATGCTAATGCTCGTCTTTACAACACACACGACAGGTGTGTTTAATTATTACGAGTGTGATCTTCATCAGTGTGAGCTCACCTCTGCCAGCTTGAGTCCCGCGCTGTGGAATGAGTGTTCGAGCAGCTGCTGGACTGTCGGCAGCACCAGGCTGTGGTTCTGATCCAGGAAGATCTGATAACAGTAACTCTCCTGCACTTTGCCACCGGCCGAGCTACACAGGAGAGAGAGAAACGATGTTAACTCAAAGGGTGGTTGCCATGAGCGATAAGCAATGCAGTGGGAGACTGTATCAAGCTGTTTTGGTGCAACTGTACAGTTTGAGTAGAGGGTCCAGTGCAAGAATGTGGTGCATGATGACGGTGAGGAACTCCTCTGGATCTGGAAGAAAACACAAACACAGGCTTTAAACACGCAGACAACGAGCAGATGAGCTGCTTTAAAGCTTGCGCATCAAACTGACCCTTCTCATCCGTGGTGAACGAGTGGCTGTAGCCGTGTTTCTGCAGCTGCTGACGCAGCTTCATGATGTGTCGCCCTTGCACAAAGCCCTTACTGCAAACGGCACAGAGGCACATTTAAACACGGATAAATAACAAAAATAAGTAAACGTGTCGCAAAAACACGTGACAGCACGGCACCTGCGGAGCGGGTTCACAATGTCATGGAGCAGCGTGTTCTGGATCGGGGCATCTTGGGGTTCTGTTGATTTAAACAGCATGGAGTCCAGCACAGAGGAGCAGGAGAACAAGCTGCAGACAGAAACAGGAAGCAAGCGTTTCATTCGGGTTGCTGATTCAGTGAAACAGACGATGTGATTCTGGTCACATGTTCGTCCTCCTGACCTGAAGAGGGCAGCATCCATGTAGCAGGAGTTGCAGTGGCCTTGGATCCCCCTCATTCGTCCAATCAAAACCCGGTTAACCTGCTCCTTGCTGATAGGAGGAACAGTCTCCAGCTTCCCCGAGCCGCGCTCCATCTCCCGCTCTAAAGTAACACACACACACACACACACACACACACACACACACACACACCATCAGACATGTAAACACACCAAAGTGTAACAGCTCTGCACAACCAGCAGGTGCAGCCAGCGGTGCAGGCTCTGAATGTGCATGCATATCACACGCCTTTATCTTATAATGCTACAGTCAGGCCGTCCGAACAGAAGATCCTGTATCAAATTCTGATTATTGTTATATTCTGATCAGTAGTGAGACATTACACATTACCTGTGTCTTCCTGTTTCAGCATCCTCTCGCTGTGATTGGCTGACGCGCTCTGAAATCGGGAGTCGGGGTGGCAGGAGGCAAGCTTCACGAACAGAGCTCTCTTTGGATGGCAAGTGAAGAAACGCTGTCCTTTGAAGGTGCCGTCGCTCACGCCTTTGTCTTCCTCCTGGAGACGGACGCAGACGGGGGGATAATGCCAAATTCAAGCTTTTCAACACTTCATATTTAATGCGCAGACAGAAATGTTACCAGCTCTAGTCCAGCCATGATTTCCTCCCGATCAGGCACGGTGCCGATCCAGCGGATGATCCCGTACAAGTTGCCTGCACCCAAAGTCACCTCCACCACCGAGTTCACACTCAGGAACGTGCGCAGGTCGTCAGTGTTTGGACTCACCAGGTGAGTTTCGACATCCATACTCTCTGGCTCTGCAGCGGAGAACGTATTCAGGTCAAGCTTATCACAAATGTTTGAAAGAGCTGCACCCTTCATCGTGTCAGGACTTGCTCAAACCTGCAGGCACCTCCCCCTTGACGACCATATGCAGAGGAACTTCAGTCTCACCCCCCATCTTCCCGTGCTCGTCTTTGTCCTGAGAGCAGCAACAGAGAAAATGTCCTGAATGAGGTGACAAATCTAATCTTTAATCTGCAGGTTTGCAGGTTGCATCGCAGAACTCATCGCTGCAGTCACAGCGGCCGACACACAGATGATGCAAGAACAGCAGCTGCAGCTGGAGCAGGTTCAATCAGCAGTGATTATCTGCTGGTCTGAGGCACAGAGTCACAGTTTAACGATACCAGGGTGGTTACACGTCTCATTATCTTAATGTCAGTTCCAAAAACCGGGCAAGAAGCGTCACTGCAGACCCATCACACCACGCACACAGACTCTTCAATCTGCTCCCCTCTGGTAGGCGTTACAGGGCTCTGTACGCCAAGACTACCAGACACAAAAACAGTTTCTTCCCCCAGGCTGTCTCCCTGATATCTACCCAACTGTGTCATGCTCATTTGCACCGTAACCATCGCTGTTTGCACAACATGTACATACATTTATATATTTATAACTTATTACATATCTGCCCAGGAGAGAGGAACAACCGAAGTCAAATTCCTTGTATGTCACACGTACATGGTGAATAAAGCTGATTCTGAAAAGTCACATTTTTATACATATAATAAATAAATACGTTTTAAAACACAATATAAATGGGCTACACGCTGTATTTAACTCTGCTGACACCATTTCTTGAACTGTTTCCTTCCTTTAGTTTACTCCAGGCTCTGTTGGCAGAAGGTCTGACTTCGTGTATGCAGGGGTGCACCACAGGGATCCGTCCTGGGACCACTATTATTTCTTATAAGATGTCTCCAACGCACACTTTCACTTCTGTGCTGATGATGCTGTGGTTTACTGCGCTGGTCTCAGCTACCAGTTGCTACGGAATCAGTTGTAAAATACAAATGCACTGATCCTCAGTGAATGTTCTCTTAATACCTCACGCTACTTTTATCTTAAATGAGCATTTTTACAAATGTGATTGTAAAAAGTCAAATATTACTGACTGTGGAGATCCGAACAACAGGCTGTCCATCGCGCTCCCGCACACTCAGCACCATTCCGTGGCGACATCTGTCACCGACGAAGTACGTGACTCTGTCCCCGAGGGACAGCTCGTCTG
This sequence comes from Datnioides undecimradiatus, assembly GCA_008933995.1. Lineage (NCBI taxonomy): Eukaryota > Metazoa > Chordata > Actinopteri > Lobotiformes > Datnioididae > Datnioides > Datnioides undecimradiatus. Next base: position 23,654,297 of record WARS01000029.1, read on the forward strand.
TTTCTGGCTGCAGGGACGGCTCAGGGACGGAGGGTGACGTGGAGCTGGGAGCCACGGCTCTGACTCTGGAGAACGGGGCGAACACGCCGCAGTTTTTCGGGCAGGAGAAACAGGTTCGGTACTGGTAGAAGCCGTCGTTATTCCCCTTCCCCCTGTCTGCGCCCTGTACGGAGAGAGGCAGCAGCTGCTGATTAAATATGATTAAATGTGGTTTTGCACCACAAATGTTCTGAAGATGCACTGTTTTCTTTACGTACGATTCCTCTGGGCTAGTTTCTACCAAAGAAAACAGTTGCATATTTATAAAAAAGCTAAGAGACATTAGTTTTAAAATGGGACTACATGTTCTGCTAATTATTCTGAATTACAGAAACACTCCTATAAGCTTCTGGGGGATTACAAGGGATTATTGCAAGAAGCAGCGGCCACGCAAGTGTTTATATGTCAGGACTGATTGTGTCAAAGTGATAAAGATGCTGTAATGACATCTTATAATAATAAAGTAATGACAACACGCTGACTCGCTGTGTGAGTCAGCACGTGGTTTTTGTTTTGGCACATCCTGCTTCGTCTGCTTTTAAAGTCCCACCTGCAGCTCGATGCCGAAGAAGGTTCCTGACAAGATGTAGTCTGTATATGTGATTCTTCCAATGTAGCGAACGATGCCTCTAAGCTTCTCGCCTCCCTCATCCACGGTCACTGCGGTACCCAAAGTGAGTCTCAGAGCTTCTTGAAGAACGTCTCTCTCTTCAAACCACTTCAGCCTCTCTGCGTCGTCAGACAGGGCCTGCAGCAGCTCGGCCTCCGCCGCAGTCAGCATCTTCAGGCAGCTCACCTCTATCGTATAATCTAAAGGTGAACGTGAGTCCGTGAAGATGACGGGCAACGTTTTGGGAGATCTTGATGAGCTAACTTCAGATTTGTGCCTGTGTTTGCTGATGTAGCATATGCGGCCAGGACTGACGTGTCCAACAGATTCAGGTTTTCTTGTCAGGATGTAGAACAGGTGGTCTGATGACGCCATATCGCCGATGCAGCAGGAACCTGCACGGAGACACACGCAAAGTGCAAACACACACAAATTACTACGACAATAAGAGTATGACCATGGAAAGCATTCAGGTGCGTCACCAAGACAAACTGAAACTTAAACTAAAGTCAGCAGCTCAACCCTCATCTAGAATGAGTTCAGGTTGATCTCTGCAGGTTCTCAGGCGGCAGTAAGCGGCAGTTAAACTTTACCTTCACTCGTTAAGCAACTTTTGATGTTTGCCTTCTGTTTTGATCCTCTTGGTTTTGCCCAAAGCTGCCGCGTTAAGTTTCACTTCCCCTTTCATTTCATTTCATTTCGCAGCCGAGTCGTCGCGTTTCAGCCTCCTCCGCTGGAAACGAAGCGCGGCTCGTCCTGAAAACGGCTGATCGTCACCGATGTTCCTCTTCAAAGGACTTGATTAACGTTACGAGGCAACAACAGAGAATATTTAGTGACGCTGTTGTTTTCTAATCAGTTGACAGCCTGCAGGAAGTCGCTTCCTGCCCTATAGGGAATTTACGCCCCTCAGTCCAGCCTTACAGGCAACCACAAAGCAGCTTTGGTCACATGGTATTGTGTTCTGTTTATCTAGAGTTTATAGTTTAAACGGGTGGTTATGGCCCTGTTTGTAACCCTTGCAACTTCATTCTGCAGTTAATTATAACTTAGGTGTTATTATTATTGCCTGCCAGCTGCATTGTGTACCTATTCATTACAACGTACTCCTCATCCTCTCGGATACAGTTGCCCCACTCGGAAACAGTTGCCCCACTCACTGTTTCGTACCACGTAAAGGTTTGCGTCTGTTTCCAGGAAGACACGCTGCTACTGACTGTTACTGGTTAAAACTCAACAATAGGCTTTGATAAGAATGGTCCATGTAAAATAAGACGAGGTTTGACTGGGTAACCAAAGAAAATACCAAAACCAGGTTTTATGTTTTGTTTGTTTATAATTAAATCACTATCATTTTAAAATTCTGTCAGACAACACCTTTTACTTGTCGAAAAGTAATTGGAAAACGAAAAAGAGGGCAAGAGGTCTTTTGGTGTTAAGTTTTGATATTTCATAATATCTTGTTTTTGTAACTACTGTGTAACACATTTGGCTATAAAATCTGTGCTTCCTGTCAAATGAATCAGGATTTTGCGCTAATGGCAGCCTATAAGACAGGACTGAGGGTACACGGTCAAAAGAGCTCCCTAAGACCGCGGTCACTGATTGGACGATATAAAATACCTCATTCTCCAGGGCCGGTTTTCGTCGCGATTTGATGACGAAACGTCCCAGTTGTAAACATGGAGGAGAGAGAAGCGCTGAAGAGGCAGATTGAACTTCTACAAAGTAAATCTTCTTTATTTACGAGTTTCGACCGTTTATTTGAAAGCAGGCGGGTTAGAAAAGAGTTTTTATTTCTTGACTCCTTTAAATTCACAGCTGTCGCGTGGATGCGCGGCCTGCGTTTCTAAATTATTAAGAAAAAAAACCCGTTAACCGTTAGCTCAAAGTACCAAAGAGATGTCTTTACCTGTCTACTAATGTTAGTATTTTACACTTTACAGCTAATGTAGCTTTACTAAATATAATCTATTCAGTTTTAATTGCAAATAATTAATTAATTTGCCGTGTGTGCTGTCAACAGGTTAATGTTCGTCGTTCGTCACGCTTGACGTGTAGCTTCACATTAACTGCGTTGGCTAATAGTTCTGCTGCATGACATGAGGGTAAACAGTCGGGTAACAGGCCTTTTCACTTGCATCTGGTGCTGTTTAATTACGTAGTCTCACTCGAAGTGGAGCAGAGGGTTAAAGGGATGGTGGGCTCGTGTGAGCTAACCTCAACTGTCCATAGTCAGTGTTTTTACGGTACGGTGGCCTGCGAGCCCCCAGTTTGGGAGTAGCGGTGGGAGTAGGAAACTAAGCTATGCAGCGGGGTCAGCAGCAAAAACGAGTTTAGACAATGAAAAAATGAATATCACTTAAAATATAGGTTACTATGTTACATACAGATGATTTCACCTGTTTCAGTTGCGGTCAGACGCTGCTTTCTGTCAGCACGCTGAAGCTGATATATCTACTGTCTCTTCAAATCCCGATCCGAATTTACCCCACAGACCACATGAGCTGCTGGTCTACCGCTGCCTCAGTTGGTTAGTTTGTTTGAGTTATTGAGTGACTTTGATTAATCCAAACAAATCCTGCACATGAAATAACACAAAACAATGCACAAATAAAGACTTGGCAGATAGGGAGGTCAGTCTGATGACAGGAGTGAGGTAAAGCATGTCATTTACATAGTTTATTGTTGTTTATTATCCTGGAAGTGATTCACAGTTAAATAATCCTATGTTTAAATTCCCAGATCTCATCAATAAACATAAGAGCGTCCATGGCGACACCCCATTTGAAAGAGTTGAGCAGAGGCAGCCAGAAGCTCCACCATCAGCCAGAGGAGGTCACTGCACATTTGTCAGCCATCACCACAGCTCCAGAGGGAGACCGTATGCTCCTCAGAGCCGTGGAAGTTGGAGGAAAACGTACTCGCTGAGAAACAAGAACCCCCAGTCCTCTGTTGGACCTCCTGCAGCTTCTGCCTCCTCCACTGTTCATCAGACTAGTTCCCTCAGTAGATCTCACAGTGCCTCACTGCCCAGCCACAGCAGAGGAGAGCAGAGTAGTCACATCAAAACTGCCACAATATCATCAGGGATCTCTCATCAGTTGAGAGAAGAACAGATCGACAGTGTCAAACAGATCGGAGCTGGGGCTGAGAAAGAAACCCCCGATGCTCTCAGACAAACAGGGGCAGCCGTGTCTCAACGTGAAAAACAGAGTCGAGAACGTCTGCAGAGCGCTGAAAGCAGCTGCACAGACCTGCCGAGAAAGAAGGCCAGTGGTCCCTCAGACGTGCCCTCTTCAGTCACTGCGACCAGTTTACAGAGCAGCCCCCAAGTTCAGACCAAACCTGCGCTGTCAAGCAGAACCAGCACTGAGAGTAAACCCAGCATTGATACAGCCGCTCCAGCCGCTCTCACGACTGGTAAAACCGGACCGCCTCTCTCGTCTGTGTCTAAAGTGTCAAAACTTTCAAAACCTTCCATCAGTGCCACGTCTCTCACCAGCCAGGTCCACGCCGGAGCGTCTTTCCTAAAGAAATCCAAATTCACTTGGGTTAAGAGCCAGAACGCGGAAGTAGCGGAGGCTAAACAGGTCAGCCCCATATCCTCCCCCCAAGGCAAAGCTGTGGCTGTTTCCCCAGTGCTGGTCTCAAAAGCTGAAGCAGCCAGTTGCAGCCCCTCCTTCAACGCCGCCATGAAGAGAACCTCTGCCAAGAAGTTAGCTCGAAAGCTAAGTCCAGTCGCTGTCGCCCCCAAGACCTCCAAGTACAAATGGGTTTCCTCCTCTGCCGGAGCCCAAGCAAAGCTGTCTCGGAAATCACTGTCGCCCAAAGTCCTGACCCTGTCCCAGAGAGCTGTGGAGAAAGGAGAGGCCACCAAGAAGCTCAGAGCAGCCTCTGCTCCCTCTGCCAAGGTGAAAAAAGGAATTGTGGGCTCCCCCTCTAACTCCACAGTGAGTAGCCGTTATCGCTGGAAGGCAGGAGGTCAGAGCACCTCGGCAGCAGTGACAGGAGGGGCAACGGTGGCTCGACGAAAGTCTGCGTTCCATTGGACGTCAGACAAAAGCAGCAAGGGAGTGAGAGGAGGGCTTCCTGTTTCCCCGTCTGTAACGCAGCGTATGTCCTTCACGCCCTCGTCCTCGCCCGCTGGGTTCAAGCTCCGCAGCAGGATGAAAATCATTAGGAAGTCCGCTAGTAGGTAAGTCATGGAAACTGGCACGCATCCTGTGTCTTCACGGTTTATTTCTGCTCTGAGATCTGCTTTAATTTTGTCCACAAGGTGGCAGCAGAGTATGACAGACTGTTTGCAGCGTGTAAACAGGAATTCATTCATATACTCTCTATGATTCACTTCATGTTAGCCTGTAGTGCATTACTGATGACGCTCCTCTCTTTTGCCCTTTGTCCTGCGACCACAGTGGAGCTGGCTCTGAGAAGGGGGGCGGCCCATCAGCAGTGAAGTACTCCCAGCGGGGCCGGACACAGAGCTCCACCAGGAGTCCCACAGGAGTAAGGAGGACACCCTCCAGAGAGCTGGTGTCCTTTGGCAGACACAAGTTAAGGAGGCTCTCCCCCAGCTTCTCCAGAACAAGTAAGGAGCACCCACTGCAGGGGAGACTGCAGGAGTGTTATTATAAACTCATTCTGCTCAGTTTCATTAAGAGCTTCTGTCGTGAGTTTGCTTTAATGAATTGCTCTAATGAGCTGTCGGTCAGACGCACATCCATGGAAGGTAACAGGCAGGGCTGCGGTCATGCTGTATTCCCGAGTCTCTCTCCAACTTACGGGCGTGTGAATGTCAGCAAACCTACAATAAGACGCACAGCTGCTAAACGTTTCAGACAGATTTGAATTCTCACCAGCTACAGTCACTAAGAGCTCAGGCATTACACCCCACCGCCATTCAGTGGCGCTATCACAGCTGGGTTTACCACAAAGCACTCACAGACCTCACAGTTACCTCAGTCCACAGGTCCTGCAGGACCTCCCGACATTTCCGCCAAAACCGGGAGCGAATCGTTTACGAACAGCGAACACAGTCTCCTGATTCGTTATATTAGTATTTTACTAATTTGTCTTTGCAAAGTAATTCTTATTCTGCAAAACAGGCAGATTTAGACTTTCGCTAAGTTCATAAGTCGTGTGTTTTGTCCTTTAAGTACTCTGCAAGTATTCACACTGGAGCCATAATAACATGGGATTTTGAGGCTGCTGCTGATTTCAGAGTTCAGATTGTCAGTTTTGTGGCTGATCCTGTGGACGTTTGAGCTGAAGCTTTTCTCTGTGGATTCAGCAGCGATACGACTCTGCAGAGTTCTACAGACGCCTGCCTTCTTAAACAAACCACTTTCTCAAAGAACAGACCATCTCGCCACACATTCGTCTGCATTATCTACCAGATCAGCTCTGAAACTACCTGTTACTTCTGTCAGACTCGCTGCAAAACGCCACCGTCTGACTGCGTCAAAGTCAGTTCAGAAGACTTCAGACGCACAGCTCGCTGTTGATGTGCCGTCAGGACAGCGCTGGGTCAGTGCTGATCGTGGTTTCACTCCCAGCCAGGTGAACATGCTCAGAGAGTCGGACGTGGCTCTTCATGCTGTGACATTTTGCTGACTTGTGTTTCTTCTCACTTCGGCACCGTGTTTCCCTTCAGTACCACCTGCCCCAGTGCTCTGACACCTGGCAGCTGCATTGTTACTGTACATTGCTTGTGCACAGGAATCACTGGGGTTCTGGATTCACAAAGACAAAGCTTGTTTTAAAGATTTTCCCAAGTCTTCCTGGAGCTGTCCATGCCCTGCCTTCAGTGATTCTGACCACTCCACTTCCCACTGTGGTGTAAGGACCTGGGACACAGCTCTCCAGCGATTGGCCCCCCAGCCGTTCCAGCTGTGTCCAGTAGAGGGCAGCAGCTCACATCCATGTCGTCCATGTAGAGGCTTTGTGTTGCTGGCTGTCACTGGAGAGGCTTACAGCCACACTATAAGAGGAGGAGGAGGAGGAGGAGGAGGAGGAGGGAGGGCGGTTGGGGGGGTTAATTGATTGCCCAATTCAGCCGTGATGGCGAACAAGTGCCGATAGCGGGTAATTTGCAGAGGTGGAGGCAGGCAGCGCCACTGCTATCAAGCCCTGGCACCGCTCTCCCTCCAGTAGATAAAAAGGAGCTAATGCATAATTATCCTTTTGCAAATTGGATTGTTTTAACGAACTGTAGAATATAGGCTTAACCTGATGGAAAGCAATCATTGTTTTTACAGCCCTCTCCCCCCCCCCCCCCCCCACACCCCCTCCTCCTCCTCTTGCTCCCCCTCCAGCCCTCCGGTCATTCCCCAGGTGTACCCCTACACGCCCCAAAGTCTATCTTGGTGTAATCTCCATACTCAATGGAGTCAGAAGACATTAGAAAAGCCACCATAACATTAGGCTTTATTCATTCCTCAGGTCTGCTACCATCGGTCTGCTTTCTTTCCTGATACTTTAACTTCCTGCGTCCTCTCACACCCCTACACCCTCTCCCCTTCATCATCCCTCCATGTATTTTATGTCACGTGGAGCGCCCGAGCGGCCTTACAGCAGGAACGCATACGCCCCTAATTAAAGATGGCGCTCAGAATCAGAGACGCCGCAGAGGGGGAGTGGTAAGAGGGTAGGAAGATGGAGCTGAGGGAAGCAGTTCGAGGCCGCCTGAAGCCCGAGCAAGAGCCGCTAATAAAGAGCAAATTGAATTACTAATGATGGGAGGCAGAGTCCCTATAGATGAGCCCGTTAAAAACCAACCTTATGACCACACACACACACGCGTGATAATACACCCCCAAACAATGTCTCAATTCTCTCAATGGCCGGGCGTAGCCTCCGGCCCGTAGTAGGAGGCGGGGTGTTTCCCGAGGTGTCTTGCTATCTGTGCTTTTAATTTAAAGAGGGCATAAACCCAAGTAAAGGAAGTTGGGTGCTGTAATGAATCGAGAGGTGTGTGTGTGTGTGTGTGTGTGTGTGTGTGTGTGTGTGTGTGTGTGTAGTATATTCATTCCATTCAGTGTGTGTGTAGTTTTGCATGCCCGGAGATGTCATGTAGCCCAGATAATCTAATAAAGCAGATAAATGCTTGTGAACGGCCTAACGAGAGAGGAAGAGTGCTGAGCCGCAGGCTTGGGCCCCATGTGACAGGCTTCTGAGCTTACTCCAGGTTCCCTATCTCCACCGTGTCTTTTCTCCTCGGCCATCCTCATCCAGTCTCGCCAGTCTTTTTTCCTCCCCAAGCGTTCGCGCCGGGCTGCCATACTGGCTTTTTTTTAAGCCCGGCGCTGTAGATCACTCTGCAGACTGCAGGCGTTTTCCTCTGTAATCTTATTCTAGGTGCGAACTTAATGTCACGAGAGTTCGTCTGAATTTTTAAATCATACAGAAGCAGGAGTCACGAGCAGCACCTTACTGCGCTTGACTCTGAGCTGTAATAAATAGTTGTTTTTCACTCTTCACGGCCCCGGAAGCTTCAACCTGCAGCAGTAACAACCTAAACATCGCTCCTGTGTTCATAAGACGCCTGCTCATGAATCAAACAGTGACTGCTATAACTCCCAAACTGTGAAATGTTGACTCTTGGTGTCTTTTAAAGCTGGTCAGGTGCCAGCATCAGGCGTGTTACAGCTGCAGCTGCACGCCTCACTGACGCAGGCTGTTCTGTTTTAATGCAGCACTAACGCAAAGGCCGGGCCTCTTCCAGCCTCTGAGGTCAGAATTACCGTGGAGGCCCGCTTTGCTTTCTCAGCTGGTTCAATTTGTTCTGCTTATGTAAATCATAAAACACACACACACAGGTCAGATGGCTGACCTGTTTGTGTGTTGTAGTAGGAGCGTCTCCCTTTACAGTGGCACTGCCACCACCTTTGCTCTCTCAGCATCAGCTTACCAACATGCTGTCCCTCCGCATATTACCCCCCCACCTCGCCCATGGTAGCGCCATTACCACCACAAAAGATTCTTTCCCCTGCCCCCCCCCACTTCAGGGATCCAGTTATCAGGCTTCACTGATCCCATTATTTCACCCATAAATCTTGTGTGTTGCGCCCGAGGCCGCGGTTTCTCTGACATTTTGCCACTTTTCTCCGGTGTGATGCTGCTGGCCCACACGGCTGTTTGTACGGACCTTAAACACAAGAGGGGACATAAACACCTAACGGCTGTATGGTAAAATCGTCATTTAATGCACTTTCGTTGAAAAACACTTTTCAGAGTCCAGAGCCGTGTTTGGTTAAGTAAAGCGGATTTGTTTCGTACTCAGTAGCGATTAATGAACTGGATTAGTTTGGGTCTGACGCTTCACCCTGGCAGCAAACGCACCTTTTCACTGTTTGTAGTGTTGCTGAGGTCAGTGACAAAGGGTTTTTAACTAATTTAGTCTTTTTCTGTTCATTCGTAGCCTAAAACACACTCTTCACTGCTCTATTAGTGATTTTTGTTTGATTCATGATTGGATTGGATTCCTGCTCGGCTGGTGCCTCTAATCCCTCCCGTTGGCGGTTACTGGCTCGCTTACTGTTTCAAGACGCCATCAGGGAGCTGCACTTTAAGGAAATGTTCATTGCCTGCTTAAAACCTGACTCCCATTTCTGCTGATTGCAGCTTTTTAGAAAGGCAGCAGCTTATGGTGCTGGACCAAAGAGCAGCACGCAGCAGCAGCGCCGCCTCACCTGCATCCAAGGCTTTTCAGGGGGAGCGTGCACCGTTACCGGCTGCTGCGCGTCCGCTCATCAGGATAAACGGAACCGGTGCAGTCTGATCGATGCAGCATGCTCGGTTTAGGTTTCACTGACCAGAAGCGGTGATTTTTTATGAACGATCATCGGCCAGGAAGGCGAAGGCTTGTTTCTTTGGCCTCAGGGCGTCACATTTTGGATATGTCGTACACGTCAGCTGATACGAAATCGGCGAGTTCGTGTCTGGGCTGCAGTCTGACGCCCAGCCCGCCCTTTCCCGACCATGCCTGGGGTACCAATGCTTTTGTTTATTTTTGTTTGTTTATTGGTATCACTTCTGGTTCACACTTGCTCCAGTTTCTCCCACTTTTCCTTCACACTGCAGCCACTTGTCCTGAGCTCTCACAGGCCGCCCCTGCCCCTCCCCCTCCACACACACACACACACACACACACACGCAGTGGCGCCTTATAGAGGACATAAACCGACTGTGTGTTTGTTTCTGTTTGTTTGGGACATCAGCACACAGTTGGTGTTATGTGCATACTGGAAACATCACTCGACATCTAATGTAAGTGTGTGTGATGATTCTTCTGAACTTTGGTCAATGATTTATTAGTAGTGTGTGTGTGTGTGTGTGTGTGTGTAAAAGCCCCATCAGCTGCTTTTTCTGCATACCGCTCTTGGAATGCCATTCCCCAGTGCTCCCATAAGTATCATCAGTTGGGACACACACACATGCATTTGCACCCACATGTGGACCCCAATCTGACACACATTACACACACACACACACACACACACACACACACACACAGACAGGCATTCTGCTCGCCCATTGCACTTTCTCAGGCTCTCTGTGTCAAACAGGTGACCCAGGTCTTCTGTCTGTCTGTTGCTTCTCTTCCCTCCTTTTATATCCAGTAACTACTTGTTCTCTACATCTACACACACACAGCAATTATACACATACTATTTACTAATGATACTAATAAGTTCTTGAAACATAAGCCCACACACACACACAACAAATCGCCCTCCAGAGTGATTGCATGGCTGTAATGATTCAGAGGGTAATCAGGTGCTGGTGCTGCAGACAGAGAGGACGTGGTTTTGTGTTTTTATGTTTTTGTATTTACAGGAAATGAAGCTCAAACGTCTGCACGCATTTGTCCTCATGCCTATATTTACACCGGACGCTCTTCGGTTCCGTGAATGAGTCAGTTTCTCCTGTAAGACGGTGTCTTGTGCAGGACGGGCTCAGTTTAGCTCTGGCGCCATGTGCACAGTAACACGGTATTTGATTAACCTCCTCTCAGGACCCGGGAGCTGCAGCATGCCAGCTTATCGCAGACCCTGTACCTACAGTAAGTCCACATAGCAACTCCCTCCCCATCTGTCTTGTAAGATCTCTTCCTTCCACGGACCTCACTCAAACTGTCAACTGGCCATAATTAGTCTGAGTCGCTTGAGATAAACATGCAGATGGAGTCATGAGGACTCGGCGAGGAGCAAAACTGCTACAACTTTGTTTGATGATTGTGATTAATCCTTGATTAAAAAATGGTCAAATGAATCCACAGGTCTTATTGCTGATTTTGTTGTGATTAATCTAGTTTAGCCATCATTTTCCATCTCTACAAACAGTCTGTGCTGTTTTCTTTGACTGAACTCTAAGACGAGCTCACGGCGCCGTCATGAGGAGCTGCTTTTATCCTCTGCATCTGCGAGGCGGGGGATGATCGGCAAGTGTTGAAATGTGTACCTAATACTATTGAGTCCAGAAACTTTAGCCTGAGATATGGCATCTTCCTGTTAAGGAGGCAATGCTTTGGTATCCAGAGGAGTGGGCCCATGCCAGGCTGTCTGAATAAATCAGAAACTTAACAGGACGCAGGCAGAGCCCTACTAATTATTTGAGAACACATGGTCGACAGGGCTCAAAAGCGCCATTTTATTGCAGTTATTTGGCTGGGGGTGGAGGGTGTTGCCGCCTTTCAGCTATAGGAGCATGAATCCTGACGATAACATGACTCTTCCATAAGTCTTGACTGCTGATTTTCATGATGTTTTAAAGAAATGCCCAACATTATCTCATAAAGACGAATCATTAATGCTTCGGTTGCATTTTTTAAATCTATTGTTGTGTCGTGTTTTAAAAGGCCGTTACCTGAATCTGTGCATGAATCTGGAGAAACCATTATTCTGGTTTTTGATGCTGAAAGTGCCCCTGCAAGCACACCTTACAGGAAAACCAGACTGGTGAAGGCACTACACATAATATTGTGATTATTATATAGCATACATAATAATTAACCCTTTCCTCTGATCTAAAGCTCAGTGCAGCTCCTTTATTATAAGATCTGCAGTGCAGTCCCTTAATCTGTCTGATTTATCAAATGTTTAGTAGCACCAAAAACCCGCAACAGTCCTGAAGTAAAACCAAACTCTTTCTTCTTTCAGCCATACCAGTCGTGATCGATCGCTACAAGTGTCGGCCCATGTGGTTCTGCCCTGTTGGGTTACATAAAGCATGTCTGTTCTGGTAACAGGGAGGGAAAGTTAGGGAGCTACTCCATACCTCCTTTTGTCAGCTGGAGAGCTTGTTGCTATAGCTGCCTGCCCCCTCAAGTAGCCCCTGCTGCACCCCCGCCAATTTACGACAGTAACCCTATCTCCCCAGCTCTCCTCCATATAGTTCAAAAACACACTGACGTGTTACCATATTAATCATCGGGGTTTAAGCTGCTCATGTGGGAAGACGAGCAAAGAGTCTGAGGAGTGCCGGTCATGTTAATTATGTCACACACACACACAGGCATGGACACATGGTGGAGCAGGGTTGTGATCATGGCAACTGGGGGCCACCGGTTATCGCCATGGCCGGGCTGGATCACCTGGGCGCTTGCTGATGGGAGCTTGCTTTATGAGTTCAGGGTGTTGTTGGGGATTTAGGGGTTTAATCTGTACAGTTTAACGCATAATGAAATCAGTTTCAGGACTGAGCTGAACTCATGATCAGTCCAGTCGCCGTCCAGACCACTTTGTTTGCCACGCGTGTGGTTTACCCAGCCCACCAATCAGGGACAACTTCACGCTGCCAGTGATGTGTGAAGGCCCTGAAACCCGCCTGTGTGTCAGTGTTAACTGATGAAGCTGATCACGTTGATGCGCGGCCTATGCTGGTGGTGCTTCAGTTCTGGCTGTTTTGTGTGCAGCCAGGTTCAGTGTGAACTCTAGCTCAGTTGGAAAAAGCTGCATTTGAATTGTTTTGCTTGGTTTTGCCAAGTCATAAAGTTTTATCAAGTCATGCAATAGTACAGTTTATAAGCATGAGAATGCTTTTAACCTAACTTAGTAATTAATATTCAGTAAAGCACAGAAATCGTTAAACATCTGAAACCACAGCGTCAAAGGATTTTAAAAACTCTGCTGCGTAACGGTTTGTATGTGTTTGTGAACAGACACCAGCATGTGGGTCTCATGACGCAGGAGCTGCTGGGAAAATGCAGATTTATGATAAAAGTATCAACAAATAAAAAAAGATTTTTAAACCTATGAAGCACTGTAAAAGCAAAATTAAAATAAGTTTCTTATGTGTCCAACTGCAGTTTATTTTTGATTTAAAGCAGTTTGAAGAAAAAACTGTGATTGTTTCTTTTTTTCAAATATTTATTTGAGATGAATTTAATAAACAGTATTTAACAATGTCTCAATGATACAAAAAGCATCTTAATTTTACAGCTTACTTTCACTTTTGGTGGCTCTTCTCTCAACATCAGTAATGTGTCGACAGTGTGGGGATTTATCTTAATACTGTGAAACACATCTGCACACAGGGATGGGAAATCGCTTGCAGCAGCCAATCAGATTCACAGTTTACTCTCTGGCCGTGTAACTCTCCCCATGATATTGCTCCTGAATGCACAGATACCGGGCCGCGCCTCCTCCAGCCAAATCCGGGGTCGGGGGTGTCCAGGCGTTAGGCGTATGTTGTTGTGCCATCGCTGCAGAGGTCGCACACGTTGAACACCCACAGTGCGCAGGCTATTTTCAGTTCTTTCCACACTTCTCTTCTCTTTTTCAAGGTTCATTGCAGTCATATTCTGGCGACGTGCTCGCTCAAGAGCCATCACTTTTATTCCTCTGCTGGCCCACCTAGGATTAAACGATTCTCCTGGCTCACGTCTTGCTGCACGGCCCGGCAGGCCGGCGGAGCCAAGAGGAGGCCACGAGCCATTTTCCTGTAACGTTAGTGAATTTCGTAAAGCTCCTTGTTTTAATCTCCATCTCCCTGCCCCCCCCGCCTGCTCCACCTGGCTCTCCATCCAAACCCCAGAGCCAGGCTCCAGGTTGAGGCCCCCTGGTGTGAGGAGAAACCCGACCCCCTCCGTCTTATTGACGTTTTTTTTTTTTTTCAGTCATTCCAACTTTCCATGTCAGTCATACCGGCCCGACACCAACCCCCCAGGTCTATTCTTGGTCTCATGGATATTCAGCGACCCCCCTACTATCCCCCCACTGGTCCCTTACTACTCCCCTCTCTCCTCCGCCTGAGTCCTCCCTCTGTCGCCACTGCCCCTCCTTTCTCTTTTCTTCCCTTTTTATGCCTTCTTTCATCCTCTCCCCCAGGGAAAGTGAAGTTTTGTCCACCCCCCCACCCCCCCAATTTAACCACGGGCCTCCAGCCATGGCTGGCACGCAAACCTCTGAACTCAACTGCTTCGACTTTCCCTTTCGCCCCCTGACTCACCCCCCACTAATGTTTCAGGCAGAGGGTAGGTTCTTAAGCTCCACCCTGATCTCTACAGGTGTCCCCTGGATTTAACCATTAGGAATAACGTTGCCTGTGCTGGGGAACAATGGGGCAGATTCCTCAGCAGAGACGTGATGGACAGGTGTAAACTGAATGATGGATCGGTCCCGTCAGCCACCCTCCGTCCCAGCTGAGGAGGACGGGAGCCACGCGAGGCAGCAAAACAAATTCAAAACAATAAACCTGGCAGTGATAAATCCAACACATTAGAAAGTCTTAAATGTCCAAAACCCAACAGAGGATGCTCCATGCAGCCGTCATGTCTCAAAGGAAAGAGGAACCGGCTCACACCGCGGTCAGATTGGTAAGGCCGGTATTGATCAGTGTGGGATGGCCTCTGCCAAATCTCTGCTCACATGTTCGAGGAGCTCTGGGCGGGTTGAAATTGGATTCGTCACACATCAGCAGCTTAGCAAAACGTATTCAGCAGAGAACACAAAGATGGTGCCAACAGCAAAATGATCTTTGTCACCAGACTCTGGTTCTAGCAGATAATGTGCTTTCATTGTTGGAGACCTTAGACCTGAGGACAAGGTCTCAGCCTCTCTGAGTGCAATGTTTAGAGCCTGCCCAGACCTCCATCCGCACTCCAGACATGCCACCCACACCGCCTATGGTTTACAGCGTCTGATGATCTCTCTGTGTCCTTCTATCATCCAGGTGTTAGTCAGGTGTGAAGTTGCTGGAGCTCTGGGGGAGGACCCCGATTATAAAAAAGAGTGGAATCATCCTTAATCTGTCTGTCCCAGTTTCTATCTTGCCACCTGTTTTCACCCGACTTCTCATTACTGGCTCCTCCTCCCCCCTCACACACTGGGCCTTGCTGTGTTTTTGGTGTTTAATAATGGATGATTGTTTGTGTTTGTCAGTCAGTGCGCTCTTGTTAAAGGGCTTTAAGATAATCTGGCTAATTTTAGCGGGGTTGTATTGATTGCTGCGCCCTGGTGTGGGATTGTTTTATAGCTGGAGAGAACGCCAAGATCCCCCTCCATCACCCTGTTCCCATGGTCCTTCAGCGCTGCTCGCTTCCCCGCTCGTCAAGAGTCTCTCTGGTTGAATAATTAATGCTTAACCTATTTAATTAGTGAGATTTGCTCTGAACAGAAGCAGAGTAATTGAGTCCTCAGCTGTGTGTGTGTGTGTGTGTGTGTGTGTGTTTATCCGTCACACGTACCGTGATCGCAGCATTAAGTGGCTCACTTCCTCCCTCACTCTGCGCTGAAACAGCCTGAGTGATTTACAGTCACGCTGTGGCTTCGCCGTGGCTGTCGCTGAGCTGCCGTCAGCGGCGTTGGCATTCGTGGTAGCGGAGGTGTAACCGTTTTGCTATGGCGACTCCGCCGCTGGAAGCTGTGGTTGTTTCCAGCAGCCGGCGTGCCAGCAGGGTTGGCATGGAGGGTTAGCAGCGATAGACGGATGGGGGGGTTAGATTATTAGCTGTGGTTGTGATATTAATAACTGGAACCGCAGGCCAAAACAATGATGACGGGTTTGTCACTTCATCACCTCATATCTTGATTGTAATTGAGGGCTCAACACTTTGACCTCTATAAGTGGTTGATCGGATGGACCGCAGCGGTCGTTCCAGGAGTCACAGAGCTGCGCCCTGAGCTGTGGCCCTGAGCTGCGGCCCTGAGCTGCGGCCCTGAGCTGCGGCCCTGAGCTGCGGCGGGGCGCGAGTTTGGCTGCCTGCAGAGAAAAAGGAAGAAAAGAAAAACAAAACAAATGTACAAAACACAAAGTGTTGCTGCTGCCGAACAATCCAACTAAACGCATTCTGTTACTGAGTCAAAGCCTCATTTCCACAGCTACATATCAAAAGCTAAAGATTAAACATGTTGACATAAATTAATCTGATCACAGTCTGATCATCTCTGCTAACATATAATCTTATACAGTGATGTGGAATTTAATGGGAGTAAATAAAACCGGAAACTGCACAGCGTCTGGATTTCAGATCTTATTTGATATTAGATTCAATTTCACTTTCTGGATCAAATTGATTGATTGTTTTTGTCCCTGATACATGTTTTCGGCTCAGAACTGCAGAATTTAACCACTGTAATAACTCTGAAAAGCATTTTTTTTTAGCTAAAAACAATTGATAACGTAACGTAATCCTGCGGTAAAGTTGGAAAGTCAAGGCTTTGACTCGCATACGTCAGGGTTTCTGTGTGGCCGCCAAGCTGTAAGTCACGTGATCAACAATTATTCATGAATTGATTACTGTGACCATTGATTACAACAGTTTAGTCTTTAAAATATGAGGAAATTACCAGTTTTCAAGGGAACGTCTTCATTTTTTATGGCTCAGCTGAGAGAAATGTAAATATATTGAACGTACGACGAATCAGAGACCAGAAAAATGGAAACTTAGACTTAAAATGACCGAGAAATAAATGTTTGAATGATTTTTTGGATTGATTTCTTATTTTCTGATCATTTGAGAACTCCACAGCTGGACCAAAGTAAGACTTAACATTGGTAAATATCATAATCCGACGAGGTCTCAATGAACAGTCGCTCTGTTCCTGATTTAAGTCCTGGCCGGCGGTTGGTTATCAGCGCTGGCTGGAGCCTGCTGGCACTGGTGAGCGATGGTTTGACTGGGATGCCACACTGACGAGCCGCAGCACTGTTTGGTCAAAGAAAGCCGCCGGTTTTGATTCCATGTCGTCGTCCCGGGCCAGCAGAGACTTGGCAGGAAGGCCCAGAATCGGGGGTCAGAGCTATTTATACTCACCTGAGAGTGGGTCAGGGTGTACAGCCAGATCCGGGACTCACACGCCCACATAAACACACACCTGCACATGTACACATGCGTGCGTGTGCGCCAGCAGATCCCACCGCTGCATTCCTGCCAGTGAGCTGCAGAGGGGGCTGTGCACATGCTCCCTGCTGGCTCAGCAGCCTGAGCGAGCGCTGAACTCCTGCCCTCGTTCACATCAGAGCTGCAACAACCTGTCACTCAGAATCCACGCCACGGTTTATTGGACACACGTGCAAACACAAATTTCCAGAGATAAGCTTTGTGCTGGGATCTAAAACACCTGGCAGCGTGGTCAGCTTTGTCACTGTGACGCTCTGTTAATTATGAGAAGATGAAGTTTATTTAAAGGAAATCAAAGTGCAGAGTTTGTGCCAGCAGTTAAATGCAGGCAGTGATGCATTCCTGCAGCTCTGCGGGTTGTTTCCTGCAGTGACGCTTCATTCCTCACTGAGAAACGAGCTAGGGCTCCCTGCCCACCTCAAATGTTGCATTTGACTAGAAAAACAAGTTTATTCTGTTCTGGTAATTATAACCCACACCGTTATAATTATGTTTTTATCAGGAGCAGAAGACGCTGCCGGACATAAATGCATCATAAAGTTTTAGAGATTAAAAAAAAAAAGGGATGCGTGAGCTTCAAGAACAGTGGGAAAGTGCAAATAACGTGCAGCAAAGCGTGCAGCAGGCACGCAAAACCATGTAACACTGTTACAGCATGTTGCTCAAACAGGTGAACAGTGATTACAGCAACAAAGGAAAGAGAGGCGCTCTCAAGACAAAACATAACGTGCAACATTATATTATAATCCAGCTTTGTATGATAAAGACAGATATTCAGAGTGTGTGTAACAACAGGATCATCGCTGCGCTGCTGCCCGGTGATGACTCTGTAGCTCGTGGCCGCAGTGTTTTCCTCTTCTGTGTGTGGACCTTTTCATTTGTGCACATGTTGCTCCAGGTAAATTGGTTTATTCATGGCAGCCGGGGTGTTGAGTGCAGTGCATCAGAGCTGCATGCGAACAGGTTGACCTTAACCGGAGTGTGACAAATAGCCGGGCCGCGGCATGAATGTTAACGTCTTTGCATGACGTACCTGCATCTTTATCTGCAGAGAAACACTTTGCAAGATAATTCATGCACACACACTTATCCCCTCCTCTCACACTCAAATCGTAAAGTGTCGTTTTCCACAGACACACACTTTGCTGTGTATCTGGAGGAGAGCGCAGTGGCTGTGGGAGAGAGTGCGGTATTGATCTGGGGCAGTTCATTTTCTGCTGTCCCCGGTGAGTTGCTCTGGGGGAAATAGCTAGTTTGTCTCCTGTCATTGTAGCTCCAGAGTTAAAGAGGAGTAAAAGAAGAGCGGTGGGGGGGCAGAGAGCCGCTTGTCTAACCGGGACAAGACTGTCACCCCCACAAAGACTTCCTCAGGCAGAGCAGGATCAAACTCTCCTGTTTGGGCCTAAAATGTAATGTCCATGCCCGGGACGAGGCACTGCCCCCTGAATACGTGCTTCATGCATGTCTCTGTGTTAAATGTGTGGGGCTGATGTTGTGTGGGCGCCCCCGAAGAAAGCCATATTGATCATTCGCCGTTTACTGTCCCCTGCTCCCCTGTGAATCGCTCTGCGGGAAGCGGTTAATTTGTCTCCTGTCTGTGTGTGTGTGTGTGTGTGTGTGTGTGTGTGTCACATGTGTGTTTACCTGCACAGTGTGTGTACGTGTGTGTGGTTAATTTGTGTCCTGTCTTTGGAGTGATGGGGGGGGGGGGGGCTCAGCTGTTAAATACTTCACTCTGTCTCCGCGGTGACACACGCTGATATCATTGACCGTCTCGCTCGATGACAGTGATGCTGGACTGATTGCCAAATAGCCGCCATTAACAGTGCAAACTGATGTAAACGCAGGACATTAAAGCGCCGAAAGACAGGAAGATTAAAATACCCACGTCCTGTTTTAAACATCAATATCTGAGAATAGATGAATATAAAGGGACAAACAGGGACAGACGAATCAACACATCAAGTCTGACGAGCAAAAAAAATGAATTAATTAACAAATAAATGAATAAAAAAGGCAAAAACATGCAAATCAGAATTATTTGCTTTGACATGTTGAACAGATCTGATGTTTTCAGCTCAGTTTAATAAAGAACACCATGTTTTTAGTGCAGGGAGACATGCAGCTGAGCAGAAACCTCTAACATGCTCTAACTCTCTAACAGTCTAATGTCTTCATGTCAGGTTGATGCTCCATGACTATTACATAATGCTGCCATTAAACTGAAAGGCCGGGTCACATGCCTCCACCCTGTTCCTGTCTCCTGTTCTTGCTCAGAAACATTAGCTCGCCGCCTCGTGTTTACAGCAGCCCGTCCTGCGCCTGCATGTACGCATCTGTGCATGAGATACTTGCACACGCGACGCATGTCTGCTCTCTCACAGTTTAGCTCGTGCGCCGGAGAGGATTACTGGCTTATACCCCTCACATCGAGGTTTGCCTTTCAGTGCATTCTCGCTTTAATGAGTGTGTGCATGTGAACAAGCAGTTTGGAGCGACCTGAGTTGAATCACTCTGTTGATGGTGGTTGTGTAACTAATACACCGGCTCTGAGTGAAAGACAGGAAACAACTTCCACGACGTTCCCTCAATTTCAGGTGGCCACAAGTAGATTTGACGGTAGCTGGTCCAGGTCCAAGACCAAGAACAAACCAAACTGACATGACAATAAGCTCACCACTAATAATGATGCTTACTTGAATAAATAGAAGTGGGTGCACTAATCTCAGGCTCCCGCTCCACAGCAATGCAGCTATGTGATATGTTGTTGTTATTCAAACGCTGTAAAGATGCAAGTCTTCTGAAAACGAAGCTATGGATGGAGTTATCTTCCTCACCCGACTGGTGTTTGCTGCTTCCCGGGTGATGGGGTTCAAAGTATCAACAAAACCCTGCACATGCACAGCTGCACAGCTTCTGCAAAGCTAATTATTAAAGATATTAAATCCCAAACGCATCTGAACAAAAGCCTTTTTCTGAAGATGAATGGTAAGACTCCTCTGGTGTGTGCATCCTGGATGATGTGCGCTTCACTGTGCTCGCCTACTGGCCAAAGCTATGATCCGATCAAACAGGCAGGATCATTGTTGGACAGAATCTACTTCCTGGACCTGAAATCAGAGGGAGGAACCTGTTTTTCTGTGCTGTGACTGTACGCGGTGACTATCTTGACAGTTCCCAGTGTGATCTAAAGGTTCTTGAAGTCAGATCTTATTCATGCCAGGCTCTGCCATGACTTTGAAGGACCTTTATTAGTGCGTATGCCTCTGTGTATGTGTTTGCGAGCGCACTGTGCCAGCGGTTCAGCCGGCCCGTCCGCTCCAAACAGATGCCCGCTCCTCCTGGTTGTGATCAGCAATTTAGCGGGCTGCTGCCAGCTCTTCCCCGGTCCCCAAAGGGACCAATTAGGCCCTGGCAGCTGCACCCAGAATGCCACCACGGAGCGAGGGGGCTGTGGGTGGGTGAGGATGCTGCACAAGAGAAGGGCAGATCCAGCTAAGGGCACACATGTAGACATGGAGACAAACAACTTTGAGTTATTACTGAAAGGGTCCAGCAACCGAGTCTAAAGAGCAGAGGGCGACTAGTTACCGCAGGGCTGTTGATGCAGAGCAGAGAGGTGGGAAGTAGACGGAGGGGCCGTGTGTTTATTCGGAGCCTGTCGTCTTCAGAGCACCTGCTGGTCTTTTAAAGGATCAGAAAAGCTGGAGTGGAAGCCCCCCTTGGCCCCCTGCCCTCACCAAATTAGCACCCAAGCCGACAAGAGACTTGACCGTCCCTCATCACGCCGTTGTCCTCATTTCTCCCTCCTGACCTTTAGCCCCTGAACCCTCACTTCTCACCCCCTGGTAAACGCAGTGCCATGTCAAGAGCCTGGCCCCCCACCACTGAGCTGACTGTGGCCCCGGGCCAGGGTGAACCTTCAGACACAAGTTCTGTAGTTATTCCAGCAGGCCCTCTTAATTACATCGAGACTCAAAGGTCAAATATCAGTATGACTGCCATGTGTCATCTGTAAATCTATACTATATGACTATATATATTATTGGACACTAACCTGTGCAGTTATTCAAGGAGGGAACCGTCTTATCCAAATGCTGTTGTCAAATGCCTTCATTACACACACTGCACTCAGAGATGGCGTGCTCAGTGCTGAAGAGATATGTTTTAGAGATGTTTTGGAAAATGGTGTCATCAGGATGAAACCCTCGCACACGCAACATCTAATGTTGAGTAAACGCACGGAAACAACACAAGATAAGAATAGAACAGCCTGCCCTCAACGCAGAATCAGTCAAACTGAAATCTAACAAACAAACAGTTCACGGCACGGTACAGCCCCTGAGAAGCACGGGAAATAAAAGTGATCAGTCTGTGAGGCGGCGGCAGTCAATCTGGGGTCTAGATAAGAGAACAGAGCTTTCTTAAATAAACCAAATGAGGACAACGATCGACCGTGCACCGGTGAATTATTGCAATCAAAAGAAGCCGTTAACGGAAAAAGCCTTTTTTCTCTGGTTCCCTCAAAGGCTGCAGGCGCCAATAAAGAGGAACGCATCAGAGCGCCTCATGAGTGAGAACAGGAAGCCACGAAACAAATCTGAAATATACAGATTCGTGTCTGTGTGCTGTACAAACGTGTGTGGTTACTCAGCGTGTCATTAACAAAGGCCTCAGAGGCTGCTGCAGGGGTCAGTCAGCATTCATCCAGAAGAACATGCTCCTGTCAGACAGGGTGGAGATTGGAGCTTCCTGCAAGTTCCTCAAAACCGTACTGGGCAAACCATTTCTGCATGTGCACAGGAAGTGCTGCTATAAAGTGAGAAGCCCACGACTCCATGAAGCAGCTGCTCACACATCCAGTGAAGAGCTTCATCCTTGTCTGCAGAATCAACATGGCTTCCAGTATGGCTGCAACTCAATGCAATCGATTGATAAACTGACATGTTTCTTTATAAATTAGACATTTGATCTTGGAAAACAGTGAAAACGTGGTTTAACCAACGCTTCAAACCCCAAACATTTCCCATAATTGACGGAGCATCTCCGTTAAAGCAAATCTTAGATTAACGGAGAAAATGGCAGCGCAGGAGCTAAGTGCTGAACCGCTGCCAGTGTTTTTGTTCCCTGACCTTGAAGGAGCGCAGCTGCATCCCGGCCTAACCTTTATCCCCTGAAAGATGTTCCTCCGCTTAGAGTCGAGTTTAAACAAGTCCTAAATACTCCCAGTGCGGTTCTCTTTTCGACACCCCCGTCCCTCCTCCTGTCCTCGGCCCCGCTTCTCTCTTAACACCCTGACACATTTGCGATGCTTGTGTGTCTCCCGGCGGGTTTGTACATCACCTCCATGTCTCTCACCCAGTGGCTGAAACAGAAGTTGAGGGCCGGTGTCCGAGCGGCTGCCTGGGGTCCGTCACTCACTGACCCAACAGAATCAGCTGCATGACTGATGCACACCACGCAGGCATCTGCAACCAGAACCTCAGCCCCGGTTTAAACCGACACCACTGGGCGACCTCTGATCCCCGTGTATGTGTGCGTGTGTGGTGACTGACACGCGGTGCTGCAGTGCCCTGGGTGCGTCTTCAACCCATCACTCAGTACGATGGAGCAAAGTCAGCCAACATGCCGTAAACGGTAAACACCCCAGCTCCTCTCGCTGCAGAGCACCTCACCTCAGTGCGACTGGAAGACAAGAGACTTTAAATTCGGGTTTTTATAGCGTTACAGCCTGTTCTAAGAGTTTTAATGTTAAAATCAAAGTTGTCTGTTTTTGTTGTATTGCATCTATTCTAAAGACTAAGTCGATATTTCTGTGATAAGCTTGAATCCAACCACAAAGTCAGTCTGAGATTGAGAGGTTCATCCTCTTGATCCGTCTTTTACCTGTTCTTGGCTTTCCCAGCATCCATCAAGTGTTACACACTCAACACAGGTGATTGTACCCTGAGTAGGACTGAGAGAGAGAGACAGTTATCCTTTCTTTAGGTTAATAAGGTAAGTAGTTGCTCAAAGCTGCTTTTTTTAACAGCTAAACATGATGAAGCAGGAAAATGGAACAAAATGGTTAAAATCAACACAGAAAGCACAAAAGCTAAAGCTAAAACTGAATTATTGAACAAAGGTCTCTTCTCTTTCGCGTCTTTCCTGTATTCTGAGGTCCGCGGCCTGTTTCCACTCCCAGACCTTGTAAAGACCTCGACAGTCAGTGCGGCGCTGAAGAAATCTCTGCGGCGCCCCCACCTCACCAATCCCTGCCCCCACCCCCTAAGCGGCCCACTTGCTCGGGGGGCCTTGACGTTTGTTGTTCGGGGCAGAGGTTCACATCCCCCGTGGAATCTTGTGTTGCCCTTTAGGGATGCACTCACTTAACCTTCAGGTGCCCCAGTCACACTTGGAAAAGGTTTTATGAGACATGCTTATCCCAACAAAGCCTTCACACACACACACACACACACACACACACACACACACACACACACACACACACACACTCTAACTCACAAACAGATGCACATATAGCCTATGGAATAATGGCGGTCCTTAAGTGGACAAAGCCCCAGGCTTCTTCCTCCTGATGCGTCTAATGGGATCTGCTGACTGACAGCCGCAGTCATGCCTTTGACCGAACACGACAGTGTGTGTGTGTGACTCACGCGTGAAACGTTGGCGGCGAATCACAGCCTGGCGGAGCTCCTGATCAAGGCTAAAGATTTTGTCAGCTCTCAGGGTTGGGGTCAGGGTCAAGGTTGAGTTCACAGGAAATGCATGTTTTCATCATGTCTTATTTACGTTATTGATGTACTTTATGGCTACGAGAGCGCATGGCTACTCTGGAAAAGCATACATAGGGGCTATTATCATTTAATTATTCATCAAGGATGTTGTCAAGTCTCCACGCTTATCATTCAACAATTGGAAAAATACTCGGACGTGGACTTTGCTCTTAACATGTGGAAACGGTTTCATCTTCTCATCTTGTCTCTGAGCGTCTATGGATCCATAAACTAACGAGTTTGATGCTGATTACGGTTGGAAATCAGCTTGTTGTTGCGTCATCGTGATCTGTGGCCCTCCAGGTGGATTGCACACATTTTATAAGCCTGACATGCGTACATGTTTTATGTATATATATATGTTTTGTACACACACAGAGATGGGTGCTAACGTTTGTGTTTCTTCAGCGTTCAGTAAAAGATCAGCTGGCATGCAGACACTAGTTTTCAAACAGTAACCAGTGCTACTGCAAACTGAAAATGCCTTTGTTAGCCTCTAATGTGCCTAAAAACCGTGTTTTCCAGAGCTTTTATATTGTTTTTAGCTTCTGATTCTTTTGTTTTTCATCATTTTTGTTTCCTTTTTGCATTTTTTAATAGTTGTTTTTGCAAATTTGGATTTTATAAGCAATACACAATATAGCATAGCCATAGCAACAACCTACCAGCATGCACTTGTGTTAGCGTTTGCATGTGTGTGTGAGGCAGAGTGGAAGAATCCCCCCCGCCCGCCCGACCTGCGGCTCCCCGGGTCAGCTGGTATATGTTACAGCTGATGGCTCCACCGCGATGATGGACGAGGCCACAAGCCAGTAGCTCCCTCCCCTTCTCCGACCCCCATCATCACTACCACCACCCCCCACCCCCGCTTCCCAAAACACACTCTTCCCCCCTGAACACGCCTCTCTGCGGTGACATCACCACCACACCGGCTGACAGCTGATGGCACGCACCAGGGGCCCCCTGTGTCAGTATGCGGCCCCACGCAGCCGTCAGCCTGTCAGTCCATGTCAACTCTTCATCCACGCACACACTAATGGAGCCCCTGAGTACTCCTCTGAAGGAGAGCGGCAGGTCCATCACACAGAAATACCCTCTTAAATATAATACTGTTTATTCTCTGGCGTCTAACTTTCAGGCAAGTGTTAATTCGGTCATGATGCTGCACAGAACTGCACAGCAATTGATTAATGTCAAGCCATCTGTCTGTCATCACACTCGCAGCAACACCGGTTCGCTGACGGCAGTTCTGTTTTTAGTCTGCACGAACCTGAATCAAGGCCGTCTGCAGTATTACTTCAAGCTTTCAAAGAACACGAACTGTAACTTAAATTAAATGTGCGCTTTTTAAAGGTGTGACTTGTATTAATGAGCCCGCAGAGAGTCATCCTGAAACCTGCTGCTCCGTGGGGGTTTTAGCCTCTTTTGGCTCTTAGTTTTGGTTTCACAGCAGATTCTAATGCGTGGTTTAGTCCCACCGCTGCCATCCACCGTGTTTCTGCAGCCACTGGATGCATCAGTACATGATGGCTGCCTGCCTTCTGCACCTTAGTGTGGAAAAAGGCAATAATTGCATAAGTAATCGCTCCAGAAACTCAGATATCAGTTTATTACATTAACCATGAACAGAAACAATCCTTTTTCATTGCAGTCACTTTAAAATACTGTCAAAAGAGCTGTGACAAAGGTCTGCACTGAGCAGGACGCACTGAATAAACATCACTGTAGTTTGCACTGAGGCTTGTTGCTTATTGACCAACACAGACGTCAAACCCAGTTAATCTGCGATGATCTGAGCTGATGCTCACGTTGCCAAACGCCGACATGTGATTGTTAAAGTGTTCAGTGGCAAATGGGAACTAAATTAATACACACACACATCATTTGCATATCTATTACGTTACTGCGTGACACATTTAACACACATCTGGACCCTGACATCCTGCAGCAGCGAACCCACTGACCTTGTCCATCATCAGACGGAAGAACGCGGTGGGACTTCGCCATCGAGAAGTGGTGCATGGGAGTGCTTTAACATGTCTCCATCTCTGTCCTGCTCAATTCTCCAAAAACACGATGTTCAGCTCGTTCGCGTGCAACATCTACTGCAAAGCTGGCGTTCTCGCCATGCTCTTGGAGTACATGATACACTCCGATGACTTAAGGGGTGCAGTATTTTTAAGACGGTGGAACGCAGCTCTCTGTTGGCAGGGTGGGGCATCAAACTATGTTGACATCTCCGGGTAGTCTGTCAGAAAGTATCACCGGGTGTCAGACACGCAGAGATCATATTATCATAACCACGCTGGCTTACAGCGGGTTATTAAATTGTGGTAACTCCCTTGTTAAGTCTGATGTTAGCATGGCGCCGCTGTCTTCTGTAAGAGCGCCAGAGCAGTGGGAGTCAGAAGATGAGCCCCAGGGGACGGGAACACGGGATGGCAGGGGGAACAGGCAGTGTCAATAATAAGATTTATTATCCATCGGGTCGTCCCAGGGAGGGGGCAGACGGAGACCGCTGTTCCCTGGAATTAGCCGTCAGGTATGGATGGGGGATCACTGGAGGGATCCCTAAGAGGATGCAGGAGGGGATGTGCGGTGCAGTGGCCTGTCAGTAGCCCCAGTCAGAGGGCTGAGCATAGAGACGAGTGGCAGACAACTTTAGTCAAAGTTTAGTCCACGATGCTTAGAGGAGGCTCAGGCGTCTTAAGGATGTGAGTCTAGTTACGCACTCACAGATCCACTTATGTGATGGAGCATCTGCCACTTTATGTTGATGAAGCAGCATCCGACTTAATCATTTGTCACACGGAGGAGTTCGGAGGATCAGACCCGTTAAATCACGGAGAGGATGAACGAGCAGGAGAAACACGCTTTGATTTCATTCTGAAGGGCTCGCTCACATGACGCTTAGTGGACTGCAGCCGTGCAGATGTTTGAGATATCTGCCTGCAGATGTTCGGCGTACCTGCAGATTCCCACCGTTGCTCTAATGAAGTGTGTATGCACTGAGCTCTGTGAACATGCCGGTGCTGGTCTGGGATCTTTGGTTGTGACTTCTGCATGGACAGAGTTGAACCAAGCCTTTAACGTGCTCCTCGCGCACGGAGCGATGTGTGCAGGCGTGTGGCGACTCGAGTAGATTATCTGCAGATTCACAGCAGCGAGTCAGCAAGAGATGGATGGGCGGCGTGCGAGCTGCAAGCGGTGTCTTCACAGCACAGGGCGCCACTTCGCACGCTCCCCCCACATTGCAAGGCAGGCCACTGTCAAAGGTCTATTAAGGGAAGATTGAGACCCCAGGTGTATATGTGTGTGAGTGTGTGTGTGTGTGTGTGTGTGTGTGTGTGTGTGTGTGTGTGTGTTCACATGCTCATTGGTCATGGTCCTGTAGTGGAAGATTGAGACCCCATTGCTCCCAGAGCCACTCAAGCAACACAACCTGCAGTGGTTTACAATCAGAGCAACGCCGTCCATCCATCCCTGCTGACACACACACACTGAGTGATACCCACCAACAGTACAGCTCACTATAGATGTCATTAAACAGCAGCCAGGGTGGAACAGCTGTGTGACGGCATCATGGACACGGCGAGTGTCACGATGTTGGGGCGAGGGTTTAGAGGCAGATTGAGGTGCAGGGTCCGGGAATGCCGGGGGGGGGGGGGGTGTGAAGGGGGCAGGGTGGGTGTACGGGGCTGCAGGGTGGGAGTCGAGGCAGCACCTTTGACAAGCTCTATTTGTCATCTGCCAGGACGCCCAAATAGCTCTGACTGCAGTACGGATGGATTGTGGGAGAAAAAGCGACTACAAGCCCGGCAACTAATCCAGCACAAACCTCTTCCCCACCTCCAACCACACACTCGCTCTCACACCGTGTCTCTGTCTTTACTCAATCTCTCTTCCACAGCCTGACGCACCAATACCGCTCAAACCGATGATTGATATTAATACCTACACACTAATCAGCGTTAAAACAGATGCTGGTTCCAAAAGCATCTGAAAACATCATAGTTGCCAACGATCGCTGAGATCTGGGAGCAGGGAGCGATCGCTAGAAGGAAGCCACATGGGTTAAGCTTTAGGAGCAGTGAGAGGCTCAAACTTAAACCCCGTGGAAGTTTAACCAGATTGTATGAAACACTTTACTTGTGCGTGGAATAGAAAGTTGTCCGCGCATGTGAAAAACACGTCTGAGCGTCTCTCGGCGTGTCTGACTTCCACTGTGCCCCAAATCTTCAAACGCTGTACCCAAGTTGTTGTAACAGGAACACGTTTCAAACAATAACACGATAAATAAATAACTGACAATACAAGATGTGACAAGATACACAATGATTTAACTGGAGCATGATCCAGGCGCAGAGTAAGGGTTGTGTTTAGCGTCTGAATTGATCACGGATGTGTTTTAGGCGTGATGCGTGATATCGATCCAACTCTGCCACCCGGTCAGTCTCACTGTCGCAGCGACGCTTCCGTTCAACAGCAGGAAAATACTGCACCAGCTGTTTGCTGGTCAGCGGTGCAGCCACTTCCTGATGCTTCAGGAGCGCAGCACGCTGACGACTGGAAACCAGCCGTGACGGTGCTGTGCAGCACTTTACACCGGGCGCAGGATGGAGCCTCGTGTCTCTTTAGTTCCAGTTCTGAACTTGCCAGAACGTCTTGCAGTCGGTCTGAAATGAGTCGAGGTTCAGTTCCCTCCGGACTGAGGCCGCCTCTGTGGGTCAGACTGAGGTCCAGGTGTCTGGTCCAGCAGAGGTTTTACATCTTTAATGGTTTGGATCTGGACAAGTCTGAACGTTTAAGCGTGGTTGGAAAGACTGAGTCAGTTTAAGTGTGTTTGCTGTCGTAGCATCAAGCAGAAGTGTTAGCGCAGTGAGACACACCAGGTGACACAGTTTTCATGGGCTCCTGCCGCCCAGTCAGAGCGATAACCCCTGAAAACCTCCCTGTGTCCATGTTCTGTGGTACAAATGCACATTCACAGGATCCACTGTGTGTTTCTGAGTGTCTGCTCAACATGCAGTGGGTATTTCGGCAGCACCCCCACCGCAGCCCGCCCCGCGGCTCACAGTGATTTGTTCAACAGTAAATGTTTGTCTGAGATGAATTCTCCAGCTGATCCGGAGCTGCATCCCGGCTGACAAATGAAACCAGCGCCTGGGGGAGGAGTGCAGAGCGAGGGAGGGAAGCCGGAGTGTGTGGAAGTGGAAATCGAATCATTTTATTGTTTGTCACCGCGGCCCTCCCGGTCACGGTTTGTTATTGGACGCTAATTAAAACGGCGACAATCCTGACAATTGGCAATTAAAGACTTGTGAGAGAGGTGATGGGAAATGAGCTCCTCACCGGGTGCACAAACTCATTTGTTACCCCTGTTTCACGCCCCCCCCCCACTCTGTCTTTCCTTTACTCATTAGGAAGACAGAGTGCTGTCACTGACCACCACAGTGACTGATTGGTGGAAGGGGGAGCGGCTGCAGATAATGACATGCAAGAAGAGAAACTGATTCATGTTGCATTAAATCCTGCTGTTCAGGCTGCGGGGCCGGGAGAGTTTCTGCCTCCTCACAAAACACATTGTAGCCCGAGGCTCTGATTTGCTACGCCTCAGATCTGATCACAGGTCAGTTTGGTTAAATCATAAAAGCAGGTCGGGTGAACGGAGCGAAGATGTAAAAATGCACAAAGCTTCAACTTCGACCTTTTGTGCGTTCTGCTGCTGCACAACGCGGCTGATTGTTGCTGACACTGACTCAAAAACTCAAACACACGTTTTTAGGAAACCTGGACAAAGTGGCGCCGGCGTTTTGAGATGGATGTTGATCTTAGAGGGTCGGGATTCACAGATTACCAGCGCAGTGAGTGTTTGAATGGAATCGGAGCTTCTCTCTGTGCCTGAGCAGCTGAGCAGCGATTCAGCAGCGATGTGAAACTGCAAAGGTCAGAAGCTGCTTCCTGCCACACATCAGATTCACCTTCGGCGCGCTGCAGATACAGATGGTGACGTGTGTTTGGCAGGTGACTGCCCGGCTGATGCAGTGACACAGGAAGTGGGGCAATGCGTTTCTTTGTTTCACTGTAAGCGCATTTGACACAAACTCGTGCAGCTTCTACATTCCCGCGTCTCCGAGGCCGCCGGCCCACGTCGCCTCTGATCTCGGTAAACCGACGCGAGCGGGGACTTCGCGGCGAGCCACCATGCAAATGCTGCTCTGCGCGCGGGTGCGTCAGCCAGCGCGGGGCGTCATAAAACAACATGATGGATACACAGACAAATAAATAAATAAAAACACTTAGTCCTCTTTTTTTTTTATTCGGATCGCTCGGCTCTTACGCCTCCCCTCTGATGGATCTGTAAAATGATATAACGAATGAGACTTAAAGTGAGCGGGAGGGAGGGAGGAGGCCGGCGAGGAGGGATGAAGGCGGCGAGCAAAGAGACAGAGGATTTGATTTATTAGGCTCATAAAAATTCTGCCTTTGTTATTCCCTCTCATTTTTATACGTGAAGCTTATTAAAGAGCACACCTGCCAGAGTCCTCAGGCAAACTTGTGTGTGTGTGTGTGTGTGTGTGTGTGTCTGAGTGTGTGTGTGCACTTGTTCGCTCACTTTTGTTTGTGTGTGTGATCGGAGTTTCGTTTGCAGACTCTCACACTGATCTGTGAACTTTGCTCCCCTCAGGTCCCGCCTCCCCCTCCTCCTTCTTCTCATCATCATCATCACCTTCATCGTCGTCGTACCACCGCAGCCCCGCCTCTCACCAGACGTACAGGACACGCTTCAAGATGGTGACCCGCTCCAGCACCGCACACGCCCTCAGCTACAACCCCGCCCTGTCATGGAGAGCCAAGAGGATCCAGACTGCCAGGTGATCCACGTAAACACACACACACACACACACACACACCTCCTGCAGGGCTGCCTGTAATGTGCCTCCCGTCAGCGCCCCGTCTTTCACGCCACCGTCACGCGCAGCACGACTCGCCCTGGTGGAAATTTATGGTGCTCATTTTTACGCAGTGGATAACCTGGAGAATAAAGCATTCACACGGCGGCGCTGCTCACATCCATCTGCTGTGGAGCAGCTCCTCACAGAGACACAGAGAGGACGGGTGACAGGGTCGCCTCTTCCCCCTCGACCCTCCCGTCACTGATCTAACGCTCATCTCCTCCGTCTCAGCGCTCATCCCTCCACCTCACGGTCTCATTTGATGTTTAACCCACCAAGAGGAACCTGAAACAGGGCTGCAGCCGATAATCAGCATCATTTTGATTAATATACAGAAGATTAGTGATGTTTTTCTTCAGTGCTGACAAAAATTCAAATAAATGAGCTTCGTGATGATCTAAAACAGGGACGAGCTGCAGATCTTCACATCAGAGAAACTAGAACCAGTGAATAATTCGATAAACGACTGAAACCATTAGTTGTTTGTTTAAGACGTTGTCAGATGTTTGTTTTTCTGCAGTGAGCAGTCAGTGAGACATTCAGGGTCAGTCTGTAAATCAGAAGAACCTCAGGCCTAAACTGTGTGTTCAGAGCCGAGGAGATCTCTGCATGTGGAGGCGAGGTCGTCTCACCGCTGTTGATGAGGAGACAGTTAATTTATTATTTATTTATATTATTTATTCTAATTTTATATAACAGAAAAGACACATTACAGCCGCTTCTATGAGCCGAGCCCTGCGGTCGTTACACACGGTGATTGTGAAACCCCTGAACAGGTTGTTGTGGTCGGTTTTGATGAACTGTTAATGTGGAGAGAATTAACAGGAAGCTCCTCCTGGCTGAGGTATGACTACACCGTCACACACACACACACACACACACACAGCAAACTGCTAGGGGTCGAAAGTGGTATTAGTTCACCTCCGTCTATTTTAGGTGTTGTCACATGACAACACAACATTTAGATTTTTGCTTTTAAAAGCAGCGAGAGCACGTCACCTGAGAGCTTTTTGCTCCAGACGCTCACTGTATTTGTACTTTTAACTGCTTTCAGATGAAAAACTCGCTTGAATCGCGTGCAAAGATGATCAAAACCAGCCAGCTTACCTGCTGCTCATGCTGCACACAGCCGACTTTAAATTGAATTTGATGTGTTTGGACTGTTTTTAGTAATTTAATCAACTCCCAGTTCAACGATAACGCCCAAAAGTGTAAATTAACAGAAACGGATCCCAGATAATAATGAAACCACCTGCAATTTAAGTCATTTTTAATAGTGTATGTTGGTGTAGACCTGTGTGTGTGCGTGTGTGTGTGTGCACCAGTGAATGGGGGGGGTCATTTGTGTAATCCAGATTTGGTGGAGACGGAGCGGCCTGCGCTGTGGCTGGACCCGGCCTCTGGTGACTTATTACTATTCATTTAGCTGCTGCAGTAAATATTGATTCATCAAGGGATTTTCAATTTGAGCCCCGTGACACCTCGTGAAATATCACCAAGTGTGTAGAAGTGAGGGAAGAGATAGGGAGGGAGGGGACAGGTCGGGTCCCCGGGGACAGTGGATCAACCATCCCTCCCCCCTAACACCCCTCATATGCACCCAGCCGCTCTTATCTATCCGTTTAACTCCAAAGAGCCCTGCTTCTATCAGTTTGAAGCCATTGAGTGGAGCACGAGCTCACATTCTCTGCTCTTAACTCCAGAGAGCTGCTCTTCATCTTTGGCCTATCAGACCCGCCCATCCCTGTCCACATACGTTCTCCGCTCTTATCTCCGGCGCCTGCTCACTCAGGGCCGTGCATCCGAGCACAGGTGCCAGCAGCACGGCGGCCCGGAGGTTACCGTGGCGTCCTGAAGACGGGCAGCGCTTTGTGGATTTAAACACGTTTACAGTAGAAATCAGGCTGTTTCAACGGGACGATGTGGAGCGTTCATCGGGGAGTGTGTGAAACTAAAGCCTCCGTGACTCACTGATGTGTTTTTAACTCAACGTCATTACTTTGGGGCAACGTTTGTAAAATGACATCATGTTGAAAATCATCTTAAACATTTCCAGACTGCACCGTCTTATCACGCTGCCACGCTGCATCGGTCGTTTTGTTTTTTGTTTGTTCGGGGGATTCTTTAATAACGACTGTAAACTCAGTGAATCCATGTCTCCAGAGTAAGATGATACCGATATGACTGATAGATATAATAATAATAATCTGAATTAACTGTGAGGCTCAGAGTAATTCGCCTGATCTGCTCAGGTCTGTAGATCACAGCTGAACGGGTTGAACGAACACTTTCCCGGGACTCAGAGTTCCTGGAAATGCAGATTCTGGGTCTGACACAACCGTCGATCTGCTGCGTGGGAAAAACATCTTTAGAGCAGAAGAAAACACACATATCAAGGCTTCGCTGCCTGAACCACCCCGTCCAGCTCCCAGGCCCTCACACAGGGAGGTCCCTCCCTACCCAGCATGCCGTGCTCTTACCTGTTTTCAGCCAAAACGAGCGTGGTGGGTGATTTAGCGCCGGGCGGCGGTTTGAAGGGGCGGGGGAATCGGCTGCAGTATTTCAACCCGCCCCCCCCCACGCCACCAGAAAATAGATATAATCTCAACATTAACTCCATTAATAGTAGCAGGAGTTGAATTAAGAAAGCCGTAAAGCACGCACGCCGCAGGATAAATCACAGCCCAGCCCGCCTCCGGCTCCCTCACACCCTCCCCATCCTTCTCCCCGACGTCCCCTCTTTAATTTCCTCTCCGTGCATTTACCCTCTTCTTTTGTTGTTGTTGTTGTTGTTTTCTCTCTTTTTATCCAATAACACGTAATATTAATGTTCTTCACACAACTTGAATTCGTCCAAACCTCGTCCTCCTTCCTTTCCTCGCGCAAACGTTAGAACCAGTGCGGCACCAGCGGGACCCTCCACCCCCAAATAAGTACACAGTTTTTAAGCTTATACATCCACACACACACACACACAGTCGCACACACAGTCGGTGCAGGCGCTCATCTCCTTTAGTGCTTCAGTATCGATCAGTACAGGATGTAAGAGACTGGGCAATAAAGTGAAGCAGCGCTCCCTCTTCTTCACTCCTCTCCTCCTTTTCCCGCATTCACTCCCCCATTCATCGCCTTTTATGCCCCAATTCATTCATTTACTCATTACTTATCACATTAGTCATCGGGCCGTCGCCTGCAGCCGCGCGCTGTGATCCCGTCCCGCCGCTGTCCTCGCTGTGCTCCGTGCAAACACTCTCTCAGTCGCTCCCTGATGTTGTTTTCTACCCTAAAAGCAGGTTTTGTTCATTACCGTCGGCTCCCTTTAAGTTGGATTTGATGGGGTCGTGATGCGTAATGACGCCGCTTTGGTTTCCGTTAAGTGCCTGAAGAAGAGCAGCAGTCCTCCCTGCTGGAATTAGCCAGACGACTGTTTCTGCTGCGCTCTGTTTCAAGGGTAACTGTTTCCCAATATGAGCTTACTAATGCTTGGGTTGCAGACAAATAGACGAGGGCAGCATTATTCTGAGCAGCCGCGCGACCCTCCGGATTCCTCCCTGTCACTAAAACAAAAGTCGGATCATTCATCAACGGCGCCCGTAGTGCTGAATCGCGCTCTCCTTTATCTGCGCATCGCATGGTCAGAGCGGCGTTGGGACACACACCTGCCTGCACACACACACACACGCAGAGTGGTCTCAGGGGAGTTTGTGGCGCCCTTGTCCCCTCCTGCGCTGCTTCTCCCTCCAGACACATTCACACCTTCGGTTTTTGGGGTGTCGTCGCTCTTTCTCTGTGACCTCCAGTCGCTGTCTTTATGTCTCACAACACGAATAAATGGATGCAATCATTGGTTGGGACAATTAGCGAGCGAGTCCATTAGCCAGTCGAGTGGCAAACGTTCTCCTCGATTGGGAAGATTGTCTTTGTTTATCTTTGTAAATCCAGGACATTTGGATATTTGGCTCGGACAGAACGACGTGAAGTCTCTGTGAACTGGAGGAAAACACCCGGCCTTTGAGCAGCGACAGGTTCCACCTGCTTCACCTGCCTGTTCAGCCTGAAACACACATACTGCACCTTAGAATTGCTTGTTGTCTCTTTCTGCTTTATGAACACCATTTAGTGCAGCAGTTTGTGTCGAGGCAGGGAGGCAGCGGCGACAGCAGCTGTGACAGTGTCTGTCCTCTGGGGGTCCAGGGCATCATGGGTTGATGGTTTGATTCCTGTTTTGCTGTTTGCTTTGGCTGCTCCCTCCTCGCCCTGTCGCTCAGTGGAGGCAGATTACCTCACTGAAAATGTAAATCTGCTCCTGCAGAGGCTGTTCGCACTAATGCTGCTGGTCCTGAGGGTGAAACTCATCCACGTGACTGCGGTCGCACAAAAGTCCGACAACTCAAGCTCACGCTGACCGAACAGTGTGTGACACGCCTCACACGGGAGGATACGTCACTGACCTGAGCAGAGAATAACATGTATTTATCATCATACCTCCCCCCGGTGTGTATGTGAAGCACACGGGCTGGAGCGCGCTGCTCTGCCTGCACATCAGTGAACATGCATGGATGTTTTCATGTTCACTTCCTGTTGTCCACTTCTCCCAACACGAAATTCAATCAGCGTGACCTGCAGGGCTGCACAGCCGGTTCAGCAGTGGGAGGCTCCTCTGCCGGACTCTCCTGTAGATCAGGGCTCTGACGTGTTCCTGCTCAGAGATTCATAACTTCCAGCTGCACAGAGGAGCAGGTTCATTCTGATGATGAGAGCATCGCCT
Organism: Datnioides undecimradiatus; assembly: GCA_008933995.1. Taxonomy (NCBI): domain Eukaryota; kingdom Metazoa; phylum Chordata; class Actinopteri; order Lobotiformes; family Datnioididae; genus Datnioides; species Datnioides undecimradiatus. Next base: position 23,689,791 of record WARS01000029.1, read on the forward strand.
GGACACGCCTCAGGTTGATGCACCGTGTGTGAGCTTGTGAGGTTCGGACACAAAGCGTCGACCACAGCCTGGGCGTAACAGCCCCGGTCACCCCCCTGGCTGCAGCCCCGTGTCGGGGTTAACTGCCGTCTGTGTTAACTGTTCATGTCATATCCCCATTAACCTCCATTGTGGCTCCCCAGGCTGCGCGGTCCTTGTTTAAGCCTCCCTGGGTGGCAGTCAGCGCTCCAACATTAGCCTCCATTACTGCTCCCCTGGCTGCAGTTGCCCTGTGTAGGGCAGCCACTGATCTTGTATCAGTGAAACTGAGTGTCTGTGCCGCTGAGTTATGGCGCACAGTCAGGTGGGCCGCGTGCGTGGACGCAGCTGACGGCTGATATTTGCTCCCTCCTCTTCTTATTTGCAGCAGTGCAGCAGCTCTCGGCCGGCCGCGGCGCGTTAAGCGTCCGTGTCAGTTGTTTTGTGCGCGGCGTGCATCCGGGGTAACCCTCTCTTCTCTCTGTAATGGGAGGCATGAACTCTCGCTCTAAACCCATTTCCAGCCCATCTGAAATACGGCAGCAAATTACCTCCAGCGGCACCCTGCACACCAGCCCCAATCCGCCCCAAATAGAAGTGACAGGACAGCGCAATTTATCGCCATAACCCCTGCACCACCACCACCCAGCAGCCCCACACACACACTGCGGGCTCACACGTACAGACGCTGCACACACACACACACACACACACACACACACACAAGTCTACAGAGTGACTGCTGAACGGTGAGCACGTGTGTGTAGACGCCTGTGATTGTGTGTACTGTACATACTGTAGCAGGAGTGCGTTGTGATTCTCTGAGGTGTGTGTGTGTGTGTGTGTGTGTGTGTGTGTGGTCTCTACGCTCCAGTGTAGGGGCCAACCTCGCTGCCCTGGCCCCCTGCCCTGCCTATTATCTCATTGATTTCCTCCTCTCCTCTTTTCAATTCTCTCCATTTCCACACTGCCGTCCTTTCCATTAGAGGAGCAATTTAACAGAGTGCTGTGACATGGGAGGGAGGGAGCGGGAGGGGGAGGGAGGGAGGCGGGGGATACTAGAGGATGGGAAACATAAAGTGAGGAGAGGGGCGATATAGTGGAAGAGCTTGAGGGAAGGTAGGCAAAAGAGGGGTGGAGCAGAGGGAGGGAGGCGAGGATCATATCATCCCTGCTCAGACCAGTTTCACATGGTTCGTAAACTGAGCCTGGTGCATGAATATAATCACTGCACGCTGTGATAAAACTCAATAATCCTTCCAGAAACACGTCATTTTGTCATATTATGGACTCCAAATGTGTTTTTTTTTATCCCCCGTTTCATGCGTTCGCCTCTTTCTCTCCCTCTGTCCCTCTCCCTGGCAGGAGTTTCCTGCAGAGCCGTCTGCGAGCTCCTCACGACCGACACCCGTCGGCCACCCAGCGCTGGAGAGGAAGCGGCATGTGCTGGATCCGTGGCTCCCTGTACCGGGTGTCCGCCAACAAGCTGTCGCGCACCGTGGCGTCCAGCATGTCGATCAACCGAACAGGTACGGTCAGTGTGAAGCTCTGACGATGTGCCGTGCAGACGTGGTGCAGGCCTGTGGCTGTTCTCTCTCAGTCAAAGAGAATTTCTGTTATTTCATTAACGTCTCAGAGAAGAGTCCCAAACAGAAACGCAGCTGTGGAGCTGCAGTCGTCCTGTGGTCGGGTGTTACGAGCCAGCGCCGGAGCTGCAGGATCATGTGCAGCTCCGTCCTGCTCACACTGATTCACAGACACTCTTCTGACTCTTTCATCAGATGCATGATAGATCAAATAGACTGAGTGTAGATAATGAGTCTTTCTTTAATATTTATGTCTATTTTAAATATACATACCTTTTTGGGGGCGTGCACACAGCAGGCCGCCTGTTTACGACAGTGCAGTAAACTTGGTCTCATAACAAGGAGTAAAAGGCTTCCAACAACCCGAAAACACAGACGTCAGTTTATTAACACAACGTTTCAGATCTATACTTTGCATATCTATAGTTAGCAGCAGTTAGCGGATGCATGCGCTGGTGTAGTACTACTATATCAGCGTTCTATGCTAGCGAACAGGTCCGTGTTGTACCCGCCCCTCTGTTGTCTGGGCTCCAACAACAAGGTGACGCTCCTCAGTCTGAGTCTGAGGTTTGTTTAGACTCTTTGCTGCGACTCACCGGCCGATTAAACACTTTGACTTTGAGTTTAAACCTGAAAATGAATCAGTTTAAACAGTTTTAGGCTCAAACTGGCAAAAGTCCTGTTTAAATCACTAAATCTGAACCTCAGCAGTCATGTGTTCCTAATACTCGATGTTAAATGGTGCTGGTTAGCCTGACACAGCTCGGTCGGTACCAGAATGCACCGGGGTCTGATTGTTGGTCCAGAGCCGCGGGTCCCTGCAGCGCGAGGTGATAAAGAAGTGTTTATTCATGTTTGTGGCTGCAGCTCCGTCCACATGCTCTCTAATAGACTTACGGGAGCTGGCTGGATTTGCCATCTGAAATAATAAAGTTGTCATCTGTCAGGGCAGCGAGGGCGGGGGAGGGGTCTGGAGAACTGGACGGTGCAGATTAAAGCCTGGATCCGCCTCTGCCTCCCTCACACTTCTCCCTGTTATACGCATTCTGTGGCACCTCCAGGTGAAATTGAAGAGCTCCATCCCATTCAGCTCGTGACCTGCATCCCAACGCAAACATTCCCGCCTCCTCCAGAAACACGCATCAGGTGTCTCCCCGGAGCAGGACTCGCGGTCACACATGTCCCCCCTCGCCCGTCAGCGAGCTTCACATTTGTTCCTGGTCGGGAGCCACCGGCCTGTAATCCTGCTCTGCTTAAATCACACCGGGGCGAACACTCGATGAGAGCCGCAACAGCCAGAAAAGTTCCAAAATTGGAGATCTGAATGAGATCAACTGCCGCCTGTAACCCCAACCTGCTCTGCACCCCTGCACGCACACACACACACACACACACACATACACACACACACCTTTCGCCCAGTGTGTGTGGAGTGCATTGGGTACATAGTGTTTACGCTGTTCTCAAACAGAGCTGGACGTCACGTTTGGCTTTGGCACCAATGTGTCAAACCACCACAGTATAAATAACCAGGCACATATCAGGCTGTTGTTGCATCTGGCTGCACAAACACACACCCAGACAGACAGCTTCACTTCTGTCGTACCTGACATGAAGAGTTATTACAGTGTGTGTGTGTGTGTGTGTGTCTGGGGGGGGGGCCTAGTTTTCTATTTTAGATGCGTGTAAACCAATCAGGACGTGAGATGAAGGGGTTAAAAACATGCAAACAAAACCAAATTGATGACAAACCATGGGTCACGCAGCATCTCACAGCTAGGAGGAGTTAATGCGCTGCAGGACCTGCATGTCGCTCCCGGGCGTTGCATTGGTGCAGCCAATACAGCGTAACGCAGCCTAACGTGAGCACGCGGCTGCAGATCTGTGGCGTTTTATCTAAAAATGCTTCGTCATTCGTCACGTTTGTCCACATTTTACACGTCTGCACAGGGAAAAATTCAAAATTCCCTTCACAAGGTTGTTTTTATATGGACACGCACTCTCAACACTCATGGGCGAATTCATAAACACCTCAGTAACTACCACCGACAGGTATGTGACTCACAAGCGACAGTAAACACGTTGGGCTGAATTGGGGCCACTCACATAACACAATCATGTTAAATGTGTATTTATGATCCATGTGTAATGTCAGTAAAGCAAAACAAGCACAGTGAGACCTTCCTGTGTCAAACACAGATGAATTGTTAGCAAAATGCTGCAGCAGCGATAGAGTCTGGACATTTACATGAGACACCGCGGAGGCAACGCATGATTATTTATACAGCACCGTTCAGACACAAAGTGCTTCACAGAGGCATAGAAATACATTAAAAATAAGGCAATAAACGTTAAAACTGCATTTAAAGGACAGTAAAAACAGAAATGTGCCAAACAAATAGTAAAGTTTAAAGGGAAGTTGCATTTAAAAGGCGATTAAAAAGCAAAAAACGAGGTTAAACTGAAAACTCAACACAAGGTTGTTTAAGTTGCTCGTGTGTCCCGTTCCTCCTCATCCAGGACGGCCTTTCAGCGGCGCCCAGGGCTCGCCCACCGCTCCCGCTCTCAGCCGGCCGTACAGCACTCGCCATTTAGCCAGGTAAGCGGCTCGCACCCCTCTCACCCCACTGGCTCTCACCGTGCAGCAGCACCATCATGAAATCAAATCAAGCCAAGACTTTTGCATTTGATCCTCCGCCCCCCCCCCGCCCCTCCCGCTCCGTCCCCCGATATTAACTGCCTTTCATCACTGTCGACTGTGGGGCTGCAGAGCCAGAAGTAATCTTTTCAAATTAAAATTAGCATATGGTGGATACGTTTACCCGAAGCTCCCCGAAGAGGTGAGAGCTGAAACTAGAATCGTATGTGATTTGATTTCACCGCGCCGCTCCTTATTGGCCTGTTGATACCTGTGGTTTTGTCTGTGTGTTCTGAAACAAGCCGCGCGGTCCAGCGGAGCCTCGCCATCATCAGACACGCCCGTCAGAAGAAGCAGCCCAAGCAGTACTGCATGTACTACAACCGCTTCGGCAAGTGTAACCGCGGCGACGGCTGTCCCTACATCCACGACCCGGACAAGGTGGCCGTCTGCACCAGGTAAGCTAACAGGAAGCAGAGCGCGGAGATGAGCGTTCTGCGGTAAAGATGGATGATCCACTGTGCCCGGCGTGCAGCAGAGAGAGCTGCCACGCTGCAGGAGTTATTTCGGGAGTCACATGTTCAGGAAGTGAAAGCCGTCTCAGTGTAGCTGACGCACGCAGCGCCTCGAGGCCTGTGATCGACCATGAACTGAGGGTCACTTTGTTACGCTCATGTTTCCTGTTTCTCATTAAGGAAAACGTTTAAATGCCAGAAACAGGCTCCGCCCACCTCACAGCTCCGTCTGTTCCTGCCTCTCACGCCTGTTTCCGTCGTTTGTGTGCAGGTTTCTGCGAGGGACGTGCAAGCAGGCGGACGGGACGTGCCCGTTCTCCCATAAGGTGGCGAAGGAGAAGGTAACAGCGCCGCGTGCACCCGCTCACGACCCGCGCGCAGCACGACGCCGTGTTTTTATGGGTTTTCATTGCAAAGGCCGGGGTCGGTGATGCGGCGCAGGTATAAGGTGACACACTATTGGGGACAGTCACCGTGGATCGTATTTGCGTTCCTGGCACGGCTCCTGTTTCCATGACACAGGAAGGAGTGAGGGAGACGTGACCCGATTGGGGAGGGCTCAGGGGAGGGGCTTCTGGGTAAACGAGCAGCCTTAATGTTGGCGCCCGTAGCTGAGGATGAAGATGAGTGTGCACTGTGTCGTCTCCCTCGTCGGCTGCTTCAGGTCCTGCAGGAAAAAAACTAAACTTTTCTTATTTCTGTGTCTGTGACTGAAATTAATATCACAGCATTTCATGTTTTTGTTTGTTGGTGATTGATAAAGTGTAAAATCCTTGTTCCAACTTCAAAAACGAGCAATTTTAAACACATGGGCTTGAGTTTTGGAAATTGACGTTTGATTAATCAGTCAGCTGACTTTAATGATTAATAAATAAAACCAGTATTTGTCAGGTTGAGACCTAAAACAGCGAGGAAAACAGTTTCAGTGTGCAGAAGCATCTAATCCACAGTCAGCTTGATGAACTCCTGCCGTGCACATGGTCCGGCTGAGCTCTTCACATGTGCAAAATACTAATAAACTGAAAAATATCGAAATAAAAAAAAAACCTTCATTAACTGATTTTGTTGGTTTTAATCGGTCAAAAGTGATAAAAATGAAACCACAACACTACCAGCAACCAGCCAGCCAGCACCCGGCACCTCTAACTGGTTTTTACTGTTTAATTAAGTATATTAAACGTGAGTGAACCTGAGGCAGAGACGACGTGCTGCTGTTTGAAGCAGCGATCTCTGTCACCAGCGTCTGATCACTGAGCTTACGTTGAGTTAAACTGGGGTTTCAGGTTCAAACTGATTCATATCACAGAGTCCTCGTGACGCCTCTGACGAAGAGAAAGCTGTTGTTTCTTCTTTTCCCTGAGACAAACAATCCCAAAACAGGTGCCCTGCCTCACCCTGCACACACACACACACACACACACACACAATGCCCTGCACCTGTGTTGGTCGTCACTGTGCTGCCTGCGAGTGCTGAGAGCCCAGCTGTCTGTTTGTAATGCCCCCGCCCCTCCCCCTCACCCCCCAAACCTTTGGCCCGTCCCTCCACAGGATACACCCGCTCTCATTTCATGTGGACCCCTTAAACTGGACTACACGGGGGTCTTTGGGGGGGGGGCGGGGTCCTCAGCCCTCCGAACCTGATCCGGGCGCTAGCGTAGATAGGCGAGCCCGAATCCTGAGTCCTGCACCCCACCCTGCCGTCCCCACACCACTACCACAAATACCTCGAAACCAGACACCCCTGAGCCCGCTCCCCTGGCATTGCCCCCCTACACCCAGGAACACCACCCCCCCTGCACCACCCTCCCCCCACCACTGGCCCAGTCTGCGCACACATCCAGAGCACATAAACACATCATGAGAGCTGGCCGCGCTGCAGCCTGGATAAATATTTCTGTAGCAGTTAATTAGGTAGAACTGATCCCATCCCAACGAGGAGGAGTCCCTCTCACACCCCGCCCCCCCAAACCGTTCTCCACCGGCCCCCCCCTCAGAGAGTATATTTAGACCGGCCTCCACCAGGCTCGCCCACGCACCCCGAACAGTAGACCCGTCTGCAGACACACACACACACACACGCTGTCGGGACACACACGCTCGCTCCCACTCTGCCGCTGTCAACTGCAATTATGGTAATTTAGCTGCTCGCCGTGACAGATCGCCTGGCGCACGGGACTCGTCTGAGACGTGCACGACGGCGGTGTGATGTTCTGACCCCATGTCTGTTTACAAACTCGTATAATCTCGTGTAATCCGGCGCTCTCATCGCCCCGGACACGTCTCTGTTCCCTCAGTTACATTTGCTCCTCCGGCAGAGACAAAGTAGAACATGAGACACTGAGAAATCCTAAAAATCACTTCAGCCTCTTTTATTTTGTTTTGGTAGAATCCCAGAATATACGACAGATTAACACGAATCAGATCAACCAGAAACAATCATTTTAATGAAGTTCAGTCAGCCGCCTGATTCGCTGTTTTAGTTTGTACATCTTTGCTGAAATAGCTCTTTATTGTCTTAGTGAAGCATATAAACAACCTCAGGTTCACCGTGTTTACGTGTGTGTGTGTGTGTGTGTGTGTGTGTGTGTGTGTGTGTGTGTGTGTGTGTGTGTGTCCAGATGCCGGTGTGTTCCTACTTCCTGAAGGGAATCTGTAACAACAGCGACTGTCCCTACAGTCACGTCTACGTGTCCCGCAAAGCCGAGGTGTGTGAGGACTTTGTCAAAGGCTACTGTCCTGAGGGGGAGAAGGTAACGCACGTGCACGCACACACACACACACACACACACACACACACACACACACACACACACACACACACACTAATCTGCAGGTTTGTTCATTTTCCAACTTGACTTCTCGCAGGAAGAGTCGGCATCTCCAGCCGCGGCTCGCTCTGGTTTCCAACACGTTCCCTGCACAGCACTGACTTTGACTAGAGAGCACACATCCAGCCCCTGCCGGTGTCAGACAGCGGCCGTGTGTGTGTGACACCACACTGAATAAACCAGTTTGACTCATCCATCAGAGACAGGAAGCTGGAGATCTAGAACGTAGCACTATTTAAACCAGATCTGAACACCAAAGAACAGAAGGTTTCACTCCTCTCTTCTCTCTCCTCTCTTCTCCCTCGCTCTGCTCTTATTGTCCTGCAACACAATCAATATTATATCAGTACCATGAAATGAGTCGTGAGCCATAGTTCTGTGGGGTCGTAGCATCATGATGCTGGTTTTACAGGCTGCGTTTCAGTACGAACTGAGATTTAGCAGCTGTTCTGTTTTCTTTCTTTACTCACTCAGTTATTAGATTTTATAATTTCATGCAAAGTTGGAGCAAATTCAATATAAAGATGTTTGATTAGAATTAACATTGTATTTGACTTTGGCTCCAGGTCCCAGCCGTGCTGTCAACACACGGTTAACCTGCATGGAACAGCTGAAATACCAGATTCTGCTGTCGTGTCTCTTCTGACACACCATGATCATTGTTATTATTATTATTATTATTATTATTATTACTTGTTGTTGTTGTTGTTAATCTTTATATTGTTTGGTTCTGGATGTCGCACCGACCTCATCTCTTCGCTGCAGTTCTCCGTCTAAGCTGCGCTCTTCATTCAGACGTATAATTATATTGTACAGCATGCACACAGCTCCACTGGAGTTAAACTGGGGCTTAGGTAAACAAGTGGTTTGGTAACCAATCTGTCCTGCACACACACACACACACACACACACACACACACACACACACACACACACACACGTACACAGTGACACACAGGCAGGGACAGCTGCAGGGTGGTGGTCCATAATGGCATAACTGCAGCGTCTGAGTGACACATTGCGGGCCTGATGGGTAACAGAGAGCCACCTACACATGACTCCAGACACCCGAGTTCCCCTCACACTCTGTCCCCACACCCACCTCAAACACACCCCCCCCTCCGGTGTTTTACCTCCCTTTGTCTCCCCCTCTCCCCTCTCCGCCTCTCCCCGCTTGTATCTGAGCGTCAAGTGTGAAACAGATGCTTTTTCACACTGTCAGGCCTCATTTAAATAGCGCATGGGGAAATGAGGATATAGAAAACAAAAGGGGATATTAATATTTATTCTATTAGCCGAAGTGCTTAGGTCTGTGATTTTCCCCCTGTGTGTGTGTGTTTGCGTGTGTGTGTTTATGGAGCGCCGCGCTGTGAGGCTCTGGTGGCTCTATGATGGATAGCAGGCAGTAATTATAGATGGGAAAACTGCTGAGGATGGCACTACGGGGCAGGCAGGCAGACGCTCCAGCAGCTCAGGGGTTAAGTCTGCTCCTCGCCTCCATCCCGCCTCGTCCCGGCTTTGTCTCCCGCTCACCCTGCACCTCGCACGATCCGTCTCCTCCCTAATTGTCCCCCTCTCGTTTCGTTTCCTCCTCACCATCGTTTTTTAGCTGCTTTTGATTATGTGTCATTCCCTCAAACGTGGCTCCTGCATCCTCTGCTTGTGCTTTGCTATACTCGCCTCTTATCAATGGTTCTTTGGCTGATTCAGCATATTTTAATTACCTCAGCAGCAGACACGGAGACGTCTGATTGGCTGTTTATCCTAATGAGTCTGCGATATCACCCAATCACTTTTCATTTTGACCAAGTGCCTCGATATTATTGTCATTATATCATAGGGACGACTGTTGGTGCTTTCTTAAAAGCTTTACATTTGGATTTGTTTGATAAATAATCATCAGTAAAGTTAAAATAAAATGACAAATCGGATGAAGACGAATAGTAAAACTGTCAGATCAGTTCAGAAAATCACTGTAAGTTCACTGTAAAGCCAGGAAAAGACAACAGTCAGTGCATAATACCGAATATCTGGGATGATATCTGGACTCATATTACAGTAATCATATATTTCAGCCCTGCTCTCCATCTGTAAAACAAGCACGTGGTGAATCAGAGCAGATTTTAAATGCAGCTGAAACATTTGTCATCTTTTCATCGGTTTGCACGAAACCCGAGGGTTACCTTACGGAGCGCGTGCACGCCGGCAGAGCGTCGGCTCTGCAGTTTTCTTTTGACGCCAAAGGGAAACTCACACCGGCAGCATCTGGACAGGCTGCACCTCGGGACACACCACTGTCCTGTTTCCCAACAGTGGAGCAGCCTTCATCACCTTCCTGTCTGCGCGACCCGCCCTGTTTCACAGATACAGGTCTGCAACTCCAGCTGCAGAGGTTTGCCTCCTCGTGTGCAGATACAGCGCAGGCCGTGCGGTTTGAGTGAGAGCTGCAGGAGTTTGAAGGGTTTTCAGGGCGAGGTGATGCAGTGGGTCCAGTTTTTATAGAGGGGAAGGTCATTGTTGTTGTTTTTGGGACCTTATTTACAGATCATGATGCTGTCTCGGCTCATAAGCACTGACGAGCTCAAAGCAGGGAGACGCTGTCCCTCCATGCGTGTTTGCACGCACGTGATTGGTGATCACAGCGAGCTGTTGCCTCCCGTTGCAGCAGAAGTTGAGCAAAGATCCCCGCGTGTTGTCACCACACCGCGGCCTCATTGACGCGGATGAGGAGGCTGCGTGCTTTTGATGCCGCGCTAATGTCGGCGTGAACTTTCATTTTCTTAATATTACCCTCTCTGCGTTAATACCCGAGCACCCGGGGCTCATTTGTGCTTCTCTGCTTCTCAAGTTGCTCCAGACAAGAGCGCCGGCTTAATGCCCAAGATGTAAATGCATGTGATGTCCCTTTTTTATTTTACTGTCTTCTCCATCTCCCTCCCTCCCTCCCTCCCTCCCTCCCTCTTTCTTGCTTCTTTTGCTCATTCTCAGTCTCTTGGTAAATGTGCTGACTCTTCCTGGTTTTGGCCCAGCAGAGAGCTCTCTAATAGGCCCCAGAGACATCCCAGCATTCCTTAAATCAAGTGGAAAATTGTTAACTTGGTGTGGGATAAAGATGTTCTGTCCACTTTAGCTTTTTCCTCCCGTCTCCCAGCTCGCTCGCTCTCCCTCCCTCTCTCTCTTTTTATGAAAATGAGGATGAATGGAGCTGTGGGGAGTGGACTGAGCTTTTACAGTCAATTCCTCCCTCGCTCTCTGTTCCCCCGCGCTGCAAGTGCTTCAGCTTTGTTAACTCCTGTTGTCCCATGGCGCTCGTCTCCGGGCCAGGACTCTGCCTCGGAGGCCAAACTGAGTGAAACATCACATTTTTCATTTGGCGCAGCGACGTCTTAGCTTCGTGCTTCGCTGTAGGCTCAGAGGTCGCCCTGAGCGATATGGGAAAACACTCCTGATGTGCTTCCTGTGCATCACGTTCAGCTGCATGATCACGGCTGAAATAAAAATCCCAGTAACTTTTCTTAACACTGACAGAACGGTTATAATCCCCCGCTACATGTGCATCTTTTGTTCTGCAGGAACTCTGTACTTGCTGGTTTTAACTGTAGGAACATGCAGCCAATAAGATGCAACCAGAGGATGTCTGAAATGTGATTGGTGGGTTTATCTGCTGATGTTCAGTCGCTGCTTTTGGTTGAATTAGACAAAAAAATGACTTAAATGATCATTTATTAATGATTTAAGTCATTTTTTTGAGCTAAAACACCAAATATTCTCTGTTCCATGGTCTCAAATGTCAAATTGTTTGATATAAATTTGCTTTTTGACAGTTGTTGAGACAAAAAATGTTAATTTGAGGCTGCAGCTCTGGGAAATGATGGACATATATATATATTTTTTAAAACTCACTTGATAAGCAGAAATGAATCTGTTGCAGTTATCATGAGGAAAATATCAAGCTGCAGCCATAAAACAGTGCAGCATACAGTCCTGCACGCAATACAAATATTATTGTATTTCTCTGGTTCGGGACCTGGTTCGGGACCTGGTTCGGGACCTGGTTCGGGACCTGGTTCGGGACCTGGTTCAGTAGTGACGTCAGACACCCAATATAAAACATCCCTGACACCAGCAGCGGGCCTGATTTGTGGGCGAACCGTGGTGTGAAAACCGCAGCCCTATAAGATGATCCGGAGAAACATTTGACAGCGAGCTGACCCCGGGCCGCCCTGGCACCCGGGGGTGCAGGAACATGGGTGTGAGGGCAGTGAGAGGGGCTCTGATGGCAGCGAGTCAGGGCTGCCGGGCTCCAGGGAGCGTTGACCATAGCGTCCTGGAAAATCGATCTCAGGATCCCTCTCCCCTCCGCTCAAACGCACACACACATCCCCCGATACACACTCTATTTCTGGACCAATCTGCTTCCCAGCGCTGCACTCCTCACCCCTCCACACACACGCACAGACACACACACACACACGCTCCTCGCAGCCTGCACCCCAGAGTGAATATAATTAGCTTTTCTGACAGGTGGGAGGGATCGGATCTCGTGGAGAATGAAGCGACCAATTTACACCCGTATTACACTGTCATACACACTCAGTTGCAAACATGCATGTGAAAGCTGGCTCTCATGCACAGCGCTGCCCAGAATGACGCTAACTGTGACCCACTTGCTCGACTCAGAGGGTAAAAGCAGAGGCTGACGGAAAGAGCGTCTCTCCGGAGGGGAGACTTAACAACGAGTCGACGGACAAACAGCTAAACCTAGAATATCTGATCAGGACGTTAATCACACACAGTCCTTCACCGAAGCGCTGCTCAAGACAAAATACGGAGATTAGCTACTGTCGATCTCCCATGAAGGTGTAAACATGTTGGAGTCTGTCACTTTAGAGGCTCTGACAGGTGCTGGACTCCATCCGCGTCATCACGAAACCGGTTTTTACCTGCTTCGTTGAGGTTTTTTGGCAGTTTGGAGGAACACGGCTGCACCTGGTCCTCAGAAATCACCCACTCAACTGAAAGCAGTGTAGAATCAGTCTGTTACAGGTGAAAGCACTGATGTGTGTTATGTCAGGATCATAGTGGTCACAGGTGGATTAATGTGCAGCATCACTTTACTGCTGCAGCATCATCGATAGGAATATTTCATCTGATTTGTTGATTATATTTAACATTAATGGACTGAATCTGCAAAGCGTAAGCTCAGCCTGTGTAGGATCACAAAGCGGCGAGTGACTGACATCATCGTCATGGTGACCGACATGTTTTTCCTGAGCAGTCTGACATTTCATCAGCTGTTACAAGTGAAACCTGTGTGTGTGTGTGTGTGTGTGTGTGTGTGTGTGTGTCCGTCTGTCTCCAACCACCAGTGTAAGAAGAAACACACTCTGGTGTGTCCCGACTTCTCCAAGGCGGGATCGTGCCCACGAGGCGCCCGCTGCAAGCTGCAGCACCGCCAACGAGCCAAACGGAGCGCCGGCAACGCCTCGGCGCCCGCAGCCAAAAGAGCCCGAAGCAAGGAGCCCCCCAGGAGGTCAGGGAGCTCAAACCCAACGACAGGAGCCTTCGTCTGAGGGCACGTTACAAACTGTGTGTCCTTTAACTTCCTGTTTTTGTTCTTCCCAAGGCCCCGTCTGTCTGTCGTCATCCCGCCGGCAGCTCAAGGGACGCCCACCAAAGGTCCTCAAGCTCTGCCCTCCTTCATCTCCCTCTCCAGCTCCCCAGAGGAGGCTGACGCACCTGACGCAAGACCGGCTGAGACGACACAGGTTAAAGGTACGGAGACGCTCAGCGAGCACAAAACACAGCGCAGGACCTGAAAAGACGACGAGGAGACGACTCGCCTGTTAAAGTCTGCACGACGCCGCGCTCTGCACTCTTCAAACGCATTCAATTCAGTTTTAACAAGACGTTTGTTCACATGTAGATCGTCAAATCAGATGAAGCTGGCTCTGACCCGAGTCTCGCCCAATGAATGAACACAGTCTGCATCTGTGACACTTCAGACTTCTGAGCTTCAACCTGCTGCTTCACCGCGGCCGTTCACAGAGCTGCAACTTTAGCTCTATCGATTGGGTCAAATTTGCATTGTCCTTTGCCCTTGTTGGCGAGTAAGATGCCATAAAATGATTGGAATTATGGGTAAAAAGTGGGAAAATCACATCCAGCGTGTCAGAAAGACAAAATGGTCCTTGAGGGTTTGCTTTGTGAGAGTGAGAGTGCTGACTGACAGACGCTGTCCTGTTGGAGGATCACGTTTGTCGTCATGAAAGCGTCAGGATCAGGTCTGAGTTCAGGAGAGCGGGCGGCGTGGGTCATGGGAGCGATGGCGCTCGGGGGAGGAGTAATAATGCTCGCAGGACAGAGGTAATAATATTTAGGTTTTGGGCCGGACGGAGGCACAGCTGAGCTCCCTGCTGACAGACTTGACAGATAGAGGATTAGGGGAGAGGCCGCCTCCCCCTCCTGCAGCCTCCTCCCTCCAGGCTTGACCATCCACCTGCTGGATGCACACACACACATGCCAGCTGACACTGCAAAGCAACATTCAAACCCTTTCACCACCAACGTTTTCTAATTTTCCCTCTTTCATCGAAACATTTCTGCGTCATCCACGGACGATGACTGAATCCTGGTGATTCGCTGCAAAAAAACGCTGTCACGCTGCTCCTTTCACGATCTCTCTGTCCTTGAGAAGACCCTGAAATAAAGTGTTTTTTCATTGACAAAGAAAACAAAAGTGCCCCATGAGACCGAAGAAGCTGAGCCACAACAGATTTGTATCTGCTTGGGTGGAAAAGTTGGACACGGATCATCAGACCGGCTCGTGCAGCGAGTTATTGATCTGAGATTCCTGCAGATCCTGTTTTCTGCTGATGAGTTGTTCCAGTCCGTCAAAGTTCAGTCCCTGTGTTCTGTTGAAATGATGACTTGTACTAATCCGATTACTGCAGGGGCCCGTCTGTAGGCCATGTAGGCTGGATGAGCAAAACCCCACGAGCCCTGGTTATACCCTGCAAGGGTAAAGAGCTGGTCCGGTGCTCCATGACCGGGACACGGTTTACGTTGATGCTCCTGGACCTGAGGTTCATCCAGGTCTGATCCAGCTTCCAGCACCCTGGCAAACGCTTTCACCGGGAGGCCGAGGAAGGTGATACCCCAACGTGGGTCCCGGTTGGGTTCAGCAGTTCCTCATAGTGTCTCTCCACCTCTTGGGGTTGCCAGAACATTCACAGGGAGAACTAGAAGTCCATTTTCATGGACTAAGCTGAAGTCCTCTCATGTCGCAGCTCTGCTGAAGCTTCTCTGCTGCTTCAGGACGCCCCTGGACTCACCAGGCCACCTTCTACACACAGCTGTGTGCAGCTGCCTCCACAGTGAGGGCTTTAAACATGGCCGCCTCTCCCATGGATGCATGAAACGCTCCTCCAGAGCCGGAGTTTGTGAGCATCCCCACACCGGCCTGGCTCGTCTGACCGTGGACACCTGTTTTCTTCTTCTTCCTCTGATCATGCCGTCGCTCTCTCTTCGTCCTTTTCTGTAATTTGTGATATTTCAGATCTCTGAAACCACCCAGAGTGTCTGTGCTCACTGTTACGTCTTCACCGCTTCTCTTTCATGGTTTATATTTAGTCTCCTCTGCTTGGAAACAAGCTCGACCTTTGACCTGACCTCAGTCATCTTGACCTCTGACCTTCTCACT
Organism: Datnioides undecimradiatus; assembly: GCA_008933995.1. NCBI lineage: Eukaryota > Metazoa > Chordata > Actinopteri > Lobotiformes > Datnioididae > Datnioides > Datnioides undecimradiatus. Next base: position 23,705,078 of record WARS01000029.1, read on the forward strand.
CACACACACAGACACACACACACACTCAGCCTGAATTCCTAATAATAATGTTACAGTAGATGTTTTAATGTTTGGAAATTTGTACACTAACTTTCCAGGCCTTGAAAACACTTTGGAAAAGGTTAAAGCACTGTGAAAGTGTCCATGTTGAACTGTAATCGCTCTTGTTCACCTCACCTGAGACGACTCGACCACACTTGACTCCGGCGGGCGTCAGTGCAGTTTGGGAATATGGCTCACGCCTTACGCCGCTCCGCCGGTTTGACGAGCAGATAAAGTAATGGCGTGCAGGGACGAGCCAGGCGGCCTCACAGGGGTCGGACCCGGCCGAGCTGGCAGGTGGAGCGGTTCATTGTGCAGTTGTTTGCACGTCGTGGAGCGCTGCAGGAGGCGTTTTCATGTATCCTGCTCATGTTTCGGACATTTGAACGTCACATCCCGGTTTTATAAACTTGGATTAGGGATATGCATGTATGCAACTTGATGCAACCGAGAGAAACCAGACACTGAGGTGTGTTAACACCTTGTCCTGAATTAAAAGCAGTGGTCAGATTCATGCAACTCATCGCTGGTTGCAGCCTCAGAGCCGAGCTGGTCTGCTGCGAGAGAGACGTACTCACAAACACGTGCAGCGGCGATCATCTCGCCGTGCCTGCCTCCGCTCTGTCCGGTCTGCTGCTGCTCTTCAGTATCACTAATGACACTCTGGACCGTCACGAACACGCCGCACCGCCCAGAGGCTCATTAAAGGTGGAGCTCAGCCAAACACGCCTCGTCTTCACTTTGCATAAATTAGCTCGGACGCAATGTATCACTGCCAGCCTGCGCACACACACACACACACACACACACACACCTTCATCCATCCCTGTTGTCCTGTTCTCTTCCTCATTTACTCATCAGCTGAGATGTCATCACTCAGCGTTTCAGCAGGATTCAACACACAGTAGATCAGTCAGTAGCACGAGTGAACACACACACACACACACACACACACTCTCTCACACACACTCTCACACACACCTTGTCTTTTATCCATTTGATTTCTGCCAGTTCTCCTCTTTTTATCCTTGATTTGCCGTTTCCTCCTCCACAGAGAGAAAGCTGCAGATCAAGCCTCGGCTGTGAGCCCGCAGAGACGAGCGGCGGCGGAGGTGAAAGCGACTCGTCGGTGGGCTCCTGCGCCCCAGGTTTGTCCCGACAGGTGTTTCCGTGCCCCCCCCACCCCGACACCACCCTCACACCCCCCCCTCTCTGTATCTCTTCACTCAGGGCCTGAACGTTTTATCTTGTACTGCAAATAAAAAAAGTCCCGACTCTGACGGCGTGTTGTTTCACCCGCTCTCTGTGACGTGCGAAGTCAGCGCCGTCGGAGTGTTTATAGGCTGCGAGTGTGCTTTCTGTCCGGGAGCGGCGGTGTCGTCACATGACCCGAGCGTGTTTGTGAGAGTTTTCATTGGGAAGGTGGTGACAGAAGCAGCAGTGCTCACTTTTAAAACCTGGAGACCAGACACATGAGTGCCTGGTGACCTCATCCTCACCATGCTGACAGAGTGTGTGTGTGTGTGTGTGTGTGTGTGTGTGTGTGATTTGAGAATGCATGCACACACACAAACAAGTCTCCTTTTTATTTGCTTTGCATTGAAACGAGCGTGGTTTTCATATTCAGAGCGTCTGAAACGTCATTTTTCTGATTCTGTTGATGAGAAATAAAACGTTGCCTGTGTTCCTGCGTTGTGTTTTCATTTCCAGGAGGAGCCGTCTGAGCTGATGGCGTTTAGCATTTAGCTAATCACATGGCCACGTTTGTTCATGTGGTGTAAACCAGGTGTTAAACTGGGCCGGGGCTGCTCGCGACATTTAACTTTACACTTTAATAATTTAAATAATGACTGAGACGCGTGCGAACGTCGACCTCAATGAGGTGAACGCAGCGCTTTGATGGGGTTTCCCTGTCTCTCAGCTGTGTTCATGCGTGCAGCGCAGATGGCAGTGACGCTGTAGGTGGATGGACAGGTGGAGAGGACTCTGACCTTTCAACAGGCTGTTTTTACATTTTACTGTGGTTTTAATTCACGATTCGATATTAAAAATCGTTCTTGACCTTAAAATGAAATGAATCTGTGCTCGTGTCGGTTCACCAGCTTCACTGTGGACAGGAAACCGTCTCTAACATGTAAAAGATTCATTCAGAGCGTGCTGACGTGGATTTTTCAGACGTCTGCTGTGTTCGTCTCCACCCTCGCCTCCGTCCTCTCCTCATTGTCTCATCTCTCGTCCTCTCTGGATGGGACGGGGAGGACGCTGGGACGCTGGGACGGGGCGCCGGGATGGGGAGGACGCCGGGGCGGGACGCGCTGCTAACTCAGCCGCTCACACGTCGTTTGTGTTTGACTGCATCTGCAGCATCACAACGCTGGCTGACTGCCTGACGCGTTGTCATGGCGACAAACGAGCAGCATGATGCCAACATGATGCAGGAATGAGATGAGGGCTGCCCAGCGTGTGTGTGTGTGTGTGTGTGTGTGTGTGTGTGTGTGTGTCTCCATATTAGAGCATGAACGGCTCGCAGCAGCAGCAGGTGTGATGAAGTTATTAAAAGTGATTATTATTATTATTATTATTATTATTATTATTGTGTTTATTATGATGATGATGATCAGTTTTCCCTCTTCACACACTGAATTATGGGACTTTGTCACATGACCTCTCTTACAGATTAAAACTGTTCAAATGTTGCAGCGTAGCTGTGAATCCATCCACGGTCCAAACTTTAGTCACACACCACCGGTTCAAACATGGTGAACACACTGTCAGGGTGGATATCTGTGTGTGTGTGTGTGTGTGTGTGTGTGTGTGTGTGTTCAGCTCGATTTTCTCTCAGATGTATTGACAGCAGCGAGCGGAGATGGAGAGCTCGACATGTTTCTCAGAAAAGGCAGGAGACAGGGAGCCATCACTCTTCTTCTCTCACCACACCATTTTTCCCCTTCCTCCCCCTCCTCACCCCCTCCTCCTCCTCCTCACCCACGTTGCTCCTCTCCTGCGCTGAAGATGTAAGTGCCTTAGACAGATGTCTTCTGCCTCTTGTCTAAAAACCCTCAACGCGAGCTGCTGAGCTCGGCAAACTCTAATTAAGATCAATATTTCAATTTTTAGTAAAAGCGCACGAGACGGAGCGAAGACAGAGGGAGAGGAATCATCTGTCCACGAAGACTCGCAGAGACGAACAGAAAGGTCAACTGTGATTCTTCATCGTGTGTGTGTGTGTGTGTGTGTTACATGTGATCAAAACTCATTTCTTTCTGTTTTTAGACGGAGAGACAGATTCAGCCTCAGTAACTCTGAACGTAAAGAGCTAAAAACAGGTTTTCACTGGAAACACACTCATAGCTGACAGACATTAGAACAAGGCCAATAAAACATGAGCTCAAACCTGTAGAAAGATGTCGAAAACACACGCAAGTCGTGCGGAAAGTGTTTTGTGGAGCTGCAGAGTGTCTGTGATCGGTCACTGGACACCAGCTGAGCTGCTGAGCATGGTTTCCTTTAAAAACAAGAAGCTGTTTGCAGTTCTGTGGTTTTCCGCTCAAAGATCCCAGTTTTCTGACGGAGAACCGACCCCGACTGTGGCGATTAAACACGGTCAGAGCCATAACGTGATCGCACCAGCACCAAGTTATCGCAGAGATCCGCAGACGTGAATCAAAGTGATGTCGTGGCTCCACTATGAAGCGTCTCATCCACTGACCTGTGACACGACGATGCTCCTGGTGATCCCGATGATCCGACCGTCTGTCAGGAGGCGAGCTCTGCGTGTTTGTCTTCGGATCAGAGCGGGAAGTCGACCGATACCTGCAAAGATTTACTCTTTTTAATCAGAGTTTCATGGTTTTTCATGTTTTCTCTCTTTACCTTTGACACTGTTTGGAGGTCTACCAGCTCAGTCTGGAGCGGAGCTGATCCACATCAGACCAGAACAGCACCAACCCGTCAGGACGTCTCATTGTTCCACGTTCTCCTGGTGCATCTCGTCAAGTTTAACGTGTTCCCTCGGTTCCTCCTCCTCAGTGGACCTCAGCATTAAATGTGCAGCTCCTTCTGAATCGCCAAGCGCGTCGTCTCTGTTTGCTCACTCGCTCTCAGAACTCAGTGCACGTTGGAGGAAACAGTGTTTGGTTCGTCCAGGTTCATCGTCGGCGCCCGTCCTCTGCTTCGCCGATGTCGTGGCGTTCCCAGAGCTCAGCAGTTCCTTCAGTGAGCACGACGTTAAACGCTGCTGCTGCTTTGAGACCGAAAACCGTTTTTATCGTCCTGGTGAACAAACCCCGACACAGGCGCGGCCTCCTACATGTGGTCAGACTCCTCATGTCTAAACTAAGCCTCCCTGTTGACTTCGCTGTCCGTGCACACGCCGGCGTGCGCGTCACATTCCTGCACAATTAAAGCTGATTCCTCCACAGCAGCATTAGAGGCTTAACAGCACTGACAGAAGAAAAGGAAAGCCCTGTCCGGGCCTCAGATAACCCTGCGCCACCTCCCGGAGCCGGTCCCTTCTTTTGGTCCGGATGCTGGCTGCCTCGGCTCAAAGCTCGCCTCAAAGCTCGCCTCACCGGCGGCCGGCTCAAAGCCCGCCGTCGATCCTCCACCTTGCTGATGTCCGTTTTGCTTAAATCGGTAGAACTGCACTTGCAGCGAAGTCCCAATATGCAAAGGCACAATGAAAACCCTGACTTCAAAAATTTATGTCTCAAGCCCTCGGCCGCAGACACTCCCCTTCCCCTGACAATGAATGGACCACAGCAGATCTTCTTAAATGTGCCATTTCAATGCAGACTGCTTAGCTTGGCGTTTAAGGGCCAGCTCCTGCTTATTGGATAAAAAAACCCCTCTCCTAATGACTTAGCGCACCTAAACTTCAAATACCTTGATATGATTTCCGTCCCTTCATCTCATACTCTTCTTTTCTTCCTCGCCAGCAGATTTGAGGTGGGTGGGCTGCGGGTTGCGGGTGGGGGGGGGGGGGCGCGTATTTCATGGCCGTTCCGGACTGGAAGTTAAGCTCAGCAGCTGTGCAAGGTTTTCCTGTTCACATCTGACCAAGTTAAACTTACTGCCACCTGTTCTTTTCCCGCAGATAGGCACTTTCCTCCGCAGATATATCGCTCACACATCGGTGGGGAGATGGGACTCCGGGGGGCGGCCGCTGCTGAGACAGGCTAAACGGGTCAGGTGCAGCGGTGTCCCGGTTTAAGTCCTGCTCCCATGATGCTATCGACATCCTGCTCAATCTTCCGGTCTGATTTGCTTCACCCCCGCCTCCAAAAGCCCCTCTCACCGGGGCAAAAAAGACATATGTGTCCCGAATGGAGACGCACGCAGCGGCGCTTAATTATCCGTCGATCCGCGGAGATGAGACGGGATGCAATTTGTGGTTAATTGCGAATGAAAACCCCGCAGACCACCGCCACGACCATCCAATCATACTTAACCCGCGCGCAGCCGCGCCGCGGCCTCCTCACCAGCCTCGCGGAAATGCGGATTGATTTCTGGCAGAGGGGCGCGCGGCCTTAAATCGATCAGTATTGATAGATTTGGTAGTTGGTGGTGTCGGAGGCATCCTCGGGCTTCCTCTGAGAGACCCGGCGGAGGAAAGCAATAAGCTGTTTTTAATAAAGCTAATAAGGCGGGATGTTGGATCAGTTCAGTTTCCAGTCTTTTATTATAATAATAATAATAATATAATAATAATAATAAGAGACAGTAATAATAATAATATAGTTTAACTTGTATTAATTCCTCTTTGTATTGTTAATTCTCAATTAATTTTAAAGCAAGGAATTCATTTTATTAATTTAACATAACTTATATTTCTTTATTTCCCGGATGTAGCTGCTCCCGTTTGTCCTCTTCTCCTTAGGTGTAAGATACTGATTAATTCAACATTTCAGCATATTTAACTTTATTAGGCTTTAATTCAGCCTCAGTTGTTCCTTTTTTAGGAGTCAAGCGTGTGAATTTGATCGATTGATCGGTGACAGATATTAGAAATCTGCAAAAACCAGCCTGGATTCAGAAAGTATAGAGAAAAGAATCTATAATTTCGTATATAATGTGAATGTTGAGGTTATTATAAGGTTTTTAATGCGCTTCAAACTGATTAAACGGTTTTATGTTGCACGGGATCATTAAAAAGACTCAGAGGGTCTAAATTGTTTCCCGCTTCCAGTCCCTGTAACGTGATAAATTGAATCTCGTGAATTCAGGGGCTGGAAATCAGTTTCTGTCCTCGTGAAACAGAAGCGCGTGCTGACAGCCGTGTTACATAACTGACGCACGCTTCTGAGACGGTGAAAACTGTTTCTCCGTTCCGAGTAAACATTTTTTCTCTGAGAAAGTACCGGAGCTCTCGTCTTACTCCGCGCTCCGCCGTGCAGTAGCATCTGCTCGGTCACTAGAGGGGGGGATCTGCTGCACCTGTTCTCCCTGCGCGCTCCGCTCACTTCGGCTCGGCTCGGCTCCGCTCGGCCTGCCGCTGCCCGAGCAGAGGCTTCGCTATAGGAGAATGCAAATGGCTCTGTGGTCTCCTCCCATTGGCCCGTCACACCTCTGTGTGGGAGGGTCGAGGAGGGGGGGGCACGCTGTCTTTATAAGAGCAGTTTGCCTTCCAGCGTCTCAGTGACACTGCGTGGTTGCACCGTGAAGCTCCCAAAGACAGTTTGAGGGCCGTTGGAGAGAAAAGCAGCTGGAATTTATCACCTCTTGCATAATAACACACACACACACACACACACACGGTCAACGCGTAAGGTCAAGAGCGCGCCCCGCTGAGGGGGGACAGACCGTGGGGACCGAAGCTGCCAGTGATCCGCCGCCTGAGTTAAATATCTGGACTGAGCAGAGGACCAGGGGGCCAGGCTCTCCTCTCCCTCCAAGTAGGAGCACCACCTGCATCTCCACCTTAACCTCAGATGCATATGAACTTTGAAAACTTCTGCACGTGCCATTCCGTTTTGGATTCCCGGGACTTTTGTGCCACACCTTTACGCACGCCTGCGCTGCGCCCTGTGACAGTCCCACACTGTCTGATCTGACTGTGTGAGAAACTTTGCGCCCGGGCCATGCTGCAGTGACTCCAGCCCGCTGCCCGGGACTTCACATGATCAAGTTGTAACCCGCGGGAGGCGAAGAAGGATGCTTGGAAAATATTTATAACGCACCGAGCGGAGGAGACGAAATCTGTTCGCGTTACTTGATCGAGCAGAGCCGAGGACGGTAAATCACAGGGAGGCAAGTGGGCTGCAGAGGTGAAGCGAGGACAAGACAGGTTGGTGTCTCCAAATTCACCGGGCTCGAGTTTCAGCCGCCCCGGGGGCTCCTGGTATTAAAGCGTGCATTTGACCTGGGATAAGTTGTCAACAAGAGCAGCGAGCGGAGGCGAACTGGCAGGTGTACAAGTTCATTTACATGCATACGTATATTCACGCCACTATATATAGAAGTTGTCTTAGGGACGAGCAGCCTTAAAAAGTTTCTCCACCCACCCGCCGGTCCTGCAGCAGCCCCACGCACCGGGCGTGTGCGTGTGTCTATATATACACCATACAGGCTTTTATTCCTCTTCGCAATCTGTATCCGAGAGGGCTGCCCGCCGTCGGTTTGGCTGTGAGGGCAGGAGTCGTCGCATGGACTGAAATGGCCACCGACCTCGCCATGAGCGCAGAGCTGCCCAACAGCCCTCTGGCCATCGAGTACGTCAACGACTTTGACCTGATGAAGTTTGAGGTGAAGAAGGAGCCGCCGGAGGCCGACCGCTACTGCCACCGCCTGCCGTCCGGCTCCCTGTCCTCCACCCCGATCAGCACACCCTGCTCCTCCGTGCCTTCCTCGCCGAGCTTCTGCGCCCCGAGCCCGGGCGCGCAGCCCAACCAGAGCCTCACCAGCGGGGTCAACAGCAGCGGCAGCAGCAACAACAGCAGCGGCAACAACAATCACAGCAACGCGGGCAAGCCCCAGCTGGAGGACCTGTACTGGATCCCCAGTTACCAGCACCACATCAACCCCGAGGCGCTCAACCTGACCCCGGAGGACGCGGTGGAGGCCCTCATCGGCAACGCGCACCACCATCACCACCACCACCAGGCCTACGAGGGCTTCCGCGGGCAGCAGTACGTCGGGGAGGACCTGTCCACGGCCTCGGCGGGCCACCATCACCAGGCCCATCACCACCACCATCACCACCACCACGGCCACCACACCCGCCTGGAGGACCGCTTCTCGGACGAGCAGCTGGTCAGCATGACGGTGCGCGAGCTGAACCGGCAGCTGCGGGGCTTCAGCAAAGAGGAGGTGATCCGCCTGAAGCAGAAGAGACGCACCCTGAAGAACCGCGGCTACGCGCAGTCCTGCCGCTTCAAACGCGTCCAGCAGAGGCACATGCTGGAGACCGAGAAGTGCACCCTGCAGAGCCAGGTGGAGCAGCTGAAGCAGGACGTGGCGCGCCTCGTCAAGGAGAGGGATCTTTACAAGGAGAAGTACGAGAAGCTGGCCAGCCGGACCTACAATGCCGGCGGACCCGCGAACACGAGAGATCCGTCCGGGAAACAGGCCAACACCGAGTTCTTCATGTGAGAGACTGACGATTTGTAGCATAGACTCTGAAGTACACCCCCACACCCACCCGAACACCCTTCTTACATTAATTTATATTTTTCTGCGTTTGTATTTTTGTTTACAGTTATTCCCTCGACAGAAAAGACTCCAGACACAACAAGTAAACAAGCGAGCATTAGATGCGCATTTTGAGTCTTAAAGATGTTTTGGCTGAACTTCTGTACGGCTCACCTCCACCTGTCAGGTGAGCACATGGGATCACTCCGCCTGTAGACCTTTCTGCGGTGCGACACAACCTGGTCAGAAGTCTTATCGCAGCAGTCTGACATTGAACGTGACTGTCTTAATCCAGAGAGATGATTTTGTCTTAACACTGAGCGAAAGAATGATGATTTAGGTGTTTTTTTAAATAAGAGAGAGAGAGAGAAACTCAGACTGGACTGAAACAGAAGCAGGAAGCAGCACCGCACACCGCCTCTCCCGGCTCCGGAGAGCTCGGCGGACTGTTTGCGTGGAAGCGAGGCGCTCTGTGATGCAGAGAAGAGACTTTTCAATACTGCAAGTCTATAGTTTCCCATCCCTATTGCAACCCTGCATGCAGGACATGTATGGTAAACCCTCCAGTCATCTCCCACAATCCCTCCACGTGTATGGACAGCATGGCCCATGGTTCTCTCCTCCTCTCACGCTTCTCCTCCTCTTTCCTCCCCCCTGCCACCTGTAAGGCCTGGGTATGCAAAAAGCCACAAAAATCGCCCCCCCACCCTCCCTCCCTCCCAACTCCCCTCCACCCAACAAACGAGAGGTGCAAGGACTGCGGACAACAATGCAACAGCAGCGCGCTACTGCGAAGCCTGGATGCGTCTCTAACTGCTATTTTCAATCAATTTTTCTATTGTTTTAAAAAAGAAAAGAAAAACGACAAAAAGAGATTAACTGAGCCAGATTTTAGACTGTATTTATTTCCACCTGTACATAATGTGTAGACAGAAAAAGACGCTTCCTGTGTTATTTTAACCCCTTTTCTCTCTTTTTAAAGAAAACTGCTTTTTTTTGGTTGCTTGGATTCTTCGAAAATGTCTTAATACAAATGTTTGTATGTTACAGCATGCAAATCGTCTATGGTATCCTCCTCCTACTGAACATGTGTAATGTCAAAGGCGAGCCTATACTGCACTAAGAAAGAGATCAGACCGGACGAGCGTTTTGTTTTCTACCGATAGGACCTTTGATCTGTTCCTCTCTAAGAACCTGGATGTAAATTTGATGAGTGAGTCTCCTTCATTAGATGGACAAGGACTTGCATTCGCTGCTAAACCTCTATGCACCAACCCGATGATTAAAACGACTCAGTTTAATGGTTCTTTTCTGTTTTTCGTTGGTTTTTTACTCGGAGCATCTGTAGAGGAGGGTCTCTGGGCCCGCGGGTCTGACTCTGCAGCCCGGTGTCTTAACAGGATGTTGTGTCTGATGGAGCTGGGGGGGGGGGTTGTTTGGAAAGACTTAGAGCTTAATGTTCTTGGAGTAACTCGATGCATTATTCTGTCAACATGAAATCCCTGGTTCGTGTGTTTTCTGCTGCCTAGATATATGTGCAATATTGTGCAGAAGTGTGCGGCGCGCAGGCTACCTGTTGGAGCGCGCGAACTTGCGGGAAGCGAGACGTTTTAGATCGAAATGCCGCAAAAAAAAAAAAAAAACCAACAGCGGGAAAATCAAGGCGAGGTATTTATTTATTTATTGCCCCTGAAATGTCCGATCTGCTCTGTGCGCCAAACAAAATCATCCAAAACGAATCTTTCACCACATTTAATATTTAATTTATTTAAATAAAACGCACCAACAGTTTCCCTTCTGCAACTTTATTTTATTTTATTACAACAGTTGCGTTAAAAACCCAAATCTCAGTAACATTTCCTGAAGAAAGTCGAGCCTAAAAATCCAAATTTGATCTTAAAGCCTGCGGTGAATGAAAAGGAGAGAACAACCCTTCTGCACAGTGCTGTTAATGTATATCTGTACATATAATTTCTATATTTATTCAATGAACGTGTCCTAAACGTGTCAACAAGTGAAAAACCTACAAAGTGGAACGTTGTTGAGAATCTTGTTTTCATAATGTTTAATAAAAAGTTCTGTCCCAAACGTGTCGGACTGCTGCTGCGCTCATTTGCTGCACGGAAAGGTTTGATTTCATAAAAGACAAATAAGAAAATACAAAAAGAAAAAAGAGAAAAAGGCTTCCTGCCTCTGAATTATTAAAACTCTGGCTTTATGGAAGAGTCTCATGGATCCAGAAGAGATCTGTTTCTTATTTTAGGCCAGGGTTGTTTCCTCGCAGCTTCACGGTCGTGTTTAAAAAATAAAAATCGCGGTTAAATAGATTTAATTTAATAAAATAAAGGATTATTATAAACCTTATTATTATATTAATATTTGTGAAGGACAGAGCTAAATGACATTTGACGCCGTGACTCGATTTGAATCAAACATTTTTACTGGTTATAAAATAAAAAAATATTATGTAGCTGCTCAAATTTTATATAATATAATAAAAATGTAATATTCTTATAAATACGTCAAATTAGTCTGACTGAACTCTGATAATTGATGGTCTATAATAAACTGTAAAGGCGACAGCGTTATTTAAATTTATAGTTTTGAACGCGCTGACAGTTTTTATTTTTATTATTATTCCTTTTATTATTGTTGTTATTATTAAATGCTGTAAACAATAATCCGTTTTTACTCGATGACCGTTTTCGCTCATTAGTTCTCGGTTTCTGCTCCGTCTCGGCTGTGATTGGTCCCCTCTGATGAGGTTGAACTGTTTGTTTTGGGGGGCTCACTGCACCGGACTGATCCGGTCTGGACTGCAGGATGTTGGGGGAGACGCTGCTCTGATGGCTCCGTGTGTGAGAGGCATCACTGGAGGCGGCCTCCTCAGCTCTCGCTGCTCCGGCTTCGGCCGCCTGACAGCGGGCCTGCGTGCGCCCCGTCAGCCGGTGATGGATGGATGGAGCCGGCCTGCTCTCCGCCTCCCGCCGCCACCGAGCAACGAGTTAGACGAGCTCAGCTGTTCCTCACTCACCGTGTGTTGTGATCGTGTCCATAGGGCAGGTTTGCATGATACCCTCGATGTCCACGGTGCGTGCCTAAGCTGCATTAAGTGGTCTCTCCCTCCTCCTCCTCCTCCTCCTCCTCTCAGGGTGCAGGCGGCGCGGGTTGAGACAGATGCCACCCCGCGTTGGTGCTGATGTGACACCGCCGTCAGGCCCGGTGGGTGGCGGCTCACTTCAAACACATATCATAACTCACCGTGAGAGTGTGTGTGAGTGTGTGCGTGAGAGAGAGAGGAGTGTGTTGCGGGGCAGTAGATGGTCAGACGTCAGTAGAGGAAGGTCAGTGATCTGCACAGCGTCGCAGCTCGTGCATGTGCGCGTTCATACGTGCGTTTAAGTGTGTTTGTGTGCTTGTAGCTGTGTTTTAAACTTTAAAATACTTTATTCAAACATCAGGAAACTGACACACTGAGATGTAAAACAAAGTGTGTGTGTGTGTGTGTGTGTGTGTGTGCGCGCGTGCGTGCAGTTTGTTTGCCCGACTCTCGTCCTGCTGCTGCTCTGGATACTCATGAAGTGTGTGTAGGTGTGTGTGAAAGAACCAGAAGTCCTGTCAGCCCATAACTTCAGTCATCTGTCAGCGCGGATACTGAGCCTTTACTCACACACGTGTGAACTCAGACTCAGCGCCGGTCATTACAGCCGGGCTGCTTGTGTTTCAGCTCACCGACCTCAAACAGTTTAATTTGCAGTGTGATGAAACAGTTTAGATGTTTTGGGAGAGAGATGCAGCTCTCGTATTCCACTTTTCTCCTAATATCACCTCCTCCTCCTCCTCCTCCTCTCCTCTCCCTCCTTTCGGCCTCTCCATCACTCTCCTCCTCTTCCTGTTTTTGCTGACTCAGCGGAAACGTTGAGCAGTGTGACAGCCATCACCTCACCGAGAGTCAGAGTGTGTGTGTGTGTGTGTGTGATTGAGATCTGTAGTGGAATGAAGGAACAGGCGTTTGCTCTGTGTGTGTGTGTGTGTGTGTGTGTGTGTGTGAGACAGAGAGAGAGATCACCATGACTACACTGTGGGCTTTTCTTTCCATAAATCAGGGCAGAGTCCATCCATCCGAGCTGCATGTGGGAAACAGAACGAGCGGAGCAGCAAGAAGGATGGAGAGAGAGAGAAGGAGAGAGAGGTGCAGTGTGTCTCTGGCGTCTGGAGCTGCTGCTGCTGAGATTCAACACAGTCAGCGTCTCTTCGGCTCAGCTTACCTACAGTATAACCCACCTACACACACACACACACACACTCACACACTCACATCATAAGCAGAGAGTCCAGACAAACAGATGGATCCACATCCTGTTTAATAAGACTGACACTGACCTCAGCCTGTACCTCCTCCTTTGACCTGCTGTTGATCAGGCCGTACGCTCTGAACTCGTGCACAGAATTCTGTATATTTACAGAATACATACGCTTTGTTACACTGTGGAGCAGCAACAGATCAGCTGTAGGTTAATATGATGTTCGTGTGTCAGTCTGCAGTCTGCAGATGTCGTTTCATCCTCTCTGACGTTCTCCACCCCGGCTTCGTGCGTCACCCTCGCCTCTTTCCATCTTTGCAAAAGCACCTTCTGTTGCAGAGGAGCTGCAGCTGTTGACCTGAACTGTGCATTAGATGTGAATCTGAACACCAACGCGGCTGACATGTGTTTGGTTTTAATGGGACCCACACTACGCAGGTGGCGTAATGGGGGGGTGAAGCAGCAGGGTCTCCTGCCCCGGGCTGCTCTGGTTGGTTCATCAGGCCGTGCATGTTGTTCAGGGGGTCAGAGCGATGCTTTTACTCTGAAGAGCTGGTCTCTGTATGGACGACACCCTCCTCGGTCGTTCGAGGCGTTTGCATTTAGCAGAAACACGCACACGGCCGCACGCAGCCGAACTGTTCTCCAGTTAGGCCCCCTCCTGCCCCCCCGGCCCCCCCGCCCACCCCGGGGACGTGTCCGGCTTCAAAAAGTTGTCACCCTGCGCAAAATGTAATCGACATCTTTGATAAATCACCTGCGTGCTGTTAACGCTCACAGGGTATTAATAATTATTACTCCTGATCTGGTGATTGAGTTAGTGACCCGGGGCCGGGAGCCCCCCCACAGAGCGAGGGGGAGGGGCGGGGGTGGTGTGTGTGTGTGTGTGTGTGTGTGTGTGTGTGTGTGTGTGTGGCAGGGGGGGGGCAGCCGCACCGTCCCGCGCCGGTCCCTGCCTGACGCGACCGGGAAAGCAATTTGGCACCGGTGGCGCCGTACTGCTGCTGCGACCCCTGAGCGCATGCCCTGCCTCCACCGGCTGCACACTGTCACACACACACACACACACACACACTCTGACACGCCGCATGCTGAGTAGACAATTTCAAACATGCTATCACAGGAGAAAATATGCCCAAACAGCAAATCTAAGCTTGTCCCGTGCTTTGAAAATACAGTAATAAACAAACCTAACCGGCAAACAAACAAATAAATGAGAGCGGTGGGATGATGTGCTGATCTCCAAACGAGGAGGAGGAGGAGGGGTGTGTGTGTGTGTGTGTGCGTGTGAATCAGGGGAAATGGGCTCCGTTTTACCTGAGAGAAGGTGAAATACAGTCTCTGAGTCGCCGGCTGTTATCGGGCTCATTTGCGGCGGTGTGATTCTGTATTTACTGCGCCGCCGATTGGTTTTTTTTTTGGGCCTTTCGTGTTTCGCCGCCGCGCTCCGCAGCAGTTTTCGCTCATCACGCGTTGCCAGAAACTCACTTAAAGAGAATTTCCTTCACGTTGGTTTATCTCCTGTTGACGGCGGTCACGGGCCGGATTTACTGAGTCAACCTTTTAACGAGGGGTCGAGTTCCTGCTGAATCCCTCAAACCACCACTATCACTTCCATTCATGTTTCACTTCCCCAGCCCTGTGTGTGTGTGTGTGTGTGTGTGTGTGTGTGTGTGTGTGTGTGTGTGCATGATTCAGCGTTTTGCTTCTCAAACGTCATTCACTTTGTACCGTGTCACAGGTCACACGGGCCTTTTTGCTTTGATAATAGTTGTCGGTTTGCGGCTGCGGTTTGTGGGCAGAAGGATCTCACACACACACACACACACACACGGCTGCATGTGTGCTGTTGACCAGAGAAGTGTGTGTGTGCGTGTGTGGTGTAATGCAGTGGGGAGGACTGTCCTCAGTGGCAGTGGAGGGTCAATCGGCAATCAATTATTCCACTCAGCCTGGCCTGCAGCCATACCACAGACTCACTTCCTGCACCAAACACACACACACAATCAAAGACACACACATTCCTTCAGACCGCGCTCACACGGGTCCCTCAAAACCCTCATGTTCTCTTATTTAACGTCATGTGACACAGATTCACATTTTTATGGTTTTTAACTGGTTCAAACTCACGTTTCGCCATCGCATGTCGCATTCGAACGGGGAAATGGTCCAACGTTTGTGAGAACTATAAAAACAAGACGCATGCACTGAACCTTCAGATTCAGATGCATCAATGCCGTCAAAGCACCGAAAACCACCGCGGGCGTCTCATTGGATGATTCTGCAGGACTCAAGGTTACGTGCATCAGCTGAAGCCAGGGCTGGTGCATCCACACTCGTTCCTCTGGACCCAGGCTGTTTCCATGTTGTTCCGCCCCTCTCAAGCTTGACGACCTCTTCTCTGTTCAAACCCTCTGTGGACTCAGACCCAGTCTCATCGCACGAGGAGCTGTTTCCTCTCTGAGTGACTCCCTCTTCAGTCCTGAGGGTGGATCTGCGTTTGCCCGGTGCCAAACACACTCTCGCAGCTGACACGAGAGCGCCGGCACCACGCCGCCCGCTGTCACGCACCCTGTCACCGTCTGCACCCGCAAAATGCCGCGCAGGCACTCACGGCGGTGGCGGCGGCGCAGCTGCAGAGCCGAAGTGACTGAGGTGTCACTGAGCCTGACGCACACTCTCAGGACCCGCACCCGGAGGCAGACACGCACTGTCCGGACTGATGCACATCCAAAAGGTACTTCAGTGTGTGTCTGTGTGTGTGTAATGAACAAATGAGCTCCTCCTCCACAGGATGCACGAGGTCAGCTGACCTCCCGCAGGAGGTCGTCCACACCGATCAGTGCAGACATGTCAGTCTATGTTTCTGTTCACAGGACGCCGTTAACTTACCGGCTGTTGTGTCAATCAAAGAAACATTTAATTAGGACGATCTGTGCATGATTTAGTAACGACAATTCATTTCCTGTGACAGCTCGCACAGGAAATGACATCATCATCCATAATCCCTCTGACAGAGCTCAGGTTTATGGTCTTTGTCGTCAGGGCCCTCAGTGAACGTCTGACCTGTTTGGACTGAGGTCTGGAGCCGAGATCAGAGCTGTTTCCTTTTCGTACCAAAGCAAAGACGATTTGAAACGATAAAACCGCCGACAGTCCTCCACGAGTCTTTTACGTTTACGTGAAAGTTTCAAAGGAACGAAAATGGCGACGCAAAGTGTGGACACAAAGCTTCGAACATGTGCGTGAACGCGTTCAAACGCTCGGCGTAAATGATCCGAGAGGGAGAACAAACATTACTGGGGCTGATCTCAGGTCAGGAAAACAAAGCCACGGTTTGTTTTAACGCTTTAAAGAACTGAAATGCCCAACGCGGCCGTGTTTCCAGCGAGGACCAGCTCAGCACTGTGCACATTTGTTGGCAGAAGTTTGGTGAAAAAGTTTCCCTCAATTAAATTTAGAAGAAGAGAACGCGTCGCAAATTCAATCACGGCGCCGATCTGACAGACTGTCGGAGTAACAGAAGGCGACGGCGCGGCGTCCCCTTTCTTCTGCGATGTAACTTAAACTGGGGTACACTCAAAGCCGCCCGCCTTATAAAAGCATGTCCTCATTTAGCCTGTTTAGTACCGAGCACAGGAACCGTTCTGCGGGAAGAGAGAGACGAGGAGAAATAAACAGAATGAAGAAGCGTTTGCGGTGAAGGAGTGCAGACTCAGCGCTGCCGGCGGCGTACGTACGGCGGAGACGGAGACAGGAGTGCTGAAACTGTCATGGCAGCCCTCGCTCGGTGACAGAGAGGCTCGAGCCGTCACAGAGAAGAAGAAGACGAGGAGGAGGAGGAGGAGGAGGAGAAGCAAAGGAGAAGCAGAGCGGGGAGGTAAAGGGAGCTGGAGAAAGAGGAGCTGCTTGTCTGACATGTTGCCTTTTCATTCCCAGGTATTTTTTGTGGTGAGGGATGTTGGCAGTTTGGGGCCAGCGCTTCTGTCTCGCGGTCTTTCTCCTCGCACTGATGATGTTTTCTACCTCCGCTGCTGCTGCCGTGTTGCTCGTTGCTGTCGTCCCCAGCCTGTTTTGTTCAATGGTTCTTTGTCCGTTTCAGGTCAAATGAATAATTATAAATGTTTAACCAGGCAGGACGATTTTATTTCCTCCGTAATTTCCATCTAAAATTGTGAATTTCGTCAATTTCTAACACCCAAACGCACAGAAAGGAGGCAAATACATTGACCATCAAGAGCAGCTTTCACCAAGCACATGCTGCAGAGCAAACACTGGACTTTTTAATGCTTCAGCACGATGAAATATGAAATATGTCCATTGGATCCTGTAGGGACTGATCCATCCTTAAGGTTAACGTTTAAAATGGACGGAGGATGTGATCTTCCATGACTCTGAACATCAGTTTTTCCACTAATTTTGTCATTTTTTCACATGCAAGTCACCAAAAGCATGTTCACGAGCTCGGCTGTCACCGGCTGTCACCGGCTGTTCCAACAGACAAACCTCAACTTCAGGAGGTTCCTGAAAGATCCAGCTGCTCCGTGAAATCTCACTTTCAAATGTGTGGTCTTTACATTTTTACTCAATTATGTATTTGATCTGATTACAAAGCAAAACTGCAGGTTTATTGATCAGTAACCACAGGCTAACTCAGGAAGTGGCAGCCGAGTGTCGCATCCACCCGTCCGTCCTGTGGACAGGGGTCGGCAGCGCTCGCACTGAGGTCACAGCCGGTTTCAAACCTGTTCGCTGACACATGTCACACCAATCAGGCGGTGCACTGGTGCTACACATTATCAATAATCTGCAGATAATCAAACCTAAACACGGAGCGGGAGGTGGTCAGAGACCTGGCGGCTGCAGAGGAAGCCCTCCACCTCCTGATGCATCAGGGCTCCCCCACCTGTATGGGCCTCGGAGGTGGAGATCAGCAGTCGAGCGTGTCGACATTCACACGCAATCAGCCTGATGAGCGGTTGGACACGCATTACCCCCCCCCCAGCCAGCAGGTCTCGGTCAGTTAGCCCTCCATGAATAAGTCATCGCCCGCCACCCGCTCACCTGCGCCTGTTTACACCCATTCAACTTTCATGAGGTGTATTAAGATTTAAGGACGGACTGTGTCTGTGTAGGTGTTTGTTGTTTACAGGTTGCCTGAAAGTGGAAATGCGCGGCTGCAGGCCGGGGTGGAGCTCGGTACCCCAGAGAAGTCACGCAGTGTTATTTGCATCCGGACGATGATGATGTGTTTCCATCTGCTCGAACACTTTCACTTCCTGGATTCTGCAGAGAAGGAGAAGTTATTAAGAGCGTTTACTCAACCACAGAAAGTTCCCTGTGAACCAGTTCGAGTTGACGCTGAGAAGACGCAGCTCGGCTTCAGACATTCACATCGTTTCCACCTTCTCTCTCTCTTTGGGCCGTCACTGATCATCCAGCTACTTTATGCACCTCAGTCCTACCTCAGTCATCCCGGTGTTCCAGTATTTCCTCGAGTACATTTCAGAGAAAGATGTTGTTATTTTGCTCCAGTGCATTTATGAAATCCCTTTAACACAGAAAACCCACTGACACCCACCAACATCAAACCGGCGTCACGTGACTCTTCTTTCTGTTGCATTTGTGTCGTTGCTAGCAGCATAAAGGAGTCAGTTAGTGACTTTAGGCAGGTTTACACAGAGAAAACCTGTAAACAAGCCCTGACGTTGCTTTATTAAGGTGTCAGAGAGCTGTGCTGTGGTTTAGGATGAAAGTAGCCACGTTATCACGCCTGAGGCTCAGCTCAGCGCTGATTTTCACACAAAACATGATTTAAAATCACAAAATATGCTGATTATTGTCTTCATCTCCATCTTCTGCTCATATCTTTTATTACTTCTGCTCCTTCTGATATCGAAAGCTGCCGGCTCAGCTCAGATGATTTCGCTGCGTCACCTTCTGCAGAGCTTCAGGGGGAAAACATCGTCTACAAACACACACGTTTACCAAAGAGACGGCCTTTTACCAAACTTAACCAAAGTGACTTTGGGTGTCAGCTCGCTCGCAACACCACGTGTGAACCTCAGCCAGGCAGCGAGTACTATCTTTATCCCAAACCGGTTAGTCATCTTTTAATGTAATTCTTTGAGGCGTAGTCGGTTCATGAGTTCAAACACGCTTGCTTCCTTCTTATTTCCTTTCTTCATTTCATACTTCCTTCTTTCTGCCCTTCGTTCATTCCTTCCTCTTTTCTTTCAGCGTCCTGAAAGTCCCAAACTGGCCGTACCGTGAGACACATGACAGTGAAACTGAACTCTTTTACTTTTGGTTTATTTACAGCTGAGACACGTTTGCTGTTTAGTTGAGTTTATCAGAGTAAATTTGGTGTGTTACCACACGCTGCTGCGAGAGTTTAAAAGTAAAAGGACACTTCCGCCGCCGCCGGATTTGGTTTCTGACTTTGTCCCCGCAGCAGAAGGACGAGTCACATCTGCAGCCCGTCAGGTCGAGCTGGGCTGAAGTCGGTCATTAGTGAAATGTCCCAGAGTGCGTCTCCAACTCCGCTGAAAGGTGGAGCAGTGGTGCGTTTGGTTAAAACCTCAGGATTTGCGTCCGGAGTGGAGGGGAGTGGAGATTCATCAAACCTGTCAGGACGGGTGCGGGTGGGAATCCCCCCCGGAGAGGGGGCTCACCCTGCTCCTGATGAGACAGATTCATCTTCCATATCCTGTCAGACCACCGGACCTCCGTGGTGTTGTAAGAGGAGCGAGGAATGAGTGACAGCTGTGGGAAAAACAGGGTGGGAATGAAGGAGAGGAAGAAGTGGGCGGAGCATGCAACGCTGTGGCGAGGACGACCAGAGAGGAAGGAAGTGGAAGGAACGTTAGGTGACTCACGTCTGGAGATCTTTGATGGACACCAAATCAAACTTTAAGGTGAATGAATGTGTTAGAAAACATCTGATTGAATGAGAAGCCGTGGATGTAAAACCTCAATAAGAGAAGTCAACTACAACTCCCATGGTGCAGTTTTCTAAACGACAATCCTCATATTGAGCTAAGAGCTAAAGCTAAAACAGGCAGTCCGCTCAGAAACGTGTTTTGCTTCTTGTTTCCTGACGTGTTGGAGCTTTTCTCTGCAGACGTCACGGGTGCAGCGCGTTCACAGTGTGACATCAGAACCAGTTCGGAGGCCGATCGTGGTCCAGTGTTCAACAAACACGTGTGGTGTGGAAGGTTAAAGCTTCCTGTGCAGGAACACTGGGGATCTGCTGCGTGCACCATTACTGCCAAACTGTTTGTGCTTTGTAGAAACCTGATAAAACAACCATAAAACATCAAACTCCCAAACATTTCATGCTCAAACTGAACCACGATACAGACCCAACTCCAGCTGCAGAGGAAGACCATGAGAGTGGCTAAAAGCGCCACTAAATCAAGTAAGTGACCTTGTTTTTTGTCGATATTTCATCAGTTAAATTCAGTTCACTTTCAGATTCAGCTGTTCAGTTCAGCTGCAGCAGCGGCTCATGGGTAAAGCAGCATTCAGGGCGATCTGTTAACCAGTTCAACAACTTGTAGCATTTCCAGATTACATTACAATGATAATTTGAGACATTTCGTGGACAAAATAAGGAGAAGAGCTTGAAATTTGAATTTGCAGCAGGTGTTTTAGAGCCAATCACTGATGACAATGGCAGAACCAAACCATCGTACATCATCTGGGTGTCACCAGACAGAGAAATGACAAATTAATGACCCTCAGACTATGAATTAAGATCTGTGAGAGCGTCTAAAATGAATTTGACATTGCAAATATATTGTAAAGATGCTTTATATTTATATTTCAAAGACTTTATCTAATAATCTGTATGTAATGTATTTGTCTGTGTGTGTGAGGGCGAGTCCCTGCTGCAGTCTGGCAGGTTAATAATCAGTCTCAGTGGGGCTCAGATGGGATGTTTCTGCACTGGTCTGATACTGCATGTCATAAGACCAGTTCTGATTAAATATTCATGAAGCATGCAGCCTGTGTGTGTGTGTTTGGATGGGGTGGATGCGATGTGACGGGGGTGTCGGTGCACTCAGTGGGAGGTCAACTTCAGGAGAGAGAGAGGGGAAAGGTGCTGAGTTACCAAGGAGATGGTTCTCACTCCAGCCGGGCAGAGTGAAAGACAAACACGCTGCGCGCACATCAGTGCTCAGAGTGTATCCACAGTGTTTTTTTAATTAATAACTCCTGTTTCGGGGTGTATCGCAACACACACACACGTTCACACACACACACACACAATGACAGTTACCGTGTTTAGAGGCTTGTTTCACACCAGTTTAGTCTGTTTCTCCTTCAGAGGATTCAGCCTGTGAATGTGCAGCCGCCGGACACTGACGACTCGTGAAGTCACATATTTACCACCAGAGAGCGTATGTATGTATGTATGTGAAGTACAGAAGCATATTTTCTTAAAGTAAACGTGTACTTTGCATAATGTTTTAACTAATTATTTAATATTTAATGCATAAAAATGTATTAAATTGAAACCCCAGAGTTCAATATTTTGGGAAAATAGTTGTGAGAGGAATCAATGGAGGCTGTGAAATTAGCTTAGCATACAGACAAACCTCATGAGAAAGAGCATAGACTGTGTGAAAACATGGGCGGAGCCAGTGTGATGTCACCCAGAGGTTCCTGCAGAGCAACTGTGAAGCTCAGTGTGTGGTGGAGCTGGACGTCGGCCATCTTGGCAGCACGTGACGTCACCTAACTCCTGGCTAATCCAAAACACGGGGCTGAATGACGCGTGGTCGCTGAAACACAGCAGACAGCTGGTGGACAGCTGTCAGTCAAAGAAGCCCCGCCCCTTCATTCTGCATAACTTTAGGTGTTAATCTGATTTAAAGGAGTGAGTTCTATATAAATTCAGCCCGTACAGTCGCTAAATGCTAACATTAGCATGCTAACATACAGGCACTGAGTACCATGGTCACTTGTTTTAGCGTGATAGCATGCTAACATAAAGCCATGTTTGCTACTGAACCCGGTTTTCCCGCTTCTTCCTCTCGTCTTCCTCTTCCTCTCTTCTTCTTCATCTCTTCCTCTTCCTCTCTTCTTCTTCTCTTCTTCTTCTTCTCTTCATATTTCTTGGCCATATTTACGTTTTTCTCAAACATTCGTTGTTTATTTCTAAACGTGCAGCGGTGTCTTCGGCACGTCACCGAGGTTTCTCCGCTCCCGTCTCCAATTAGGAGTTTATTTCCCATGATGCTTATTGTGCCGTGGGTCCACAGAGACGAGCCACCTATGTTTTGTGAGTGTGTGTGTGAGTGTGTTGGAGGCTTGCATGTGTGTAAAGCGAGTCTCAGCTCTGATGAGTAAATGCACAGTCAGCAGACATTAAACACACGGGAGGAAGACGTGAGACGGAGGTAAGACGAGGCGGAGGAGGACGAGGGAGCGAGGGAAGACCAGAGAGCAGAGGATAGAAACTAAAATAAGTGACAAGATAAAGAAGCTCGGAGCGTCCAGACACTTTGAGTCTTTATCCTCTGGTGAAAATGTTATTTTTTAAAATATGCCACTAATACACATCCTAATAAATCACCGTGATTAATAACCATCCAGTTAAATTAGTCTTTTTTATAAAGCAGCCCAACTTTTCTGCTGCTTCCAGCTGATTCCACTGGCAGCGACTTCTTAAACTCTGAAATGTTGTTTTCTGTGCTGGTTTCCACCGTTTTCATGTTTTCTGCCTGGAAACAAATAAAACTGAAAGTGGGGCCCAGTTAAAACGAACGGGGGGATTCCCGAAAACGATCCGTCTGACGGTTGATGCAGCAAAAACACGAACTGTTAGCAACGATGCTAAGCTAATATGGTCAAAACGTTGAGTCAGCGGCTACATTTACATGCACACTAATGCGACATTACCACTTGTAAACAACATGTTCAGTCAGGATTTGTGTGTGTTACGTTGAATATATATGTTTTAGGAGCACTCGTTGGACATAAATGTGAATATTAGTGGAATATTCATTTATCTTTTTCATCAAAAGAGACAAACATGCTATTTTGTGCGTGTCTACCAAGCCTGTTAAAGTTGGACATACTAGTCTTTTCCCAGTGTCCAATCAGAAGCTTTTCTGTGAGTTTGTGGAGTCATGTGACCCTGCAACAAGCAGTGCAACAATCAGCGTCCTAAATCATGGCGGGATTAAGTCATAACACTGTGTGACATCATTTATATGTGACATCATATATAATGATGTTAAAGTGTTTGCCTGAACACGCAAAGTTAAACTTTCAGTTACAGTGAACACAGATACTGCAGGCTGTGACCTCCTCTCTGCACCTTTAAATGATCTCTGTTGATCTCTGTCGTGTATTCATTGTTGTTCATTGTTGTCGTCGACGTCTGAGCGCTTTCCAGTGTTTCAGTCACATCTTTAGATGTTTCTTTATCACGTGCATCATCACGCTCAAACAGGACACAACAAGAATCCAGAAAATAAGAAAAATCACTGGATTAATGAGAAAATCAATTAAATGAAGTGATTAAAATATGACAGAACAGCAGAGCGCTAAATGAAAAGCAGGTGCCGGGGTGAAGACCGGAGGATGAGGGGGGACGTTAGAAGCAGCGGGGGCAGGAAATATGAAGAGAGTGATCAGCGGAGAGATGAAATCTTGCCAGACCACTCGCTGAATTATTCAGGCCTCCCTTTTCCGCACCTGTCACTCCACCTTTACTCTGCTCTCTCTTAACCTCCCGCTTTCCCTTCGCTCCGGCCTCTGTCTGCGACACAGAGTGAGACACAGACGGCTGATGGTCGTGGTCGTCGGTGCGGTATAAATGCTGAAACCTGACGTCTTTCAGAGGTTTTGTGTTTATTCTGTTCGCTCTCCTCTGACACGTGATCTCTGATGAGCTGGCGATGCAGTGGAGACGTGCGAGCGAGCCGTCGTCCTGCTGTGTGACAGGCCTGTGATGGACAGGTGGCTCTAATGGCGGGGGGGGGCACTCCATTTCTAAACTCCATTTTCTTGAATTATTGAAGGCGGGGCTAAATCCAGGTACCGTGGATGAATGACAGCTCACCTGGACGACATCACGCATGCATGTTCTGCCTCTCATCAAGCACTCGCACATGTTTTCCTCCAAGACTCGACGTAAAGTTTCTGTTGGCGAGCAGATCGCTTTGAATCCACTCCACAAACAACAGAACACCTGAAATCACCAATAAATCGTTGATTGAAGTATTAACTCTGTTTGATCAGCAACCGGATTATCAATAATCTCAGTTTACTGGCTTCTGATCATTTGATCTGATCATCTGGCTTTTGTTTTCGGTGTGAATGTGAACAATCGGGATTCAAAGCCGCGTCACATGACTCTGCAGCATCGATGTCAGTTTATCAGCTCCAGCTGCAGTCAGCAGTGATGGAGACACAAAGGCTGTGATGCTACAACAGCTGATTAATGAGGGATGTACTGCTGTTTAAACTCTGAGTGGCTTTATTCTTCATATGGGGCAAGATCGACAAGACAGCGATGTTGCTATGTTACTTTCTACTGTAACACTCTTCTCCTACGCTGTCATGATGGTAGTGTTAGCTTATGTGCTAATTTCGGTGTTAATGACAGATGTTGAAAGATGAACCAATGCAGATCAGATGAGCAGGCTGAACGCCACAGTTTCAAGTCAACAAGATGCTTTTGTGATGTTTTCTGCGAACACAAAACACAAAGTGATTAGAAAACTGAGAAGAAGCTGCTGCAGAGATGGACGAACATTGCCATGAGTTCCGAAATTTCACATTTTCACAATTTAAAATAAGATAAACTTTCCAATTTCAAACTACCGGACTCGAAGTCGAACTAATTTTGGGGGTTTTTTGTCTTGAAACACGATCATACCTCATGTTCTTCCTCTTTCATCGCAGCGTCATTCGTCAGTTTTCTCCCTCCTGCTGCAGATGAACACCGTTGTCTCCTGCACCGACTCGTTGTGGAGTTCAGGCTGAAAGGCGCCGCCTGACTGTCCCCCTTGTCCCCCCCACAGGCCGACTCACGTGTTAACATGCACGGGTCATAATCAAGCCTTTCTGGAAAGGTGCATGTCAGCAATCCTCGGCATCTCATCAATATTAATCAGAGCTGGTCAGAGGATGCATAAGCATTCATTAGACCTCATAAAAACTAATCATGGGCAGCATCTAAGGTCGCAGGACACGCAGGACTCGCTGCAGGGGACACTCTGGTTCTGCATCCAGGGTTCAGGACAACATGCAGCTTCCCTGCAAGCTGTGGGTGACGAGCCAACGACCACCTGAAACATTCAAACTACCACGAGCTGGAGAACCAGGGAGTGACACACATTTGGTGCACACATTTGGACCTTTTACTAATTTTATCCTGATTTATGTGACTGCACTGTGTGTTTTATCCACGCTGAAGACGAAGTTCTGCAGGTTTTTGCTCAAACCTTCTTTCTAGATTCAAGGCTACTGGGCCAAACCACCAGAATCAAGTACCAGACCTGCAGAACCCAGACAAGATGACAGTGCAGCAGCAGCTCTTCGGTTCGTCTCTCTACTCCTCTGTAATCAGTGGAATTAAACAAAATGCGCTCAGTGCCACCTCATCACAACTTTTATTAAAGCTTTCTCCTCATATTTCACTGCAGTCTGAACAGACATGAGACAACCAGCAGTAGTTTGTGTGTTAAACCGGATGTTTTGTCCTTACCGGCCCAAAATTCTCAAAGTAAAATGAGAAATGCGTGAGTTTGACCCAGCAGCTTGTCTCTTGTGCGTGTTTGCAGAAATCCAGATGCTGGCCTGATGTGTCCTGTCAGTCCGGCCTGCAGCTAAAACACACAGCGGGGCGATGTGTACACGGAGGAGCTGAGCGGGAGCGTAAACGCGAGCGCTTATGTCAGTGTAAACTTTAAAGAAACGCAGGAGAGTTTCAAGTTCAGCAGCGCCCTCGGTGCTCGGCGGCGAGAACCGGACAGACCTTGCATCAGCAGGTTGGTTTAAGAGAACGCACGCGTACACGCCAGCGACACGGACGCACACACGCATATGTACACACACACACACACGCGCGCGCAGAGTGGCTGAGCAAACAACATCACCAGCACATAAACAGGTGTAATCAAACGCACAAAGTGCTGAAGAGAGTGGAATCTGTGACGTGCATGATAAAAGGAGCCTTTGAGCTGCTAAAAAGACCAAAGAAGAAGAAGAACAGAGCAGAGGAGAGAAGAAGAAGCAGAGGAGGCCCTGGCCTGAGGCTTGTTAGTTTGTGTCTCTAACAGCAGTTTGTTTGAACCTCTGCGTGGCCTGTTTTCTTATTGACAGCTTCTCCTTCATCACCCTGTGAGGCTACGGGGCCACAGAGGAGGTGGTGGTGGTGGTGGGGTGGTGGGGTGGAGCAGGGAGCCCCCAGGCAGGGGGAGACGGCCCGGAACACCCCGCCCCCCTCAGAGGTGGACGCTGCACCTAAAGCGCTGATGGTTAGCTAGCGCAGCTCCCTTTGTGCTGAACCCCGAGCTTTAAACTGCTGCGTCTGCCTCCAACACACACATACGTCCACACACACACACACACACCTCAGCAAAAACAGACACTCGGCCCGTCGATACACACCCGTCACCTGGCGCTGGGAAAACGAGCGAGGGAAGTGCGGGCGACACACAAGCGCGAGCTAACACACGTGCAGCCGCCGACGCCGCTGTGTGACATCACCTGGGCCCGGAGGTGCCTCCCTCAGCTCTTCCATATGCACCGTCCTGATCACACACGCACACACACACTTACACACACACACACAGAGCTCACCTCTGGTCATGATGTACACTCTCAGAGGACGCCGCCTGCCCCAGCAGCACTGATGCGGCCATCAGTAGGGTCATTAATTGTGGCGTCCCTCAGGGAGCGGCACGCTGAGGCTCCACGGTGTGTGTGTGTGGAGCTTCTGTCTTTGTGAGGACCAGTTTGAGTTGTGCACCATGAGTGCGAGGACATTCGGGTGACTCAGGGCACCTTTGGAGCGTGAGGACGTTTTTGCAAAGCGAGACTTTTCTGTAAGTTTAACACATTTTTGCTCAGAGGCGACGTTTTAGGCACGAAGGGCGTCATTTGGGGAGAAGGGAGCACGAGTGTGGGAAGCGTAAGGTGTCGGAAAACTTGGGAATTTCTGCAAAGTATGAAAATTATTAGAAAGTGAAAAGACTGTAGACAATTAGGACATTTTCATGACGTTAATTAGTGTTTTTATAGAGAAATGAAGGAGATTTTGAATCACGAAGCATCTAATGACACGTTTGCAGGTTTTGTGTGTG